>CM022391.1:87258456-92258456 GCA_011833715.1 Carcinoscorpius rotundicauda | reverse complement strand
AATGTCAAGTAAATGACAATGATCTTAAAAGTGGACATATTCATATGAACACGAAAGCTTTAAAACAGTTCAAACGCATAAATCATGCTTCACTGCTGAACATGAAGGTTAGTGTTAAATTTCGTACTTGAATAAGGGTTAAATATGGTTTGTAGTGAAACAAAGCATGATGCTTCATCGCTGAACAATAATGGTGTAACAAGATCCGTAACAAAACAAAGCATTAGTCATCGTTGAACAATAAGGGTGTAATATTAAATAAGATCCATAGTGAAACAAAGCATCAATCGTCGCTTACAATAAGAGTGTAATATTAAATACGATCCTAGTGAAACAAAACATGATACTTAATCGCTGAAAAAGAAGTGTTGTTAATGAAACGTTTGTTCTTAGAAAAGTAAGTGTTTCACTTCGGAACTCAAATGCTTTGTTGGAAAGCGTTTGTACGCAAGAGAAGCACGAGTTGTTGTTGATCTGGACCTCGTACTTCATCACCTCTTACAGCCTCGAACTTATTCTGTTTCGAACAAATTCAATGAGTCACATGACAACCAATGACATTTCCAACGAGATTAGTCCAGACCCAAAGATTGATTTTATCTTGCTGTCATCCTTTGGAGCGTGGAATGTTTCTTTCTTTCGAGAAATGATTTAAGCGGCCCTTGAAACACAGCATCAATGTTATATGCAGAGAAATCATAAGATAAATAACATTTCATTTCCTTCGAGTGACACCTGATGTTTTATTTTATGATAATCAGATTACTTGGGGTAAGGGGCAGTTTTGTAATACTTACGAGGGCAGCACATTTAACATAAAACTTTAAAAACAGTATCAAAGTGTGCATGAAGGATTAGGATAGAACGTGCTTGGATGGTTGAGTTGATCGACATGTATTAAATTAGTAATAAATCTCCATTGCACTTCCACGAATTAACGTCTTTGCCTATTTAGGTAACGTCAACTTCTAAAAACGTGTTTTCAATTAACCTCCTCAAAAAGTGCAACAAAAAATATACGTTAGCACGGAGCTAAGCTGAGTAAATCATACGAAATAACACAGATTTTCTATTAAAATGAAGTTCAAATTATTCCAGTTTGAATTAACTACATAAGTATGTTTACTGAAACATTTATATGTTTTTTCTTGTCTTGGTTGTTACTTTAAACTTCTCAGCCACAGATCTAAGTATAGTTGACTGACATCTGTTTTAAAAGCATGACAGTGTGTATTATCTTTTGTATTCCAAGGAATAACTAAAATACATTGTGAGGAAAGTGGAAATCAACCCAACTAAATATTCTAATTCATACGAAGTTCTAATATATAGCCTGTGTAAGGAATACTGTGTAAAGTAATTCTTATACTCCTTAAAAAGGGTGAAATTGATATCTTTTTTTCTGAATTATATGAAAACAATGAATTCAATGGAAATTTTATATTTCGTATGAGAAAGTTTTTTTAATGATATCAAAGAGACACAATTGATCTTACTTAAGCATGTGAACAGTATTTAACATTATTATTGGGTCATATAACTGAGATGAGAAACATTGCACGTTATATGGAATCTAATTACGATACCAAGCATTGCACATTATATGGGAGAAACTTGCTTTTTCTTTTCCTGTTCACCAGAAAGGTTCACCTCCAAAATATGATAAAGTTGTTAGATACGCGATTTGTTTAATTAACCATGTAGTTGGCGGTCACTTATTTGCTATTTTTTATATTGGGATTTGCTGAAAAGAACGTGTAATGCATAAAATAAAGTTGCTTCACAAATATATTATAAGGTGAAATATTTAACCGTTTATCTTTGTTTGTTTGTTTGTTTGTTTTAGAATTTCGCACAAAGCTACTCGAGGGCTATCTGTGCTAGCCGTCCATAATTTAGCAGTGTAAGACTAGAGGGAAGGCAGCTAGTCATCACCACCCACCGCCAACTCTTGGGCTACTCTTTTACCAACGAATAGTGGGATTGACCGTCACATTATACACCCCCACGGCTGGGAGGGCGAGCATGTTTAGCGCGACGTGGGCGCGAACCCGCGACCCTCGGATTACGAGTCGCACGCCTTACGCGCTTGGCCATGTAACCGTTTATCTAATAATTAGTTCTCCAACTAACGATCCGAGACTGTGTTTCAAGTTAATGTAATGGCCAGATGAATGTAAACAAAGAATGATGGCCTGTGAAGGTAGGACGGATGTAACAAACAAGATATGTTGGCCTGTGAAAGAAGGAGTGTATGTGTGTGTGTGCGCGTGCGCTTCTTTAAAGCAAAGCCACATCAGGCTATCTGCCGAGTCCACCGAGAGGAATCATACCCCTGATTTTAGTGTTGTAAATCAGTAGATTTCCTGCTGTATCAACGGGAAACAGGAAGGAGAGATATAAAAAACGAGGAATGCTGGCCTGTGAAAAAAGGACGGATATAAATTTGAACCGAAACAGCTCCTGTTTCACAACGTTTCAACTTAAATGGAAAATTTAGTAGAAGCTGTATTTAGGAATGATACATACAACATCATGTAAGTTGTGTGTAAACATATAAAAAGGTCATCACATTTTTAAACTTCAATCAGCAACGGGACAGAAAAGCATAATTTCTGCATACTAGTGACAATTTGGAATGGCATAAAAACACTGACCGAAACTGGCTCTATCATACGTCAACGTTAAGTGAAGCCAAACACGATACTGGTTTTAGTGATTTATAAAAATGTGTAAAAAAGTTACCAGAAATGATATTGAAATATGCTAAATTTAGGTCCTCGTCAGCTCAAAGAGATGACCAAAGCATCACGCCTTTATAAATATCCTTAGGCCTCACTTTTCATTCAAATTTAAAATATGCAACTGTCTCTCACCTCACACCGAAAATGCAAAAGCTAAAGAAAGATATTAGGTACCTTAACACAAATCCTTTAATTTTTAGTTTCCACATAATTTATTGAAGGAAAACTACACTAATTTACGTCTTCAGAGAGCGTTTACGATCAGTTTTATTACGTAGAATACTTTAAATGTGGTATATTGTCACAAATATGTTATTACTGAAAGTTCTCGGTTAACCTTATGGTATAGAATGCGTTACAGTGATATAATATCGCACGTATTCACATACTAATCACTAAATGTTGTAGAAACGGTTTCAATTTCATGTTGTAAAAATTTTAGTCAAATCAAATAAAACCTTCTTGGGTTAATCTTATAATGTAGAATACTTAATTGTGTTATCGTATCACACGTATTATTACAAAACGTTTTCGATAATTCTTAAAGTGTGGAACGTTCTAGATAAGATATGGTTAAGATCGCTTTCTGTTTCATTTGTTTGTTGAATTTTATGCGAGTGCAAAAGTTAGATTGACCGTCACGTTGCCACGGCTGCAAAAGAGAGCGTATTTGGTGACGAGTTTTGACCCCGTAAATCGCATACTGCGAGTGAAACACCATAACAACCACCAAGCTCCAATCTTCATGTGACACAATATATCATAAATGGTATTATTAATCTTTCTCAGTAAGTTTTTACAATAAATTATTGTACATTTTCAACCGTTAAATGTTCTTGCTATTTTACGAGTTATTTTTTTAGTGATTACTTTCGAAATGCCATTCATTTTATGTTCAAAGTAAAAATAGTCTGGAACCGTTACAACTAATATCTACTATGCTTCTATGATACTGAAAAAAATACATTTTTTTCCATTCCAAACTGTTATGAAATAAAAACATTTATAGAATATACCTTTAGAGATTGATTACAGAATATATATTGAAACATGTTTGCCTCTTCAGTTCCCACTTATTCTACGTTTTAAAAAAGATATTCTGTTTTCCCATGGTGTAGAGGGAAAAACCGTCTGAAACCGAATCAACAAGGCTAGGGATTTAAAAGATAGTTTAGGTGGTATTAAGCTACTCACGGAAACTGCTTTCAGATGGGCTAAATCAAGAGAAAGAGAACACTTAACGCAGCTCCGCCTCAACATCCACGCGCTCTCGAACATTGTCCATTATTTTGTGATCGCCAAAAATCACGAGGCAAACCTGAGCTTTGGTTGAATCCTTGATTTCTTTGAATTATTTTACTGTGATCCATACTTTTAGTGTTTTTTTTTAGAATGTAACCTAAACAAAGTGTTGTACGCATAAATACTTTTTAGATCATTTCATTAGTTTTATTTTTGTTAAGTAGCTCACTGTGACGATGATTGGCTGAATATAAAAACCTCTTCGCGTTCACCTCTTATTAACTTCAAATAAAATTCGACATTTTGATACCTTTATAAACAAAAACATTAATATATAACTGAAATAACTCACTAAGTAATAAGGTAGAAAATCTGTACCAAGTACGAAACGTTTCTACAGCAAAGCAAGTCTCAAAAATAAGATAAAGTTGAAGAAAAACTGAAAGCGACGAATATAAGAGTAACGAATTGATAAACCAAGGTAAACAAACAGAGAGATTAAGGTAACTGAAGAAAAGCGGACAAAAAGAGAGATGAAGTGAAAACGACAAAGAGAGATAGAAAAGATCAAAGAAATAACTTAGTAGATGGAAAGCCCCCAGTGGCTCAGCGGTACGTCTACGGACTTACAACGCTAAAAACCGGGTTTCGATACCCGTGGTGACGGAGCACAGATAGCCTATTCTGTAGCTTTGTGCTTAATTCAAAACAACAACAATTTAGTCGCCGGAAAGAAAAATAGTGAGCAAATCAAACACACAGACTAAAGAATCCACAGAGCCAGGTAGGTAACACGATAAGAAACTTTATTGGTCCTTGTAATAAAGAAAGTTTAGAAAGTTGATATTTATTTTATTCCTGTCAACGTCAATTATTTGTATCACCAACTAAGGCCAAGGACAAAAACGACAACAACTATCCAACGCCTGTGTGTCACCACTTAGCTAATTTTTATTTCATGAACGTCATTAAAGTACTACTAACAAGATGACACCGGTTATAAACCACAAAAATTTTCATCGCAAACAGAAATATAGATCCGGAATAGAGCAAACGTTTTTGATTAATTACAAAATCAATGCACCATAAAATGACAATATAACACAAACTAGGGAGCATTTCTTAATTTGCTCTAACTTCGAATCAACTTTTAAACAAATGGATTTTGGGAAACAATCCTGTTCAAACGTCACGAAATAAATATTGGAAACCGATGACTATTATAATGACTAAACAACATTTTTAGGGTTTTCAGGTGGATCAAATGACGCTGGGAAGAAAAAATCTAAATCTAAGCACTCGTTCCGAGTCGTTTGTAATTTATCTGTGACGAACGTGTACATTAATGTAAGACTCGGATCTTCGAAATCAATCCCATGTTACTTACAAGTTATTATTTACCACACTACCGATACGCAAACATATCATTAAAATCAGTGACACACATACATTTAACAAGCTAAAATAAATGCAAAACGCCTACAGACAAATAGGTGAACAAATTCACTGTCATGCAGATAAGAAGACAAACAAATAGTTGAAATAGAGAAATACAGAGAAGAAAATAAACAGGTTATCTGAACAGACAGACAGATATGTAGTTCAAATGTTTTCGAAAGCTGTTTTGTTAGATTGAACTCCACTTTCAAATATATCCTTACATGTATATAAACTTTACAGGTCAGCTTGTTTCTTTCTCAAGCATAAAAATTAAACACTTCTGTTCTGTGTAAGATTAGTGGATCTAACCCTGATTGTCAGTATAAAATAAAAAACATTCAGGTTTGCCGTTGAGCCACCAGGGAGCAAAGACGTGTAAGCTCTTTTCAGAATAACTGATGCTCGTTACCATGGTGATGAAGAACAGCGGAGAACCCAAGGCTTATAATTCAAAGATTTTTCATCAGCTTCTTCATAATACAAAGAACTCGCCCACATTGATTTAAGGACGCTGTAGCAAGTAGTTATAATTTATTTAACTGTACATTCCGAGATCCCGACACGGCCAGGTGGAGACAGCGCTAGACTCCTACGCCGGAGGTCTTGGGTTTGAATCACCGTCACATCAAACATGCTGGCTCTTTCAGCCGTAAGGACGTTATAAGTGACGGTCAATCCCACTATTCGTTACTACAAGAGTAGCCCAAGAGTTGGCGGAAGGTGGGGAGAACTATAACAAAATATCTGGTGGCAAGTATTTAGTTTTACAGGAAGATAAAATCCCAACTAAGGTGTTAGAGATATTGATGTCCCCCTTCGCCCCGCTCATGATTGAATTTGATGCAAATATCCGTAATTTGGATTTACTCTGTCGGTCTGGTTTGTTTTTGTTTTACTAAACAGTGTTTAACTTCACAATTACTTTTTGTGGACCCCATCAGCTATTTAAACACCTTCTTTCCTAAACGGTTTATGCACCAAAATTACTCGCGAGTTCATGACTATTGTTGGGTATAGAAAGTTGCACGAGGCACACACACACACACACTCACAAATTTAATTTTAAATTGCAACTAAAACCACCAGTTGATACGAACTTTCCAATGTATCTTACATTGAAACTGAGTCATTTCGCGAAATATTTTGGTCAGTTCTTTACGCCGAGTGTTCTAAGAAACAAAACCATAAAAGTGCGTAACGTGATGCAACATGTGGACTCCATAGGTAATGAATATTAAAACAGGCAATTCGAATATTTTGAGCAACGTATTCTTCAGATTTATCAGTGAGAGAAATAATTCTCACTGCACGCCATAGTGGTGTAAAGTCTTAAAGCATTACATATGGTTAGTATACAAGATAGAGAATATGAACATTTAATAAGATTGTATGAAGCAGTGCTCTTCAAACTTTCAACACCTTAATAATAACAGAAAGCTTTAAAAATTCGAAAACCAAACTTTTCAGAGCGGACAACTGATCTTTTGGTCATCATCAGGGACAAGCTTTACTAAGAGAAAGTAGAATCTTGTAATATTGTTGAAAACAGAACCACCCAAACAGATATCGTACTTGAGGTTGAGTCAATCCTCGGCTATTTTATTTATTCAAGAATAATGAAAGAAATTATTGTATAAAGTATTTATAGAACAAAAACGTTTATAATATATACGTAAAAAAACAAAACAGAACAAGAGCTATTAAGCTTTAATTTTAGCAGAAAAGACATGAAATAACTAGATATTTTGGGGTTAAGTGAACTTGAACAAAAAATGGTGATGGTAAGTTATAAATAGAGGATAACAGAAACAAATAGGCCTAACATTTGTGATAAAAAAAATCCACGTAAACTGAAGGCGTTTTTGTTTTCTACGGGATTTCTTTTAACTTGAACGCTTAGGACACAAAATCAGAGAATGTAAAAACAGCACTTCAGATCTGTCTTTTAAATCCCACAAGTCACTTTTAGCGTTCACAGTTATTCACCTTTTATAGGACAAATAACTTGCGAAATTTACACTAAGAGCTATTACTAGGTAAAAGTTTGCGTCAGGACATTTCCATGCATAATTTATATACACAATTTAACGGGTAGATGATACAGTGGACTGGCAATATTTCTAAGGCTTCGTGGTTAGGTTTACTTCTCCCGTCCCTCGGCCAACCTCGAGGGTCGAATGCAGAAGAGTCTGAGATGTACGCCTAGGAATAATTCCCGTAAAAAAACAAACAGTTGTGCTACGGAAAGTGCTCTTGGGGAAAACGCAGCCGTTGAGCAAAAGAGAGAAGTATTCGTACTTCACTTAGAGTACCAAACGTTCATACTCATTTCCTTCTCAAGAATGATTGAGTTCGATTTTCTCCTTGCTCCGGTGAAAAGATAACAAGTAAAAAGATAATACACAAAGAGCGTTTGGTGTGTTTCAGGTCTAAGTATTACTCGCAACGGAAATAAGGTTACGCTACAATGAAAGTGTACGAAAATTAGTTCGAAAGTCGACGCAGATCTTTGTATCTCAACTACAATGCTAAGACTATTAATTTCTGTGTTATGTGTGAAGAATACCCAGTAGCTCCTTTAAATCATATTTTGTTCATGATGATGTCTACTTTTATACATAATGTGATATACATCCTACAAAGATACTGAAATATTGAATTTTACCTTCTTCACGATTATATATACAGTGTATATATCACACAAATATTCTTAAATGGTATATTTTATCTTCTTTACAATAATGTACTTCCCTTGCAAAACAATGAATGGTCTACAAATATTATGAAATAAAATTCTTTAAATTATCTCACTTCTACCTGAAACTTACATTTCACGGGTACGTTCAGAAATATGTCTAGTTTTAAAGAAAACGACTTTATTTAATCTTGGCAGCTTGAATAATAATCAGGTTTTTTCGTCAATGGGAAATTCAAATAAACAGTTATTTTAGTCAATTTTGATTTAGCACCAGAGCTAATTTTTGTAGCCGCGATTCACAGAATGGTTCTGAGTTTTTGTTTTAAATGTAAACTTTTAGCTCATACCTCCGTCATCTCTTCACCGGTTTTATATCTATTTGAAACTTTGAACTCAGGAGATAAATCACTTTTGACTGATGTGTTTGATCACGGCAAAAGTTTCATAAATTATTATATTCTAATCCTCTCGGGCCTGGCATGGCCAAGCGCGTAAGGCGTGCGACTCGCAATCCAAGGGTCGCAGATTCATGCCCGCGTCGCGCTAAACATGCTCGCCCTCCCAGCCGTGGGGGCGTATAATGTGACGGTCAATCCCACTATTCGTTGGTAAAAGAGTAGCCCAAGAGTTGGCGGTGGGTGGTGATGACTAGTTGCCTTCCCTCTAGTCTTACACTGCTAAATTATGGACGGCTAGCACAGATAGTCCAAGAGTAGCTTTGTGCGAAATTCCAAAAAACAAACAAACAAACAAAACTAATCCTCTACTCAAAGAATTTCAAGTGTCGCGACTATTTAGAATTCCCTCACGTTACCAGTATTTTTACCAGAGATTTCTAAACATAAGCATTTAATTTATCAGCAAAAAAATGCGTTTCACACAGAGAAATCTTCTAAAAAGTATGGTTTATGTATTTAGCTTGTAAAAACAAATACTGTAACAGTCACAGAAAAGATTCAGCAAAGTGAAAAACAAAATCAGAGAACAACAGTGAAAGCGAACACGAACCAAACCTTACAAGTTAAAGTACGGGTGTAGCTGTTGTAACACTTGGAATATTTCATTTTTTCGGCTTCCTCTCCGTATTTTAAGTTCAACCGTAGTTTCTTGTACTATAACGCTGTTGTTACAGGCAAGTAGTCCTGTTCAAGGAACATCTTAAGTGAAGAACATACGATCATAGTCCAGTTACTGTTGTAACTAGTTCAATTCTAAATTTTAACGTTGCTAACAAAAAACGAATCAGTTTCTTCTCATGAGTGTACATTTCTTTTGTAGTTACTTAGGTGAGAATTTCAGCCCAGCCAATATCATTATGTACCTCATGACTCCAGTGTCTAATGAAGAAACCATTGTGCAATTGACGGGAATTTTAGTCAACGAAATAATATTTTTAATAAAAAACAAACCATAATTATCTGATCCAATCAGACCCGCTAACAGCAACCTTTTAAGAAAAACAGTCCTTGAAACACAAAGACTTATAACCTTACGGAATGAGAAAACAAAAGTAATTAGTGTGCAGGTCATGCAATGTTGTTGTATAATATTACGCTTAATAACTATAAAATAGGTTATTTTAGTAACAGTAAAAGATTTTGGCGAGTTTCATCCTGCTACCCATTTCAAATACATCTATTGCGCACATATGTAAAGAGAGATAGTTTATATACTTTAATACTATGTTTATTTAAAACAAATGCAAAAAACTCATTTCCTAACCAGCGTTTATCAGGGAAACCCTTCTTCAAAAATATAAAGTTGACGATTCAAATGTTACCACATAGCAGAGTTTCTCTTACTTTTCCTTATAGTACGACATTCGTAATTAAACCAACACCTTGTTTCCGTCATAAGGTTTCGCGCGATTCCTCTCTGCTAGGAAATAAATTCTCCCTCAAAACGCAAAAGCTTTACACAATTCAGCAACGAAGTTAATGAATACAAGCACAAATAGTTCGATCTTAAGTCATAAACACAGTGTAAAAATACCGCTTCGATACCTACAGATTTAGACATCAGCACTTCCAACAAAAAAATTTTCTCTTTACACACACGCACTTCACATAGAACGTTTTACGTGGTCATATACGCAGTAACTCAAACCAAGACCTTTACTTAGCTTTCCTACGTATCAGCACTTCAAATAAAAACTTGTTTTTCGAGTTCGAGTCAAGCTCAAACCTTTACCCGGTGTGTTCCACGTTAGCTCAATAAATTGAAACATCTACCCGGTGTGTTCCACGTTAGCTCAATAAATTGAAACATCTACCCGGTGTGTTCCACTTCAGCTCAATAAACTGAATCCTCTACCCGGTGTGTTCCACTTTAGCTCAATGAAACTGAATCCTCTACCCGGTGTGTTCCACTTTAGCTCAATAAACTGAATCCTCTACCCGGTGTGTTCCACGTTAGCTCAATGAAACTGAATCCTCTACCCGGTGTGTTCCACTTTAGCTCAATGAAACTGAATCCTCTACCCGGTGTGTTCCACGTTAGCTCACTAAACTGAAACCTCTACCCGGTGTGTTCCACGTTAGCTCACTAAATTGAATCCTCTACAAGGTGTGTTCCACTTTAGCTCAATAAATTGAATCCTCTACAAGGTGTGTTCCACTTTAGCTCAATAAATTGAATCCTCTACAAGGTGTGTTCCACTTTAGCTCAATAAATTGAATCCTCTACAAGGTGTGTTCCACTTTAGCTGAATAAACTGAAACCTCTACCCGGTGTGTTCCACTTTAGCTGAATAAACTGAAACCTCTACCCGGTGTGTTCCACTTTAGTTCAATAAACTGAATCCTCTACCCGGTGTGTTCCACTTTAGTTCAATAAACTGAATCCTCTACCCAGTGTGTTCCACTTTAGCTAAAAAAACTGAAACCTCTACCCAGTGTCTTCCACTTTAGCTCAATAAACTGAAACCTTTACCCGGTGTGTTCCACTTTAGCTCAATAAACTGAAACCTCTACCCGGTGTGTTCTACTTTGGCTCAATACACTGAATCCTCTACCCGGTGTGTTCTACTTTAGCTCAATACACTGAATCCTCTACCCGGTGTGTTCCACGTTAGCTCAATAAACTGAATCCTCTACCCGGTGTGTTCCACTTTAGCCCAATAAACTGAATCCTCTACCCGGTGTGTTCCACTTTAGCTCAATAAACTGAAACCTCTACCCGGTTTGTTCCACTTTAGCTCAATAAACTGAATCCTCTGCAAGGTTTGTTCCACGTTAGCTCAATAAATTGAAGCCTCTACCCGGTGTGTTCCACGTTAGCTCAATGAACTGAAACTTTTACCTGTTTTTTTACACATCAGTATATCAAACCTAAAATTATTTGATGTTTACACCTGATCTAGTGATTAGTGTGTCAAACTGTGGGTCCAAAAATCGGTGTTTCGTGTCCCGTTAGCAGAAAAAATGCTTTCCCTTCTTTGGGGGTTTAGGGTACTTCAGAACATAGGCTTTGCCATAGTTATTCGAGGCTGCGTAAGGATATTTTAGAATGTTAATATTTTTTTCCTGAAACTATAAAATTGAATCAGAATACGCTCTACAAGAAGTAAAATATGTATTTAATATAACACGTTTATCACGTATTGGGCCTTTTAATATTTTATTCTGCCTAACGCCAGACGTTTTTATTTAGCATAGGGGAAGTTATCGAGGGTGAAAGTGTTAATACAATCTAAATTAACTTCAACGGTAGCACTACTTGCTTATAGGTATGGCAACATCTTAAATGTGTCATTGGGGATGCAGATAGCCGAGTAATATCAGTACAAAACATCGGTCAACCCTGGGTAGTGATGGCAACTGTCTTTCAAAAGCCATATCTGGATTAGCGGCTAAATCTCGATCAAAATAAAACAAATTGAAACATGACGTCATAGCTGAAACTTGTCCAAATTTGAAATATTGTGATGCAATTAGACTGTCTTAATTATTTCAGTTTCAAAGTACATTGATGTGAAGTACAATTATATTTATGATAATTATAATTGGTAATTGTTAAGTAAGGTTAGATTCGTTGTAGTTTAATCATACAAATTTGGTATCAATAAGCTCTGTGGCGTCATACGACTGCATGACGTCATGTTTCATTTCGTTCGAGATTTAGACGCACGTCAGATCTGGTTTAATATTTCTGTTTTTAAAAATTGTAAAAATAATAGGTTACACTTTTCATTTAGAAAAAAATATATATTCTAGCGGCCTAGCCTTTTTCCACAAATATTTATTTCTGACTTCGTTATGACAATACTGACCTTAGGTCAGAATGTCATTGTATGATAATAAAACTCAAGTGCTTGAACGAGTTTTCATTAAGAAGCTATTTTGTGTCCTTGAAGAACTTTTGAAGTGCCAAAGTAATAATAATACGTTTTTAGTTGGCACCCTTATTATGGTTAAGTGGCTGAATATCAGTAATAAATCTAATACGAGTAAATATATTCCTAAGCCTAGGCCTAATATTAACGAATTCGTCGGCGTTATCGTCGTGTGCAAGCATTTCAACTCCAGATGATGCAAGAAGTACAGAAACAAGAAAGAAAATAAAGTATGGTGAAAGTTTTATTGAATAACATATTTGGTTTTACATGGACAGGTAATGAAGATGGACCTGGTGGATTGTGTGTTGAATGTGGAACAGTGTTGAGTAACAGTAGTTTGCATCCAGCAAAGTTAAAGCGGCATCTAAAAACCAAACACTCCTAATTAAAAAAATATGAGTATTTCAAAAGAAAATGTTTACAATTAAATGCAAGGAAAGCTACATTTCGTTCGTTTGTCTACGAGGACAACAAAGGTGATCTTATTGCTTTATATCGTGTTAGTTGCAAAAGCACGTGAAGCTCATACAATTACAGAATATTTGATAAAACCACGCGCAAAAGATTTGATAGAGTGCACGATTAAGGAGAAATTTCTTAAAAACATTAACTTTGTGACCCTCTCTGACAACTCGGTTTCTCGAAGAATGAAGAATATATCAGTAAATTGCTTAGCGGAGTTAATAAGGGAGTAAATGCAAGTCCAACTTTATCGCTTCAGATGGATAAATCAACAGATGCCACAGGTGTACTTGCATTTGTTCACTATATTCACGAAGCAGATTTTAAAGCAGTCATGCTAATTTGCAAACCTTTGTTGACTGACACAACAGGCGAAGAAATACTTAAACTGGTCGATTTATTTATGTAAGAACATAAGATCCAATGACAGCTTAGCTCAAGTATTTACACCAATGGGGCTGCAGCTATGACTGGAAAATTTTCAGACACAGTAGCACACATAAAAAAAAACGGACATCAATAGTATCCACTGCTGTCTTCATCGTCATGCATTTGCAATGAAATTAATGCCAGAAGACTTAAACGAGGTGTTGGGTGATGCCATAAAAATAGTTAATTTTATAAAATCAAGACCACTTAATGCGAGGATATTCACTTTATCCTGTTAGGATATGGGAAGGTTGCATAAATATTTGTTGCTTCTTACTGAAGTCCGATGACTTTCTCAGAGAAAAGTGCTTGCTTGGTTTTACGAACTGTGTAAGGAGACAGGTTTCTTTTTATCTGAATGCCATTTTTAAATTGCATACAGATTAAGGGGCAAATGCTGGATACAAAAAGTGGCTTAGCTTTCGGATGCATCTGTCTATCTAAATGAAGTGCATGCTACAATGCAGGGTACCAGGGTAAAGTACTTCAAAGCTCAGAGTCAAATGAAAGCGCTTCATCGTAAGCTAAAACTTTGGGGTGAGTGTGTAATGGAAGAACATGATTGCTTCGAAAATCTGCATTGTTTTTCTTTAATTTTCTTTACTACTCTTGTAGCATATATCAGATTTGTGTACAACTACTGGGTAGTACTTCCCTCCTCATTTAGAAAAATTACTGTGGATTCAAAATCCCTTTCTTCAATCTGTAAGTATCAAGAACTTGACTTTGAAAGAGAAAGAACAGCTTATAGAAATCAACTGATTACACCCGAAAAGCAATATTTCAGCAAGAAGAGATTACACAATTTCAGATTCAAATGGCCATGGAACTGTTTGTTTTGAATTTCGCGTAAAGCTACTCAAGGGCTATCTGCACTAGCCGTCCCAAATTTAGCAATGTAAGATTAGAAGGAAGGTAGCGAGTTATCACCACCCACCGCCAACTCTTAGGCTATTTTTTTACCAACGAATAGTGGAGTCGACTGTCATATTATAACGCCCCCACGGCTGAAAGGGCGAGAATGTTTCGTGCTACGGAGCCATGGAATACCCTGGAATAAGTAACAGAGCTTTGAAAATGTTGATGCGATTTCCAACAACATACCTTTGTGAGCAAACATTTTCACTGCATACAGCTAAAAAGACCAAATTTAGAAACATAACTCCAAATACTGAACTACTTTGTGAACAAAAGCAAACCCATCCGGACCACTAATAAATAAATAAGTACACTGTACTTTTACTGACATAAATTTTATAAGTAAAATTTTTTGAATAAGTGAGTAGAAGTAAAAAAGTTTTTTTGAATATTAATATTTTAATACATTTATAATCTAAAAACTTGAAGTAAAGTTCATTTGGTACTAGTGACCGATTGTTTCTATTTTTAGTGCTTGTTTTTATTATCATTATTAAGGCTCTGGAATGTTTTTCCTTTCAGATGTGAAGCTCCGCAGGTCTAAACAGATTGGAAACCCCTGCTTTAGAACATTGACGTTTGAAAATGAAAGTACCCCAAATGCTGACGCTAGGTGTTATAGTCTTGCTACCTTACATCTAGTGTAAAGGTTCAAGGTTAGGAACGAATAGCACAGAAATCTCTCTTGTAGCTTTGCTCTAGAGTTCTAAAAGAGCAAATAAAACAAAGAAATTCATCAACACATTCTCAAACACACATCGAAGAACAGGGATTGACGTACACATACAAAAAGGATCTGTATTTAACTAACTGTATATTCAAAGAAAACAGCCGGAACTGAGTTGAGTTATTTCATATATAAATAATATGTATGACAATTCAGTTCACTGCAGGGCAGGACATCAAAGTATTCAGAGCCTGTATTCGTTAAGGATACCTTGTATTTACTGTCAGAATAAAAGTATTAAAATTTGAATTTTCAATAAAAACAAAACAAATCGTCGAACTATGAACTAAAATCTGCAGCAACTCAGTATTCAAAATTCACGTGAACAGAACGGCTTCACATTTGCTTATCAACGTCTAGTTGAAAGTTATCAGTAAAACAAACAAACTCGTATTCTTCCCCCAAGTAATATCATGCACAACGAAATTTCAGAGTTTACGATCACAATCAATCTACCAAATAGAAAATTTCTGATGCATATAAGACGAGGTACGAGGTATATACCTTACCCTATGTTAATGGATAAGTCACCAAGTATGTGGCCTATATTTCTAATCATGTTTAACTACCAGCGCTGGTATCGTGTACATATATATGTGTTCCTCATCTGATCTTGGTAATACTGATTTTAATAAGTAGCAAAGAATACAGTGCATGGTTTTCATTTTCAACCTGACAGTTAATCGAAAGGTAAGTGACGAAGAATGCGATAAATGCATTTTGTCTCACCCGATTCAGGATGATAGGTAAGTAACAAAGATATTGTAGCTGTGTTTCATTCTACACGGAATGACAGATGTAGGCGACCAAGGATGTAACCTATTCTTCAGGAATAATATTGCAGATGTAAGTGGTGATGCGGTGTGTTTACACCAATCTCATCTTACTGAAGGGTTTAAATAATACATCCTGCATCTAGCAAGAGTACATTACGGAAGTCAGGCTGTTTCTTATATCCCTTTTCTATTGTAGCTTTATTTTGTTTTACGTGTAAAAAAACAGATAAAAGTGTGTACACAGCCGAGGTTAAACACTAAAACTATGACTGTATCTAATATACTTGTATTATACAAATGCTAAAATCAACACAGTAATGTTCCAGAGCATTAGAGATAAAAGCGTTTTAAATACTGGCAAGAAAAATCATGTTAATTATTGGATAATATAATACAAGTAAATTAGTTGCACACTACACGCCGTTTAGTTAGGTGTGACTTGTTTTGAATTTTGCGCAAAGCTGAACGAGGGCTATCTGCTCTAGCCGTCCCTAATTTAGCAGTGTTAAGACAAGAGGAAAGGAAGTTAGCTATTACCGCCCACTACCACCTCTTGGGCTACTCTTTTACCAACGAATAGCGGGATTCACCGTCACATTATAACGCCCCCAAGGCTGAAAGGACGAGCTTGTTTCGTACGACGGGAATTCGAACCCGCGACTCTCGGAATACGAGTCGAGTGCCTTAACCCACCTGGCCATGCCGGGCCTGCGCAAAGCTGTCGAGTGATGTGCTCTATTTGTCCCAGTGGGATAGTCTAATCGAATAGGGGGATTTGACCGTTATTCTGATAACACACACTGATCCAATGTATAAAGTGCCACTTTTTTTGTTTTGTGGTAACGATTCTAGGAGTTCCCTCTCCTTTAACAGTAGTGCCGCGTTAGCCCAAATATATATATTTTTTTTCCATTTGTCTCTGATTTTCACGTAGTACTTATATTGGGTGACGGATGATCAAAACAGAACAATAACTATCAAAGGAAACTCAGGTGTACGTTCTCCAAAATTACGGTTATATCTTTAAAAAGTGAGACCACAAACTATGTCGAATGATTCAAGAAAAAGACAGTTTGAAATAAGTGGTTCTCTCAGAGAGTGGCATATGTCGTCACAAAACAAGATACTCAAATGGAAAAGTGTTGTCGTGGCCAAATGCGTGAGCTTTCAAAGAAATGGTTGCATGAAAATTTGTAGAAAAAAGAACAACAAAATAAACACTATTTTAAATTTACTGACAAGTTTGTCGGTAAATTTCCTTTGATATTTTTGTTTTACATTATTTACAATGTATTAAACACAAATTTTTACAACTAAAAATAAAATATATATATATATTATGTATTTATAGAGCGGTGGACTGTTAGGGTAGAAGAAGTCTGACAAAGCTAGCAAAGAGTTCCTATTTAAAGTAAACACATACGATACGTTTTATTATATAAAACAGTGATGAAAATTATTTTTATAGGTTAAACCATATAGGCTCATAGACTTTGATATGTGCCATTTTGTTGTAGTATATGATAAAAATTAGACTAAGTTAGTCGATGTAATTCCCGCTGGAACATACTTGAAGCTGAAATGGAAATATATAATTATCTCTATAGGAAATAACGTAATGTAATAAATACATCATTTGACAGATTAAAAATTTGGCTTTCTAGCAGTTATAAATAATTCCATATAATATGTTTGAGAGAAGTACTGGTAATGTGTGAAAAAGAGAATATCGCAGGTTGACGTAGCAAGCAAGTTTAATTTTCTGGTTTATAGCTCCGTAAACAAATAAGGTTGAAGGCTATAAAACACTTGCATTGCCTTATTAACATCTGTGTCACATTTAGTACACTTACGTTGAATTCCGTGCTTCTTGGAGGAGTGGTGAAGAAGTCAAAGAGAGGAAAACTAAGAAAATGTCTCAATTCTCATGCTAGGGTTAATTGAGAACTTCTGATATACATACTCAGAAACGTAAAACGTATACAACGTTGAAATTTGATTTATTAAATAAGCTTCGATGCTAAGTTTATTCGCACACAACGATAAAAGTACTTCAATTATATTTCAAATTATCTCGCTAAAAAGTCATGACATGCGCACTTTGACCTGCCCCTGGTGAGAAAGTTCAAATTAGCCTAAATGCGTTTTATTCACTGTGACGGGTAGCTGGATTTGTATGGATTGTGATGTACTGAAAGCAAGTGCAAAACCAATTACTGAACAATAAAATAATAATATAAAACTGAATAAAATGAGGACGCATTTAAATCAATGTCCAGATTAGTTTTTGCTAGTTTTAAATTATTAAAATGAGTTTACTCCTGTATAAATATTTGTTTGCATTTTCTATTAAAACAAAAACAGTCTGAGTTAGAGTGCAAGGTAATCGTAACGTTATCACTCTCAGTATTTAGCTCCAAACGTTCCTCAAAAATCTATAGAGATACAAAAATACTGACATTAATATTCACTTTAAATAATTGATTTGTTTTGAATTTCACGAAAAGATATACGAGAGCTATTTGCGCTAGCCGTCCCTAATTTAGCAGTGTTAAGACAACAGGAAAGGTAGTTAGTTATTACCGCCCACTACCAACTCTTGGGCTACTCTTTTACCAACGAATAGCGGGATTCACCGTCACATTACAATGCCCCCACAGCTGAAAGAGCGAGTATGTTTGGTGTGACGGGGATTTAAACCCACTTTAAATGAATCGTGCAATCAAAACAATAACTTTAATCTGATATTTTTTCTGCAATATCACAATAACACTGACTTACGTTTTACATACGTAAAAGATGACCCATTGTATTATTTAAACTGTAAAGAAGTTCCACGTCAAAAAATAAATAATTGGAATCATACCTTTTGCTTATATATTTTTTCTTTGGTCACACTTTCATGTATTCACTTATCAAACAGAAATATTGTATACTGGCCTTTACTAAATAAAGGCTCGGCATAGCCTGGTGCTCAGGGCACTCAGCTCGTAATCTGAGGGTCACTGATTCGAATCCCCGTCACACCAAACATGCTCACCCTTTCAGCCGTGAGGGTGTTATAATGTTACGCTGAATCCCACTATTCGTTGGGACGGCTAGCAGAGATAAGCTTCTAGTAGCTTTGGGCGAAATTCAGAAAAACAAATAATTTACTGAATAGGAAAATGTTTAAGATATTAAAGATTTAGTAAATAATTTATACTTCTCTTTATCAAAGTCCAAACGGATTATTTTCTTTTTACGAAAACTGTTTAGTTAAGTAGTCGAGCTTGAATTGTTTCTTTCTTGTTAAGCACAACGTTACCCAATGGGCTACCTGTTATCTGCCCACCGCAGATATTGCACATCGTTTCTAAGCCTCCAGGCTTTCTGTTGAGGTACAGTGGGTTTGTTAGGGTTATAGTTTATAATCTAGAAAAAGACAAGAATGAACATAGGAAAACATTACATTTTCCACAAGGGGTAACCATCATACTGGGTGGGGCCTACAGTGCATTAGTGTAGTTACCCAGAAGGCCAGTTCGCCATTGTGCTTAGCCAATTTAACGTCAACTCTGTCCTCTGCAGGGTGTACCTGAGTATATAATGTACATTTATCTATTTATTATTTTTAGGTGTGGTTTCCAGTAATATAAACGTATAGCTTAATATATTACTAAACGATATTAGTTTATTTATGTTCTGTTGTTTTTTACAAGTTTTAATGAAATATGTAATCCCCCTCCAAAAACATTGCCAAAATATGACCTGTATAAGGACATATAACCGAATATTTGTTTAAAAATTTGTCGCAAAGAAATAACAGATCTAATTGTGCATAGCATTGATAATTTCGAACTGACAGACCAAAGAAAACTGTTTTTTGTTTGTTTGTTTTTGAACTTCGCGCAAAACTGCAGGAGGGCTATCTGCGCTTGCCGTCCCTAATTAAGGTCATTACCACTAACCGCCAACTCTTGGGCTACTCTCTTACGAACGAATAGTGGGATTGAACGTCACATTGTAACACCACCACGGCTGAAAGGTTTTGACTGATTGATTTAGTGTTTTATGGCACAAAGCAACGAGGCTATCTGCGCCAAACATCCGGTAAAAATATAGTAAAAGACATAAATGGAAATGAAGGTAAAACAAAAAAGTATAAAGCCAATGTCGACACCTAGCTACAACGTTAAGATTGAAGGCAGAGTGTAAAAAGTTGTAAGGTATTTACTCTAGCAAAAAAGTATAATCATAACCCGCCAGGAAGACTAACAGGCAGGTTCAAGATCCACCGTCAGTCACCTGAAGTTGGTCTTTCCAGTCCTGGTTCTGGGTTATGTGTCATAGCAACCAGTATCAAAATGTAAAAGAATAGAAGTATTAAAAGACACACAGCAAAATCGCAACAATGAGTAGCCAAATATTCAGTAAAAAAGAAAAGTCACGTAAATGGAGTAAAATTTGTAAAAGTAAATGAAGGTAAAAACAAAACAGCAATTAAAACAGAAAATGGTGCAAAAACCAATGTCGATATCCAGTCAACACAGTTGTAAAGGACAACCTGTAGCAGAATGGGAATGATCATAACCCGCCAGGAAGACTAACAGGTAGTATATAAACCACCGTCAGCCATCTGAAGTTGGTCTTTCCGTCCTAATTCCGGGTTATGAGTCAATATGACCAGTACAAAAAGGTTGTAAAAGTGTGAAATGATATGCAGCAAAAGTATAATAGTAACTCGCCAGGAAGACTAACGAGTAGTTCAAACAGAAGCGTTAGTCACCTGAAGTTGGCCTTTCCAGTCCTGGTGTCGAGTTATTTAATGTTCTGGCCATTTTTAATGTCACATTGAATGAGAGAGATTAAAACTGTAAAAAAGGAGCCACAATTAAAAAGGTTTAATGAATAAATATACCACACTTAAATGAGATTAAAAAGATTAATGGCCATTAAAAAATTAAAAACGTTATTAAGGTGGACAGAGTCACCATCACCAATAACTCTGTCCAATGTTACAGACTGACCCTGGGAAAAAATATGTTTAAAGCATTGCCGTCGTTGAGAATTGTAACGATGGCAAGAAAGTAAAACGTGGCTGATAGTGATTTGAGTGTTACACAAACCACACATTGGTGCATCAGTTCCAGATAAAAGAAAATGATGAGTTAAAAAACTGTGACCAATGCGTAGCCTCGTGAGAACAACTTCCTCCCTCCGAACTTTACGGAAGCTAGATGGCCAATTTTGGGTTTGATTTGAAAAAGTTTATTCTCACGTTGTTCACTCTAAGTGGACTGCTAGCTGGCATGGAGCCGAGCCTTGAAGACAACACCATAGTCCATGTATGGAATAGGCATAGGGGTGATGGTGCTGAAGCAGACATATTTAGCTGCCATGTCTGCAAGCTCGTTCCCACGAATACCAACATGGCCTGGTATCCAGAAAAACTGGATTGAAGTAGCTGCTAATGAGAAATGGGCCAGGCGGTTTCGAATATCTGCGAGAATAGGATGTGAGCTAATGTGAAGTGATTCCAAGGCAAGTGTAGAACTAAGCGAGTCAGTATAAATAGTGCAGTTGAAGTACTGCTCAGCTGCAATATGATCCAGGGCAAGACACATGGCATACAGTTCAGCAGTGAACACAGAAGCTGTAGAGGGGATTCTGCGCGCAACTACTGACCCATAGCAAACCATAGCAGAGCCCACTGAATTACCTGATTTGGAATTATCTGTATAAATGGGAACTGAATGATTGTTTGAAAGATATTCATTGAATAAAAGACGGTACTTCCAGTCTGGAGTATCCGCCTTTTTTAGGTGACTGAAAGAAAGGTCACACTTGGGGGCTATAATAAGCCATGGTGGGATGCGTCGACCTGTGGAATCTGCAATGTTATCCAAGGACAGACCCAATTCATCCAATTGCGCCCGTATACGAAGGCCAAACGGAGCAATGACAGATCGTCTGTTCTGAAAAAGTACTGCCCACCGAGGAAGGAAAACACATTCCCAGGTGGGATGCTTTGGTAAGGAACGAAGTTTCGAAGTATATTCTAAAGATAGTTGCAAACGGCGAAGGGGTAGAGGAGGTTCATGAAATTCAATGTATATGCTTTGAACTGGAGAGGTACGGAAAGCTCCAGTGCAGAGTCGAAGTCCTTGGTGATGAATGGGGTCCAGCATCTTTAAGGCCGGTGGTCTGGCAGAGCCATAGACCATTGATCCATAGTCCAGTTTCGATCTAATAAGAGCACGATATATCTTTAACATTGAACAGCGATATGCCCCCCAACTGGTAGAAGAGAGGACACGGAGGATGTTCAGTGCTCTTGTGCATTTGACCTGAAGCTGCTTTAAGTGTGGTATAAAGGTCAGTTTATGATCAAAGATAAGCCCCAAGAACTTTGTCTCCGGGACCACTGGCAGCAAAACTTCACCGATATGAAGTTCAGGATCTGGGTGAATACCTCGTCGACGGCAAAAGTGCATGCATACAGTTTTGGAAAGAGAGAAATTAAATCCATTCGCCAGAGTCCACTTCCGTACACAATTGAGGGCAGTTTGTAGTTGCCGCTCAATATATCTCATGTTTGACGACTGACATGAGATGTGAAAGTCGTCAACATATAGCCCATTCGTAACGGTGAGAGGGAGTTGTTCAGTGATGGCATTTATTTTTATACTGAAGAGTGTGACACTTGAGGGACTCCAAGTTCCTGTACAAAGGAACGTGAAAGTGCCGAACCAACGCGAACCTGGAATCTCCTGTCCATTAAATTTTTTTTAATAAACATGGGTAGATAGCCACGTAACCCATATGTATGGAGGTCTCGCAAAACGCCATACCTCTATGTTGTGTCATAAGCCTTCTCTATGTCAAAGAATATCGATACAAGATGTTGGCGGTTGAGGAAGGTCTCTCTGATAGATGTTTCAAGACGAATTAGGTGGTCTGTGGTGGAGTGCTGTCGACGGAACCCACACTGGGTGGGCGAGAGGAGGTTGTTTGATTCAAGGAACCAAACAAGACGAGCAGTAACCATCCTTTCTAAGGTCTTACAGAAACAGCTCGTCAGAGCAATTGGGCGATAGCTTGAAGGAATCTTCGGATCTTTCCCTGGCTTAGAGAAAGGTAAAATGATAGCCTGGCGCCAGGCATCAGGAAAAAACATTCTCCTGCCAAACCCGGTTGAAGATAATCAGAAGGACATAAAGAGAAGCAGGAGATAGATGGTGCAGCATGTCATAATGAATTTTATCAGGTCCAACAGACGTACTGGCAGACCGATGAAGGGCCAGTTTTAGTTCCACCAGGGTAAAGGGACAATTATAGTCAAAGAAACAGTCAGTTCAAGTGGCAAGCAGAATTCCACCATGGACGAAGATATCGTGGAAAACGTGTCGAGGTTTTAGGAATACACTGAGAAGCTGCATGTATAATACAATCAGTTACCGCTCCAACACAGTCGTCTAACGATGGCTGATCTACGATGACAGGATCAAGTTCTGTAAGAGCAGTGAAAGTGGACCAGTCTGCCTGATCCAGCTTCCACCGGGGCACGCGGGTAGGGTGGCATCGACCACGGCCAGTCTCTCTCAAAACGATCAGAAAATGATCACTGCCTAGTGGATTACTGTCAACCCTCCATGAAAAATGGGAGAATAATGAAGGGGAGCAAACTGAGAGATCAATAGCGGTAAAGGACTGACTAGGAGCATGAAAGTAAGTGGAAGAACCAGTATTGAAAAGAGAAAGATTGTGATCAGAGAGCATCCGCTCTACAGATCGATCCCACCCATCAATAATAGCACTTCCCCAGAGGGGATGGTGTCCATTAAAATGTCCCAGGATTAGAAATGGAGATGGCAACTGTTCAACGAGAGCATCAAGTTCTAATTGATCGTATGTGTCTCCAGGGGACAGATACAGAGAACAAACAGTGATGGTATGACCCAAAAAAACACGGATGGCTACGGCCTCCAAGGGTGTGTTGAGTGACAAAGACAGGGTGGGCACATGTTGATCAACCAACAGTGCCACCTCTCCATGTACTCGACCATCACACAACTTGTCATTTCTGTACAGAGAAAACTGCCGAATGGAGACTGTATCAGGAGATTTGAGAAATGTTTCTTGTAAAGAAAGACAAATAGGCTGGTAGGAAGCAATCAGCGTTTTGATATCATCCAGATTAGAACGTAAACCTCGACAGTTCCATTGTATCAAGGTGGCCATTTTTAAGAACGGGTAGATGAAGTGGCTGGAGAACCCTTCGGTTTACGACCACGTCTTTTTTCTTTACTGTCTTTCTTCGGAGGAGGTCTATCAACCTCCATGGATCCTGCTCTGGGTCAAGTGGGCAGGTTTCTGTTATTGGAAGAGGAATCCAGTGACTGAGGACGCGGACGAATAATTGTTTTATCTATTGTGGTGGGAGAAAATGATGTATTAGAAGAAATGCCTGTATTTGAAACTGAAGGACATGGATCTTGAGGTTTGTTGGAAGGTATGGGAGGAACAGAGATGGGTGTGGAAGTCGATCCATCTACTTTTTTAACCACGGAGGTCAAAAGGCTTTTCATTTGTTTTGAAAACGATTCTCTTGGAGGCACAGAGAGATGGGATTGTGGACAGCAATTTCCGAGCCTCAGGATAACTAATGTTATGTGTCGTTTTCAAACGCTGCACCTCTTTTTCCTCTAACCATTTTGGGCAAGAATGAAAGTAAGAGGGGTGAGAACCATTGCAGTTGACGCAATGTGGGTTCATGTCACAGTCATAGGCATCGTGGTCCTTGCCTCCACAACGAGCACATGTCAGGGAACCACGGCAAGATGTCTTTGAGTGACCGAATCTCTGACATTGGAAACATCGAAGAGGGTTTGGAATGTATAGCCGAACCCTGCAAATGAGATAACCTGCTTTGATGGTGGCGGGTGCACGTGGTGAAGTAAATGTTAAAACGAGGGTATTTGTTGGCAGTGTAACTCCATCTTTGCGAGTGGAGATGCGCCTCACTGCAGAAACTCCTTGAGTGGAGAGACCAGCGAGAATCTCTGATTCGGGAACATTCTTCAAATCCCTTTCAACAATAACTCCTCGTGAAGAATTCAAAGTAGCATTGGGTGTAACCTCAATAGGTATATCCCCAATTGCCTTTGATTTCAAGAGGAGTTCACTGTGTTGGGATGTGGATGTTTCAACCAATGTGTTACCAGATCGAGGCTCCTTTACAGACTTTGGAGAGCCAGCAAGTCCCTCTAGTCCCTTTTGAATGAAAAAAAAGGAAACATTTGCCCTAAAGGTTTTTCCGAAAGAGAATGCAATATCAGAAAATGAGGTACGTGTGTTACTGATGTTGAGGATTGCTGTTCTGAGTATTCAAGACGTGGTCGCTTACCCATTGACTGTTTTTTTACAATTTTATTTAAATTTTTTGTAGGATCCATAGGAAAGAGAAAAAGTTTCGGTACTCACTGACCCCACCCACCATGGAGCCCTACAAGGGGACGCACTACAAAGTCATGCAAGGACAATGCAGCAACGCCAGGGTTTCGTGAGCACTATATCCAAACACCAGCATCAGGCACAATGTCCACAACACCCGTTGAGAACTTCCAACACTGGTACTTGGTTGGCTCTAGCCCAGGTGGACCAGCCGATTGACCCAAGGGGGGCCACCCAAGGGCCGCCCGTCTACAGGAATTCGAGGCCAAAGTGGTGTGTTAGGGTTGGACCCCTCAACCATCAGGATCCTCTCCTTCCCTTCACAGGTCGCCACGCACGGCAAACACGTGGGTGGATGTTTAGATCCCAGAGAAGGTAACCAGACAGAACAGAACCTTCCTTGGGAGGTCCCCTCACCACGTACAGGAATCCACTCCGAGGGGCAGCTGAAAGGACGAGCATGTTTGGTGTGACGAGGATATGAACCCGCGACCCTCGGATTACGAGTCGAGTGCCTTAACCACCTGGGCATGCCAGGCCCGTGTTTTGTTTAGTGTAACTCTACAGAAACACAATGGGCTTTCTGCACTCCGTCCATCGCAGAGAATCGAAGCGTTGCAACTCCCTAAACTGACCCACCGAGAGGCATTCTTATGTGACCGAATGTGGAATTTTACTGTTACTTTTACAATGCACCTACGACCCAAAAATTCAGTCTGAGATCATGCAGCAAAGGGACACGATCTTTCAGATTCACAGTTTAAGCACACCAGAGCCTAGGCCAAACTTGGTAGGTAAAATAGGAATTTTTAAATGTGTTAAAAACGTTATTTATTTTGTTCTTAGTCAGCAATAATATTATCAAAATTTATGAAAATAGATTTTCCAAAACTCTTCGATGTAGCAAAAACAATCTTTAACAATGCTGACGTAAAGTAATATAACTTGTAAATCTTTGACAAACACCATGCCTGAGGCTAGGAAAAAAAACCGAAGTTAAAATTCAACCAATAGCTTCTTAAAGCACGGTTTTACTTGAAAGCCTTCATATTATATTTGTTAAGATAATTTTATTTTCACTTTAAATGTGTGTGTGTTTTCTTAGAGCAAAGCCTCATCGGGCTATCTCCTGAGTCCACCGAGGGGAATCGAACTCCTGATTTTAGCGTTGTAAATCCGTAGACGTACCATCGGGTGACCTCACTTTGAAGTACAAAGAAGTTAGGTCTAGTTGTGAGATGTATAACATACACAATCATGACCAGAATAAACCGTCTGAAAGTTATGAATGAAAGAGAGGTATTTTTCGATTAATAATACGAGTCATCCTTGTTCTTATAAATGTTCAACAAGTAGCTAAAATCTCATAACTCTGGAGTATTCGTGCGATATGCATTGTCTTTGTTGGTCAGCTTTACTATATACAATTTCAGACTTGGTGCTTGAAGGTGGATTAGAATTTGTATCCAATTTTTAAACACAACACCACAAGACTTTCGGTGGTACTTCTCATATTATTCGAATTTGATATTCCTACATAATTACATAGAATATAACTTAATAAGTTCTGTAACATACGTAATAAGTATTTACATCTGCAAATAAGATCGATACTGTTTGTTGCTGTTTTTAAATTTCGCGCAAAGCTATACGAGAGCGACTTGCACCACCTGTCCCTAATTTAGTAAAGTAAGACTAAATGGAAGGCAGCTCGTCATCATCATCACCACCAACCGCCAACTCTTGGGCTACTCTTTTACCATCGAATAGTGAGATTGATCAAGACATTACAGTGCCCCCACGAATGAAAGGGCGAGCATGTCTGGTGTGATGGGATTTGAACCCACGAACATCAGACCGGGACTCGAGTAACCTAACCACGTGGTCATGTAGGACACCAATACTGTTTCACTCATGTCATGTTATTCGGAACGTTTATTAAAAATGCAATCACAATACAATATACACGAACTTCCAAGGATCATCCATACATACATTAAGTAGATAAGTGATCTTATTGAAACAAAAAAAGATTTATTAAAGAACCAAAGACCAAAAAAAAATCGTTTACTTTTAAATACCTATCTCCAAATACGAAATATTTTCGCAAATTATAAAACAGTCGACTTCCTGGTCAGAGTTGTACGTGAAGTATGAATAAAATCGAACAAATACACCTGCGAATTCTGCATGGCATCTTAATCAACGAAATCAATCATTTTCGCCATTCAAAATATTTACCAAATCATTATGATAGATTTCTTTTTACACTGCCTTACTTAATTCAAACTGACATTAACTTTCAAAACTTCAAATCTGTATATATATATATATATATATATAAATGAATTTCACTTTTAGCCAAGATATAGCGGGTGACAAAACGGCTGAGTTTTTCTGTTTTTTTTAAGTACAAATGTTTAGCTCATAATTTCGTCATCTCTTGACCAATTTGATATCTAATTACAGTCTTGTACTCAGATCACATTCTTTGGAGTGATGTATTTGACCACACCCAAGGTCTTATAAGTTAAAATAGGCCTACGAGTATTTCCATTTCAGGGTAGGTTCGTAGAAATCCTGCTGAGTAATAAAGACAAATCTGGCATACGCGCGCCCCACGTGTGGTATTGATGATGCACAAAAATATGGTTAATAAAAAAAAAAGTTTTATAGCTTAATTTACTTTACTCCTGTCTAAAAGAATTTTAGGTACCGCGGCTAATGGGAATTTCCTCTTTTTCAAAAGGTAAAACTATATAAAATATCTAGAATTTTAGCAATATGCAGGCCACTTTTTCGCTTATGACCGACAATTGGCAGAAAATAGAAACATTTCATAACGAGCCAATTTTTTTTTCACATAAAAGGAATCACATTGTCCTGAGATAACATGTGAGCAAAATACTCGAGTATTTGTCACAACAACAGACTTTAATGGCGTACGTTGTCACCGAACCATCGTCTTCATCAATTCTGTTGACCATCTTATGTCATCACTAATGCACGTTAGGCTAAGCTGGTCAACAGAACTGATGAAGACGATGGTTCGGTGACAACGTACGCCATTAAAGTCTGTTGTTGTGACAAATACTCGAGTATTTTGCTCACTTGTTATGGGATGATATATTGCCAGTATAACAAATCGAAATTTATAAAAAATGTAATAATAGAAGACAAGGATTTCAAATCCTCCAGGATGGACATGTCTTCTGGGACCTATATATCAGCTTTACCTGATCCTTTTCTTAGACACATATATATATATTATTAATATTTTTATAAAAACGACGTGCTTTCTCAATTAGATGTAACTGTAGCGCCATAAGTTTGTTTGTGTTTTAAGTTCAGCACATAGCTACACCATAACCTATCAGTGCCTTGCTCATCACTGGTATCAAAACCCAGTTTCTAACGTTGTAAATTCGCAGACTTATCGATGTGCCACTGGGGATAGCACAATAGTAGAGTGAACACTCAATATAATACATTTTGTGCGACTTTAATAATTTGATGGTATTTTCTCAAATTCATTACATTTTCTTTAGTGGAAACGTCTCCAACAAGCCAGTAAAATGGTTTGCATTTCATATACGTGTGGGTGAAAAATAAGATATTTTCCTTTAAGTTGGAGTTGTCACGTAAACTACGTATGATGTTCGTTTGACGTCATGGAAGGGATCGTCTGCTAAATATGAACAATTACTTATTTCTTCAGAAATTCTTACGAAACTCAAGCATTAAATTTATGTCGTTTCGTTTTTCTATTCACATGTTATACCGTAATTACGACAGAAGTTTATATAAAATATATAGAGGGCGTTCTGCATTTCAGCTGTATCGTGACACTTCGATTTTTACAGACATTTGATTACAAGTCCAGTTATAACTAATTCAGTGCACAGGAAAGGAAATCCTTACATATGTACAGAACGGAAATATCGCCCTATACGTATTATCTTCTCCCATCGTTTGAAGCATCAGCGATCACGCACATTCCAAAATTAACTTTTCAAAATCATGTTTATTCATAATATTTCTGAGTATTATGAAAAAGAGCTAGTGTATGGTTTTTGCGCTCACCTGCAGGATACGAAAAAATGAAGCTTTGCATTTTTAATACAGTGTGATATATCGAATATGTTTGTTACTCGGATTCAGATCATAGGTGTGGTACAAACTGTTTTTCTCTACTACACGCAGAGGAAAACAAGCTAACAAAAAGTAAGTTAATACGCCTTTAAAAACTCATTTCTAAAATCAGGTTTGATTATTCATACTGTCGCATTTGAAATACATAAATTAATATCATTATGACATTTATACTATCCATTATTAAATTTATTTTGCTACCGCATATGCGTTCCTCGAAGCATTTTACCATGTTTGACACATTAGAGTACTTACCTAAAACCTACATGGAACTGAAGATGTCACACACCTTAAACAGTGTTTAAAACGTATCTGTCCTAACAAGCTCCATTTTAAAATTATGTTCAAGTTCTATAACTGCTTACACATCTTGCAAAACCGCCAGAGAAAAAGGACAATTAATGTTTTGTTTTCAATGTGTATACTGGTTATAACTGCTGTATTAAAATATGTGTAGCTTTGTTTGGTTACAAACTAGTGTTTCGTTACAGAAACGACGGAAACAAATGTCCATTTACAGAGAAATCTCGCTATCGTGCAACAAAAAAAACACTGCACTGCCTGTTTTTCGGGCGCTAAAATCGCAATCTGCGTGTCGTAGGTTCTAGTGCCAGTCCCTCTCCCTTTCAGCCGTTTGGTCGTTATAATATGATAATAAATAACACTTTTTATTGTTAAAACAACAATTGGCATTGGGTGGGGTTTACAAGTTATTTTTAATTTAGTCTATTATTGCTAAACCAGAGACGGCAAGCGCAAATTGTTTGGTTGTTTTTAATTTTCGCGTAAAGCTACACGAGGGCTATCTGCGCTAGCTGTCCCTAATTTAGCAATGTAAGACAAGAAGGAAAACAGCTAGTCATCACCACTCACCGCCAACTCTTGGGCTACTCTTACCAACGAATAGTGAGATCGATCGTCACATTATAACGCCCCCACTGCTGAAAGAGTGAACATGTTTGGTGCGACAGGGATTTGAACCCGTGACCCACAGATTACGAGCCGAACGCCTTTACCCACCTGGCCATGCCGGAGCCCAGCGCAAATTATCCTTGAGAACTTTTTTTTACTCCTCTCCCCCGAGGCACAGAGATATTTCTGCGAATTTGCAACAACAGAAACTAGATTTTGATACCTGTGGTGGGCAGAACACAGATAGCTTATTGAGAAACTTTGTTTTAACTTCAAAGAACAAGTTTTGCGCGAAATTCCACAAGCAAAATACGGTAAAAAAGATGCAATGGTAAAATAAGCAAGAAAAATGAAACTATAAGGGTACAACTGTATAGAACAAAAACTAGTTCACTAAATATATATATATACAATTTTGTTTTAATTTACTTAAATCTACCAGTATTAATATTATCTAAAAATATATTCAATGTTTGTAATTTGTTGCTATGTCGCACTTTTCCATTACATTAAGACATGTTGTGAAACTATAATTTAGCCTTGCGAGCTAATTTTAGTAAATGTTATAAAATGTAATAGCAAAATATGTCCCACATGTCCTGTTCTAAATAATTTTCAACCCGATACTTACACAAAATCAATTAGTAAAATAAGAAATTAATTTATCTATTAACACGTACTAAATGTAATATGGAATTTTTGGATCAATCTTTTAACCTATTGTAATAAGTCTACGGATTTACAACGCTAATATCAGGGGTTCGATTTCTCTCGGTGGACTCGGCAGATACTTTGATGTGGCTTTGCTATAAACAAAACCCACATACCCCAAACTTCATACCCTTTGCATATACGTATAAAAAAGCTTGTTATAGCATACATATATACATACACACACATTTTATGTACGTTTATCAAAGTTAGGGTTAAACTTCACGAGCCACTAAGTTTACTTTTGAGACACGAGATTACTACAATTTTGTTGTTTTTTTTGTACGCCATCCATCTTGAACCACTGATACTGTAGTAACTTTACCAACAAAACCTGACGGCATTAAACTTTTAATGGTGACACTTTGTTCACTACAGTCGATATACAATGGATACAATCAGTGTACTCTGCTAAGTTGAGAATGGAAAATATTTATTTAAAGAACAGAACAATTGAACGGAGAGTGCTAAGTCTCGGAAAAAACACGTTAGAGAAATAAAATTGAACACGGCCTGGATTCGTAATACTCGCTACATCAATCAACGAATTATAGCTGCAAGTTCTCTTGACGCGTATACATTTTCTACTTAGAGAGCCAACATGTGAGGAAACAACAGGATGCCGTATTTTGTCGTAATTCACGTCTTAAGGTACTTCTGGATGCACCCTGTCCAAATGACATATCTTTCTACCCATGTGGAAAAAAGGTGTTTTCCTGTGTAAAATTACGTTTTGTTTAGCATGAACCAGCTGTATGAATCGAGAGATAAAAATTTTGTTCACATATTCATGAATTGTTCCAAGGGGACGCAAAAACGTAGTAACATGCAAATCATACAATATCTAGCACATTGTACTCTGACGAAAATCTTTGTTCTATACCAAGACTGATAAATGCGCGTTTCGATATGACAACTGCCAAAGTGTGGAGAAAACTAAATAAGACATTGTTATCAATTTTTATTTTAACCACAATTAGGATTAAGTATTAATAACACGATAACATTTATTTATAAATTTTAAATACGATTATTTACTCTCATTTACTTTAATGTTATCGAGGGATTCCATTACAAACTAATTCGGTCTCAGAAATTTTGTAACCTTGCTTACACAAATAAATCGTCCACAAACCCACGACCTACTCCTTTGACTGTAGGTTTCTTAAATAGCAGATATGTATATCGTTTTAAAAGTTTTTGCCTTAGCTCACTGACTTATATTCGAAGTACTGGAATCACAACAAAAACCGTTCCATAAGGTAAAAGAAAATACGTGATTTGACTTAGAAATAAAGAACAGTTTCGCAATGCTGCAAAAGCATCATTCATTTCCGAGGAATTTCAACTTAAGATTAATTTCAAGATGTTTCACCTGATTGTACAATTTTGTAAAATGTTTATAGGAATACTAAACATTTATAAAGAACTTTACAAAACAGAGTGGCACTAGCAGAAATACCAAACATTTAGAAGGAGCTATATAAAATATTGTGGCACTCATAATTATCCTTTCGCACATTTATTACAATTATGTGTGCTGTCAATCTCTGATCGACTTTTATTCATTCTTAAGTAGAATAGCACTTGAGTTTGCTTGCACGCTCTTGTTGCTAAGACAATTTTCTTTAAAAAATAAAAGTGATTGCGTCTGTTTTTAAACAAGAGAGTACTAATAAATATAGGTTAGTATCTGTGCCTAATGTGAGCGAAACAATACTACTGAATATAGGTTGTAACTGTGCGTAATCTGAGCGAGACAATTCCAGTGAATACAGGATATAGCTGTGCCTAATCTGAACGAGACAATCCTAATGAATACAGGATATAGCTGTGCCTAATCTGAGCGAGACAATCCTAGTGAATACAGGATATAGCTGTGCCTAATCTGAGCGAGACAATCCTAGTGAATACAGGATACAGCGGTGCCTAATCTGAGCGAGACAATCCTAGTGAATACAGGATATAGCTGTGCCTAATCTGAGCGAGACAATTCTAGTGAATACAGGATATAGCTGTGCCTAATCTGAGCGAGACAATCCTAGTGAATACAGGATATAGCTGTGCCTAATCTGAGCGAGAAAATCCTAGTGAATACAGGATACAGCGGTGCCTAATCTGAGCGAGACAATCCTAGTGAATACAGGATATAGCTGTGCCTAATCTGAGCGAGACAATCCTAGTGAATACAGGATATAGCTGTGCCTAATCTGAGCGAGACAATCCTAGTGAATACAGGATATAGCTGTGCCTAATCTGAGCGAGACAATCCTAGTGAATACAGGATATAGCTGTGCCTGATCTGGGCGAGACAGTACCAATGAATATCGATTAATAACTGTGTCTAATCGGAGTAAGGTAAAAAATATAATTTAGGTTTGTAATTGTGTCCAGTTTAAGCAGTACATGGCCAAAGAATACGAAGTTGTCCTTCAGACGTAGATTGTTGGCATCACGTAATGACGTTTAGGATTATTGCGAGTTTTGGAACATCAGCTCGGAAATAAATACAAAAATTATAGCTTTTCTCTTGTACCGTTTTCAGAAACATATAAATATATATGTGTGTGAGAATTTTCGGGTAGTAATGAATGTGTTTTGTTTTTTTATCAAAATTATCATCACTTTTATTTTGACGTAATGACAACACATAATCTTCGTCATATAAGAATTTGGTTTTCATTTTGCTTCTTTTGCTGCACCCGAACAGAGTTCACAGCCTAACACCAGGGTGTTAAGGCAGCATATCGCCATCAGAACGTATGCGCTAAGAGAAACAACATTATAAACACAAAATCGCAAATATTTTGTATGATACCAAGCTCTGGCTAGGATTAAACACATCAGCTCGAGTAGACTATAATGATAGAAATTAACTGGAATTATTTTACAGTGTCTTTTCGAAATTTCTTTCTAATACCAGTTCTATTTACAGTTTTACTTACCCCGAGTTGCTGACAGAATAGGAGCTCGAAGTACCGTTTTCCTACTCGTCTTCTGGTGGTGAATATTTTTTGAAAAATCAGGAATAGTATATCATGCCATCTAGATTTCAAATTAAACGTTCCTTTTAATAACTAAAACTACAAAGTTACGGTTTCTGTTCAGCTCATAAATGAAGACTGGCATGTGACGTTCACACGTGTACTTGCCACTCGATACGTTTAGCTTCTACACATTTCTGAGTGATCTCGCACTGAGCACGAGCTTAGCTCCTTTTGTGTAGTGCAAAGAAGAATCTAATATATCCAAAGGGGGAGAAAGAAGCAAAGAGGTGCATTTGAATTCGACGAGCTGTACGCAATTCATCTTCTCAGACCTCTCTCATAATGATGATTCAACATCACGACATCTTTGCACAATAAAGAACTTCCACAAGGAAGAAAGGTAATCTATTCAAATATTAAATAGGAAAATTGGATAGAATGCAAGTCTAATTCGACTTTAAAATAGTGATTTCAGTATTTAAAACAATATAAGAAAATCGATTAGAAATTTAATTTTATATTTATTTGCCTTTCTTTACATACTCTATCCCTGGTTCTTGGTCAGTTTATTAACTCTTTTTTTTTATATATCCTTTTTTTCGACATTTCTTTTCAAATTTTTTCTTACCCTGATAATTTTTGTTTTCTTCCTTATTTCCTATACCCATTGTTTTCTTCCTAACAGGGCCTGGCATAGCCAGGTGGGTTAAGCCGTTCGACTCGTAATCTGAGGGTCGCAGGTTCGAATTCCTGCCGCACCAAATATGCTCGTCCTTTCAGCCGTGGAAGCGTTATAATGTTACGGTAAATCCCACTATTCGTTAGTAAAAGAGTAGCCCAAGAGCTGGCGGTGGTGGTGATGACTAGCTGCCTTCCCTCTTGTCTTACGCTGCTAAATTAGGGACGGCTAGCGCAGATAGCCCTGGAGTAGCTTTGTGCGAAATTTAAAACCAAACAAACAAACAAAACAAACCATCTTCCTAACATTTCTTTCTTATACTTTTTTTTCAAAACATTTTATTACTAATGTCTGTATTTTGTTTAATTTTACTAAGTTTGAGTGTTCTCATACTCTGTTCTTTTTCTGCACTTTGACTTTTCGAATATCTTCTCTTCTAGTAACCGCTTTCAGATCGCTACTTAACTATTACCTTTATTACATTCTGAAGAGAAACCCTAAATTTTAGTTTGTTAAAACATTCGTCCAGTAACTGGGTTACTTAGGCTTCAATACTTCCTGGTCTCAGTTTTATTGCTTCAAAAAATATAGAGATACACACACTCACATAAGATACACCATCCTCAATTCACATATTTTCTTCGTGTCTCCTCTTTACTTCTGATCTGGTTGGTTAGGGCGCTCGATTCGCAATCTGAGGGTCACTGATTGGAATCCCTGTCCCCGAAGATGCTAACCCTTTCAACCCTAATGCAGTAATAATGTGGCAGTCACTCTCCCACTTATTGGTAAAATAGTAGCCCAATAAATGGTGGTGGGTAGTGATGACTAGCTGCCTTCCCTCTAGTCTTACACTGCTAAATTAGGGACGGCTAGCGCAGATAGCCCTCGTGTAGCTTTGCACGAAATTCAAGTCTTAGTATCACAATAATTAATTTTTTTCTATTTTCTACTTTGTTCTTATATCAATTTGTTTATCATTATCTCTAGTATTGTTACTCTTTATCCGTCGCCTGTTGAGTTGTGCATGGGCCGAACTCTGAAACTGTAAATCCATGGTTCGTGTCCCTTTGCCGCAAAATCACACTTGAGACCATGAATATTCTGTAAGCACGTGGGTCAAATACCACTAATCGTTTAGTGGGCAAGAGGCCCAAGCATTTTCTTACTCTTCTTGCAAAATATAATTCTGAAACGTAGGTCTAATATTATATTGACATTTCATCGTATGTTTTAACAAACGATCAAACAATGAACCAAGTAAAATATAAAGAATGTTTTATGATATTTGAATTTTCCCTAGAAGTATTTATTTCTTCTATAGAGGTGAAACAGCAACACATCAACTAAATAGATAAGTATTTGTTATAAATTCGTTGATTTATCCTGCACAAGTGAGATGGTGATACATCAACTGAATACTTAGTATTGTTTTGTACCAGTTCTCCCAAGAAATTGAATGACACATCAACTAATGCTTAGCATGAGGTGAGTATACGCTCCATCATTGCTCAGTTTTCCTGTGGAAGAGGGGTGATGATACATCAACTAAATACTAAGCATTGAGGTGAGGATTTGCCCTAAAACATTTTCAGTTCTTTAATAGAAGTGTGGGGGGATGATAATCAACTGAATACTTAACATAGGTTGCTGATATAAACCCTAAAATTACTCAGTTATTCTACAGCGGTGAGATGGTAATACGTCAACTAAATAACTCACCTTATCGTGAGATACCCAGCACAAATGTTATTTATACCATAATCCTTGATGACGAGAAAACTCACTTGTAGAGAAAAATATATGTGGGAAAACGGCTGGTATGGATTGAGAAAATTTTATGTCGAGGATTAAACAATGTTTCAATCTTCTTCTGTCATCGTCAGATTCACAAAGAAAGAAAGAGATAACTGACCACATGTTTGAAGGGGTTGTGTAACTGAGTGTAAGAATGTAAAGGGCGTGATTAGCTGTTTGATTATATTTATTATTATAGGTAAAAAGGCATTCCTTTGTATTGGTTTATTTTGGGCTAGAGTTGTTGTATAAGTAAGGCTTTTTATAATTTTGCATTTGTTTCTTTATTTAGTATTTGGGTGTTTTCTATAGTCATGTTGTGTTTATTTAATTTGCAATGTTCGAAAACATGTGAAGGTGACTTTTTGTGTTCTTTGAATCTTGTTTCCATTTTTCTACTTGTTTCTCCAATATAGAAGTCGTGGCAGTTATCACATTGTATTTTATAAATAATGTTGGTGTGGTGTTTGTCAGTGTAGTTCTTACATAGTATAGACCTCAGTTTTGTGCCTGGTTTTTGAATAAATTTGGTATTGACTGGAATGTCATATTTTGTTAACAGTTTTTGCCAAATGTTGGTTATTTTTCTGCTGATGTCGGGAATATATGATATGCAGCAGTATATGGTTTCGTGGATTTTTTAATTCGTGGGGTATATCTACTTTTGTTAATTGAAGTTGCTTTTGCCTAGGTGTGTGCGTATAATGTTTTCTACGGTTTGTGAAAGAAACTTATATTGATGTTGATGAAGTATTGTTTTATTTTGTCTAATTCATCGTTAATTTTATCTGGTGAGCACAGTTTTATAGTTTTTACATAGTCTTATGAAACCAAATAAACACAGCAACAAGAAAATAATTCTAATATTTTGAAAATTCATGGTAATAATAACAAGCAGCTACGACATAGTGTAATTGTGAAACCCTTGTTGAAATTATTCGAACATATTTGCTTCGCGATTTTCAAAATAAATGTACCAATTTTGATATGATGTTTTATGAACGCTGTAAAGAGAATTACACTTATATTTTGTTTCATTAAATGTTATCAGCAATGGTGTTTAGAGTAAATTTTAATCTTTTTCTTATTATTAATATTGTATTTATAAAAATTATTTTGTATTGTCCTGGTAAACTTAAAATTATAAAATTCTGCATATTAAATAACTGAGTTTCAGAATCAAGTGAATTTAGAAACAGTCGAATGTCTAGGGTGATAAAATACAAATACTTAAGCGATCGAACTTCTGTGTTTGTCTTTTAAAACATTATTTATTTGAAATAGTGGAACGTTTGGGTAAATAATTTTTAAACGCTATTTATATTCCTGTAATTTCAGAAAAGTTTCAACAAATTAGTATAAATAAGAAATCCACTACAAACTGTTATTTAAAGATGTGTATGTGTTTTTCTTTTAGCAAATCAACCTCGAGTTATGTGCTGAGCTCACAGAGGAGAATCGAAGTTTAGCATTCACTGTTGTAAATCCGTAGACTTACCGCTGTACTAGCGGGGTGTGTGGACGGTTATAAATGTTATTTCTAAATGTCTATGATTATATATGATTTTGTAGATCGATAAATCTTGGCATTCCAGAAATATTTTCCCCTTTTTGACTTCTTTTTAAGATAAAACACAAATCGATAAAACCAGTAAGATTTCCACTGTAATGCTTGTGATTTGATGCAATAAAACTAGCATGCACCATAGCATTCTTTCAGTTTTCCATGGTTAAAACAAACTGGCAGGTAGTTACAGAACTCAAAAGCAATCTCCTGGTCGTGGATTCGAATTTCCATCACCAAACACCTCGCTCTGTCAGTCCTGGAGGCGTTATAATGTGACAGTCAATTCCACTGTTTGTTGGTAAAAGAGTAGCCCAAGAGTTGGCGTTAATGTTGTTGAGCAACTGCCTTTCCCTTACCCCAGATAGTCCTTTTATAACTGTGGGTGAAATTTGAAACAAACCAAAACCAGTCTTTCCCAACTACACATGTTTGCAACTAAATATATATATATATATTTATCTTCTTACTCATGTCATCTTTCCGATAGGCCCCGGCATGGCCAGATGGTCAAGGCGTTTGATTCGTAATCTTAAGGTCTACAAACTATTCATTTTTAGAAGTAATTATTTCTGTTTCATGTTTTAGTATTAATTATTGATAACCCTTTTTATAACAGCTCTTTCAATAACTCTGTTACTTACAACCACCTAAGCAGAGACTGACGAAAAAACAAACAGTGAACACTTCAGAATAATGGACTCGGCAAAAGATAGATGGTCGCTAACAAAAAAGAACTTTTCCTAATTCCTAGTCTACAAACTAAGCTGGACAATCAACTAGCTACGTCACTGCATCTCAAACTGTGATCAACTCGTCGTGCCCGAAATGGGCAAGAAATGAAAATTTCATGTAACAAATAAGTGTGAATATCCATCCAATAATAATTTAAAGTTTTGTACATGTACGCTGTTTTACAAGAAATTTACCAATCTTAGTTTATGAGTTAATTATAATTAAATTAAATTTAAAACCAGTCACTATGTTATGTTTTGTCACACTTTTAACTCTCTTTTCTTATACCGCTAAAATCCGTGTTTACATAAACATGGTGGGCAGAGCACAGAAAGCCCATTGTGTGGCTTTGTGCTTAATTCCAAACAGAAATATTAAATGTATATATACACACACAAACACATAAATATTTACTAAATGTAGAAAATAGAATATAACCCATAAGTGTTCATATTTATGTTAATCGAGTACACGGCATTACTCTAATCCCATGTTTTATATCTCAGTTTGTGAATTCATAAAAATCTTAAAACCAAGTTAACATGAATAACGATCTTAATTTATACAAGCACGTGAAAAAAAAAAAAAGTTAAAACTCAGTCAGACGTTTCAGCCTCAGCTGGTGTCTTCATCAAGGACACAGAGAACTCGTTGTTCTAGCCTGGATTAAATATATCTCTAAGGTATAATAAACTTACATACTCTGTTTAATATAGTAACTTTACCATCTACGTTTAACTGTTTTGTGGCTTCAATGACACGTCATTGCTCGAAAAAAAGTCCTTGAATTTGTAAAATAATTTACATCAAAATAAAAAAAAAATGTCTGACGTTGTTGCATTAACCTAAGAGTTTCCACAGTTACCCAGACTTACTGGTAATTAAGAAACGAAACAGGTTTAAAGTTGTTGTAAATCTGTATGTAACACATTTGTAAAGCACTAAATCACATTATCTTACAGATATAATTACGTAGATAAGATAAGGCCAGTAAGAGTTAAATACTTAAAGTAAACGTCTGACATGTTAAAATCAAAATAGAGTTGTTCTTTAAAAACGAAGACCACTTACTTTTAACTTATCGTCAACGACCAAAAAATCATTTCAGTTTTTTATGCCATCCAGTGATTCAGGGTTAACTGTCAATGCTTATAACGCTAAAGATCGAGGTTTTATACCACTGGTGAGCACAGTAAAGATAGATATTTTATTAAAGCATATAGTTTCAATAATAATATACATTATATATCATGATATTACATTATGTGAATTTGTATACAGTGAATATTTGTATCTATGATAATACTTAACCTTCTGAATAGCAATTAGATTAAAAGTAATTCGAAGTTATTACTTCGAATGGCCAGGTGGGTTAAGGCGATCGACTCGTAATCCGAGAGTCGCGGGTTCGAATTTCCGTCGCACCAAATATGCTTGTCCTTTCAGCCGTAGGGGCGCTATAATGTGTTGGTAAAAGAGTATCCCTAGAGTTGGCGGTGGGTGGTAATGACTAGCTGCTTTCCCTCTACTCTTACTTACACTACTAAATTAGGATTGGCTAGCGCAGATAGCCCTCATGTAGCTTTGGGCGAAATTCCAAAACAAACGAATTACTTCCAAACTTTTTTATGCGTGCAACAAAAAGCTCCATTATTTATCACAATTCAGAATGTCTTAATAATGTTAGCATAGAGATGAGTGATGGCGCAGTGAATCTGTGATGCAAATATGCAGTTAGAAACATGAGCTCTGTTTTGATATTTTAAACGCAAAAAACCTTAAATATATATACTTCCTATCTCATTATTTCCGTACTCCAACATCTATTGAACTCTTGTAAATTTTAATTACCTTCATTATTTGGTTTACGATGTCCTTTTTTAATATATATTTACATCTACACTTTTCTGATTATATGGCTATCACTATACACGGTGTTGTCTAATCGATAATATTGTTATTGGTAAATCGATTTCACCCAACCAGATATCCTGATGGTATACAAGTTTGGCAGAATCGATAATTTCAATAGAAGAATGTTTAACTCTTTCAGAACGTCTTCGTCTTGCGTCACACTAGCTGTGTTTTACGATAATTATAAGCTATCTCTATCTATTGATATAATAAAAACTACTTCATTGAATTAAAGTAACTGAAAGTTTCTTTTTGAATCAGTAGCAATTTACGGATTTACGATGCTAAGATCCGAATTCGATAATTGCGATGGATAAAAGGCTGCTGGCCCATTGTGTAGCTTTGCGCAGCCCATTCTGTAGCTATGTGCAAAGAGAACAACATCGTAGTGGTTTATTTTCCTGATGTAAGCTCGAAACATACGCTAATCGAACAATATCTTTGTCGTTTGTATTCCTGATGTGAGCTCAAGACATGCTCATTTTACAATGTTGCTGTTAAACATAAAACTTAGATTAAGGGTCTTTAACATTTTTATTTCTGTGAGTTATGTAATTATACTCTCAAGTTTTAAAGTATTTTTTATGCTATTGGCATTCGAAATTGTTCAGAAAATATTTTTGTTTGGGATTAAGCACAAAGTAACATAATGGTCTACCTGTGCTTTGCGCATCTCTTATCACGTGAAGTGGTTTGGCTTGTTCTGAATTTCGCGCAAAGCTACTCGAGGGTTATTTGCGTTAGCCGTCCCTAATTTAGCAGTGTAAGACTAGAGTGAAGTCAACTAGTCATCACCACCAACCGCCAACTCTTTTACCAACAAATAGTGGAATTGACTGTCACGTTATAATGCCCCCACACGGCTGAAAAAGTGAGCATGTTTGTTGTGACGGAGATTCAAACCCGCGACCCATGGATTACGAGTCAAGTGTTGGTCGAGCCACCTGACCATGCCGGGCCTACATGAAGTGGCAAACCTACTGGTTCTAACAGTTGATGTGATGGGCTTGTGCTATTCTGTGATTTTCTGACGTTCGTATGGAGTATCAACTTTAGATTGTTAATGAAATTACCGAATAAGTGGCTAAAATTATTGGTCTAGAATTGTTTAAAATGAGGTATTGGTGTCGTACAAAACGAATGTCGTTAGTATGATATTCTGGTCTTTAGCTTACGAAGTTCTTTTAACTCTATGAGAATCACATTGTCTAGTGTGTCCACCACGGGGGAGAATCGAGCACCCAGATTTCAGCGTTATAATGAACTTATCGCAATCTCACATGATGTGACTTTATATTCAAAATGCTGCTGCTAGAATTCTACGCTTATAAATTCCATCTTTAATTTTTATAAACTATTAATGTGATATCATTCTCTTTTAATGAAAAATAAATTAATAATTTACTATTCTAACACACAACGACAAAAACAGTTCTTAATTTAACCAGAAGACCTTTCACTGTCAGGATTGTCAGACATTCTTCATTAATTTTATACGCAATTAAGCATAAAGATACACAATGGGCTATCTATGCTCTGCCCACCACGGGTACCGAAACCTGGTTTTTAGCGTTGTAAGTCCGCAGACATACCACTGTCCTACTCGAGGGTCTATAACATTTCTCTGACTTCAAAGAAATAAATTAATTGAAATCGCTTTATTTAATTAAAAGAAATTAAATATGCTATTATTGCTCATTTGGAATACAGTGCAAGTAGTCCACGTGTAGCTTTGTGCAAAATTCAAAACAAACATTTAGAATACGACTGTCACGTTAATTAGCTTTACTACTATTTTTAATACTGTTCGTTGATCTTAATTTTGTATGTAAATAAAATACTTTAATATGTACTTGCGATAGAAACCACGTAAGAGTATCTGCCTGTCCCTGTAAAGCTATATATATTAAGTCCTATATATTCCTGTTTTTTATTATTTCACAGTTAGAATAATCATTCTTTTCCGACTTCAAGGTTGCAGGCTCTACGAGTGAAACTTTAACAACATTTACATCTGCATTTACGTAAGATAGATAACTTCTTCAATGCTGAAAAACAGACACGAATGGTGGTGTATGTATATATACATAATACCTATCTGTTCTTCTTTCAAAGATGGAAACGAATACAGAAACAACTGCACATATATTAAAACCAAGTTCCTCGTGCTTGCATTTCGCTCTGTGTGATCAATCCTGTGCTTAACGGATGTCTACTTCTGTTCATAAATCACTGAGTTGTTTTCTTTCCTTTGAAATACGAAAAGAAAACTACAGAGATGAACGGTTTCGTGATTTATCCACTGTAACAATAATTACAATAGTGAGCCATCTTTCTCGACATTCAAAAATCATTTGCGGTGAGTGAAATAACTGTCAGATAGACCTCTCTTTTTTACGACACAAGACAGGACATTTATTGATAGTATCATTTACTTAATTCAAGAAAATAACATTCAGATGCGAATCTGTAAAAGAAACAAACTGCTATGTGACAAAGTTGACTTCACGCAAGCTTATCATCTCGGGATGCTGCCTTCATTTCTTGTAATGTTTCTCAAAGTGTCTAAAATACATTTTAATTGTTATAACGCTATCACATATAAGAAATTAAAATAATGCTTTAATGTTTTTGATGAATTCCTTCTCTCCGAGAAAATCTCACGCTCAGGAAATTCTGATCTGAACTTTATATATGTAAAAACGGCTGGTACGGGTAGAGAAAGCACTATGCAGAAGAGCGAACAACGTTTCGACCTTCTTTGGTCATCGGATTTTCTCTTCATCACGGATGATTTGAATTTTAAAGAGGAAAGGTGAGATAAACAAATTGATTTGCAAAAGAAAGGCCGGCTTTGATCTGACTTTGGAAATATTATAGGAATATCCTTAATCGATAAAACACCACTTGGCGTAAGGCTTTACTGTACTAAACATATCCGTAAAAATACAAGAAATGGTTCGATTTTTTTAATATTCAACATTTGGATATATTTCGTTATGTTTTACTTGTTGTTGTTGTTTTGAATTAAGCACAAAGCTACACAATGGGCTATCTGTACTCTGCCCACCACGGGTATCGAAACTCGGATTTTAGCGTGTAAGTCCGCAGACATACCGCTGAGCCACTGGGGGCTTATGTTTTACTAAACGGGTGACTAATTATGCTGTACAAATAAGTTATAAATATACCAGAAAATTTATGATGAGTGCAAGCTTGTTAATTTAAAATATTAATCAAAAATATACTCACTGAAAATTTTCTGAAACTATGATTCTTCTAAATGTGCTAAAAATCCTTTAGTTTACTCATATTTCCATGCGTGAAAAATTTAAATAAATTCTGAACCAGAAACCCCAGGCTAAAGGAAAAATAATAAAGTGAAAAATAAATCATTTTTACTACTACAGTAATACCTACGTCTTAATTAAATATTGTAATTAGTAGATTTGTAAAAGTGAAACTCAAAATCCTGTCATATTTTATATAAAATATATCTTGCCAAAACATTCATGTGGTTACTGCTGTAAGAGTGACAGTGAAATTTTACTATTTCGTCAGACAAGAGTATCCGAGAAGTATATGTTATAAACACTGCTTAATACAATATTTCGTTTTCGCAGAAGTTTTACAGTAAGTCTCAAGCGCTAGTATTTCCACGGAAAGAAAGCTATATGTGTCACACATTCTTCATATTCTAATTATTATTCTAATTTGCAAAATATTAACATTATTATGAATATTTTATCAGTACTTATAAATTTTCAAAACAATGCATATAAGAATAGAATCTATATATTAACATTTGCAAATAAATTAAAAGTGATAAAGAGGTTATATCTTACTTGCCAGATTAACTAGATGAGAGAAAAGTTACGTCTTACCTGCCAGGTTAACTAGCTGAGAGAAAAGTTACGTCTCATCTGCCAGGTTAACTGGGTGATATAAAAGGTTAATTGGGTGTAACCTTTGTATCACATAGTTAATTTTCAGATAAGATTTAACCTTTGTATCATCTAGTTAACCTGGCAGGTAGTTTAAGTAGGTAATAGAAAAGTTATATCTTACCTGTCAGTTTAACTATGTGATAAAGAGATTATATCTTACCTGCCAGGTTAACTAGGAAGTAGAAAGGTTGCGTCTTACCAAACCAGGTTAATTAGCTGATAAAAAAGTTACACCTCATCTGCCAGGTTAACTGGGTGATAGAAAAGTCACATCTTACCTGTCGGGTTAACTAGATAATACAAAGGTTACATCCTACCTGCCAAGCTAACCTGGTGTTATCAAACGGACATTCAGATATTACTCAGTAGAACTGTTCTATAATAAAAACTACTTGTTTTAATTGGTACTTTGTGTTAGTAGTTCCTATTATCACATTAATATTTTCAGCCTGAACAAAAACGAAGCACACTTTTAATTGTTGGTACATCTATCTATCACCTGACGGAGGGTAGCTAGTCAACATCGCCTGCCGCCACAAGGACTTTTTGTACAGGGTTAAACGTCTCTATTACATCACCTGAAAGTGAGGAAAGGCATCACACTTCGAACCTTGGACTGTGAGTTTGCAGTCTAGCACGTTGACTACTATCTGACTACATTCGGCCTTTGTGATCACAAATATTGAATTTTTAAAAGTTCTAAGACTTCATTTGGATAATATTTTGATGGAATGTGTTGAATACTCACCAACAGCAAAAACAGTATGAAAATATTCCACTCTGGAACGTAAAGACTTTTACTTATTACTTATTAAAAACAAGTGAGAAAGAGTAAAAAATCTTACACAATGGAATCCGGTTCATATATGTTTATTATATAGACACTTTCTGGCTATCAAGAGAACACCAGATAACAAGTTTGCTTTTGTTTACTGAAAGAGGAGTTTGTTGGAGATAACGCATGAGAAATAAGAAAACTATAAATCAAAGACAAAAGCATTTAAAACACTATGTTACGTAAACATCTTACGATGGCTCTATTTTCTTTGGCGTAGAAACAGGCTGTAAAGAAACGTGCGAACAATTGCAAGCATAGTGTGTGTTTCGTAAATAATCAAAACATTGTCTTGAAATATCCAGACATTCATAAATGTAACAGAACACAGATACGAAGCGATATTTACCTACACATATACATGGATGTATGTGGCGTGCCATGTCGTATACGTTGAACCACGTCTTTGATTATAAGTTCACCAAATGCTGCATAACAGTAAAGGAAAGCATTACTAAAAGCAAATTCCAAGTCTTTTTCAGAAAATAATTTTATACTAATCAAGCAGGAACAAAACATTAACAAATAACAATGACATTAAGCTTTAAATTACAACTTGAAATTCAAAAGATATTTCTTGGTTTTACAGGTTTCTACATTTAGAGAAGTGATGAGAACACGCCGAATTTTAGGTACATTCTTTAACTGCAAGAAAGCATAACCTACTACATAACGAAAAACAAAACTTCAAATTAGAGATTCTTTGTATCGATCAATTTAGCAACGTATCACGTTTACAACTGAACACGTGTATTTACCAGATGTGTGCAGCTGATACTCATAATTTTGGTAAAATTAGATTAATGCTAATTACAACCATTTAAAACTAACAATAACACGATGTAGCAAATTGTTTACTTTTTATTGTTCCTGGGCAGAAAGTATTATTTCCCAATTGCTTATGCCTAAAGTACATGAAAAAGACCTATTTTTCTCGTCAAACTTTGCTTTTGTGACCTGGGAATGTATAACGAAAACATGATGGGAGACTATATTTGGGGACTAAAACATGAAAGTGATTTACATTACAGTCGGAAATCTCCAAAAACTACTCACTTCTAAACATTTGTGTTCCTTTTTGTATAGCTTTAGTACAAATACATGTAAATCTTGATTCATATATTGTTTTATTCAGACCTTGTGTAAATGAAATATGCAAATTTACCCGTTTTTATATATAAAATAGGTTAATTTCTAAATGTCATTATTCAAGTCACAAAAGCAAAGTTTGAAAGGAATAACGGCCATTTTCTGTACTTTTACAACATAAGTAATTAAGAATTAACACACAATATCCAGGAACAAAATTTGTGTTACATAATTTAATTGAAATATAACGTGCTTCATTACAAATTTCATGATGTCGGTAAAAGTCTATGAATGAAAACATAACATTTATTTAAGTTAGGAGAAGCATTAGTGTAACGAGAAGTATAACCACAAATTTGAAATAAAAATGGTAAATAGTAATATTAATGTTTTTCTTAAGTCTAAATAATGTTTTCGTATTATCACGCTAAGCTCTCTGTGGATTCACAAATCGGGATTGTTAATTACCAAGCCACGCTCGATCTTGTTTGCTAATTAAAAAATTATTTAGGCCGCTTCGCTAGGCCCGACGTAACCAGGTAGTTAAGACCCTCGAGTCGTAAGCTGTGGGTCGTGAGATCGAATCACTGTCACACCCCACATGCTCCCACTTTCATACAATTATATGACTACTTCCACTACAACGCCTGTATTTAATGCGAGTTAATACAATCAAATAACGGAAAATATTTAAATATGCGATAAATTGATATGATCTATACACGTGTGCACACCGGAGGTTCGTTTTTGTAAAACAAATAAATTAACGGTGTGTTATTTTAATACGTATTCTCTATCTTATATTTACAAAGATTTTGGATCTGATACAAACTCACTATATTCGTGTTAAAATTTAAATCATATTACTGAATGAGCTATTACGCGTGGAGAGTGTTAGAATTAAATGTATTTACGTAATCTCGATCTCCAATATGGTTTATTTTGAATCTCGTTCAAAACTAGTTATTCTTAATTTGGTAGTGATGGAGAAGAGGGAAGGCAACTATTCAACGTCGCCCACCTCCAACTCTTGGGATACTCTTTTACCAATGAATAGTTGGATTGGCCGTCATATTATAATGTCCTTACAACGGAAAGGGCGAGGATGTTTGGCAATCGGGATTTAAATCCCCGATCCTCAGATTGCGAGTCGAGCGTTCAAACTATCAGGCCTTGCGAGGACCTGTGAAATGGGGTCGTACGTGAATTAAGAGTAACAACGAATAGTTGATGGTCAGTGCTGTTTACTAGCTGCTCTCCTTACGATTTATCATTTATTTTTTCAGATATGTCCGAAAATAAAGAAGGTGTTTTCTTATAGCAAAGCCACATTGGGCTATCTGCTGAGCCAACCGAGGGGAATCGAACCCCTGATTTTAGCGATGAAAATCCTTAGACATACCGCTGTACTAGCGGGGGTCCGAAAATAAAGAAACAGACCTCCACATAGTGATTGTGTCAATTATCAAATTAACCAAAACAAAAAAATAAAATAAATGTAATAAACGCATAAAATTATTTTGTTTGCGCTTCTTTAATATGTAATCCTCAAATAACATCGAAATCTCCAAATTTCATAGAATTCTTACTGCTCCAATGTGTCATTTTGTAGTGAGTTAATTGAGTTTTGTCCTGTAATATCACAATTAAATATGTTTTAAGCATCGATCTTATAATTATATATTAACTTGTTACTGAAACCGTATACAAGATTAAACTTAAAATAAGCCCAACTATTGGAAGTTAAGCTTCTCATGATAACCCCCCCCCCAAAAAAATACCCCAAAACAACAAAAGTTTAATGACACCTGTGGCCCGACATGGCCAAGTGGTTAAGGCACTTGAGTCATATAATTTGAGGGTCGCGAATTCAAATCCCCGTCACACCAAACATGTTCGCACTTTCAACCGTGGGGGTGTTATAAAGTATCAACCAATCTTACAATTCGTTTGTAAAAAGGTAGCCCAAGAGTTGGCGGTCGGTGGTGATAACTAGCTGCCTTCCCTCTTGTCTTACACTGCTAAATTAGGGATGGCTAGCGCAGATAGCCCTCGTGTAGCTTTGGCAAAATTCAAACCAAACTAATTAGTCTTGAAGATTGCCAGTGGGGACCATAGTGATAGCCTTCGTTCAAGATTAAATAACTAAAGTAAAAAGAAACAACTGACCATCTGATGTCTAAGTGTTAAGTTCGTAGTCTAACATCATTGAAATACCTTTCCTATGGTTCAAATTTCCTTTCAGTTAATTTTCTATCACTCGAACTAAAAACCATACGACCAAATACACCAAAACTACGTTTCAAGTGAATTTTTTCTCGATGTCTACCCGACTGCTTTTACTTGTATTGAGAGAATTATTTATTTTTCTATAACCGCTATGTTCTATTGCCACTCCTTAGCATTCATTGGTTATTGTTTTACAACTCTCATTTGACAGTTTTACATCACGACAAGAGTTAGATCTACTGAAAAAGAATAACATTAGTATGCTAAAATATGTTTTCTCAACCTAGCTTGCTAACCGATCTAGGCTGTCGGTAATTGCAAGCTAGAATAATCATGCGTCCATCTGTCATTCAACGATATCGAATACTTATAATTGTAGTTTTGCTAAATAAAACTAACCAGAAAATTAGCGTAAAATCCAGTTTAGAAAGAAATATTATTACACTAACTAGGAATATGATTCGGTGGGTAAGCTTCTGATAAGGCAGATTTCAATAAGGAAAACTGTGTTGTATTTATTTTAAGCTAAGTAGAATAAGTAAGATGGACACAATTTTTTTTGTTTTGAATTAAGCACAAAGCTACACAATGGGCTATCTGTGCTCTGCCCACCACGGGTATCGAAACCCGGATTTTAGCGTGTAAGTCCGCAGACATACCGCTGAGCCACTGGGGGGCGGATGGACACAAATGTTTGGATTTATATACAATGGATTCATCCAACGGAAAAAATTCCGCCGCCACGTGGTGAAGTTGAGCACTCTGTTGTATCGGATTCACCCATTACATCGATAATCAGGAAAGCTTGTCAACATTGCAATTTGTTCTGTTTCCTTTGCTCAAAAACAAACAGAGTGCAATTTTCCTTATTGAAATAATACACGGGTCGCTGGACAATCACGTTGTATATACGCTATGATTCAAGTCACTAAGTTGACTGAGCTTTTTTTATGATTATTTCTACGAACTTGACACCGAATTTTTTCAACGAGCATTTGCTAGTTCTATATATAAAATGACAGCGAAGTATTGCAGACCTACCTAACTCGAACATTCAATATCTGTCTACGTTTACAACTTTAATTTCAAAAGTTTTACGAACAAAGTCGATCATATCCATTCGCCAACAAGAAGTTATTGACTAAAGTTACATAATTTGATACTGACAATAGTGGTTGTAATGTTCGATGATAAATTTCATTACACCGACCTATAGGTTACACTTGGAGAATTTCACAAAAAAACTAAGTGCAACAATAGCATTAAGAGAAATGGTTTGTTTTGAATTTCGCGCAAAACTACTCAAGGCTATCTGCGTTGGCCGACCCTAATTTAGCAATGTAAGACTAGAGGGAAGGTAGCTAGCCTTCACCACTCACCGCAAACTCTTGAGCTATTCTTTTACCAACGAATTGTGGGATTGGTCGTAACATCATAACGCCCCCACGGCTGAAAGAGGAAGCATTTTTGGTGTGACAAAGATTCGAACCCGCGATCCTCGGCTTACAAGTGGAGTACCTTAACCACCTGGCCATGCCGGGCCGTTGAGAAAGAACAGCTAAGAACACGTTACTACATAACGCAACGATTTTTCCATCAAAGTCAAATCTACTATATTGAGATATTTAGCAATGAAGATGATAATTTTTCCTGGTTTTTAGAACTCTTGTTGTTGTTGTTTTGAATTAAGCACAAAGCTACACAATGGGCTATCTGTGCTCTGCCCACCACGGGTATCGAAACCCGAATTTTAGCGTGTAAGTCCGCAGACATACCGCTGAGCCACTGGGGGGCTTTTAGAACACAATCTTAACATTTAATTCTATACTTTTTTCCCCTAATGGTTTTGTTTACTAAAAATAAAAATTGAGTTCAGTATCAAGAAGGGATTCAAAGGAAATAATTTATATCTAGTTTGTAGAGTTTCAGTCAAGATTAGAATGTTTCTGAAACGCGTATTTCACGTAAATGCAACGCTTCTAAAATGTTGATATACACACGCGATCAAATATAATATCATTTTTAAAAATTGAACGCTATGCCTAATAATTGACTAGTTTGAGGATGTTATAAATAAATTCAAAAAAGATAGTAATGAGGTGTTTAATGACAAAACACAGTTCTGAGTTTGTGTAAAATGATCGAATGTGACTTTAATCACTAAAATTGACGTTAATAATGTCCACACATTCATAAACTAGATTTCTCTCCTGAATAATTCTACAAGAAACATCAAATTATTAAATATTCTACTCTGGTACTTTCTTCTGCTAAATTTTTATGGTACTTATGTCAATTTCTAATACTCTTTAAGTTTATGTCTGTGCAACGTGAAGTTAAATGTGGTTTGCGATATATATATATTTATGCACACGTTCGTACAGTTTTTTGAGTTTTATCGTTTATTAAAGACACTTTAACCGAAATACAAAACCGGCGATTCTCAAATGCATAAACTTGGCAATTTGGTCTGTAAATATGATTGTCCATAACATTACGTGTCTATTTATCTACAAAGATTATTTACAAATTAACGGCAAAATGTCTATTTTATTTGGACAAATAACATTTTCGTTAGTTGTGCTTTTCCCGTATTGGGTATCGAAACCAAATTTCTAGCATTAAAAGAATACAGACTTTCCATCGAGCCACCGGAAGATATCGACAAAGAATATGATAATTTTCAGACAGTAAGTATTTCCTGTTACTGGTTATAAATTAACAAGTAGCTTAAGCAAATACACTACTACTCTGTTTTTACATATTATTACATTTTCTCACTCAGACTTGCAGTAGTTAAACCATCTTCATCGCATTTGTTTTTCAAGCTGTCTTTGGTGTTGTTTATGAGTAAAAACGGTAACCATTCTTCAAAGTGTAATGCATAATACTGTATTTCTTTATTGTTTGTCATATCTTATTTACTTACAAAGGCGGAAATAGAATCCCAAAGCCAGATTTACGTAGCGCACTTCCCCCAGTGGCTCAGCGGTATGTCTGCGGACTTACACGCTAAAATCCGGGTTTCGATACCCGTGGTGGGCAGAGCACAGATAGCCCATTGTGTAGCTTTGTGCTTAATTCAAAACAACAACAACAACGTAGCGCACTACTAACCTCTTCAAACTGTTAATTCGTAATAATGACTTAACGTAGTTAAAGTAGTCATACCTGATTTTGTCACAATAATGTTTATAAGTAATAACAGCAGTCATTATTTGTCATAATAAAGATTTAACGTAGTGAAAGTAACTATTCCGATGTTTGTAACAATAACGTTTAAACATAATGAAAGCAATCATTTCCGTATTTGTCATAATAATATTTCAACGTAGTGAGAGTAATCATGCCAGTATTTGTCATAATAATGTTTCAATATAGTGAAAGTAAGCATGCCCGTATTTTTATAATAATATTTCAACGTAGTGAAAGTAATCATGCCAGTGTTTGTCATAATAATGTTTCAATATAGTGAAAGTAAGCATGCCCGTATTTTTATAATAATATTTCAACGTAGTGAAAGTAATCATGCCAGTATTTGCTGTACATGAAAGTAACGAAGGCTTTATGGTAAATATTCTAGAGTTTGTTTTTGTTTTTCATTTCGGGCGTGTTTCTGAACGACATATTGTATTGCTACAATTATAGTTTGCTATGTACTCAATGGAATAGATGGTCGATACGTAGATATAATCCACAATCATTAACATCATAATTCTAACAAAAATAGTTGAGACCATATAAAACTAGTAAGTAGAACGCTAAATATGTATTTACAATCGATAATTTTAGTATCTGAGAGAAAGGATACTCAAATTTAAATTTTAATATCGGTGTAGTTATGGTAGGTAAGACGAGCTATGTGTACAATATCACTAAGCTATCCAAAGCCCCGACAAGTTACGCAAGCGTATTATAATACTATTAATCACATCTGTCTAAGAATATGTAAACATAGAAATTATAATTCAAAATTATTTAAATGAGCTACAGCATTACATGATAATTGATAATTAGAAATTCTGCATGGTATATAATTTGCCACATTATTACCACAAGCATAGCATTTAGTATAAAATATCTAATGTATATTTAAAGTAACTTTGAAAGCGCTGCTTTAATGTGGTGTTATTTTTTCTTCTTCGAAAGTAGGCTTGAATATATGAGAGCCCTTAGTAGATGAAAGAAGAGACATTATTATGTGTTTTATGTTTCTTGCCGAGGTATGAAACTATTGTGTTGATTTTTAAAATAGGGTTATCACGTTCTAGTTTATTAAATATGAAATGGTTGTGCTTCATTTTGATTAACATTATCAAATCTTCATATTGATTATTCCACTTCTAATGTTTGGTGTATGTTAAGAGAAGTTTTGATTGGATAGAAAAACTTGACGTATAAAACCTTATTGTTAAATTTGTGTGTGTTTGTGTGTTTTCTTATTAAAAAGTCACATCGGGCTCTCTACTGAACCCACCGAGGGGATTCGAACCACTAATTTTAGCGTTGTAAATTCATAGACTTAGCACTGTATTGGCGGGTGTCTATATTTAGATAAAGACTTGTTTATTTACTATTGCGCCAACATAATATGATATACTGTTGTACAAGGATATTTTTGTGCAACATGAAATTATCTCGGATTTGATATATTCTTTATGTACGCGTTTACGCAGTTTCTGAGACAAAATAATTATTTATTCAAAACACTTCAGTTAAAACATCAAACTGACGGTTTTAAGTCTATTTTGTAAACTTATATTTGACGCTAGGATTACAGATGGTTAGTAATTACTGACATCCACGCTTAATATAAACATATATTTTAAAACACTGTATTGTTAAAATACATAGAAAATAAAAACTTGGACTCCGACTAATTACATATATATATACGTATCTTATAAATAAATAAATAAAAATCTGTGTAAATGGCCGACATAGATTGAAAACCACGAAAATTATCTATACATAATATGTATTCAGTCTCATTGTGTTTGTGTGCGTGTGCTCGTAACCATTCCTAACTCGCTAGTCGCGCCGACTTCTATCTGGTACCAAACGAATTGTTTCGGTCCCGAGGTTCAAAGCAAGGTAAAAATTTTCACCCACCCTTTTGAGAACCTGGGAAATTTTCCCGAAAAAAACCTTCTCATAAATGGCTAGACTCCACAACTTAAATGGTGCCAAACGAATATTTCGGTCACGAGATTTACACAAAGATAAAACTTTTCATCCAACCCCTCTGAGAACCCAGATATTTTGCAAAAAAAACTTTTTACGGGGGTTCTCCAAAAGTGTATCCCGAGTTTGTCATTGATTTAAATTAGAGCACCTAAATAAGTAGGCCTGCTAATTACCATTCGTAACTTTGTTAAAGAAATCAAACTTTATTATTATGATAAGTTAACTGAAAAAGAGCAAAATAGTACCTCAACATTAAATTTACGTTATAGATGCGCTATACATGTTGGCCTTAGTCCCACGGGTTCGCTAATACTTGAATATAATTCGTTATTCTCCATACTGCATATTCCTAAAATAATGAAAGTTTGTTGCTTGCAGTTACTACCTAGACACAAGACAATTAGCACATTAGCAATTATTAAAGATATTAAGCAGTTGTTTTACATTTGCTCCTAACGTAACATACATTCATTTACTGAAAACAGCAGCGAGAACGTAGAACATAAACTAGTTACTAATTAGTGCCTAGTAATTAAAAATATCAGTAACTAATTAGTAACCAGATTCGGTCATATTAACCTCTAGGTCTTTCTTTACATTTTTTTTTCAAAATCAATCCACAATAAACTTAAAATAATATTTTTTCACTCTGAAAATAAAAACGACCAATTTGTGAAAATCAGTTTTTTTTATTTCTTAGTAATAGAAGTATGCAAATATTATAAATGTCAAGTAAACCTAACACATATTTTCGGTATTCTCGATTGTTAAAAATAACAATACTTAGTAAACAAGAAGGCCTGATTTTACTAAATTATACATTAAATTTAATATACTTGATAAACCACTAGCTAAACCTTCTATAAGCAGTTATTCTTAATTGCAGGTATTATATTTAGGGTTATCTCTGAATTACTTTATGATAAACTCTACGGAATTCATTTAAAAAACACGCTTTTTGAAAAGCCATCATGTAAAAGTAAAAACTTTATTTAAGTTGCATTAGTATCTAAATATGTACTTAAAACAGTGTTATGGAAAGCCTACGTTAATATCTAAGAGTAAACACTTTTAGATTATTTGTTAGATCAAACGTTATTATGTTTACTTCTTCGTCAGGTTGTCAACATCTCTTGAGACGCACGTTAAGTCGTGTAATTTGCTTCTACTGCTTGCGACGCAAAGATGCACAACTACTCTAAATCCAGTTTGCAAAGCTATGTTTGACATTAGGGTTCCAAAATAAAATAGATTAGTAAAATACATTAAACTTATGTTTAATATGAATATAATTTTTATATTTTAATAACTCTAATGCCAAGAAAAATAAAAATAAAACTTAAACTCAGTTACAAATTATTTATGTAATAAATCTAACGAAAATCAAAAGCTGACGAAAATATTAGCCTAGTTATAAATTGTTTAAATAAAGATCGATTTTACGTTCAACAAAATATGAAATAGAACACTTCGGAAACATCGTGTGTTAATAAAAACATTGAAAGACAAACGAAATGTGTCTGTTAATGGTCATAAATCTCTTTCACGTGCTACTGAGCAAAGTGAAACCTGGAATCTTAAGTGTAAAAAATGTCTAAAGTGGGAACGTAATAATTTATTAGATTTGTGTTCCACTGATATCTACTATGCTTATTTAACGGTTTTATTATCACTCTCAATATTACACTTTGTTTGGTATATAAATTTCCGTTGGCTTAAAAAAAACCGAACAGCAACGTTGTATTAACGTGTATACATTTTTAAAACTTTACCTTCTTGAAAATCTTTACACGGTTTACTTTGCACTTTACGAAACACAATTCTTCAATATTAGCTCTCCGACGTACTTACAAACACCTGGAAGCACAAATCACGTGGAACTAAGCACGAGCTGTTTAATCAGCTGAATTTTGTACATACTTATGAAGTGCTAGGGCTCAACAAAGAAAACTACTTCCATCATAGTTTTAGGGACTTAAGGGAAAATCATTTTATTGTTATTTTAACTAAAACCATAAATTTCTAAAGTAACCTTCCTATGGAAATATATACATTGAAAATATTTTACTACGGATTTCCTGTTCGCCAACTAAATGTTTGTCAGTTTGTTTGTCTCAGTATCTCACCATACAACATGGTCTCTCTCTTTTCGGTTTCTGTCGTAATTTGTGCAATATCGTCAATATTCAAGATAATTAGATTCTAAGTTTTAATAAACCTTTATTCAATTTATCTACCAATTATCATTTCGCATACAAATCATCATAAATATTTGGATACTTTTCCTGAGAGCTCAACAGCTTCTTTGAAAATGTTCTTTTTCAATTTTACAAAGTCAACGTTTAAGAAATACAGCAGACTGCTGATTTAAATTAAATCTTTGTTACGAGTGGAGGTATTTTTTGTTTATTTAAGCATAAAAAATTCAGCATTTTAAGTCCTCAAGCTAAATGCTGAGCCATGGGGGTGAGAAGACGGGCTGTTAAATTTCCTGACATTTTAAATCTAGAATACGCTCTTGGTTAACATGAAATCCAACTATAAAATACACATTTGGTTTAACATGTTTTCTTTTGTGCTACATTTCTATGAAAATAACAAATCGAGACATCGTAATAAGCCGTTCACGAAAATGTAAATTATATCATAAATATGCTCAGACGTTTAGCTCGTTTTATCAATAATACGAAATTGGAGTCTCTTAACAACGTTAGAGTCCGTGTCACCATGTCCAGTCAAACAATCACTGATGACTAGGTGTCATAACAAAAGCTTTGCAACGTAGTTTTCATTGCAACAGGTTTCATCGTAAAAATATCATGCACAAACTATCTTTTACTGATACTTTTGACAATACACTTAGCGCACTTGGACGCCGGTTTCACGTTACCTGTTTGAACAATCCTATCAGACAGACGTGCTTCAAGTATGAGAAAATTGAACGGATATGTGGTGAAAGCAACTTGCGTCGCTTTTTTCAGACAAAACTCCTTCTTGAATGTGTTGAGTACCGTTGTCTGAGGCATGTGGGGAAGTTTTGTCACTGATCTTTGTGATCACGGATTATAATGTACCTTTTGCTCACCATGGCTGGGATATAACTTCTTAAATTCATCTGTGTAGATTATCCTGGTACTCAAAGTTGATATGCATTCCTTTCATATTCTATAAAGACCACATACAACTGTTACACTCTGTACTTTTCTGCAAATCTGAGTAGTGCACAACTTCCCTTTCCGGAAACTAGCTTGCTCCTGACAAATGGTTAGTTTCGTTTACTGCTATTGATGGCTTTTTCAGGATGACACAACTGAAAATTTGCTGATGAGAGACAGAAGAGATACTCCTTGCCAGTTTTGTAATTTCCAAGGTCTTTTTTCTTTGTCAGTTTGACCATGAGTCCTATTTTCAATTCCTTCGGTGCCTGTTCTCTGATCCCTATCTCCTAAAACATTTTACACAGGCGTTTTGTTATATCTTGATACCAAGCTTTCAGTACCTTTGGGCAGACTACATATTCTCCAGTTGCCTCACTATTGTTTTGCTTATTTATAGGTTCTCTCATCTCGTCTTCTGTAATATTATCAAACTAGATACCTAGGTCCTTGTTTAGCCTTAGGGATGTCTGACATCACATATGGGGTCTGGAAATGTTCTTATTATCTTTCTATTTCTCAGGGCCCGGCATGTCCAAGCGTGTTAAGGCGTTCTGTTCGTAATCCGAGGGTCGTGGGTTCGAATCCCGGTCGCACCAAACATGGTCGCCCTTTCAGCCGTGGGGGTGAATCCCTCTATTCGTTGGTAAAAGAGTAGCCTAAGAGTTGCCGCTGGGTGGTGATGACTAGTTGTCTTCCCTCTAGTCTTACACTGCTAAATTAGGGACGGCTAACCCTCGAGAAGTTTCGCGCGAAATTAAAAACAAACTGTTTTTCAGTCTCTTTTGATATAATTCTTTCATCTGTTATTTTCAGAGATGTGTCTTGATTGTTTTCTTAGTCTTCATATAACTTATTTGTGATCATGTTTCAGACGAACAGTGTTTCTGTTTTAATAGCAAGCTTTTATAAGTATTCTCGTTTCCTTTTATTTCCATGTTCTTGATTGTCTCCTACTCAGCATCATGGGGATTTATCTCCAGAAAGCATTTCTTGAAGTAACTATTACTTCTCCTATTTTGCTCTAGATCTGTTGTGATACTCTTTTTTTCTCTCTCTTACATCTGCTTAACATTTGATCCTTACGTCCTGGTGTAAATGCCTTCACTTGCAGTTCATAAGAATACGATCTATTTGACTCTCTCCTCTTCCGTCAGGTAAGTTTTTATATATTTTTTATATTTTCAAAGAGTGCTTCCGATGACTAGAATGTCTTATTCACAAACATCATAAATTATTTTACCATTGTAGTTTTGATACCCATTATATGTTTCTCCGTTGTCATTTCCGACTCTGGCAACGAAATGGTCCATAAAAAACAGGTCGTCATACTTTATTTTTTCACATTACATGCAACCTTTTGCAAACGTTGTCTTTGTCCACTTCACTTGAAAACTATGCTTTATACCTGTATATTTGCCATAGTAACTGATGACATCGTTTTCTATGTATATAAAAGAAATAATTCCTTCAAAATCTAGCTTTAAGAACCGCAGACTGGAAGAACAAAGGAATGAATATGTTATGAACAATACATCTACCACATCCAGTGCCAACGACTCCTTTCGTATAATTCCAAAGATCATCGTGGTAATTAAGATACATCTGAGTGAATAGTTATCCATAAAATAAGTACATGAAAAAGAACTGTTATAATGTGAATTAGATTAAGCGTAATTATTATAGATTTTATTTCAGTTATTTACAAATCAGGATGAGGATAGGAATTATTAACACAATATTAGTTATTTATTCTCAGCATCAGTTGTTATCTTTTAATATTATTTACACGAATTAACCTTACTATCATTCAGAAGAACTGGCCAATCAGCAAGCTTGTCTCCTTCATCCCTAAGTGGGTTAACTGACCACCACAGGAAAACCACATGAGTTCATGTTTGTACAGATGTATCCATGAACGACATGCACTTACATGTTTCACGTTTATTATCCTTCGCCACTGTCTAGTGTTATATAATGTATTGATGAACTAAGTTCATGAACATTGACTTTAAGTAAGTATTATGTTTTCAGCCAACATAAACATGTTTATAATTATAGAATTTCACCCACTTCATACTTCTTACACGAAAGAGATAAAGCAGTTTTTAGGGTCGCGTATGTTTGTTTATTTTCGGGTTGTACTGCATACAGTGAACACGAAGGCAGGCCGTTACCTAAAAGTTAACTTGTTAGAATGTGGATCTGAGGGATTACGGTTCGGGATCTTTCGCCCTTGAATCCAAATTAGGAATGGTTTACGCAGATATTTCTTGTTTAGCTTTTGCCGAACTTTTGAAACAAATGAGGCCGTTGCCATGGAAACTTATTATTCGCGGAAAACAAATTTTCTATCAATTATTCGTGAAAGAAATCAAGGGTAAGAACTGTTGTTTTTCTTTTCATCTTGGTTTTGGTAAACAAATTATCTCAAGAACATAAAGACACTATCTCTCTATATCTCTATAAAGTTCAATCTTTCTTCAATCAAAGTATTCATAGACCTGAACGAATAAATAAAAATTAGAAAATACGTAATAATGAGCATGTTACAGTTCCTCAAAGAATTGGTTACTTTATGGTCGCAGAAAGTAGAATTCAGAACGTAAAAGTGCGTGTTTTATTAAGTTTGATACTTTTTATAAAACTAAATTAGGTTCAAAAGAATAATTATATGATATCAGAATAAAGGCGGTAAAACGAGCTTACCAGTGCGTGATTCGATATTTTTGATGTCTTCTATAAAATTAAATGAATTTGAAAAAATAAAATCATGTAATATCAGAACAAAAGCGGTAAAACAGATAAAACTGAGATGGAATAAAGAAAACACAATAGAACACTCCCAGTATTTACATTATCTTACTAAATATAACTTTAAAATAAGGAAAGAAACACCATGTACAGATGGCAGAATTCAAACCCTTGTTTATTAGGGTAGTTGTTGTTTTTGATGTTATTTTCTGACTGAAAGTTGTTGTTTTTTTCCTAACAGATTCTATTTTACTAAATTAAATCCTTCATTTCAAAATTCGAAAAGAATTTTTTTTTAAAATGTAAAAAACGAACTGCAATATCATAGTCAGGTAATATTAAATATCTAAGTATATTTGATACCAGAATTCCTAATTACATATCTCGTTAAAACTGTGTTGTTCATGGAAATTTCTATGTTACTGTTGAAAATAAAATATTTACAGTTCCTAAAAAACAAAACAAAAATGTCGTCTATCTATGAAATATTACTTGATAACTATGTACGGTTAAAATGTTCTAATCGCTCACACTAAACAAAACATCAACAACACAATGCTAGATTGGTGATTTTGATATTTTTGATAGTGCGTCACAGATTATATTTTCAATTTTACTTTTGATGAAAAAAAGAAATCTTTAATGTAACATGGGATTAAATTTTTATTATAATATACGTTTAACAATGTATTAGTTATTGTTGTTCGTGTGTAATGTATATAACCTTCATTGTTTTAAAGTAACAATGATTTTTAAAAATAACATTTTAAACGTTGAAAATTGCTGAAGCATTAACAAACCGATATTCTTAAAATTGATAACAAACCGACAAACTGCACATCTGCACATATTTCTGTTTTATTGTCATTTCGGATTTGTTGTTGTTGTTGTTGTTTTGAATTAAGCACAAAGCTACACAATGGGCTATCTGTGCTCTGCCCACCACGGGTATCGAAACCCGGATTTTAGCGTGCAAGTCCGCAGACATACCGCTGAGCCACTGGGGGGCATTTCGGATTTAAAATGGTTCGTCAGCTTTTGGCACTTAAACCGTAACATTTAAAACATTACATTGAACATATATATTTGCTATATTTTAGAGCAATTTTGTCTCTCATTGACACTGAGAGACAATGCTTAACTAAGCAGTTCTGGTATTGTATAAAACGACTCAATGATGATGACGTGCGAGACAAAATGAAAGACCGAAATGAACAAAGGGAATGTGAACGTGAGAAATAATTCTCAGTTTACCAGACTGTTCTGAAATTAGAAACATATAAATACCTCTTTCCTTTAAATTTTAAAAATCGAATCCATTTTAATTGTTAACAATAAAAATAGAATCGGATATGTTAAAATAAATAGCATCTTTGATGAATTCCTTTATGAAAATTTATTTTAAAAACATGAATTCATTTTTTCTTAAAGTCAGTTATTAGAAAATAGGGAAATCATTACAAAATTTTATCATCACCGAATTATTTCTTCACTTGCAATTAATTTTTGTTGTTGTTGAAATAATTTATTCTTTGTTGTTGTTTTGAATGAAGCACAAAGCTACACAATGGGCTATCCGTGTTCTGCCCACCACGGGTATCGAAACCCGAATTAAGATGTCCGCAGACATACCGCTGAGCCACTGGAGGGCTATTAAATAACGAAATAATTAGAAAACAAGACAGTGTTCAATGAAGTTTGAAGCATCAAATTTGGCGGTTTGTTTGTGGAAATAAAACGATATATATAAACAAATGAATAAATACTTCCTGAATTTTCGAACTTATTGAAGACGCGAGCGTTGTGCCCTCACTCTCTGAAAAGAACAAAAAAAACAACCTGATCACTATAATATTGTATCACCTGCTGCGACAGTGAAATACTGAAGAATTAGGAAAACGTTACACAAATAAATTGCCAAACTTGGCACCTTAACCAAAGAAAGGTTATTTGATAGACAAAAAATACATATACTACTCTAAAATTGTTTTACAGTTTATTTGCGTTAGTTGTGTAGGTGAAGCTAGTTACAGACAGAAAAATAAATATTTAGTTTTTCTATTTTAATAATGTAAAAACATAGCCTATTATATCTTAATAACAACTACATGGCTGGTAAACAGGGGTCGATTGAGACAAGAGAAATAGGGTGCACGTTAATATCTGTTTGAGAATTTCGCACGAAGCTACACGGGGACTATCTGCACACAGCCGTCCGTGATTTAGAACTGATGTGCCAGGAGGAAAGTGGCCTTTGAACGCCATCAATCACAAACTTTTGAATGATGAATTTCTAGTTTAGGTCATCAGTTTTATAGCACATCCATGACCTCAAACTACAAAATAAAGATATCCAGTAATTATTCTCCTAACCATTTGTGTTGATGTTTGTTATAGGTGCAAGCTGTTAATGTACTCTTCAAAAAAAAGAAACGCAAAAGGTAAAATTTGAAGCATATTGTTAACAAGTTTATTCCGGGTAGTTCTGTATGACATGTGTGAAACTTTGCACATTCACTGCTGATCATCCAAAGTATGCAAAGGCGAAGTCCACGCTCACTAGTTGAAGTTTAACGTCACTCAACGTCAATAACGAGTATGCCCCCCGTGAGTATCAATAACTGCTTGGCATCTCCTGCCCATGAAAGCGATGAGATGACGAATCACATACTGTGGAATGGCTGTCCACTCAGCCTGCAAAGCTGCTGCACGCTGAGGTAGAGTCTGCGGTTGAAGTTATCGCCGTCGCAGACGTCGGTCCAACTCGTCCCAAAGATGTTCGATGGGGTTTAAATCTGGTGATCTGGAGGGCTAGGAAAGAACGTTGATGTTGTGGTGTCTCAAGAAGATAGTGGTGAGTCGGGCTGTATGAGGACAGGCGTTGTCATGTTGGACAACGTCGTTGATGTTCACCATGATGGGTTGCACATGGGGTCTAAGAATCTCGTCGACGGTTAGGTACGGTCTGATCGGAAATCCTACGCAGCCCTGGTGTGATTGAGGCAGTAGACGTCTCAGTGGTGGTCCTATCCGGAAGGTGAGGTAACCGAATGTAGCGATCTTGTGCGGGCGTGGTCACACGAGGTCTGCCAGATTGTGGACGGTCACAAGTTGATCTATGTTGTTGGTGAGAATTCCATAGCCTTGTGATGGTGCTTGGGTGGACATTTACAGCTTTGGCAACATCTGATCAAGATTTGCCTGCTTCCAAGTGACCAATGGCGTTGTTGCGTTGTGCTTCAGTCAGTCTTGGCGTAACTGTATTGCATGTCGGTGGCTTAACACTGAGCTATGAAAACTGAAAACCCGTCACTTTTATAGGAATTTTGCTCATATTGTACTTGAAGAACATACAGATCTCTCAAACAAATTTATTGAACACGAATGCGTTTTGGCGAAAAGTGGTATGTCTGCGGACTTACACGCTAAAATCCGGGTTTCGATACCCGTTGTGGGCAGAGCACAGATAGCCCATTGTGTAGCTTTGTGCTTAATTAAAAAAACAAAAAAAATTGGCGAAAAATCCGATGTTTTCCTCCGTTTTCAAAGTACACAATTTTTATTGTCGTTTTGGTCTGACAATCAGTGCCTTAACACGTGTAACATCACATACTTTGAGCTTGTAACGTCATTACATATATTTCTCTTTAAAATAACAAAAATATCCCTTTTGCGTTTCTTTTTTTGAAGAGTATATTAACCAACTGCCCTCTACCTCTTTGATGTTGAAGTTTTTATGTAGGGTGTTCGGAAAGTCACTGTGCAGTTTTGAAAGCAGCGATAACAGCATTCGTTCAGTCTATTTCAAGCCAGCAACTGATAGCGGTGTTTAGAAACAAAATAAGAAGGACCCAAGCCTGTATTGATGCCAACAGGGTCGCTTTCATCAAAGTTTTATAATTGTCATTCATATTTATCTCCTGTATTCCATATTGAAACATGTATGTTAATAAATATATAAGTGCACAGTGACTTTCCAAACACCCTGTAGGTGCAAGCTCTTAATATCAACCAGCTGCTCTCCCCCTATTTTGTGTTACATTTTTTTATAAGTGAAAACTGTTACTATTAACTAACTGCCCTCTACCTCTTTTGTGTTGGTGTTTTTTTATAAGTGTGAGCTAATAATATTAACCAATTGCGCTCTACCTCTTTTGTTTTGGTGTTTTTTATAGGTGCAAGCTATTAATACTAACCAGATACCGTCTACTTCTTTTGTGTTAATTTTTTTAAATGTCCATGCTGTTAATATTAATTACTTGCCTTCTACCAGTTTTGTGTTAGTTTTTTTATAAATGGAAACTGTTACTTTTAACCAGCTGCCCTCTACCTGTATTGTGTTGGAGTTTTTTTTATTGGTGCAAGCTGTTAATATTAACCAGATGCTCTCTGCCTCTTTTGTATTACAGGATTTACAGATGCAAGCTGTTAATAATAACCAGCTGCCTTTGCCCTGTTTTGTATTATAGTTTTTTTATAGGTTCAAGCTGTTACTGTTAACTAGCTGCCCTCTACAGCTTTCTTTCTGCTGTTTTTTTTTGTATGTCCAGGTTATTAATATTAAAATATGTAAGCACTTATAAATTTTTGGTGGACTCAGCAGATAGCCCGATGTGGCTTTGCTATAAGAAAACACACATACACACACTCTTGTAAATTTTTAAAAAAGATATAACTCATTTACGAGGAGCAAACTGCCTCTGAAAGAGAAGTTAATTTTTGTAACTAAATGTATATATATTTTCTGTCGTCTCCACAATTGAATTACTGGCCTGAAAGAAGGCAGTTAGTCAGAAGCGCTATTCCAGCCAACCATCTACCATAAGATGTGGTCTGTTGCCCTTATAATAGATTCACAACTTAAATAGAATATTTTATGGTATCTTATGGATTCAAATCCATCTATCGAGTTTCAAAATCCAGAGCTCTAAATAACGTATCATCACACCCCCCAGATGCCGGAACACGTGTCCTCTAAACTATTAGAGTAGTTACATAAATCAGTTACGTATATCCTATTGTCCTCTTTTAGCTGTATATGTGCATATAATTAGTTGATTTCGGCCGCACTTTGAAACCTTATGTACCATTCTACACTCTCATACAAGGTTCTCATCTGTTTAAAAACCACCTCCATAAACGTATTATTAAGAACCAAATGAAATATTTTTATACAGGAAATAAAAGTGATATTTGCGTTTACTTAACTGTTTTAGGTCGTCAAAGCTGCTTATTTTCAACGCCTGATAAATTAAGAATAAAAACAACACACCAGTTTTTTTTCTCGTAAATTTCATTTCTTTCCATAGTAATCCATCATCATGAAGACAATCATTAGCTCAAACCAACCGACCCGTCATTAACCATTTATCGACTGATGTGCAAAAGAGTAAACATCATTTTTTCTTTCAGATGATTAATACACAAATTAATTTAAAACATTATATCTTGATTATAAATATTCAAGTATATATATCGTTTATTTGGAAGAAACAAGTAAATCCATTCATATCTGATATTATACCAGCTTTTTAACACACATGTTCCTCATAATATATTATTTTAAGCCCCAAAATCAATATACTTGACAATACGTTTATTATTGAATATCAAGATCGTTCATTTATAGAAATAACTATTTATTTCTCATGAAAAATTTATTAAATTAATTTGTTTTTGAACAGAATATTTGTTGCTTATACATACAGAAATTATGATAAAATTCGTCACTCACCTAAAGTAAACGCTTTTTAAAATTTATGTGATGTATACAACTGTATACGGAATAAGTTTGTTGTTTATTATGTGATAATATCAAGTTATCACTTAAAGTAATTTACGTTCTTGTTTTGTTTGTGTGTTTTTGATTTCGCGCAAAGCAACATAACAGTTATCTGTGCTAGCCATTCCTAATTTAGCAGTGTAAGACTACAGGAAAGGAAGCTAGTCATTCTCACCCCCGCCTATTCTTGGGACACTCTTTCACGAACGAATAGGAGGATTAACCGTTATATTATAACGCCTCCACAACTAAAAAGGCGAGCATGTTTAGTGTGATGGTAATTCGAACCAATGACTTTCAGATTACAAGTCCGCACCCTAACCACCTGACTACGCTTGGCAGTATATGTTTTAAACAGGCTGTTTGTTTTCAGTTGTTTGACCATCAAGCTGCACAATACAACGATTTGTGGCCAGTGTAGAAATCGAACCTCAAATATTAATGTTATAAAAACTCAAGTTTATCACTGAGCCTCCACGAGACACGTTTTAAACAAATTACTTGAGTATCTTTACAAGAAAGACGTTTTAATTAATCCAAATACAACCAAACTCTGTTTCCATACGTTTAGGCACACCATTGTTTTTGAAGCGAGAATATTATAGTTTATTGCAGCTTTGGTTTTTACCTATTGAAGCAGTTGAAAACTACTAGTTTTGTTTACCCTCCTCTTAGTAGAACACCATTTCTCTTGTTTCATCTTTGTGAAACACTCATATTGGTTTCACATTCGTTTTTATCTCAGCTAGTTTTGTTCTTCTATTCGCATTTATTTTCGCCATCACATTTCCCACTACTATAATACTGACTGGCTACAACTTTATTTGTGAAAATTATTATAATTGAACTAAAATTTGTATCAACTTCCATTACGATATTATTTACAGCGAGCATAAATAATTGTCGGAGTACAGATGAAAATAACAAACTTCTAGGGGCCCTAAAACGATCCTGCTTAACATTCTGAATTCATATGAATCGTGAATCTACAGTATTGTGGATTTTAGGAAGTTATTCAAAGTTTTTTTGTGATTAGTATATTTTTGCTTCGATGAACTCATTTTTAAGGTAAAGTTCCTGACCGATCATATCTAATATAATTAAATTTGTTCTCCGGCTGCTTATAAAGTCTTAAAACAGGTCTATCCTCAATTTGGAAGCATATGTTCCACACCAAGTAATGATATTTCCAGTAAATGTTCAACCAATACAATGTTACCACAATGCGATAGAAAAAAGATGTGAACTAACAACAAATTTATTCGTTTCATCAAATTTCGCGCAAAGCTACAAGAAGACTATCTGCGCAAGTCGTCTCTGATTCTAATGGGCCCCGGCATGGCCAAACGTGTTAAGGCGTTCGACTCGTAATGCGAGGGTTGCGGGTTCGAATCCCCGTTACAACAAGCATGCTCGCCCCCCCCCCCAGCCGTGGAGACGTTATAACGTGACGGTCAATCCCACTATTCGTTGGTAAAAGAGTAGCTCAAGATTTGGCGGTGGGTGGCGATGACTAGCTGCCTTCCCTCTAGTCTTACATTGCTAAATTAGGGACGGCGAGCGCAGATAGCCCTCGAGTAGCTTTGCGCGAAATTCAAAAACAACAACAACAACAACTAATTCTAAAGTGATAAAATAGAACTAGGGTTAGTGCTTTTACAATACATCAATGGCTCCAAACAGCGAAGAGTAACTGTTTTTTATTCATTTGTTTTGTCAGTTATTATTATAAAGGAACTACAGTATTTGAAAACGACGATTAATGATGCTGACCACTGGGCTATAGTTGATGGTACAATCGTTAGTTTTGTCAGCGCTATAAATCACCAGTCCTACAGATTGAAAGCTAACTATAGATTGAACAAGTTAGCAAATTTAAAGAATTTGATATTAAAATACAAAAGAAATGAACTAAAACAAAATTTATGCACAAATCACTAATAAGAAACAGTAACCATTATCTATTAATTTCACAGTTCAGATTTTTTAAGACCAAGAAATTCTTAATTATCAAAAATTTCTCATAAATGGAGATCGAATAAATTTACTTAAACAAACCATACTTGTCATGCGCATGGAAAAGATCAGAATCTAAAAAGTTAAAGGTTAGGATTAGGTTACCAAGGAATGGAATGAAAATTTTATAACTGTACATTACCTAAAAAGATGATAAACGTGGACATTTTGGTTACCTTCTCCAGATTGCATCCACAATTTTTATATTTGGAAATAACTGAAATAAAGAATAAGTTTAATACCTATTTCTACGGTTCGAAATTATTTCAACTTAGAACACAAATATTTATATAACTAGTTCTATGAAAACTTAATCGGTTTGCATGTAAAAGTTTAGTTTTGGACAAATGTAGGATCAACTACTTAAAGATTGTAAAAGGTAATTTCCATTAACCCAGCATTACGGTGGTAAAACTTGGTACGCATCAAATGTCTGGGAAGCACGGGTGAGGGAAGTCTTTTCATCTTATTATTTTTGTGTATACGTACTTAAGTTGAAACTCATCTTGCGATATCATTGTGCACTTTGCATGATTTTTTATACCATGAAATATATCCGAAAACACACGAAAGCCAGTAAACCGCTAAGCGAAAAAAGGACGAATGTTTTGTTAGAAGCTACCAGAGAACGAAAATTAGTAATTCGTCAACTTTCAGATAACTGTCAGATATTTGAAAAATAATAGCTTTCTTAATTTGCTTTGCATAATATAATAATTCAGTTATAACATTTTGGAATATAATTGTCATTTGTTAACAAGTTTTAATATTATTGGCTTATTTTTGAACTTCATATAAAGTTACACGAGATATCCCTCGTGTAGCTTTGCGCGTATTTACAACGAACCAAGTTAAGCTATAAAAGTAAGCAAGAAGCAGTTATAAAGTAGACCACCACCACTTTTTATCACTAGTGTGGTGGTGTAGCGGTAAGTATGAGACTAACAGCGTTAAAAACAGGATTTCTATACGCGTGGAGGATACAATGGAGGTAACTCATGGTACAGTTATGTTCTTAACAAAGAATAGATGTTCCTAAAGGTTTGGGTGTTTTTTTTTTCCAAATTTCTTAGGTACCACTTTCGAAAGTTTTTATCATGTAGTTTCAAATCCTTCATCATGATAAGTGTTCTTTTCTAGAATGTATTTTGAAGTTAATTATGCGTAAACCTACTGCGCTGTGCTCACCAAGGGTATCGAAACCCGATTTTTAGCGTTATTAGTCTTCAGACATACAACGTTAAATTCTTGTGTTCTATTCTCGTTATGAACAATGCGTAGATGGTTAGTTGTATGACTTTGCAATATAAAATCATTAACAACAATTTATACAGCAATATTAGCATTGTTATACTTTCTAACAGCAAATGAATATACTAAAAGTACAAATACATCATTACGTGTATTTTTCCTACCTCCTTTGAATAACAACAAACAAAAATGTTTCCTAGACTTTTTTTTGTTTTTTAATTTCGTAAAAAGCTACGCGAGGGCTATCTTCGCTAGCCGTCCCTAATTTAGTAGTGTAAGACTAGCAGGAAAGGCAGCTAGTCATCACCACCAACTCTTGGGTCACTCTTTTACCATCAAATAGTGGGATTGATCGTAACTTATAACACCGCCACGGCTGAAAGGGAAAACATGTTTGGTGTGAGGGGTATTCAAACCTGCGACCCTCGGATTACGAGTCGAGTGCCCTAACCACATGGCCTCTAAGACTTTCTGCAACGTTTCTACAGAATATTTTCTACGTGACTGTTGGACTCAATCTCAACCAGAAACGTGGTCTTGCAAAAGAGACTTAATACGTGCTAAGAAGCTACGTTTTCACACCGAGTTTCCGACTAACTGGATTGATAGATATTCTTTAAGCTCACTTAGAATGGTTTTCTTTAGCTTCCATTACTAAGTCATGACTTGGAAATCACCTTAGTTATCTCAAGACTTTTTCCGTCTCGCTGAGCCTACAAAAAAGACAAACAACTAAATTCCTCTACCAGGAAACTGGCACAGTCAAATCTTTCGTAATAATTCAGCTGCATTATTGCTTAAAACTTTAAGTCGTCAAAGAATAAGATTATATCTAGCATACAATATTTATACATATAGTATTTACGTACGTAGTCAATAACCATGAATCGTTTTGAAAAATATTCAGTAATTACCTTTATGGCATTCCGTTACTTCCAAAAATACTGCCAACGTTAAAAAAACATTCGTGTAAAATATACTTTTCTTGATACGAAATAAAAGTTTCGATAGTAAATCATGCGACTTGCAAAATGAATTTCGTGAAATAAGGTAATTCTTGTAATGAACCAGCCGAATTATATAATAGAGTTTATTTTAAGCTTTGCTTCTTCGAAGGGGTTGCGAAGCAGTGAAACACGTAGAATGAGTTTATTTGAAAATGTAAGTAAAACGAAAGGATTTTTGTTGTATAAACCAATTGTGTTTTTAACTGTATCCAAAAAAGGTCATTTACGTAACACGTATTTTTTAAATTAATTACAAAATACATTCGGAAAAGATAAATTGCTTTTGACACGTTGACAAAATTTTTAGGTACGAAATGACACAGAATATTCACACAGAGAGGAGCAAAGCAACCTAAAGGAACAAGTTGTAGATTTCTTCGTATGTTTATTTTATTTTCAGTGTTCGTGAAACCAAACGAAGCAAGTTCATTCTTCACACATGATTCGTATAGATACCTGGTATTTATAGGATATTTATCTGACTCGCTTTGTGATTAGTGTTACATGTTTATACAGCACTAAAACATTTTGATCAATCTTATTAACTCGTATTAATAGCAGTGCATTTTTGTAACAGACACTGGTAACTCGTCAAATTTCTAATAAAATTGCAAACCAAATTTGCTTCATAACCTGACCTTATGTATTCGTAATGGATTAGTCATAATTTTTGGTGAAGTGATATAATCTCTTGTTCACAATGTATCTCAGAACGGCTGGTATGAGTATTAACACTTTTATTGATAAACAAAGAACAACGTTTCGATCTTCCTCGGTAATTTTCAGGTTAACATCAAGAATGTTATTTACATTTTTTTTTAAAATACACCTTGATCAAAATCCTCTTAGCGTCCTCTAGTGTCCAAATTCTCAATCAACTGTTCAAACATGGTTCAATAGTCTTCCGTGTTTTATTAAGAAAACTTAACATCAAACTACCCTGGCCCTAATGTAGTTGTTTCACATATAAATGTTACATGCAAACTGTTCATACTAACCTTGTTTAATTTCAAAATTTATTTAAAAATGTTCTAAATAATTACCACCATAGCTAACCGACCAAAGTAGTCTATTACCATTATTTGTTAAATGTTCAAACTCCTGGAAAAGCTCCCTTTAGCGATAATCACATTACTAATGATCCAGCTTCTCGTTTCCTAAAAATACTTTTTTCTTCATTATGTTTGAATAAAATAAAACTATCTTCAAAAGATATTTAATTATATCATATAGAAGGTATGTCATTATTATGTATAAACTTTCTTATTTCAAAAACATTTTTAGTGACATTTTCCTATTTATCTACGAGTCAAAAAGTATAAAAAATGAAAACCAATTTTTACGAAGACATATAAACCTTGGTTCATTAAATAACATTATTGAAAAGGAAAGTGTCTACTTTCACGTTTTCAACAGAGGAAACTTGTAACAATAATGATTAATCTAAAATATATATTACTTTCTGTGCGTACACTGCTAACAAAGGTTTCAGTATCGTTACATCACCCATTTCTTCCAAATATTTCTATACATACTTGTAATTAGGCCAGAATTCAATCTCAGGTCTCGCAGACCTTGTGGTATATTCTGTAAATGCACGCGTGCCTTAGAAAAGGTACGTCACACATATATGCAAAGATTAAAACTAACTCCAATTGCCAGACTTAATAAATGTTCTCTCACGTTATGTTTTGTGATGTCAGTCATGGATCTTAACAGAATTCATGTCTTATTGGTATGATAATAAGTTAAAGTTCTTAGCTTCAATAAACCACATTACAATAGTTTGCCCCCTAGTGGCTCAGCGGTATGTCTGCGAACTTACAACGCTAAAAACCGAGTTTTGATACCCGTGGTGGGCAGAGCACAAATAGCTCTTTTGAATAAATTTATAATTAATAAAAATCTAACTACTACAAAAAAATAAAAACGTGCTACAAATTTTAGGGCCAGAGATCATTATAAGAATCGCGGTCAAATCCTAATATCTCATTACAATAGTCATGAACTTGCTGTGGGCGGTATTTACTAGCTGCTTTCCATCTGGTCTAGGACTGACTAGCGCAGGTAAGCATCGAGACTGCGCGAAATTAAGTAAACACCAAAATAATCAAGAACGTTTTTAAACATTAAATTTGAATTAAAACGTTTCAAAAGAGGATTCATTTGTATCAAAATATCATGTGAAAAGACACTAATGAAATATTGCGTATAAAAAATACTGAGATAATTATAGGTTTGGAATTGATACTCAAGAGATATCTGCGCTAGTTTTTTGTTGTTTTTTTTAATTTCGCGTAAAGCTACACGAGAGCTATCTGCACCAGTCGTAAGCGTAGAAAGACTAGAGAAGAGACAGCTAGTCATCACCACCCACCATCAACTCTTTGGCTACTCCTTTGCCAACAAGTAGTGGGTTTAACTATCAAATTATAACGCCCCATAACTGAAATGGCGGCATGTTTGGTATGATGAAAAGTCGAACCCGCAGACTGAGAGTCAAGCGCCCTAACCACCTGGTTATAACAGGTCAATAATTGTTTGTAGTTAAACACAAAGTTACACTTTGGGCTTTCTGTGTGCTGTTTACTATGGGTATCGACAGCCGATTTCTATTGCCGTAAATCCGCAAAAATATACCACTGTGCCACTGTAGGCAGGACAACAATTGTATAACTTGTTCTATGTCCTATTTTTACTTATGCTTTGTTTCACAAGAAAGTTAGAACATTATTAAATTTAGATATTTTAATGCATTAAAATCGTAATCTCTATCTTTAAATAAACTGGATTCGAGAATAAAAGTTCTCTCTAAACTTTAGATTCGCAAAATCAGATGCAACTTAAATATTTAAGAAATTTTGAACAAAAATGTAAATAATCACATAAAACCAAACACAGAGAATGAAATTTACTCTTACGAAATAAATTAATTTATTGTTATTTTAACACGTTCGGGATTTATTGATGTGTTAGATAGAATACTAGGTGACAGTTCGAAGGGTTGCGACTGTGGGCGCTGACCCTTCAAGTAGAGGCTGTCTGCTCAGTAGGAGTACATCGCAATTATTTTTCTTTACGCCATCTATCTGTGAATCAACCTGTCTTTTAATTTTATTCGGAACTGCCTACGAGTGAGTCGAAAGATTATGCTTACAAAAGTGTTTATTTGAAACTGACTGCTTTAAGCAATCCAGGGCTTTAGGTCTTTAAGTTCAGTCCTTGAACTGCTTGTGAAAAGTTTAAATAATCCATCAGTCTTATGCTTTTGCCCAGCTTTTGCTGTCTGAGGTGTAAGATCCAACTGTGGCTATGAAGACAGGTGATTATCCACCAAAGTGTTTGAATAGGTGACGGCAAGCCTTTCATGCTTCAACCTCAGCCTGGTTTCCTTCTCTGTTGACTTTAAAAGAACCACGAGGTTTCAGATGTTTATTTATCACGGGAAGTAACCTGTGGCCTTGTAGCGACAAATTTCCTGAGTATAAAATTTGTCATCCATGAAATCTCTTGTCTATTTGGTGTCTATAGCATCATCGTGCAGTTATATATCTCAAATGAAAAAAGAAGAGAAAAAAGAAGGAAAACACAATGGCTTAATGATGGACTACATGGTATTTACATTACAAGAACCTAGTGATGAATTTCTCTGGTAAGTGTTGTTGGTCTTCTGGATCTTGTCAATAACGTTTGGAAGGATACGATAGCCGTTATGACGACAATGGTACTTCAACGGTTTGGTAAGGGTTTGAAAACAAGGTCCTCCAGCACGTGCACACGTTCCTTTGGCACTGTAGACACATATCCTGAGATTATTTTTAATAGATAGTTCTTTGTTGGTAATGTATACCCACAAGGATGTTACTTCTATGGTAATTGCACACCATAATTTTACACTCGAATATACACTAGTTGATTTAACACTGGGACTGATTTTACTAATATATCAGTTCCTATCTAAACTTGATGTTTAACACATGTAATCAGACGAAGCTCTAACATTAATTCTGTAGTGAACCCAGTGCAAGGTACTGTATTTGTTCTTATAGTGTCACTCAGAGTAATTATAATTAAAAATAAGTCATAAATCTGTAACTAACACATATAAGCACTACACTAACAGTTATAAGTGAATACATGGTAACACTTTGGGTAAAAAAAACACACCAAAAAACAACGAAAGATAAACAAGATAAACACACGATAGCATGAACTGAACAGTTATAATTAGTGGCTGTGAAAAGTGCCTTAAATAAATACATTACACACACACACATACGCACTATATACCAGATGAGCTTCTGCAGGGTCCACAAAAGTAATCTATTTTAATAATTAATAAAACCAAAATTAAGAGGAACAAATATTTTCATTTTGTGCTTTTGAAATTAATATGTCATGTTGCGATATACTACATAATGTGTAATTCTTCTCGAGATGTATGGTATGCGCACGTTTTATTGATGTAACAACAGTACAAATTACAATTTTCAGTGCCCCTTTTATGGCGTCACTTTGGTGTCTACTGACAGAAGGTCACAGGTTTGAATCCCCATCCCACCACACATGCTCACCCTTTCAACCGTGAGGACATTATAATGAGCAATCAATCCGCTATTCCTTGGTAAAAGAGTTGGCAGTGAGCGGTGGTGACTAATTGTCTTCCCTTTCGTCTTTCACAAATAAATTAGGGACAGCTAACGCAGATAGCCCTCGTGTGGCCTTAGGTAGAATTGAAAAACAGACACTGTCATTGAATTTATACCTTATAATGTGTTAAATTGGTACGTATTATTAGGGCCCAGAAAACATGAAATTTGCAAATCAATGCTGAATATATTCATCTTCTTCCACTTTTCTCTGATTCTTCATCCTATCTTTATGTTTTATTTCAATGTATATTTTGTTTGGTACCATTCCAACTAAGCTCTTTCTTATTATTCAATTTTCCCTGTTTAATCTTTATTTTAGAGCATGTCTATGCTAAGTTTAAATTCAATTGAAAGTGAAGCTAATGAACATTAAGAATCTTTGGATGTTATGGGTAAATTATAATCTATGTACAATCATTCCAGAAAGTTTATAGACCATTATAAAGGTATTGTCATCAATTACTATTTCCCTTTCTTTTTTTTATCAAATTCATTAGAATCCATAAATTAAATTTTTCTTTAATATGATTATAAATGAAAAAAAAACGTTTTCGTTTAATATAAATTTTTATTTTTATATTTTTGTAATTAGCTTATAACTGTACATTTTTTGGAATATGTGAAATGTTTAAACAGGCAAATAGGATCACTAGCTTAACGTTAAAACTTTATTTAAACTTATGTCAAGAAAATAGTAAAAAGTTTAGCTGTGTTTTCTTTTGTTTCTCTAGGTGTTATCTTCGAATAAATTACTTTGAGCTCATATTATGAATCAATTACGTTGTTTTCCTTAATTTCACGCAAAGCTACACGAGGGCTATTCTGCGCTAGCCGTCCCTAATTTAGTAGTGTAAGAATAGAGTGAAGGCAGCTAGTCACCACCAACCACCGTCAATTCTTGGGCTACTCTTTTACCAACGAATATTGAGATTGACCATCACATTATAACGCCCCCATGGCTGAAAAGGCGAGCATGTATTGGTGTGAAAGGGATTCAAACCCTCAACCCTCAGATTACGAGACGTGTGCCTTAACCACCTGGCCATGCCGGGTTACGTTGATTGTGATTGAAGTACTTGTCTTGGCTGGAAGAATTATGGTTTTCTCTGGTCATTTTTTATCGTGTCCACACTTTCACGACGTCAACGTGCAGACCCTATTTACTTCAGGGTAATCTTCAAAGTGAGAGCAATAGAACCATACTAAACGATTGCGGCGAAACAATAACAAGTTTAGGTGGCTTTTCAACTAATTAAATACGTGTTTATCTCTTAGTAAACAACGTTCAGAGCTGGAATGTTTCCTAAAAGTTTAAATTTGATAACTCAAGGCAAACAATAACTGTTAGTTTACCTGCTAAGTTCTTGCAGAAAAGTAATAATGAAATTACATAATATGGACTGTAAAAGAGCTAAGTGATGATGAAATTACATAATATGGACTGTAAAAGAGCTAAGTAATGGTGAAATTACACAATATGGACTGTAAAAGGGCTAAGTAATGGTGAAATTACATAATATAGACTGTAAAAGAGCTATGTAATAATGAAATTAGATAATATGGACTGTAAAAGAGTTAGTAATGGTGAAATTATACAATATGGACTGTAAAAGTGCTAAGTAATGGTGAAATTACACAATATGGACTGTAAAAGTGCTAAGTAATGGTGAAATTACACAATATGGACTGTAAAAGATCTAAGTAATGGTAAAATTATACAATATTGACTGTAAAAGAGCTAAGTAATGGTGAAATTACATAATATGGACTGTAAAAGAGCTAAGTGATGATGAAATTACATAATATGGACTGTAAAAGAGCTATGTGACGATGAAATTACATAATATGGACTGTAAAAGAGCTAAGTAATGATAAAATTACACAATATGGACTGTAAAAGAGTTTAGTAATAATGAAATTACATAATATGGACTGTAAAAGAGCTAAGTAATGGTGAAATTATACAATATGGACTGTAAAAGAGCTAAGTAATGGTGAAATTACAGAATATGGAGTGTAAAAAAGCTAAGTAATGATGAAATAATATAATATGGACTGTAAAGGAGCTATCAATGGTTACTTCATAACTGAATGATTTCTGAGAGAAATTAACCGTTTGCAAAAATAAAATAAAAGTAACAGCGGTAAAATGAGTTCTTTTTTTTCAATATTATAAAAAATGGGCAAAATATCTGGTTTATAAAACAAAAGGAGCCTCTAAAAATCGTTGTTCATTGATACATACTTTATATATCTGCGTGATTATTTGTGTGAGTTTACGACAATATGTTTAATCATTTTTTGAAAGCATACGAAGTGATGAGAAATTACAAGTACTAACAATATCGGAAGACGTGTGATAGCGGAATATGTTGTGAAGATCACATATGTATGGTTAAAACTATCTAACATACTCATATTACGATTATTTTTTAAACCGTTTAGTTGGGTATGTTTGGAGAGAAAGAAAGCTCTTAGTACAATAATTTTAACACTGCCGTAATATCAATATGTATAGAAAGACAATATTGGTACTCCTTTGGTCAGCAGTGTAAAGGTACACAATGGGCTGCTTCGATGGATGTCTTATCGCAAATGTTTTCTGCTCCCTTGTTTAGGCATTGGATTATACCATGTTTTATCGAGGTTGGATGATAGGGAGTGTATGTATCTGTCCATATGAGTGGATTTTTTGTATGAAGTTGTGGTTATTTGCCTTGCTTGTTTGCTGATGAGTATGTCAAGAAACGAGACTGTTTTGTTCCTCCATTTCCCCAATGAAGTGGATTCTATTGTCTAAGGAATTGGGATGTTCTGAGAAGGCTGACAAGTTTTCATGACCGTGGGGCCAAATAAAGAAGGTGTCGTCGACATGAAGTCTGTAGAAATTTTGTTTTATCAGTGTGGATGAAACGGCTCTTTCTTCAAATTATTCCATGAAAATATCTGCTAGGATTATAGAGTAGTGATCCCATGACTAGACCATTTGTTTGTTTGTAGAATGTGGTCTTCTCGCTGCGGATTCTGAAACTCGATTTCTAGCTTTATACTGTTGTGCCACTAGCGGCGTATATGTAATTATTACTTGCTTCTAGCTTAACTAGTTAAAAAAAATAATTATTTTTTTAAAGGTGTGTCATAAAACTGTAAAATATGTCTGCATTTTGTTTTGTACTTTTCAAGCCTCTAAACTAATAAAATCATGAATATTCCGTTTGAAAGTTGAGATTATTGTTTGCCATCCACTTGACCTTTAGCCCCTTTCTTATTCATACAAACTGTAATTTTAAACAGAAAACTTTTAGCTATTACGTTAGTGGTCTTTATTGATTACGTGTCTTTAAATAGCCGAATTTATCATAATTTTGTAATTTTTGTAAACTACTTAAATGTTATGACTTACTTGTACTGGTTCTCTTACTTGTTGGATTACTTTGTCGAGGCAATTATATTGGTATTCGCCTGACTAAAACCCTGCTCGTAATTTAAAAATACGTTTATTTGTAATAAAGCACAAAGGTACACAACAGGTTATCTGTACTCTGCCCACCACGAGTATTAAAACCCGGTTTCTAGCGTTGTAAGTCCACATTACTCTCTCACTGTAATACATTAGTTTTAGAGCTGTATACGATATTTTATTGTAAAGTTTATGTCCACAAAGAATGATATTGTTATTAGGCATGAAATTATATTACAAACATATGTAAGTGCATCATAGTTTTCGGCTAATGGTTATGGTCGAATTACGTCATGGTATTTAACAATCCCTCATTGAAAGAACGCTCTTTAGTCACCATGATTTGCAATTTAAATGTCTGCTTTTCATATCTGGTGACTTTTATGAGTTGTTAACGTCTATCAATGTAAATACATGTAAAACAGTATTTTTATATGTGGGTGAGCGAATACCAATAAGACTGAGTTTCGATACCCGTAATAAACACGATACAGATAGCTCAATTTTGTGTTGAATTACAAGCAAACAAAATTATCGAAATGGAAAAAGAAGTTGTGAGACTAGAATCTTGTTGTAACCGAACACAGCACGTAAAAAGTTAAGACACGAAAATCGTAGTAATTCATGTAAGACAATCAACTCTTGAACCGAATAAAATGCCAGAGAACATTTTGTACCAAAAACATTATTTTTTCGTTGTTGTTCACTTTGATATTTATTCGTCTGCTGCTCAGCTGTACAATCTCAAATTAGCAATGGATTCGTGATGGGAAAAGCGAAGTTTAATAAGGGAGACGAAAACAGTTGATAAAACACACAATATTTTATTCACAGGGTTCCAACAATTATTAACTAAAATAATAATAACGTAACAAATATTTTACTTAGCTATTAACAGAAAGGTAAATGAGCGGATAAAAAGTTATATAAATACTACACAGAAGCTGAATAAAGCGTGAACATGTAGAAACATTCTAGATTTATGAGTGGTTGAAGGTCTGGCAGTCTTTGTCTATGAGTAGACTTTCTTTAAGTAAAAGTCAAGCTCTGGAGATCCTGTGATGATGATAGAGGAATTGTTAAATGAAATACTGTGACTTGCGGTTTCAAAATGCGAGCAACTGGATAAGCGTCTGGGTTTAAATAGTGAGGGTTGGTTCTATTAGATACTCCTAAATGTTCAGTGACCTATGTTTTTAATTTGCGTTTCGTTTTGTTAATAAACCAGACCTTACATTCACTCAACGTATATTTATACTATGAACGTAGAAGTTTAGGTACTCGATCTTTGTACCGAAATAAGTGTTTCATGTGAAGACCTGGATTTAAGGATTTTAGCTTTTATTAGGGAAGAGAGTTCTGTTTTAATTTACATGGATTTGGAACTCACAAAAGGAAAGAAAATAATGAGGGGAAATCTGGGGACAGTGTCTACATTGGCTGGTAGTTGCGATTTGTTGTTTAGGAAACCGTGTGCAATCTTCATTAAAAATTCAGTTGCGTAACAATTATTTGACGTGTGTTTAAGAAGAGGAGTCGTTTAATTGTGTATAATAAAATAATTAGAATAAATATTAAAAATTATGTTTAATACAGATATAATTAGATCACGTTTGAATAAGTTGGCGATAGTACTATTGAAATTAATGTAGAGGTCAGTGAAAGTTCTTTTATAATAAACAAAGTTATAAAACCGTTTAGAAACGGTAAAAATGTATATTCGTCGAGTTCATATATGAATTTGATATTGGGGTGTTAAGAATTAAGGTAAGAAAGAAACTTGGAAACGTGGCTTAATTTCCAAAAGGTCAAAAAGTGTAATCATTACAACGTTAGTGAAAGACAGGTTTGAATTTACATGAGCAGTTTTCTAACCATTTGCATTCATGATAGCACAGACAACTATAGGCCGTCGTTGGGCCTAGCGAGGATCTCATAATGATTATATCTACCTGGTCATAAATCACGTCGTTAAAGAGGAGATAGTTTAACTTTGTGGAAAGAACAAGAAGTTCCAGGAATTGTTGAAACCAAGATATTGCTACGTGTCAGTGAAAAAGAAAAGGTCCATGATTAAATTTAAGCTTTCATCTTGGTGGATATTGGTATTAGAAATTCGGTATCAAAACTGACCATAATATATGTATCAGCAGAAGGAATTTTAAAGTTTTCAGAAGCAAAGGTAAAAGAGTCAGTAATAGAAAATTTATTCAAGGTGGGGAGTTAAAGATAGGAACAATAAATTTTGACAGATTGTGATTACAAGAGCCTACAGTTGAGAGAATAGAACAGCTTGGTTTGTTTTGAATTTCACGCAAAGCCACACAAGGACTATCTACGCTAGCCGTCCTAGTTTAGCTGTGTAAGACTAGAAGGAAGGCAGCTAGTAACCACCACCCACCGCCAGCTCTTCGGCTACTTTTTTTAACGAATAGTTGGATTGACAGTCACATTATACTGCCCCTATGGCTGAAAGGGCGAAAGTGTTTGGTGTGACGGAGATTCGAATCCGCGACCCTCAGATTACAAGTCGAGTGTCTTAACCACCTGACTATGCCGGGCCTTAATACCTGTGAACCTTAAGGATCCCCATTGTTAATACCTGTGAACCTTAAGGATACCCATTGTTAATACCTGTGAACCTTAAGAATCCCCATTGTTAATACCTGTGAACCTTAAGGATACCCATTGTTAATACCTGTGAACCTTAAGAATCCCCATTGTTAATACCTGTGAACCTTAAGGATCCCCATTGTTAATACCTGTGAACCTTAAGGATCCTCATTGACCATAGCAACAGTTGATTCATGTTCTTGGTTTGGAATTTCGTGCAAAGCTGCACGAGAGCTATCTGCGCTAACCGTCTCTAATTTAACAATGTGAGACTGAAGGGAAGGCAGATAGTCACCACCACCAACCGCCAAATCTTGGGGTAGTCTTTTACCGACGAATAGTGGGATTGACCGTCACATTGTTACGCACCCATGGCCAATAAAATCAATAGACATTAACTGTATTTGGTAAATCGATATCGCGACAAAGATAAATATTTCAAAGTATGGATTACTCATCTGGCCCAGCATAGCCAGATGGTTAGAACACTCAATTAGTAATCTAATGGTCGCGAGTTCTAACTTCTATAACACCAAAAATGTCACCCTTTCAGATTTAGGTACGTTATAAGCGACGGTCAGTCCCACTATTCGTTGGTAAAAGTGTAGCTCAACCGTTGGCGGATGGTTGTGATTACTAACTGCTTTTCCTCTAGTCTTACACTGCTACATTAACGACAGTCGGTGCAGATATCTATCGTTTAGCTTTGCTTGAAATTCAAGAATAAACAAACCTAAATCAAAATGATTCGTCGTGTCGTGTGTTTAATTCAAAACGATCAACAGCGAAATAGATCAGCTGTGCCGGCATTGCCAAGCGTGTTAAGGCGTGCGCTTCGTAATTTGAGGGTCGTGGATTCGCGCCAAACATGCTCGCCCTCCCAGCCGTAGACGCGTTATAATATGACGGTCAATCCCACTATTCGTTGGTAAAAGATTAACCCAAAAGTTGGCGGTGGGTGGTGATGACTATCTGCCTTCCTTCTAGTCTTACACTAGTAAATTAGGGACGGCTAGCATAGATAGCCCTCGAGTAGCTTTGTGGGAAATTCCAAAACTAACAAGACTAACTGTGTGCTAACAAAGTGGTCTTTGCATGAAAGGCTGTAAACCGAAAGGCAATAAGAGTGACACGCAACTCCTTTACGTGGTTTAAGTTTGTTGTTGTTTGTTGAATTAAGCACAAAGCTACACAATTGACTATCTATGCTCTGCCCACGACGGGTATCGAAACCCGGTTTTTAGCCTTGTAAGTCAACAGACATACCGCTGAGCCACTAGGGGACACATGGTTCAAGAGCCGAATAAAACTTTAGTGACGGTGAATATTGTTGACTAGTTTCTCTCCCTCTGGTCAATTAGTCAGAATTAAGGACAGCTATATCTGAATCCTTAAGGATGTAAGACTTGGCTCTTTAACCCATGTGCTCGTAAGATATCGTTCATGTTGAGAATTTCAAAGCATACGCTTGATTTACTTAATCCATGGACGAGGACGCTTCGTTTTATTGTCCCTGTAAGACTTTTTTATTTCATGATATGGTCTTTTGTTGGGCAAGCTATTAGTCTTGACCTTTCAATATGCGGATTTACAACGCTAGAAACCGGATTTTGATACATGTACTCGTGTTGGGCAGAGCACATACAACCTATTGTGTAGCTTTTTGTTTAATTACAAAGAAAATCCATCAGCATCAACAACGGGTAAATAATAACGGATGTTTTCTAAAAATTGTTTCAGATTACGTTCTATTGAGGACTGGATATCAAAGATCAAATATGTTTTTGACGATGCGAAATTTTTGGAGAGTTTTGAGGGTTGAATATATTTTCACAAATATTATTAAATTATACTTTAATATATTACTACCATTACCATTTTTTTAAAGAAAGAACTCGAGACTGGAAGTTCAATGATTCTAAAAGTACGCAAACATAATGTTAGAAAAATGAAAAAAATTACACAGTGTATGTATATTCATCAAACATAGAAAAATATAAATACACATCACTTGTAGAACTAGTCTGGCATGGCCAGGTGGTTATGGCACTTGACTTGTAATCCGGGGTTCGTGGTTTCGGATCACCGTCACTCCAAAACATGCTCGCCCTTTCAGTTGCATGGGGCGTTATAAAGTCACTGTCAATCTCACAATTTATTGGTAGAAAAGTTGACCAAGAGTTGGCGGTGGGTTGTGATGACTAGCTACCTTCCCTCTAGTTTTACACTGCTGAATTAGGGATGAGTAGTTCAAATAACCCTCGTGTAGCTTTGCGTGAAATTCCAAACAAAACTTGTAGAACTAAAAAGCAAAACAAGCCTTAGACTGTTGAAAAAAAATATTGCAAAGCTTTGGGTAAAACGAAGAAAGGTTTGTGTGAGCTTAAACAGGACTTAAATACAAAAAGACTCGTGAGGATGACTCGAACAACAAAACACTATTACTCTAAAATAATTCACTATTCCAGGTTAGACTGTGTTTTTTTTCAACTATGAATTTGATATCAGCAGATCTTTGGTTGTGGCCGTGATGAATCTATCCAGGAAGAGATCTGTGATCTGTATGTTAAGCAAACTGGTTTTAGGCCTTAATATCAGTGGCTTTTTTTTTCTAATAATGTGCAATGATTTTATTAGTGCCACAGTTGTTTAAAAAATGTAGTTACTTGTGACGGCGTCTTCAGTCACGATACGTAAATACGTTAATCAATAATTTAGATGGCTAGTCTAATGAAGTTTATCCTCTGGGTAACGAGGTGGGAAGAACACTAAAGCTATTTATTTATCTATCCATGTCAGAAAAGTTACTTACTTGAACACACGCTTTGGGTAATAAATAGAAGAAAAGAAAAATAATTAATGAACGAAGCGGATATTGCTTTCTTCTTCCAGATTCCCTGCAGTTTTGAGATTGGAATGAAACCAACTTGAATAAACGTATTTTGCTTCAACTTTTAAATGACTTTCATTGTCGAGGATTACCGTAGTCAATGGGTTATTTGTTTTTTATTATCAATTTCGCGCAAAGTTACTACAATGGCCATCAGCGACAGCCGTCTCTTATACAGTAGTGGTTTGCACAGTATTGAGGGAAGTCAGCTACTCGTCACCACCTACCGCCAACTTTTGGGCTACTCTTTTAGCAACGAATAGTGAGGCTAACCGTAACTTTATAACGACCACACAGAAACAAAAATTGTGATCAAAGTATTGGTTTTTAATATTTATTTATGAACACAATCAAGAATGGATTTAGAAAAAGAAAAGTTGTTTTTTAAAATAATTGCTCAGTTTCAAAGTTTTGGAAAATACCCTAATTTTTGGAAAGTTGTATAATATGTGGGTTACTTTAGTAACCTAATACACTCGATGTTATCAATACCTATGATCGTCTTTGATTAGACCCCCAGTGGCTCAGCGGTATGTCTGCGGACTTACATGCTAAAATCCGGGTTTCGATACCCATTCTGTAGTCTTGTGCTTAATTCTAAACGTCTTTGATTAAATTTCTATTTAATAATAGACAAAAATCTTAAAAAATAAAATTTATGGTCAATCTGAATTGTGTGTGTTTTTTTACCTTAGAATAGGAAATAAGTTTATTAATTTCTTATCCCAAAAGTAAATGAATAACATATATCACAAAGATAATATAAATTAATACAAAACTGAATGTGATACGTAGAAGTAAAGTTCAAGGGACCTTAATAAAATTTAAACAATCAGGAATTATGTGTCAAAAAAGGTCTTCCTCCTGGCTTCGTAGTTCATCATCTGTGTCAAAACATATTAGACACATACACAAGAAAATTTGTTTAATTTCACACGTTAACTGATCAGTAACTTTGTATTCCCATTGTATTTTTGTGCAATCTAACAAAGGGCGGGTATGGGCGAATAGTAACCGTGTCAAACTTCCAATCAAAAGTTCTAAAGTTCCAGACGCGATAATGCTGAGCACTTTTCACATGGGGCCCGACATGGCCAATTGTGTTAAGGCGTTCGACTCGTAATCCGAGAGTCGCGGGTTCGAATCCCAGTCGCACCAAACATGCTTGCCCTTTCAGCCGTGGGTGCGTTATAATGTGACGGTCAATCCCACTATTCGTCGGTAAAAGAGTATCCCAAGAGTTGACGGTGGGTGGTGATGACTAGCTGGCTTCCCTCTGGTCTTACACTGCTAAATTAGAGACGGCTAGCGCAGATAACCCTCGAGTAGTTTTGCGTGATTTTCAAAAACAAACAAACTTATCACATTATGAACTACTGGTACGTTATAACAGCGACAGTGTTCGACTGTACGCATTTTCCTTCGTCCAAATACTCTTCAAACAGCGTATTTGAAAGTGTAAGTAATTTAATACTTAATGAGGAAATTCGTAAACTTCACGTACATCCATTATTAATAGTATCGGTAACTTTTAACGAAAACACATGTCCTTTCCTTTGGCCACATGCATAAGTAATTTGGCAGTGTTGAGGGTGCATCCTGTGAAACACTTCAGTAGGTTATAACACAGTCGACAGAGAATTACAGACTGTCAGTAACATTAAACACATTCATTATTTCTAATTTTAAATATTATCTTTCATATCAAGCAGCGAATAACATGTAAAACAAAATTTGTTCTCTGAATTTTTTTTTAGAGTGTTACGTTTTTTTATGTTTTATGTTTTTCGTAGACTAAACGCAACAAAAAGACACAGATAACAGCTTGTATAATTTATTACAATAAGCTATTATATATGTAACAGATATAACATAAATTACATAACAACAATGACAGATATTAAGTTTAAACCTTCAAAATTAATTACAACACAAAATAGTACTGGTTTCAAACTTCAAAGTTAATTACAATACAAAATGGTACTGGCCTGTATCTAATAATATGATCTAGAATGAAAGTCCAAAAGTTCAGATCAGAAATCCAAAATTCAGGTCTAGGGTGTGAATTTAGTCCCACGAAGAAATATCGAAGTTTAAATGGAGAATGACGAAGTTCTTTTTACGGTGCTTCTTAATGAACGTCTCAAACTTGCCGCCTTCCAATTTTCCCAGTCTCTCCTAACAGTCCGCACGTGTTGACCTTCAGTATAACTAGTAATTCGAACGAATCGTAGAGATTGACGAAATAAAATCACAGCTTCTGTAGATCTAGCTTCAGTCACAAATTCAAGTTGAATAAACACACATCAAACGTTGAAAACTTCTCGAACAAAGACACTATTTTTTTAATTGAATATAAACTAATGACTGACTCTTCTCTTCTTCGAATAAAAACTAATGACTCTTCGTTTTTTTTCTCGCATCTTCGTCTGTTTATATATTTGTAGGCCTAGACTTCTCGAACCATCGCGTAACTTCCCAACATTCCAGAGCAATCCGCGCATGTCCGTTCTTGCACGAGACTTATCGTCTAGACACTAGGCCGCCACATTCCATTTATAGTCAACTGATTGATCTACCTAATTCTAGAAATTTCTAAATGTTATTTTAAACGAATAACAACATATTTTTAATTGGTTTAAACTTTGAAACAGTAATATAAATATGGAAATATAAATAATAGAAATGAAAATTTAAATACAACACGACATGTTGTCGTTTACAAAACATTTACACAACATTTAGATAACAAGAGAAGCTTATTTTGAACCATAAGAAACTAGCTTCTCAAACTCTTACAAAATTCCCGGTCTTTGAGTCTTCAAATCTCTTGTTCTCTATTCTATCCTTTTCAGGAGGTTTCACTGAGATGTTTTTTTTTTAAATTTAAGCTACTAACTTCTATATCAATTTAACATTCTGGCTAGCGAATGTCTATTGTTTATTGTATCCATTTCAGAAGATCACTTTTTATGGACAGGACATTACTGCTATTGTTACTTATATCGGTATGACTTAATTGCCAGGCAAACTTCATGAAAGATAATTTGTGTCCCTCTACCCTTCGAATTTAAATCGGTTTTTAGATCAGCTCTCAATATATTGAAGACATTTCTGCTTCCTAAATTTTTACGAGTGGATCGCTTTTACAAAATTAGACATAGATAGACAGATAAATATAGTTCTAATCTGAATGGCAGAATATACAATGTACGTTAACATTATATTATTGCACATGTAGTTTTTACATAAACTGTAGTGTTTACACGTTACGTGGAAATGTGTCGCACAATCTAGTTAATGGCAAGAGATGCTTTTCTTGCTTAGAATCAAACTCGAATGAAATGTTCGGATACCGTAAGGTAGAAAGTTAAAAAATTTCGAATAACAGATATGTTTGTATTGCATTATATAAAAAAGAAAAATGTGTTTGCTTATTTTTGAATTTTGAGTAAAGCTACACGACAGCTATTTGCGCTAGCCGTTCCTAATTTCGCAGTGTAAGACTAGAGGAAAGACAACTAGTTATCACCACCCACCGCCAACTCTTGGTTTACCGTTTTGCTAAAGAATAGTAACATCGATTATACAGCTAAATGAGAGCACGTTCGGTGATGGTGACCTGAACCTCTGACCTGAATATTCCTAGCATAATGCTCCTAACCATCAAGGTGTACCTGTACAGTAAATATTCTTTCCCCGTCACGTATTTTTACTCTTTTCTGTAGTGGATTTATAGCTTTTGCCAAACGTCTGTTTGTTTGAAGAACAAAGTTAACTAAAAAGTATAACAAAATTGGTAATTCTACAACTAATGTTTGGACCAACTTTTCTCGGTATGTTAAAAAGTGAAGATACTATAATTGTGTTTATAACAAAGCCACTAAGGTTATCTACCCCTGTTTCTAATTTTAAAATACTGAGCAGGAATAATGCAACCAGTCGTTAACAACATACTACCTACAATTCATGTTGAGTGATTGACGATCTCTCTTATAACGCACTCACAGTCTAATATTCAGGAAATATTTTGTGATATCGCATGAGCTTCAATCTGAGGGTCCCGGGTTCGAATCCCAGTCACATACCAAACATGCTCGCCCTTTCAGTGGTGGGGCGTTATAAGGAAACAGTCAATCCCACTCTTCCTTGGTAAAAGAGTAGCCCAAGAGTTGGCGGAAGGTGGTGATGACAAACTGTTTTCCTTCTGGTCTTATATTACTCGCTATCTAGGAAATTCAGAGCCCTACCACAGAATCAACAGTGCCCATCTCGAAGGACATAGTGATAGTAATCATTTCAAACAAATATTTAAAATAATAATGATGTGCATTATTAAAATACCGTTGTCATATCTAGTGAAAAATCTATTTAACTTCTTCAGTTATGAACACAGAAACAAGACAAGAAAATAACTTGTTAAAGAAACCTACGCAGTATAAAACTGATTGCTTCAGTTCCACTCCATTTTCCTTATAGGATTTGTTTATCTACCCTTTCCCGTTTCTCGTTATTCCCTCTTCAAATTTTTCAATTTATTTTCTTTATTTGAAGCTGTCTTTATATTTCTTCCTTACGACAAGTCTTTTCATCCCATAATTTTTAAATTAAGGTTTCTTCACTATTATTTTCTTACCTTAAGTTTTCTATACTTGCTTTTCTTATTTCAACTCTTTTTCTATACCTTTCTTTCTTTTTTGTTTCAAGTCTTTTCTATACCTTCCTTTCTTATTTCAAGCCTTTTCTATTTACCCATCCTCACTTCAAGATTTTTTCACCTAACTTTTCTTAAGTACTTCAAAATGTACACACACTTCCATTGTGAGGTTTTAGGAAGAATAGGATGCGTTCGACCTTAGAATTTTTACAGACCCATATACCTCTTTCCTTTTCGATTTTAATACCTAGTGTAATATATGTAAATTACTGCTATAAGATTACTATGATATCTTACCCATAAGTAAAACAATCTGATTCTTGTGGAATTATTATTTACAATAGCTGTAGGAAAGTTTTAGATATAGTTATTTTAATTTTCTTTTGCGTGAGGAGTTTTGCTTTGTTTATTTATTGTTAAGCACAAAGCTACACGACGAGCTATTTGTGTTCTGCTCATTGCAGGTATACAAATTCAATTGTTATCATTATAAGCCCTCAGGCTTACCGCTACGCCACCGGGGGGCGTTTTTATGGTAAATATATTAATTTTTTTATGTTTATTGTTCGTTGTGTTTGTACTGAAAAATAAGCTGTACTCAGTTATACATATAAGTATATTATATATATTATTCCTTTTATTGCTATTAACTGAATTATATTAATTAATCTAATTTGCCAATATAATTTCAAATTTATTAAGAAACATAGTTTTCAAAAAGAATAGCAGAATTTACCTGTTTATAATATTTTACATGATTTCAGTTCTAATGATAGTGTAACATCACTTGTCTGTTTATATATCTCCTAGTCATCTCGTCCCAGGGAAGACACATTGAGAAAAAAAGTCCGAAACTGTTATGTTTACATCAGAAATCACACAATTAAAACAAACAAAAAAGAAGTTATGCCAATAAAAAAATTATCAAATTTGTTAATTTAAAGAAATTAGAAATTTTGGTAAAATAATCTTTAAACATACAGAAATTTTTCAAAGTTCATGACAAAGAACCGTACAAAGTTAATGTGGCATATAGACAAAGGAAATCCTTGTGTTTTCGCTTTAGCGCGTTGTTTAACAGTAGCCATAATTATATCTAGATGAACCAGAAGGTCTTTGACCTGACCTTTCAGCACATGTGTGCATAAGATGCCGTTCAGTTGACAATTCATCTCTCTTTCTTTTTCTCTCTATATACATACAGACATATATCATTCCATCAACGCCTTAAGGTTATTTTAATATACCTCGGTAACTCCTACTGTATTCGGAGAACATGGATTTTTTTCTCATTTATTTTTCAAATAACTGAAAAACTAATCACATGAAGTAGGTTTAGTTTACATTTATCCTAAGTTTCGACTAAATAAATTGGTGATTCTACATCAAACCACTCAAACGATTTAAAAACGACTTAGATTTAATTGTAGAATATATTATGTGAACATATCAAAATTAATTTATTCCGAATAATCTAGCGTATATAAATAACATGGGTCTTTTTTTTTCTTTTCCTTTCCACTTTGAAGCGCTTGTCAATTAGCGCTCTGAGAGGTTGTGAAGTTCAAGCGGATATTGTATCATTTAATGAAAACAGCGGTTATTCTTGTAGCTAACTGTGTGAGGCCTAGCATGGCCTTATGATTAAATTGGTTGACTCGTAAATTTAATTGTCGTAGGTTCGAATCCCTGCCACCGCAGATACTTACCCTTTCAGCTATGGGGGCGATATAGTGTGTCGGTCAATCTCACTGTTTGTCGGTTTTAAAAAGTCCAAGAGTTCACAGTGAGTGGTGTAGAATACCCTCCTGTCCCTCAGTCTATCACTGTTAAATTAGGAACGACTAGTGCAGATAGTCCTAGTGTATCTTAACGTGAAATTTAAATCAAATGAAACTGGGACATTCACTCACTTTTAATTAACCTATACGGAGGGCATGACCTAAAGTTTAGTGTGCCCACACCTTGAGTCGTGGCTGTGTTATAAAAGTGCAATCCACCAACATACACTCAGACAAGAGCAGTCTCTGAGGTGCTGTTAATTAGTTGCTTTCCCTCTAATGTATCGGTTCAAAATTAGAGATGAATAGAACAGAAAAAAAAATCAAGTAGGCCTAAAGTGTACCTGTCATTTGAACTTTAATTAAAAAAACAACTAACGAACTAAACATTTGGCAAAATCTAATGTTGCATATTTCATTATTGTATCACTAACTTTGAATATATATATATAAATCTAGATTAATAACTAATAATGCAGTGGAGGAGGCTCTGCATACATAGTCTATGTATTAAACACAGGTCAATAGGATACGGTGACTAACGTTATCTTGGAGTAACATAACTAAGTTAGGTTTTCAGTTAAACACACTGTTATATCATACATTAACGTGGATACGAAGATCCTTGTTGTCAACAAGGTAAGTTGTGTCAACGTCCCTTGTTGACAACACAGAAAGGAAATTAACCGTAATCTAAGATGTATGTTGGTGTGTGACGCACGAGCTGAACACACACGTATGTATATACACAGACACACACACACATAACGAGATGTGGAGACGCCCTATAGAAAAGTTTTAACATTACTGTTGAATTACTTGCACCGTTACCATCTTACGCATAGATCTATTTATCATTATGCATACTTCGTTTGTTCGCAAATCAGGCACTGGTTCCAAGTAAAATAAAATGTGTACAGGCAGATCGCTGATCCAAAAAAAAGCAAAAAATGTTTGATGAATTACAAAAGGTTTAATAGTACATCAAAGTTTACCGTTTATAAGAACTTGTTTTAGAGCTATCCAGTCGCACGTCTCTATACATCTATGTAAATATATCCCTGATAATGAAACAAGTTTCTAAGAATAAGAGCATGAAATCAAAACTAATTTCGAATACTAAACCCAGTATTTACTAATTGTCAACTAGACAGATTAGTCCTTTTGTTAAAACGACCAAACCAATCTTTACAAGTTTGACACATAAAATCAATTATAACAGCATCTTCTGTGACACTGTTATATACGATCAGCACATCCACGTACATGTAATACCTGTAAGTAAATATTGCATTATATTATTTAGAATGGTTTAGCTTGTTTTGAATTTCGCGCAAATCTACACGAGACCTATCCGTGCTAGCCGTCTCTAATTTATCAGTGAAAGATTAGAGGGAAGGCAGCTAGTCATCATCACCCACCAACAACTCTTGGGCTACTCTTTTACCAACGAACAGAGAGATTGACTGTCACATAATAATGCCCCCACGACTGAAAAGACGAGCATGTTTGGTGTGACGGGGATTCGAAATTACGACCCTCGAATTGCGAGTCGAGTGCCTTAACCACCTGGCCATGCCGGGCCCAATTCAGAATGGATGATGTCTTATTTTATTGTTTATGAAATAAAGTCATAATTTCAATTGCCTGTAACCAGCAATCTCAACCCGATAACTGTAAAAAGCATTTTAAGTTTTAACTAGTTGAAATAACCAAATTTTCATTTTATAAGTTCCATTCTTGCCCTGAACATAATAATTTACGTGTATATCATATAACTTAATAATGATTTAAAAAAAGTTAAAAATAGTTTCCAAAAAAGAAATATATACATTGCACAGAAAAAATATTATAGAGACAAAAATATCACAATATTTTGATCTATAATAAACTACAGATATTCTTGAAGGCAGTTTTCTTTTTAACTTTAAGTTTCATCATTATATTTATCCCACATACATTCTAATATAATCCATTAATTCATTACAATAATTAAAATACATGTCATAATCGATTAAATTATTTTAAAGCTTTAGAATATGTTGTGCAATTTATATCTCAGACTGTGACGGATTTAATATTATATATTTATTTTAATATTTATGTTTTTTAGTTGAATATATACTTAAAAATGCGTGTACTTTATGCTTTTAAGTTTGTATGGTGAAATTACCCTCTATTCATTGAAGTTGCAAAAGATTCTCGAGAGTAAGAATCAATAATATGCTACGTGTGTATGTAAATATCAGTATTATTTTGCAAACTGAAAATTTTAGAATCTTCCCTAACGTTTATAAAAGGTAGACTAGCCTACGCAACGAACCAGGAGTGTTTTGTTACAGTTGGTATACTATAAATCTCGAAAGCTATGTATGTGATTAAGGCTTATTAATCGTGAACTTCAGATATCTGATCAGAAACGTTTATAGATTTCAAATGTTAAAAAGCATTCAAATTCAGTGGATTAACATCGGACGTTATTATTCTTGCGAAGACATTGTATAACTTCGGCTGTGAAAGCGTTACATGTGATTAACGAAGAGCTAGCTAGCTCCTCGTTAAGTGCATTGTACCGATGTCAACTCTGAAGTAATTCGACAGGATATCAAGGAAGTTTCGGATCGGATAGAATACTCAATATTGTATATAAATTTGTAAAAATTTTGTGCGCAAATCATTATATGTAATAACCTTTACTATAAACTGTATTACTGTTTCTATATTAAAATAATATCTGCATTAAGAAAGAAAACTGTGTGTATCATGTTGGCAAATATTATAAACAAAATAAATATAACCATTTAATTAACTTCTAAATCTAAATTACAATTTAACTCAGTTTCAAGTTTTTTTCAATTGTATCGATAATACGCAACATAATAAACTGAAAGCTCGTCCGAAATAAATCGTAATATGTGACAACACCAATTACTGTATGTGATAAATTTGTCTTAGATAATATGAAAATTACATAACTCAATTAATTTAGAATTATTTTATTTGTATGAGAATGTAAATACCAATACTCATACGAATCATGTATTCTTCCTAAGAGAAATTAGGTCCGGCATGGCCAGGTGGTTAAGGCATTCGACTCGTAATCTTATGGTCACGGGTTCGAACCCACGTAATACCAAACATGCTCACTGTAGGGGCGTTATAATGTGACGGTTAATCCCACTATTCGTTGGTAAAAGAGTAGCCCAAGAGTTGGCGGTGGGTGGTGATGACTAGCTGCCTTCCCTTTATTCCTGCACTGCTAAATTGAGGACGGCTAACGGAGTTAATCCTCGTGTAGCTTTGCACGAAATTCAAAATAAAACAAACCTGAAACCTAAGAGAAATTAAGATAACGTGATACTCTTATTAATAAAAGCTCATTCACACCACAACTAGGATACATAGGGAATTATTATCAATCATGTATTGCAGTTCGGTTACAAGTCATTTCTACTCGGCTTTATTTACTTGAATCAGAATGCATCAAGTTGTGCATCATCCATATAGTCTCCACTGTATATTCGCTTCACATGTTTCGGCGTGACTTTTACATATTGTTTACTGTTTGTTTCTTGGTAATATAAGGTTATAGCTACTGCTATGCTATATTACTCTTCGTTTATCAAACTTCTGTACAAAGACTTATTGTTTTGTTTTGTTGCTTACATTTGTATAACAGATACAACTTGTTTACTATCGGTTACCTTTCATTGTTACTGACAATTCCCACGATGTTACCAACACGTTTAAATTATGTTCCAGTCACATAGACACCAATGAATCATAACAGTCATCATTTTCATTATTCTATAAATTTATTCGACAATATTAACCTGATATTTTTCTCATCTGTTTCTTTGCTTGTATTCTACGTGTGACACTGTTATCTCATTATTTATCCACTACGAAAAGAAACAAAACGGATGGCCAGTATTATCGTACAAATAATAATTGAAGAAAATTTGAAAAAGTACTTTAACACAATAGTTTTTATTACACTGACATCATGCTATTTTTAAATTATAAACTGTTTCTAACTTTACTTGTGGTTTTATATGACCCATTAAAACAACTTTAAGAATATTAAAATAATGATATATTAGTTTTAAAATACCTTCAATTGTATTTCGAGTGAGTGAATTGGTTGATTTGTACTTTACACGTTTGAAATACAGAACACTGTAAACGGTTAATTTATCTGTAAAAGATATAAAGCTCATTCTACCTTCGAGAGGCAAAAATAAAGTATTTCTGTTTATTCAATAACATTTCACCAGCAAACTATATGCGAGCGTTGTGAAAATTATCTATCGGAGCCTTTCTTATGACGTAATAATGCTAGAAATGTACACCAGTACTGCTACTGATAGTTGGTTAAAATTACTGTTTTTCTTTTTAATAATAAAGAAAAGCTCACATTTTTACAGCGTGGAAACAATTCCAGCTTTTAAAGCAGTAAAAACTTTACAATATTTCTCAGTTTCTTGGAATCCGTATTAGATTATTTTCTAGAAATATTCTGAACGCTTTTATTCGATCACGTATGTAACCCGGTTTATTTTCGATACTTGTTTTTCAAGCACCAACCTACAAACCAAAAGACGTTTCTTCGTTGAATTTTGATCTCAAATATACTTGAAATTTCTTTATTATGTTTTGCGTAACATTGTCTTCTGTCTCCTGTCCAAGGCAAATATTTATACCTCTAGGATAAGGATATAAAATACATTTTTTATTATTATTAAAATGTGATTATTTCTCCAGTTATAAAAAGAAAGTTGTATAGCTAATGTAAATAAAAATCAACTACTGATTGTCCCTCGTGAAAGGAATAGTTGAAGCTGAAACCGATTCATGAGTTTTGTAAATAGTAAAATGTGTATAGAATGGGAAACTGTTTTTATAATTACCTCTACTAAAGCCTGTATAAGTAAGTAGATGGATAAGCCACAAATTTCCTCTAATGATCAGATGCTGAACTTTCAGGTAAGAGCACGAGCGTTACAGGTATAACGTTATAGATAAAAAAAATTTACGAAATACTTTTAACTTACAAAATGGAATTTGTATGTAAGCTATATTCAAAAATACACAAATTTAACACGTTCTAATAGAGCCAAGGTCACTGACGTGAAGCATGATATGGACAGATAACTTCTTCCTAAACTAATTTTACTTTAATAAACTTATGCTGTCACCAAAAAAAAATTCGCCATTTGAAATAGGCACGACAGGTTTACCATTTTCTTTGTTAGCACATTAATAACTCACAACTAAACGACACATAAACAATTGTGTATTAGCAAGACAGATACACACACACAAATATGTATATATAACTCCTTTGAAAGGCGTAAAACAATCTCAGATACGCATCAAAGTGCACTTTCAGCCAGCATTCTAAAAATCCCCCAGAAAAGTTTCTCCAATTATTACACAAATAAAATCCCATTTATAAGAAGTCACGTAAGGAGCATGAACTCTAACCTCTTCCTCTTCGCAGCTTTTACTTATACAAGTACTCCTCTGATCAATATTTGATTGGATAGATTTGAAACTCAATAAAACAAAATAAATAGATAAATGGAAAGCACGTGTATATAAGTGAAATACTATTTTGTAGGATCTTCTTCTCTAATGAAATATGTCTAACTATTCTAAAACATTTACTAGTTTCTCCTCATTTCGGATCTATTAAGACATAAAGTTCTAACTTGGAAAAGCCGATATTTAAAAGAAAAATCTTTGTTTTCTTGTAATTCAGCTGGCATGGCGTGATTCAGAATATTTTCAGATGTTGTGAGTTTTCCCAAATCTACTCTCAATTTTTCAAGTGAAAAGGTAAATATTTGGAGTCACACTAATGTTAACAACTTGTTTATTTAACTAATTTTAATCCATCAAATTGCACTTTTAATGTCTACGTCAGTGTACGTGATAGCACTTGAGACCGACGCATGCGCACGACAGAGATCTGTAAGAAAGCCTTACACCTGATGTTGTGCACAACGTGTACGCCTCTAAGAAAAGTTTAGGTTAATGGAATTTGAAAGTAAACTTAACCGTATTTTTAACCACGTTTTTGCACAAGTACCTTTGTTTTAAGCCTTTATCAAAAACACATTTGACAAAGTTTTATATTTCAATGCCCTTCCACTGGATCAAAGGTATGTCTGAAGGCTCATAACACTAAAAACCGACTTTCGATATCCTTGGTGAACACACAGTAAAAAGAGTTAACCCTTTGTTGTAACTTTGTGCTTAATAACAAACAAAACATATTTTGACTGAGTCTAGTAACAATCAATTTCTAAACATTAAAAATATATAGTATTTATAAGTGCTTAAGTTTCGTTATTTTGATTATATTGAAACGATTTTATAATTATTATATCTCATTTTGTGTTTGTTTATTTGTTTGTAGTTAAGAGCAAAGTTACACAAAAGGGGCTGTCTATACTCTGCCCACTACGGTTTCCAGTGTTATAAGTCTACAGACACATAACTGTGCCATTAGGAAGTTTTTTGTTTGAGGAGTGGTGATTAAACTCTTTCTAAAAAGCACAAACTTAGTGCGGTGCGTTTTTTTGTTCAGCTGCTTAAAAAATTATTTCTATGTTTTTAATTATTTAAACTTAGAAATTTTCACATAGATTTGGTATTCTATTTATTTGATCGTTGATAAAGGTCTTGTTTTATATTGTTTCTTCCCGAAATTTTCATATATATATATATACAGAAAACGAGCAGGTTAAAAGAAGCAACACTTTATGCTTGTAATAATTATTATTATTTTACTGTTCCATTGTAAATAGCTCGAAGTTCCTTTTCTACACACGTGTAAAAACATTATTCTGTAGCGTTTTTTCCATCAACCTTAAAACAAGTGTTCAATACCAGCCGCGATCTGTGAAACACTTGCAGTCATTTCACGCCCTTCGCCTGAATTTTCCTTTTTCTGTCTCTTTCACAAATGATACTTAAACTACGCTTTTCTGCAGGCGTTATTTAGTAGACTAATAAATCCTGGTCTATTTGACAAAAAAATATATGAATAGGAAATAAACTCACGTAGACGTAACTTTATTTAATGAAACTACTACCCATAGAGTAATAGTTTCTACATTAGCGTACAGAGTATGAAACAGTTTTCAGTGTATATATATATATATAAAATAAGAATATTTTTATGTGTGTTTCAACACGTATGACCGCTAGGTGCACAGCGGGGGTTCGAAAATAAAGCACGATGATTGTTGTTTAATGCTCTGAATCGTTATTAACTGGACTAAATGCCCCGGCATGGCCAGGTGGGTTAAGGCGTTCGACTCGTAATCTGAGAGTCGCGGGTTCGAATTCACGTCGCACCAAACATGCTCGCTCTTTCCGCCGTGGGGGCGTTATAATGTAACGGTCAATCCCACTATTCGTTGGTAAAAGAGTAGCCCAAGAGTTGGCGATGGGTGGTGATGTCTAGCTGCCTTCCCTCTAGCCTTACGCTGCTAAATTAGGGACGGCTAGCATAGATAGCCCTTGAGTAACTTTGTGCGAAATTCAAAAACAAACAAAAAAGCTTTACGCGAAATTAAAAAAAGTCATTGTGGAAGGAGTAGAGATGTTTTAAATAGCTTTAATAACTGTTCATTATTACATGTTATATTTTTAAATCACAGATTATTTATGTTTTGTAAATAAGTTTCTGGAGTCAAATAAAAATTCAGTTACTTGACGACAGTCAATCAAGTATTTCAAGAAAAATGCGTTGTTGTGAGCATTTAGAGACAAACGGATAATTAAAATGTTATTAAGTATAACACTATTACATTGTAAGTGACACAGCAGTATGTTTACGGACCAACACTGCTGGAAACAGGCTTTCCATACTCCTGGTGAGCAGAGCACAGATAGCCAATTGTATATCTTTGTGATTAACTGCTAACAACCAGTAAGAAGAACCCAATTCAATTATTACGTTTAATAATACTTTTCTTCTATATATTTTTTGTAGAGCGTGTAGAAGGCACATAAATATCAGAAATAAACGACCTTATAACACCAAAAATGTTGTTTTTATTTAATCACTCAACGTTTCGCTCTGCAGCTTTTCCAGAAACGTTCACTGAAACACAAACCGTTGTTGTTGTTGTTTGGAATTAAGCACAAAGCTACACAATGGGCTATCTGTGCTCTGCCCACCACGGGTATCGAAACCCGGATTTTATCGTGTAAGTCCGCTGACATACCGCTGAGCCACTGAGGGGCAACACAAACCGAAACTGACATTACAAAGCTTCAAAATAAAATATAAACAACATATTAGTGTTATAAAGTCTTTTATTTCTAGTATAAATACTTCTATTTTGTCAAAATTTTTAAACTACACGTCACTGTAGACGCCACATGTTGCTAAATGGTTCACAGGATAAAATATTGTCTACGATGCCTATTGTAAAGTTTCATTATTTAATGTTTACATACGCTAATTTTAAAATTGACCAGTCACTCCATAATTTTAATTAAAAAATCATGTAGTTCATTCAACTTCGGTATTACTGTGATTTGTTTATACATTCCGAAAAGACGTCTTCGTGTTAAATTTGAATGTTTTGTGTTAACACCGTTAAACAAGAACTAATCAACCGCAACAGTGTCTTGTTACTAAAAACGTAGGTGTGTGTGTCGTAAAGAGTTCTGACTCCGCCCAGAAAACAAAGACATTGAGATGAAAGAGACAAAAACAAATAGCGGGTAAGAACAAACTGCGCCTTGGAGCAGAACTGTAACATATCAAAACTAAAACCTACTATAAAAACATCACAAAAAATCACGACTACAAAGAATAACTATGAAAAATGAAGTAAAAGTCAGGCAACATTACTAGCTAAACAATATCCATGAAGTTAAATGCAGATGGAAATCAAATAAATAACATATTACAAGTAACGCCTCCGTACGGGACTCTTTCGAAACGTAATGTTTTTTTATTACTTTTATAATCATTAGTCTTGAAACTAATAGAAATTCCACTGGTTGCGCTTACATGGACGTCAGCAGGGGGGGGAGGGAGCAAGGGGTACACTTGCCCCTGTCCAAAATGAGAAACTTAATTCTTTCTTTATTCATTTATGTGTATGAATTCTTCATTCAATTCACAATTTCACACTTCTATGCCCCCCACGGAAAACTTTGCCCCTCCCTGAAAAAAGTTATGCGGACGCCCATGTGTGTTTATTAATATGAACATATAACATGTACCTTTCATACAGCATTTGTATTCAGGGTTTACTGGTTTTACAGGATAGAGATGCATATTGACGATATATGTTTCTTACAGCCTTCTGTTTATTGTTTCTGGTTTCTGTTGTTATCACATGCCATTATTTTTTAACTCTTATTTATGTAGAGCGCCATCTACTGAAAAAAGTGGTCATGCTAAACCATTTTTGAAAGTCGTAAATACATTGAAATTACACAATGAGCACATAACACTATGTAACACAAATTTTGTTCTTAGATAGTATGTGTTATTTCTTAATTGCTTATGTTATAAAAGTACAGAAAATGGCCATTATTCCCTTCAAACTTTGCTTTTGCGACATGGAAAATGAAATTTAGAAATGAACCTATTTTCTAAGTAAAAACGGGCAAATTTGCATATTTTCATTTATATAAGGTCTGAATAAAACAACATATGAATCAAGATTTACATGCATTTGTACTAATGTTATACAAAAATGAAGAAAAATTTTAGAAGTGAGTAGTTTTTCGAGATTTTCGATATCATGTTTTCGTTATACGCTCCTAGGTCACAAAAGCAAAGTTTGAAGAAAAAAATAGGTCTTTTCTATTTACTTTAGGCATAAGTAACTGGGAAATAACACTATCTGCCCAGGAACAATAAAAAGTACAAATTTTGTTACATAGTGTAATTTAGCCCAAAAAGGACAAAATGGATTTGTCTATAAATAATGAATATCAATAATTATTAACATCAGTATAAAGAAAAAATAAACTCATAAAAAAAATGAAAAGCATAAATTTGGTATAATCCATAATGGCAGAGGTAGTTTGGTTATTTTTCTGGAAAGGGTCTTTATCCAGTATTCTCCAGTTTGTTTTTCTTAACAAGTTATTTTATATGCAAAAACGGCTCGTTTGGGTTCAGAAAATATTTTAAATAGAAGAGCGAACAACGTTTCGACGTTCTTCGGTCATCGTCAGGTTCACAAAGAAACAGGTAACTGACCGGAAGCTGACCACATGTTTGGAAGGGGTTGTGTAACTGAGTGTCGCAATGTAGAGGGCGGGGTTAGATGTTTGAATATATAGTTTTATCTATAATATTAATATAGGTATAATGGTGTTCCTTTATATTGGTTTATTTTGGGTTTAAGTTGTTGTATAAGTAAGGCTTCTTTAATTTTTCGTTTGTTTATGTTTGTTTTTTTATTTAGTATTTTAGTGTTTTCTATGGTTATGATGTGTCCATTTGACTTGCAGTGTTCGAAAACGTGTGAAGGTGACTTTTTATGTTCTTTGAATCTGGTTTCCATTTTTCTACTTGTTTCTCCAATATAGAAGTCGTGGCAGTTATCACATTGTATTTTATAAATAATGTTGGTGTGGTGTTTGTCAGTGTAGTTCTTACATAGTATAGACCTTAGTTTTGTGCCTGGTTTTTGAATAAATTTTGTATTAACTGGAATGTTATATTTTGTTACTAGTTTTTGCCAAATGTTGGTTATTTGTTTGCTGATGTCAGGAATATATGGTATACAGCAGTATATGGTTTCGTGATTTTTTGATTCGTGAGATATATTTACTTTTGTTGGTTGATTTTGCTTTCTGTCTAGGTGTGTGCGTATAATGTTTTCTACGGTTTGTGGAGGAAACTTATTGATGTTGATGAAGTATTGTTTTATTTTGTCTAATTCATCGTTAATTTTATGTGGTGAGCATAGTTTTATGGCTGTGTTTATCTGGTTTCTTAGTATGTTGAGTTTTTGTTTTGTTTCATGTGCTGAGTCCCAAGGAATGTATAGTCCAGTATGGGTGATTTTTCGGTGGATTTCTGTTTTGAATTGTGTGTCGGTTCTTATAATTTTGAGGTTAAGAAATGATATTTGATTGCTTTCTTCCTATTCACATGTGAAGTTAATGTTGGGATGTATAGAGTTAATGTGAGTGAAAAAATTAAGTATGTGTTCTGTAGAATTGAATCCCGCAACCGTGTCATCTACATATCTGTACCAGTATAGTGGTGGATGTAATGCTGTATTAATTGCTTGTGTTTCAATTTGTGTCATAAAAATATTGGCTAGAACTGGTGATACTGGGTTGCCCATGCTTAGGCCATTTGTTTGAATGTAGTTTTGGTTGTTGAACATGAAGTTTGTCTTTATTGTGGTAAATTCTATGAGGGTTGCTAACTGGTCACTGGGAATGTCTATAATTGGGTTAGGGTCTCGGATATAGAGTTCTAAGGCTATCTTGCAGGCTTCTGTTGTTGGAACTTCTGTAAAGAGGGATATAACATCGAAACTGGCCATTAAGGCTTTATGATTAAGTTGATTTAGATTAGACTTGAAATTAAAAGAGTCTTTGATGAATGAGCTGGCTGACGTTACATATTTGGAGAATGCCCATGCTATGTATTTACCAAGATTGTAATTAAACGATTCATATGTTGACATTATTGGTCGTAATGGACAATCTGGTTTATGAGGTTTGGGGATGCCGTATATTTGTGGTGTGCGTGAGTCGGTTTTACGTAGGTAGGAGTAAAGTGTTTCTGAAATTGTGTTGGCTTTTTTCATTTGTAGTAGTAATTTGTTCAGTTGCGTCTCATGTGTCTTTGTTGGATTTGTGTGTATTGGTTTAAATTTGTTCGTGTCTGATAGGATGTTATTCATTTTTTGTATGTATTCATTCGTGTTCATTATTACTATAGCGTTACCTTTATCTGCTTTTATAATTTTTATGTTTCTGTTTTATTTTTGGTTTCTAATGGAATTAATGTCTCTTTTTGTAAGGTTGTTTTTTAGTTTTCTGTTTTGTGAAATTATGTTGATGGTTTTGTAAGAAAATTCTTTGAAAAAATCGTTTAAGATGTTGTTTTTTAGGTGTTTCTGGAAAATATAAATTTGTAATTTTACCTGGAAGTTTGGCTGTTGGATGTCAATAAAATTATCTAAGTTGTCTTCTTTTTGTTTGTTGTTTTTGTTTTCTGTAGAAAGTATCACAAGTCTCCTGGCTAGGTCTTCTAAATATGTTTTGATTTCTATGGTTGGAATGTACCTTGGTGCTATTGCGAAGTTGAGTCCTTTGTTAAGTAGATGTATCTCGTCTGTGTTTAATTGTCGGTCGGATCTGTTAATTATGAGGTTGGTCAACGGTTTGTCATGCATCTTAGTTTTTCAAGTTTTTTGTTGTGGCAGATCTTTTTGTCTCTGTCGTTCTTAGTATTGATTTGGTTTATGTTTCGTTGTATAAGTCCGTAAATCTCTGGTTTAATGCAGCATGCTAGTTGATGGTCTAGGTTCATTTTTTGTTTTTGTAAGTCATGTAGTTCTTTGTATTTTGTGTTCAACATGGCTTTAAGTAGTTTTTTCTGTAAATTTTGGATAATGTTTGTGTATTTATTAAAATCTTGTGAAAGTTTTTCCTTTACAAAATTAGGGGTTAGTTGCATATAAAATTCTCAACAAGTGGGTTTCTCGACATCACTGATTGTTAACAAGTTATTGTTTTTATCTTTATATGAAAAAAAAAAAACATATCAGCCTCTTATTTTTTACTCCTAAACATTGTTGTTCTATTTGGAAATACGCATGAAACATATATTCTAACAGGCCCGGCATGGCCATGCGAGTTAAGGCGTTCAACTCGTAATGTGAGGATCACGGGTTCGAATCCCCGTCGCATCAAACATAGTTGCCCTTTCAATCGTGGGGGCGTTATAATGTTACAGTCAATCCCACAATTCTTTGGTAAAAGAGTAACTCAAGAGTTGGTGGTGAGTGGTGATGATTAGCTGCTTTCCCTTTTGTCTTACACTCCTAAATTATGTACGGCTAGCGCAGATAGCCCTTGTGTAGCTTTGCGCGAAATTATAAAACAAAACAAACATACTCTAACACATTGGTTGGCTGTAGGTGCTTTAAAAATTATTGCACAATCGTAAATTAATGTCTGCCAAGAGATCTCTAAACGCTTTTGTAATGCTTTATCATATTCATAAAATTCTTCTATTTGTTTGTTTGTTTGTTTTGGAATTTCGCACAAAGCTATTCGAGGGTTATCTGTGCTAGCCGTCCCTAATTTAGCAGTGTAAGACTAGAGGGAAGGCAGCTAGTCATCACCACTCACCGCCAACTCTTAGGCTACTCTTTTACCAACGAATAGTGGGATTGACCGTTGCGTTATGACGCCCCCACAGCTGAAATGATGAACATGTTTGGTGCGACAGGGATTCGAACCCACGATCCTCAAATTACAACTCGAATGCCTTATTCACCTGACCCTGCTAGGTCTTTTATGAAAGAAAAATAGATTGTGCAAGACAGCCTTTATGGTATCTTCAAATCTCACTGTTGCACACTATATCCTAGCAATGTTGTAACTTGCCTGTGCAGTCAAACCCATTACTCAAATTTGTAAACTGAAAAAAATATATACATATGGAACATAAAATATCACCATTACAAGTGTCTCACTGTTTATACTATCAACACACTAACTTTCAGCTTTCTAACTTATTCTATAACGGAAACTATAAAAATCCACGATCTAAGCATTTGGACTTCAATTTAATTCATTTTTACTTTTATAAAACGTAAGATATCTTTACCATACACATATATACATATATGATTATGCACACTTATCCATTTGAAAAACTAATTTAAAAAAACTACATAACTGGAGGCCTTAAAAACTAACTTAATATCAACCTGCGAGTAGTAAACATTGGATAATTATACTTCTTACGAATAAAACCCAAATTTAACTGAATCGTAATCTATACAAAGAAGCAGTGTTTTGTGAACTATGAAATATGTGTTTTCTAGGGAGAACTGTTTACCTTGAAATCTTGCAGTTAAACATCTCTCTGATATTTGAAATAGTTTGGTTGGTATAGTTTGTTCAGAATTTCACGCGAAGCTACACGAGTACTATTTACAACAGCCATCACTAATTTCGTAGTGAAATAGTGGAGGAAAGGAAGTTCGTCAGCACCATCCACCACCATTTCCTGCTACTCTTTTACCAACGAATAATGGGATTGATCCACACATTGTAATTCTTTCAGGGGTAAAAGGACGAGTATGTTCGTTAAAAGAGATTCGAACATGTGGTTCGCACGTTGCGGGTAAAGCGCCCTAGAAACATTATAAGTTTTGGTTCTCGGCAAGATGTGATAAGAAGGGGGTAGTCGATGAATTACAAATAACTCCAGTTAGAAACAATACTTAAACAATATACAATAAATTCACATTCTTTGTTTTTCTTAATGTAAAAATAGATTGAATAAAATCAATAATAAGTCGATTTACTAGTATTTCAGAACACCAGTGCAAGCATATTTAATTTTTTTCAAAATCGCACAATAAAACTTAAAAGCCAGGCTATCTAAACACCTAACGTTAATCACTGAGAAAAATATTTTAAATCCTCTTTAGGTGTCGCTGTTGTGATTTCATTCTTCACGAAAAATTTCCACAGTTTTCTCCATTAATCCAGAAATGGATGTTATGATGCGACCCCGAAATACTTCAAATTACGAGTATCATACCAGTTTTATAAATTCAGAGAATATAATGAAGTTAATATCGTTTAACTGCTAGAAACAACACGAAAGTGTGTGTTTTGTAGCTCAAAGACTAATAATACGACTCCCTATGTGTAAATTATTATACAATCACCATAATGTGTAGACGCATTGTGTTTCTTGTTAAGCAAAAAGCTACGTAATGGGGTATCTCTTCTATGCCCATCACCGGTATCGAAACCCAGTTTTTAGCGTCCTAAGCCTCAAGACTTGGTACTGAGCTATTGATGGAAGGCCATGAATATATATAAATCTCTCAATAAACTAGGAACGTACGAATGCTTATTTTTTTCGTGCGATGAACATTATATTTATGAATTCAGGTTTATTACGCCTTGTACCACCGCACGTAGAAAACCTGCTACAACCATACATTCACATTGCACTTATCACTTACTTATCGTTTCTCTAGTGTGTACGATCTTGCAAATTCTTTGTGACGTATACACGTGTTTGTCGTTTTACTACTTGTTCTATAACTCTTAAAGAATCAATGCCGAACAGGTCCTTGACCGATCTCTGGGGCGTTGACACCAGCAGGTTCTCAAACAACCGTTAGACTTAGGTCGTTGCTATTACATCACTTACCTGTGTCTTAACTTTCGTTTGTTTGGGTTTTCACTCAGGTCATCGAGTATAGAAGATCACTTAACAAATACTTACTAAATAATGTATAAAAAAACAAAATAAATGAAAGAATGCCATATTTTTGAAACGGTAATGACTGATGAAAGACTTAAACGTGCGAAAATTAGTAAATAGCAGTAGGCGTACTTTCCACGTGCTGAACCATTTATCGTCATGCTAAATGTAATCTTTTGTTTTTTTAAGCATAAAGCTACATAAAGAGCTGCCCGTATTGTGCACATACTTTGTATTGTAGCATTATGAGCCCCAAGATTATTGCTAAGGAAAATGTGTGTGTGTCTGGGGGGCTGGGTGTCAGGTGTAATTATAAATGTGTAATATTGCACAAATTTGCGACTTAGACAAGAAAGAATACTTCCATTTTAGAACTATTACTGTCCGGCACCCACAACCCAGTAACTCAGCGGATGGCTTATAACACTAAACTTCATATATCGTTCCCTCTGATAAGCATAGCATATGTACACCGTTGTACAACTCTACACTTGGTTAGTAAAGGTTAGCTAAAAATCGCGGTTTATATGTATATATTAGACAAGTAATCATTCTATGTTTAAAAGAACATACGAAGAGAAATACTTGTTTTTTACAGACAAATCTCCCGTTATTTTAAAATTAACATTTGACTAATAAAGCGTTTCCTGTTAAATAATGACGTAGGTCATTTTTTTTATTAAAACATTAATAATTAATTAACTTTAATATTACAAATATGTTCACTATCAAATCTTAATTATACAAATGTAGCGTTTTTACATTAACACATATCCCCTGTGATTGAAAAATAGGCTTGAGGGCTTGTAATGCTAAAACCGAGGTCGATTCCCAGCGGTAGACACAACTCTGAACTTAACATCTGAATCACATGTTAGATGGGTTAGACTTTCATCACCAACCACATAGTCAAGACTTAAAAATCGTGATTATTCTTCCCATGTTAATACATCCTTTTACTTCCTCAAATATGTTTTTGTTTTTGAATTTTGTGCAAAGCTGCTCGAGAGCTATCTGCGCTAGCCGTCTCTAATTTAGCAGTGTAAGACTAGAGGGAAGGCAGATAGTCATCACCACCCACCGCCAACTCTTGGGATACTCTTTTACCAACGAATAGTGGGATTGACCGTCACATTATAATATTCTCACGGCTGGGAGGGCGAACATGTTTGGTGCGACTGGGATTTGAACCCGTGACCTTCGGATTACGAGTTGAACGCCTTAACACGCTTGGCCATGCCGGGCTCCTTCATCAAGTATGTATAACAATTAACCATGAACTTTGGTGGACTGTTACCAAACTGCATTTCCAGTTAGCTATCTTTTCGTTTATTTTTGTTTGTCCAGAACTTACATTTAATGCAAGTACAGAGATGTATACATAAAAATTTTACTACTCAGTATTTCTCAGTGCAACACGAGAACAGAGACCAGTAATTATACTATTATATATTTCTCAACTTATTACAAGAAATATTATAACGATATTACACACATTGGCAAATACTCACATAGAAATAAGTTGAAATATCTTATTACACAGATTCATGAAGACGTATTAGAACGATATTACACAAATCGCTAAATACTCATATAGAAATTAATTAAACATGGAATATTATTTCTCGACATCTCTCAATCATTGCGATTGGTTGTCGTGCAGCTAAAGACTCGCTTTTGATGGTTATATCATTCATAACTGATATAAGGTAAACCTAAGCACGTCACCAGGAAGACTCGACGCCCTCCAGGTGAGCACTGGAGGGGAAAAAAGTCTTACATCCCTAACCTTCAACCCCAGGAGACCTGAAGGGCGGTACTAGAATAGGAAGTATCATCCTGCTTCCACCAAGCGTGACATTCAGGTCGATGTCTTCGTTGCTAGCGGTAACGTCTTATAACTCGTCCAGAAAATCGTGAGTTCGTAATATTTGTGAGAAGTGTAGATAATAGAATATAGTTACTGAAAGTGTTATTATAGTTACCATATTGTGAGAGAAAAGGATCCACCAAAGATTTAAGGGGCGGTTTCAAATTCAAGGTTTAGAGCATGGCTAAACATATAACACTGGTAAGTTTGAAAAATCTACAATTAATTTGATTGTATAAGAGTATTACACCTCATAGTTTGAACCCGTTTAGAACAGTCTACTGTATTCCTCGGAATAGTAAGTAAAGATTTTTAACCGATAAATGATACTGATATAAAGTATTTTCTTAAAATATTTAACTGTGTTTATTGTTTCGTTCGATATGCACAAAATGCCACTTTGAACTAAAATGAAATATACATGTAAAAGGCTGTGATTTGAACAGTATAGAAAATCAGTTGATAGATCTTTTATTCAAGGTGTTTTTAATGTAGGCTATTATGTGACGAATAAAGGCAGTAGAAATGTGAACTAAAATCATCTGTTTTAAGTAATACAATCTCGAATAAAATGTTCTATTTTATTTAGATATTCTGTTTCTTGTGGACGAAACATGCTTTGATTTCATACGTCACAACTGAAAAAGAAGTCCTTCCAGAGGGCTTCTTTTCTTTTGAAGAAGCCTCCACAAAATACCAGACACCACCGAAAGTTCGAAAACCTCCATACCTGATAGGTGACGGTCCTTGTCCTGGTGTCAATTTTGAAGGACGATTTCCTCCAAAATATTCGTTATGTGGTGATCTAAGCCGAGGTTTTATTCCCCAAAATCCCATGAATCAATTTTCAGCGGATGATCCGTATCCTTTGTAAGTAATTTTATATCACGTGGAAGTTTAAAATAATAAAATTCTTATCCAGCTATTGTTAGGGATTTTAATGACATAATGTTTGCTTCACTTACCTTTGACCGTGTGGGATAGTGAAGAGCGGAACTTAGCTGATGTTATTAAGACTATGCAAATACTTCATTGAATCTACTATTAGCAAAAATATATTTGCATTTCAAATTGTTAAAATTTTAAATGGTACCAATACCACAACTATTTAAGTAATACTGCTGAGCCTCACGACAAAACAATTCGAGAACAAGAAAAACTTATAAAACGGTAAACTGTTATATATATATAACTTTTTCATAAGTTCATATCCGACTTTACGAAAGTTTGAAAAGAAATACATTTAATGAACTAACGCAAACTTTCGATGCCACAAAAACCTAAAAAGTGAAGTAGAGAAGTTATTTAAAGAGTTTAGAACACGTATATGTTATAGAAAATTCACACTCACACTTCTACATGTACATATAACCGTAACCATATGACGAGTGATTTAATTTATAACAAATACTCTTTGTAATTTACCTGCATACAATCCTGTATTGTGTTACGAAAGTTTTCCCAAACAAACAAACCCACAGACCTCAAGATGCTGATAAATAAATATTCAGCCAGGAACGTATAAGATATATTACAAACGGTGATTCACACTTCTCTCACTCAAGCTTCCACAAACGTTAATACTTTTGGTTTTCATATATTTTAAATATAAAATAGTGCGAAAGGTTTGATTCTTCTTAAGAGCGAAGCTGTGCTATCTTTGCTATGCCAATAACGAGTATCAAAACCCTGTTTTAGTGTTTTATGCCTTTAGACTTACTGTTAAGTCACTGAGAGGCAGATATGAAAAAGAAACCTGCATATGTTTTTCGCGGTAAACTTACAAATCAAGAAATGTAGCGTCGAGAGGTTTTTGTTTTGCTCAGGTCTGAGATGATGAATCCCCAAAATAGAAAACCATGAATGATATCATACTGAAAAACTGAAACTTCCTGCATCTCTGCCGAGAAAGATTAATAACCACACACGGGTGTCAGAACCTTTCACTTAGTTACATGTACGAATATTCAAAATAAAGCCTTCCCAAGTCAACCGTTCTCTGTCATTTAGTATTGTTTTCATAAAGTCACTCATTCTTTCTCAGATAGTTCTACTGCAATCGAATTAAGAGTAAAGTATAAAAACTGCAATGCATCCTATTTGACGTATCTTTTGATACGTGGGTCAAAGATTTATTTATTTAAATAGGTACTCAGTCAGTAATTAACCTGAGAACATAAATTCAGTGAAGTACACACACATTTTTGGTTTTTTACCCCTAAAAGGCCCGCATACAAGACATATGAAATTTATGAAAAGAATTTAAGACAATGTGTATTTTCAATAAATCTAAATTGCGTAGCTTTATGACAAAGTAATTGACGTGTTGCAATCATAAAACGTGTTATGGTCACTATGATACAGGATAAACATACAACAAGGTAGTGGTATATTTTGGAGTTCGAGTCCCTATGTCGCCAGACGTTTTTTAATAAGATTTTTGAAATATAGATGCAATTTAGAAAGAGCGATTTCATGAAAACACTAGAAACCAGAAATAGGAAATGCACACACAACCCACCGTGTGGTTTGATGTTTAATTACCAACAAACGAATTTATTGTTTCAAGAATGTGGAACATTTGTGCAAAATACGTGGGTTTACAATTAGGGAATCTCCTTTAAAGAACCAAATTCGTTTACGAAATCGATTTCATTATCAAAATACACGTAAGTTAAGCTTAGAAAGAGTCGTTAACGTGACGATGCGTTTCCAAGAAACAGAATCAAACTACGTCACTCGCACACCGGGAGCCCTGAAGGGGTAAAAGTTAACTGCTGGTGTTACGTAATTCAAGTATTATATCCCGTCAACATCCGTCGCACTAAACTTGTTGTTTGTTTGCTACAGCAAGTGAAACATTGTAACTGTTTAAATGTCAAGTTATTCACTTGATTAAATTTTTTCTTAGTGAAAAATCGTAACCAATACAGTTACAATTAATTAATTATTAATCTATACTTCATTGTTCTAGGTGATTATTTATTGGAAATAAGACTTGTAATTATCTTACTACACTATTACTTTTAGATTTCGTGCACACCAAAGTTCAAGCGACATTTTGTATTAAGTGTATGTAGTATGGAAAAATAGCAATCTCTAAATAAGAAATTTATGTCTGTTGTTTTCATATCAAAATATCCAGTAAAGAAAGCGTAATTCATTTTCACTAGTATTACACGCATGTAACTTTTGCACGACATACATATTTTGGTGACCTTTCGTATTCTAACAGATTTTTTTCTTACATTACTTTCTTAAGCCCCCTTCCCCTGTAGCACAGTGGAATGTCCGCATACTCACGTGGCTAGAATCCTAGTTTCAATAATCGTGGGGGGCGTAGCACAAATAACCCACTGCGTTGCTGTGCGCTTAATTTTCAGCAATCAAACAAATAAACAAAACATGCCTTTCTTGGACAACTTCATATTAGTCAAAAGAAACAAGAAGGTCAAAACAATTAGAGCAATCTTAACAAGGTGGCCTGTTAAAACAATTAGAACAATCCTGATAAGGTGGTCTGTGCCATATGGTAAACAGGTGATAATAGAAACAATAAGATGTTAGTTTTTACCGCCCACACTTATTCATCGTGCATGTGACAACAACAACAAAAAAAACAACACATTAATAAACACATATTTGTTTCTCCATCATATTATGTTCACTGTAGAGACTTACGTTTGTATCCATTAGTGTTTAAATGGTGTCCAAGTATTAGCAGGAACGGATGATCTGACGGTTACGTCTAAATAACACTTCCAGTTACTGCCATTGACAGATTCTTGTATAACACTGTTTGGAGATTTTACTTATTTCTAAGATATCTCATGATTACTAAATTTTTATTTTAAAGTTTTTCAGAAATTCTGTCTGGCATTAAGCGAAAAGTAAAAAAGTAAATATTACGGCGCTATAATGATCTTGCTTCATCAGATCAGTCTAAAAGATAGCAACGTAAAGTTTGACTATTGATATATTTTGCTTAAAAAATGCTACGTTTTATAATATGTGATTTCAATGGAAGTGTCTTATCTTTGTTGTGATGTTCCAGCCATGTACTCGGAATTATATCACACACGTACCAGTCTCGACATAATTACCCTACCCATCCATGTATCTTACGTATCCAGTGTATTTGTGTAGTATCACCGGTATTCTTGCGCTCATGTACCCGCGTACTTGTAACAATACGCTGTTCAAGTGCAAATGGGCTTACATCGGCCATATTTCTCTGAAAAAAAGAAACAATTTTATAATGCATGCGTAATTGAATATAACATAACATATGGATGGGTCCCTTGGGACTTACGTGCCACCCTGTAGATAAAATAACATCTCTCTATAGCGATGCCATACGATACACTTCGTTTTAACCTATCACAAAAGTTCATGAATGGCTGTAAAAAAACATGATTTATTGTTTTTTTTAAGACAAATGAAACAAACTGTACGACCGATAAGGTATCAAACCATTTTTAGCAGACAGATTTAAAATTGTTAACGTGAAATAGAAAGGAATCGGGGCTCAAAACTACAACAAACCAAATTCGATAGTCATGACGCACCTACATATGTAGTACTGTAATGACTACACAATCAACACATAGTTTGTTTTGAATTTCGCGCAAAGTTACACGAGGGCTATCTATTCTGGCAGTCCCTAATTTAGCAGTGTGAGACTAGAGGGAAGGCAGCTAGTCATCACCACCCACCGCCAACTCATGGGCTACTCTTTTACCAATAAATAATGGTATTGATCGTCATATTATAACACCCCCCATGTCTGAAAGGGCGAGCATGTTTGGAGCCCGCGACCCTCAGATTACGAGACCAATGCCTTAACCACCTGGCCATGCCGGGTCATCAACATATATCTACAAAACGAAATACATCCTGAAATCATGTATTCTTCCTCATAAAATCTTTTTTTACGAATACACGACGAAATGTCAAAAGATAAAATGACAACATTAGGGTGCCACGTTAAATAAAGTTTACCTTAGATACACAATAACCACTAAAAATGGAGAGCAATTTCTGCTTAACATGAGAGAAGATTGTTTTTTTTTTTGAATTTCGCACAAAGCTATTCGAGGGCTATCTGTGCTAGCCGTCCCTAATTTAGCAGTGTAAGACAAGAAGGAAGGCAGATAGTCATCACCACCCACCGCCAACTCTTGGGCTACCCTTTCACCAAGGAGTAGTGGGATTGACCGTCACATAAAACGCCCCCACGGCTGAAAAGGAGAGCATGTTTGGCTCGATGGGGATTCGGACCCGTGACCCTCAGATTACAAATAGCACGCCTTAACACACTTGACCATACCGGGCTCCATGAGAGAAGAAGATGAGCCATAAAATTTTAATTTCACGATCTCGTTGCTGGTAGCGAATACGTTAATACAATCAATTCTGTAATGTGCTCATGTAATAATTTGTTTGCATTATATAATTATATGCATCCATGCATATGTATTATACACTTAGACTAGGCTAAAGGCCAGTTTCTTTCCCTCTGTTTTTTTTTCGTTGACCATCGCAATTGATCGACGGAACGTTTACGAACTTATAACACTCGAACAAACAAAAAAGCCATTTTTCTTTAAATTCGCTTCTCTGCAAAAAACAACGAAAACATCTCAATGATGAAGTGGAGCGTAGGAAAAATAAATCAAAACAGTTGCGTAACAAAGGCATGAAAGACTATAGAGTCAGACTTTATCATAATCCCTCGAACTAATGAAACCTCCTCTCTAAGTTGCATATGTACAGTAAAATCACCCTCTGCTAAAACAGCGTTTTGAAACAATACTAACTGACACTACTTTAAAATGGAATGTAAGTTTTTGTTATGCGGGTCTCATCACACACACACACACAGACAGAAAAGTAATCATAGCTAAAATACTGGAGGAGATATACGTTTGACTTTTCTTTATAGAAAATTCTGTCTTTAATAAAGCATTCTCATTTTAAGTTTTATTTTTGTTATATTTATTTAAAAACACTGAATTTTGAGGAGGGGAGGGGTTTATAAACCGTACCTAAAAGTATTGAATGGTTTTAGACGTCTTTCCTGTTGTTGAGCTCACAAAGAACGCTGAAGATTGGTCCATGTATTCAAGTTCATAGTGTCACTGGGACCATTCTTAACGTCTTAACATGTTTTATGTTCTAATTCATAAGGTGTTTTAATTTATAATAATTATAAATAAACGGTCGGTTTTTAATCAAATTTAGTGTGTATTGACAGTTTTTTTTATAAATCTTCAAAATCGATTAACCTGCATAATTATACAAATATAAATATTGTTTTGAAATATTAATAAATACACCCTGATTATTTCAATTCGGTGCACATAAATACACACACGAATATTATACTGTATTTCTCTATTGCGTAATGATATATGTTATATTAACAGCAATTTCTACTGTAGGCAAGTTCTAAGTCTAATAATTAGAACGGCTTTACCCATGGTTTCAGGTCATCATTAGGTAAAAGCTACGTTAAAAGATTACATTGTTCAAAGTAACTCTTACCTTATGGTGACCCGAAACTATAGATCGAAACGTTATAATTAAATTTATAACTTGAATACTGTATATGTTGTCGATTTATACAGCATGCTCGTTTGTCCTGACTTTCTATTATTTCTGTTAAGTAAATTTATATAACGATTTCAAGTGTTCAAAACATGTAGCCGGAAGTGGAGAGATTAATAAATTTCATAACCACATACCCGGAAATGAAAATGTTAATACATTTCACCATCAAGGTACCCAGTAAAGATTAAGCAGGCGAAGAGAAACATTTGAAAAAGATAAGGAATGAGTTTGTGAAAATATTCAATAGTTTTATTTTCACACTTATTTACAGTTTGTAGCATACACTTATACAATTGTAATATGTCGGGTTCTGTTAAACAGCTTTGGGCAAATCTAAACCTTGAAGAGTCCTCCTTTTTGAGGCACATGATCAATAAGTAGACAACATTATGAATTATTTAAATAAAAACAATATCAGTCTGATAAAAAAGACAACAACATTTTTATGAAAATAATTTGCCTCTCGCCAGTGGTTCAGCGGTATGCTTGAAGGTTTATAAAGTTAACATACGAATTTGATACTTTTGCGGTGGGTACAGTGTAGTTAAACTATTGTTTAGTTTTGCGCTTAAAAACAAATTAACAAACAAATTAAAATTTATTAGTTTTTAGATATATGTTTGAAATTAATTATAATTGCTTGTTAATAATTGAGTAGGTTAATTTTAACCACGATGTGATAAACTTGTCCAAATGTTTGCACGGTTTCATGAAAAATATTTTATATTAATTTGATTTTCAGACTGAAAAAATTCTCTTACGCTCCTTTATTTTCAAATAAACTAGTATATACCCGTTTTTTTCACTACCAAGTGTCTGAATTATATATCTTCTTTAGTAATGAGGTTAATAGAATGGTGTTTAATCCATACTATGGAGCAATATATGAAGTTTGTTCTTTTTTATTGTATTCATCAATAATTATTTCAATAGTTAATACTTGTATTTTTAACAGTGATTTGATTAAAGCCAAGACGCTGAATTTTCTGTCAACTGCATTACCATTCTTGAAAGAAGATCCAAAAATCCCCAAAGTGGCAAGGTTCGTTGGAGCGCCCGTTTCCTATCGAGAACCAGGAGGATTCGATCTTCACCAAACTACTTTATTTCATCGGAAGAAACGCTTTTCTGATAATGGGGCTAAACTACGTAAAGCACCAATACAAGCAAAGAATGACGTAGCCAGCACAGAAAATTATAACCAAACCGAAACTACGGTCGACCTCTTGAGAGAAAAAGAAAATCTCACCCAATATTTAAGAAATTCATCTGTTACCAGCCGTGAACTATGTCCTCAAGGTTCTGGACTGTAAGTATCAGGTTGCACACAGCATATTAAGGTTGGAATCAAATAAGCTATTTATATCGAATACATATACAATTTTTTTACTGTTGTTGTTACTCACGCTCCTCATTTAGAAGTCAATAAAAAAAATCAAATAATGAGAAACGTTTAAGTTAGAAATATAGCTTAAATCAAGTATATGTTTTTAATGAAACTATAGCCACGACAAATATTTCTTTATCATTAAATATTATATATATTTTGAGAGATGTTTTACATCTTTTATATCAGTTGAAAATTCTTCTTTATAGTATTTTTTAACTTTCTAACTCGAAAATGTGTGTACGAAAATACGTAAATTCAAACCGTTAAGTTTGAGAAAATGAGGCTGTTCTTTTCTATACTGGCCATTCACAGATTGATGCAAATCTGGAGATAAAACAATTGTAATATTGAGGGCAGAGCTGGAGAATGGAAACAATATTATTTTATACATGTCACGGAAACTTTTATGAAGCTAGAAAATAAACACCGGTGTCTCAAGTCTGCATTCTTTCTAAATAAAGTTTTGTTCAATATATCGGCGTCATATTAAGACCAACCGTTAATTACAATGATAAAAATGCACACAAGTTACACAGAATTATAAATGTTTATTTCAAACCAAAATTTTTATCTAGAACTTTTCTAGGTTGGAAGAATAGCATTAAATGTCCTGTGTTTGGAATTTAGTGTTTTCGATACTGGTATCAGTGTACAAGTAAAGAGAAATACAATATAGAAACATTCAATAAAGAAACATACAGTATAGAAACACACAATAAAGAGAAATACAATGAAGAAATACAATATAGAAACATACAATAAAGAGAAACACAATAAAGAAACTTAAATAGTGAAATTATATTTGCATGATATGCACCAGATTTCTCTAAAAAAATCCATTTTTTGTTCCCATTCCTTCCGGAATATATGTAACCAGTCTTTAGCCTCTACGTTGTTTAGACCCTAACCTATCCTCACCCACATTTCTGGTACCAATGTACCATTTTTTTCCTCATTGATACACGTATCAGTAAATAACAAGTGGTCTATGTTTTTAAAAATTGTCCACTCACGTCAAAAATAATATTTTTATAATAGTGATTTTTAATACTTGTACTCAGGATCGGTTTAAGATTACAGTGAGCTTATAGGCAGTTTCAGTTCTGTAAACACCATCCTTTCTACACAAGTATTCATTGTAATTCTGCTCATCAAAACAGCTACTTACTAAGAATAATCATTTTAAAATACGACAGTTTCCAACGAAAAAGAAATATGAGTAGGTTATTGGAAACACTAACTTGTGTTAGTGTAATGACAAGTCCAACAGCTATAATCGTAACTGTGATTGTAGAGCTGGCTCGCATGGCCAGATGGTTAAGACACTCGACTCGTAATCCGAGAGTCGCGGATTTTAATCTCGTCACATCAACCATACTCGCCCTTTCAGCCGTGGGGGCGTTATAATGTAACGGTCAATCCCATTATTTGTTGGTAAAAGAGTAGCCCAAGAGTTGGCGGTGGGTGATGATGACTAGCTGCCTTCCCTTTAGTCTTAGTCTGCTAAATTATGGACGGCTAGCACAGATAGCAATCGTGTAGCTTTGCGCGAAATTCAACACTCACCAAAAACAGATAAAAGAGTCGAATTTATACAGTCTGTGTCAGTATGATAGAGTGTTGGATTTACATAGCACGGGCAATTTCAAACTTTAAATGTAAAATATGCATTAAAAGCGACAACAATAACACCTATATGTGTATATAAAACGTAACAATATAATGCTCCCTAAATAACAGCAACAACAATGTTACTGTGGATAGCAAAACCTTTCCATCCCATTTTCCAGCAAATGTTGTGTTGGAAATTTATTGTTATTTCTTATTTCTTTTCATCCCATTTGATATAAATTTCGGGCAGTTGTGTGGTGTTAAGACAAATATGGAAGAGGGAACTTATGAGGAAATCGTAAATCTTTTTTTCTTTAAATTTACGAAACCACATTACTGTTAGTGCACAAATGGTTTTCTTAACATAAATCTTCATTTACACTGACATTAAACATTCTAGTTTCATCGAAACATACAGAGGTTCGTGTTAAATATTGTTTTACAAATGAAAATGTGTTTATAAGTCACAGAGTTATAAACAGCTGTTTTTATTGTAATGAACGTCACAAGCGCCTAAGATGCGCAGAAAGCAACGTTAACACAAACATGTTCTTCCCCTCCTCCACACCCGTTAAGGGGACTGCATTTCCTTTACAGAATAGGACAAGAAAGTTTATGGTCGAATGCGTGTTTGTTGAATTTGTAAACATTTATCACAGGTTAAAAAAAAACGCATTTCGTGCTGAATAATTAATTAATGTTTCCAACTGATCTTTGATATAATAACTTTTCCTTTCGCTGGGGCTTGGCATTGCCTGGTGGTTAGGGCACTCAACTCATTGTCTGAGGATGGCAGGTTCAAATTCATTGGCCTGGCATGGCCTAGCGCGTTAAGGCGTGCGCTTCGTAATCTGAGGGTCGCGGGTTCGCGCCTGAGGCGCGCCAAACATGCTCGCCCTCCCAGCCGTGGGGGCGTTATAATGTGACGATTAATCCCACTTTTCGTTGGTAAAATAGTAGCCAAAGAGTTGGCGGTGGGTGGTGATGACTAGCTGCCTTCCCTTTAGTCTTAGTCTACTAAATTATGGACGGCTAGAACAGATAGCCCTCCAGTAGCTTTGTGCGAAATTCCAAAAAACAAACAAAACAAACAATCAAATTCATTACTACGTATACTTGCGATTTCAGCTGCGCAAACGTTACATTATGGATATCAATATCAGTATCCATTAGGATAACCTTAGAGTTGGCAATGATTAGTGCTGACCGTCTGACTTTTCTCTAACCTGTCCCTACTAAACTAAGAAGGCCTATCAGAGATAGCCCTCGTGCAGCTTTGTGAACAAATAAACAAACGAACCTTTTTACAAAGCAAAATTTTAACTCTAAGTAAGGAGACCCTGTAGAGTATTTAGCTTTACACTAATATTAATAAAGTTCCCAAAACTTTTGTACATATTCTTCGTGTTAGTATCTGAAGGTTAACAAAAAAATGAAAGAATTTTTAATTTTTTGCAGCAAAAAACATTTAATCTAGTTTCGTTAAAACGGATCTACAGCATATGTTTAAGTAGATTAATTACAATTAATTATTAAATGAATTTACAGTGGATTGTGTTAAGATTATCATTCTCCCTATTCAAATAACCACTGCCATAAATAACCATTTGAAGAAATCCATGTTCCTCGTGTCCTTGCATATCTTCCTTAGGAAAATTGAGAATTCATTCCAACACTTTGTATTTCTTGGAACTTGTTAAATATTGACCACTGATATTGCATGTGACAACTCATTCCATAAGCCAATCATTCTGTTAGAGAAATAAAAATTTTAAGTGGAACGTCTGTCCTCTCGCTCTATTACCTTAAAAATGTAGCACAAAAAAATCAGTGGCTTTTGTCCTATTCTCTTGTCAAAATAAAATACGTTAAGACATCTGAACCTATCTTTATATCTGTATCCATATTGGGAACATTCCAGTTTCTCTTCTTTAAATCTTTTCCAGTAATTCAATATTTTATCTTATGCAAGGAGACCAAAACTTTATACAGTAGTCTTCCAAGCATGGCCTAGTTAGTGCTATATATATATATAAATAAACAATTCCTTCTTTTGATTTGTAATCAATATGTCTATAGACATATCCTAAGATTTTATTGGCTTTATTAGCAGCAACAGAGAACTGCTTTGATGGCTTCAGTAACTGATCCACCAATACGTCGAAATCCTTTTCTTTAGTCATGTGATTATGTTGATTCATACTTATATTAAATATATAATATAAATCATAACAACTCAAATCCATTACCTTGTATTTACTATTACTAAATCCATTTGCTGAACATTTATCTAATCTACCAATTAATACAAGGCATTCTATAATATGTCGAGTTTCTCAATACAGCTGGAAATGCCCAAACGTTTGATGTTATTAGAAATCTTTACTAATTATTTACATATCAATATAATTTATGTAATTAAGAAAGAGTAAAGGCCAAAGCTTTGATCCTTAAGATACTCCACTAATACTGGACTCAATTAATAACAATCTTTTGCTTTAACACTTCCAATATCTCCACATTACACTTAACTAGTCCTAATCTACCTTCTACCTATGTGACTTTCTCATCTAATCTTCTGCGTGATACCTTATTATATATCTTTTGAACATCTGGGTTAATCAAATCTACATTATTTCTCCTGTCCAAATAACAAACGACATCTTAAAAAAATAACAAATTGGTTAAAAAAAATTTCCTTTTGTCAAATTCATGTTGAACTTCATGTATAATATTAAATTTCACTAGGTTATTTAGTAGAGCTTATATTACCACACATTCTTTAAGATTTTTCTACAGAAATAAGAATAACTGACCTATAATTTTTAAGGCAACTGTTATTACCCTTTTTTGAAAGCAGAAAAATCGTATGCAACATCACAATCCTCAAGCATTTAATAACTCTAAAAAATACCAAAGGTAAAGGAAACAAGGTAATATATCTGAATTTTTACCTATTTTAAAAATCTGGAGGAATTTCGTTTGGCCTTGGTGCTGTATCTACTTTTAATGTATCAGTATTTCAGTATTTCTACTTTATAACCATTAACAACCATGCAATTCTGGTAAATTTCAATAACATTTCCTGTAGAATGTAGGTTTATTATTAACGTCTTTTCTTCGAAAAACATTAGAGAAGAAAACATTTGAAGCAGCCACCTCATAGTCGTTAAAAATAAAATCGCAATTACCACCTTTCAAGAGTCAAATCCTTATTCTAACATGTTGGTTACCGTTAGCACACTTAAAAATAATCTTTGCATTTAGTTTCTAGCTTGTCAGCTGTTACTTGTAAGAAACTTTGGATTTTTTAACTTACTTTTAACCAAATCCAAAGGCATCCTATAGTTCTGAACATCTTCCATCCTGTCTGCCAATTTACACTTCTTAAAGGTTTGAGATTTATCTTTGTTTTTCCCTTTTATGTCTTTAATAAATGCTCCCTGTAGCACAGCGGTATTCTACAAATTTGCAACGCTAAAATCAGGGGTTTGATTCCCTATGGTTGGCTCAGCAGATAGCCTAATGTGGCTTTGCTATAAAAAACATACACACACGCACTTTACTAAATTAATTAAAGCTGATGTTCCTTGCTTCCTTCTTGTTACAATTATACCTAAGTTGGACAAGTTCAGCTTATATAAACTATTTCCTATATCTGTCTGACATAGCTATTTGTTGTTGTTCAGAATTAAGCACAAGGCTACACAATGGGTTATCTGTGCTCTGCCCATCACGGGTATCGACAATCGGTTTTTAGCGTTGTAAGTTCGCAGACATACAGCTGAGCAACTTAGAGGCGACATAGCTATTTAAGTAATTGTCCCAATTTAATAATCATAAATCTCTTCTCGTCGGTTCAACATTTCTTTTTATCGCAATAAAAGTACAATGTTTGTCTGTTTCTCCTCTGGTTGCCTGGCATGGCCATATGGATAAGACATTCGACTCGCAATCTGCAAATCGCAGATTCGAATCCTGTGACACCAAACATGCTCGCCCTTTCAGCCGTAGGGGCATTATAACGTGGCGGTCAATCCAGTTAATTGTTGGTAAAAGAGTAGTCTAAAAGTTGGCGGTGGGTGATGATGACTAGCTGCCTTTCCTCTAGTCTTATACTGCTGAATTAGGGACGGCTAGTGCAGATATCCTTCGTGTTGCTTTGCGCAAAATTCATAAACAAACGAACAAACTTCTGGTTAGTTCTCTATGCAAGAAATCTCTAAATATAATAACATGAACTTCCATTAGTTTTTGCATGTTAACTTTTGCCTGTATGTTTTGTTTTGATGTTAAATACATTATTGGTATAATGTTTATTATACAGCGATGACATTCTTCAAGGTATACTCGAGTCCGCATGTTACCCGTGTTCAACTTTTCATTATAGTTGTAACTTTCAACAACTTTAATACTCTAGAATATATTTTTCGTGGTCTATTCCGTTTTGAAATATTGTATTACTGGCAGGGTAATAATAAATTATCCAGACATTTGCATAAACGTATGTAGTCGTGTACTTGGTAGAACTCGATGATAACCATTTGTTTGTAATATACCAGGTACTAATTCTACAGATTTCGACAGTTAGTCTTCCATTTATCCATGTGCTTTACACAAATATATGAATATAATTCTAGTTTCGCTTTTATTGTCCTTAACTTTTGTGAGTTATCGTGTTTGCAGTTCAAATTGAAGATCCTTCATTAGCTGTAATGGATGACTTATGGTGGCAAGCTGTTTAGCTTTCTTAACTACTTCTGGTTTGCGACTGGTAGGCAGTCGTTAATTAGCCTATTTTTAATTGCTGAAATCGTGTTTTGCCGGCACAAATCAACATCAAAGATATCTCTTTTTTAAGCTCTAAAATCTCATACCTTACATGTTTTTATAATAGGGAATATAAGAAATTCACTTAAGAAGGTCCTCTAAATTTTTAACTTCCATTTGCACTTCAAAATCACCAAATTTCAAAGAATTGCAACAAAAGAGTTACGACTTTGAATATTCGCAATCACCAGCAACTGGAATAGCAAAGGTCAAGTGGTGAAGATGCCAAATGATATAATGCATAGATCGTGAACAGCTTATTTAACAAAGTAAATATTAGAATATTTGTTTGAAAATCCCAGGTGTATTGAAAAATAAATCACTCAGTGTATCACTTTTTCACCTTTCATACAGTCGAAAAATAGGTGTGAGTCTAAGTATGAAATTTATTATATATTTTCATATATGAATTATCAGGATAATACCTTCAATATTATTAAACTCTGACTTGACTTTCAGAACAATAGCCAATCAGCTCAATTATGTAGCTTATAAATATTTCTCTCAAAAATAGTTTATATGGCAATTGAAATCTGTCAGCGAGTGGTTTGTTTGATTTTATAATATTATTCTATCAGGATTTGTTTTTCATTTTCTTTCTTTTAAAATATATTTTTCAATTTTCTAGACTCTGTTCCTTGATAAGTACCATGACGAGTTTGTATTTCCAAAGTCAAGCATCAAATTCTGATGTACAAAATTCTGTCAACGACCCTAGCCAAAGTTCATCTATAGCTCTTTTATCCCTTCTGGGCACTATTATAAATGCACTTCAAGAAGAATCGAGTTCATCTTCTAAACCTCAAAAACCCAGTGATGAAGAAAATTCATCAAAATATCGTTCCCCTTTATATCAACTGTTATCGATTTTAACGGGTGCCAGTAGTCAGTCATCATCGAATAATGCTGACACCAATACTGGTGTGATTGGAGTTGCTAACCATGCTCCCACTGCTCTTTCTTTAATACTCGACCTTATTAAAAGCGGAAACTCCCCATTAAATTATCTATCTAACATCCTTACAAACAGACGGGGCACCCTTTCAACCAACAGCGGGGTCAGCCAGTATGATAGTCGGCCACCGTTGAACGATCTGTCAGAAGAGCTTCCACCCACGCCATGTCCATCGATTGAGGAGTATATCACACCAACCTTTGCTCGGAACTATAAAGGTGTTTGGAAGTACGTTGTACAAATCCCTCAAGAAGGATACTTCACCCAGACCGTCCAGCAGACAAAGTGTGTGTAAGTATACGTTTATCAACCCACGAGAGAGAGTTATGTCAATGTTCAATTGTTTTACGTTTTTATCCTATGACGGAAGATACTTTGGAAATTATATCTTATTATTTAAGGCAATCAAGAGTGTGATGGCTCACAATATTATGTCAGTTTCCTAGTCTTTTTGGTAAACAATTCCATGCACATAAAAGATATAATTTGATACATTCTTTGGTTTTCAAACGAGACCATAAACTCGAGTTTCGGGCCTCGTTTGAAAACCATTACAACTTTTGTATGTAATCTTGTGAGTTAACTTTTTACCCATAACTGATTCGTTCTTTTTATTCGTTTTCGAATAGTTAAGTTATTTATTATTCATTTGAATTAGCTAATGGTTGAAAGTACATATAAGTTAACCAGTGAAAAAATTTTTATCATCAATTTTGTTTTATTTAATAAGAAAATTTGATAAATTATACCTTTAAAACATAGATAGGAAATACTTCCTTATTTTATTACGATTATAACGTACAGTGGAGTATATTATAGTAAACATTATAAAAATTGTAACAAACACAATTACTCGAAAGCTAAACATATTTTGTAATGAATAGTTGTACCTATTACAGTATTTACAGCTGGTGTGAAACAGGTGAGATAAGCTGGTTCAAATAATTTTCAGGCCTAATACAAAATGAAAAAGTGTAACAGACTGCAAAACACTTGCAATCAGGTTTAGATACCCACAGTGGGCAGTGCACAGACTTTGTGCTTATTGTAAATGAAACAAATGTAATAGATGTAGGTTTGTAATTAAAGAAGTCACCATTTAGGTTTGCAGACGCGCAATTTTCAAGTTTTAAAACCTATCCTCTTTATAAGAAATTATGAAATAATTTATGACTTATATCACTTCGAAATACGAAGTGTTATACCCGCAAGAATACATTCTTAACTACGTTCACTGATCAAGTAAAGCAAAATCTAACAATAAAGTCGTAGAAACTTCCGGTTACGATTAGCGCTCGGATTAATGAGAAATTGGGAAGAAAGAAAAAAACAAACCCTTTCAAATGTCTTATTGTGAGAATGTAGGTCTTGTGACTAGATTACAGTAATTAATTTATTGATTTTCTTTTTAATTCGAATGCTGCATGTAACAAATTACAAAATATTGTATATTTAATGTTTAATCTACAGTTGTACGAGATTTACGAAATCTTAAAGTTATCTGTCAAAACTTATTCTGTGACAAGTAAATTACATACATCTTTGAAACATGACTTATGAAAAGCTTGTTAGAATATCTGTTACTGTGAATTATTATGAATTACGATAAATTAAATTAAAACCTAGTGTATAAATCTTTCTACAGTTTTAAGATTACTAAGATCTCCGGTCTTTTGTTAGCGACATGTGGTTATTTGAGACTATATAGAAATTTGTGGATTGGATTTTCAAAGGGCAGTTAACTGTTTTGACGTTATATAAACACACCTTTTTCACAGTGATAAATCTTATCTTTCAGGCGCTCTCATTGTGATTTTACTGATGGAGTATGCCATGAAAGTCCTCGATGGGTGAGTCTTTTAGTTGCAGAGATTTTCTACCCTAACATTTATTTTCCCACATCTACTCCCACGACTCCCTTCTCTAGTAGTACCTACAAAGATGGCGTGCCACCTGTGGAGGATTTCACAAACTTCCAACAATATTTGCGACGTCGTGTTGGAGGACCCGAAGCTCCTTCAAATCATTACCCAAACTATTATCAGAGTAACCCGAAATCGTCAACTTTCATTAATGGTGTCCCTGAAGCTGAGAATTGTGACAGTTACGACGAAATAGGCTGTTATGTTGTTCGTATGTATTACGACTGGTTCCTCGTGAACGGCTCGTGCAAGTGTTGGAAACCTAAGGATAAAACATTATTCACACGTACGTAAACTTTCCGTGTATCTTTGAGCTATTTGTTAGCCATTGTTATTGCAGGTAAAGAAGAAACGATATGGAAAGGAGTAACTGTACACGGAGTTGAAGTTTAGTCTCTAAGCTCGTTTTTTCAACGATCGTGTAATCAGTTGCTTCAATGTTCTACTTCAAAAACTATTTTAACATCGTACTTACTTCACACGATCGTACAATAACGAACTGTTAGTTTTCTCATTGCTGGCTGGTGGTACTAAACCCAATAGATTTTATGATCGAATGAACTTTGGTTTCTTTACAAATTACTAGTTTGCTTACTGTTGGTTGGCGGATACTGAACCCAGTATTTTTTTATGATCAAATGAACTGTTTAATTATGGGGTGTAACTTATCAAATTATTTTATTTTCCACGGGGAAAAAACAACAAAAACGTTTATTGTGCAAACTTATCGTTCCTACTATTTTTGTTGTTTGTTTCACAAAATTTACCACTTCTAGCAATGTGTAATGAAGAGACTTCACCACAATCTTTCACAATATGCAGTTGAGTAGTTATTCGAGTTTCACTCACGAACACTTTATTTACGTAATCAATTTTTTAGAGCTATGTGAACAGAGGATTGTGTATTTTCACTGTGTAGTTATTCATGACTTGTAGTCAGTGACGTAAATATTACGTGTAAATATTTTGTAATAAAAAATAATAAAAGTGATTTACCAGTTGAATCAGCCATTGAAACTATTAGTTTATCCCCCCGAAAAAAAAGAAAGATTAATTTACTTCTTCTCACAAAATTTGTCTGATTTTAATTTCGTGCAAAGCCACACGAGGGCTATTCACTCTAGCCGTTCCTAATTTAGCAGTGTAAGATTAGAGGAAAGGTTTGTTTGTTTGTTTTGGAATTTCGCACAAAGCTACTCGAGGGCTATCTGTGCTAGCCGTCCCTAATTTAGCAGTGTAAGACTAGAGGGAAGGCAGCTAGTCATCACCACCCACCGCCAACTCTTGAGCTACTCTTTTACCAACGAATAGTGGGATTGACCGTAACATTATACACCCCCACGGCTGGGAGGGTGAGCATGTTTAGCGCGACGCGGGCGCGAACCCGCGACCCTCGGATTACGAGCGCACGCCTTAACGCGCTCGGCCATGCCAGGCCCAATAGAGGAAAGGCAGCTAGTCATTACTTCGCCACAGCCGGCTCTTGTGCCACTCGTTTACCAATAAATAGTGTGATTAACCGTCACATTATAACGCCCCCACGGCTGAAAGGACGAGCATGTTTGGTGTGATAGGAAATCGAACCCGCGACCCTCAGATTACGAGTCGAGTGCCTTAACCACCTGGCCATGCCGGGCCAATCTAGAAAATTGAGCTTATGCAAACCTAGGTGGAGTCTTCTTTAATTACAAATCTATATGGATTGCATCTAATACCTTTAAGATAAGCACAAAATATATGGGCTGCCATCTACGGGTATCGAAACCCGATTTCTAGTGTTGTAACACTGCGGGGTACTGATTGGCATATGCTGGACGCAAATAAGATCTAATACGTAAATATAGTTAACTGTGAATAAAAAAAAACATTAAGCCTTTTTTATATCTACTCCCAAAAAATATTACAATTAATGATATTAAGTACGTGTATATGAAACAGAAAATCGAACAATAAGCTTCTCCAGATACTTATGTCTTTTTTTAATTTTAGAAATTAGATATAATTAATTCTAGATACATGTAAGGCCTTCAGATCTTTCTAATTTTTTCATTAAGCTATCTGTGATTGTTAGTCAAACTGTTGCCAAAATTTAAGAGAGAATCAGCAAAATATTAGTTTTGCTGACAGCAATCAATGAAGGAAATTCAGAGTTTAAAATGCTCCACATTTATCTTTAATTAATTTTTAACAGCAGCAAAATCGTTCATTTAACCACCATGAAGATGTTAAAAACAGATTTCAAAAAGTTCTAATACTGGGTCTACTATACTTTTCTAAAATTTTATAACTGTCGACGACAAGAAACAGAAGTTTTAGCTCGATGTATTAGTAAAGATATTTGGCTTAATTTTGAAAATACCCGAAAGGTATATCCCTAAAAAGCTTGTAATGCAAAAAACAGCCGAACCTTTAGAATAAAACGATTTATCAAATATAATACTTATTCTGTTTACATCTAAAGTTTGTCAAAAGGTTTTATGGCATGTTCTAAGATTATTAAAAATAATACTCTTCGTCAAAGATCAGTAATTATTGGTTGATAATACAGAACGCGAAGCACTAATCTGTTTACTGTAAACAGCCAGCAGATGACATTATCTGATCAATGAAGACCGAATATTTGGAACGGTATAATCGACAGGTGTACATATTTAACAACATTTTATGCTATGGAATAACACCTGTCAAACGCATTAACGTTGGACACGTGTCAAAACAGACAACTGATTCTATCTCCATGGCCGGAAACTCAAGTGATCGTCCTGTCTATTACGTAATACAGACGAGCAGGGAAGTAGATCCTGGGGAGACGGGAGATACATCCCCCTTCATTTTAGGTGGGGGGTATGGTGCATACAATCATCCCCCCTACAGTTTGGTCTATTGAATTGTTTTCTGCATCACAAGCCTACAAATTGTGTTTGTTCTTGTGATTATCGTGTTCTTACCAATCGAATTACATAATCAGGCCTACATTGCGGCTTTTTCAGTGGGCGAAATGTACATCTTTAATATAGGCGTGCTTCTAAGCTTTTCGATCTAAGAGATAGTTTGATAGTTAAGTATGAGTCAGTAGGCCTAAGTATACATGCAAGACTTACAAGCACTATCACATAATCTACCTACGTCTTGTACGTAGTGTGAGATCAAGTAACATTTTCATCACAACAGATTGAACAGAGTATGAAATTCGAAAATATTACTCACAAGTGTAAACTGTGATCTAGATCTGGCAGGCCATTTGTAGCTTGTAGCTGTATCAATCTTATGTTATATTGTGCGGTTTTCCTAGGCCATTTATTCTTATGCGTGTCCAGCTGGTTTTATTGTCCAAAGCCTTACTCTCCTTAGCTGCCGAAGCCGCTGGCTATACTGTACGTTCAGTGTATAGTGAACGACAGGTTCGGGTTACTCGGATCCGGACACGCCCTACATCACCCCCCTCCGCTCCATTTAGTTTGAACCTCAATTTTACAACAGGGCTCATTAGACCTGTGTTTGTGGCCCTCATTAATCCAGGAAATTTCAGATTATCACCGCCCTCGAGTAAAGTGCTGGTGCTCTTTGGTAAAAGAACAATATATTCTCTTATCATAGATAGTAAAAATATTGTATTTTCTTATATAATTAAAACACAAAAGGAGCGATTTTAAGGGCCTGAAGCCTCTATTTGAATTGTATTGCTAGTTTTTGTTTAGGTGTTTTTATTTAAGAGACGTGCTTATAGACATCATATCGCAACGTGTTTGCCTTTTGATGAACTTTAACAGGAATATATTTGTGATTGTTTAAGTATTTTTCGAGAAACTTGCAATTACTTGTGTTGTAATTATTGTCCCAGCGATGTCCAGGTGGTCAATCGGCTCGATAGTCACTGTGAGTTTCGCGCGTTCGACTTAAATACATTGTACAGTTCAGTCCCACTTCCATTCTATTCTGTCTTCGTTCGTTTTACTTTACGGTTTTTTAATAAAGACTGTATTTTAGCCTGTTGAGTCGTCTGGGAAACAGATTCCATTTGTGTCAAGCAAGCGTCTGAAACTTTCCGATATTAGACAGTTATGCAAGCCAGTTACTAGTACTACAAGTGACAAGGCAGATGCAGATAATCCAACAACATCAAGTAAAGGGATAGAAACTTGCTATACAGAGGAAATACCATGTTCATTAGAGGACGAGTTTGAAAATGCTTGTGCAACTATTGCACATCATGAAACACCAGATAGTTGTGAAACAAGTTTGTGCAGTAATAAAAATTCTAACACTCCACAGATATAGTGTGGAAAGCTATATCATCCAGACGCACAACTAATACCACGACAGAAAGCAAAATATCAGCTTCCAGGGCAAGTGTTTTGATGAGTTCTCATTGCTGCACTTCGACAATCACACTCAAAAAGTCATATGCTTTCTTTGTGCCAAGGCGGAAAATAGAGGTCTTTTTACATGGAAATTGGAAAGGAGTATACCTTCATATCCACCAGTTTTTGCAACTGGCAAAAGGCAAAACATAAATTCAACGAGTACCAATCCTCCTCCCAGCACAGAATCACTATATCTCCAGAAGGTTCACTTGATGTAACTTCAGTGACTGCCCAGCTACACGATGAATAAAAGAAGCAGCAGGAAGAATGCAAAAGAAGTCTAGCCAAAATATTCAGAAGTTTACGTTTATTACTGCATCAAGGTTTAGCATTACATGGACATACTGATACGGAGGGGAACTTCCTGCAGTTAATGAAGCTCCTGGAAGAGGAAGATCCTGAGTTGGCGACCTACTTGTTAAAAAAAACCACATTCACGTCACTACAGGCTCAGAATGAAATAATGGAGATGTTTAGCTATCAAATACTAAGGAACATAGCACACGAAGTGCAGCAAAGTGAAATCTTTGCATAAAAGGTTGATGGCACTCAAGATGTTACAGGTGCCAAACAGGAAGCAATATGTGTACAATACGTAGATCAGAACCGTGACGTCCATAAGATATTTCTTGGTATGTACAGTGTTTCCAATACAACTGATGAAACAATATCCTCGACTATACTTGATGTACTGACTGGAATCAATTTATCACTGTCACGATTAAGAGCACGTATGATGGAGCCACTAACATGAGTGATGCATATAGCGGATGCCAGGCAAAAATAAAATAGAAGCAACCGTCAGCTTTGTTTTTTTCACTGCGGAGCACACAAGGCTAATTTAATGACGCAATATGCAGTTGAAGCTTGTGAATGTGTTCGAGATTCTATCCAGTGGGTACATGAACTTGGTGTCTTGCTTCAGAGGTCAGGCAAATACAAGACAATCTTTGAAAATATTGTATCGTTAGATAGCCACAATGGTCCAGTTAAATACTGTGTCCAACACGTTGGTTGTGCCACCTATCTGCAATTACATGTGGTAATGATCACTATAGTAACATTATTGATTCATTTTCTGAATTAGCAAATGAAAAGTTAAATATAGCAGTGAAAGTACGAGGTCTGCTGGACAGACTTGACAACGGAAAGACAGTTTTAGAATTGTTGATGGCTCAGCATCCATTAGCTGCATTAAAGGAACTAAACCGTGCATTCCAAGCAAAATCAGCGACAGTATCTGACATGATTGAAGCATCTGCAATGACAGTTGAACAATTGCGGGTATTGCGAACAGATGAAAATTACAACAAAATATTTGATGAAGCTGAGAAAAAGGTAGCTGCCTTAGATCTGGTGCCTATTGAACTACCACGCAATCGCAGACCTCCAAGAAGGATCACAGACGATGGCTCAGCACACCATTCTGCAACAGCTAGAGATTACTACAAAAGCCAATATTTTGAAATTGTAGACACAGTCATAGAACACCTGACCACTAGATTCAATGCATACAACAATGACTTGAGAACATGATCACATCTGGCAAGATTGACAACTCTGTTATAAACTTCTATCCAGAAATCTCTGCACAACGGCTCGAGTTTCAGCTGCCCATGTTCAAAGGAACAACAAAAGCAGTATCTCTGAAAGGTGCGAAGGATGCTTACCGTAAAATTCATGAAACAAGCCAGTACGTTTAGTGAAGTGTTTTTTCTCATGAAAGTTTTGCATGTATGTCCAGTATCCAGCTGCGAATGTGAACGCAGATTTTCTGCATTAAGACGGTTGAAGAGTGGTTAAGGTCAACTATGTCTCAGTGTCGCCTCAATCATGTGGCAGTTTGTCACACTCACAAAGATGAGGTCGACAAGATAAATATAGAAGAGCTTATGAAAGAATTCATAAACAGATCATCACAAAGGAGGTCTACGTTTAGGGACATGTAGATTAGAGGACTAAATGAATCTTACTTCAATGAAAAGTATGAATAATTATGTGCTACATTGTATTGATGTGAAATTTTCAAGAGTTCGCAAAGACATTTTAATTAATTTTATCAAACAACATGAACAGTTTTTCAGTAGATATAAACTTATCAAAGGTAATTACTAATTTTATTAATATTTGAAAACGAAATTCATGCAATGAAAGTTATTAATAACCTTGTCAAGTATAATGGCCATCTTTTCTGCTGTGCAGTGTGCAGGAATAAATTCATGTGGTGTGGCAGTTAATTTGTGACATTTGTCTTTATTCTATTGACATTTTGAAAACTGTTCAAAACACTTCACTTATGCAAACCTACATGGAAACCTTGAAGTATCGTGGCAACAAGATTTCTCTGACTGCATGTTTGCAGCTTTCAGATTCACGTAATCAGAGATTACCAATTTGCAAATCGAACAGTCCTCATAAACGGTTGCAAAAATCATCCCCCCATCGGATGTGAAAAATCTACGCCCCTGCAAACGAATTAGATCATCACAGACACAAATGGTAGACTTTAATTAATGGCGTCGTCTCGTGTCACTCATGGCATTAATACACATTTACCAATAATTCAGAAAGTGTTCGTACCCCTGCGTCGTGAATAGTTTTTCCTCATAACTTATCTTCCACTCCTCTCTACAGAAGGGCTCCAATTCTTGCAAGTTTTTCGGATGATGCTAATGAGCCCTGATCTCCAACTCATGCCCAACGTTTTCAATTGGGTTGAGATCAGGTGACTGTGATGGCCACTCCAGAACGCTTATATGGTTTCTCTGCAACCAGGATTACACATATTTCAAAGCGTGCTTATGGTCATTGTCGTGCTGGAAAATCCAACGTCGCCCAAGCCACAAGTTCCGACCATCATTCTTAATATAAGAGCCTAATATATCAACGTATACTTTTTTCATGCTTATATATATTGTACAATATATATATATATGATAGTGTGGTAGCAAAGCTTAAAACAAGTAAAATGTAATTAAATGATTTAACTTTCCTTAAATGTGATTATATTTTTAAAACATACATATGTAGGTGTATTAATATACAACTGTATAAAGAATTTCCAATATTTATTTGTTAAAATACAGGTGTGGTAATACATCTTAACCCTCTATTGCATGCATTATGAAAATACAATGGAAAAAAAATGTTTTCTTTCAACTCTTCACTTAAACAGGTCTATTTTACACAAAAGTGTTTTCTTGACATATATTTTAGTGAGTTATAAATGGGTAACGTTACTTAGAAATAACACTGTTCAATTGAGGAACTAACAAAAATAAGTCCATGGTTTATTTCGACTGTTACCTGAAAGCAAGAACATTCCATTACAGGCTAGAAACATCTGTACGCATAATAACAAACAAATTGAGATTTGTTACCTATACATTATCATGTGCAATTAGAAGGCTAAAAAACTAGAAAGAATAACCAAATACATTAATGTGCATATACTTTCACAGAATATATTATATATACTGACCATTATAAAATGATGGCTAATGATTTAAGAAAAAATTGCTTTTACTTATATATAAAGTAGTAAGAACACATCAACTGAGATTATACACAATTAATGTAACAAAATGGTTACACCTGTTTGTAAAAACTTAAATCCAGATTTTACATTGCAAGTGTTCCCTATAATTTCATTTTTTTATATCCTTAAGTGTTACATGCACAGAAAGCTAAACTATTTTATTGAGGAGAAAAACAGCTTGATTATATAACTTTAAAAAATGTTATGGATGTGTTATTATGGCAGTTTATAGCTTCTACATCTACCAGGACAAACATCAGTCAATTCTGAAAAGAGAAAACAACACAGAATGAAATAAAAAAATAGTACAATAAGCATACAATACTGTAATAAAGAAAACAGATACACCCACTTATTTAGTCAAGCAAAGACTACTGGAAAACCTACCAATACAATCCAGGAACAATGTAATACTAATGTTGAAAAATTGACATATTAAATCTTATGGAACATGAGTAACTGCTCATAATAATATAATCACTGAATATTGTAGAAAGCCTGTAAATGTGTGTGTGCATTTTAAAGCAAAGCCACATTTGGTAATATACAGTAACCAACATAGAAAATTTAAGCCCGTATTTTTGCGCTGCAAGTTTTGTAAACCTACTGCTCACCCACCAGGGGACTTCTAGGGAGCACAATGTTGTTGTTTTGAATTAAGCATAAAGCTACGCAAAGGGCTATCTGTGCTCTGCCCACCATTGGTATCGAAACCCGGATTTTAGCGTGTAAGTCCGCAGACATACTGCTGAGCCACTGGAGGGCAGGGAGCACAAACAATTTTTATATCTTGCCAAACGTTTTCAATGGGCACTGATAAAAACATTCAGTGAAACGGCAATGCCAGTCTCATTTTTCACAACATTAATTGGTTACAAAATTCTAAAAATGGAAGATACTCAATGAAGAAACAAAAGCAGTCAGATTGCCACAGCACCAAAAGTTTATCCCTAAAGGAGTATGCCAAATTGTATTAAAACCTAACAAAGACAACTTCAAGTACAATGACTGGATATAATAAATACAGAGCCCCATTATTTCAAGAAATATCTACTGAAAAAACTTTACATACAAAATACCAGTGTCAAACTGTTACAATCATTGGCTAAATGTATAATATTTAATCTTAATAGAACTTTTCTAAAAAATAAAATGTCATCATCAGAAACTCTGTTATTTTCTTCTTTCAAAAACTGTATTTATATTTTACAGTATTATGAATATTACAGTACAAAAGATGGAAGAGTGTGATATATATGTAAAATAAGATTTTTTTTTTTACATTTCATTCAAAAATCAAAACAAAAAGTAAAAATAAAAGAGATTTAAAACACTATAAAATGGGTTACAAAATTGATGATGTAAAATTCATAAAACATATTTACATTTTAAAATTATATACAAAGAAGATAAAAAATAACAAAACTTCAGTAGATCAAATAAAATTTGTATGCTGCTTCACATAACTATGTCCAAGGAGTCGGGGTGACCTTATTACTACCAACTATAACCATGAAACTATATACACTATAACTCTGAATGTATTAAGTGTATCTTTGCAAATTTTGCAAGCCATAACAAGTACGTTGTGCACAAAATATCAGATTTTTTAACAAAATATTTTTACTGCAGATTTGTCTGTGGATTTGTTACTGAGTCAGTCTGAGTGAAGGATAATTTGTATGCTGAGAATAAAAATATTTCTTTTCACCATACAATTTTCATATTTCATTTATATAATTCCAGTAACTTCCAAAATGAATATTAAAAGTTTTTTTAATGTAAAACTATGTATCATATACTATTTTCACCTACCTTAACACTAACTGTAGCTAAGCCATCAATGTACAGTGAAATAAAAATTTGAATAATATGGTTTGTTTGTTTTGAACTTTGCACATAGCAAGGGCTACCTGCACCAGCCATCCCTAGTTTAGCAGTGTAGGACAAGAGGGAAAGCAGCTAGTCATCAGTACCCACTGTAACTATTGGGCTGCTTTTTTACCAACAAATAGTAAGATTGACCATCACATTATAATACCCTTATGGCTGAAAAGGCAAACATGTTTGGAGTGATGGTGATTTGAACCCGCGACTCTCAGATTATGAGTTGAGAGCCTTAACCACCTGGCCAATGACAATTATGAATATTGCTTTTCTTGTTCTTTGAATGCATCATTTATTATTTTTGTGTTTTTATTGCTAAGCTTGTACCATAATGAATTAATTATTCTGTGAAAGCCATCACATCACATTGGGAGTACATTAACAGACTCTCATTCAACAGTGCATCACACACCATGAAGTTGTGCACCACAATGCATAGCTAAATGCACAGTTTTTTCTTCAAGTTCTTTGTCCTAACAAAAATTAACATGGCTTCTAAATATGCATTTTAGAACACAAAATATATCAGTCAATACTTGAGCAGAATATCCTCAAGCTAAAAATGTATCTCAGAATGGTTGTTACAAATATTAACACTTACTAATACAGCACAAAACAGTTTTTTGACCTTCCTACGTTATCTTCAGGTTAACATCGTTAAGATGACCTAGGAAGGTTGAAACATTGTTCTCTGCTTTGTTAGTAAGTGTTAATACTCAAACTAGTCATTATGAGATACATTTTTACTTCAAATGGGCTTCTCGTCATCAAGAATCCTCAAACAAGTTCCTAATCAAGCTATAATTAGGGTAAAATTAAGTTACTACAATGAGTAAGAATTCTTGTTAGACACACATCAGTTACTTCTAATTACAATTACTGTCCAAATTCAAAAGGACGGTCGCAAGATTGAAACAAAACAAATGTCTTTCTATTGGTTATAAATCCATGCATCAAGTAAGAAATTGTAGTTTTTGAAAACTTCCTTGAAAGTTAAGGATAATTGAGCAGAGATTAAAATTGATATATCATAAAATGGAGAAGTTAGGTTGTTAAAATTATATATTCGACTTTGTCATTATTTAGAGACTGTTTATAGACTCTGTAGAAGTTAGATGAATTAAAAGGGGAAATTCAAAGCACACCCCATTCATGCTACAACACAAGCAAAGATTGAGAAATTTGAGTCATAAACCATGCTCTGATGCCAAGTTTATTGACACATATTGATAATAAAACCAGTTAACTAAATTTCAAATGTAGCTTTGTAAAACTGCAACACACAAAATGGACCGATGCTTGTAATCAACGTGAACATCATATAAGCTAGGTAAACATGGCTATTCACACACAATCCAATCATTCACTTAAAAACTTCAAAGATACAATCTCATTCCAAATAGGAAACATATTAGATATAAATATGCATATATATTTTTCATTCATCATACAACACATTAAACTTGAGTATTCAGCAACAAATAACAATTTATAAAATTTATTTTTCAAACAGATCTTCAAAGTAATTATTTGTTCCTTGCTCGAGTTACATACAAACCAACACAAGGTAAAAACCTCACAGACATTTCAAACAAAGTTTCTATAATCAAAAGAATGTAATTAATAAAGAAAACAACAGTATGTTATAAACACAAAAAACATTCATAACATTTAGAAACTGAAAACTAAGCAACATACAATTCTTGGTTCCAATACTGATTCTTACATCTTGTCTTACTACTTTAGGCTAAAGTGTATGATTTTTTTTTGCAACACATTTAGTTAAAACTATATATCATCAAAAGTAGTTGAGTTTGTCAATTTTTACCCTATACTTCTTTCACCAATGTATTCACAGTAATTACTGTAATTCTAAGTATGACAGGACTTTAGTTATTCAAGTATTCCTGTGAATGATTATTACATTTTTAAAACAAAATGTTTATTCAACTTAAAAATATATCTGGGAGGGACCAGAAAGCATCAAAATGTGTTCATACTATTTCTTCTAGCTAAAATGTCTAAATATTTATATAAGCCTGAAAATGCTAATATATTACACACAATACAGTGAAAAGAATGAAATGGTTGCATCAGTAACCAACATGACACTATTTAGATAAACAGAACATGCTCAGTATTGGTAAAGATAAGAAAATACATTGAATAAACCAATAGATGGCTGCATATACTTATAAAATACAATACAATGTCAGTAGTGTTACTACAAATGATTACATACCAGTACAAATAAGTGATCATTTCTCAGTATAATGTATTAAATAAAACATGCTTCAAATGATCATGGTACTAGTAGTAACAGTAATAGAACTTCTAATGACAAAACACGGATCAGTATCAAAAACATTAAGGTAAATAATAATATGTTTAAGTTAAAACATTGTGTTTCACCTTCATCAGGACATTTTTTTTTCTTTTCCTAACACACGACTGATTTGGTTAAGTAACAGACAGAATAAAGAACATGAATGGCATTTTAACATATGAATATATATTTATATTAATTTATTAACATTAGTTACCTTTATCCACAAGTCTTCAACCTTCAGTCTCAAAATGAAACATTTTTCTAAACCTAGTTCTGTGTATCATTCAATGATAAAAAGACCCGTTAAACTCCAACTGCTTCTACACGTAATGCATTTAATTTTCCAGTGAATACTTCATAAGTGGGTGGGAAACAAGACATTTAGCAGTTGCATATCATAACAACAAATATAATGCACATTAGCACAATCTTCTTCACAAAAGCACCGAGATTGAGAAATTACACTAACTATTACATTAAAATGATTAAATAACTTCATAATAATAATATTTTTCAATTTAACAAATGTCACGAATGTCTTTAATTAATTCTACTTTTTATTGCACTTACGTTTATAACTAATAACTAGCCAATAAACAAAGCAATGTCTTAATAGCCTTAAATCGTTGTTTCTAGGGCAATTCATCGAGCATTTAACTGCTTATACAGCTTCAATGCCTGTACAACAAACAGACTAGTACTGCCTTCTGGATATTACAGTCAAGATTTCTCCTGTCGTACAAAGTTGCTTCCAGGTGAATGATGATTGCTGGCACAGTAAACTGATCTAATAAACTGTATCAGGAACTGAGGATAGCTGCCAGTTCTTGCTGAATATCTCTAAACTCTTGTATTTTTACGGTAAGCCTCTGGTTGAGTTGTTCCAAAGCCTCTTTTTTTGTTTTATTGTCTGTTTTAGCTGAATCTAGCTGTTCTTGAAGTCTAAAAATGCTTGTTTTCAGACTATCATTTTCTGAGATGAGACTCTGTAATATCCAAACCATCATTTCATACATGTGGAACAGTACTCAGGATTTATCAGCTAATTTAAACAATCTGCCACAACATCCAAAACAACATTTTACATGCGTTACATTACTCAAGATATATCAACTTATTTTAAGAACCTGCAAAATAACATTAAAATATAAAGTAGAAACCAAATACATGTGCAAGATACTACATAAATAATCAAGAATGAGCCTAATTTGCAAGATATATTTCAAAAGTATGTTTTATTCTTGAACTAAAAGCTTCTCTCCAAAATTGCAAATTTCTCTACCACTCCTGTTACCTACGAGTTTAAACATAAACATTTCATTCAATGTACGCTTAAAGATTGTGAAAAACCCACAAATTTAAAAATGGAAACATGTGATCCTGAATCATGCATACCTTCAGCTTTTCTTCTACCATCTCATTCACAGATTGTTCTTCTAATTTCTTTTTCAAAAGTTCAATTTCCTGAAATAAAAACAACTTCAGAGATTCATGAATAACAATATATATGTCAGTGTTACAGATATAATACATTACAATATGAATTATTAAAATTAGTTGATCCATTGGTAACATATGCTACAACACAGCAAAATAAAGTACATTTTAACAAAATTAATGAAGCAATATTTGAACAAATATAAAAAAAAAGTTATTAACTATTGTTTTAAACTCTAATATATATACACTGATATAATAACCATTAAGTATTCAGTGGCAATAATAAAATGGAGATTTATACACTTTATGCCATCTAGGTATTACATTAGAGAATTACGTTAAAACATACAACTATATATTTGTGTCTTTAGAAAATAAGTACACCAAAATCATTAAGGATATTGTAAAGTTTTTCTCAAACATGGAAATACCATGAAAAAATATAACAACTTACTTACTAACTGTCATATATGAAACTTAAATTATGAAATAATAAGTCACAATTATTTAATAAATTACAATAAGCAACTATACTTCCAAGAGTTTAAGAAAAAGGATTCAAGCTTATTAGCTACTACTACATTCTAGCATCATTCATTCACTACCACCAATAAATTAAGTACAGTTCAACAGAACATTTATTGAACATGCATGATAACAAATTAGAAGATTATCATGTATTAAGAAACAATTTGGTTTGTGTTTTTGAATTTTGTGAAAAGCTACCTACACTAGCTGTACCTAATTTTGAGGTATCAGACTACACCAAAAGCAGCTAGTCAACACCACCCACTGCCAACTCTAGGACTACTCTACCAATGAACAGTAAGATTGACTGTCACATAATAACAACTTTATAGCGGAAAAAGTGAGCATGTTCAAAGACATGACTAAACCCATGACCTACAGATTATTAGTTCAGTGATTTAACAGCTAAGAGGGAAGTAAGACATTGACAGCTTATTCTTATTTTATAATTTATGATGCACAAAATGGCAAACTAATAACAAGTTAAACAGAATCACACAAATTTAACAAAGGTTTCTACATTATTTTTAAGTAGCAAGTAAGCCACATGTTTCAACACTGAGAATATGAAAAATACAGAAAATTAAATTAAGCTCATATGTGACATCTTAGCAAACACGTTTTGGATTAATGAATGAAAAAATATTATAAATATGGTAAATTCTTTTATTCTATTGAAACTTACAAGTTTTTTATTATTCTAGTCATTTTTTTTTATTCATACATAAATGTTTGACTATGAGCAGCAACATGTTTCATAAGTGGATTAAGAAAATCTCAAAAACCATTACTGTTTCATTGTTTAAGTAATGTTCACATATTCTTTAGTAGAACATTTCAGTTTTTAGAATGCAATTTTCTTATGCAATTCATTATAATATCCAGCCTTAAAATAAATAATTCTGCCTGATTTTCTCATGATTAAAACAAAATAAATACCTTTTCCTTTTTCTTCACTTCATTGTCTAGTGTTTCATTAGTAAACTGTGCATTAGTTAGTTCTTTTGAAAGATCTGCCATTCCTTCTGTATCTCCCTTTGTTCCTTCTAATTCTCCTATCTGCAAAATTAGATATGTTACATAATGCGAGTGATATTAAAGTAGTACAATAAATCACTCATAAAATGACCCAAGATTTAACACTAAAAACATTATGTACTTTATATACACAATTGTAAAAAAAGTTGCTACATATCACTCAAAAGCACCAACCATATTTTCTTGAAATATTCAATATATATAAAAGAACAATTAACTTTAAATCTTCAAATTTTCATTATAATGTACTGTGATTTTGCTTTATCAGAGGTATTGTTCTGAATGAAGAATTAAAAATATTCACAATTTATTAACACAAACAAGAAAACCTATCGGTTGTCAGATTCAAACCAATCATGCATACCACTTCTAGTTTCTTCAAAAATCAAAAACTTTATCATTCATCAAGACTTGTACATCTGCATGATAATCAGTAAATGAGACATATTTAGATACACTACTAGTACACAAAATATACTTACATGTAATAATTTCTAAGACTTACTTGGAAATATTCTAGTACGCATTAACTAGTAAACACCAACATCCTTTTGTTTTCAGAGTGTGTACCATACCTATCAAACTATTTATGAACAATCATTATAAGCCTGTGTTATTGTGAAAAATTATCATTACTTGTGCAGGACAGCATTTTAACATCTCTCAGAGGACAATGTATGCAAATGTATCTATTTTTGCCAATATACTGGCTCAAAATACATTTCCATACACAGTTGCAGTCATAAGGTCTAAAGCAGAAGATAAACAAAATTACCACAACTAACATTTATGTAAGATTTTATATTTACATTGAAGAAGTAAAGAAAGAAACGTTTCAAAAAAAAGTAAATGCAGGGATGGTTAATATCATCCCAACATAATAGTGGGTACACAGTATAGTAGAATGTTTAATACAGCATTTCAATAAAAATAGGGAAGTTGTATTTATAATCGTATTCTAAACAGAATGAGGTTTCAAGTACAATATTTTCTGTTTATATATTATTGGTTGATAATTCCTGTTTCACCCTGAACATAAATGTTTTAAAGGAACAACAAAATTTTCTATGAAATATAACTTTGAGGGTTAATTATGATATCATTTCCATTAGTTATTAATAATACTTATAAAAGCAGATACTTCATTTGAAACTTTATCATATTAATGAAGTTGGTTGACATCATTGCTTTGGTGTTTGAGTTATCTTGTGACAATAACAAAGCACAAGAAATTCAGTGTTTGCTGATATTTATAGACATTTACAGAACTTATGACTCAGTCATTATATAAATATTACTATGAAAAAAACACTATATAGTATTGCAAAGTTCTAATGACCAATTAAGGAGATACAAAAATACCATTCTGATGAACAATCTGAGTCATTCCTACATAGGCAGTGGTGCCACCTGTCTAATAATTCACATTATTGCTATAGAAAAGTTATTTTGACTGAGAAATTCCTAAACATACATTCTCTGATCTAACACTAATTTACTTACACTACTATGATGATATTTCTTGAGAGTTTAGTGTTAGATTACTTTCATTACGTCTCTCTGATATTCAATGTTACACTTATGAATACCAAATTTTCATTATCTCTCTCAGACAGTCACTCTAACTTGTGATAAGTCAGTTTTAAGTCTATTATATGGCTTTGATGATGTTTCAAATTATTTGAATCAGTACAAAAAACTTTAAATGTAAAGTTGAAAAATTTCACACCAATTTCTAACCACCAGAAACAATTATTACAAAGTTACACTAACTTAATCTTCATTCCACTGTAAATAAACACAAATCAGATAATTGATTTCTGGACAGTATCTGACTAAAAGGACGAACAAACCTTTTCTTTTTAATTTAAGTATTTTTTAGCAGTCAGAAAATTCAGTCTATCTGCTCTTCAGAGAGACAGTATTCTGTTCTGGTAAAACCAGGTCTTACATCAAACAACATTCTGATAAGTAATGAACTATAAATTTCAAAAGATCCTCTTGTAACTGGTATAAGGTAAAGTTATCATTTTCTTAAGCACCCCTAAGTAATTTCAACATAAAACATATTCCTTAATGAAAAGGTAATTATAAGAGAAAAAGATCACAAAGTTTTAGTGTTTTATTATCTTTTAATTGAAGGCAGATTTCTGCAAGAAAATTATAAAAATAAAAAGATAATTCTTTTGATCTGAAAAATGTAAATATCTACCTTAGCTTTCATCTTCGTATTTTCTTCTTTAAGACTGTAAAGCTGCTTCTTCCACTCTTCAACATTAGCTGTACTTTCTTGTAATGCATTTGTCAAACATGCATTATTGGTTTTCAGAGTCTGTAATTCTACTTCCCACTTTTTGGCATTGGCTGAGCTACAGGATAGATCGCATGCAAGAATAGATCAAATGGAACAGGACACAAATAATTTAAAATACCTGCATTTTTAAGTTTCAAATGCAAGGAAGTATCAGACATGAATTCTTAATATGTTGCAGAATTATGAAAACAATAGTTTGTAGAACAATATTTATAAAAAATATGGCAACATATACAAATGGATAAAAAAATTAATAACAAATCACAAACAGCCTCTACAAAGAATGAATGTTCATTGAATTATTCATAATAATCCTGTGGTATTAATTCAATGTCTCTAAAAGCATGTCAAAAGTATCTTTACACATATTCAGATATCAACCACTTTTTTTCAAAAGAGAATGCTCTAGACTGATTATTCACCTTTGAGCAAGAGCTAATCTCAGTCTATCATTTTCATACCGTAGTTGAGTTTCAACAGTTGAATGAGGAAGGGTTGCTGTAAGTGATTTATCCTTTGGTTGATGTTTGGGGCTCTCTGTTGTCTGCAAGTTAAAAAATAATAATTGCATGGGAAAATGCTTATTACTGAATAGCAGTATTTATTTTATTGTAAAATCAAATTTATGATTTTTTTATATAAAACAAGAGTACTGTTAAAGTTAAAGAGGAGTAATTTTGAATATGGAAATGAGCAGCTCACATGACAACCACAGCCAATATAAAAATTACAGTTGAGTAACATGGATTAGATTTACATTCTGACACCATTTGGCATTTTGTAGTATGATGCCAAAGAAGACTAATCATTTTTGTAAAGAGTATGTTACAGCCCTTTTTAAATCAAACTATTCATACATTCAAATTATAGAGATGTGTGTATGTATGAGACTTAGAATGCCCAGGATGGAGAGATCTCTTGCATTTAATGACATTGGAAAAATAAATGATTATAAACCAACTTGTGGAACCAGAATCATCAAAAAAAGAAGAGAGACCTTGCAACAAGTAATATCCAACTATAATAAGCAAACTATGAAGTATTGTAACAAGTAAGGGTGCACATACACAAATGGCTGTAGCAAAATAAATCATGATGCTTTCAGGTAACAGTACAAAATATAAACAAGGATGATCTCAATAGGGCATTAGTTCACCACAATGAGGCTTCCAGTTATACAATCTGTTCAAATATCACATGCCTCATGCAGCTGAAGAGTGAATGCAATATTCATGCTATTCTATATGAGATGTACTCATGAAGCTGTCAGACCAACAGCTATGGATTTCTACAAGGTGTTCAGAAAGTCACTATGTAGTTTTGTAATTATTACAAAATGTTATTATATTTCAGATTTTGATCCAAATATGGCTTTAACAACTGAAAAATGTGCATGGCTCGTCAAACACATATACTGAGAAGGTGGTAGATACACAAATGCGGTATGACAGCAATTTACTGAAAACTTTTCAGATACGCCTGTTCCATATCACAATAAATATATAAGTGCACAGTAACTTTCTGAGCACCCTGTATAAGAATGAACACTGTTTAAAATGAATGCAAAAAAACATCATCTTTATGGCCTAGATGAATTATGGTGTACAAAAATACAGCTTTACAATGAAGCTTGTCATAATGGAAACTGCACTGCAATGCAGATATGACAAAAAAGAACAACAACAATATAACAAGGCTGCATAATTGTTTTAATAAAATGAATTAAACTTCTGTATTTACTTATTTATAGATCTGTGATAGTACTGAACTTGATACTTTTACACTTATTTCAAAACATGAAACAGTTGGTAATTACAAGGGGAATTTAATGACATAACAAATACAGTAACCCTTTCTTCCCAATATGTTTTGTGGTTGAGGGAATGCCACATGACAACATTTGATTTTCAAACACCTTCTCAAAGTGAGTCATTCAAACTATCCACAAAACAAAAATATCACCAGAATATGTAGGTTCTTCTTTTCTTACATATGAATTTTTAATGTAATTTATTTTTTTATTAACTATCACCTTTGTACAAAATGAAATTTGCACAGCCACCAGGACATTTGCATTTTCTTGATAATTTTTTAAAATTTTCAACAATAAATACAATAAAAAACCATTAATAAAATATTGATTTCAGCATACATGTAATACAAGTTCACAGAATGAAATTATTACAGACTATAATGTAAAAAAATGTGAGTGAAGCAATATTGTCTACTGGGTTTTACTTTTGAGGAAAAAAATATTTTAATGAACATAAAATACACACACACACACATGAAACATAGTTTAGTAATTAGTGTTTCAACTGGAAAATTACCAGTTTTAACACAAGGAATATACATAATATATATATGATACTTATTTTTGTTTTCTTAGGATTCATTTGCTGGACAGGAAAGAAATGGTAAATCTCAATGAACAAAAGTGTCATTAAAACAAAAAGAGTTTTAACAAAATAGAGTATATGATTATTTTACCACTTGCAGTCAAGTAGAAAAGATTATCTCATATTAAATTATTTTTCTTTCAATGGAAAGTATATTTTGTTTCATAATACTGCTCCTTTTTCAGATTATATCTCAAGTATGGTGGTCTATTAAACTGAGTGAAACTGTTTATAAAGGGCTTAAGTATGGAGATCTATTACACTGATTTAGTGCTGTAATAAAAGAAAAAGTCAGAAACAGTTTATCCTGAGGTAAAATCAGCTTTTATTTTAAGATGACAAAGTGAACTATTTTCCAGTAGTAATCGAGTTTTTTCACTTGAGAATTTAGCCATTTCATTTTCTACATAAAAATTTCAGCTAACCCATACTTCTTTCAGATAGGTAAATTTCAAAGAAGACATATATTAGCAAAATAAGTTAGTGCACGTTAAATAACTTTATGTTCTTATTCTAATTTTTTACCTTGGAAGCTTGCAGGCCAGAGAGACTTTGACTTCTTTGGTGAACGACAAGAGGAGACTTGAGAGCATTGATATCATTATGAGTTGCAGCAGGAAAAGAAGAGGAGAGATTTATTTGGTCAACCTGATTGCTAACTGTAAGCTCCTCTGTTGTACTAGTCTCAGTTGGTGCTGGTTTCTGTTGGGTTCGTCCAACAGCTGGGGAGGAGTTTCCTACTGTGGAAGCGCTTGTGCTGCCATTTGGTTGAGGCTGTTGTTGTTTCTGATGAGCTGTCTGATGAGTGGCTTCTTTGAACTCTTGAAATTTCTCTATAAACTGAAGAAATAAATTAATTATATAATAACAGAATAACAAACTTCTGAGTGATGCACTTCTTGTTCAAGCTTAAATTCAGTCCAACAGAAATACGAGGGTCTTGTAGTACTCAATTGCTAAAACTTGAACAAGTAGTTTGTGATAAAAAAAATTATGAAATTTTGAGGTAAATAGTATTTAGATAGGGTTTACTATTAGGTTCAGTTAGAAAAATTAACTGAATAAAACTTGCAAATATTTATTAAAATAATCTGATTATTTTAAAATCCCTTTTTAGTTTTTATTCATAAGAATTTAACCTAACAAATATAAGAGCAAGGCTATTTATTATATGTTCAGGCCTTTAATAAGTATTTTACAATGACTACCTGTTTGAACTATGAAATACAACAAACATGAGAACACCCAGGATTCACATCCTAAAGAAGCAGTTACTCTTCAGATAACTGGGCATCAGACTGCTGTTGCCCCACCCGTGTACAGTTTCACTTTCCGTTTAAAATTCAAGTCATGATGTAGTGTCAATAAACTCCAAACACAATCAAAACAGTTTAACAAATATCAAAAGATGAAATTTTAATCATTATTCATGAGAAATATAATCTGTTATTTTGGTTTTGGAAAGTCTTACTTTGTATCTTCGTTGATTTTCCTCTATTGTATAATATATTTTAACATTCTCATCTACAAGTGTAATTCAAGATAACACACAGAGAAGACCAAATGATAAATCAGAAACATGCTACTTAATAAAACATGAATAAAATGAAAATTTATTTTGAGAAAACCTTTATTCTGTACATATTTTGTTCCTCAACAGTTGTTTTTGAAAAATCAAAACCGTAACTACCAGATATAATAAAATACAAGAAAACTAGTAATCAAGGTTAGAATATTATTCAACTTGAATTCATGTATTCTATCAATACACACTTATGACATTTATAGGTATTTATAATTACTAGATTTTTACATAAACCCTTTTAACTTAATCAACATTACCAGGCATTCAATTCAACAGTGGTTGGCAAAAGATTGCAGTTTTTATTGACACTTTTAAACACACAAAGATTGCTAAAATACTTACTTTATTTAAATCTAGCTCTGATCCAAACCCAAGTCCATAGACAGTGTTAGCTCTGATGTCTGACCACTGACCAAATTTTTGTGATGTTTTAGTGAAGGTCATATTTGGAGTGATTGTGCTATTTATCACTGCCTAATAGTAGTAGAAGTAAAAAATACAAATTTCTTCTTTTCATACTCAAAACTGCACTATTTTTTATTCCTTTACAATAATAATGGTCTGACATAAATATATACACCACACCTGAAAATTTATTACCACACAATCATTTAAAAAAATTTGTGTACAAGTTCTTCTCTATTTCAATAAATACTTTAAATATTCAATTCTTACAACAACAAAATTGTAAGTTTGTTCAAAAGTACTTCACTTTATCAAAGACCTCTTTAGAGAATGTTTGTACCATAGTTTTTTATTCATTTTGGAATTGTGAAGCCTTCTTGGACATCAAATACTATTAACACGAACTAATATCACAGAAGATGGAATAAAATTTTTAAGTCACATAACATAAAACTGCACTTTATATGACACTGCATTACGTAGGATCTTGTACAGTGTGTAAATGATATTTGACAAATGGATTTATCAGAGCATAAGTTATATTTATTATAACTTAAAACTAATGGGTTCTCAAATATGCTTTCTTTCTTAACAAAGCTGCCTATAAAGTATGAGCATTTACAACATTTTGTAGGAGAACTGTTGCACAGTGACTTTTATAAAACAAGAAAATATCTTTATACCTGCATTTTCTTTTTTGAACACATGTAACAATTTGTTGTTAGAGTCAAACAACAAGCAAGATGTAATGATGTGAATAAATTCAAAAGAACAAACCAGAATAGCAGTTGTGAAACCAACTTGTGTTATGTACTATCAACAAACACAATAATATCACCATAATATATCTTGTCCTGTACAGTTATTATCAAAGATATTTACTGAATAGTATCTCTTTTAGCTGAAATTTGTAGCCTTTTTTTTATGTAGGGGGGTTAGTTAGATAAAAACATCTTCCACAGAATAACTCAAAGACATTGGACAGTTAAAAAATAATTAATTTATATTTATTATGGCCAAGTCATTTGTCAGTAATTTACCTTTGCTCCAACCTCACAAGATCCAAGTGTTAATGCAACAGTTAGCCTATGTAATTGCTTGTTTGAAAAATTGGTTCAGGGATGAGTAATGTTTGCTCAAGGTAATCAAAACCAGTTGCAGTCAGTTTCCACTCTGTGCACCATTTTGTGCATATGAAATGGTTTGTTTATGTAAAAACCACTCATTTTATTTTTGGCAAATTTAACAGACATTGTGAACAGTCATTTATGAGTAATAAGTAAGTTGTACCAAAATGTATATAACTATGGTATTTTGTGTGTTATTTACAGATGTGAGAATATTCCTGAGGAAAAGAAGGTATCTCTGTAATAGTTTCTACCCAAGTCAGCACATGACCTGGACAAAGATTGTATCAAGAACTTGTGATAAAAGTGTGTCTGACCAAAAGAAGCCATACATGCAGTTAATATTATTTGAAATCATACTTTGAAAACAAACTAGAAGTTGATATGGGACTTGAAAAAAAATGTCATTAAAGACAGACGAATGCCTAATGAGTATCTTAAGTTCAAGGGAGATCCAATGAGCACAGCAAGCAGTAACCAGGCTCATGCCAGTGCATATCACACTCTTGTTAACAGACCAATCACAGCAATGACAGTTGTATTCAATCAGCTATTCAGAAACAAGAGTCATGCAAAATAAGCTCAAAGTGTTAGCTAATGTTTTAGAGGCAAAAAAGAATTATAAGCAACCATTTAGGTTTTATACACACACCAGCAACTGCCAGAACATAAAATGTTAATGAAATTTCACTTTTACCAGAAGACAGACATGGACAAACAACCAACTATCCTTTTTATTTATTTTTGATGTTAAAATATTTTTTTAGGAAATTTCAATGGGAATATTAATATTCAACATAAAAATATACTAGACCTATAGATAATTAAAATATTACCTACATTCCTAAACTGCACTTAGTCACAAGTCAGAGTATGTTTAAAATAGAGTCCATCAGCTGATATTAGATAAACCTCTAGATACAGATCCCTTATATGAGAAACAAAAATTAACTTAAATTTACTACATTATTGCCCATGTGACCATCCTGACAGCTATAAATATCATTCCATTTTCATGACATTAGCAGTATTAACCAATCTTTTATGACATTGTAGTAAATAACAGTTAGAGCAATACTGAAAATAATCAGAAAACCAACACTCCTTGTTCACTTTGGCCAACATTTCAACATTAGATGTATTATTACTGCAAGCTCTGGTTCAAACATATGTGGATCAACTGACACATTATATCTATCTTCCTTTTCACCTGCTGTTGTCATTTTTGTTTATCTTGTGTGATGTAGACTTATCTGCCCAGTTTGTCATGTGGTACTTAAAATAATGCTTTTAAAGCTAGTTAACTGTTTCCAAATATGGCTTGAAGCCACATAAGCTTCAGTGTTTTTTAATTGTATTATTTCTAGCGTGATAGGAAAAACACATTCAAACACAAAAAAATTGCTCTACTGTTTGTGATCATTAAAAATACAGCTTCAAAACATTTTATTTGGATGAAAAAATAAACAGAAATATGTTGAAACAGCATCCCAACTCCACAAAAAATTTACCACAATTACAATATGATATGGATATCTAACATGTTGGAGCTGAAATTCATATTATCTTTGAAACCTTCATGAAAATGCATACAGTAAGCAAACTTACAATTTACTCATCTTCATCTTGAGCACATCAGAATAAGTAAAAGAACATTGATCATTGATGAAATACAAAACTCGTTACTTTATTTTCTATCAACATATATGCATATTTAAACTTGGAATGTAAAAAATAAATATTTTATAATGTATTTAAACACTTCAACTATTTTTACACTCTTCCTGTTATTGTGGAGTCCTGTATGCCAAATATTTTTTTCTAATCAGTTTGGATAATAAGTAAAATTTAGTGCAAGTACTTAAAACATTTGAAACAGCAGTTAAATATTTTGATAATTTATTTTGAAAGTTAAAATTCCTAACATATTCATATTACTTCTTTCTTCCTTATGAAATGAATGACTGTGAGTGTGCTTTTTACCAATAAACTGTTAACTCCCACCTTCCATTAAATATCTTAGTAGTGTATCAACATGTATGTCATTCACTCAAATAACACTAAATGAGGTAATATTAGGATGTCCTTAGGTTGATAGAAATCAAAAATACAAGCCACACATACAGGCTCAACAAGAACTGTTATTTCAACTGAAGTCAAGGACAACTGTAACTCAGGAAATCCTTACTTTGTAATTTCATCACAGTTAACATATTCAAAACTAAACAAACAATGTTTATGAAAACACATTTCAAATACAATGCAACAGATCAAACTAGTGCAAGAAATTAAAGAAAATCAAAATTCTGTTTATTTGTCTTTTGAAAGAGAATGTGTTGTATTTGAATTACAGTAAAACCATTCTTTTATCATTTTAAATTAATTGTATTACATAGGAGGTTTTAGCTCTATAACAATATATTTTATAACAGTACTACTACACTACATAGCACAATTCTAATACTCTAACCAGCAAATTTTCTTCTTTTTCTTACCTGAAAATGTATTTTAACAGATACCCACCTCTTCTAAACAAGTTATTGCACATGTGACAAGCTTTTGAACCTCATACCAACATGTAATTTAAAGTGTGAAGCACCAGTCTCTTATGAAATCAACATTAAAATACAACCTCCACCAGTAGGAGATTAACACATCCTCCATGTGCAGTACTCCTCTTGAGCATTTTACATATACCAAAAACATCATATGGGATGAGGCAAAAGGAATATGTTAACTTAAGAAACTATTCACCTCTCCAGAAACAGATGGATAGAAACTTGCATGTAAAAAGGTGAAGAAACAGGAATAAATATAGAAATTAAAAAGACAAATTTCTTTTTAAGAATATGATCATAGAAAGAAAAAAATTCATGGAGTGTGTCACCACCTTGGGAGGGGAGGCTTAGTGAGATCATCATTCAGTGGGAAACCTCATCCATTTAAAGCACAAATTATGTAGTGTGGTCTAGCTAGGGGATAATTAAAGTTTTATGGCATGCTAGAAATATGTAAGTGCAAAGATTAATCATTCCATTCTGAGGAGAATTTAAGACCCATTTGGCTGATCACAACTCCTTGGAACTGCCAGGTTGTTAATGTACCAGATAGCATATACAACACACTTCCAGGCAAATACCCCTGTTCTACTACTGATTGAGGGATGCAAACATTCAATTTCATTCAATAGACATTACACCCATATAAAGGGGAACTATTCATATCAACTTCCACTACACATGAAACAGGGTTTATTTCACCAAACTTAAAAAAGAAAAAGGGGCTACCATAAATAGGGATAGCAAGGGATAGTCAAGATTTGAAGGCAAGGAACAATACCTAATGTTTTTTGTTTTTTTGTGGAAACATCACTATGACTTAAAAAGATTAAATATATATACACAGCAAAAAACCCACATCAATAGTAAAGGTTAACATTTTCTCTTATCCTTTACTCAATGTAACTTTTGAGAAAAAGAGGTATTGAGTCCATGCCAACTACGGCCACATGAAGGGTTCTATTTTTTCTAGTATTCCCATATATGTTTTTTTTTATGTGATTGATTTTTCTTCTTCTGAAAGCTGCATGAAAAAATAATCAACAGTTCACCTCTTTGGAGACTAAAGAAATAATGAAGAATGGAAACTGGAGAGAGACAATACCCAGAGGTAGAAGATTGTAATGTGGGATAAAAGTTTCAGTGTTTCTCCATATCTCTAGCTGCATTACCTCATCCATGGTATGTTAACAGCTAGAGGCATGAGAAGCTGTAAGATGATGTGAAAAAGACTAAAGAAATGATCCATCAGAGAAACTATCAAACCAGTCAAAGTAGAAAGAGACAAGTTTCAAAAAGAAAAATGACAAATAATGCCTTGAAAGGGAACATTGTGAGTGAGATAACATAAGACTGTTTGAATAAGACAAACAATCTAAATGATTGTAAAATAAGAAAGGAAAGTAGAGAGACTCAAGAAAACTACCAATTATCCTCTTGAACAGTCCACATCTTGGGGAGAAAGAAATGGTCTACAAATAAAATTAACCTTTTCCTATGGTAAAGACAATGGCAGGTGTCCAAGTTAAAATACCAGTGTAATGTTTCCTAAAAGCAGGTAGAAGTAAATATGTTTCAAGAGAAAGATGGTATAGGAAACAGGTGGCCAAAGGTTCAGATAACACATGTAAGAGGCAAGAGAACTAAACATAGTTCTATTCCAGAAGAGTAAAAGGACTGGCTGGGAAGGTTCAAAAGAAGTCTGTAATAATTACAGCATAAAAAGGAAAACGAATGGAAGCTTGATGTAAAGGAATATCATAAGTGCATCAATAAAATTATTCCCACAATGAGAATAAATTCACAAAAAATGCCACATGTAATGACCACTCTTGAAGGATTTGGTAAGACAGCAAATTTACCATTAAATTCAACTGAATATTTTATTGACAGTCCAGCTCCACAACGAGCAAATTAATTCTCAGCTGATATTGTTACACTTCACTTAAGCTAGCTATCTGTTTATTCTCAGCTGATATTGTTACACTTCACTTGAGCTAGATATCTGTTTATTCTCAGCTGATCTAATATCACTTAGAAGCTGGTTTTTAACCAAGAAAGATGTCTAATATCCCTGTAGAAAGACTAATGTCTGAAGTTAATTCTCTGAGGTTGAATGGTTTATAATGTTTGAAATCTACAGATGTTTCTAGTCATATATTTGTAGTTTTCTGATTAACAAGCATTAATCACAATTACAGTTTCCAAAGCTTGTAGTATATACTGACTGTAGCTAACTAACAATATTCTATTGTCTCCTTGAGCCTTGCAATAGCTACCTTTTATACTCATTGGGTTGGATTCTTGAAAAATTCACTTGGCAACAATATTTAAAGATATGCTAGGACTTTCATAAAATGTATATTATTGATTCTTAAACTCTAGAATCTTCTACAAATTTAGAGAACAAATGGGACTTGCACAATACACATTACATGAATTTTAAATATATATTAAATTGAAACAAACATAGGTATCAAAATAATATTAAATCTATTACAAGTTGTTGAAATAGATCAAAACAGGAATTCCAGAAAACATAAAAAATGGTACAAAGCCCACAAAACTTTTCACATCTTGAGCTTACTGATGTGGAAGAACTGCTCTGCAGGAAACCACACACCAAAAATTATGAAGGTATCCGAAACCATACCTCACCCAGCTAGAGAAAGAGATCTGTTAAAGCTGTAAGTTCAGGTGAAGTGGAAAAAGATGGACATTCACAATTAGGTGGAAATGCTTAAGTCACCACCAAATAGAAAGGAAAAAGAGGAGACATGGAAACAAGAGAAAACAGTAGAGCACAAAGCCTATTCCATCTATCAATCAGAATCCACTAAAGAAAATATAAAGGATGCAACGAGAAGAAGAGGAACAAATAGATGAAACAGTTTCCAAAAGAGATAGAACCTGATGAGTACAAAAATGAAATATGAGAGCCTTGACAACCAAAAGAACTATATCTGAGAAATGCAAAGTATGAGTAAATGTACGAGTCCACCCATCAGACCAGGTTGTAAAGACACCCAAGTAATTAGGTACTGTACAAGAAACTGACTTAAAAGCCCAATCAGCCAATCCAGATAAATAGGCTTTTGAAGAAGAAAAGAGTTTGTAGTTGATGATGCCTTGCTAGGAGACCCCAAATGTTGGAAAGTTTCAGAAACAGGGATATAAAATATTGTATTTAATATTATTCATATATCTCACTTCATACATTTTATAAATATTAGTATTATTTTTGTGAGTCCTTTTCATTTTGTGTGTGTGTCTGAGAAGTCCATGATACTTAAGGCATGGTCCTTTAATTATTAAGGTTAGTCATCAGCTTCTGCCACAACCCAAACACTGAGTTAATGGCAGTAGAGAATATTCCTGTTAAAGAAACTATATTACAAGTTTAGAAGAAATTTCCCAAAATCTGTTTGATTAACTGAATAAATCAAAGTAATATGAAGAAGAGAAAATTATTACTGAAATATTCTTTAATTTTATTCAAACAACAACAAATGATCAATGTAGTATCAAAGAAAAGAATGAGAAGAGATGAGAGTTTCATTCAAAGACTTTCTACATTTTTACCTATCTGTTCTGTGGAGAAACTAAGTAGCACTTCTGGATAAAATTTTATTACAAAACAAAAAATGAGGTATAAAATCTACAAAAACTTGACTATTGTATTGAAAACATTTCACACATTTATTTTATTTTCAACATTCTCTACTCTTGCCCCTCTAAATTATTCATCAAAAAAATTAATAATGGATAACATTTTAAATTATTACATTTGCTTTGGGAATCATTGCAATAGGTGTGATGAAATAACAAATAACTTAGTAACCCAAATGAATAAATACTCAGTTTCTACAACTGATCTTTACTTATCAACACAGATGTAACAATGTTATGATAAGCAAGCAAAAATGATTAAACTCTTAAACAGTAAAGTTCAAAATAATCAAGTATTTAGATGAACAATGATGACAAGTATTTAAGTACATCACTGTACTAATCTGCATTTTTTCAGCATAAAAATAAAGAAATTAGCATGTTCAGTTGGTCTAACTTATCTTGAAGCTAAAAGAACAAAGTATATGACCTCACAATACGGTTTCACTAACTACACTGAAGAACATTATAATGATCACGATTACATAAATCTAAATATATTTTTTACCTTGGTTCCTTCTACACTGATTATTCGATACAGGTTTCTTGTAGAGTCATAAAAGAAACTAACACTGACAGCTTGGCTGCTAGCAGGGATCCAAGACCGCTTAGTTTTAGGGTCAATGTGGAAGACATGGGCTTTAGTTGTGAATATGGGTTGCTCCCTGTTCACGTAAAAGTTCCTTTATATTATCAGACTACCTCTCAATTATACAAGTTAATTCACAATTTCAAAAATATTAATTTTGAACTCATAAAAATTCCAACACCTTATATTACATGATAACATTTTCTCTTTACATCAAACCATATGAAAATTATTATACAAAAATTATCCTATTGAATAAGAATATCTGTATTATTTACAACTATTCTGAGATATTTCAATTGTCATAAAGGAAATATGCCAATAAAGCAACACATTTACAAATGAGAAAAAAAAATCCAGCTTTAATTTTGGCTGGAACAAAAAGCTAAATGCACACCTCTGAAAACACTACAACTAACTCACAGAATCATATTTTACATCCTTGATTATATAAACTTAATATTATTATAAAAAATATCATGGGAGTGATATTTGACAAAAAGCTTTTTTTCACACATTTATGTTTTCTTGAAAATGGTCTGGGTAGGTTTTTAAGGAGCATAAGTTCCCGTAAATTCTAAGGAGTGGAAGCTTGGCATATACACACAAATGTTAAAAATTTAAATCTCAAACTGAAAACTATACACACATATATATCTATCTTTAATTTACAAACCTTCAGTTCCGCATTAAATAACAAACATATTAAAAATATTTACACTGCTTTTGTCTGCAGTAGAAACCCAGAAAAGTTAGACTGCCAGTTCATGAAAATCAAATATAATATAATAAAATTACAAAAAGCTTTAAAACTTTTATGTATAAATATATATTACCTAACATACCTGTTCTGTATGTAGGGAAGAGACATGAGGGAGCTTTAATGATACATGCTATGTTTGATAGCAATAGGTCCAGCAGTCTAATTATAGGCAAATGCACATACACTGACTTTTCTTAAATAATGGATTAATTAAAACTCCATATTAGTTTGAAGCAGCGTGAATTTAAATCATGATTTATTAATCAGATCACATGTGGATGATTCTATACTCTCTGTTGTAATACCTGATGGCTAAATATTAAAGACCATAGAATAGTTTAAATACAAAACATGGTATATATTATTCTTGACAAAATAAAGCTGTGAATGGCATTGCATCGATGGCAAATAGCTTCATGTAAATTCCAAAATCCTTACTACAAACTACATTACTAATACTTGTTTTATTATGAGTAGTAGAAAGTAGGTGGTACAGTGGGTTGCAATTGAATGAGTGTAACCTGTAAAAAAAAACTTTTTATGCAGCTTTTATATAGATTTTACAAAGTTTTAGACTGGCTTTTAATATGAGAAAACTCTTTCTATATAAACAATTAACTAATGGAAAGTATCATATTCACAAAAAATTAATAAGAACTTAAGTCTAAAAGAGTTTCTATGATTTAACTGAATGCTAAAAACATTCTCACTTGAAATTCCTGAATAACCATCAAACCAATGCATAAAAAAATACAGACATGTAAAATAACTCAAAATTAAACACTCATAAAACTAAACATTTTACACAACCCTTAAACCCATGATAAATACGATGTTAATTAAACAGTACGTGTATATACATTCACATTATATTTTGAAATAACATAAAACACAAAGACAAATATGATAGATGCAAATGATAAGCGATAAAGTGTCAAACTATATTATACATATACATACAAAAAAGAAATAAACAAATATATGTTAATAAAGTAAGGTAATAAACCTGCCTTTCATGTCCAAAAATAAGACTATAAATATAGAGCTGTTGAAGCTGAGCTCTTGTCAGTTCTCTGGCCATGTTTAATCTAAACAGTTTTCTCAGTGTAGCATCACATAACTATGATCTCATACATTATGATAGTGTATTCATGCGATACTACATTTGTACTACTGCCAACTTATATAATGATAGTATCCGTTTATTATAATTACATGACTAGGGATAGATTGTTCATGGCACATTACTAGTAAACACTTGAATGTCCATTTTAATTTACTAACATCACTTTCTCTCATGAAATATGTAATCTTTAATAAGTAGAGAATACAAAATTTCCATTTACAGTAATATACATATATATTTGTTCAATATCAATAAATTAATCAAGTTAGCTAGCTGTGTCCAAATCATAACTTCATGAGATATACATGCAAATGTACTAAAAAGTAAATTGTATGTGTAGACATGTAGACACGAATCTGGCACAGTTCCAACCACAACTTTTTATAGAGTTTAAAATACTGTGATGTTTCTAACTTTAAAACAATAACTGGTGAGTGGAAAAGTGGTGTCTGTATTAACTTTAATAAATTAATATGTTATTGAAATCCATCAAAACATAACTTTTACAGAAAATCAAAATTACTACTGAATTTTAATTCTCCCTTCTTGAAATGGAATGTCCCAATCACTGAGAACCTAACAGCTTATCTCAATTTTTCATCCACTTTGTTTGTTTCTTTTCTCATACAATTAGTCAAAAACATGTATTCTAGCTGATTCAAATATTTAACTGTCTTCCAACTACACTAAAAATACTCATACATTCATAAACATGATGTAATCAAACCTTTTTAAACATTTTTACCTTTATATTCTTAAAGTATCAATATTTCAGAGTACCTTCTTACATATTTTATCTTTAAAAAATTGTGCTAATGTGTCTATTAATACGCAGATAAGCATTAAATTCACATAGTTTTTGATAACATTTTGTTTAATATTTTCATGGTATTCTTAGTGAGTCAACTTTATCATGGCTCACTGCTTACTAATGTAGAAAGTAGGAATAATGTTATGTTGAACTTCCAAGGATATTAAACTCTGCTTCATTGAATATTCTAGGATTTTTAAATTGCATCTTAATGATGAAATACTCTTCTAAGTAAATAGAATACACTGTAAAATTGGTTTCAACAAAAGAATTTTCCCATTTATTATGGTTTGGGCTCGAAGTACATCCTTAACTGTTTCTATGTTGATGACCTTGAGGTATAAGTGAATTTTATGCAAGTATTTTTAGGTATGAACTGTTTCTATGAGGGCATCCTTGAATTATAGATCATTTCAACATATAGATTGTTTTTGTGTAAATTGTCTTGAAATGTGAACTTTCTTTTTAACTATCACTGATGTCTTCAAACATATAGAACTTAAAGAAAGGACAACATAAGAAATGACTAATCCATTGAGGTCATCAACAAAGAAAACAGTCTCACAAAAACATATCCTCTCATGTACACATTATTTTAAAAAATATAAAAGAAAAAATATTTTGCACAGTAAACAACTTGAGATTAATTTTCCATAGTTTATATTTAGTTCCTCTAATATTCAAGATTTTATCCCAATCTTTATCTTTCAACCAGGCCAAAATATTTTGTATGTGAAATTTATCCAATCTGCACTAATTCATCTATCCTTCAAGGAAAAAAATTATACCCCCATGCCTTTATTTACAGGTTATATGTTTCAAACCAGGAGTTATTTTAGTAGCCCTTCTCCAATCTTTTTAGGTGAATTAATATTATTCTTTAGCCCTTAAACAGCAGCCATCATCCACTGATGCTGCTACCTACAACATTCCTGCTGTTTAAGGGTTAATAAGAAAACCAAAACTTTAACATGATTCTACAAATCAGGCTTTATCAAAGTTTTGTACAAAGTGATGATAATGTCCCTATTTGTGAACTAAAAATAGGTCATATATAACATTATCATTTTCAAATTATCATATAATAATCTTCATCTATTTATCCAAAAACAATTATTTTTTCCTGAAAAAAAAGTATTCCTAAAATTTATACCTCAAATACATTACATTTTTCAATGTAGAAACTCATTATATACAACATACTTAGAAATACCTTAAATCTTTCTGTATTAAAGATGTATTTTTTAGTGAATTAACCTTATCTAGTAGTTAAATGTCATCTTCAGTGATTTTAGAAATATTACTGTTTCAAAATAAGCTACATTTTTCCAATATGGCTGGTCCCCATTTATAACAACTGTGTTTCCTAATTTCAAAGCTATATTTTAATTCACCTTTTGAGTTATTTCATTTTCAATTGTATGAGAAACAAAAACCACCTGGAAATCTAAACATAAAACATTACAAGTAAAACCCCTATATAAAAATTAAATAAATTTATATGAAAAAAAAAACTTTCCCAAAATCACTGGAAAAATTAATAAAATTTCATCTTCTGAGACGCTCACTAAATGATTGCTGATGGTAGATTTATAACAGTTTATTAACACCATAAGTCACGCTGATTGGTGTATAATATCTTGTCTTCTCCAAATGTGCTTCTTTTTGAAAATAGCAAAAACACTCAAAACTTTCCAATCATCATAACTTTCACTGTACCTAGATATTTCAATAAGCTGACAACTTATCTCCATATCAACTGTCAATATCATGCAAGCTGATCCACAGAATTTCCTCATATGTTTCTGACCTGAGTTTCAAGAAGTTTGTCTACCAAAGAAAATATGTAACAAATTCAAGTGCCTTCACAATAGAGTGAGTGCAAAATATTATAAAATGAGGTAAATCATTGAGAAATGAAATGTTGGTAATAATCAAATCAGATCACATCCTTCTACATGTAAACTGCTTCTTAATTATTCACAAAGATAAATTCATTTTGAACGTTCTCTTATTTACAATAAATTATTCCAAAAACAACCCAAAAATATTTTTATTTCCGAAGTCATAACTAACAAGGTTCAAACTGCTCCTTCAAGTTTAGTTGAAGGTGTTTTATTACAAAGTTTACATCAATGCAAAACTAAGTCAGTGTGACTTACAACATTTTTCAGTTGGCTTGTGATTTAGACTCATAATTGCATGTATTGTTCAACATATATAAATAAATTTTTTCATTCAATCTTTCTTGATTTGTTTAAAACATGTACAAGACAATAAATGTAAGAGGAGTAGTTAATGAACTTCATCTAATATATATTTGTATTGCAATGAAAATATGTTCTTTTTCAGTCTATTAAGTGTGCAACTCATTTGAATAGAAGTTTTGAAGCTTAATGCATACCATTAGTACATATATTACACACACACACACACACACATGCATTATATATATGCAAAATGCACAAATATGAACTGCAAAATCTGTTCCAGTTGTGGGTGCATTGGCATCAACCAGGTATTTCATTCAGGCTGTAGGTTTAGACTTCAATTTTAACACCCTATCAACTCATTAACTTCATGAAAACTTGGAATAGATATGAAAAAACAATAGTATCCAGTGTTAATGTATGTATAAATCTGTAGGAGACTAGATTGATTATAAATTCAATTTCCATCAGTGTAGTTTTTAATTTAGTACATTAGAATTACCCAAAGAATTACGGTTCCATTAACTATTAAAATAAAATATTTTTTTACACATGCAAAAATGTGTTCAATAAGTCTAAATAAATTTATTCACACATCATGGCATTTAAAAAACTGTATATCCATCTTAAGCCATAACGAAACATTTTATAATGCTCTAGAAAACATTTCTAAATTACCCAGAAATGCCAAACTTAATTGACAATGCTACAAACAAAGCCACATGGCCACCCCTTCCACCATTAAGCCTTACATATAGCACATGAAATGTTCCTCCAGTGAAAGCATTAGTGAACTACATGCAATATTAAACTTCACTTTGAGATTGGTTCCATGTAGATCAACAGAGTTTTTTACACTAATATTTCTGAGAAGTACACAAATTTAGTTCAATGTTCATCTATCTTAAAAGCATTGCTAATAAATTATTTGTGATAAGAACATCAGTCAATATAACCCATCAATTTTGCACCATTTCTGAACATATACAAATTACACAATTTTCCACCATTAGTATCATGTCATCTATACTGATGTTAGTTCCCTCTATTATTTATGCTCAATCTTCATTTTTGAGAATTGGCAGGCTCCAAAACGAAAACACAGGCTGTCAGAAGGAAAGGTGGAAAATGTGTTAAAGGAGGTAAAGTACATACTGGAAGAACAGAATACATTTTCAGTGTTAGGAAAATGTTAACTTCCAGTATGGTTCTACCCTCACTAAAACAAAGCTGGAACCCCATATTACAAAGATGTTGGGGCTAGAGTGTACACATATAAATATCAAAACAAACAGAAAGTGAATGCCTAGAAAAAATGGATGTGCTCAGAGATGAAAATGAAGTGCACAACTGAGGTACTGTGATACTTCTGGAATAGGTATGCTCTTCACCCAGGGAAGTAGGAAATTATTATGAAATTGGCAGAAAGAAAAATATTTGCACATGAATAATATGCTTGGAAAGGTGAAAGCTGTAGCAACATATAAACAGAATTACCTAGGTACATACCCAGTCTCAAGTAGACAGACTGGGTTCCATAACTTGTCCTTGATTTCAGCTGGAAAAAAAAAGCATGTAGCAACAATATTGTGGCTAGGGCATATGAGCCATGTTATAAATATACCCATCAGCCTCAAATGTAAGTAAAAACAAAGTCATCAATCAAGCAATCTGAATTACGAAGAGGAAGTGAGCTTTTGAATGAAGCTAGACAAACTCCCAAAACAACTTTAGGAGCAAAAAGGACAACAGACCAAACCTGGTATTACAGGATGAGTAATGACATTGCCTGTAAGAGGAGGCTAATAGATGCAACTAGTATCATAACTGCTGGGAAGAAACATCCTTCATCTGAATTTATGAAGTGGACTTGGAACATTCACCCAACAGTTGGAGCAGAGCAAATACATCCTGTTACTGATGCAGAGGAAGTATCCCAAACTCAACTACAGGAGCAGGAAAACAACTGGAATTAGTGAGACATCAACTTCATATAGCTATAAAAACATAGCACTACCATCTTAAAATTGACATTATGAGGAGAATTCCACATACATCAGACACCTCCAACCAACATTTGTTAACTCAGAAAAAAACATCCTGAGAAATAAAAGGAGAGAAACCAGCTTTGTCCTTTTTATAGTGAGTGGAGAATTGTGCGTGCATATATATATGTAACAGATTTCTAAACTCACTCAGGAGGATGCCTCCATGATCCAACTTTCCAGCAATTAGGAATTGGTAAGGGGTTCTGTGTCCCAGTGGAATAAAAAAAGGAAGGAAAGTAAATACACTGGGGTGTCCAGAGGAATATCACACCAGATAAATGTGCAATGCATGTTCAAGATTTCTTATTTGGGAAAGCAGATTAACCCTGATTTATTCAACCAAAGGGTCAGCAGAGATCAAATGAAATCTCCTTCTCCTTTACACATGAGTGATGGTCAACCAGACTGAAATTTATTGATATCTAGCATATATATATATATATATAAACATAAAGATAGATATCACGGGGTATGTCACTAGCAGTTTTGCAGAAACACCCCACCAATACTTTGAATATTTAAGTGCAATCAGTAAATAGTGTGGGTTTGAAGTAAAGCTAACCTGACTAGATGAAACCTGCCACAGAGTGAGATCCCACTATCTGAAGTTTATAGAGTTTCTGATATGAAAACATAAATGAAATGAAGTGATGAGACATGCAGAATCTGCACAAGATGAAGACCATATCCACTAGAGGAAGAAACAGCAAGGTTATACCTAATGAGTTTACAAACCCAACCAGTTAGATTAACATGGGCTATGTCATAGAAAAATGGAAGGGTTCCAGAGAAAAAAAGATTGGGGATGTGAATCCCAAAAGGAGACAACAAATCACCTGTAAAAGCAAACTGGACAAATACACTAAACAGTATCAAAATGGGAGTACAGGTGGGAAATGGAAGGTAAGGAAATGGACAGGAAAGCCAAAACAATTAAACATAGGTCTTAGGGAGGAAAGACAGAACAAGTCAGAGGATGACATAGGAGGAAAGGTAAAGGAAATGGGTAGCATTAATAGCATTAACATCCAAATGATGATGACCACAAGCAATGATGAGAAGGAAACAAGTCTTAAAGGAAAGAAAGTGGATGGAACATAAAGACAAATGTTAAAATAAGGGATGAGAAAGGGCATAAAGGAATAAACTGAAATCCCAATAGACAATTCAATGGAATGGAAAAGGATGGAAAAGTTGGGGAAAATAAAAATCAAATTTAACCTGTAGAAGTGAAAGGAGTTTAACAAGATTGTATGAGAGCTATACATGGAGAAAATGGACAAAACTTGGTCAAACAACCGAGTGAAGAATAGAAACAAGTGATGAATGGAAGAGTGTAAAGTACAGAAACAATGGTAAAGAGATCAAAGACAGAAGGTTTTCTGTCATCCTTGATAAACAGGCATGGAAGATCTTATGGATTGATAAAGGAAAGATAAAACACATGGAGACAGTCCCTGAATTGAGACAACAGACCTGAAAATAAACAAAACATGCAGGAAGACAGAGAGTGGTGATATTTGTAGAACAAGGGACCACTCTGTGAGAAGAACCTTGTTGGGAGAAGAAAATCAATCCACTATTGGATTAAGGTACCCAAACTACAACCACAATGTTGTGACTTTTGGCCCATAAAGTGTATATAGAATTTCAAAGTACAGAGACCTGAAATCTGTACCCCTTGGCTTAGTGATAGAAGTGGCTACTGTGAAGATAGTGGAATGTATCATGACTACCAACCCATACAGGAGAGGAAGTGGGTTAAAGCACAATGAACTGCCCAAGGGTCAGGAAAAGTAATTTGAAGAATATAGACTTCTTAATGGATCAGATATTGGAAGTAGATCTCCTACAAATGGATGTAAAAACCCTAACATTCTAAATATGAGTGTGTGATAGAAATTTTGACAAGGTGGAGTAAGCAGCACCCCTGTCATGGTCTGGACTCTTTCAAACCTCCAAGCCAGAAATCTGAAAAATTCCATTGATCAAGGAGTGTCCACCAAAGGAAACCCATATGAGCCTGACTCATGGGAATGAGAGCTTCCAAGAAAACCTGCATCTGCAAAGAAACAGAACATCTTAAGCTGTAAGAAAATGTAAGAGATAAGTGGATTTTTTTTCTCCAAACCCAATGGCAAGAAGGCTGAACCTGACTGAGATTGGAAAAAAGAACTCATAAAAATAAATAAGGTATTGAAGGGGAGAAACAGATTTCCCCAGTGCCATCAGAAATTCCACCTATTCTGTATTCTGTAAGTGCAATAAGTGTGGTCTCTGGACTGTAAATGGGAGAAAGCAAGCAGGAACCAGATATCCATAATAATAAGACAGCAAATACTGATAGAGTGAAGATGTCAGGCAAGAGTTTGTACTCTACAACAAAACACTTTAAGATTATTGCCAATCCTCCAAGAAAAATGGGAGCAAACTGAGAGATCAACAGCAATAAAGGACTAACTTGGTGCATGAAAATAAGAAGAAGACCCAGTACTGAAAAGAGAAAGGTTGTGATTAGAGAGCATATGCTCTGTGGAGCGATCCCTCCAATCAATATCAGCACTTATGCATAGGTGATGATGTCCATTAAAATCCCCCAGGATTAAAAATGTTAGTCCAAAAGGTAGATCCCTGAATGGAAATATTCAGCATTAAGTAATAAATAACTATTGACAGTGCAAGAGCTGTGAGAAAGAACTGTGAATTGTGGATAAAAAAAAGGAGGTTTATACAACTGCAAATGTAGAGAAAGAAGTTCAAGTCAATCTCAGCTATACAAATAGGTAAGAAATAAACACGTTGGCAAGGTAATAAAGTAAAAAAAATGTAAGTTTCACACTACCAAAAATAAGATAAAGGAAACAGTGAACATAAATAAAAAAAGTAATATTCAGATAAAAGAATGATCTAAAAATTACTACCAATAACGATATGTAATGTTCAAACTATCAAAAATACAGTTCACAAAGGACTGAAAATAGTAAATAGACAAACCATTTGATTTTAACTAGACCACAAAGTGTACAATAATAATGAACATGATGACTAAAATTACCTAGAAAACACATTAATGATTGATATTTGCCTTCCCAGTAGTCCAAATTAACCAAGACAACAAGGGTCATATAATTAAGTTCCACTCTGATGAAAACTGGTATGATACAACACATAGCTAGCAATGACAAAAAAATTAATAATTCAGATAGAATAATAAATTATAAGTTGCCAGTAAATATGAAACATAAGGTACAAACTATCTAATCACACCTAGTTAACAAAGGACCTTTAAATATTGTGTCAAATGACATCTAATGAAATCCTTCAATGACAAAATTGAGGATGAAGAGACACATAGTTCAGAATGATGAAAAAATTGCTCAAACAGAACAATGAAGTATATGTCACTAGTATTAATGATATATAACTGATATACAATTTAAATATCCCTAGGTAAAGTTCTTATTAATAACAAATAAATAAAAAGATGAATCTACAAAGTATGTATTCAACTAATGGGCAAAATGATTAAATAAACCATATAAAAACAAAATAATATTCAATATCTAACTTACAATTAATCTAAAGCAATTTAAATATAATGGACATAAATATTTTACTTAAGTCGGATCATTAATGACACAAAATATGTAATTCTGCCATGTGTGAATGAGGGCAAAGCCACACAAAGGGTATCTGAACAAGTCCAACCAAGAGTATGTCAAAATGGTCTGAAGTGTACATGTTTAAAATGAACCACAAGTACCCTGATAGAACCAGAAGCAAAAGAAAGAAGGGAGGAGAAGAACAATTCTTCACCAGAGTGAATGATGTGGTAGCATGGCAGTCAGTGGAAGATGCCAGGAAAAGAGAGTCCAAAGTGTCTACTCATTGATTGTATTATTCCTCAAAAATATTGTCAAACTAAAAAGATGAAATTGTTGCCCAAAAATATGAATGGATCTCTTCTGCAGATAAAATTGAACCAGATTACTTGGAAGCCATATCAGTAGATTTTTCAACTGTAACAAGAATTTCTGCAGTTAATGAGCTGACTGCAAATGGACACAAAACACTCTGGTAATTCAATAACAAGAAGTGAAAGCATAAAGAAAAAATTGTGGAAACAGGTGAATGCAAACACAGTAAAATAAAACCATTGAAAAAACCTAAAATGGCAAAGAAACATATTCATAAACTGGCTACATACAAAAAAAACATGCATCTAAACAACTCTTTGCCAATCAAAAAAGTGAGGACTGAATGGGAATAACACACGTTAATTGCAATATTATAGGTAGTACAGTACTATGGGTGGAGAATAATCCCATGATATGTACATATTTATAAATGGTGCAAAATATATGGACTGACATGCTGATCACAAAAACTTTTTAGCAATGCTTAATGGAAAGATAAATGTAGAGTTAGCTCTATGTGAGAAGGTAGAACTGTATCAGAATTCAGTACCACTCTTATTTACAACATTAAGGCAGGAAAATTGAAATGGGTCTCAAACTTAAATCATTTATCTGACTGATTATAAATTAAAATCCAATCTTTAGGGTGCCCACCCAAGCTCCTATATCATATTTCATTGAAAGTGATTAAATCAGTTCTTCACAATAAATTATGAGAAGTAGACTGATGGACAATTGTGCTCTATAGGTAAACACACATGTAGCTGCATAAAAAAAAATCATGAGACAGAAATGTGCTGAAACCAGTGTTCTCACCAGAAATGATATTAGGTTCATACCTCTTCTACTCAAACACGGTTTATTCTTCAGTCCTATGCATAACAACAGAGCATCTGGAAGCTAGTAATACTATCACACATCAGGTCAGTTGCTGAGCCAAGCATATAAAGATATCATTCCTTTACTTATGTCAGGTGGTCTCAGTGAAAAAAAAACAAAAAAAAACTACCTGAGGCTCAGCAACTTATGACAAGTGGCAAATGAGTACAAAGTTAGTGAGTACAAGAGGTCATTGTTAATTTGTTATCTATACTTATTTATTTACTATTTTATGTTTTTAGAAAAATAACTGTAATGTAGAACTCATTTTTAAACAGTAAAAATAAATATATTTATACAAACACATCTATGTATTATAACTGAAATGTGACTGTCTCTCACCAAATACTGGTTTACTAGAACAAGCTAAGATAGGTCACTTTGTACAGGCTAGTTTTATACTGTTGGATATTGCAACAAAAGAGCATGTATGCTGCATCCTTGCAACTTCTTTACTGTTAGTCAGACATCAGTGAAAGGTTAATGAAATAAAGACAATAAATATATATATAATTTTAAGAGATTTAAGCTATTTAGACTAAACATTTGTGATTTCATGATGTAATATGTAATCACTGTAAAATGAGAAAAAGCATAATTTATATCTATTTTCTGCTTTTTACATCATACGTATGATATTGATAAAATCAACTGAACCCACATAGCAATATAACAGTAGAAATAACAGATAAAAGTTTTTTTCAAAACATTTGATAATTATCTGGAGGTTATAAAGATTTTAAATACAAAATTTGACAATTTTTTGATGCATAAAAATATTTTTGATCTTAAAATCAAAATTACTCTGCATGTTAACTCGTCAATATTCAAAAATAAAATTACCTTAAAACTTGATACAAAAATCTAGTATTGTGTATACAAAAGCCTCGTAATGTTTAATGATAATCCAAAAAATTTGTGAAGTTACAAATAATGTACTAAGAGTCATAGTGTTCTCTTTACTATAATTGCACAGTTTTGAAGGTGGGTCCATCAATTCTTTGATGGAGCACCAGGTAATTTCTGTGTGAAAGCCACAAAGATAGTGAACACAGCACTGGACATATTCCATCACTCACAATAATGTTTTCAATGGATTATTTTAGAACAATACAATTAAGAACATTTATGTTTCAGTGTATGAGGATTTTGCACATCCACTATTGTGGTGAGTAATGGAAGGACTTCAGGTACAAGAGTGCCCCATACTTAGTATTACAGGCATCCAAAAATCATCATCACTGGCTAAAATTTCCTATTACATTTGCTTGATTGTGAAGGAAACACATTTGCCTTAGATCATAAACTTTTGTCCAATAGAAACTTTTAACTACAACTTTATAATAACCCTAATGCTTTACCAGAAACACTTCAAAATGTCCAAATTAAAGTGAACCCCGTCAGCTCAGCAGGCAAAAAAAGCCAAAACCAGAAAGATGGTCCAAAAAGGAGATCCTGAAATTCATAATAAAATTCACTGTCTTTACCATTACAGTTAATAATTAGCAGGATCATAGAGTACGTTATGAACACATTAATATCTAATAATATTATTACTGACAATGTAAGCACTATAGGTTGAAGAACTGAATGGCACACACTGATCAGTTCATGAAGGATACCAATACATCTATTGGTACTTTACAATGTTTTTAAAGACATTTTAAAGATTAACATAAAATCTAATTTATGTTAATGCATAATTAACATAAATAGACTGTAATTCAATTATCAATGAAGAGATAAAGTAATTAGTTTTTTTCCCATGTTTCAATCTATAGGAATTTATCAAGAACCTGTGAATTCAAATATAAGCAAAACTCAAAATACTGATAAAGCAATATTTAACCCTTTTTGCTACAAGCCTGGTATAATATACACAAGTTCATCTATACATTTGGACTATAACTTTTGATATAGCATGTGTACCTTCACAAAAATTGGTAGACTTTTAGAGGAAAGACAACAAGTATTCCGTGTACAAAAAAATCAGGTTTTCAATGAAACATTTTCACTAAAGATTTGTTTGTGAAAATAGAAACTGTTTCATTACTAGTCTGAATGCAGAGTGATTTCTTGTTATGATTAAAAACTACTACTGTTCGTCCCAAAATCTCAAACATTCTTGTGTAGTCTCCAAAACATCTTATAAACATTTCAAATGTGTTTTGAGCAAAACTTTATATTTTGTTATTTTCTATACTCTAACTATGTGGAGGCTCTGTCACTTAACCAACCTTGTAAACAACATAAAAAAATTAAGAAATAAATAGAAATTATGCTTTTTTTCATGCTAGAATGACTACATATTATAACACAAAAATACAATGTTTAGTCAATGTAGCTTAAGTCTTATAACTATATATATATATACACACACACACACATTTAGTATTTTTTTAATTATATACTCTTCAGAAAAAGAAATGCAAAAGGCAAAATTTGAGATATATTGTTAACAAGTTTATTCTGGGTAGTTCTGTATGACATGTGTGAAACTTTGCACATTCACTGCTGTGAATTCACTGATTTGGCAAAAAATCCAATGATTTCCTTCATTTTCAACGTGGACAACTTTTATTATAATTTTGGTCTGACAATCAGTGCTTTAACACGTGTAACATCACATACTCTGAGCTTGTAAAGCTATTACGTACATTTCTCTTTAAAATAACAAAAATATCCCTTTTGAGTTTCTTTTTTTGAAGAGTATATTTACCTTCCAGTCATGCCTAGCTAACATTACATGACTTGCATTGATGTGGTGCACATGCACTCATAACAGCTATTCAGTAATATAAAACTGACCTTTAGTCTTCCCCGTCTTGGCTATGTTTTAGTAGACTAGTATTTTGTAATATAGTCATATTATATATATGTATTTAGATTATTATTATTTAGAAATAAATTATTATACTTAGTTTTCTTAAAATATAGAATATATTAAGAAGTAAAGCAAACAATTATATCTTCTCGCTATGACCTCTGAAATTGGTTGCTGCTGGACACAGGTTGTTAAGCCTTTTTACAAGTTTGCATGTGGAGGATATCCAACAAAAGTTTTTTTAAGGTTTTATATATACAGTTGAACCACCAAAAAAAATCATAAATAACTACAGTGATACCATATAATTCTACTATAATTTAGTATGCTTAGTAACAACAACGTATTTAGCTTTTAAAAAGTATGGAACTTTGAGTAGACTAAAGACACAACCTGCATCCTTGAAATCTTTAAACAAAATCCATGGTAAACTTTTCACAGTTTCAAATGGCTGAGAAAAACCACTCTGGGGTCACTCTAAGTTGCTGATTTGTTATTCATGTGTCACATATTGAAGTAAATGCATATGTTTAAGTAAATGTATAAAGGGACCATTTCTAAAAATGGAAAGAGATGAACAGGATCACTGTGTTTAATTCAGTACATAAGCCATACCTCAGGAAAATAAAAATATACGAGGTTCTTATTTTACATTCTAGCTTGATAATATCAGTAATTTAAGTACCAAATTTGTTTGAAACTATAGACTATTTTCACATCACAAACATCTAATTTGAAACATTAATGCATTCAACTTACCACTTAACTCACAAAAATCTATATTTAGAAGTGATCTTTCAAATTAAGAAATTAACTCATAAATGATATTAAAGCTTGAATTATAATCTACAATTTGATTCCAAAAATTACTGACATAAATTCAATACAAGTTGGTTGGTTGATTTAGTGTTTTATGGCACAAAGTAGCTGGGCTATCCATGCCAAACATTCAGTGAAAAGTTAAAAGTAAATTTAGCAAATTCATAAAAGGAAATTAAGGTAAAACAAAACAAAGTTTAAAAAAAACACAAATAGTATAAAACCAATGTTTACATCTAGACTACAACGTTAGGAGAAAAACTACAATAATTCAAGTTGTAAAGGACTTTCTGTAATGTAACTGTAATTATCATAAGACACCAGAAAGAGTAACAGGCAAGTACAAAAACCACCGTCAGTAACCTGAAGTTGGCCTTTCTATTCCTGGTTCCAAGTTATTTGACATTATGGCCATTTTCAAAAAAGAAAGTAATAAAAAGGTTTTATAAGATGTATAGCAAAATTATGATAATAACTCACCAAGATAACTAATGGATATGTCAAACAGCAGCATTAGTCACCTGAAGTTAGCCTTTCCAGTCCTGGTCTTGAGTTATTTAATGTTACGGCCAGTTTCTAACTTCAAATCAATCAATTCCAGGGCCAGTAGAGAACTAAGCGAGTCAGACTAAATAGTGCAATTTGAGTACTGCTTAGCTTCTACGTGATTCAGAGCAAGAGGAATGGTGTACAGTTCAACAGTGAGCACAGAAGCTGTAGAGGGGATTCTGCACGCAACCACCAAACCACAGTAAACCATGGCAGAGCACACACAGTCACCTGATTTTGAACAATCTGTATAAATAAGAATAGAAGGATGGTTTGAAAGATGTTCAGCAAATTTCAGACAGTATTTCCAATCAGAAGTGTCTACTTTTCTCAGATGACTTAAAGACAGGTCACAATTGGAGACTGTAAGAAGCCATGGTGAAATGGACTGACCAGTGGGTACAGCAATGTTATCCAAGTACAGATCCAATTCATTTAACTGTGCCTGGATACGAAGGCCAAAAGAAGCAATAGCAGACTGTCTGGTCTAAAAAAGCAAGGTACACTGAGGAAGGAAACATAACACCAAATGGGATGCTTTGGTAAGGAACAAAGTTTTGAAGCATATAGTAAAGACAATTGCAAACAATAGAGATGCAAAGAAGGTTCAGGAGACTCTTATGTATGAGCTCTGAACTGGGAAAGTGTGGAACGCCCCCATGCAGAGCTGAAGTCCTCGATGATGAATAGGGTCTAGCATCTTTAACGCTTATGGTCTGGCAGAGCCACAGACCAGTGATCCATTGTCAAGTTTTGATCGAATAAAAGCATGATATATCTTTAGCATAGAATGTTGATCCACTTCCCAAGTGGTGTAAGAGAGAACATGGAGGATGTTCAATCCTCTTGTACATTTGACCCATTGCTGCTTTATATGTGAAATAAAGGTCAGCTTACAGTCAAAGATAAGTCCCAAGAACTTTGTCTCAGGGACAACTTCACCAATACGAAGTTCAGGATCAGAGTGAATACCCCGTTAACAGCAAAAGTGCATGCAAATGGTTTTAAAGAGAGAGAAGTTAAAGCCATTAGCTGTGGTCCACTTCAGTAAATGACTGAGGGCAGTCTGTAGCTGTTGCTCAATATACCTTATGTTCGACAACTGACATGAGATGTGAAAGTTGTCAACATACAGCCTGTTTGAAACAGTGAGAGGGAGTTGTTCAGTGATGCCATTAATTTTTATACCAAAAAGTGTGACACTCATAACAGCCCTAAGAATCTCCAATTTCCTGTAGAAAAGAATGGGAAAGTATCAAACCCACACAAACTTGGAATCTCCTGTCCATTAAGTTGATTCATCAACTTTTTAACCATGGAGGTCAAACAATTTTTCATTTTGTTTGGAAAATGACTTTTTTGTAGTTGTGGAATAAAGTGCAGCAACATACATCTGAGATGAAATGGTGGACAGCAATTTTTGAGCCTCAGGATAAGTAATGTTACAAATCGTTTTTAAATGCAGCATCTCTTTTTCTTCCAACCATTTTGGGCAAAAATGAAAGTAGGACAGATGAGAGCCATTGTAGTTGATGCAATGAGGGTCCATTACACACTCATAGGCATCATAATCCTTGCTACCACAACAAGCACACATCAATGAACCACAACATGAAGTCTTCAAGTTATCGAACCGCTGACACAGGAAACATTGGAGAGGGTTTAGAATGTATGGTTGTACTTTGCAATAAAGATAACCTGCCTTGGTGGTGGCAGGGAGACATGGTGACATAAATGTGATAATAAAGACATTGGTCAGCATCACAAATCCATCTTTGTGAGTAGATATACCCATCACTGCAGAAACTCCTTGAAATGAGAAACAAGAAAGAATCTTTGACTCTGGAATGTTCTTAAAATTCCTCAAGAATATTTGTCGGCAGTGTAACTCCATCTTTGTGAGTGGAGATGTGCCTCACTGCAGAAACTCCTTGAGTGGAGAGATCAGCGATAATCTCTGACTCGGGGACGTTCTTCAAATCCCTCTCAACAATAACTCCTTGTGATGAATTCAAAGTAGCATGAGGGGTAACCTCAATAGGTACATTCCCAATTGCCTTTGAATTCAAGACGAGTTCACTGCATTGAGATGCGGATGTTTCAACCAAAATGTCACCAGATCAAAACTTCTTTACTGATTTTGGAGAGCTACCAAATCCCTCTAGTCCCTTCTGAATGAAAAAGGGAGACATTTGCCCTAAAGATTTGTCCGAAAGGGAATGCAATATAAGAAATGAGGTACAACAGGTGAGGATTGCTGCTCAGAATCTTCAAGACATGGTCCTTTACCTATAGACTGTTTTTCCACTATTTTATTGAAGTTTTCATTTGGAAGATCCATAATAAAAAAGGAAAATTTCTTTGGCCACTGACCCCTTCCACTATGGAGCCCTACAAGGGGATGCACTGCAATGTCAAAAAAGGACACTGCAGCATCAGATAAAATGTTCACAACATCTGTTGAGAACATCCAACACTGGTACCTGATTGACCTTATTCCAAATGGACCAGCTGATTGACCCAAGGGGTCCACACCATGGCTACCCATCTCCAGGAATTCAAAGCCAAAGTGGTGTGCTAGGGTTGGACCCCCTAAACCACCAGGATCCTTTCCTCCCTTTCATGGGTTGCCACCCACAGCAAACACATGGGTGGATGTTTAGATTGAAGAGGAGGTAAAATGAAAAAACAGAATCTTCCCTGGGAGATCTCCTCACCAGGTACAGGAATCCATAACAAGGAGTGAATGATATTCAAGAAATGCAATGACATGACCTTTGACCCATTATAAAAGAGTTGAAGGAAGTGATCACGTAAGCATAAAAAAATTGTTTTCATATAATATTTAGAAATAAGAATCATTTTCCACATGTACAATTACTGGATTATAATTAATGTATAGAAAACCCTGTTCAAACAACAGTTATTTAGATATTTTGAGAAAAAAAATTAAGATCAGTTTCTCATCATGTACATTTTATGAGTATGAGAAATCAGTGATTTCACTTCTTTATACTGGATGTTATAAGGAGCAAAACCATAACACTAAATGTGATAAAAAGGACTTTTACTAACAGTGAATGTCATGCAAACAAGTCACTAATTTTATAGTTAAACATTGGTTGGATAAATAGGCTTTGGTTATTTTGATTGCCAACACAATTAGGGGTGACATAAATGGAATTAATAATCACCTACCATTTTCCTGCTTTTGAAGTTTTTATTTGCTAAGTTACATGACAGAAGTGAAATAGCACATATGATGACCTTCTGTTTCCATTTTCTGGCTAAGACAATTCTAAATTACTGTGCGTTCATATCAAAATATGCTTATTAGCTAGTTCCTGAAATTATTTGTACCACCCAGTTATTAGCTTCTTCTGACATTATCAAGCTGAATTACTACTAGATGCTTATAAATTACTGAGGAATGATTTCACCAAATATAGAGGCACTAACTATTTAATTTACATAAAACTTAACTTGAATGCAGTTATGTTGGGTGAATTTACGTGCATATAAGGCATTGAAACTTTGAGTATAAATTAGTGCTACAAAAGGATTGTTATTCCTAGAAGTCTGGTATCATAGTACTTCAATATTAACTGGAAATAAACAAATCCTTTATAATGTAGTATATAAAGCATGTAAAGAATATAGTTCAGAAGTAATTGTCAATGACTTCAACTTCCAAACTAATGACTAAGATTTCATTCAGTCTAGTACAAAGAATAAATGTGTTTTTGGATCTAACTCAATCTTTTCTTCCTGCAACATGACATGAAACTCTGCAGTACTAGACCTTGTTTTAATTTGTACTCCCAATCTGATTAAGAATATAACTGTTAGCAAACCCTGCAAGGATTACAATTTTATATGGTTTGACATTATTTAGTTCGTAAAAATTAATGAGTGGAAAAACATTTTCTGTGACTATAATAGTGGTGACTATGCAGAAATAAGCAACTGTTTTTGATTGAGATATGTTGGAATGGAATGTTTTGTAGTCCTTGCTGTTAAACATAAGTTCAATGCTTTTGAAAGCATTAAGGATGAATTTGTTTCTAAGAATGTATCCATCAAAATTTTGAAAATTAAGAGACACAAACCATCATGGGCCAACAGAAAGAAGTATTATCTCTTGAAGAGATACTGAATCCAAGAAGTAAACAGATTATGTTCTGTACTAAAGCCTACTTAACTGTGCCATAAAGAAGCTATGATGGGCCAAGAAACAATACGAATGAAAAGTGGTTGAAAATACAGAGAATGGTGAAAAGATTTTAAAAGACATAGTCACTCCAAAACATAAGAATGGATGGGCTTAATCACTAATGACGATGGTAATGTGGTCACAGATTACACTAAAACATCTAATATTTTAATTAATTCTTTAGATCTAATATACCACATTCTGTATTTAGTTTTATTGGTTCATTGGAGCAAAAGCTGAAAAGTGTTGATCTATCAACAGAAACTGTTCACAACAAGCTACATAATGTGTCTCTTTATCATTAAAAGAGTTAATACCCATACCAGCCTTTCTGAGATACAATCTGACACTTAGTAAAGCATCTGATATTAACAGTTCTTCTCTTCAGTTCTTAATGAAGCAGCAAATGAAATTAGTTATCATCTCTCACTGTAATTTTCAGAGCAAGTGTGGTCTCATCTGATATTCTGCCACATGTAAAATGCTAAAGTTTCATCAAGAAGGGCTCAAGAAAACAACATTCATATTATTGTCTTGTTAGCCAAGCAAGTAAAATAAGTAAAAATCTTGAATCTATTAACAAGAATACAATTACCTTACATTTAAAAAACTTTTAATTAGAGATACATAATATGATTTTACTGGTGGGAGAACATGTTTAACCAATTTACTAACTTACTCAGAAGAAATGACGAAATACATCGATGAAGATTGAATGGTAGATATAATTTATTTTGACTTCAGTAAAACTTTTGATCAGGTTCCCCTTAAGAAATAACTAACTTAAGAAGCTTCATATAAATGAAATATCTTCTCAAGTGTTAAATTGGATCCTAGAATGTTTATATAATAATCAACAGAGAGTTATTATAAATAGCACAGTATTGAAGTTTTTAATAAAAAAAGGAGTACCTTGAAGGTCTGCGCTTGGCCCCACTTTATTTATTATTATATTAATAACAATGATGAAAACGTCTTCAGCAGTCTTCTAAAATTTGCAGATGATACTATTAAGTAGAGGATGTTTTTAATCCAAGATAGTGTGTGTTTGCATTTGGGGTTCAACAATGAACAATGTGACTATTTTCTTGGAAACAGTCTTATTGAACCTGTTAACAAAGAAAAAGACCGATAACCAACTATCCACAAATGTCTTAGTGTGTGTTTTTCTTACAGCAAAGCCACATCAGGCTATCTGCTGAGCCCACCAAGAGGAATCAAACCCCTGATTTTAGCATTCTAAATCCGTAGACTTACAACTGAACTAGCAAGGGGACATGTTATGTGTTAGCAAGAAATGTGATAAAGCTGTGATAGCCACCATGAGGTTTTAGGTTGCATCAAGAAGACTGTTCAAAATAAAAGAAAGTAACTGTGTGCTTAGATGTACAAATCCTTCATCAGACCTCACCCTGAACATGGTATCAAAGTAATAATGCCCATATTTTTCAAAAGATGTTAGAGAAATTACACCTCACTACACTTGAAATCCATGATTTAAAAAGTGATATAACTGAGATCTTTAAAATGATTAAATATCTTGGAAAATAAAAGCTGCAGATTTTGTTATGGTTAATAATTCTAAAACTGGAAGCAACCAATATAAAATGTATAATCAGAGCTTCACGTTGAATTTTAAGGAAATTATTTTTCTCTCAAAATGCAGCAGATGTATGAAATAAGCTTCCAATTAGATCACTTTCTGTAAGAAGTGTAAATCAGTTTAAGTGCCACCTTTAAAGATATTTAAGACACAGAGAGGGAACTTGTATACAGCCAAGACCCTGCTACGTTGCCCTCAACTCCTCAATGTACAAGAACAGCAGAGCAAACTCACCATTTAAAACAGCAAAAACCTAAACCCACTTTTACTTTTTAGGGAATTATCTATTCCCTTTTAACACATTGGCTCCCATTCAAGCCATCAGTGGGTTATGAGTCTTACAGTAAAACCCACACAACCCACTGATGAGTAATGCTCTATTTTCTTTATATATATATATATATATATATATATACACATTCTTCCTAAAAAAAATACTTGTAAAATGCCTAGTGGGACTCTGTAGAGTATTGACAAAATAGACTTGAAAGTCAACATGTTAATTTCTTGTATAGGATTGGCCTTCATTACTGTCAATAGTAGCTTATTCTACAGGGTGGCCGTAAGTCCCTACTCATTCACTTATCTTATGTATCCAGTGTATCTTTGTGCTGTCCCTTATTCTCGAGGAATAATATTATGCAACACCATGTTCTGCGAGACATTTTCCTCAAAATTGCAGGGATTATTGTTCCAAATGCCACGATAACAGCTGCCTTCAACTCATCATTAGTATTATTAAATATAACATAATAACATATGGATGGGTAGGGACTTTTGGGCCACCCTGTATAATCAATCATCCTAAAAGAAAAACAAAATTATTTTAACTAGTGCCTGTTTTTTTTAATCCTTAAAATTTGTGAGCTTTTAACCTGTTATCTTCAGAATAAAGCACAAATAAATAAATAACAGCATATTATTAATATATTAATATTACTATTGTTGGTATTACGTCGAGTTTAATTTCTAGCTCTAACATTTCACTGAGCCTCAAAGCAAACTTTTAATTAAAAAGTTATTAAATTTATATGTTAGTAAAGATTATAGTAATACTTCTAATAATATTAATAACAATTAAAATGAAATTCGTTTAGCTCATAATTAATATTAGTATAAATAAAGATTTTAATATTGTAATTATATTCACCCCATAGTTGCAGTTTCTTTAGTCATAAGTGTTTTATATCCTAGACGACAAAAAAATCCAAACACACACTTCAATTATTAACGAAAATTAAAAATTTTCTAAAATTGCTATTTTTGTCCTTCTCCTTCACCCTCAACTGCTCTATCTTGTACCATTTGCCCCAACCAAAACAAAAGCTATGATTTGAACGCATGCGTAAAGTAGGTGAAATAACCCTAACTCACGTCAATCTCGACTTCAACGAGAAATGGTTGGTATTGACTTTTCGAGGTCAGTTTGATTACGGTGTTAATAATTGTTTAGTTCTTATTTTATCTTAATGGTATTTTATATTAACAGCTCTTTCGATATGTTAATGTGGTCAGAGAAAGAAAATTTTTGAGTTGAGTATAACGGACACTACTATAAATAAAAAGAGCATTTTATGCATGGTATGGCAACACCAGATGCACCAGCTTCTGCTCAACCAGTTCCAGGTGAGTATAGTTAGGCCTAGTTACAATATTTGAGCTAAAAAGAGTAACTAAGCCTAAGCACAAAATATTTTAACAAGCATTTGTTTGGATTATGTATGATCAGCATAATGATACATCTAGTGTTGCGTCCGTGAATTTTAGTTTAGAATAAAAAGTCAGTTTCAAGTGTTATGCAGAAATTGTGAAATGTATTTTGACAAGGTATCAAGTATTTATAAAGGGTTAGTAAAATAATAGAAAATTGTAGTAGACGTGTAGAAATAAGTTAGCAAACTGGATAGAACAAAGCAATGGCTTATTATAAATGGAGTTCAGTTAAAGTAAAACTGCATTAATGTTAAAGCAAAGTACTTCAGTATATCAGAACATTTGCTTTTTTTGATTTACATTAATGACAGATGAAGGAGTGGTCACTAAATTACTTAACTTTGCAGGTGGTATTATGGTCTTGCTATGTCTGAAAAGGATGTTGTTTTACAAAAGGATTTTGATCATTTTGTGAGTTTGGCAAATGGATTTTAATTGTAATAAATGTAAGACAATGTATGTCTGTTATTGTAATTTAAAACATAAGTATAATTTGGCTGGAAATACCCTTAACAGTGTCATGAAAGAAAACTATCGATGATCATTGATTGATTTGTCTCAGGATTTTTAAATACAGATTGACCAAGTACACACCCTTTCCTTTGTCCAAATAACAAGTAATGTCCTTGAAAAAAAAAGGCATGAACTCGATTTAATGAACCATTATTGACATAAATTTATTATGTATTTCATTACATTACTTTTTTAAAACTTCTTTTATTATATTGTCATTTTTTCCCCACTAATAAAATAAGACTTAACTAGCCTATAAATTCTGGAGAACTCTTTATCACTAATTTAAGAAATGAAATAACAATGAAAAATAGAGGATTGTATGATCTAATCTTTGATCTTTAAAACTCAAGCATAAACTTATGCTGCTCTGTTACTTTATCAATTTTTAATATCTCAATTATTGTACTCACTAGCAAGATGATGCCATTTCCAGTATTTCTCATAGAATGTTTAGGATTAAGGAATATCACTGACATTTTTTTTTTTTTTAGTGGGAGAGAATAAACTGTTTAAATCTTTCACATATTTTTCAACAAAATCCTTTCATTAGTATCCTTTAAGGGTCTATTTCACATTATTATATTCTGTTTACATAAATCCTTTTAACTTTATCAGCCAACTTTTTTTACAAGTCCTTTTCTGATTTTTTTATTTTTCTTGTAAATCTTTCAGTATCAGACACAGTTAAGTTTCTTTGCATAGTTTTTTTCACTGTCACACTACTAAAAATTAGAGATGGAATGAAAATTTCATCCAGTTAGATATTAATATTTCAAGAAAGCAGGTAGCATTTCAGTCAACATATTATCTTATATTTTGTAGTCATAATACTACTTGTGTGTACATCATTCATAATAACTATTGTGCTATTTAGCTCAATGTTCCCTTCTAACAGATTCTACATATTGCAGCATTTTAAAGGTAATTAAATAGTGGTCTTGATGGTCATTACAGTATTTAGTATATGCCCATCCATTTTATTTATGATGTTTGCCACAGAAGTGACAGCAACACCAAGCCCAACTAAACAAGCTTTGACAGGGAAATGGAACTCTAAAGAGCTGCCTCATGCCACCATATCCATGATTCTCTTAAAACAGTAGTTTTCACAGAGTGGTTCTTTCCCCTACCATTTCTCTTTTGTTGTGTAGTTTCCAGATGCTTTGCTCTCCTCTTATGTTAGTCCAATGTTTTTCACACCCTTGCTCAAACCATTGGTCATTTTCTCCCTATACTATTTATCCCCAAATCCTTTTTTTGTTCATTTTTGTTTGTGGTCATCTGAAATTTGAAGTTTTGTCATTAACATATCATTTATTTTCTTATTACCATACCTAAGTTTTCTTCCCAATTTGTTTGCTGCTCATGAATACAACATCTCTTTTATACTGATTTCCCTACTTTTCATTTCCTATTTGTATTCCCATTCTTATCTGAATAGACTTCAATGTCCGGTGCATGATCTCAGATATATTTCCCACACAGCTTCTTTCCTTGACTCCTATTCCTATTTATTCATTGAAACCTTTCTCTCAAAGAATAATTAGGTCCACTACCCTAACAGGCTAGTTTTGTCAACATACCAAGCTGACATATTCATCTTTATCTCCAGAATTTCAACATTCTTTCAAGGTACCATCTCAACATCATACATTTTCCTTTTTTGCTCAGCTTTGTCATCCTTTAGAAAAAAATATTCAGACTGGTATGTGGATCACATCTAACACCTCTATCTTCTATTATTTACATCATGTGGCTATTTCTTTTTCACCTGTAGACTGCATTCTGCCTGAAGTTATTTTACACACCAATTCAAATGGGAATTTATTTTATAAGTTTCTTTTTTCTTTCTTTTCCCTTACGGGAAATGGTAGATAAAATAGACGAATATAAGAGTATGATAATTTCCTAAAATGATGTAAAAAGCTTCGTTTATCACACCTTGTATTTCATCAATAGTATCATTGACGAATGAATTATGTGATATAATTCAGAAAAGTACTTTTTCTCTGTTTAAGTTTGAAATTAAAGTAAACTGGCTTTTTTGCACAATTCTAATGATGAGATGAGAAGAGGGAACCATATTTATATCATAAGGACAGAGCTCTATAACAAAATTGGAAGATAGCCAATACAGCAAACAAAATTGCTCAATTCTGCTCAAAGAGGAGTTGTATAAATATTTATTGCTTGAAACCTATCCTAAAGAAAGATCTAAACCAGCCAAATTGATCATAACAGTTAGACCCGTATTGCACATTTTTGAGATGGAGGATTCCACAAGAACATTAATAGGTTCATCTTGCTGTATATTGTGTGACAAATATGCCTGTTCCAGACTGTGGCTCGTGGACTCTCATGAGTGCAGCTGAAGGGGATTGCTGCTCATTTCTTAGGTTGAATATATCAGGGGTGACCTGCTTTTTAAAATGGAGTTTTGTTGTCATCTGTTGCATTGTCTCTTCTGTAGCATTCCTTTATAATTTCCAAATTACAAAGCACTTCTTTCATTCTACAAGTCAAGTATAGGAGTCCTTATCACTTACCAATTTCTAGCTATTGGAATCATGGTCCATGGAGGCTTTTTCCTGAATGTATTTAGTCTCATTTAGTCTATAGTAGAATGTTCATGTTATGTTGGTGTAAATGGTGTAGAACTCATCTTCAGTGGGAAACTGGAATACCAGAGTCTACCTGGTTATGGATTAGAGATGTTCAACCAAAATGCACTTCCTTCAAGCTGGAAAGCCCACATCTTATTTTGTGGACAGTTGGTTTCCAGGAGATCTGGTGTTGAAAAATAACCAAACCAGTCTATAAATATGCTAATTGACTGGGGAACCACTATCTTACCAGTTCCTGTAGAAATATTCCAAGCAGATCTGGTTTAAGAAAGAAGCTAGACCAGCCAAGAGAGATTCTGGTTTGCCAAAGAACTGCATCTTACCATCTCCTGGATATCTGTTCTGAAAGGTCTAGTTTTTAAAAGGAGCCTGGACCAGCTACCAGAAAAAAACCCATTTGATTTTGGATTTGAGTAAACCATCATTTTCCAACTCCCTTTGTACTGTTTCTTAAATATTTGGTTCTTGTGGGATAGTTATTAGTTATGTATCTGCACACATGCACTGATTAGGAAGACAGAATGGAATATTTTATCTTCTTTTTCTGTCTTGAAATGAAGATTGTAGAAACCCTCTTCCTATCACTGACTGGACAATAAATTTTTGATGCTTTCTGATTTTTGAAAAGAGTTGACTTACTGAGTACAGTCTTGTGTACATCAATCTGTATATTGAACAAACTGATTAACTAAGGATTCCCAATCCTACCATCTTTGACAGGTTGTTTTCTGGAAGATCTTATTTTGGAAAGGATTGGACCAGTCAACAGGTCTACCCTCAAGGATGTGCCTCTCTCTTGTGGTCAATTTAATGACACATATGTTAATGATCTATGAAGAATATATCTGATACAGATGTGGTGTGTTCTCTTCAAATTCTATCTGAATGATATTTATCTAGGTAAATTTGGCACTGGTCTTTCTACTAAGCTGGTGTGTGATTCCAGTTATTATCCAGAAAGGTAATATATTGCATCGGAAGTTAACATTTTCCTGTACTGAAAATATATTTTTTTCCCCCACTTCCAGTGTTTCTTTTTTATCTAATCTCAAAATGGAGGTTGAATTTTATTGAGGGAGCCAGCTAAATAATGTTGAAACTTGGGGTAAATTTGTGTTTCAAGGCTACTGGTGGGCAGAAACATCTGTGGATATAAAGGTCAGTACTGAGAAAAGCTGTTATGTGAAAGGAGATAAGTATCCATTGGAAACATATTTTCAGTGTAGGAAAATAACTTTACTCACTCTCTGGTGGGTCTTTTCCAAGATATGGATGACCAGGAGAGCTGCCTCAGATGTTTTTCCACATCCTTTTTGCCCACCCAAATGTTACACATTTGCTACATCTGTAGTGGTTTAATATTTTATCCACAGCTCTTCTCTTTAAGTTAACTGTAGCTGTATATCTTTTCATTTGAGTCTGGTGAACTTTTCACAGGATACTCCTTTCCTTAGACCTGTATTTGCTTTATACCCATGGCATTGAATTATACAATCTCCCTTTTCCTTTGGTATTCATATCATTTTAGGTGACTGGTTCACTTCTTCAAGTCAGTTTTAAGCCCTATCCTGTATATCATTCATTCTTTTGGGGCTCTTTTGGATTTGTCTCTATTTTAATGTGCAATATGATTTATCTTTTTTTAAGGACTTTTCTTGAGTCCATTGTTCATTGGAATAGCCCATGCATGTTATATTCAGTGTATTCTTCCCAACCATTGTAGTATATTTAAAAATTCAGTGTTTTATGTGCCTGTCTTCTCCTTTTGTTTTTGCTATCATAGTGGCTTGCTCAAACGTTTTTCTTAAACTTCATTCAGACATTAGGATTCATATGGACTTCTTGAATAACTGTACACCCATACTAATGTGCCTTCTCCTCAACTACTTAACTGTTTGCTCTGACTTAAAGACATTCTTTGTTGCCATTTCTCAATTTCCAGTGTTTGGAATTTATTTCATCTGCTTGGGGGCAGACCATTTAATTTCTGTTTCCCTTTCTAGTTCCTAATTTACATGACTTCATTTCTTTCTAACTACCCTCTTGCATTACCTCTCATCATTTTACTTTACCATTCTGGTGGGGTTTTTTGAGAGCTTCATTCTTTTCACCACAATGGATTGTGCCTCTGTTCTCTTCCTCCTTACTTGACTCCTTTGTTGGGACAGAATTCTCTTCTTGATAATACACATCTCTCTCATGCTTATCTGTGTGGTCTTTGTCAGGCTCCATTTATTCACCCAGAAATCTTTGGAGGGTAGTCTTGACTCACTGAAGACATGGGTTAAAGAATTATTTTATATTGATCCATCAGCAACACCTCTTCTTTTGGGCCATCCTACTGTGGCCTACCTTTCAGCTTTTTTTTAATGGTTGTTTAACCATAGATAGCTGGTTTCCATCATTTCTGATTATCAGACAACTTTATCAAATATACTTTGCTCTTCTGTGTCATCAGGTTTCTCTTCTACACTTTTCGCATGTCATGCTCCTGTACCTGACTATGTCCTCAACCCTCTGTTTACGAGCATACCTTGCTATACATATTACACTTTTTAGTAACTTTTTATTGATTTTATACAAATTATTATGCCATAAAATAATAGTTAATAATCCATATTTTAATAATATATAAGTTTTAAGTTGTAAATTTTATTGATATATATTTTTTAAATATGAATTTTTTTCCCGGTGTAAGAAATGCAACATTTTTTCACTTGGCATCCCCTCTTCTGTAAGTTATTCACCATCCCTCCAGTAAGTACTAAATTTAACATAATTTACTTATTGTAATGTCAGCATCACTTGGACAATGCAGTACTTCAAAGCTTTGGTTACAGATCTATCAACTGAAAGTTAAGCCCCTTTTGCCACACTCATCTGTCACATCCTCTCTTTCAGGACTTGTTAATAGTTTTTTCTTATGTTTAAAACTATATTATTTATAACTAAAATAAAGTGAAGGTTTTTACTTATCAAATGGCATATATTATGTTGTATTCTATGCAGAGAATTGGCAATTCCTCTTTCAGTACAAGCTTTATTCCCACCATAAACACTAACTAGTTTGCGTGAATTGGTAACAGCTCTTGTTGCACAGTTATAAACCCAAAAAAGCAGTTATAGTTATGGGACATTTTCTGTTGGCTTTTTTGTTGCATGGCATTATTCTGTGTTTTTTTGTGCATTATTTAATTCCGTAGTACATTACTACCATGGGGGTCACAGTTCCAACCTTCCTTAAATGTCCCAACCATTGATTTCAGCCCCTTGGTTCATTAGTAACAAGAATAGATTCCACCTATATCTATGGAGTTTTTCCACTCAGTTGAAATGTCTCTAGAGGTTGTGAGCACTACTGTATGGTTTGAAAGTTTGTAGGGGCTCAGCTCTTAGAATTTCTGGATGTGTAAAAGCCTTCACCACAGATCTATGGGTACCACCACCATTACCCTTCCAACCTGTAGCGTCTCTGCCTAAGGCTAACAGAAATTTGTTAATTGAGAGGGTAGTAGAGAGAGTCATCCCAGTTTTTCCAAGTTTTTATTCCTATTTGTTTGTTGTGCACAAGAAGAAGTGAGAGTGGCATCTGGTTAACAATTATTCTCATCTAAATCAATTCTTAGATCCTTCAAAGTTTATGATGGAGCCATTTCTCATTCTGCTTTGGCATTTTTAACCATGAATGTGAATGACAAAGTATGATGATGCTGGTGCCTGCTATATATTTCTATAACAGAGTTTCTCTACCAGTACTTGCAATTTGTGCACAAAGGTCAAGTGCTGTAGTTCATGACTTTATCCTTTGAACTAGCATTAGGACTATATGTATTCTGCCAAATTGTATGAACTTTTTTCTCATTATTCCTGTTCTATACACCTGTGCATATACCATTAGATGGACAGCTGTTACTTCTGACACCATCTTGTCAGTTAGCAGAATGTCACACCCAGATTCTGCTTTCAGAAGCAACCAGAACAGTCTTTATTATCTAAGCCAATAAATCCTGTTCTCTCTCCAACTCGATATGTTATGTATCTGTGTCTCTTTCTTTCAACATAAGTCATTTGGGTTCAGCTGACTCTTCTTTGGCTCCACATTATGCAGGTAGTCTGACTCTTCCCAACATTTTTTTCTGTATGGATGGTTGCTTCTTTTATGGGGATGTGGACATCACTTGAAGCTCTTATTCCTTTGGGATGAGTGCACAAGATCTGTTTGTTGGTCAACCAGTGGATCCTGAACAGTGACCCACTGAATTTTCTGGTCTCCTTGTTCAGGATCATCATTTTCAATCTTGATTGGTGGCTAGATTAGAACAATACTGCAATAGGTGTTTCTCTGTTGCCACCTTATCCACAGGTCCAACTCTTCATAGATGTGTCACTTGAGGGATGGAATGCACATCTTTGCAGTAAGGAATTCCAGGGTGTATGGAATATGATGATGTTTTGTTACACATCAGTGTTTCAGAATGTTTTGCTGTTTAAAGGGTGATTTCTCAAGGTCTGGATTTATTGAGAGGAAAAACTTGCGGTGTCTTAATTTCCTGTGAAGAGGTACTTGATCTAGATATCTTTGTTTTAAAATGATGGATCTTCTTTATTGGGCTCATTTCCATCATATCATCCTACTACCTTGCCATGTTTGGGGGGTGATGAATTTGATAGCAGAACAATTGTCTTGACCAAGCCAGGTTCTTCTGACAGAAAATATGTTGCATCACAGGGTTTACCATTGTATTTGTTCTCAGTTTGGGACATCGATGATCAAAGCATTTATCAGTCATTGGAAAACTTGTTTTTCAGTATCTCACCCTCATATATATGTTTGTGATTTGATTTGTTCAAACCCTTTCTCATGTTGTGTTGGTAGCACTAGATTGGCTGGTTCAAACCAGGTTTTTGCTTCTGCAGTACCTGAAGGGTACTCACTTTCTCTTTGGCCACCTCTGTTGAGGTATGATCTGACTTTGTACACCCAATCATCATTAATATTGTGTCAATACATTGTTTATGAAAGAGGGTCCATTGTTTCCTTATAATTCCAAATACAGAGTGGTCCCATCCTAGGCACTTTGTTGAACAAAGTGTGTTCCATATCTTCTCCATAATTTCAGGGATATATGGAATTTATCTTGCCCACATGGTTGGGTAGTAAATATGAGTGTTGATAATTCCAGACTGGATGAATTCCATTTTATTGGATTGGGTATAGTATGTGGAATTCTATTATTCTTCAGTTTGTAGTGTTGCCTTTTTAACATCCTCAAGTTGAGGATTGTGTGTGTCCACTTTGGTGTTCCTTACCTTCTTGCAGTGATTCCACGGGACTAGAATGCATCACTCTACAGGCACAGATTGGCATCCACTCGCAAGTGTATGTATTAAGATCCAAATGACTTAGCCATTAACATGGGATTTAGAGACCATGTCTTTATAATTTCAACCCCAAGCAGTGGAGTCTTGGCTACCTGGTTTGGGGGAATGGTCAGTAGTGATGATAGATCATGCAAATTATTATCCCTAGTGCATAAATTAGGTTCTGGATGAAGAGTATACCTGTTCCAGATGTAGCATGGTTCTCCACTACAGTGCAAATCTTCTAATGACATACAATCTGTGCAAAAGCATTCTGAATGGATAATGGTCTCACCAGCTTTTCCACCTTTTCAAAGTCGGATTCTAGCTGTAGTGTGGGAGAAGGTAAATATGGTTTGGATATTAACATTTTCTTAAATTGAAAATGTATTTCCAATGTCGTGCACTCTCTTGCCTTGCCCTTTCTCCCCACCAAAAATTGATCTGAGAGACTGAATTGGGTTAAGTCTAAAAAAGCAAAAGCATTATCTGAAGGATAGAGAGTGCAGTGATATAGGTGGAAATGTCATGAGACAGATATCACTAAGGGCTATTAAATGAGGAAGGAAATCCCAGCAGTCAAGTAATAATGTGAGGGAGGGTAACTATTGGAATACATTTTCAGTTTAAGAAAACATTAACTCTTGCATTCTTATGAACAACCTGTATAATTTCTTTTATTAATTTTTGACAAGAATGTAATGTAAATAGCATATTTTTAGTTAGCAGTTATTTATTTTATCTTTTATTACCATAAGCTGTGCATTACCTATTAAACTCTTTACGGTATTATTGTTTTGACTGTAGCAGAAATATATTTCTATGGCTTTTAAATTTGTATTTCTTAAGTGTATTTTCATTCTCAGGAACCGATGCAAGTAAAGTAATCAAAAGAAGAAAAACTTCTGATATTAGAGAGTAAGTAACTAGAACTCATGAATAATTTGAATTAAGGTTTTAACTGGCAAACTCTATTTGTATTGGTTTGATATTCAAACAAACTGAAGACTTTTAATGTCTGTTTTACAGAAATTTTTATTATTTTTACAGGTATTTTTTTATATTTATGCAAACGGTACTGAAGCTCTTATGTGTTTAAAAGGTAGTTCTGTATTTGTTTGCAGAGTTTGATAGTATTTATAGAAGAATGAAAATCATTACTGTTATGTATTGATGAAATTCTAATTTATACATATTCTGAAACTACAAGTTAAGGTTTAACACTTTTACCTTTATTCTGTTATATTGAGTAATCCCTAATGATATAAGCTTTCCAAGATATGCCATTATAATTGATAGAACTTGAAGCAGTTAAAATAATTTTAATATGCTTACAATAATAGAACATTTTTGAATTTGCTAGACCACAAGAAGTTTTCTTACAATAATAAAAATATTAAATATTTAAATTTTAGGGTGTTTACAGTGACATGTCTGGACAAGTGAAATAAAATACTCTTTTTTGTAATAGTGAGTAAATGCAAATATTCGATTTAATTGAATTGAAGTTGAAATCAATTATTACAGACCAAGTTTCACCTGTCCTCTTCAGTCCAACTTTTGTTTCAAATAACTTCAAGGCACAAGTTGTCAGAAAGAGGTCCAGCTTAAAGTGGCTTATAAAGGTGTAATAGTTTGACAATCTTGAGATTAGTAAATTATACATTTTTTTTTTCACATAATTTCTGGTTATATAAACAATTTTAGCTGATTTCTAGTCAACTTGATGATTAAGATTCCTTGTTTAAAAATATAAAATAATTTTTTTGACTACTTTCAATATATTTTTTATGTTCTGCAAGTCCTCTATGTAATTTTTCTTCCTGTTTTATGAAAATAAGCTTTTTTGTAGGATCATGACATGTAGATTGCAGCTTCTGTGTCATTATTCTTTGAATCATTGTCAGTTTTCTGATTTGTATGCTATGATTTGTCTTGTTTTTGTAACATTGTTTATGCACCAATTGTGTCCTCTCTGAATTTGGTAATGATGGCTTATCTTTACAAGGTAATTCTAACAGATATTCCTTTCAAGCAAAATTAATGGTATCTTGTCCTTTTATAGAGTTTGTCTTCAGGCTTGGTATTTTATTGATATTTTTCCTCTGGTGTAAATTACTCTTTTCTTTCACCTTCTCTGGATCTGGATCTTTTTTGCTTATGCCTCTCTCTCACTAGGCCTTTGGTGATATTTTGGGGAACTGTGATCTTTTGGTATTGTAGTCTTCTCAAATATCCTGTTCTTTTTTAACTGTGCTGGAGCTGTAGCTGTTCAACTTAAGTATTGAGTTTTCTTGCACTTGTTACATCATTTTGTTGTAGTACTGATGGACAATTTAACTCCAATTGCAGGGTTGGACTAATTCTCACAGCCTTTGTGATTTCTTTTTTGGCTGGATTCATATTGTGTTTTTTATTGTTTCTGAGCTGTTATGTCATTCCTTATGCCAAGGGTTTGGTCATCCTAGTTACAGTAATGTGACATTTTCTCATGCTTTACTTTCTTCAAGCTCCGATTTAAACTTTTTAATTAGTAAATGCTCTGTGTCTATCTAAGATGAGAGTTTTTCTCTGTGCCTATCCTATTCTTCATATTTTGTCTGGTTTTTCTCATTGTTCCACATTTTGCTGCTTTATCATCAGTTCTGATTCTGTTCAAATACCTTTTTGTGATACCTTTCACAACAACATTTGTCTTCTGCAGATTTATGGCTGACTTATATAGTTCTCTGTTAGTGAATCTGGCTTCTCTTTTTAAGTAACTTAAATGCTGTCACAATTCTTGCAGAAGTTCCTGCTTTGCAGTATATCAGTCTCATTTCTCTCTCTTCAGGAGATGATTCTTGTGAAATTTGGTTTCTTGTTTTTCTCCAACTAATCGACAGATTACCTTATTTTTTAGTGTATGCACTTCATGATTGCAGCTTGTCTATTTCTGTTAAAAGTTGCAGAGCTGCATTCTCAGCCACTTTTGTTAGTCATAAATTTCATGTGCCTCTATTGGCTCCATTTTATTTTTTAATTATTTCTCAAGCTTTTTGGTTACATCTTTCATAGTTATCAAAACATAGTAATCAGTGGGACTTAAGTATGATATTAAGTTTGTTGGCTTATCCTTTTGAACTTCTCTCCATGTGGATTCCTGTACATGGTGAGGGGACCTCCCAGGGAAGATTCTGTTCTTTCAGGTTACGTCCTATGAAATCTAAACATCCACCCACATGTTAGCTGTATGTGGCGACTCGTGAAGTGGAGGAAAAGATCCTGGTGGTTGAAGAGTCAAACCCTAACACACTACTTTGACCTTGAATTCCTGTAGACGGGCGGCCTGTGGGTGGCCTCCCCTTGGGTCATTTAGTTGGTCGACTTGGACTAGGGTCAACCAAATACCAGTGTTGGAAGTTCTAAACGGGTGTTGTGGACATTATGTCTGATGCTGGTGTTTGGGTATAGTGTTCACGAAGCCCTAGTGTTGTTGCAGTGTCCTTGCTTGACATTGTAGTGCATCCCCTTGGAGGGCTCCATAGTGGGTGGGGTCAGTGGGCACTGAAAGTTTTTTTTTTCCTATGGATCCTCCAAGTAAAATTTTAAATAAAATAGTGAAAAAACAGTCAACAGGTAAATGACCACATCTTCAGGACTCTGATCAGCAATATTCAACATTTGTACTACCAGTTGTACTTCATTTTCTCATCCAACATTCTCTTTCGTATAAACCTTTAAGACAAATGTCCCCTTTTTTATTCAGAAGGGACTGGAGGGAGTTGCTGGCTCTTGAGAGTCAGTAAAAAAACTTTAATCTGGAGACATATTGGTTGAAACATCCATATCTCAACACAGTGAACTCCTTGAATTCAAAGGCAATTCGGGAAATACCTATTGAGGTTACACCTTGTGCTACATTGAATTCATCACGAGGAGTTATTGTTGAGAGGGATTTGAAAAATATCCCCAAGTCAGAGATTTTCACTGGTTTCTCCACTCAAGGAGTTTCTGCAGTGATATACATTTCCACTTGCAAAGATGGAGTTACACTGCCAACAGATATCCTAGTTTTGACATTTACATCACCACGTGCATCTTACACCATCAAGGCAGGTTATGGATATACATTCCAAACTCTCTCTGATGTTTCAGAGGTTCGTGGTTCCATGACATGTGCTTGTTGTGGTGGCAAGGACCATTATGCCTATGAGTGTGAAATGGATTCACACTGTGTCAACTGCATTGGTTCTCACTCTTACTACTTGTGTTCTTGCCTTGAATGGTTGGAAGAAAAAGAGGTGCAACATTTGAAAATGACTCATAGTATTACTCATCCTGAGGCTCGGAAGTTGTTGTCCACCACTTCATCTTGGACATGTGCTGCTGCACTTCATTCCACAACTACAGGGGGAGTGCAGACAGATCTCTCTTTGTCTCCAAGAGAATCATTTTTAAAACAAATGAACAACCTTTTGACCTCCATGGTGAAAATCAACTTTTTACACCCCATCTTTGATTCTCCCATACATTCCAACAAAACCCAAGATCCACATCTGTTGGTTCCAGGTACAGGCATTGTTTTGGATAAATCTTTTTTCCCACTCCAAGATGCAAAACAGTCATTTGTTTGTGTCCTCTGTTGCTGGAATCCCCTTCCAACAACAAGGATCTGCCCAATTGACCTAGGGCAGGATCCATGGATGTCGATAGACTTCCCCCAAAGAATGATAGTAAAGAAATAGATGTGGTCATAAACAGAAAGGTTCTCCAGCCAATTCACCTACACATCATTAAAAATTGCCACCTTGATACAATGAAACTGTTGAGGTTTATGTTCTAATCTGGATAACATCAAAACACTGATTGCTTCCTACCATTCTGTATGTCTTTCCTTACAGGAAATATTTCTAAAACCTGTCAATACAGTCATTTTTTGGTAGTTTTTCTCTGTATAGAAATAACAGGCTGTGTGATGGATGAGTACATGGAGGGGTGGCACTGTTGGTTGATCAGTATGTGCTCACCCTGTCTTTGTCACTCAACACACCCTTGTAGGCTGTAGCCATCTGTGTTTCCTTGGGTCATACCATCACTATTTGTTCTCTCTACCTGTCACCTAGTGAGTCATATGATCAATCAGACCTTGATGCTCTCATTGAAGAGTTGCCATCTCCCTTTTTAATCCTAGGGGACTTTAATAAACATCATCCCCTGTGGGGAAGTGCTGTTATTGATAGAAGGGGTCACTCTGTACAGCATATGCTTTCTGATCACAAAATATTCTTTTAATACTGGTTCTTCCACTTATTTTCATGCACCTAGTCAGTCCTTTACTGCTATTGATCTCTCAGTTTGCTTTCTTTCATTATTTTCCCATTTTTCATGGACGGTTGACAATAATCCACGAGGCAGTGATAATTTTCCTACACTTTTGAGAGAGACTGGCCGTGGTCAGTGCCACTCAACTCGCATGCCTTTCATGGAAGCTGAATCAGACAAACTGGCTCTCTTTCACTGCTCTCACAGAACTTGAGCCTGTCATTGTCTCTCAGCTATCAACAGACGACTGTGTGGCAGTTTCTCAATGTATTCCTGAAACCTCGACATGTTTTCTACTGTATCTTCATCCGTGGTGGAATCCTGCCTGGCACTTAACATGGAAGGCTCAAAAACGGGCCTGGAATATTTCTATAGATATCCCACTTTCAAACTGCATTGCTTTCCAGTGGAACTACGAGCATTGCTAGGTGGGTAAGATGCCAAAGTCAGGAGAAATCTTGGATTAAGTTTACAACTTGCATATCTTTTTACCACCAGTTCCAAAGTCACATGGGACAAGATTTGGAAGGTCAGTGGACAATATAATTCTGTCCCCCTCTCAATCTTACTCTCTGATGGCCAAGAAGTAGGTGATATCCAAAGCATTGCTGATATTCTATGTGATAGCTTTTTCCAGGTATTTATTCCTCCACCTTCTTAGCCATCAAGACTTGGGCAGAGCTATCATCTCAACTTTTCGAACTGACTCTCTCTGTGACTATAATACTTTCTCTACTCTGGTGGAACTGAAACTGGCCCTTTATCAGTCTGGCAGTACATCTGTTCGACCTGATGATATACACTATGACATCCTGCACCATCTACCTCCTGGTTGTCTTGATGTACTTCTAATTGTTTGTAAGCGGATCTGGCAGGAGAATATTTTTCACAATGCCTGGCACCAGGCTATTATCTTACCTTTCTCTAAGCCTGGGAAAAATCCCAAGATTCCTTCAAATTACTGTCCAATTGCTTTGACGAGCTATCTCTGTAAGACCTCAGAGAGGATGGTTAATGCTCATCTTGTTTGGTTCCTTGAATCATACAACCTCCTCTCACCCACCCAGTGTGAGTTCTGATGACAGCACTCCACCATGGACCACCTGATTCGACTTTTAAACATCAATCAGAGAAGCCTTTCTCAAACAATGGTATCTTGTATCAATAATCTTTGACATTGAGATGGCTTATTACACTACATGGAGGTATGGCATTTTGCAAAACCTCCATATGTATGGGTTATGTGTCCATTTACCCATTTTTATTAAACATTTTTTAATGGACAGGAAATTCCAAGTTCCTTTCAATTTCACACTTTCCCATACTTTTCTACAGGAACTTGGAGTTTCTCAGGGCTGTGATTTGACTGACACACTTTTCAGTATAAAGATTAATGCCATCACTAAACAACTCCCTCTCGCTGTTGCAAACGGGCTCTGTGTCAACAACTTTTACATCTTATGTCAGTCATCGAACATTTGATATATTGAGTGGCAACTACAAACTGCCCTTGATCATGTACTGAAATGGACCATGGCAAACGGCTTTAATTTCTCTCTCTATAAAACTGTTTGAATGCACTTTTGCTGCCAACAGGGTATTTACCCTGATCCTGAACTCTGTATCGGCGAATTTTTGCTGCTTGTGGTCTTTCAGACTAAGTTCTTGGGGCTTATCTTTGACTGCAAGCTGACCTTTATATCATACATTAAGCAGTTACAGGTCAAATGCACAAGAGCACTGAACATCCTCTGTGTTCTCTCTATCACCAGTTAGCGAATGGATTGATGTTTTATGTTAAAGATATATTGTGCTTTTATTTGATCAAAATTCGACTATGGATCACTGGTTCATGGCTCTGCCAGACTCTTGGCCTTAAAGATGTTGGACCCCATTAATCATCAAAAACTTTGACTCTGCACTGGGGGTTTCTGCACCTCCCTAGTTCAGAGCTTATACATAGATACTCATGAACCTTCTTTGCACCTTCGCCATTTGCAATTGTTGTGTTTTTCTTCTTCATTGGGCCATACGTTTTCAGAACAGACGATATGCCATTGCTCCTTTTGGCCTTCGCATCCAATTGCAATTGTGGGCTTTGCCATGGTTTATTGCAATTCAATGGTTGCGTGCAGAATCCTCTCTTTAGCTTTTGTGTTCACTACTGAACTGTACGCCATTTCTCTTGCCCTGGATTGTATTGAAGCTAAGCATTACTCCAACTGCACTATTTATACCAACTTGCTTAGTTCTCTACTGGCCCTGGAATCGTGTCATGTTGGTTCACATCCTATTCTTGCTGATATTCAAAACTGACTGGCCCATTTCTCATTGACATCTACTTCTATCCAGTTTTTATGGATACCAGGCCACGTTGGTATTCGCTGGAATGTACTTGCATACAAGGCAGCTAAATCTATCTGCTCTGGCACTATCATCACTGTGCCTGGTCCATACATGGACAATGGTACTGTATTCAAGGCTCAGCTTTGTGCCAGCTGGCAATCGACTTGGAGTGAGTAGCGTGAAAACAAGCTTTTCCAAATAAATCCCTATATTGGACTTTGGCCATCTTGCTTCCATAAGGATCGGAAGGAGGAAGTTGTTTTTAGTTGACTAAGTATTGGTCACAATTTTTTGACTCATTGTTTTCTTTTATCTGAAACTAATGCACCAGTATGTAGTCTGTGTGACACTCAGATCACTGTAAGCCACATTTTACTTGCCATCATTATGACTATCAGTGACAGCACCATTTTAACATTGTTTGGTCCCAAGGTTTGTCATTAGACAGTGTTATTGGTGATGATGACACTGTCCACCTTGATAAAGTTTTTAGGTTTTTAAAGGCTATTAATCTTTTCACTGTCATTTAAGTGTTTTAAATTTATATATTAAACCTTTTTTAATGTGGTTCCCTTTTAAGAATCACAATCTCTCTAGTTTGATTTGAAATTAGAAACTTGCCATAACATTAAATAGCTTGACACCATGTGAGTAACACTACTCTTTGAACTATCCTTTAGTCATCCTGGCAAGCTGTTATTACAATTTTGTTGTATGTCTTTTAAACTTTTATGACTTTACTTTTTGAAAATGACACATAACCTGTAACCAGGACTGGAAAGGCAAACTTCATGTAACTGTTAGTCTTCCTGGCAGGTGATGTTAATTACCATATTACTACAGAAAGTCTTTTATGTCTTCTCTTACTGTGGTTTCTCTCTTAACATTGTCAACATTTCTTTTGTGTTATTTATGTTTTTAAATGCTGTTTTGTTTCACCTGCATTTCATTTTATGAATTTTACTACATTTTACCTTTTTACCATATCTTTGGCACAGATATCCTAGCTGCTTTGTGCCATAAAACACTAAATCAACCAACCAACCAACTATTGAACTCTTTTTGAAGCTTTTGACTTTATTATCTTTCCATAACACTGCATTTTATTTTGTTCTCATCACAGGAGAGGGGATCAGACTTTCTTTTGCCAATAATATTTCTAATACTCTTTTTCTTCTTTCCAAAATGGCTCTGTCCTTATATTTCAGTAGGGTGTTCTTACTAGCTATTTCTTCTACTGTTATATCATTTACTCTGCCAAACATTGACTTTCCTTACAAAGAATGTTTTCTATGTTTGGTCAGGGCTATTTGTACCTATGTTTCAATGATACAATCCTTATACCTAATGACAGCTCTTGTTTTATGTATCTTTTTACATCTATACTGAACAATTGGTTTGTGCAGTTGATCTGTTTTATTGACCATCTTAAGCTTGTTATTTATATTAAGTCCAACCACTTTCTCAGTTTGGCTGTTTTTGGTTCCCCTTTAGTATTGGGTTTCTCATCCTTTTTGTACCTCTAGGTCTACTAGTTATTTGGCACATTAGTAAAGGCCAACACACATATGATGATTTGTGAGTTAGGAGCCATCAAAGTTTTCCCAGCCCATGGTAGAATATAACCAAGTTTCATAGCCCACCAGTTGTGAATCACTGCTTCAGCAGATATTTTACTTTATCACATTGCTGTTTCAGTATTCCATTTGCGACATGTGATTAGAGCTTTTATTCCCTTTGAGCTTTTGTATATTCTACCTAATACTCATCATTAACCGTTTTATGATGTTTGGTACATTTAATAATTCTTGCTTCAAAAGTAGTTAAATATGTTTTTTTTTGTGTATGAAAATTTATAGTCATGACTCTTGTGTGTACTTTAACCTTAGCACTTGTCTGAGGTAACTCAAGTATTTTTTTATTGCACAACATCCATATTAGCAAACCTAAGAGTATCTGAGGTTGAGAAATTACTTATTTATTAACAAACAAAACATAGTCTCTCCTTCTGCGAGATTGTGTTCAGATTTATTTAATTGGAACTCATGATTTCCCATGCCACACATATACCTCTACATTTGTACAAGACAGGATTCCAAGAAGTGACATTTGTTTGCTAATGATACTTTGCAGTTAACTTTCCTACCTCCATATACACATCATTGTGCTGCATTAGAGATGTCTGAAACAAGGCTGTTAGAAGAATGTGTTAAATAGTGTATTCACATGCATAGGAAGGTACTATGGACCAAAGTAAGTAATCCTTTATTCTCAATTCTTTTTAACATTTTTGAAGCATCACAAAAATTAATTATTTATGCAAGAATAAATACAAATGAAATTCCTTAGTTCTGCTATATAGATGGCATTTTCTGTTTGGCAAGCAATAAAAATGATTTTCAAATATTTGTTCTAGAAGATTAATAGTCTTCACAATATTACTACATTCAAATGGGAATTGAAAACCAATGATTTGTGCACATTTCTATGGAAATTTTCATTAGTGGAAATGGGACTTGTTCTTTCTATTCATAAAAAAAAAATACAAACCCAAGTTCACTCTTTTTATTGCCACTGCAAAATTGTTGAAATCTTATTTATAGCTCTAGTGATTTTAAAAACTTTGAATGTGTCACTCAGTGACACTTGATGAAGGAGTTGAAAATATTTATACAATTTTTGCATGGTAACAAAATGTTTAAAATGCCATCAAAAGGCAAGATATTTTTTTATGAACAGCAACCAGTAAAATGTACATGAGTCAATAAAAATAATTCACTTAGTATTAACTATAGTTCTGTTATTGTGGATTTAGAAAAATTATCAAAATATTACAATTTTAATTTGTCTACAAATATCCCAACATCATTAACATTTCTTAACCTTGAACAAGTCTAGACATAAAGAGCAAAGTGTCTATATAATACCATGCCAAGCCTAGAAGAAAAAAAGCTCATTTTGGTGAAACATGAATAGAATTAAATAGGCTTGCAGAATATAAAATATATGTGAAAAATGATCTGAAAATAATGCTATTTTACTACATATGAGGAGTGTTGATCATCAAGTCAACTGGAAATTATCCAGAATAATACATGAAACTAAAAGTTATGTCAAAAGTATTGTGGAAGGCCTGGCATGGCCAGGTGGTTAAGGCACTCGACTTAAAATCGAGGGTTGTGGGTTTGAATTCCCATCACACTAATCATGCTCACCTTTTTAGCCGTGTGGGTGATATAATGTGACGGTCGATCCCACTATCTGTTGGTAAAAGAGTAGCCCAAGAAGTGGCAGTGGGTGGTGATGACTATCTGCCTTTCCTCTAGTCTTACACTGCTGAATTAGAGATGGCTAGTGCAGATAGCTCTCATGTTTGTTTGTTGAAATTTGTGCAAAGGTATAAGAATTGTAGAAAGTTCACTAGTCCAGATATTGCCAAACTATAAAACCTCTGAAGGTCACTTAATGCTGATCTTCTGCAGTTACAAAAGGATAGTTGTATATTTTTTCCCAAAGAAAAGTTGGACTGACAAGGACATATGGAAGTGTCAAAACTTGTCTGTATCTATACTTAATTGTTCCACTATGATAAATCTTAACATTTTTACAACCCTTTTAAAATATAGTAAAAGTGTACATGTTTGATTGCTAGTACATTGTTTTTTAATATTTGTATTTTTACATATAATGGTATTTGCTGCATGTATTATTCTTGTAAAAACAAAAGTAGGAAATATTTGTTCAAGATATGCCTTTTTAGTTGTCATTGAATAAATAAAACGTGTGCATATTTAAGGTATTTGAATATGAAACTACTGTAAGGTTTACAAATCAGTCAGTTGACAACTCAATATGTGGCTGCTGTCAAATTGAATATTGAACTAAACATGTAAGAAAATGCAAATTATTGTCAGGATTAATCACTTTATAACATGATTTTAGGTCTAACCTATTTGCTGTAACCTGTTTATACCCTTTTTTTTTTTTGCAAAAGTTAGCTTTAGCAGATAACTATAATGTCATTTTGCTTTATTTTAACTTTGGTGTGAAGTAAGTTATTAGTCTTGTGATTGTAGCCATTTGTAACATTCATAAATTTTTTGTGCAGATAAGTCCTATAAAATGTAAAAATGTAGAATTTTTGTTTGCTTGTTTGGTATTGTACATTGATAGAAGTTATTGCTTGTGAAATCTATGGAGGTTTTAATATTCAACAGCCAGTGCATTGAGAAAGTTTTGGAGCTTAATTATTAGTAAGCTTTATGTTGATAAATTGATATACTAGGTTGTTAATTGGAATGGATGAATTTGAATGTATTTTCTTAAAATATTAAAATTATTTAAGAATTTTGTTGAATTGTTACTGTTGGTTGTGAGTTTTCAAAAGGGAAATTCTCTTCAACATTCATCTTAATTATCTGTAAAAGAGAAAAATATATTTTATTGGAAATTTAAAAAAAGAAGACATCTTATACCAGTCTTTAAACAGTGAAGTGATAATTATATACCGATGTTTTGTTCGTGATGAAGCATAGCTACATCTGGTTGTGTTATGTCAAAAGCATTTGTTTGGAAATTATTTTTGCTCAACATCAGGATGGTAAAATAATTAAAGCTAAGTAAAAATGGTTTTCACTTGGATCTGTAGCACTTGTTGACTATATGAATGAAACATTTGTTATTGTTGCCTTGCATGTCCAACTGCATTTAAACTGTTCAAAAGAGCATCAGGTCAAAGACACCACTAGTGTTGACTTCACTTTCTTTGATTACTAACATTACATCAGCAACCAAATTTATCAATAAAATAGAAAGTATAACTAAAAGATGGAGATATTTCATCACATTTCAAGAATATTTTCACATTCTGCTCCAAATAAGTCACAAGACGTCAGAATCTTGCAGTATCCTTTTGTCATTACTGTATTTGTACACAGAATGTTGCATCTTGGAAAGAGAGAGACTTTTATATCATGTTTGCTGTTGCTAAATATTCAAGCAGTATTTCTTTCCACACTAATGAAAATCTCTAGGTATGTGACTTCTTTTGCAAGATGTGCCAAATCTCCATACATCTCATAGGAAACCTTTGTGAATACAAGCAAAATACAGGTGTTCAACAGAAGATCAGTTCCTTAAATAAGGAAGTCCCTCATGTGTACAGTTAGTGTTATGAGGTAACTGATTGATTCAATGGCCTAATTAGATTAATCTAATTAATAAATTATCAGTGTTCCTCTATCTATGGTACAAGCAAATAAAGTAAAGGAAGAAAGTTAACAGCAGATCCACTAGCCAGTTGCTTTTCTTCTATTCACCAGTTAAACAAATAAAAAAACATAGTTAACAGAAGGTGCTACTACCTAGTTGTCTTCCCATTGGTTGACAGCTAAAAATTAAAGTGACGGACAGTCTTCGTAGCTTTACTGTAACAAAGATGGAGTAAACAGATTTGGGAATAATAACAAGAAACCCAAATTTTAATAGATTAAATTTTCATCTTGGGTAATATATCTTTAGTGTGTGAAGAGTCAAGTAATATTTACTTTGAAAATGCAGCTTGTTCTTTTATTCCTTTACTCTAATTGAGGAAAGACCATCAAATATATTTTGTAACAGGTTATGAGAAGTGCTTGAAAATTTTTATGATTATGTGAATTTGTTATTTGTGTAATGCAACTATGAACAGTTGTAGAAAATATTTCAGATATTTGTACCACATAATTCAAATTAAAATTTATTACAAATAAGCATTTAAAAGCCAATTTGAAATGTTAACAATTCTAGCACTTCATTCCATTGGTGTCTAACAAATGTTGTGCAGTTCAAAGAGCTTTGTTCATGAAGTATCTCGAAGACCCTCAAATTTGCAGCCAGTTGTTGTATGAAAGGCAGTTCTTTAGAGATTCATACTGATGCCCAGAATGCATCTGTGTTCTGGATGTGAAAAACAAGTCCCTTTATCTTCTTTAAGTAGTAACACCACAATGTAAGTAGATTCAGCTAAGTCGACTACTGTACATGTGCTTAATTAAGTACAAAATAGTATATTCATTAAAGCTGAGAAGAAAAGAATGAAATACATCCACAAAGAATAAAAGCATATTTTTACATCATCCAACTCTTCAAGAAGCTATATTTTGTTACATTATTATGTAGAATGCCATCTTTGTGGAATATAAAGGTCTTTTTCCATTTACAAATCAACAGAAACATTTCTCCAGCATTCATCTGACGAAGTTGGTTTCTTAAAACCAACAGAGAGGAAGGAATTGACAAAAGACAGTTTAGAACTAAATTTACCAACAATAAGCAGAACTTTAAATATTCTGTTTGACTGGCTTAAAAACACTTTGGTAAAGTTTTAAGCTTTGGCGGGTAACACAGGCCTGCAAATTTCAACCTCAAAAAAGTTCTTTTGGTTTTGATGATTTCTAAAATCTGTAGCAAGTAGCTGTCAACATTTTAAGGAAAACAAAATGTGGGCCAGTTTCATGAAAATAATTCTTGTATAAAAATGAATCTGATATTTTATGAAAAATCTGTACTTGATGGAGAAAAATGGATATTTTCAAATAAATTTTACAGAAATCTATATGGAATATGTAAACATTTCAGGACAATAAAACCATTTCAAGTGAAAAACTTGCAGCTTTATTGGGCAAAATCCTGTTTGAATTGGAAGTTTTGATGCAAGAAGAGGTTGGCAATAAGTAGATGTATACATCCTTGTGCAAATTAATTGAAACAAGATGGAAAAATTACAATTTTTTCAATTTTTTTGCATTTTACTTCTGAGAATCCAAAAGTTACAAATTAATACATGATATGATTGCCTTTATTTTTTAGAAGATTATTAATCCACTTTGGCATCGAGTTCATGAGTTGACTGCAATCTTTACTAATTTTTGGATTGTGGTACCACACTTCTATTAACTTATCTTTCATAGTACAGTTTTTTTCCTCAAAGTCTTTCTTTACAAATCACCCAAAGATTTTCAATAAAATTTAAGTCCAGAGAGTTTTCAGGCCAGTCCAGCACTTTTATTCTCATTGTAATCATGAAATTCTTCAAGTTTTGATGTGTTGCACAGAGCCAGATCTAGCTAAAAAATGCCAGATTCATCTGTAAAATCTTTGTTTCAATTCTGAAACAACTCTTCTCTTCAAAACTTCAATGTACCGTGGTCCTCGCATCATACCTTCTATGATGTGTAAGCCTCTGATGCCATAGTAGCTGAAAAAGCCCCAAAACATCTTCTTTAAGGGGTGTTTTACAAACTGATTGATGTAAGATTCTCGAAGTTTCTCACCTGGAGAGCTGCAAACATGCAGACTTCTTTGACTCTATATGAAGAAATGACTCATCACTGAATAACATGTTCCTCCATTGTTCTTGCGTCCAGTTCTTGTATTTCAGACCACACTGATAAGAAGTTGGTAAGAAGTTGTTTCTTGACTGGTCTCCTTGCCCTTTTAACACAATTTCAAATAATATAACATTCCTCAAAATTTCATCATGTATCCCAAAAATAGATCGACTGTACTGCAAAACACAGCTAATGATACCGTCTGTGTTGAAAAATGACTATTAAAGGAAATCAGTGGGTCTAGCGAGCCTACACTGGCTGCCATGCTGAAGATATTGTAAAATAACCATTTGTTTCAATTAATTTGCACAAGGGTGTATATAAGATATACCTAATATTCAATTTTATTGTTTATTATGGAAGTTGTGCATGTATGAACACATACTTGTGTTTATTTTCTCATATCTAAATCCATTTATTAAGTATAGCCCAACGAGAAGGTTAAAAGATATAAGACACTGTATAGTGTACAAACGAAAAAAAACAACACTGACTATACACAGATAGTGTTAATTCTTTCTAATATTTCTTTGGCAATAGAAATTAAGTTGTATTGTTTAATATGGTTGACTGGTTAGTTGACTAGTTTATATATTTGTTTTTTCTTTGCTAGTCAAAAAATCATTACTGTATGAAAATTTAAGGTAGTATCACAAATATAATATTAGAATTTAAAAAGAAAATACATAACACATTGAATTAGTGAAATATCATTTGCAAGTGAGAATAATATGACAAAATTAAATACCTTCTAGCTACTCTGCTCTTTTCTTGCTGCAAGAAAGTTTTCTACACATAACTGAAATTAATTGGAATTTGATTTCTTTGTAAGTCAGAAATGTTGCAGATATTGCTTATTGTTCATTCATCACAAAAAGATTAGTTGATAAAATACATGTCACTGATACTGCTCAAATGTTAAGATTAATGTTTTTTTCTATGATAGCATTCAGTAAAGAAGTATTACATGTTAATATGAAACATTAAATGCTCATAAAAAAGCTATTTATTGAGATTAAATTAAATAAATTGATAAAGTCAAGAAATTACTCTTGAAAGTAATGCACTAATTGAACCACAATTGAATAAAAAATCTTAAATCTTTTATTAAAGTTAATAGCAAAAGGAAAGAGCAGTTGTAGTTTATTTTTGTGCATACTTAGAAACAATGAATAATCTGTTGCATCATTTTTAAACATGCCAAAAAGTTTAATAAACCATGAATATTGGTTTATTGAACTAGCTTATTAATTTTGCCACTTATACAATGTTTTAGCGACACAAGAATTTGTATAACCCTGTTATGAAACTTAGAAACTTAAGTAAAAGCAATACTTCTAGCTCTGTTTCACTAATATTTCAGTCAAATGCTATTTTAGAGCTTATATTTCTTCATTTCCAATAAGTCTTGCCTTTAAAAATTACACAGAATTTTTCCACTCATCCCAGCTTTTAAGTTTATAATTCCTAGGTATCTATCATCTTTTGAGAATATATATAAAAACACTCATGTCCTATTTCTTATTTGGATTTCTTTCTCTGATTGACTTTGATTGTTGCTTTGTTCTACACTTACATGATGTCCCATTATGTGGTGAACAATTACCGATGAAGCATAGATTTGAAAATTGTAACAAACAAAGTTTAAATACCATTGGATAGAGTAAATTATAAGCCATTTATAACAATGAAGAGTAAATAAAGAAGTCAAAGGAGTAATTTATGGTTTGAATAGACTAAGCTTCAGCAAGAATGAATAAAGGAGTTTGATGAGAGATTTAGATGACTTCAGAACAAACTTCAGATCTGAGAATTTTCTTGCAGTTTGTTAATAGATTTTGAGTATGATAGTTAACAGTGTTATAATGGCTGAAGTCCTTATTAATTGAGTATCATTGTTAATCTTAGCATGCTTAAACACTATCCACAATTTAAGATAATTTTATTTATTGTAAATAAATTATAATTAGTATAAATTGATACTGATAAAAAAAACAAAAAGTCACCAAGCCTGATAAAGGTAATGTTGATGCTATTTGTGTTTTTTATTAAATAAAGACTATAATGATAGTAAAATAATATTAAAAATTGTAATCAACACAACCAAATTAAAACTGAAAGAATAAATAAAGTATAATTTTTTTATATCAATGATAAAGTTAAACTATATGATAAATACAGCTATTTTTGTTATTTTCAAACCAATGGCTCACAACAAAATTTTATAAATTTTGGTGCACAGAAATAAATGAAAGTAAAACTAAACTAAATTATATGGAGTTTTTAATGCTGAAACTAGACACTATTGTGTAAAGTTATACTAAATGTCTTACTGTTCAGTTAAGTATTTTTGTTGTGGGAAAGAAAAATTAAGGGATTTCAACAACACCTCTCTGTTGTTGCATACCTTTGAAATAAAATATTGTGATAATATTATCATAATTTGCAATTCGTTTAGAGTTCCTTTCAATGACACACTGCTGTGTCATTTCGCATTGGTGATTGTATTGATTCTGTAACTTCCTTCTTTCTAAATGGCAACTCCCTGCAATAACCCATATGTCATGGGAGGTAAAAAGTTTGTAGAAAAACAAGTTTTGTTGGAAGATTTCCAAGAACTGTCTGAGAGTAAACTGTGCTTTATGCACAGTATGCAGCCATAATGTTAAAATTACAATGTCAGACATCTACAATGTGAACAGCCATACAAAAACGTTGTACATTAATTAAATTTAAAAGAAGCAAGCAGCCTCAATTGATGATTTATTTTTGTGTGTAAGATCTAAATTCACTACCAAGTTGACTGAAATTGTCACAAAATTGTTGGTGAGCACAATCCTGTAGCTGCACTTGCAAATTACATGTGCTATACTCATTTAGCCTTCTAGTAGTACTGATAGTGGTGGGACTTTTTCTGTGCTCAAAAACACACACACCATGAAGAATCTCAGTCCGTTACAGCTTTCTTGCAGTGCAAACTAAACAGAAACTGTGACTATCTTCAGTTTAAAGTAGTAGACACTTTATTGGAATGTACAAAAGGGGCAAACTCTGAATATAATCAGGGACATTTATAAATATTTTTTCTTAGTGGTATTTCTGTAATTTAGGTTTTTAAAAATGTTTAATTTTATACCTTTTATTAATTGTTTCTTTTTTATATTAAAAGGATTTATATGTTGGCAAGTATCCATTAAAGAATGATTCATCATACAGTCGTTTGATAATTTAAGAAAATTATAGGTTTTTTTATGGTGATAACTTGAAGTAGACACCAAGATGTGTTGACAGGTATGAGAGATGGTTAATAGTGAAAAGTATAATAAAGCATTTTGTTAAAAAATTCTCCCCATTCTTGAGAGAAGTGGAACACAGCATGTGCATAAAAGTTGAGACCTTCTTTATGTAGTTTTGTATAAAACATTAATAATACATTATAAAATTAATAAAAAACAAAAATAATTAACAAAACATTAAAAAAAATTAATGCTCTTAACAAGCTTTTATGTATGATTAAAATATTTCTGAATTGAAAATTGTATAGATAAATAAGAATTAAAAGGTTTAGTTCAACAGACATGTCCTTATCTGGTTAATGATATTTTAAGAACTCTCATTGAAACAAAATGCTATATAATTGTCACAGGTATAAGAAAATAATGGTTATTGGTTTCATTACTTAAATATTTGAATATATTTTTATTTGTTAATGCTTGGCTTTGGTCATGTTTCTTGTTAAATGAATTAAATGTAAATACCATAAGGAATCTTGTGTAGGAATTCTCTCAAAGTTTTTATTTGTGTGAAGGTTGGTGAATTTCTTGAATTTTTTTTCTTTACAAATTCTTAAATATTTCAGAAGTCTCAATAGAATTAATGTAATTTTTGTATTAGAAGTACATTATTAAAAATGTATGATAGAGATATTTAAATCAGAACAATGATTATTTACCAATTTTGTTAGCAAAATAGTTTCAAAAGATATGGTTCTGAAATACATTCTGAATATTATTGGCCATTCCTTTTGTTTTTATGTAATAAGTTTTCCTTACTTATACTTATTATTTTTATAGCATTAGGGTAGGATGTTTACTTTAAAGGAAATGCACTTGATTGTGCACAGTGCTACAGTAAATCCTTAAAAAATAACACTGTAAAAGGAAGTTGTTTCAAAAGGTACAAGAGCAGTAGAGATATCAAATGAGTCACTGGAAAGGTGATGAATTACTCTTTATTTTTCTTCTAACATTTGAACACAGTTTAGACTTGCACTTAACTCTTATTTCTGTAAACTATTTATTGTTGTTGTTTGAAGTTTTCATCCCAGAATACACAGTATTTTTATTCACAATAATTTTTCAACTCATCTGTACAACCAAAATTAGTTTAGTTATAAGTCAAGTATATAAAAGTGACCACAATATTTGTATAAAGCTCAAACTGTTTTTATATACAGCTTAGATTAAAATATAAAATTATTGGAAGTACTCATGCTTTGAACGTGAAATTTTTTTTGACTGTGGTATTTTCTATTTGAATGTACAAAGTTTATAAAGTGTAAAGACTACGCTATGTGTTTAAAGTGATAAAAGCAGTTAAGTGACCTGCTCAGACTTCTCATGTAAGAAGTTAGATAGATACATACAGTTTTGGAAGAATCTGAAGGCCATGAAGGAAGTCTCGCTGAATGTGAGGTTAATCTTAGTCCATAACATGTTATACCTATGAAACATCTCTAGAAAAGATACTTTGAGCTAAATAGTGCAGTAAAAAATGATTAACTTGTCAGCTTGTCTGGTAAGAGATACCAAATCTAAATATAATTTCAAAACTTGGGCATCTTGGGCATGTATTACAACCAAAGAAGATGATGGTACCAGTTTTATAAGTAATTCAAAAACAAAACCTTAACACATAAAACACTGCTGTCCATGATGGAACTCTTAGGGATTGACAGATCCATGTCCAAAATAAATTTCCCTTTGCAATGAAAAGTGATGTTGTCTGTACTTTCCTCACCCTGTTTTTTAATTTTGCATAGTTTAATGAAGTTTAAGAAGTTTCTGTTGTTTAAGAAACTTAATTATATAGGTTTTTAATCTGTATGTGTATAGTTATGTCAAAAAAAGAAATTCTAGGACTGTCAAAAAGTAGAAAATAAATAAATGAAAGAATTTTTATCTAAGTGATACTATGAAGGAATAGCACTGGTTTTCAGTGTTTTACTTTTCTTTCACACAATACTGAAGGTATTTCTAGATTTTTATGGTTGTAACTGCCATGTATGATGTATTTTTAAAAAAAATTGTTGAGGTTTATTTTTATGAGCATTATGTATCCATTTTTCTGAGTATAAAGTATATACTGTTTAACTGAATCATTGATTAGGTACAAAGCTATTAAAGTACACTTCAAAAATTACTCCTCACAAATCTAAAATGGTACAGTGTTTAAAACTTAAAAATGTTCAGTTACTTCCAGGTAATTATATATTATGGTGGATCTGGTAAAGCATTCTAAATAGTTTTGGTCTGTTTGATATGTCAGTAAATAATATTTTGAAATGTACTGAGTATAATGATATTAACATTTCTAATAAAATAGAGAAAGAATTTTTATTTGTGTTTCCAAGCACAACATTTACTTCACAAGGATCTTGACAAAGGCAGATTGGAGATGTTTAAGTTGTTATTTGTCACATATATTCAAATTAACTTTGTATACTAAACAGTCTTTAAAAAACAAATAAAAGCTTTTAATTTATATAAATATGTAACTAAATATCTGAGTAGCAATTTTGCTTTAGGAATGGTAAGAAAATAAGTAACTAATGTGACTAAAACAAAACTACTTTAAAAATATTTCACTAGGATACACACACACACACACACACACATGTACATTAAGTAAACAGAAACATTTTATGCATAAATCTAGTGACTGTAAATAAAAAAATGTATATATGTACATATGTAACAATTTTTAATATGAAGGACTGTGCAAATTGAAAAAGTGTGAATAACTTCTTTTATATTAGTGTCATCATTAGTTTTGTGTTTTTCCTATTTGTTACTAATTGAACTCTTTCTTGGTCTTACTGCTTGCTTCTACTGACTGTAGTTAACTAAAGAATATTATTGGATATTGTTATAAGCTATATTTCTTTCATGCTCAGACTTGCAGTGTTCATGTATTTATGAATCTCTTGGTTGGTTATTTGTACAATAACAGGAGAATGTACATGAATTCTCACACCAGTTTTTCTTCTGATGTTTGCCTTTTGTTTTCCATGGCTGCTCATTATAAATACTGTCTCCTTTTTCACTGTGAATAAATTTCATATTTATAAATAGAATGTAATTCAAATAGCTCTAAACCTACATGGACTCGTTCACTATCTTTAACCTCAGGTACAGTTTTCCATCTTATCCAGTAGTAGCCAGATGTTCTTTTTAACACGTATGCAAATATAAAGACTTTATGATAATTCTGAGGTGTAGAATTTCTTAGCATTGACCATGTATATGAGTTATGTTGAAGAGTTTCTTGGTTAGAAGAGGCTGGACAAATGCAGAAGGTGAGTATTGGAGACTTTAGCTTATGTCATGTCCACTCTAAGTATTTGTATAATTCCGTGTTAGTTTGAAAGATATCAGATAGGTACAGTATTACAATTTCTTGTAAGACATTTTCACTTTTAAGTGCTAATACAACATTTTAAAATACGTTAACTATTTTTAAAGAGAAATTAGGCAGGTGGTTTATGTGATGCATTCTCCAATGAGAAATTTAAACTTTTTTAATAGAGAACGATAGATGGCGCTATAAGGTAGTATAATAAACTAGATTATAATAAATAAACGTTACTCTGCGAGAATTTTGTATTATGATGGTACGTTATCAGGGTTCTCATTATACACGTCAAAACCTGTTAGCGTAATAATATGGAACTATTTTGATGCATGTAAAGCAAAAAATGCATAAATAATTTTAATCGTTCTGCTGATATGAAATAACTTTTCAGCTAAATATTACCACTATTACTGAATCTGCGCTGTGGACTACGAAATAATAAATATGTTTTTGTTAACGATTTAATGTTTCCTAAAATCTATGAATGTGTTTGCAAACTAACCTTGAAAAACTAATGTACTAATCATTAATCTGTAAGGAATTGGGTAATTTTGTCAAAGTTAAACGTAGGCATTATCCTCTCCGAAATTTTAACACAGAATCAATCAAGAAGGATAAGTTTATATGAAATGACTAAAACTGTAGAGAAACGTACATGAAGCTCTAGATTATGATCCGGTATTGTTAGCTGAGTGTTAACTATTTGTATTACCTACTTTATCATATATATTCTAATCGTACACAAATTACACAATATACTGGAAGAATGAGCCCCGTGAAATTTCAACCGAAAAATACCATGTCTCAGTGTATGGCAAACATGAATGTAAATGCGTTATAAAAGTGACGAATCATACCATTATTCGGATTGAAAAGAGTTGGTGGTGGGTGTTATTCACTTGTTGCCTTCCATCCAGTCTATCAAATTAAAATTAGAGACGGCTAGATCAAATAACCTGCGCGAAATTCAACAGTGGTAAGCTTAAGAGATTATAATGCTAAAAATTTGAGGCTCTAGTTCCGGCAGTGGACACAGCACAGATAGTACGTTGTACAGTTTTGTACTTAAAATAAGCAACCAGTTCTTCCACGTTGGAAATCAGAGTTACACCCTTGATTTTTATCACTTTGATTCAGAGAAGAGCATAAATATTCATATAAAAACTTTTCTGTTGTTATTAACTAACCTGTATTATTTGATACAGGCCCTAACTTAGTGCATATTAATGTTTGATCTGTCATGTAAAATGTCAAAGGCAGTCGTATAGACACTGTATGTTTTGTGGTTAGGTATGATTTGTCGTGTATGTGTGAGAATAACGAAACAAATATAGGTTAAAGACTTGAGTTTTCATTATAGTATGTATTATTTCATCATGCTGTATTTTTATTACTGTTATAACATACCTTACTATTTTTTTCATTTTTTTCTTTCGACATTTAAATTCATCCGCAGGATTTGAGGTGTAGCAGTTAACACATTTAAAGTAATTACGTTTGGAACTTAACAATTTTTACTGAGTCAAAAGCATCAGTGCAAGCGCTGTATTTTGTTAACACGTAATGGTATTCAATAGCACGTCTTCAAAGATAGTTTTGAAAGTTAAGTGACCCATCGCTCTCTCTACAGGAAGATTTAAACAGTATTCCACATCTTGAACAGTTGATAAATTGAAACGATATCAAATTAAATAACTGCGTTTATTCTGAGTTGGTTAAGAAAACGTTGGGAAGTTTAAAGAAATGATAAGACTCCTGAGGCAGATAATATTCCCCCAAGGGTTTTGAAGGAAGTTAAAGATTGGATATGTGAGCCACTTATTACTATTTTTTTCATTTTTTGAATTATGGACAGGTACTATAGGATTGGAAGCTAGCGAATGTAACTCCTCTTTTCAAACGAAGTAACAATTATTTTAGTAATTACAAACTCCCTTAATCTTGCATCAGTTGTGAGAAAAGTTTTGGAAAGAGTTATAAGGTGCTTTGCAACGTTATTTAGTCGTTTAACAAAGTTTAGAGTTTTATTGGATAATTTATGTGGTTTCCCTGAGGGTTGTCACAAGTGAAGTTCAGTTAGACTGGATTAATGTTACAAATGATGTACTTCATGATTCAGTCTTTCTCCTGGGACCGTTGGTTTTTTTTTTATTTACATCAATGATATAATGAAGGAATAGGCAATAAATTACTTAAATTTTCAGACAATATTAAGGTTGTGGGTGTTGCTAGTTGTATAGATGATGCTACTGATTTACAAAACGATTTTGATCACACAATGAGTTGGGAAAATAAATTGCATGTGGGCAATCATAATTTTAATTAGAAGTACAACCTGAGTGTGAATAAACTTAACAGTCCGTGATGACGAGAAAACCCACTTATAGAGAAAAATATACATGTAAAAACGGCTGATGTGGGGAAAAAAGCACTATATTGAGGAGCTAACGTTTAGACCTTCTTCGGTCATCGTCATATTCACAAAGAAACAAAGATGGAACTGACCGATAGCTGACTACATGTTTGAAGGCGATTGTGTAATTGCGTGTAGGAATGTAGAGGGCGTGTTTAGATGTTTGATTGTGTTTATTAATATATGTGTAAAGATGTTCCTTTTTTATTGGTTTATTTTGGGCTTAAGTTGTTGTATAAGTAAGGCTTTTTTAATTTTGTGTTTGTTTATGTTTGTTTCTTTATTTAGTTTTTCGGTGTTTTCTATGGTTATGTTGTGTTTATTTGATTTACGGTGTTCGAAAACGTGTGAAGGTGACTTTTTGTGTTCTTTGAATCTGGTTTCCATTTTACTTTACCAGTCGTGTTTACATATATAAGCTCAACAGTGTCATGAAAGAAAGGATTATTGGTGTTAATAATTGATCAGACTATCCAATCAGTGTTTTAGTAGTGCAAATAGTAATTCGTATTTTATTTACATAAATATTGAAAACAAGTATTGAAAAGTTGTAATTTCTTTGTACAAATTACTAGTTAGGCTACATTTGGAATATCGTTTTCAGTCTTGGGCTTCTTATCTTAGGAAAGACATTGAATTGTTCGAAAAGGTTACTTAAATGGTGTCTTGGATGAAGGGATTTTCTTAGGAGGAGATGATGAAATCTTTTAAATTGTTTTCTCTTGATAAAAGAAGATTTAGGGTGGGTTCTGATTAAGGGAAATGACAGTGTTGATGTATCATCTTTTTCAATATTCATATGTAACACAAATACACATACAAATTTTGGCAGGGTAGATGTCTTCAGCTAAAATAGTTTCATTTATCTAAGAAGGTGGTTAGCTTTTGGAATTGATTGCTTTCATATATGTAGAGGTAATAAATTTAAGTAAATTTAAGGAAAAACATGATAAATATACGAATTATAAGGCCTGGCTTTCAAACTTTTTATTTTCAATTATTTTAGCTAAATTTATTGGGATGGACCAGCAGGTCCCCTGTTGTCCCAGAACGTTATGATATAATAATAAAATCCACGTGCCAGTCGGTCACCGTTGAATTTTCCGAATGAACGCTCAATGGTACACATCGTTTTTGTAACTACACTACGTTCTGTTTGTTTCGTAGTTTTTTACTATGTTTATTTCATTTCAGTAAGTCATTTTGAAAAGTTTTTTTAGACTTGTGAACTATTACGGTTCGAAAGCAAAAATAGCATAGTAGATGGATGACACACAACACTTTGATAAGCTTCTGACAAAACTAACAGGCAGTATTTCCGTAAATGTGTATAACAAAATCCCCGTCACGTCAACTATGCTCGCCTTTTCAGCCGTGGGGACGTTATAATGTGACGGTAGATCCATCTATTTGTTGGTAAAAGAGTAGCTCAAGAGTTGGCGGTGGGTCGATATGACTAGCTGCCTTCTTACACTTCAAAATTAGGAACGGCCAGCGAAGATAGCACTCGTGTATCTCTGTGCGAAATTCAAAACAAACCAAAAACTGTTTTTTGTCTGTACGAACTTCTTCCATTCATCATTGGTTATGTTTAATTGTAATTCACTGACTTGCCATCTTTGTAGGAGTTCGTGAGATTAAGTACATGGAGGTCTGGCGAGGTTTAGTGGTTAGGGCGCTTGACTCGCAATCCACGTCACCGAACGTGCTCGCACTTTCATCCATGGGTACGTTATAAACTATGATCTGTCCAACTATTCGTTGGTAAAATAGTAGCCCGAGTGTTTAAGTTGGGTGGTGATGACTAGTTGCCTTTCCTTTAGTCTTTCACTGGAAAATTATGGACAGGTAGCACAGACAGTTTTGCGTGAACTTCAAAACGAACTAAGCTGAGTGCACAGAATCTACTTCTGCTGCAAGGAGCGCATACATGTTAAACGTCAATCAATACCATGCGTTAATTTGAAACGTACAAATTTCAGTCATTATATGCTTGACATTTTTAAACGTATTGTTTGTTTATTTTGAATTTTGTACAAGGTTACCCGAACGCTATCTGTGCTAGCCGTCCCTAATTTAGCAGTGTAAGACTAGAGGAAAGGCAGCTAGTCATCACCACCCACCGCCAACTCTTGGGCTACTCTTTTACCAACGAATAGTGGGATTGACCGTCACATTATAACGCTCCCACGGCTGAAAGGCTGAACATGTTTGGTGTGACGGGCATTCGAACTCGCGACCCTCCTGTTACGAGTCATGAGCCCTAACCACCTGACCATACTGGGCCAAACTATTACCGTCTATATGGGTACAATATTCGTAGATTGTTACTGAACAATTACGGCGCATGTTTGGTGCAACTGGGATTTGAACCCGCGACCCTCGGATTACGAGCCAAACGCTTTAACACACTTTGCCATAACGGGTCATTTGTAAAATTTAAGTGTTGTACTTTATCACAAACATTTATAAACCATTATTCTATTAGTGTAATACACTGTAAATGTTTCATATTATGACTATGTAGGTATTTTATCAATTACTGATTTAAAACTACTCTGGTTCTAAGATAATGACCTTGTTTGCAACTAGGAACCCAGATAACTTTCTCAGTTATAATGGTTTTAATGATTATTTTGTCTTACTGTTTTTCTTTTAATTAATAAACTTCTAACATTTTAATTTTATAATTTAAGCCTGTAATTCACGTAATGTTGTTAGCATATTTTTAAATTCGAGTGCATGTCCATGCATCCGACAGACAGCTCAGTTCCAACACATCATGTAAGGTCTTATGTCCACTTTGTTAATTTGCACAGAAGAAAGAAAAAATCTATCTGGTCTCTTAATTTTAAATAACTATGTTTTTGTGTAGGGACCTCTTTCAGAATAAATAAATATGAAGTTCATATACCATGCTGTGTTGTAACTTACGGAGTGCTTAATTCTTCTCGTGATTCATGGCATGCGCACGTTTTACTGACGTCACGACAATATAAATTGTATTGTTGAACGTTCCTTATGTAATGACATTTTAATAGGAGTGTCAGACAGACAACACATTACTTTGTGTTGTGATTTGAGCGATTGAAACAAGTTACCCTCTCTAGACGGCCTTCGTCCCCCTTTTGGGGAAATTATTTGATAAGTACGATCCACGATGTCCTGTGGTGACACCTGAGTTGGTAATTAATTATATCATAGGTTATGCTTTTTGAAATGTCTTATTCTTGAGTATAAGGCTGAATGAAATGTGTTTTGGTAATAACAGCATACAAAACTTGGATAATACTATCACCTTAAGTATGCTAGCTTAATCCTAGGTCCTCTCCCTTCATCACGAAATAAAATACTACTCTTCGATGTGTTTTATATTTGGTTCTATAGAAATTTATACGTTTTTATGGCTTTGAAATTCAGATTGAAAAATAAAAAGAAAGTTTATTTCACCTTGCACACATTGTGCCAATTGAATGAACATTGCCTGTTATTGTTGGCACTCTGGGTTCAGTCAGAATGAACCGCTTGTAGCTAATGAAAAATTAATGTACTTCTAAAATTGTAAGCCTGTAAATAAATGTGAAGTACATGCGAGAGAGACGCACGATTAAATGGACAGAAAATGAAGTTGTGCTTCTTTCAGAGCAAGTTTGATTGTTTGTCATATTTGTAGTTAAACCATGATTACACTATTCATGATGGCAAATTCAAACCTGTCAAAAACATGAGTGGACAACGTAAAAACTTCTAAAATTGTGTAATAGCCATGGTACTCGCTTCCCATTCTTTGGATCGAGTCCCATCGTCCGAGTAGTTCAGCGGTGGGGGAGTGTTATAGTGTGGCGGTCAGTCCCATAATTCTTTCTTGAAAGTTTAGTCGAATATTTGGCCGTGGGTGGTGTTTTCTTCCATTCTACATTTTCAAAATTATTGATGTCCAGTGCAAGCAGCCCCAAGATAGCTTTATGTTGAAACCCGTTATTAAACACAGCTTATTGTATATTATTAATGAAATGTAATTATTGAAGTGCACGAAATTGTGATGGGTATGTTTCACGTACGTGTTTGCATGAATGAAACTTTGAACTTCAGAAGTTACAGTATTAGTTTCTGTTCATTAGGCTGTCGTGAAAGCTTGACCAAAAATATTTATTATGAAGTTCACAGCAAAACATTTCTTATGTAAAATTGGCATGTTGTCCAGAAATATTGAAACACTAAAACAGAGTTGGATCAAATGCAGAATTATGATGCGACGGTTATCTTTTGGGAACAATATTTTGGAATTGTTTCAATCCTGCTTAATAATAGTATCCATATAATACAGTTATTTTTTAAATGTGTGTGTCTATTTTTGATTGCTATATAAGGTTATTTACTTCTGACTAATATCAATTAAAATACGAAATATAAAGAAAATTATTAACTCCACCATAACCTCCACCCCTTCCCCTTAGCCAGTTGGTAAGTCTGAGGACCTACATCGCTAAAAATCGGGTTTGGATATCCAGTTGGCACAACACAGATCGTTGTGTAGCTTTGTGTGTAACAAAAAACCCCACCATATACAATATTTGTGTTGTTGTTTTTTTTCAAATAATCTTCGGAGGATTAAAGTTGTATTTCCAGTCCAAATTTTACCGCATTTGTAACATGAGATTTTCATATTTTACCTGGTCATTATGAATGCAAGGGTACCTGGTTCATATTTCGTTGTTGCGAAATTACGCTTCACACTTTAAAGCCTTTTCCTGGGCTTTAATAGTGGTTGTAAAATCCACTATTCCGTCGGAAGAGGGTTGGCTGCGGATGTTGTTTATCAGCTGAGTTTACTCTGCTGGTTATAAATGGTTGACGGATAGGGTAACTTTACTCAAATGTTCGTAACAAATAAACATGTTTTAGCTTTTGTTATTCGCCCTTTTCATTCATGTCCGCGGCTGGGACATCGACAAGTGTAAGGATTTCCAACGTTAATATCAAAGGTTTAGTTCCCATAAGCGGATACAGCAGATAGCCCGAAGTGGCTTTGCTGTAAGAAAACACGCACCTTTTGTTCATATGCTACATTTTTAGACGGCGTTAGCAACTGAAGCTTTTAGTTGAAACTCTCAAAATTTAAAATTGGTTTTATATTTGATTTGGAAGTTGATTTCTAATACCACACTATATTTGTGTAATTGTTCTCGATATGCAATATTTATGCAAATCGCATATTCTGATAGTCGAGTTTTAATTAATTCGGCCATTTATAGTGGGCAATATGACTTGTACGATAAATACGTTGCGAAATATTCAGAAAGACTGCTGTCGCGAATCATTAACAGTTGAAAATCGGTTTAATTATTTTTAAACCAAATAAATGATGTCTTCTCACTTGTAAATTACAGTTCGAGGGGAAAAAAACACGCTTATCTTGGTGTATTAAAGATAAAGCATTTTAAAATATAAGTTAATGAAAATCTGTATATTAATTCTCACAGAATATGCACTTAAAAAGTAATTTCATAAGATATTTACTGTCACGACGTCCAAGTTATCTTTCTCTTTCTCATGTTGACCGATCTGAAACAAACCGGGTGTTGTCTTATGTCGTGGTCGGGGTGTAATATGACGTGATCAACATTCCCCGACCCACTAGGTCCGGGCCAGGCGGACTTAATCGTGAGTGCCAGCGGGTATTGCACGGCGGCCATGCTGCCCCTATTTGCCCCTGCGTGTCTGCCGTTGATAACAGTGGAGATAGAAGTTCAACAACACTTACGTGGAGAGGCCGTTTACTGTTCATTGTTCTGGTTGGTTTTGAACTCGCCTTTCTTCTGGTGGGAAGTATAGAGTGAATATAAAGTGAGGAAAGAATCTGACTATGCAAAGTGTTTAAATGTGTGTGGATAGCTTTCATATATGTGCATAATTTAAGCTACAGGTGTTTGTGTATGTAAGCATTCATATTGAGAATATAAAATGTAACTATTTTTTTAATATTCACACACATACACACACACGTTTTTCCACATAGGAGCTATAAAATATTAAGACAGAAATAATAATAAAAGAATGCATCTACAGCAAGCCATGAAACACATAATAATGATGATCATCGTTTTAAAATCACACCCAGAAAACTCGCTTGACCGACATGTCAGAACAAGCTGTTTTGATTTTAAAAATTACACATCATGTCAGAAATTAAACATTAGTCCCTGTGACAGCTTCATTATATACTCTGTCTGAAGGAAATAAACGGGAAATCAATTTGAAGATTGGAACCATTTTCACAAAATTGCTACTTCGAGATATACTTCTTAATCTACTAACAAGTAAAGATGCGTATAGATGTTTCTCAGGTAGTTTACCTTGAACTGGTATTTCGCTACAAGTGTGTATTGATATAAAAAACACTTCGTGTTTTATTTGAGCCTAGTGAGATTTTGAAGTATTTGTTGGTATAGAAAATCATGTTCACAACAAAGAGCTCCGGCAATGCCAGGTGGTTAAGGCACTTGTAATATGAGGGTCGCGAGTTCGAATTCCCGTCACACTAAACATGCTTGCTCTGTCAGCCATGGGTAAGTTATAATGTGATAGTCAATACCACTATTCGTTGGTAAAAGAGTAGCCCAAGAGTTAGCGATAGGTGGTAGTGAGTACCTGCCTTCCCTCTAGTCTTACACTGCTAAATTTCGGACGGCTAGCGCAGATAATCCTCGTGTAGCTTTGCTAAACCAAATCACAACAAAGTACAATTAATTTTCCTATTTATCTGAATATTATTAAGCTTAAACAGGTAAGCGCATATGGGTGATGAAAACGAAATCCCTTCTTTGAAATGATTAACTTGTACTGAATTTACTAGTAATTCATTGAGAATCATAGGTTTCATTCCTGGACAGTTTGTACTTGGTATAGGAGTGTTTCAATAGCTTTAGTAGAAGGAGTTTAGTATCTTTTAGTCCCTCAATCGCATACGAACCTGTTTTTAACTGAGACCACTGCAAACGACATCTCTCGTGGACATTGTCCACTGACACAAATGTTATTTCAGTCATTAGTATCGTATTATTGAAAGAGGGAGAAAGAATAGATATGAAAATTATTCTAGTGTAGGAAAAAGGAATTTAGGTAAAGAATGGCTGATACACTGTATGATATTCCGTCTATTCCAAGTAAAGCTAACATGTCTTTGGTGAATTATTTTCCACGTGTAGGATGACGTGTGTATGGTTTATCGGGTATAATAATTTTAAATACAAGGCTATCTATATGTAAACCTCGGATCACTTTCAACCCAGTAGGAAGTTGTGTTCCTAAAACTGAGAATAAATATTCAACCGTTTGAATAATATCTAAATGTTTGTTCTACATTTGAATTAATAACTAGCTTCGTGGTTTGAACACGAGTCATTCCACATCTTTGTGATGGACTTTTCTTTCGACAGTTGGGATCTGATACGATATTTTTAATTGTTTTTATAATTTGATGCATTATTAAAGAGGTTATAGTCGAGTGTTTTTCTTCTATGTGATTTAAGTGTTTCACGTGTGAGCACATTTAATAATCGATTAAGGAGACTTACCGAATAGTGAAAGTGGAGTATCTTAGGGTTACAAATGTAGAAAGGATTTAGGAATATAATGCATGGTTAGATTAAGTAAATCATTTGAACGTACTTGTTTTTTTCTCGTGATATTTTGTGAGGTAAGCGAACTATGTTTACAGTTGAGAGACATCATAAAGTTTTCAGCAGAGAATATGTTTTATAACAATTTTTTTTCCGCTTAACTAATTTCATAATCCGATTGGATCACTTAGACGTGTAGTAGGCGTGCTAAAGTTTTTCTTAACTCCACCCTGTTAACAAGGCATTGGTCACATGATTATACACTCATACTGAAGTGCACAGGGCTTCAGTTAGTGTAGTCAGAGTGACGCATGCAAGTTTCAAAGAACGCTTGCTTTCTCTCGTGCGAGAAGGGGATATGAGTATAGGCCTCGAGATTTTGGAAGGTAGAAGCGCAGTCACGCTAACTATACAGTGTGTCGGGCGTAGATCCCAGCTGTCGTTGTCTCGTGTTAGTGCGCGTGTTTAGTGGGACGCAGCTGCTACTACGTAGAATATCAAGAAAAACTCCTAGATACAATGCATTAGATTTGTTAAAGACGTATCGCCTCTAACGTACAGCCTTTATAAGGTACTTGTGTATTGCGCTTGTAACTCCAACTCTGTAAAGAAACCTCACTGAGGGTAATTTCTTTGTACCTTTTGTGTTGCTTCGCAGACTTGTATAGTTTTGTACACATACATACGTACATTAGGAAAGACGATCCGTTGTTTGCCTTCTTTGGAACAATGTTTACGTACGCTGGTCCTCCTCACTACACTCCTCCTACGACCTATATTGCTCCTACTGTGGGAACTATGACTGGAATGAGTACAATGGGGCCACCACCTTCAGCTCCTCCACAGATGCCCACTCCAGTAAGTCCTGAAACCAAAAGACGACGATTTGTGTGAGTATATAAAACTTGATCTCCTTATGAAACTGTTATAATAAACCGGATAAATTTTTATGTTACTCGTTGACGTAAATTAGTTCGTAGATTAACCTGTTTTAAGTAAATGGTAGAAAAGAACAAGATACGATAATGAAGTAGCAATGAATATTTATTATCCGCAGGGGACGGTAATTCGTTCTGTACGATGTGAAGACAGAATTTAACCCTACCATAATAACATGTATTCCATTATCTGTAAAGCAAATTTGTAGAATAATTTTGTTATACTTGATGTACACGAGTTTTACAGGCAACCTTCAGTTTGTTTGTCTGTTTAAAGTATGATAAGTAGTTTAGCACGTACGTAAATTAAATAACAATAAAAATTAATTTGTATGCGACTAAGAACTGAAAATGCGTCATATGAAAACTCTCGCTGAGAAACTGCATTTTAAACGTTACAGAAATAAGACGCGAATCATTAAAGTAACAGGTTTATTTGGATGTGAAATATATGATTGGAAGAGATAGATAATTAGTAAGAAAAAAACAATGGATAATTGAAAGAAAAAATCTCTTCAGTAATGTTGCAAATGTTCGTAAGTAATATGAGAAAGGTAAAAATAATCTACCGTATGTGTGACCTAACAAAATAATTCTTTACATGTTAAAATAATTTTACTTTTCGCTCATAACGTGAAGCTCAAAATATGTAAAATAGTATTTGTGAAATATAATTACAGCTCTCCTAAATGTATAGGTTTTGTAGTTTTAATAGGAGAGTACCTCATGTTCTACAGTTCTTCTTTACGGTGTGAATAATGTAGAAAACATTTCAACGATAATGACATGAAACAAAAACACGAGTGTTCAGACAGACCTAAAATAATATAATTTAAAATTTTAAAGCAAATTTAATAAGCCATCCACTGTAAGAAGCTGATGCCTGAAAAGTTGTATCCTCGTCAATTCATTTAAATAACAGGTCATTGTAGAGCCGAGCGTGGACCTGCGTTGGCATACCGAACTGTATATTTTCGGGTCCAATGCTCGATTCTCGTTATCAAAAAAAAAAAAAAATCGCTCCGCGATTCGGACCGTGATGTGTTGCAAGAGTGACAGTCGAATCCCACTATTAAGAGAATCATTGGTTTCCCAAAGTTGGCGGTGAGGGCTGTTAATCGAGTGTTTTTTTAATCTTTTTGTAGTCTAATCAAATCAAAATTAGGAACGGCTAGTACAGTGACGTTGCACGAATATCCGCGCATTTGTTTATCTATTTATCTATATTTAAATGATAAAACATTGCAAGTTGGTGTATGTTTTAAATAATACAATACAGAAAGAGTGAACTAATTTTCGGTTAGTACATATCACTAACATATACTTAAAATAGTTCCATTCTCCAATATCTGAATCAGTGTAAAAACATTATATATAAAAAACAGTATTCTAATATTTCAAGTGAAGCTGAGAGAATACCCATTTTTCCAGTCGATGTATTTAATAGAAGTTTATTACACTTTAAAAAGTTAAGTCAGTAATTTTTATTGTTTATATTTAAAATTTGATGATGCCAATTTGATTAGGTATTTGTACAACATATTTATTTATCCCAGTAAAAAATTACCATTTGTTGATAATAATAAGTGTGAATTCATGATGTCATAAAAACGCGCATGTTCTAGAAGTCTCAATATAAAATCATAATGGGGGAGCATTATAACGTGACGAGCTATCCCATTATTCGTTGGTAAAAGAGCAGCCCAAGAGTTGTCGGTGGATGATGATGATGACTAGGTCTCTCCCCTCTTGTCTTTCACTGCTAAATTAGAGATGGATAGCGCAGACAGGCATCGCGTAGCTTTGCGCGAAATTCAAAACAAGCCAAACTAACCCGAATGCTTTCTAAAGGTGGGCTTTTCTTCTACAGGGGTAAACTTTCGAAAGCGCTTGGTTATAAGGTTTTCGTTTTTTGATACTTGTGTGTTTGTGGTGTATTAAAAGTCTAAGTTGAAGGAATAAAGTAATGAAAGAGATGTGTTATCGTATGGCGTTAAAGATCTCGAAAGCTCGCACATACTGATGTGATATCAAAGCGTGAAGATGAAATCTAAATTCGTTTTGCGTACATACAATTAATAGCGTTGTATCCGAACTAATTCACTGTTGTTCATTTAATCCATGGTCGTTCGAAAGAATCGTGTTAGATGTAACGTAAAATATTCTCTCGATATTTTATATTTTTTATATGTGACAATGGATATTAAGAGAAGAAAGCCGGTATGACTCTAGAAATCACCTGCTCCATTACAGGTAATCACGGTTGAGTCTGCTGATCGATTAGCCATCAAATAAGCTTCTATTTCCTTGGTGTGCTTCCTGCAAAATGTGCTCGCTGCAGGGCGGTGATAGAATAACGTAAACCGTTGAGATTGGCTGCGTACCGAACATGGCACTTTTATTCACATACAAAAGAAAATGAATCATTTCCTTCTCCCCCCCCCCCTTCATTTTCCTTTTATTATATTCTTTATCTTTGTGGGTAGATCCTGTGTGTGCGTAGCTTCAACTCGTATATCAGCCGTATATATTTGAAATGAAATATGCCAATCACATTCTGTGTTCATGTAAGATGCTTATGAAGATTCCGCTTACGTTCTATACTGATAATATATTACCATGCAAATTTAAAGATGTTTCTAGTGACATATATATAAAAGCATCTGACTGAGGTCTGAAAAGACTAATATAAGAATCGAAATTAAATTTACTATTATTCAGTGTGGATACAAACAAAACAACTGAAATACAACAGCAGTGAAACTGTATATAATTCATTACATTTTTCTTTATAAGAATACACAAAACGCTAATTGTTTTTAATATCCTGTCTGACAATACCGCGTTGTTTTTAAAATAAATAACGTTATAAATTTCCGTGATTTTGTTGTTGTTGCAAGTAAAACCGTGTTTATGGCACTCGTGTGAAAAATATACTCTAGTAGCGACAACTTATGAAAACTACCATAAACGCCATAAAATTCAAAAATATGAATAAATAAGAGGAAATCCTCATTAGCCACGACTCTTGTAATTCTGTTAGGCGGGATTAGAGAAATTATTTTTTGAACCTTTTTTTTTATCAGTTACATTTTTGTATGACATCAGTACCAAGCGTGGGTGGTGCATATACCAGTATACCTGATTCGATTTTGTTACTCATCAGGATCTGTACGATCCTACCTTAAAATTGAAATTCTTTCAGGCAGGATTAGAGTAATTTAAGCTATGAGACCTTGGGCGTGGTCAAATATATCAATCAAAAAAGGTTTGACCTCCTGAATCCAAAACTATAATTAGATGTTAAATCGTGCAAAAAAAGAATAAAAAACAGCTGTTCTATGAGCCACGGCGAAAAATTAATATGGATTTAGAACACAGTTTTAGTTGTCTGAGGATAGAATACGAGGGAATCAATATCCCTCTCCGTTATGTTAATATAATGACCAGTTTTTGAGAAAGTGGTTATAGTTATAACACATTTTTAGGTTTATAGTGTTTTCTAAGTTCATTCGGATGGACCAAGCACCTATATTTTGAATTTTTTGTTGTGGCTTTGCTCAATCCTGTGCAATGGCTATTAGAGTTATGGCCAACAAGAAGATCAAATTCCAAAATTTAGCTTTACAAGGCCTCACAGTGGTATGTCTGTAGATTTACAACGCTGGAAACCCGGTCGATACCTCAATGTGTAGCTTTATACTTGAAGTCAAACAAACAGAAACAAGGCGTTATAACACTTCAGGCCTACCACTGATCAGTCAAGGGACTCTTTTTCGAGAACATTTGTTACATAGCTCTCCAAATAATTGTGTTAAATGTAGGGTCCAGAGTTAGCATGCTGGACTATGTATGGATATGTTCATCGTTCGCACACTTGTTATCGCAAAAAGTAATAATAATGGTCACTTTTCGAACTTTTAGGGTCGTGGGTATGTTATAAGAGTGATGGTCAAATCCCATTATTCGGTCATATAAAAATAGTCCTAGAGTTGGTGATGGGTGCTATTGACTTAAGCGTCTTTCTTCTAGTCTATCATTTCTCATTTCGAGACAGATAGAACGAGTATCCCTTGAGTAGTTTTGGGCTGTTTTCCCCAAAACAAACGTTATAAAAGGTGCGTAAACGTACGAATGAATGTGTTAACATTGTAATACACACCACTTTCATTCTGTTTTTACTACAAGTAGGGGCCTGGCATGGCCGAGCGCGTTAAGGCGTGCGCTCGTAATCCGAGGGTCGCGGGTTCGTGCCCGCGTCACGCTAAACATGCTCGCCCTCCCAGCCGTGGGGGTGTATAATGTGACGATCAGTCCCACTATTCGTTGGTAAAAGAGTAGCCCAAGAGTTGGCGTTGGGTGGTGATGACCGGCTGCCTTTCCTCTAGTCTTACACTGCTAAATTAGGGACGGCTAGCACAGATAGTCCTCGAGTAGCTTTGTGCGAAATTCTAAAAAACAAACAAACAAATACTACAAGTAGTTTAATCTACATAGATTATCATTATGCTTTTAAAGCGTATGCACTTTATAAATGATAATTGTGGATATATAATTATATTCATGAAAATATGCATAAGCAATGTATCGCTTTAATCGGTATTGATTTTATTATGAATTCTTTTGATTTCAAGTTTTAATGTTATATTGATATTCCGGTTGTCTTGGTAACTACCCATGTTTATATCTCGTGCTGTAAGAAGCGGGTGACTTTAATTATTCTTTTGTCTCGTATGATAAATTAACCAAGTTTTACATTGTTCTAATCCAGATGATCAGAGTTTGTAATATTAAAATTCTTTGCACATATTCAGATAAGCAGCGCTTGGAATTGTTTTTTTCTCTTGTCGTGAGTTCATGTTGGGTATGGGTACACACACACACACGTTTCATAGTACCGCCGATGTACCATTCTCAAGATAAAACAAGATATACTGGTTTGTGTGTGACCTGTATTGCTTAGCACTGAATAACGCAGTGTTCGTAGAGCCCTAACAATGACATAGTTACGTAGGCAACTTTGGTTTCTAAGCGGGACTCTTCAACCTGAGTCTGAGGCTACCTGGCTCGCATGTGAGCTGGCTAGGTGGCGCGGTGCCTCATTACAGCACACAATAGGCTGCTCTCTGGTTATTCAGAGTAAAGGTTGTAGCAAACTCACGCCTAGCCTTAGGCAAATAGTCCGATCTAATTCCGGGATCAACCACCGGAACTAAAAAATTAAGTGCTAGAAGTCGTAACCTTTCACCACTGTGGCACTTTCGCAGGATTCCTTCGTAGCTGGTTATAACGACTTGTCCTTGCAACAAAAAATAGTTGCTTACAGTAATTGAGAAGTAAAGATCCCATCCCTCGAAGCTATGGTTGAACTTTTCTCATAAGTTTTTCTTATCCTACTGGTGAAGCCACTTAAGTAGTCGGAACACTTTTCAACTTGCTCTGGAATAACTTCTTAATAACTTTCTCAACACACTAAGGATAAATAACCCTTTGATGACTTGTGTCTGGGAGACGCATACAGAAGAAGAGAGGGCTGTCTTGGGTTTTACTTTATATTATGACCAATTACTTTGTTTTATTTCTCCTTTAATTTCGTAACAGTAGAAACGGAAAGGGAAAGGCTGTAAAACTGTTGTGACACTCTTGGTAAACAAAGAAACGAGGAACCGCATGACGGAACACTCGTGTGACAGCTGGTTTTATTGTTACCATTAGGCATGAAACTTTGCATCATTTTTACTTTGTGCCTTTTTTTCCCTTGTATAATAAACTTTGGTATAATTGCTGAAATAAATACATAACTCAGGTGTATTGTTAAAAATAGTTTGTCTTTTGTTGTAATGATTTTCTGTTTTTTTCATCTCATTTTATAAAATGTTAATTTAAAGTTTTGACGTATAAAAATATAAAGTAAAGCTTGTGTATGGTATTTGTTTAAAGAACATAATAATACCGCTACCACCCAAATACACAAGAGAAACGTGATCCGTTTACTGACTTCCTCTGCGTATGCAATCTCATTTTATTTCGCTGACTGAGGCAGTTATTGTTGTAAGCTTGACAGCTCGTTTGTTTTCTCAAACCGATTCTACAAAAATTCTGTAAGACTTTAAACAGACATTTTATGTTCAAAATTCAATGAAATCTATCGGGTATGTGAGAACTAGTTGGTACAAAATTTTAAAAACAAAGCAAAACGTGTTTGTGTGCGCCGTGGGGTGGAGTAATTGGGCATAACATGCGAGGATCAACGTAAATTCCCCTTTAGAGACATTCTGTCATTTCTTTACCTATTATATGACATTTAAAACATCATTCCCTCTTTAAAACGTTCATAATTTGCTTCAGTTTTTACTGTATGTTAATGTTTTGACATTTGGTTGTGTCACGTACTGACATAGAAAGTACTGTATAGGTATAGCAAAACATGAATTTCTGAAACATTGAAGTATTTTGTGATAATAAAGTAGTTATGTATCAGTTGAGTTACAATAAAAACAAAGATTATGTAGGCACTGCTACATGATTGATTTTTGGTTCTTAGCTGTATGGTTATCAGAAGGAAAACCTGTACATGTTACTGTTATTAGTGAATGTCATTTTTAATTATACATTAAAACAGTTTGATCATTAAACAGAAAAGTTTCACTTGCATTTTACAGATCCATTTCGTGATTTCTTACCAAGCTTACTGCGGTATTGAGCTGGGCAAAGCCTAGAGGTTGGCTACTTTTCCACACTGCGAAGTTGAGAATCAGTAATTTGCGCCCCATTAGGCCTGGCATGGCCAGGTGGTTAAGGCACTTCATCGGAATCTGAGAGTCGCGGGTTCGAATTCACGTCCTACCGAACATGTTCACCCTTTCAGCCGTGAGAACATTATAATTTGGCAGTCAGTCTTTGGTAAAAGAGTAGCCCAAGCGTTGGCGGTGAGTGGTAATGACAAGCTGCCTTACCTCTTGTTTTTCACTGCTAAGTCAACACGGATAGCCCCCGTGTAGCTTTGCAACAAACGCGTCATATTAGAAAATTGCGCTTCTCACTTGGTATGTTGTAAGATTTGAGGTTCAGTCCTTCTATTAAGACGGATAATATCAGTCAAAGTTGGTAATGTTAACGAACTGTCTTTTCACTTGTTCAACAGATTAAAATTAACGACGGCCAGCCCAGTTAGCCCTTGTTTGAAATAAACGTTTGTTTGTTTTTGGAATTTCGCACAAAGCTACTCGAGGGCTATCTGTGCTAGCCGAACCTAATTTAGCAGTGTAAGATTAGAGGGAAGGCAGCTAGTCATCACCACCCGCCGCCAATTCTCGGGCTACTCTTTTACCAATGAAAAGTGGGATTGACCGAACATTATAACGCCCCCACGGCTGAGAGGGCGAGCATATTTGATGCGACTGGGATTCGAACCTTCGACCCTCGGATTACGAGTCACACGCCTTAACGCGCTTTGCCATTGAAATAAACGATCATTGAGGTATTAACTTTTAGCTTTCATCGCTACAGTTTCAAAAGAAATTATTATAATAAGCCGTATAACCACTCATATTATTTAATTAGAATTAGCGTTCGGATCTGGTCCTTTGTCACAGCCTTGGAGTTCCGTGTGTCTTCTCTTGCGTTGAATGGTCACAACGGCTGGCATTAAATAAAATAACTCACAATGAGGACCCGCCTCCTACAGGATGATATCATTCTATTCAAAACAATAAAAATTGGAAATGTATAATTTTTCTTGTTGTTCGATAACGAGAACTATTTGGTATCAGTCAGACTACTTCGAAAAGTTTTAATGCTAAGACTCTTTTCACATTTGCCGTGTATTTATTTATTGAATTAGGCCTGATATGGTCGGGTGGTTAGGGTGCTTAACTCGTATTTTGAAGGTAGGAGGTCCAAATCCCCGTCCCACCAGACATACTTGTCCTTTCAGCTTGGGGACATTATAACGTAATGGTCAATCCCAGTATTTCTTGGTAAAAGAGTAGCCCAAGAATTGGCGGTGATGACTAGCTGCCTCCTCTCAAGTAGTTCATTGCTAAATTATGGATGGCTTGCGCAAATAACCCTCTTGTAGTTTTGCGCGAATTCGAAACAAATCAAACCAGACATATTAATTTATTGTTTTACATGAAGGAAACGATTTTCAGTTAACCGTAATTAAAACTTTTCAGACTTAACCACAATTCTGAAGTCGCCTTGCGAGAACAACAGTGTTTGTAATAATAATTATACTTGTTATAAGACGTTAATAATAGGTTTAATATATTTTTAACATTACATTCATTAGTTTTTAAGGTTTTTCGCAAAGGAGCGTCTGTAATGGTATTGTAACCACACAACGCCCGTTGTCTCTGGGACCAACTATGAAATGTAATTTTAAAAATAAAATAGGTCTGAAAACTAATGTCTTATGATAAGGTTAATTAATTTTTATTAATCTTTGCCAGCTCAGAAAAGACGTTCACGCCATAATAATTTCTGCAACATTTTGTTACATCTCCATATAAAATCGTAATGATCCTCACTCTTGTATCGCAACTGCCATACTGGAATTTACGTTCTTTCTAAAGTTCTAAGTAGGTAAAGGATTACAGATTTTAGAAAAAAAAATATGAAAGGAAAATAGATATCATATTACGTGAAATAAACCCGTTATTTGAGCTGGACCCTTAAAAAGTTTACCATACATTTAATTTGCAAAATAGCATTCTTTCATGGTTTTTGTTATTCTGGAGCGTTCGTGCGATGTTGTTCATCAATCAGGATTTGAACTAATGTTATGTACACTTCTGTTTTATTCTTGTGTAGTTTCAATGCAGTGACTGCTGGCTGTATTGACGGATTTAATGCTTATTGTCACTTCGGTTGATTAATGATTGTGTTGAATAGACGTGCTGAAACATTCTTGTCAACGGAGTAACAGGTTAATTTGTATCGTTCTGTTTATGAAAGGTCTGAGGAAGTAGGCCTAGAATATATCTAACTTGGAACTTTATAATCATAAAATTTAAAGACTGTAGAATTAATTCTTCATAACTTTTATGAAGTTCAGGAAAAGAATGAAGCTGAAATTGTTTTCGTCATTATTAACATTACTGTTGTTTTGAATTAAGCACAAAGCTGTACCATGGGCTGTCTGTTCTCTGCTTACCATGGGTATCAAAACCCGATTTTTAGCGTTATAAATTCGCAGACATACCGCTGAGCCACTGGGGGCAACATTACTGACGTCTTGTGGTTAAAATGTGTCTGTAGCTTATCACAACTGAACCACTAGGTAAGAGGTCTATTTCTTACATTCTTCTCAAGTCAGAAGTATTGGTAACAACACAAGTTATTTGTGGCTAATAATATCTGTTTCTCTGGGAAATGTTATACAATATTATTACTACCTGGATAGTGTGTAGGAAGGAGGTGAGAGGTCTATTTCTTACATTCTTCTCAAGTCAGAAGTATTGGTAACAACACAAGTTATTTGTGGCTAATAATATCTGTTTCTCTGGGAAATGTTATACAATATTATTACTACCTGGATAGTGTGTAGGAAGGAGGTGATCAATATTTTATTATTATGTCCCAATCGTATTTAATGTAATTATTTTAAACGTGAATGAAAATTGGTGTTTGTATAACAGATGCTTTATGAGCAGTTTCTTTACTATTATTGTGGTGAGATTTCCGTTAAAGGTTTCAGTAATAATTACACTGTCTTATCTCTGTTTAGAGTATACCTGTAAATAAATAGTTGGGCATGGTCCATTATAATAAGTATGCTGGCGGATTCACAATACGTCGTTAAGCACGTTCCGCACTTTCAGGCGTGGACGCGTTATAAAAGTGACAGTGAATTCAACTACTGAATGAAGAACAACCTTGTAATTAACGGGTATACTACTAATGGTTTTCTATTCACTTGTCAATACTATATTCTCAAACCTTGGAGTTGGCCTGGTCGTTCAGACTTGCCTCTCTTAAGGCGTTCTTTTCATGCTGAAAATACTTAATATCACAGTCGTTTGACAGTAATGTAATCTTTACACTTTAATTGAGATATATAAATGTAGTTTTTTTTATGGTGTACCCATTTGTTTGTTACAAATGTTTCTTTTAAAACTGATGCACGTTTAGTATATTTTGAATTGTTTCCTCGCAGGTCCAGTGTATTTTGGCAGCATTCACTTTAAAACCACATTTACAAGGCTTAGCTGCTAGGTCTTTTAGATACTGATAACAATTATAAAGCCCAACCCGTCATTCGTTGTATTACTTTTTTTTTGTCACTGATTTATACTGGTTTGGGGGAATTCCGCCCCTAGTTAGTAACTACTAAGAGGGAAGATCGGAAACAAAACAGGACTAGATTTATTTTGTGTGTGGTGATGTATGTTACATGCGTGGTGTTTTCATTTCAGTCACAGTGTTAAATCGAATAATGTATTGGATTCTGTGTTTATTTTTAGTATTTTAAACAACTTGTCTGTGGAATAAGTCAGAGGAATATATTAGTTGCTTAAATGCTAGATACCTTTAATATCCTATATTAATGTGGTTCTCCGTCATAAGTGAAATGAGCTGAAACGCCGTGTATATGATTTTTGTTTTAGCCGTTAACAGCATGATACCAACTACATGTGAGTTTGTTATTTTGTACCAACATTAAACGAGGGCGCTCCTCTTCCAAAATGTTACCAGTTTCGAGTTTCCAATGAGTAATGAAACGTCAGAACGTGTCTTTGTTTTATCATTGTGGTTTTAAACATACACCTCTTGGCACGTACATGTATGCGTAAATGTGGCAGTATTTCTTGTAAAACGCAAAGTTACATAGTGGACCGTCTATGCTGGGGATTTCATGGGTGTCGAAATGCTGTTTTTTAGGGTTTAAAGCCTTCAGATTTCTCGCTGAGACACTGTGGGGCACGTGGCAGTAAAAGAGTTAAGAAATCTGCATGTGTTTTGCACACTTGCACACTACTTTATTTTACAAATGAATGGACGCATCCAAGTTGATAAGCATTTTGAAGACTGTTTGCGTCAGCCGTCTTTAATTTTGAACCGAGAAGTAAGAGAGAAGGCAGTTCGTCAACAGCGCCAACCTCCAACTCTTGGGAGTACTCCAATTGACTGAATAGTGAGATTAGATCGCCGCTCTTATAACGGAACTACTGACCCAAACTACAGAAGAGTATACATTTTGTATTTTAAGATAACAAAATACTAACTGTAATCCACAATCCAGCACGCTAATCACATACAGAAGTAGAAATTTGCATTATTATTTTGAGTTTTTCTGTGTACCTTCTATTTCTAAAAGTCTTTATAGATTATATAACAATGTAACTTGAAAGTATTGGAAAATTATTTATTATTGTTATTTTATTGGCTTGGAAGGTTCTTTTTTGTTGTTATTATTCTTTATCATTGACTTAAAAAAATCTTATTCTAAATTAATGGTAAACAATAATAATATTTTTTCTTGCTGTTATTGTTTACCACTGACTTGGAATATTTTTATTTATTATTGTTTATCATTTATTTGTAAGATTATTTTCATTAATGTTTATTATTGACTTGGAATATTCTTTGTTATTATCGTTGCTTAACTTTGAAGATTCTGTTATTTTTTATTGTTGAATTGGAATATTCTTTATTGTCATTAACTCAGAAGATTATTTCTTGTTACTATTGTTTACCGTTATCTTGGAATATTCTTTCTTGTAATTATTGTGTACCATTAATTTAACAGTTTCCTTGCGGTTGTTATTGTTCAGCCGAGCAAATTTAAACTTGACTTCTGTAATAGCTAATGCTGTGATCCAATTATTATCATGGCTTTGTTGAATAAACTTTCGTTGTAGCAAAAATGACGTAGGCTTACATGACGCGTAAGTACAAGTGTATAAAATGTGCCATTAACGTTGGACAGAGCACTTCTAGTCGCTCTTAGAAGCATTTTTTGGCCCATGAATAAAGGTAGGTACAAAGCAGTGATCAAACTTATATTATGTAACGAATGTCCATACAACTAACTGTCTGGGTGAAAGAGCTATAAATATGCATACAATTAATCAGAAGGAGATTAGGGTCTGCATAACTTTGTGTTAAGTAACTTATCTGTATTGTTCTATAGTTTTCATCTTTATTAACTGCTTATTAGCAGGAATGGAACCTTTGTGTGCATTCTACATATTTTTGTGTTGGGAACGAGCTGTTCACACACAAATTAATGCAGCGAAAAAGTATTATTCAAGGGTAAGCTGGAAACTTTTCATTCACAATAATTTGACCAGCTTTCAATATTTTTAACATATCATTGTTACTTATTTTCTATACATTCGGACCTCTGTTTTTGATTTTAAGGTATGTTGTAAATTGAGTGATACCAAGAAGATAGAATATGTAAGCGATATTTTTGTGATGTAGAATTGATACGGTGTCAGAGACTAGAGATTGGGTCCGTAAGCGAAATATTTTTGATACCCAAGAAACATTTTCGTATGTATTAAACGTAATAACCTTTAATGATTGTTTATTTGTTACCCGAAATCTTGTGATGCTGGTGGAAATCTTAGATCTATGTGTATGTTGTGTGTGTGTGTGTGTGGTTAGGTATTTCGTATTCTGTGTATCTGTAGTCAGAAGTCAGTTTGTGCGTATGAAGTTTTGAATTTTTTGTTTTGTATATTGCACAATTTTTTAGTTTCAGAACTACGCAAAAAAGCACTTTATTCAAGGCTTAATATATATTGTTGGATATTGTACATCTGACTGTATATCTGAAGACCCCTTTGGCTCAAATAAACGTTCACCGCCTTTTGGGGCCGTGCATGCATTAAAAGGAGTCACAATCGATTGACAACTGTGGTGCTGTTGACTAACCGCCTTATCACTAGTTTACTTACTCAAAACAAGAGATGACCAACGCAGATTCCTCTTGTGTAGGGCTTTGTGTCATTCGAAGACTAACATGTTTTCCGCAGTTTTCGTAATTACATGCAACTGATTAAAAACAAAACAGAAAAAAACCTTGACAAGGATATGGTTTTTATATGTAAGAAACATTCCTATACTGGATGTTCAGGGATATTTATGTGCCCTTTTGACGTGATCGCGATAAATTTCTTTATGTTCGTGGAATTAATAAAGATTCGAAGGCACATCCTACAGTTACTAATGTGGCAGATACCGAAGATGTGAGAAATGTCTGGAAGTTCCAGAAACAGAAAAAAAGAAGATATTCAACATCAGAAGAAAGGTCACAAGAAGGTCACCTAGTGGCTGGGGTTTGTAAATCTATTACCAAGCTTGGGATTATAAAATCTAAGGACCTATAATTTGTTGTTTTATTGGGCGGAGGGTGGTAAATAGGAGATCCCAGAGAAAACCAACTTTTATAGGACAGGCGCCGTCCTGTGTCCAAACTGAAAACGTTAAACATGTATAGGCTAGAATCAACTTTGTATTATATTTACGTTAATTTTAAAGCTAAGCAATCGTTGTATGGAAACTTTTTTGTGTGTGTGTGAGGCGCTCATTGTGTGAAGAGTGGCGGTTTAGGGGTTCTCTTCTTTCACTGTAGTAGTTGTATGCTGGGTGCGGATTATAGCACTTCATTGTATATTTCATGGTTTGTGAAAGTAACGTTGTAAGGGTAGATTTAGGGAGTCTCAGGGCTAATTTGATAACTCTGTTCTGTTGAAGTAGTATGTTTTTAATTCTAATGGACACTCTATAAATGACTTGGCACCCTTACTCTGTTAGAGCGTTTGAATTTCGCGCAAAGCTACACGAAGGCTATCTGCACTGGCGGTCCGTAATTTAATAGTGTAAGACTAGAGGAAAGGCAGCTAGTCATGACTACGTACTGCCAATTCTTGGCCTACTTTTTTATCAACAAATAGTGGGATTTGACCGTACATTATAACGCCCCTATGTCTGAAATGGCGAGCATGTTTGGTACGACGGGGATTCGAACCCGCGACCCTCGGGTTACGAATCAAGTGCCTTAAACACCTGGCAATGTTGGACCTACTCTCTTAGAGAGGGCGAATATAGGCTGAATAAATATATTATAATGATAGATCATGGTTTATAATATTTGTTCTCGCCTGCAATTACACTTTCAGTAAGTTGAGTTTTAATATTTTTACGAGTAATGTTTTATTGTTTTTCACTGTGGCTTTAGGCTATTACCGCCCTTTTTAACTGACACGATCTACTTAAAAATCTGCTATTTGGGCACCTTAATAATTGAGACACCTTTCATGTTAACCAAACTGCCTTAACTGACGTGTTCGTATTCGAAGACCTAATGGAAGTTTTTAAGTTGTTTTTTCAGCTTACGTGCTCAACAAACGTATGCAAGATACAGGATGCATGTGTAGAATCACAGTAGGTATTAGCTAAGTTTCAGTTAAAATGTATGAACGTAAATATTTATAATAAGCATTGTATATGACAGATTCAGCGTTATATAAATATATTATTGCAGAATTACTTGTTTACTTAACTTCTAGTTATTTTACAACAAAATTAAGTGGATGTATTTAATAACATGTTTGTGTTTGGTGGTCATACTTTTGGTAATCTAATTTACAATAAACGGTTCACTATGTTCTTCTAGTTAGTAGTAATAACTATATAAATGAATTTAGACTTTAAAATAATGTTTTATTTATATTACTGCCTTTATAGCACGTAGGGTTAAAAACATGCCATACATTAATTCGAATAATATAGACGTTATGCGAATGACTAAAATCATATTAAATTACCTGAACTTATTAACAGTAAAATTTATTTATGAAATGCGCCATTATAAACACTGGCCTCATCTAATTCTATTGTTGTTTTCAGAAAAGTATTGTTACACAACACAAACTTTGTAATACGGTTGTTGTAATAATTATATTTTGATTTTGGTGATTTGTTTTCAAGAGCTGTTCGCCAAAAACATTTTCTTACTAACTGTTTGAAAAGACGCGAAATTTTTATTTCTGTGTAAAACTTTGGGCTTCTGTCAGTTACAAGGCCAAATATTCTTTTTTAAAAAAATATTTATTTTAAAATGAATTATACTAGTATTGAATAAGTTATATTGGATTTGTTCTCCAGATTCTTGTTGTATTTGTTTTTTTAATTGCAGCATTTTGAGGTCGTTATAATTTAATTATGTTGAATAATCTTTTCGAAATTTAAATATTACTCTGTTCTAGTTACAAAATCTAGCGTTCGATTTAGATGGTATTTGACTCCTCATTCACTGTATTTCTAATTCATGATCATTTACGCATCTCAGTAATACGTTACGCAGTGGGCTCTGTGCGCTGTGCCCACCGCTGGGGTTCAGTTCCGATATGTGGTTTATAAGCCCTTAAGCTTATCACTGAAGAACTTCCATTAAGTTTAGATGTGATAAAAGTGTAACAAATCGATACTCTATTTTCAGCGTCAATAACCAAAAATTATTAATCAACTGTTAGTGCTGTTTTTAAGATATTTATTCGTTTCAGTGAAAAAAAGAAACATTGCTGCACAGAATTAGGTAATGCTGCACAACATTAGCTGTATTGTATTGTAAGTAGGTTTTAGGGGAAGAACTGTTTTTGAGTGCTGTAAATGAGAGAATCTAACTTGACATTTTCCATCTGAATTGAATCTTCTCACGGTTGCTCTGTATAGTTACATTTGATACCCAAATTATGTTGCCTAGATGGTTGTGGTATGTACAGTACAGTCTGTATTATTAAAACTACATCACCATGCGCTTATTGTATTTCAGTTAATATAGATAAAGATGGTATCTAATATGATACTCAGTTTTTATATTACGATGGTTTCACAAGAGATTTGTAATTAATTACTAAATCTTCATAAACAGTAGCTTTTAAACTTCCTTGTTACAAGAAAATGTTAGATTAATGCATTTTAATATATTAATCTAATTCTATTTGGCTAAAGAATGTGAGCATTGCTAATTAAAACCCTTTAATATGATTCATATACAGTATATAAAACTTCGTACAGAAATACACATAGAGAGAAAATAAAACAAAATAATTATATTTATTCAAGGATTTGAGTATTCAGTATAAAATTTACGCTATATTTTCTTTTGAATTAATCTGTTTAAAAAGAAAAAAATAGCTTACTGAATTTATTATAACTAGTTTAATATTTGTTCCATTACCTGTTATTGTCTTTTATTAAACACGAATTTTTATTTAAAAATTTTAGAAAAAACATTTTCGCAATTTCAGTATATAATTCAGTATAATTATATTTATTCCTGAGAGTAAATTCAGAATTCAGGTAAAAAAAAACAATTATCAATCATTCTATAAGTAAGTTTATTGTTTATTTTCCTTCTGTGTTGCCGCCACAGAGAAAAACTCGCATTCTTGACATTTTTCTTTCCAGAAATCTGTGTGTGACTTAAAGAATCTGATGTGTACATCATATGTGATGTATTATTAGTGTCTAGTGTTTTATAAATTTGGTTATTTTTGAATTTCGCGCAAATCTACTCGAGGGCTATCTGTGCTAGCCGTCCCTAATTTAGCAGTGTAAGACTAGAGGGAAGGCAGCTAGTCATCACCACCCACCGCCAACTCTTGGGCTACTCTTTTACCAACGAATAGTGGGATTTACTGTCACATTATAACGTCCCCACGGCTGGGAGGGCGAACCCGCGACCCTCAGATTACGAGTCGCACGCCCTAACACGCTTGGCCATGCCGGGCCTAGTGTTTTATATGAAATCACTCAAATACACATCTTCATCATGGTAAGTATACCTTTTGCAAAAATATTTTTTTCTTGTTCCACTGTTGGTGTTTTTCATGTTTTAATCATTGCTTTCTGATTAATTAAACTCTGCTGTGACTCTTCTCGGCTTGTATTGCGCTGTTTGAAGTTGTAAGTTATTCAGCAGCTTCATCATAATCTCGCTCCATTTGCGGTTCCTTTAATAATTTATTGCTGTTGTAAATTTTGCTTGTAAATAATTAAAAGCGTAATATATATGTTTTCGTTTACACATCAAAAGAGAATGTTCATATCGTTATTCAGTAGGTCGTTAATTAATGTAATGATGACGCCCTTAATGCAAGTGTTTCGACCTCACTGGTATACACACTTCAAAGAAGAAGGTGTAACTTTTAACTCTTTTAACATTTACACACACACACATGTATCTGTTTGAACATGGTCAGGTGGTTCAGGCGCTCGACTCGTTATCCGAGGGTCGCGGGTTCGAATTTCCGTCGCATCAAACATGTTCGGCCTTTCAGCCGTGTGGGCGTTATAAAGTTCAGTCAATCCCACTATTCGTTGGTAAAGGAGCAGCCCAAGAGTTGGCGGTGGGTGGTGATGACTAGCTGCCTTCCCTGTTATCTTCCACTGCTAAATTAGGGACAGCTAGCGCAGATAGCCCTTGAGTAGCTTTGCCCGACATTCAAAACAAACCAACAGCTTTATTTCCTGTGCTTCAGTGACAAGTACATAGGATATTTCATTTATATAACTGAAATTTTGAGAATATACTTTAAACGACGGATTTAATTAAGAAATAATTCTACAGGGTGTTCGGAAAGTCACTGTGCAGTCTTGTCTGTTAATAAATACACAGTGACTTTGCGAACACCCTGCATTTGAATAGGTGTGTTTAAAACAGTCGGTTGTTGGAGTCCCTTTCATGTATAAAAAATACTGTATTTGACTGTGACCTTTGATCTTGTTCTTAATATGGTGCATGTCGTTAAAATCAATTCCAAGCTACCTTTGACGTATTTTGTTTATTAAATGTTTATTGCTTTAGTATTGTATGGCTTATTCAAGTAAAAAATTTCTAAGTATATTAAAAGTGCTACTCTTGCGTTTCGAAGTTTAAAAAAATATAGCACTGAATTGGTTAATATGTGATCAATTTCCTCCGCATGTGAACGGAGCTTTTGTTCAGAGAATTCACTTCGTTCAGTTGTGTATGTAACATGGTTCTTTGAATGCAACCTTTTATACAGCTTCTCTTACTGTAGAGTGGATATAACTAGTTGAAGCTTTATATTAACTGTTATTTTGTGTATATCTATTGATGTCCTCCCAAAAGTAGTCCAGTTTCTGCTTACGTTGTTTACTTCAACGAAGGTGTCTTTGGAAATATACTGGAAAAACCTTTCATATGTGTGTCGTGTTTATAAGTGCTTTTGAAAACAAAAAACAAAAAAACGGTGTTATATGGCAACCACATTACATCTGCTCTATCTGATGCCCACGAGGTCTTTCACACATTAGAACGGCTGGGAGGTGACAGACATGGTAGTGGTGGTGACGACTCAATTACTAATTGGGCTTTTCTCTAAAACCAATATCTAATTATCGATAAAGATCCGTGTCAAAGGGAAACTGTTGTGGGAACTTGGGAAGTCAGTGTGTGTCCCATGGGATGATTTTGTCAACTTCCTTAGCATATCTTTGTATTGTCAAGTTCAGTAGTCCCCAATCTCTTTATGCTGCATTTTCCCTTTCAGATCTTTTACCAGAGGTACACTTATTATACACATAATGTATTAAAATTAGCATTAAAAGATGATGGTGGTCTCTATTAATTAAAACAAAATTCGACAATACACTAACAATAATTGCTGGCTAGTCGAACGTGTTTGTAGCTTATCAAAATTCTCACCAGTTTTGAAGCATGAAGTTTATGTCGTTTTCAATATTTTTCAAAAGTTTTTTTTTTCATATTCCCAGAGATGCACATACCATAGATTTGTTATCACTAGTCGGTGTCAAGTTTTGACTAAAACGAGATATGTTGTAAACATAGGAGACGCTCCTGTCAATACATACGATAGAAAAAGTGTATTAAAAAAAGGCGTAAGAAACACGAATTTTGTGAAACAAAACAAGGTACATTTTTCTGTCATGTATTTCTAGTGAAATGTCTTCAGCACGCTACCAAACCTTTACATGCATGTGTTTGAAATGGTGGTTTTCACAGCTTTAACACAGAGCACTTGCATATATATGGGATAATACAGTGGTACCTCGGTTCTCGAACTTAATCCGTTCCAGAAATCTGTTGGAAAACCGAATCAATTTTTCCCACAAGAAATGCTGTAAATTAAATTAATCCGTTACAGATTTCCAAAAATTACGCATTATGAAGCATTTTAAGTAAAAATATTGCTTATTCATACCTGTATAATGATGCTTATATGCATAAAGTCAACCATAAAAACTATAAACACAATAAAGAACAATAAATGAAATTTTAACTGCACTTTACCTGTGCTGAGAAGAGCTTATGGCGTAAGTGAAAGGTAGTGAGGAACGTGGAGAGTAGGAATGTTATTATTGTTTGGAAGTGCAGTCACCTTCCATTAAAACGTCAAGTTACTCTCCTTCTGGGTTTTTTTCTGTCTCTTTGCACCACTACAACTTGCTTGAGACTCGCTGGACCTATTTCTCTTTAAAAACTTGTCTAATGAGGTTGGATTATGCTGCATTTTGTTACAGCTTTGTCAGGGTGAAACTTTTCTACAAAACTTTATAACTCTCCCCATTTTCTACACATATCCTTGATTAGTGAACTAGGAATATCCTCCCTTCCCTCCTCCTCATCTGAAGACACTTCCTCAGTTGCCTTCTGTTGTAGCTCCTTCTGAAGGTCTAAGAGATCTTCCGTGGTGAGCTCAGTGTTGTGGTCTTCCACCAACTCTTCTACAAAATCACCACTTACATTCAAGCCCATACACTCAGCTTCAAAGTCCCTATCTGCTACTGAGTCTGGCTACAATTTCTTCCAGGCTGAGTTCATGGTCGTCAAAGACACTTCCCTTTAGGCTTTGTCTATGATCCTCAAGCAATAGAAGATGTTAAGTGATTTTTCCAGAACTCTCTGATGGTTAACTCTGTGTCAAAAGTCACTTCAAAGCACCTTTGAAACAGTGCTTTGCTGTAGAGTTTCTTAAAGTTCGATATGACCTGCTGGTTCATGGGATGAATGAGAGGGAGTCGTGTTAGGGGGCAAAAACTTCACCGTAATGAAACTGTACTCCTCCACCAATTCGTCCTCCAAGCCTGGTGAGTGAGCAGGTGCATTGTCCATTACAAGAATGGCCTTGAATGGCAACTATTTTTCTGCAAAGTTATTCTTTACACTTGGGGCAAACACTTCATGGACCCACTCCATAAAAAATTGCCTGGTTACCCATGCTTTACTATTAGCCCTCCACATGACAGTTAGTTTACTTTTCAGGATATCATTTTTCTTTAAACCCTCAGATTCTCAGAATGGTACACAAGCAAAGGCTTCAGTTTTAAGTCCCTACTTGCATTACTCTACATAACAGTAGAGTTAGTCTGTCTTTCAATGGCTTGTGTCCTAGCAGTGACTTCTCTTCCTTGGTGATGTAGGTTCTCTTTGGCATTTCTTTCCAAAAGAGGCCTGCCTCTTCACAGTTGAACACTTGTTGGGAAGTGAAACCCTCAGCATCTACATTGTCCTTAAATTCCCTAACAAATTTATCATCAGTGTCTTTATTAGAACTGGCACCCTTCCCATGTCTCACCACACTATGTATGCCACTTTTCTTCCAAAATTTTTCAAACCACCGCTACTAGTCTTAAAGGCATCACTTGTATCAGCACTCATTCCAGGGGTGTTTTTCAGGAGGTCAGCATGTAATTGCTTTGCTTTCTCACAAATAATGGTCTCAGAAGTGCTATCACCAGCTAACTGTTTTTCCTTTACCTAAATCAACAACAGTTTTTCTACCTCTTACATTGTTTGTGATCTTTGTTTCTTTGTTACTCTTTTTTGCAATATCAGCTCCTTTGATGAACTCTTTTATTTTCAGTATGGTGCAGACTGTAGACTTCGCCATACGAAACTGTGTAGGAAGGTCAGACACGCGAATACCACTCTCATACTTCGCTATGAAATCGTTTTTCATCTCTATTGTGGCTCTACAATAGTATGCTGCTTTCATTATCTTTTTTTAACCCCATGGTGGCTTATTTAATCAGAATATTTAGAGAAAAAACAAAAAGAAAAACGAGAACGTTCATAGCAGATTTAAGCGGGTGTGTGGACTGAGCGACAGGTGTGGATAAAATGTTTTGGACAAGCTTGGCGTGGGCCGAAAATGGTCGTTCAGGTCATCAGTCGGGTTATTTCGGGGGTTCGGGCCACGACAGCTTGGTTTGGGAACCGAGTTTATGTTCGATAACAGAGACATTTTTTTCTCAAAAAATGTGTTCGAAAACCTAGGTACCACTGTATATCGACATATAGAAACGAGCTGATGTGTATGCAAACTGTATGAGAGAGGTTTAAAAGAGGCCAGTGTGTAAAATTGTAATAATGTCACACAAATGCAGAAAATTAAAAGGAAAAAGTATCCGCCATTGATGTTCTGAAGGTACGTTGTCACTTTCACTAATAATATGAACTTGTGTTAATCGTTTATTCTAGATAAAACCATAGCATAACTTACCTTCTTCAGTTAAATCAAACTTGAAGCATTTAAATATTGTTATCAACATCAGGGGTATTCGAAAGAAGTCTTTCCTTAACATTTATTATTGTTCTTAAGCGCTGTAGAACTTCGAAAACTGAAATTATAAATGTTTATGCAGTTAATCATTCAAAACCCACGTTGTTTTCAGGATACTCTTGCTTAAGGCTGGCATTAGTCGTAGTCAGGAGTGAAATTCTACCGCAAGTCGATACCGGGACTTTGTTTCATCTGCTTTTCGACCAACCCGCATGCTTTCCATCATACTGTCGGAAAGCAGACACGTCACAATTGATTAGTTCGTTTTTGATAAATTTGAGAAATTAGTTCTGTATTTGTTCTTCATTAGCGCCTCGTGTTGAGTCATTGTAATTGGCAAAATCCGCAAAAAAATAACTTCGAAGCATTAATTTTGTCTCCTTTCGTGACTTAGAAGGTAACTCTTACAACTTGCATCGATAAAATTGGTGCGAAGGCACACACAACCCATTGTAATTTTGTAAGAGTTTTAAAGTGCTTTTGTGAACAGTTAATGAATTATTACCATTACGAAAATTGAAAATGAAAATTTTGCAATTCTCCTTGTGAGTTGCTCTTTTCATTTTATTAAAATACATTCCTATTTTGTGTGTGTGAGTGTGATAAATTGTTGAGAGACCTACACCGATTCATGTATTATTTCACACAATGCGTGTGTAGGAAGTTGGCTCTCACTGTTTTTTAGTTATTGTTTCATGTGTTATATGTATGGTATTATGTAGTTGTGGCGCGGTTACATCAAAAGTTAACAATAGAACTTGGACGTGACCGCATCAAATTAATCGTTTGTTTAATCAGACATTGAAATATTTTCAAGGTCTCGTACATTACAAAACATTACACTGGTTCATGTGTATTGATATACTTCTAGAAAGAAATTAACTGAAGTTTGTAATCAGCGTCAGTGACACTGTAATTTTACAATTTATTAATAATGGGGGGTGTATCTCAGAACGGCTGGTGTGGATATTAACACTTTTATTGATAAGGAAAGAACAACGTTTTGACCTTCCTAAGTCATTCTAAACCTGAGAATGACTTAGGAAGGTCGAAACGTTGTTCTCTCTCTGTCAATAAAAGTGTTAATTCCCATACCAGCCGTTCTGAGATACATTTTTATTTCAAGTGGGTTTTTCGTCATCAAGAAGGAATAAAGGGGGGCATTTAAAATAGCTTCTAACTCTAGACGGGTATCAGTGTTTAAATTAGTCAGACGTTTTAATATATTATGTGTTATATTTAGATACAGTTGCTTATTACGAATTTTTATATACAAAACGAAAAACAAGATGACCCAGAAGTGCACCCACATTTCGAATGTTCATGGCTATAATGAAGCCAACAAAACATATTTATTAGTATTTCATACAGTAAATTAACTGTGTATAAACTGCAGCATTATTTGAAATGCTCAAAACTGGGATACGCCAATACTCAATCATGACATATACGACAGAGTGCTTGACCTGGTGTTACGCAATTTTCAATTCTTATCCGATAGAAAGCATTTGTGGTCTGTTGTTTTAATTTGTCAGTAGTTTGGGGTTAATTTGAAGATATCCTTCAATATTATGTAACATAAAAATAAATTTAAAATAGTTTCACAGAAGTTGCAGAATTTAAAAGTATGGTACAGTTTTTGAGGGGGACCACCTTGTATGATCAAGTTCTTTTTTATTTTGATAACTGCACTTAACAGTGGCCTCATGGTATTTTATTAATTTCGCAGTAGTTGATAAATGGTGTCTAAGGGTTTAACTAACTGTCTTCGTGTTGATGAAACACGAGATTGGTGATTGCGCTTTTTTTTAAAACGTAGAAAATTTAACATTCCGTTCATGCCGTTATGGCTATGCGATAGACTGATCCATGTCTATAGAATATCGATTTGTCGCTTCGCATGTTCGCGTAATTTTACGAAATATTAACGTTCAGTATGTGGACGTTCATGCAACTGCGTTCAACTTGATTGTATTCAATTTTCCACATCACTTACAGTGCCAGTATCAGAAAATTTTGATTTTTTTTTCCCCCTTTCGTAATGGCTTCTTTGAGATATGTGTATGTAATCCTTTTGTGTTTTTTTCATGTTTAGTTCAGCGTGTGCAGCAACGTTGTGAGGTGGTGAATAAACACTGGATACTCTTGTAACAGTCGGGTATAAATACAACATTAAACTTATAGCTTTGTTTGTAAGACTGAATGGTGTTATAAAAGTGGCAATCATTCCCTTAGCTTGAATGGTGAAATTCTGCTGACTGGTTACCCCACCCCCTTCTGATCAATAGCTTAAAATCGGGGAGGACGGCAGATATTCGTAGTAGCTTTACGACACATTTGTTGGTTTATTCTTAAGCGCAAAGACTAAGCAATGTGTCTACTACAGGTAATCGAAACCCTGTTTTTTATAATTTTAAATCGCATGGCTAGGTTGTTAGGGCGCTGGACTCTCAATCTGAGGGTCGCGGATTCGAATCTCCGTCACAACAAACATGTTCGCCCTTTCAGCCGTGGGGGCGTTACAATATACAGTCAATCCCAATATTTGTTGGTATAAGAGTAGCCCAAGAGGAGTTGGAAGTGAGTGTGATGACTAGCGGCCCTACCTCTGGTCCTTTATTGCTAAATTACAGACAATTAGTACAAATAACTCTCGTATAGTTTTGCGCGATATTCAAAACAAAAGAACGTTTGATCTTGCATACAAAGTACAAATATGAACTATGGTTAAAAGTTATCCAGTATGATCAGTAAAAGAACCCAATTCCGACCGTTTGTTGAGTTTTCTCTCTCTCTCTCTGGTACAATAAGCTTATTTGTGCGGAAAACATTTTTTTAAGTAATAAAACCGATAAAAAATTACAAAAAGTTTGTGATAAAATCATTGTTAGCCATAATCATATGGTTATTTCCTGTTTTCAAAGTCACTGTAAATAAACACACGTTTAGTTGAAATCACCTTATTAGTACATACAGAAACGTATTATTACATACCAGGTATTCATTCATGTTTGCTTTCGGCCATCATCGAGCTACTTCAAAAAATTCAGTGACGAACAAAAACCAAGCTGCATGTACATTATACCCCAGTTATTTCCAGGTAGTGCTTTTGGATTTAATGGTCTGATAAGAAAATGGGTGGTTTTTACTAATAAGCGAAATATGTTTTGGCTAAGACACGTTATTTTATAGCTTTGACTTAAACCTGTTGGCTCAAAATAAATTACTGAAAAAAATGCTTTATTATATCGGTTCCCACTCTCGCTGTATGTAGTGTTAGTACGTACATTTGAAATCACTGAAACTTGGGCACATACAAACTGCGGTGTTTATAATAACGTCGCACGTAAATATCTGTGTGGCAAATGATACACGTTACAGTTGAATTTTCTCTTGATTATCTCGTAAAAATTGTCTGACTTATTGCACTTTTTGCACTCAAACCTATTTTTGAGGTTTGTAGTTTTTATTTCAGTTTAAACCTGAAAGGTAAAATAGTGAAACAAATGCAAATAAACATAAATTTGAAAACAACAACAAACTCGTTTATAGAATTTAGTTTCAACACCAAAAACAAGTGAAGTGTATTTATCCAAAGTACACGTTTTATTTTTTACCACAAAAATAATTTTGTTCCAAATAATGATAAAAACATAGTTCAGATGGATAGAAAGGGACTTCATTTATTTGATTCCTTATGTGTATAGGCCCGGCATGGCCAAGCATGTTAATTCGTGCGACTCGTAATCTGAGGGTCACGGGTTCGCATTTCCGTCGCGTTAAACATGCTCGCCCTCACAGCCGTGGGGGCATTATAATGTTCGGTCAATCCCACTATTTATTGGTAAAAGAGTAGCCCAAGAGTTGGCGGTGGGTGGTGATGACTTGCTGCCTTCCCTCTAGTTTTACACTGCTAAATTAGGGACGGCTAGCACAGATAGCCCTCGAGTAGCTTTGTGCGAAATTCAAAACAAACACTTTATGTGTATAGATAGGTATTTTACGTATATGAACGAGTATGTTTGTAAAAGGTATACTGTACATCTAGTATCGTCTATACAAAACAATTCAGTTAAACTTTGCAGTGTAAATCAACTCTGAAGTTGTGTCACAGATTATATTTAAGTTTTTTTCGTTTGAATGATAGTTTACCCTTTTTTCTTTTTTTGCTGTGATAGAAACCATTAGTATGAGTAGCTATTTAGTTATTTTTATGATCTCATTGATAGATACGAATGTCTACATTTGTATTATGATGATTTCACATGTAAATAACTGCGCCTGACATGTGTTACTGTATTATGTATGAATATAAGATTCCAAGGAATTATATTATTCACGTAGAACAGCTTAATTGAGATTTTGTGATCAAATGGTAGAACAATGATTCATTTTGACGGTATACATGTTTGAGAGATGATTGACAATTTATGAATTAACTTCAGTAGAACTGTTTTAGTAATTATGTATTGTAATTTATAGAGACACGGCCAGTCTTCAACACGTTTTCAAGACACCAGTTATCTTCTGTTAAATCCTATTGGAAAGTTTTTCTTTCAACTATACGTACATACAAGTAAATATGATAAGAATGAACGCAATACACGGATCTCTTTGTTTGTATATTTGTTTGAATGGAAGTTAAATGTTTAAATATTAAAGCAGTAAATTCATTTTTTCTGATTTTTTTCTTTTTGTATGAAAAAAAATTGTGTTCATTACTTTATAGTTTTTTACAGTATTAAGACAAGTAATAGTTTTTATTGTTTGTTACTATATATTCCGCAGTATATCTGATTAGTGTGTTGTGATAGAAATATAAAAGAGTTCCACTTGTAAAGGGGATCTATAGATGGGAATTATTGGTTTCTCCCTACCATCTCTCTACAGCTCGGATGAAGAGGATAGTCACGGTCCAAAGTTCACACGTATGGAGGAAGACAACATGCAAGATAAGGAGAGATTTGCGAGGTAAGATTGTTGTTTAAAGTTGTAGTATGATAAACAAAAGTAATAAAATTATTATTCAGTTAATATGACGGGTCTAAGAAATGTAGTTCTTATTGTCACTAATGAAAACGATACACACACATACACAGTAACTTAGCTTTAATAAATTGAGCTGCTGAATTAGCTTGTTTATGCACGTCTTAATGTATGTGAAGTTAACGTGTTTTATTTTCCTGTTTACGTTGCAGCTTTTAAGAGTAAGTTACATTTTTTTCTTCATGATTTCTTTTTATGAGTTTGTTCCCCGCTAGATCAGCGATAGTTTTTGCATTAAAAATTGGAGTTCCATACCTCGCGATGAGCACAGGGCAAGTAGCCTGTTGTGTGTAGTTTTGCGCTTAAAAACAAGCTGATATCAATAACAACACCCGTATTGAATATATTTGTATCTATTTTCTATTAATATATAGCTAGTTTTAATTGGAAGTTTTAATTTTTTAGTTCTGAGTGTTCAAGCGTAATTGACTGTTCTTCGGATGGTATTATAGTGTTTGGGGTTATTGATTATTCTTTGGATGGTATTATTAGTTTTTCACTAAATCCTATGTAAGCTGTTGTTACAGATCTTTTAAAAGTAAGAATAGATAAAATTATTATTAATCCCTGTTAATTAAAAAACTTTTTAACGAACTCGAATGAAGTCCCATGTATGTATCAGCTTGCAGGAGTGAGTGCTTATGTATAATGTGTTCTTTGTTATTTACTTGATACAGGATTAATATAAACGTTTCAGAAAATGCTGTATCATTGCTTAATCCAGCGACATAAATGCCTTTACTGCTATTGACTATTCAGTGATGAGCTTTTCCCTCCTTTCTGTTCTTTGTTATAGCATCGCGACATCTGGCGGCTCAGAGTCTTCCTGGTAATGTAGCCTGAGCACAGACGCTTCTTGCCTTTTAAGTTTCTACATCTGTAAATTCAAGTAGGATTATGGAGAGGAGGGGTACATTTAGTCATGCAACTCCGACTAGACGCCGCCAGTGAAAATCTTCGTTTTATTTGTTTGGCTCTGTAAGTTGTGGATGAGCTTGCGCACACTCGTATACAAAATGGATATGAATCTTATTTAATGAATGTTGTGTTTTGGTTTGGGTGATTTTTTTTTCTCGCATTTGCTGGGCGTTTATGACGAAGAACGATTTTATTATTAACTCTTGAAGTATTGGTAAAGATCATGTGTCTTCATGGTGCACGTTTTGGACTTACAGCTGTGCCCTGGATGTATGGTTATTATGTTCAAACCGACAATAAATACAAGGATAACAGAATATCGAATACATGCGTCGCGTGGGTAGGTCTTTTTAATGTACGGCAGGCTACTTTGTTATTTAAACTGATTTGATTTTTAAAAATCTGTGTATTTAGAGCTTCTAGGCGGCACTACTAATGTCTTATGAGAGCAGTGATGACAAATGGAGATAACACAGACCATTGTAAACTGAAATGTCTTCAAAATAATTATACTGCGAAGTTCAAGTTATTTAACAGAATACTTCATGAAATAATTAAGATTATTTATGAAAGAAGCTTGAATTAAACTTGATTTAATAACGAAACTATATGTATTGTAAAACATTCTTCTAAACGCTTGATATTTTAACGAAAAGTTATTTAAAATAAAATAGTAAATTCTGTTTTAATGTAAAAATAATAAGTTAAAAAATGTCCCAATTTACCTATAACGATATGCATCACAATTAAAATGTTTATTTCCGCCCTTGCAGTAAACAAGAGCAATTAGGTTTTCAACCAGTCTTCAGTTTTTGAGTTCAGCAGGTTTGATAATACGAGAAAATAAGTTCCACCAGTTTCTCAGAATGATAAAAGGAGACAAAACAGCCACTCAACATTTGTACAAATATTTGGGTAACTGGCCGTCTTATATTTTAAAAATAAAAATACAAGTCTGTGCGCGTTATCGCCCAGCATGACCAGTTGTTCGACTCGCAATTTGATGGTCGCGGATTCGAATCCCGGTTTCACTAAGCATGCTTGCCCTTTCAACCGTTGGACATTAAAGTGTTACGGTCAATACCACTATTCTTTGGTTAAAGAGTAGCTCAAGAGTTGGCGGTGGGTGTCGTTATCCAGCTACTTTCCCTCTAGACTATCATTTCAAGTTCGGAGACAGCTAGCGAAGAAAATGTACACACGAATATTCGAACAAATCCTTGCGAAATGATGGTGGTGTTGGTGTTGGCTCGCTCGTGTAATAGTGTGCATGATCTATTTTGACAGTTTTCTCGACTCTACGCATGTTTAATGTGCCATTACATCTTTAATTTCCAGTCAACATACATCCCGTGGAAATACATTTGCTGCATGTTCCGTGCAATTTCTTTTGAAATGTTGTATGAACTGAGAAAGAATAATAAACTTCCCTGGTGTATTTGACACTCAAATAGACATAAACTTTGGCTGGTATAATGACATCTCTCCATTTGTCGCATACCAAACACAGCAGGTACGGCTTTTGTTTTTTTTTTACTTTTAGGTCTTTGTATTGGAAAAGATTGTTACGCTTCCAGCTGTAAATTTATATGAATTTTCTACTTGTCTCTGTGTGCTTATAGTTTCAATCCTATTTTATGTGAAATCGATCACTGTTCGTGGGGTTAGCAAACTTGTTGTATTAGTAGCAGCCTGTTTTTTTCTCATGACTTTAATTAACCTACACGGTCCAACAACACTACAGATCCTCCCACCTCCCTGTTTTGTTTGAAAATTAAATTTTACTTGCTTACTCTTGTAATAATTCAAAACTGCTTCTCTTACGAAAGCCCTGTAATTTAATCCTTCCAGAAGGAATCTGTTTTAGACGCCATCTGCACTTGCAAATCACGACATTTCAATTGAATTGCAACATGAGATTCAGGGCTATTAGTGTGTGTAATCATAGGTCACAAGAATGGCCAGGGGCACAATGATTGGTTATTCACACGTGTATCACAGATCATGAACGACCCTCCATATAATTTAGAGTTGTTTTATCTTATCTGATTGAGGCAAAGGTATCTTAATTCCTCAGGGATTACCGTATGTAATCACTTTAGTTTAAAACCAGCTCCCTCTAACATAGTAATATATATATATATCAGGTAATAAAATATTTTCTTAGTCTTAGAATTATTGAATTTAAGGTGACGTTCACAGCTTCATTACTTTTTAAGTTTCGTACCGGTGAACTATCTTGAGGTTCCGACATCACGAACCTCCACGTACTATGTAAGTGTACGATTAAACCACAAATAATTATTTTCGTATTCACTGCTGAGTCGGTTTAATTGGTTCAAAAAACACATTTTCCATTTCTGAATATTGCGCAGTTAGAATAGAGTAAATTAGGTCTGTGCGACTCTTAATTTTATAGTTAAAGTACCATTTCTAACTTTTATTATCAGTTAAACTGAAAATAATTTAGTGACCCTTTTTTTTTTATTAATGTAATGTTAGAATTGTATATTGTAAATGACTTTTCATCAAAGTAGGGTTACTTTCATAGATCAGAACCAAAAATTAACCCTGTAAAAATAAAAATAGTTTGTTCATTGTACTGGTCCAAGTAAGAGCAATAAGGTGTAATAATTAAAATGTTTTGATTCATCAGCTGGGTGAAATCACTGTTAATGTTTTTGGTCTTAATTCTAATAAAATTATAACTATATTCAACCAGCTCGAAAGATTTAAGTTAGTCGTAAATCTCCATACTAAACAATCAGTGTAAAATAAAGCTAATAATAAATATATATGAAAAATAAATATTTTAACCAATACTGTCAGGGAAACAAACATTAAATAAATATATTATTATTATTAGCCAACACCCAAAAAAAACTAAGGCAATTTGCATCCCTTTCGCCTGATTATCCTTATTCTGTCATTTTCACTCACATCATTTATGCCTTATTTTCTTTCAGACATCATGTGTTGGATAGATAATTACCAGATTATTTGGAAAAACAAACAAACTTACGTGGTCAGTTAAACACACACAAATAGGCGTAACTTTAATAAATAAAGCTATTCGTACAATGATCAATAAATAAACGAAATGGTTTTTATAATTTTCCCGAAAGGAGGCCGAAAACCGATTGGAGGGGTCATCTCTTTTTACCCTTGTCGCCATTATTATTATATAGTAGGCACTAAAATGACGTTACATTGAGTTTGTAGTTAAGCACAGAGCTATATGATGGACTGACTATCTATGCTCAGTTTATCACGTATCGAAACCCGGTTTTTAACGTTGCAAGTTCACAGGTATTCCGCTGTGCCATTGGGGAAGGGGTGTTGTCACATAGGAAACGTTTTAGCGTTGCAATTTATAATATCGTGACGTCAGTGAAGCAAGTGCCTGTTATGAATCACGAGAATAATTATACACTGTAGATTATAATACAGCATGATATATGAACTTCAAAAGCAATAAATAAAAATGTGTTACTCCTAGTTTTGATTTTATTTTCTCTTGAAACAACGCTTTTGGGGGAACCCTGTGTATGACGCAGTTATGAGCGTTCAATATGTAACAGTTTTACGAACTGAAACAAGAAAACTTATAAAAACGGATAATAAAACCCCTTGGTAAATAAAAATTCGAGAAAGCACCTAAAAATTTTATTTAGTGTAATTAATGTTAATTCCAAATCAGGGAATTACGCACGGGTTAAGTGTTGTTTGTGTGAAGTAATTTGTAAATAAAAATTAAATTTGAAATCGAAATTAGTCAGCACGTGATGACAACGACATTGTGCCCTTTAATACCATACTCGTTGCATTGAAAATTCTGAATGAGCAAAAAAGAGCAATCGGAGAGATTGCATACCCTCGACCCGACGTAAATGTTTGGATTTTTGGTTTCAGTATGCGCCTGAAATCCAATCACTTTTTACGCTGTTATTAGTAACAAAGTGAGAAAGTGCCCTATATGTCCATTATAGGAACGTTCCAAAATGAACTAAATTTTGTGAGAACATTCCTATGGGAATACCACATTTCCTGTAAATATTTCATATATATCGGCTTTATTTTTCGAAATACCCGTGTGGACCTACATACATACGGACCCAGATTCCTGGGGTGAGGGTAAAAGTAGCTAAGGTGATTCCGAATTGAAAAGTCAATATGTAATCCAGACTTCTCTGATAATGGCCTCTCTAATGATATGAGATTTGTAGCGTTTGGTCGAGAAATTTCCGAAAAACATTCCAGGCAGACAAATACATGCGAATTATTCAAATAGAAAAATGCTTACACTGGCATAAAGTGTTGCTGTTTACAGTATGGCGCAGTAGCTCTGTCGTGGCGTCTGAGATAAAGAGTTGCAGTTCCAATCATTATTTTTCTTTTTAAGAAAGTTATCACAATACGTTTTATGTAATACTTTGTATTTTCACTTAAAAATGGACTTTGTATTAAAGTAGCACTTGCAAAATATTACGTTAAAGTATTAATTAACGATTTGTTTGTTTGTTTTGAATTTCACGCAAAGCTACGCGAGGGCTATCTGTGCTAGCCGTCCCTAATTTAGCAGCGTAAAACTAGAGGGAAGGCAGGAAGTCATCACCACCCACCGCCAACTCTTGGGCTACTCTTTTACCAATGAATAGTGGGATTGATCATAACATTATAACTCCCCCACGGCTAAAAGGGCGAGCACGTTTGGTGCGACTGGGATTCGAACCTTCGATCTTCAGATTACGAGTCGAACGTCTTAACACACTTGGCCATGCCGGGCCATTTAATTAATGAACAAAAGTATTTATACCCTCCTTTCGGAAGTAGCACAATTAACTTCATTAGTAAAAAATACTTCTACCAAAATCATTAAATATTACCATAATAGTCAGTTACGTTGTTTTTGTATGTATAAAAACATCCATAAAAATGTTTCTAATAGACTTGATTTCTAAAATAGGAAAAGGAATAAAAATGTGTAAGTGTCATTTTAAACTCGTATTAACAGTTCTTCCTGTACACAAAATTGTGGTTACATCGTGTTGATTTTACACTAATGATTGACGAACACTTAATTGAACCCTTGAAGGTATATTGCGCTTGGCTTTCCCATGACGAGGACGGGAAAATGCAACAGCGCGTGGCATAGTTGTCACGGATGGAATTCGAATGTTCACGATATTTATTGTTTCAAATACGTGAGGGGATTTCCCTGCATTTTACAATTTTACGCAGTCATTTTCTATACCAACTTTTTTTTACTTATGAAAATTTACACAGTTTTTACTGAAATGAAAAGCTATTTGATCAGTAATAACCCTGTCAGACTGTCAACGAACTGTAAATTTGATTGTCTGTTTTTGGGAAAACATCTTTTCTATTCGTCCATCATTTAATCACTGGTTAATCTCAAACTCCCAGAGTTGGAGACAACGTCTGGGTTTTCAGGCTTTGTTTTAGAAGTAGGAAGTATTCACAAATGTTGAAAAGTTTGGTTATAGAATTGAGAATCATTTAGTACCTCCAGTCCCTTGACGTTTAACATTGGTATAGAAAAACTGTAGAAATGTCAGTAAAAGCTGGCTTTGTGCGTGTGTAAAAGTATTGTCGAAGTTTGTTCAGTATATACTGCAAATGTTGTAAGACTTTACTTCAAATAACATAAATTTAAAATAAATCAAAGTTTTCTAACTTGCTGAGGTACTTTAGCGTGAAAAGAGTAGTTAATTTGTGATTAATTTTACCACTGTTGTTTTGTCCCCGGTTAAAAAGTACAAATACGCTGTAGTGTCAAGTTTATATATTCGAAATATATCTAACTTACTGGAGGCAGACACACAAATACTTTCAAATAAAATGAATTTCATTAATATATAATTGGTGCAGCTTTTGCGTTGTTTTTTTTGGTGGGGTACCCATTTTACTATAAAGCTATTATTAAACTTTACAAGAAAACCTCAGATTTTCAGTGTTACAAACGTAAACATCTATTACTGAACGGCGCGGTGTACTTTTTTCCAAACATTTAGCAACGCCCCTTGTGGCATAGTGGAATGTATGACGACTTATAACGCTTGAAACCGGGTTTCGATACTCGTGGTGGGCAGTACATAGTCCGTTGTGTGTCTTTCTGTTTAACTTTAAAAAAACACCAAGTATTTAGCAAAATAAAGTGATTAAGAAAGAACTGTGTAACTTAAATATGCTGTTCTTTATAGTTTGTGTACATTCAATCTTTATTTAAAATCTGGAACCAGTGAATTTATTATTATTATTTTTTACACAACTTGAATTAACTTTATTAATCGTCTAAATACGAACACTAATTAATTGTTGCTGTGTTACATGTTGAAAAACAAAATCTAGTGGTCAATATGAAATCGTCTTTAAATTTCACACCTATTAAGGCTTGGCATGGCCAGGTTATTAAGGCACTCGACTCATAATCTGAGGGTCGGAGATTTCAATACCCGTCAGATAAATCACGCTCACCCTTTCAGCCATGGGAGCGTTGTAATGTGATGGTCAATCTCACTATATTTGTTAGTAAAAGGTAGCCAGAGAGTTGGCAGTGGGTGGTGATGACTAGCTGCCTTTCCTCTTATCTTACCCTGCTGAATTAGGGACGGCTTTCGCAGATAGCCCTCGAGTAGCTTTGCGCGAAATTGAAAAAAAAAGCAAACAAACAAAAGAATTAACACTCCTACGAAAATTTGGGCCTAATACGCCCCAGAGCAACTTGAAAGGTTATTAATATTAGGCTAATAATTTTGTATTTAAATGAAATTGCCATTAACTGACCCTATCCCTTTATATTTTAAGAAGCAATAATATTTTGACTTTTCAGACATTTGCGAAATAATATTAAAAAAAAATTGAAACATCCACTAAGGGTATCACTTTAGTTGATGTAAATATTTTTTTCGTAGGAGTGTTAAAGATGTAAATAATGTAAGGTTTAATTTCAAAGCATTAAAAACCTTAGAGTAACTAGATGTACAAACACATTTCGTATTTTATAGATAATACCAGGCATAAAGGCATTTTAGTTTTATCGGACTTAAGAGTACATCCTGCTAAAAATTGTAGTACGTAAATTATTTTGGATCCTCAAACTAAGTTAAATAGCACATTCATCTAGTTTATTGCTGGGGCGAAAATTTACTAATAAGAAGTTGTCAAATCAGAAATTAGTGGTTTAAAACACGTTAAATAGTATTTAAATAAACAGTGTAATATTATTAAAGGAAGAATCGGTATCATTCCGTTAAATATCATTAGCAATTCTATTAAAGATAAAGATAAAATTAAAGGCTTTGAGGGGAGAGAAAAAATTGAAAATTTGTAGTCATCTTTTTGCTAATACTACTATTAAAAATAGTTAATAAGTAATTGTAGGTCTTTTTTTTAATAATTATTGTAAATTAATGTTTAGCGTTAATATACAGACGTTTCAATGACAATTTGTGACTCCTAAAATTTTCCAGTTTTACATGTAACGAATTCTTGTAGACAATGAATCGTTAACTGGACAACACATTTGTGCAGCTTGGTCATCGTGTCTTTCAACAAATACAAGGATATCGATGTTGCATAATTATATTTATAATGGCGAAAACTCTTCAAATTATGTATGTTAATAAATCACGGAAGCAACATATTTCTTGTTCTCTCAACATCACCCCCATATTAACAGTTTCATACTTGTTGGAAACCCAGTGAAGGGCTGTTGCCTTAAACGTTGTTTTCATGTTTTATCAGTAAAATTATTTTAATTTGGAGAGTTTTTCATCACTGCTTTATATTCTACTTTTCATTTGGTTATTTCCTTGCTTACGCAGTTATTTTCAGATTTATATTTATTAGATCTTTCGCAAAGGCCAAATTTTTACGGAAAGATTTAGGATAAAGCTTTGTCTTTCAGTCACTTTAGTAGATAAACTTATAATATTCTTATGCTTAGTTATCAAAGTTTTATTGACAGTAAAACAAAATCATTCTTCAGAACCCATGAAGGAGAACAAATTATTTCCTAAAAAAACAAAACTATTACACTGGTTTACAAAGAAATTGAGGCAAGCACAAAAATAGCTGTTTTAACCTAATTTGAGGGTGCTGAATTCAGATTTGAAATCCATTTTTACTCATCACCTCTAGTTTTTTAGATATGCATACTGTAGATTTTGTACACATACTGTACATAAAGGCGTATATGCATTCAGGGTTAATTTCTAATATTGTGTGACGTATGTCTTCTTTTTTAGTTATTATGCAATAAATGTAAGTGATAGCATTAAATTATATATATATATATATATAATTCTAGACTAGGGGTCTAGAAGCACTTTCGTTCCTATAACTATATATATATATATATCAAAAATCAAGACGGATCACCAGTTTCAGGAATCGGAACAAGACCTTGCTTCATTTTTCGACGTGGAAAACAAGTTGTGCTACTGCACAAATGTACCTGGCTTGTTCACTTTCCTTGGTTTGCCACATAATCCTTCAGACTGGCGTCTTTTCATAGACTCTTCCAAGCGAAGTTTCAAGGCTGTGCTTCTGCACAACGGGAATAAATATCCCAGCATTCCCACTGCACACTCTGTCCATCTAAAGGAGTCCTATGACAATATGGAGCTTCTTTTAGAAGCTGTTAAGCACAACCAGTACCAGTGGAGTCTGTGTGGGGACCTCAAGGTCATTGGTTTTCTTATGGGTATGCAAGCGAGCTTCACAAAGTACTGTTGCTTTCTCTGTCTCTGGGATAGTCGAGCTGTATCCCAGCATTACAAGCAGAAAGACTGGGGGTCTAGAAGCACTTTCGTTCCTGGCGAACACAGCGTCAAGGAGAATCCTCTGGTTGACATGAAGAAGGTGCTTCTTCCTCCTCTTCACATCAAGCGTGGTTTGATGAAGAATTTCGTGAAGGCCATGGACAAAAATGGTGCTGCCTTCCTACACTTGTCTACTGTGTTCCCAGGTCTCAGTGCTGCTAAGGTCAAAGAGGGCATCTTTGTCGGATCTCAAATCCGAGAAGTGCTGAAGGATACTGATTTTGAGGAGCTTCTTACCTTAAAGGAACTGAGAGCATGGGAAGCATTTAAGTCAGTCTGTAATGGCTTCCTTGGTAACACACGCGTACCAAATTACCAAGCCTGTATTGAGAAGTTGCTAAAGACTTATGAGGATATGGGATGCCGAATGTCACTCAAAATTCATTTTCTCCATTCCCACCTCAACTTATTCCCTCCAAACCTTGGAGCAGTGAGTGATGAGCACGGAGAAAGATTCCACCAAGACATTACGAAGATGGAGAGCAACTACCAAGGCAAGTGGAACCCCAGCATGATGGGAGACTTCTGCTGGATGCTCTTGCGTGACATCCCGGAGGCAAAATACACCAGATCATCTAAGAAAACACTTCTAACTGTCTGCGGTACTATGAATTGTGTACATTGTGTCATCCAAGTATATTTATTCCGTCAATGTTCTTTATCTATCCTGTTTTATCTGTAATAAGCTGCTGCAACTGTCGAAATAAGCACGTATATACTCTGTATATACTAAAATGAGACTAGTTAAAAGCCAGAAAACTAGAGGTGATAGAGCAAAACTGTTTATAAATTTGAATTCAGCACACCCAAATTAGTAAAAAACATCTATTCACATTCTTGCCTCAGACAAAAAATATTTTTTTGTAAACCAGTGTTATTTTATTAATATTTCCAGATTGTTGGCCAAACATTCAAGTTAAAAAAAAAGAAGAGCATTTGTATGTTTGAAGTTATAAACTTTCCTTTTCCAAATACAAATATTGGAAATAAACAACGTTATAAATTTTACAACTAACAGCTTATTAGATACAATGTTACTTGTTTTATACTATAATACTTTGTAGACAAAGCTCGTAAATTTAACTCGTATTTTTCACACACTAGGTTTTTCTCGGAGCATTCTGAACAAAGCATTCACTCAATTTTGCGGGAAAATCAGCAGTATTCTTGCTGGCAAATATGAGTTTAAGAATATTACAGAATATCACAAACTTTTCAAACCGTTCATGACTGCGTTTTAACTTTTCTTTAGAAATTAAGAGAATATTTTCCGTTTTTTTCTGTATTGACTACCTCTAGTTTTGTTAATTCAAATCCATATATGGTACATATAACCTTGTGTTACATTAGTTTTGCTACGTCTTGTAATTACCATATTATTTACTATTGCTTTAATTTCATTTTTTACGTCTTATTATTATAACTATTATTAACGAACCTTTTCAAAGATTTAACTCTGGTTTCCTTTTGACTGTCCTATTTGTTTTGTGAAGTGGTAGAGGTCAGTTAAAGTCAGATGAGTTGTGTTAGACATACATCACAGTATATTTAATATATTCTTTTTAATGTATTCAACATATCGTATCCCAGCCAGTTTATTGAGCCATATATTGTGCGAAAGGCCTCGTCGGCACTAGACATAAACTTATTTTGGTTTGCATATCATAACTTAAAATGGAACATGATTTTTATTTGCTTATCAGCAGTTAAACTTCTCTGTTAAAAAGAAAATCTAGTAAGTTTAAAGACAAAAACTTTCTTTAAATACTTCCCCTATTTTAAATATTATCTTTTAAAGATTAATAATTAAATAATAATAATAAAAATAGTCTGAAAACAGTCAACAAAGGAAAGAAACCAAATTCATGTTTTTCCCGAGCCTTGGAGGATATAAAGAAATCCTTTTATGAACATTCTCGCCGATATTGTTCTCAGTAAGTTCTTTGAGAATGTTTTTGACCAAAGTTAGAAGATGCTACTCACATCGAGCTTCGTTCTTATCGTCTTGTTTGTAATTTCAGTGAGTGTTCCTCTGAGTATCGAGTATGGCTCAATTGTTTTCGTACAATTAAATTATAAGTGTCAGTGGGGTACCTTCCAAGTCATTTGATTTTGAACAGATGTTTTGTAATCTCTCTAATTTAAAACAGTGAACAATAAATATAGCCCCAGATCTAGCAGATTAATTCCTGGAAAGTACTAATTACCACTTTTGCTATAAAATATGTTAAAGTAAAATATAGATACCAACATTGGAGCCATGCCAACACCATAAATTACTCAATATATTGCCTGTTTCAGTTTTGTTGGTTTTTCTTTTCTTTTACGACAATATCAGATCTCGCTTAGACATTCATATGAGAAGTTCTCGCAGGACCTGTCGTGGCCTGGTGGTTAACCACTCCACTCGTGACCTGAGAATCGCGAGTTTGAAACATGTACTCGAACATGCTCACCCTATCTGCTGTGTGATGGCATTATAATGTAACGGTAACTATTTATTAGTAAAAAGTAACCTAAAATTTGGCTGCTTTAGCAGTTCATGTTCGATTGATCTCTTTGTCAATCTCGGGAAAATAAGTTCTAAAACTATGTTCTTAATGTTTTATAAGCTTGGTAGAACTTTTAGTTTGGAAAATTTTCTTTTCACTCATTTCAGAATTTTTAGTTTTCAACAGTAACTTTTCTTGCGTTATGAAGGCAGGCTTATTAAAATTGCTAAGGAGTTCGATAGCCTGACTTACGAACACAGCGAGGAACACTTGTAAAAAATGATTACAACACATTACGTTTACGTGTTTTACACGTCGAATTTCACACTTTTAGGTTGCTTTTTTTCACATTCTATTTGCAAATTCGGGGGATTGAGTTGGCTATAAAAGAGCTCCACGGTTTTCAGTATTCAAGTTAGCACGAAAGCATTGTACTCCGATAACATGTTGATCTGTTAACCTGAAAGAAAATGTATTTTATTGTCAAAAGAGCTCGTCTATCAATGGTGTGTGGTCGGATTGTGTTGCCGTTTCGCAAAATAACAGAAGTGTTCATTTTCAGTAATTATCGTACTTCGTTACATTACAGCTGAAGGTAAACTTCGGCCATCTGTGTCGACAGAATCTACAAACATCGTAGCTTGTGAAATAGGCTGTAGAACAAGATGTGTTGCTCAATAAGTGCGACCATTGTCCTGGTTTGTACGATATTTTCGATTGGAGTACGGATCTTACTTTCTTGTAGCCTGGAAACTTGTGCGAATTGTGCCACAGTATTGAGTGATTCAGATGTTGCAAGAAGTTTTAAAACTCTATTTGATTTTGGGGGGAAAGTACCTGAAAATTTTAAAAATCAAGCCACTAAACATCTCTCGTTTACTCGTAGCGTAGGTATTACACACCTTGATTTTACAATCAGATGAAATTCATTGCTTTGTTTTAGCACAGAGTTACACAATAAACTCTGTGTGTTTCATCTAGCGTTACAAGCCTCTTAGCTTACCGCTGAGCAGTATGGTGAATGTTATGAAAGGTAAACAAAATGTGTTTGATTTTAGGATTTTGAAAATTGTAATATGTTTTAAAGTTAAGAGCTTCTTTTGTTGTTGTTTTTATCGCGTTTAGGAACTCTTTCTAGAGCTGTTATGTACATCAAATATTCCTTGTACCGTAATGTTTTATATTTCTAAATAACTCACTTCCCACGGAAATAATGCACTTGGTCAACTGAGAATTTTACAGATAATGGTAATAATTATTTAAAATTCGAAATATATATATGTAAAGAGAGAGACGCACTTACATACACAGAGGACTGATTTGAATATGCGGATCAAGTCGTGGGAGAACGACAGATGTAAACGTGGTGAAACAGAATGCTTCAGAACTACACTTTAAAATTTTTGGCATTATGTAGGTACCACCAACATTTGTTATCGGTCTGGGGGACGGTGTGTAACTGCTCTTCATAACGCCAAATAGTCGTACACTCATATCATGAAGATGTGTCCACATCGAAAATTTGGGGTTTAACCTTTGTATTTAATAGCGTTGTGAAATAGAAATATGGATCAACGTGGGGTACCAAACCATGCAGGAAGACATCTGTAACAAGTCGTACTCCAGCCGTGGTAAGTAACGTGTGGCCTCTTGTAATAGACTATAATTCACGCAAACGGGTCATTGGCAAAAGATGCCCACTCCTCCTGGTTAAAAGGGAAACAAGTCATTTGTTTAAAAGTTATTTCCACAATATATCAGTTCAACCATCTTTTACCTGAAGCGGCTAAGCAATAAAATCTATATTCATACATTTCTTTATGAAGACATGTCAGTTGAGGCGTTGGACAAGTGGCCTATAAAGTTCAGTGTGAACAAAGTGCTGAAATAAGCGTTGAAAAGTCGTCGTCCTCGTACTCTAAATGAATTATGGAAAACTCTGAAAGAGGAGGGGTGTGCTTTAAACAGACAACTTTACAATGGTTATTTTTCAGGAGAAACTGTGCTATAAGGATACTATCAAGATGCACGATCGTCAGGTAGAGCATGACAGAATGTGGCAACATGAACTGTAACAACGTGATGAGGCTCTAAAACCGTTTTAATATAATGTACTTAACCTCTGTATACTACAGAACAACAGATTACTTTTGAGGCAATTCTTTTACACAGTTTCCTACACGTGACAAACATTTATTCAGAGCTGTCACGTGCGTCATCCAACTGTCTGTTCTGATGAAATTATTTTTGAAAAGTGCATCAGTTGACACTGAAGAAAGATATTAAAACAGTAACAGCCTTGCATGTATGAGTTCATAATTAACTGTTCTGTTTTCAAATCAATATTTTACATATCCTGTTGCATAGATAAATGTTTGAAGCTTATGTATTCTTGAAAATAAGTGAATTGTCTAATGCAACGTTTACGCTGTATAAGCAACGTATCATTTCGAAGAGGGAAAAGAAAAACTAAACTACCTGCATCGTATCATCACGTCATGTTGTTGTTTGTTCCAGGGCACGTTTCCAAAACTAAATAGTAAGTCAGAAAAGTAAAATCTTACCGAAACTTAACGTTATAAAATTCTGGTTAAATCGTACAATCTTCAGAAGTCATTATATCGAAACATTAAAAAGGTGCACTTGGACGACCGAAAACGTGGTTCCTTATCTTCAGTTACATGAGTTTTCAGTTATTTTTTTTAAAAACGTTATTACACTTAACGGCTCATGTATGTAAGAGTTTTTAGATGTTTTATATGGCTCGAAAATCTGTTGTTCTAGGATAAGAATTTGTTTGTGTAAAATAATTATCTTTAAATACTTGTTAACATAAGTTTACAGAATACTGTTTTCATATTTTTTATTGGCTACTAAATGTCGTGTATTGTTCTGGAAATACATACTGCGCTTGTTTATTAATAATTGACATTAAATTGTAAATTAAACACTGATTGCTATACCAGTTATTAGTTGCACTAATGTGTTTGTTTGATTTTGGATTTCGCACAAAGCCACACGAGGGCTGTGCGCTAGCCATCCCTAATTTGGGAGTAAAATGTCAGAGGAAAGGAAGCTAATCATCACCACCTTCCCCAAAATCTTGGGCTACTTTTTTACCAACGAATTAGGAGGATTGACTGTAACATTGTAATGCCTTCCACAGCTTAAAGGTAACACAGTGCCACAAACAAGTTAATTCGTTCTCAATAATTCCTAAATTGAACGCTAGGTATCAGCACCATACATACATTTGACTTACTTACAAATTGTTTCACTTTCTATTCAAAATGGCGTCACAAAAGTTACAAAATGAAGAAGCATTAGATTTGTATTGTAGCAGCTGAAATATTTGGCAGTCAACAGGTTAACCTTCACTGTATTGAACTATTGAATCCCATTCTGTTTATAACTTCTGCCTGTCATATGAATTCACACTTCGAAAAACAAATGCAGATATTTAGTGCTTGAATTGTGGCACCTTAATTTCTTTGAAATGAATAGAAAACTGAACTTCAAAATTATAACCCAAAATTCCAAAATGTACCTGGAATGTCTCTTGCATTGGATTTCAGATCCGCAAAACGTATTAGTCATATGTCGAAAAATAATCTCATCAAGATTCTTTGTATCACACAAAAATGTCAAATAAGCGCGCATATTGTGTATGACACTGTCTCATGAAGTATTTACATATATTTAATTGTATTTATGTTTTCTTCAATAAACTTTGAAAGCAAACTATTTTAGTTTTGATATACGATGTTTTTCATGCAAGCCGGGTTTGGTGGAAATGGAGTAAAAAGAAAGATATCTTGCTTGTTGAAGATAAATTACAGTTTTTAAATATGCATGTAAGAGAGAAGGATTTCGTTTCGTGAAGCAAAAAAAGGTCAAAGATAATGCTATCCTTAAATTAGCATAGATTAGAATTAAGGTAACTAGAAAAATAAAAGATTTTTTTTAGATAGTGCAGAAATCAAGTCAGACCGGTTGTTTCTTGAACTTGTATGTTCATCAGGGAATGATTCATTCGTATCGTACACCTATTTAGAAGACTTCTCACTTTATTTGTTTTCAGTATTTCCATATCTGTTTTAAGAGCTCAGGAAGCATTGACACGTTTACTGGTCATCGAGGTGTGTCTTTCTGTTGATTTTCTGGAATTAGCTTCCGAGAATAATTTTACTGTACATAATTGCTTATTATTTAGGTATCTGCGGTCGTAAAACACAGTTAAGAAAATTCTGTAGCCCTTTTGAAAACGCTTGAATTATCGGGTTTACATTAACACTGTTAAGTTAGTGAGCAGTTCTTGTTGGGTTGGTATAATATTTATAATATATGCGTATTTAAGAATGTAAATTATATATATATTTTATTTATTATTTACATAGGAAAGATTTATCGAGGGAAAATAGTGTACGCAGTAATTTGTCGTGATCAGTTGTTTCTTCGCTTTACATGAAGATTATTAAATATGAACCATAGGATTTGTAGGAACTTCGAATTAAGTCTAGAAAATTACCTTGATGTTACTTAATGATAGATTCAATCTTCTGGGAGAAAATGCTTATGAGAGCAAGTACATGGTGAATAAATTGTTTACATTAATAATGTTTATGATAAACCATGAGTTTATATGTATAATAATTACCTAAATCCATGTAGGTTGTGACAATAGCAAGTAGTTTTATAATATGAATATTACATGCACGTGTCTTCTCTTGCAGTAATATTATTGATCGTTTTAACTTTAAAATATTAATAATACATATACACACATACATATTAGTGTATAATACAGAAATACATCTCGCCACACACGATATGTGCGAACATGATATTGCATCTACTCGTTATAATTCGCTGTTTCTAATTTGAATGTTTCTATCTTACGCACAGTCTAACTTAAGCACAATTTGATAGATAGAACAGATCAGTATTTTATGCGGATTAGTTGTTCCCGTTATGCATAGTAATAGAAGATACATTTAAATTGTGTCACTAATTTTTCTTTTCTTTTTCCCCTGTTTTATAACCCCCCAGTGGCTCAGCGGTATGTCTGCGGACTTACACGCTAAAATCCGGGTTTCGATACCCGTGGTGGGCAGAGCACAGATAGCCCATTGTGTAGCTTTGTGCTTAATTCAACAAACAAACAAACAAATCCTGTCTTCTAACAGTAGCAGTTGTTCACCTAGACATCTTACGTTTCATTAAGTTGTTTACACAGATGTTGAACAATATTGGAGCTGAAATACCAACTTCAGTAGTAAGTTGCACTGTCGCCCACAGGGGCCCGCGTGTGTAACCTATTTTTGTCACTTTATTTTAAAATTAATTATTTGTTTCGTTAGGAATAACTTGCAGCATAGTGCATATACTAACGGTAACTTCAGGCGTAAAACCTATGTTCACTGATAGTTAGATGAGGCTTAGAAACAGTAACCAGATCTGACTGACGGTGAATCGTCAGTGCTGTTTATCTTGGTCGTCATAATCGCAAGTACATTTTACCAAGCCTGTGCTAAAGGTATTATGTATAGCTTTATCTGTCTGCCCATTAGCTTCAAACCTTTTTTTAACTTTGGATTTTAAAATTTCGTCCGACGTAAGGAAATACAATTTTAGTTTATTATTGTTGAAAAACCGTAATGGCAAACCATTAAACAGTTCTGTCAGACTTGGATAAGCAGTAGTGGTCTGTGATAAGCGTAACAGAAACAAAATAACAGACATTGATTGAAAAAACACTTTTCTGATGAGAAAAGAACAAGCATCCAATGAAAAGCATTGAAATTAAGTGAACACATCACGTAATTTGAACTATAAAAGTTTGAAGTGGAAAAGAACACTTCGTAAGTCCATACGTAATGGTGTGATCAATGGAAAACATTTGTTTTTTCTCTGAACGTTTCACAGTGCTCAGCAGTTTATATTTTATGTTGAAAATTTCAATTTTCCTAGACCATTTCTCAATGAAAAATAAATAATTTACCCGAAAAATGTGACCTAATAGAAGGCAGTTCTCACTTCTGTTTTGTTTTTCTTGTTATGTAAAAAAATACTCGTAGGTGAAAGTTTTGAAAGGCATCTGATTTCGTAAGAACATGAGTGAATTTTCTAGGTAAACTCGGCTCAAGTGTAGTAGCGGGAAAGAATAATATTTTGACCGTTATTTGCTTGTAAATACATGCGGAACACGCTGTACGTTCCCAGCAGAACGAGGGAAGTTAAAAGAAATGAATTCAGAGGACCGTTATACAAGACCTTTTATGAGCAGTAAAGACATAAAATATTTCTATTTAGTACACCGAACTGACTGGTATAAAAGCTTTATTGTGTAGGGTGTATGGTGTGGTGAAACATCAAACCGAAGTATCAATGTTTTGGAGAATTATGATACGACACTTTTTTTTTTCTCTTCTTCCGTTACTGGCTGGAAACATGGTATTAGTCATGTCTGTGTCTGTAGGGATTAGCTGTATGTAAAATTTTGCAACATGGTATAAAGTGCATTTAACTCTGTGACGAGTATTTTAAAAACTCGTTTGCGTATCATTTAATATGTTAACATTTGATTTTTGAAATTCCATGGGTGAATATATTACTATAAAATAATTATCGTAAAGGATCACCAACACATAGTTGAGTATATTACTATAAAGTAAGTATCGTAAAGGATCACCAACACATGGGTAAGTATATTACTAAAACATAATTAGCACAAAGACTTCAAAGGAATCAGATAGAGTTCAAAAGACGGACACTTTTGAATAGTTGACCATTCATTTAGAGGAGTAAAAAGGAACCCTTTGTTCAGGTGTTATCGTTATTTAAGTATAAATGTGAAGTGCATGACACAGCCAAAAGTTTCAGGTGATCAGTAGGGTGTTATAGTTTATAAATCAGAACTGTCCTGTAAGTAACGTTCGGGTGAAACGAGTTAAGTGACATAATTTAGATAATGAGTACATAAGAGTATGTATTTACATTTAAAACCGGAAATAGATAAAGAGCGTGTCACGTGCACGATTTCCGCCATCACATTATTGAGTTGTATGAAATAAAATGAAAACATTAAAGGACTGCATTTTATAAATTATTTAACTCAATTGTTATACGACCACAGATATTATAATAGGAAGCTGTTTAGTTACTATTCGCTACTAAAAACTTTAAACACGATTAGTCTTTACCAAAGGTTTAGTTTGGTGAAATAATGTTTGCTAATATAATAAGGAATTTTTCCAATAAGATAAAATTACCATAGTTATAGAGGTATCCGATTAAGTAGAGCCCACACAAATTTGGGAGGTACGCCTTCATACTTAACTTCTGTTAGCAAGCCTTTCTTTCGTGTGAAAGATGGAGAAAACATTATGCAGAGGTGGGTACTAAATACCCAGAAACTAAACTATCAACCATTCACACACGTGCATCTAATTAAATGGTATGAGGATTTTAAAAATGAGTCTTATTTGTCTGCTCATAAGCGTCTATATATAATTCGGACATAATTGAATGTATCCGCATACTGTTTAATAAGCACTAGTTTGGTGATAGTGTTTGATTAGCTTCTTTGTAGCGGCGCCATGATCAACAACAGAAAAAGTGGTAAGTGTCGTATTGGGTAATACTGCACTGACGTCACTCCAACAACCTTTCAACCAATAGTTGAAATTTCATAATATGCAATTTATGATACCAGAACGACTTCTAAAGTTTTATTTAAAAGTAAAAAATCCATTTATAAAGAAATTTGTAGAATGCGTGGTAAATGGCTTATTTGTACTGGTTCTTCAAACGGTTAACAGTAAAAACCCATTATAAATACACAAAAATAATAAACTAATAATATATATTACTGATGAAAATAACACGACGCTGCTGAAAATTTGGAAGTACAGTATATGTTAACATTTCTGTTTTACACTACGTTGGACCAGTGTTTCAGGAAATCTCAGAAATATTTTCATCCCCCTCTCTCCGAAGTTACTCAGAAATTCCGAAATAAAGCCAAATATTTCTAAAGAATTACTTTGTTACGTTTATTTTAGAATTTTTAGCATTCCTTTATAAACTTTGTTGGGCCGTATATGACCTAGTTGTTAGCATGCCTAGGTTATGGATCTGAAAGTTCATGGTTCACGTTTTGTTGCCGTAAAACTTGTTCTGAATTTTAGGACCGTTATTTTTTTTTTTAATATAAGTGTGGTTTAAGACATTTATTTAAAATTACGCTAGGACTATCGTCGCTATCTGTCACTAATTCTGAAGTGAAAGACTAAGGAAAGGCGGATAGTCGAAAGCACTCACCGCCTACTCTTAAGATCCTTTAATCAAATAGTGAAATTTGATTCACTTTTGTTACACACTCACAGAACAAAGTGCGGAAAGCGAAATTTTATCGAAGTCTAGACGCGAAACCTAAACTATCAAATCCACAGTCCAAAACGTTAAAGCAATTCCTGGTCTTAAGTGTAAGAGTAGCTCAAGAGCGCGTGGTGGATGCTGTTAACCAGCTGCGCTCTATTTTGGTAATTTAAAATGAGGGACAGCTGTGCACAGGTTGGCATTTGTGTAATTTTAGCTAGAGCACATTGTGTTTAAATGTAAAACTGTTCTCACAGTTTTTTTTATATATATATAAGGGTCATCTTCAATATATCTTCTTGTGCTTTGCTTTTTAACAAATATATTCTTATATTGTATATTAGAGCGCTTGGTCTAGTTGGTTATTCTGTGCACAAAGAATTTTTTTTATTATTTATTTACTAGAGGAATTGGGTGTAGTCTTATTTACATATAGTTGAGGATTTCTGTCGCATTATATTCGTCAACGTTGAAATTTTAATACGACCCAAACTATATGTAGGCTTAATTGTTTCGTTCATGTACAAATAGTTCACAACCGAAGTTTTGTTTTTCGTTTTATATTCGTGAAACACTGGTCTTGTTTAAGAGTATTAGGCAGGTTTTATATAATTTAATGGACTCACGAGTAACAGTTTTTTATATATAAGCTATTCAGTGTAACAGACCCATTTGCACGCCTTTATTAATGGGGTGTGGTTAAACTGAATCCCAGTAATGAATATTTGGACCTGTTACTTCGTCTTGTTGTGTGCTCTTTATTATTCACATTAAATGATATTTTGAGGTTTTTGATTTTCTTTGTGTTCATGAAATTTTCTTGTAATAACTGTAAAGTGGTTAGTGATTCCGTAGTGTATAAAGACATGTCTAAACCGGTTCTTTCTCAAATAAGAAGTTAGCGTTCTTTGCTGTGTAGAGCCTGTCTAGTGGCTGTAACTTTTATCCCATCTATATATTTATACCTTTCGACCCACTGCATGCAGGAAAACATAATGTTTGTGTGCGTTCTGCTGGAGTTGGTGCATGAATATTGAACGTACCAAGGTAACTACCTAATCTATCATGCAAACGTTGAGCGGGCAGCACGAATCCTTTCTATTCAGACAGAAAGACTGCAGCAAAAGAAGCGCGACCGATGGAAAGCTTGCATGTGCTTAATCGTCATGTAGGGAACGCTGTGTTCGGGCTAATTTAGTGTGCACACACCAGCGATTATGGTTTGATTGACAACGTCATTAGGTAGCCAAATGTGTGCAGTCAGACATGGCGCTGGTCGGTCAGGTGTGTGTGTGTCGTAGTCATGGATGTATATTTATATCAGCGCGTCTTGTACCTTTGCATGTTGGTGAAGTGCGATTGGGTTGGGTTTTATGGCACATTGGTATGAGTGTTTTTTCCCTTCCTCTCCTGTGACTTCCTCTCTGTGTCTGAAACTGAAATACATGGAGATCGATTATTGGTGCACTTACGCGGGTACAATTGTGTAAACATGTAGTAACTGTTAACATAGTCGAGTTATATGGTTGTTCGTTTTGTGTATAACGTAACTACTGTCATATAGTGTTGTCTACAATAATGTAATAAAGCATATAATTCTGTGGCTGTTAAAACTCGCACACTTGCATGTAAATAACTAATTTAGAATGATGTCTTAATTGTGTTTTGTTCTGTCGGTTCTAACCTGTGAACTGTTATAACAGTCGCAGTGCTACCAGGGTATGGTATGACAAACTTCAAGAAATAAACAATAATACTGTACGTTAAAGCTTAACGTACCGTTCACGTACGTTCAATTAAACGTAGCACATGTACAGAAACATTTACATTTGATACTCGTGTAACGTTTTAAACTATATAAATATATTGTCGTTTTGTTACCCGTAAGATATCATGACGTTAGACCATAATTTATCATGCTCTTGTCCAACAGTCGTTAACATGTACAACTATATATAGACGTTTTCTTGTGGACAAAAGTGTCCGGTGGGAAATCGCGGAATGTTCACGAAATGAAAGTTTACAACACAGACGTATTTACCAATCTTGATGGACAGTCATATACGTGACAAAAACTCTGCAGAGGTGTAACAGACAGACAGACAGATTACGGGATTGTGTGAACACTTGCGGGTTAACTTGAATTAACTTTCCCAAAATTCCATGTCATGTCTAAAGTACCGTAAAGTAAATTATCAATTTTGAACTACACAAGTACTTTTGGGCCACTGTGGAATATATATCAGGCTTGAAGGGTTCGTATAGGTTGTCCTAATATTTATTTTTATTTGTTCAAAATATACTCTGCTTCTACTGCTATGTAAAAGCTTCTCTATTATGCAATTTAACAAATAAAACAAAACGACTTTTGAGTAATGTAATCAGAGGTGTCGCTAGGTTCGTATAAGATTCGAAGCTCAGGCCCATAGGAGCGAGAATTTTCAGCATTTCAGAATGATGTCGATCGTGGTTTTCTGTTTTGTTTTTTAAGACTCCATCTGGGGATTCAATCCGCCGGTCCACTGTGCTAGCGCCTAGCGGTACCTCTGGTTTGTATAGTTTTTGTAGTGAATGTGTGTTGGGTGTTCTAAGAGACGAAAATATCTTGTGGTGTATTAGTGCGTGCATGTGTGTAACGATAAAGTTCAGCAACATTAAGAACAAATTGACAAAATATAGCTATGGCAAAAACTTGCTAGTTTTATAGAATATTTCAGTGATAATGTGGGAATATTTACTGGAAATTTTGGATGCTATCACGAATTGAAACGAACTCGGCGCAGCATTTTCAGTAAGTAGACTTCAAAACACTACGGACAGATAGACAGAAATATATAATTAGATTCATGATGACGAGAAACCCACTTGAAGTAAAAATGTTATCTAAAAGTGTTGTTAATCTGAAACAAGAAAGTCGAAATGCTGTTCTCTGCTTTATTAGTAAAGGTGTTAATTCTTATTATATCAGTCGTCCTGAGATGCATATAATCAAATTGTGCTTGTATGAATCTTTTCATGTGTGTTCAAAAAACCGTATCTAGTGTTTTGCATCTATTTCCCGAGTAGTAAAGCAATGTGGGACGCCACTTATGTGGTTTGACATGCACGTTTACTTGCTGCAATTGCAAAACATAAATTTATTTTTGCTTATTGATTGCTATTATTTGTATTATCCAGAAACTCAGGCACTCCCATAAACGAAAGCTTGGGTTGCGATAGCTCTACAACATAGCTGTATTCACGCTTTGTACAAAACCTCGTCAATTTCTATATCCAAGTGTATGTTCTTGAAAAAAGTATTGTATTGGAACGTGCTCCATCAAGAATTGTTGTCTGTTCCGAAAAGAATCGTTCGCACAATTATCGCATTCGAACTATCTTGAGATACATAGTCTTCGAAATGCGATCAAAAGGAATTGTCATTCAATGTCTTACGTTATTACACGGGAGACTTTTATCCAGAAACGCTCAGTATGGTCCTGAAGTTAGAGTTTCGGTCGTCTGAACGTCAAGAGATGAAAAGTGTTGAGATCAGCACCTTTACTTTTTATAACCAATCTTTCTGGTGGTTAAGAAAAAAACATTTCCTGCAATCAAGTATACAAGTACAATAAGCATAGATTACATTCTACATATTATACCCTACAATACATTCGAGTATATAAGTGTAATAAGTTTAGATTACGTTGCACATATTATACCATACGATACACTCAAGTGTACAAATACATTAAGCCTAAATTACGTTGCATATATTATACCATACGATGCAAAATGCTTATGCTTTACCTGTGAAAAAAATAAACGGTTTTAGTTTTTACTTTTAAGCTTATGAGAAATAAGTATTTTTAAGAGTAGTTTCTAGAATAAAATTCAGTGAGAATGTCAGAATGATGTAATTAACGATCTGTCTTTTCCACCCCCACCCACAGGTGGATAAGCAGCAAACTGATATCTTACAACACTTAAATTTAGGTTCGAGGTTTGCTATAGGCAAAGCTTGGATAATCTATTGTTCAGACTTTAATTGAATGATAAGCCGACAAACAAGTAATTGATTTCTGTCTTTTTACCTGTTTGTGTTGGTGTATGCCTGTTTATGAACGATAGCGCAAAAGAAAATTATTGAAATCACAAAAAAATTGTACTGATATTGTATAGTCATAATATTAGGAAAATCTGCATTTCTCTTTACGTATTAGACATTTTAAAACTGTCTTTGTGTGAAGAGACTAGCAACAATTATGAAGATTTGGTGCGGATAAAATTTGGGGCTTAGAATATCCGAACTGTGAATTATAGAAATTATGGTTTTTGCGTCCCGTTGTCACAAAGAGGTTTGTTTGCTTGTCTTTTTGAATTTCACGCAAATCTACACAATGCCTATTTGCGGTAATTGTCCCTAATTTAGGAGTGTAATACTAGAGGGAAGGCAGCTGGTCATCACCACCCACCCGCCAACTCTTGAGCTACTCTTTCACCAACGAATTGGGGATTGACCGTCACATTATAACACTCTCACGGCTGAAAGGGCGAGCATGTTTGATGTGAAGGAGATTCGAATCCTCGACCTTCAAATTACGAGTCGAGCTCCCTAACCACTTCGCCATGCCCGAGACCAAAAAGAGGTACTCCATATTTGGGACTGTTGTTTTATAAAAGTGATGGTCAAACCCCACACTTCGTTCAAATAAGAATAGCCCGAAGGTTGGCGATGAGCGCTTTTCACCAGTTGCCTTCCATCTGTAGAAGACTATCGGTTCAAACTTAGGATGATTTAAGCCCAAGTTGCCTTTAGTAAAGTTTGTGCAAAAATTCCAAACAGCAAGATTAAATTTCAAAGATTAATAGCAGTATTTGTAATTTTTGTCACTTCAGGGTAGCGGGTTCGAATCTCCGTCGCACTTAATATGCTCGTCCTTTCAGCCGTAAGGACGTTATAATGTGATGGTCAATCCCACTATTCGTTGGTAAAAGAGTAGCCCAAGAGTTGGCAGTGTGTGGTGATGATTGGCTGCCTTCCCTCTAATCTTACACTGCTAAATTAGGGACGGTAGCGCAGATAGCCCTCGTGTACCCTTGCGCGAAATTCAAAAACAAACAAACAAACATGTCACTTGGTTATAATTTGCTTCATCGAAATATTGCAGTTTTTATTCGCAGCATAGCGACTCTTGGATTAGCTTCGACTTTTTCAGGTATAAACTTTTAGCTATAGCATTGTCATTTATTCATTTGAAATTTAATTACACTTTTTTCACTCAGTAGATCATACCCTTTCGATTGATCTATTTATCTACACTCAATGTTTTATAGATTAATTAACCCTAAGCCTGCGTAGAAGAATTACAAATTTAGAGTAAGTTGGTAGAGACTTTGATGATTAATAAAGTTAAATCAGGTGTACGCAACTCCACACTTGATGTATAGCTAATGAAAAAAGAGAGGAAACAAACGTCTAAGATTAATTTACTCCAGTCCTGCATTAAAAAATTCAAGTGCCGCGACTATTAAGAATTTCTCTTGTTCCATCTGAAAAAAATAGATTGGTAAAAGCAGTATATTGACGAACATTAATTGTGCTTATTACAATTTTTAGTATTAAATTCCACACCTGTGGAACTTTGGAAGACTAAATATCCACTCTCTTGACCTTTCACACTTCCAGTCATTTAAGGTTGTTGTTTAAACTTGTGTTTCTAATAATAACTAATAATTCGGCTATGTTGATTAAACCATTTATAGGAGCGAAGAATGAAATACATGAAAAATTAGTTTTATACATGTATCTATCTATGTATTCGTAGTTACAGAAAGGGAGACCATGATCTTTTAATTTTATTCTAACAATACTGTACTGGAATGAAACGTTTAGAATGTATGTATTCGACAACCAAACGGATATTTTGTATACGCCACGTATTTTATTTTACCCACCATCATTCCCATAGTTGAACAAAAAAAATGGGGCTTGGCTAACTAATGAATAAATATTCGCTGTTTAATTCTTATCAATGTCGTAAGTGTAGCAACCAGTTTGGTCACCAACTTTGATTTCATTCCTTTTAGTCGCTGTATTCATTTCTGGCCGCTCCTCTTTTTCCATATTTTTTTATTAGATATAACGACTTTTTGTTAATACCCACCAGCAAATCACACCGAGTAAGAAAGTGACACTAGGCAGTAAAATAACATTAGCTTTAGGATCGCAACCCTGTTATTCAGAACAGAATTTAAAAAAAAAAAACTCTTTGAAATATCTGGTTGGAGGGAGTTTTCTCTCTGAAACAGTGGTAATATGGAATATAGATTAACAGTTTTTTTTTGTCATCACCTTCATGTAGTTGGTACAGCCGTATTTATTGTCATTATTTAGACTAATTACTGAAGCGAAAAAATCACGTTACGCTAAACGTTCTGTGATTCGGATAATTTCGTAAAAGGTGGTGAATTTTTTTAACACTTGAGCTACAAACTGCTTATCTGGTTTGCTAGGCCTAACCAATACTTGTGTATATGCATGTCGTTTCACCTTATAATTTTGCTGCACTACGTCAACTTTAACACGAATGACAAAAAACTAAAAAAGGTCCGCTTATACTCTTATATAACCTGCAGTGAAAGTGTTAGACCAATAACTCACGTGACGTTTTCGTAGGCGTGCGCAAAAAACTTTGTACATTTGGCTTATGTCTCCTGATTATAGGTTATAAAAATCTATCAGCGTACCAAATTTGAAAAAAAAAATCCATAAAAGTATGTTTTTGTATCAAATAAAGTTTCCGTTCTTTTGGTACGAAGAAGAAGAAAAAAAGGAAATTCGATCAAAATTTGAGATTTTATACCTCGGGTATTTTCTTATGGATTGCTTTGAAATATGGTGTGTGAAATAAGAGTCCAGTAGCACACATCCACTGAAAATATGTACAAGTTTGAATAATCACAATTCAAGCTGCAAAAGGTGGAAAATCACTGAACAGTCACTCTTCTTCATAGTATACCATGGTCCCCCGCTAGTGCAGCAGCAAGTCTACGGAGTTACAACGCTAAAATCAGGGGTTCGATTTCCCTCGGTGGACTCCGCAGGTAGCTTGATGTGGCTTTGCTATAAGAAAACACGCACACATAGTACACAATGTTTAGTGCAAACTGGTTCCTTTGGCCGTAAAATACACGGTACATACAAATTTTTAAGTATTACTGTTTATATGCGCATTTTTGCGTTTTTTACCGTTATCTGACTTTTTGTAGATTGATCTTCACAATATTTGGTATGGAGGTCCATGGGGAGATAGATACAATTTTTTAGTTTTGCGATTTGTACCGACCTTTTTACGTTTTTATCACTGCTTCGACACCTGTTAATGGGTCTTCAACAAAGTTTACGTGTCTTGTTGGGTATACATTCAAATTTTCACTTTTGTGGCTTTTATGGGCGTTTTGTGCCACTATTTTACCTTCCGTAAATGCATCTTTACCAAATTTGACACGCAAGTTTGTTTGCTTATGCAGAGATACATTCAAACTTTCGGTTTCACATGTTGCGTTTTACTGTTTTTATGGGCGATTTTTTGCGTTTTTTACAATTAAATATAAGGGAAGCAACTTTCTATGCCTTACAGTAATCTTTCATGAATTATGAATTCACATAATTTCTGTACAAGGGAATGGTACTCCAACTAGTATAAAATATGTACATGTATTCTCGGTGATGGTATCAGTTACTGTTTATCCCACATTCTTTATTAAGATGAATAGTTAATTTCCAAAGGCAGTATTTATTTTACGTCAGCACGTTTTCTACAGTAAATTTTCCGGAAGTTTTGAATATTACATATTTTCAAATCACCTGGTTAAAATGGTCACGTAGTAATAAAAACTTTTCACCACAGCAACATTACCTATGGTCTGAACGCGTTTTACAAGTTGACAAAGCGTGATTCTAATTATGCTTGTTCTAAGGCATTGGTATTAGGCCTGTTATATGTTCAAACACTATGTTCTTTATTTAGTCCTATAGGGATTTTCGAGAATTAGAAGAGTATATAATTATAGTATTTCAACTACTCTGTATTCACCATATCCGTTTCGGGCTAGTTTGTGTACAACAAATGCAATTGTGGCTCAACGACTGTTTTTTTATATCAGCCAACAGTTCTCAGACTTTAGTAATCTGAAGACCTCTTTTAATTCAAAGTATTTTCACGAACCTTTAAACCTACTGATCTTTTTTGTTTTGAAACAACAAACTACTATACATGAAAGGCTGTATTCAAATTTGTTTTAATTGAGGTAAATTTAATTTTACGAAATATATTTCTTTATTTTAAAAATATTCATATGAAATTTTGGACGTGAATTGCTGGCTCAGTGGAGTAACCTCGCGACCCCTATTTTAAAAAAAACAAATCATAATAAGCTAGTTGTTACTACAACTGTTGCAGTTTGTTGTGAGAGCCATTTACACGCTGGTGAATCATGATTGTAATTGTATTTGTCATAAGACATAAATATTAGCCCATTTGTTTTCATTAGGAACGCCCTGCGCAATTAACCCGTTTTGCGTCATTTCTCTTAATTCTTTGGGCGTTAATTTCTCCATTCCTTTTGGTTAATTAATTAGTATTACACTCATTGTACTTTAGATGTGTTTTTAAGAAAATATATATTTTTTATAATTATATGATGTGTTGAGTAACTTTCGACCTTCCTCTGGTTCAGATCGTAATGATAATTTTAAGATTCATTGTTTGTGTTGTGAATTGAAATAGTCGTACTTGCACAAAGTCAGTTATCTAAACTTAAGTGACCTTCAGGATTGGAAATAGTTTTAGCACCAGGTGGTCAAAATACAGTAAAAAACTTTTGTGTGTGTGTCTTTTTAGGTGAAGACTTCAGTACCAGAACTAGATATTGGAAATAGAAACTGCAAAGAAAATTGATATAAAACGGGTGTTTTCGTTGTATGTGTAAAATCTTAGAATGAGGCAGTGAAATCGGGGTGTCTGTAATGTTCATGTAGCTGCGTTTCGTAATGTATTTAACGGCGTTTTATATATTTTGTTATTAAATATATACTCTCAAAAAGTACTGATTGAGCAATCAATTTTACTAGCTTAGAACATTTTAGTGACACTAACTGTAGATAATTATTCAACATTTACCTCATTAAATATTAAATTACAACAAGCAGGGCTCGACATGACCAGGTCGACACTCGACTCGTAATCTGGGGATCGCGGGTTCGCATCTCCGTCGCACCAAACATTCTCACCATTTCAGCCGTGGGGGCGTGATAATGTTACGGTCAATCCCACTATTCGTTGTTAAAGGTACAGCCTAAGAGTTGGCAATTAGTGATTATGACTAGCTGCCTTCCCTCTAGTCTTACACTGCTAAATTAGGGACGGCGAGCGAAGATAGCCTTCGAGTAGCGTTACCCAAAAGTTAAAAGATATACAAAATACAATAAGCAGAAAAACTATTGTTTTCTGCTGCAGCCGTAACCCTTATCATTAAAATTTAGCTTATTCTAATCAGACGTTAACATTTGCTTTATACGTGTAATAAATGTTGGTGTGATCATGTAGGAGTTTCTGCATGTTTAGGTTCAACTCCTGTACATGGTAAAATTATTCTCAGTATGCTTATATCTTGTGGATTTCATGTCAGTTTATTTAAAAATAATTAATTCTATCTCGTCTTGAAAGTGGTTTTCAAGATGTTTTTGGTCGGGCCCCGTTGTTTTTTGTTGTAATAATTCTAGGTAGAACTTTTCAGGAATTACCACGTGTTTAAATACACAAAATAACTCACTTCTCAAAACTGGGATTCGATAGCCGCTATGAGGACAACACAGATAACTCGCTGTGTAGCTTTGTGCCAAATAACCAGTAAACAAACAAATGGTATTAATATTGCTATAACTGTTAGTTATTTCAACAGTAGTTATACCTTGTTGTACAGCGTGTTAAGTTCGCATGTTTAAATCACGCGATTTGAGAAACCTGTGACAGCATAACAATCAAGAATTTTCTCATGTAAGTGCGTGAATGTTGGCTTGTGTTAAGATTCGTTGGTAAGAGAGTAGCCCAAGAGTTGGCGGTGGGTGGTGATGACTAGCTGCCTTCCCTCTAGTCTTACACTGCTAAATTAGGGACGGCTAGCACAGATAGCCCTCGAGTAGCTTTGTGCGAAATTCCAAAACAAACAAACAAACAACAAAAGTTCTTTAACGTTAAAATTCGGTGTTCAATACCTGCGATGTATGTAGCGTAAATCGGCCATTGTGTAGCTTTATGTACTGATAAACAACAGTATTTTTGTTTATGTTTATGTTTCTTTATATAAACAAGTTATATTTGTTTGTGTAATTTCATTTAAATATGCCGCTCTTTTATTTTGTGAGGTCTTTATAACGTCACGGTCAATCCCATTATTTAGTGGTAAAGAGTAGCTTAAGATTTAACAGTGGGTGGTGTTAACTAACTGCCTTTTCTCTAGTCTGTCAGATAGCTCTCAAGTAATTTTGCGCGAAATTGAAAACAAATTTGTTTTAACAGTACACAGTATATATATTATTGAACACTTTTGAATGAAAAACAATTTATTTTGCTTGGATCATTTGCAGAGAAAACCACAGTGAGATAGAGAGACGTAGGAGGAACAAGATGACCGCCTACATCACAGAGCTCTCGGACATGGTGCCCACGTGCAGCGCTCTTGCGCGAAAACCCGACAAATTAACGATTCTTCGTATGGCAGTGGCTCATATGAAAACTTTAAGAGGTGAGACTTATTTTCATTTCAGAAGTTCGAAAGTGCTGTATAGTTTAAGATTCGGTATTGAAGCCTGTTTGAAGTATGATACAAAACTGTTTCTATTAGTCTATCCTGATACTGACATATGGTATCTAATAAGCTTTTACTATATACCTTGTACGGTTTGTTCTAATATGTGGTTGTGGCTGAATTAAAGACACTTTTTTTCGGATACAGTTGGAAACAAAACAACATAGGATTTTTTTTTTTGTATGTGTTTTCAACAGATTATTTTGTGACCAAGCTCAAAAGGAAGATTCTAGGTATCCTATATTATCAGAAGTCAAATATTTAAAGTAATTCTTTTTTTCAGGGTTCTTGATATTTCACGAGAAAACGTTAATTTTCGGTATAAAAGGCGTACCTATATTAATATAATAAAATAAATTATATATTCAAACATCTAACACCGCCCTCTACATTCCGACACTCAGTTATACAATCCCTTCCAAACATGTGGTCAGCTTCCGGTCAGTTACCTCTTTCTTTGTGAACCTGACGATGACCAAAGAAGGTCAAAATGTTGTTTGCTCTTCTACGTAAAATATTTTCTCAACCCAAACGAGCCGTTTTTGCATATATATTTCTCTACAAGAGGGTTTTCTCGATATCACTGAAAACCTTATTCTGTTTTGTACCCTTTTAAAGAGTGTTACGTCGCCACTCCCCGCAGCTACTTTCGTTTGTGAGGAGGATTCATACTTCGTCAAAACGAAGTAGTGATGTTCGCAGACTAATTGTACATTTTGGGCATCCAGGCACATTTCGTTTCCTATATAAATCTTAGCAGCTGTTCACTTGGAGTCTTACTCTAAGTCTTCTAGCGTCTCAGCGTTAAGTCTGAAGTCTTAAATCGTTAAAGATCGGGCTTTAATATCAGTGGTTTGGTTGGTACAGGACATATAGTCCATTTTGTGCCTTTATACTTACCAACAAAGATGCGTATAAATATAAATTTACGTCATATAAATGATAATCATTCAGCCGATCCGTGGTTAAAAATTAGGGTTTGGAGAAGATGGCTGTGGTAGCTGTGTAGCCCAAGAGTTCGCTCTTCGCTTAATTGCCTTTTCTTTAGCTTGGGTCAAGCGGTTAGGGCGCTAGACACGTAATCTGAGGGTCGCAGGTTCGAATCTCCGTCAAATCAAAAATGCTTGCCTTTTCTGCAGTGCCAGCATTATAAAGTTACAATTAATCCCACTATCCGTTAGTAAGAGAATGGCCCAAGAGTTGGCGATGGGTAATGACGTAGCCGCCTTCCCTCTCGTCTTACACCACTAAAGTAAGGACGGCTAGCGCACATAGTCTTTGTGTAGTTTTGCGCGCAATTCAAAACAAAACAAATCCAAGAGTTGGCGACAAGTGGTAATGACTAGCTGCTTTCTCTGTAGCCTTGCACTGCTAAATTAGGGACGGCTAGTGCAGATAAGTCCTCGTGTAGCTTTGCGCGAAATTAAAAAAAATAATCCCTCTCGCGTATCAGCTGAAACCTAGAGACGGCTAATTCATACCTTTCTTTTGTAGTTTTGCCCAAGTATTTAAAAACAAACACGTGACGATGATAAGTTTTTATTTACAAATTATATTCATGGTTGATCCACAAACAAAAGAAAAACATTAAATTTATTGATTATTAATCTCTTTTTCTCTACAAGTGCTAATAAACCTGTAAAGCTTCATTGCCACCTACTAGGTTTTATATCTTAACAACGTGAAACATTGCATATGAAAACAGCTTACGAGCTAACGTTTTCTGTATTATAGTGAGCCGAAAGAAGTAATTAATATATACACTTTGTTCCTTAGTTGTATCAAACTTTTTAAATTCTCCGCTTGTTGACCTATGTGGATATAACTGATTAAAATATACCTCGAGAAGGCGCTAAAGTTAGGAAATTCATAAACAAATGTCATAAATTCCTCGTTACACGTTCATTATCCACTCTTGTAAATTTAGTAAATGTTATTCTAGTTTTATTTGTCAGGAGGCTAAAAAGTTAGCTTTAATAAAGACACGTGCTTTTCAAAGTTGCTTAACGCATAATTTCCAATTTTCTTTAATTTACATCTAAGTGCATCAAAAGTAAATGAAAACTGTTGCAGATTTTTCCTGACACTAGGGAGCGCTATTTGTACCATTATTATAATAAATCGTAAACGTTATTCACTTATTATTGAAGATCCTCCCGGTGCTTACAAATTCATTAGAAACTGAATATTTAACTTTATTAAGAATAAATAACGTGTTAAAGGTAATCATAAATTCACCTTTTGACATTTTATAAGTTATTACATAACCTAACTAATCTAACTCGTTACACTGCTTGAGGTCAAGGCATGTGTTTTAGTATTTGAGGACATGAAAGATGAGGAACATGGTAATAAGTACTTACTTAAGACAATGGATGCTCACTGATTCATAAAAATAAAAACTCAAGGTCGTCCGTCCACTGCAGTAATTGAATACATCATTATAGGGTACATTCAAAATATTTGTGGTGAAGTGGGCTTAATTATGTATCGTTACAGACACAACCCAGACATTCATTTGTATTATTGTAGCTTTTGTTTAAGTTCCATTATTTAACCGTAGAGATAGTTCAGAACAAAAAAAAATCTCATTTAAATAACGTTAAGCTTGAAAAGTTGCAGTACTAGCTTGTTGGGTTTCTTTTAACGATTTGTGGGTTGAAAGTAAACCTTTTTTTTCCTCATAGAACCTGTTAGTCTAGTCGTACAGCTTGTAGAGGATAGTAAAATCATCATCGTAGAACGAAATAAAGAAAAAGGCATTTGAACAGACAGATCATGGATCCTTTGAAATAAAGGTTCAGAACTCGATATTTTAAATTAATGAATTACCAAACGTATAAGTGTTTAATTAGTAGTTATGAAAAGTAGTTCGTAAAGAATATATTATTACTCGTGGTAGTCACCATATAAGCTTTTCTACGAAACGGATCTTTGTGCGACATACGTGAAATGTGTCTTTGCACAACTGAACAAATATCTTTATCAATATCTCTAAAATGCATTTTTGCATATGTGTGTGTTGGTTATTCTAAACTCTATTTAGTAGAATAATCAACTGCCTTCTCTCTAATAAGTCACTGCTGAATTATAGACGGCTAGCGTTGATATTTTTATGCGAAATTCAGGACAAACCAGAGCCAAGATCGTGTTATTATTCTTTATCCGTGTTCATGAGTTTATAAAACATTATCTTTGTTTTTTATCCTTCCTAGTGACACAGCAGCATGTCTGCGGACTTACAACTCTAGAAACTGGGTTTCGATACCCGTGGCGGGCAGAGCAAAGATAGCCCTTTTTGTACCTTTGTGCTTCATTTCAAGCAAACACATTTTTCCTTTTTTCCCTTCTTTCTCTCTGTGCTGTTGTATAGATTAACGTTTGTCCACATTTTCATAATAATCACACCTAATTAGGTGATATACAGCAAAAAACTGATTATTAAAAATTATTTGAATGAAAAAGTCTCACTTTAATTAGACAATGTTTTCGAATTTTACAAGGTTTTTTTTTCAATTACGTTGTATAAAAAGTTCATGTATTCAGTGTGCAATTTAAGATATTTTACATAAATTTCAACAAATCTTTTTAAAACAATACTTTTTTACACTTTTTTCTGTGGCATATTGCAAAACTTTTAAGTTCAAACTCTTTTATGTATAAGAAAAAGGATTGGAAATGGTAATTTAATCTCCAATGACTCGTTTTGTTTGTTTTTGAAATTTCGCACAAAGCTACTCGTAGGCTATCTGCGCTAGCCGTCCCTAATTTAACAGTGTAAGACTTGAGGGAAGGCTGCTAGTCGTCACCACCCACCGCCAACTCTTGGGCTACTCTTTTACCAACGAATAATGGGATTGACCGTTACATTATAACGCCCCCACGGAGGGCGAGCATGTTTGGCGCGACCGGGATGCGAACCCGCGACTCTCAGATTACGCCTTAACACGCTTGGCCATGCCGGGGCGTAATGACATGTGAAACCTTTTCGTGAATGTCCGGTGGCGTATGTTGTTTTTTTTATTGCGTGTAAATAAGGTTTATGGCTTTGAATGTTTCGGTAACTAGTTTGCTATTTCTAATTGATTTTGCGTACCTATTGGCTAGGGTGGCCGAAGTGCGAGTTAAATGATCCACACTTCGCATCACACTGAGTAGTGAGTGCACTATTGCAGTGACGATCAGACTAGAGTAGTTGAGAGTTGGCGGTGGGTGCTTACTTCCCTTTAGTTTTTCAGTGCAGATAGACTAATTTACTTTTGTACCATGATGCTTATATTTAACTCGGATAGTGAAGAGTGTATTTGCCATGAAGTAAAGTATTTGGTCCCGCAACGTGCAAACGCTGATTACAACATTGTCGAGAACACTAGCTTTCTTTCTAGAAAAGAGATTCCCTGCCCTTACAGACACGACATTAAGGATGTCTATTGCATGAGGACATTAACTGTTTGATTTTATGATCATTTACTAGATTCAGTTAGTGAAAACTTCTCAGCCTTGCTGTTCTACTTACATGTAATTTTCAGGTGAAACACCCCCTCCCTCCCCATGTCGTAATTCATGGAGGACCCCGTTTACCTACCGGTCCAGCTCCACCATTATCCCCATTAGTTGTGTAACTTTCTTGGAGTGCGAGGATCCATACCCAAAAGAAACACAATTAAGATACCTTGACCGTGGTACCTGAGTACGAGTGCCACCTTTCATGCTGGCTTGTGAGAGGAGATATAGACACTGAGTTTGATCCGAATAGCACTAAACCTATAGAAGGACTTTCGAGAAGAAAGACATTCGCTGACAGGCGTGAGTCATTGTAGGAACATCTGCATCTGTGTCGTTTTAATGAACGAGTATCTTCATAGAGTAAAAAGATAAAACTTCAGGAATCTTGGCCTTGCTTTTATATATATATATATATATAAGTACAATATTGCATGTAGTAGTATTGGAACACAAGTCATCGCGCGAAACAAGGTCATAAACCGAGAAGAAAGTTATATGGAATGTATATTTTACAGAGGAATTTGCTACTTTGCAGACAGATGTCCTTGTATTATTAAAACAAACTTTAATTGCAGTGGATATGATGTCATCACCGCAACGTTATTATAGTTTTTGCCGAAACTGTACATAAGATAGCTTATGACTTTTTGGTGTACTTTTTTCATTAATCGAATATTCTGTAAGAAATAATTTTATTTGAGAATATAACGTGGCTGTAAATCTACTTACACAACTAAGTGGCTCAGTTATCTTTGTTAAGACAGTTACGTTGAGGTTCGTTTTAAGAGCTGGGCCTACTTTTATTTTAATGCTAGTATGTATATATTAATTGAATATTCTGTAAGAGATTTTTTTTTCGAGTATATAACGTGGCTGTAAATCTACTTACACAACTAAGTGGCTCAATTATCGTTTGTTAAGACAGTTACGTTAGGGTTCGTTTTAAGAGCTGGGCCTACTTTTATTTTAATGTTAGTATGTATAGGATGGTGTAATAAAACGGATACGTTATAGCGTCCTGGCAGGCATGTGAAGAACCGTTACAAACGGTCAGGTGTGTAATAAAACAACGTGATTTACCACTGGCTTATACGGACATCGTAAATCTTTTATACTTTTGGAGTAAAACTACAGAAGAGGGCGTGAATAAATCATGACAAAGACCTTTCTCCAGAAATGGATATATGTAGGTGCCCTTTCTGCACGCTTCTAATAAAGATCGTAAAGTCCGTATCGTCGCGAGCTAATGGGTTAGTGTACTCCTGTAATGAGTCCCGAGGGAGAAAACACAAGCAGAGTTTAACTTTTCAGTTATAGAAACCTTTACAAAAGAGATTTATCTGAGTGTGTTTGGTTCCCCTTGTGTATCTAAGTCGTTTACAAAAAACAGAAACCTTTTTCCTGTAGTGTGTTTTAGCAATTTATATTAAGAGCTCGTGTGACTGTCTTCTAATCGATGCCGTAACCATTTTATTTATATATGTTTTTTTTAATTTTCGTAGGAATGTGCTGAAATACTTCTGTTTTCTGCTTAATATTTTCTTTTTAGGCGTTTGCAAAGCTTATAGTTCCTGTCAGTAATAGAAAATATTACCGTTTTTATAATAAACTTGTAGAGCTAAAAATATATATTGACCCAATGTATTTTGCATTTTGTACCATGAACACAAACATCATTTTGAAAACAAATCTTCACGCTGTAACGTATTTCAGTTATAAGCAGACTTAATTTGTTTTGGGGTTCTCTTATCAAACCGTATTTGTGCATAGTATTTTCGAATTTATAACTATTTTACAATAGTCAAGAAGAAATGTGTTATTGAATAAATATTTAAACACATTCACATTTAGGATTTTTAGCGCTTTTACGTGGAATACATGCTAACACTAATAATTCTAACGTTTAAAAAAAATCTGCTAAAATCATTTGGTGTCCAACATATTTTCTTTTTCATAATGGTCAAAATTGCGGAGAATATGTTAACATTTTCACGACATGACAAGAACACATTAACTGTTACTTCTGGTGGGTCTTTCCAGAAATTCAAAAATAGTTCTAAAAATTCGAAGATTGTTCAAGTGGTTCTCGTACTGTCGGATATTTTACCCTTGTTAACACCTAACAAGGGTGAACACACCTGAATAATTACTACACATTATATGCTATTCGAGAATTAATTCACTGTATTGATTTTTATAATAAACATTATTCATATAATAGTATTAAAAATACGCTAATACCACCACCACTAAAACATAACATACATTGGAACCATTATGGTGGAGTATATATATTGACCCAATGTATTTTGCATTTTGTACCATGAACACAAACATCATTTTGAAAACAAATCTTCACGCTGTAACGTATTTCAGTTATAAGCAGACTTAATTTGTTTTGGGGTTCTCTTATCAAACCGTATTTGTGCATAGTATTTTCGAATTTATAACTATTTTACAATAGTCAAGAAGAAATGTGTTATTGAATAAATATTTAAACACATTCACATTTAGGATTTTTAGCGCTTTTTACCATCTTATGTCGACCTCCAGCGGGTCAGCGGTAAGTCTAAAGGCTTATAACGCTAAAATCTGGGTTTCGATATTCGTGGTGCGCACAACTTTGGTAGCCCATTGTGTATCTTTGTGTTTAAAATAACCATTTAAACAGAAGAGTATATTTTGATATTTGCTATAAACAATAATACACCATGTTTGGTCCCTGGTGGGTCTTTCCAGAAATTCAAAAATAGTTCTAAAAATTCGAAGATTGTTCAAGTGGTTCTCGTACTGTCGGATATTTTACCCTTGTTAACACCTAACAAGGGTGAACACACCTGAATAATTACTACACATTATATGCTATTCGAGAATTAATTCACTGTATTGATTTTTATAATAAACATTATTCATATAATAGTATTAAAAATACGCTAATACCACCACCACTAAAACATAACATACATTGGAACCATTATGGTGGAGTACGTTTAGTTTTTACGTTGCTTCAGTGAAATGTATTTGACACCTAGTGTTCGAAACGTAAGAGAAGTGTAAAGGCAAAATAACTATGAAACGTGGAATACATGCTAACACTAATAATTCTAACGTTTAAAAAAAATCTGCTAAAATCATTTGGTGTCCAACATATTTTCTTTTTCATAATGGTCAAAATTGCGGAGAATATGTTAACATTTTCACGACATGACAAGAACACATTAACTGTTACTTCTGGTTCTAGAGGGGTAAAAAATCACGTTTTCAATTATTTTTTGACGGAGTTAATTAGATTTAAAAAATATGTGATAGAAAGTAAACTACCAAAACACCACACGTGCCGACTGGTGACCATGTTGGACACTATAGATTTAAATTGAAATTTTGCCACCAACTGATTGTTGAGCTTCAAAAATATTTATATCAGAACAAAGTTTACTTTCGTTCTTTCAGATTACTTATTGAGACATTATCATAAATGAATGAGATATTCCAAAGGTTCTGATTTCCTTCTACTTGAATTTCTTCAAAAACTGCAACCTCAAAGCCATCAGTAACTGTATAAAATATAAATATGTAATAACAATAACTTCATCAGTACCTTGAAAAGAATAATATATTACAACTGATGTTGCAACAAAACAGAAATTTATCCTTACGTTACCAAAACCTGAACAGTTTTGAAAACTAAATTCGGATAACATCCAAAAGTACATATGCCCTTCAAATACATGTAGATATTACTCGTATGAATAATTAACTATTTCATAAGATGTAAAAATGCTAGTTTTAGTTAGTATAAGCAAACTAAAATAACAGGAGCATTAGTAACGACTGTTTTAGAAAACTGCGTGGTTAGTATCACTGTTCATGCGTTTCGAACCTCTCTTGTCCTTCATGACAAGTTCTGTTAAAACTATAAATTATGATTCAGTGGTTGCTAGCTGCTGAAGCAAACATTTTGTAGAGTCAAGACTGTGAAAAAATTACGAAATGAACAAAAATCGTTCTTAATCGAACTGTTATTCGGTTACTTCACGTGTAAGTTATATGTACTTGGAAATACACGTTTTAAGTTTTAGCTTTTCGATTGTTTTTGCTTTTTGAGTATTGTAACCGAAGTGTCGCTGGAGAGTTTCAGTTGGTTGTAGTGCGATTGCAATACGTCTTTAATTAGTCGCAGGTTGTCATTCCTTGGAAAAGCCATACATTCTGCTATGTATTAGTGTTCCTTTTATAAACTTAAACAAAAAAGTATATTTCACTAAGATCCAAAAATTAGTTTATGATAAGGAATGGTTGATGGTTTATATATATATATATGGTTTCTTTAAATTTCAGAGGTTTAGCTGTTGATTCTCTTTCACGATATAAAATAACTTATTCTTAACGACATATCTGAAGCCCAGCATGCCCAAGAGGGTTAAGACGCTCGACTCGTAATCCGAGGGTCGTGGATTCGAATCCCAGTCGCACGAAACATGCTCGCCCTTTCAGCCGTAGGGCCGTTATAATGTTACGGTCAATCCCATTATTCGTTGGTAAAAGAGTAGCCTAAGAGTTGGCAGTGGGTAGTGATGACTACCTGCCTTTCCTTTATTCTTACACTATAAAATTAGGGACGGCTAGCGCAGATAGCCCTCGTGTAGCTTTGCGCGAAATTCAGAAACGACATATCTGTAGATAAGGCTAATTTTTTGTACTAGCAGTAGTTTTGTGACGTGTTACCTTTTCCTTGTTAGCTAACATGTTGTTCTACAAGGTTCTATAATTTACGACCATCCATAAAAAAACATATATATATTTTTAGTTGTTTTTTGTGTGTGTGTTGTTTTTTCTTGTAAACTCTTTAGGTTTTAACCTACTTTAACATAAGATCAGAACTTTAAAAGTTTTGGAAGATTGGTTTTAGACTGTTTCATAGATTTAGTACGTACGATAAGTCGTAGAAATCTAAACAGTAGTCTGTGGTGTTGATTGGATCACTTAGATTAAAAGGTCTTGTGTAATTCTTTTTTTTACACGACTGCATAAGCATCTGAACTACGTATGATGGAAAGGGAAGGTTAAACTCTGTATATTGTTGAAAGTTGGGCTGAAGGATGTTGTTAGTTAGGATTAATGAGGAAAGTGTTGTCAGTTGAACATATTCAAAATCATGATGTTTTCTTGGAGTGGATCGTCGGCTGTTAGTCCTGAAGTACTTCATATGAAATAAGCCACAAATATGAATATGAAATACATCTTAAAGCTAAGGATTTATAGTGTTGTTGTGTTGTAAGAAAATTACTATGTTGGAGAAATCGATCAGAAACATTTTGTTGGTTGCTAACATTTCACTAATAGGAATAAGTGTGCATCAAAGTTTATCAGACGGTATTCAGTTTGACACCTGAAGTGTCTGTTTTTCGTTGTTTTTTAACAGAAGATTCCGTGTTTATGACAATATCATGTGTCAGGTTATGATAATGAAAGGTTATAGCGGTTAAAATGTATCAAAATTGAATTTTAGACTTGCATGTCTTTGGTACATTTCATAGTTTTGGTGGTTTATTTCTTTATTTCCATTAGAGGAATTTATTGAGCATTTCTGAGTTAATCTTGGGAAGTTAGTTGCTCGTTCTAACGTGTCGTTAGGGCCGTCTTTTGATTAAAGCTAAGAAAAAAACGACATTTACACTCCAGATAAACGTAAAAGAATGTTAATTTAAATCGTCTCCCTTTGCGGCGTCTTCAGGCCCATCTTCTAGAATTTAAGATATGTTGTGTAAAATTCGACCTATTATTCAAGTTTGCTTTATTTATAAGCCAGATTTTTATTCCCTGGTTTCTTGATGACGAGAAACCCGCTTGAAATAAAAATGTATCTCAGAACGGCTGGTATGGGTATTAACACTTTTATTGGTAAGGAGAGAACAAGATTTCGATCTTCCCAGGTCATCTTTAGGTTAAGAAAGAGTTTGCAATGACAACTGCCAGTCCTAAGACTTGTGTCCAGCAACGGTTATTTACAAACTCTCTCTTTCTTATTCTGAAGATGACCTAGGAAGGTCGAACCGTCGTTCTCTTTTTATCAATAGAAGTGTTAATACCCATATCAGCCCTTCTGAGATCCATATTCACTGGTTTGTCGAGCGCGACCTGGAAGTTATTGTTTGAAATTGTGGTTCGAGGTTTCATGGTTTGCGTCGCGTAACTTCAAAAAGAATTTCGGTTACATCTCATTATTCGATGATATTTGACAGTGAATGATGTGAACTGTCTCTTCTCCCTCTGCCGGTTCAAGGTAGAAACGGTTAACACACGTTGCCTTTGTATAACGTTGCAAATGGAATTAATTAGGAGAAACAACCCAAAACAAATGTTCGTGTTGTATAAAACTGGTTATCCGTTTGTTGTTTTTTTACGTGTTATAACAATGGTTATAAAACTTTTTTGTTGGCTCTCTGGTACAGCTTCCATTCCGAATCGTGAAACCTCTTCCTTGCCACCAGGTCCGGCATAGCCAGGTGGTTAAGACACTCGACTCGTAATCTGAGGGTTACGGGTTCGCATCTCTGTCACACCAAACATGCTCACCCTTTCAGCCGTGGGGGCGTTAAATGTCACGGTCAATCCCACAATTCGTTGGTGAAAGAGTAGCTCAAGAGTTGGCGGTGGGTGGTGATGACTAGCTGCCTTCTCTCTTGTCTTACCCTACTAAATTAGGGACGGCTAGCGCATATAGCTCTTGCGTAGCTTTCTGCGAAATTCAAAACTAAACAAACCTTTACCACCATAGTTTTCTAACCATAAATCTAAAATTTCCATGGAATATAACGTGAAACTTTGTGTAACGACGGTTTCTGAAAACTTGAATTTTTTTAGACAAAAGTGAAACAAAATAGAAAAATGCAATGAAAATGTACAAATAACGAAATTGTTGTGCAAATAGAACTGTTTTTGTTGGTAATAATATAAAAGTAGAATATAAGGTGATTTTTTTTATCATTAATGATCCATTATTCTGTCATTTGGCGCTTGCCAAAAACTAGCTGTAATTTTTTTTGTCGTTTACGAACCTTTGTTTTCTTAATTTTTCTTGTTCTTTTTATTACCAGCAACATTCAGAAAGAAATGAAACGTAACATTGCGTGAGGGCTGAATGAAATGCATTAACTAGACGTCAATTATTATCTAGATGTAGACCACTGAAAGAAAACAAAATCGATTTTTCGAAGCGTTTTATTATCGGCTTTCACTAAGCTATATAGGGACAATTATCACCTGCTTCCATGAGTGGCTCCAGGTAGAAGGACTTTCGAAACGAGACATTTATACATTCTGATCAGTAATTTTTCTTGTGACATACATTGTTACATCAAGGTATGAAACCCAAGTGTCGTCACTTATGAAGGATGATGCAATGTAAGTGTTGGAAGATGACTTCTGATGTTCGGTAGAAAAATCTGTATGTTTCATTGTGTTGCATAATAACCACACGACTTTCTAAAATAAACTAAATTACTAGATTTATTTCCATAGGGTTCCCGAAAATGTTTGTTTCAAGAATGGCAGATGCTTTTTATGGTTTTTAAACAATACCGAAAATTCGAGCGCTTTTCGAGTTTTGAATCTCTTTTTAAAAACCGCTAAGTTTTGTGTGCTTATGATCCTGTGTGTTGACTTCTTAACCAGAAAATATATTTTATTTCTTACTTTTGAAGCTCGTATGTCATGCTGTGTTGTAACCTCCAGGATACATAATTTATCCTGTGAGTAATAGTATATCATTGTACGTCAGGACAGGACAAATTACAGCATTAAGCATTGCGTATGTGATGTCATTTTAGTGTCTACCGACTGCTCGACAGACAACACACTATAGTACAATGGTGCGAGTTGTTAAAACACCTCCACTCCACCTACGAACAATCTGTAAAATAATTTCCAAGAAATGAACATTCAGTCAATTTAGAACATCCCAAACCAGCCCACATGCAAACGTGTGTCCTATATTGTTATTTATTATTGCTCAAAATGCGTGAGAGGATGGATGGGTAAGGATTTATCATGTATTAATTTTAAAGGAATTTTGAGACGAACCAGTTTACTCTTAACGTTTTCTATTCGATTCATTCTAACACAAGATACTAAATTGTCTCAAAAACCAGATAGTTTTATTTTGAATATCTAAAAGGTTAAGAAAGATATAATACTGATGGAAGAGTAACATACGTACTCTCAGTTATTAGCTGCACGAGCGGGGCAGAAGTGTGTGTAATAGGAGAGCACGAACAACAGAAACCAGGAATAATCTGCCCCGAAAGTGGTCTAGTGGTTATCGTGTCGAAATGTAGAGCCGAAGTTCCTTGGTTCATGCTCCATTACCACATATAATATTGTACTCCTAATTTTGTGGTATGAGTGTGTTATAAAAGTGATGGTAAAATACTAGTTGCTGGCTTGAAAAGAGCAGCTTGAGAATTGGTGGTAAGTGGTGGTTAATAGTTACCTTTCCCTTACTCTACCACTTAAAAATTAGAAATGGTTCATGCATATAGCCCTAATACTGCTTTACGTGACATCCACTGAACAAATTAAGTTCGAGTACACAAACTTTCCCACAATGATTCTGTACAGGCAAAAATCCTAGTTTAGATGAGTGGAACTTTGTGAGCTGGAGCATCCATTCTGCTCCTAATTTTAATTCTAAGCTAAATATACTTCTGGGACGTGCTGTTAGAAATTGCATTAGAAAATCAGTTGATCCCAACTGCTTTTAACTGTTAACATCCGTACACATATTCAGTTGAACACTTAGAAATTCGTTCTATTTGGGAACAGTGTAAAGTTCATGTGTATTGCACGTAAAAATGATCATTCTTACATTTATGCTTTTGTATTAAAACCGACAATTTACTTATTTGTTTCCAAGTGGAGTCGGGCATGGGTGGTTAAGAAGTTCTTTTGTGATGGAAACTCGTGTTACACTCCCATCACGTTGTTCAACATATGCACAAAATAATGCAGTGTTTGCGGTCTCCCCTTCAATTTCCATTTGTAACGTGTCACCTAGATCGTACGACCTTGCAATAGTCATCAGTAGTAGTAAACTACCTGTTTATCAGAACACCACCCATACTGTTTTTATAATGTGATTGTTTAATTCGGTAGGAAGTTTATTTTTTTGAGATAATGTCTTAGAAAGCTACTTACGCTTCAGAGTATGAAAATATTAAAATCCATTGATGTTTCACATTTTTGTTTCGCATTGTCCCTGTGTATCCTGTAATATAAATTATAAAATTATTTTTAAAGTATATTCGTGTAATTCTGCTGCAGCCCACAGTGTCTTTGCTCATAAAACAGATCTATAAAATTACATTCTTGTAGGAGTCCGAGTGTGTACCAGAGAACTTTGGCTAGGACCAAATTAAGACCACCCTGGGTCGATAGGCAACTTTAGCTTTGTGGCCCTCCCTTTCTTCACAAGCCTTCAGTTTTTTTGTTTTGTTGGAAATTTTACCCACATATATTGCGTTATAAATATTATGTCCCCTGCTGGGACATCGTCAAGTCTTCGGATTTACAACTCTAAAATCAGAGGTTCGATTCCTCTCGATGGACTCAGCAAATAGCCTGATGTGGCTTTGCTCTAAGAAATCATACAACCTCGTTGGACACAGCAGACAGCGTGATGTGGCTTTGCTGTAAGAAAACACAAATATTGTTTCAGCTTTTAAAAAACGTTGGTTGAGAAAGCTGTTCAGAAAAGAAGAAAAACGTAATTATTTAGAACAGCTTGACATTGTGGGGTTTTAGGCAGCTGCTAGTTGTGATTTTTTTACTGGAGTCTTCCGTGGATAAATGCAGAGTTGACTAGGAGGACTGTGGTTTGGTGGTAAAGTTCACTGAGGATAAAAAGTTTTAACATATTGAAATATTCCAGGACGTTAATTAATTATTATATAAATTATCACTTTTTTAGTTACAATGTAGAAATTTATTTAGAAACTTGAAGGTCCATATGAGATTCATTCTGTAGTTCTAGTTAATTTAGTTTTTACCCCGACCAACTGCGATGTCAACTATATTGTCAGAACGAAACGTTTGTTTCGAGAGTAGCGAGTGCAACGGCTTTGCTGTTGGGGGAGAAAGCATACCAAACTTCCCCGTGAACAGTTTTAGTAATTTAGTGGAATACATGATAATGAAACAAACATACCTAAACTTTTATTTTTATTTGCACACAATAACATGGAAAATGCAGACTGTTTCAGCCAGTACAATAGTCCACTTAATCTTTGCCATTTTCTGCACACGTAAAGGTCGTCAGAGAGGCCGTGGTTTCATACATGCGCGATGATTGTTGCACTCCATCATACTAGTCTCCATGGAAACCAGCCACACCAAGTCCATTCGGTAATTCTTGAGAATGTATGTATATGTGTATTTTTCTTGAATAAATGGATTGTTACTTTACGGAAAGATTGAATATAAATTAACTACATGAATCAACCCCAGACCATTACCTCTTCATATAGTTACAAATGATGCTGCTGTCTTCCCTTTTTTGAAATCTCTGTATTTTGGAATGATTTATGCATATTTTCATACCAATCTATTTTGTTGCATGTTTGTGCTGTCTGTATCTACCAATACATTCTGTATTTTTGTTCTTAAAATATGCATCCAATCTCTACACCGGTATGAATAGCAGCGTAAAATAATTTTTAGAAGTAACTAGCAATATGGTGAACTTTGGTCTACATGTGTAATATGGTTTGATCATAGACATAAGGCTATTGTCTTTAATAAAAAAATTGAAAGTAAAAGTTATATGATGTATATGAATTTTCATGGTTTGCAAACAAGATCCAGAGCTACTACAACTTTTGTATATGATCTTGTGTGCTACCTTTGTAATCAGAATATGAATTGTCTTTTCCTTCTTTCAACATATGCTCAGTTTAACTTTTTCACAAAATACTTACAAAACAACTGTGATTATTATTATGGTTTTAGAATAGTCCATCTAAGTGATGTTATACTTTTGTATCATTCCAGGAAAAAAAAAATCACATTTTTGTGGCAAAAAGAATTCAAATGCATCAAACATATTTTTGGCAGGTGATGAAAGTTTTAGAAATTAGAAATAGCATAAGATTAACTTAAAGCAAATATGACCATGGTTGAAACTAGATTTTGGAAGTACCTCCAACAAGACACTAAAAGTTACACTGGTTTATTTTGGCTAGTGATTATAAAATATGGCCATCCACCCACATAAATATTTAATAAGTTGGGTGTTTTTGAAATGGCTGAGAACAAATCTTTGAAACAACATGTATGGTTAGCAAGTGATTACATAGAGAAGAGAGATTGTGACACACTAATTTCCTTTTTTGATTTTTTATAGTCCTATTCAAGGGTCAGAATGTATTATTTAGAGAACCTGAGAGATAATATGGTGAAATAAATTAGAATGATCCTTCTGACTTAAGGCTTTTTAATTTGAATACTTGTTCATAATTCAAAGCAGCTAGTTTCTTACAAGTTAAACATCTAAATATATCTTGATTTAATAGATGCTGTAAAAGCTATAAATTTTAATAGAGTACAGTAAAAAATAATATTTTTTGCAAAGTTATGTTACTTTTTTTTTAATTCACTATATCTTAAGATATAATGTAATTAAGTCTCTGGATATGGAATTTAGAGTTTTTGTAGTGGTGTTTTTTTGTTGTTTTTTTTCAGATTTATATAGACAGTTCTTACATTTGTATAAACAGTCAGTATTTGTTTGATTAAAATTAGATTTTACCTGGTAAATTTTAATAGCTCTTTGAAGTGTAAAGTTTATACTTTGAGCCACATTGACTGTTTTTACTTCCTGAGATCGGATTTTAACTGGTAAATTAGAATAATGTTTTAAAGTGTAGAGTTTTACTTTAAAACACAATGAACATTTTTAAAAGTTGCACTTTCTGAATTACTGCTGCATATTCTTGAGATGCTGGATGATGTAAGGCAGTTTTATTAAACAGGACTTCAGCTGTGTTAAACACAAACTGAAGGTTTTTCATCCTACACTGTTTTATCTGTTTGAAGACACAATAGTAGACAGATAGCAAAAGAGTGCTGAAAAGAGTATTTAAGCTTCGAGATTGCACCTTTTACATTTGATAACATGTTAATGTTTTATTATATTTGTTTTTAGCACAGTTTTCAATTACTAATTTTTGACACTTGTTACAAATACCTGTTTAAGTCAATTCAACATAGAGACGCGATACCCTATAACCAGAGCAATTTCAAAGAGCCCTTCTTTTTTAAAAAAAAATTGAATGAAGTGTTGAAATTTCATCCCCATACATAAATAGGTAATAATACGTTTTTGTTGTTGTTTTCAAAAGTAGAAGTTGTATATATCCCTCAGTACCGTTTTCATCTGGCCTTATAGTGGATTGATGCTGCATATGGCCAACAGTTTGCTGTTTATCTGTATGTTTAAGAGAGCATCCAAAACTAATTATTCTCTCTAATAACACTTTAACAATTGGTAGGATGCTGAGCCTATAAGAGTATAGTTCAGAACTGGGCATCCAAAAAGAGATCTTGATATGTTGAACTTGAATATTCTAAATAGTCCTATGCTCACTGTTGACCATTCAGCTGTTGAGATCTAAGCTCATTGTTGACAAGTTAACAAATAAACTGCTAGATAAATTATTGTTTTTATATTTTTGTTTGTCAGAGATTTTATTCAGTTAATTTCAACAAGTTATTCAAAATAAAACATTTGAAAGTATGAAATGCGTAATGTTTCTTCATAAATTTCATATGTTTGATATATTTTAAATTTGTGTTTTATCACTTGCATTAAATGCTGGATCAACATTATGGTCACAGGTACTGATCGTTGATAGTGCAAATAGTCAATATGCTAAGACAGTACAGTAATGGAGTGTTGAATTTCACTTACAGTCTTCAAATAATTGAGCATAGTGCAAGTTGTACTCAGCATAATCATACTTGGTAATTCATTCTTTGTTCTTAGGTTTAGAGAAACAATCAGATTAAATAGACTCAGTAAACAGGTATCATTTAGTGTTTTCATGAGCCCAGCAAGATACCACATAGAAGAACAATAAACATGCTGAGAACCTGGTTACTTTTCTACATTCCAACAGCAGGTGGTTGTTTCTAAAATGATAGATGATTCTTGTAGTTAAGAACAGAGACAGATGTTTACAATGTGTACTTTGTGGACCTTGAGATGAAGGCCAATTATTAACCAAGCTTTACACTGTTTCCACATCTTACATGGGGAAGTGGGAAGTCTTTATTAAACTTCATTTGGTCTTAAGTGTTGTTAAAAGTGGAACTTTCAGTTTTTATCAAGATAGATATATTGTTTGAACACTTGGATAAATTTGAATGAAGCAAATTTTGTTCATAAAAAAGAAATACAGTTAAAACATGGTATGGTAATGTATTCAAATCATCCAAACTGTTGAAATAAGTCTTCTCCCAGTTGACATAATGAGGTAAAATATGTCAAAACCTTTGTATGCTCATCATGGCATATAGCACAAAATTTATTTACACAATTAAAAATAGTTCTTGCCTCAACCATTCTCAGTTGCCTGTTTTACATTCAAATTATTCGTCATATTCTCTTCATGCAAACATTAAAAAAATTTTTTTTAATTAATGTTTATTCCAAATATTTTGAAGTGCAGGCTGTTAACAGCATAACACGAGTCGTGCTCACTAAGTTTTGAAAGTAATTCTGATATATGTTGACCACTTTCAGTTAATTTTGTGCAGATAGTTCACCAACACCAGAAGATAAGTTTTTCACTTCTACAAGTGAGTGTTATGTGATGGAAGTTTTATGACAATAAAATAACAAGTAATCATAAAATATGTACAACTTAGATCTGTAATAGCCAAGAAATCACCTGCTTTTGTTTTTAGGGTTTTTTTAACATACTAACTTAAAAATGTTGTGTACCCTGAACATTTCAGGCAATATCAGTGCTTTATCATTACATATGGATGCCTGAAGAAGTAGAAATTGAAATCATAGTAAGTTAACCATTTAAGATCTAAAAACAGATTGAGCATGTTTTGTGGACAGTTCAGTAACTTACAGATGTAAACATGTTTCACTAACACTTTGAAATAAAAATGTTTTTGATTTTACTGGTGGTGATTTTATTGAGGTGATGCTTAGGTTTCATGTAAAACATTTTATTTTTAGCAATTGTGACATTTTAAAAATTATGGTTCAATTTTTTTTTCACAGTTATAGTCATAGTTTTGGGAACCAATTAAAAATTAACCTTGGTGTTTGGTTATTTGTGTTTTATTGTACATTTAGAGATCTACTCACAGTAGGCAGCATGGTCCAGCACTATAACAAGATATCTGGCACTCCTGATTTTGATTAGGTACATAAATGTTAAAAATGAAAGCTGTAAATTGCTTCATAAAGTTTAGTATAACTTGGCATGTATATTGTTTGCTTCTTTAAGCTTAGTGTTGTATTATCAACCTAAAAATGCTGTATTCATGGGAAAAACTTTGTATGTTGGTTGATAATGCATTTACTTGTGTTTATTACAGTGCATACTCTTTGCAACAATCAGAATTAGATGTTTGTTACTTTGATTAACAAATCAAATTGTTTATTTGTTACCGGTATTATTATACAAAATTTTCTTTGTTCCTACAGCTCAGCAGCAATATTTGATATTACAGCTTTAGATCATTTTGTGAGATTTGCTGAATTTGCACATTTGAATTCTTTAGTGAAATATGTATATTGAATGATTTTTCTTTTGTTTAATGATTTATGTAAATTTTGTTTTCTTTCACATAATGACAATTTATATACCACCATGTTATGTATATTTCTTTATCAGTTTATTAATAACAGTTTAAACAGACAAGAATATCTCTTTTCTTCAAGGAACAGGCAACACAAGTAGTGATGGAACCTATAAACCTTCGTTTCTCACAGATCAGGAGTTGAAACACCTTATTTTAGAAGTAAGAAATTTTCTCTCTTACTTTTGTAGATGATTTTAATTTAAAACATTCACTCAACTAATACAAGCCACAATAGATAAATATATTAAGTCATGTTTTTGAAAATCTGTTTATAATGAAATGTTTCAAATAAATTTTCCTCTTTCACAAGACACAATTAAAAGTGTATTGCCTTGTTGTGAGAAAAACTAGTGGTAATGATCTAAAGTCAACTTGTAGGAATTTTCAGCTCATTAGCAAATTTGTAAGAAGTAGAATTTAAAAATAAAGAAATGGTCAAATCACTTTTTGTTTTTATTCATTTTCCAAGGTATTGTAAAGCTTTACCTATGGTGGTTTTTCATGTTGTCGAGCAAAACAACATACTCTTATCTTTTAAGACAGCATTCTTAAGTACACCTACAGTTAATTTTGTTACTGCTATCTTTGTCCTAAAATTGATTGTAAATATTTAAATAATGACTTTGTTTTTGATTTTGACTTCAGCTTTTCTAATTTTTTCCAACAAAGTGGTAAACCTTACCAGTCGCTGCATCTGTGTCTTATTATTTTAGCATATTTACAAATATTTTCAATTCTATTGCTTTTTTCTCTAACCTTCATTTTTAATATATTTTTGTTCAAAGTTACAAAATTGTGCTAATATTCAGAAAAAGCTGTTTGTATATATTACTCTTGTTGTTTTCTAGAATTATGCCGTAGTCTATGATGTGTCCTTTTAACTTCTTCTACACTGTATATATATTTGTAATTCAGTTGCAATTATATTTCAAAGCATATTCTTGATAATCGTGTATAACTTTTTATCTTATAAATTTTATCCTTGTTAAATATTAATGACTATCGGTATATTGTTGCATTGTAATTATTTTTATTCAGGATTATTTAAAGGTATCAGTCTGTATATGTCATTATGTATTGTATCTTGTAGGTCTTTTTGCTGTGTCTCACATGTGTTAATCATTTTTTGCCTTGCTAGAGATGTTACAATCTGACAAACATCTAATTTTTTATTAAAACTATTGTCTCTAATTGTGTTATAAGTTTGTCTGTCTATAGATATGCATAATTGAGCATAAAATTATTATGCAGTCATTTGCCTTCATATGTGTATGTTAATATAACACAAGTAAGCTTGTAAAGTAGGTTTTTTTCAAGATATATGTGTCTTGGAGAAAGGTAACTTATCAAAGAGATAAAACTGTGTTTAAGTTCATTGAATAGTGAATTTTGAACAGAAATATCTAAGAAGAAAATATTTCATATTGAGTTGAATATGCTGTACACCTATAAATGTCAAACAGTTAACATTTATTACCTATTATTTCACCAGGATTTATTTGATAACTGTCTTCTCCATATTTGATTAGAAAGACTGTTGAGAATTGTTATTTATTTGGAATATACTGTAGTCAATTTTTTTGTTTTTTCTTTTGTGTTCCAACACTGTTATCTAACTGAATTTGAAGAAATTTCAGGCAATTAAGGTTTATTATTACTGATTATTCTTCTGGGTTTTCAGAATAGCATTGTTAAGAATTATATTCTGTGATTATGCAAGGAATTCTGTGTTTTCATTATTGTTTCCTCTTTGCTTGAATATGAACTCTAATGATCTATTGGATTTGATAGTATCATTTACAGGCCTTGGATCTATTAATTTAAAGTAAGGGTTTAGAAAAATAAGAATTATTTTTAATGCAAATAACATTGTAATTAATGTGTTTAAGAGTATCTGGATTTTACTTGTTTGTTTCACAAGATTATGTATTATAGTGACACAATGAAAAGGTTGCCATGTTGGTTTTATGCTTACATTAAAATGTGCTTAATTAGATTTCATACAAAATTGGGGAAAATAAATTTTAAAATATTTCTTATATTTTTCATTGAAGTTTTATTTACATTTTAACAGCCCTTGAATATTTTGAATAATCTATTGCCAAAATAATAACTCATTCTAAAGTTCTGGTTAATCATCTGTCAAATGTTGCTAATGTCTGCAGTATATTTTTTCATTTTTTGCGGTGTTAATTCCTTTTTTACTGAGGCATCAAAATTGAAATTTTAAATTAATCACTTGTTTTCCAATTTGTTATGTTTTTAATATTTCTTCCACATCAAATAAAGCTACAGTAAAAAGTGAACTCTGATAAAGTTGTCAATCAGTTGACTAAGAGTAATGGCACATTATGCAAGTCTGTGTAGTACAAACTGTCAGGTCATTTGACCAGTCTCCATTTGTCTTTTCCATATGAGTTCTAAGGGGTATATGTCAGGTTCAGTGGCAGGTGGTCTAACAGTTTGCTAATTGTTAGTGAACAATTACACACACACATATAAACAGTCCTTTTTTAAATAATGACATCTTAGATAACTGTTAAATACTGTGTGCCTCAGCTTCATCAGTATTGTATGTCATTAACATCTTCTCATTTTAACAGTTATAATAAATTATTCGTGTTTTGTATGTAGGCTGCTGATGGTTTTCTGTTTGTGGCTGCATGTGACACAGGAAAAGTTATATATGTTTCTGATTCAGTGACTCCTGTTCTTAATCAATCACAAGTAAGCCTAGTTCTAGTAGCATCTGTCATAAGTTTTAGATATGTAATTATTGTCATAATCCTATCATTAAAACATTTAGAATTATATATTTGCAACTAATATATTCCAAGATACTTGTAAAAATTGTGTTTTAGAAAGTTGCAATATGACCTGAGTAAATAATGTAGTTGAAGAAATGTTGTGGTAAAATATCTGTACATTTTAGTATTAATGTCAACAAATATTTGTAATTGTAAAACACAGTTTGTGGTAAATTTTATTAAGTTGATTATTAATGTTACTGTTTTAATAATTAAAATTGGCAGTTTGATATCATTCAGTAAGAAGTTTTTATATTTTATTAAAGTCCTACTCATAATTATTACTGGTATATATATACACACAGTATGAGCTGAAGGCAGAATACATTTCTTTAAAGTAAATTGTTTAAAAATATAACAAACACATCAATATAACTGATTCAATTACTTTTACTTCAGACAAATTGGTTGAATTCAAGTTTGTATGATTTAATCCATCCTGATGACCTTGATAAAGTAAGAGAACAGCTTTCAACACAGGAGTCTCCTAATTCTGGGCGCATTTTGGATCTCAAGAGTAGGTTATTTTTTGTCTGTATTTTTATTATATGCTTATATTCTCACAAACAAATATCATGGTAATTGTCATAGTAGTATTCATAGAAAGACTGCTATCACAGTAAATAATAGGTGACTTTTATTTCTAGAAAAATTGTTTTCATGTTTAATGTTATATATTGATCTAATTATGAAGAATTAAATGTTCCCTACTGATTTGCACAATTACCTATTCAATTATGAAATGCATAAAGCAAACACATTTGGACCATTTAAATAAATTGTTTTTAACCACTGCTGGAAGTTTCATGTCCATGCCTGAGTTCTTTTGAGTGTGGATTCCTATACGTGGTAAAGGGACTTCTCAGGGAAATTTCTCTTCTTCCAGTTTACCTCATCTGGGATCTAAACATCCACCCATGTGTTTGCCATGCATGGTGACCTGTGAAGGGGAGGAGAGGATCTGAGTGGTTAAGGGGTCTAACCCTAACACACCACTTTGGTCTTGAATTCCTGTAGATGGGTGGCCTTGGGGTTTCCTCCTTGGGTCAGTGAGCTGGTCCACTTGGGCTAGGGTCAACCATGTATCAGTGTTGGATGTTCTAAACAGGTGTTGTGGACATTGTATCTAATGCTGGTGTTTTGGTATAGAGCTCACAAAACCCTGGCGTTTCTGCAGTGTTCTTGTTGTATCTGTACTGCCTGTTGTGCCTCATTTTCTTATCCTACATTCTCTTTCAGACAAACCTTTAGGGCAAATGTCTCCCTTTTTCATTCAAAAGGGACTGGATGGACTTGCTGGCTCTCCAGAGTCAGTAAAGAAGCTTTGATCATATGACACATTGGAAACATCCACATCTCAACACAGTGAACTCTTCTTGCATTCAAAGGCAATTGGGGATATAATACCTATTGAGGTTACACCTCGTGCTACTTTGAATTCATCATGAAAAGTTATTGTTAAGAGGGTTTTGAAGAACATCCCTGAGTAAGAGATTCTTTCTGGCTTCTCCTCTCAAGGAGTTTCTGCAGTGAAGCGTATCTCCACTTGCAAAGATGGAATTATGATGCTGACTAATATCTTTGTTTTGACATTTGCATCACCACCCCCACCTTCCATCATTAATGCAGGTTATCTTAATTGTAGGGTATGGCCATACATTTCAACCCTATCCGATGTTCCCAGTGGCAACCGTTTGGTCACTCAAAGACATCATGTTGTGGTTCCCTGACTTGTGCTTGTTGCGGTGGCAAGGACCATTATGCCTATGAGTATGAAATATTCCTTTATTGTGTCAACTGCAATGGCTCTTACTTGTCCTACTTTTGTTCTTGCCCTAAATGGTTGGAAGAAAAAGAGGTGCAGCATTTGAAAATGATTCATAACATTACTTATCATGAGAATTGAAAATTGCTATCCACCATTTTATCTCAGGTATATGCTGCTGCACTTCTTTTGGCAACTACAGTCGGAGTGCAGACGCATTTCTGTGCCTCCAAAATTGTTCTCAAAATGAATGAAAAGTCTTTTGACCTCCATTGTTAAAAAAGTTGAGGAATCAACTTCAATACCCATTTCTGTCCCTTACATACATTCCAACAAACCTCAAGATCCACATATTTTAGTTCTTGGTACAGGCATTTCCTCAGATACATCTTCTTCTCCCACCCCAAGATACAAAACGATCATTTGTTTATATCCTCAGTCACTGGAATCCCCCTTCTAACAACAAAGACCTGTCCAATCGACCCTGAGAAGGAACTATGGAGGTCAATAGACCTCCTTCAAATAAAGACAGTAAAGAAAAAAAGACATGGTCATGAACAGAAGGGTTCTCTACCCAATTTGCCTACATGTGAATAAAAATTGTCACCTCGATACAACGGAACTGTCAAAATTTACGTTCTTATCTGGATAACATCAAAACACTGATTTCTTCCTACCATCCTGTATGTCCTTCCTTTCAGGAAACATTTCTTACAACGGAACTGTCAAAATTTACGTTCTTATCTGGATAACATCAAAACACTGATTTCTTCCTACCATCCTGTATGTCCTTCCTTTCAGGAAACATTTCTGAAACCTGCCGATAATGTCATTTTTAAGCAGTTTTCTCTGTACAGAAATGACAGGCTGTGTGATGGATGAGTGCATAGAGGGGTGGCATTATTGGTTGATCAGCATGTGCCCACTCTGTCTTTGTCATTTGACACTCCCTTGGAGGTCTTAGCCATCCTGATTGAACCATTACTGTTTGTTCTCTCTACCTTTTATCTGGAGTGACTTATGATCAGTCAGACCTTGATGCTCTTGTTGAACAGCTGCTGTCTCCCTTTTTAATCTTGGGAGACATCATCCCCTCTTGGGAAGTGCTGATATCGATAGGAGAGGTCACTCTGTAGAGCGTATGCTATCTGATCACAACCTTTCTCTCTTCAATACTGGTTTTTATACTCATTATCATGCACCTAGTCAGTCCTTTACTGTTATTGATCTCTCAATTTGCTCTCCTTCACTATTCTCCCATTTTTTATGAAGGGTTGACAATAATCCATGACAGTGATCATTTTCCTATGATTTTGAAAGAGACTAGCTGTGGTGGATGCTACGTGCCCCAATGTAAGCTGGCTCAAGCAAACTAGCCCTCTTTTGCTGCTCTTAGAGAATTTTATCCTGCCTCAATATTTTAAGCCATCCACAGATGACTGTGTGGCAGCAGTAACTGATTATATTACACAAGTAGATGCTCAATGTATTCCTAAAACCTCGACACATTTCCATCACAGTTGTGCCTATTCCATACATAGACTAGGGTCCTGTATTCCAGGCTCGACTCTGTGCCAGCTGGCAGTCGACCTGGAGCTGGCAACGTGAAAACAAGCTTTTCCAAATAACACCCTATATTGGACTTTGGCTGTCTTGCTTTCGTAACAATCGGAAAGAGCAAGTTGTCTTAGAGCAAACAATGTTTCGATCTTCTTTGGACATTGCCAGGTTCACAAAGAAAGAAAGAGATAACTGACCAGAAGCTGACCACATGTTTGGTAGGGGGTGTGTAACTGAATGTTGGAATGTGGAGGGCAGTGTTAGATGTTTGAATGTATAATTTTATTTATTTTATTATATTAATATAGATATAAAGTCATTCCTTTATATTGGTTTATTTTGGGTTTAAGGTGTTGTATGAGTAAGGCTTCTTTAATTTTGCATTTGTTTATGTTTGTTTCTTTATTTCATATTTGAGTGTTTTTTATGGTTATGTTGTGTTTATTTGACTTGCAGTGTTCAAAAACGTGTGAAGGTGACTTTTTATGTTCTTTGATTTGATTTCCATTTTTCTACTTGTTTCTCCAATATAGAAGTCGTGGCAGTTATCACATTGTATTTTATAAATAATGTTTGTGTGGTGTTTGTCAGTGTAGTTTTTACACTGTATAGACCTCAGTTTTGTGCCTGGTTTTTAAATAAATTTGGTTTTAACTGGAATGTTAAATTTTGTTACTAGTTTTTGCCAAATGTTGGTTATTTGTCTGCTGATGTTGGGAATATATGGTATGCAGCAGTATATGGTTTTGTGATTTTTTGATTCATGAGATATATTTACTTTGTTGATTGATTTTGCTTTCTGTCTAGGTGTGAGCGTATAATGTTTTCTACAGTTTGTGGAGGAAACTTACTGATGTTGATGAAGTATTGTTTTATTTTCTCTAATTTGTTGTTAATTTTATCTGGTGATCATTTTACTTTTTTGCCATCGTTACAACTCTCAACGATGTCACCATTTTAAACATGTTCTGTTTTAAGGTTTGTCCATGAGGTAACACAGTGTTATTGGCAATGGTGACACTGTCCACCTTAGTTATGTTTTTAATTTTTTAAAGGCCATTAATCTTTTTAATGTCATTTAAGTTTTTTATTTTATACTTTAGACCTTTCTTAATGTGACTTCCTTTTGAGAATCTAGTCCATCTAGTTCAATTTCAAATTAGAAAATGGCTGAAATGTTAAATAACTTGAAACCAGGACTGGAAAGGCCAACTTAAGGTGACTAATGCTGCTTTTTGATCTACACATTAGTCATCCCAGTGAGTTATTAAAATTTTGTTGCAGTCCTTTAAAACTTTTATTACTTTACTTTTTGAAAATGATAATAATGTCAAATAACTCGGAACCAGGACTGGAAAGGCCAACGTCAGGTGATTGATGGTGGTTTTTGTACTTACTTGTTTGTTTTCCTGGCAAGTTATGATAATTACAATTATGCTGCAGAAAGTCCTTTACAACTTGTATTACTGTAGTTTTTCTTTAATTGCTGTATACTAGATGTAAACATTGGTTTTATGCTATTTATGTTTTTTCAAACTTTGTTTTGTTTTACCTTAATTTCCTTTTATGAATTTTACCAAATTTACTTTAATTTTAACTTTTTACTGGATATTTGGCACAGATAGCTATCAACCAACTGCCTACGTTCAGTTAAAAATGTTTCAGATTATTTACTGAAGTAACAACATTCAAGTACACAAAACAAATGTTATGTAAATTACCCTTTAATAAAAGGTACAGTTGATTCTTGTTATTATTTCTGTGGAGAGTGTTTATTGTGTACCATTGACTTGTTTTTTTAACACTGATTTTATTTTATTTTTCTTCTTCTTCATTTTGTACACTGATTTTATTTTATTTTTCTTCTTCTTCATTTTGGATTGTGAATGTTCAAGTTTCATTGTAAAAAATATTGCTTAAAACAACCAAAAACAAAAGTTTATCACCAAGTGCAAAATTTACTAAATGCAAAAGTTAAATAATTTTTTTCTTTATGAGTTGTACAAACTTACAGGATACTGTCAAGTAGTCCCTAACCCTAGTTTTTTTATACAGTTTATTAACCTTTTGAAAATTTTGTGTGTTCCTCAAGTATGAAATTAAACTTCAATGTGAAACAAAATTTTTAGTTGTAATAAACATGTAATGAAAAATGGCCTGTGCTTTTTAAATCACAGTCTATCACACACAATGATATATTATTAAGAATTTAAGACTCTAAATAAATACTTGGTTTTAAAAATTAGAGATAAATGTATTTCAAATTACAAAAGCTTTATTATTGTTTAAAAATAATTGAAATATATAGTCATGTAATGTGTTTGTCCAATGTGAAAGGTTGTAGCTGAAGTTAGAAGTAATAGATGATGATGCTATTTGTATTTTCTTTCTTACAGCTGGTACGGTCAAGAAGGAAGGGCATCAGTGTAAGTAATACTTTTAGAAAATTTTAAAATTCTATTTGTCGTTAGTTTTGGTTATTAAACATAAATTTTGTTTTGGTGGTAGCAAATTCTACAAGGATTGCTGATTGGTTGGTGAGGATGTTATTAGTGGGTTAGGGTTTTGGGTATAAAGTTCTAAAGCTATCTTGTAGACTTCAGTTGTTGAGACTAATATAAAGAGGGAGATTACATCAAATTTGACCATTAACGCTTTAAGATTTAGTTGATTAAGAATATATTTAAGGCTAAAAGAGTCTTTGAAAAAGAAGCTGGCTGATGTTATACATGTAGAAAATGGTCACTATATGTTTACTGAGACTGTAGTTAAATGACTCATTGGTTGATATTATGGGTCGTAGTGGACAATTGGGTTTATGAGGTTTGGGGGTGCTGTATAGTTGTGGTGTGCATGAGTTGGTCTTTCATAGGTAAAAGTAAATGTTTTCTGAGATTGTGTTTTGTTTTGTTTTATTTGTAGTAGTATTTTGTTTAATTGGTTTTCATGTGTTTTTGTTGGATTTGTTGTTAGGTAGTTGAAATTTGTTTGTATCTGATAAGATGTTGTTCATTTTTTGAATGTATTCATTTTAATGGATGGAATATTTCAGGTGTTACTGCAAAGTTCATTCCTTTGTTGAATAGATGTATTTCTTCTGTGTTTAATTTGTAGTAGTATTTTGTTTAATTGGTTTTCATGTGTTTTTGTTGGATTTGTTGTTAGGTAGTTGAAATTTGTTTGTATCTGATAAGATGTTGTTCATTTTTTGAATGTATTCATTTTAATGGATGGAATATTTCAGGTGTTACTGCAAAGTTCATTCCTTTGTTGAATAGATGTATTTCTTCTTTGTTTAATTTTCGGTTGGATCTGTTAATTATAAGGTTTGTTGGTGGTTCATCATATTGATGTCTCTTGTTGTTGACACCTTAATTTGTCTAGTTTCTTGTCATTCTGAGGACAAAAGGAAGTATGTTGTTTTTGTTCAGTGCTGTTTTTAATGTTAGATTTAATAATAATGATTAGCATTAAAAAAATTTAACAGAAATCCTCCATTACATCTCCAAATTACTTAAACAAGGCCAAAGTACAATACATTTATCAGATATATCTCAGAACAGCTGGCATGGGTATTAACATTTTTATTGATAAGGAGAGAACAATGTTTCGATCTTCCTAGGTCATCTTCAGATTAAGAATTTATCAGTGTAGTTTTCTCTTTTATATCTTGTTTTCATACATGAAGAAAGAGGATTTTGTTTTTTATCTATTTCATACTGTGTTCAATGTCTAATCTGTTGCTCGTAATTTGATGTCAGACAGTTCAATCTCTTCTTAGTACCTCATTTTCTCCCAGTGCATCAGTTTTATTTAAATTCTTAAATATTTTTAATTGGAATTACTAAGAGTTATAAAACTTGTTTTATTTCTTATTTTAGCCAAAAGTACTTGTAGCTTGACTATATTTTTCTATACTAATTGAATTTACATTTTTTTGTGATTATATTATTATTGTAATACTGTGTATCATTTATATTTGATTGTAATTTCATTTCTTCAGAGTCATCGAAGATAATCACTAGGGGAATATCATTTGTTTTAAATAAAAATACTTGTGAATTTAGTCATGCAAAACTAGATGATTATTGAGAAATTTGGAGAAGATCCATACTTAAGGGATAGACAGATGTACAGTTACTTAGAACATGACAGTGATTCTTACACTGTAGTAATTTTGATTTTTCTATGCACTCATTAGCTTCAATGCGGCTGTGCATGGGATCTCGACGAGGGTTTATTTGTCGAATGAAAATTGGAAATATCCAGCCAGAAGCCATGGCATCCAGCCACTTACATCGCATCAGACAACGTAATAGTCTTGGACCATCCACTGATGGGCATGCTTATGCTGTAGTACATTGTACAGGCTACATTAAGAACTGGCCTCCTTCAGGTATGTGTGATGTTAAATATTGTTATTTATACAAAAAATCTTGAGTTTAGCTAAGGTAACAGGAATATTAGAGCACCTACTGAGAAGAAATGCTGGTATATTAAACTGTATTACTTTAGAAAATTGTGCTGTTAACCATGTTGAAGTATGAAATTAAAACAGAAATATACTTTACAGTCTTTGCATATATATATATATAAATATATCAAATTGTATTCATTTATAAACTATGTTAACACCAGTGAAATATTTATAGTTTGTAATTTACATACATGTTAACCTCAAGCTTTGTAACGTACATTTAGAAAAAATAAGGTGATTGCTCACATTCAGTCAAACCATTTACTGTTTCATGGATGTTCATATCAAATTTGCTCAAAAAGCATACTTCTAAGTACATTTTTAATTCAAAAATATTTAATTCCTTTTCAGCAGTTGTTTTTACTTAAAGATATTTTGTCATTTATTCTTATCACTTAACTAGATTATTCCACAAATAAAAAAATTTCAAATGTTAAAATGTTCATTTTTGTTAGGTTTGTGGGTGTTTAAAAACATAATATTTTAGATTTTTTTTTAAGCTTTTAGCATTTTCAGTTAGTTTAACCTTTGTTTTATCTTTCTGTAGTTACTCTTTGTCTAATTGTGAATTTAATAATTCGACTAACAGTTGTTGTACTGCTTAAAAATTTTGAGAATTTTGACTGCATTTTTACCTTTAGAAAAGGGGTAAAGCTTAAAGCCAGTAATTCATCAGAATGGGGGAAGATGCTAAGATTTAATGCTTTATAGCTTATATTCCAATAGTTCTGTGTGTAATTTAGTTGAAAAGAGTGAGGCTAGGTGTGGTCAAGGGTGCTAAAGCTACCTCAAGACAAAGTTTTGAAATACTTCCGAAATTCCCCGTTTCAAACTAAGTGTTGAGTATTCTCCTGTGTATTGAAACTTAAGTAACAATACTAATTTCAACTAATTTTATTTACTAAAAACTATTTTAGAGTTGATATTTTGTTATATTTATTTGGTACAAGTTACAAAAAAATGTAAACTTTCTTTAGGTTTGTGTTTTTGCACAGCTTCAAGAAAAATAAAGCACTTATTGATTGTTTTTGTAATTTTTCTGGCCATCCTAAAGCATAGGTTCTTATATACTGAAAAACTGCTATCACTTGAGAATATAGTTAAATTGTTTCTCTCATGACTTTTTTTCTCTTTGTGAAAATTTGTTATTACAATCCTTTGATTAAATAACATGATGTGAAATAATGAAAGCGTGAGACAACAAATAATGAAGAGCAGCTTTGACAATGGTTTTATTTTTGTGGGTATTTAGTACTGTAAACCATACTCGTGTTGAAACATCAGTTGGAAAAAATGTAAAATTATTTTAGCTCTCAATTTCTGTGAAGAAAAAAACATTCTTAAGAATTCATATACAAAAAAAAACAATTATTTTGCAATATGATAATAATTTCAACATTTTCATAAATGTTTACAATTTAAGTTTGTTTAGTAAAATATCATAACAGGTAATTTACTGAAATTTTAAAATGAACATTAAACCTTAAAATAACATTTGACATAGCATGGTGTAAAACTAGTGTTGTTACTTGTCACTCAACTGACTCTAGTATTGTAAGTGAAATTCACCACTTGGCTACAATCTTGCATGGTCTTATGGCATTCTTTGTGGATTGTAATGTTTTAAAATGACCAACCAGTAAGAAGCCATCTAGTTTTGTCTAAATGTTTACATTTACTCATAAAACTGTATACTGTTCTTAAAGTTTTTATTATTGTGGTAAATAGCAATAAGTATAATCAGTAATAACAAGAAAACCCACTTGTAGAGAAAAATATATATGTAAAAATGGCTGGTTTGGGTTGAGAAAATTTTTATGTAGAGGAGCAAACAACATCTTAATCTTCTTTGGTCATCGTCATGTTCACACGAAAGAAAGAGCTAACTGACCAATAGCTGACCACAAATATATAAGCAACCCCTTTACATTCCTACACTCAGTTATACAACTACCTTCAAACATGTGGTCACCTATCTATCGGTCAGTCACCTCTTTCTTTCTTTGTGAACGTGACGATGACCAAAGAAGGTTGAAACGTTGTTCACTCCTCTACATAAAAATTTCCTCAACCAAAACCAGAAATAAGTATAGTTTAAATATTATAAAAAATTGTTGAAAATAACTATCAGCAAAGTTTGAGTTTTTAAAATAAATATACTTTTAATTCAGTTTGAATAGACTTCTACATTCAATTATTACATGATAATCGTCTCAATAAAGAGTAATATTTGATTTTAATTGTAAGTAAAAGGTAAATAGTTTGAGATGTTTACATATTCTTTCACTAAAGTTTAATCGTAGTACACTAGCTAATATAACTGTTACGAGGTTGTTATTTTCAGGTGTACAGATTGATCGCATTGATCCTGAAGATTCCCATAGCAACAGCCACTGTTGCTTGGTTGCCATAGGTCGACTGCAAGTCACTAGCACCCCAAACCCTAATGACTTGATGGGCTCTAACTCCTCCAATGAATTCATTTCTCGGCACAGCATGGATGGAAAATTCACTTTTGTTGACCAGCGGTAAACTTCTTCTTTAAAGTAAACTAGCATATAAACTCACCATAATAGCACATCATCAGTTTATGGTACAAGAAATTATTACATTGAAATTTTTAATACAGATTTCATCAATGAAGAGAAAAGTAGAATAACAACTCATCCACCAGTGAATGAGTTACACTGCTATTTTAAAAAGTGATATAGTATATGTAGTGGAGGTAGATTTTTAATATTTCTCATAGTAAATGTATATGGTGACCTCAAAGAATATACATTATTTAACGATAAAGGTGTCGTAACAAGATATTTTAACATCAGATTGCTTCTTTTTTCTTTCTTTTTTTACAGTGTGCAAGGCGTTCTTGGATACCAGCCACAAGAACTTTTAGGGAAAACTTGCTTTGATTTTTTTCATCCTGAGGACCAGACTCATATGAAGGAGAGTTTTGAACAAGGTATCATGAAACATATCAGTGAATTGTTAGCATCCCATCCCTCTTTTATTTTTTACAGATTTCAGTTCCATGTAACATTTGCTACAATCTGTTGGATTCGTTTTTCGTCTATTAATATTTTATTGACACAAAAAGTATACATTATTATAACAATTTGTGATCACAGAGGGTGAACCACATTCTGTAAGAATTGTATTTCAGCTGTTCTGCTGCTGTGGTAAATATTTCTTCCATCACCATCTGGATTTAATATGATAGTCTCAATTATGCATTGTTGTGTGACACAATTTTTCATAAAAATATGCTTCTTTAAAGAAGCATGGTCAGGTCATGCAATTCTTAGAACATGTCTTAAACCTTCCACATGACCACCACAATATGTAATTGTTGTTTACACGAATCAAGTGCACAGTGAATCATAGGTATTGAGTCAAATGCTTTAACCTATAGGTTAGAAAATGGAGGTACCATGAGCACTGGTTTCATTCTTCATAGTTTAAAGAAATATTGTGTTTTTTGAAGTTTAAATTTCCCCATTGTACAAGAAACTTGCAATGAACATAGAAATGAAGAAAAGCTATCTTTAATTTATGTGAAAGTTCTTAATTCCTCATAGTTGCAGTTGTTAACCCTTCCATTGCAGGTTGGGTGGAATCCACCCATATTCTAACCATGAAAATATTTGAGAAAAATTATACTATGATTTTTAATGAAGTACACATATGTTTGCAAAATTTTGCAGGTCATTGGTAAATGTTACAAGGCTTTCATACACAAAATATCATGTTTTAAATTATTCAGGTTAAGTATTCAAATAATTTTAATTCAAATTTTTTCTCTTTTTGTAAATATTGACAATGCAATTTGCACAGTAATTTTCATTTTAGGATCATAAGTACTTTTGTGAATCAGAAAATTTTCAAATTTCACATGTTAAGTCTTTATAACCTCAAGGTAAGTATCAAATTTTTTTTAAGAAAAGAACTTTATATGCTATTTTCAAACCAGAATCTCTGTACATATTTGGCAGTTTTGACCAATCTTGTAACCACAATAATCATTAGGAAATAATTATAAATTAAGGCTTTTATAATTTCATAATGACTACAAATTATAAGTATACTAAATGTGAATGTTTAATTTAAGTAGCTCAAATCTCATGTCACATATTTATGTATATTTATTATTTGCATTATATATTGACCTTTCAATCATTGCTGGCTAACATCACAGAAGTTAAAATGACATAGTGCATGCAAACTCATGTTACCATATCCAAGAATATAAAACTGATTGTTATAAAATGACATATCTTGGCTGCATTTTAATGCACCAGTATTAGTAGTTTGTAAAATACACTATTACTGTTTACAAACAAGTTCTTACAATTATTTTTCTTTAAACATATAACAGTAAATAAATAAGTATAGCAAACAATTGTAACTTCTAGCTACAATGACCTTTGTACTCATTTGCTGCTTGATATAAGCTGCTAAGATTTTAAAATTTTTCACACGAAGAATGTGAAATGATTCAAGTTTTTGGAGTGTTATATACACAGTTGAAATAACCAAAAATCGTTAATTACTATATCAATACCATAAACTTCCACTAAGCTGTATTTGAGTCTTAAAAAAAATTTTCAAGCATACTAAACACTCAACCTACCTGTTTGAAGTCTTGTTTTAAAAGAAGGAAATTAAAAAGTCACACTTGAAAATGGTTGAGAAAGCCACTAGAAGTACATTATCAGCTTTTGATTGATTATTTACTTGTCATAGATGGAAATATATGTACAAGGGAATATTTCCAAAAATAGAAAGAGATGAGTGGGGCCATTGTGTTTGATTCTGTACATGAGCAGTATCTCAGCAGATAGAAAAACAAGGGGATATTATTTTATATTCTAGCTTTTAAATATTAGTAATCTCAGTTTTTGATTCCTACGAAACTGTAGACTATATTTTGACAACATAAATATATAATTTTAACTATTTCTGCACTCAGTGTACCACATGACACAAAAGTCAATGGTTAGGTGTGTTTTTTAATATTTACTTTTAAATTAAAAAATTAGCTAATGTATAATACTAAAATTTGAATTATAAACTGCAAGTTGATATAAATTAAAATCATAAATACATAAAATAATTATGAAATTAAATTTTGAATGCACATCAACAAACACAATGATGTGGCCTTTGATGCATGACCACAGGAAGACCTGTTTCTTTAGGGTTAAAGTTCTTCCCAAGTCTTATGCAGTACCAGTGTTGAAACAAACTGTAGTCTCTTGCATGCAAGGTATTTTTCATAAATATTTATGCAGTTTATTTTTCTTTCACCAGTATGTCTGGAGAATGGCTTACATACTTATTATGTATGTATTTTTACAAGAGCAATATCTTTGTATATATATGCACAGCTAATTGGGATATGTACAACATGATATCATTTATTGTCTGCAGAAGGAGGAAGGTATGACTAGTCTACGATCTTATAAAACAGTAGCTGCAGTTCTGTATGTAGTGGTATGCTGTTTAAATGGTTTGTTGATGTTTAGTACTGCATCATGCATGGTAATCTTTAAAAAAATTGTTTGCTATTTTAACCACTGTTTTACTTTTGTAGCTTTCTCAGGGTTAACATATACAACTATTTGATATTAGAATAGTTGTTAAATTTTACATTGGTTTAAAAAAAATTATCTGGAGTGTAGAGGTTGTTTTTTCATAAGCAACTTTCCTCTTCAGTTAAAAGGTTCCAGTTCCACAACAATTTTCAGATATTGAATATGCTGGAGTGTAGAAGCTGTTTGTCATAAGTATCAGGTGTTATATAGACTCCACTGAGGTAATTCTTTACCACTAAGATTTGTGGAGATCAACCTAGGTAGAAAATAGAGATTGGTCAGAGAATGAAACAGTAAAATCATGTGGATCGTCACTTTTCATCATCATCACTACATATGGGGACTCTTCATTAGAGATAGCAAACGAGCTGGTTGAGTAGTAGGTGCTATGAATAGAAAATTTTATCAGCATAGTATTTGCAACAAACTCACAGACAATACTGCATAAAATTCAGAATGGTTGTTTCCTTGAAGGACAGTAGCATGTGAAATGACTGTATGGTCAGACCATCATCTGAATATATCTGCCAAGCCATGCAGAGGTAAAAACTAAATCAAGAAGCTTCCAGGGAATAATTTTATATCATATCTAATACAACTCTAATGATGGAATACAGAACTATTCTGTACTACTAAGGTGAAAGTGACAATTAGAGAACTATATTGACATTAAGATGAATTGAGACTGCTAGAAAAACAAAAGAAGGAAGAGCCAGTAGAATAATATACATCTGGTCAGTAACTGGCAACATGAGTAAAGTAGCTCTTTTTATTATTACTTACATGATGCAACCAGTTTCTACGTTAGAGGTCAGCACTATTTTTGGGATTGTTACTAAGTTTTTTTCACTCAACACTGGTTCTGTTTAAGTATATGCCAATGTGTAAGATTTGTGTTTAATTAACTTTAAATAAAAACAAATATTGAGGATTTAAGTTACTTTGTATATATATTTTCAGTGCTGAAACTGAAGGGTCAGGTGATGTCTGTCATGTACCGTTTCCGTGGAAAAAGTAACGAGTGGTTGTGGCTTCGTACCAGTAGCTTTGCATTCCTTAATCCATACACTAATGATGTAGAGTACATAGTGTGCACCAACACTTCTGCAAAGTAAGACTTTTTTTTTTTTTTGTTGCTTCTTAATATGATGTTAATATTGATGTTGTACATTACCTCTAGGTGCAGTTATATTTTTTACATTAAAAGAAGTAATATTGCACAATGCATATCTGCAAATTTATACTAAATGTGGTTACTTTTATCATTCCTTTTACTAAAATGGTTTAGTGCACATCTTTTTTATTCCATCTATGACCCAATGACCTCTGCTGGCTAGATGTATATGCCTAATTGGTGTATTTGTATATACTCATTAAAAAGTTCTCATAAACAGCTCAGTTGAGTGATTTGTTTTTTCTAAAAAAATTATGCGACTCAGTGTTGTCATTATACATTCTGATTGTTCAATGGCATATAATTTGTTCCTTAACAAATTGTTACATGTGTGTATTTGTATTTGTAAAAAAACAAAAATAAGAGGCATGTAGTCTTAAAAGAAAAGCTATCACTAGAGATTTAAGTAAAACTTAATTATGTTAACAGAAACTTCAGTGCATACACTCTGGTTCTAATATAACTCTGTTTAATAATAGAAGTAAACAACAGTTGGTTTCTACAAGAAAGTTTTAACATTTTTTTACTGTATCAGGAGTTTACACCATCAACAACCTGATGTGACTGGTCCAAGAAATGAGCAGGGTCCAACGAGTGCAGCATCGGCAGTTAGTAGTGATCCTTCTATGAGTCAGTATCCTGGCCATTCAGTACCACCTGGTGGTTTAATGCCATCACAAGGCAAGCCTGAAGGTCTTGACTACAGTATGCAACGTTCTGGGGAAGTTTATCCGATGATTCCCAGGGCACATATGCAAGGTAAAGAAAGATACAGTACTTCTACTTTGACAGTTTTTTTTAAGTTTTTTAGAGTTGAAATACTGCTACTGTTATTTTTTGTAGATTATAATAATACACATTTTTGGAGATATTTAGTAATATACATTTACTCTCATTGTAACTTAGTGAGATAAAAAAATCTTTTAGTTATCAGTTACCATAATAAAAAAAAATTAAATATGTTCTTGCTTCAAAATTAACATATTTACACATAAACACAGTTTTCAAGACACTTTGTGATTTTTTTTATCAGTGAAATTTTACTCTCTCTTTTAACTTTTCAATAGGTTCACAAGGAATGCAAGATCGACGTCCAGGATCTGGACAACCTGTGTATGGAAATTATGATCCATCCTCTCAGCCTCATTCGAGCATGAACTATCCAAGTACCAGCTTGGCAGGAGGAGGAATAGCTCAAACTTCTTCTGGCAGTGGTGGAGTTTTATCTCGTATGGGCAAGCAGTCTCCAGCTACTTCAGGTTCTCCTCCACAGTCAGCCTGGACACATCGACATGTAGTTCAGGTAAAGTTTTGTTGCTGATTTTACTTCCAGTTAGTAAAACATATTTTTTGACCTATGATCATAAGATATTCTGCCATGTAATATTGAGCTTTCGTATATCAGTATTCTTTTCGCTAAACACCACTTTTTCAAATTAATATAGCAAATAAAAATAACTAGTAACCATCTGATAGCTGTGAATGTTTTTTTTACGTGTTCACAATTATTATTTATAATTACTTTTCCCAAGGTGTCTTTACACAATTCAACATGGAAGAAGATATTCATCAGATGGTTTAATGAGAGATTTTTAAATTGTTGAGAAGAAAAAGGCTTGTTAATAACTAGTATACCTTCAAAAGCCATCGACCATTATCTATTATTGTCATTACCTGTTCCTTATGAGCTTCTGGTTCTTGATGTTTAAGACAGATGGTCTTATATCTCCCTAACAGTGTTGTTATGCACATGAAGAATCATGTATTAAACACAGTTAGTTCATGCCATGTGATGAAAAATTTCCAGATATGCCTGACTAGATTTACATTTGGAGCAAGTAATTCAATATAGACATTTGTTTCCTTTTGTAGGAATTCCTCCATGACCAAAGCATAATGTGGATGATACTGTATCACGTAAGAGCAAAGTTGACACCAGTGGTATTCATGTACATCTTTATGTAAATGTGTAGGATCTCATTTCTCTACCACATAGCTATTGAAGAGTCATCCAACGGCACATAGTGGTCAGTGTTGCTATTGAAGCTTGTGCTGCCACAGACTGTATTAGGTTCATCACAGTAATGATCACACTCAGTTATATTAGCAAGTAATAACTCTCCAAAATTTTCTCCACACACTGGCATGATGGTCTGTGAATTTAAAACAAAATCTAGTCTTAACTGTGAGACCACTGATGGATAGTTCATGTGTAATCTTGATGGTATTTGTTGTGATGTCATGTAAGTGGAATCCTAACAGAGATTTTCTCTAACTACAAAACAGCTTTTCTGAGTGTACTGTGAAGAGATTGGGTCAATACAAGAACTTGAGATGTGTTTTGAAAGAGCTATGATGAGCTTATCTGGTCAGAAACTATATTCGCTGAGTTTGGCAGCATATATCCTATCTCCTTACACACACATGAATTCATTGTTGCATCAAGGCATGGGAAAATCACTTTTTTCACATACCTATCTAGGGTATCAGAAATACAGTAGGTAAACTAAGGTCACATAATAATTCCTCTAGATTTAAGTACCTTCTGACACATATTTGGGCCATAATTGCATAAAATGTGAGTGTCAGACAAGAAAAGCTCAGAGCAATGTCAAAGTAGGTAACATGACAATATTTCCAATTTGGCAAACATTCATTTATAAGAAGAGTCTGAAATCCATATGAATGAAAATAACTAATAAAAAATGCCACTGTGTGAAGCCTACTACCTTTTATGACCCTCATAAGTTTGAAAGAAGAAAAAAAAATCAGTATTGAGAATTTGTTAGCACAGAGAAAATTTAGGCAAGAGTATATTACATACATGTGCTTGGTGTTTTTAAGAGTCCTCCAGCTATCCTTTTTTTGGGGATATAGCTTAGCTGTAATGTCTTCTCAGGCACAGTATGCTACTGTATATTCTGAGTAGATAATGAAAATGATACTCTTTGGTATAATGAATGGTAACATTTTTATTAGTTGTTTCAGCTACTAATTTGGGTAGCACGGTTATGATCATCAGTGCTATGATGGTGGTAATTTTGATATCAAAACTAGCTGAAATAATAATAAATACGTTTATTACATCAAAAAATAATGTTCTTGCTTTGTGCACATAATATATAAACCTGCTTAATAAGATGGAAAATTTCAAATATTTTCTTCAATAGAAATTACTATAAGCTACATCTTTCATGTTAAAATCAGTAATTTTTTTTAAAACCTTAACATATTTACAAAACAAATGGTTTAAAATTAGGAGTACTAGTTTTATTTATATTTGTTAGAAGCTTAGATCTTAGTAGAACATAAATTTTATACTTACTTTTATTGGCTGATGTAATTATTTTTTAATAATTCCTTTAACTATAATAACATAGTTACTTCGTCACAGTTAACTTGCATGAATCTTGCTGCAGTTGTTTTGATATATTTCCAATAGCCTGGCTCAGAGACCTTCAGTCAAGGATTTGCCCAAATGAGTCCACCTTCTCGTAGTCCATCTGGACCAACTTATACTCAGCTCAGCTCAGCTCCTGGGTCAAGAGGTACAAAATTAACTAATTAAAATGTCAGGTTGTAAAGTGTTATGATTGTCATGTATTTTTTTGGTGTAACTGTTTCATCTTGATCAGGAACTGAGGAATTACCTGACTCAAAAACGTTTTTTTAATTTGTGTTTTAGGGCTTGACTTGTCCTGGTAATTTTTATGGAAGTGTATATTAGAATCTATTTTTCTTTCAGTCATTTTACTGTTGTATGATGTAACTTAATTTGGTTTCAGTTGTTTAAAAACTACATAGTGAATGTTAAGTTTTCCATACAGTATGTTTTCTCTGTTTATAGTTTCACATATAGATGCAATTAACTCCCTTAGGAGGGTCCTTACATATCTGTATGGGTTTGGTTGCTTGGATTATTTTATTTTTTTAGTTTATTAACAACCAAAACTGTTTTAATCTTTGAAAGTTGTGTATTTTCTTAAAATAAAGTGTAAAAATGTTTCATTTTCTTATCTCTAAAACAGTAGGAATGTGGACACAGTGGCAGGGTGGTGCAACTTCAGAAACACCTGTGTCATCCACAGGAGGAAGCCATGCACCGGGACCTGGTAGTGGCAGTGGTGCCCCACAACAACAGGAGTTGACTGATATGTTACAGATGTTAGATCAGTCAGGAACTGCTACATTTGAGGATCTTTCCATGTTTAATACTTTCTCAGAGTGACTTTTATGGTCATGTACCGTATCATTCTCCACAACATGCTAAATTTATCTACAAGAGTGGTTGAGCGGTTGAACAATGAGGCGTGTGTTCTCTTGAAGTTGGTACCATCCCCCTTTCCTATGATAAGGTTGCCTCTGTTTAACAGAAGCCACACTAAATCATCATATCTCCAAATATGGTATCATAATGTAAATAGCTCATCATTTTTAGCTGAGTCCTTTGGAAAAGTGCATTTAAATCAAAAATTCAATTTAAATGTTTTGAAATGTACTCACTGTGTTTTTGCAATGTAGAATTTAGAATGTGAAATTTCTTTTTTCCCCTCATTTAGAATCTATCATTATTTTTAAATAAATAATCTGGTAGTAATCCTGATATAATTACTTTGAGGTCCATAAAATTAGTGTGAAATGGTAACTATATATATACACACACACATACACACATTATACCTGATGGTACTTATTACAAGAAATCACACTCCTTTTGATATTTAAAACAAAAGTAGCAGCATAACTTTGTTACACATATATAACCATTCAATGATGTGTAGCCCAAATGGGTACTATTCAAATAATCTGTCATTCTCCTCGTATTTTTTTATGTAAAAAGGTAAATAATAGAATAGTGTTAATTAATTCATTATTATTAATTAATTTTTAAGAAAAACTTTTCTAGGTATTTTATTTGTCAAAGGGGTTTAACTGAAGTGTCATTTTTAACTTCAAACTATACTTTTTGAAAGCAACTGTTTTTAACAGTATTTTAATTTTAAGAAAATAAGTGTAAACTATTCATACAACCAGTAAATTGCTCTACTTCATTCGAGAGAATTTTTCTCTTTGAATTATTTTTAAAGAAGCCTCTGTTTGGTTTTAATAAAATTTTCTGCTTTGAAGTACTTTTAGTCACATACTGAAATATCTTTACCTTAATAAATTAGTTAACTTAAATTTGCTCTGTGAAATGTGTGAAATTCTTAAAAGGTTAAAACATATAAGATCATTTCAAAATTGTAATTTTTCAATTAAATTTTTATCTTCACACTGCTAGGAGTGGATTTAGGCCAATATAGACCTGAGGTAGCAGAATAGTATTTATTCCTACCTAATAAATACAAGTACAAGCAATACATAAAAATTTCAAATTTATTTTTGTTGGGAGGTTTCCAAAAACTAGGGGCCCTGTCGCACCTCCTCCTTTTATTCCACCCTTAATATGCCTTGCATACTATTTAAATAAACAAAAATTCTAATCCAAGTTCCTGTTACTCTGTGAATATCTGACATTCAGTCAAGAACAGTATTTTTTAAACCTGTTTTTATTCATTGAAATTATTCAATGAATAATTGTTTTTTTAGATTAAAAGTAATGTAAAATATGCAGACAGCTTCTATTATTCTCATAACTTATTTTAAAATTTCTGAAAGCTTCTCCACGAGATACATTTACATGAAGTTGAAACAATTTCATAATACAAATTATTTGTGCTTTTGGTGACATATTAGCTGAAATGTCAAATCAGGAAACTGTTCCTGTTGTCCTATTTGCACAAAAAACATAGTAACATGGTTATAATCACATCTAGAACATATGACATGTTACAGTAAGTTTATGTTTACAAATTTGATATTATAAATTGTTTTTGTTCTGAAGCATAAATTTAGAATCACAAATTAACATTGAATTTGTAACAAATTTACCTAAGAAATGCTTCTTACTATTTCAATTCATTACTGGTCTAGAAAAATTTGTAGAAAGAATTGTTTTTCGTATACATGAATAAAAGAGTGCTCTGATAACAATCGTTTTAGTAATAAACATTTTGAATAAAATTCTGTTATCACAAATGCAAAGACAATTAACTTCCAAAAAAACCACAATTTAATAAATAAATCTATTCTTCAAAACCACACTTTCATTTTTTTAAATCAGAACATTTTGCTTTTTAACACAGTTAAGACAGTTTGAGGCAGTTGTATGCACTTACCAGCTGAGAAAGTGAAATTGTTTGTTTAACAAAGAAGTTCAGTATCATCTGTAGCTAAGAAAAGGTTTTTTTTTGAAGTAATCTGCAAGCCACTTCCCAGAAACTATTTCCAACCTGTATTGAAAAGTTTAATACATTTTACCCAAACTTGTTAATGAAGAGCTCATGGGAAAGGTTGTAAAAACCTATTCATGTTTATCTAATATTGATTTGTGAAGCTGCACAATAATCTCTTTGGTAATCACTGATTTACCATCATGAAGACCATATAAAGGCAAATGTACTAAGAGAGAAATATGTGAAGTTTTCCATGTTTTTTTTAAATTTACTTGTAATGTTTTACATTAAACATGCATGTGTTTTTAAACACATACATCCTTTTATGGTAGACCAAATGGTACATGAGAAACTTGTGATGTATGAATATGTATTTACTATTGGAATAAGTTTTATATATATATATATATATATAACATTATCATTTCTACTATGGCATTTAAAAAAAAATATTCGCCATGTATGATTTTAATGTTCTTACACCATTCTGTGAAAACTTTCCATTTCTTTATCAGTTTCTACCCTAGAAATGATTAACTTAAAAAGTCATTTATTTTTCTTTAATTACATATTTTAGCATCATTGAAATGTCAGACATGTACTTTAGATGTTTCTGAAATTGTCATGACTTTTTATTTAGGTTAGAACATAAAATCTACTTAGAGGAATACCATCCATAAACATTGATGGAATTTTTTTATTGCTAGATGGAGCGACTTTTAATGAATATGAAATTTAAAGATATGTTACTGATAAAAGGTATTGTTATTTAATAGCTAGTTACACTATAAAATACATATATATGTATACATACACACACACACACAGACATAAACAAGCTTTTCTTTATTTTGCTAAACGTTAATTTAGAATCTCTAAATGGAAGTTTTGTTGTACACTTATTTACTATTGTAACATTTACAATTACAATTTACCCACAAAAGTTGAATGACAGGAGATTATGTATGATTGCCCTGTAGAAAGTTAAAGCTTGTACTGACATTTCAGACAGAAGTTTACTGTATATGGTATGAAATCTGTATGTTTATTTGATACTGACATGTTACTAGTCAGAGTAGTATGTTTTATCTCAAACTAAAATGTACTTATTTTTAACAAGCAAAAAAGAAAAAAACTTGACAGTACTTCCATATGTTTTTTGGATTTTTTTTTCTCTTTTTATATTTCTTTTGATCAATAGAATAGGAATTTTCTATTGAAGATGATTGGGAAAACATTACAAATTTTTTTAGATTTACTATCAAGAGATTTTTCACAATGTTTATTTTGTACTTTAGTATGTTATAAACCAGCTTTAAACCTTTTTATATTTTTTGTTTTCAGTGGGTGGTAAATTTTAACTGAAGTCTGTCTATATTTATATACATACAGACTTAGACGTGTGTATTTGTTTTACATTTCACATTCAAAAAACACATAGAATCTGTTTCTTGTGATAGATTAATGTAATGCTATAGTTTTTCTAATGATTTAATTTTGATGTTTCTTATTGTACTGTAAGGTGTTGGTGTGTCTGGCCATGAGTAACTTATCTATATGTTTATTTGTTTTTTAAGTACTGAACTATTACTCTAATCTTTAACATACAAATAGTTTTCACAGCCACTTGTTTAAAATACCTGTTTTTAGTTTAACTGTATTTGTGCTGCTAAATAAATATAAAAGTCAGAAATCACTTCAGCAAATTGGTGTACATTGAAAATTAATTAATATTATGGATGCTTTTCCTAGCGATTATGTGAATCATGGGGGCAAAGGATTTCAGAGATTCAAGATGGCTGAATGAAACGAGCCTTATGCTTTTTAATTTTACGAATATTTATTGTAAAGAAAAACAGTTACGAAAATGTATAGCTAGTTGTAGAGTTTAACAGTCTCTTCCTGGTCCAGGTGTTTGTTCCATTTTTAGTGGATATGGTAAATTCTGACTATAGTATGTGGTTTTCCAGTTAAATGCTTAAGAAGTAACAGTAGGTAAATAAATAAAGTTTATAATATCTTAGATATAGCTCTTAAATGCTTCTTAAAGAAAGCTACAGCCGTGTACATTATTAACTGAGGACATCTTAGAAGTGTTGCCTCTCTGTTTGATCGTTTTCAGTCTCGCATTGATATTTTTAGTTCTAAAAAATTCTGTTGTTTTTATGTGCTTTAATTTTAAATAAAGTATCTGTACCATAAGACAGAAAACTGAAAAATTGTACTTCATTACCATAAAAATTGTATTAAAAAAACCGTAAGTAAATGTAGGTTTATTAGTATGTACAGGGATCTGAACTAGCTTAGTAAAATTCTGAGACATTTAGATTTAGCATGTTTTTCTTTTTAAATAACTACTCGTGTATAGGGGTGTATGTGTGTGTGTGTATATATATATATATTGTATGCACAATGTTACGGGAGATTTCTTGGTGGAAAATATTAAATTTGCTTGTGAAAACTGCTAAAAGTAGATAATTGGGTATGCTTTTAGAAAGTATCCTGGACGTGGAATTATATGTATAGAATAGTTTTACAGAAACGATTCACCTTTGGTATATATATAGTGAAATGTGTGTGGTCTGCTTTCTGAATTTGTTTAACGTGTACCATTCAAAAATAACTTCAAATAAACAATTTCTGAAAAAAGTATCAATTTGGTTGAAATTGATAATGATGCACACCTAATGAAGTTTAACTTGATTTGTAAGCACAAAAACGAAAGGTAATCTGAATATAAATTAAGTTAATTGTACCAGATAATTGAAAGAACCTTTTTAAAGAGATAACACATTATAACAATGGTTTTAATAAGCCTGAAGTTTTGAATCATGGGGCAACTTTAATTTTCATCCATAAGTTTTTCTGACCTGATCACAAACATTTGAAGTATCGAAATACCTTCTGTACAACAATCCGAGTTTTATGTGTATCGTTTTTCATTATACATCGTCCATTAAATTTGATATGAAGAATAAATCAACAAATATCACATGTTACAGTCTCTACTGCGTTTTCTAAACCTTATCTATTGTTGGGCACCTGCAGAAATTGAGATATGAAAACCTAACCAGACACGAAGAAAGTTTTATTTTGAGCAGGTTCGAGACAACTTAGGGAAATGGTTTATTTTATTTTTTTTTAATAGGTACAACACTTTTTACAACTTTTGTTTATCTTTGCTTTCAACATTCGATAAAATGAAATGAAATTATTTAGTAAATGTTAAAATGTGTTATTGTAATTAAAACTAGAGTTGTTACAGTGTCATTACATAACGTGGTGAAATGTCAGATTTTCAGATGAAAAGGTTTAATAAGATAATGTTAGAAAATTCTAAGGATATGACGTAGTTTCCTATAGCATTCGAAAGTATAAGAGATAGTTAAGGGAATGTAGTTTTTCAAAAAGATGACAGAGTGAAATAATAAATGTGTTATCTAAATTTGATCTGATTTTAAGTTCTAGTATTTAAGAAGTTTGAAAGCCATTGGTAGGTTAGGCCTTCAATAAATTCAGTGTGCAAGACTTCGAGCTAATAGTAACGTTAAAGAATAAAATAAACTAATTTGAAAGAGTTTAGTGGATTTGACGTTGAATTATTTTCACCAAATTATTGAAAAGAACTCCAACGAAAAACAATACTGTACATGAGTATAATTTGATGGTCTTATTTTTTCCATGTCCAGTAATAAAGGAAGTTTTTACAGCTGTTTCCCAACTAAGTAATCAAGCCTTCATGTAGCAAAAAGTAAAAGATCAAACCGTGTATTGAAAATAAATGTAAACAGTAGAAAATCGAGAAATGAAAATAAATATATTCATAATTATTAATAATCTTTACAAATATATATTTTATTCTATGTAATTGAAAAAAAAAAGATTTATTGACAAGTGTGTTATTTATAGACAAAACCCTTCACAGCTGCACAAAAATGAAAAGAAAATTCGTTTAATTTGTTATCACCAATTAAACGAAATAGATACCAAAAAGAAACTATCATTTCTGAAATGTTTTTAAATAAAACTATTACAATTAATATACGATTTTGACTTTGTTTCACTTATCAGTAACTTGTTGGAACAGTGTTTATCCAGACTTGATTAAAAATTACAATGACAACGACTTTTGACAAGTTCGCAATTTAATAATTACAACCAGAGCCTTCGATGTTTAATTTCTAACAAAAATGTATCTCGGAACGGTTGGTTTGGGTATTAACAATTTTACTAATAAATCAGAGAACAACGTTTCGACCTTCCTAGATAATCTTCAGGTTAACAGAACCTTTACTCGGACGTTTTGTAACCAACGAAGGAGGAATAATTTTGACTTATTTATTGCGAAAATGCACACATAAGTTAAACATAATATTTTTGGATATTCTTGAGTGAACTTTAAAATAAAATAATAATATAAAGATAAAAATAACATTAATTTATTTTGTATAATAAACTTTTTGTGGCTACTTTATCTGCCCCCCAGTGGCTCGGCGGTATGTCTGCGGACTTACACGCTAAAATCCGGGTTTCGATACCCGTGGTGGGCAGAGCACAGATAGCCCATTGTGTAGCTTTGTGCTTAATTCAAAACAACGGCTACTTTATCTCATGAAGTTTGAAAACCATTTAGATATAAAGCCATATAAGTTTATTTGAGTAACATAGTGCTGATGAGTAACAACAAAAATGCTCAGAGCATGCTTTATGAGCAGTTATTTTTGAACTTCGTAACAATGTTTCAGCTGCTCACGTGGTCAACGTCATGAATTGTTTACTGTATGAAATACTAGAAAGTTGCGTAAGCAGCTTGTTGCAATTTAGAAATTGTATTATTAGGTGACACCTATGTTTTGATTTAAATTAGGTTTAATTTCACGAGTAATTAACTTATTCTATTAAGTTATTCTCATATCACGTTAGGTTGAAGCACTGCCCATGTAGGTATGTTTCAAATTGTTTATTGTATTTTAAATATCTCAATAAGTCGTCAGCAAAACTTTACAATATTATTTTTAAATAGAATTTCCCGAAATGATCATTGATTTCAGTACTCTGTTTCTGAATAACAATCTGTTTAGATTGATTTTTTATACTTTTTTCCAATTGTTTATCACCTCGAGGTGGATTCATGTACGTGGTGAATGGACCTCTCAGAGAAGGTTCTACACTTCAGTTTACCTCTTCTGGGATCTAAATATCCACCCACGTATTTGCCGCACGTGGCGACTCGTGAAAGGGAAAGAGAGGATCATCGTGCTTGAGAAGTACAACTCCAACATACTACTTTGGCTTTGAATTCCTGTAGACGGGCGGTCTTAGGGTGGACCCCAGGGTCAATCGGATGGTCCACTTAAATTAGGATCAACCGAGTACCATTGTCAGACGTTGTAAACATTATATCTGACATTAGTGTTCGGACATAGTGCTCATGAAACCTTTGCGGTGTTGTTGTTTGGCATTGTAGGACTCCATGATGGGTAGAGTCAGTGGACACTGAAATTTAGCAACTTTCTTTTTTTATGGATACTTCATTTATGAAAACGTTAAAAAACAGATTATTGGAAAATGACCACACATGGACGACTTTGATGTACAGTCAACGTCGCAGACAGATTCTGTATCTTGATTTCTAATTATCCATTCCTTATCTGAGAAATCCTTAGAGCAGATGTCACCTTTTTTTCAAAAGGAATTAGAGGGGCTTGATTGCTCCCCTAAATCAGTAAAGACGTTGTGCTTTGGAGACATTTTGGCGGTACCTCCTTTATCACAACATATCAAACTCCTCTTGAAACTGTAGGCTATTGGTGATATACCCATCGAGGTTACTCCCCATGCAACTTTGCATTCTTTCAGAGGGATTTAAATAATATTCCGGGGTTGGAGATTCTTGTTGGTTTCTCCAGCCAAGGAGTTTCTATGGTGCACCAAATCTCCACTCACAAAGACAGAATTATTGTGCCTACTAATGTTCTGATATTGACTTTTGCATCGCCACATTTCCCTGCCACAATCAAAGCAGGTTGTCTGAACTGTAAGATATGACCATACATTCCCAACTCTTTTAAATGTAAATGTAGTGTCAACAGTTCTATCACTCAAGAACATCATATCATGGTTTTTCAACATGTGCTCCTTTTAGTGGCAAAAATCACGACGCTTACAATTGCAAACTGCAACTACGCTGCGTTTACTGTAGTGGTCCACACCCCTTTTACTCTGTTTCTTGTCCTAAATGGGTGGAGGAAAAAGAGACGCAACACTTAACTATAAATAATATCTCATACCAGAGGCTTGGAAACTTATTGTCCCCAACTTCTTCTCGGAAATATGCTGCTGCATTCCATTCAACCCCCACAGTGTGAGTGCAGACAGATCTCTCCATGTCTCCAGCAGAGTTGTTTGCAAAACATCTGAAGAATCTTTTGACCTCCATGATTAAAAAGTTGATGAATCTACATCTACTTCTATCTCCGCCTCTGCCACCTCTTCCAGGTACTGCCCAGTTTCACTTCCTTTAGCTGAGGATGTGAACGAATGGTCGTTTTAAATCTTTGTCCACAAACAGAGAACTGCTCATTCGACCAGAGGGCAGGATCCATGGAGGTCGATAGACCTTTGTCCAATAAATAAAAAGACGTGATCAGAAATAGAAGAGCTCCCCGCCATATTCTCCTCCACGAAAATAACAATGGTCAGTCTGATCTAGTGGAACGGTCGAGATTTTCATTCAAATATAGATGACTTTAAGGATATGATTCATTCTCACCATCCCGTGTGTGTCTCCTTAAGGAAATGTTTCTGAAACCTGCCAATACAGTCACCCTTTAGCAATTTTCTTTGCATAGAAATGTGAGGTTGTATGATGGACAGGTGCATGGTGGGGGTGGCACTATTGGTTAATCAACATGTGCCCACCCTGTCTTTGCCACTTGATACGTCCTTGGAGGCTGTAGCCATTCGTGCTTCCTTAGGTCATACCATCACTATTTGTTCTCTCTACCTGGCTTCTGAAGAGACCTTCCTGCTGTCATTGAACAGTTACTGCCTCTCTTTTAATCCTGGAATTTTAATGGGCATAATCCCTTATCGGGTCGTGCTGATATTAATGGAAGGGATCATTCCATAGATCATGTGCTCTTGGATTACAATCTATCTCTTCAATACTGGTTCTTATACTTATTTTTATGCACCTAGTCAGTCCTTAAATGCTATTGATCTTTCTATCTGCTCGGCTTCACTTTTCTCTTACCTTTCTTAGAGGGTTGAAGGTAACTCATGGGGCAGTAGCAATTTTCCTATCGTTTCCAGAGAGATGGCCGTGATCGATGCCGCCCGACGCTTACGTGCTTCAATAAATATTGGTCCTGGCCCACTGGCCCTCTTTCACTGTTCTCTCAAAACTTGATCCTGCCACTATCTGTAAACCACCATTAAATAACTGCGTGGCAGCAGTGACTGACTATATTCTCAAGGTATTTGCTCAGTGTATTCATAAAACCTCGACACGTTTTCCACAATATCCTCGTCTTTGATGGAATACTACCTGCCCCATGACAATGAAAGCTCAAAACGGGCTGAGAATACTTTTCGTACGTATCCCACACTTTTAAAACATCAGGCCCATGCACATGGCAAGCCAGAAGGAATCTTGGATTAAATACACCTCTAGCATCTTTTCTACCACCAATTCCAAGGTCATATGGGACAAAATTCGAAAGGTTAGTGAACGGTATATTTTTTCCTCCTTTTGATCTTTCTTTCTGATGACCAGCAAGTTGCTGATGCCCAGAGCATCGTCAATACTCTTGATAAAAGCTTTTCTCGTGCATCTAGTATTTTTGTTTCATCTCCCATTTTCTTAGCCATCAATACACGAGCCAAGCAATTGCCTCTTTCCTTTTGGGCTGATAATCTCTATGAATATAATCAGCCCTTTATGTTGGTGGCACTCAAGTTTGCTTTTAATCAGTATGGCAGTACACCATTTGGATCCAATGATATTCAGTAACAGATGTTGCACCATCTATCACCTGCTTTTCTTGCTGTTTTTCTAATTGTTTGGCAGGAAAATGTTTTTCTTGATGCTTAGCACCATACTGTTGTATTCCCTTTCTTAAGCCTGGGAAGGATCACAAGATTCCTTCAAACTACCATCCAATGACTTTGACGATCCGTATCTGTAAGATCTTAGGGAGTATGGTTAATGCTCCTCATGTTTGGTTTTTCGAATCAAACACAACCTCCTCTCACCCACTCAATATGGGTTCCAACAACAACAGTCCACCATGGACCTCCTGATTCGACTTGAAACATCAATTAGAGAAGCCTTTCTCAAGTGGCAACGTCTTGTTTCTGTACTTTTTACCTTGAGAAAGTTTATGATACAACATTATTTCAAGTCCATGTGGGTTCAACACTTTCCTGTTTTCTCCCACAGGGACGTGGAGTCCCTCAGAGCTGTGTCTTGAGTGTTACACTTTATTATAAGGATTAATGCCATCAACAGACAACTCCCCCTATAGTTGCAAATGGTCTCTATGTCGAAGACTTCCACATTTCATGTCAGTCATTAAGCATGAGGTTTATTGAACAGCAGCTATATACTGCCCTCAATCACTTACTGAAGTGGACTACAGCGACTGTTTCACCTTTTCTTACTTCACAACTATTAGTCCTTGTCTTTGTATACATGTGGTGTACTTCTGCTGCCAAAGGGGTATTCACCCAGATGCCAAGCTCCATGTCACAGAAGTTGTGCTTCCCGTGGTCCCTGCAGCAATGTACTTGGGGCTTATCTTTGATCATAAGCTGACCTTTATTCCATATATCAAGCAACTATGTGTCAAGTGTACAAGGGCACAGAACATCCTCCATATCCTCTCTTCCACCTCTTGGGGAGCAAATCACTGCTCTATGGTAAAAATATGTTGTGACCTTATTCGATCAAAACTGGACTATGGTTATCTGGTCTATAGCTGTACCAGTACCTTGGTTTTGAAAATGTTGGTCCCTGTTCACCAGTTTGTACACTGAGTCTCATGAACCTCCTGTATACCTATGCCATTTGCAATTGTCTTTGCTGTGTTGTCTTTACTGCAGTTGTCTTTTCCTTACTCAGTGAGCCACACTTTTTCAGAATAGATGGTCTGCCATTTTCCTTTTGGCCTTCGTATCCATGTGCAGTTGGATGAATTGTGTCTGTCCTTGGTTAACATGGCTATATCCACTGATCATCCCACCATGGCTAATTACCATCCTTTTTTGTTTGAGTCATCTGAAGAAGGTTGATACTCCCGATTGGAAGTATCAAATTCCACTTTCCGAGAATTTTTCGAACTATCCTTTCACTTCCATTTATACATTGATTCGAAATCAAGTGACTCTGTGGGCTTTGCCATGGTTTGTTGTGATTTGATTGTTGCACACAGAATCCCCTCTACAGTTTTTGTGTTCATTGCCAAATTGTATGTCATTCTCTTGCCCTATATCACATAGAAGCTTTGCAGTACACCAATTGTACTATTTAAACAGACTCACTTAGTTCTCTATTGGCCATGAAATGGTTTCACGTCAGTTCTCACCCTGATCTCATTGATATCCACAATTGACTGGCCCATTTCTTTCTATCGTCTACTTCCATCCAGTTTTTCTGGATAACAGGCCATGTCGCTATTCACGGGAATGAGCTTATTGACATTGCAGCTAAGTGTCTGGTCTGGTACTATTAGTGATGTGTCAGTCCCATACATGGACTACAGCTCCGTATTCAAGGCTCGAATCTGCGCCAATTGACAGTCGACTTAGAGTGAGCGACGCAATAACAAACTTTTCCAGATCAACCCTTTTATTACTCTTTGGCTGCCTTGCTTCTGTAAGGATTTAAAGGAGTGAGTTGTTCTGGCTAGGCTTCATCTTAGTCATAGTTTTTAACTCATCATCTTCTTTTATCAGGTATTGATGTATCAATATGTGGTTTGTTTGACACTTAGATCACATTAGCCCACATTTTATTGTTATGCCATCGTCACGATCGAGAGAGAAGGCACCATTTTAAACATATTTTTATCATGTGTCCATCCTTGACGTTTAATAGTATCATTGATGATGGTTACACTGTCCATCTCAGTTGTGTTTTTAAATTTTTAAGGGGTATTGGTCTTTTCAACTCTATTTAAGCCTTTAATTTGAAAATTGGATTATGTTTTGTTTTTAGCATGATTCCTTTTTGCATATTGTAATTATTTTACTTTTTTACCTCTTTACCAGTTATTTTGAGCTGATAGCTCAGTTGCTTTCCACCAATAAATGCTAAACAACGAACCAACCAAATATTTATAAAATTTTTGTTTTCTTGATATATATTTAGAGATCCATGTCACTTGTATTGTAAAATGTGTATCGCGAAAGTCCCTCTTGTTCTCTCAATTTGTAGGGTATTCTTGAGTGTAAGAATTAACAATATATGTTTTACATTGTTCCCAACTGAAATTTCGAAAACCTTGCCTAAAGTTTATAAACCGACACGTGGAGGGATAGCTAGAGGGATTTTTGGTTTGCTACTGTGGGTATACTATAAGCCTCGGAAGCTATAACTGTGATTAACGGTTATTAATTGGTCAGGAAATTGCAGATACCTAACTAGGAACATTAATAGATTTCGAAGATTATAAACCATTTAACTTCAGTGAATTAAGATTGGACCATAATATTTCAACAAGAACATCACGTTTCTTCGTTTGTGGAAAACTCACGTGTGAGAAGCGAGAGATGACTCACCCTTTAAATGAATTGTGCCGATGTCGACATATAATTAGTTTGTTCATTGTAAACCGTCGAAAAAATATTCAGTTACAGACCATATACAAAAACTCATTATCGTTTGTAAAACTTTTATACATAAATCATTATTTGTAATAATTCTTATTACAAATTGTATTGTTGTTTTACATTAAAATATATTTTTGTTAAGAAAAAAATCATGTGTGTCAATATTGTTGGCAAATATAACAGATTTGATACATATCGACAATCAATTAACTTCTAAACCCAAAATAATATTTCCGGTTACTTAGAATCGTAATACGTAACGTGCGTAACGTAATAAAACGGTTTGTTCGTTTGTTGTTTGTTTTTGAATTTCGCACAAAGCTACTCGAGGGCTATCTGTACTAAACGTCCCTAATTTAGCAGTGTAAGACTAGAAGGAAGGCAGCTAGTCATCATTACCCACCGCCAATTCTTGGGCTACTCTTTTACTGAGAAATAGTGGATTGATCGTCACATTATAACGCCCATACGGCTGAAAGGGCGACCATGTTTGGCGCGACGGGGATGCGAATTCGCGACCCTCAGATTACGAATCGCACGCCTTAATAAAACGGAGTCTCGTCCAAAATAAATTATAATGCGTAACATACTAAACAGCCCTCTCCTTCTTGGCCTGGCATGGGCTAGCGCGTTAAGGCGTGCGCTTCGTAATCTGAGAGTCGCGGGTTCGCGCCCGAGTCGTGACAAACATGCTCACCCTCCCAACCGTGGGGGCGTATAATGTTACGTTCAATCCCATTTTTCGTTGGTAAAAGAGTAGCCCAAGAGTTGGCGGTGGGTGGTGATGACTAGCTGCCTTCCCTCTATTCTTACACTGCTAAATTAGGGACGGCTAGCACAGATAGCCCTCGAGTAGCTTTGTGCGAAATTCCAAACATAAAACAAACAAAGCCTTCCCTCTTGTCTTATACTGCTAAATTAGGGACGGCTAGGACTGATAGCCCTCGTGTAGCTTTGTGCGAAATTCAAAGCCAAATCAAGCCTAGTAATATAGAGCAGAACTTCGACAGGAAATTAAATATTTCACCTTATATGGGGACATTTACAGAGCTCAGTTATTACCGTCATAAGTTCTTAAAAGTTATGGTTAACCAATACACATTACCTTGTCATATTTGACGACGTTTGTTTGTTTTGGAATTTTGCACAAAGCTACTTGAAGGCTGTCTGTGCTAGCCGTCCCTAATTTAGCAGTGTAAGAATAGAGGGAAGGCAGCTAGTCATCACCACCCACCGCCAACTCTTGGGCTACTCTTTACCAATGAATAGTGGAATTGAGACGTCACATTATAACGCCCCCACGGCTGTGAGGGCGAGCATGTTTGGCGCGGCTCGGGCGCGAACCGGCGAACCTCAGATTACGAAGTGCACGCCTCAACGCGCTAGGCCATGTCAGGCCCCTTCGAAGACCTAATCCAGAAACTAAAAAAGTGAAGTGTGAGAGGTAACGAAACAAACTTTTTAATACAAATTATCTTTCAGGAAGGCATTTTACTTATAATTTACGTGTAGCTGTGAAGTTAAGGTTGTATTTGTGTAATTTTTAAACTTTGCCAGATAAATATTTTTATGCCATAGTTTGTGTTATTATTGAGTATTTTACAAACATTAGAATTACTTGGTTTTTCTAAATTATTTATAGTGTAATTTAATTTACATGTGACCGGAAATGAAGTATGGAGTAGGTTGGGCATATTTTGAAAGGAAATTGAGTTTACGTTCGTAGTTCGGTACTGTGAGTTTTTTCCGTAAAGAAACGTCAATTCTGATACTTATGTAAGAAAAGTGATTCGTCGATTATGCAATGAAATTAAGATACATTATATTAAAAACTTTCATTTTCATATTATTATGTTGTTTAAAATGAAATAGGGCTTGTTAGTCACCTACAGAAGTTGGGTAAGTTTCAACAAGTGTTGTCTTTATTTTGGTGTGAAGTCAATCTGTTGCCAAGTAATTTTCTCTTATTTAGTTTAGGCTTAGTATCAGTGAGTTGCGATAAAACATTACTAATAAATATTATTATTCTTCATATCTGAGACCCCACGAGTACATCGGTAAGTCTACTGTCGGTTTACAACGCTAACATTAGGGGTTCGATTCCCCTCGGTTGGTTTAGCAGATAGCCTGATGTGGCTTTGTTATATAAAAACAACAATATATTCGTCATTTCTGAACCTCCACAGTTCCAGAAGATAGTGAATTAAAAGGTATAACTAAGTCTATATTTTCCCCTTCACAGTTTTCTTTTTTACTTTTCAATTTACTTTCACTTTCAAAGTTTCAGTATTCTGGCTGTATGTATCAAAAGAAGTGACATTGAAAGCCTTTTTCAAAACATTTTTCAGAAGGGTAAAGCAGTAACAAAGAAATGTACATACTTTTACTTTAAAAAAAATTGTTTATAAGTTATAAATACCTATACTTCTAACATTAACTAAAAGTACAAATTATATATTTCAGAAGTAATGTGACTAAAGCTTAATTAAATCCAGTGTTGCCCACTCCACAAAGCAGAAAGTTGCCAGCAAAACCTTGTAAAGTTGCTAAATGTCATTCTTTAGACATTCTGAAAATGCCAGGAATGTTCACTGAACGAAATTTTTATAGAATTTAACAGAATAAAAAATCACTATATAATTACGTAGATATTTTATTCATACAGAATGGGAATTTTGTGTTACAATAAGGAGACAGCCCTAAAATAATACATTTTTAAATTTTAATATTTATTAATTCACTAAACACTGCAAATATTTTTAGACTGTAACTCTTATTCTAACAGGTGTTTACCATGAAGATTTTTGAGACATGACTAAGTCTCCATAATGTTCTCTTCTTAGTTCTCTTTTAAATATAGATGGCTAGATTTGATAGAACTGCTTGCAAGTAACTATCGTCTACATCACAGTCATTAAGTACCATTCATATTTATATATGTATGTATCAGGTCATCTCTTATGTAATGTCCAATTTTAGGTTCAGAAAAAGAAAAAGGATTTCAAATGCTTTTAATGTTATGTAATTAGTAATGCATGTTCCATTATTATTTACTTCTTAACCATCAAGATTTGAGAAAAGTGATCACCTCTTTCTTTTTAAGCTAATTGTCTCTATGACTATAATCACTCCTTGTGATGCTGTGCCATCTATCTCCTATTTTACTTGCTGTTCTTCTGATTGTTTTTTACCAAATCTGGCAGAAGAATAATTTTCTTATTGCCTGGTGGCAGGCTATTGTCCTACCTTTCTCTAAACCTAGTAAGAATCCTCAGATTCCTTCAAACCACTATCTAATTGCTTTGACAAGCTGTCTCTGTAAGACCTTTGAGAGGATGGTTAATGCTCATCTTGTTTGGTTCCTTGAATCAAACAACCCCCTCTCTCCCACCCAGTGTTGTTCCCGACAACAGCTCTCCACCACGGACATCCTGATTTGACTTGAAATGTCAATCAGAGAAGCCTTTCTAAAGCAAGAACGTCTTGTATCAATATTCTTTGACCTTGAGCAAGCTTATGATACTACATGGAGGTGTGGAATTTTGTGAGACCTCCATTTACATGCCCATTTTTATTAATATTTTAGTGGACAGGCAATTCCAAGTTCATGTGGGTTCAACACTTTTCTGTTCTTTTCTACAGGAACATGGAGTCCCTCGCGGCTTTGTTTTGTGTGTCACACTTTTCAGTATAAAGATTAATGCCATCATTGAACAATGCCCTCTAACCATTTTAAAATGGGCTCTATGTAGATGACTTTCACATCTCATGTCAGTTGTTGAACATGAGGCATATTGAGCAGCAGCTACAGACTGCCATCAATCATTTATTGAGGTGGATCACAGCAAATGGTTTTAACTTCTCTCTCTCTCTCTAAAACCATTTGCATGCACTTTTGCTGCCAATGAGGTATTCACCTTGGTCTTGAACTTTGTATTGGTGAAGTTTTGTTACATATGGTCCCTGAGATAAAGTTCTTGGGCTTATCTTTAACTGTAAGCTGACCTTTCTACCACACATCAAGCAGTTATGAGTCAAATCTACAAGAGTATTGAACATCCTCTGTGTCCTTTCTTCCACCACTTGGGGAGCAGATTGATGTTCCCTGCTAAAGATATATTGTGCTCTTATTCAATCAAAACTAGACTATGGGTCACTGGTCTGTGGCTCTGCTGAGAATTTGGCCTTAAAAATGCTGGATTCAATTCATCAGGAACTTTGGCTCTGCATCTGGTGTTTTTGCACTTCCCAAGTACAGAGTCTCAAGAACCTTCTCTACACCTCCACCGTTTGCAACTGTGTTTATTTTATGCTTCAAAACTTTGGTACTTCCCCTAGCATCCCACCTGGGGTTGTGTTTTCCTTTCTCAGTGGGCCATGCTTTATCAGAACAGATGATCTGCCATTGTTCCTTTTGGCCTTCATATCCAGGTGCAATTGGATAATTTGGGTCTGCCTTTGGATATTATTGCTGTATCCACTGGTCAGTCCATCCCACCATGGCTTATTACAGTCCCCAAATATCACCTTTCTTTAAGTCATCTGAGAAAAGCTTGATACTCCTGATTGGAAGTACCATCTGTTATTTGCTGAACATCTTATAAATCATCATTCCATTCTTATTTATACGGATAGTTCGAAATCAGATGACTGAAATGTATATTTTGTTGTGGTTTGGTGGTTGCACCCAGAATCCCCTCTATATTTTCTATGTTCACTGCTGAACTGTATGCCATTTCTCTTGCCCTGGATCACAAAGAAGTGAAGCAGTACTCAAATTTCACTGTTTATACTGATTAGATTAGTTCACTACTGGCTCTAGAACTGCTTCGTGTTAGTTCTCATTCTGTTATTGCCAATATTTAAAATTGACTGGCCGTTTCTCTTTAACATCAACCTCTATCCAGTTTTTATGGCCACTTTGGTATTCATGGGAATGGGCTTGCCAACACCACAGCTAAATCTGTCTGCTCTGGCACTATCACTGCTGTGCCTGTTCCATACATGGACTCTGGCCCTGTATTCAAGGCTTAACTCCATGGGAGTTGGCAGTTGACTTAGAGTCAGTAATGTGAAAACAAGCTTTTCCAAATATAACCATCTATTGGACTTTGGCCATCTTGCTTCTGTAAGGATTAAAAAGAGGAAATTGTCCTAACTGGACTATGCATTTGTCACAATTTTTTAACTCATCATTTTGTTTTATCTGGGACTGATGCACCATTGTGTTGTCTCAGATCACAATAAGTTACATTTTACTGTCTTGCTGTCATTATGACTCTCAATGATGGCACCATTTTAAACGTTTTATCCCAAGGTTTATCCCTAACATTAGACATTGTCATTGGTGATGGTGACACTGTCCACCTTACATATGTTTTTAGATTTTTTAAAGACCATATATCTTTTCAATGCTATTTAAGTTTTTAATTTATAAATTAGACCTTTGTTTTAATGTGATTCCTCTTTTTTTTATTATAAAACTGGTACTGTCTTCAAATAGTAAATATCTGATTTGTCAGTTTATTTTGGATGGTAAGAAACATAATGTTATCTTTTTTACAGTTTTGGAATATTTAAAAAAATGAAAGATACAAATCTTGACATTTGATTGGTTAAAGAATTTGCCTGATTGTTGGAGTAGCATTAGGTTTACATTTACTGATGCCATTTGAAATTAGGCAACTCATAGTTGTAGAAATCTCTGAATAAGTAATAGTCCATTGTTTGTAAGGATAATAAGTTTTATAGTGGAAAAGATAAATTGAAAAAATACACCAAAAGAATTATTAATATGTTTAATGTTTATTTTTAGGACATTTATAACCTACAAATTTCCAATGTGAAAATATTTTGTGCAGACAAGAATGGATTATGGTTCGTGTATCTTGGATATTAGTAGTGGAATATATCGGGAACTCTGCACAGTCCTGGATAAAGACTCTTCATGGAAAAAAATAGTAGAAAATATTCCATGTGTTGCTGAAAGGTAATTTTTGTAGTGGTGCATTTATTGCTAACTTTAACTCCTCAGTAAATTGTATTAGTTGCAGGTGGTTATTCAAATATTGCCCATTGTATTGGCAATAATTTGAGATCCCTATATAAAACAAGGGTGCAGTTATTTGACATGTGTGTATAATGTACTAATACAGTGATTCATTTATTTATGGTTTGGCTAAATAGTAGATGGGAACAGTGGGAGTCTTGAATTAATCCATTATGTGACTATCAAGAGATACTTTAAGTTAAAAGGTTACTGTAATTGCACATTATTAATTTTACATGATGTTGCATATGTTATTAAATTTGTAGTAATACTTAAGAATATATGAAAACAATTGAACTTGGAATTATTTACTGAAGAAAGTATTGGTAATGTAATAATCAAAATGAGATTTGAGCTTGGTTGCACTGAATTGAGACAAAGCCTTATTGTTATATATTATCAGTATTAGCTGAGTATTCTGGGTTCATAATCTAGTCATGAAATTATGAAGTGGAAGATTTCAGTTGCATTTAAAATAAATATTAATTGTCTTACGTTTTTGAGTTAATGATCAACCTGGTCTAAATTGGCATGTCTTGTTGCTGTTATGAATACAGTTGACAATCTGAAGGATTTTTGAGAGAGATATTTAACTTTATCATTTGGGATTTCCTTGGTTGATGAGAGCTAATATTGTTTAAAACTGTAGCTCTTAGCTAGTTGTTTTTAGATTTTTATTGACACTAATAAACTAGTGGTTGAAAAATTAAAATGAAAGTAACACTGAATGTTGGACTTCTCTGAAAACTTGAACTTTTCTTCAAAAACATTAATTGTTATAAAAAAGTATGGTTGTGTAAATATAGAAAAGTCCAAAAATTAGTAAACTATATTAAAGCAGTAAGCAACTGGAAATAATATTGAGAGATAGTTATCCATTAGCGTGCAAGTTATAGAAATATATTAAGTAAGATAGGTAAAGTCATACATTATAATATTGTGTCTGTACAATACTTCCATCTTGTATTGTGGATAGATTCCAACTGTTCTGATATGAGATGGTAACATAAGTTCTTTTGTTTTTCTAATAGTTTTAGTTTGGAAAAGAACCTTCGAAAACTGTATTATTTAAAACTGAGTAGTTTAATGTTTAAAAATTTAACTTATTTGACATTGCTTGAATTTACCACCTTGACTCATCATATTTTCAGTGATATGGAAATATTTGATTATAAAAAATGCTATATTTTTTCTTTCATTAAATATAAAAATAATGGAGTATATAAAACATTTTGGAATATTTGTATAACAGTATTAATGGTTCAAAGCTATGTTCTTTTAGTTTTGTAAGATGCAATAAATTTGTTAATTTGTGTTAATCAGTGTTACGTTTTTTTATGTGGACTGAACGCAACAGAAAGACACAGATAACAGCTTATATAATTTATTACAATAAACTATTATATATGTGACAGATATAAAATAAATTATATAATAACAATGACAGATGTTCAGTTTCAACCTTCAAAATTAATTACAATACAAAATGGTACTGGCCTGTGTCCAATAGAATAATCCAGAATGAAAGTCCAAAAGTCCAGATCAGAAATCCAAAAGTCCAGTTTAGGGCGCGAATTTGGTCCCACGAAGAAATTCCGAAGTTTGAATGGAGAAGTCCAGAAAAAATAAACAGTCCAATAAATTTGATGAAGTTCTTTTTACGATGTTTTTGATGAATGTCTCAAATTTGTCGTTTTCCAACTTGCCCCGGTCTCCCCTAAACAGTACTGTATGTGTTGACCTTCAGTATAACCAGTAATTCGAATGAATCGTAAAGATTGACAAAATAAAATCCCAGTTTTGTAGATCTAGCTCCAGTAACAAATCCAAGTTGAATAAACACACAGCAAACGTTGAAAAATTCTCAAACGACGACAACATCTCTTGAATCGAATGAAAACGAATGACTGACTGACTCTCCTCGCATCACCGTCTGTTTATATACTAGTAGGCCTACTGTATTCTCGAACAATCGCGTAACTTCCGCAGAATTCCAGGATAATCTGGATTCGTCTCTTACAGACACCAGGCCAAATACATTTTATTTGTAGACAAATGATCGATCTACCTAATTCTAGAAATTTCTACATGAATAACAACATATTTTATTGATTTGAACTTTGAAACAATAATATAAACAACAACAACAACAAAAAAATTTTGACCGATAGATATGGAAATCCAACCACAACACAACATGGCATTTCAAGCGCTTTATACATAACAATCAGGACTATTAAGAGATGAAATTATTTTTCATAATTAATCACTAATTATATAGATATGAAAGCTTTGTCTTTATCATGAGCTTATATATTTCATAAGCTTTTGACTTTTATACCATAACTTTTACAGGACAACTTTTGAGGTAGATTTTAACATGTTCATGAATTTTAGTTCCACATACGGTATAAGATTAAAAACTTTGTAATACTTATCAGTTTAAAGGCTAAGTTGGAGTCACTATATTTTAATAGAAAATGATGAAATAACAAAAGTATATATAAATTAAAAAATTTTTAAACAAAAAATAAAAGTTGTGGAGTACATTTACATTTTTAGACTTCTGTTTATTTCAGATCTTCAAAATCATTTGTTATAACTTTCCTAGTTATGTAAATAGTTACGTCTTAGTCTTTGGGGTCTAATTTTGCATTTAATAAAAATATAAAAAATAACTTCACTTGACTGTACACATCGTTGGAGATCATTAGAACAATGTTATATTTAATAGATAATATATTCAAGGCATTTTGTGTATTTATGTATTTAATTACATACTAATGTGAGTGTTGTTTTTCTTCTTTATATGTATAGAATTTCAGTTGAAGAGATTTCTCAAAAATACAGACAGAAGCCAACTTGGATGTTATTGTACGAACTAGGTAGCTATGGTCTCACTCTTGGGCAATTAGTAGGATGGTTGAAGTATCTTCAGCTCGAAGCACCTCTTTTGTTACTGATAGCAGATGGTGAGATTGCATTATTCAACTGTTAGTTAAATACACCTGTTCTTATGAGTATTTATTATCACTGCTTTTGCATGTGTTATGTATAATTTAGTTATACTTTTGAAATACATTCCCTTATTTCATACATGTATTTTTTGGGGTTTTTTGCTTTGTAGCAAGGGTAAATTTAATTGCTTGCATTATTTAGTTACTTTAAAATTATATTTTCATCAGATGCAAAATTCATGATGCGAAAAACCCAAAAAAATGTTGGAAAGAATTATTTCTGCTTGAAAACACATTTGACAAAACAGAGAAATGATAACTGTATATATTTTCTTGGTTATTGTTGTAATTACACCTGATGGCTAGCTCTTTAATGAGCTGGGAAACATCTGGCCAAATGAAAACTTATCTTTTAATTTGGTACTTCAGCCTGTAAGTTTTGTTTTGTTAATAAATTCATGTGCATTATTATGTGAAAACAAACCTCTAAAGGTAAATACAAAAAGAAACAAACAAGTTTATTTGGAAATTTTGAAAAATTCTGAATCCATTGTTTTCTTTTTAGCTGGTAAATGTAGAATGATGGTGATTCTTCATCAATATTTTTGTCAGATAAATGGACTGACATTGAAGATCAAGAAAATATAACTAGGAAGTCATACATATTATTTGTGAAGATAGGCAAGTGTGTACTATTACATTATCCATTAACCAGGCTTGAACTTTCATTTACCACATAATCATTTGCTACTGGAATATTTTTGACACATCTGCTGTCAAAGAATTCAGCCATTCTGAACTGGATAGAAGGTCATACATTAGATTTACTGAGAGCTGCACATCTCATTTAAACATTGGGAAGTGTGGAGGGTAACTCATCAGCTGTTGCAAAGTTGCACTTTAATCCATAAGGATACATGTTCATTCCAATCTCTTAATTAAACTTAAGAAGCTTAGTAAGCCTACAAATAACAATATATACTGCCATTTCATCTAGCTTCTCAGATTAAAGATATGTTGAAGTGCACATTTGCATCAAACCCAGCACTCAACAACTGACTGTTGAAGTTAGCTTCTTCTTTGGTGCAGGTCTTTCCTTTTATTTCAAAGCATGAAGTCCATTGTTCAGCCAACTGTGCTGTTGTGCGAGTCAGTGGGTAGTATTTAACCCACTTTGATCTAATCAGTAATGACCAGCCTTAATTGATAACCTCTTTCAAACTGAGACTGTGGACCAGTTGTACTTGAAGTGATTCTAATGAGAAAAGAACCAACAACTCTGAAGGAATTTTTCTGCGGCATGATTGTTTTGTTTTATTTTGGTATAAAATTGTGAAAGAAATTATGTGTAGTTGTTGTTTAAAATGAAAAATTTTGAAAATCAAACTACCAAGAAGTTAACTAGAAAGATATATCTATATTTTAATGTGTACTACTATCAATACAACATTTTGGACAGTACCCTTCTTCAGGTATCACAAACTGAACAGTAAATGTGGTTCACCTGAAGATGACCTAAAATGTTGAAACATTGTTCTGTACTTTAGTTCAATTAGTTTTAATACCATACCAGCTGTCTTTAGAATACATTAGGGTATAGTTTTTTGATGTACATTTCACAAAATTGCCCTTATCATTGATGAAGTTCCAGCAGGAAGGTGTATTGAAACTATCATTGTGTGTTTTGAATCAGATATATCAGATCCTTTTTTGACACTCTCTGTATCCAACAGAATCATCTGTTTTATGCCACAAAAAATGAATATGTAATTCTCAATACTTTTAATAGCCTTTTCCAAAGACCATTGTTTTTGTTTTACTCACTACTAAGAGTGTCTCAAACAAACAATTATTACAACAAAATTATGAAATTTCCTCAACTTTCTCAGTTATCTTAAAAAGTGATTTCAGAGGAATAGAAAATATTATACTTTTAGATAATAATATGATTCAGGAACTTGGTGTAATTCAGGTACAGAGTTTCCATCTTTTTAAGTGGTTGTGAAAAATATTTACAACTACACACAAGTGGATGTTTCTCAGTTTGATTTGTTGCATTTTGACCATAAAACATCAATTTCTACTCATTTGTAGTGCAGCTAAAAAGTACTGTGAACTAGTAACAAAAAAGAGTAATATTTTGTTAATAATTAGCAATTATTTTAATCATTAAGAAGTTATAATACAAAATGTATATAGGTTTTAAAATATGATTCTGTAAGTTATCCAAGACTGATATTTTTATCACTTATTTTTAATATATGTAACTTTCTTCTGTAAGAAAATATTTATAATGATCCAAACATTTATTTTGATTTTACACTAAATATGTTCAAACATTTTATAATGATGAGTAACTAAAAATAGGATTTTGTCAGTATATTTGAATAAAATTGTGCAATGTATCAGTCATGTTTCAGCTTGCCTACTGAAGTATATAGGTTAGGAAACCTTCAAAGTTTGAGTTTGTGGCTATACGTAACTGTTACTGGATTTGAAGAAGAGGTTGATATTTGATAAATTATCATTCAAATCAAATATAATAGTCTAAGCTCAGTCCACTTATTAGCATATCAGACTGAGGAGCTGATACTCAATGGTTTCTGTCCAATTTCTACCAAAAACAATGGTTATCTGCACTGTGGGGGCTGTGGGTGTATTATAAGTGTGGAGATCAAATCACACTGTGCAGTATGGTAAGACTAGCTTAATATTTGGCAATGGATGATGTTGACAAACTACTTTCACCTTGGTCTATTTCTTCAAATTAAAGACATCTAATACAGGTAACCCATTCATGGCATTGCACTAATACCTGAAACAAGCAAACAACAATTGAAATATCAAAGATACATTAAATATTTCTGTAATAACTCCTAAACATAGAAGAATGTGCACAGATGCACAAATATTTCTTACTCAGGCACTATACAGGCCATTCTTTACAGCCAAGAACCTATCATATTTATGGAACGTGAAGTGTAGCTACAAATCATAGAAAGTGCTTCTTTAAAGTTTTCAGTCAAGTAAAACCAGTAAGCACATTGTGTACATTAGAAGAGTGAAGTAAATGTTTCATTGAGTGTTGAAGTAATGACTTAAATGCTATAAAACATATTAAATGATAAAAGTAACCAGTGCCATAGCTCATTAATATCTGTTGAATAAATTGTATTATTTCATAATGTAAAATATAGCTGTCATAATGTAAAAACATAGCTGTTTTCAAGATTGATTTTATAGGTTTTTTCCTCCATTCCTACATTATTAAGATTTCTCAGGCATCTTGTAATGGTCATAGGTAACTTACCATTTAAATATTCATTGGAACGTGTTTTTACATAAAATCAGTAACTTACTGTAGCTTACAGTGTTGAAAGCACTACCCTGTTTCAATATGTTAGAAACAAAAAATAGGATATATCACTTACAATAGAAGAGGCATGGACTAAATAAATTATACACATATTGCAAGCTCACCCATGTGCCTGTGTTAGTACAAAACTGAATTATTTTGAAACTTAATACAGCAAAGTTTATAATTTTACTAAACATTTCATATTTGAAGCTGTTTTAGTGATAAATGTCAAATTATGCTAAAATGTTTAATCAATGTACAAATATTTTAAGCATTTTTGAACAGAGTACAGTACTGGATAACTTTAGTCTTTGTTGAATGATTTCTATAGTTGATTTGTGTTGTTTTTTTACCACCTAACAGAGTGAAAGAATTATTTAAAACTACTGCTATATAAAACTGTAAATTTGTGTAGTAAATATTTTAGTGTGAAACATGTTATAAAAATATGAAACTACTAAATTTATGACGTGTAAAAGGAAAAAATACTGAATTTTTAAAAATAGGTTGGTGAGTGTTAGTTTATTGATAAAAGTTTGTACTGTGTTTAAACCAAAAAGAAATGTATAAAAACAGTTAAAAAAAAAGAGTAGAACAAAATGGGTGTTTGAAGATCTCAGAAACTTGTATTGATGTCAAATTATTAATACTGTTTGATAGAACCATTGGAGATTATCACTCAACCAACATCATATATTGAAGTGGAAGAAGATGAAAAGGATGGCTTGACTTTAGTTTGTGAGGCAAGAGGGTTTCCTTTCCCTCAATATACTTGGTTTCATGAGGGAAAGAAGTTAGAGACACAAAAGGACTCTATGCTGCACATTTTCCCTGTCAAGTAAGTTTATTATGTGGATAAATTTCCAGTGAATATATTATCTGAAAATATTTAGCACCAGATGAAATACATATTTACTGTATTTGTAAATGATGAACAGTATCAATTTTATATATTTCAAATTCAAATTTTATATTTCCGATCTTTTGAGATTTCAATGTAACAAGTATCCCAATCATGCTGGAAAAAAAGAAATTTACTTTTTAAATTAATGACACACTTTCCATTTAATTCTAATTACTTTATATTATAATATGCTATTAATGGAGCTGGGCTGGTAATGGAATTTACTGATTAATTAGTAATGCTCAACTGAAAGATTATTCTTATATACATATTTTTTTACTGACATTTTTCAAACTTCCCTGTGTTTAATGTGATAGACATTTTCAAGTCTAGGATGAATTATCATATACATAACGTTGTGACAAATCTGTAACAAGCTAAAAATATGATTGATACTGGTTTCGAGGTTTCTCTTATCATATTCCTGCAAGACTACTAAAGCTCAAACAAATTTTTTTATCAAAAATATATGACAGATAACATGTAAATCAGTGAAAAAATTGAATTTTATATTAATCCTAAGAAAACAATAACAGTGTAACATTTACTGTTTAACAAGAAAACTTGTGATGGTACAAGGTGATTTCTTTTTGGATGTTAAAATGGTTCATGGTTCATAAGGTGAAAATTGAAATATAAGAAATATTAGAATCACATTAATGTGAAGAAATCTTTAATTACAGATATTTCAGAAATATTTTCTAATTCTATTATCAATGTGAAAACTTGAAAAATAATTAATGTTATAAAAACACCATAAAGAAAAGCTTTTAAGCAAGAAGATGTTACTTACGATGGAAGTTTAGAATGTTTAAAGTCTAAAAATTAGTTTGGTACCCAAGGCAGTGCTTGAGCATTATGTGATGACAATCTTACTTTTAGTTTAAATTTTCAGTGTTTCCCTCTTTGCTAAAGCTAGTTGTAATTAAGTAGAAGTCCTGTTTGTGTATAGTTGATTGACAACTTAACAGTATTACTTATTGTTAAACTGTTACTAGTTCATGATTATTAACTGCTAAATGTTGATTGCATAGTCGTTCATACAAGGCATGGTGTAGAATCAAAGATAGTTTACTAGTAAAACCCCTTGGTAGTTGGTATTCACCTTTGCAGTAATGTTTATAAGACCTCCCTTATTTTTGTTTGCATCACCAACTACCATATTACATGTACACCAATCACTTTGAAATTAAATACTACCATACACTGTAATCTATGATGACAAGAAAATCAACTTGTAGAGAAAATTATATATTTAAAAATTGCTGGTATGGGTGGAGAAAGCATTAATAGAAGAGCCATACATATACAACAACCCAAAATAAACCAATACAAAGAGACACCTTTATACCTATATAAGTAATGTATTCAACATCTGAGCACACCCTCTATATTCCTACAGTCAATCACACAACCACCTTCAAGCATGTAGTCAGCTACCAGTCAGAAACATTTTTTTTCTTTGTGAACCTAACGATGACCAAAGAAGGTCAAAACATTGTTCACTCCTCTGTTAGTGCTTTCTCTACCCATACCAGCTGTTTTTAAATATATAATTTACCATACACTATATTACGTGTAGGCTTACTGCAAGTTTCTATGAACTACACCTGGTGCACATATTTGACTCGCATGTTAGTGCTTTACCTATCTAGTAGATTTTGCTTTGATCTTTTTTGACTCCAAAGATAATAAAGAATTTATTGATATCAGTACTGGTTTTAGTTTTATTTGCTAACTTTTTGTTTATTCTTTTTTTTTTGCATAGGAGGAGATTTTAAATCGAGGATTGTGAAATTAACATGTAAAAGACTTGCAGTTAAGAAGTAAATAAAGTTTGTTTGTTTGCATGTGATTTTTATTCTTCTTGCTTTACTTTTTCTTGTGTAATTTAGTACGAGATCTCTGTATTGACCTCTGAGGTCTTTGTCTTGAATGGTGAGGTCTCAGTTATACCACTGGTAATTTCTGACATGTGCGGTTAAATGAGTGAGTTGTTAGCAATCAACTTTTGTTTTCTTAAAGCAATCTTGTTCTAAATAACTGGTTAAATTTGTAACTCATAGTCAGTAGCAATACAGTATTTTTGAAACAGACCATAGCCTCACTGTAGTAAGTTATGTAACCAGCAGCCACTAGTCTACACCTTTTTCATCCATGTAGATAATAAAACAATAGCACTGTTTATTTTCTCATTAGGAGTAGAATGATATAAGAATTTAGCGGGAAAGTTGTGAAGTGTTAGGGTTAGTGTTTAGTCTCTATGTTTTAAATTGTTACTGAATGCATAGGAAATGTATGTGTATGAAAGGTTTTAACATCTTTTGTAGGATCCAAGAAGCATACTCTTACAGAGAATCATCAATTGTTACTATAAGTTTTTGGTTTTTCTTCTTCATTTATGATCTTTGAAAATTTGTTCATTTCAGAATCTGGTATATGAATTTTCAGTGAGTAATATTAAAATTTGTGTTTGTTTTGTAGAAGAGAGCACAAAGGAAGTTACTTCTGTCAAGTCTTCAATTACAATAGACAAACTAAAAGCTATAATAAGGTGATTTCAACACCTGTAGAAGTCAAAGTTAAACCAAAACATCAGTCATTATACTTCTTTGGTAAGATTGTCCCTACAGGATTTTTTAAAATTTTGTAATAGTTATTAATATTAAGTGGAGTGTTTGGATATTGTTTCACATACACAACTTTTATGAAAAATTATTTAATATGACAGTTTAATGATCTTAAGTGCATAAATATTTAATACATGCTTATCTTTTTTTAGCACAAAATATTTGTATTAAGAGTACATAAAAAAGTTGTAACATTACTGCAGTATTGTATTTATCAGGACATCAAATTAGTCACAAAATAATTGTATTTGATAAAATTATTGTATTTATCATGTCATAAACATTGTAAGTTTCTCATGTACCTGTCTGTGAGATTATCATGTTATTACCTTTGAGCTAACTCCCTTTAAAATCAGTGTGTTTAATGTGAACTGCACTGGTGTGTTGATGTCATCATGTAATAATAGCTTTCCATCAGTAGGAAGGTGGCACAACCTTGATGCCCAGTAACCCCCTTATGCACTTGAACTTGAGATAGTTACATTCTTTTCATTGGCACAATGCTGAACAGACTGGTTAGTTTTCTCAATTTAAGTTCAGTTTGATGAAATTTACATAAGTTAACAAAATTGTTTTTGTCTTTTTAATTAATTTTTTATTGTTATTTCTCAAATGACAGCAACTTGTAATTAGTGTTTCTGAATGATGATGCTATATACTTGCAAATATTATTTCTTCTATAGCTTTTGAAGGCTCATTAACTGTTGTGGACACCTTAGCCTTTACTGGACGTATTGTGGATTACCATATGTGTATTGATTTTTCTACTCCTGTCATCTTGCATACTTTCTCTTTATATAGGAATGACCTGTTGGATTACATATTTGACCTAATTTGGTAGTGGTAGTAATTTACCATTTGAAGAATGACCTTCCAATATCTTTCTGGACTTCATTCTCAAGTTTGTTTCTTTCTTTATATTTTGCTCATTCTTCACTCTAAACCCAGATCATGGGGTTTATCTTAATTTTCTTTCTTGCTTCTTATTAGGGTGTATGCTGTTTTCTTTTTCTAACATTGAAATCCCTTATTTCCCTCATCCATGATAACGAGAAAACCCACATGCAGAGAAAATTATATATTTAAAAACGGCTGGTATTGGTAGAGAAAGCACAAGTCATACCAGCTGTTTTTAAATATATAATTTTCTTATTTCCTCATATTTCTGACTATTTCTTTTTGTCCTGCCTTGTAGATACTCTCTTTCTTTTTTTGATTTTTTGTCTTTATCTACTTGGCCTAATTAGGGATCAAGCTATTTGTTTGATCTGTTTCCCATTTTCAAGTTTTTGTCTTTTTATTACCACCCTTCTGTATTCTCTCTTCTCCCTCTGTCCTTCTTTGTGCTTCAGAGAGGTTTTTCTGTAAATGGTTTGTTCCCTTGCGAGCTTAGCCTGCTTTAATTCTTTTGCTCTATCCCTCCTCACTTTGTTCCTTTCCTGTTGGGTTGAGTTGTGTTCCGCATTGTTGTACATTATCTTCCTCCATGTATACATGGTCTTAATTGTTCTTTTTTTCATTGCCTGGATGCCTTTGGTGGTGTAAATTTCTCATTGGAGATCTTGACTGAAGTTGTATGATTATAACCTTCTTTATCTTCCCAAATTTTTCTTCTTTCTCAACCTTACCTTTTAACTCCTATTTTTACCCTGTATTAGTCTACCCCTGATTTCCCATTCCAGGTTCCAGACCTTTCTCTGTTTCTCATCCTTCTACTACGTAATGTATGGTTTATCACTCTTTTTGTCAGTGACTAACCTGCCACTTCCAGTTCTTTGCCTGCAGTTGGTCTCATTTTGTGCTGTCAGTCGATTTTTATTTTACTTCCTACAGGCTTTCTCTTTGATTCCTCTTCCAATTTCCTTTTCTCCTTTCTCTGACTCCAGTTATGATCTTTTTCACCAGGTTTGCAGTTTTCATCCACATTGACCCACCCTCCATATACACTACATGGCCAAAAGTATGTGGACACCCAACCATCACACCCATATGTGCTTGCTGAATATCTTATTCCAAAACCATTGGCATGAAAATAGAGTTTGTTTCCCCCTTTGTCGCTGAATCAGCCTTCACTCTTTTGGGAAAGCTTTTCATAGATTTTGGAACTTGGCTGTGTGGACTCTCTTTTTCAGTCACAATAGCATTATTGAGGTTTAGGCAAGAAGGCCTGGCTTGTAGTTGGCATTCCAATTCATCGTTAAGGTGTTTGATAAAGTTGAGGTCAAGGCTCTGTGCAGGCCAGTCAGTTTCTTCCATACCTACCTTGACAAACCATATCTTTATGGACCTCACTTTGTGCACAGGGGTGTTGTCATGCTGAAACAAAAAAGGGTTTTCTCCAAACTGTTCCCACAAAGTTGAAAGCACATAATTCTTCAGAATGTTACTGTATGCTGTAGCATTGAGATTTCCCTTCACTAGCAATAAATAGCCTAACCCAAACCATGAAAAACAGCCCTAGACCATTATTCTTCCTCCACCAAACATTACAGTTGGGACTGACTATGCATTCAGGCAGATAGTGTTCTCCTGGCATCTGCCAAACCCAGATTTGTCCATCAGACTGCCAACTAGTGAAGCATGATTCATCACTCCAGAGAATGCATTTCCCTTGCTCCAGAATCCAGTGGCACTGACACTTGGCATTGTGCATGGTGATATTAGGCTTATGTGTGGCTGCTTGGCCATGGAAATCCATTTCATGAAGCTCCCAATGAACAGTTCTTGTGCTGACATCACTTTTAGAGGCAGTTTGGAACTTGGTAGTGAGTGTTGCAACTGTGGAGAGATCATTTATACATGCTTCAGTACTTGGTGGTCCCTTTCTGTGAGCTTGTGTGGCCTACCGCTTCGTGGCTGAGCTGTTGTTGTTCCTAAACATTTCCACTTCTCAATAACAGCACATACAGTTGACTGGAGCAGCTTTATCAGAGCAGAAATTTCACAAACTGACTTGTTGGAAAGGTGGCACTCTATGACAGTGCCACATTGAAAGTCACTGAGCTCTTCAGTACGACCCATTCAAATGCCATTGTTTGTCTATGAAGATTGCATGGCTGTGCTTAATTTTATGCACCTGTTAGCAATGGGTGTGGTTGAAATAGCTAAACTCACTAATTAGAAAGGGTGTCCACATACTTTTGGCCATGTGGTGTATTTGTGTTTCATCTATCAGATTCATTTTTTTAAATTCCTTGCTCTTTTATTTGACTTAGCATCAACCCTTTTTGTATTCATTTGATCTGTGAGGGCATTTGCTTATCATCTTCACAGCATGGGGTTGTCACTTTTCATGGATGGTTGACTTTGTTTGGCCAGTAATTAGGTACCATCCTCTTCTCACACCTACTTTCTTGTAACAGGAAACTGCTTTGTTGTTGTGGTCAAGATATTCGTGTCCATTCTCTTGCTCACTCAATATTTGGTACTTCAAAACATTTTATTCCATCTGTTATCTTGTCCAGGTTGAGCCTTATTTTCTTTCCCTGTGAGCTACAGAGTACCTGGTTGTCAGGATATGAGCTTTCCATTCTCATCATGCCTTAAGAGATTTTTTTACTGTTGGGAATTCTGGCTTTTCTGGAACCCCTTATTCCTTTATAATACACATATTTGTAACTTTTCTGGTAAACCTGGCTGGTCTATTGGTCTTGGTTATGAACCTCTCCTCTACTCAAAGCACTGTTATGGTAGCTGGACCATTCTAATAATACCTTCAGCATTCCCTTACCTCTCACAAAACAGATCTCTGTTTCTTCCCCAATGCTTTTCTTTTGGGTTGGGGACTTTCTATGAATGAGAGCATGACTTCTGGCATTTGGATACAGAACATGCATTCACTCTAAATCAAAAAGCTTGAAACTTCTTGATGTTAGTCAGGCATTCTCCCATTTCTTACACATACTGTTAATCATTTGGTCATGATCCACTCCAACAATTCCACAGCTGTTTCTTACATCAGCTTACAGCTGTACTCTTTGTTCTTGGGCACTGGGCTTACTCTTGTGGCCCTGTTCATGTTGAGTTCTTCTTGTTGCTTGTCATGTGCTGGAAGCTATAAACCTGGTGGCACACTGCTTATGTGAGTTAGACAATATTCTACAATAAGAGTGGTCTATTGTAGGTCTCTTAACTCCTTGCTTTCTTTCTTCTGGTCCCTTGTTCCTCATCACTTGGCTCTGATCGTTGATGCTTTCAGCCTGAACTTGTCTTACATTTTTCTGTTTTTCTGTATGACTATCTTCCTTTTTAACTCCTCCTTCAGGTTATCACTTTGTTATGTGTCATTCTATGTCAAGTTCTACTGGTGGACACCTCTTTGGCCAGATCATTCTTGGTTTTCTCTGTTTTTTTTAATTAGTTACCAGACTCGTTCTTCTTCTACCCAATGTCTCCTATCTATTGCTTCAACCTCACACATGATTTGTTTTCATCAAGAGATATCAACTCTCTATCTTTGTGTAGGATTTGTTTGGTTTGATGCACATTGGGTTAGAATCTCTAAAGATATGGCACTCTTCTTGTCAGAATTCTGTTGCTTTTCTGTTTCTGTTTATCGATGAAAGTGGTAAATCTTTTGTTATCAGTCCATCTGCCATCTCTTTCCTCCTGGTTATCTTAGTTTGAACTATCTCTAGCCCTTTTTTTTTTCAGCCTGACTGTTTGGCTATGGTTTGTTGCTCATCACCATTGTTGGTTATCAAGCAACCTTGTGAACAATGTTTTGGCTTTTCTGATTTCAGAAGATGTTTACATCCCCTCTCTATTCTGTTTTGCTTATTCATTCTTTGCCAAACTTCTTGTATGGCTGGGATCTCATTGTGGTTTTGCATGCTTTGATACATGCCCCATTTAAGCTGTTGGCTTCCCACTTTTTGTACAACTTTTTTCTCAAGATTTCTTTTTTGTCTTTTCACTATTCTTAAGATTTCTTTGCTATTGGTTGTAGTTGTATCCTCTTTCACTGCAAAGTGGCATGAAATGACAAATCTCCTGAAGTAACTGATTATTAGTGTACGTGTAAAGTTTCTCACTTTACTCTCATTGGATTACAGATGTCTTTGTGAATTTCTTGTACATATGGATTCGTGTATTGATTTGGAAATATTGTTTCCTCATTTCAATATTAATTATTTTTGGAATTACATCACTGTAGATTTTGCTTTGGAAATTACAAATTTTACATCATAACTTTATTGTTACAATGACACTATGGTCTTATGTGTTGAAAAAGAGGGTAGCATATACTTCTGTATATATACATTTTTTTCATATTTGTAGTGTTTGCTTGGGCACACCAGAAGAGTATACTACTCTGACCTTTTTTTTTTTTTTTTTTCTGACCAGCTTATTGTACCACAGTAATATCAGCAGAATGCAGAAAGTCGGTCATGTTTTATAAGAATGATTTGCATTTACTGATACACTAGTGTGTTGCTAAAATACAAGATGTGGAATCACTGGTAAAGTGTTAGTGGAGCTGAACAGTTAGTGAAGCTCGTTAACTGATTAATTATCAGTCTTATTTTCACGTGAAACTTGGATAGTTTAATAATTGATAACTAATAATCATAAACTATTTTTTATCAATTGATATTTATTTTTTTTTACATTAATTAGTTTAATAAGAAATTTATATTAATTCATTATTTTACCTGACATTAATGCTCATAGGTGATCAGTTATCAATTAATAGAATTGACTATTCAGTTCTAATGTTAAGCACATGTATATTTGATTCACTCTGAATTCATTACCATTCAGTGTGTAGATGCACGAGTGGTAAAATGTTATAATCCTTTCCAAGGAAACTTGTTCATATAGCAAGATTTTTGTATGATTTAAAACAAAATGATACAACATTTGAAAACAAGGAACATTCAGTGTTCTCCATAGAAATGTGAGAAAATTTGTACATCGGAAGTTACTGTATATAATCATGAGCAACATTTTCATTTGTAAACTTGTTACAGTAATGAAACCTTCCATATCTTCTGATCTTCTTGAGATGATGATAAACAAAGAGATAAAGGTAATGGAGACTTATGAGCTGCAAGTACACAGACTTCTAGTCACAACTCAGCATTAATAGTGATGTTTATTAGAAACATGGTAATGAAAACTGGAAATATTGTATTTGACCACATACTGTAGAATCTCCAAATGCAGCTGCTATAAACATTTATGTTGTAGTCTACTTAGATGTGATCTTTAAATTTATTGTTCTTGCATAGTGTAAGATCTGCAAAAATGTTATCTATTTGTGGGATTAAGGTTGACCTTAATGAGCTTGTTGCAGTGGAAACTGTAGTTTCAGACAATAGGACACAGTCATGACTCAAAGTGAGCAGATCAACAACAAAGAAATTTATTTCAAAGGCAGCATGGAATGTAGAACATAATTCTTATGAAGTGCATTTGACCCTCAGTATTTGTTCTTAACAAAAAATCCTTCTGTTAATATATCAAAGGTAAAAACAGGTTCTTTATTGTTTATTTTTTGCCATTTCAGTAAGCTGAAACTTTTAATCATCCAGCCAGCTATTTGTTTATGAGAGAGTTTGTCAAAAATTAATTGTAGAAATAATTTTTAATTATGCAATTTTGTTTTTCAGTTTTTATTTTCCAAATTTCAAAATGAATTTACACAATAATATGTGCTTTATTTTTATGAATACAGGTACATTAAGTTATTACTGAATATTGCTTTATTTTAGAGCTTCCAGTAATCATTGCACATCCAATAAATCCCAGTAGTGGCAAGACTTCCCAAGGAAGTAGTCTTTTATTAAACTGTACAGCTTCCAGTAAGTTACCAGTGCATTACCAGTGGTATTGTAATCGAACTATGATACCAGGTGAGAAAAGGCAATTATATATCATTGTACAGAAGGCTTATATGTGCACATTTGATGATAAGGAACCCACTTTAAAACTAATAAAACTTGGAAATGTATTAAAGGTGTAACAAAGCTTTATTATAATTTTATCATATTAATAAATCTGCAACATTTCTTCAGGTAAAAGTAGTTTACCTAAATATAGGAATACATGTAGTATGGAATAAGAAAAATAAATGACTTCAGACTGCAGAACAGTGTATAAAAGTATCTTGGCACCTTGGGATGTTGATTTAGAGTGAGGCTTTTTTTTTTCAAGTTGAGATGCTTTTTCTGATTCTGTTTGTTGATGTTTGAGTTTCTGTTTAAAGTTACAATGTTTTTAATAGATGCACCATTGGTTTCTTTGAGTTTCAGAGAGAGTAAACATGAAAATAATTTTTATTGTGTTTAGTTAATGTGTTTTTCTTCCAGAATTTCTGATGTAGAATTTTGGGCAGCTGTTACACATTACTTAGTAGATAATGAAAGTCGAACTTAAAAATAACATTCCAGGGTGCTGAAGTACCTTTTCTAAGCAGATAAGCAATGTTTAATAATGTGGTCTCTTATTTTATTCCACACTGTTGTTATGTCAAATTTGTATTAGTTTTCTTTGTTACCCAGTTAAGCCGTATTCAAACTTTACTACATGTATACATATGTTTCTGATTAAATGAATCATTTGTAGGTTTATATTTTTTTTACCTCTAAACCATTTCTTTCTTTTAGGCTATAAATGAAATTTTTTGCAATTTAGGGTATTATTTTTTAATCATTTTCCAAACATGTAATAATAATAACTTCTGACTAAAGTAAGTTGTTTGTGAGGGTGAGAAACCCGACTGAAGTATAATGTATCTCAGGATGGCTGGTATGGGTATTATCACTTTTACTAATAAAGCAGAGAACAATGTTTCAGCCTTCTAAGGTCATCTTCAGGTTAACTTAAGAAGGTCAAACATTGTTCTCTGCTTTGGAGTAAATTGTGTGTACCTTGAACTGGACTGAAAAATCAACTTGCCCAACATACCTATTATAAAGGTTAAAATGCATTGTTACACCAGTTGGTGCTCTCATTATTAACTTTTTTAACCATAAAACCAGTAATGTCTCACAAGGTTCAGCCAGCTTTAGGTAAATATTACTAAAAATATAAAGAGTCTTCATAATGAAAGTATAATACCAAAAAAAGTAATAAAACTGAATATATTAAAAACTGAAATCATTACCATTAATGAAGGTAAATATAAAGAAAGTAAAGAGTATATCCTACCTATGGAACATAACATTACATTCAGCTTCCATAATTCCAAATGTTTTCCTCAAAAGACATCTGTTCTTGTAGAAGTAACCTATTAAGTTAGCTTCTCTGTCTATGTTGTATTGGAACTTAATCATCAGCTGTGTTTATACTTTTGAGAAACAGTAACACTTTAAATCAGATTTTGTTTAGAAATTTTACCTGAAATTCAGTTTAAACATTTTGTAAAATTACTTAAAAAATAACACAATTTTTACAGCAGTTCAGCTGAAAAAAACAAATCCAGTAATTATTCATTATTCACATTAAGCTACTTGACATTTATGGAAGAAATGTTTTTTTAAGGAATATAAGTATGTTACACTGGTATTTTATTCAGTAATAGTGCTCTATTTTTTTTGCCAGCCATTTGTATTGAAGATTTGGTATTTTCATTTCTAAGTAAAATGTGAAGCAACTGTAGTTGATTTAAAGACTTTAATGAATTACTTTTTTCTGATAGTTTTTAATGTTTCAAATATATATATATATATATTTTTTTTGCTTAACATTTATTACTTCTTGGAAAAAACTGTATTACTTTTGGTTGTCCATGCTGAATTGGAGTGTCTTAACTGTTTCACTTTTAATTTGTTTACACTTGCAGGGGAAACACAATCAGATCTTGAACTTCGAAACATTTTTCCAAAAGATGGAGTACATAAATGGACATATCAGTGTCAAGTTAGCAATAATTGTGGGTCTGTTCTTTCAAAAGAAGTGGTGGTTGAACTTGATAGTCCGACTGATGATACACCTTATTTTGGTGAGCTGTTTTTTTTCCTAATTGCAGTATTATAAATTTTTGCTATTACCAATATGACTTATTGAACACTTGATGATTCATGCACTGTAGAACAGACAAGACTTTTTGTTATTAAAAGCTTGTTTTTGAGAATATTTGTTGTAGACTAATTTAACATGACAAGTTGAAGTATTTAATTTTCTCTACAGGCATCTCACACTGTATTGTTCAGGCGTTGATTAAGTGTATAAAAATATTAATTGCAACTACACTACCTGAAGGATGGTGAACATATTTACTGTACCAGTTTAATGTGGCTTTTCATTTTAAGTAAAGAAATCTTATTTCACAAGACTTAGAGTTTGTAAATAAAACTTATCTAGTCTAAAGGCAAAGGTTTCAAGTTTTTAAGTTATGGCTATATTAACTATAGAACGTAGCAATTAACTTGATTATTTATGAGTATTTATTACAATGATTAGTTTCATACAATATAGTTTACAAACTGATATTAGGATTAAATCAATTAATATTGTGAAAATAATCAACTGGTTAAAATTAGTTTTTCTCATTCTTACCGTTATTCCAACTATCCAAGTCTCGTGAAAATCATAGAAATGTAATGAGTGTAATGAGCTGCACAATTAATTGATTATCAAAATTTGCTTCTTTTTTGAAATCTCTTCTTTACTCAATAAGTTGCTAACTGATATAGTAATTTCATTTGTAGTAAGTGCTGCAAGAACGTGTAAAAATAGTTTGTGACATGAAAATTTTGTTTGAATACAAGTTGAATGAACAAAGCATATGTTTTTACAAGATTTACAGATCCTTTTTTTTAACTTTGCAGAAACTTTATGTTGATTTTTAATTTTACTTGTGTACTTTTATGTAGTTGTTTATAGCTACTGCTCAACTGGCCTTCTTCAAAAGGAGCAAATAAACTAATTTATGAAAGCTATAAATAACTAATATTTCTTGGTAGTTTAAAAGAATGGAAAAACAAGATAATTTGGCATAAAGAATGTTTTATGTTTTGTTTCTTGGAAAATAGAGGTAATAAATTTAGTTAACAGAGTATTTAAAAGTTATTGAACAAAGAATTGACCAATTAATTTTCTTGTAAAATTTATGCATATTTGTAGTGTTATTTCAAATGATGTGTAAAAATAATAACTAGTAAATTAATATACAATTTTGATTTGAAAAGAGAATGCATTTCAAAGATGATTTACTACTGAGGGAGTAAAAGTGTAATGTAAACAACAAAATTTGATATATTTGCTCTTTAAGTGAGTATTTAAAGTAGCCTTTTTTGCCTTCATTTAAAAACCAATGGTTAACATTGTCTTCATGATGTTTCCTGTTTAGATACAACATATTTCTTAACTTCAGTTTATGAATCATTAAGATTCTTGCCCTAAGTGATTTGAATTGTTTATATTTTATATTTTTGTTTATTTTAATGATGCTTAAGCAAGACTACTGGTAAGTAATCCAGACTGCAGATTGGAAGGTCTGAGATTCAGCTTAAGCTGTGAGAACATTCTACATTTAGCAGTCAATCGTTTTGTAATGTTAAGTAGTATCTGCATCAGTGGTGAGTACTTCTGACTTGTTTACTTCCCACTGATCAGCCTTTCAAAATTGGAGAAGCATTGTTTGGGCCTTCAATCAGGCTTAAGGTCACTGGCTCAGCTGTCTAGTCTGTAAGTGCCATTCAAAATATGAAGTACCTTTATTAAGTTTTATTAAAAATAAGTCAGATATTCAAAAATGTATGTATTCTTCTTATAACTTGGATTAGATATCTAGCTAATATAAAGTCCATCTGACATATATATACACTTTGTCTTTTGAAGCTGTTGACAAGATAGCACTTCTCATTGCTAATGCAAATTATATGGGTAACATATGGAAACCTGTTCCAGCTAGTATAGCTGATGTACGAGAAATGTCAGATCTCCTTACCAAGGCTGGTTTTCGTATTTTTGCATTCCAAAATCTGACACTGGATGAGATGAAAAATGCTGTATCTTTGTTTTGTAGTCAACTACGTAAGGGTGTGTATGGTAAGTTGTACTTTTTTTATGTTATAAACCTTTTAAATGTTAGCATTATAGAATTATCAAATAAAAAGTAACATTTTATTTGTAATTATAAAAGTGTTAAATTTTTTGTGCTTAAATTTACTAACAGACTATTTATTTACTTTTTATTAATTATTATTAATATTGTTATTTTCGTTTTTGTAGTGCTGTGTATACTAACAAAGATACTTGGCAAAGCTGGGTTTGAAAAATAATAAATGGAGCATAAGCATCTTTTCTGTTATTTTGAACCTTGGAAATGAGATCTTATTGGTAAAATTAAAATGAGCACTGGTTTCAGAATATTTATTCGACTACTTACCTGTTTAATCTCCAGTTCTGTAATATTTTGCAGCCGCAATTTTGCACCCGATTCTTGGCAGCCAACAATTTAACAATCAAGCTCATTCGCAGTGGACAACTTTGCACTCAGGAAAATTGGCAGCAGATAGTTACCCAGCCATAGTTAAGTTATGGTGTTGTTCATGATGTTACTAATGTTAACTTAACAAGAAATTAACATCCATTTGAAAATTTACATCTCTATTAAATCTGGAAAAACATAAAATGTCTGCATTTACTGTTAGAACTTCAACACATAGTTTTCTCATTAAACTTTCATTGATTTATTTTAAAACAATTACAAACAGCTGATTAGTAACATCATGAACAACACAGTAACTTACGTAACATCAAACAGAGGAAAGCTGAAGGCATGCAACAATGGATACATATATTTATTTGATAAGGGTAGCAAGAAGGACAATCAAGTAACTTTCTTCATGTGCGAAAATTACAGAACTTTGCACTGTTACTTAAATGTAGCTACATGGCTACATGATATACGAGTCTTTTTTCTCCTTGAACTGTAATGCTGATGTAAATACTCAGCTGGGTAATCATCTGCTGCCAATTTTCCTGGGTGTGAAATTGTCTGCTGCCAATGAGCTCGGCCATCAAATTGTTGGCTGCCAAGAGTCGGGTGCAAATATGCCAAAAACTTTTAAGTAGCATTGCAAAGTATTGGCTATCTATTCATTGAAGAGATAAGTATCTGAAATACATTTTCAGTTAAGGAAAATGTTAATATTTGGATTTAGTTCATTTTTAAAAAAAAGATTTTAAATATTTTAATTACTCCTAGTGTTTGAAATGCTTTCATAAACTTAAAATAGTTTTTCAGATATTAATTCATTTAAAAGGCCTCAATTGTGAGTTATTCCTTAAAATAAATAGAATCTAAATTTCTGAAATAAACTAGTTTTGCAGCTTTGTTATGAGAAGTACTGAAAACACATGGTATATGTATTCAAGCTGATGTATTAATTAACTTGTTTAGTTTAAGTTAACAATTTTTCATACAGCAATACTGGATGACCTCTTTTCTATTTAGACCATGTTGTGCCTAACATTATATACATCTAATAATTAATGTTGGCAGCTTAGTTTTGCTTGAAAGGTAGTTTTAGTGTTAAGGAAGTGTTTCATTATTTAAAATAAAAACAAACTACTATAATGTTCCTCTAACCAGCTGGTGTTGTGTTCAGTGATTTTCTGTATTACTTCTTGTAGTGTGTAGAAAATGTATCCTTGGAAGTAGGCAACGCCGATTTGGTGTGGTGACTTTATGCTAAATCTGGAAAGCAGTATCAAGTTTGTGTTGAAGCAAGTTTTTGTTGTTTTCAGCAGCAAGTTAAAATAATTCTTTTTGCAGTACTTTTTCAATGTTACTGATTGTTGCTGTTTTTTTGTTTTTTATTTTTTTTCCAAGGATTATTCTTTTATGTTGGACATGGATTTGAACACTACAAACAAAATTTTCTGGTACCGATTGATTCATCTTGTAACATGAATCCCAGTGAAAACTTGTGTGCTCAGTTTGTTGCAGAATGTATGGTACAAAAGGACACTGCTCTCAATGTATTACTTTTGGATACATGTCGCTTCCAACTGCCAAAGAGGTGTGTAAGATCATAGAAGTAATAATATAAGTAAATCAAGTCGACAAATAAAAAGAAATAAACTAATTAAAAATGCAGTATTTGAGAACAAATATTAGGAAGCCAGCATATTCCACAGTAATGTTAATCTAATATAATTGAATTTGGTTAAATTGATATAAGAAATAATGTTTTCATGAAACAGTAGACATTGTTTAAAGTATGTAATTTAAAAACAGTGGTTTAATAGCATTCCTTTTCACTCATCATAGTTATCAGGATATAGTAAATCAATATTAGTTTTATTTGCTGGTAGATTCAAGTAAATTTTTGTTTTATCGAGAACAGCATATTATCCAACAATTGTATATACAAAGAGATAATTGCAAGAATCTATGCCATATTAAACCATTCAGAAAATTTTAGAACTATCTATCCAAAGCACTTACAAGTTTTATACCTGTTTATTAAACTTAGGTTGTTTTTTTTTTACTGTGTATGTATGTTTTTAAAAATTGAGCAATTGTTTATTAATTTATAACTTTACTTAAAACAGTGGAAGTTTTTATGGTATATAATATCCTATGCTAGCAAAGCATGGTCTATTGGTCAGTAGTTCTTGTGACGATATGTCAAAATAGGATGTAGATTCATTATTATTCTATGAATGTTTTGTTTCTGATTTCATTGTATTTGTTATATGTTCAAATCACTGGAAAGTGTGTGAGGATATTTTCACTTGCATCCCATTTGAAAAATGTTAAATATAATAAAAAGAAATGATACTATGGAAATATTTATGATAGTTTTATTTGTTCCATGCCATTATGTGATATAGTAATCCTGATAGAATATACGTCTCAGAAGGGGTGAGAAATACTATCTATGGATTTTCAACGTAAGTACACCATCATTCTTTCTATTTGCCTTAAATACTTATCTTCTTTCACTTTGATTTTGAATATTTGGTCTAAAAGTACTTTTGTAATTATTCCAATTTCTGATTCAGCTGCTTTGCATTTTAAATGATTAACCCTTTTGTGACAGGTCTTAGGTCAAAGGCCATGACATCAAGTTTGTTGACTTGCATTTAAAATGTTATTGAACTTTTGTGAATTTATGTTGATAAGTTTGGAATCAAATTGTAGATTATAAGACTAATTGGAATTTTATGAATGAGTTAATTTAAAGTAAATATTAAAAGAATACATCTAAATATAGTTTTTAGTGAGTCATATGATATGTTGAATGCGGCACTGTTTAAAATTAGATGTTTGTGATGTCAAAATACTAGGCCCTTAGTTTCATAAAAATTAGGAACTCATATTACTTATACTATACAAAAGAACCTCATATCTTTTTATTTTGCTGAGATATGGCTTATGTACTGAATCAAACATAGTGACCCTGTTCACCTTCTTGCATTTTTTGAAACAGTCCCTCATTACATTTATTTTAATATATGACGTGAATCACCAGTCTACAGTGTAGAATGTTCTCAGAGTGGTTTTTAAGCCATTTGAATCTGTGAAAAGTTTTCCAATGGTTTTTTGATCCAAGATTTCAAGTAGGTAAGTTGTGTAAGTTTCATTTTTTTTAAATCTAAATACATCTTAGTTAATAAGCTGAATAAATAACAGTGGAATTCTATTGTATCAGTGTTGTTATTTATTATTTTTTGGTTATTAAACTGTATATATATATAAAACCTGAAAAAATTCTGTTGATATTCTCAACATGTGAAATTTAAAAGACTTAGCAACCTATGTCCAGCAATAATCAAGTATAAAGGCAAGAAGAGACAATTGTTTGCTTTACTTCTTGATTTATTGTTGTATATTTTAGGAAAAATAAGTTTAATTTATTTCTAAATAACAATAATCTGTGTGTGTGTAATGTATAATAATTGAAATGTGACTGTATTTACTGGAAGGTCAATATAAAAATTAATAATAGATATACAGACAGTCTCTAACTTACGTAAGGTTTACATTTCAAAAACCTTTACATAAGTCAAATTTCATGTAAGTTGGACTCCTCAGTGTGGATTCCTGTACGTGGTGAGGGGACCTCCCAGGGAAGATTCTGTTCTGTATGGTTACCTTCTCTGGGATCTAAACATCCACCCACGTGTTTGCCGTGTGTGGCGACCCGTTAAGGGGAGGAGAGGATCCTGGTGGTTGAGGGGTCCAACCCTAACACACCACTTTGGCCTCGAATTCCTGTAGACGGGCGGTTTTTGGGTGGCCCCCCTTGGGTCAATCGGCTGGTCCACTTGGGCTAGAGCCAACCAAGTACCAGTGTTGGAAGTTCTCAACAGGTGTTGTGGACATTGTGCCTGATGCTGGTGTTTGGGTATAGTGCTGACGAAACCCTGGCGTTGCTGCATTGTCCTTGCATGACTTTGTAGTGCGTCCCCTTCTAGGGCTCCATGTTGGGTGGGTACCGAAACTTTTCCTCTTTCTTATGGATCCTCAAAAAAATTTAAATTTGTAAAATTGTAAAAAAACAGTCAATGGGTAAGCGACCACGTCTTTAATACTCAGAACAGCAATCTTCAACATCAGTAACACACGTACCTCATTTTCTTATATTGCATTCTCTTTCGGAAAAACCTTTAGGGCAAATGTCCCCTTTTTTATAATTCAAAAGGGACTAGAGGGACTTGCTGGCTCTCTAAAGTCAGTAAAGAAGCTTCGATCTGGTGACATATTGGTTGAAACATCCACATCCCAACACAGTGAACTCCTCTTGAATTCAAAGGCAATTGGGGATATACCTATTGAGGTTACACCCCATGCTACTTTGAATTCTTCACGAGGAATTATTGTTGAAAGGGATTTGAAGAACGTTCCCGAGTTGGTGATTCTCTCTGGTCTCTCCACTCAAGGAGTTTCTGCAGTGAGGTGCATCTCCGCTCGCAAAGATGGAGTTACACTGCCAACAAATACCCTCGTTTTAACATTTACTTCACCACGTGCACCTGCCACCATCAAGGCAGGTTATCTCATTTGCAGGGTTTGGCCATACATTCCAAACCCTCTTTGATGTTTCCAATGTCAGAGATTCGGCCACTCAAAGACTTCTTGTCGTGGTTCCCTGACATGTGCTCGTTGTGGAGGCAGGGACTACGATGCCAGTGACTGTGACATGAACTCGCATTGTGTAAACTGCAATGGTTTTTACCCCTCTTACTTTCATTCTTGCCCAAAATGGTTAGAGGAAAAAGAGGTGCTGCGTTTCAAAACAACACATAACATTAGTTATCCTGAGGCTCGGAAATTGCTGTCCACAACTCCATCTCGAACATATGCTGCTGCACTTCATTCCACAACTACAGTGGGAGTGCAGACAGATCTCTCTGTGCCTCCAAGAGAATCGTTTTCAAAACAAATGAAAAGCCTTTTGACCTCCGTGGTTAAAAAAGTTGATGAATCGACTTCCACTCCCATCTCTGTTCCTCCCATACCTTCCAATAAACCTCAAGATCCACGTCCTTCAGTTTCAGATACAGGCATTTCTTCTGATACATCGTTTTCTCCAACCACAAGAGACAAAACAATTATTCGTTCGCATCCTCAGTCACTGGATTCCTCTTCCAATAACAAAATCCTGCCCACTCGACCCAGAGCAGGATCCATGGAGGTTGATAGACCTCCTCTGATTAAAGACAGTAAAGAAAAAAGATGTGGTCATAAACCGAAGGGTTCTCCAGCCACTTCACCTACCCATTCTTAAAAATGGCCACCTTGATACAATGGAACTGTTGAGGTTTACGTTCTAATCTGGATAATATCAAAACTCTGATTGCTTCCTACCATCCTGTTTGTCTTTCTCTACAAGAAACATTTCTCAAATCTCCTGATACAGTCTCCATTCGGCAGTTTTCTCTGTACAGAAATGACAGGTTGTGTGATGGTCGAGTATATGGAGGGGTGGCACTGTTGGTTGATCAACATGTGCACACCCTGTCTTTGTCACTCAACACACCCTTGGAAGCCATAGCCATTCGTGTTTCCTTGGGTCATACCATCACTGTTTGTTCTGTGTACCTGTCCCCTGGAGAGACATATGATCAATCAGAACTTGATGTTCTTGTTGAACAGTTGCCATCTCCATTTCTCATCCTGGGGGATTTTAATGGACACCATCCCCTCTGGGGAAGTGCTATTATTGATGGGAGGGGTCAATCTGTAGAGCGGATGCTCTCTGATCACAATCTTTCTCTTTTCAATACTGGTTCTTCCACTTACTTTCATGCACCTAGTCAGTCCTTTACCGCTATTGATCTCTCAGTTTGCTCCTCTTCATTATTCTCCCATTTTTCATGGAGGGTTCACAGTAATCCACTAGGTAATGATCATTTTCTGATCCTTCTGAGAGAGGCTGGCCATGATCGATGCCACCCTACCCGCGTGCCCCAGTGGAAGCTGGATCAGGCAGACTGGTCCACTTTCACTGCTCTTGCAGAACTTGATCCTGCCATCGTAAATCATCCATCAATAGACGACTGTGTAACAGCGGTAACTGACTGTATTATACATGCAGCTGCTCAGTGTATTCCTAAAACCTCGACACGTTTTCCACGATATCCTCATCCATGGTGGAATCCTGCTTGCCACTTAACACGGAAGGCTCAAAAACGGGCCTGTGATACTTTTCGTAGATATCCCACACTTTCAAACCAGGTTGCTTTTCAACGGGCCCGTGCACATGCTAGGTGGGTAAGATGTCAAAGCTAGAAGGAATCTTGGATTAAGTTCACAACCAGCATATTTTCTACCACCAGTTCCAAGATCATATGGGACAGTATTCGAAAGGTTAATGGGCACTACATTTCTGTCCCCCTCTTGATGTCCGAAACATCGCTAACACTGTAGGTGAAAGCTTTTGCCAGGTATTTAGCACTTCTGCTTGTTCCTCCACCTTCCTGGCCATCAAGACTCGGGCAGAGCGATCACCTCTTTCCTTTCAAACTGACTGTTTCTTTGACTTTAATTATCCCTTTACCCTGGTGGAACTAAAAATGGCCCTTTATCAGTCTGGACCTGATGATATTCATTATAACATGCTGCACCATCTATCTCCTGCTTCTCTTAATGTCCTTCTGATAGTCTTCAACCGGATTTGGCAGGAGAATGCATTTCCTGTTGCCTGGCGCAAGGCTATTATTTTACCTTTCTCTAAGCCAGGGAAAGATCCGAAGATTCCTTCAAACTATCGTCCAATTTCTCTGACGAGCTGTCTCTGTAAGACCTTAGAAAGGATGGTTAATGCTCGTCTTGTTTGGTTCCTTGAATCAGTAGTTGCACGCAGAATCCCCTCTACAGCTTCTGTGTTCACTGCTGAACTGTATGCCATATCTCTTTTCCCTGGATCATATTGCAGCTGAGCAGTACTCCAACTGCACTATTTATACTGATTTGCTTAGTTCTATACTTGCCTTGGAATCACTACACGTTAGCTCACATCCTATTGTTGCTGATATTCGAAACCGACTGGCCTATTTCTCATTAGCAGCTACTTCAATCCAGTTTTTCTGGATACCAGGCCATATTTGTATTCATGAGAACGAGCTTGCAGACATGGCAGCTAAATATGTCTGCTTCAACACTGTCACCCCTATGCCTATTCCATACATGGACTATGGGGTTGTCTTCAAGACTCGGCTCCGTGCCAGCTGGCAGCCCACTTGGAGTGAGCAACGCAACAACAAACTTTTTCAAATCAAACCCAAAATTGGAGTTTGGCCATCCAGCTTCCGTAAAGTTCGAAAGGAGGAAGTTGTTCTCACTAGGCTACACATTGGTTACAGTTTTTTAACTCATCATTTTCTTTTATCTGGAACTGATGTACCAATGTGTAGATTGTGTAACACTTAAATCACTATCAGCCACGTTTTACTTTCTTGCCATCGTTACAATTCTCAACGACGGCAATATTTTAAACATGTTTTTTCCCAGGGTCAGTCTGTAACATTGGACAGAGTTATTGGTGATGGTGACTCTATCCACCTTGATAACGTTTTTAATTTTTTAATGGCCATTAATCTTTTTAATCTCATTTAAGTGTTGCATATTTATTCATTACACCTTTTTAATTGTGGCTCCTTTTTTACAGTTTTAATCTCTCTCATTCAATTTGACATTGGACAATGGCCAGAACAATAAATAACTCAACACCAGGACTGGAAAGGCCAACTTCAGGTGACTAACGCTACTGTTTGAACTGCTCGTTAGTCGTTGTGGCAAGTTGTTATTATACTTTTGCTACATATCATTTCACACTTTTACTACTTTACTTTTTAGTACTGGCCATATTGACTCATAACCCGGAACCAGGACTGGACAGGCCAACTTCAGGTGATTGACAGAGGTTCTTGAACTTATCTGTTAGTCTTCCTGGCGGGTTATGATTGTTAAGTTTTTGCTGGAGTAAATACCTTACAACTTCTTGTACTCTGCCTTCTATCTTAACGTTGTAGACTAGGTGTCAATATTGGTTTTATGCTTTTTTGTTTTACCTTCATTTCCATTTATGTCTTTTACTACATTTATTTTTTTTTACTTTTTTACCGGATGTCTGGCACAGATAGTCTCGTTGCTTTGTACCATAAAACACTAAATCAATCAATCAATGTAAGTTGGAAAGGCCTAGAAGAGATACAGTCGTGTAACAAAATTAGGACACCCTATGAAAGCCTGTATATTTGTGTAACATTTTTGGATATATTGATATTTAATCACAATTTTAACAACACAGAGATTATAGGAATATAACTAAATAATTAAAACTGAAGAAAAGACTTTTCAAGATCTTCTGTCCTGGAATGGCCAAGTGAAAGCCCAGATCTTAATCCCATTGAAATGCTGTGGAGTGACTTGAAATGGGCTGTACATGCAAGAAACCCCTCAAACATCTCACAGTTGAAAGAATTCTGCATTGAGGAGTGGGGCAAACTTTCTTCAGACTGATGTTAGAGATTGATAGATGGCTAGAAGAAGTGTCTCACTGCAGTTATTTCAGACAAAGGGGGTAACACTAGTTATTAAAGGGTAGGGTGTCTTAACTTTTCCTCAGTTAGAATATGCGTTTTTGTAGAACAACATTTACAGAAGATCTTAAAGCCTTTTCTTTAGTTTTAATTATTTAGTTATATTCCTATAATCTCTCAGTGTTGTTGGAATTAAGATTAAATATCTACATATCCAAAAATGTTACAAAAATACAGGCTCTCATAGGGTGTCCTAACTTTTTCACATGACTGTATGTGCTGATTTAATGATTTTATATGCCAACATTGCTCTACATCACACAGTACTTAAATAGGCTGTGTGGATATAATAAAAATGTCCAGCAAATACAAAAAGTTCCCAGGAGTGAAGAATAATTCATTTGGGATAATTTTTTTTATTACTAATTACAATCTATACCGCCACCAGATGTCAATGCCATTTGTTCACATACACCTGAAGTCACATGTGTGTGAACTTACTACAATAACCACCACCAAGTGTCTGCATGATGTATTTTAAACACAGCTAAATATGATTAAGTTTTAATAATTTTGTTTATTGGTGATAAGAAATAGAAAATTATTGAAACATTTGTTCATGATAATTAAATCACTTTACATGCATTAAAACTAATACCATCCAAGCTTGCAGGAAATGGTGTTTTAATTGTGGAAGAATGTTAGTTGAGGAAGGTGGAAAATGAAGTGCTTCAGACAGTAAGAAAACTTCAGGGTAATCAGAATCAACATCAGGAATGGTGGAAGGTCCAAGCTTAACAAGAAGGGGATTAAGCAATGATTGTTTGCTAGCTTTTTTCTTTTCCTCATTTAGCAGGTAAAGACATCTCTCATCCCTTTTAAGGCTTTCAAATAGTGAGAGGTATTGGGGTACATTTTCTCAAACTGCTCTATGTCACAGAAAGTAGGTACCATTTCCTTTGCTATGAAGCACAGGGTTTGTCAACTGACTCATCATGTGGTTCACTGAGTGATTTTGTGAACTTTCACTGCTTCTAATTGCATGAGTTCTTCATTAGACTTTAGGAGAGCAGATCCTTTCACACATTCCATAATCCATTCAGCATTTTTTGCTATTGTTTTTACTGTAGACATTGAGAGACTGAGTTCACATGCAATAGATGAACATATGATAAGGTTAGTCCACCCTCTTGTTTCTTTATCATCTTCAATTTCATCTTTAGATCTATTTTAGTGCATTTACGAGCAGGTTCACCATTTGTAACACCAGTGTGTCTTTCTCCTGTCATGACTATGGAACAGACGTTACTATCACAAAAAAGAGAGAAATTATTATGAACAATGTACAAGATGTGTTTTGTGTGAGAATATGTGAATGAATAAGAGGAAAGAGGTGGGCAGACAGGCACATAGTAGCATTCTTAAGAGCAGCTGATTAGATTGCAGAAATTACCATGTGGTAACTACAATAATGCATTGATCAGAAGACTTAAAGTAAATTTTTTGCAACTCGACAATTTATCAATGGGTTTATGAGAATTCTTTAGGTAAGTGCGAGCTCACACAAGTTGGGGACCGTCTGTATATGTAAATATATTTTATGAGATGTAAGCTAATTAGACAAAACATTTGTATTTACATGTTATTACATGTAGTCATCCTAGCATGAAATAAGCATAATTTATGTTTATTTCCTTTTTTTTTTCATGATTACAAGGTTGGTCAAGTAACACACCCCTACATTGAGTACAGAAAATAACATAAATATAAAGTTTTACTGAAAACAAACATTTGAAACATATTTAGGAGGATTTAGAGATTGCACAAATAATATTTTGAAATTTTTTTTGTCTTGACATTAATTATATCACTGCATGGAGAGAAGTAATGAAGCAGACTCTATTTTCACAAATAAATCTCTAGTAAAATAATTCACTAATAAAATCTAATTTTTTGTATACAAAATGCTTGTAATCTTTACTAGAAAGTTTACCAAATTTTGTTAAGATGCACGTGCTGTATCAAAGATTATAGTGCAAATACTTGACATGTGGAAATGTATGGATGAACTGTAGTGTATATTATACCGAGCCTGTAGCAAAAGGGTTAGACAGTTGTCCATTGTACAATAGTGTGACAAATAAGTCTTGTCAGTTGCCATGGCAACTGATAATACAGTGATAAACAGCAGCAACTGATTTTAGATTTTTTATATTCATGCAGCTATAAATGTAAGTCTTTTGATGACAATATTCAAGATGAAGTTTCTTTTTTGTGCAAACATCCATGACTTGCACATGGTTTTCTTCTTACTTCCCACTTTTACTGTCTGTATCTAAACCTCATTTACATTAGATCAGCAAAACAGTGATGCATAGTGTAATATTTTATGACTAATCCAAACAAAACAAAAGTTATGATACAATGGTAGCAAGATTTAATGTAAATATGACTGTATCAGGTGAATGAACGTTCAAAGTTTAGATTTTTATACAGGAAGGTGTTTTTCAATTCAAATCTGTTTATGAGCTTCACAGCTTTTCAGTAAATTAATACCAGATTGCAGTGGATATATATATTCCTATTTTGTGTATCCCAAACCATATTTAAAATTAGTATATCATGTTTCAAAAAGCAAAGATTTCAAATCGTAGTTAAGACTTGAGTTAAGATTTGCATGTATGCATCTATTTTAATAAGTATTGAAATTATAACCAAACATATTGTGTAGTACTTGCTTATATTATTGTAAATTCAGATGTATTTTAATCTTTTTCACATATACAAGTTGTTTATTAGGTTAGGGATGAGTATAATTTTTAGTTAAACTACCATTTACTTTGTTACCATGTAAAAAATTGTATTGGTCAGCCAAATTAGCAGATATATTTTGTTTTCATATGAAAGAAAAAAACTTTGACCAAAAGTGTTTTGTATTGATTTAATTTATTGTGGAATGTGTATAGTAGCCAAGTGGTTCTAAAACTTTTTTTATGTTTTTTTACACAAAACATATGTTATGCTGTTATACTTAGGAGTTCTGATCGTTATTCTTGTGAAGTCAGAGGAGAAGAAAATGGCAAATATGTCAAATATTTAAAGAAGTATCTTCTCCGAAAAGAGCCAATATATGAGATACTATTAAAAGTTCAAGAAGGTCAGTTGAAGGCTAATTTTATGTGTGCATAAAGCAAGTTACATTAAAAGCAAATGAGTTCCATCAGTCTACTTATATAATCAACATTTTGTAATGTTGTTACTATATTTGAGTTAAATAATTTGGTCCCAAATATTTATTATATTTTACCACTAACCTTCAGTTGATGCATCTATAATATGAGAAACATATAAAACAAACAAAAGTGGGGCATAGTCTTTCTTTCTATAAAAACAAATTCAGTACTGAATTTTTATCATGCATTACTGTTTGAGTTTTAAGACTTTTTCTTTAAGTGTATGCAAAGGAGAAACTATTATTCATTGAAGGAGAATTGTTAATTTTATTAGGTTTTACATATCACAAAGTTTGAAGTAGAGGTTACATTTGGTAAATTACCAACCAAATGTTAAAAATGTTCTCTGTGTACAAATGGTCTACTAAACCAAAATAGCTAAGGATAAAACACAGTTCAGAATTCTGAAAAGCACACCAAGTTATTGCTCTCTTTCCTTGTTTATGCTTTTTTAATGTATATCTTTTGAAGTTTTGTTTGATAATATAATTTCTAGATTTTTCCACAAGTTGTAATTATTCATGTGTGATTAGTAAACTCTGAGTTGAGATCGTTTTTTTGATAATTTTTGCCAGTTAAAGAACCTGAATAAACACTCCCCTGTTATCACCAAACAGCTTACAGCAAAAAGAAAATACAGCATTTGCAGCTCAGTGTTTTAATATTGATATTTGAAATATTTAAGGATTTTCTAAGTATATTTAAATGTAAACTCTGCTCCACAAGTCTTAGAGGACAAAGCATGTGCAAATTGATTTTGCCAGAGGCTGTTTCTTCTCTGTTTATATCAGAGTATTGCCCACAGGCAACTGTTGATGTGTGTGGACATAAATAATTTATAATAAGTACTAGTGAAAAGGTAAAAACATGAAATTATGCACATGAACCAAAGAAGGTATTTTAAGATTATTCTACAAAGATAAGTTCATTTCCATTTCTTAATTTTAAATATTTCATTGCATTGTACTTTGATAATAGCTATAGTAAGTGATACAGTGTAGAATATGGAAAGTAAAATATATACATATATCTTAAAAAAATATTCATTTAGAATGTTCTATAGATCATACAAATGAAGTGTGAAAACTGTAAGATATTAAAGAGTAATTTTATACTCCATATAAAAATTGCTTTGTATGTGAGGTGTTCAGAGTATGAATGCAAGTAAGTTTATTAAATAAATTTTTATTAGAAACAGTAGAAAAAGTAAAAATTAAATGTTTTATTTTTTAAAATTTTATACTGTTAAAGATTCTGTTAAATTTTAAACAATTTCATCCTGTAGTTTTATTTTTGAAATGAAATGTAATGATGGTGACATTAAGTCTTTACAGTACAAGGACATGGCAGCCATAAGGTTAAGCTGCAAAGCTTATGTTTCCAAATTTCATATTTTAGTCCTTTCATATAAAAGTTCAGCTAAGTTGTTGGATCACAAAATTCACATTGAAGGTAACTGACTTAGATGCTGCATTTATAGAACATAATTTGTTTTTGCTGATGTTTTACATTGCCCAAATCAGCTCCAATTTGCATCTTTTCTTCAGCTCAACTGCAGTTGATTTTTCTCTTAAAAAAACCTGACTTGTGTTTTGGTAGCATATTTGATATACATTGTGTCATACCTACCACTCTTTGGAACATTTGAACTTTCACCAAGTTCTGCATCATTCTATCTAAACAAGGCAGTCATATTATGGAAAATATGGACGTGATGTGTGCACAGAAGATTAAAGTTGATCTGTAGACTTATTTGAATTTTCTTATAATTATATATGACTTTATGTCTAATATAACTTACCTGTTATAACCTTTATGAACAGCAACTGTGAAAGAAATACACCCCACCTTCTCCAGTAAATTGAAAAGTCGGTTGATACATTTGAGTCCTGCCTGCTTATATATATATGTGTGTGTGTGTGTGTGTATTTGTGTGTATGACACTGAGCTCTGATGTATATTTGGACCGATAGTCTAATTTTACCAAAGCTTACTTCTTGAACAACATTTCTCAGTAATTGGTATGGGCCCAGTAGGTGCTTGGCCTGGGTGTAGCCACATTCTTTGCTCCCTCCCCACCACCACCACTAGTAGTCTTAATTGTACCTCATGTTACATTCCGAGTACTTGACTCTTATACCTTGAGATTGTGTACCAGTCCATGGTAGAACTTGATGTTAAGGTTATGAACTAACATTTTGATTGTGTACTGTGTACCAATTCATGGTAGAGCTAGAAACTACTATTATGAATCAACTTTTTGATTGAAACCAAGGCTACTGTTGAAACAGCTATTATGATAGAGAATTTGAGTCATGTTTTTTTTTAGTTTTGCTGACAAAGGGAAAATGTCATAAAAGTTAAAGACTGTGCAAGTTTGAGGAATAGAAAGATTTAGTTTACATAAGTAAACTAGTCAAAATTTAGGAAAACTATATGGAGATAGTCTTTATGCAGCCTCTTTGTAATAATGTTAAATGCACCTTTGATTTGTCTTTTCTCTTTGAAATCTTTGTAAGTAGTAAAATGTACAATTTTTTGTGTTAATACTTTTAAGTATTATTTCTGAATCCTAATGTTTTTTAAACATTAGGATTCAGAAATAAAAAATAAATCTAACCTGTTTTTCTTATCTTATGATAAAGAACTACTGACATAACTCCTAAGACAAATTTAGGTTGTACATTAACAACATTGCTTTTGTCAGCAGTAATTTTTGTATGGGTAGATAATTTTAAGATAATTTAGATTTCTTATAGTTATTACATTGGTGCAAAATTTCTAAGACTTTTTAGGCTAAAGAAAATTTATTAAAATCTCTTTTTAACCCTGTAAGTTTTTGCCATACATTTCTCTTAATTGATTATTTATAGGTTTCAAATGACTGCTGATTTTCAAATAGCAAAGAATATTCTTCATAATTCACTTGTTTTTTACCAAAACTAGATTGTTTTGATAAAAAAGTAATTTTTACAGCAGTTAAAAAGTACCTGTTGTTGATATGTGCTTTATAATTGCACATTTGTGTTTTTCTGTGGAGTTAGAACCACTAAACTTTATCTTATTTTGTATGTCTGTTTGTTACTATATTGTAGATATGGAGCTTGACGAGCATGTAAGTGAGATGCAGTATCCCTCGATGGTTTGTAATCTGTCTAGACGTTTAAGCTTGCTTGATCCACTCAATAGAAACAGCTCTGATGATAAGAATTACGAAGCATTACTTCTACAATGGCAGAAACTTACAGGTTGGTGACTAAACTGTATTTTCACATCTACTATGACATATCTTAGGTATAATATTAAAAAAATTTACAACAACGAATATCAAATGATAACTTGTGTTTATTAAATCAGTTAAAGGCATTAAATATATTGAGTATATTCTTAAACAGAGAGTGAAATATGCCATTGTCAGTTTAACATTTATATTCATGTTTATTGAAAAAGTCAGTATTTTAGGCATCACAAGTTATAATGTTCACAAAGATCAGTAATCAACATAGCAGGTTTTAATAAAGAAAGTCAGTGATAACATGTTGATGTGTCCTAAAAGGAAAAGCTTAAATATTAAATATTCTTATAAATTAATAACATTGCTTTGTTTTGATGTAATCAAACACTCTTAAAGTTAATTTTTTTTAAAACTCTTATTCACAAATAAATATTTTCAGATGTCTCATGTCTGATTGTTAAAGTCACAGTAAATTTATGAAAGATGAATGGGAAATTACCATAATAAGGTTAAACAAAGAAATTCGCAACAGCAGTGGCATTTGAAGTTCTTTCAGGCAGATTTGGAATAAAATAATCTGTTTTTATTTTCCTTTTTATTTGTCATATTTTTATGTATCAGTAATACAAAACATTTAGTACATACGCACTTTTATTTAGTTTTAATACTCATCAAGATCTCTATCAGACTTACCCCCACATTGAGGTTCTTTCAGACAGGACTAGAGTAAATTAATGTATGAGACTTTTGGCTTGGTAAAATACATCAGTCAAAAGGGGTTTATCTCCTGAGTTCAAATTTGTAATTAGATCTCAAATCAGTCAAGAAGTGACAGAACTGTGAGCTAAAATTCTGTACTTAAAACGAATAACAGCCATTCTATGAGCTGCTGTGAAATGGCTAAAAATGTATCACCTAATATTAAACAATTTTTAGATTTATGTGAATTACTACTAGAAAAAGTATGAGTAATGCATTTTGTTGTACATATGGCTCAAAATTGTATTTTCATATTTAACACACATGTGTGTTTCCTTATAGCAAACCCACATCAGGCTATCTGCTGGTTCCACCAAGGAGAATCGAACCCCTGATTTTAATATAAATCCATATCCATAGACTTGTCACTTTTTCAGGGGGCATAGGTTGAAAGCTGATTCACAAATTGTTCTATCGGTGCAAAAATTGTTATCAAACAAATAAAGGAAACACTAACCTTGACTTACAGTTAGATGTCAAATTAAAATGCTCTTTTGAAACTAATCATAGCAATAAATTTTCAAACTTGATTGTCAGTGAACTATTGTGTTGTAGGAACTAAATATTAAATATCATACTCCGATAGAGTATTTATTTTGTACCTCTGAGTTATAATTTTGGAACTCCCTCAATCTGGTTGAAGTCATACTAAATATGGCTGTGGTATCACAATTTATAACCTAGTTATTTGAAAAACCGATCTGCTTGTTTTTGGAAAACCTGCATGATGACCTGTTTTCTGATTGGACAGCTGCAAAAAATCACTTGTAGAAGTCCGTTCTGTATGTCATCATATTCCTGTTCTTTCTTTTTTTTCCCACTGACCAAACACAATCATCTGTTGTTGATTTTTTTGTTGCTTCTGTGGACAAAGTTTTAAGTCTTTTAAAACACTTGAAACACATCAGTGCACTTTTGCTTCCACATACCTGCAAATCTCTTGTTTTTGCAATGATCAAATGACAGTATTTTTGACTTGCCACAGTGATTCTGATGTAACCAATGTTGCTTTAGTAAATGGGTGTTTACAAAGCTTCTAAAGAGGTGATATTGAATGATATTCTATAGTTATAGTCATGCTTTTGTAAACTCTTTGCTGTTAGTGAATTGACAAATAACTTCTCCTCATTCAGAGATTATCAGATACTGAATAAAAACATTGAATTTTATTCAACAGCTTGAAAACCTTAATTTTATTTTGTTCTATATGTGGAAGAGTTTGTGTTGCATCATCTTTTATATTTTGGTGTGTAGGTTATAAACTAGTGATGATCATGTTACATTGTGGATATCTTTTACAAACTAACAAAACATAATTGTAATTATACTTGTTGTGAGACACCGTTTTTAACACTACATTTTTAATATTGTCCCTTATGACCTGTAATGATCGTGTATGCACAAGTTTCAGATATTCTAGGCATATTTAAAATTAAGGTTACTTGTTAGAATGTTATCAGTACCTAAAAGTTAACTCTGTGTCGTGAGATCAACTTACTGTGTTTTTTTAGAACCTCCAGCTCCCTGTAAGTTCACTAACAAGGAAGATGGAGTTTGTTTGGATATACGGTTCAGGAAACACTTGGATACCTTCTGCAATGCTATGGATGTGATCATAAGGGTTTTATTGGAAGACAAGTCTGCTGAAAAATTGAAAGATTTTGAGATAGATATGATGCTACAAGTATGTATAATTTGAGACTGTAGTAGATGGAGTGAACAGCTGTTTTGGAATGTGTTATTAGTTTAAGAGATGTGTGTAAAATATGAAATGAATGTTAAATACTTTATAGTTGTTTTTTCACTGTTTAGACAGGTAGAAAAGAAGTAGAAAGCTATGCACTGTGCTTTTGTCCTGCAACTATGTAACTGTGAAGTAATTGATTTTCTTATAAAATGGATGTACAGGGACATTATTTTGAAAACAAAAAAAAGCTTTTAATTATTAACTGTCATCATGTGGAAAGATGTATATTGTTACAATATTATTAACTGCTATGCTCAGATGAACAATCCTGTATGCATTTTTTTAACAATAAAATGTGCAAGTAATAGTAAAGAGAAGAAAGAGGTCTCAATGCCTTCAGAAAATACCAATAACAATGTTTTATGTGGATGATCAGATAATTCTGGTTTGTCTCATGAAACAAGATGAGCGAGTGTTTTTAACATTTTGAGAAATTAAAGTTGGGACTGAGGGACTGCTGCTGTTTACTAATCCATATTTTAACTTAAAGCTATTGTTATGAATAAATTTTTGGTTTGGACTGAGGAGGCTTCTAATGTGTAGTTGTAGTTATTGTATCTAAAGATACCAGACTAACTTGGTGAAATGTTGTACTCTTAAAATTATGCTCTGTATATCCACCAATAAAAAGGTTTTAACATAACAGGGAACTTCGTTAATTTTTTAAAATACAAATTGTTGTCAAAAGGTAAGGAAAGAGTGTAATAAAGGGCATTGTTTATTAAAAAGTATAGATAGTATTGTCACCAATTTAATTAATCCATTACTATATAATTTGATTGTTTCATGTTTTTTTTTCTTATTATTATGAAAATTTTATGTACTGAATATGATGGGTCATTTTGCTGTTTTTGTTATTTATTGCATGGGAAATTTATCGTGCATTTCACTTCGTAATTGTTAAATATTTGATAAAAATTAAAACTACAAGAACTATAATCATCACAGTCATGTTACTTTTAATGCAGAATTCAGCTGAAGTTAATTGTGTTAGAAACTGTGTGAAGACCATTCAGACTACTTCATATGACCTTGAAACAGTCTTTGCCATCACCAGTCTTCAAATTCTTCAGGTAAAAAGACACAAAGCAAGTTCAGGTGAATTAAGAACCAGGGAGTATGTGCTTCCTCCTTGTATGAGTTTGGGAAGAAACAAAAGGGTATTTTAAAGTCCTATAAAATTAGTTTTCCTCCATTTTATCATTGCTGTAATTTAAAAAAAAGTTTATTGAGAACTTTTTATGATGAATATTTACAGAATATTCAACTCCATATATTCTTTTTTTTTGCACCATACATTTTGTTAAGCAACAGGAGTTAGGTAAAGTTGGATTAATACTGTTAGATACACCTTGTGTGTTGAATATATCAACTTTATTGCTATATTTTAATAAGAGTATTATTATTCGAGCTTTATACTTTAGGATTCAGGTCTTTATTTGACCTTTTATCTTCCTAAACGTTAGTTTGTGACTGCACTGTTAATACTGTTTTGCTACTTCACTCAGTATCTGACCTGTAATGTGTGCCTTAGCAGTTTATCTCAGATGTCACTCAGACTCCAGTAAGACTAAACTTGTGACATTTTAGAACTACTTTATTATAATTGTTTATAGATATAGATAATAAATCAAATTTTGATATTATACAAGTTTTAAGTTATTAATTTTGTAAGGAGTTGTTTAAAGGAATCTTTGGTCTTCCATAGGGTGATAATAATGATATTTGTTCTCTTGCTATTTCCTCTTTTCTTTCTGAGAAGTATGGAATATAATATAAATTACTTGTTTTAATATAGGTACAAGACAGTATAATTTTTATTGCCTTCAATCTTATTTGATTACAGAGCCATAAACTAGAAAATCTGATCCACTTGTCATGCATGCCTTTTTCATGCACACTTTCATAAATTGCTAGTAGTTCTCTCTGATGTTTTATGCTATATTATTTGTAACCAATGGAAAGCCAAAGTTTAATTCTCTAAATAACTATTATGTTATCTAGTTTTCTGTACATAGAAGGGTCTTTTTCTTAAAGTATTCACATTAGCAAGTTTAGCTGCATATTTAAAGGTTCTTATTGCATATTTAGAGAACCAGATAAATTATGATTTTTATAGGATGTCATTACTTTGTGTGTGTGTGCATGCATTATTACTCTGTCTTCCTAAATGCTTTATATAATTAAATATTAGGTTGTCCAGAAATAAATGTTGTTTTTGAACTGCAAAGTCTGGAAAAGTATAAACCAGTGTTTATTCATTTCAACACAGCTTTGCCACGTGTAATGATGCTGTTTATGCCCCTGCTATAGAAATAAGAATTTCTATGGCCAGTGAACTACCTAAAACCTTCTTCCACAGCTGTCTGGTTTTGAAAGCAGTTATTGTTCAAAAAGTTGCCAAAGTGCTTGAAAACATGAAAATCTGTAGGGGAAGGGTCTGGCGAATAAGGTGGATGAGATAGAACCTCAATTCTCAATTCATTTGATTTCTGGAGCATCATCCTTAACATATGGGGAAGAACATTGTCATGAAGAAGAATAGGGCCCCTTTGATTGACCAGAGCTGGTTGTTTCTTACACAACTTTCAGTGCATTTTGGCCAATTCTCAACAGTATTTGTCTGCTGTGATTGTTTACCCCGGATTCAAAAAGTTGTAATGAATGATACCAGCCACACTCCACCATGACCTTTCTTTGGAGAAACTTAGGCTTTGGAAAATGCTTTGTGCTGATTTTTTCCAATTGTCATACAGAATTCACTTTTCATTGCATGTGACTATCTGTTCAAGAAATGGATCATTTTGGTTCTGCAGTAGCAGCGTAGAGCAGTCTCATAATGTTGATTTTCAGTCAGCTCATGCTGTACCCACTTATCCAATTTTTTTGTCTTTCCAATTGCACAATCAGGTGGTTGGAAATTCTTGATTTGCTTGTGCGTAGCTTTTCTACAAGCAGGGGTCTGTCCCAACTGCTTCCATTAATGTGTTTTCATCTAAGGATGGCTTTTTTCCATGATCTTTGTTACCTACAAAACTTTCATCTACACTTTGAAACCAACACTGAACTGTATGTTCAGTAACAGATCCATGGCCAAATGCCTGGTTGATGTTCTGTGTAGTTTTGGTGGCTTTTTGTCCAAGTTTAAAGTCATAGGGGAAAGTCCTTCTTGTCCATGCTGCCTTGGGGGTTGTGAAACTGAGTAGAGTTGAAACAGCAGATAATTAAGACACCTTGTAAGCAACAAACATTGGATTAAACCAATTCAATATTCAGCTTCAAAATGTTGTTGGGAAAATTCCAACATTTATTTCTGGACAACCTAATAAAAAGTTTAGTTTTCATCAGCAGTTGACAGTAACGAAACATGAGGGCCCATATAAGTATTATTTATTGTTTTTCATGTGTATTCTTTACAAATTGTTATAAACATAACTGAAATGTAAAAATTAGAAACTTATTAGGTTATAATAATAATAAAAATTTTACAGCTTATGCATTGCATTATGTAATTTGATATGATAACATGAATTACACATTTCCCAAGTGAGTTGTAACTTGTGTGGCAGTGCTTTTAGTTAGACATGATTCAAGGAGCAATAAAACAATAATTTAAATTTAAACAGATATATACTGTTACAAGTTCTAAGCTATTTAGGATAGAAACATTCTGCAGTAATTGTAGAAATAAGAATGGGTAATTTTGTTTTATTTTGATGGCTATGTAGTTGGTCAAATTGACCAAACGGATAATTAGGTTAGAAAAAAATTTATGAAACAAAGTTTTAAAAAAAGTTTGGCATATATTTAGGAGGTTTCAGAGATTATGCATGTGAAATTCCACAATTCTTAGATAAGTTATTTTTAATTTTAACATGAAAATCACTTTGCATTCAGAACAGTCAACAATGACTAAGTTTTCATGGACACATTTTTAGTGAAAAATACTTCATTAAAAACTACTTTGTGTACAAAATAATTTTAATGTTTACTGAAAGCTTGCCAAAATTTATGGAGACACTAGAAGTACTTCAGTTAATAGTATGTATATTTTCATGTTGGTTACAAGACCATTGTGACAGGGTAGATGGATTTTTTCTTGGTCACAATATATTTTTAATAAAGCTTGTGGAAATGTTTGCATTGTGTGTTTTATGACAATGGTTTGAACTTTAATTATATAAGCTGTATTGCATTTTCTTTCTACTGACAAAAAATTTTTCAGCTTTATTTCACAATTGGGCTTGATATTAACCAGAATTAAATATAGTTCATCAGTGTCATTGTACTATGCAAGGCATTGTTTTCTTAACAAATCAAACCTGAAAAGAGAAGCAGTTTAAATTAAATACATTAGATTTAGAATAATGTTTGGTAGAAAAAGAATGAGTTAATTCTGTGAAATGTTTGAAGTGTTAAAGAATGCAATGTTAATGTTGTTTATTCACTGATAATATTTGTGATGGTTTCCAAGATGTATTAAGTAATGGATTTTTGTTGTTTGTATCTACAGTGATTCATAATTCTTTTTTTTTATAACTCTGCACACAAGTACTTTTGCTCTAGAATTCTTTTCACAAGTGTTATTACCCCTGTTAATGTTCTTTGTTTTATCTCTTTTAGGCTCCTTTGAATTTTCAAATTGTTCTTTACCATCAGAACATAAAACTGTGGGAAGTGAGCATGTGTGTTGAAGAACCATTGTTCACAAAAACTGAATATTGGAGAACTCAGTCGATTTCTTAACATCCAAACTACACATAGCATTAAATGTTGATTTTCATTAACCTTCACCAAGTTTGGTTAAATGTCAGAGAAACTCCTCACATTTTTGTAAGCAAAGTGAACAAGTTAAAAAAATAAGGTAAAAGTTAGCAGTGAGTAACCTATAAAACTGAAGTAGTTTTATACTGTTATATTTTCAACATGTTAATTCTTTCTTTATACAATATAATATCAATTCTTTTGTACTTTAAACACGTTTTTCTTGCCACGATTTAATATTTAAGTCATAGTGTGAAGTTCTAACTGAATGGCTTCATTTTCACTGCCAAAAAAAAATTCAACACAATATTTAGACAAACATTTTATTAGCATTTACTGCATAAGTATTATCATCACTTTCAAACACACATCTATGATAATCATTTATTTCGTTTTACTTGTCTTGAAATGATATTAATGTAAAAAAATGAGTATTAAAACATCTAGTCGTAGGAACTGAGATTTGTATTTTAGTAATGCAATTTAATTCTGTATTTAAATTTTATTTTTAAAAATTGTGATGCTGCAAGTAATTAATTGATCTTGAGAACAGATTTGGTTTTTAACTTAAATATAGAAGAAATGGATGTAAAATTTAATGAAGTTGTTAACACCAAGTACAAGTAACTTTTATAAGTTTCTAACTTTTGTAGTAGTAAAAACACAGTTGATTTCATTTATTTTTAATAAAATGTTACTTTGTGATTAAAATCTTAACATGTTTTTTAATTATAGTTTTTTCAGAAAAAATTCAACACTTAAAAAATCTTAGTTTACTAATTTTTAACACTAAAACTTGGTTAAGTACTAAATTATACTGTTATAATAAAACTATAGTTCACCTATGAATTTGTTTTTAACAGGATGTTAGTAATTATTCTTCTAAGTCATTTTACCTATAGCATAAAATTTAAAAAACAGAAAGGAAAAAATCACTTTTTAACCATTAATACATTTGGTAATATTGGTTTTAGTTTCTTAAATGCTGTTTTGTTTATTACCAAAATATGTCAGTTTTCTAAAGTGGTTCTATCGTGATTCAGTTACTATTTAAATAATTATCATCACTTGGCTTTAGAGTTTCTTTGTGAATGCTAATGAAGGAATAGCATCATGGAACCTACATAATCTTGTTCACATTTAAAATAAACATGGTAATAAGCAATGTCAAATCACTGAAGTTTATTCATTCTGCTTTCATTAGCTTGAAAAACTTGAACTGATTTCAAGATATTTACTTCTTAATACAACTGTGGAAGATTGACAGAGTTGTAGCATGCAGTAACCACTCTGAGTGGTATACATTTTGTTTTAAAATAAATTTCAATGTGAAGTACTGAGATGTGAAAACACTTTTATACCCATCATGGTTTTCTTAAAGATACAAAAAGCATAAATGTTATTAGATCAAGAAACTATAACCAGTTCTGAACTATTCATCAGGATATAAATTCTTCTGAAAATGTTACACTCAGGAAGTTACAAATATAGTATAAAACTTAGTTTAGAACATGAAGTTAGTGAGTGAAAATTTCTGTTGTAGGAAAACCAGCAACTGAACGTTCTAAAGCAGAAGACTATTGTAATTCTTTCAGTGGACATTATCAGCTTTGCTTAACATTATTTCTTTATTGACTTTAATTGGTGTATCTCAAGTAAGGTTTGATGATGAATAAATGAAAGACAATTTTAAGGTACATCTTGCATGGCTAATAGTCTACTACACTCCCCTGAGTAAGTTTCAGTGGTTGACATTTTAGTGCAAGCTGTGGGTGATTTTTCAAGATTGTACTTTTTTGGATCCTCTTGAACTTCTGTATTTTGTCCTCCAGTTAATCCCTATGAATATAGTTCAGGTGAAACTAACTGACCTGTCCAGTTACTTTATTATAACTACTTTATTTGGGTGTCTACCAGAAATGTGACCATTTCACTATGAGTTGAAATATTAACACAACCTACTTAGCTTCTAAGTATAAATAAAGGGAGTAGGACAGAAAGACTTAACTGTTATTGTGGATTTCCTGAACTTAATTCTTATAATTGTAGAGTTTCCATTTGTTGCTGCACAATTTATTACATGCAAAAAGAGAGCAATACATTTTTATTGGAGTTCAGGTACGTATTATCTCCAGTTGAAATAAAAAGAATTAACTTCTGAAAGACTGATATTAAATATAATATACAAAATCTTTAATGGAGTTTTAATTCCAAATATTATCTTTTCTGACATGGAAATATGGATGTAGAAAAAACCCAGTAAAATACACATCTTTTCACAGTATGTGAAAAATCTGTGTCCCCAAATTAGAGGCAAAAATGGGTAATCTTATTAAGTTGAAAGCATCAAATGTATTTTATGGATAACAAGTTTACTGATGCAATAGATGATTATAATGAAGCTAGTAAAATACAAAGATTTTAGCATGACAGATCTGATGCATCAGTATTTCAAGTTGCAAAGGACATGACTTGTGTCTTTTTGAAAACGGGCCAGGCATGGCCAAGTGGGTTAAAGCACTCAACTCATAATCTGAGGGTCGCAGGCTCGCGCCAAACATGCTCGCCCTTTCAGCTGTAGGGACGTTATAATGTAACGTTCAATCCCACTGTTCGTTGGTTATAAGAGTAGCCCAAGAGTTGTCGGTGGGTGGTGATGACTAGCTGTCTTCCCTCTAGTCTATCACTGCTAAATTCGGGACGGCTAGCACAGATAGCCCTCGAGTAGCTTTGTGCGAAATTACAAAACAAACCAACTAAATGCATAGCAGTGTACAGTATTAGCAATTCATTATAAATTGTTTTCACTCTGTTAGAATTTCACTTCAGATGAGCCTGAAATTTAACTCAGTTATTACACATAGTTGTAAATACAACCTTAAGCAGAAATTTTGTTATATTTGTAGACAAATATTCAGTCTTGACATTCTTTATGATCTGTCTTTGACAAAATACAAATGTTTTAATTGTATCTGAATAAAAAAGAATTTGTAAAAAACTGCAATATGTGGATGTTTCTATGAAATGTAGCACTGTCAAGCACTGTAGCATTTATGTTATCGTGAATCAAAATATAAATCTGATAGAACTAATTACACAGAGACCAAAATATTTAACCTCGTATGCAATTTACTTTTTCAAATGTGAAGTACTAATAAAAAACAGTTTTAAATTATATTAATGAACTGTGTATTCTTATAGCCTTTAGTAGTGCTATGTAGTGATGATAGTTACACAAATTTCAAAATATACTTTTTAAAAATGAGATTCAAGAAATATCGTTATATAACAATTACAAATTTATTTGAAGTTTTAAACAATGATTATAGTACATAGTTTTATATTACATTAAAAAAGTCATACTATATGTGGCTATTCTGGTCTTTCCATTGGTTTATCCACTGGCTTATCTTCTCAATATTATCTTCCAGATCATCAGGTGTGTTGCTCTGTAACTCATGAACTATTTGAGTGTCATATGATTCTTTTGCCTCATCAAGTAAAGTTTGAAAAATCTCACATTGGACATTGCTCTCAAGTTTGTGTCCTCGGTAGCCCCTGAAATATTTAAATTATTTTTCTGTAAAACAGAATTACCTCTTTAGTAATTTGCGCATTATAAAAATAACCTGTGTAGTTCTTCTGTATGCAATTCTCTTAAGGAAGTGCACTTCAATATCAAGTTATGTAGGACATTTAATGTTTGGTTTTTCAGTGTGCGAAAACCAGTTTTTTTATTTTTTACCAGATTAAATGAAAAAAATATCAGTTTCTTAGCTTAGAATTACATCCTTGACTATTTAATCACCTCATATTACTCTATTTCTTTTCCTTAAAGGTTGAAATTCCAGAATATGAACTATATCAAACTTCTTGGATAAATCCATATTAAAAATTTACTATCTTTATAAATACTTTTATTCATATACGGAGTCTTTTCAATCAAACTAATTTAAGAGTTACCAACCTTGAGGCAAGTCTGTCATACAGTATCGTGTTATTAGTCCTAAGAACAAAAACAACATCAAACCAACGCTGAGGAAAGAAGTCACATCCATGATAATCAATTATCTTTCCACCATCTGCCATTTTATCTTCAAGTTCATCAACCATCTGCAGTAAAAAAAACTTTATAAATTTGCTTCCGAAATAAAAAATGTCCACGAATAGTTAGTCATGTTGTTCCTTCACTGGGATATATAATAAATTTCATTGTACCACAACATTTGCTATCTTGTTGCAAATTTATGAACACGAAGCAAATATGTCCAAATCATCTTTTTTTAAACTGGTTTTGTGTCCTTAACTGTTGATTACAACTAACAAGATCCATATATTCAATAGTAGTTATGTACAGAAAAATACCATCACTATTGCAATTAATTAATTATTGAAAAGTTTTCAATGGCAGTTTAACTGAGTGATTTCATGAAATGTTTTGATCCATTTTAGAGATTAAGTGTTGTTAGTAATAAGTATAAATGCAAAATTATTCAGTGGCAATGAATAGTATAAAAATGTGGAGGTTAAGAAGCTGGAAATCTTTCATTATATATAAATCATGACTTACATTTAAAGTTCTTATTTCTAGGCCAGAAAAGGTTAAGGAAAGTTGGTATAAACAAGATAAAATAATTTCACAATAAGATTATTACAAGAATTTGCTAGATTCCATAAAATTGAAACATACTGAGAAACATCTAATAATTTTTGTGACAACAAGACAATGTGTAAAAGTGTTATGAAATTTTCCACAAATAAAGGCAATGAAATGGAAAATAATAATAATGCCAACATTCTAAGAATAAAAGTAAGCTAACAGAACTTAAGTTCTAGGCATCATTAAATGCTTGAAGACCATCTTTAAATGGAGGAGCTGTAGGCTTAGTCATAAGTCTTGTTCTAACTGAAACAAATATTGTAATTATGAGAGTGGGGAATTATTTAGTTGGAACTGGGGCCTTCTAAGAAGTTTTTCAAATATTTGTTTCAAATCACTGATCTAAGGTTCAAGTCTTCATTAAGATTATTTCATGAAATGATTTTCAGTTACACAGTGATGGTCACCATTTCACTGTGCTATGGTAGCTTACACTGGATTTTTAATCTCTTGAAAAAAATAATTCTTTTTTTCTAACTCAAAAATTACAAGGGGCAAAGAGATAAGCCCTCAGCTAGGTATATACCATCAACACTAACTGTACATAATTTAATTAGTCTACTACCCATGTTTAGAGTTAGGAAATTAAATTATTAATGATATAAAATAACTAACTGATATTTATGACTAAATCAATCAATATTACAATTTATTAGTATTACCAATTAGTAGTATATTAAGTATTCCTCCTACTTAATTCTCAAAATTACAATAAAACCAATCTCAAGAAAATAATAAACTTATCAAAATATTGAGAACTTTTCATTATTTTTGATGCATTCAAGTTTATTCACTTTAATCAATTAATGTCAACACCAAAACATTCAGCAAAATAAGAATAACAGGGTTTCAAGTGTTACTATTTTTGATTATGATTACCATTACTTCTGTTTATTATTAATTAAAAAGCCATGAAATGGGCTGTCTGTACTCTGTCCATCATGGGCATCAACACCCAACATCTTGCATTATAAATTGTTCTCTTGGCTGTGAGAATAATCAATTCTTCAGCCATCCTGATATTGAAATAATTGATTAGTTGCAATGTAATCAACTAATTAGCCTGATGGTTAATTAAGTAGTAAGTTTCACTAATTACCCAGCTCAATCCATATTATTAATTCTTATTACCTATTTCTCTAAATTATCTCAAGAACTACACAAGTTTGACTTGTTCTTCACTGGTTTCTACCAAATGTATTTCAGATATGTACACCACATATCAATAAATATGGTTTATTATGGACTTCAACATTTGATATAATTTATAAATACAAATGCTAAACTTATGAAATTGTAAGTAGACTTAATATTCAATGTACTTATCTGCCTGGCATAAAATAAAGATAAATCAATGTGTGTGTCTGTGTGCGTTTTCTTGTAGCAAAGCTACATTGGGCTATCTGCTGAGCCAACTGAGGGGAATTGAACCCCTAATTGTAGTATTGTAAATCTGGAGACATACGGTTGTACTAGCAGGGGGCAAACCAATGTGAATAGGCTTAGTAATCATGGTAAAAATCATGAGAATGCAACTGCAGACATTTTTTATTACATGTCGCACAGTTAATTCCTTACAGACATTGGGCTTAATAATTTTACTGCTTTAACATCTTGACAGCAAAACTCGGGTAAAGTTATATAAAGTGTAATGCTTTTTCTATAACAAAGTATTAAATTTCCATACAATATTCACCAAATAAGACTATTAACATAATTAGTTCTAGTAATATTATATTAACATCACAGAGAAGCATACTTCTTTTAAAGCTAACAAACAAAAGGCAACCAAAATTTTGTCTTGTATTCTTTTCATAAGGCAATTCATTGTTCATAGCTGTACTCGATACATACTGTCCATAATAAATACAATAAAAGATTTTTAATCTTGTATTTGAAATTATTTAACATTTTTCTCCAGATATATCTGCTCAGAAGACAAAAAGGATTAAATGTTCATATCAAACCTGGTCTTCATCAATGATGGGACATTCCAATACTTCATCATAACCATCATACATTTGGCCAGCTTTTGCTATTTCACCTATATTTAACCATTCTAAACCACAAACCTGACTGATTTCAGAACATAATGTAGACTTTCCTGTTCCGGGAGTTCCTGCAAGAAAAGTGTTCATGTTGTTAGCAATAAGTTTTTAAAAAACAAAAGGGACAAAACTCACAATTTTAAAATACAAATAAAACTAAAATTTAGTTTTAAGTAATAACAATAAAATTCCTAAGTTTTTAAATGTCTGAGAATAGCTTAACATATGCCTAATAAATCATGAAATATTCTTCTCAAAATTAGATCATTTGGAAACTAGTTTTCTCTTAGCAGCCTTGTCTGCTAATGTACATCAACAACAAATTTTCCTTTTTTTAATAAAAAAATAATACATCATTTATGAGAGAACACAAAATGGCATAGCTTTAATATTAGCAATCATCAAAACTTTTTGAAGGAAAATGTTACTGAAAGTTATATTTGTACAGTGAGATTAAATAGCAAAGAATTAAGGCTTCTTTGCTGCTCTTAATCTTTTTGGGGGTTAAAATATTTGAGTTACACACTTTATGAGCATGTAGATAAAACTGTGATAAAATGTAGATATAATGTGTCTAAAATGTTTTGTTATGGCAGTCTAAAAACGTGAACTTTTCCTTCCTCCCACTCCCCATCTAGTTTCCTTTTAAAACTCTAAAATTGTAGTTAATTTATTTGTACATAAACAAAAACATCTACTAAGTAAAAAAAGGAAGAGACAAATATACAGCAATGACAACTAAAACTGTATAAAGATTTTTCTAAATAAACATTAATATTGCTAAAGTACTAAAATTTGAAATTTCCTTTCAAATGTTTTAGACCTCCTAATGCATAAATATCTTTTATGCACTTCATTCCTACAGTTATACACTCTAATAGTCCACAAGCTCACTCTGGATATTTTACCAGTTGATAAAGTGAAAAAAGTTTGAAACCACTGGCCTAAATATAGCACTTCACATCAACATACTTGTGAAACAACAATTAACTTGTATTTAAACTTATAGTGTACAGTAATAAATGTGATGAATTTCTAACAAACTTAGAACAACTTCAGAACAAGTATTGACCACACACACACACCCACACCCAACCTATAAAAAAAAACAACAGAAAAAAGGGTGGGACATGATACTCCTCTTTCCCACATAAATACATTTTAATCTTGACAGTCAAACAGTCTACCCACAAGTAGCTCTTAAAACCTGCATCAAAGCTCATACTCCATAGAAATTGAGTTCAACTGTTAAAAACACTCTTCACAGTTGAAGTTTTTAAAAAGAAATATCATTCCCATAACTTTTTAATTTTAGTTTTTATATTCCATCTTAAAAAAAGAAAAAGTTATTTTTGGTGTTTTTATCCAAATAATTTAAGTAAGAAATTCCCTTCCTGAAACTATTTTAAAAATACTTGTATCAAATTTCAAAAAGTGTTTCAGTAACCTGTTGCAACAGAATTGTATAAAAAATAAAAGTTAAACTAATACACCAATAATTTCTAAAGTTCTGCCTTTCATCAACTTCAAAGACTATGATCCCATAACCAATCTTTCAAGTATCAAAAATCTACTGGTGCTAAAAAATCTGACCAACTTCTTCCTTAATTATTTCCAAGTTTAACAATTTATCTCTTGATGAGCAAAAGTTTCTTTCTCACACTTTAAAAAATTGTTTCAAAGCAACTTTTTGTTATAGAAATAATTTAGAGTACTTTCCTACACATATTTAAACAAAACTATATAAGATTAATTTCATAATTTAGTCTTGGAAAAGTACACAAATTTAGAGATGAACAATTAACTTGATTATTCAGTTATCTATACACATCCATTGCATAAATTAATTAGTTGAAATTATAATTAGATTAATTCCATGAAAAATTACATAATCAAAATTCGTATTTCTAATCATTCAAACTAATCATCTAATCATCCAGTTAACCATATTACCATTATTAGTTACAACCAATTAAATATTATATTGCTCATTTGATGAGTGTCATAAATCATGTAAATGATAAATTTAACTGAGCATGTTTGATAAACAATATTTTTGTTATTCCAAGTAATCAAGTCTCATGAAAACAACCAATTTGCTTAATGTAATTGATACTGTATCCAAAAATTGACTGATCAGCAACTTAAACTCACTTCCCAGCTTTAAAACTCATCTTGCTGTCCCTGTGAAATCTATATTTGGCAAAAATTGTTGATTCATCAAAAAAAGATAAAATCACCAAAACATAGCTTTTACACACCTGAAGAATATCTAAGAATAGTAAATAAATTAAATATCTATTTCATATGTATAGCTCATTTATCATTCAAAGTTTTATGGCTGATGTACTACTGACTTCAGGTTTAAAGTTAGATCTTACCCTCAATTAGATTCTTGTTTTATTTTTTTTAAGATATCTGTGCAAAGCTACACAAAGATTATCTACACAAGCTAAACCTAATTTTAAGTCAACACACTAGGAGAAAAACAGCTTGTCAACATCACCCACCATCAATTCTTGGCTACTTTGATCTTATGGAATTTTTGATTACTTTATAACCCACATATTGTTACAATGTGGGGAGTTCAATTTTGTGGTAACAGAACACAAACCAAGATCTCTTGGGTTCATTAGGAATGTCAACTAATAGGTTATGCTTGATACACAGAGGGGTGATATCTGTATTAACAATGAAAAGACCCTGCATCCAGCCTAGACTGGGACATATTTCTCAATATCCTAATGTTTACAACACAGAAACACAAAAATACATCACAAAAATAAAATGTTACTCTGAAATATGATTTTAAATAAGAATGATATTAAAACACATTATAGTTCCCATATGAGAATATACTAGTTATATTTGCTGAAAATTTTGATAAACTGAAAAAACAAAGAAAAATGTGTTATATGCCACTTGTGTATATGTGCTATTGATACCAGAGGAAACATTAAAATGCTTGTAACTTCCATATACACAAACCTTTCGATCTCAGAATATTGGTACGTGTATCTTTTGTTCTTGTTGTTATTACACACAAAAAACTAAAGATTTTGTATTTTATAAATGGTGTACTGAAGGCCTTATGTTTTTTAACTTTTAAAATTAAAACTGAAACTGTCACATATCTGATTAAAAAAACAACAATTGTTTTAAACTATTTTGCATAAAATGAGATGGCGTAAACTGTAATCTAACATAAACTTATACTTTAATTTTAGGCGTACGCACAAAACTCCTAAACCGTAGAGCAACTGTTGACACGCACGTGTCGTACACTCATTCTCATGACAATACAATTACAAAAGTTTCTTACCACACGTTGTAACTAAATCATTGATAAATAGATAACATCAACATTAAAATGTTTAGATTAATTACATAAAAATCCACTATTATATTCATAACATACAAAAAACTAAGTTACCTGTAATAAGAACATTTGGTAAACTTCTGTTCCCATTCATAATTATTTACTTCCTTGTGATCCAGTACCGTGCAACCGCAAGCAGTATTTAACCAAGAGAGGGCGACACTAATACATACACACACACACAAATATATATATATATATATATAAAATCAGTGATGTCGAGAAACCCACTTATTGAGAATTTTTATGTGCAAAAACGACTCGTTTGGGTTCAGAAAATATTTTAAATAGAAGAGCAAACAACGTTTCGACCTTCTTCGGTCATCGTCAGGTTCACCTGACCCAAACGAGCCGTTTTTGCATATAAAAATATTTATATATAAATAAATGTAAGGTACAGCATTAATATTACTAATCTTCTTAAGGTTAATAAGTATGAAAACTGAGGTCACTACCATGCTGAAACAAGATTGATCTCGGAGAAATCCAAAACATGAACTATTTACTAAGACAAGCTAACGAAGAAAACTTTTGAGAAGAACTGTAAGCATTCTATTGGCTCAATTGTAAGAATGATGACTTATAATCCCTAAATCAAGGTTCGGTGTCCATGGTCAACAACGTTTAATGGGTCACCATTGTGATTAATACATGTATTTCCTAAATTTTGTTTGATATAGTTGATTCATTAAAATACGTGACAAAATTCCAAACTGACAAAAACTGCTGTGAAAATAACTGTTATCAAAGTGTAGGTATATTACAGAGAAAGAAAATATCATATTGGCATGTATAAATACTAAATATGAGTCCTAAAATTGAACGGAAGGCTAAAGTTAAAAGAAATTACCATTGAGTGCCTTGATTCCTGAAAACCAGTGCTAATTAACTCAATTTTACTAAATTAATTAGAAGTGTAAAACACATTAGCTCTGTAACCTAAGTTTCCTTTAATGTATGCCAAAGCAAGAGAAATCTTCATATAAACTTAGCATCGTTGAATACGACAAAGACATGCATTGACAGGAAATATTTCTGAACATGAATATACAAATGATGATTTTATTAGCAGTCACTCCATTGAATATTAGATTTTTTTCAAACCCTTCATAATTATCCAAAACTTAAAGCAGGAATAAAAAGATAAAACGTTTTTATTCCTGGTGGAGATGGGGATCGTATAGAGGAAAAACACTATTAAAACTGAAGAAATGGACTAACAGATTTAATTTGATTTTTAACGATTGTTGTAACCATAGTAATATAGCAAAAAATGCTAAATCCAGTAATTAAAGTGGAGTCATTATTATTCTTAGAAAGCTATATTAAAAATTTTATTATATATATGTCAGAGAAGAAAATTTACCTTCAGAGTTTGACTTTAAATGACTTTGCATCACAAAGTAAACGTGTTATTATGCCACTTGCTCACAACCTACCTATTTTAATTTTATCAGTGAAGTTCAATTTTCATTTACAGTCATATGTTTCTCAGTGTAATTTCTCTACAAACTTCGAATTATTCACTGATATTGTTCCCCTTATCTCTTTGTTCCACATAGCTAGAGAGCTAATCTTGGCGATACGATATTCTTAAATGTGATCTCTGTGTGCATTTATTCTGTTCTAGTGAAAAGTTGTAGCAAGCTGTGATGAATGATGATATATATTGCTATAACCAACGTTCATTTAAAAGAACACAGGTTGCATTTCCAAGATCCCAAACATACATTTACAATTCTTTATACAACCAACCAAAGTAATTAAAAACTGATTTGCTGCAACACGGATAGATGGCACTCCCACTATAGTGCTGATCTGTAAACAATTATAGACTCCATTGTACATTACAATTCATGATACAAGATAGATTTTGGATGCTAAAACAATAGAATTGTGGTCAGTTCAATAGATAGGGCAACCAATCCTCTATCGTACAAACTTTGACAGAAATGAAAGAAACAATGATGATGACACAGAAGATCCCATATTTTGCTCAATTTGTTAATGAAATAATAGTTTGTAAATGTTGAATGTAGGCTAAGACTGGTCATTTTGACACACATTATTTAGTCAAAAAAGCAAGCTTGGTAAACTTTCAAAGAAAAAGTCAACAGAGAGGCAGAATTTATCAGTCTTATGTAGACTGCCTCGAGTTATTTAATATCTAACCAATCAAGCTATTGGTGGATTGTTGACTAGAATAGATTATTCAGCCTTAGAAAAAAATATGTTTTCATTACCAGTGGCTCTTTGTAAAGAGATAGAATGAATGCCAAAGTTCTGTATATACTTCATGAGAATGAAAACCTAACTTCCCTAACCCACCTTAACCAAGTGCCTGGACAGTCTAAATTGTGTTTATTGGGGTTTTCTTTAGACATAGACATTGGGTAACAATTAATTTGAATCAGAAAAGAGAAATAAACATTTTTCAGTGCCAATCGTGAGTTCCATGCGTTGGAGATGACGATAACACAATGACTTATCGACTAAAAGAAAAACTAGTCCACTGACTGTTCACCAGACTCATTACACGGAGAAGGAAAACAAGTTTTCTAGGGATGTTATGCTCAGAAATCCGCCAGGAAGATATAAAAAATACATACTCAAGGTTGTGTGAAGTAATTCAGTAGATTCAGCAGATTGCTAAACTTTAACTGTGGAAAGGTGTTTTTTGCTTTTTTTTACAAAGAAGAAAATATAGATGAAACATAAAGAGTAAAGCCTTAAGAACAAGAAATTTGATAAAGTGACAATGTCCTCTTGAAATACAGAAACAACTCAACCAGGAATGAATTTGTATTTGGTATCCAGTTAAAGGAACTTTTTAATTATTAGCAACAAAGTATTTCACTTCCCACACGACTCCAAACTGAAACAATATTTGTTAGCTAGTTTGTTTTGTTGTAAGTACAAAGCTACACAATGGATTGTTCTTAAAAACAAAATTTAGAATTTACCAACTTTTGGCACGTCAGGTAGTCATGAAAAGAACATCCCAATTTTTTGGAGCTGAAAATGCATGTATTACGTTCTTTGTTTAACAGATTTTAAATTTAGAAACGTTTTTGTTACAGTAATAACAATCCAAGAAACTGGTGGAAGTCTTATATTTTTATTTGAATTATAGCTAATACTCCCATATTAATGTACTTGAAAAATGTTTCATCTGAACACGAAATTTTATATTTAGAATTTAAATTAAGCACAAAGCTACTTAATAGGCTATCTGTGCACTGCCTACCACGGGTTTCGAAACCCGATTTTTAGCGTTGTAAGTCCGCAGACATACCGCTAAGCTACTGGGAGGCTGAAGTCTTTTAACTTAGATTTTTCACAACATGCTACCACACAAATGTGGAGCCATTGATAAGAATCAGGAAAATAAAACACGATATATTTGCATGATTAGGATTAATCTGGGAATTACTTTCTTTCTAAGGAAATATGAAAAATAAGGTTGATTTTAAAACTTGTGATTTTATGGATATTCTACTCTTTACACCATCTGCCAGCACACTATATAAACTTTCACGAAACTAAGGATGAATTTCTGACTATAATCACATGTACTGAGTATCGAAACATATTTTTAAGGCGGTAGTAGTACCGCGATTGATTTGAGTTGCTTTGTCGTTTTTTATGTTGAAACGTATCTATATTTTTTTATTTTTTTAAAACAAGTTAACTTCGCCCCGACTAGTACCTTTACTCTTTTTTTTTTGAGAGTTTTAGCGCTGCCTCAAACCAATCTTTATGTTCCTTATTTTCACACCGAAAGCGAGTGCCATTTTTCTGCATTCGTTTATTTAAAAAAATATTGAAAAACATAAAAATTTAGTTTCAGAAAAAAATCCCAAGTACAATAATGAGCATACGTCTTGATGTTTTAATAAAGATGAAGTTTTCTGTTTTTATTTTAGTTAAGTTTCAAGTATCATTTCTCAGCGTGACATCATAACATTTTCTTTTGGTTAGTAAGGAAAATCAGATACTGAAAGAATTAAGTTTCGCTAGATTTAACACTTCTAACATGAAAAGTTGATATGTATGGTGACGTTTATATAGAATCCACTAAACGTTAGTTTTGAAGTGAATAGTAACGATTTATTATGTTACATTTTAAAAACTACTAAATATTTCAAATGATGTAACACTTAGTTTATGCGTTGTTATTTTTCTGTTCTTAATAAATTACCTACAAAGTATGCTATAATTATAAACGTTACATGAATATATGAGAAGATATATTATTTCTGCTTGTTAATAAAATCATTCTTATAAAAATAGAGAACAAAACCAATATACATAAGGCATGTTTCTAAGTTGACTAAACTTAGCTTTACGATGATAATCAATTTAAGAGATTCGTTCATTATATCAAGCGGATAATGGTCGATGCCACAGAAATGTGTTTGTTTGTTTCTGAATATTCTCTCAAATCTCCTCAAGGACTATTTGTGTCAACAGTCACTAATTTTGAACTGACAGTTATTGATGTTGTTTTTAGTGCAATGCTACACAATTTCTATCGCGAGGAATCGTATCTCGGATTTTTTTGCATTCTAAAACTGTAAACTTACTTCTGAAACACGGGGAAACTAAACTGATAGACTAGAGAGAAAGCACTTGTTTAACAGTATCCACGACAACCTCTTTGGCCATTTTAATCAGACCGAAAAGTGAAAGTTGACCATCATCCTTGGTTCGAAATTGTTCAGAACTTTTTTCTTTGCAGTAATGGGATGCAAACACTGAACTTGCAGATCTATAGTTTGGCGCCCTATCACTGGTTCTGTTCTTTATGAGTACAGACTTTGAAAACTCACATTGACAGAACGTTGTTCGAAAAAATAGTAATAAAAAGTATTTGAATTTTCTTATAATTTTTCAGTTTCATTAATACCTTTGTTAGTTTGATAATCTTTCAAAGAATTGTTTTAACAGTAATTTATTGTGACTCTAATGAAGTTAAAATTTTCCCACTTCATTTTCCATTTTTTCTTATTATATTCTTTTGTAAAAGAGCTAGCCATTTTTTGTTTTCATTTGTGTGTGAGAACACAGTTTATAATTTGTTCATCATTGTGCAGGAAGCTGTACTGTACTATTTGCTCCTATGGTATCGGAAGAACATTTGTATCGTTTTAATTCCTGAGACTTAACGCTAAACCACCTTGTGGGGGAAGATTAAAATTGTTTATTTGCTGTTAAGCCCAAAAGAGCACATCCCAGCATGAGCAGGTGGTGAGGGCGCTACGTATAATCTGATAGTCGCGGGTTTGAATCCCCGTCACATCAAACATGCTCGTCCTTTAAGGACGGTTAATCTCATTATTCGTTGGTAAAAAAGCAACCCAAGAGCTGGCAATGGGTGGTAATGATTATCTGTCTTTCCTCTTGTCTTACACTGTTAAATTAGGGGCAGATAGCCCTCGCGTACCTTTGCAAGAAAATTCAAACAAAACTACTTAATTTGTTTTATGTACGCTACGCTTTCTACAAAGCTTGAAACCCAAATTTTAGCGTTAGAAACTCGAAAGCTTTACCACTTACCTTTTGGGATGCCATTGGTTAATCCAGCGAAAATATGCGATCACAAGTCGCGTAGGGATTTTTCAGAATGCTTTCCAAGCTGGAAAATAGTTAAGAACCGCAACACCTTTCAACTAATTCAATAATTTGTTTGTTTTTAAAAATATTGTTATTATTATTATTATCTTAATAGCAAGTTACAACTAACTGAAGATTTCACAAAAACACCTGTCAGTACCTTAATGAATGATCCGTTAGACGGATCTGCGATTTTGTGAATAAAATTGCATACAAAATTATTTATTATGTACATGTAGAACGCGATATGCTTTGTTGCCGAGATATTTATATTATTTTATTTTTTAATGTTAGTTTATAAGTTCTGACTCAGTAAAAGGTTCAGTATAATGCATGTCGTATTTAATGTTTTAAAGTTTTATGAAAGGGTTCCCCAGTAAGGCCAGGTGGTTAAGGTACTCGACTTGTAATCCGAGGGTCGAGGGTTTGAATTCCCGTTGCACCAAACATGCTCGCCCATTTAGCCGTGTGAGGTTATAATAATGTTACCGTCAATCCCACTATTCGTTGGTAAACGAGTAGCCCAAGAGCTGGCGGTAGGTGGTGATGACTAGCTACCTTCCCTCTAGTCTTACACGGCTAAATTAGGGACGGATAGCCAAATAGCCTTGAGTAGCTTTGCGCGAAATTCATAACAAACCCATCCTCTCGAATATTCGGTTAGAAGTTACAGAAAAACAGGAAGATCGACCAATACTGTTTTACGTCGCAAAATCTAGTTTATCTTAATTTTGACTAACTCTGAAGTAGAGAAAAAGACTGGAAATAGGCTTAAGCATGGTGAACCAATGTTTATTTTTACAACAAAATACGAGCCAAAGTTCCTTAAAGGGCAGGTGTATCTAGTACCTTCACTGGAGTATGTGTTCAGAGAAAAATGTTTATTTTGTGTGAATAATGATATTATATATTAATTTAGATGCAGCTGTGAAAATTTTTAGAATCTCTCTCTCGGACTGAAACAACATGCTATGATATACAAAAAACAACTTTTAAGGTACATGCTTCACACACATCATCAAGAACCACTTTAACAATCAATCAATGTAGTGGCCTTGGAATATCAATTGACATGCCAATGATAAAGATCACTGTCCATATTTGTAGAATGCCACATACTGCAGTAATACTTCTTAACAGAAAACAGTTTGATGCCCTCGATTACCAATCCAATACCGTAAATAATGACTGCAAGAGAACTTAACGAAAACCTTGACTAATTTACCATATTAAGCATAAAAGATTCGAAGTAAAGAAAAAATTGAAAAAAATTGTGTTTTAACTGAAGGACTAAAATCGTGCAACAAGCTTATTAATCATATTATTTATCTCCCCTTTAATTGGAGGCTTAGCCTGGCCGCCCCTAACTTTAAACTAACACACCAAATTACATTAAACTGTGTATCAGTCTAGAAAACACAGTAATTTACAAACACGAGCAAATATCACAAATGTAAAAATCACAAGCTGGAATATCAAAGGCAAAGAAAGGCTTAATCTTTAACAACGATACACACTAAAATAAACTTTCTAAAATCGATCTGTAACAATAGAAGAACCAGTGTGTGTGTGACCGCCATTGCTCCAAGGAGAAAGAATAAAGAAACTTCTAACTTTTCACACTTACTAAAGGGATTATGACGATGTGCATCTGGATATTAATTTTCGAGTTTGAGTTTGGAAAGATTAATTCATTTTTGTCTTATACTCTTAAGTTCATAATCCTGCTTCCTGGAGATTTATAGAAAAGTATCATTTTTTTTTCTAATTCTAACTTATTTTATGAACAATGTACGGAGGTCTTTATACCCCATGCTGTTGGAAAAAAGAACAAAATGGTTTTAAAAAATCTTCCAAAATTGTGAGAAATTGATATATTTTAGGAAGAATAAACAAAATTCAATGAGATGTGAGACCAAACATTTTTCAGCCAGTCAAAAGTAATACGGAGAGAAACAAAGACAGTAAGACCTCCCAGAACCCACGGAATACATCTTAAGAGAATCGCCAGGTGGTTAAGGCGCTAGACTCGCAATCTGAGGGTCATGGGTTCGAGTTTACGTCACACCAGAGATTGCTCGCCTTTTCTGCTGTGGTGGCGTTAAAATGTTAAGCTTAATCCCACTATTCGTTGGTGAAAGAGTAGTCCAAACATTTGGGGTGGTTGGTGGTGATTATCTGTCTTCCCTCAAATCACTTACCACTGAATTAAGAAAGACTATCGAAAATATTTCTCGTGTAGCTTTACGCGAAATTCTAAACAAGAAAGATACAGAAACTAGTTCTACAACTGGTTCATAGGTGGCTTAACAAGTTCACTTGTTAAACTTTTATTCGAATTGTTAAGAAAAAAAATCCATTTAGCTATATTAGCTGAGATGTAGAGATGAATGTGCATGAGAACCAGTAGCAAGCAGAAAAGCCCAAATGATATTAGTATTCAGGTCATTAAAAATATGAAAATGTAAATATTCCTTTGTACCTGTTCTAAAACTACCACTACATAATATACAAGTGTTGTGACACCACTACATTTACTTTCAGAGCCTTTCACACTGTTATATAAACTGTCCTAATGTGGTAACACTGGGACACAACTTCTGTTCTGGAATAATAATTCAAGTCTAAATCATACTGTTTTCAACCATACTTTTTCTCTATATAATCTTCAGCTGTGACACTGCTACATACTGTAAACTGTTCTCAAGGACTAACAGTGCTGCTTAACATGTTTTGTACTTAAACCCTCACAAAACTAGTTATATTTGTAACACTGTCTTTTACCATAGTATGACTGTTGTGTAACAATAGCAATAGTAAGTCCATTACTTTGTTCTCCTCAACTCTTCCACTGCCATTTCCTCACTTTTCTAAAGCTTTGTTACTGTTCTATTTAGACGGTAGTTGAAACATCAATGAATAGATAATGTTGTGTGTTACATATTTAAATTTTTTATTGTTGTTTTGCAACAGGGAGGTTTGAAGTCAATATGACAAGTGGCTTAAAGTCTATACATTTCTTCTGAAGTTAACATTTTTGAGCACTATAAAATTCATGTTAAGCGAGAGTAGATCATTATCAATTTCTGATACACTAAGTAAGATACAATGAACTAGAAATAGCAAGTTGTGCGTTTAAGTTTATTAGTCAGCTCTATTTTAAAATATTAATATTGTGTTCTCAGTGTAATAATAGAAGATATCCTGAATATTGTGTACAGTGTGAAGAGTTAATATTGTTGCTGTAGTGTCTACTATGAACTCAGTCTTATCAGTTATAGATTAACTAGATTAAACAGTTACTTAAGTCCACAGTGTCACTAGAGCACAAAACATGTTCACAAGTTTTAAAAACTTCCACAAAATTACTCATGTTTCTTAAATTAAAATTAGACCTGAAATTATAAACCCAAGACTTTAAGTAATAAATCACCCAAAAGAAATGTAATTTCCATGAAAAAAGTGTAAAACATTTCCTAAATTTTTAATGTTTGTTCTAAGCTGAAAATAAAATGAAAATATTTAAATTTATATCTCTTTAATCAGCTTCACTCAAATGTGTTACATATTCCTTTTAACAGTGAATTATATAAAGGCTAAAAACAGTTTTCCTGATGTAAACCTATAAATGTTTTAAAATTTGTTCAAAACCCCAAGTTTTTCTTTCCTTCAAACATTCCTAAATATTTAAATTTAACTTGCAACTACAGAAAAATATTGAACATGAAAATGAAAGACAAGAGGGAAATAATCTAAATGGTTACCAAAAATGCAGTATCATACACACTAATGATACAAATATATTTAGACATTTAATCAGATTAATTATGCAGCTAACACACAAAACTAAGGAAACACACTAGGTGAATCTGTCTTATTGATGTTCAGAGAAGTAAAAAGTTTTTTTGTTTTTTTTGTCGAAGTAGCTAAGTATTTAGAAGCAGGAATTATCTTTTGATTACTAAATACCCAGCAGTTCAAAAATGTTAATATCAGAGTTATGACAATGTTTGATATGACTTAAGGAATGGCTAACATTAGGTTATAAGATCGGTTTGTCTCCAAGCTCAACGAAACATTGTGAATAAAACATTTGCAATAAAAGTATAAAATCAAATGTCGTTGTTCAGTAACTACTGGCATGTTTGTTTCCTACAAGCTGTTAGTAAAGATCCTCGAAACACAAGATACCCATTAACATACAATTTCACTATTGTGAATACTGATAAACTTACAATATGATAATTTATATAATTTGTTGTATTTTTTGAAATTTTCATTGTTATAATTATAGCTTACCAGTTTTTAAATTTTTGAACTCCCAGGTTTACAGTAGTTGAAATATTGGTCCTTAGTAGTTTAGAGCGAAATTTAAAACAGAGAAACAGCACACGAGAATGTCAGAAAAGATTTGAATAAATTTAGGGAAATAACATCATAAAAATAAAAAATTTACGTAGGGTAAAATATAGAGTTAAAAATTCCAAACTTTTCCTGTACTCATACAATTTCAAGCTATTGGCTTTGGATTGTACACAACCTCTCGGAAAATAAAGTTTTTTTTACAAAATTTGAATATCATAAATGCGGAGAATGAAGCACAAAGCTACATAATGGGTTATCTGTGCTCTGCCCACCACGGGTATGGAAAACAGGTTTCTAGCTTGTGTGATGACTGCCTGCCTTCTCACTAGTCTTACACTGCAAAATTAAGAATGGCTAGCGCAGATAGCCCTCGTCTAGCTTTGCAAAAAATTTAAAACAATCCAAAACCAAATTAATTTAGATAAATAAATTTACGAGAATATACATGTCTGCACAGGAGACGGAGATATTAATCTGGGTCTAATAGGAAGGAAATTGATACGAAATTGTAAATTATGGCTTCTTTATATGTGACCATAATTGTGCACTAACCACATGCTTATGACAATGAAAGTTTCTAAACATTAACGTTTTGTTCAAACCATCATCCAGATACAAATCTAACAGAAATAAAGTTAAAACAAACAAAGCAGTATTGCTTGTGTGTTAATTCTTTCCCCTGGTTATACATTTACAGCCAGCATCTAAACTGTATCTCATACTGAAATAAAGCTATGAAAGTTTTCCTGGTAGTTGTTTTCTCCGTATAATTGTTCCATTTGTGTTATTATATAACAGTCAGGAATGACTTTGTGTAACGTCCATATACATAAGAATGTTAAACAGATTTATTTATTCATACATGCATACTGCCATATGTCTCAAAATTATACGTCATTACATGCACTGGTAATTATAAAAATGCTGCCTTTTGCTAGTGCACTGTTACCACGATAACCAACAGGGCCACCTTCAATAGCTATACCTCAATATCTATTTCGCTTTAACACGCAAGCATCTATGAGCCGTATTAAACTAAACTCATTTTGTTGGCATAATAATTCAAATAATTTCTAGTAGAAATCAACCAACTCAAGACTTGCAACTGTACTTCCGTTGGCCTGTGCTTTTATTACTGTATTTATTAACACACATTAAGAATAAGCGAGTATAGTAATAAGTAATACGCAATAAAAATAAAAATACTTTTAATTTTCTAGAAGGCTGTTAACACAGTTACAGCTCTACGTTAATATTTTATCTTTTTTTTTGAGTAATGAAAATAACTGCATATAGCAAACCCTGTATCACTCGTAATTAATTAACTGCTCAAAATTTGAAACAATACCAATCATTGATTAAGCTCAAACTATCTGATTAATTAAATTTTACTTCTAAAATTTAGCTCATTATGAGTTTTCCAGTCTGTTATACAGTTTCCTTGAGATACTTCTCAAACTGGCCCTGCTTGGCCAGGTGGTTAAGGTACTGGACTCGTAATCTGAGGTGCGCGGGTTCAAATCTCCGTCACACCAAACATGCTTGCCCTTTCAGCCGTGGGGGCATTATATAGTTACAGTCTATCCCACTATTTGTTGGTGAAAGAGTAGCTTGAGAGTTGTTGGTGGGTGGTGATGACCAGCTGCCTTCCTTCTAGTCTTACGCTGCTAAATTAGGGACGGCTAGCACAGATAGCCCTTTCGTAACTTTGCGCAAAATTCAAAACAAAAAAAACCTTCTCAAACGCTTTTCTCTTAACAGTTCTTTTAATTGTTTTATATTTATTCAACCAAGTTGATCAATAAAACTGAAATCCATCAAACAATTAAAATATCAATGAAACTTAATTGTGAGAAAAATACCAAGTAACGACTACAAACAAAAAACATCATTCATATCAAAATTAGCACAGTAGCTCACAGATACTTTCCAAGCAACAACAATTCAGTTTTCACTGTTATCTGTGGACAGTGGCATCGTTATAAAATACCTACTGAAGACGTTAACCTTTAACCTTTGAAGAAGATTAACTTTTGAGAATCAATTGCTCTATTATTGAGTCAGTTCAAAAATTCAGATAATAAAAATTAAATGTTTGACTGAAGCATTGTTTTTTTTGATTTTGAAATTCGCACAAAGCTACTCGAGAGCTATCTGTGCTAGCCGTCTCTAATTTAGTAGTGTAAGACTAAAGGGAAGGCAGCTAGTCATCACCATCCACCGCCAACTTTTGGGCTACTCTTTTACCAACGAAAAGTGGGATTGAAAGTCACATTATAACACCCATACGGTTGGGAGGGCTAGCATGTTTAGCGCGACCCTCAGATTACGAGCACACGCCTTAACGCGCTCGGCCATGCCAGGCCCATTGACTGAAGCAAACCAGAAAGAATGATAATAAAAATTGAGAGAAATATGCACAATATAGCATTGTTTGTATCAGGAGTTTGGCTGATAGCTAGATAAAAGCCCAAAATTATGGGGCACGATTTTGCGTCAAGGGGGCGAAGAGCGTGAATCTTCAGATTCACAGTCCGTCAGCATAGCTTTGAACGTTGTTAAATACCAAACTACACAATCAGTTATTCGTGCTATGCCCACAGAGTGTAACGAAATTCGGATTTTAATTTTATAAGCCCACTGAATTATTTTGAGCCATTAGAGAAGTCACAATAACAATGACTTGCCTTACTCGAATGTCATCTGTAACCGAAAAAAAATTGGAGCCATTATCTTTAGCTCCAAATATCCTGAAGAAATGTGTTGTTGTTTTTTTTTCTCGTTTAAACACAAAGTTACAAAACAAGCTACTTGCACTTTACCCAATACAGGGATTGAGTCCTGAACGTTTGTTTTATAAGCTCTGGAGTTTGCCTTTGAGCTATCGAATTAATAAATCAGAATTTGTAAAAATTAACACACACATAAATACGTGTAACCTCCAGTGGCTCAGCAATAAATCATGAGGCTTGTAATATTAAAAAACGGCGTTCGGTACCCGTGGTGATCAAAAAACATTGCGTAATGCGCTTAGCTACACACAAAATAAGTATATAGATGTGTTGAAACACATAAACACGGAAAACTTCCACGTCACTAAAAAGCATTAAGAGATATTATATTCATTTTGATATTGTTCGGTTCCTTAAAAACTGACCGTAAGACAACTAATCTATCTTATTTGTGTCAAACAGAACGTGTGTGACCAAGTGCACAGTCAGAAATTCAAAACACTTTAAATTTTCAGTCTAGATGAATATGTTATGAACCACTTATTGTGGCTGAAATCTGTCGATGCTAAAATAGCAGCTATAAATGGTTAAGGGACTCGACTCGTAATCTGAGGGTCGAGAGTTCAAATCTCTATCACACTGAACATGCTTGCCCTTTCAGCCGTGGGGGTGTTATAATGTTCGGTCAACCCAAATATTCATTGGTAGAAGAGTAGCCGAAGAATTGGTGGTGGATAGTGATGACTAGCTGCCTTCAATGCAATTTTACACTACAAAATGCCAAATGAGGATCGGCTAGCACAGATAACCTTCGTGTAGCTATGCGCGAAATTAAAGACAAAAAACAATTAGTTAATTTTAGTTAAGTGGAAATTTTGTTTTACGTTATTACTTACGATGATTTATATAAATACACTGAAGGAATATGATGAGTGAGATTCAGAAATTTGAAATATTCTTCCAGTCCGTCTGTCATAGCTGTTTTTTTCTTCTTGATAGGGAAAATTCCCGGCCTCGAGCAAACGTTTGGAAACTTTTATGATTGCACGAAGGAAAATCCCGTTTTCTCAACGTACAGCAGTAAAAAACGTGCTGTTCTTTTGTTATGAGAGTTCAAAGACGATCATCGTCTGTTTGTTTATCTTTGTATGAAACTCGTTCACCGTGTCTTATGAAATACTTTTTTCAATACAAAAGGGTTTTTTATTTGACGTAGTAAAAATATATACATTAATTAAAAGAAAATAATTCGTTTCTGAATCTATGTACGTATTATTATTTAACAATGGGGAGTTCTTATACTTGTTTTAAAACTTGTCTTAAACTGAGGATTTGTTTGTTCGTTTGTTTGTTTTCGAATTTTGCACAAAGCTACTCGAGGGCTATCTGAGCCAGCCGTCCCTAATTTTGCAGTGTAAGACTAGAGGGAAAGCAGCTAGTCATCACTACCCACCGCCAACTCCTGAACTACTCTTTTACCAACGAACAGTGGGATTGACCGTCAAATTATTATAACCCCACACGGCTGAAAGGGTAAGCATGTTTGGCGCGACGGGGATGTGAACCCGCGACCCTCGAATTACGAGTCGCACGCCTTAACGCGCTTGGCCATGCCGGGCCCCTTAAACTGAGCACTTGCCCAAATTGTCATCTCAGAAGTTCTTAGATGTTTGAAACTTTATCACATTACTTCAGAGAACAGACCTGACATATTTTGTTTGTTGTTTAGCGCATAGCTACATGATAGGATGCCTGTTCTCTGGCCAGCACAGGTGGACTTTGGTATATAACATAAAAATATCCTACGGCGCAAGGGCGTAGATTTTTTACACCCGATGTGGGAGGGGATGATTTTTGCAACCACTTATGTGGACTGTTCAATTTGCAAATTGGTAATCTCTGATAACGTGAGCCTAAAGCTGTAAACATGCAGTCAGAGAGTAATCTCGTTGCCACGATACTTCAAGGTTTTTACGAAGGTTTGTATAAGTGAGGTGTTGTGAACAGTTTTCAAAATGTTAACAGAATAAAGACAAATGTGTCACAAATTAACTGCCACATGAATTTATTCCTGCACACTGCACAGTATAAAAGATGGCCATTGTACTTGACAAGGTTACTAATAACTTTCATTGCATGAATTACGTTTTCAAATATTAATAAAATTAGCAAATACCCTTGATAAGCTTATATCTACTGAAAAACTGTTCGTGTTCTTTGATAAAGATAATTAAAATGTCTTTGCAAACTCTAAAAATTACACATCAATACCATGTAGCACATAATTATTCATACTTTTCACTGAAGTAAGATTCATTTAGTCCTCTGATCTACATGTCCCCAAACGTAGACCTCCTTTGTGATGATCTGTTTATGAATTCTTTCAAAAGCTCTTCTATATTTATCTTGTCGACCTCATCTTTGTGAGTGGGACAAACTGCCACATGATTGAGGCGACACTGAGACATAGTTGACCTTAACCGTCTTGATGCAATAAAATCTGCGTTCACATTCGCAGCTGGATACTGGACACACAAGCAAAATTTTCATGAAAAGAAACACTTCACTAAACATGTGCTGGCTTGTTTCATGCATTTTACAGAAAGCATCCTTCGCACCTTTTAGAGATATTGCTTTTGTTGTTGTTTTTTAACATGGTCAACTGAAACTCGAGCCGTTGTGTAGAAATTTCTGGATAAAAGTTTATAACCGAGTTGTCAATCTTGCCAGATGTGATCATGTTCTCAAGTGCCAGATATTGCCTCAAGTCATTGTTGTCTGCGTTGAATCCAGTGGTCAGATGTTCTATGACTGTGTCCACAAATTCAAAATATTGGCTTTTGTAGTAATCTCTAGCTGTCGCAGGATGGTGTGCTGAGCCATCGTCTGTGATCCTTTTTGGGGGTCTGCGATTGCGTGGTAGTTCAATAGGCACCAGATCTAGAGAAGTTACCTTTTTCTCAGCTTCATCAAATATCTTGTTGTAATTTTCATCTGTTCGCAATACCCGCAATTACTCAACTTTCATTTCAAATGCTTTAATCATGACAGATACTGTCGCTGATTTTGCTTGGAACGCACGGTTTAGTTCCTGTAATGCAGCTAATGGATGCTTAGCCATCAACAATCCTAAAACTGTCTTTCCTTTGTCAAATCTGTCCAACAGACCTCGTGCTTTCACTGCTACATTTGATTTTTCATTTGCTAATTCAGACAAAGAATCAACATTGTCACTGTAGTGATCATTATCATATGTAACTGCAGATAGGTGGCACAACCAGCGTGTTGGACACAGTGGGCGGATGTATTTAACTGGATCACTGTGGCTGTCTGACGATACAATATTTTCAAAGATTGTCTTGTATTTGCCTGACCTCTGAAGCAAGACACCAAGTTCATGTACCCACTGGATAAAAATCTCGAACACATTCATAAGCTTCAACTGCATGTTGCATCATTAAATTAGTCTTGTATGCTCCGCAGTGAAAAAACAAAGCTGACGGTTGCTTCTCTTTTATTTTTGCCTGGAATCCACTGCACACACAACTCATGTTAGTGGCTCCATCATTGAGTCTAGTCAGTACATCAAGTATACTCGAGGATATTGTTTCACCAGTTGTATTGGAAACACTGTACCAACCAAGAAATGTCTCATGAACGTCAAGGTTTTCATCTATGTATCGTACCATATTGCTTCTTGTTCGGCACCTTAACATCTTGAATGTCATCAACAATTAATGCAAAGATTTTACTTTGCTGCACTTTGTATGCTGTATTCTTCAGAATTTGATGGCTGAACATCTCCATTATTTCATTCTGGGCCTGGGGTGATGTGAATGTGGTTTTCTTTGAGAAATAGGCCATCAACTCAGGATCTTCCTCTTCCAGGAGCTTCATTAACTGCAGAAAGTTCTTCTCCGTATCGGTATGTCCACGTAATGCTAAACCTTGATGCAGTAAGAAACGTAAATTCTGAATATTTTGACGAGACTTTTGAACTCTTCCTGATGCTTCTTTTTTCCATCATGTAGCTGGACAGTAACTGATGTTACATAAAGTGAACCTCCTGGGGATATAGCGAATCTGTGCTGAGAGAAGGATTGGTGTTCATTGAATTTCTGTTTTGCCTTTTTCTAGTTGCAAAAACCAGTGGATATGAAGGTATACTTCACTCGGCTCTCCAATTTCCCTGTAAAAAGACCTCTATTTTCCTCCTTGGCACAATGAAAGCATATGACTTTTTGAGTGTGATTGTCGAAATGCAACCATGGGAACTCATTAAAACACTTGACCTGGAATTTGATATTTTGAGATTTTGCTTTCTGTTGTGGTATTAGTAATGTGTCTGGATTATATGGCTTTCCACGCTGTATCTGTAGTGTCAGATTTTTCATTACTGCACAAACTTGTTTCACAACTATCTGGTGTTTCATGATGTGCAATAGTTGCACAAGCATGATATTTCCTCTGTATGGCAAGTTTCTTTTCCCTTGCTTAAGGTTGTTGGATTATCTGAATTTTGCATTTTCACTTGTAGTACAAGTAATTGACTTGCAGAACTGTCTAATATCGGAAAGTTTCAGATGCTTGCTTGTCATAATTGGAATCTGTTTCCCAGAAGACTCAACAGGCTAAAATACAGTCTTTATTGAAAAACACTAACGTACAACGAACAAAGATAGAACACGATGGAAGTAGGACTGAACTGTATTTAAGTCGAACGCGCGAACTTCACAGTGACTACCGAGCCGACTGACCGCCTGGGCATTGTTGGGACAATTATGAGTGTCAGTTTGAACACAAGTAATTGCAAGTTTCTCGAAAAATATTCAATCACAAATATATTATATTCCTGTTAAAACTCATCAAAAGGCAAACACGTTGTGATATAATGTCTATAAGCACGTCTCTTAAATAAAAACACCTAAACAAAAACTAGCAATACAATTCGTGTAGAGGCTTCAGGCCGTTAAAATCGCTCCTTTTGTGTTTTAATTATACAAGAAAATACAATATTTTTACTATCTATGATAAGAGAATATATTGTTCTTTTACCATAAAGCACCAGCACTTTACTCGAGGGCGGTGATAATCTGAAATTTCCTGGATTAATGAGGGCCACAAACACAGGTCTAATGAGCCCTGTTGTAAAATCGAGGCTCAGACTAAAAGGAGCGGAGTGGGGTGAGAAAGGGCGCGTCTTGATCCGAGCGGCCCGAACCTGTCGTTAACTGTACGCTAAACATACACTATGGTCAGAGGATTCGGCAGCTAAGGAGAGTAAGGCATTCGACAATAAAACTGGCTTGACATGCATTAGAAAAAATGGCGTAGGAAAACCGCACAATATACACATTAAATTGATGCAGCTACAAGCTACAAATGGCCTGCCAGATCTAGATTACAGGCAGGGGCGTAGATTTTTTACAACCGATGGGGGAGATGATTTTTGCAACCACTTATGTGGACTGTTCAATTTGCAAATTGGTAATATCTGATTACGTAAACCTGAAAGCTGTAAACATGCAGTCACAGAGTAATCCTGTTGCTACGATACTTGCATGTATACTTAGGCCTACTAACTGATACTTACGAACTATCGTTTATTTCAAAAAGCTTAGAAGCACGCCTATATTAAAGATGTACATTTCAGCTTCTGAAAAGCCTACATCTAGGTCTAATTATGTAATTCGATTAGTAAGAACACGAGAAACACAAGAACAAACACACAATTTGTAGGCCTCTGATACAATTAAACAATTCAACAGACCAAACCGTAAGGGTGGATAATTGTATGTATCATACTCCCCTAAAATGAAGGGGGGATTATACCATCTATCCTCCCCAGGATCTACGCCCCTGCTACGACGTAATCCTAAAAATCTCTCAACTATTTGATATATTTACTTTAGAACGCCTTCATGCTCAAATTGAGATTGATTATATAACTTAATAATCGTTGTTTTAATACAGTGATAATTTCTTTTTTTGAGTAATACGAGTAATCGAATAAAAATCTATCAAATGAAACTTGTTCGCTTAACTGTGGCTGATACCGTTTTGTTCCAGTGTAATTTCTGTAGGGGTGTTTGTATCAGTATCTTGGCCACATAAGTGGTAGAGAAATGGATAATTATCACTTTTCTCTGTTTATTTATACAGATCAGTGGTAAATAATATTTTAGTACGTAAGTTTCTTATTAGTGGGTTCCACTTCTCGTGAGTATTTTACCCCAATAACTAAAATCTGACAAAGGGTTACCCGAATGTCAGAGGCCCAAGCTGAACTGTGAGCTCGGACTTAAAATGTAATTCCCTTTCATCTATTTATCATAATATGTTTTGTATCTTGGTAGGGGAACTCCCAGCTATGAGCAAGTCTTTGCAAAAACTACATATTGTGGTACTCACCTTTTCAATATTATAAAGAAAAAAAATCTCGTTTGCTGATAATTATAATATATAATAATAGAGATTTTTAAATTATCTTTAAAAATATGTGAATAGCTTTGGAGAAAATGTACTTACAAATATTTTCGTATATGAATTTATCCGCAAAGTTGATTTTTAATTAACAGAAACTGTCACAGATTTACTGTTGTTTTTTTGTTGTTTTTTGTTTTTGAATTTCGCACAAAGCTACTCGAGGGCTATCTGTGCAAACTGTCCCTAATTTAGCAGTATAAGACTAGAGGGAAGGCAGCTAGTCATCACCACCCACCGCCAACTCTTGGAATACTCTCTTACCAACGAATAGTGCGATTTACCGTCACATTATTATAACCCTACACGGCTGAAAGGGCAAGCGCGACGGGGATACGAACCCGCGACCCTCAGATTACGAGTCACACGCCTTAACACGCTTGGCCATGCCGGGCCTAAAGTAAATGTCTTTGCCATGACCAAGATCCGAACAATTACTGTTGTACATTTATTTTAATACCTACGTTTATTTGAGTGTAGTTTTTCAAATGCATATGACGTATATTGTTAAGTATTTATTGTACACATCTTTGCTGTTCTCTAAACTTATAGAACATTTTTGGGGGTAAGAATCAACAATGTACGAGTTTGTAAAATAATTGTGATGAAGAGTGTTGTAACCAAGTAAACTTTTGAGAACGTCTCTTAGAAAGGTTTATGAACCGACGCGCCAAAAGACAGAATATTATTATTGTCAGTTACAGTCAGTGTGTTTCAGAACCTGTTACTGTAATTGACGTTCATTAATTGGAAAACTACCGAATTTGATCAGCAACGTTTGTAGATTTCGAACATCACTGGCCATTTAACTTTGTTTGTTTGTTTTGTTTTGGAATTTCGCACAAAGCTACTCGAGGGTTATCTGTGCTAGCCGTCCTTAATTTAGCAGTGTAAGACTAGAGGGAAGGCAGCTAGTCATCACCACCCACCGCCAACTCTTGAGCTACTTTTTTATCAATGAAAAATGGGATTGATCGTAACATTACAACGCCCCCAATGTTGGGAGGGCGAGCATGTTTGGAGCGACGCAGGTGCGAACCCGCGACCCTCGGATTACGAGTCGCGCGCCTTACGCGCTTGGCCGTGCCGGGCCGCCATTTAACTTCAATGAATTAACTTCAGACGTTGGTATTTCTACGAGGACATTAGATATTACAGCCAGTGAAATGAGTGTTTCTAGCTTAGCCAGCCGTCAGTAGAAGTGAGCAGGTGTATCAACAAAAAATTAATTTTCTCTTCGTGAACGTCGATAAAAGATTAAAGTTCTGGATAAGTTAAAAGACTCAGTGTAGTCTGTAAGTTTATAAAATTCATGTAAATAAACCATCATTTGTAACAACTAATAGCAGTTATTATAAATTGTGTTGTATTATTGTTTGTGTATTAAAATATATTTGTGTTAAAAAAAGAAAATTGTGTGCATAATTTATTAAAGGGTTCAACGAAAAGTGAGGAAACAAGGTAGAATTGGGCATGATGTAACAAAATTTCCTCTGTACAACTTCATAATGGGGCGTACCTAACATTCTGCTCATGTCTACTATGTTTATTTTTTTATCCTATATATAATAATCCAGATGAACAAAACTTATCAAACTTAGTTTTGCTTGTCACACAATGACAAGCTGTTTCTGTCAACCGAATTATTAGAAGCAGTACATTTAATCTTAAGTCTGTTTATACAACAACAGAAGAATGAAATATTCGTGTGGACCCACAAATTCTATGTTTTTTCTTTACAATTTATCATTCCTTTTACAACTGCATGCAAAGACAACATGATTTTGCACATTAGCTGTATAGGCAGATTAAAATAAAAAGATTGGTTACTTTCTATACAAAAGCAGAAGAATCATAAACACACTTTTGTTTGTACCCATAAGTATTATAAGTTGTTTGTTATTAAGCACAAAACTACATAAAGGGTTATCAGTGCTCTATATACCACTGGTATAGAAATCCTATTTCTTGCCGTATAATGTCCCTGTGTGAGGTTGTATAGATCAAGTTTTATTACACCATGACCATCCCTACCTTGTTTCCTCACTTTTTGGTGCACCCAATCACACATTTTCTTTGCTAAAAACATACTTTCCCTTGTTCATCCATTTTTTCATACAAAGTGATACAGTCTTGTGCATCACATTATTCATTTGAGCTTATATTCTTTATATATATCTTCAGTGTGGGTGTGCACCACAATATGCTATGCACAAATAATGGAGTTTGTGGTGTGCATATTTTTTACTTGTGGTGTGTTTACACGTTGTAAGTGTTCATATGTGCCGTACATGTGAGGTCATGCTCTATACTGTGAAGCATAATTTTAATGATGTAAAGTGAGTTGTGGCTGTGTACATATACTAGGGGTTAATAAATTAGTTAATTAATTTAATTAACTACTCCACACAATCCTTAATTACAACGTGGTATCTGTGCTGTTGTTCCATTTGTGCAATTACAACCATGACAAGTTTGTTTCTTAAAAACCTGGAAATGCTCAACAATGTCAGTCCATCAGTGAAATTGAGAATTTTTTTATGTAAGGGTATTTTTCAAATACTTTTGGAGATTTATTATTTGTTTGTTTATTAATAAATAGTTTGTATTGAATGTGTGGTGTATCCACCCAATTTCTACTATATGTATTGCTGTACTTATGAAAAACGGTTAAACTGTACACCAACTGATTCTATAAATAGTCAAGTGAAGTCAAGCACACAAACACGGATACCTTTGCTGCTGACACATCCAGAAATGCCCGGAACAATATTTTACCGATATATCTTTATTTCCTGTATTCGAATTCAAAAACCATTTATTTTCATATGATGTTTTCGAGAAGAAATCGGACTCTAAAGTTGGGAACTTTTGCTATTGGACCTATAAATAAAAATTTCGTTTTCATTTGTTTACGTACTCTGGACAGACAGTGATTTGTATTGTAATATACATTAAAGGTTCGAATCCAACTTTTCACAAGTCTTATTGACAATCTCAAATAAAATACTTTTCAAAATGTACAATTTTATTTGATAAGTGTAATAAATAAGTATGTATAGTTTTATCCAAAATATCTATGACTAATATAATTCGATGGTGGTTCTACTCGATCCTTAAATTTGCATATATTATTTCATCGCCGGGGTCATACTGATTTGCTTCTGAAAGGAAGTGAAAATGTTCTTATACATACTTAATTATGAAAGTTCTCAAACTTAAGATCAGACTTATTTACCAAAATACCATTCGAAGGAGATCAGATTTGGATTCAAGACAGAAAAACGCTCTGGTGAAGCGTTATATGGGTCATTTTTGGGTGTAAAAGTTTTCAAGATATCTGTGTGAGCAAATGTACTTGTATTCGTAGCCTTAGAGCTGTAAACACCTATTCTTTCTCACTACTGTATACTAAGTATACATATAAGTGAAACAACAACAACATTAGAACGAAAACAATATACTTACATTCAATAAATAATAATAAGATAAAAATAGTACTATGGTCCTAATTTAACTGTTTGTAGAATTCATTTAAAAATTAATAATTTCATATATCTAATTTTGTTTTCATTAATTTTAAACATTCTCCTCCAAAGTATTTTAAAGTATATATGATTGTTGGATTTCTCCGGGCAAAGATCCCATTTCCAAATCCTCTATTGTAATTGATTATTGATTAATTGTGTCGTAATTAAGTAACAATCTACGAACATTGTACCCATAGAGACGGTAATAGTTTGGCCCAGCATGGTCAGATGGTTAGGGCTTATGACTCGTATTATGAGGGTCGCGAGTTTGAATGCCCGTCACACCTAACATGCTCGTTAATCCCACTATCCGTTGGTAAAAGAGTAGCCCAAGAGTTGGCAGTGGGTGGTGATGACTAGCTGTCTTCCCTCTAGTCTTATACTTTTAAATTGGGTACGGCTAGCGCAGATAGCCCTCGTGTAGCTTTGTGCGAAAATTCAAAACTAACAAACAGTAACAATTATATACGTATAAGTTAGTATTCTTATAGTCATATTGCATTGTGTTAACTGGATGATTAATTGAGTTATTCTGTTCCAAACATTATTAAAGGGTAAACTAATATCTTTATCACATGACGTAAATACAGAAAAAAAAAGTGGGTCACCATTTAAAGTGTTGAAGTCTTTATTAAAATAAAAGACTATAAATTACCACGTTCCTCACTGTCTGTAAGTAAAAAAAATCTGTTACTCATATACGGTTCCTGGGTGAGTTTACTGATTTACAACTCCAAAATACGGGGTTTGGTTCCTCGTTGTAAACACAATAGATATGCAGTGTAGCTCTCTTATAAAGTAAATAACTGTCTATGAATTACGGATTTTTTTCCCTGTTAATTTGAAAGAATTATGCCCCCCAGTGCCTCAGCGGTATGTCTGCGGACTTACAACGCTGAAAACCGGGATTCGATACCCGTGGTGAGCAGAGCACAGATAGCCCATTGTGTAGTTTTGTGCTTTATTCAAAACAACAACAACAATTGAAATAATTACAAATGTTGATCTTTAAAAATATAAACAGTTTTAGTATTCATTGGAATTTTATGAACTTACCTTTTGATTAAATTAAAGCGTTTCCTACTTTGGCGAGTAAAATTTCCTTTTTTATTAATTTCTTAATTATTTATTTTGATTGTTGATTTTTATTATGGAGAGATAGATATGAGAGAGAAGGCTTAGAAAAATTCCAGCATGCCGTTAACGTCTGATGTTTTTTTTTCTGCTCTTCAATGGCACAAGTAGACGTAACAAAATACAATATATAATTAGAGTGTAGCACAGCTACGTTGAACAACAATTCTTTCCTGTTGAAGTCGATTGTTTCTCTTTATGAAAAAAACATAAGAAAGTGCGCGCTCAAAATAGATTACACTCAAACAAACTGATAACGTTCGCTGATACTGATTGCTGTTTAGCCTTTGGGAAACATGATATAATTGTTGTAACAGCTGTTAAGTCATGAATAATTACCATGTCATTGTTAATATCCGTTCAGTTTATCACAGTTTTCATTATTTATGCTTCATGTGAACAGCAAAGAAAGCTCTCTTATACAGTTTTAAATTAAAACCCACTAGCACGATAGCAACACTCCCCCCCCCAATAAAACAGCAACAAATTACATTCGTTGGCGATGTTTCTAGTCTACCTTATGTTCTAGGGAACACCGAAATATATTGTTATCCCAACACACTTTACAGGTTGTATTATGAAGTATTGTTTCCAATTGGATCATTATTTAGTCAATACACATTGTAGAAAAGTGTTTTTCCAACTTTCTTTTTATTCCGTAAGATTTATTAAGAAAATAGCTACTCGGATCTATTTAACATTATATCGCTTTTTTGTGTCATGTTTTATTATTTTTATTTTGAAGTTTATAGAATTATTCAGTGAAGAAATATTTTAATTAGTTGATGTAGTTTATGCTTATATGTATATATACATAAATTCTCGAATACTTTCTCTATTAAAAGTGACAAAGTGGCGGGCAGAGCACAGTTAATTCATTCGGTAGCATTGTGCTTAACTTCAAACAAGAACAGCAACCTTCTTAAAAGGGCTGAGCATGCCCTGTGGTTAGGGTTTTGGATTACAGAGATATGGTTTTAGGATCTGACTTTCGTTATGGCAAAAAACAAAGATAAATAGCGCTCCACACTCACGGGAAATGGCATATAATTATATCATTTGATTTTTATCTCTGTGTATTAATAGAGAAACCTTAAAAAATTCAATTATTCAGGTGACTGTGAGTAAAATATTTACATAACTTGTTTGTCAAGTTATTATAACCACCTATTGTTCTGTATAATCCTATGGGAAAGATAGCTACAAGGACATAAGTAGTTTGCATGTGTGTAGAGTTAGACTACCATATTTACCATTAACAGTTAAGTGAAATTTTAAGATTATGATATTCCTCATGTTTTAATGAAATGTAATCCTTTCAGTTAATCTTCATCAACCTCTTGTAAATGGCTGATGGCACGTTACAGAAACCGAACAGCATGTTCCAAAACTCATATAACTCACCTCTCACGCTAGAAATAGTCTCAGATCTGCTCTCATACTCAAGAAAGACATGCCAGTATCTGAACATTCGTTTATTTATGATAAAGAAAAGTGGTCAATCCGAGCTACTATGTTCACCACCTCAAATTAATACAGAACCAAGGCATATTTTCCATTTATTTTGATGATCACTGCTGAAGATGACCAAGTACCCTCTGAAGGTTGTATCATATATATTGCTCAAAAAATTAAAGTAACAAGTTCATATTTCAGTATATTTTTTGTCATAACTAAAGTTATGTATGAAAAACATATCCGTTTGTTTACAAGTGTATTTTTTAATCTTGCGAGTAAAGTTTGAAGCAACTCAAACGAAACTCACTTCACTCAAGGAGAATACAACTCAAGGTACCCAATATAAGGCTGTTACGTAAAACTATTCTCTCCTCATTACTTCTCGAAACAAACACCAACATGGATTTTTGTGGCTCGTTTTGTCAGTGTGTACCTTCATCTTATGTACCCAAGCAATCAGGCGCCATCTGACAGAGAACGAGATGGCTAGGCCAGGGTGATCCAGATGCTAGAGGATGGCCAGACCCAAAGCGTCATTAGTCGACTTTGGGGACGCTACCAGGAGACAAACTCTTACGGCAGTAGACCAGGTCAAGGCCGTCATCACTGCACAGCAACAAGAGAAGACCGCTACATCGTGACTACCGCTCTGCGGGACAGGTTAGTTTCGACTCGGTGACTACAAAATGACCTTCAGCATTCCACTGGAACCTATGTTTCGACCCAAACAGTTTGCAATCGTCTACACGAAGGACACCTTAGGCCAGACGGCCTGCAAGAGGCGTTATTCTGACAGCGCGAAACCGTGTAGTCAGGTTGGAGATTGCTCGTCAGCACCTGGACTGGGAACTTCGTCAATGGGCCACCGTGCTGTGGACAGACGAGAGCAGGTTCACTGTGTCTCATGATGATGGACGTGCGAGAGTGTGGAGACACTGAAGAGAGATATTTTCTGTCTTTAACATTATGCAAGTCGACGCTTATGGAGGAGGTTCTGTAATGGACTGGGTAGGCATATGCTTGGGTGGCTGCACGAACTACACGACAGGGGTGCTCTGAACGCACGATGATATAAAGACAAAATTCTGGAACCCATTATGAGACCTTTTGCCAGTGTTGTCGGCGATGGGTTCATTTTCATGCAGGTTAACGCGCGAGCCCACGTCGCCAGACTGTGTATGGACTACCTTGACGAGAAAGGAATAGAGGCTTTTGAGTAGCCTGCCAGATCTCCAGGTTTAAATCCGATTGAACATTGTTGGGATATGTTGTCAAGGCGTGTTAGTGAACGCCAACACCTTCCTTAGAATGTACAGGAACTAGTAGACGAGTGGGCTGCCATACCCCAAGATAACATCGACAGACTCATTCAAAGTGTGCCAAATCGGTGTCACAGCCCGTGGAGATCAAACTAGATTGGAATGTTTCAAACACATCTTAAACAAACAAATGTTTAAAGTATTGTTTCATATGGGATGTCAGTTTCAGTGATATTGATCATTTTTAAAAAAATTATTTCTCCGTGTGTTATTGTTCATCACACATTAACAAATGGATACAGATGGAACTGAAATGAGGCAAATTACCTAAAATATTATCACATTTGTAACACTGAGATAAATTATGTAAGAAAACGTACTTGTTCCTTTAATTTTTGAGTAGTTTATAATATAATTTCGTCGTTTAACATACTCTCTACGTCAGTGCTGACCTCAGCTCCAGTGCCTGTGCTGTTGTTGCTTAATTGGACGTAATTTCCTGTATTGCTGTGACGTTATACGACTGTGGTTCGATCCAACTGGTCATTTGGCTCCATAAATACATAGTAATATTCTACCATCAGTTTAATTAACTCAGTTGCTACCACTCGGTCACATAAATATATTGGATTTGTTGTTTTGAATTAAGCATAAAGCTACACAATGGGCTATCTGTGCTCTGCCCACCACGGGTATCGAAACCCGGATTTTAGCGTGTAAGTCCGCAGACATACCGCTGAGCCACTGGGGGGCAAATATATTGGAATATTCAATTTACTCAATTGCTACCACTATATTTAGTCCATACTGACGGCACAATTCTCTACTAGAATCTGAAATGCGTTGGTATCCATGTATTAATCTTTGGAATGGCATTATAGACGCAATTCTAGCATTTACCAGGTATCTAATTCGCCTTTGGCAAACTTTTGTCAAGCTAATATTGTTTACTTTCTGAGCAGAAAACAGCTTCATTCATGCACAAGTTTTACAATCACGTTACATAACACCAACACGCTAGATATACATTGTCTGTAATAAACCACGGAACACCAATTTTGTACATGAGAATACCATGATTTCCTCTCCTACATATATTTGTGCTGTTAACTGTTCCACGGGTCAATCTGACTAATACCAGATAATTCTACTATGGAACATTCATTCACCAAATAAACAGACAAAACTAACTGAAAAAGCTCACAGTACATCCATGATCAAGATGCCGATGCTGGAAATGTGTCCATGTTTTTGCAAACAAAATCTTTTAGATACAGTTGAAACAGTTATGTCTTGTTTATTTTCCATTTAAAATAAAACCAAAAACAAAACGTTTTTGTCAATCAGCCTGAATAGTTGTTTTTCCTTAGAACACCACGTATACCAAAAGATTTATCAACATTCTGGCCACTCCTATCACCTTTGTACACCAAAAGGCGCATACCAGATTCATTTAGCAATGAAAGAGAGACGCTGCCTGATATAGTTTGTGGTGCAAGTTGTTCATTGTATTCCTCAAGTTTATGGCTACTTTGATGTGGGATTTTCTAGTTTTCCAAAGCTACATAGACAGTATTTATTGCTATTGGCTTATCTGAGCTATTTGTATCATTAGCTTAAATTGATAGATTTATCTACCATGTATTTTTTATGGTGTGCGCAATTTAACTGAAACTAATCCATAAGCAAAACTTATGCTTTGCTCTTCCCTTCTGAAATTATGCCTTGGTGAATGTCTGGATATAATATATTGGAACATATAACTATGTGAAGATTGGAACAGTGCTGCCAATTCGGTGAATACTAGCGTGGTCGTATTACTATATCAGAGTATGTCAGCGGTTGGTTGCTTGACACTTAGCTTTGTTAAAACCTGGCATTATGTGGTTACTTGAGCAAAGCAGTTTATCTGAAGTGAAACCATTTCAGGTATGTTACAGGTTTTTCTTCATTTGCAACCAGTTAGAAGTCAATTATTTATACCACATAATGACAAAAATTGCTTTAGTTGAGGTGAGAAGATTTCTCGCATCCACTTTTTCTCCCTTGATAGCTCTTCTAAGAATTTCTTGTTAAAGAGGATATCCATGTGATTTTCTCAAGGCATTGCAAGGTAAGTGTTGTGGTCAAACTTTTTGTGGTACTCTTCTTTTGAGTCCTGCCTACGTCAACTCGGTGATAATTCTCTCACATTCTTAGAGCTAACCATCATGTAAGTGTTAAATGAGATCTGAGGCAAAACTATTTGAGATCATAACCAAACAATGTACTGCCTGTTGTAGAGTCAAGTCAAAGTCATTCCAGTTACTTGTCTGAAAACTTCAGGAAACGTCCTAAGCCATTATTTGCTGTGTTTTCAAATGTTAATCGAGTGATCTAATTTGCCTTTATCATGGTTCCCATGATTCTAGCCATACTCTTTCCTTTTTGGCTTCCTTGCCATCGTCTTACTGAGATGTTTGTTTTTAACATCACAAGCACAGCATGGTAGAAGCTCACAGGATCCTCAACATTCTGTTGAGTAATAAGCCTCTAATGTAGGATGACTGTATAACGAGATATTTTTTGACAAATCATCTGTATGTTCTGGTCAATCCCAAACCTCTCAATGTGTCATGTACCTTTCACCAGTATGCCCCTTGGTTTGAGGAGAATCACCATTGCTCCATAATCTAATCAATTGGCTATTCATTTCTCACTGTGTCATGTACAGGTGAGTCCTAATTTGCTCACGTTGCTTATCATTTGTGTCTATAGTCCTTCTTTCATATTGTCAGGTGGCTTCAACCACAACCGAGATCGAGTCACTTTGGGTGGCATAAGTCTAGCAGTCGTATATGGACAATTCAATCCCACGTCATGCTCATCGTGCACCACTCACCTGTGCTTCCTTCTTACAAATGGCGATCCGCAGGTGAAGACCATGACTAACTAGTCTGGGTGCTCTTCTCGAATTATCATTGGAAGCAAGGTAGAAGTTACTAACTTTTACAGAGTAATAACAAGTCCTACATTTAGAAACACAGGACTTCTTGTAGGCCTGACATTTCTCTTGAATAGCCATTTCTCTCAGTCAATACATCCTTTTAGTTGTCGAAAAAGTGTTCTCTTTAATGAAAAAGCTTATAAAACTTTATGTTCAAGAGTTCGTGTAAAGAACAGTGTACACTTCACCAGAAAAAAAACAAACTTCATAATAACCACTTTTACCTCTCTTAATTAATATGTGTTTTTAATGTATGTATTTTATGTGCGTTTTAGTTCAGTTAGGACACAGAGAATCAACTCGAGTAAGTAAATCAACTTTTCATTTTAATTCACTTACTAACATTTTGCAATATTTTTTTCAAGAAAGGTTTGTTTGTTTGTTTTGGAATTTCGCACAAAGCTACTCGAGGGCTATCTGTGCTAGCCGTCCCTAATTTAGCAGTGTAAGACTAGAGGGAAGGCAGCTAGTCATCACCACCCACTGCCAACTCTTGGGCTACTCTTATAACCAACGAATAGTGGGATTGACCGTCACATTATACGCCCCCACGGCTGGGAGGGCGAGCATATTTAGCGCGACCTTCGGATTACGAGTCGCACGCCTGACGCGCTTGGCCATGTCAGACCCTTCAAGAAAGGTAACTCGGGACATTATGAGATTGACAGTTGCCTTTTTTGTTGGCAAACTGGATAATGGTTCAAAACAGTCATTTGTTGTGCACAAGAGCTCAGTGGAAATGGTAGTGTGCGAAAAGCATTTCGTGATGTTATCATGCTTTGTGTATGATGCCAGGTTTGCTACTGTCCTCCATTAGAACTTTTGATAACTTTCCATTGTTTAGAAGTTTTGTGAATGTGTACGGATAACCTTAACTTTTGTAGCATTCTAATTTAACGTTTTATATTTTAGTTTATAAACTGATTGTAGCAGACTCTAACTTTTAAGGAAGTTGTATTTTGTTTTGGCTTGTTTGTTTATAATAAATGTTTTGTGGCCTCTTTCCACTTTTCTGTATTTACTAAAATTTTTGGATGATTTGGCATAAATCAAGTAATATTTACTTTATCATTACATTTTATAATTAAACGTGTTTTTAAACTTTACTTCAATTCTTATAATGAATAATTCATCTTTAATTTACCACGCCTTGACACAAACTAATAAACTATTTAAATGGTTTAACTTTATAAATTTTATACATATATACAACAGAATAAATGAAATTATTGGCTCAGCATGGCCAGGTTTCTGCGTGGGCATTATAAGTATGGCCAATTCCACTATTTGTTTGGAGAAGAGTAACCCAAAAGTTGGCTGTGGATGGTGCCTTCCCACTAGTTTTACACTGTTAAATTAGGGATGGGTAGCACAGATAGCCCTCCTTTAGCTTTGCGCGAATTCCAAAAAACAAATGAAAGATGAATATCCTTTTTCTTAATACTCATATTACATTAACTGTGGCGTGTATATCTTTTACAAGGATGAATAATTTCATAATTTCTGCATTTATTTCATTTATTCATTATTTTCCGGGGGCTCGAATCTCCTCGGTTGACTTAACAGATAGCCCGATGTGGCTTTGCTATAAGAAAACACACAGACACACTCATTGTTATTAATATAACTAACTCGTACTTAATTTTTCTCTCCCTGCTAGAAAACTTTATTATCGTTATTTTTGTGTAAATAATGCTCATTTTTACATTGGGAAAAATATTATTTCGTTACAAAATAAATCAGTCGCATCATATCTAAACATTAGTTGTTCTGACGTCATTAGTTTTGGCCTCAGTCATATCGTATGGAAAATTCTTAGGTTCTCCCCTAAGAGATAGTGAACTCGTCGTGGGAAACTTCATTGGTTATTACCGTCAAAGCCTGTGAGTAATGTGTACTTCGGTAAAATTATTCATTAAGTAAGACCAAAATGGCGGCGCTTGTGGAAGGGCAACAATATGGTCTTTCTTCACAGGGAAGCAATTCTAGTAACAAATCGCTTATATTTGTAAAATTGACAGATTCAGGACTTAGGTCTATTGAGGAATATTTGAAAAACAGAGTAAGTACAAGAATTATTATTTTTATTGAATTTTAGAAGATGTTTTTTGTTAGAACTGTACTCGTTTACCTGTTCAACTGAACTATTGACGTAGTATTACAACTTACAATGAGCGTACTGACTAAAGTGTGGAGTGTCCAAGTGGCGTATGTCAGCTGATTGACTACCTGACAGCTGGAGCACCGTAAAATTTGAACTGATAAAAATACACGAAAGAAAGTTTGAAATTCGGACTAATTAAACAAAAAACTTGAAGGTATCAATTTTGAAGAAAAAAATTTGGGATTTTAAGGTAACAACTAAAAATTGTAAAAAGCCCATTGTATAAAGTATTACTAATACTATCGTTATTAATGTATGGTATGCAATAATTTGAAAATGTATACGTGTTTTTGTAAAAATAAGATTTGTTTCGTGTTTCTTTGTGTTATTACTTGAAGTTTAATAATGTTACTTAATAGCTACAACATTTTTTTGGTAGTCACTTGAGTACATGTTTGCCTTTTAAATTTTATATCATACTATCCTTGTGACTGGTTAAAATAAAAGTACACTCAATTTATTAAAACATAGAAGTCAGCCTAGTTAATGTATTAAAAATCGCAGCAATGTAAGAAGTTTTACTTTGTGTTTCTGTACAATATGCATAATGTGGATGGGAAGCCTTATGTTACTTTGTATAATAATGAAGGACATGAAATATTAAAATGAAAGGAGGTTGGGCAGGTTGATAACAAAGATCATACTATTAGATAAGAATTATCGTTCATTGCTCATAATGTTGATTGAAAAGGAAACAGTACAGGATATATAAAGATAGTAATATGCCATATGGATAGTTACATGTATATGTGATTATAGTGCAACGTAAGAAGGACAGTAATATTTAACTTTTTATAAGAAGTTGGAGTTATTAAATTATGATAGTTAAAAATAGGATTAAATAACAGAATTTTTAAATATACTAATTTTTCTTAAGATCAAAAATTATTTGATATTAAGAACTTGAAATTGTGTATGACTGAGTTCATGTTATTTTTGAAGGTGTCAAATATGCAGTGGTTTAAAATTATATATTTGTCAAAACTAATTAATCTAGGAAATGAGAATTTAGTGGGTTCAACTGTTTATATATTCTAGATAAAAACAAAACAACCTTTTAATAAAATGAATTCAGTTTTCAGAGGTTATTGAAACTGTTTGAAGGTAGTTCAAAATTAAGAAACTGAAGATTTACGAAACTAAATTAAAACTTTATACCTAGTAATCTATGCAGATATTTCTTAAAGACTTTTGGATATAAATTATTTCATTATATATCTCCATCTTATACACCAATGAAACAATAATTAGTACAAATCATTTTTAACACAAGTTTGGTTCAAACTTATCAGAGAAAACTGCTTTTCACAGAGCATTAATTAAAACTGTAGACTTGTTACATTTTGAGTGGTTTGTATAGTTAATTGAAATACCTTTTAGTCGTATATGATTTTCCTAAAAGATAGTCTGTAATTAATATTGGTAAGACTAAGAATTTGTTTTACTGGAAGACAGAAAATGTTACTTTGTAATTTGGAATTTTAATTTTTCATTTTTCTTTTTAAAAGGTAAACTTTTATCTGACTCCAAACATTTAGTGCTAATCTCACTCCTTGAAAAATGTAGCTATTTTTTTTTTCAAAAACCTACAGATGAGAAAGGTACAATCATTTAAATCTAGAAATTCAACAAACTTTTTGTTATTGTTAATAAATTATATATGTATTTGGTATTACTTTTAATATTACGATTAGTCATTTTTATTTTGAATGTGTAGTGCTGGTTGTGTAATTCCGAGAATAAAATTATGATTACATAGCAGAGAACAAAAGCAAACACTTCTAGACATGCTTCAAACAAAGACCTACATGCAGGATATTTGCTACTTGAACAACTAGTTCCATCAGGTCAAGGGTTAGGTCCAAACCCTAATGAAAATAGGTGGCTGTATACTCAGTGTCCTTGATAAAAAAGCCTTGTGTGTAGCATAATGGTTGGAAATGTTTGAGAAATTTTATATAGATGAAATGACATTTTTATGCTTTCATAGTATATAATTTGTTTTTCTATAATGGCATGTAGAGTCTGTTGTATTTTGTTTCTTTTATAATAGTGTACATTCACTACAGCTTAAAATATTAAATATAAATTCTGACACAAGTTGTATCTTTAAGTAAAACTTTGAGCACCATTGGCAAATTAATACAAATTTGCTTCTCTATGTTTGCATTTGGCATAAGTTTATCAGAATTACTACACATAAGTGATATAAATGTATTTCTGCTTCTAATCTGTTTGTAATTTAAGTAAATCACATGTTTAAAGAATAATTTTATTTACTAAATTTTATCATCACCTTATTTTTGAAACAATATATCCAAGTTCTGTATTTTCCTCCTTAGTTCAGTAAACAAAAATTTGAAAAAAATTAATTGCATGAAAACAGTCTCAGGACTAAATACTGGATGTTGTCCTTTAATCTCATTTTTGCTGTGTCCAGTATATCTGCCTTCATAAATTAACACAAATTGCAGCAGCATTAAATGTAGTGCTGTGTTATGCTAATTTCTATGCATTTAAAATTGCAATTTGTTTAAATAAATTCTAAAGGCTTCAGATATTTATTCATTGTCACATTTAAATCTTTTTGTTTCTTCAAACAACCAAAGTTTCTCAAGTTTACAATGTTCATCGTTTATTTAAATTGAATCTCAAGAGAAAGTCTTGTTTTTTTTACCCTCCATGTTATTATTTCCTTGACCTTTTTCTTTATTTCATGATCTTTGGTGGTTTTTTTTTTATATCAACATTTTTATTCCTTTAAGTTTTACATTTTTTTATGTATTAATAATTCCATTTTCATATTCGTCTACTTAAATGTACAAGATTTTGAACAAACACTTTTTTTTTTTTCAAGATAAGTTGATTCAACCAGTAACATCATTTCAAACTTCGTATTTTGACATGTCAAGCAACATTCCCTTTCATCACATCTTCCTTAAAATGGAGATCAATTGTACAAGAAATGGTTTCCCAACTAGTATGAATTAAATATCATAGGTAATCACAAATACTCTGAACTCTTGCACAAGAGAATTTCTGATTGCACCTTGTATGAACAACCTTGAAGTAGCATTTTTTTTATATTGGCTTCTTTGACATCATTGGTTAGATAGCAGGGAGCTGTGAGCAATCTTTCAAATATTAAATACCTGGGAGTCCAAAAATTTGAGTACCAATAAGCTTTAACTAAAATAATAATTTCATAAAAATGTAACAAATTTCATAAATGATATAAATTATTGCAAGTTTTCAGTATTCACAATAGTGAAATTGTATGTTAATGGGTATCTTGTGTTTTGAGGATCTTTACTAACAGCTTGTAGGAAACAAACATGCCAGTAGTTACTGAACAACGACATTTGATTTTATGCTTTTATTGCAAATGTTTTATTCGCAGTGTTTCATTCAGCTTGAAGACAAATTGATCTCATGATCTAATGTTAGTCATTCCTTAAGTCAAGTCAAAGATTATCATAACTCTGATATTAACATTTTTGAACTGCTGGGTATTTAGTAATCAAAAGATAATTCCTGCTTCTAAATATTTAGCTACTTCGACAAAAAAAAAACTCATTACTTCTCTGAACATCAATAAGACAGATTCACCTAGTGTGTTTCCTTTATATTAGCTTCTTATAAAAGTAAGTTTTGTGTGTTAGCTGCATAATTAATCTGCTTAAATGTCTAAATATATTTGTATCATTAGTGTGTATGATACTGCATTTTTGGTAACCATTTAGATTATTTCCCTCTTGTCTTTCATTTTCATGTTCAATATTTTTCTGTAGTTGCAAGTTAAATTTAAATATTTAGGAATGTTTGAAGGAAAGAAAAACTTGGGGTTTTGAACAAATTTTAAAATATTTATAGGTTTACATTAGGAAAACTGTTTTTAGGCTTTATATAATTCACTGTTAAAAGGAATATGTAACACATTTGAGTGAAGTTGATTAAAGAGATATAAATTTAAATATTTTCATTTTATTTTTAGCTCAGAACAAACATTAAAAATTTAGGAAATGTTTTACACTTTTTTCATATAAATTACATTTCTTTTGGGTGATTTATTACTTAAAGTCTTGGGTTTATAATTTCAGGTCTAATTTTAATTTAAGAAACAGGCATAATTTTTGTGGAAGTTTTTCAAACTTGTGAACATGTTTTTATATCTGGGTTATGTAGTTTTTGTTTTCTTTTTCTGCTCTGATGAGATTGATGATTCAAGTAACTGTTCAACCTAATTTGCAAAAGGTTTCAAGTATATGTGAATGTCTATACATGTTTGTATGCTATGTGCAAGTGGTTTATGAATTTACAGTTGTGCATTATAAATAATATGCATGCTGCACATGAGGTGCTATCTTGCATATTTATATATAATTTTGGGGAGGTTGTAACTAAACTAATCAGTTGTGAGATTGAAAGAAATATAACTATTTCTTTCAATCCCACAGAGAAGTATTAGTGATGCATCTTTTAAAACTCATAAAGGAAAACTTGTGCTTAGTTTTGAATATTTGAGAAAAATATGTACTTTGCTTCTTGAAAATTGTAAGTTTATCCTGGCTTTCCATGGTACATGGTCATGTAAAGTATCCCAAAGTTTAAGTTCTTTGTAAGTTTGTGACAATATAAAGTTGCTGTGCAATGTCTTTATAGCAGTTTCACATGTTGGGTAGGAACTGTTTTTGGATTATTTGATAAATAAATAATAAAAGAATGCAAAGTCCACACTACTTGATGGTAACCAAAGGATTTATGTCTGAATATAAGTTAACTTTCTGGTAACTGATAACAATTCACAGTAGACACTACAGCAACAATATTAACTCTTCACACTGTACACAATATTCAGGATATCTTCTATTATTACACTGAGAACACAATATTAATATTTTAAAATAGAGCTGACTAATAAACTTAAACACACAACTTGCTATTTCTAGTTCATTGTATCTTACTTAGTGTATCAGAAATTGATAATGATCTACTCTCGCTTAACATTAATTTTATAGTGCTCAAAAATGTTAACTTCAGAAGAAATGTATAGACTTTAAGCCACTTGTCATGTTGACTTTAAACCTCCCTGTTGCAAAACAACAATAAAAAATTTGAATATGTAACACACAACATTATCTATTCATTGATGTTTCAACTACCGTATAAATAGAACAGTAACAAAGCTTTAGAAAAGTGAGGAAATGGCAGTGGAAGAGTTGAGAACAAAGTAATGGACTTACTATTGCTATTGTTACACAACAGTCATACTATGGTAAAAGACAATGTTACAAATATAACTAGTTTTGTGAGGGTTTAAGTGCAAAACATGTTAAGCAGCACTGTTAGTCCTTGAGAACAGTTTACAGTATGTAGCAGTGTCGCAGCTGAAGATTATATAGAGAAAAAGTATGGTTGAAAACAGTATGATTTGGACTAGAATTATGATTTCAGAACAGAAGTTACCACATTAGAACAGTTTGTATAACAGTGTGAGAGTTTCTGAAGTGTAAGTGTAATAGTATCACAACACTTGAATATTATGTAGTGGTAGTTTTAGAACAGGTACAAAGGAATTTACATTTTCATGTTTTTTAATGACCTGAATACTAAAATCATTTGGGCTTTTCTGCTTGCTACTGGTTCTCATGCACATTCACCTCTACATCTAAGCTAATATAGCTAAATGGATTTTTTTCTTTACAATTTAAATGAAAGTTTAACAACAAATGAATTTAAGCCACCTATGAACCAGTTTATGTACCTATTTTGTTTTGAATATTGCACAAAGCTACATGAGGGCTATTTATGCTAGTTTAGCAGTGTAAGACTGGAGGTAACAGTTATTGATGAACACCCACCTCTAAATTTTGGGCTGCTCTTTCACAAATGAATAGTGGGATTGACTGTCACATTATAAAAATCCCACAGCTGAAAGGGAGAGCATGTTTAGTATGATGTGTATTCAAACTTGCAACCTTCAGCTTACAAGTTGGTTGCCCTAACCACCTGCTGGGCTAAACCTTCTATACCTTAACAACAGAAGAATATGCGTGAGGAGAATTTAAGTACTGTGTTTAAATTATTTTAATTACATTAGAAACCTCACTGTTAATCTTTATCTTTAAAATGTCATCTGTAACCTCGAATTATGAAAATGTAACCGTTATGACATCTCTTATTCATATCTATAAGTAATTTTCTGTGTATTGACAATATTTATTTCAGTAGTTTGATATTGTAAAACAATAAATCAGGTGGATGATAGTATCTTTGAATTTGCTGCTCAACTGTAATTTTAAGTGGATGAGGAATTGTTATGGAAGTATAGAGGTTGCACATAATCTGGCAGAGTTGTAAAACCTAATATAGGAGGTAGAAGGGAAAATTGAAATGAAATTCAAAGTAAGGTTTTAAGGTTTGAAACTGTGATGGTTTTGAATGATAAAAATTGTACAACTTTTTTATTTTAAAAGTGCTTGGGTTATAGGGTTTTTATCATTTGTATCAAGACTTACTGATGCAACTTTTTTTTTATATCATCATTGTACGGTTGGTGTCTTGACAGCATTTTGCTGAACTCTTGTAGTTTTTATTTATCTGAATACTTCTGGTGTTTGCACACCTGTGGTTAAGCTTAAGACTAAATCTTGTTATAGTTGAAAAATGTAATAGTTTTCACCAATTAGTTTTGCATGTTTATTTGACAGTTTCCTCATTCTAATAACCTTTTTCTATCCAGGATTTTTACCAGTGTTTAACGCTATTAAAATTAGAAATCTGTTTGAGGTTCAGCTGTAAGTAGAGTTAATGGTGTTCTTTCTACCCAGTGTTTTTTTTGTACACAACTTTAATATATCGATAACGATCATAAAGTATAATAATATGCTGGGTGAAAAAATATTTTTGTAATTAATTTAGTCTTTAGAAGACAAGTTATTGAAAGTTGCCCCGTCTTATATTTTTCAACGAAAATTTAACAACACATCCTCAGCGACAATAACCTGATCATATATCTTTTGAATTATTTTTTGGTAAACAAATGGCTTTCTGATGTCGTGGAAACACAAAAATAAATTGGATCATGGTGTCAAATGAGTTTGCTTTAACACTATATGGATAACAAACGGATGTCTTGTATTACTTATGACACTTAAGACACGCCGTTTTGGTTTGTTATTCAAGACATTGTACAACCTGAATTTTGCGCACGGTTACGGATCGAAGGTGTCCTTGGGTGTAGTTTGTATTGTACACATAATTTCGTATTTAAAAATATTTGTTTCTACTTCACTGTCTTTGTCGTGTGACTTTTAAATGTAAAACTTGTAAAAAAAAAAAAAAAAAAAAGGTCGTTTTTATTTAGACTCTCGAAAAGTGTAGTTCTATTTTTAAAAATCGCAGAAAGATTCGGGTGAATTTAAATCCTCTGCTTTTACAATACTTCATTCCATTAAGAATAATGTAATTGAAACTAGATTTTAGAGCATTTTAATTATGGTATCTGTAATTATAGAAGGAAATGACGAGTGTGTTTAATACATTTTAGTTCTAATGACTTTTAGATCACCTGTCGGTCATGCTTAGTAACAAGTTTTGTCCAACTGCTGATTTGTTAGAGGATGTAGTTTAAAAACATGAAAAATATGCCATAAATAACGAATTGTTGGCGATTTGTTTATGTTGCAGTTCTAAGAATTATTTTAGTAGTGATGCATTTTCGTTGCCGTTCCGGGAAATCTTGGTAAAAACAGGAGCAATTTAATGGTAATGCTTTTTCGTGCCATGCAGTGGTCATGCATTTTTGTGACATTAATGAAAACTTGAACCTATTTAACGGTGCAGCATATCCAGGGAAATTGTAGGAAGTTTATAAAAAACAAGAGGCAGATACGGGTAATGCCATCTTGTGCTAGTTTTAAGAAGTTTTGGTTAGCAGTTTAAATTTTATGGGCAATACAAGTGCTCTGTATCGTTGGATAGTACAAGATCTATTTAAAAGTAATACCTTTTGGATAATACAAGAACCACTTAGTACTGATGCTTTTTTGGGCAAAACAAGAGCCACTAAACAGTAATACATTTTGAACAACCCTAAAACCATTTAATTTGTGCTACGTTTTGGAAATTATGCTGAAAACAAGAAATATTCGTTTCTTTTTTCACTTTTAGAAACGTTTAGTAAAATCGGGATCTGTTTATTTATTTGCAAAACAATTAATACATTACATTTACTGGAGTTTTAATGCATTACATAGGTACTCTTCTTTACACTAATGTAAACGGATGGCTATTTTTTTCTGATCTATCCTTGAGTTTGTTTTGAAGCAAGTTTGTGTTGACTGGCTGGCTTTCTAGCTATTTTTGTGTGTGTATAAATATCATATAAACCACAAGGCTTTCCAACACCGTAATTAACAACTGAATATATAATATGAATGTAGTTTTGATAATAACTCACCTTATTCTATATAACTTTTCCGTTAAACTGGTATGTTTGTTTCATATAAAATACTTATTTACGTGCACCTGTGTTTCTTTCTGTGTTGTGTCTTTATACCTGTACAGTCTACACTTCTACAGAAATAATTGAAAACACAAGATAACACAACTAATAATACTCAAAAACACCTGGAGGACAGGCTTTTTCATCAGGAGTGAAATATATTTTTTATACGCGAATCTATCTTGCTTCACTTTTGATTACACGGCTTTAAATACGAGTTAAATGAAAATATTAAGAACCATGTCATAACATCGTGTTTTTTTAAGTGTTATAATAATCCAAAGCGTATTATATTTGATATTGATAACAGCACCTCTACAAGTTTTCCTGTAACCGTTTGAAACCGGTTTTTCCAGGATGCAAGTGAAACGCATACAAAACCCATTTATTAAGTTTTATGTTCACGTATGTGACCTTTCAATTGTAATATTTACTAATTCTACTGCATTGGTTAATATACTGTGTATTGCACTTTGAATTTAAACTTTGAATAAAATTTTTGTTTCAGATATCATACAAATCATAAGAATGATTTAAATTATCAAGTATCAAATTGGTCAAATTTCCCCCCATCTGTGTGTTGCTCTGTTGTAATGTTCGATAGAAATCGAACTTCTCAGTACTTACTGGGAGTTGCTAAAGTTATCACAGAGAGAGTATAGTAAAAGCTCTGTAAACTAATTTTGTAAAATATACTCAAAATCCAACAAGGTTTGTATGTAATTTTTTGCGACGATTGTAGTTGTTTTCTGTATGTAACCATTGGGTGTTTACCAAAAGAAAGTTTTCATACTGTACACAGGTGAGATTATTACAGAAAATCACATTGGTATGAGCTGTAGAAAGAACAGTTAATTGGACTGTGGGGTTGAATAAGAATAAGTTAAACGAAACCCGAGCTATAGGAGTGTTTTTAATGGTCGATGTTTGGGCATTTGCTTTTTTTTTTTCGTTAATGATATTGATAGAGGTATAATTAATAAATTATTAACATTTTTTAAAGACAATAACACCAGTAATTTTAATTGTCCTGATGATGCTGGGGTAATACAGAATATATGGAATAATTTACAAATTGGACGAATATTTGGCAGTTCACTTTTGTTGTTGTTGTTTTGAATTAAGCACAAAGCTACACAATGGGCTATCTGTACTCTGCCCACCACGGGTACCGAAACCCGGATTTTAGCGTGTAAGTCCACAGACATACCGCTGAGCCACTGGGGGGCGGCAGTTAACTGTTAGCTATCTAAATGTTAAGGTAATACATATATATTATCGGTATTTGGACCAGACTACAAACTTGTATGGTAAAATTATATGATTGAATGAAAAAAAAAACCTTGTTATGGTTAAATCATTCAAACAATGCTTTGTTAGAGATATTAAATAAAGCTAATAGAAGTGTAGTATCTATGTATTCACACATTGATAACAAGTCAGAAGAGATAACTGTAAAACGGTTAGTACAGCAAGGGTTGTTTAAACATTCATGATAAATATCCGAGCACATGCTAAGCCATAGGAAGGGGTAAGGTCAGTCAGGCTATGGCCTGAAGACTTTATGACATGCATAGTTACAACTTGTGTACTAAAACTTGCTTATTTTAATTCATTGCGTTACACTATGTGTATGTAGTATATGTAGTTAAGATGGCGAAAGATTCAATTTCAAAGCGTTATATTTGCAAAAGATTTCTGGTGGTGACATGGCCCCTGATACCCTCCCCCCCCCACACAAAATCTTTGCATGTCTGTAGTGTCTTTAGCTACAGCAATACCCTGACCACTCTAAAAACACTTTTTACGGCAATGACATGAGCAGATTACCAAAGAGATGTGTTTTTAGGTGAGCAAAATTTTTGATTAAAAAAATTTCGAACCACCAACCCATAGGTTCAAATATCGCCTGGATTTATCTTTCACAGAATTTGAAAGCCTGAGCATGACATAGTGGTTAACATAATTGGACTATGGGTTTGAGGATCGTTGGTTCACACGCACCGTTACCAGAAAAATCAACGAGAAAGCTTTCTGCATTTTAGGCTGGTGGGTGCGTCATAGAAATGACTTGGATCCCACTGCTCGAAGTGTAATCTAAGAGTTCACTGTGGATGTTATCGACTAGCTATCTTCTCTTTGCGTCAGTTCAAAATTAGAGATAGTTAATTTTATGCGATTATCGTAAACAAATTTGAAATTACATACCTGATTTTTAACTGCATTGATGTTTTCATATTTAACCATATGTTGATATTTGGCATACAGAAATTTTGTAGCGAAACAATGTGGTGGCAAATTTTGTTGTTATTATCTTGAATTTCAAAGATTTATCATTCGTAATATGACCTAAAAGTCGTACAAGTTTGACAAAGTGTCCTATTTTTTTAAGTGTAGAAATACAAAAAAAAGGTTGTTTTTTTTCTAATATTTTTTATATGTATTTAACGGTATGTAGAATTTTCAGGGATATCACCCAACATGGAAAATGAGTGGAGTTTATAGTACAAATATGGAACAAGATTTTTTTTGTATGTTTTTAACTGAACAGCTTCTAGAATAATTTGAAGCCTTATTTTTGTAACACGTTTGTGGCACGGTTTACTTTTAGTTCTCGTATTGACTAGAATCTCTAATAAAACTCTAAGATCGTTATCTCTAGCGCAGATTTCTTTTGTTGATTTGGTGGATTTATTTTCGTATGGTAACAGTTTTTTAGCCTATCACTTATTAGGTGGGTGGTTTACGTCATTTCTTGCGCGGTAAACTTGGAATAGATTGTACATGTTTCTGAGGAACGTTAACACTTAACATGAACTTTATGCCGCATGCTCTGCGTTAGTTTACACAGAAATTTCGTGAGCCGTGACGTGATGGATTCCAGGTATGTCCACTGAAATCGTTTCAGTATGTGCACGTATAGAAATTGTAAACATCTCTATTGTTAATACAGCTCGCTGTTTCGGCAAATAAAGGGAGCAGTTATGTATGTTAAGATAAGGTATTCGTACTGTTGAAAAAGTGTTGACCACATAACCAGTGCAACTTAATACTCTTCGAAGGTCCAAAAATTAGTACGTTGATTGTATATATAAGTCATAACACTTTTTGCTTGTCATGTTTTGTGAATTATTAACCAAACGCTAAGTATAAGACTTCTGCATCGTTTATATGTGAATAGCAAAATTCATGGCAAAATAAAAGATTTAGGATGAGATACGCATACTCGCATGAACCACAGTTCAGACTCGAAATTTTGCTGCTTTTTATGTGGCGAAGCGGTAAGTCTGAAGGCTTATAACTCTAAAAATCAAGCTTCGATACCCATGGTGAGCACACCAAAATTTAGCCCTTTTTAGAGTTTTGCGCTTGACTACAACAAACGAAAACCTTTATATGGAGAGAACTGTATGTGTTTACCATGAAAGGCAGTTGTAAATGGACAAATATTATTCGCTTACATGCAAGCACACTAATGTAACTGGAATACATCACAGCTATACCTAGTAAGATTGAGAAGGCCCAAAACATTTGATATTGAAATTTTTGAAATGTGTTATGTTGATTGTTAGGCTTTCCCATATGTTCGTGTATACATGAACGAAACATAACATAACGAAACATAACCCATTACATTAAATATGTAATGAACACTGTCGTTCATATACTTGAGATTTTAAATCAACATTGTGCTTTCAGTAAGAACATAGTTTTCTTTTTGCTGTTACAATAAATATATTTAGTATAATTACAGAATGAAACCGGAATTGTTCGAGATCGTTTCACACAGATGTTTGGTGAGAAATTTTCCTTTCAGACCAAGTTGAGAACTATGAAGTCCCAACACCAGGGTAGTGTTATTAGATGTATCTGTGCTGTTGAAAACAATAAAAACAAAACTCGTTTTATTTTTTACATTTCAGTAAACCGAGTTTGAACTTTGCCTTTCGTAATTTTTAGAACTTCTTTTGCCGTGTTTTCTTTACTGTGCTCAAATATATATATACTCCTGAGTAGCAAGACATGGTGTTACGTATTACCAGAAACGTAATAGTTATAAATGGAACTGCCACATTTAAACACAACTTGACCCTTGTTATATTTATAAAACTTGTTATCCAAGGAGCAGTATCAATTGGCACTTCAGAATCCATCTTCAGGTTTTCATAAACGAATTGGAATTTTGAAGAGACAGTATATTTTGGAAACGTATCTAAATACCTCTTTGTTGCATCAAAACAGGACATCAGAAATTTTGTATTGAACAATGAAACTAAGCTGAAAACTACTAAACAAACTTGTATGCTTAAATCCACCACCAAGACAGATTGTCTGCTATTTAGTTTTAATTATTACACTGACAGTTTTTGTTTAAGGTTAACGGAAAATTATATAAACCAACAACACGATATGTATTTAGGCTTGTTAAAAAAAATAGCTTGTATTAATAAACTGAATTTCTGGCTCTTCGGAAAATGTAGGTCAGTCAACCGGTAGAATTCGAACCTTTGTGCTTTTGAGTACACAATTTGTGGACATTTGTTCAGTGAGGGTTAAAAAGAAAACTAATTGGTAATTGGATGGTAGATTTGCGAAACAGTAATGATAATTTTTAATTTAACTTTTACATGCCGAGTAGTAGTTTACCAAATGCTTAGTAAATTTTATTCCATGATTTCTTGTGTACAATCACTAGGTTTGAATTTTGTTTTTAGTGTAACATACCTGTTATTTAAGTTCAAATTACTCAAAGTTAACGGATAATAATGACAAAAAATATATTTTTACCAGTCTCCGTTAGTAATTCATGCCGATTGAGTCACTAAATTTAAATAATTTTGTTGAAAAACTTCCTTGGTTGATCAACAATGAATTTAATGGGTTATAATGATAAAATAGGTACGATGCTTGCTATTAGGATACAGCAAGTAGCTTGTTTTGTAAATCTGTACATATCGAGTCACGTGGTGGAATGGCGACAAGTCTACGGATTTACAACGCTAAAATCAGGGGTTTGATTCGTCTCGTTTGACAGGTAGCCCCATGTGGCTTAATGAAAAACGCGTGCTCACTTAACGGAAGAAAATGGGAAAAATGTTTTGAGGCGCTTAGGAATGAGTTTGAACTCATGTTGCTGTAATTCGAGGCTCGATTCTCTTGACAGACTCAGCACAAATGACCATTGTACAGCTCTTCGCTGTATTGTTTTAAGTAGGACATCAGTCTAAATTTGTCATAGAAGATTTAGTTGTTCTTGCGTGTTAAAGTTAGCTTGTTTTCAAGAAACTTGCTCTGAAAAATTACTTTTCATATTTTAACTTCTCTGTACACAGTAGTACAATAATAAAAACATCTAAGATTCTATGTTATTCAATTTAATTAAAGGTAACCATTAATTTTAGCTTGCGGTTATTACGTGTGATGGTATTCAGGCGTTTTATTTCACCGTAAATATCCGCAGTGGTAATCGTTAATTTTAGTCCGTCGTAAATGCGGTAACTTTGAGGTAATATCTTCTGTAGTCGTCCCTAATTTTGAAGCGATATACTTGAAAGGAAGCCAGTTAGTATACACTACCTACGCCATCAGTTGGGCTACTGTAATCGATTTATCGGATATGACTCTCTTTCTTATAACGCGCCCACGTGTGTAAAGTACAGTACATGATTTTGTTTGTTTGTTGCTCGGTGGTAACGAGGCACGAACCGGGAAACATTATCAGTCATGCACGCAAACGCTTGAGCTGAGCTCGGCCTACGCACAGTACATATTTGTATGGTCACAGTCGCCGGTTTGAAGTTGTAAATTTGGTGATACAATAAGGCAATTTCCAATTGATGACCGTAGCAGTGAATATATAAATCTGCTTTATACAGTAAGAAATACGGGCTTTCGATTTCTTGTTGTAAGAATGCGAACTTTTAAATAAGAAAACCTGAATCGGATTACTTTCGTATACCTGTAAAGGATTTTGAGTATTCACCTATATTATACAAGCCCTGGAGATAAATTTTTAAAGTTAATTTTCGGTCGTTGTGAAATTCAGGTCGTGCAATATGTACATGTTTCAGACATGCATTTTAGTGCAAGGCTACACGTGTAATCCTTACACATTATGTATGTAGAGTGGACATTTTTGTCTGCTACAGTAGTTTGTTGATTCAAAACTACATATAGCGACACCCTTCTAACTCAGCAGGGTTTCCATTGCGTCTCCTCCGCGTTCACATTAAAATAATTCTTTGTAAGTGACCAAAACAACACCAGCATTTTCTGTATCTGTTTTTAATAACTTTATTTTACGAAATGAAAAATTACTTGTGAAGAGTAAATGGGAGAATAGCACAACAACACTTTGTGAGCAAATTGATACTTCTGTTAGGTTATCGTCGTATCCAACTTTTCTGTTACTTTTCGTTGTAATTTTTTTTTGCTGTCTCTCCAAAAGCTTCTTTCTCTATCAGGGGGCCGAGCCCTCAGAGGGTCGTGCTGAGATTGCTCAGATAGCCCCCTTCCTCCATTCTTGACCATTATTTGTAGCTGTTTGATTAACTGTTTTTAATTTTTCTATCAGTCGGTAATTTTCATGTCTATGTCGTATGACCGGTATAGGTGAAACTAGTATTGGATGACTATTTATTTGTTTTTACCTAAAATGTATACATCTTAGTTGTTTTTGTGGTATTAGGGCCTAACAAGTGTATAGTAGGTGACATAACAGAAATAAAGCGCGCTTTGCTATAAAAAAGACATTCTGTCCAGTTTGGGGAACATTGTACTGTTGCATGATTTCTGTGAATGTATTTTTGACTGCCTTGACTATGGCATTGGTTTGGTTCCTGTTCTTGTTGAAGTGTTCATAACACACAACGTGTACACTGTGTACTACGGAATTAAACTTATTGTCCGACATTTTAACTTCGCTCGTTAGTGATGGCCAGATGGTTAAGGTACTCAATTCGTAATCTGAGGGTCGCGGGTTCGAATCTCCGTCGCACCAAACATGCTTGCCCTTTCAGCCTTGGGGTCGTTATATTAAATGGCAAATCTCACTATCAGTTGGTAAAAAGAGTAGCCGAAAAGTTGGCGGTGGGTGGTGATGACTAGCTGCCCTCCCTCTGGTCTCACACTGCTAAATTTGGAACGGCTAGCACAGATAGCCCTCGTGTAGCTTTGCGGGAAATTCAAAAACAAACAATCCTCGTTAGAATGTACCTGTTTGAGGTCAAATGTACTTGACCCTCCTGGGTATTTAACAACAATACCCAAATACCGACACATCGGAACGGAACGGAGTGTATGCCACCTACCCTCTCCTACAACGGAATCGTATACGATTCTGATACGTACGTAATTATATGAGGTACATACTATTTAACGTGGTTAATTAAAATCAAAACTTGGCGTCATAAGTATTTAACAATCAGAATATTTCCAATCTGATTGTAAGGGAAATAAGCTTTTGGAATTCTTAAAGTTAAGTACGAAACAAATTATGAGCATAAATACATTGGTGATATTGAATCTCAATAAATCACAAATCTGATTTAATGAAAATTTACAAAGTGAATCTTATGTTGTATAAACTTGTTAGGCCTATGAATACATGTACAGTCACAACTGAATGCTCTCTGTACCTACCTTTCCACAAAATCGTGCGTTTTTCTAAATATTAATTGAGTTGAAACAGGAAGTGTATTAACTGGCGAAATAAAGGGCCACATTTGCTTCCCGGTGTATGAGTAACGGTCTTTCAGGTTTTTTAGGATCGTGTGTTTTACAGAAACCAACCTGATAATCTGCTTTTATATGTGCTGAATAAATTCATAACTTCTGCCTTATTTCAGAACCAGAATTAAAGTTTTGCAGGTTGGTGAAAAGTAATAAAACTATTATTAAAGTACTTATTTTTCACCAGTGGATTTTTGAAACGGATATTACATAGCGGAATAAAGTCGGTATATTTTTTGTTTTATCACCTTGTCTAGATGATAATCGTGCGTAAATTACGTAAAGGTACATCCTGGATGTCAAATACATGTAAACCACGCAATAGTAACATATGGCATTGGCGATAGTGACGCAACTATAAACCCCCTTAGCCCACCCAGCTGGGGGGAGTAAGATTCAGCCAGAATTGTAACTACAGTTATAGGGAAGTACATGTATGGACCAATTTTTTTTGGGTGGGGGAAAGGGCCATCTTTTGTATTTACGATATTGGAAGGAGGTTACTGGTAGAATGTGTCCTCTTGAAAATCAAAGTTTCCAGAACGAACGTTACGAGGAAAGCTAAATAATAAAGATTTTGTAGTCACCTGACCTGTTTTTTAACATTATAAACTTCAAGTGTTGTCTTTTACCTTCAATTGCAGCTGCAAAGCGAATGGCGTTTGCTTTGACAGTTAATGGTAGTACGGTTTGGTATATTCGACACTATCGTGCTGCTACGAGGGATTTTTGTTTTGTATGAAAATTAGGACAAGGTACACTAAAGCAACTTTTTAATCAACTATAGATATAAAGAAATGAAGGAAAGGTTGTTGAACGTTGACGATATTTATATTTACTATATGCAGCAATATTTCAGGGAAGTTGATAGAAGAAATCTTAAAATTAATGCAACTATTATATGAAGTAAAATGATTAAACAAGTAAAAATTTCTGTAACAGATATGTTCATGACACGACAAAAGTTATAATAGTTCTAATGATTGTCTATTCAAGATAAACCTACTAAGTTCTATATTAACATCCTATTGTAAAATATTTATATTCTTTAACACCCTTATATTATGTTTGTTAAAAATTTGATTTAACCCAATTTCATATTTACTTTTTTTAATTCAGATAAATAATTTGACTTAAACATTTAAGGTTTCAGACCGGATCATGTTTTTTGTTGTATACAAGAACATTATCTACCATTCTATTCATAACTTATGGTATCTCTCCAATTGAACACAACCACAGATAAACACTTGTCAAAATTATAGTAATGGTTTGTAATAAAGGACTATTTCAAATTAATTCATTTCTTAATCAAGAGAAATGTTTTGATAGCCAATTTCACTGGTAAGGTTGAGATAGTTGTTTATTTGGTGTACAATATGATATATTTATTTTGTTGTATTAAGTGTAGCTAAAAATATTCATAATCTTTCACTTAAACATTTGAATTTGTCAGTTTTTATTATTACATTAAACTGTGTTTTTCCTGACTGTCATCTCTCTGCTAAGAGTACAAAAAAAAAACATTTTGGTTAAGTGTCACATTTCCTTGTGGCTCAAATTATTCTTTTTAGTTCCTTACCACCAGTAGAAAGAAATGTATAAATGAAATAAAATATGAAAATATAAATACTTGGTGTTACTTTGTAGTTTTAAAATATACTTTTTGGGTAGTTATATTTAAGTTAATTTACCTGTACAGTGTTATGAAACATTGTCATATTAATTACATCTAAAATTACAGCAGAAGGTAGTAACTATGAGTAGAGGCAGTGTAACATTAGCCATAATATGTACTATATATCACGATTATACACAAAGGTGATAATGTATTATGAAAATAAAATGTGGATTACATTTTTTTTATTATTGCAATGGCTTAAAACTATATAAAAAAGAAAGTGTCAAAAGTATCCATGTGTGAGGTTTTACTGAAAGTTGTTTGACCAAAATATTGCATTATACATGTTATTTCTAACTTTTAAAACTAACATTCATTACGTTTAAATACCAGTTTATATGCAATTAGATTGCTGTAGTGAAAGAAATTATGGTATTTAGAATGGTAACTAATGTGCTTTTCATAACAATCAAAGTTTATAAAACTGGAATGTAAAACAATTTTCTGTCTTTGTATTTGCAAATGTGTAAATGCTTATACAGCAATATAAGTGCCTCTCCACTGATGTTAATGAGATGAACAGTGGAGGGAGTTTTTCTAGGTGGTAGGTTACAAGTAACCAATTGTTTACAGTAAAGCCCAAATTAAGAATAAACTTGCAAGAAATGTATATTGAGATAAAAACAGTCATAGGTTTCTAGATATTCTGTGAAAAACCAACTGAAATGGAGAATATTTTGAACATAGTTTCAGATCTGTAATTTCATCAATAATTATGTAATGTAATTTATAGGGAATAAATTACTGTTTTGTTTTCCTTTTTTTGTATTTTGGTTGTTTATTAGTGCAAGTAGCCAGCCTCTGGTGTTAACTGTATAATTTATTTTGACTAAAAATACATTTTTTTCATGATTATATTATCTGTTACAACATAATCAAGTTATTAGCTTAAACTGGTTATTAAAATGAAAATGTAGTTTTGTTTTGGAAACATTTTTGGTTAGCAGAATTTATTAAAACTTGCAGATAGAAGTTGTATGGACATTGTATCTGGCGGTTATGTTGGATGTTGTTTCAGATCAGTGTGGTTTAATGTCAGAAAAGTAAATTTTATTGAAGGAGTGTGTTATGTGATAATGTGTAATCTTTTTGTACATTTGATTTTTAATGAGAAAAATTGTACACATTTGTCATACATTTGAGATTTCTACAAGGAATAAATTTGAGTCTGTACATTAGAAATAATATTGCTTCACAAAATTTAATAACTGGAGAAAATTTTTTTCTTTCACATTACTGTCATTAATTTGTACATCTTAGTGTACTCATAAAGTTTCTCAAATGCAGAAAGCATTAGTGTTTTTGCCTCAATTTTTTTAAATCTAATTGTCAATGTGGATTAGATATTTAGTGAATGTTATGGAAATATACAAGTTGTTTTATATGGTAACCATTTTTTGAACGTGATTCCCTTTACCTTTAAATAGATGGTCCTTTCCTAAATTAATCATATTGGGTAATTAGAAATACAAAACTGATTTAAATATATTATATGAAGATGAGTCACTCATAAATGTGGTATTTCATAGTTAATTTTTTGTGCTTAGACATTGTTTATAATTTTTTTTGATTTTTGAAACTATTTTCAAAGTGACTTGCCAAAGTGTGTCATTAACCAGTTCTATACATGGATGGATAAGTAGGTTCTTATTTTGAATGGATTCTACTAACTGTTACCCATCAACTTTATCTGGTATTTCCAGAATGTTTAAATGGAAGGACAAATTGTAGAAATACTTATTGTTGATAAGAATGATTTGTGCACAGAATAATTTAAATTTCAACAGAACAGATCAAAAACATTTTTTTTAGATGTTGGTTTTGCTCTCAGTACTCTAAATATGAAGTTATATTTGTAAACAATTTTTAAATTAAAACTGTTTAATTCAAACCAAAAGATACATATCAGTAGGATTTTCTTTTATTCATGTAGTTAAATACATTTAAAACAGTTTAGGAGATGCAGTCTGTAGTACATATAGATTTCTTATCTTGTTTTAATTTGCATTTAACAGTTTGTTACTACTTTATTTCTAGGGCAGCACACCACAAAAACCTACAATCCAGTTTGATGACAGCAGAGGGGTAAGTCTTGGCTTAAATTTGTTTTTTATCAAATTTATCTTTACTACTTCAGAAGGAATGAACATATTGATGTTTTAGTAAATTAAGATTCAAGAAATTAAGGAAAGTTAAAATTACCTTTATTTTAAATGTGTACTTGTAATTTTTCAAACAAATGGATTAGTTTTATGTTGAATAACTGTATTTTTAGCATTTTCTAAAAAGATATTTGTGTTAGCAAAATTGAATAGTAAACTAACATAACCTGTCTCTGGCACATGTGCAAAGTCTTTCATTAGATTATCAGACAGTTGTTGAGTATATGAAATGTCGACATTGTCTCTTGTTCACGTGATAACATAACAGTGTAATGGAAGTCTTTTTATATTTGCTGATGTAAGCAGCAGGTTAAACAAAGGTGAGTGCAAATAGAAAGAAAAAATTGTATATACTTGTATCTAGTGCTATAAAGCTGGCTGATTAATATTCAAATACTTGTACTATAATTGTATTTCTGGTTTCAGAGAATGCATATAATGTAATTGTTAAATTATCTTAGGAGTATACATTCCCAAAGTTGTAAGTTATCAAAAATATACCATAGAAAATGCTGTTTTAAGTATTTGTGAAGTGTAATTGAGCTTTTAAAAAATACTATTAACGACACAAAACAATTTGGAAAGATTTATAGATGTTTCTATTTAGAAAATACAAGATACAAATTCAGAATACAGGCTATACTAGACATTACAGTGATGGTTCGTTTTCTAAAGAAGCTACTAAGTTTCATCATTTTCAGTTGTTAAGCTTCAATAAGATCAAAATATTCTAAAAGGTAAAGATTTATTGAAAGGTAAAAGGATTGAAACTTGTGTTTGTATTGGTTTGTTATTTTTGTATGTATAAATAATGTTTGTGTCTCTATACAGTGGTGATTCTGTCATAACACGTGATTTTTAGTTAATGAAGTGGTAAAATTTTACTGTTTACAACCATGTTTAATTCATGGTAATAAGTCTCATGAAAGGTCAAGTATTCCACTTGCTAGAACATCCCAGCCAGCCTAACGAGTCCTGTTGTTGAAGGAAACGTCTCATTGTCACCTGATATGACACATGTAGCCTGATTGACATATTACAACATATTATTCTTTGCATTTGCTCTTAAGATCTTAGAATAACATTGGAAAACAGTGATGTACCTTTTTACTCTTTACTGAAACGGGTGTTAGCGACATTTGTGAGTTTCTCTCTATTTTTAAATGTAAACGCATTTTTAGTCTTGTTTGCTGTGTTTTTCTGTACAATTTATACTTTTTTTTTATAAAATTGAAAATATTTAACACTAACAAAATAAGCACCTAAAATTTGCAATTTGTATCTGATGAAATGTTAAGATGGATGGACATGTGTAGGCTCATTTTTGAACTGTTGACTCCCTTAATTGCCAGACAATTTGTAACATACGTTGAAGTGAGAACTTTTATTGGTTGCAGTTGTAATGGCTAATGAGCAACATTACGTGATCTCTAGAGTTTCCTTGGAAAGACGCTTGTGTTGCCTTGAAAGATTACATTTCTCTTGACATTAACCTTGAATATAATAGGCTGAATTTTATGCAGTCCTTGGCCTTCCGTGGATGAAGCCTCTTTTAAAATGTTAAAAACGAAGTTGACAAACGTTCTATAATAAAATCTAAATTCTGTAATAACTTCCTACCTTTCTGTGATGGCTCAAGGACAGTTTAGCGAATTTATGATGCTAAAAATCGGTTTTCGATACGGAATATGGGAAGAGACCACGGATAGCCTATTATGAAGCTTTGAGTTTGTCAACAAATTACTGTTTATGTGAGCAGTGTTCTTAACGTTATCTTCTACTTGAGATGCTCTCTTGTCTCAAAACACTGTAGTACAAATGTCATTTTATTAAAATATAACTTAATGAAATTAAGAAAAACAACAAACGCCATTACCAAAACTGCGTACAGTCGCTATTGTAAACAAGAAAAGTGTTGCCACTTGCCAAGAATAAGACCTTCCTCTCTACTACCTGTCGCTTAACTGTAAGTTCATGGGGCTTATAATTAACATCAAAATTCGTGGTTCAATCCTTTCAGTGAACACAGTACAGGTAACTCGTGTAAGTTTGTGCGTGACAATTTACTATATACAAGTGTAAGCTAAATACTTTTAAAGTTGGAGTGAAAATACACACACGCGTGCGCGCGCGCGTGTCCATATATATATACACACACAATGCTCCAATTCAACCGATTTGAGCAGGTTTTATCTTTTATGATTTACTTTACATATTTTATTCAGTAGCACATACAAGGAAAACCTGAATTACTGCTTGTCTAAACTGGTATTATTGCTCCAGGGAAACGACCCAGTGTTAAAACTCGCCAAGTGAACGCGGGAATATCAACAGTGTTCTCGTACTTCTACTAGGGTAACCGGTGTAAAGTTTTCCGACCTCGTTAAGAAACCACAAAGACTGGTCTGCCGTGATCCAGTTTTGGAAGGCTGTTCACACGGTACTTACACGTAGAGTAATCCGGTTTATGTGTATGTATATATAATGGATGATCAAGTCCTATGTGACCTATTTCTTAACACAACTGAGAGTATGTGACTAACACTTTTACACACACACACACACACACGCGTGCGATTGTAATGTATACTGTATGTTTAGGAGAAAGTTGTAAGTCATAACAATATTCCAAAATTTTGCATTTTAAGCTGAGCTTGTATAAATAAAGTAATTGGTATCGGAACATTTTGAATGAGGTTCTAAGGCACATTCCATCGTCAAAAAAGTATGCAGGTGTCATTACATTGTAAACGTCACATTATAAGAATGTGCACGGTGCGTTAGTCGTCACACTATGTACCTCACGAAGGTTATGATAAACGTGCAACGTTTTCTTGTTTCTTTTAGGATTTGCTAGTTTCTTGATTGTTAGTTACGTTTAAAGAATTGTCTTAGTAAAATGACTTTTTTCTTATAAAAAACCCCTGCAGTTATAGTTTTGAGGGATTTTAGCTGATAAAATAACAGCAGAAACAAAGTGTTTTCACAGTATCACTGAACCATATCGTATTTTGTTGCAAAACTATCATTAAGAGATGAGTTTTGCAGCTAAGCCTTGTTACTCAAACTTTTAATTGTTCAGTTTTTTACGTTGCTACAAGGCTTCATATTTAAATGTATATAGGATGTTAATTTTAATTATGCGTGTCAAAATAAAGATGGCTCGATTTTAGCGGGTGAAAATTGGGAGTGGGCAGGGAGTTATGTTTCCGTGAAAGAGAGTTTAGGCTTATTTTAATGTATCGGAGGACAAGATAAGAAAAAACAAGAAACATGCGAAATAAATACGGAAATGCACAGTTTAATGGCCAACTCGCACGAGTTATTTATTTACCATAATTATTTCTATCAGTCTCTATCTGCCAAATTCAATTGTTTTTTAATAATATGATAATTTGCATTGCAGACTTTTCAAGTTGATTAAGTAGTAAATTTAACATTTATACGAGTGGGATGCTAGTATCTTGTTTCCACTGTTTTGTACATACATTCAGAAAGGCAATCCAGTTATTTTATTTTGAAACAGTATTTACTTTATTTAACCAGTTGTCACTTGTGATGTATAAATAGTCGTTTATCTGTGATATCGGGTGAAATTTGTTGCGGAAATGCTGTCATCTTTCGTTATGTAGCCTAGCATAGAAGTTAAGGTATTTTAAAAGGAATTAGACAGTTGGTGAGATCGAACTGACGGTCTCCATTTTAACGAACTCTTCCACAATGCAGCTGGTTGTACTCATTTATTTACAAAAGCAAAGTCTGTTTTTCCTTAACTGTGAATTATATTGTATTCCAGCTGGTCTAAAAGCCACAGCATTAGACGGAAAAGCTTCACCGGCAGTGGAAATAACAGGTGTAGTAAGGTTGACTCAGTACATTTTTCTTTACTTTCATACACTTAAGTTCCTTCTAGTTACCAGTGGTTTCTCATTGATGCTGTGGTAAATCAACTTGACCTTAAAAAGACTGACCTGTAAGTTTCTTCAGTTCTTCTTTATCAAAAGCAATATTAATTAAAGCTAAATAAATAATTTGGTGTTAACAAGAATCATAAGCCTGATTCTGACGTATAATGATTTTAATTTCAATTGATAAAAATCACATTTCTTGAACTTTACCTAGTTCGAAACGGTTGTTCAAGACAATATTTCTACCACGTCAGCATGTCAGTTAGGCCTTGTCAGCACTGATTTTAATAGAGTGCTGTTGATTTGGTTTTACATTCTTATTTACTTTGTATAATAAGTTATAATTGTAATTATACATAGTCGTGTCAGTAGTTTAAAAAATTAACCACGTTTTATATTTTTAATAGCTGTCTTTTTATTGTGTTGCGTCAATCAATAAATTTGTCTTTCACTGTACTCTGATGAAACAAGTTTACTTTCCAGTGGCTTTGCAGTTAGCTCGAGGGTTTTTAATACTAATATTTATGAGTCAATCTCTGTCGTGGGTACGTGCAGATAGCTCGTTGTGCAGCTGTAAACTTAGACAAAAATAAAATGTAACTGTATTTTCCGGAGATCTGACGACAGCACCAGTTAAACATTCATAATGACAGTTATATATCATGCAGACTTGAAAATACTTCCCATCAAAGAAACTTCGATAACTGTATTTAATATCTAGATATCCACAGAAGTAGATTGCTGTGTTGAATACGACGAGTTTAGTAATGTACAGACATTGATACAAAAATGAGATTTTGTTTATGAAGTTTTTTTTTCAATTTATTAGAAAGACCCGTATGTAAATAATGTCATATTTGGGGAAAATATCGTTATCCAGAGGGGGGCAACAACTTTAAAACGGGGTTTTATAAAATTAACAAGCAATGTGAAACACGGGGCGGGGGTATTATTTCTCTAAATGTTTTTTTTAAGTTCGCGCAAAGCAACACGCTGGCTATCTGCGCTAGCCGTCCCTAATTTAGTAGTGTAAGACTAGAAGGAAGGCAGCTAATCACCAGCTACCGCCAACACTTGGGGGTACTCTTTTACCAACGAATAGTGGGATTGATCGTGACGTTATAACTCACCCACGCCTGAAAGGGCGAGCATGTTTGGTGTGACCGGGATTCGAACTCGCGACTTTTGGATTACGAGTCGATTGCCTTAACCACTTGGTCATGCTGGCCCATCTATATTGTGGTTTTATTTTTTGGTTACAAATCATGCATTTCTATTTTTTTTAACTGCATAATAAAATACATCATACTTTATATTTAAGTCAACTGTTGTTGAGAAAGGACCTACTGTGTATATAAATATAATAATTACCTTCGTAGAAAAGTAACGTTCATATTCTAGTTTTTTTATTTTTAGTTTCTGAGAAAAGCAAGCTTTCTACTTCAACTAAAAATTCTTGTATCAAGATCATACACTAGAAGGATTTGGAAGACAAACAGTTACACTAATATTATTCCGCTTTCCAGTGCTCGTAATCTGTTGTCAAGGGTCATGTTTTATTCACCAGTTACTAATCGGAAATGTTAATAGCCATTTTGAACGTATATCATTTTACACAGAAGCTAGAAGTGGTGCTCACTCTAGTGCTGTTTAGGAGAAAGATATTTGTTGGTACACGTGGTAACAGGAACTAGCATAAACCATTTTATGTGCTGTTGCTTATCTGTATCGTTGAGTATGAAACAGTATGTCGGATCAATTACAAACACGTACTCTCATATATAAGCGTTTTATTATTTATGCGCGCATCATACTTGGTTATAGACATTTTCGATTATTGTATACAAACTTGCATACATGCTTTATCATTATATACATACGTGCAACCAGTCATATATTGATGTATTTAATCATGTTTTCGTGAGTAACGTGCTAGCGTTTATCGGCTTAGTCTTGAAGATTTTAAGTCACAATTGGAAGACGACTCTAAATGTGGTATTAGTGATGATGTTAATAGGGTTATTGCTCTACATATATGAAGTTGGCTTATTCGTGGTATTAATTTATGTGAGACGCCTTTGTTTAAAAATTAACTCATCACTGTAACCTTATATACGCTGAAATTCGTAAGAAATATATCGTATGAACGTCTGATATTTAACGCAGCAATTCGATATTTGACTTCTGGTACATCACCAGTGAAAAGTTTACGGATCTTGTTTGTAACGACTTTTTAATATCCTTGACAGTTTTCGAGTAAATGTATGCAGCCAGCCATCATACACAGCGTTATAATTTTCATCTCGGTCCGTGGGTCAAAGTCTTGAAAAAGCCTAAAGGTTTTGAGCACTGTTTAAAGACATAAACATAAATTTGAATTTAGGTTACTGCTTTTATACAAGTAAATCTCTTTAAGCAAACTTCAGTCTGTAAAATCTTGTTGGCCTAATTTTCGGGCGTTTTTTGTTCGTTATTAAGTACAAAATGGGCTATCTGTGCTCTGCCCGCCACAATTATCGAAACCTGGTTTCTAGTGTTGTAAGTTCGCAGACGCATCGCTTTGTCACGTGGTGGGGAAGCTTGGGGCTTTCTCGCGACTCTTTGAGTTTTTTCTTCGTTTAGATTTTGTGGAGGCCAAGGGCACGTAAATTCGAAGTCTGTTTATCAGAAATTATGGAAGGAACTTAAATATTAAATACTGTGAATAAAATAGGAATGAAAGGGGGATGCTTATGATGTACTGAATGATGCTGGTTACATCCAGATGGGTTTTAGCTTTTATTGTTTCTTTGGACGTTTTTCCGTTTCAGTGTAATGTTTGGAAATAATTTTCGAATATAGCATAATGTGTAATTTTCGACTTGAATATAGCAGAATGTGTTTTTAAAGCTACCTACACAGTTCGATAATTGTAATTTTATATTATGCTACCTTCAACTGGACATTTTGTTTATCGGACAAGGTCATCATAGTCGCTTGAACCGTGTATTAAATGCCGTTCTTGAATTCTTATCAACTTCAAGGTAAACTGGTCTACTTTTAAAACGGCAGAGGTAAATAATTGTGTTTGCTCGATATTTTGTGCTGTAACAGTGGGCTACAATACAAGGATTTGTATGCACGAGCAATAGGCCTAAACTGTGTGTGTGTTTTTTTAAAGTTTACATCGACGCATCGTATTTTTGAATAAGGTGAAAATAAAATGTTGAATTTAAACTTTATTTTTATAATAACATAACAATGGTTTACACACATTACAAATATATGGATTCGAAAGACTACATATACTAATAGAAATTTGATATTTAACATTACTTTTTTTCATACCTTTATTTTCAATAGAAAAGTATTTATGATGGGGTAAAGTTTTATTTTGATTGAAAAAAATCTTATTATATAGGAGGGAGAGAACGGGTTTGCCAATGCTGACGACAGTCGCTTTTGTAACCTCATTGTGTTTTCCTTGACTCTTTCAAGGATTTTGAACAACAAAACTGATTTGAAAAAAAATCCAGAAAGTGGTCAGTGTGTGGTAGGTCTGCGCCATACTGTGTTCAGTGTAATTCAAACTTCATCCCTTTCCTGTTACAAACTACTTTGACAAATGTGCAAGAAACTTCCTATCTAGCCGTTAAATACAACTACTAAACATGACAATATAGACATATAAATATAACAGTAAAATAAAACTCCCAGTGTGGCTGGCTACATATGTCACGTATTACAACCTACATACATTGGGTACATTTTATATTTCGTTTTATAGCCTGTTCCCCGGGGATCCTTTTGATCTGTGTAGTGTTTTTGATTTTCATTTGTGCTTGATTTTGTTTATTAGCTTTATAAAGCTCTCATACGATAAGCCTGTACAAAGAAAAAGGTGGATAAAACAAGAGGAGAAATAAAATTCTCAATAGCCGCAGCACTTTAAATTATTTTAGGCGGGATTAGAGTAAATTAATGAGCTTTTTCTTTGCCCCGGCATGATCAAGTGGATAAGGCACTCGACTCGAGATCTGAGGGTCGCGGGTTCGAATCCCCGTATACCAAACATGCTTGCCCTCTCAGCCGTGGGGGGCGTTATAAAGTTATGGTCAATTCCACTAGTCGTTGGTATAAGAGTTGGCGGTGAGTGGTGATGAGTAGTTGCCTTCTCTCCAGTCTTACACTGCTATATTAGAGAGGGCTAGGGCAGATAGCCCTCGAATGGCTTTGCGTGAAATTAAAACAAAATCCCTTTTTTATTAGCTACATTTTTGTACGCCAGCAACACCAAATTGCCTTTTTTTGTGTGACAACATTGGAGATTTATAATTTGAACTTTTCAGGACAACTAAACGAAAGAAAATATAAAAAATGTTGTTGTCATTCTTGTAAGGGAATATTTCGTTTATTGAAGAGAGGCAGGTTATGGACAAGCCAGGAAGAAGGAAGTACTTTTGAATTAATTTTATGTAAAAAACAATCTTACATTTTTGTACTTTATAATGGACAGTCCTGAAATTCTCTTTTATAGATAGCAAACCATGTGCGTGATCACGAGAAAGGCGAAGTACACCGATTTATTCAGTAGTGTGAAACAGATTTCGCTGCTACGCGAGTAAGACAGTTATCTGGATTTAACGCTACTGAATGTCTCAAACATTGCGAGATTTTTGATATGAAAAAGAGAAACCAGGTCATACATATTACCAGAATGTATGTATATTTGCTCGTTTCATTTGAAATGAAAGATTATATGGGTAAAAATTAAAACGCCATATTTTTAACAAACGCCAATTTGATTAATTAAAATGTCCCATTTGGTGCAATGGCTTTTCTGCCGACGGGATACTAGTGAAAGCACTCCGTCCCTATACATTTCACAGTGACAATAAATTTTTCAAAAACTTCGACAGTGATCTCCTGAGTCCCAGATGTTTTGTTCCGAAAAAAAACACAAACAGCTCCATTTGCCGGAAAAGGTAATAATCAGTTGTAGATAACCCAGTTGAGTATGGTGAAAGCACCAGAATTTCATATTTCATTGTTCTTATTTTTTGAAATGGTGATTTGTTGAGGTATGGCATTTGGTGTTGTCTTGCAGCAGAATTGGTACATGCCTGTTCATCAGTGATGGCTGTTTGGTGGTTAATTTTCCATATATTTTATCAGTTTGTTGTTTCATCTGGTTGCAGAAAGGAGTAGTGGATAATGCTCTCTGCAGATTACCATATTATTATCAGAACATTTTTTGTGTATAAAGGCGGTTTCGGCGCATCATCTGACCATTGTCCTGATCTCGTGATTGTTGTATTGAATCCACTTCTTGTGGCAAGTGACGATTTGCTTCAAGAATGACTCCCTTTTGTTCCTAAGCAGTTTATCTTTTCGTCTATTTGTGGCATACCTATTTGTCCAATTTTTTTTTCACCTTTCCGACTGGAAACGGTTGCACTGGAAATTTCTAAATTTGCTGGAATTACCCAAACTGTCGTTTGTGGTTTAGCTTTCACAAGAACTCTTAATCTTTATTCATTCAAACGATAAGTCGATGTTTTTAGTGGCTTCTGCTGAATTTTTTTCTAGTTTGATTTCATACAAAAACGAAGTCTCAATTTTTTTTGAAGACATCTATAGGATTCTAAAGAAACAAAAGCATTTATAACACAACTTGTCATGACAAATGGAAAGCATAACATTCTCGTCAGTACTGAATAGCACACAGTTAAATTACTGTATCCAGCTTATTCTAATTGCATTCATTTCAACTAAGCGAAATTCGGCCATTTCGTATGAAACGACCTAATATTTCTCGTAGATTTGGAGTGTAACGTACATTATTATATTCGAAACACACATCCTTCGTAGTTATTTTATCAAATCTATTGAATTGTAAGGACTTTAAGTTGCTCCATGTGTTTTATTTAATTATTCATGATTCTGAATAAAATATCTACGCTTCTTAGATCTTTCGTACATGCCTTATAATAAGGAACATGTAGATATTTAGTATTTACTATTTACAATGTTGTTTACCATTTCTTCTTTTCTCAATATTTGCTGCTATTCTATCAAGAATGTACTCAACTGGTTTTAAACAGTTTGACACATTGTGTCTAAAGATCGGTCAATGGATAAGTCTGAAGGCTATTATCGAGTCGTTCAAATTAATTATTCCAGATGTCTCAAAGATATGGTTAAGTATGTCATTCCAAAGCATTGATGGTATTACTTTGTTTTCAAGCAGCATTTTCCTTCTGATAACGAGGAGTTGGTTGGATCTGTGGTAGAACTCTGATTTGCGAATTAGTGAATTAATTTCGATTTCACAAAATATTCACCTCACTTTTAAGCTTTGGGTGCGTTATAAATGCGACAATCAATCCCTTTGCTTAGATGATGGGTGGTAAATTTTGCTGACTACCTTTTTTATAGTTCAAAATCAGGTTTGGTGGTAGCTAGCGTTATTAGTTTTTGTAGAAAATGTATAACAGATAAGATTCGTGTCTCATTACACAGAAAACAGCTGACACAACTTTACCACAATAAATTACATTAGACATAACATACACAAGGTCCAGTTGTTTATCTGCCTGCTGCTTGCTTTATATTCCAAACGGGGTAGAATGTTGTTCATTTCTCAACAAAATTACAGGTCAGTTGTCAAGGTTCAAGTGCTGATAGACATTTTACCAAGCAAAAGGGTGTTAAGTATTGTTTCATGTAATTTTCCTACAATTTATCTTTTCCAATCTCTCCTTCCGAAGAGTCCTGTTTATGGGTAACAAACTGTGTAGAACTCTTAGATGATGCCCCTTTTGACAAAGGGCGCTAATGGATACACCAAGTTTCTGTGAATTTGTTACATTTATGATTTAATCACAGATGGACGTTTTTGATATTCGGTGAGGACCATGTTATGTATTTTACGATTCTGTTACTTTTGGCAGCTCAGTGCATGTAAAGAAAGACGAGTGGACGAACTTTGACAGTCACTTCGTTGAACCACGAAGTTAACTTGTATTACTGAATCGTTGTACCTTATTCAAACCTTCTCCTTAATCACTTTACCCAAAGCATAATTAAGTCATGAACTTTTAAAAATGTTGCTGTTAAATGAATTTGATTGTTTTTTGAATTTCGCACAAAGCTACTCGAGGGCTATCTGTGCTAGCCGTCCCTAACTTAGCAGTGTAAGACTAGAGGGAAGGCAGCTGGTCATCACCACCACCCACCACCAACTCTTGGGGTACTCTTTTACTAATGAATAGTTGGATTGACCGTCACATTATAACGCCCCCATGGCTGAAAGGGGGAGCATGTTTGGCGCGACGGAGATGCGAACCCGCGACCCTCAGATTATGATTCGCACGCCTTAACACGCTCGGCCATGCCGGGCCGTTGAATTTATGATAAGAGAGCACTAAGAGCAGCTTTTTTACAAGCAAATAGCACACACCACAGTTTACTCTGTTATTGTTACGATAAGTACTTTTGATAACTGTTACCCAGTGTGTAATTCAGTTCTATGATAGAGATGCATTAGTAAAGAGTACGTAACAAAGGTTACGGTTTAATTCAATATTTCTTTTGTTTATTTAAGCTTATGAGAAGGTTGGATTTTCACTGCGACCCTCGTTAGTCGATAAAGGATTAGTAAAGCGATGGAGGTTATTTTAGATGCACCATGCTTTGCGATCAAATAAAATATTTACCAGCAATTATACCCGTGCGACACATGGTTAAATTTAATGAATTATTTATGATTTATTTGTTTATTTTATAGAAAATCCTCAACTCTTTCTTCCTGAATCTTATTTTTTATTTGCTTCCCTGTCTGTCGGGCTCTGTTGTTTTTGTTTGTTTCACTTTGTCTTGCTTCACACTGTCCTTCCCTTTCAGTCAGTTTTCGAGTAACTGAAAGTATTTTTGTCCCTGATTTACTTTGTTTTATTTTACAGTCTTTCCTTTTCATTTCTTGAGTAATTATCTTTGTTTGTTTCACTTTGTCTTGCTTCACACTGACTCTCCCTTTCAGTTCACAACTAACTGAGTGTCATTTTCATTTAAACCCCTCAATTCTTGTTATCTGAGTTGTCCCCTTTTCTTTAAACTTCTGTTTCGTACTTTATTTGGCATGATTGACGTGGAAAATACAAAACTAGCACATATGTCTTATGACAAAGCAAAAACTGTCAGTTATTATTATGAGATGTTTATGTCTAAATATTAAATTCCTCAAATTAGTGATGAGATTTGAAAGTGAAAATTTTAACAATTATGAACATATATATATTACCCCTGAAATATGTCTGTAGCTGTATAAAGACAGAAGGTACACAAGAATAAAGCTATTCATATCCACATTTTGTTCTTTTAATCGTGAAGTAGTCGGTAACGTAACTTAATATCTGACTAATTAGACAAGTCTAAACGTAAAATTCTAGCAAGAATTAGAAGACAATCTTTTCAAGTTATGGTGGATTTATTGTAAGGACTTTGTTTTTGTGTTGGACATCATGAAACATTAATAGACTGTAATCACATTGCACTGCTCAATTTGAATGCCACCAATTTTTCTTTTATGTCCGAATTAGAAGGTTCGAAAGAATTTATTGAACATGAGAGAGATTTTTGTCCCTCATGCTTATACTGGATGCATCAGAAACAGGACGATTGTTTCGTCGTGTATTTGTTTTTGGCTAAACGAACTTTCATTATCTAGTAAGTAAAACGAAGTAAATTTGTACGTCATATCCGGACCGTTTTACACAGATATGTTTCTCAATGATCAATTTATATCATTTGAAATGGAAATAACATGTCGGTCATCTGATCCTACGAGTAACGTTACATGAAATGATTTTTGCATCGTAAGGGGTCCTCCCCTTTTTTCTTTTTTTTTAGTGGGACAAGTATACTGTACCAAGAAAACTAACTTATCCGTCTAGATAGTCAGTTTGTTATTACAAAACAAATTTAAGTCATAATGAAAAAACTGTATTTACTGTAAAGTTTTACTCACGATATTTCATTAGTAATAATTACTCTAGTCATAATGCGAAGTGCAAGGGGTAAATGTATGTAAAAATCATAATCGTACACTTTTCACCAATTTCGGTAGTTTATATACAGTCGTCATTGCTGATTCTAACTTGAGTGGGAGAAGGAATTACAACGATGCATGTGGTCATGGCTTTGCTTTAACAACCATTTTAAAATAGAAGCCAAATGACCAGTTGTTTGAAAGTAGGAGGTCCAAGTAACTCAAGTACAGTAGCCATGTTTCTTGTTAAGTTTATAATTGATATTTTGACTGAACAGCTTGGCTCGTTCTTTGTAGAAAGAAGTACCCTTATTGCATTATGTATTAATTTTAAACACCCATGGGCTTAGGAGTCAGTTTGTAATCGTTAGCGTTAACGTCACTCAGTTGACATTAATAAAGATATATGTATGTATATATATTTCTGTAATTACGCGATAATTTTTAGCCGCATGTCGATGTGATCTTCCGAAACTGACCCTATTTGAGAATACTCGTTTGTTACAATCGTGATATAGCACTGGACACGTCGTCTGCACATTAATGTATAAACAAAAATAATATATCATTGTTACTTGAAATATCTCGAACATTTTACGTAGAAGTGTCAGATAAAGCTACTCTAAAAAGGGAAATGAATAATTTGAAGAATAGAAGGAGCCACTGTTGGATTCTGATGATGATATTAATTTTTGGAATGGTACAGATTGAGTCTCTTCTTCGTGATAATAAAGTTTAGGTGCAATATCTTGTTTGCTTCGATTTTGGTGTCTCGCGCATCATGTCCCAAACTGAGCTTGTTTATACACAGATCAACGAAGTGTGCTTGTTTTTTTAAATTCGCACAAAGCTACTCGAGGGCTATGTGTGCTGACCTTCCCTAATTTAGCAATTTAAGACTAGAGGGAAGGCAGCTAGTCATCACCACTCACCGCCAACTCTTTTACCAACGAATAGTGGGATTAACCGTCACATTATAACGCCCTCACGACTGAAAGGGCGAGCATTTTTGGCACGAAGTATGCACTGCAGTGGCGTAGTAAGGGTCCGTTCCCATACTATTCACTCAGTCGTATTCTCTATAGTAATATTTTGGTCCTTATAACATGAAATGGTATCTTATTTCTAAAAGTTTCGAAGTCTCTTACTCTCACCAAGTCCCACCCCCAAATGGCTTAGTAACAGGGTTTTGATGCTCCTTGTGGGCACAGAACAAACAACCCTTTGTGTGTAACTTTGTGCTTAACAATAGCTAAACACAGCTTTATCCTGTCCTATCATACCTTACCACTTTGTTTACTTGACTTTTCAGTACGTAATAAATTTATGGCAATAGAAGAAGAATGTAGTACATGTTCAGAGAAAAAATAATTATGGTTTTTTGGAGTTAGATAGCGGACGTTAATGAGAATTGACGAGATACAGACATTACGGAACATTTACAGTTTGAAACCAAACAGCGAACATTGTGATCCCATTCGTGGTTTCAACAAATAAAAAGTAGACATTAAAATCAAACGTTAAGTAAAAACGACTGATTTGTAGCGAAAATATGTAATTTTAGCTTAAGATATGGTTTTCATAAAATTCACTAGGTGTGGCCTCATGATTAATTTGGTGGCTAGAAAATCCGAAGATCCATGTTCACGTTCCATCGCCACAAAATCCCGCAAAAACTGCACTAGCAGAATAACAGTAAAAGCACAATATTAGACCAGGATAATCAAAGAGTTGTCGGTGGGTGCTGTTGACTAACTTCCTTCCATCTGATTCAGCAGTTCAAAATTACACTGCTAATGGATGTAGCGCTCGTGTAATTTGCTTGGATATTTAGGAGGGTGGGGTGGAATGTATGTGGTACGAACTGTGTTAAATTTAGTGACAATCAGTGATGTCGAGAAACCCACTTGTTGAGAATTCTATATGCAAAAACGGCTTGTTTGGGTTGAGAAAATATTTCAAATAGAAGAGCGAACAACGTTTCGACCTTATTCGGTCATTGTCAGGTTCACAAAGAAAGAGGTAACTGACCGGAAGCTGACCACATGTTTGGAAGGGGTTGTGTAACTGAGTGTCGTAATGTAGAGGGCGGGGTTAAATTTAAAAAGTCTTTAGTGGCGTCTCATAGCCTATATTTGATGGATCATAATAATAACTAAAAATTTAATAATGCGAAAATGGAAAATAAGATTAAAAAAAATGTTAATGTTTATGTACCTTTTGCCGTAAAATTTTAATGATCTAAGAGTTAAAACAAAGAATGGTATATGTCAACCATATTAGATTTGGTATATCCAGTGACAATGAGGCTTTTCAACAGTCTTTGGACTCGCATCGCCAGAAACCAGATTTCGATATTCTTGATAGTCAGTGGTGTAGCTTGGTTCTTGATTTCAAACAAATCTTTCACCGAACATTATGTTAACGTACCAGATGCATTTTATTTCATCTGTTCTTTGATATTACTAATATTTTTGACATTACTGTGTGTTCAATTGTATTCACTGCCAGCTGTTCATGGTAGTGCATTGTCTATTACAGTGCACAATTTCCATGGAGACAGAACCGGAGATATGTCATTGCGTACACAATAACTATCATATGTCTCCTATTTTAAATTGGGCTTGCATTTAGCGTGTCAAATCCTTCACTTCGTAGAATAGCTGAATCATTTAGATTATCCTTTTTACGTCGCGATTAGTCAATGGTACGAGTGTTAAGTTATATTTAACAATATCAAAAAGATTTGGGTCTTATTGGCTCGTTTTCGAAAGAAACTGTGAAAAAGAGTTGGTGTTACACTTTTTTTTCTGTTTGTATGTGTTACGTCTCCACCCTTTTGAATTAAATTAGGATAACAAAACAGAAATTGGCAAATGAACCTGATTAAAGCGGTTTCAATTCCAGAATAATCGAGTCTCTTCCGGGTTTTATCAGATACATAGCAGATAAAAGTGTAAAATATCTAAGTTTGGAAAGCACCTACAGGGTGTTCGGAAAGTCACTATGCAGTTTTGTAATCATATTTTATTCAGTCTATTTCAAGCCAGCAACTGATAGCGGTGTTTAGAAACAAAATAAGAAGGATCCAGACCTGTATTGATGTCAACGGGGACCACTTTCAACATTGTTTATAATTGTCATTCATATTTACCTCCTGTATTCTATATTGAAACATCTTTGTTAATAAATATACAAGTGCACAGTGACTTTCCGAACACCCTGTAAGTTGCTGTGAGGTGTGATCAACAAAGTAAGGTTTTTTGTGGTTTTGGTGTGTATTAGTCCCCGTCTACTTACATCACAGTCTTTACATTGATCTTGTAGCTAGCGGAGTTGTCCATATCTACGTGTTGCTTGTTTATATTAATGTTCATGCGTAATGTGTGGTTAACACTTTTAAAATGACCCGTCATTTTTTGTAGAGAATGCTTGTATTTGAATGTGGACGGGTCACTTGTGTGTTTTGACGTGGGCTTTCATGCGTCCACACCCTTTGCTCTGCCACTGTAAAGGGAACATGTTCATTTTATTTTATTCGACCTATTTTGTACTTGGCCTTTCTGAGGTTAACTTGGTTGTTACCTGTGAAAGCCCCGGCCGATTCGACAGGTATTATTATTGTCATGATATGGCTAGTTTTATACGAGTTACTTGTAAAATTGGTTGTGAAAGGAGCGCACGCACTGGGAGAATTGTGTTGTGCTAATTTTGAAACTTGAGTTTTCAATGTAATTTTGCAAAGAGGTTACAATTGTGTTAGATTTTTATACGCTTAAAACGCATTAAGATATTCATTTTTATAGGACGCAATAAGCACAATTTGCCTTTGGTGGATGGGTGTGATCAAGTAATTGGAAGGCCAAACAGAAGCTTGTGAAAAAGTCTGTTTGCCAAACCTTACTGACATTTTTACGTGATATTTTTAGTTGACGGTTTGTTATCGATCTGTCATCGTTTTCTTTTTATTTCGTTTCAGAGAAAAACATCTTGTGGTGTCAGATAAGAATGAGTTTATTTTGAAACATCCTTTTAATCGATTATGCAGTAATTATTGAATCGACACTAAGCTATATTGATGAATTTCCCATAACCAGTATTAGTTTAAATGTCAGTAACATTTCATATATATCATAAGTGTAGGTTTTTAACGGTACTCATTTTTAAAATTACATTTATGTCAATTTTGATGTGTGAAAGTGATTCTTTCAAAAACTAATGATCGTTTTAGTTTTCAATTTTATTTCTTTCAAATAATTTGTTCAGAAACATATGTTAAGGGTGCACTGACCCTTCAAACTGGGCAAATTCACATGCTGAGGAAACTGTTAAACACACAATCTTCAAGTTGACAACAAAACAGTTAATGCCTTCGTTGGTGGTAATTGTACTCGTAACAACACAGCTGGTAAAGATTTTTGAATTAAAAGATCATGCTATGGAAGAGTGTAATATCAACAATTATGCTAACTTTCATTTGATACTGGTTTTAATGGTGAACAACTTCACCATTAAAGACAACATTAGTATGGAGGTTAACATATAAATTTGTCCACTTTCAAGGACAAAGTAGATTTCTTCTTATCCTCGATCGCTCAACAATGGGACTTTGGACTTAAAATTCAAGTCTCGTAAATATCATTGTACATAATCTTTCGCATGTCCCCTAATAGGTTTATATTTAGTATGTCAAATGTCGTGGAATACCCTAATCATACTTAGACATTTCATGTTTGTGCTTTCCATTACCGTTTTTTTGTTGTTTTTTTTAAATAAAAAGATTTTAGCTACCGACAGTTGTCTATTTTGATAGAAGCAAGCCAAAAGTCATTTCATAGTACTTTTAAAAAGGCATACCTACTCGGGAGAAGAGGGATGTTAACAATTTCCAAGGAAGTATGCAAATTTTGTTTATTACATGGTTTCAGTCCTTCACGAGTCAAGGTAATTTTAAATCAGTTTCTGCGCCATTCTTTGAGTGTAATGATTTCTGTGTCTGTGTTTTGCTTTCTTGTCACTGCTACAATGCATGTATGCAAGTTGCTCAAACCTAGGTTTCGTTCTTATTTCATTAGTTGAACGTAGGAACACAATTATAGTTTTGGTTTAATCGTGATTTCAGTATTCTAAAGTAGTTTACGTAGTTGCCCATTATAAACCTAATGACTTTTATGAAGGTCGAAAAGTTGTCACATTCAGTATACGTGTGGGGGGAAATGTAATTGAAAAAATTAGTTTGACGTTTGAATATCTATACTGGTTACACGGCCTTGTCACTAATGTGCACTGGTCGCAAATAATATTTTCAACAAAGCTTGACTAACCCAATGGAAGTTTTTGAAGGTTTGTACAATAGGCGTGCGTAAATTTTGATTTCTCTTTATGAAAACTTCCTTCAAGGTCAGTACCTCAACAATCCAGTTAGAACAAAACAATGGGCATTGTTCTCTGGACAAATTTAATAACAGAATGATGCAATGTTGGTGTCGAGTTTATTTTTGCATGGCTCTCAGACAAGAACAAGATAAAAAAAATTCACGTACTTTGACTTGGTGAAATAATTTTTAGAATATAAGAACAATGGTTTTGTTAAACACATTCTATATCTTTGAGATAATCTTCTAAACGCTAAGTTCGTACAGTTAGAAAATAAAACGTTTCTGTCTCTAATTAAATTTCTTATGTTTTACTTCATTGTGCAAGGGTTAATATTTAGCATTTTGTGGTGCTTATTGCGGCATAAGATAATATAGTCATTGTTTATAAACAGTTAAAATAGAATGTCTATAACATTCTATGTTCGTCTTCATTTCAATATAATAAACTACTTGCAAGACCAGGACCCAGCATGGCCACATGCACGCCCTTTCAGCCGTGGGAACGTTATAATGTTCCGATCAATCCCACTATTTGTTGGTAAAAGAATAGCTCGGGAGTTTGCGGTGGGTGGTGATGACTAGCTGTCTTCCCTCTAGTCTTGCACTACTAAATTAGGGATGGCTAGCGCAGATAGCCTTCTTGTAGCCTTGCGCGAAATTCAAAACAAACCAAACAAATACAAGATATATTTTTTTAAATAGACGTTCATCAGGAAATTTACGTGCATAAAAAAAGGGAATCACATCACCGGATATAGAGGGAGTTATATCTTGTGACTAACTGATATTATTTAAAGCTGAACAGTTATTTGAATACCGGATACAGATGGAGTTAATTAAATCTTTTGACCTACTGATATTATTTGAAGCTGAATAGTTATTTAAATATTGAAGGAAAATATTGTGTCACAGTAGACGTGTGGACTGACTTCATTAAAATGCTTTTGTCAGAAAATATAAAAGTACACGCCTGTATTATAATGTTTGTTTGAGAATACAGTTTTGTGATAAGTCGCCACGATTTATTAAAGTGTTTGGAAGTTAAACACATACTTTCAATAAACAAATGTATTAAACACAAGCATCTAAACAAGGATTCCGGTAACAGTAAGGCCGTTATTGCTGCAGGGGATTTAAATTGCTCCCCCTAGCGACCCAGTTAGTTTCACTCTGTCGATTTTAGGACAATAACCGTGGTTGAACGGTTTCTTTAAGCGAGAAATTCCCGCGAGCAACTCAAAATACAGATTTTGATTGGTCGTAATTTTCTTTTGTGGATTATTATGCATGATTTATCTAGGTTGAGAGATTTATTGTGGAAATAATACTTTATTATATATTTATAATAATTGGTGATTGAGCAGAAAAACAAACTTTAGATTAACCGAAATTATTAATACACTTCATTACGTATAATACAAGAAATAAAACCGTTTAGTTACCGCTTTACTGTAACAGATTATAAACTATCAAATTTGTTATAATTGGCATCGTGGTTGTAAAAGATTCAAAAGCCAACTTGATAGATAAAAACTATTTTAACGCTACGTACTTTTAGTATGATAGTATTGGAATGTTTATAAAATAATAAGAAGGCTTAATAATTGTGTTTTAATCTACTTTGCTATTTTACATATTTCATGTGTTGTACTAGATAGTTTTTTTATGAAGCATTTTCCCAAAATTAAATGCACACAACTTGTACAGTACTTAGATAACACCATATAGTAGATACGTGAACCTTGCAAGGAGAAAAACTTTTCATGATTTGTGAAGGAATACCATAGTTATCTGTGTAAAGTTAACTTTTTATTACAGGATGCATGATCACTGTGACTATTAATTATGCTTCCACCTTTCTATTTTCTACCGTGTTTTCTCTCCCATTATCAATTCATGTTTATCTTTAAAAAATCCTCGTATTGAAAACAAGGTAGAATTATGAATCATAATTAATGTCCGACGTTAGATAGAAATCGTATATAATGGGTTTGATCAGTGCTGGTAAAGGTTTTATTGAAACGATTTGAAGTATTTTTGGGATGGTCTTCTCAGATAAGACATCTTAAATAGTTTGTTTTCATAGATTTTTTTGTTTTCACCGTCATATCACTAATGACGCATCTTGGAAAAAACTAAGGTGTTCAAGGTTATCAAATAAGTTAACTCTACAGTGATAAATAAATTTACTAATGCGCCTTGTTAGCACTGTTTTCTTTTGATTGAAAGAAACAGAACCAGGTTTCAAGATTTACCTTTTATAAATTTCAATTAATAGTAATTTGAAAAAAACCCAAAACGGAGCAAAGATATCCAACAGCAGTTTTCCCCACAAAAAAGTCATTACTAGTCACCCTAAATCAAAAGTTTTTTGACTAAGTTTGTACATGTCAAAATGCAGAAAACTGAAAACTTTATGATGCTAAGGAAGTTCTAGTGAGAATACAATGAAAGTATATTGTGCAATATGTAGGATAATACCAGAACTTAATAAATACTGATAGGTGTATCCTTCATTTTCAATTACTTGTATTAGACTTTGATGCATACAGGACTTAATTTTTGTTTGATATTCAAAAAAATTGATTTTAAGTTTGTGATTTGTGTCAGAAATATATTTCTGAGGTCATTCTGATTCGTGCACAGTTAAAATTATGGAGGGTATCAATAATATTGATGGGTGTAATAAACCTTTGTTTAGTCACTTTTGCAAATCCCGCTGTTGTAAAAGATTTAAGTAGCTAAGTTTTATCTCTTACAAGAGTTTTGGGAATTCACTGTTCATAAAGTTGTGATGATGGTTTAATTTTTTTCAGGAAATGTTACGTTTTACTAACAACAGCAATTTGAACATTATACTGAAATAATTGATAATTGTGAAATGTATTCTCCTGAAATATCAGTTCTTCATTTGTTATTAAAAAAAACAAGTAAAATAATGGAGTTTATGAACAGCATACAGAAAAGAGCAAGACTGGTATGAGGCCTAAACCTACTTGAGTAAAGTAAAACCAGTAATTTGTTATCAAGTGGATATTTACTCTGTGCTAAAAAAAAATCAGAGGGATATTGACAAGTTGTATAAAGAAAAGAAAAGCTGGTCTTTATATCTGTTTGCTCTTTATCTAGCAACAAGTCTGGACTATTTGAGTACAAAATTGGTAGTAACCATGAAGCACTGCAAAATGTTTTGTGAATTTTGGTTTATCACTATAAATAGGACAGTTTGGGCTTTGAAAATATTACGTGAAGCTATTACTTAAATTGTGCTGTTTGTTCAAAATGTACATGCATCTTATTTGGGAGGAGATAACTGATATCTAAGACTGGTTTAAAAATAAAAATGAAAGTATTTGTATTTTATTTAGAACCTTTTCTTCCACATCAAAAGCTATATAAAACTTGAAGCCTTCACAGATTCTTAGTATTACTGCAAATTAGTTGCAAAAAGAATGTAACGGTTATGAAAACTATCTTCAGTTATTTGAGATCAGACATGTAGACATCTTGGTCAGAAATATTTGATCAAACAATTGAAATATAATAAGAAATGATGGCCAACTGATGTTATTGACCTTAAGCACAAGGGCAAAAGTTTCTCCAATTCCAATGTATGGTACAGCAGTGATAATTAAAGAAGAAAACATTTTTAATTTCTGTGTTTAGTCATTGGAAAGAAACTTCCTAGAAGTGTAACTGTAATGTAAGTAAACACTTGAAATATTTTAAAGGTGCTGGTCTGAATGTAGATTTATAATATTTACTAAAATTATAAATTATATAGCCCCCTAGTGGCTCAGCGGTATGTCTGCGGACTTGCACGCTAAAATCCGGGTTTCGATACCTGTGGTGGGCAGAGCACAGATAGCCCATTGAGTAGCTTTTTGCTTAATTAACAACAACATAAATTATATTATAAATAGCAATATTTCACAATTTTTTGTATTATGGCAATACTTTAAAAGGAAAAGGTAGGAAAAATAATTAGAACATTTCCAAGGAGTGTTATTTAGGTACAGTGACATCATAGATTTGGTGTTGATAACAACTTTGAACCAAAAATATAGTATTGGTTGTATGACAGAAATGATATGAGTTATAGCAAGATTACTTGTACAGATGTATTTTGGTGGGAGAGGGGAACTTTATGAAACAAAGGAAAGGTCACGACTTTGTGTTTGGTACGAGAATGTTATTCAAATGTGTATGCATTTTTGAATTTGTATGTGATAATTGTGTTTGAAATCTGGCTAAAGAACAGATCAAGTTAAAAATAAAACTGTCTTAAACTTTATATATATTCTTGAATATGAGTATTTAGATATTCTTGCTCCTGTATTTAATAAATTTTGTATTTGTGGTTTATTTTGAAAATCAAGTTAGTGCTAAATTTTGTAGAGTTAAAAAGAAATAGTATTTATGATTATAATTTCACTTTAGATAATTGGTAATGGTGTGATGTTTCATACTGGCCTTCTGTTTCTGTCAGCTGGACTTGATTTCATTGTAACTGAAATACATAAACTCCGAAAACAATAAACCTAAAAATATATGTATACATTTCTGTGTATGCAGTCAGGCTATTTTCACATTAGTTTTTGAGTCCCTGTTGTAGTACAATATTCCATATTTGGGTGTTATACTACCAATAAAAACAGTTATTACGGCCATGGCTATCCTCACATTGGCTTTCAAGTATCCCATACGATAAGATAGTCCTTATTACAGTGTTTTGCTGGTAGTGAAGGCAGTTATCCCTGGGATTTTTAGGAGTTTATGAAATGTTAATGTTTAATATTTAAAACATTAACCCTTAAACTATAATACAGTATGTGTTTGTCAGATCTTGTGAGTAACTTTATGTAAGAAAAATAGCAACATATTTAATTGACTTGATTGGCACCAAACAATTCTATAGCTTCTTAAGAAGTGCATCTTGGATTTGTATAAATTAGAAAAATAATAAATTTCTGGTTAGATTATTTATTTGTTACTGTTGTAAAATAACAAACAAGCTTGATTTAATGAAATGTGGAGTGATTATAGGCTTAAAAAAAGGAAGTGATTTACTATTAATTATCCCAGTATGTACAATGTGATTATAAACTGTTGCTTGGTTTATAAGACTGTTTATTTAAATTATTCCATATAATTCAAAATTAGAAGTGCATACAAAATAACTGTGTTGTTCCAAACCTTGTTTAAAATATTTCTTGGACAATACTATCCATATTTTAAGTAATACAAACAATATTGTGTAGAAAAATTAAAAAGATAAATGTATTGAAAAAACTGGCAAGAACAGCTCTGAAAATTTTGTACTACTTAAAGAACAGATGACACTAAAATTAATATTTTTTTTTCTTTTGTATTTTTCAGAATTAGATAAGGTTTTATATTTTGCCAAGTTTCAAAAATAGCTTAAATATTTATACAAAGAGTTCTCATATAAGTAAGTCTTATAGTAACAGCATGTAAATCTCACTAGGGTTATTTGGTTTTTGAATTTAGTGTTTTATATGTTTAAATATTCTTTATAGGTAAAAAAAAATGTATGTGTGCAACAATGTTAGAATCAACAGTTTGGAAATAACCAATAAAAAAATCTTTCAAAGATCTTTGTATTCACAGTATTATTTAAGATGTTTCTGCAATTTTGAGAGAAGTTTTAGAAGTGAAACATAATTTGGTAAGGTACAAAGAGCAATTTTTGAAAACTTTACAAAATTGTTTGTTAATGCTTATTTATCTTTGTAGGTGATACGGTTACCAGGTGTGCACAACAGCCAACAGTCTTTTGGCTTCACTTTGTCGAACATTGAAGCTGATAACTTACAAGGCAGCTTTGAATGCTTACAACAAAAAGGATCAAGGTAAGAACAGTTTTACTTTATTGTCTCAAAGTCTTTTAATTTTTAATAATATAAAAAATTAATATATATTAAACAAAATTGATTCCTGAAATAGATTGTTTTGTGTACTTACATATTTAGTTTTGGTTTACTTGATAAAACCAATGTACGTTTCTTTTTCAACATGTCTAGGTAAGAAAAACTGATCCTGTATGTAACTGACATTTTGAGTACTTGCTCATTGACTTTGATATTTAATAAGAAATATAAAACCTGATGGAGAGCAATTGCATGAGACTTCTCTCGTGACGTGTGTTTGGAAAAAAACTTTATTATTGGTGTCTACAAATGGAGAAAAACATCTGCTATCTGATCTGTATATTTGACATGATAATTTAATGGTTGATGAAGAATAGTTGCTTGAAATATAATTATTACATAAAGCAAGTTTTTGTTTATATAGAAATTCATTTGTGTTGTGAAAAAGATGTTAGTGTCCTTTGGATTACTTTTTTTAGAAACCTGTGTTAATTTAAAGTAACCCTCTTCACATGAGTTTAATAAACCCTTGTTTCCACTAGAATATATCCACATTAGAAATATATACAAGTTATTGTTACTGTTGATTTAAGTGAAAACTTTAATCAATAATTAGTTTTTAATGCTGAAATGAATCATTGAGGCTTAGGTAAAGTTTGTAATTACAACTCGGTTTCATTTTAAGTAGGGTAAATCAGTTTTATCTGTAATCAAAGCATCCTAATTTACACACACGTCTCAAAATTATTGAAATTCCCTTATGTCTAGGTGTTTCAAGAAGTATTTAATCAAGTATATGGCAACATTTAGATTTGTTTAGAAGCATTATTGAAATGTTTCAGTGCTTACATATTCTCACAAGCGTTATTTAGAAATTTCAAAGAAATAATTCCATTATTGTAATACTCAGATGTTTCATCAGTGTTAAATATTCCAAAAGTGTCACTGAAATGTTCCTAAAAAGTGTTAATATTCCAGTGTTACAAAAGTATCATTGAAGTGTTTTAATATCAAGAAATTTAATAAGTGCTAACAATTAGATACTTATAAAGTAATGTATTAATTCACAGCTCAGTTTGTTAATAGTCAAAATTGTTAATTTTCAGATATTTTAAGAAGTGCAAAAAATAATGTACCTTTACATATTTTCTCTATTTCATATTAATGTATACAGTGATTTTGGTTTTTAATCAATAGTTTGCTTTTATCTTTTCTTTCTAGACTTTTGGAATCAGTAGGCTCTATGATGCATAAAATGCAGATTTGTGCCAATGAGGACAGCTATGAAAAAACAAGAGCAAAAATGGCTGTAGCTGAACAAGAGAACAAGAAAAACTGGTCAGTAGAGGTTTTTATTTGGCTTTGGATAACCGATTATAATTTCTCATGCATTATTTATATAATTGAAGTTGTATTCTTATCTATCATTCAAGATATTGAATACACAATAAATAATGAAAGTAGATTTTTCATCAAGAAGCTACATGCTTATTTTTAAAGGTTATTCTTTCAAGTAGCAATCTCATTGTAATACTGGTTTGCATACCCTGTGAAAAGTAACTAGCTTTTAAACAAGTTAGAACTGGTTAGCTATAATCTAAATACTAAATAGTTCTTAATGGGTAACATATTAAAAGTGAAAACTGTGATGGGTACATTAAGAACTAATGCATGAAGAGCTCCTTGCTTAAAATGTTAGATTGTTGATTGTTTTTATAATTTCTAACTGTTAAAGAAAGTTAAAGATAAAGAAATTTACTTGAATTTTTAGGAGCAAAGTAAAAACCAATTATTCAATTTCTGGTTCTAGCATAAACTCTTATTAGATGTATGTACAATTACTATAAATGTTTATTATTTCAAAAGTGCATAAAGTTGTTTATAATAGAAGCTTAAATTTTCATGTAAATGAATTACATTTAACCTTAAAATTAAGGAGGATAGAGCAAGAGCAAACTTATAATTCTAAATTATTAGTTAATGTTTATTTCTTATATTCAGTTTTATTCTACCTATATAGTCAAATAGTAGTTCAGTAGTCAGTCTACAGATTTACAACTATAAAATCTGAGGTTCAGTACCCCATTTTGGACACAGTCCAGATAATCCATTGTGTAGCTTTTTACCAAGAAGACAGAAATAGCAACTCCCCCTATATAGTATTTGTTCGGATGAGTGTAATTATGAAATTATTTTGTAAACTATTTCTTTGTTGTTCAACAACTTTATTACTTTCCTAAGTTTTTTATTTTAACATTGTAATTGAATGATATTTGTTATCTTGTGTAAAAAACAAACTTATGAACTGAAGGCTCTGATTATCTTATAGTTGCTTTCTTGTATTGCTCTCTAAATTAACATGCAGATTTTTGTTTTAGTAAGATACATTTTGTTTCCATACAGCACAAAAATTATCAAGGCATCAGGACCTTATGTAGGTCAGTACAAATTTTTTATTTTCATATTAATGAAAAAAAATCACTTTCTTTTACATTTAAAGAGAGAAACCTGTTATTTATTTAGGTTAAGTAGGTTATAGATTGAGTTTAGATCATTGTTGCCTGGAATTTTCTTTCTTTATGAAATAGTGATAACAAGTGATATGTATAAGGAATAGCATAAAATATTTAAGGGTTTCCTGTGTATATCTTAGCAATTTTGATGTAGATTTTTTAAAACAACTTTAAATGAATATGAAATTAGGTAGATAAGTTCTGAGTGACATAAATTGTTGGGATTCACCAGATTGTATGATCAGAATAACATTGTGTGCTTTTTCATACAGGTATGAAAACAGAAAGAACCTTAATTTATAGTTTTTGTTTTGTTATTTTTGAGATAAGATAGCATAAGTCCTCTATATGAAATGCCCATAATGATATTGCATGTGGATTAAAAACAAAATTCCATTAAACTATAATTTTTATTGTGGTGTGGTAAAATAAATATATTCAGAAAATATTATTTTACTCCAAATGAATTTTTACCAGCTTATACATCTGGAGTTTTTTGTTCAAATGTAATCACTGACATATTTTCATTTAGTAAAAATATTACTTTTGTAATAGTTAATTCAGTTTATTAAACTTATAAATTGGTCAAAGTTACAGAATGGTATTCTCTAATTATTGCATGAAATTAGAGATTTTAAGCTCAAAGTATCAGAAAAATGTTTCTCTACATTATTAAAGTACAGATTATTAACTAATAACTATATCTTCTGTCTGCTGCTTACTTTGATTATGTGGTTTCATGGTGAAAGAAACTCTTCTCAATTAGCAGTCTTTATTTAATCAGGACGAAAAGTAAAAATGAAACGACCACTTTTCTCTGTGCCTCCACCTAAACCATCCAGTCCACCACCGCACTCTGCTTTTCCATCATTTAAGCCTGTACCTAAGCCCTTTCCTTCAGCAAGTAGTTCACACATGTCAGCAGCTGGAAATCTCTCCAAATCAACAATTCAACAGAAATCTAGCAATTCAGACATCTTGAGAAGGACTTACAGGTTTGTAGCACAAAACTTAGAGTTTATTTATGTAGTTTGTTTCATATTATAAAATAAGAATAGTATTGGAAAAATTTGTCCTTTAATATTTAGTTGACATGATTTTGGTTTTGAAACTCCTATTGAAATGTTACTAAGGAAAAGATCACAAGTTACTCTTTCAGTTAGTGTTTCTATTAACTGTTCAATCTGTAAACATTTGGAAGTGTTGATGATGATTGTTTTTAAATAGCTAATTGGCTTTTGTAACTGGAGTTATGGCACATTATTTAAAAAGAAATAAAGAACAATCATTAATGTTATTTGCAGTACTAAGTGACCTTTTGGATTTTATGTAATATTAAGCACTAAATATATATTAGTACTTTCTGTCTGAATAACAGTAAAAACTTTTGAATATGATTATTGAAGCATTGATGTCCACCATTCAGCATAAAGACTAATGTTTAGAAAATTGTTACAACAAAAGTCGTCTTTATGCAAGAAAAATTATAAAATTATGACTAAAATTTGTTTTAGTATTTAAAATACGTATTTCATAATTTATGATAGTAGTTCTGTTTTAAAACAGTATATAAAAGGTTTTCATTCACTTGCTGGTAATTTGGGCACAAATTTTGATGGTCAGATATAAGATTTAAGTGTATTTTTTTGTTATTTTTCATAAAAATTTCAGTTGTAGAATTTATTGAGAAAGCAGATAAATTACATAGCAGTAATTAATGTAATATAAACTAGTAATAATTTGCTATTAACACTTGATATAAAACATATCTAATATAAAAACAGAACTTCTTGTAAACCTGAGATTTAAATATTAAGGAAATGTATGTGCGAGACTGAGGTTACCATATTGCTCATTAAGAATAATTTTTATGATGAAACAGAGTAGGTCTCAAAGAGTATCTTGTATATAAAATGTAATTCTTTTAGGGAACGGGTCATTCATCTCCTTGCTCTGAGGCCTTACAAAAAACCAGAACTCTTAGCAAGATTAATGAAAGGTGTGTTTACTGCTTATATTTACTTCAGAAAGTATAAAGTAGCAATTTTACTTTTATACCATGTTTCAGATTTTTTTTTGTTATTAATATTTTGAAACAATATTTAGTTTCTGTAAAATCTATTTATCTCTCCTGTTTCTCAACATGAAGATTTTCCTAAGTATTTTGGAATGTGTGTGTTGAGTAAGGTACAACAGTAGGTTTGTAATGAGAGTTAGTTCTTTTCTTTATATTATAGCAATAATAAAGTACTTTTTTAATCATTGTAAAATTTGTATTTTTAAGCTATATATATATTTCATGACTGCAGTATAAACTGTTGTGATTAATTTATTAATCCACAAAAAAAAATGTTGATTCAATTGCCTCTAGTCTCAATTGAATGTTTTTCTTTTTTCTCTTTCCATTAAACCTGACATTTGCTAATTTCTATGTGAAGTAGTCATATTTACAACAAAATATTTGTTTTTATCATTTATAAATACTATAAAGCATTAACATTAGCTTGTATTTAAATTGGATGATAGAGATATTCCAATATTATCCATGCTGATTTTATATTAAATTACAGATGGTATTAAAGAAAAGGACAAGAAAAGTTTGAGTGCTATTTTGAGCCAGGTAGCTGTCCTTAAAGGAAATACCTTTCACATTGCACGGCACATCTGGAATGAGGTTTCTGATGACTGGCCTTTTTATTCTACTGAAGAACTGAAACTGATGAAGAGGTGCTTCAAAAATTTAAATAATATTGTAATAAGGTCACAGACACACATAATTAGCTGGTCAACTATGCACAATATTTCATGTTTAAAATAATTCTTATATTTTTGAAAAATAAAAGATGTGAATTTTGTGTAGCCTTGCTGTAAGACAATGTTGTGGAATAACTTGAATAAAACTACTTATACTCAATAAATAGTGTATTTTAGCTTTCCAAAAATCTAAACAGTGTAATTGAAAAGATAGCTTTTATTCATTACAAACATTTTAGTGATACAAGAAAAACCAACAAATGCTAAGAGAAATTTAGCTCTTACTAAAAATTTATTCCATGTGTAATTATTCTTTTTAATGTAATAAAATTTACCTGAGTTGAAGATGGACAATTTTTATAAATAATATTTAACAAACAGAACACTGTGTAGCTTCTTGTCAGGCATTAAATTTTTTTTGGCTAAATATTTTAGTTAAATGTTTTAAAATTGTGAATTTGTTCATTTTTTTCCCTCTTAGACAAAAGCCACAGAACCTAACACCACCCAGTGAAAGTGAAAATCGGTTTCCTTGTTTACCTCAGGAAAATGATTGTTCTGTAGCTCAGGTCAGTTTCTGATATATATATTTTTATTTCTCTCTCTCTCTCTCTCTCTCTTTTTGTTGGAGTATGTCTTCAATTTATGATTTTTATTCAAGTGTAGGGGGTTTTAATTAAATTATTAATATATGCTTAAAAATAAATTGTGTGGAAAGTTGTATTATCAAAACTGTTTGCTTTAGTTAAAGAAGTTGATGACATCTCTCATCTTCTGACTCATTTCATTCTTTTGTGATTTGTTTGTTCTGGCTGGTTTAGTTGAGATATTTTAAACTTGGTTAATGTGTATTTTTTCTGTTTAGATTATATATGTACCAGTTTGTCATTGAGGAAACAAAGTTTTTTTTATAGCTATTTCTAATTTTGCTGTTCCGGCTGTTGTTACAGACCAAGACTAGTTACATTTTAGTTACAATGAGTTACTTTTGTGATGTTTTTTTGTCTCTTTTTTTCAGTCGTCTTAATTTTTTACTCTGTGTAAACATTGCAGCTGAAGTACCAGAACATGTTTTCCAATAATTATTGATATTTTATATTAAAATATCTAAATAAATTACAATGAGTTAAGTATTACCAGTTTTAAGTAAGTGATTTAACCTTTTATATTTTAACCAAAATCTTTTATGGGTTAAATAATTAAACTTTTAAATTGTAAAGCATTTGGAGTTGTAATAACTTGTTTAACACTTGTATATTTGTTATTGAATTACTTCATCCCAGTTATTACTTATTCTGTTGTTTAAGATGTTTGTATTAATCTGAAGGGTTTTTTTACCTTACAATTACAGAAACGCACGTCTCCAAGCACTGAACCTCACCCAGCTAAGAAGCAGAGGATATCTCATTATAAGAAGTCTGAGCAGTTTGGATTCGTATCTGCTAACTCATCTGGATCAGATCCTCCATGCTCTAAGTCAAATTTTGTAAATGAAAAGTGTTACAAAGCTGATTTAGCTGTGGAAAATGCTGAAAGACATGAAAATCATGAAAGAACGATATATGTAAACAAAGCAAAAGCAGACTTGCCAATGGATAGCATTAGTAGGCCTGACAGCAACACAAGGCAAAAATATACAAACAGTTATGGTAGGCATGATAATCATTCTAAATTATGTTGGAGTGATTTTGTTAAGACAAGTACAATTAGTGAGAAGTATGCAGCATCTCAGAGTGAAAATTATCCTGTGTCTGAAAGTGCAAAATATTCCGTGTCTAAAAGTGAAACATTTCCGATGTTTCACAATGAAAAATTTCCTGTATTTGAGAGTGCAAAATATCCTGTTTCTCATGGTGAAAAGAATCCTTTATCTTCACATGAAAAGTATAGTATGGCTAAAAATGAAAAATATCCTGTGTCTCGCAGTGAAAAGTATTTTGAGCTTCAGACTGAAAAATACCCTGTTTCTCAGGATGAAAATAATTCTGTTCCTGAAAATGAAAAGAATTGTGTATCTGAAAGTGAAAGGTATTCTGTATTTCAACAGAATGAAAAACATCGTGGGTCACACAGTCCTTACCCTATGCAGCTTTCTTCAGAAAGTACTTACAGTCCACATCATTCCATAGGAAGAAAATCTCATCAAAGTATTCCAGAGTATTTGCAATCATGTGACACCAGAGAAACATCTGTAGAGTCATGGAATAAAGATGGCAAACGTAATTCAAATCCAAATAACTTAAAAAAAATGGAACCAAAGAATGATTCCTTTTTTACCAAGTCTTATTCCAGTTTCAATAAGTCCTTCCCAGAAGAGAAGTTTAAAAAACAGAGGTTGAAAACATCTTCAAAATCATGCGGATCAGTTTCAGGAGATTCCTCTCCTGCCTCCAGTCCAGATAGCCAGTCCAGCGTTGATTCCTCAGGTGGGTATATTGAAGTTTTAAAGCAAATAACAGAATGTAAGTTTTTTTTTTATTAGCTAATTTGCTAATTTTTTTTTTTTTTTTTCCCTTTCATCACTAAATTGTTTCAGGGTGTTAGTGATGAATAAATGGTTTTATATCAACCTCTACAGATATAGCCAGTTGTTTTAAGGCAGTTATGTTACATTTTTTGAAGTAGAAATGAAGCCACTCTTATATTTCTACTAATTAGCTCTCAACCTCTACCCTTATGAAAAGATATCAAATAGAACTATAATGTTGAATGGAACGACATTAAACGAGAGTAAACAATGGTATACACCCCACCTTAAGAGTTCTTAAATAGTTTTTACTCCCAACCTCCTCCTTTCTCCTGAAGATTTATTCAAATATGAAATAGGAACACTGAGAGAAGCTCAGGTATTTGAAGTTAGTCTTTCTGTGCTGGTTGTACTGAATAAAATTACTGGAAAAAATTGATACAAGCTGTTCATAAAATAACCAACTCTCTCTATTTTATTTGTTTATATTTTTCTTAATTCTTATTTTAGTTTCCAGAATATTTTTGTATTTATTAAAATATGAAGTGAGGTACTTCTTTAATTGTCTCTCTTTATAGCCATTATTTTTTATTTTTTTCAGTTATAGAATATTATCCATAAAAAAAATATATAGTTATTACAGACTATTAAGAACTGTTTTAGCTGAGGTATAATTTCTTTTAGCAAGATAACAGAATAACACTGTTAGGTGTGGGTAGACCATGAATGGGAAAATAAAATTCTCTTCTTTTATCTGAAATAGTCAACTGCTTTCTATACAAGTAATGTCCAAAACTAAATAATTAGCATGTACCTTATTATTATTTCTTCTTTCTATTGTAAGTTCTATTGTACATATTAAGCCTGCTGTAAAATTTGTTATTTATAGATATTAAATCACTTGTGTAACAAAGTGTTAATATATGTTAGGATTTAAAGTCTACTTTATAGATAATTTTTCATAGAAGAACAGATGCAGGTTGGCCACTGTTACGTTTTTTTTTGTGGACTGAACGCAACAGAAAGACACAGATAGCAGCTTGTATAATTTATTACGATGATCTACTTATATGTGATAGACACAAAATAAATTATCCAATAGCAATAACAGATATCCAGTTTCAACCTTCAAAACCACTTATAATACAAAAAGGTACTGGCCTGTGCTTAATAATATGATCCAGAATGAGTGTCCAAATCCGAAATCCAAAGTTCCAATCTAGGCGGGGAATTTAGTCCCACGGAGAAATTTACGAAGTTTGAATGGGTATTTTCAAAAAAATTCACAGTCCAATATGTGTTGGCTTTCGGTATAATCCGTACTTTGACTGAATTATAAAGATTGACGCAATAAAATAAATTCACAGCTTTAGTTGATCTAGCTCTATTCACAAATTCAATTTGAATAATCACACAGCAAACATTTAAACTTTCTCAAACGAGACAAACTTCTTGATCCGAGTAAAAACGGATGACTTTCTTTCCTCGCATCGCCGTCTGTTTATATACTAATCGCATAACTTCCCAGAATTCCAGAGTACAGACACCAGGCCAATACAAATGATTAATCTATCTAGTTCTAGAAATTTTTACATAAATAATTCTAAATGAATTTTAATTAATTCTAAAATGTTATTTTAAATTTCACTGGTTTAAACCTCGAAACAATAATATAAATATGGAAATTCAAACACGACATAACATGATTGTCGTTTACATAACATTTACATAACACTCTCTACATGGTTGTCATTTATGTAACATTTATATGATATTTACATAGCAGCCACATTTGAGGGAAGTTTGTTCCCATTGAAATATCCACCATTTGGTTATATACTTGTTTGTTAAAAACAGTATAACTGTTATAAATACGGAAATGGAGTATATATTTTACAATTAATTCCAGTAAATTTAAATTTGAGTTTAGTTATTTTATTATCTGTATAAAATTATGAAATAACTCATTGTAAACCAGGATTAAATCTCTCAGATATACATTGTAATAAAGTTACGTGTAAAAATAGAACTGGTAGTTTTTGAAAAATTTAAATCCCAAACTGGAATGTTGTTTTTAGTAATTCAGAAATAATTGTTCTGGTTATATGAAGACTGTTTTCATTTTTTCAAACAAGATATCAGTCAATTTGTTAAGTAATATGGAAACAAATTTAATAACTGTTTAAATAATTAGTAATAAATTTGAACTTCACAGGATTTTTATCCAATCTTAGAATTGTGTATGGAAATGGTAAATTTGTATAAGAATAATCTTTATATGGATATTCCAATTTTTAATAGCCTTATTTAAATTAGTAATAACATCATTTTAAAAAAAAAAATATATTAATTTCATTATGTAAAATTTGGGCCTGTAATTTTTTTACACCCAAAACCAAAATTACAACCAACTTTATCAATTCGAGTAATATATTGTTTTTGAATTTATCTTATCTTTAAAGACATTGAAAGAAATATCAATGTTATACTGAGTTAAGTTTAATATTTTTAATTGTTACTTTATGAAGTTAATAAAATATTGTTTCCATTCAAAAAAGAAAGATGGCAGATAATAGAATTGTTTACTTATTTTAAGAAGTTAATATTTCTCAAATTTTGTAGTATTTTATACATTTTGTGCATTTTATGTATTTAGTACCATTTTTTAACATTGAATGTAATTCTCTATCAACTTTTAAATATCCAGTAACTATATGATTGTTAAAATTATTTTTACAAACAATGTTATTACTGTTACAATGTAAGTTATTAACTTTTATTTGACTAAATTCTTTAATAAATTTTTATAATTAAAGTGGTTCTATAGGTTTATAATATTGAAAATTAACTATAGGTTGAAATGGTTTCATGGGGAAAATGTTCTTGAATTTTCTTTGTTAACCTGAAGATGATCTAAGAATTTTGAACGATTGTATTGCACTTTATTTTAATTAAAATTTTAATACACATAGGGTCATTCCATATCAAATCATCCAGGGGGCTGCAGGTGACCCCCACAGAATGCCTTGCAAAAATTCACATGTGCTCATCTATCTGTATAATGAAAAATTGCCCAAGATTAGATCAATATCTCTAATAGTTTCTGATTTACAGCTCTGTAAAATTTAAGTAATTTTATTTTTCTTTTGGCGAATTCATTTTTGGGTAACTTTGGCTGCTTAAAGCTGCAAGAATAATGGTGGTAGAAGGCTGAAATTTGCTACACTGACTGAATTAATCTCACAGAATTAAAAAAATGGTCTCAAACCAAGTTTATCTCTCTTAGGATTTTCATATTGAAGCAGTAAAATCACTTGATAACCCAAGATCATAAAAATCATTTGTTTATATAATAAGCCATAGCTCTAAGACAACATGATACAAAGCTGAATTTTGTTTTCAATTTTGCTACAACATATCAGTTGATAAATGAGCAATTGTTGTAATTAAAAGTCTATTAGATCTCCTGTAAAAAAATTTAGTTGCATGCAACTTTTTATGATTTTGCCAAAAATAGCCCTACTTCAGGCTACAGTTTGACCATGTCACCAGTTATTCAGCCTTTTCAGATTTTTACCATATATTCTTACATCTTAATATGTTCTACAAAAAAAATCAGGATGGTGTTCAGCCTACTTTGTGAGTTATAATTTTTTAAAGTTTCCTCTGACCACATGTTTTACTTAAAACAAAACTTCAATTCAGGTGTGTTACTGTGTGCAAATATATCCATATAATTTTGAAAAATACTTATCAGAATTTTATGAATCCCACTGAAATATTCTAACCAGCCTTTCACAATGTTAAATGAAGTTGTATGAAACAAGAAAGAATTAATTTCTTAACAAGTTTATTGGCTTAACTAGTTAGATCACATGGCAATGCAAATATATTGTATATGCATTGCAGTTATGCAGATATGGCTGAGTTTAAGATTCATAATGTAATAAATACAAAGGTAAATCAGACACAAAAAGCACAGTGCTACAACAGGGGATAACTGAGAAAGATTATAGTCACACCAAACTGCAATAATCGTGACAATGAAATGTTTCAAAAACTTCTTTGGGGATAAATTAACCTTAACAACATAAAATAAACATTGCTTTGTTCAGACAGCTTGAATAAATTTCTGAAATTTGAGTTTGATTAGAACATAGTGGCAAGCACTAGTGCCTTGCACTGTAGGTGCACTTATCACACAAAGAACATGTTGAAAATAAATCCAGCTTTCATTTTTATGTGACCTTGCAGGGCATGAGAACAGTTCATTTCTTGATTTCTTCATAAATGATACCAACACATCGGAATGTTCATCTGATCTATCTTTTATGTTTCTCACATACCATTCATGATCATATATAGATGCCACATATTTCCCTGACTGATAATTGTCATTGCTATCATTAGACCCTATTTGAGCTGCTGCAGCATTACTTTCACTGCTACTACTAACAGTTACAACTGTGTACACATCATCATCATCTGATAGCCTTCTCATATACAATTTGTTGGTAGAGTGAGGAATAAAGCTATGATGTGACATAATACCTGCCACAGTTTTGCATTTTTCATAGCACTCAAGTAGATCAAACTTTACACAATTCTGCATGACTGATTCCTGATTGACAAGAAAGAACTGAATGCCCTGAATGTGGTCCTTTGCCCAATGGTACATATCAGAGACACTTAAAATTTGATGATTTATTATTTTCACAACCTTGATTTCTTTGAAGATCATGTTCAGAGATGTAAGAATATATGGTAAAGGCTGATTAGAATATTTCAATGGGATTCATAAATTATTTCACATCTGTATGGATATATTTGCACACAGTAACACATCTGAATTGAAGTTTTGTTTTTCAAGTAAACAGAGTATGGTTAGAGGAAACTTTAAAAAATTATAACTCACAAAGTAGGCTGAACACCATCCTGATTTTTTTTGTAGAACATATTAAGATGTAAGAATATATGGTAAAAATCTGAAAAGGCCAAATAACTGACGTGGTCAAGCTGCGGCCTGAAGTAGGGCTATTTTTGGCTAAATCATAAGTTGCATGCAACTAAATTTTTTTTACAGGAGATCTAACAGACTTTTAATTACAACAATTGCTGATTTATCAATTAATATGTTATAGGAAATTTGAAAACAAAATTCAGCTTTGTATCTTATTAAGTCTTAGAGCTATGGCTTATTACGTAAACAATGTAATTACATAACTAGCCAGGTTATTGATCAGTATACAAGAGTAACAGAATATTTCTGAAGTATGAAATGAAAAACGTGTGATCAAATCAACACTTTAACGTGAGTTTCTCTAAATAAATAAATTAGCTTGTAAAATATTGATCACACAAATTAATAATAAAATATTGCATTATTGTTATTGGTCCTGTTGCCAACTTGCTGTCGAGTATTGGATAGTCTGTAGTAATAGCACCCAAATGCACTGGGAATATCCCATCTATCACAAATCCAGAAGCTGATGTCAGTCTAGTTGTCTGTCATGGAAAAAATAAAATATGCAAAGGTTAGTACTCACACCCACAGTATCTTTTACTGTTTTTAACTGTCTATAACCAGTTGTGGAAAGGCTGTTACTGTTCAACTTCTTAAAATGGAAATGACTTCCATCCTTACAAAAAGATATTAAATAGAACTAAATTGAACATTGAGATATTAAATAGAACTATAGATGGGATATCACTAGTGTTTTTGGTACCATTATCATAGACATTATTTGTTATGACAATAGTTGATAATCTGGATCTATAACATTAATGAGATGTAATATATATTAGAGGTCCTAGAGGTTATGCCAATACAATACACAAAATTTATTGTGGAAGAAATACTTCTATTCTTAACATGAGCAGAATCTTTGGTGTGTTAGTATGCTGAGCTGTGAATTGGGTAGGTCCATGGTTAGAATGTGAGACTTATGATCAGTTCAGTCAAGTATTGGGTACAGATACTTTTTGATGTTTGATTTTTCATCTACAGCAGACTTGTACATTTTACTTAGTATGCTATATTTTATGTAGATACACTTGGTAAACTCAGAAGTATAATCAACATTCCTTTTCTAATTAGAGCAATCCTGTACATATTTGGTCAATAAATTTACCAAAATTTGATCCTAATTTTAGCAACACTGAGTTTGTACACTGAAATATTACATTGAGAAGTATAACATGCTTAGTATCCTTCCACTTCATAAAACTTGATACCAGGATGAAACTCCCTGTGATGGGATAGAAATTAGACTGGACATAGCCTTTGTAGTTAGTCTGCTGACCTACAAATTTGGAGATCTGAGGTTCAAGCTGCTACAAGCCTCAAAAAGTTCTGCAATCTCACCTGTGGGAATTTTGTACTTGTGACAATCAGTCTTAGTGTTTTCAGTTTAGAATAGCTGAATAAAGAATAGATTTACTGACTAGTTACCCTCCTTCTGATCAACAGTTGTAAATTAGGGTCAGTTATGCTTGAATTTTGAAGGTAATTGCTGACTGTTTTGCATGCTCATGTCGAAGATGATGCTGTTTTGGTTGAACATAAGTGTGTGGTTAAAATTAAAAGTATTATAATATTTTCATATGTTGATGGTATTTGCTAAGTTAACTTAGTTCACCTGTGATTTTCTTGCCATTTAAAAGTTTTTAGTTATTAGAGTTTGAGTATGTGAGACACACAATTTCCTGTTGTAATTGAAAAACACCCATACAGAAAGAATAGATTATTCAATTTACATTAATGTTCTCGCTTCACCAAGTCACTGTGCTTGCAAGATTTAACTCTTTCCACATGGGTTTTTGTGTGATTATAATTATTGTTCTTTATTTTAGGTGATCTTACCTGATGCATTTCTGATATCTATGTTTTACTTTTATCAGGAATTACACACTATATTCATTTTTTGCTGCTGTTTGTTGATCAAACTTAAGCCAACATTTTGATTTTTTGATGATTCAAGTACATTAAGTCTTATTAATTTGAAATACCCACCTGTGAATACAGATGAATAACAAGTATTAAACAGACAATGCTTTTAAGTATAATAAGTTAACTGGCTTTCTAACTATAGCATCAGTGCCTTAAAATATGTATAGTTGTAAATTAGTTTTTATGATTTCATATACAATATTAGCTGTTTTGTATGCGTTATTTATTACCATAAGGAAATTTAGTGTGCAGAAAATACAGGAAGTTAGTGTACTCATCACAGTATTAAAAACAAAAACTCAAAAACTGATTTTGAAATACCTACATAAAACTAAAAATGAACAATCTGAAAACATCAGTTTCTTGGTATTGAAATAAACTTATAAAAACACCAATATTGAAAAAAACAAATTCTTGTGAATGTATTGCATTTTGGATAATTTTTTAACTTGTATTACTAAGAAAAATTTCAACCAGGAGACTAAAGTTTAAAAAACAATTGAGTATTCTTTGTTTTTAAAATGAATATTTGAAAGCAACATGCATTATTTTTTGAATGAATAAGAGTTAGAAAATATAGAATTTACAAAACAAGTTAATAAAAAATCAAAAAGGCCTCAACACCTAAAGTAAGTCCCATATTTCTTGTAATTTATTGTTCTGTATATTTTTTATCAAAAGTAACTAAATTGTACAAATTAATCTTGTTAGGGTAGATAAGAAAAATATTGTTTAAAGGTCAATGAACCAATAAAATTAAACAAGTATTTGTGAAAAGATTAGGAGGCCTAAAGCTATTACAATGAATAATCATGAAAAGGTGGTAGCTGCAGTCATTTTGAGAGAAAAAGACTTTGACAAGTTGAATATTTCATGCTTTCAAATTATTTTAATTTAGTTAAACTTTTGCTCCAGAAATAATAAAGTTTCCTTTTGCTGTTTAACTCTTCATTGCACTAAGTTTAGAATGAAAACAAAATTGCTAGAACTGGCTGTTATTTGTAAATGAGCCATGCCAAAAGTTTGAAAGAAAAGGTTACCATGAGTAACACATGTATTGAAAGAACACTTGTTTCAAACAGGTTGTTTTATCTTCCATCTCATTACTCTGTTTCCTCTATAACTGAAGGTTATGTTATTTAAGTATGTTATGAGGAAAAAAGTTTATATAAATCATTATTACTGTTTTTTTCTTTTTAGGATTTTTTTCTTCAAATAGTGAAGATTTGGATTATCTTGCGTAAGTACAGAGATCTTAAGGACATATTTTTGGTATCATTATAAGTCCACAAGATTAATTTTATCCTTCTTATATGTAATTTGTAAACTATAATTATCAAATGTATATTTTTTAATCTGAATTAGTTAATCCTGAGGCTAGTGGTCAAAGTTTCCTGTTTGATCTTTCTACATATAAATGTACATCTGTAAAGTGATACTTGCTGTGATTTTAGAAATGTTTTCACCTGATATATTATAAATGTATATTTATCAAACAAGAATAATTGTGAATTTCCGTTCAATATTGTTATGTTTACTAGTACTTTATATTTTATCCAGTAAAACTTGTGATAGTTAAAAAGCTTCAGATATGTGTGTGTGTGTTTTAATATTGAAAAATATCTTTTGTGAATCTATCTAAATTAAGATATTATTCAAACTAAAGTTGATATAAAAATTCCTTTCCAAAACAGAAAGTTTGTGGTGATCTCTAATAATGAGCAGCGGGCTAGATATAAAGCAGACTTCAATGCAGAATATGAAGACTATTGCAGGTTACATGGAATATTGGTAGAAGTTTCTAAAAGATTTGCAACTTTAGATTGTACATTACGACAATTTGAGGAAGGGTCTGATGACTGGGAAGTAAGTATTTTGATTAGAATCTTGTTTTTGGGTATGCATGAAATATGAAATGTTTTTAATGTAACCAAAGTTAGATAATTTATAAAGTAGTTTCCTTCAACTCAAGTTTACCTCTTATAGTTTTCACTTTTGTTTTGTAAATTTCAACCTAATTAGTTTTATGCTTGTAGTTATAACATAAGTAAGCATGTGGCAATTATTTAATATATGTATAGGCCTGGCATTCAATTTAAATCGGGGTGTTGTGGGTTTGAATCCTCATCATGTCAAACATGCTTGCCCTATCAACCATGTGGGCATTATAATGTAATGGCCAATCACACTATTGGTAAAAGAGTAGCGAGTGGTGTTGACTAGCTGCCTTCCCTCTAGTCTTACACTTATAAATTAATGATGGATAGTGCAGATAGCCCTTGTATAGCTTTGCATAATATAAAAAAACAACAAATATATAATATAGTTGTGAATAATATTTAGATTGTTATTATATTTGAGATTATTCATTGAACAAGTGAATGTTGTGTGAACGACAGTGTTAGATAATGTTTCTCTTTCTTTTATCAAATTCCTAATTACTTCATTAGATGCTAATTGCATTCTCTGCTTTATGAAAGGTAAAACAGATTGAGTGATGAGAAAACCTACTTGTAGAGAAAATATATATGTAAAACAGATTCATTTAACTAATTAAGTACTTGTATCCTTCCATTTTGAGCTAAAATTATATTAAGGGTAATATTCTCTGTTTTAGTGGCTTTTCTATTTCCATTTATTGTGCAGAAATCATAAAAACGAAGCCTGCATACACAGTTTTCAGTTATTTTGCTGATAATTACATTAATCGAGCCAGCCAAATTTGGGAGATGTAAGGCAGAAGTGTATAAATAGTGGAAATTTGCTCTATTTCAGAGGCCTTTTATTCCCTGCATTCTTGTGCAAATGTCAAACAAAATAATTTAACTCAGTTTTCAGTTATTATACTAAAAGTTATGATAACTGACCCAGTCAGTTCTGTACGATGGATGACAACACATAGATGGAGAGGATCATCTTTATAGTAAGATTTAATCTAATCATGCACTCTTACCATTTTCGACATCACTGTGAATAACTATGGGAATTATTCACCTTTCTTTTAATATTCTATGTTGGTCTTTCTGGCTAATATTTTAATTTCAATAACAGTAAGATTATCCAACTGATTATTACATTCACTTCAAGAACAAAACTTGTTCTATCAGAAGTTATTGTTAACCACTGAATAGCTTTGAGCTTTCTAGCCGGGATGTTTATTCTTGCAAACTTTCAGTATTCCATATGTTTATACCCCTTGGAGTGGATTCCTGTATGTGGTGAGGGGACCTCCCAGGGAAGGTTCTGTTCTGTCTGGTTACCTTCTCTGGGATCTAAACATCCACCCACGTGTTTGCTGTGCGTGGCGACCCGTGAAGGGGAGGAGAGGATCCTGGTAGTTGAGGGGTCCAACCCTAACACACCACTTTGGCCTCGAATTCCTGTAGACGGGCGGCCCTTGGGTCAATTGGCTGGTCCACCTGGGCTAGAGCCAACCAAGTACCAGTGTTGGAAGTTCTCAACGGGTATTGTGGACATTGTGCCTGATGCTGGTGTTTGGGTATAGTGCTCACGAAACCCTGGCGTTGCTGCATTGTCCTTGCATGACTTTGTAGTGCGTCCCCTTGTAGGGCTCCATGGTGGGTGGGGTCAGTGAGTACCGAAACTTTTCTCTTTCCTATGGATCATACAAAAAATTTAAATAAAATTGTAAAAAAACAGTCAATGGGTAAGCGACCACGTCTTTAATACTCAGAACAGCAATCTCCAACATCAGTAACACACGTACCTCATTTTCTGATATTGCATTCTCTTTCAGAAAAACCTTTAGGGCAAATGTCCCCTTTTTTTATTCAAAAGGGGCTAGAGGGACTTGCTGGCTCTCCAAAGTCAGTAAAGAAGCTTCGATCTGGTGACATATTGGTTGAAACATCCACATCCCAACACAGTGAACTCCTCTTGAAATCAAAGGCAATTGGTGATATACCTATTGAGGTTACACCCCATGCTACTTTGAATTTTTCACGAGGAGTTATTGTTGAAAGGGATTTGAAGAATGTTCCTGAATCGGAGAATCTCGCTGGTCTCTCCACTCAAGGAGTTTCTGCAGTGAGGCACATCTCCACTCGCAAAGATGGAGTTACACTGCCAACAAATACCCTTGTTTTAACATTCACTTCACCACGTGCACCCGCCACCATCAAAGCAGGTTATCACATTTGCAGGGTTCGGCCATACATTCCAAACCCTCTTCGATGTTTTCAATGTCAGAGATTCGGCCACTCAAAGACATCTTGTCGTGGTTCCCTGACATGTGCTTGTTGTGGAGGCAAGGACCACGATGCCTATGATTGTGACATAAACCCACATTGCGTCAACTGCAATGGTTCTCACCCCTCTTACTTTCATTCTTGTCCAAAATGGTTGGAGGAAAAAGAGGTGCAGCGTTTGAAAACGACACAGAACATTAGTTATCCTGAGGCTCGGAAATTGCTGTCCACAATCCCATCTCGGACATATGCTGCTGCACTCCATTCCACAATTACAGTAGAAGTGCAGACAGATCTCTCTGTGCCTCCAAGAGAATCGTTTTCAAAACAAATGAAAAGCCTTTTGACCTCCGTGGTTAAAAAAGTAGATGAATCGACTTCCACACCCATCTCTGTTCCTCCCATATCTTCCAACAAACCTCAAGATCCATGTCCTTCAGCTTCAAATACAGGCATTTCTTCTGATACATCATTTTCTCCCACCACGATAAACAAAACAATTATTCGTCCGCGTCCTCAGTCACTGGATTCCTCTTCCAATAACAAAAACCTGCCCACACGACCCAGAGCAGGATCCATGGAGATTGATAGACCTCCTCCGAAGAAAGACAGTAAAGAAAAAAGACGAGGTTGTAAACCGAAGGCTTCTCCAACCATTTCACCTGCCCGTCCTTAAAAATGGCCACCTTGATACAATGGAACTGTCGAGATTTACGTTCTAATCTGGATGATATCAAAACGCTGATTGCTTCCTACCAGCCTGTTTGTCTTTCTCTACAAGAAACATTTCTCAAATCTGCTGATACAGTCTCCATTTGGCAGTTTTCTCTGTACAGAAATGGCAAGTTGTGTGATGGTCGAGTACATGGAGGGGTGGCACTTTTGGTTGATCAACATGTGCCCACCCTGTCTTTGTCACTCAACACACCCTTGGAGGCCGTAGCCATCCGTATATCCTTGGATCGTACCATCACTGTTTGTTCTCTGAACCTGTCCCCTGGAGAGACATATAATCAATCAGATCTGGATGCTCTCGTTGAACAGTTGCCATCTCCATTTCTAATCCTGGGGGATTTTAATGGACACCATCCCCTCTGGGGAAGTGCTGTTATTGATGGGAGGGGTCGATCTGTAGAGCAGATGCTCTCTGATCACAATCTTTCTCTTTTCAATACTGGTTCTTCCACTTACTTTCATGCACCAAGTCAGTCATTCACTGCCATTGATCTCTCAGTTTGCTCCCCTTCATTATTCTCCCTTTTTTTCATGGAGGGTTGACAGTAATCCACTAGGCAGTGATCATTTTCCGATCGTTTTGAGAGAGACTGGTCGTGGTCGATGCCACTCAACCCACGTGCCCCGGTGGAAGCTGGATCAGGCAGACTGGTCCACTTTCACTGCTCTCGCAGAACTTGATCCTGCCATCGTAAATCAGCCATCAATAGACAACTGTGTTGCAGCTGTAACTGATTGTATTATACATGCAGCTGCTCAGTGTATTCCTAAAGCCTCGACACGTTTCCCACGATATCCTCGTCCATGGTGGAATTCTGCTTGCAACTTAGCACGGAAGGCTCAAAAACGGGTCTGGGATACTTTTTGTAGATATCCCACACTTTCAAATCGGGTTGCTTTCCAACGGGCCCGAGCACATGCTAGGTGGGTAAGACGTCAAAGCCAGAAGGAATCTTGGATTAAGTTCACAACCAGCATATCTTCTACCACCAGTTCCAAGATCATATAGGACAAGATTCGAAAGGTTAATGGGCACTACAATTCTGTTCCCCTCTCGATCTTACTCTCTGATGGTCAGGAGGTGACTGATGTCTGAAACATCGCTAACACTCTAGGTGAAAGCTTTTGCTGGGTATCTAGCACTTCTGCTTGTTCCTCCACCTTCCTGGCCATCAAGACTCGGGCAGAGCGATCACCTCTTTCCTTTCAAACTGACTGTTTCTTTGACTATAATAGTCCCTTTACCCTCGTGGAACTAAAAATGGCCCTTCATCAGTCTGCCAGTACATCTGTTGGACCTGATGATATTCATTATGACATGCTGCACCATCTATCTCCTGATTCTCTTCTTGTCCTTCTGATTATCTTCAACTGGATTTGGCAGGAGAATTTTTTTCCTGATGCCTGGCGCCAGGCTATTATTTTACCTATCTCTAAGCCAGGGAAAGATCCGAAGATTCCTTCAAACTATCGTCCAATTGCTCTGACGAGCTGTCTCTGTAAGACCTTAGAAAGGATGGTTAATGCTCGTCTTGTTTGGTTCCTTGAATCAAACAACCTCCTCTCACCCACCCAGTGTGGGTTCCGTCGACAGCACTCCACCATAGACCACCTAATTCGTCTTGAAACATCTATCAGAGAGGCCTTTCTCAACCGCCAACAACTTGTATCGATATTTTTTGACATAGAGAAGGCTTATGACACAACATGGAGGTATGGCGTTTTGCGAGACCTCCATACATATGGGTTACGTGGCCATCTACCCATGTTTATTAAAAATTTTTTAATGGACAGGAGATTCCAAATTCGTGTAGGTTCGGCACTTTCACGTTCTTTTGTACAGGAACTTGGAGTCCCTCAAGGCTGTATATTGAATGTCACACTCTTCAGTACAAAGATAAATGCCATCACTGAACAACTCCCTCTCACCATTACGAATGGGCTATATGTTGATGACTTTCACATCTCATGTCAGTCATCAAACATGAGATATATTGAGCGGCAACTACAAACTGCCCTCAATCGTGTACAGAAGTGGACTCTTGCGAATGGCTTTAATTTCTCTCTTTCCAAAACTGTATGCATGCACTTTTGCCGTCGACGAGGTATTCACCCTGATCCTGAACTTCATATCGGTGAAGTTTTGCTGCCAGTGGTCCCAGAGACAAAGTTCTTGGGGTTTATCTTTGATCGTAAACTGACCTTTATACCACACTTAAATCAGCTTCGGGTCAAATGCACAAGAACACTGAACATCCTCCATGTCCTCTCTTCTACCAGTTGGGGGGCAGATCGCCTTTCAATGTTAGATATATCGTGCACTTATTAGATCGAAACTTGACTATGGATCAATGGTCTATGGCTCTGCCAGACCCTCGGCCTTAAAGATACTGGACCCCATTCATCACCAAGGACTTTGACTCTGCACTGGAGCTTTCTGTACCTCTATAGTTCAAAGCATATACATTGAATCTCGTGAACCTCCTCTGCACCTTCGCCGTTTGCAACTGTCTTTACAATATACTTCAAAACTTCATTCCTTACCAAAGCATCCCACCTGGGAATGTGTTTTCCTTCCTCGGTGGGCAGTACTTTTTCAGAACAGACGATCTGTCATTGCTCCGTTTGGCCTTTGCATCCGGGCGCAATTGGATGAATTGGGTCTGTCCTTGGATAACATTGCAGATTCCACAGGTCGACGCATCCCACCATGGCTTATTACAGCCCCCAAGTGTGACCTTTCTTTCAATCACCTAAAAAAGGCGGATACTCCAGACTGGAAATACCGTCTTTTATTCAATGAATATCTTTCAAACAATCATTCAGTTCCCATTTATACAGATGGTTCCAAATCAGGTAATTCAGTGGGCTCTGCTATGGTTTGCTATGGGTCAGTAGTTGCACACAGAATCCCCTCTACAGCTTCTGTGTTCACTGCTGAACTGTATGTCATATCTCTTGCCCTTGATCATATTGCAGCTGAGCAGTACTCCAACTGCACTATTTATACTGACTCGCTTAGTTCTATACTTGCCTTGGAATCACTTCACATTAGCTCACATGCTATTCTCGCAGATATTCGAAACCGACTGGCCCATTTCTCATTAGCAGCTACTTCAATTCAGTTTTTCTGGATACCAGGCCATGTTGGTATTCATGGGAACGAGCTTGCAGACATGGCAGCTAAATATGCCTGCCTCAGCACCATCACCCCTATGCCTATTCCTTACATGGACTATAGTGTTGTCTTCAAAGCTCGGCTCCGTGCCAGTTGGCAGTCCACTTGGAGTGAACAACGCGACAATAAAATTTTTCAAATCAAACCCAAAATTGGAGTTTGGCCATCTAGCTTCCGTAAAGTTCGGAGGGAAGAAGTTGTTCTCACTAGGCTACGCATCGGCACAGTTTTTTAACTCATCATTTTCTTTTATCTGGAACTGATACACCAATGTGTAGTTTGTGTAACACTCAAATCACTGTCAGCCATGTTTTACTTTCTTGCCATCGTTACAATTCTCAACGACGGCAATACTTTAAACATATTTTTTCCCAGCGTCAGTCTGTAACATTGGACAGAGTTATTGGTGATGGTGACTCGGTCCACCTTAATAACGTTTTTAATTTTTTAATGGCCATTAATCTTTTTAATCTCATTTAAGTGTGGTATATTTATTTATTACACCTTTTTAATTGTGGCTCCTTTTTTAAAGTTTTATTCTCTCTCATTCAATGTGACGTTAAACAATGGCCAGAACATTAAATAACTCGACACCAGGACTGGAAAGGCCAACTTCAGGTGACTAACGCTACTGTTTGAACTACTTGTTAGCCTTCCTGGCGAGTTACTATTATACTTTCGCTGCATATCATTTCGCACTTTTACAACCTTTTTGTACTGGCCATATTGACTCATAACCCGGAACCAGGACGGAAAGACCAACTTCAGGTGGCTGACGGTGGTTTATATACTACCTGTTAGTCTTCCTGGTAGGTTATGATCATTCCCATTGTGCTACATGTTGTCCTTAACAACTTTGTTGACTGGATATCGACATTGGTTTTTGCACCATTTCCTGTTTTAATTGCCATTTTGCTTTTATCTTCAATTACCTTTACACATTTTACTCCATTTACTTGACTTTTATCTTTTTATCTTTTTGGATACTCATTATTACGATTTTGCTGAGTGTCTTTGAAAACTTTTATTCCATTACATTTTGATAATAGCTACTATGACAAATAACCTGGAACCAGGACTGGAAAGGCCAACTTCAGGTGACTGACGGTGGTTCTTGAACTTATTCGTTAGTCTTCCTGGCGGGTTATGATCATTATGCTATGAGTAAATAGTTTATAACTTTGAAGACTGAATGTCACCATTGGTTTTTACATTTTCTGTTTTAATTGCTGTTTTGTTATTACCTTCATTTTCTTTTACAAATTTTACTCCATTTACGTGACTTTTCTCTTTTTACTGAACATTTGGCTACTCATTGTTGTGATTTTACTGTGTGTCTTCTAATACTTTTATTATTTTACATTTTGATACTGGTTGCTGTGACACATAACCCAGAACCAGGACTGGAAAGACCAACTTCAGGTGACTGACGGTGGGTCTTGTACCTGCCTGTTAGTCTTCCTGGCAGGTTATGATTATACCTTTTTGATAAAGTAAATACCTTACAACTTTTTACACTTTCCCTTCTATCTTAACCTTGTAGACTAGGTGTCAACATTGGTTTTATACTTTTTTTGTTTTACCTTCATTTCCATTTATGTCTTTTACTACATTTTTACCGGTTGTTTGGCGCAGATAGCCTCGTTGCTTTGTGCCATAAAACACTAAATCAATCAATCAATCATATGTTTATAGTCATAAATTAGACTCTTGTTTTTTCTAATTTTTCAGTACTCCTATGGTTATAACTGAGAAATTGTCTTTTGGTATTTTTTACTAATATTTTAGTATTTCATATGTTTATAACCATAAACAGGTTTTTAGTCTTGCTGAGTAATGTTTTGTTATTTCATATGTTTATCACTGTAAACAACCAGTGGCACAATCGAACTGTTATAGTTGTCCTTGGCACCACCAGGGCATGCTCACATTGTAAACAACACTTTGGCATAATCTGGTCCATTATATGTATGTATGTTTTGAAAATCTGCTTGAGTTAGTGGCCAAAGAATTGTATGATATTCAGAAATTGCATTATTTGTAATTAAACCAAAAAATAGTATGTTTAAAACAACTGACTTATTATTCCATCAACAATGGGATTATTTCTTTGTACTTTTCACACTGCTGCTACAGCAATATACTAGATTTCTATACTTCAGATCCGTTATAGGCCAAGAATTTATCACTATGTACTTAGGCTTTGTATCTTTCTTTGGCTACTCCACCACTGCCAACTTAATTTTTCAGTATTAATTATGCTTATAAGTAGAGAACAGCATACAAACATAAACTGAATTATCAGTGTTAAGCATACTTAAGTCAATTTATCTACCACGTTAGAAAGTTAAGTCTATTGCTTTTTTATATATTTTTTTTAATATGTAGAGATCTCATTGGTAATAAAAATAAAAATTCTCTTGAACAAATAAAGACTGTTTACATGAGTGATTAAACACCGTTTTAATTTTTATATTCGAACTTGCTGGAGATTTATTGAAAAACTCGTAATATTTGTGATTTATAGAGGTGTTTCTTAATATTAAAAAAAAAAAATCCAGTGTATAATAATTTGGGCTCAGAATGCCACTAGTAGAAAAATATTTTGTTGATATTTGTTGGTCTAAATATTTGAAATGTCTTTGCGTGCATATGTATGAAGTTTCCTAGACATGTCTAGCTTTAAATGTATATCAAGTTATTAAGATTTGTATTGGCAACTTCATTGAAAAAAATTGCCAGAGAAGAAGTCAAGGAATATCATTAAGTGTAGTTTTTATGTATTTTAAGTCATTTATTGTATAAAAATGACTAGATCACTGCAAGCTGTTATAAAAGTAGTAAGTATATTTGTGGTTTGGAAGAATATTAACATGTAGATAAAATACCAGTGTGTAATAAAATGATTACAGGTTTGACCAGATGAAATGTTAATGTGAGAACTTTGACCAGTCAAGCTGTAAAAAATAACAAGCCAAGCTGAATTAGTACCTTCCTAAATTTAGAACAAAAATTTCAAACATTTTCTAAATTTAAAAAAAAAATTCATACTATGATAGATTAAGATGCTAGTATTTGTATGTTTTATGTATATATAAATAATACAAAACAATGTGGCTTGACCAACCAACTGTCCCTAATGGCTGATTTACTGTTTTCTTTGTGACTTGAATTTTATTAACTATCTATTGCATCTTTATGTGGGACTTGTGTTGAATTTATTATTTCTCGTGTTATTTTGGGAAGTATTAGAATACCTAATTTGTTAGAGAAAACTATTTAGTTTCAACACTTTTTAAAACAAGTTAAATATCATTCAAAAGATTGCAGCGATTTGCTCTTTATAGCAAAGTATATTAACCTTCATATCTGTTACTGTGATGTGTCTGTTGTATATTGAAAATTATTGTTCTTTAAAGGGAAAAACTTGCTTTTCAGGCTTATTATCTCTATGTATACTAGAGACAATTTTAATACTGAAGATTAAATACACTTTAAGAATGATTTTTCTGGTTCTGTCTCATTTTGCAACAATTTCCATTGTTTATCATGCTTAGTTTGACAATGACCATGTATTGTTGCTAAGTGAACTTTTGTAAATGATGGTAAGTTCATCAGATCACTTGTTTTGAGAGACCTTCCATTTTAAGTGGCTTTTTAGATAACTTCATTGTGGTAACCGAACTTTACAGATAGCAGTATTGCTCTGTATTGGCTTCAAGTGTGATCTTGAATCTTGTTGCTCTCCAAAATGCTCTGCCCTGTGGTTCTGCTTCCATAGATTTCACTGGAGGCTTCCTTAATTGAAATTTATTTGTCTTTGCTTAAACATCACTAAATAATTCAGTAAATTAATTTTCTTTTGTGGAAAATACTTTGATTTATGGCACTGTGCATTAAATTTTCTAAACTCCACTGTGAACGTATTTGGTGTTGAGTCTCAACTGAAAGGTGTGGTAACATACCATTAGACTTAGGTGTGCAAATCAGTGTTATAAAATGCTATTAACCTTTTATATACATTTGAACCAATATAGAAATTTCTAAATTCTCACCTAATTCAAGTTCATTTCTTCCAGCAAATTATGCACCAAATCAAAGAAGAATACAAAGAAAATAGGAGGAAGCAGTACCATCATGTGAAGAAGCGATTTCAGTATTTGCATAACAAATTATCTCATATTAAACGACTCATCATGGACTATGACCAAGCACAGAGATAGAATCTGATGAGGCTCTTTCTGCCTAAATTGTAGGAGTAAAGTATTTGTGTACAAGGCATACACTAGTGACGTACAGAATGTGTAAGGTTTTCCTAGTTTTATTGTAAAAAAAAAAATTGTAGAGAAGGATTTGAGGGTTCAAACACATTTTTTTTTTTCTTAAAGATAAAAGGTCTTAAAGTGAGTGCTGAAGGATTACGAGTAATTAATTTCCTGTGAAGAAAAAATCATATTGATATAAGATTAAAAAGAAATGTTAATGTTTGGCTTAACAGCAAATAATTTCTGCTGTGAAATCAAAGGGTAACTGGCTAGAAAAGATTGTTTTGCCCACCATATGTGTATGCCCCCTTCCCGCCTCCATTTTCACCCACTACCCACCCATGATCTTTCTGGACCTAGTATCTGTCAGCTCAATGTTATTCATCTAGTTTTTGCTATTAGTTGCACATTTTTCTTCCTTATAGAGATGTTCATTTTGTACACTGAAATTTTCAGCTTATGTAAAAATGTAGAAAATGATTTTGCTGCTGAAAAGAATTTTTAATTTTGAAAAGTTTCCACAATTAACTTTTTTTTTCAGTGACCCATGAGCACATTGTATTTTTGACTAGTCACATTGTAGTTGTGATGTTCTCATGTAACTGGCAGAGGAAAACATTTAAAGACAAAAATGTTTTACTCATAGAGAAGTATTGCGTAATTCTTGTCAATGTATCATTTCACTTAAAAATATCTTCGTAATTTTTGAGTTCATAAAATTAATAGTGCATCTAGAATGTTGAGCAAATTGAGTATGATGGAGTTTCTACATTATCAAACTTGTGTATCTGAAAATCCAAGGAAATGTAAGAAATTAAAATGCAATTTTAGGGGTTTACTAAATTTCTGTTATTGTTTATGAAAATGTATATTTTCAATACAAAAGCTTGCTGAATCATACAATTAATAATACAGATAGCTCCAAAAACTCTATCCATTGACCATTATTTTTATATAAAACATCTTGTGCACTGTGTATCAAACTATGCATTTTATGGTCATAGGTGCCCATATTTCTAGTTAGGGCTCTTAAGTCACAGTGACAAAGGAAAAGAGTACATACTACTTTTCTTGTCTCTAAGGGTGTTGACATTTTTATTTTTTTGAAAAAGACAAGTTAAAAGGTATTCCACTGTTTGATATCAGTTTTGGATATTTTGTATAATTTTACAGAGATCATAAAGGTATTTCACTGTTTGAAATCAGTTTTGGATATTTAGTATAATTCATACAGAGATTGTATAAGATATAGTGATTCCAAATATCTGTTATTTGGACAGATTTTTTGTTAGGGTTGGAGCTATTAGATCTTAGTAATCCTGACAACTATTTTGAGGAAAGTGAGTGTATCTTGAATATGCTAAAAACTTTTATCAGAACTCCATTGGCAATTTAGAAATTCTTACAATAGTGATATAAGCAGTGCATTAATTCATGATGAAACAAAGGTGAAAATTGCTACCAACTTCCTTGTATAGATAACAGAAATTTGCTCTAAAGGCTTCAATAAAGGTTTCTCACTACTGAATTAATTTCAGTATAATTCTACTGTGTGGTGTTTGGTGTCCATTTCCACCTTTGTTTTATTGTGAATAATTAACCTATTCAGAAATTCAAAATGGAGCTTTAAATTTGAAATTTGTGTTGCAAATATGTGCGTTATTTAAAGTATTAACTACAGCAAAATTTTAAAAGAAAACTTCTGAATTTATCTTCTGTGATGAATATGTGAAACTCGTTTTTAATTTGTTTTTTTAACTTGAAGAAAATTCCACTTTCGTGGTTTGTTTTTCAGCTATTGGTGTGATATTTCAGTATTTTCTCTTGAAAGTTGTGCAACTCAGAACTCTGAAAAGTGTAAGGAAAAAAGAATGGGTATTGCTTAATTCTTTATTTTGTGTTGGAAAGACCAATTTTTATAGATGGTCAGCAGTTGGAATATTGCATGACCTGATGCCTACCTCATAAGGTTTGAATAAACTACTAACCTTTGCTGTATTTAATGTTTTTAGAGAACTGAAGTGCTCAGTTTGATTTTGTTTGTCAATACATTCAACAGGATTTTGGTCAGGATTAACATGATTTACATTTGTTCTTCTTGGTTTTCATCTTTGACTTGGCAGATCTAATGATCATGAAAAACACATTATGCTTATTTATTTTTTAGATTTTTTTTTTAAATGGGAGAGTATTTTTCTCTCTCGATTTGTTCAACATTAATAATTTGTTTCTTATGTGGCTCTCATTATGCCTCTACAAACCAAAACTTGCTGGTGCCAGGTCTCTTCTAGTGTATAATTTTGTACCTAACATTAACCACTACATTGGTTATAGTTGTTACCATAATTTTAGTTAGGTCATTTGAAAGGTTTTAGCTTTATGCACTTCTAATGTAATTAGACAAAAGTTGCACAAAATTTATTAACACTTAAATATAGGCATGGTACCATTTCAAGAACCTTTGTGCACTTTGGACTACTTATTTGAAACATTAGTTATGAAAATAATGGCAGTATGGTAAACATTCAATTTCTTGTAGGGAATAGGCTAAAGTTTACCAGACTCATGTCATGCAATTTTTTCGTTGTTGTTTTAGGTATTACTGTTAATTGTTTTTCCAGAGTTAAGAGAAAGATGTTGCATCTCATAAAATATCTGAATACTTGTTTGTCTCTCATGCTACTTCCAGAATGCAAAGCTTGTTTGTTTACTGTTTGTGGAAATGAACATAATACATGAATAGGTCCGGATTGCTATGCTTATTATGATGTGATAATAGGTGAAGTTGAATCTGTTTTAAGAGCCAGAAAAAAAAAATGTCACAATGGGCTGATGTGGCTTTATTTTTGAATATTTTTTCAAAGAATTGTGGAAAGATGTAACTTGTTCTGTTGGATTATTTATTGCCAGGCATATTCTTTGCCCTTAGTTAATATTATTTGCATATTTTTTTTATAGGCTTGCATTATATTGCAAAACACTATTATTTAATAATGAATCCATAAAAACTATAGTTTTTGTTTTGTGTGGGCCTTAGGTAAAAAAAAAAAAGGAGGCTTAAACAAGGAACTTATTTTTTTGGGAGGGAAGGCGGGTGATTTGAACAAAAAATAAAATTATTGAGCGTTTGATTTAAAGTAACTTAGAAAAGTGGAAACTACTAGTTTTATTAAAGGCACAGTCTAGCCACTTGCTTAGTTGCAGTCAGATGTATTGGTTGTGTTTTGATTGAAAGATTCATCTCTCAAGGATATATATGTTGACGACCGGAACGGCTAAACGACTTCCTTTTTTTTCTATGTTTTTGGTATATGTGCCTTAAGTCAGTAATTTGTTGCTTGCTTATTTTCCCCCATTGCTCTCATATATGAGCTATAATTGGGTTGTAACTATTTCTACATTTTTATTTCACACACCGTTGAGGTTATTGGACACTGATATTGTAATAAGCAGTTAAACGTAGACTAAATCTGGGTGTTCAGTTACTTGTAGTCTGAAATGCAGGACTGCTCCCAGGGACCTGTTGCTATGTACTATCAGCTGAAAAATTTACAAACGCATACTAATTTTTGTGAGTAGTATAGAAAGTAAAAAACAAAAAAAAAATTATAGTAAATTTCACATAACAATTTAAATATTTTTCAATTAATATAAAGTTCTCATTACGTATACATTGTACAGAATAGTATATAAAATAATCTATTTTGATTAAAATAAATGTATTAAGGTGGAGTAATGATAATATTGTAACTAATAAAAATTATATATAAAATATATGAATGTGTAATGATTTAATATATCAGCAAGCATAAAATTATACCTCTTGGGTTTAATGTAAAACAGTGTAGTTCTATCAAAAATTTAAACACGTTTTTCTAACAAGAATTATGCTGTAACATTTATTTTTAGTTGTTAATTTGAATAGAATAATTCATGCAAATTAACAGGCTAGCTATATCAAAACTAATCTGTTGAATAATAATGAATACACTTTCTTTGAAGTAAGTTGCTGAAGTACAGCATATACCTAGGTTGTGAATTTAATCTTAACCAACTTGATTGCTGTTAGATACTGTAAAATTTTTTGATTAGAGGTCTCTGGTTAATGGTTATTAGTATAGTTTGTATCAGTAGTGGAGTCTTATGTCACAGTTATCCTGGTCCATTGTAGAAACGTTTTTGTATACTAAACTTTATGCCTACCAAGGAAAGAGGGATGTTGTTACTGTATTTTCAAGTGCCATTATTTAATATTGTGAATGGTGAACTCCTAGCAAATAAATTTGAAAAAAAAAAAAAAAGTGGTTATATTTACTCATTCCAAGTATTTAGTCTGAACTAAATTGAAAATCCAGACATTTTGGATTGCTGTGCAAAAAGGTTGATGGGTTTTTAGTTTGATGCCACATTTGATCTGTTATTTAATGATATTTTCAGGAATTTTTAATGATTTTCAAACTTGTCTGCTATTTAGGAAATGTTGGCATAGTTTGCATATCTGTTAATTTCAAGATGAAAAAATGTTTGAATCTTGGTAACTGAAAACCAGTTGTAGAACAGTAAAATACTACATCAGACAAATTGTTGAAAACTAGTTTTATTACATTGTTGAGAAAACAAATCTTAATCAATTTGTATGGAAAAGTAAATTTTAAATATCTAAAAATTAATCAAGTTAGTTCTCAGGACAGATTTTTTTAGCAGTTTTTTTTAATATTTAGTTATTTCAGCAAAAATGATGAAAAGGAAATTGGCAAACTTAAATTTTATTACAAAGAATAATTTGATTTTTAATGTTTACTTGTTTTGTTTCATTTTGGCTCTAGTTTAATTGAACCTTAAGGTCAAGTGTGACATCAAACACTTCTACCAGGCTTGTCAGTTGTTTCACTAAATGTGTTGGAGCCTAAGTGGGCAGCAGTAGTGGTGTCAGTGTTGTACGACATGGATGTATACATTCATAAAATAAACTGACTTGTTGCATTCATCAGGAGTTTTTGTGAATTTTATTGCACTACAAACTTTACAGCTCCAATGTTTATGACTGCTTTTAACAGAAACCTAGAAAATTATTACTGATAAAATTACTTTTGATTTGTTTTTTAGTTACTAATTATACAATCCTTGTTTTTGAATTACATATTTCTTACAACAGCTAGCAAGAAGATACCAATTAAATCTTTCAGGGTGAGCTAGCAGTAATATGCTATTTCTGTGTACCTTGTGCTTGGAAAAAAAAAGAAAAAAAGAACTAGCAAATAGTGTAAGCTACACAAATTTTGTATATGGTTGCATTGTATATTTCTACTCCAGTCTAAATGCAAATGATGAGTTAATGAAAAGTTTGGAATTTAGGATTCTGTTTCAATACTGTGTTTGGAGATCTGGTTTTAAGGTAATTTGCAATTAATACAGAAATTGTCTACTAAGGAATGCTTAGTATCACATAAAATTAGAGCATTAGTTTTTTGTTTTTTTTTGCACCATATTGTTTTACACCCTAAAAATTGGAGGCTACACACACTATTGTGTAACTTAACATTTCAAACAACATATTCATTGATTACTAGTCATTTTCGTTGTGAAATCAAGGATAAGTAGTTACATTGATGGATAGAATTAAGCAGTCTGTTATTTCTGACAACTTAATGTGATAAGAAAATTTTGTATACTTGTGTACATAGCTGTGGAGTTAGTGATATTTGATTAAATGATGGACTGCATCAATTTTTCAAGTATTATAAAGAAAAAACAAAATTTTGAACCCAGCATTCATTTCTGTAGATCTACATGATACAGATGTTGTAGATGACATAACTGAGGACCTGGACTGACTTAAATAAGAATTCTTATTTCTGGAATGATAAATACTGTATTATGACAGTGTTTATTGTATATGTTGGTTAAATGCATTGAACAGATTAAAATTATAAAAATTCAGTTGTAGGCACTTTACTCATCTTGCACTTCACTCTTTGGAGTGGTTAAATAAAATGTAAAAAGTTGAGTTTTGATAGCTATTAACTTCAATTAAAGAAGTGTTACTGTGTAGGATACTACTATTATATTAACCTACAGCTGAATCATAAGGTTTTCCATTTAAATTTTGATACAAAATAATGACAGATATTGGGTGTAAACCAAAAAGAATCTGTCCATCTTCACTTGGAAAATCTTTACAAGTGGACTTTGATAAAGAGAAGTCATTTAGTGATAAATTTTTTACATTTAAAATTAAATGAAAAACTTATCAAAGTTAAAACTTTCACTCCTACAGGGCATTAAAAACCTGATTAAATTATGCAAAAGTACAAACACCATACATAATACTTATTTTGTGAGCTACCAGCATGGCAAGACATTTTTTGGGGGATGTGGCCTTATGGAATCTAAGTGATTAAAGTATATTAATAGTATGCATTAATTATTACAGTTGTTTGGCATTGGCTTTACTTAATGCAAATTTATGTACAAACTTGAATTGTTAATCTGACTGCTTATTCATTGAAACTTCATTGTTTGGTGCTGACATCCACTTGAGGTCCTCTGCTCAATATTACTGAAAAGAGTTCAGTCTGTTCTTGCAACATCTAATGTCAAGATACCAGACACTGATTCCCGTTACATAGATACAGGGTTTCCTACATTTATTTTTCCCTATTTTAAAGTTTAACAATTAAACAACTATGGAAATACAATTTAAATTTTCAACATCTTGTGCCTCAACTCAATTGTATTTTTTGTTAACTCCAGTGAATTTTATCTTGTAAAATGGCAACTGCATCAGCAAAGACTGTTTGGCTCACAGACACTGTGGTGAAGTGTAGTTACAGATCTCAGTACCAGGAAGAAATATGGGGTTACGTTATTTATCATACTCCTGTAGAAAACATCACACAGTTACCTGTGGTGAAGTGTAATGACACTCATGCATCTCATGACTAGTTCAGTGATTCAGGTCCGAGATAACTAAGAATACAATTTGGTGGCTCTGTTGAACAATGTTCCCTATTATGTAATTGAAAATGTGTATTTTTTATATTAAATGAAGTAGAGAATCCATGCATACCACATATTTGCAGAGAAATTAAGATATTTATGTAATTTACATCTAAAGAAAACTAAGGCTTGTGCTAGATTGTAACATGTTTATTCACTTCAATTTTATTTATAAATGCAAATTGGCTTGCCATTGTAATATTGATTTTGGTACAAGTGATGATCTGGTGAAGAGTAAGGTTATTTGAAGTGCTATTAGACTTCTGTTTTTTTAGTATTTTTTACAACCAAATGCATATCTAAAAATTTAATAATTTTTGGAAAAGAATTATACTTTATCCTTGCGCATTTTTGAACACCCCTATAAAAATCAATGATTTTGAATCCAGACCAAATGCTAAGCTTAGTTTATCAGTTTACAAATGAAAGAAATTGTAACTTTAATGCTATTTCCACAATATTGTAAATCTGTACATGGTCTTTCTAAGAGGAAAAATATGATAAAGAAAATTAGAAAAATTTACCTTTTTATTGCTTTTAAGATTAGTAATGTATATAGTCAGCCAACAGGAGTACATGATACTAAAGGATCTGATAAAATTTCTAAGACATTTTCGCTGTATATTGATACAGGTACTGTCCTGAAAATTATTGAAATAGAGAATAAAATATGTAAAAAATACAAATAATATGGGAGTGTTTATCATAAAAGATAAAATGCATTGGATTACATCCAGCTGTTTCTACTCTACACTGAGTGATGGTCATACAACCATTCAGTCTATGCCACATCACCATGTCAAGAATGATATAGGCAGGTATGCTATTTCTAAAAATATCATGGCAAATACAGTCATGGCTCCTCCAGACAGATATGCTACATGACAAAAGTGAAGACACTGACGCCACTCTGTTCAGCAGGCTGAAATTTAATACAGTTTGTATGGAAACTCTTGAGAGGGTACATGAAACTAGTAATGTTAATAATAAAAGAGGGTTAAGGTGGAAAGCCCAAACTTTTCCACATTGATCTTAAGTAACTTGGAATACTCTTTGTGATATGACAATTCAGAAACCTTGCCAGTTGCCTAGACGTAAGAGTGCAAATTCTAGTACCAGAAGAGTAAGATACATCTTAGTGTGGTCTCAATAAATGTATAGCTGAAAAGAAACTACTCCTTAGGAGAGGTAACCAAACCAAAACACTGAAATTGGTACCAGACTTTAACCAATTGGATGAACAAAGCTTATAGAAGAGTACTTTACACACGTACAAATTCAAACTGTATAGTAATAAAAGATTATTTGTTAATGAGCAGAGAAGAGAACATCAGCTACACTGGAGAAGTTTGTGTAGCCAATATAACGGAAGATATTTCTCTCCAGTGGTATTGAAATTCTACACAAAATTGATGGTATCCTGACTGCTGACAAGTACAAGGAAATTCTTATCTGTCATACCATTCCATAAGAAATAAGACCTGTTGGGCAGGGATTCATTCTTTAGTAAGAGTGAAATCAAGCCCATAGGAAATCTGATGAGACATTTGGAAGGGAAAAAATAAAAAGCCAATTAAACACACAATTTTGGCCTGGTATGCAAAAAGTTTCATTACGAAATAATTAAGGCTATACAGGCATCTGTGGAAACAAAGACAGTCAAATAGAAAAACCAAGGTTGACTTCTGGAAGATTACAATCATGCAAGAACAAACATACAGTAACATTAGAACAATTGACATTGCTCTTAAAACTGAATATACTGAATATATTACTAATATACTGGGCAATTTTTCTTCTGTTATGATATATTGTACTAATGACATTGTTTAGTGGTTATTTCTCACTGTGTGTGTTACTTGTGCTTTTATATTATTATACACAGTACTATATGTATAATGTTAATTTGATATATTGTGCATTATTAAAAGAAATGGAAATTATTTTAAGATCAAATCTTACTGTAAGAAAACGGGGAGGGAGTTTTGCTAAATTGGAAATTGTTCATTTTCATCCAAATGACATTGTTTATTCCAGGTTTTCTTACAACAGTTTATATCTGAAAATATTTAAATACCATAACCATTAATATTTAAGTTTTTTATGCTCTAATAGGTTTTAGATATTTGAAATTTTTGTATTATAGTGGATATTTTATACGTTTTTTAATGAATCATTAGATATTGTTAATGCTGTAGTCATAACTGACTGAATAGCATGTCTTGGTTCAACATTACACTAGGGCGATCTGCAAAAGCCATTCCTAATTTAGCACTGTAAGACAGTCATTACCACCCACTGTCAAATCTTAGGACACTCTTTTACCAACAGATAGTGGGATTGACATTATAACTGACATCACATTATAATGCATCCATAACTAAAGGGTGAGAATATTTAGTGACAGGTATTTGAACCCACAACTTTCAGTAGCAAGTTGAGTACCCTAAGCACCCATCCAAAGGTTTTATTTGAGTATATTTAACTTGAAATATTATTTGATAGTTAAATGTAATAACAAAATTAAAATGTTAAAGTTAAACACAAGCCATCAGAGAAATCATTACAAAAAATACACAAATACCTAGTGGTCAGAAATTTGAAAATGTGTGGTAAAGACAGTCCTGGTAATTTTTCCCATACACCTTCAACATATTTTGCAGTTGCAAAAGTTGTATAGAGCCAGTTACGACAACTTATCTACACAGGATTCATTTGTTTGTTTTTTTTGTTTAGTACTTTTATGCCCCTACCCCCTGAAATAATAGTAAAAGTGATAGATATGCAAAATGAATAAAATAGCAAGATGTTCTTTTAGTGAAAAACTAATACTTCTACATGTTTGATTTTGGAATACCTACACAGTACAACATTGTAACAAAATTTCAGACTTTCCTTTGTTTTATTTCCGTAATACAAAACAGCCTTCAAACATCCATCCACCAGACATGTCACTCACTTAAGTGTATCCTTAATGTTTGTTGAAACCCATTTTAATGTGAAAAATGCACAAGGAATATGAGTGGCCTCGGAAAAAGAAAAAAAAAAGCTTATTTAATAACTTCATAACAAGGAAATGTGTTTTATACAACTCCATTCACTTTTAACATTATCTTTAAACATTTCAAGGAAAAACACACATGATCTTATTCCAATTAACCACAATCAAGAACCTGAATAATCTATTTCTTCACCATCATGAGCAGTCACTTCAATTTTGAAAGTTATAAAGTGCTTTAGGTACTTAAGTTTTATATTATACACAATGACCATTTAACTAACCTACAGGAAAGTTAAGGTATAGCAAGCAATAGGTTTTACAAGGAAAGACAAACAACTTGAGGATAACAAGCAGTAAAGGAAACACTATTCTAAATGCATTAGCATTCCACTTTGTAAATGTACAATACAATAATATTTCTACGGTTACTATGAAAAAGAATTATCTTTCAATTTCCCTGATCACTTCAAATTCAATAAAATTTTTAAAGTTTATTGACAACTTAAATATTTAGATAGAAAATAATCAGGCTATTTGAAATTAAAACAAACATTATAACAATAACTGCAATCAATGTTACATCCCGTGTGAGTTATCTTGTAAACACAATTAGAGTGCATAAAAATGTGCATTTTCAGATTAATATCTTATATTAAACTATGTTAAAAATGGAAGAAATTGTAACATTAAATAACTTAAAGACCATCAACTGGTCCTAAAGTTATAATAAACCATGAAGAAAAAATATCAAAGCAGAATGTACGTTATGGACACAACTATATAAATATATATTCAATTTTTAAACTTTCGCTCTATTCAAAAATACACAACAAAAATGTATGAAGTTTATGAACAGAAATAAATATAATGTTTTTTTAATAAATATATTTTCTACTTAATTGAATCTTTAATATCCAAATTGCAGCACTAAATGAAAGGTATTTTCATAGCAAATTTTTAGTCACAAAATCTTTCATTAAATTAGTTACTGTTTATAAATTAAAACACCACTTGAATAGAATACATTCAGTATAGAAAGATCCTTAAGAAACAAATGTTAAATATAAAACAATAAAAATCTTAATATAAGGAATAATGAGATTCACTCTTCTTTTAGCATATCCTCTGCAGCAACTTTCGTAGCTGGAACAATAAAACAGTCATAATTAAAACATTTATTTATATGGAAGAGTCTAGAGCTAAATGAAAGATCAAAGAAAGTCAATTCCACAGTTAAAGAAAATTCAGCCCTTTTTTGTTTGATTATCCAAAATATTTAAAGGTACATAATTTTGATGCATAAAGTATATTATATTCTATTGGTCAGATATATTTAATACTGTAAAACAGTGTTCAAGGGAACCTATACAACATAATGTCCAAGTGTCAACACTTATAACTATCATCAGAGAATATTTTTCACTTTTTGCCAGCAATTTTTCTCCTTAAAACATTATTACTATTAAATATCATAATGAAACATTTGGAGGAACAACAGTGAATATATGACTAGTGTTTATCAAGTGGCTACCATGCATGGTTAATCATCATGAAAGTCTAACAAATACTGAATAAAACTAAAACTTAAGAGGAACAAATTATTAGCAGGCAGAGACATTTTGCACTTTAAAACCAGGGTATTTATTTTTCCAAGATGAGTATTAAGTACTGAAAACATAAGCCAACTAAAGTTAAAACATTTATCCACATTATTCCCTCATAACTGAAAGTCAACTTTGTAATTCTGTTGTTTTTTTTACATCTCTCTAAGTTTTAATTATTCCTTTGTAATCCTGCTTCTGTTTTTTTTCAATTCAAAGTATTGTGTGCTTTCCATTTTTATTTAGCCATTAAATGTGTTCTTTCTTAATAATACAATTATCTCAAATTGGTGCAAGTACTACTAGTTATCAAATGTGAAAGTGCATAATCTAAAGTTTATTATTTCACAATAATTTAAGCTTTAGGCAAAATATCAACCAGATTTCTTTGAGTAGTGGGGCAAGAGCTTTGGAATACAATAGAATGCATAATTTTGTTAATATATGAAATGTTTGCCCAACCTGTGACACTGAAATTCCTACTAACAGTTGGTTATAAATATGGTTCAGTTAATCCAATCACTGCATTATACCAAAGTAGAAGCACAAGTCTTTACACAGCTTAAGGATGGAATTAGGTAAGTAGTATAATTTGGTAATTAGTTAAGCATTGGGCTCATTAATCAATTACAACCAATCAATTACTTTCATATGTATGAGGCTTGGATATTTGGAATAATTGAAAGTAGTAATAATTGGCAACACTACTTTTGATTAACTTTGAAAGTTGTGATAACTCCTTAAACTAAACAATGTTGAATTAACCAACAATATTTCAGTATCTTGGACAGATGGAATAATTTCAGGAGCAAAGACAAAGCTGTCTGATTAACATCTGAAGTCAGGATGTGGCTTGTGCATGCAAAAACTGTTGTTGAAGTATATAATTTCTTTACTATCCACACTCCCCAAGCTGTTGAAATGTTTTGAAGTATCATTTGTCTCACAGTCCTATAAACAGTATTATAGGATGGATGGATGGTTACACACTGTGTTCTACATATGCTCTTTAATACTTAAGGTCAGACAACTGTTGTAGAGCCCATACACCCAAAGTTACACCTCGGGCATGTACATACAATATAATTAAGAAAATATTTTAAATCTATTCTGAATAAACTTTACCCTCATATTAAGTTTAAAGTTATTTTTAAAACAGATGTTTCAATTAAGTAATTATGTTAAATAAATTGGTATTTTTTGCAGTTTTAAAGTTTCACTTTATATACCAGGAGCTGTATAGTATTGAAACTAATATTTAGAAGTTTAAAAGTTTATGAACATGGTTCAATGAGGAAGCTGATATTGTTTTATGAAATTTCTACATTTGTGACCTTAAAGATTAATAAATGAAAAATGTACATTGTAATTTAAAGCTATAACAGCAGATTCATTACAGTGCCCAAGAAAATAAGACAGAATAAAGTTTATAAGTCTACAACAATTGGACTTATAAAATTCATGCAATCAGGCACAGGATAAAAACTGATAACATGTGCAATGCATTATTCACCTCCACTGAAGACAGTAGAATGATGATAGCGCCGAACATTTAACTCTGAAAGTAATATTAGTATTCGTTAAGTTAATTAAAATTTCATAGGACAAGAAATCAGCTAACAAATTTTGTGTAACAGTTTAAAATTAAACATAATTAAACTCTGCTATCACCTTGATATAATATCATAATGAATGTTTTTCTACTCTTTCTCTTAATTATTTTATAGACAATTTTTATATGAGGCTTAGTGGGAGTTTATATATAAGGTGAATACAAGTTTTACTCAAAACTGTTCACAGTACTATTTCAGTCATCTTTTACAAAAAACACTAGAATTATTTTAAATAATCTATCATTCATTCAGCTCTGATAAAGGAAAATAAACTTAGGTCACTTTTAAACTAATATCAGATGTTTTTGGCTAAATCTAAAATATGACTTTCACCAGGTAATGTAGTTCTTGTCCCTAAAAACAAAGGATATAATTACTGTGATGAAGTACATAAGTAAAAATCTGACTTTATTGTTATGTAAAACTTATGAATATGCTAATCATGTTAGCTATATATATAAAAAGTAAAGATCCAATAGTTTTATGAAGTTCAGAAATGATATAACAAAAGTATGGTACATACTCATTTTGGAGCTAAAATGGACAAACATAACATGGTTTTCAATGTAAAACAAAGTGGATATGCAAGCTAATTTAAAGGTAGAACACTAATTTTTAGCATTATTAGCCCTCAATGAGCCATGGGGGAAAGGGGGTAGAACATCTGCAGCTAAAAGAACTAAGTAATAAATATATATCTATAATCTATCTACCTTTCTTCAATGTGGCATCAGCCAAACCAGCAGCCTTGGAAACAGCAGAGTCAATGTAATTATCAATCTTTTCTTTGTGCTTCAGGAATATGGGTCTGATGAAACTATAGTAGATGAAGTGTGATCCATTGGAACCCATTGGAGCAAAACACCACATCAAAAAGATACACTGAAAAAAACAAGTGAAACTTCTAGAACTCTTATCAATTTGATTTGCTAAATTAACAGAAATGTATGAATTATTATTGTTATTTGATGACAGAGTCATCACTTTGGTAAAAGGAGTAAATGTTTAGGTCAACTTATTACTAGCTACAAATTCACAATATTCTGATAATTTTCAATTACAGGGGGCTGAAAGTAAGCAAATACCCCTACAGATTAAATGGAATTCAAAATGCAACAACGAATTTCTGCAGGTGTCTCAAAAGCAAGAGAAATAAATGGAATCACCAATTGCACATGTACATAAAATGCAATACTTCAAAGGAATTAACAATAAAAAACAAGTATGCTATGATTTTTTGAAGGAAAAAAAGAAGTCAAAACACTAATTTCTTTTAATACACAGTATACCACAGCAACAAGCAGTGAGGTTAAATCCAATATTAATTGTATTTCTCTAATTTTACTTTACTGGTATATATATCAGATATTATAATGAACAATGATGGATTCCTGAGCAAGCTGGTGCATACAAAGTAATTATTTTATAAAAATATATACAAAAAGCCAATAATGTGAAATTTGACCCACTGGAAACTCTACAGTTAAGTCAATAAAAAAGATCTGTTCTGGGATAAATGTTAATTACATAGGTAAAAAAGAGAAACCAAGTCAGTGCAAGAGGAATTTATATCAGTCTCCAGATTACATCATTACAAGTTAAAAGCATCAAAAGAATATGAAAAAAGATGAAAATTTTTTCAAATAAATATTTAAACACTCCAAATAAAATGAAGACTTGAAAATATCTGATATAAAATAAATTTTGTATTAAAAACTATGATGTTTATTAGAAAGGTACTAAACGAAGATGAAAAACAAAGGGAGAATGCTTATTCACTAGTAGTGATATAGATATGTTCCAAACATGATGATAATAGTTTTAACATGTTCAAGAAACAATGTATGAGATGAATTAGACCACAATGTGGTGTAGACAAGTGGTAATATTAAACCACAAGTCAAAATATCAACTTGATATCTATCCACAAGTAAGATATGTATATTGAATCAATGAAGAAATCAACTAGCTAGATTGTATAATTACAAAAAATTATGTAAAAAATGGCTTTTTCAACTGCACTCATTTTAATCCATTGAATAAAGAATTTTTAAATTACTTGTCACCCTCTTAGTTTATGACCTAGTTGAATGTAGAAAACACTAAGCCTACCTTTAAGAGCCAATAGAATGGAAACCAGTTAAGTACAATATCAGAGAAGAACTCGAGAATGCTGAAGGCTGCAAAAACCACCCAGTAGGTTAACCACTTTGTGTCATCTTCTTTATCATGGGTCTCAATGGCATGGATACTGAATGAGATACATTATAAAAACTGTGTCTTTAAAGATACACCTACATCTTTAATATGTTAAAGAAAATACTCACATGAAAAATAACATTTTAACATAAAAACAACTTTAAAGAATCAGAAGTCTACCAAACGTGTTGCAGTTAAATGTTTACTTTTATAATGCTTTATTTTATATAAAAGCCAGTGTGTCACATCACATCATGCTCAAAATAAGAGTCATTATAAAACCCCAAATGCATTTAGTTAGATAGAATAGCTCAATTACTTCCTGCCCACTTAAGACTTATAAGATCGTATACGTGAGCGTTGGTATAATAACGCTAAAGATGCAGTTATGGGATCACCTAGCCTAGAGTCAAGTGCATAAAATTATCATGAAAGTACACATTATCTATTTAATTATAAACTTCGGTTAAAATATTTTCTGTTATGTTACCACTGTTTTAAATAAAAACATACCTCTTTAATCAAGACCTTAAATTATAAAATCAATAAATATTCCAGTTTTGTTGTCTGGACATTCCAACTGATCCTTTCAGTAGTACAAAGACTAACAACAGTATTAAGTTATACTTTTGTTGCTAAGCAATATGACATAAAAAGCCATTGTTGGAGCATAGTGTTACTGGAATGAACTGACTTTTTGACATATATATTAGAAGTAGTTAATTAACATCTAACTTGTTTTTGACAATAATTATTCTATGAATATCCCACAAACACATTTCATGAATGTGTCTTACTTTTGATTGATTCAAATAAATTTACTGGCCTTTGATTACCTCTTTATTGCTCAAGCTTAGTTTTGAAAAATTATTTATTTCAATTAACTATGAAATGTGAGGATAAGGTATGCTATGGCATGGGGGTGGTAGTATTTGTCTGATTATTTGTGACAGGACTGTATACACTAGTTATAAATATTGAGGGTTATTTCATGATACGAGGGCTGTTCAAAAAATACACGGACTGACATCATAAAACAAAATGTACTTTATTTAGAAGTTACAGGTCTGGGACTCCTTCAAAGTACTCTCTTCCCCAATGCACACACTTATCCCAACGGTGTTTCCACTTGTTGAAACAGTACTGGTATGTTTCTTTTGTAATGTCCTCTAGCTCCTTCATCACATTTGCCTTAATCTCAGGAATCGTCTCAAATCTTCTTGGGTCTTTTGAGTTTGAGGAACAAGAAAAAATCACAAGGAGCAAAGTCAGGTGAGTAGAGGGGTTGGGGAAGAACAGTGATCGAGTGTTTGGCCAAAAACTCATGAGTTCCGAGGCACAAATTTCGCAGCAACGAGGTGCATCTTCAATTTTTCGGTCAAAATCTCGTAACAAGATCCAACTGATATCCCACACTCTTCAGCAAGTTCCCTGACAGTCAGACGTTGTTTGCCTGCACCAGGGTGTTGATTTTGTCGACGTGTGAATCGTCAGTTGACGTGGAAGGATGTCCAGGACGCTCATCATCTTCAATGGACTGTCGACCATCCTTAAAACGTTCATGCCACTTGAAACATGCTGTATGCTTCGTAGCAACATCACCATAAGCCATGTTAAGCATAGCAAAAGTTTCAGTCGCAGATTTTCCAAGTTTAACACAAAATTTCACAGCAAGTCATTGCTCCTTCAGGTCATTCATCCTGAAATTTGCCAAACGAAAAAAATCGCACTTCACTTAAAACTGCGTAGCTAATACACAAATGAAGATATCTGCAATCGGGAAATGGCGTCATAATCAGCGGATCTGTGCAAACTTAGCAACACCAAGAGGATTCCCCTGGAACCAACTGGAGCTGCACAATTCAAACAGTCTGCACATTTTCTGAACAGACCTCGTACAAATTCAATTTTAATTACAAGTTTGTGTGTTCTGATAGCAAGTACTGAAGTACTAAATAATCCATTCTTTTTAGATTTTTTTCATCATGTTATTGGGAAAAATCTCTACTATTTACTAAAACACCTTACAATGATAAACTTAGGCCTTTCGGTGTGCCCAACCTAACTTCATTACTGTTTTTCACTGCAGAATGGGGGATGTATTTATTTACTTTTACAGCAATGAGTGCATGCTATTGATCAAATGATATGAGCAACAACTTGATGGTATTGCTTGGACTTACTGTCCTAGAAAGTGTCCGAGTCTGAACATGTGCAGCAGTTGGTTGAAGTTGGAGAAAGAAAATCAAAATGGTACACAATTAGTAACGTTGTGCAACCACAGTGCTTTATTTCTGAAAAGAAACATCTAGTGCTGAATATACCACTAAAAACAAGTCCAAACTTTCAAGAAACTAGAAGAAATGTTTTAGATACAAGTTCTATTTAACTCATTCCAACGAATGTATCAAATACTAGGTGCCATGAAGTTGGCATGGCACCCTGGAGTTGTCAAAGCCTGTGTTAATGTATCTTTTTCTTTTGTATTTAATACTGAAAATGGTGAGGATAGAAATATGCATTTTTCCAGGTTTGGAGTCATCTTCAGCTGAACAGTTCAACTTTTTAACAAGGTACATGGCCACTGGAAAAAAAGTTTCTTTTAAATGTGGTAGATAAGGGAGTTTACAGAAAGCCATGGTAAACGTGTGAAATAAGGCCTGGCTTTGAGATTATTTCATAGTTTAAGAGATGGAGCAGTCTATAAAAAACAACAAATCCTTTTTTTCTGTCTTCACCTTTTAAGTTGTGTAATTGAATTTTTTTTTTTTATTTTATGCTGACATTTTTAATTTGAGAGCCATCTATGATTAGACAGTGTTTTCTCTTCTCAAAAGATTATTTTTAAAACTAGAACTAAATGTCATGTAAAAACAAGCTTTATGCATAGAGTACAGTATTATATTTTGATAACTGAATTAAAGTCCAGATGAATTAAAATATTTAAAATTTTATATGGAGCAATGGAAATAATTATGGGAAAATTGAGAAATCAGGTAAAAAAGGCAAATGGTGTGAGAACACCTTCATTTTGAAGTAAAAAAGTTGGACCAACATAGTCATATTTGTAGCTAACACTGCAACTGTCCTTCAACCATCCAGAAAGTGCCAGACCAGTATAAAGCCTTATTTAAGTGCAGTATGTACAATGATAGTAGAATGTACTCACTCATGGTTCACAGAACACAAACATACCTAAAAACACGAAGAATTCAAAAGATCGTCAAGGATATTCCATTCAAAAAATTGCAGTGTTTCAGTTGTGGTTGCCAGAAGTGTTATAACATAAAAGGCTCGAGTAGGAAGGGGGAAGTAACCAATCTTGCATCACTCCAAATTAAGTTGGGGACTCTTAGCTTTGGTGTAACTCGCTTTTATGTAATCATCCAATCTGACACGAAAAGTCTCGCAAAAACTGGCATTTGCAGATGCCCTGCGAGATATGGAGAGGTAGCTGTTTCTGTCACTCCAACAATGATGCCCTTGTCAGCAGCATGTAAGACCTGAAAGAGGGTATGTGAAACTGATGCTGCTAGCAATAAAAGTGATTGAGATAAGAAGGGAAACTATCTAAATGTATTATTAAACACAGCATGGTACATTCCTCCTGAGATACATAACAACCAAGTACAGGTCTTGTCAGTTAACCTAAATATGGGTGTGAATATTACTTCTAGAACAGTATCATACACATTAGTATACAGTGAGAGGAGATAACTTGTTAACAGGTAAGCACAAAGCTACATAGATCTAGTTTTGAGCATTTTCTCTTTAGGCTTAGCATTGTGAGGTGAAGAGACAACTAAATCAAAAGAATGAAATGACTATTAGGCCACAAACAGTGGAGTTATCAATGCTAGAGATGTGTGCTTTTTGTAGGTGAATCTAGACTGAAATTGTGTGACAACAACGATTTATTTAAAAGTGGAGAAAAATGGTATACAAGCTAATAAATAGTATCTATGGTGAAGCATGGTGTGTGTGGGGGAGAATCAGTAAACATTAAGGCTACATTTTACTCTACAGTGTTACTAATCTACACAGAATTGTAGTCACCCTAACTGCTAATAATTACAATTATTCTGGTTCATCACACTATACTTTCAGTTACATGATATACCAGGTGAGGATCCATCTTCCAGAAAGACAATTATTTCGAGTATGCAGTAAATATGGGGAAATTATATTTTAAAATGATAGCTTGGTCTACACAGAGTTCTGACATGAATATTCTTATGTTAAGTAGACTTATGCAAAACAGAAGTCAAAAGCTGAATAAATATGTTAGCAGAGTTGCAAGATATAATAAATGCAATCAACTGAATATTAACAGTATGGAAGCAGGAAAACAAAGGGCAATTTTTTGCATAAAGAAAGAGTTTACATACAGAAACATTAATATACTGTATAACTTGTTTTTCTTTTGCATTTTTTGAGAAAATGTTTTGTACCATTGATGAAGTCACATCTAGTTGTCATTACTCATTGCTTGCAACTTCATTGTATTACTTGTTACCATAATTAATTTGATTACTGTTTATGTTAGACAAATAATAAATATCTAACAAAATAATTTTTGTGCATCATGCTTAATATTATCAGTACATTGCAAAGCGATAAAATGTCAATAAATAGTATATTTTCTTACGATTCTATGACCCATGGTGGGGAGGGGCTATTATTTTCTTCAAAGTATAATTAGTTACGTCGTGTAGTTGTTATGAATACTGCTAATATTAAAGTAATAACTTACGAAGCATAAGCAGGATAAAGAAATCCGATGCTGTTACAAATCAACTCTGCGCCATATCCAATAACTAAATACAAAGCCAGAAATACAGCAACCCCTGAAAATGAAATAACAGACTTTGCATTATTCAGAATAATTTCACGTTTGTTTTCGTATTTAAGAGTTAACTTATTTAACAATATAGTTATCAACGTATAAAATGCGTTATAAAAAGCGAACCCAAAAACGTTATTTTCACACTTATAACCCCAGTGCATTGTTTACTCCTCGTGAGTTTTACTTTGAGAAACGATGTAACGGTAAGTGTGCTATATATATATACTCCAAACTTCAGACCAAATTATTTATCCATCATCTGCTCATTACAATATAAAGTCAACACTTTGATATTTGGTACCAAATGCCTAATTTAATAAGTTACTTGCTGTTTACTGAGTAAAATGTCAAAAACCTTACCGAGTGAAATATACAGTCGCTTCACACCTGTCTTTTGCTCAAGCTTTCCAAGCAGACATGTGAATTTGTTCTCCTCATGAAGCTTTGCATCTATTTCTTGCAGACAATTGTTAAAAAAGCCGCTTGATCTTGAATTCATGATGATTACGTGCCACACAAGAAATTCACAGAGTTAATCTTCCAAAGCGTTTGATCAACTGCACTGCTGCACTACATCAGAATACCGCAAGTTGTCGCAACAAGTATAGATGGCGCATTATAACATCCATGATAAGCATATTTCACAATGAAATATTTACTTTAAGGACGTAAAATACAAAGACGGTTGGAATAAGATACCAATATTTCCTAGAATACTACGTGAAATATTCAGTGAACGAAAATCTAAAATTTAGAAATAATTCCGTACACTAACGTCCACAGGGGCAGGTAAATAACTTGGCCAACGCCCGGAATTCAGCATTCCAGGTTAAATTTTATCTTCCTGGCCTGGACTAACGCGTCACGTGCTCATGTACATTAATTAAATCGTGGAACCCATTATATGACCATCCCGATCGTGTCAGTATGCATATTTCCTTGAGTACAAATTCGAGTTGTGTTCTTCATGGAGATAATGGTGATTTTAAAAATTATTCAACGATCTACGAAAAAATAGAAAAGGGAAGGAGCGATGCTTTCATCAAAACCTCCACGAAATATGTGAAAAAAAAACTCAGTACATCTGAGAAAAAAATCCATTATTGTTGTTTTGCCTTAGAAATGAAAATAAAATCTAAATAAGTCATACTTTTTTGTATAGGACTGCGTGCGTAATAGAGATTAAACTACTGATATATGTAATTTTAAAATTCTCACATGTGTGTGACACATAGAACAACCACTCACCCAATCAATTTAGTAATATTTTTCTACCCAGTTAACTAGAGGTGTGTATGTTTTTCTTATAGCAAAGCCACATTAGGCTATGTGTTGTAAATTCGCAAACTTACCGCTTTACCAGCGGGGGACTGTAACAAGATGTAAATGATGTACATTTGAGAAATTAGTGGACTGTAATTACCTGTTGAATGAAGACAATTCTACGTTTCGGCTTCTATACTGAGGCTTGTTTGTTTGTTTACAATTTTGCGCAAAGCAACTCGAGGGCTATCTGCGCTAGCCATTCCTAATTTAGCAGTGTAAGACTAGAGGGAAGGCAGCTAGTCATCACCACCCACCGCCAACTCTTGGGCTACTCTTTTACCAACGAATAGTGGGATTGACTGTGACATTATAACGCTCCCACGGTTGAAAGGGCGAGCATGTTTAGCGCGACGCGGGCGCGAACTCGCGACCCTCGGATTACGAGTCGCACGCCTAACGTGCTTGGCCATACCGGGCCAGATATATATGAAGTAATGTTATAACGTATTGATATTGGACATAAAAAAGGTGTGATAAAAACTTCTAAGACTTCACTTTTATTCTGAAGAATAATGTACATACATCAGTATTATATGCTGTTCCCTTCAAAGTAATCTTCCCCAACTGAAACACAGCTGTTCCAACGCTCCTGCCATTTTTCGGAAGTAATGCTAGAAGTCTTCAACTGTTATGCTAATAAGTTCTGCTTTCATATTATTATAGACGGTTGAAATATCATTAACTCTCTTTCTTTTAAACTTAATTTTAATTTTTGTGAACAGAAAAAATCACACGGGGCCAAACTGGAAGAATACGGGAAGTGTGGTTTCACAGAAGTGTTTTTTTTTCTGCCAAAATACTTCATCAGATACAGCAGTGTGTGAAGGCGCATTGTCATGATGAAGAAACCAGTGACCATTCTTCCACAGATCGCGGCGGTTTTTTCTAACTTTCTCCCTCAAACGAATTAAGACTTCTTTATAAAAAGCCCAGTTAACTGTCTTCCATCTTAGCATCTGTTTCATCAGTGGACGATGTCGACGGTCGCCCAGAACGTGGGTGATCTTTGACCGATTTCCTGTCATTTTGGAAGCGTTTTATCTAATGATAAATGACAGCCTTACTAAAGCAGTCATACCAAAGGCAATTCTTAGCATTTCGAGGATTTCTCTTCTTCCTTTACCAGTATTCACACCAAACTTGATGTAAACACCTTGCTCTTCTTTTCTGTCTGTTTCTAATACGACAGAGGCACGAGATATGTTTGTCTTTAAACACGTTTTTTGCAACACAGGTATAAGGTCTGGAGAAATGGCTTGTTCGTGGGGTAGATCATTATTTGTACTTTATACACGCCTCAGTGAAGCTCACTGCCTCTGTACTGGCACCTGTAACAGAAGTGTTAGAAGTTTTTGATCAGACCTCGTATAATGTGATCTTCGAAGAAAACAACACTTAAAATTTACCTAGCACGTAAATAATAACCCCCTGTTTTCTTTCTTTATAATTTTCTTAAACCACTTGTTTTTGCGCAATAAAGGAGATAAATGATGGTGTTAGTGATGTACAGTGGGTATCAAAGAGAAAGATGGTCGAATTAAAAACTGAAACTGCAAATCCTATGGGAGGTAGGTGGGTAAACAAAAGATAAAAATAAAAATGTTTGTGGGTGGCATTGAACTTCATGAGCTCTAGTATTACTTACATATTACAGGTATCATGAAATCTAGTATTACTTACATATTACATATATCATGAACTCTAGTATTACTTACATATTACAGGTATCATGAACTCTAGTATTACTTACATATTACATATATCATGAACTCTAGTATTACTTACATATTACAGGTATCATGAACTCTAGTATTACTTACATATTACATATATCATGAACTCTAGTATTACTTACATATTACAGGTATCAGCTACATTTCATTAGTTTAATATGATGCATATTTTATACTTTGGATAACCTTCATAAAATTATCGTCAAGAATAAAAAGGTAAAACGACAAGAAGCGACAGTAACACAAAACGTAATTCACTATACATTGCTGAAATATGCCCTCCCCCGCTAGTACAGCGGTATGTCTCCGGATTTATAACGCTAAAATCAGGGGTTCGATTCCTCTCAGTGGGCTGAGCAGATAGCCCGATGTAGCTTTGCTAGAAGAAAAAACGTAAAACCTGGAATGAATAGTTCATATACTTTTAATCTCAGTTTTAGGATTACAGTTGAATAACACTTCGAGTCAGAGAAAATTTGATCTACTTATCGTAAGAATGCTATACATTTAAGTGTTTCATAATTAGAACGTGAAAACAAGCACAAACACAGGATGATTAGTCGTCTGAGGAATCGCCTAGATTAACTGAATGAAAGAAAAAGTGAAAACACTAAAGCAGTTTTACGGTTACCTCTTTGTATTGCTAATTTACAAATGTACATAAAATAGCAGTAAGGTAAAATAATAGTGGAACGAAAAGCATTTAACATATTTTTAACTGATAGGTGGTTACAGAAATACCTCTGTTTTCTGTCTCGCTGAATACATGTTTTTCATACACTCCACTAACAGTACAAATAACTCCAATGTCTTAAAAACGTGTAGTTTTCTGTATAGATTTTTGGGCCATTATAATGAACCTGGAACAAAGTATAAAGATATCAAAGCTAGAATCCAATTGTAACATTTTGTGATCACTTTTTTACTCTTATAGTTATCTTCAAGTTAAAACAATCCCAACAAAAACACACACCACTAACCAGTATTTCTAGTAAATGGTTGTAATTAGTTTATTTTTGTGATTTCCATCACGGATGCTACGAGTGTCGTTATTTATTTATTTATCGATGTTAGGATTTTCTTCTTATTAATGTCTTCTAGCTGTAAATTGGAAAGCTAAATAATTTTCCTAGTTAGCTTGACCCTTGATGAAATTGAGTCTAAAAAGTGCCGAAATTTAGCTATAAAAACTATAATTTTGTACGACTAAAAGTTCACAGTGTGAAATATTCGATATTGATAAAGTTCATCAGCAATTAGTCTGGAAATTAAAAAAACGTTTTTTTCTTGGCGAAACAGATGTTAATGAAACGGTTACCAGTATTAAACGAGTTTCGTTAAGTACTCTTGAAGCAAGTTGGTGCCTTGTGCTGGTAATCAACTGAGAGCATAAAATTGTGTGGAAGTCAACTTATTCTACCCTATTCAAGAGAACTTGTTAGAAATGTAAGGATTAATTGGTAAATGAAACTCACATAATAAATACATCAAGACAATTTCGAGACCAAATAAAAGTTTTAAGACTAATTCCTTGCCAGTGATATTTCTTTGCGAAATTCATCAGTTGGATATTATCAGTATGAGTACTCTGCATGAAATATAAACGAAAAAATCAATATAAATATCTGTTTTATTGATTAAAAGTTTCTCAAATTAAATGTTTTTAATATTAAATTCATTCAAACATATTGAGTTATTCAACCTTTGCTATAATAATTACCAAGAATATTCGTATCCATATATTAGTTGTAATGTTAATCGGTAGATGGCGCATGTCAAATAGACATTTAATTAGAAGAAATTTGAAAAGATGAAATGTATTGATGAGTATTCAACCAAGCAGCATACATAAGCTAAAAAGAAGTGATGAAAGTAAAAGGTGGTATAATTTACAGAAAAAGAAATTGAATATATTACGAGTTAAAATTGCGTATAAAATGAAAAGGGGCTTTTTCTGTTTCAATTAGAAGGAAAGTGCTAAGTATACTGCATTCAGAACATCATAAAGTACTAAGTAATATAATCTAGGAAGCATATTCTAAAGTAAGCACAGTTAGTCTGTAGGTACGAAGCACTGTGATGTAGAATACAGCAAAATAATAAATTTTGCTGATTCCTATATAAAAAAGAGGGAAAGTTTCTCTTTACACGACTCTGCATGGCTAGGAGGTTAAGGCGCCCACCTTCTCATCTGAGAGTCACGGGTTCGAATCCCGTTACACCAAACATGCTCACCCTTTCAGTCATGGGGGCGTTATAATATGACGACCAATCCCACTATTCGTTGGTAAAAGAGTAGCCCAAGAGTTAGCGGTGTTTTGTGATGACGGGCTGCCTTTCCTGTAGTCTTTCACTCCTAAATTAAGGACGGCTAACGCAGATATCCTTCGTGTAGCTTTACACAATAATTTAAGCCAAACAAAGAATTCTCTTTGTAATTTGTTACTCGTCGTATTGCATGGAAGTTTTATTTTGTAAGAGTTCATTTAATTAGAATTTCCAAACATGTAGTTTAGGTGAATGAAACATAACCTATTTTTACCAACTTTCTGTGCACCACCTCAAAAACCAGCTAAATATAAAAAAAACTTACTATCTGAAAACCTTAAATTTTTAGTAGTATACGATCTAATGTCTACAAAGCTTATTACAATTTTATTGTTTTATGTTCTTTGAATGAGTAACAGTACTATTATTTAACGTTGTATTTATCGTAAATATTTTGATGACAGCGGTCCCCCAGTGGCACAGTGGAATGTCTGCGGACTTACACACTAAAAACCGGGTTTCGATACTCGTGGTGGGCAGAGCACAGATAGCCAATTGTGTAGCTTTGTGCTTAATTCTAAACAAACAAACAAATTGATGACACTTTCTTATTTTAGTGTATGTTTTGAAGTATTTTATTATGTGTCAAGACCAGACATGTTACACAATGAATACTAAATAATCCATGATGCCGAGACATAAAGTTAGATGAAAAATTTATATGTGTAAGATGATAATCTGAGAATTTTTGGAAAGTAAGCTTTTCGTTTTCACACTTAAAATTTCAGAAAATAAAATAAAATAAAACTATTTTACCAAAGCGCTCAGGTTTTCCAGTTTCTCTTTTATTAGTTAAACTAAATAGTTGCCCCCCAGTGGCTCAGCGGTATGTCTGCGGACTTACACGCTAAAAACCGGGTTTCGATACCCGTGGTGGGCAGAGCACAGATAGCCCATTGTGTAGCTTTGTGATTAATTCAAAAAAAACAACAAAAACTAAATAGTTTCAAATTCCTATATAAACCAAGAAAAGAAACGCAACTCATACCATAACCAACCCAGGTGATTCAGTGTTAAAGAATTACCTCTTATCCGACTAATCTTTGTACTTTTCTAAAAGGAAAAAGAAATAATGTTCTATTTTTTATTCATTGTGCTTTTAATAAGAAAGGAGTTATGTTTTTCCACTTAAGCCAAAGTATCCACTTTCACAGGCAGAGGAATATATTATTACGTGTAAACTCAATATAGGTTATTAAAGCCATGCTTTTTTTGTACAAATAAAAATTAATTAAAAATTTCTGGGATTCTAAGGCGAAAATCATACAATTGTATGCTGAATTGGGTGTAGCAAGTGCTAGAATATCTGATGTATGAAAACATTGCTTAGATCCAAATTTACGTAGTTCATTCGGTTGAAGTAACAATTTCCGATAAATGTGATAATTTTCTTTCTACGTTTACAAGTTTCCTTTACCATTAAAGAACTAACACTTCAGCTCCATGTAAAACTTTTTTAACAGAACCTAAGCTTGATAGAAGGTGCAGATTAACACCTTATTAACTCTTATTAACATGTATTTTTACACATCCCATTCATATTGTAATGTGTGCCAGCATTTTATCTGTCCAACTTGTTTTTCTTCTGGACTCTGTTGTTGTCTGACACGTTGCTTTAACTTAAGTGTTAGTATTTGCTGAACTGTTGAGTACTCTTAAATTTATATATTTTTGGTTTAACATAAATGCTCTGTTCTAGCCCACGTAAAGCAGCCCTTAAAACCATTGTGCTTAACGAGACTTTATATATGAAGGTATAGCAGTGAAGACTGGTTTAGCACAGATTAGAGACCAAATGATAGGCTGTTTGTTATAAAGCTCAATTAACTGGATAAGTTAATAGCTACTCGTTAAAGGCTTCTATTTTGTATTAATTGCTGAGGAATACTACCTCTGGTACGCCTGGTGTTAAGAACCCTACATAACAGAGCTTTTGTAACAGGATATACGAAAAATTACTGATTTACTAAGTTAGTCAATCATACTTTTTATAATCATATTTTATTAATTCAAATGAATTATTTTAATACTATAGTAAGTGATACAACTAAAATATTCAAATACTGTTCTTTTTTATTCTCATTTCGAAGGTTGCGAAATTAACTTAACTGCTACACACGTGTAATAATTCGGACCATTTCAGGTCTTCTTTTATCGTTTAATTTGCCGTGAATGTTTCGCTCTAGTAAAGCTACAATTGCAGTATTAATAACGTTAGTAAGACTCTGATGATTTAGATGACTTAAATTATCAATGTACCTTTGAGTCAATATAAAAAAAAAATTCTGAAGTTAAGATGTTTTCCGGAAATAAAACTTTGTAAAAGTAAAGATAAAACTTACCAATACTGGAAATTTACCACTCATATCAATTTTCTGTTGTAAACATTATGTTTGAAAATAATAATGTTGTGATAAATACATATATTTATATTTCTAAAAGTTTTTAAGGTATATAATTATATTCTTTGAGAGACTGTTTAAGCAGAGTATTCATGATGAGTACACAGGAATGGACGACAAGTGCCTGTTTTAAAGAACACAGGTGTAGAGGATCACGTTTCGAAACTCTTCCGTCTCCGTGTCCTGATCATTTATTGGATAAAATTTAGCGCTATTCAGAAAGTTTTGTTATTATAATATATTCGAAGTTAAATGTATTATTACAACTAAAACGTTTGTATCTCAGGACGGCTGGTATGGGTATTAACACTTTTACTAATAAGGAGAAAACAACATTTCGACCTTTCTAGATCATCTTCATGATAAGAAGACCTGAATCTGAACCCATACCAGCCGTTCTGAGATACATTTTTATTTCAAGTGGGTTTCTCGTCATCAAGAAGTAATAAAACGTTTGTTAAATAGTACCTAAGAATTAAGATCTATAACATCCGGTAAAGCATTGTTATTTGTGGTGAAAAATGTTTGGTGTGGATTCCTGTTCATAGTGAGAGGTCCTCCAAGTGTAGAATATACTTACGTGATTTACCTTCTCTGGAATCAATATATAATACATTCAAACGTTTGCAACGCATAGCTAAAGTTAAATGGGTGAAAGAATCTACATGTATGAACATAACACATTGTACTTCAGGTCAGTAACTTAGGCGATAGTATTAACGATAAGTGAGTATTTGCATTGAACTGTTTTCTTAACTTGTATTTCTGTCTGTAATGTCTATGTAGGTCTATCGTTGGTGCGATATTACTTTGTTGGATTTCCTGGTGGATGAAACGACGTATTAAATATTTTGATTGATGTTATTCAAGTCTTACCTGAGTCCCATAGAAAGTAAGTACGTGTTAATATATTTCCAGTCAAAATACAGGATGTCCACAAATCACTGAGGTACTTTTATTAATTAAATAGGATAAGAACCACATCAGATAGTTACGATTTATGACATATAGGAAATTGAGCTTTATCTTTTAGTTTGGTACGTGGAGGTCAGTGTTTCTAAGATGATATATGTGAAGGATATACCTCTAAGATGAAGGCATCAGATGTGATAACGTAGCCTATTCTCTTAGTTTAGCGTGCGAAGAACATTGACTCTAAGTTAAAAATATATGTGAAAGATATTGTTTCCAAGATGAAGGTATAAGTGAAAGATATTGTTTCTAAGACGAAGGTACCAGATATGGTAACGTAACCTTTCCCTTTAGTGTGTGAAGAACATTGTTCCTAAGATAAAGGTTTATGTAAAGGACACTGTTTGTAAGATGAAGGTACTAAATATGGTAACAAAGCCTGTTCATTTAGTTTAGTGTGTCAAGAATATTGTATCTAAGATGAAGGTATAAGTGAAAGACAATTTTTAAGATGAAGGTCCAGATGTGGTAACGTAGCGTGCAAGAATAACAAAACAATGACAATGATTATTCCTCAGATTTTGGCATGTTGGTGGATGGAGATGGAGTATTATTTAGACACCCTTCGAGCCATAAGCGGTGATCACATCTAGGTGTACTAACAACGCTAATTGTTTTGGACAGCTTTGAGGTGTTAACCTCCATTGTGCTACAAACCATATTTGATTATATTATGTTGTTCTTACTATATTTATTTAACAAAGCGGTTCAATAACTTATGGACATTTCGCATATTCGCAAATATCAACACTGTACAAAATCGACGTGATAAAGATAACTAGACGTCACAATCCTTGAAAGGGCCTACTAACAATTTCGAAGAATACCTTCCAAACTATCATTTTTTTCCCTAGTTCATTAGCAATGAACTGTAAATCACGTGACTCAATTAGACTTACTATGATTTGCCAGTTGGTTACGAGATCCCTTCAGAGGTTTCCTTTTTAGTTATATTTTATCCCACCTTATACTATGCAGATTGTACAGTTTATAAATTTCTTTATGAAACTACTCGTTTTTCAAGTTTCTAAGATTCATGTTATCAAATATTATTAGGTTAATTGACTGATTGACTGTTTAGAATTAAGCACAAAGCTACAGAATGGGCTATTTGTGCTTTCCATATCACGGCTATCAAAACCCAGTTTCTAGTGGTGTAAATCCGCAGACGTACCGCTGTGTCACTGGAGGGCAATATTATTAGGATTTTATTAAATTTATATTTATATATATATACATCAATATATATTCTTTTCAGATTTCACTGATTAAGATTGTTGTTATTTTGAATTGAGCACAAAGCTACACAATGGGCTATCTGTACTCTGTCCACCACGGGTATCGAAACTCGGTTTTTAGCGTTGTAAGTCCGCAAACATACCGCTGAGCCACTGGGGGCGCTGATTATGGAATAAGTGTATTTCAATGATTTAGACTAATAAAAAAGTTTTTTGTCCTTATAATCGTGTTTATCTTAATTAGTAGACAAACAAATTTATTCAAGTTAAGCCTAAAGTGAAACAATGGCTGACTAGCTTGCAATGAGTTCATACGGAAGAAGTTGTTTTAACGAGACTTTGCATTTATCACAGTTTTACACAAACGCAGACCTTTCACTGAGAAATGACCTGCAACTACATGAATAACGTTACATTCACTAAGCTGTCGCTCATGATCTACTTTTCTACAGTCCTTTGATGATGTTTAGTGACTGGCTTTTGGACACATTTTTTACTAATACATTTTAGAATGGTGATACTGTTAACTTTGACGAAATTCTTTAAAACAATTTTTTAAGAAACGTAGTCTTTTATAGTACGTTTTATGTGCTGACTTTGTGTTTATTGTTATTTTACAATTCACAGCTCTTATGAATAATTTATGATTTTATTATCTAATAATTTTATAAAAATTATATGTTGAATGGCTTCAGCTGAGATTTCGTAATTCGTTAATTTCATAAACAACTTGTGTTGATTCATCTTTGTTGGGATTTTATTACAACACAGCTTTTTTAAACATTTATTGATCCGTAATTCTATTCATTTTATATAGGGCCCGGCTTGTTAAGGCGTTCGACTCGTAATCTGAGGGTCGTATGTTTGAATCTGGGCCACACCAAACATGCTTGCCCCTTCAGCTTTGCGGGCGTTGCAATGTAACAGTTAATCCCATTCTTCGTTGGGAGAAGAGTAGCCCAAGAGTTGGCGGTGGGTAGTAATGACCAGCTGCCTTTCATCTACTCTTACACTGCTAAATTAGGGACGGCTAGCGCAGATAGCCCTCAATTAGCTTTGTGCGAAATTCAAAACAAACAAACAAACACATCATTTTATATACTATCAGAGAGAAGCAAAACATTACAATGAAATTAGTATCTGTATTGCAACATTACGTTTTATATAAAGGATATTTTGAATAATTTTAATCGCAGACGCAGGAAAAAGTCCACTTAACATTAATTAAGCCTTTATTAAGTACGGCCTATATTCGATAAAGAGATAAATTAACATTGTAATTTTGTACGTTTTCTTTTTAGTATAGTAATGGCTAAACTTTCCCGTACTTAATACTTATATGGGCTATCTGCTAAGTCCACGGAGGGGAATCGAATCCCTGAGTTGAGCGTTGTAAATTCGTAAGCTTACCGTTGTACCAGCGAGGACCAGAAACTAATTCCAATTATAATGTTATTTTTCAATTGTTATGTTTTCAATATTTTGTTGTATAAATGTCTACTAAAGTATATTTACCTCCATCTTTTGTTTACATACCTTGATGAAGTGCTTACGAATTCGGACTCAGATAGTAACGCACACGCACATTTTTAGGACAAAAAGAAAACTAAGCAACATTGTAAAAGATTTTCGTTTTTATATAATTTAGCACAAATAGCTTTAGCTACTTTGCTTCATTAACCCTAATGCTCTTATGGAAGCGAAATAGAAATCTCACGTGCCTCACGAATTCGACTTGGAATCTGAGCAGATATACAAAGGCGTATTTATATATAATATATATATATATATATATATATATATATATATTTTAACATTCCGAAAAAAATCTCCCGCGATAGTAAAAATAGTACAAAGGAAACAAATAAAAACATGAATGATAATACTATCTGTGTATAAATAAAGCGAAAAGACTGATTTGGAGTTTTTGTTTTAAACTAGTTTGAGTACCCATCTGTTGGACTAGTGAAATAAAAACTCGTTTCTAAGAAAGGATAGAAAACTGTACTTCTATTTTTTTTCTTAGCACAATAAACATTGAATGTGCAATAAAAGTACGTAAATGCACCAGCACTGAAAAGAAAGACTGCTCTGTTTTGATGAATTCGATCAACATGCAATTATGTGAGGTTCAACATCCTCTCACGACCTTTCAACATGCAATTATGTGTTATGCTGTACCGATTTGATAGTTTTTTTGTCTTCTGAAATTCGATCTGATATCAGATGCGAATATATTAACTCACTTCTTGTCTCAGATGATCTGTCTTTAATTATGTAAAAAATCGAAATGCTTCTCTGTCACGTGCTTTAAACAAAGATGAGCCATGCTGCATGAGATGTAACAGGTTTAGTTTGTTTGTTTTGTTTTTGAATCTCGCGCAAAGCTACTCGAGCGCTAGCTGTCCCTAATTTTGCAGTATGAGACTAGAGGGAAGGCAGCTAGTCATTACCATCCACTGTCAACTCTTGGGCTACTCTTTTACCAATGATTAGTGGGATTGTCCGTCATATTATAACGTTCCTACGGCTGAAAGGGCGAGCACGTTTGGTGCGACATGGATTCAAACCCACGACTTCAGATTACGAGTCCATCGCCTTAACCACCTGGCCGTGCCGAGCCAAGAGAAGTAACAGACGTTTTGCCTTATCAGGATTTCCATTTTCCGAATTATTTTTTTTGAGCATTAAAATGTTAATGATTATTGTTTACTGGTATGGAAAAAATACACAATTTAACGAAAATATAAAGAAACACCTTTCACACAAAATATCGGATTTTTAAAGAGCGATTCAAGCATTAATAGTACAAGTTCTAAAACATCCACGTTACTTGGGGAGTTAAAAAATCGATTCAATCAGTGCTACCTGCCATGTTGAACCATTTTCTCATAGCAGAACCCTGTTAACATTTCCCCAAATTCCAGTAAAAATTTTTTTACTTCACACAACTGAGAGAATCTTGTCTATCTTCAAGTTCAATACATTTTTTAGCAGAAAAAACACAGTGCTTTAGTGAAAAAGAAAACCCACAAAACCTGTTAAGATGTTGGAGATGCAGATTTTAAGTCAACTCTTTCGTTGACGTCTACGGTATATTTAAATTACCTTACGTTAAAATTCTCAAAACCGTAGAAGTTAAATATAACCTAGGGACGTAAATGCGCATCTTCTTATTATAACTGTAAATCTTCACAAAGCAACTCGTGTCAGATGGAAGTATTTATTATTTTTTTTGTTATTTTGGATTATCCCTGAAGAAAAGATATACTAGTGGGTAATACAACTGTAAAATTTGGAAATAGGTTAAAAATAGTAAAAATAGAGCTTTCCTATCTTTATACTATATGCTTCGTACATCGTTAATGTTTGTAAAGGACAGCATAAAATATATAAATACACATATGTGGATGAGTTTTCAAGTAGTTAATAAATATTTTTTTTTTACAATAAAGGAAACAGCATCACAAATTCGATGTTACTGTTTTTCAAGGCCTTTTCGTTTGTTATGATAGATTTTTATTTTCAAAAGTTCAAAAGCTCCAGAGATAAAAATTTAACTGGTTCAAATCTGGTAAACAAGAAAACCATTTGCTAGGTTTTCCCTTACCAATCCAACTATTTGGAAAAGTTGGTTTAAAAACACTTTGGCAGTTCAATCGAAGTGGGGCGGTAGTTTATCCTGTTGGAAGATAACTCTTTCTAACAAGCCAGGAGTTTTTTATAACTTGTGGAGTAAAGAACTGTTGTAGAATGTGTAGATACGAATTTCCAGTAACACTTTGTTCATCAAAGAAAGAAGAACAAAATAAAAAAAATATACAACAAAACAAAATTTACAAACAATTACTTGTATTTATGTTCAATTTTTATGGTTATTTTACATAACAATAAAGTTATTCAGCTTTATATTTGATGCATTCATTTTCGGACAGCCTGTATATATATCTATGCATTGCATATAATGAAGACAAGTCTTTAAATCAAACATTTAAGTAGTTCGTAATGTTGAGACAGGGATACGTAGAGAGATGAAATTGGAGCTTGTCCTTTTCTGTAAATACATGTAAAAAATTTAATTTCAATAATTTTAAAAGTGATGCAAGGAGAGAGATCTCATAATGGAAAAAAAATACCTAAATCACAGAAATATATTAAAATTATTGATGATTCGATATCACAAAATTTAGAATTGTAGAAACGGCCTAAACTTCTATATACTTTGAAAGTTAAAAAAAAAAACGCGCTTTCGATTTGTCAGAATTTTGGATTACATGACTAATATTAAATAGGAATGTAACGCAGGAAAGCTGATCTTACGAATGGTTTAATTTTCCAAGATACAACTAATTAAACATAAACTCTTCAAAAAAAGAAACGCAAAAGGCAAAATTTGAGACATATTGTTAACAAGTTTATTTCGGGTAGTTCTGTATGACATGTGTGAAACTTTGCACATTCACTGCTGATCATCCAAAGACTGCAAAGGCGAAGTCCACGCTCACTAGTTGAAGTTTAACGTCACTCAACGTCAATAACGAATATGACCCTTGTGAGCATCAATAACTGCTTGGCAATTCCTGCTCATGGAAGCGATGAGATGACGAATTAGATCCTGTGGAATTGCTGTCCACTCAGTCTGCAAAGCTGCTGCAAGCTGAGGTAGAGTTTGCGGTTGAGGTTGTCGCAGTCGCAGACGTCGATCCAACTCGCCCCAAAGATGTTCGATGGGTTCTAAATCTGGTGATCTGGAAGGCGAGGAAAGAACGTTGATGTTGTGGAGAGTCGGGCTGTGTAAGAACGGGCGTTCATGTTGAAAAACGTCGTTGACGTTCACCATGATGGGTTGCACATGGGGCCTAAGAATCTCTTCGACGGTTGCGTACGGTCTGCTCGGAAATCCTAGACAGTTCTGGTATGGTTGAGGCAGTAGACGTCGCAGTGGTGGTCCTATTCCGAAGGTGACGTAACCGGATATAGCGATCTTGTGCGGGCGTGGTCATACGAGGTCTGCCAGATGGTGAACGGTCACGAGTTGATTCATGTTGTTGGTAACGATTCCATAGCCTTGCAATAATGTTTGGGTGGACATTCACAGCTCTTGCAACATCTGATCGAGATTCGCCTATTTCCAAACGAACAATGTTGTTGTTGCGTTGTGCTTCAGTCAGTCTTGGCGTAACTGTATTGCGTGTCAGTGGCTTAACACTAAGCTATGGAAACAGAAAACCCGTCACTTTTATAGGGATTTTGCACATGTTGCACTTGCAGAACATGCAGATCTCTCAAACAAATATATTGGACACGAATGCGTTTTGGCGAAAAATCCGATGTTTTCCTCCGTTTTCAAAGTGCACAACTTTTATTGTCATTTTAGTCTGACAATCAGAGCCTTAACACGTGTAACATCACATACTCTGAGCTTGTAACGTTATTACATATATTTCTCTTTAAAATAACAAAAATATCCCTTTTGCGTTTCTTTTTTTTCGAAGAGTATATGCATACTAAACATGAGAAAACAAACACAATACCTACTGGTAATATCATAGATTTAATCTTGACCTTAAGAAAAATATTTTATTAATAGAAGTCGTTTTTCAAAAAAATTATTATAATAGCTTATATTTAATTAAAAGACTAACAAAAATTATTTTTTTAGATTTATTTTCACAGTGAGGTTTTGTATTTTTAAAACGGATTTCTATTCCTGAATTTTCCCTATGTGAAGATTATTACAATCTGTAGGCTATCAGAATATTTTTGCGTTAGTTCTGTTAGATTAATTCTGTTATAAAAATAATAAAAACCAATTTTCCTGGAAAAAATAAATTTACCCATGATCGAAATTTTGTACGATTTTAATACCTCTACATGTGGAACGACCAAGTAAATATCTGAATGCATGTTATTTTTTCAAAGATACCTTATCACCAGTTAAAATTATTAAAGAAGATGAATACACGGCCCAGCATGGCCAAGTAGTTAAGGCAATCAACTCTTAATCTGAGGGTTGCGGGCTTGAATCCCAGTCACACGAAACATGCTCACTCTTCCAACCATGGGGGCGTTATAAAGTGATGGTCAAAGAGTAGCGCAAGAGTTGGCAGTAGGTGGTGGTGGCTTTCCCATTAGTCCTACACTGCTAAATCAGGGACAGCTAGGGGAGCTGGCCTGACATGGCTAGGTGGGTAAAGACTCCTAATCCGAGGGTCGCGAGTGCGCATCCCCGTCGTGCCAAACATGCTCGTCCTTTTAGCCGTGGGGCGTTATAAAGTCATGGTCAATCCCACTATTTGTTGGTAAAAGAGTAGCACAAGAGTTGGCGGTGGGTGGTGATGACTAGCTGCCTTCCCTCTCGTCTTACACTGTTGAATTAGGGACGTTTAGCGCAGATAGCCCTCGAGTAGATTTTCGCAATATTCAAAACAAACAAACGAACTAGTTCTCGTGTAGCTTTGCGCGAAATTCAAAACAAACATTCAATCATCACGTATCATGTCTCTTTTTTTTGTACTTCCACTATCCCATTACATATGGAAAAAAATATGTACAACTTAGTTGTATTTGTTTGCTGTGTTTTAGTACACAGCTACACTTATTAACTGTTTGTGAGTGGGATTTTGATATCTTCATTTATCCAAAAGCATTCAAGGTTTTAGGTTTCTTGAGGTCTATTTTTTATCTCTTTTGAGTATAACACCTTTACGTTTTAAAAAAATAAAAAGCTACTCAAGTATCATTTAACGAGCTCAAAATGTGCCCATTAATACATTTGAGATTCTATGTTAATACTTAAATGTGTTAGAAAGTTCCTTGCCAACCCATGACGAGTAAGCTAGGACATCTAAATTTTTTCTTTCAATTTTCAGAAAAGATTTCTCGCCTAATAAGTTGTAATTGGTTATACATATATATATATATATAGAATATTAATATATACATATTATATGTATTATAAATACGTTGCCAGTAAAAGAACAACAATTCTACATTATTACTGAGCTAGAACACAGCCATGACTACAGAGAAGGATCACGAGAAAACGATGAAACGTTTATGAGAAAAAAATTAGAAGAAGTGAAAGAACAGGGATGATGGGATGAGCATATTCTTTGCGCACCTTAGAAGCTCTGCTAAGCCTTATCCACCTGTTTAAGTTTATTTAGTTATCTTTCGATCTTCCATATCTAGTACTTCATCCTGGACTTCCGTTGTGATTTAAGCCTTAAAAAAATGTTTCCGATTTGCCTTGCGAGTTTCTGTCCAACCTTAAACATAGGTTTTAAGTAACTGTATTTATTTAATTGTTCTATTAGTTTTGGCATTCTTAGGTTTTAATGAGGAACTTTTATATAGTAATTCTATGTCTTCTGATTTTGTTGCTGTTCCGATGAGTGGAAACTACTTAATGGACAGATACATAACTTTACACAGTAATATATGTAGAGTTTCAACATTAAAAAACGATTTTCGAGATTCACTCTGCTCGGTAATGCTCTATTTGACGACGTTGTTCTTTAATAATTGCCCTTGGGCATAGTTTCTATTGCAAAGTGCGCCGTTGTACAAATGTCACGTTCAAAGCACACTCCTCCTTCTTGCTACTTTTCATAATCTCTTTAGTGTATCAGAACGAGAATTTTGAGCACCCATTTTGATTGTCCTATTCACAAAGCCATAGCGAAGAAAGGCGTCATAGTAGATGCGCTTTTTAGACATTTTATTGTTTAATCTGCAGAAAAAGAAAAAGAAAAACTGCATAAAAAGTGTGAACAATGTGAACTTATTATTTATTTTTTCATGGCATTCTAGATAGCATTAAAAGAGCTTATTCAGCATAGGAATGATGTAATAGTAGGTAAATACTAACTATACTGCACAGGGCAGTACACATACATACCAGGTTTTGTCTACCTCGGCTGATGCTCACATAGAAACTGATAGTGTGAAATAAAGGCAACCTCAGGCAGTGAGTGACGCGTACTGGACACGTCGATGAGTCATCAGGGTTACTGAGTGACTTGTGTTCTGAAGCATACTTGTCAAAATACTTTTAGATTACCACACACTTAGATACATATTTTTTCTTTTCTACTACTGTATATTAGTTTTTGATGTTTATTGTTATTTGGTTTAACTTTATTACATACTTAAAATAGGTTTAATTTACAACTTTACATACTAAGACTAAGTTAACATTAATCCTAATACCAGCTACCTCAATGTTTTCTTGATTTTAAGAATTTTAACTTTTTTTCTGTTAGTCCTCCATTACCCCGATAAATTGTTAAATTCCTCCCAGGGGGTAATTTATCCCCAGTTTGGGAACCACTGCTCAAACCGGTTTCGATACCAGTGGTGTACAGTATTGTCCATTGTGATGCTTTATGCTTAACTAAGTACAATCAAAGAAAATAAACCTTCCTCAATCTTACTCTTGTTATTTTATTTTACAATAATAATATGAAATAACCTAACGGGAACTTTAGTGATGTTTAATTTGACATATTTATGTGTGTGTGCATATTTGTTTAACAAACAGTAAGATATGTCTTTCCAAAATGGGTATTATAGCACCTTCTGTTAATGTATTCAATATATATTCATAGATTAATAAGCAGGATGTCTCAGTCATAATTGGGAACATCGTTAGAGGAGGGGGTTGTGCTGGGGAAGTTTGGGAACCCCTGGGTTTGAGCATTATAACTTCGTCGACTTGCTGTTGTATCACTGGGGATGGATGTGTTATTAGAAACAGCTAAGTTATGGAAGATTGGCATACGTTTTTATAGCGTTCAACGATTTTACAATACAGAATTTTCAAAACACCGAGTAATTTTTATATGATTTTTATCATAGTCAAAATTTTAGCATTATAAATAATCCCTATTACTGAGAAATTTAATAGTAATTCAGTATTCTTACCTTCTATTTAAACCAAAACAAAACTAATATATATTGTTACTCAATATTTTGTCCCAAACTATGCATCTATATAACACCAAACTTAGTTAATGTTTGAACGTGAGAGACTTAATATTTTGATTGATTTTACAAAGACTAAATTGCGTTGCTTTACTGAAGATCACACACACGAAACGTCAATGCTTTTGCAATGAATATAAACAGATCTAACGTAGTATATGGTGGATAGAGCATTGCTATAGCAACATTTGGCTCGTGATATCGAAAACAACACTGTTTTCGTCATTGACGTTGCACTGTCACGTGCAATCCCAATACTCAGTGGTTTTGTCTGTTTGTTTGTTTTGAATTTCGCCCAAAGCTACTCGAGGGCTATCTGTACTAGCCGTCCATAATTTAGCAGTTTAAATCCAGAGGGAAGGCATCTAGTTAGTCACCATCACCAACCGCCAACTCTTGGGCTACTCTTTTACAATCGAATAGTGAAATTGACTGTCACATTATAACGCCCCCACGGCTGAAAAGGGCGAGCATGTTTGGCGCGACAGGGATGCGAACCCGCAACCCTCATATTACGAATCGCACGCCTTAACACGCTTAGCCATGCCGGGCCCTACTCAGTGTTAGAGAGTAGCCAAAGAGTTAGCGATGGGTGGTGTTAACTAGTTGTCTCTCCTCTAATCTATCACATCAAAATTAAAAAAAAAATTAAGGAAGAAGAACAATTACTTTATTCACAATAACTGATCAAAATTATATACAAATCTTAATGAAAGAAGAGCATTAATTAACGTGGAGATGCTAGTAACAAAATAAAGACACACAAGTCTTAGAAATATTAAGGAAATATCAAATTTTGAAAACAAAAATCGAGGTATTTAAATGTTAAATTAAACTTCTCACAACGTTTTTTATCATAAATGAATTACAAAACTATATATAGAGAGAATTTCTATTAAAAATAAATTAAAAAAGAAAAATAATCTAAGTGCGTATAACATTTTCCATCTTGAGTGGATTTTATTCCTAGTCGACTGCTTGATCTGCCAGAGGAGTTATTAAGTGAAACACATTTTCAAAGAAAAATGAAAAAAAGAAGAAAGTGTTATTGGTATTTGTTTAATCACTGCTATATCATTGATGTTCCTGGATACTATGTGTTATTTCTTAATTGCTTGGGCCTGGCATGGCCTAGCGCGTTAAGGCGTGCGCTTCGTAATCTGAGGGTCGCGGGTTCTCGCCCGAGTCGCGCCAAACATGCTCGCCCTCCCAGCCGTGGGGGCGTTATAATGTTATGGTCAATCCCACTATTCATTGGTAAAAGAGTAGCCCAAGAGTTGGCGGTGGGTGGTGATGACTAGCTGCCTTCCCTCTAGTCTTACACTGCTAAATTAGGGACGGCTAGCACAGATAGCCCTGGAGTAGCTTTGTGCGAAATTCCAAAACAAACAAACTTAATTGCTTATGTTGTAAAAGTACAGAAAATGTCCATTATTCCTTTCAAACTTTGCTTTTGTGACCTGGATAATTAAATTTAGATATTTTCTGTGTAAAAACGGGCACATTTGCAAGTTTTCGTTCACAAAAGGTCTGAATAAAACAATATATGAATCAAAACTTACATGTATTTATACTAAGGTTATACAAAAATGTTTAAAAGTGATTAGTTTTTTGAGATTTGCGACTGGAATGTAAATCACTTTCACGTATCAGCTCTCAAATAGACTTCCATCATGTTTTCATTGTATGCTCCCATGTCACAAAATCAAAGTTTAAAGAGAAAAATAGGTCTTTTTCCACTTGCTTTAGACATAAGCAACAGGGAAATAACACTTTCTGCCCAGGAACAAGAAAAAGCAGAAATTTTGTTACATAGTGTTGTTACGAATATTCGGACAGAGTAATATTTTATTTTGATGAAAAATATATTAAATTACTATGTAATAGCAGTTGTAAACTCGTATTTATTAATAACGTTAAATAAATGTAAACAACTGTCAGTTTGCTATTTCAGATCAAGAAATGTTTTATAAAAGTTATTCTGTTGTTATCTTATCACTCGATATACTGGCTGGAGACTTGGTGCTAGAAAACATACTTCGCTCTTTCAGTCGTGAGTGAAATATATGAGTGACAGTCGATATTGCTATTAGGTTAAGAGTAGCTGCCTTAGGCGTCGGGTGCTGCTGACTGGTTACCTTCCCTTTGGTCCACATTTCAAAATTAACAATGGTTATGGCTGAACCACATCGGTTTTCCCCGGGAAACGACGGTAAATTTGACGGTTTATAACGCTAAAAACTCGAGTTTCAATATCCGTTGTGAGCAGAACACAGTTAGCTCAATGTGTAGCTTTGTGTTTAACTCCAAAAAAACAAAATATACTTTTAAAAATATTTCGGAAAAACTGTTAGCCATAATCCTGCCACCAACAATCAAATTTTAGTTATTATGTTTTGTAAATGTGTTTTTCGGCCCCCCCAGTTGCTCAGCAGTATGTCTGCGGACTTCCAACGCTAAAAACCGAGTTTCGATACCCGTGGTGTAGCCCATTGCGTAGCTTTGTGTTTAATTCAAAACAACACTGTATTTTTGTTGTACTTTCTTCACCCCGATCTATTTTGTGAATGAAATTCATTATTATTTTCCTCCTTTGCAGAATATTGTAAATAATTTATTGTTCTTTAGCCCTGTATTACAATTTTTACGTATTCTGCCATTAAAATACATATGTAATCACTCGATGTGAATATGGTGCCTTGTGTAGCTGTTTGTAACATGATTATCATATTTTGAATTACAATTCTTAACTATGATATCTGGTTATATCGGGTTATCTAGCCTTATTTCCTGTTTTAATGAAGAGTTCAAATTCATTTATATAGACAATTTAATCGGTAACACATGTTTTTTTGTTATGACTTATCATTATTATAAGTCTTTTTCGAATGACGAGTTTTCTATTAGAAACATACACCGTATGTTCCCTAGTTAGCTTTAAGTTTTCATGAGTTAGTTGCATCTACGCAGCATGAGATATAATAACCATTAATTATTAAACAATTGTAGCACTGAAACTGGAATCTTTCGAGAGAAATAGTACTTTCTGAAAGAGGATTTCACAAATCAATATGGTGACGTGTTTAATGTTTCAGTAACTGAAAAAAAAAGATTTCTAAGAAATAATACCTTCAGGTGGCCTAGTAAGTCTGAGGACTTATGACGCTTAACATCAGATTTCGATATCCGCAGTGGGCAGAGCACAGTTAGTAAGTTGTTTGAAACATGATTAAGAATTATATTTTTTGTCACTGTTAATAATTAATTCACGAATTATAAAATTTATTCTTTAATAGCAAGTGGCAGAACTTAGAACACGAAAGTTATTTTAGTTGCAGCTCAATATACCTTCAGTATGCAATACGATTACAAATAAGAAGCAAAAAAGTATTTATGAGCCTACAGGGTTAAACTTCGAGTTTCGATTCGAGGTAAACAAAGCGCATGTAGTCTATTGTGTAGCTTGACGTTAAATAAATTCAGTAAACTGCATAAAGGGTTTAATATTAGTTCACTGGTACGGTTACAGACTTAGAGGCTTTAAAATCATGTGTTCAACTCTCTGTGATGTACGGAGGAAAGTTAACTCATTGGGATTAAAATATACTATATTTTGTTTCCTTAGCCAACTTGAGGCAACATAATATTTTGTAAACACCACATTTTATCTTGGATAAGTTATTAGATTTAATCGAAATTTTAAATTTTGATACAATTGTTAAGTTTATTGAAAACTGTACATCGTCATACAAAAAAAAAAAGTGATATGATAATTTGTTTGATCTGTTTTTTTGTTTTTCTAATTTCGCGCAAAGCTACTCGAGGGCTATCTGCGCTAGTTGTTCCTAATTTAGCAGTGTAAGACTAGATGAAAGGCAGCTAGTTATTCTCAACCACCGCCAACTCTTGGGTTATTTTTTACCAACGAATAGTGGGATTGATCGTAACATTGTAATACCCTAACGGATTAAAGGGCAAACATGTTTGTCGCGATGGGGATGCAAACCCACGACCCTCGGATGACGAGTCGCACGCCTTAACCCACCTGGCCTTACTATACCCGTTTGATCTGAGCAAGGTAAACAAGAACATAGGAAAATTTCCTTGAGTTAATTATGTTATTGCTTTCGTTTTGTTAGGACTATCGAATTTTGTCACAACGCACCGTTAAACAACCTGTGCTTATTGTTATTTCTAAAACATTTATATGTGTCACACTGTGGTAATTTGCAAAGTGTATTCACCATAATCTGAATAATTTCAAGCAGAAAAAAAACAATAAAAATGTAGAAAGAAAACCAATTAGTATTGCAAGTGAAGTCGGAGTTGTAAATGATAAAAAGACGTTTGCAAGAAGTTATCATTGACGTTCATATATGTAACTGAAAGCTAACCTCATAAGACAAAGTAATTGTGATAAGAAAATAAAAGGAAAGTTGAAATAAGGCGTCTCTGCTGTCTTTGTTTAACGTTATGAATAACAATTAGTAACGAAGACAAAAATACGAATTAACTGCTAGTGACGGAAACATAAAGAAAAAGTATCAAACAAGATGGGCGAAACTGAAGAAAATATTTTAGTTACAAATATGTTAAATCAACCGTTAGCTTTTCAACCACACATAAAATAATATTGACAACTCGTTTGAAAAATCAAACTCTCCTCATAATATGAATATTGTATTTTGTTTTTTTAATCATCCAACAAAATCAACAGCTTTGTTCAATTTTACTGCCAAAAATTCTAACTTGAAAATTTTATTTTATTTTTTAATCATGTAACAAAATCAACAGCATTATTTAACTTTATAGACTTGAAAATTATATTTTGTTTTTTAATAATTCAACAATGTCAACAGCATTGTTTAACTTTATAGACAGATATTTTAAGTTGAAAATTATATTTTGTTTTTTAATCATCCAACCAAATCGACAGTGTTGTTTAATTTTGAGACAGATATTCTAACTTGAAAATTATATTTTGTTTTTTAATCATTCAACCAAATCAACAGTATTGTTTAACTTTACTGACAGATATTCGAACTTGAAAATTATGTTTTGCTCCAAAACACTTGCAAAGTAACTGATACGTAAAGATCTACACGTTGTTAACCAGTAAATATTGATATGAACAAGGCCCTCCAGTTGTACAATGGTATGTCTGCGGACTTACAACACTAGAAACCGGGTTTTGATACCTACGGTGGGCAGTGTATAAATATCCCCTTGTGTAGTCTGGTATTTAACTCCAAACAAAAGAAAATAAAAACAGTGGTTAACTCTGCGATACCTAACGATGAGGAGCTAATTGTCTTCAAAAACTGTTTTTATTCTTGTATTATGAAAGCAGCAAGAAGAAACCTTCTTCAAATATAGTTAAAAGCCGAAGATGATTTTATTAGAAAATTATTCAAGTATCACGTTTCTTGGTTCATGTACTAGTGACTGAAGTCTATCACAGGATTACTTGTTTTGTTCATGGAACTTTGAGAACATAATCAATGATCTATTGGCAACGTGTTCTGAATGAACCACGAACTATTGACAAAGTGACACACTGAGAAAGGGGTTGAGCAATCACACACACCATTGACAAAAATGCTTTGAGGTTTGAATCAGTTACAAATTATTATTGACAAGTTGGCATTCTAAGAGCTAGAATCAATCGAACTGTTGATAAAGTGTTCTCAAGGCTAAATCTATTGTTTGCTATTAACAAGGAGACCATCAGCAGATCAGATCGATCACAGAATAATGAGAAAGTGTTTTTTAGTATTTAATGCCTGGAAACAACTTGTTCTTTTTGTTAGTTGCTTGGTTTGTAAAATATTTTTAAAGCCTGTGTAAATAATGTTTCAAGGCATTCAGTTAAATACCACAAACCAAAATAATTTTACACTTACATTTCAAATTACTGGTTGTGTTTTGTCGAAGTGAGGTGATTTTACTTCTCACAACCATTATTTTCATGCACAGAGACGAGTTATACATACAACTGAGTCGGCTGTCCTGTCATAGTTTAATTATATTTGCACCTGTTAACGATAAACAATAAAATATATTTATTTATTATACTTTGAATGTGAAAGATGGTGTAAAAATGGAAACAAAACTGCTAACCTTTTTGAGGTGTACATTGACTAACTCTAATATAATAAATATTTTAAACCTAGAATGAGACCTGGTATGTTCTTTCACAAGTTTCTCTTACCGCAGGTATTGTTTTTCTATTTATTGGTCCGCCAGGTGGCTAGGGCGCTTGACTCGTAATCTGAGTGTCGTTGCGGGTTTAAATCCCCTTCACACCAAGCATGCTCTTCATGAAATTAACAACAAACAAATGAACAACCTGAAAGATACCTTATGCAATGATGCATGAGCTAATTGACTTGACGGGAAACTTCAAGGCTTAGACATAATCATAAGTAATTGTGACACCCGGTAGTATCTACTGCCTAAATATCTTCTTTGGATCAACAGTCACTTTTAAAACACACCTGTAGATGAAGGTGTGAAGTCTGTTTAGCAGTGTTTTATAAACTCGAAACTTTGACTTTTTGATTCTTATTCTATTGATATATGAGTTCAGATACAGTCGTCCGTAATTTCGACCAGTCAGTAGCACTTACTGACTAAAGGGTATCTCTTAACGAAGTAGTTGTGTGGACGGTTACTTTTATAACACGCCTATACTTGGAAATAGAAAGCTTGTTGAACGCAGTGTGTAGCGCAGATGTTGGGATGTATTGCGGTCGCATCCGAGTAATGTATTAACCAAACCTACAGAGTAACATAAGTCAATTTTTTACAAAAAAGTAATAGTGTACAGGTATATAATATATTAGTCACCTCCATGAGCTGCATTTATTGAAGCATTAACGTACAGGAAAGTTACAATATAATTAACTCACTACATGTGAAGACTTTTGAGGAACTTCTCAAAAGATAAAAGGTAAGTTCTAATATCGAAAAATTAATTTTTGGCTTATTTTGTCACAAAATAGTAACGAACGAGTCACTTATAATGCATTACTTTAAACTGGAGATACAATAATGTCTCTGGCTTCAAGGCAAATAATATGAATAGTTTTAACTTCTGAAAATTTCAAAATTATCGATTGATCAAGATGATTAATGATACATAAAGCACGTGCTGTAGTTTTAATTATCAGTTCCTGACATTATAAAATTTGCATTTCTATTTTATGAATATTAGTAAAAGTTTTCGATGAACTTTCTTGCAAAGCTGCAAAAGGTATGAACGTCTTATATCTACTGTAGCGTGTTGTGAGTGTGTGCCAAAACTTCATGGACGGGTCAATGTCACGGCTGTGTACTGTAATTATAATAACGTGTTGGCCGAAATTACAAGAACGTTGTGTATTGAAGTAATAATGATGTATTTGTTTTGTTTTGAATTTTGCGAGGGCTATCTGCGCTAGCCGTTCTTAATTTAGCAGTGTGAGACTAAAAGGAAGGCAACTAGTCATCACCGCCCAGCACCAACTCTTGGGCTACTCTTTTACCAAAGAATAGTTGGACTGACCGTCACATTATAACGCCCCAACGACTGAAAGGGCGAGCATGTTTGGTGCGACGGAAATTCGAACCAGAAATTCTCGGATTACAAGTCGAGTGCCTTAACCACCTGGCTATGTCGGGCCTAACGTATTGGGAGTCACTGTTGTGTATTATAATTATAGTAATGATATATATAATAAAGTCATAATAATGGGCCATCGCTATGAATAAAAATGCTAAGAATGTTATGTACCATGGTTGTTAGGATGTATTATCTGTAACCACTGTGTAGTGCAGGTGTTGGGATGTATTATCGGTAACAACTGTGTTGTGCAGGGGTTAGGATGCATTAGCGGTAACTGTGTAGCTCAGGTGTTGGGATGTATTGTGGGTATGAGTCATATTTGTGTATCAAGATAATAATAATGTGTTTTACAGAAATCAAAGCTTCAATTTTTCTTTTCTCCCAGAAGGCATAACTACGTTAGATCAAACACTTGTTTCGGTATTTTAAAAAAGTGCTGGCGAGTATGGTGAAGCTAGACATCGAACTTATAAAAGTTATTACACTTTATTCATTACATCTTATCATATCGATTATACCAGCACAATACCACGTACACTCTCATACTTTAACGCCAACTTTATTGTGTGTACAAAATCTACGTATTTTGTTTTCTAATAAATATAGATACACTCAAACAATTGCGTACAATTTTGATTACTGGTTGTTAAAGATTTCTGTATTTTTTCTGTTTTCGTGTTTAAAAGTACCTTAAATAAAACAATTTACAATAGGATTACAAAAGGTGATTCGTGAACAATCCATTATAATATTAACATGTTCAATTAGACTTGAGTAAAACTTTTGTTAATAATGATAATAAAAATTCGTATTTACATTATAAAACAACATTTTGTTCAAATACATCGGATCAACCCATAAGTAACATTCGAAAATTTAACAAAGAAAGTGCATCAACATTTCTGTCTTTGTAGAAGGTTTTAATAACTAAATTATGTATTAGGACGTGTACAAAAATGTTCACAGAAATGAAAGAAACTAATCCAACTCCACTTCTTCAAATCATTAATCAAATGAACGCTAGTGAGGATGGATGTGTCTGAGGAGCACATTAGACATATAATGCTTTATGAGTTAAAAAAAGGCAGTAGTGTAGCAGAAACTACACAAAACATTCAAGGTGTTTATTGAACGGAGTCTCTCAATGGAAGAAAATGTCGAAGGCGGTTTCAGAAGTTCAGATCAGGTGACTACAGCTTAAGTGATGCGCTACGTTTAGGTCGTTCTGTTGAGTTTAATGATGACTTGCTGCTGGGTGCACTTGACGAAGATAGTGCTGTAACAGTCGAAGAACTAGCAGAGAAGCTTAATTCAACCCATTTAACAGTTCATCGTCATCTGCAACAGCTTGGAATGATGTCAAAACATGGAAAATGGGTCCCCCATGATTTGACAGGATCCAATCATAGAGCAAGAGTGGACATTTGTCTTTCGCTTTCCTCTTGTGATTGTAACTCACCTTTTTTGGACAAGTGAGTGACTGGAAATGAAAATTGGATGTTTTATAAAAATGTGAAGCGCCGCAGACGATGACTCAGTGCAGGTAAACTGGCAAAAGCAAAGCCCAAAATGGACCTCCACCCTAAGAAATTCTTATTAAGCGTTTGGTGGGATATTATTAGTGTGATCCACGTTGAATTGCTGCCGCTCAATGTAACGATTACATCAGATTTATATTGCTAACAGTTAGAGCGCTTGAATGTTGCACTGAAAGAAAAGAGGCTTGCTTTGATCAGTCGTAAAGATATTGTGTTACACCAGGATAATGCACAGCCCCACACGGCAATGATCCCATCTGCAAAGATTTAAGAGTTAGTTTGAAAAAAAACAACAACTTCCTCATCTTCCTTATTTGCCAGACCTTGACCCATCTGATTATCATCTATTACAAAGTTTCCAGAACTATCTTAATGGAAAATAGCTTGGAACACATGAAGATGTCAAAACTACCCTCTCTACATTATTTCCATCCAAACCCAAAGAATTTTATAGAAGTGGCATTCAGATGCTTGTAAATCGTTGGCATGAAGTAATTAATGACAATATAACATACATTATTGATTAACTAACATTAAAAGCATTTGAAATCCTTTCTCTTCTTCTGAATCTAAGATCGGACATAACTTAACGATTACCCGATAGATTCAGTGATGAATCTGTATCTCAACAATTGAAAACCAATGAAGATGAATCTGTATCTGAACAACTGAAAACCAATGAAGATGAATTTGTCATTGTAAAGTTTTAAAACTCTTCAAACATTCTTTAACATCTTTATTTATTTATCTGTTAATACCTTGTAAGCATCACGAACAATTTATTCAACGCTCTTAAACGAAAATATAGCTTATTTAAACCTAGAATTTTGATATGTATATGTAAGAAAAGCTCGAAAAGTTGCTCTCGAATTTTGTGTTACTCAGACGTTTCACTCAAAAATAAATAAAAGAAAACGTACTTATACTAAATTAGCACCCGTACTGGTTTTGTTTGGTAAAAGCTAACAGAAATCAATATTTTTATAGCATATTTATAAAAATAAGATCCAATATGGTTAAAAGTCACAACAAAATTGTTCCCACCGTACATTCATTATTGTATCAAACAAAAGACGAAAATGGGTCCAACTGATTTTTTCTTCCATCTTTTCTGTTTTATCTCCACATAATGTCTCTCGTGTCTTTGACATTTTCTTACAGTGTAAGTTTTTCTTTATTTATATTTATTTTCATCTCGACACTTCAGATTATTCTTAATGGTTGTCTTTATGTTTTTCTTGCATGCTCACATTGTTTCTCTGCTTAGAATTATCCAACATACATTTAATATAATGCAGAACCATATGTCTCAGTCATATGCTTGTGACATTTTTACAGGCGAAGTAAAATTGCTGGTTTTTATTAACACGCTGTTTTGTTTTAATCTTTAAGGTTTAACCAACCAAACACAAAATTGTATAACAAATTTTAACAGCTCTCACAAACGTAAAGAATACCATCACAAGAAGCTATTAAATATCGTATATGTAATCATTTTATTCCGCAGACTGCTACATTAATTATGCAATAAAATTTACCATGAAGAGACGTGAACTGTTTTCTATTAAACAAGTTATGTTACAAACATACTGTACACATGCGCATATGTTACAAAATAAACTTGATGCATGACCATTGCACGTAATATTTTACTTTATATTCTTGTCTCGAGGGAACAGGATTATATGTACATCATTATTTAATATATGCTAAGTACTCAGTAGATTACTAAAGATTTAATTTATTAAAAAGACATGCGTACCACTATCATTATAAAACTATTGTTGCTACCTGTTTTTATGAGTATAATTTAAAATCATAAATATTATTGTTTATGTATTAAGAAAATGGTTTTCAGTTTTTTTACCCTGTTGATATTAATTGTATTTTTCATAAAATTATTTGCATATTTTAAATTTGGTGAAAAATATCTAATCAATATTTAAGTTTATTTGTGCCAATCAACAAAAACTTATGTTCATATTGGACTGCACGAGAAAGACTTCGATACTGCCTGCATGTGAATAAAACAAGTAAAAGGCAAACTAGAAACATTTCTCTAACGATTCTAGGGTCCCGTGCTTTTCACATTTGAATAACAGGTTTTATTAGTTTGTGGAAAGTACACAGCGAATAACATACTGTAGTCATAATTTTGCAAACTTGCGAACTTTGAAAATATACTTTACATTTTCATTAGCCAGCTAATTTTTTTCACCTTACCAAATAAATCATTAGTTAAACAATATTCAATTATCTTGTTTTATCTCCTATCTAAAGTAAATCAAGTGTAATGATAAATATATTGAACTCTTGAGTTCTGATAAAATGAAAAACAGAACCTAAACTATGATTTCAATATATTCCGATTTGGTCAAAGCAATAAACTCCCCAGTAGCTCAACGGTATGTCTGCGGACTTACACGCTAAAATTCGGGTTTCGATAGCCGTGGTGGGCAGAGCACAGATAGCCCATTGTGTAGCTTTGTGCTTAATTTAAAAGAACAATAAAAGCAATTACACTTGATTTTATTAGAAAAAACAACAACTTCAGTTTGTGTTGTAAATCCGTAGAGTGTGTGTTTTTTTATAGCAAAGACACATCAGGCTGTCTGCTGAGCACACCCAGGGGAATCTAACCCTTGATTTTAGCGTTATAAATCTGTAGGCTTACCGCTGTACCAGCGGGGGACAAGTTCGTAGACTTATCGTTGTCTCACAAGGGGACTTTGTTATTAAGTAAATTTATCTTGAAAAGGACTGTAATACTAACAACAGAGGATATCAGAAAATTTGCTACTCTTACTTAATCTGACACTTTTAATTAAGTATTTGTTATCAGCTTCCAAAATTAAATCTAGTTTTATTCTACCCTTGCAGAAAAATACATTAGTCTATAATACGTAAAGATTTACTGTGATATTAAATGTTGTTGAAATATTTTTGTGACTTTTTCTTAATTTATTTCCTGAAACGAACTAAACCATAATTCAAATTCTAATTGAATTTAATCAGATATTGCTATAATAAAAGATTATTCAAGTAGTGTTTGTTTGAGTACACTTTATTTTTCCTTTTTAATTTATTGAAAGATTCACATTTAGATTTATCCATTGACTTGTCATGTGATGAAACTACACAAAAATTAAAATAATATACTTGAAGTTTGACGTTACATATTAGAAATGCAAACATTGGGCAATCGATCAATAATTTTAAGTGGAAACATTATTTGTATATAGCATAAGGGAATGGCCCTACATGGCCATGGGGTTAAGGCACTCGACTCGTAATCTCAGGTTCGCAGGTTCAAATTCCCGTTACTCCAAATATGTTTACCGTTTCAGTCGTGGAGGCGTTATTGTGTGACGGTCAATCCTACTATTCGTTGATAAAATAGTAGCCCAAGAGTTGGCGTTGGGTGATTATGATTAGATGGCAAGATCAGAAACTCCGATGATTCAGAAGTAGCCCTTTTAATTTTGTACTAACGGCTGGAGAGAAGGCTAGCCATAAGCACCAGTCACTACAATGGCTCTGTTCGACTTGAATTGAATTACGGGAAACACTTCAATTTTAAAATTCATTCACAACATAAAATCCTGAGCTTGCTCAACAGCGACACATCTTTGACTTTGGACAGTTTGATCTGCAGCCTTTCACGTAACTACTAAGTCTAGTTGTAAGAGAATAGGTTTACAAAGAAAACATTGCTTAAAGATTGAATAATAGTATGACTATATATGATTGCTAACTCTCAAAATAGTAGATAAGAGAGTCAAGCCAGTTGTTTGGTTGTTACGAATAACTACAAGAGGGTCTTTAACTAGTTGTAGTCTTAACGTAGAATTTAGGTACTAATTTTCTTAGCTTGAAACATATTATACAACAAAGAGGTTACAAACAAATAAAATTAAAATCATAACAACGTGAAGATATGTCTTTAACAATACAATTTATACCTCAAATTACTCCGTGAGCTTAAAGATCTCTCAGCTAATAAACTCGTATATTATAGAGTGAATAGAAATACTGTAACTTGCCAAAGAAACGATATGTCAAACGAAATACAGAAGACATTCCAAATTGAGGACATTATATTATATCAGGTCATCTCATAAGTAATGTCCGAAAATTTAACACAGAAAATGTATCATCATTTATGTCTCTGTAGAAGGCTTTAATGACTAAAATATGTAATAGGACGCGTGTAAAAATGTTTATATAAATAAAAGAAATTAACCCAACTCCACTTTTTCAGATCATTAATCAAATAAACTTTTATAAAGATGGATGTCTCTGAGGAACACATTACGCATATAATGCTTTTTAAGTTTAAAAAAAGGCAATAGTGCAGCAGAAACTACATGAAACATTCAAGGTGTTTATTGTACGGAGGCTCTCAGTGAAAGAAAATGTCGAAGGTGGTTTCAAAAGTTCAGAACAGGTGACTACAGCTGATGTAATGCGCCACATTTAGGTCGTCTGTTGAGTTTAATGATGACTTACTGCTTGGTGCACTTGATGAAGATTATGTTGTAACAGTTGAAGAACTATCAATGAAGATTAATTCAACCCACTCAATAGATCACCGTCATCTGCAACAGCTTGGAATGGCTCCCCCATGAGTTAAAAGGAGCTAATTCTAGAGCAAGAGTGGACATTTGCACTTCTTTGCACTCTCGTAAACGTAACTCCTTTTTATGGACAGGTTAGTGATTGGAGGAGAAAAATAGATATTTTATAAAAATGTTAATCGCCAAGACAATGGACCTCCACTCTAAAAAGTCTTGTTAAGTGTTTGATGGGATATTGTTTGTGTGATCCACTTTGAGTTGGTGCTACGCAATGTAACAATTCACCAGACTTCTACTGTCAAAGTTAGAGCGCTTTAATGTTGCATTGAAAGGAAAGAGGCGTGGTTTGATCAGTCGTAAAGGTGTTGTTAACACCAGGATAATACACGGCCCCATACAGCAAGGATCACATCTGTAAAGATTGAAGAGCTAGACTGGTAAAAACTTCCACATCCTCCTTATTCTCCAGACCTTGCCGCATCTCATTATCATCTATTCCAAAGTTTGCAGAACTATCTTGATAGAAAAGAGCTTGGAACACATGAAAATATCAAAACTACCTTCTCTACATTCTCTTCCTCAAAAACCAAAGTATATTATAGAAGTGGCATTCAGAAGCTCGTGAATCGGTAGTAAAAAAATAATTAATAATGGAATGTGTGTGTGTTTTGTGTTTTTCTCATAGCAAAGCCACATCGGGCTATCTGCTCAGCCCACCGAGGGGAATCGAACCCAGATTTTAGCGTTGTAAATCCGGAGACATACCGCTGTACTAGCGGGGGGCATAATGGAACGTTCTTTATTGATTAAATAACATTAAAAGCGTTTGAAAGCCTTTCTCTTTTTCTGAACCTAATATCGGACATGACTTAAGGGATGACCTGATAGACTAACGATTCATTCGTGACTTTTAATAGAAAAATATGATATCTATTGTTTTATAAACCTGAATTATGAATACAATTGAAAAATACTAACACTGGAGTAACACGAAGCAGTGAAAATATGGCATTGTTACGTTTTTCTTGACCTATGTTTTTTGCATTTTCATTAATATTGCACAAAGAAAACCTTTTAATATTTTAAGATACAAACACAACACAAAACAACCATTCTCGTTTTATATATATGTATATGTATATGTCGCTCGTTGAATTATTTATGCTACAATGAAGGAAAATCTGGCATTGATAATGTATTTTCAATAAGTGGTCGATAAACAGTATTTTGAAAAGGTTCAACCTCTATGTATTTATACTTGCTACATAGTATTAAATTTGTTGTTTTTTCGTATTTTGAGTCCGTCAGTAAATGTTTGTCAAGTGTAAGGGGCATTACTAAATGAACAAATCATGGTATTTTTTCATTTCTTTCCTTCTCTTTGTTCTAGCCATCATAGAGAAGAGTTTTTGTGACGTAAAACTATCAGTGCCCTCTATTACCTTGAGGTAAAACTTTCCACAAAATAATAGCCTAGCTAAAACTGCCAATCCATTAATTTACGAGAAAGCTAAAATCTCTTCCTATGAAGCAGGTATTTTTTAAAAGATTATATGATAAGTTTTGCCCGATTCTCTACGTTAAAATGAAAGTTGACGAAGAGCATCACCGTATATTTTAATAATACTTGTTGTAATTACACTTACACAGCAAGAGTTTCCAGTTTGTTGCTGCGTGACTTTGTACTTGATTCGAATGTTATAAAATTCATCATGAATTTGTAATCGTGCATGAAGAAGTCATTTAACAGATTTATTCTTTGCTGAATGGCATTTGTACTGCAAATTGTTAAATGATAAAAAATTTTGCAAACCTGCAATACACTTGCAGACTGGTCCCAGCACACATAAACACACACACACGTTCTGCAGTGAGATCAAGGCTCGCAGTTGCCGTGGTAACGAGTTGATTGCGTGCATATACACAATGTACTGTATCACTCAAGTGAATACAGCGGACTGTACATAACATAGCACATGTGCTTTGAAGCTTATATACTATATCAAAATACAGACTAGCGCTACGTAAACATGCCAGACTCTACATCAGGGCGTGGTTGAGCTCAACCAAAAACTAAACCATTCAAACGTGTGCGTGGGAATTTCTTTCGAGGCTTTTGTTGTTACTTAAATACGTTGAAATCGTAAAAAAACTGCAGTTACAATGTTTAAGTTAAAGCTATTTTACCAGCAACAATATGCGTTGAGCAAAACTCAGACATCACGAAAAACAAAAAGAATACGATAGAATAAGCTACCATTTCTAAACTAGAATTCACTGACTGGGTAATTCTAAAAAACAGAACAGATGTGGTCCTTGTTCTATCGCGAAGCTATACATTTAGCTAACTGTATTTTGTCCGCCACTGGGACTGAATTCTTGGGTATCACTGAACTAGTGATAAATATCGAAAAATGTATTTATACAGAAGAAACACAGTCTTTTATATAGAATATGTAACAGGCTTTTTGTTTCGTCAATAACCTAAATACACATACAAATTGATATTGTAAGTCAACTAAGAATCAGTTCGTAGATATGGGATCTCTTCCTTCCTAACACCTCAGTAGTAAAACTACTTTAACATCTCCGTCGTAAAACACAATTTTAACATCTCACTAGTAAAACACAACTTCAACATCTCAGTAGTAAAACACTACTTTAATATCTCAGTAGTAAAACACAACTTCAACATTTCAGTAGTAAAACACAACTTCAACATCTTAGTAGTAAAACACTACTTTAATATCTCAGTAGTAAAACACAACTTCAACATTTCAGTAGTAAAACACAACTTCAACATCTTAGTAGTAAAACACTACTTTAATATCTCAGTAGTAAAACACAACTTCAACATCTCAGTAGTAAAACACAACTTCAACATCTCAGTAGTAAAACACAACTTCAACATCTCAGTAGTAAAACACTACTTCAACATCTCAGTAGTAAAACACTACTTCAACATCTCAGTAGTAAAACACAACTTCAACATCTCAGTAGTAAAACACTACTTTAACATCTCAGTAGTAAAACACTACTTTAACATCTCAGTAGTAAAACAGAACTTCAACATCTCAGTAGTAAAACAGAACTTCAACATCTCAGTAGTAAAACACTACTTCAACATCTCAGTTGTAAAACAGAACTTCAACATCTCAGTAGTAAAACACTACTTCAACATCTCAGTAGTAAATCACAACTTCAACATCTCAGTAGTAAAACACAACTTTAACATCTCACTAGCAAAACAGAACTTCAACATATCAGTAGTAGAACACTACTTCAACATCTCAGTAGTAAAACACTACTTTATTCAGATCATTTCTTACCACTCCCATAGAGTTGCTCATTAATTTAAGCTATTTGTGAAAAAACCTCAATGTTATCAGAGTAGTCAAGATAAAAGAAACACAAAGGAAACATCCAAATACGCGTCCCTGCAGCGAGATATAATGACGTCAGAACTGCTCGTTTTGTGTCTTTTAGAAAACATACAGGGAGTCGACATCCACTCCGTATTTTAAACATTTTTTTACTACAAAATAATATTTGATTGAGATATTATAATTTACAATAATTTACTGATGTTTGATTGGGGTATTATACTTCACAGTAAGTTACTAATAATATTTGCCTGGGATATTACACTTTACGGTAAGTTACTAATGTTTGATTGGGATATTATACTTCACAGTAAGTTACCAATGTTTGATTGATGGTGAAGTGTATTGTTTGTTTTATTTCTAGTTACTAACTGATATATTGGAATCATTGTAAATAATTTGTCATTTTTGTGTTTTCGTTCACTTATTTTGTTGTACATCACAATAATGAAACAGAAAACTATCTGTTAAATCAACTTTCTCGAAGTCTTATATTCTCAGATGAGTCAGGGGATGTAAAAAAACAGGGAAGGTAACTGTATTTTCGCGTACATTTTTTACAACACACTAAAAACTTCTCAAAGTTTTCACGAAGGTTTAACGCTAGTTTGTCGAATAACGTTATATGTTTCTTTATTGTTAGTATTAAGCAAGGTAAAATTTAGTTCTAAGTAAAAGAAAGAAAAAAAAAACGTTCACAGATAACAGTGCTATTTGATCTAAGCTGCGTCTAATAAAGGCGTAACTAATATCAGGTTTAAGAGAAGTAGATTTATATATTTTGGTGTCTGTGACTATAATGTTTTGTAATGTTCTAGAAATCATGTATTTAAGAAGTATTGTTGCAATGAAGATGGTAGTTTGATCAGAGATGTTTTGTGAGTCTTTGCTAGTTAGCATATAACGCTACATGTAGTTTGTTTAACAATTTTTACATTAACAATACCTAAGAGCCAGCTAAGACCTAACTCTTTCTCTTTTCTACTCGTATTATATACAGATCTATTCAAATATCTGTATCATAATACTGGGTGGTTAATACAGTTAGTATACATATATCTCAAACAGTTTATGATACGAATCTCATAAGGTACAGGCGGAATATTCTTCATAAATATAAATGACACTAGGTAGCGCACCGCTATAACAACAGTTCATCTTATTAATGGTATTGGTCATTGTAGCATGTCAGTCTCTGTCACAGTTCAGTTAAGAAATGGCCAGTGGATTCTGGCAATAAACCCACATCTCGAGAAATCCCCACAATCAGCAGGAACGATCGTGGTGGTTAAGGATGCCGGCAGTGAACCCTTTTGTCGTCCAAATTCTGCATGAATGACACTTTGATCGGATGGTGGATGTGGCTTATTAACCATTTAGAATTTTAGTGTGCAACAATAACGATAACGTTATCACGCTGTACATTCCTCGTCTCGTCGACCTCTTCAATCAATCCGCAAACAGCAGTAGTTGTGCATAGCCAATCCGCAGACACCAAAAGCACTGCTGCCCATACCTTGTGCTGCTTCTACACTATGCCTGCTGTGGTTAGTGTGGTAAAAAATATCAACTCGATCTACTGTTCCAAACTTAGGTCTTTCATGCTGTCGACAGAATAAAGATGTTTTGTCTTACACAACAGATCAGTTTGCACATAATCGTGCACGGTGTCTCCTGGTGTCATTCTTAGAATCCAATTAAACCTTATATTAAGAAATCTCTTATGCAAAATATTTCACCAGAATTTACACGATTTTTTTGCTTTCTCCCATAAAGTGTTGTTCTAAATAGACAATGATGACTTTATCACTACCACGTATTATATTTTGCATTTAACTTACTAAGCCTCGTTTGTCTTTGTTTCTAAAACGTTTTTTTCTTCTTTCCAGTTATTAACTGGTATATTGGAAGCATAATAAAGAATTTTTTATTTTTGTGCTTACATTAACTTGTTTTATTGTACATCATAATAATCAAAGTAAATATAGAAAGCTGTCTGTTAAGTTAACTTTCTCGAAACAATATGTTCTCAGATAAGTCAGCTGAATTTCGGTATTTAAATGAAAGACGTAAGTGCCTACAGATGATATTATTAATTCGATGTTGCTCTATGTTTATCACCTGTTGTTATTGCTAGTTGCATCGTAGTAGGTAATGACACAGAGATGCATAACCAAAATGGCTACCTCTTAAAAAAAGTCTTCATTGTATTGATTTTGGACATGGCCGAGCGCGTTAAGACATGCGACTCGTAATCTGAGGGTCGCGGGTTCGCGTCCGCATCGCGCTAAACATGCTCGCCCTCTCAGCCGTGGGGGCGTTATAATGTGATGGTAAATCCCATTTTTCGTTGGTAAAAGAGAAGCCCAAGAGTTGGCGGTTGGTGGTGATGACTAGCTGCCTTCCCTCTAGTCTTACACTACTAAATTAGGGACGGCTCGGTGCAGTGGGCTAACAACCTACTCACTTAAACACATGTTACTGAAACCGCAAGTGATTGCGGCCCTGTGTTCCTTCATGGAATTGAGTGGCAGATTAACGCTGAAAAATATACACAAGCCAAAACAGAAATACAAACAAAAGTGTATATATACCTTTTTGTGTATACCTTTTTCTATAACACAAATAATAAATACATAGAACACGATAGTGTTTTTCATATTCACTATGGGGACATGAGAGTTGTATTTTGTTGTCCTTAAAGTAACCAAACGTCTCTTTAAACGCCGTAACTGTTATAACCCCACACACAGACACATTGAAGCTTCTTTGGTTAAAGTTATCACTTACGTTGCTCGAAGTTGCTGTTTCTGTGTAAGCGACGTTAAAGTTAGATGATGGCCTTTATAAATTAACTAAAGATAAAAAAGTTACGTCTCTAGAAGCTGCTGTATCTGTGTGAGCGACGTTAGAGTTAGATGATGGCCTTTATAAATTAACTAAAGATAAAAAAGTTATGTCTCTAGAAGCTGCTGTGAGCGACGTTAAAGTTAGAGGGTGAATTTTACAAATTAACTAAAGTTAAAAAGTTACGTCGCTAGAAGTTTTTGAATTCATGTGAGATATTAGAGGGTGAACTTTACAAACTGGCTGAAGCTGAAAGCTACTGACTTACTCGTATTTTCCATGATATTCTTAAATCGACAACATGGTTTTATTCGTCTCTTTTTTATATCTTGTGTAACTTATCTTCTGGTTAACATATTACTATTTAGAAATGTAGAAACATTCTGGAGTATTGGAAGATCTAAATAACAGAAGATTCAGAAGGAAGCCTTATAGAAATTCCGAACAAAAAACTACATACATATATATATATAAATTTTACACCCATTGTTGTCGGATGCTGTATCTTTTTCGATTTCTTCATCAAGGGTCGTATGATGATATATTCTGAAAAGTTTTAGAAATATGGAATTCATAATGTTTTCTGGCGGCAGGAGAAAAAGTGAATACAGCTTAAAATGTTTGTTGCCGTTCTATAGATTGAGTTAACACGCTCTGTTATTTCTCTAGATATGAGAATATTTGAAAATTTGTGTTGATTATTTGCTTCCTGTTCCGCCTTTATTTTAACAGTAATGTGACGTTTCTTTATCTTATGTATAAACTCTTGAAAATCGTTTTATTATTTGGCCAAACCGAAAATATTCACCAATGTATTGGAACCAAATGATTTTCTTTAAATTCAATGTGTGTATGTTTTGCTATAGTAAAGCCATAGTGGGCTATCTGCCGTCTCCATCGAGGTGATCGAACCCCTCATTTTAGCGTTCTAAATCCATATACTTACCGCAGTTCCAGTGGTGGATCTTTAAATTCAGCACCATTCAAGAAGTAACTAATTTTTTAATAATCTTCAAAGGGCTACAGTATCCTATGAGAAAACATTTTATGGGAATAACAGTCAACAAATAGCACCATCTACATACGAAAAAAATAATAAAATATTCAGCGTCAGCTACAGTTCTAATGTTGTAGCCCTAGAGAAATGTCTCAAAAACACTAATTTCAAAACTGTTGACAAATACCCCAACACCACTAAGAACGTTTCATCCTCGAACCTGCCTGCTCCTCAAAATATAAGAATGAGGCGTCCATGTAGTCCCCTGTCAGTCATATTACAAGGTTTAAACAAACAGGAATTTAGAACGTAAAAAGGATGTTAAAAACGATCAAAGAAATAAATATGCTTTTCTTCTCATGAGAAATCTCGATCATCTAATTAACTGAAAATAATTTCAAATAAAACTAGAAATTTTGTAAAACGAGGAATGGTAGAAAGTTTGTTACTTTGAAAATTATCAAATTACAACATCTCAAAGGTCACATTGAAATGAACCCCTTACTGACGTCATATGTCCTCGAGAGACTTGGAAACACTCTTATAAAGTAAACTGTATGTGTTTTTCATATAAAGAAACGTTGGACTGAAGAGGACACGTGAAAGTGTAAAAACTTCTTTCCATGTGAAGTGTTTATTTCGACAATAATGGATGTAAACTTTATTCTATTTTATGTTATTCTACTCTGTATTGTGTACTGTCTCTAGTGTGTGGTTTTAGCTAATATATAAATTATATTATTCATTCTTTACAAATTTGTACCATGCATGTCTTAGAACACAGCTCTCAGCGAGCTGATTCGTCAATGTCCATTGAAAATTAGACGTTTAACAAGGAAATACTTTGTAATTTAAACAAATACACCATACTAACTTCTTAGATTTAATGTATTTCATATGTATATACAGGATATACATTTTACATTTAATTATATATGAAATTTACCGATGTAATGAGCTCAGTAATTTATCTAGCAACTGAAAATCAAATTCAACCAGAGTTAACCACTAAATAACAACTCTTTGCAAATAAAGTACATTAAATTCTACTGTTTGTAAATAAAACCACATTTGTTTGATAAAGTAATATTTGTGAACTCGAGAAAAACTTTTGTTTTGTTTAGGTGACTGACTGTTTGTGATTATTTGTTCTTATTTCAATTGTTGTTTGCTATACAGAGATTAGATTCTCAAACTAAAAGTCCACAAACAGTTGTGCACATTAGCCAAGCTAATGTTGGTCACAAGAAATGTCCCATTGCGAAAATAGTTTTCTTTTTTCCTCCACCTTTTCTTTGAGAAACACCATTAGACGTCGATTAAGCCTATTTTTTTAGCTTCAGTGGACCATTGGATACTCGACATCGTTGAATCGAAATTGTTGATGACCACTTTAACGACTGTCGAAAAAAAAACGGACTTATGGTTCAAAATGGAACTTTTATCTTGTAAATGTAAGAGGCTTAGATATTCGTAATGCTCAGCATGCTCTCGTAGTTGTGAATGTGATGGATTATTAGTTTCTGCTGAATTGAATTGGAGATGAAATAAGTAAAACGTGTGCTGTCAAATGGTAATAATGTAACAAAACAATAACAAAAACAACAACTAAATTGCAACAAGTTACAGTGAATTTCAGTTTTACACGATGAAAATTGCGATATGGATTTTATATATAATGACCTTTTCGTCTTATTTAAAGATAGTGATGATGACAAACAAAGTGAATACGTCATGAAGAAAATGCAAATATATATATATGACATCAAGATGCTTTCGAAATAGACGCTTCTTTGAAGACAAATTTACCAACTCGTGAAAGAGGATACTTTAGGTCAGTTGATAAAGCAAGTCATGTAATCACCATAAACATCACAGAACTAAAGAAAATGTCTATATCATCTTATCCAATGATGCAGACCAATTACTGCTCAATATAGAAAAACAAACTGTGAAAGAAAGCAGAGAAACCAAAGAAGTCATATCCAGTGGCAAGTTCAAGAAACGTATCACTGAACTACAATCAAGTCTTCCGATACGTTCTATACAAATAGAGTGTTATTAGTCTCATTACGTTCTTCGATACAAAATATAGTTTCCTATTTAAGTAAAATTGAAATAAAGTTTTAAAAGACTACCTGATATTTTGATACAGTATCCCGTATATCACTCCGAATGAAGCTGATTACAGTTGTAGTGCTATTTATCTAACATTTGTAATGTGTAGCTAATATTCGTTGATATTCTATTTTTTATGGAGTCATAACTTCTTCCATAGTTAATTTTTTTCTAAAAACAAGCTGCAAATCTTTCTTAACATTAGTACCTTCGTTTAGTGTCACTTCCGTAATCGAATATCGAAATCAGTTTTATGATAACCAATATTTTACCCAATTCGCTCATATGAAACCTACTAAAATAAACAATCTAGTGTCCAGTGTTAATGCCAGATTTATAGTGAGTTCATTTAATCACGAGAAAATAGTGCAAAGAGTGGAACAGTTGGAGTACTTTACTCCTTAAGATATCTCGAGATATGCTATGTTTGCCAGAGTATCTGATCAGAGTTTATTGTCTTGTAAGTTATTTTATAGTTTTCTGAGCCATGTGTATTCCATCCCAAGTTATCTGAGTATTTTTTTTCATTTCAAGTTATCTGAGTATTTTGTGTTTCATCTCAAGTAATCAGAGTAATGTGCATTCATTCCAAGTTATCTAAGTAATTTGTATTCCATCTCAAGTAATCCGAGTAATGTGTATTCCATCTCAAGTAATCCGAGTAATGTGTATTCCATCTCAAGTTATCTGAGTAATGTGTATTCCATCTCAAGTTATCTGATTAGTGTTTATTCTACTCAGTTGTATCTCAGAACGGCTGGTATGGGTATTAACACTTTTATTGATAAGCAGAGAACAACGTTTATACCTTTCTACGCCATCTTCAGGTTAATAGTTTTGTTCTGTGCTTACCAATAAAAGTGTTAATACCCATACCAGCCACTCTGAGATACATTTTTATTTCAAGTGGGTTTCTCGTCATCAAGAATTCCATTTCAAGTAAGTTAAGTGATTTTTATTCCATCTCAAGCTATCTGACTAGTATTTATTCCATCCAAAGCTACCTGACTAGTATTTATTCCACTTCAAGCTACCTAATTAATATTTATTCCATCCCAAGTAACATGATTAATATTTATTCCACTTCAAGTTACCTAATTAGTATTAACTCCATCCCAGATTACCTAACAAGTATTTATTCCACCCTAAGCTACTTGACTAGTATTTATTCTATCCCAAGTTATCTGATTATTATTTATTACACTTCAAGCTACATAATTAGTGTTTATTCTATCCCAAGCTACCTGATTAGTATTTATTCCATCCCAAGCTACATGATTAGTATATATTCCATTCTAAGTTAACTGATTAGTATTTATTCCATTCTAAGTTAACTGATTAGTATTTATTCCATAGATCTTATGAAAGTAAGCTCTGAAAAAAGAGTTGAGCCCCTATGATGAACAGTACGAATGATGTAACCTCATCTGTTTTAAAGGATAGAATTTTTACAGTAAGGCAGCTACCATTGAAGAGCTTTATTATTGTAAAAGTGTCGCTTGGCAAATCGTAGAGGTAACCAAGCATATTCTACATAGACCATTAGCACGAGTTCAGAGCTTTCTCGTAATTTTTTAATTAATTAATATCTTCTAATTAGGCTCCGCAAACAATACTTTAATTGAAAACTGTCTACAGTGCTAGAAGTGGCTCGTATGTCTACGTTTTGGCTACAAGTATTCAATAGCAAAGTTACGTAAACTGTTCCCTGTAATGTACTATACCAGTTTTAACGTATAGTATATTCATTTATTATCTAATTGTGCTTAGTCTTCTCGCAAAATTAAAAATCTAGAAAATTCATTTAAATGCAGTTCGTGTTTTTAAAGCACTATATTGTAACATAGATAGACACGTTATTTTTTATTTATTTGATAAATTACTCACACGACTTGTTTGCCATTACTTATACACATGTACATACCTATATATATGCGTGTGAGAGTGCTTTTATATTTATGTATATATACTCTTCAAAAAAAGAAACGCAAAAGGGATATTTTTTATTTTAAAGATAAATACATGTAATAACGTTACAAGCTCAGAGTATGTGATTTTACACGTGTTAAGGCACTGATTGTCATACCAAAATGACAATAAAAGTTGTGCACTTTTAAAATGGAGGAAAACATCGGATTTTTCGCCAAAACGCATTCGTGTCCAATATATGTGTTTGAGAGTACTGTATGTTCTGCAAGTGCAACATGTGCAAAATCCCTATAAAAGTGACGGGTTCTCAATTTCCATAGCTCAGTATTAAGCCACCAACACGCAATACAGTTACGCCAAGACTGACTGAAGCACAATGCAACAACACCATTGGTCGAATGGAAGTAGGCGAATCTCGATCAGATGTTGCCAGAGCTGTGAATGTCCAAACAAGCACCATGACAAGGCTATGGAATCGTTACCAACAACATGAATCAACTCGTGACCGACCACGATCTGGCAAACCTCGTATGACCACGCCCGCACAAGATCGCTATATCCGGTTACGTCACCTTCGGAATAGGACCACCACTGCGACGTCTACTGCCTCAACCATACCAGAACTGCCTAGGATTTCCGAGGAGATCGTACGCAACCGTCAACGAGATTCTTAGATTCCATGTGCAATCCATCATGGTGTACGTCAATGACGTTTTTCAACAAGACAACGCCCGTCCTCACATAACCCGACTCACCACTGTCTTCTTGAAACACCATAACATCAACATTCTTCCCTGGCCCTCCAGATCACCAGATTTAGAACCCATCGAACATCTTTGGGGCGAGTTGGATCGACGTCTGCGACTGCCACAACCTCAACCGCAAACTCTACCTCAGCTTGCAGCAGCTTTGCAGGCTGAGTGAACAGCAATTCCACAGGATGTGATTCGTCATCTCATCGCTTCCATGGGTAGGAGATGCCAAGCAATTATTGATGCTCACGGGGGCATACTCGTTATTGACGTTGAGTGACGTTAAACTTCATGTAGTGAATGTGGACGTAGCCTTTGCAGACTTTGGATGATCAGCAGTGAATGTGCAAAGTTTCACACATGTCATACAGAACTACCCAGAATAAACTTGTTATCAATGTGTCTCAAATTTTGCCTTTTGCGTTTCTTTTTTTGAAGAGTATATTAACAATTCGATCTTACTTACAACATTTATATATATATTTAATTTTGGAGTTTTTCACTTCATGAAGATTTCACTTTTACCACTTCCATGTTTTCATTCATTTCATTTACCACCACTACTAACAGTTTACGTTTCACAACAAATAAAAAATCTTCAAGCAAATAGTATTGGTTTATAATTCTCTCCAAACTATATTATTAGAGACATAATTTTCTGGTTGCATTTCATGAGAATTTATTATCTACGAAGCTGAACACTTAAACACAAAAGGTTTTGTACTTTTATTGGTGTGATGTACTGATACAGGATATAGTGGGTGTCTTTCTTTTAGCAAAGCCACAATGGACTATCTGCTGAGCCCACCGAGGGGAATCGAACCCCTGATTTTAGCGTTGAAAATCCGTAGACTTACCGCTGTACTAGCGGGGGGCGATGCAGGAGATAGACACACGCACAAAAAAGTGTGAATACACACCCTTCATCAAGAAAAGTGATTTTACAACAGAATTATGGAAATTAAAATTTGAATATTTTTAAGAAGCCATACTACGTACAATAAATTTATTTATGACGTTTAACTTTTCAAGAGTCTCTGTCTTTAAAAAAAATTATATTCACAAAAGCTTGTAGCGAACATACAATTAATTATATTCACTAAATAATGTTTCCGTTGTTTTAAATTTGTTTTAGCATTCTCCTTATAAAACTTAGATTTCGTCTATAAGTTCACATCTACACATACGCTGTAGAAGCTAGAACGTTTGTATGTTTTTAATTCACACTTTTGAGGATTTATATTTTCATTTCGTCAACAACATATTTTATTTCATAGAGTGTATCCCACGTATAATTCGCACAAAAATATCTCACTAGAAAGTAGCACAAGCTTTTGAGAGATGATTTAAGTTAAACAGTGATTTTGATTCTCGGTTGCAACATTTTTCCAAAAGCACGCTCGAGTTATTATCTCCTTAGCTTGTAACAGAACAGTAATTCCCTTTAAGTTTGATTCACTTGTGTAGCTGGGTTGACTCTATTAACTATTACACATTGTTCTCCGTACGGCAACAAGCATTGGTGTGGTTCATGCTGCACTTTTAGTGGGAGGTGTGTCAGCAATTACCGTGGTCCATTCTGCAATAACCACGCGTAAGTTCGATGAAGACTGCGAAAGCTCTGTAGGTCTGTAAGAGCCAGTGATGTTGAGTTACGTTCCTGTTTGACAAAATAGCAGATCTGAAGTTGATTGATTCTGGAAAACAAATCTTTCTCATATAACTTTACATTATGATATTCATAAGACCCGTTATTTTATATTCAAAACGTCACTGGCGCTCTTAGCTTTCAGGGTTGTGTTTTTTGTTTACAGTTATTTCACTTGATACTGAAACAAGTTATTAGAACCTGCTATACGTGTAAAATTCCACATTTTGTTCCAAAAAGGCGTTTCAAGTGATTAATTTTGATGGGGTGTTTTTCTCACTTTTAAAATGACGAAACCACTATCACTACCTGTGAATGGTCGGTTTCAAAATGAAGTACTGACAAAACTGACGGTACTGCCAATTAAATATACGAGTTTTTATTAAACTGTCTATGTCTGATTTTAAAACTTTAATTGGAAAACGTGGGTGACGTTATATTCAGTTATTAAAACAGAATTAGTTGAACTGGAAATGTATCAGAAAAACTGAAAAAATTTGAAAAACTCTATGCAGCATACTGGTTTAGGCGTCTTAGGGTTTAAATCACTGTTATTAGCACGTATGTCTCCTCTTTAGTTTCACTTACAAAACTTAGCTTCTAATTTCGAGATATTTTACTTAGATGTGTTTTACTCTTTAAACAAACACAACTGAAAACACCTCTTTATTTATTATATGGAGCTGTTTTTCCACGTTATGAGTCTCGAACTGATATTTTTTTTTATATTTTCTACGTTATATGTAGCAGTTATGTTCACAGATAAGAAAAGCACTACAAGCCCAGCTAGTTAGGGCGCTCGACTCGCAATATGTGGATCGCGGGTTCTAAACCATCTCACAACAAACATGCTCGTCCTTTCAGCCGTCGGAGTGTTATAACGTGACGATCAATCCAACTATTCATTGGTAAAAAAGTAATTCAAGAGTTGAAGGTGGATGGTGATAATTAGCTATCTTCTTTCTTGTCTTACACTGGCAAATTAGAGTCGGCTAGCGCAGATATCTCTCGTGTAGTTTTGCGCAAAATTCAAAAACCCTAAACCGAACCACAGATAATAAAGATCCTTGCAACCCTTTATTCGTACTGCCATTTACCGATTCCCTATAGATTGTTTAGTTTGAATATCGCGCAAAGCTACACGGGGTCTATCTGCTCTGGCCGTCTCTAATTTAGCAGCGTAAGAATAGAGGGAAGACAGCTAGTCATCACCACCCACTGCCACCTCTTGGGCTACTCTTTTATTAATGAATGGTATGGTTGATTGTAACATGATAACATCATCACAGCTGAGATGGCGAGCATGTTTGGTGTGACGGGGACTCGAACCCGCGGCTCTCATATTGCAAGTAGAGTGTCTTAACCACCTAGCCATGCATAGCCGATTCCTTATAGAAATAGCTAAATTAGAATGTAAATCAATTTTGTCACATGAAAATTTTATTTCAATCAGTCATATCATCATATGAGATGCAACCTATAATAATTTAAGTTTTATTCTTTCATACGTCTTTAAAACCACTTTGGATTTATGTATCAAACTGTTTCAAAACGTGGTGGAGCTTTCATCAATAACGTGGTGACACTAGTTTTAAGGTTTGAAAAAGTATAAAGCAAAGCACATTAACTTTCATTCTTAAAGCGAAAACATATTTTTTACCAACTTCTGAAAAAGGTTTCCATTGCTTGATAAATGGTTTGAGGATGTTCATTTTAATCTGGTAATTTTTACTGCCTCTGAACTTAATGATTTAGACATTAGCTATTCTACTTCATTACAAATTAATTTTAAAATAGTGGTTATTTTAACATTGAACAAGCTTTTTGTACTTTCATAAGATGGCTTTGAAAATAAATTTCTCTAATTTTACATTTTTTTTAACTCAAAGAGCAAACTTAACTCTATCAAGAATTGTGATTTAATAACAATAAAACTCCATGTTCGATCCATCAGGTCTGCGTCAGATAAAATAGATTAATAATTATGGTAACATTTTACCATGCTACTTTGTTACTGTCGTTGTCTTTACGCAGTGTGTTAAATACCTTTTTAAAGAACTAATTACATGCGAACGTGTTGGAATAGCAGTTAATGACTCTAATGAATTTATTTGCTATTTTAATTCGGCCTTTCTGAAGAAATTTCAATACTGAACACATCAGAATAGTTTGGAAATTTATGTACATGACGTTATTTTTTTATATACGTCATAGTTTATTTTTTCTTTATGTTTCACGCGACATAAAGGGCTATTTGCGCTTAGCCGTCCCAAGTTTGTAACTAATGGACTAGTAGAGGGAAAGCAGCTAGTCAACAGCGCCAATTACTAGCTCTTGGGTTAATATTTTATGGGAGAAAAGTAGAAGCCCAGCATGACCACGTGGTTAAAGCACTCGACTCGTAATATGAGGGTCGCGGGTTCGAATTCCCATCGCACCAAACATGCTCGCCCTTTCAGCCGTGGGGGCGTTATAGTGTAACGGTTAATCCCACTATTCTTTGATAAAAGAGTAGCCCAAGAGTTGACAGTTAGTGGTAATGGCTAGTTGCCTACCTCTAGTTTTACAATGCTAAATTAGGAAAGGCTAGAGAAGATAGAACTCGTGCAGCTTTGCACGAAATTCAAAACAAACCAAACCAAAAAAGTGGGATTTTACAGTCGCTTGTTTAGGGAGCTCATAGGTCTAAAGTGTAGAGCGCATATTTACGGCAATGAAACGTGATGCATGAATGCTGGGATTAAAGGTCCGGATACGTTAACAAACTACGCCACGCATGGATCGAGTTTGATTTTTAAAAAATGCTTTTGTTTTTACCACAGGAACTGCGATGTCCTTTTTTTGTTACGAGTTTTTAAAAGAAATGATTGAAACTCACAATATATTAAAGATATTTATGTCACAGTTATGGAATTTTATTCACAGTGAGTCGATATAACTATCCGGACTGAGTTGAGAAATGAATTCTTTCTTATAATAGCATGAAAGTCAAGATAATAAATCAGTTATTCAATCAATGAATGAAACTGTTCTCAGAATGAATTATAAATATCCAGACACACTTAATCTATTAGTTCCTTTAAAAATATTTCAACTTTCATAATTTGCCAAGGGTAATAATTTTATCCTAAGTAATTGATCCATTTTTACGTCTAGTGTTAGTTAGATTAAAACTAAAATGCACCTGAATGGGTTTCTAAGAAGCAAAAACTTCTAATGGGGAAAAGAGGAAGGCTATTTCCTATTGGAAGTTTATAACACTATATAACACAAAGTATGCTTATATTGTAAAATACAGAAAATGGACATTATTCCCTTCAAACTTTGCTTTTGTGACCTGGATAATGAACTTTAGAAATTAACCTATTTTCTATGTAAATGGGACAAATTTGCCCATTTTCATTTTGATAAGGTCTGAATAAAACCACATATGAATCAAGATTTACATGTATTTATACTAAAGTTATACAAAAATGAACAAAAATGTTTAGAAGTGAGTAGTTTCTCGAGATTTGCTACTGTAATGTAAACCACTTTCACGTATCAACGTCCAAATACAGTACCCCATCATGTTTTCGTTATACGCTCCTTGGTAGCGGCATTTAAAATCCAATAAATCTTGGTGAAAACGCTCGCCTTGCTCCTCTGAGTGTTCTCCCGTATTTTTCTTGAATTTTCAAGATTAGCGTCAAGGATATGGACTTTCAGGGACATCCTGCAGCCTATTTTGTCATAGTTCTTCACCAGAGCCTCAACCAGTTCCACATAATTTTCGGCCGTGTGATTGACCAAGAAGCCTCAAACCATTGCGACAAAGCTGCCTCAAATTTGTTTCCTTTTTACTGAGCTTCTTGGGGAATTCTGTACACTCCAGGATCTTCCTTATTTGTGGTCCAACGAAGATATCATCTTTGATCTTTGTCTCAGACAGCTTAGTGAAGAAGTCTCGAAGACACTTAAAAACTGCAGTCTCCTTGTCAAGAGTTGTGACAAATAGTTTCATAAGATCAAATTTTATGTGCAATGGAGGGAACAACACGTTCTGGAGGTTCACTAGTGGCCCACACTTGACAGTGTATTTCCCCACAGATAACTCGGTCCGTTGTAGCCAGTGCTTTCTGCTATATTGCGCTGCGGTGTCTCTGCTGTCTTAAAGGCAAAGATAACAGGGAAACTTGGTGAAACTTTCTTGGAGATCCATCAGAAATGCTAACATCCCAACCATAGTCATCATACTTCAAGGCTTATAGCAAGGTCTTGACGCTGTCGTATTCCTCTTTGAGGTTCACCGAATGATCCAGGAGAAGAGACGGATACTTATTCCCGTTATGGAGCAGCACAGCTTTGAGGCTTCTGGATGAGCTATCAATGAAGAGGCGCTACTCGTTCGGGTTGCAGGCACTTCCAACTGCATCGCACAGACCGGATATATTGTGGTAGAAGCAGAGCTCATCTTTTCTCCTCTGTACCATTCTGAAAAAGAGCAAAATAAATTGTTTTTATGAAAAGTAAATTTATTTCACCCGCAACTAATTTGTAAGAGGTTCATGCAAAATATTTTATGTGTGATATTTTTATATATTATCGGAAATTAAAAATAACTTAAAATTATTTACATTTTAAAAGTTATAAAATTTGTATGATATGAAATCTTACTACTCAAGCAGACAAAAATTATGTGCTTTACCTTCTAGAGTGTTTTGCAGTGCTTACAGGTAAAAATGAGGTGCCCATGGTTTGTCTTTGTCACCAACAGGTATGCAGGAATATGCCTTGCAGGCTTCACACATTTTAGCAGGTGCTGTCACAGAGTACTTTTTCGCTCTTGTCTTGATAAATTGGCAACATACAGGTTAGAATGCTTGCAGCTTCTTTATACCATCTCTAATAAAATCAGATAGGTCTATGTGTTCACATCGGTAGCTAAAACTAAACTGAAGTGGTGAGTGGTGAGCCCCAGTTTATATATTCTCTATCGGCTGCTCAGCACTGAATCTCCATGGAATGTTCTGGAAAACGGGTAAATTTGAAAATTTTATTATTCAGGTCACAAAGGCAAAGTTTGAAGAGAAAAATAGGTCTTTTCCATTTACTTTAGGCATAAGCAACTGGGAAACAACATTGCCCAGGAACAAGGAAAATTAAAAAAAATTGTTACATAGTGTAATTAAAGATATATTATTATTGTTCTATGTTTTCTCGCTCTATTTTAAAGCGTAGTTTTCACGAAATAATTTGGAAATAAATATTAATTACATTTGATTACATGAATCTCAGATCCATATAATGTATATTTTAATATTCATTAACTTGATATTCATTTTAATTCACACTGAGAAAAAATATGCCCCTTGTTTTGTTTACTTACATCAGTATGTACGTACAGTTTTATGGTGACAAATGATTCGAGCAAATTATTTGATTCATGCGTGGAGTATTACGTAAAATCACTTTTCTTCTTACAACTGTCGTCCTCTATTCCCAAGACTTCACGTTGAGTGTGTGTTTGTTTTAAAAATTCATTTATGTAAATAAGTATGTAAAGTTTAAGATTCACCTAAAGCTGGAGTGTATGTTAAGATTTAAAATACTCTTCCAGGAATAAGTTCAATGTATGTGTGTGTTTCGTATAGCAAAGCAACAAAGGGCAATCTGCTCAGCCCACCAAGGGGAATCGAACCCCTGAATTTAGCGTTGTAAATCCGGAGACATACCGCTGTACTAGCGGGGGCAGTAAGTTCAAATCAACAAGTTTAATAAATTTTTCATGTAGTTATTAATGTTGAAGAATAATATATTTTTATTCCAATAAATATATTCCTTTTATTTCGCCCCCCTCAATGGCTCAGCGGAATGTCTGCGGACTTACAACGCTAAAAAACGGGTTTCGATACCCGTGGTGGGCAGAGCACAAATAGCTCATTGTGTAGCTTTGTGCTTAATTTAAAACAACAACAACAACCCTTTATTACGCTTTCAAATAAAATGTCAAATTAAAGTATTTTTTGGTGCTGGAAATTTCGCAATTCTAGAGTGAGCACCTTGTAGTATACTAAATGTTGTCTCCATAACAAATATAATTAATTAATAGTAAAAATGATTTAGCCAGAGTAGAAGCTAATGAACCTACGTTTATCATTGACTTGTTTACAGGCTTTTTTTGTTGAAAAGTTTACGGCTTCGTGAAAAATATTTATTTGTTTGTTTTCGTACAAGGTCAAATAAATGACTGATTTTGAGTTTATAATAAGGTACATAGTCAACAGTATCTACCGCCAATCTTGTTTGGCTAAATGATGGAATTTGACTGTTACTCTTATATCAGATTCATGAGCCAAAATGCGCACGCAATTATGTGACAATGAGCCGCGACTTACGAACTTATGGATTTATAATCCGAGTACGAAAGCTACAAGAAGCCACGAGGGGTCAATTACTAAAGAAACTGAAATAAAAGGATCTTTAACTGATGGAATCTAAGATAAACTATTGATATTTTATTTGCTTTTGGTTTACGAGCTTATCATTCACGGAAAACTCCATTAAAATAGACAAATAAGATTATACAACAGTCATGAAAGAACAACAAGGCACTTTTATTTAATGCCAAGATGTCATTTTTATATGCAAAATATTAAAAGATTTGTACAAGTGAATAAATAACACCTTAGTTTCGGAAATAATTATATTAAACATTGATATTTTGAAGGAAAAAATTGTAATAGTAATTTCGTTATAGTTAACTTACATCTAAATTAAAACGAAGCAAATTATGTGTAAAAGCACGTTGTAGATGTAAATTTATAAATTAGAATTTATACTTACATGATAAATTAATTTTAGGTATTTCAGTATTCTTTATTATTGTTGATAGGTATGTTTTTAGGTTGTTTAATCTGAAAGTAAACAACAACAGCAGAAGATACTGAGAGAGGACATTGCAGGATTTTTTGTACTGGTTGTGTTTTTTTTCTTATTGCAAAGCCACATCGAGCCATTTGCTGAGCCTACCGAGGAGAATCGAACCCCTGATTTTTGTCTTGAAGAAGCCGCAAAGAGGAAACGACATTGGTTTAAATAAAAGTTCTTTACGTTTGGAGTGGATAGATTATTTTATTATAATAGCTGTGTTTGTTTGAAGGTTACATAAGACCTGATAATACCAAATTTATAGAACATGACAACATTATGTTTGTTTGAAGGTTACATAAGACCTGATAATACCAAATTTATAGAACATGACAACATTATGTTTGTTTGAAGGTTACATAAGACCTGATAATACCAAATTTATAGAACATGACAACATTATGTTTGTTTGAAGGTTACATAAGACCTGATAATACCAAATTTATAGAACATGACAACATTATGTTTGTATGGAGCATTAAGTTATGAGTAATATAAAAGTTGGTAAACTAAGTTACCAAATAAACAATAAATAATTCTAAACCTATATGACTTGATAGCACAAGGCCTAAATAACATAAACAATGATAACATTAAGTTTGTAAGTAATATAAACTTTGGTTAAGTGCAAAAGTTGATGATTCTGAGTTGAAAAGTAACACATGATTTGGTAACACCAAGCTTGTAAGTAGCAAAGGAAATCACTACAAAATTCTTAAATCGTGAGAATGAATGCGAGGTTATCATTACGAAATTAAATGATGTAATTATGAACAAAATATCAGAGTCATAACTGACAGAGATCTAAGTGTTGCTAAGGGTAACTGATTTACTGATTCATATTTATTTTAATATCTATGTTTATTTAAGTTTAATATATATATATATATATATTCAGAAACGACTGTAACTTATACTATTCAGGTTGTATTAAGAAATGCTGTTCTCGTTTATTCCCTAAATTTGAAGAGATTTTCTTGTGTAAAAATATAAAATGTACTATGTGTGTTTGTGCTTGCTAGTGGTTGCCGGTACTGTTACCAACTCAAATTTCTAGAAACTCTCATTTCAAGCTTATAAAAGGTAATCATCACAATGATGTTAAGGCGGCTTAATCATTTTTGTTAGAAGGTGTACCACCTACAGACTCGAGTTCTACCACTGATGAGTCTGTTATTACTCAGGGTATTGAGAGTAGCCTTGTAATGCCCCTCTTTATAATATTTATTTAGCATCAGGCCTAGTTGCGTGACCTGTTGTAGTTAAAGTAAGATCTACTCTGCCAGTGAAATGCGCATCATTATTGTTGGTTTGTTTGTTTTGGAATTTCGCACAAAGCTACTCGAGGACTATCTGTGCTAGCCGTCCCTAATTTAGCAGTGTAAGACTAGAGGGAAGGCAGCTAGTCATTACCTCCCACCGCCAACTCTTTGGCTACTCTTTTACCAACGAATAGTGGGATTGACCGTCACATTATACACCCCCACGGCTGGAAGGGCGAGCATGTTTAGCGCGACGCCGGCGCGAACCCGCAACCCTCGGATTACGAGTCGCACGCCTTACGCGCTTGGCCATGCCAGGCCTCATTAGTGTTGGAGAAAGATTTGGCTGGGGGAAATGTTGTTGCCTGAACCCAAAATGATTAGTGAGCAGATCACTGTTTCATTTAAGGATAATTTAAATGTGTTTCCCTCGTGTGTTTGACAATTATGGTGTTTGACTTATAATCTGAGAGAGAGTCGCGGGTTCTAACCTCTGTCACACCAAACATGCTCTGCACGAAATTAGCAACAAACAAACGAACAATCTGAAAGGTACCTTATGCAATGGTGCACGAGCTAATCGATCAGACCAAGAATTTCAAGGCTTAGACATAATCATAAGTAATTGTGACACCCGGTAGTATCTACTGCCTAAATATCTTCTTTGGATCAACAGTCACTTTTAAAACACACCTGTAGATGAAAGCGTTTTACAAACTCGAGTCTTTGACTTTTCGATTCTCATTCCATTTGTATATAAATTCAGATACAGTCGTCCATAATTTCGACCAGTGAGTAGCACTTGCTTCTATAACGCACTTGTAGTTAGAAATTTAAAGATCTTTGAGCAATATACTGTGAACTAAAAACTTGGACTTTTCGATTCACACTCCAGTGATTCATTAACCGAACCTACAAAGTTACGCTAATCAGTTGAAAAAAAGTTATAGTGCATATACGAGTATATATATATATATATATATATATGTGTGTGTGTCCTTTCAGCTGTGGGGACGTTATAAAGTGACAGTCAATCCCACTTTTCGTTTTTTAAAGAGTAGCCCAAGTGGTGGGTGGTGATGACTAACTGCCTTTCCTCTAGTCTTATATTGGAAGGTTAGCGCAGATAGCCGTCGTGTAGCTTTGCGTGAAATTAAAAACAATCAGTCAAACAAACAATGCAAACTTTGTTAGTTGGATTAAACAATTAATTGTTTTGAATATATTATTTCATAATTGTATTCGATATAAGATATCATCTTAGTCCTATTATATTTTCGATGTTCCACTCTCAATCACAATTGTTCTTACATTGGTGTTTGCGCAAGAAACAGGGTGGTTTGCAAGCAGGAAGGTGAAACTGACTCAACTTTAACGAATACACGCTGATCAAAACAGTTAAATAATAATCACAACCTGTGATATTACAGCTATGAAAAGGCACAGCCGCTGTTTTAAAACACATCTAATTATTAGTATTCTAATGATCATTTATGTGACTTGAACTGAATAAAAGTGGCCACTCAGCCAGCGTCTGTAACTATGGTTGATACGATTTTATATTTTGATTGCTCAAGAAAGCTTACTTTAATACAGTGTATCATCTTCACGAACAATAAAGGAAGCCTAACACCAATTCTGCAAACTTTTCAAGGAGTCACATGATGTAATAAGGTCCTTAGTTATCTTTGATTATTTCTCTGAAACAGCTGCATTCACAATGTCTTTCTCATCTGGACGACCTTAATGAAAGGCGATGCATCTCCAGAGAATTTTCCATAGGTGCTCGATGAGATTGAAATTACCCCATTTGACCATACTATCCTTCTTCAAATAATCTGAAGAATACTTCAGTATTTTGCAGTGGACGTCACCACAAATTGTCTTGAAGTCAGGCCAGTTGCACCGGTATATTAGAAGTAAAAGTTAGAAACTTATTATAGAGATTAAGAGTTATACAAGTAAATCACGTATAGAAATAACAGTTTCAGAAACAAACCTCATAGACAAACAATGTACAGCCATTTAGAAATTAGTTACATGAGCAGACGAAATAAAAATTCAAGAGTCACAAAAGCAATCCACCTATAGAAATAACAATCATGGAAGCAAATCACAACTGTCGGATAGTAAATCACACATATGTAAGTCAATAGCCACACAACTAAACCACATAGAGAATCTAACAGTCTTAAACAAATTGTATTGTCACAGTTTCAGCACTAATACATTCATTACAAACATCAAGTATAAGGGGACTACATACCGGATGTCAATAGTTAAACATGCAAATCCGTTATGTAAGTTAGTAGTGCACTAATGTGCTCGAATTTTAACAGTAGTTAGCTTAACATGCATATTTGTTTCTGAGTGCAATTGTAATGGGAATGTTCAAATGAATTGTTATGAATGTAATACAATAATATTTTATGTTCCTTGCTCTCGAATTAATGCACACAAAGGAAACATCAAGTGACTTAAGATTTACGTTCCACAGTTTGCAACTAAGAAATAACAAAAGCTGAAAGTAGAAAACGTTATTCGTTTGTTACAGCACTAGAAATGGAAAAGGAAATGACGCACTAACCTCTTAACAAGGTAATTATTTAATTAAGTGGAAATTTGCTTTGAAACAAAAAAGAGAGTTAAAATTAGAATCGGAGTGGATTTTAACTCGCGATTCCACTTGCCTAATGAATACTTAATCCAACTTTAGTCCTACCGCATCTCAAATATCTCAGTTTTCACTTAATGGTTAGTAAATTGTCAGATTGTAAAGCTTTAAATACATTTACTTTTTTTTGTAATTGTTGGAAGTGTTGGATTTGAAAAGTTTTAGTTTGGAAATACTAGTGGCTCTAGACCACCGTACCAAATTAAAAGTTTTCTGAATAAGTGAGCAATGAAATTGTGGTATAAGCGAATCGCAAACTATGTTTACCAAGTAGTTTTGCGTGGTTTATGATGGGTATTGTATTCAAGTATTCCATTTTAAACTATAAATTATTATCTAGTAATTATAATTACAAACTGCAATGAAACAACAATTAAGGATTATGATTGTATTTATTGCTTTTAATTTTGTTGTTGTTGTTGTTTTGAATTAAGCACAAAGCTACACAATGGGCTATCTGTGCTCTGCCCACCACGGGTATCGAAACCCGGATTTTAGCGTGTAAGTCCTGCAGACATTCCGCTGAGCCACTGGGGGGCATTGCTTTTAATAATTTGCAGTATTGATTAATGTCTGCTTTACTAGTAGTAATAGCAGCTTACTAAACACTTATTTATTTAGTTCTATAAATTCATTGCCAATCGTTATTCTCATCGCTGAAACATGTATAAAAAACATGGGTTATTTTTAATTTAAAAAATTACAGTCAATTCACTGCTAGTTTTATTAAATTCATTATCATAATTTTGTTCACCTCTATCCCCCTCGGTTGGTCAACAGTAAGTTTTTTGACCATTAACCTCAAAATCTGGATTTCGATTCTCTCCAGTGGACAGTGTAAATAGCCCTCTTCGCTGTAAACAACAGCAAATACTGTATTACAAAGGCATCAGAAATAGCTATTTAAATGAGATTCGGCATGGCCAGGTGGTTAGGAACGCTCGACTCGTAATCCGAGGATTACAGGTTCGATTTCACACCAACCATGCTCCTATTTCAGCCGTGAGAAAGTTATAATGTGCGGTCAATCCAATTCAACAGTTCGTTAGTATGAGAGCAGTTCAAGGGTTGATGGACTGCGCAGATAACCCTCGTGTAGCTTTGCGCGAAATTCAGAACAAACAAACAAAAAAATTAGTAACTACCACGAACATCCGGAAAAAATAAAATGTGAATCATTTGGAGGAAAAAAGTTAAGATTATAATAAACTGGAATAAGCAATACGATAAACCACAGGCTTCTATTACATAGAGAAACAGTTTTTCTAATCCAAGAGAAAAATTTAACAAAAATTTATCATAAAATAAATTCGATCACTGAATTCTGTTTTGTACTGTACTGCAGTCACATAGACGTCAGTCAGCTTCTATCTGGGGTTGTGGCAATAATTATTCAGATTTAAGAATGGTATATTTAACAGTTTCAAAGTTGTATCTTGTCTCGTTATTACTGTACAGAACTACCTAAACATTAGCGGAACAACACTGTGTTCAGAAACATAATGCGCTAGTAATGTTTTGTGCCGTACCATGGCACCAGTGAGAGTCGAAACAGATGGCACTACAAATTGAGCTTGTGTGTTTGTATATACGTGTGTCAATTTGTTTGAATAATGCAACATTTAGTGGCTTAATTTTCATACGACATACACGATAAAATGTTCACATTGAAGGCTCACTAATCATCTCCCTACGCTTAAAAGAAGATTAATCGAACTTAACTTGCTACCTCTCCCCAGTAATTAAACTTATAGTGTGTGGGTACTTTTTCTTCCCTTAAGAATTCAATGACAAAATCTTTGCAGATGACATTGAAGGAATTGCAAAAGACACTTGTTTGGATCATGATTGCAATGTTTAGCTTGTAGGCTTTTATTATTTCATTTTAGTACTTGTGTACCGTGAAAATAATAATACACTTGGAACTGGAACACACTGAAGAAACTATACTGTACACCAGATGTTAATAATGAATAAACATATATATATACACACACACACTTACATTAGATGTCATTGTTCATACTTTCTACATGTGAAACATATTGATCTTACTTTTCCAAATGAAGGGCGCATTTTATTAATTAAAAACTCTACATTTCATTTTAGTTAAATATTGTGTTTGAACACTTTTAAAAATTAATATTTTGTAAAAACCTTTTGTACTCCAGTTTACTATTTTACATAGGTTTCGGTTCCTAATAATCTGAGCTTGGCCTAATGGTGAGATTTTTCGGAACGTGTTGTGGTAGGGGCGCTCAGTTCGCACCTGAGGGTTGAGGGTTTAAGTCTAACCTTTTAAAATATTCAACTTTTCAATCAAGAGGTCGTTATAATTGACGGTCAGTCTCACTATTCGTTAGTAAAAATTATCCATAAAATTAGAGGTAGACGTTGTTAACACTAGTTGCTTTCTTTCTAGTCTATCACTGCTAAATTAAGGACAACTAGCACAGAAATAAAGAAACAAGTAAACAAAATCGCTGACTGTAAATTTAATAATTCGATCTTCGCAGACCATTTTCGCAAAATATGCTCCCTACTTTGAAACCGTGGTTGCACTTTAAGAGTGACAATCCATTTTCATTATTCGGTCAAATAGTGATAATCCAACAATTGGAGGCTTATGTCATTTGATAGTTGTCTTAACTCTAGTATATCACTCAAAAATTAGTGATGGTTATGTTTTTTTTTGTAGCTTTGCGCGAAAAGCATGATGAAATAACCAAACAAACAATAAAGCAAATCCTGACGATGTGTTGGAGGTGAACAGATTGGATGTTTCTTTTTAATTCCACGTAATTAATGAAAGGCCAATGTTCGGTAAGAGGCGGACTCTTATTTATTGTGGGCCAATCATGTGAGGTTACAGTATATAACCGCAGGCTAATAGAGTAAAGGATGTAACAAACAAAGTAGTTATTTCTAAGTAAACTTCAGTTCTAGATGGTGGCAGACTAGGGTACATTAATGACAATATTTATAGAATCGCACAAGTGCTGTTCTCACAAGATAGTCGCAAACAATGAGTAGCTGCAAATAAATTACCAATATATAATTAGTGGAATACATTGTTATAGAACCACCATTTAAAAATCTGTAAGGTATACAATGCCTTTTATTTAGTATATTTTAGGTATTGTGAACTGTGGTGTCTGTTGGAGCATTCGTTTGCCTCCCATTTGAAAAGCTGTGCACACAGACAAAATTCAACATCCCCTTTTGAAATAACGGGAGAACAGGCATCAGTAATGTTAATGTCAAATTATATTTCACAAGTATGATATTCTACACTATGTGGATATGAATTAATAACATTTCAACATGTGGCGTGGTGTAAAATAAAAACATGGTAAATTTACCTCATGTTATTGTTGATGGTCTCTTAGCATGATTGAAATGCTCAACAATTACTTTTTTGCAGTGAGTGGTACAAGTAGGTCGAAGCTTCTGTTCTAAATAAAACTTAGAGTGTAATACAGTTAAAATAGTAAGAGTTGATCACAAAGCTACACAATGGGCTATCTTTGTTATGCTTACCACGAGTATCAAAACCCGGTTCCTAGCGTTGTAAGTCCATAAGCAAAGCATTGAACTACTAGGTGGCGATAAGAATATGAGGAGGCCCGTCATGGCCAGGTGGTTAAGGCACTCGACTCGTAATCCAAGTGTCGCGAGTTCGAATCCCAAATCACCAAACATGCTCGCCCTTTCAACCGTGGTGGCGTTATAATGTAACGGTGAATCCCATTATTCGTTGGTAAAAGAGTAACCCAAGAGTTGGCGGTGGATAGTGATGACTAGCTGCCTTCCCTCTAGTCGTACACTACTAAATTAGGGATGGCTAGCGCAGATAGCTCTAGAGTAGCTTTGCGCGAAATGCAAAATAAATCAACCCAAAAATATGAGGAAAAATGTGCCACATCTTTATGCTTTATAAGGACGCAACGCCGCCAAATGGTTAAAAAAGTGTACAAAGGAAAATAAAACACAGAATTTATAAACTGAAGACAGACAAAAGATGTTCGTTATTGCTCAAAATCTCGAAGAAGGAGGAATGAATAGCTCTCAATCATGAGTTTTGTATGAAAATTAACAAAGCAATATTAAGTGTTACAAACAAAAAAAGAAGATAATCACGAGTCACAGAAAACCTCCTCCCGCACGTCGATTTAATATTGAAAAAAGTTGAAAATATACACACATTTTCAATGATTATATAAACCAATCCTATAATTTCGCGTGTCGTCCTGAAATACGGTGCTTTGCCATTTGTTAATATCATTCAAAAATCTAAATATTTTACGACGGTTGGATATGAATTATTAATAAACTTTTTTTCTTATTTTACATCAAAATGTAAAATTTTGATCGAATTTTATAAGCATATAAAAACTGACGCATAAAAATGCGCCTTCTTTGAAAATGTAAAAATTTCTCTGCTAAAGAAGACAAAATTAGAAATTAACTGCGATCCGTGTATCGAGGAATGAAATTCTTGTGGATTACTAACATTATGTCTCGCCTCGAATTCCATTTGTTATCGTGACTGTAAGCCGAAATTTCTTTTCACTTTTAACTTTAAACTATTCGAACATTTAGACGCAAACTAGACATATATGTATGTGTATATGTGTGTGTTCTTGCAATTATTTTGTTATTTCCGACAGACGTGCAAGTCAAATGTGTTTATCAAACAGTGCCACATTATATCAAGACTCACATTAATGTGTCATGTGGTCAAAACAACCTGCAAGGTACACTGTGTGTTATTAACGGGAGGAATTATTAAACATTTTTTTTCACGTTTAGAAGCGCAAACTGTGTGTGGTAATCCAAACTAATACACTTTCATTTGATGTGCTCTATTGGACCTTTACTTCACATACTCAATTTCAAGATAATCCTTTTAGAAATCCACTAGATATAAAAATTTTCAATTTCGATTAAATGTCTTCCTACTTTTTCTTCTTTATTTCTTCCTTTGCACTGAAGGTAATGGTTCATTTGATAGAAAAACATTTAATGTTTTATTGATGTTTTTCAAATTAAATACGCTGATAGATCTTTAAAACCTAAAATTAGATATTAAATTTAGTCTAAATATAAGACAGATGCAAAGTTATTCAGTCGCACACTTATGCAAAAAGCAACGTGAGCTATCGGTCTAAACCTTTTTTATTACATCTTCAAAAAAGTCTAAAAGCGGACCATTTGTTTTTGCCATTCGAATTAAAGACGGCTGATTTAGAGCAGATAAACAGTTGGGTGAATGCACGTGTGAATACATCAATATTGGTTAGGCCAAGCAAACTGGATTAGCAGTTTCTAGCTCAAATTTTCAATAGAATTATAGAATGGATTGTTGTTATTCATTACCAACTTTTAAGTACTTGTTTGATCATTTTTTAAGCTAATTAAATTAGAAAATATAAGAAAATACAGCACGTGCACAACACTTTTTATGAAAATATGTAGTTGAAATCACGAAAAGTTCAAGTTTTATGAAAGCCAGTGTTGAAATTTTAATTCGAAATCATATTTTAACAGATATTGTTGAGTGCGTTTTAAAAATACAGTTATACATATTTTTCTGTTATCTAATAAAAGATATAATAAATTAATAATATTTTTTGTATATGCTTATATATTTTTAAATAACATTTTCAGAATATATAGCTTTAGACAACTACTATGCCTCCGTGATCACCCCTAGAATTACGAAAGGCCTTCTAGCACTATATAAGGCGGGTGTAGTGTGGTTGACGGACGTGTAATTATATAATGTCCTTCGCTTTCACTCTTGCGTTCTTAGAATAACAAAATGAGGACATGTGTGACAAAAGTGATTTTTAAGTATTACAAAGTGCCTCGTTTTCTTTTTTACATCTCACACAAGGTTTTATCCCTTATACAGAGTAAAACTATCACTGGTTTTGTTCACAACGTTTCACCATTGAGATGCAAGAACTGAAACTAACTCTGGTTCTTTTACTTTAAATTATGCTCAGTAAATTTTACATATTTTATCTCAGAAATAAATTGAAAGCAAGAGAATCAATGCTAGCCTGAGTTCTTGTATTTTACCTGGTAAATCTGGTGAAAAGTTTTGTGAAAAACAAAATTGTTTTACTCTATACAACCAACGTTGTCTGAAAGTTAAGGTAAGTTTTAACAACTTTTATATAAACTGCTTTCCCTGGTGGTGGCAGCAAATAAGACGAATTTTCCGAGGTTGGACTGTTTGTTTTGAATTTCGCACAAATCTACGCGAGAGCTATCTTAATCAGCCGTTCCTAATTTAGCATTGAAACAGTAGAGGGAAGGCAACTAGTTTTCACCACCCCCTGCCAACTCTTGCCAAATAATAGATTAATAGACCGACTTGGTTGAAAGGGCGAGCATATTTGATGAGAGGGGTTCGAACCTACGACTAGCAAATTGTGAGCCAAGCGCCCTACTCACCTGACCATGTCAGGCAAATGTTCAGAAGGAGACGGAATTTTGTTTATTGAAGGCCAATCGTATAAGATTACGGAACATAACTGTACGTTGTTAGAGTAAAGGATGTGAGAAATAATATATCAATTTTCATCTTTATCTTCGTTAAGTAACATAAATTTCCCACGTCTGCGTGTAAGATTCATCATAACAGTTTGGTAATATATAGGCGTGGTGCTACAAGCTCATTTAGATGCAGTTGCTTTAAAAATAATCGGTAGACAGTTCTTGAAAGTAGTTATATGAACACGTGGACAGTCCTTGACAGTATGTATTAAACAGACTGTATGTTTTGTGTTTGAATTTTGCGCAAAGTTACTCGAGAGCTATCTGCGCTAGTCGTCCCTAATCTAGCAGTGTAAGACTAGAGGAAAGGCAGCTAGTCATCATTACCTACCGCCAACTCTTGAGATACTCTTTCACCAATGAATAGTTGGATTGACCGTTTGGTATAACGGGGATTCGAAAGCGCAATCCTCAGATTACGAGTCGAGTGCCTTACCCACCTAGCCATGCCGGGCCATAAACAGACAGACACCACATGATAATACCTGTAAGTCAAGGTATACATACTTGAAACGAAAAGACTGGTTAAACTTTTCTTAGTGAAATAGCCCCTCTTTCATTGGCACAACGGTATGTCTGTGAACTTTTACTGCTGCAAACCGGGTTTCGATACCCCTGGTGGAAAGAGCACATTTAGCTCTTTGTGTAGTTTTGTGCATAATACCAATCCAAGGAAAACAAACCAAGTGCAATAAAAATAGGCTCAAATATTACCATGTTGCGAATAAGGTATTCTATATGACACTAGAATGTAAGGTTAGTGCAACAAAGTGCCCGATGATAAGGGTCCTGGTTGCTCTTCGTTTATTAAACACTTGATTACACTACTGTTCAAGATTTCAGGCACTCGTGATTGTCATTTGGTAATTTTGTTTGTACCACAGGTAGTAAGAATATATAACATGAGTTGTCACAAGTAACGTACAGATATAGCGACCTTTTAGCCGTTAGGTGCAGCTTAAAATTTTAAGTTTGAAATCAAGCGTGATATAAATAAAACATTGCCTTTTATGTTCTGAAAACATTCGTAAAACCGTTTTTTCAATCAAGTTTTATTTTTTGTAATTAAGCACAAATATACACGATAGGCTATCTGAGCTCTGCCTACAACTGGTATCTAAATACAATTTCTATCGTTTTAAGTCCGAAAGCATGCCGCTGTGCCACTAGGGGGCACCTCAACAAACTTCAGTGCATATAGAACAGTTTTTCAGTCTTTGTTTATAAACATGGCAAAAATAAAGCCACTAAAGTAAGCTTGTGTTTTGAAGATATAAAATGCAATGGATTCTGATATGTCAGAGTGCATCTTCTTTCGTACGATTTAGAAATATGACATAAACCAACTCTTTGAAAACATATTACAGACGTCAATATATTCTTTGTAGAAACAAATAGTGTAGAATTAAAAATGAAACATTTGAAAACAATTTTCTCAATAAATAAAAGCTTGAAAAGCTAACGTGCTCGTTTCAGATCAAAGCTTTGAAACGTTAAGTTACGGCACGCGGGTTCCACGTTCAGCAAGCTGTTGAATGCCTGTAGGTGAAAGAACAGCTCTGCGCGTGTCACGGATAGTTCATGCGTCACGCTACAGGTAGCTATAACTACTGTTAGTTGGTACACCAGAAACAGAGCGTTCAAGGATCCAATCTGCCTCGACGATTGGGCTTAGAAAGAGACCAGCAGAGCTGTAAGCTAGTGGTAATGGACATCCAGAACGAAACGGGCTGATGTGCTTCATGTGATCATTTCTGACGTAGATGCTACACTTAGTGACGAGATTTTCACTGATATACTCTTGCCAACACAAATGAATGGATTGAGGAATTCGTGTGAAGGTTTTCAACAGTCTAGTCAATTTCAAAGAACCAAACAAACTTAGATAAAAACCAGAAAATACTCTTGGTAGTTTATAACTCACAAAATTCTGGATTGGAGCCTAAGAAGCTCAGGCAGAAAATAAATAGGTAACCATGTTGGAATGAGTGTTTCCTCTCGACATTTCTGTAGTGGTCAGCAAGAGATATAGTGGACATTATTCTTTGCATCGACATGCAGCGAAGCGTCCGTCTTAACGATTCCCAACTATTGACTTTAGCAGAGAAAGCTCAACACGACAATGGCACGAGAGGTTATTTATATAAACGGACGGCAGACGCGAGCAAGTGGCAGCTGAGGTGGTTCATCTTGTACCAGAATTTGCTCTTCTATTACGAGAACGATTCGGCAGCTCGCCCGTCCGGACTTGTGTTTTTAGAGGGATGTTACTGTGAGCGAATGATCACGCCAACAACAGGCAAGTCAAGCGGCACTACACAGGTAAGAAATCACCGTCAAGCTTCTCGCTATAATTATTAGTTACAATAACTTAACTTTCCACCCAGGCTGTTCTTGGTAATTTGTACTTCCCACACTGGTACAGTTCTTCATATAAAGAGTGGAAGACTTACCGTTTTTATAACTTGTGGGTTCGAGTACAAAATCAAAACGGATTCTAAGAATATAAAAAGTATAGAAATGCTTGCGTAAGGGCAATACCAATTAATATAATTTTTTATCATAAGAGTTTTAAAATCTTTTATGATAATTTGCTTTACTTCCCATGAGAAACTTCAGCACACTGAATATGTTGACCGATTTATTAAGAAATTAATTATAAGTTTAGATGTACAGTTATTCACGTATACAATAGTTTATGCTGTGAAGTGTAACAACACTGCCGAGTTTTCCTCGACAAGTGAACAAGTTCTGCAAACTTTGTAGAATGAAATGAAAAAAAATTTACAGCAAATAAAAACAAAATCTTTATACATATATTAGTTATTCACTTTCTACAAAAAATTTCGCATGTCATAACTAAACATTCTGTCATCTCTGATCATCATGTCATAACTAGACACTTTGTCGTCTGTAATCATCATGCCATAATTAAACACTCTATCGTCTCAAATTATCATGTCATAAATAAACACTCTGTTGTCTCTAATTATTTTGGCAGTCTAATAACACAGTATAATTACACATTATACGTTATATTTCTGCATCAGTGTTAAAATAAACCGCTTCTTTCTATATATATTCCCTGAGATTATCCGTTGAGGAAGTAAAAATTATATAAAGCATAATATTAGATATTGTTCCCTGTCTTCTTTCATTTGTTGTTAAATTTCTAATGACCTCATCAGATTACATTTGTATGTTGAACTTTGTGGAAATTAATAATTGACTCATTTAACAGATTAGATACTTATGTCTTTAAATTCAAAGCCAGTATCTACAAAAGAAAAAATGGAAATATTTCAGGAGCTTTGTTATCCCTTTGTTATTCTTGTTATCCCTTTGCTATCTTTGTTATCTTTATTTCTTTTTTCAGACATAACTCCTAAAACAAAAACAAACAAAACGTCCATTACACTGCAGTCACCATACAAGACATCACTGTAATCGAGCCAGCTAACTCTTACTGATGGACATTGATACACACATTTAGTGGATTGTTTTTTACAGCAATGTGCATAGAAAAACGGTTTGTTTTACTCTTTGCCTCGTGTGTAAAAGTTGTAGATTATTGCGTGCATGTTCAATTTAAATACATTATGTTAAAAAAGAAAACAAAAAAAACTACTGTTTTTAATCAACTGTATCGGCAGCAATGTGCTCGGTAATGGTATTGATGGAATGACTTTTGTACCGAGAGCTAAGATTACTTTTTCAGTACTACTCATGAAGTTTGCGATAAAGTTTAATTTACAGGGGTATCTTTGTTATTGTTGTTACATGAACTGGCAAGCTTGTCCTGTTTTATTGTTAATTGTGTTCAGCGTATCTCAACACTTCATTTGTGCATTTAATTACTTTGTGGTTAATACAACTCTATATACTCAGATAAATCGTGTTTTTGAACTAATGTATTTGTTGAATTACGATTCTACAAATCAACACATTTTGAAATTAATATATGAAACATATTAGTTATTTCTAAGCTTTTTGATTTCCTATATCCGTCACTATATTTTATTAAACAACAAAATTGACTCAAGTTATTTCATTGACATGGTTATATTGATAACATGTAAATACCGTCTTTGGTACTTTATATTTTGTGAAGTGGATGTTTCTAGCCGTTGTTAAATGCAAAGGTAGGTAATGGTGTATCTGGACTACGTCCATCACAAGTATCGAAACTCGGTTTTTAAAGTTACAATCCTTCAGATTTACCGTTGAGTCGCTGGAAAACTTTATGATAATTAATTAAGGTTATTTCAGCGTAATATTTATATAAATTTATCTTTCCTAAGATTGGTTGGTTGGCGTTTATTGGCGCAAAATAAATAGGCTTTCTGCACCATTTTACCGAAGAGGGATTATTGATGCAATTTATCATTATTTTAATTCTTTGAGCTATATTTCTAATTAAATCTATTAATTAATATTCTAGTTTTCCTTAAATATCTTATAAGTTAAAAGTTAAAAAAGAGAAATGTCAAATATTTATAATGTTCGGTATTCGTATCAGTTACATCAGTTATTTATTCATTCGATTTCAGTGATATACAGTAAAACACTAGCATTAACGGTAACTTTACTGTACAATAACAGTTATTAACCGAATACTTTGTTTTCACCAGCAATCATGTTTTGACTTCACTTGCTTCTTAAGCATGAACATCTAATGATGTCAAAGGGAGATAAGACGCCATTTCAGATAATAGTCAAGTACATGTTTTTCTATTCACATTCTACAGCTTTCTATAAATCAACTACTTTTGTACATTTAACTCTGAGTGAATAATTACTGACTAAAGAGAAAGGTTTACGGATATTTGAATCTATTTTTAAGAAGTATTTTACTCTGCTTTGTTCTATATTTATATTTAAAAGTTATATTGTGAAATGTCGTCTTTTAATTTTAACATCTTATTAAATTACTGCGGCACTGGACAGTGACAGTGATTGTGTAGGTAGGAAGTATTCTTCGGGTTTGAATTTCTTATTTGTTAAACAAGATAATTAAAGAAATTTTAAGGGAACGATCAACAAACTGGGAATGTTTAACAGAACTTATTCTATTTTAGACAAGAGAGAACGATAAGATGACGAAGTAATAGTGTAGATACCATATGATCGGCAAATATACAACTTTTAAAAATGTATTTCATCAAAATTTCTGATTTATCCAACAATCATTGGTCAGATTCTCATTCTAATTTTTAACGTATTATTTGTTATAATACATGCTCTTTTATTTTTACGCAAGAAGACATTCTAATGAATGAAATAATGTCTTATAAGTCGAGCTGTGAACTTGGACATTTTGCTTGACAATTTTTTATTAGGTTTCCCGCTAGTACAGTGGTAAAATCAGGGGTTCGATTCCCCTCGATGTATTCAGCAGATAGTCCAATGTGGCTTTGCTGTAAGAAAACGCGCACATACATTTTTCATTGGTAAATCTATACCAGTGAATAAAAAATGCTGGAAACAGCATAATGTAGGCGAAACGACAGTAGATGTTATTAAATTATACTTATTTGATCGCTTTCGCTAAAGTTGTAGATGAAAGAAAACTCATTTCGTCAAATATCCCCCACCGCCATTTCTTGGGCCTGTCTTGTCAGACCTAACAGTGAAATTCGTTTATTTCTTGAAGATTTTTGTGCTCTATCTACCACAGATAATAAAACCCGTTTTCTAGCGTTGGAAGACCGCAGTCATACCACTGTGTCACTGGAATCTGATAGTTAATCGTCGAACATTCTCACGGCCCCAAAGAGCAGAGAGAGATTTATTACTATTTGTTATAATTGAATTACGTACCCTCAGTTATCAGCTAACAGCTGGGCTGCGTTTTAGTTTAGTTAGTTTTCGGTGTTTTCGAAACAGTATGTAAAAGATAGTAATTACTTAGCTTTGAGTGAAGTTTTGTTTACTATAATGTTCTACAAAACGTTTAATTAAGAAAGTACCTACATTTTTTCACTGAACTGAGTATGTATTCTTTTTGCAAAATAATTTAAGAGAATGTACATAAATTTCGTAGTTTTACAAAAAAAATTGAAAAATATATTCTGTTATAAGATAACGTTTTTTGTCATTATATGTGAAAAGCGTATCTAATATTTTTCACACGATTTTTCGAGTACCTCAAACAAATAAATAATAATTATCGAGTAAATATGACTTCATTTACGTTAATATAAATGTCTCGTAATAAACTCTACTTTACGTTAAACAAAGTTAAATGTAATAGCACATGTCGAATATTTGGACACTTGTAATGAGTAAAAACATTACTTCCCAGATTTCTTGAGTAACTGTTCCAACGTGAACTGAAACGCTAAATTTTCCTTTAAAAACCACAACCCCAAAACGTGTTCGACATTGTTACTTCAATATTACTTTGTATGCTCTCACACAAACACGTTGGTTGTGTAAAATTTTTTACATATATTTTAGCGTGCACGATACTCACTTTTGTAAATGTTTGCGATGATTTACTTATTATGTGTTATATGCAAAAACTATAACATATTTATACACAAAAGTGAAACAAATAAGATGTCTCTAGGCATCGCAAGTAAAGAAAAAACAAATAAAGAAAATTATGTTGGAAATGTTAGCCTCGTCGAGATGTTCATGGAAGAGAGAGCTTGAGGGCTGTGGAAAGCTCGAAATATTTCTTGAATACGAGGGAAAAAATATCTGCCGTTGAAATTAACGCGTTTAAATTTTCTCAATAGTTTTCATACCAACATAGTAGAAACTCTTAATGTCCCAGCTTTTATCAGAGATTAGATAAGGTCTCGACTAGCGATGGGTGGCCGTTGTTTTTCCATTAAGTATATTAATACCAGACCTTAAAGAGACACTTACAACCCATAAAATACTTTCAGTATAGCTTTTACGCCTTGATATATGAGTAAAGCAATGGGATTAAGGCAAAGTTACTTTGATGCAAAGAATTCCCAACGTTGATTCAGAAAGGACGTAGAAATAAAGTTTTAATTTTATATATTTCCTCCTTTGACAAATAAACAGATAACTTTTACTTAGAAATATTAGTTTCATTGCTTTATTTAATTATTTTTTTTATATACGTAATGTGATCGCTGTCTTATTTATTTCAATGTTCTTATGGAACAAGTGTTTTGTATTTGCTCTTATATTGGCAGATAGACTTAGAAACTTTACCATGAGTGCAAATGCAAACTGCTCTTATATACGCTTTCTCGAAGTACACACTGTATTAACGGATTAAACATAATTAAACAAAATATAGGTGTATTACCTGGCCGAGATTGAAACAAATATTTTTAAATAGAGAACTTACGTATACTTATTATCATGAAACGTGTGAGTGAATGTTTTCCTTATAGCAAAGCCACATCGGGCTATCTGCTGAGCCCACCGAGGGGAATCGAACCCCTGATTTTAGCGTCGTCAATCAGAAGACATACCGCTGTACTAATGGATTTAATGGATCTTATCAAAAGTGTTCAATTCATTGCATATATCCGTACAGAGTTATCACAAACTGAGTATACGGAGGGGTAGTCTTTTACGGCGAACGTACGGGAAGAAGTTTAGGTAGATGCCTCAGACCTCACCAAGAGCTCCTCACCATGTGGCAACACTCCAATAACTGTTCAATGTTAAACGTGGCTCTTGATTCCCTGACTTGTACAGAATACGGTAGGATGTAAAATCTTCCTTGGAAATCGCTTCAACCTTCAGTTGAGGAATGGTTTCGTAAATAATCCATTATTTTCTAAAAGCTCTATAGCTAACAGTCATCAGGAACGAGGTTAGGTGGACATTGGTATAGATCATGTTAAAGTGGTGAATGAGATACCACGTTGTTTATGTTTTACATAAATGTGATGTATTGGTGTGAGACAGTTCACGATTTGTCAGACAACTACTGTTCCAGTTTCTAACCAATCTGTTCACAGCAGCAGCTGTCTCTTGTCCACTACACATCTAGTGTCTCCCAAAGAGTGCTGTCTTGGTAAGTTTAGGATGTGAAAGTACGGAACACAGAAGAAGGGTAACTGATTCCATTTTATGTTTAAAATATATATAGCCATATGCGATCTTGGTGCCACTTCAAACACTAGTTATATTTTGTTTCTTTGGATTGTAAATTATTCTGTCTCTACCTTTCTTCAGGCTCTTCTAGATGTCCTAACTTCATGAATATTTTGCAATTTTCAAAGAGACTCACATGATGTGGACAGTATCTGAGCGTAACAATTACACTTTTTCGAGTTTAATATAAAGTAAAAATCGGCTTTAGGCTTGTGATTTGCACCAATAAAATATAAAAAGCCTTACTAGGCTAGCGAATTTGTAATCTCTTCTCGCTGTAACCATAACTTATAATCGTTGGTTATTATGCTCACTATTTACTTTAAATTAATAATAAAGTAAAGAGACATTTCACATAAACATAGAGATGTTAAAAGGTTACATATTTAGCTTTCCATAAAACCAGATTGATACTGTTATTTGTCTTAGGATATATATCTAATTGCTTTTTGGTTTCAAATCATTAATATTTATTGAAGGTTATATTAAAAAACACACACGCAGTTGTTTTGACAGTCCTAACCTCACTGTCAATAGATGTCATGAGGAAACGAATGAACATACACCTCGCCAAATACAAACATGCTAGTTTCTTTTCTCGCGGTAAGCCGAATCCACCTCACAACACTTTTACTTTTACTTCTTAAGGCTTCGTTTGAGACGACCGTTGATTGTTTTGCAACAGCAAAAGACCCAACAGTCTCGACGTAGCTTTCTTTGTTTGCGTTGATATTCGCTTGATTCAGTCGGAGAGGTGTTGTTAGGGCATACGATGTTTTAACGCAGTGTTGTTAAACGCGCAAAATTCATACAAAGTAAAACTTAAGAGAAACAAAGTCAGTTCATCATGCTTATCTGAGTTTTATTGTGGAAATTGATTAACAACAAATTTAATGTAAGGGTAAAGATATAAACATACTCATATCAAACAGCATATAACACTTTGCATTAAAGAACTACAGATAGGAAATACGTATCTACAAATTAATTGTTGTTATTATTATATGCGGTAGTACTTAGTAGCAAGGACCGACAACATTTCAAAATAATTCAGGCACCGAAAAAGTCTTCCTATTAATTTATTAAGCAAAACACCGATCATTCAAAATATTGATTACGATAAATTATGTGTATACAAACTAATAAAATGATACAAAAGTTGCTAACATTTCCTGTATAACAGTCCAAAACAGCAATTTTTTCATATACTGCCTATATACCTGATCACGTCAGCGGGGCTAGCCCCTAGACGAATCGGACTATTGCTACTAGATTTCTTCAACGTACTTTATTGGTTTGTGGGTATCTCTTTTGATATTTCAATAAATATATACATATTTTTTTTTTATATAGGTGATAAACATTATACACGTTCTTAAATGTCTTTTAAACGTAATTCAAACAGGTGGCACAACATATCGAAATATTGTTGTGTGTGTGTTTTTTTATAGCAATGTGGGCTATCTGCTGTGCCCACAGAGAGGAACCGAACCCCTAGTTTTAGCACTGAAAATTCATAAAGTTACAGCTTTCTCAGCGTGGGACGAGAAAGATTAACAGCTTTTTAATGGTAAAACAAAAATTTCATACAGGCGTAACTTAAAATGTTAAGAAACAAGGATATAAAAAATTATGAATTTTTAAAATGAAGTAGGACTCCTGCGACACAAAGTATTGAAACAAAAATGAAAACTACAACCACAAGTGTATACAATTTAAACCTTATTTTGTTAACATAAAAACAGGCCAAAATAAAGCTTACATTTTATAAATTTCGGATTGGTTTGTTTTGAATTTCGTGTAAAGCTGCTCGAGGGCTGTCTGCACTAGCCGTCCCTAATTTAGCAGTGCAACATTTGAGGAAAGGCAGCTAGCCATCACCACCTACCGCCAACTCTTTGACTAATCTTTTACCGACGAATAGTGGGATTGATCGTAACATTATAATTCCTCAACGGCTGAAAAGGCGAACATGTTTGGTGTGACGGGGATTAGAATCCACGATCCGAGGATTACGAGTCAAACGTCTTAACCCACCTGACCATGCCGGGCTCCCTGATAGCTATAAAGTTTTCAAGAATTAAAACCACAATCAGAAATGGCTCAGGCGTGGAGGCGTTATAATGTTACGGCCAATCTCACTATTCGTTGGTAAAAGAATAGCCCAAGAGTTGGCGTGGGTGGTGAGGACTAGCCGACTTCTCTCTAGTCTTACACTGAAAAATTAGGGACGGCTAACACAGATAGCCCTCGAGTAGTTTTCCTCGAAATTCAGAAAACAAACAAACGAGCTATCAGGGATATGGCTATACTGAAAGTCTGTAAATGTTGTGTCCGTTCCATGACCATATAAAGGGTGAAAAAATAACTCGTGAAAAATTCTAATGTTTTAATGGAACGTAGGGATTGCTGGTTACTCGCAGAATCGCTATAAAAAGTATCATAAACAAATTAAATGCTGTTATAAAAAGTACACAAACAAGTAAAGTAATATTAGTTGGATAGATTTAAAGGAGTTTCGTTCCATAATTCACGAACTTTCTTTACGATACTTCTTATTGCAATTCTACGAGTAGCGAACGATTCCTACTCTCCGTTAAAATGTCCACACTTCTCCCTATTTATAATACGATTAATTACCGAGATTAGCACGGTGGAAGTGAACCCTATGAGCTATTGGGAATAATGTTTTTGCAGAAAACCAGACATTTAGCAGATCTGTAATATACAAGACCAACTGTTCAATTTAGCCAGTCTTTCATCAAGGTTTAGCTTCGTTTGGATGGTATCTTTCCGTACAGTGAGTCATCTGCTAAGATATTTGTCGTCGCAAGTGACATCAGAAAAAAGTGTTGATACACAACTCTAATCATCCATATTGTAGAGACAGTCAATCTTTTTGATTGATGAAATCATCTTATGTCTCGATGGATGATTACGCTGTATTAAAATTATTCTGGACTTTTTCTACGTTTTATCGCGCTCTATGTGACAGTAATTGAATTATATTCTCTTTCAATCAAATGTCAGTAATTACGAGGGGTGTCTATTTTATGAAATTCTAAGTCTCCGATCTAAACTAAGATTTATGATATTAGTGTACGAATATTTTGCGCGTGTAAAAGCTGTTAAATATATTTCCAAAAGCGGTCAATATTTAGTAGCAGTAAACTATGAACCTCAAACAATGATTTACGTATTAAAATTTGTTTTATTAAGACTTACCCAATCCTGTGCACAAACATAATAATGTTTCTGGTTTACGAATTTGAGCTTCAAAGCTAGTAAACGATACTAAGTTTGAGTCTCTCTGTGTGTGAAGCGCAACAGGGTGAGTGAGTGATCTTTTAAGCCTTTTAATACCATTTGAAAGTGAAGCCTTTTGACCTGAATGGCATCATAAGCGGTCGTGGGCTAAACAGCTAGGCTAGAGAGTGTTAGGATTTGTGCATAGTATTCCTTCTTTTTGAATTACTGACCGGAGGGAAAACGGACACTACTATAAATCATTGCTAGACATTTCGAGGCAAACAACGGAATTATCTTCACTTTTATAACGCGCCCACAGCTGAAAGTGTGAAACATATACAACATCAGTGTCTCTCTGTCTCTTCATCACATAATTGACTTTTTTTATGAAGCACAAAGTTACACAACTGGCTATCTGTGCTGTGCCAACCACGGGTATCGAAATCCAGATTTTAGCATTAAAAACTCCCAGATTTACCATTGTACAACAGAAGAGTAATCAATTGGAGTAAACAAGACTGGTGTAATGAAACCAACTAACGTGTGGCAAAGTAATATTAGGAAAAAAAACCATATTGAAAGTCACTGCTGCAAATTTATTAAAATATTTTTGTTCATATACAAGAAGACAAGAGTAATTATAGAATAAAAATTAAAAACAATACTATGTCTGCATGAAATCACTTAGAACGACTCTTTCGAAAATGACAAAACACACATCTGAAGTCATCTACCTTGTTCATCTCATTGGTTTGAAATGAAAAAAACATTTGTTAAAAAACTAACATTTTTGTGTTGAATTTATAATTGTGACTTTCCTTAGGCTCTACTTCTTTTAGTTTATTTAAACCTCACATCAACAATAAAGAAGTGTATTAGCGTCATACCTGTTATCCAACATGTTTGTTTGCTTAAGATTTTTTTTGCAAAGCTGTCTCTAAGTTTGAAATAATGAATTAGAGAGAAAGCATCTTGTAAAAAAAAACTATACTTTTGGGGCTTCTCTTGAATGAACGTATGGCGGGATCTAACTGTCACTCTTATAATGCATTCTCAACCCCTAAATGCAACATTTCAATTTTTATTTTGGTAACAGGTCGCGATCAATGAATCACTGGATTTAAGCCCGTGAAATGTCTGGCATAATATTCAAATGTTGTTGAATTCACTTGGTAAACACTTTGTGCGTTTTAAAACTTTTCACTCGTTACATAAAAGTTCTTAGAAGTTTTTGTTTGATACATTCTTCACGTAATCGAAAGTTTCTAAAACGATTTTGTCTTTTTGAAATGTTTAGTGCCAATGAAAAAGGTCAATGTTTTAACACAAAATGTCACCTGTTTCACATAAGCATTATATGACCTGGAATCTAATTTCTTAAGTGATAGCCCGGCATGGCCAAGCGTGTTAAGGCGTGCGACTCCTAATCTGAGGGTGGCGGGTTCGCATCCCCCGTCGTGCCAAACATGCCAGCTCTTTCAGCCGTAGGGGTGTTATAATGTGACGGTCTATCCCACTATTCGTTGGTAAAAGAGTAGCCCCAAAATTTAGCGATGGGTGGTGACGACTAGCTACCTTCACTCTAGTTTTACACTGCTAAATTAGGGACGGCTAGCACAGATAAACCTCGAGTAGCTTTGTGCGTAATTCAAAAACAAACAAACAAACAAAACAATCTTAGGTGATAACTAAACGGAGGATAGATAAGAATTCAACCTATTTAGATTCATACAGTTCATGTATCTTTTCCAAACTAAAAATAAATATATAAAACGATGTACAAAATGAAATTGTAAAATCGTAACAGTTTACTCATTTCCAGCTAGAATGCTAGAAAGACAAAATAATATTAACTTTATTTTAGAAAAAAATATATAGTTTTTCATGTTCTTTTTCGGTGTCAATCTTTTTTTGCAAAATACAAATAATTATTTATATAAAAATAACCAGATTTCTATTAGCACCTTGAAACTTATCACATATATACTTAAAGCACAGTTGGAATCATATTTTGTTGTGTTTAGTGTGAAACCAATAACTGACTGTCTGTATTGTGTCAGCTGCCGGAATCGAGTCATAAAGTTTGACGTTATACATTTACTGCCGAATCACTAAGGAAAATGCGTGTGTGTATACATGTTTTTATTAAGATACTCCACTGTGACCCTTCTTGATGATATAGTGCTCTTCACATCAAAATGCACCGAAAGTTTGCGAAAATCGTTAAAACACCACGAAAAATATAATCAATTCCTTAACAATACATCAGGCGAAAGGCAGAAAATCTCTTTTGTTTGTTTTAGCGAAAATCCACATATTGAGCTGTCTTTGCTCTGTCCAGATCCGAACCCTGAGTTTGGGTGTTGAAAATCAGAAATTTAATGGCTCCCCATGAAATCGCACCAGTCTAGTGATTTCTCTTGATACCCCTTTAACGTATGTGTTTTTCTGACATCATGTACACACGTACATACATATCTTCAGATTGTGGGCTTCAAGTGCGTTTGGAAGGTTATTGCTTCAGTTTCAAATTGTGGTAAAATCTGAAACATACAAGCGAGTTTCGTATAAAATGGAAAGCGACAATAACCTCCTTTATCCATAGTGTTGGTGTTACCCCTCCACTCTCACTTAATATTGATTATCCGAGGGTCGCGGGTTCGCGCCCGCGTTGCGCTAAACATGCTCGCCCACCCAGCCGTGGGAGTGTATAATGTGAGGGTCAATCCCACTATTCGTTGGTAAAAGAGTAGCCCAAGAGTTGGCGGTGGGTGGTAATGACTAGCTGCCTTCCCTCTAGTCTTACACTGCAAAATTAGGGACGGTTAGCACAGATAGCCCTCGAGTAGCTTTGTCATTGAAATTGAGTCATTGTGAAACGAAAAATAACTTTTTGTCTTCTTATGTCTTCAATGTCCCTCGAAAAATGGATAATATTAATTCACTTATTGACAACTGGAAAGTTTGTCAAAAATTAATGACTCACACCTGAATAAATTACATCATATAATATGTAAATGATAAATATGTATGGAAAAGACATTTCGAATGAAAACCCATTTTGTTGCTTGTGATAATATGATTTGATCTTATATAAGTGAGAAAGATACAGCAAAGTACTCTATTCCGTAATACGTCCTTTAAGATAATGTCAAAAGGCACTTTCTGCATGTGCATTGTTTTCTTAAATCTAATGGGCCATTTTTGTCCAAGTATTTCACACAGTGGTTCCGACTGCAGTTAGCTTCCAGTTGTGGTAAAAGCATTCTTTCAACTTTGGGGCTGTTGGTACTTTGTAAAAGTGGTGGTCAAATCTCACTATTCCATTACACCAATCCATGAGTTTGTGACAGAATTGCTATTAATGAAAGGCATAAAAGCAGCTGCTAATGGTGCTATTTCTTAGAGACCCAACTTTAATTTCTGTTTAAGCCACCAATCACTGGCCATGGTTGGCAGCAGAGACTGTTGAACTTCGACCTCCATCTTTTTGTTACCATTTAAATTAGTAATACCGAGTTCGAATATTCGAAACAAGCAAACTGGCATATGGATTTTTTTTACACACTTACTGTTTAGTAGCCGTTGTAAACTTAAGCTTTATTATGAGAAGTTGCAGATGTATTGAATTAGCTTATTTCATTGTTTAACATTTGAGAAAGGAACAATCCGCAGAGGATTTTAAAATATTCTGTTTTCTTGCGGTTGCCGATGTCGAGGTATACACATTTAAACATTTGGAGCAAACCAATCAAGGTTTCTTACCACATAAATAAATTGTTTGTTTGTTGAGTTTTGCGCAAAGCTACTCAAAGGCTTTCTGCGCTAGCCGTTTCATAATTTAGCTGTGTAAGACTAGAGGAAAGGCAGGTAGTCATCACCACCCACCGCCAACTCTAGGGTTACTCTTTTACCAACAAATAGTGGGGTTGATCGTCATATTGTAGAGCGAGCATGTTTGGTGCAACCGGGATTCGAACCCATGACCCTCAGATTACGAGTCGAACGCCTTAATCCACCTGGCCATGCCGGACCTGTAAATAAATGTTTTATCATTTAGTAGAGACCTTGATGGTTATTTTTGCTTGCCCCCGCTAGTACAGCGGTAAGTCTACGGATTTACAATGCTGAAATCAGGGTTTCGCTTTTTCTCGATGGACTTAGCAGATAGCCCGATGTAGCTTTGCTATAAGAAAAACACAAACACTCATTTTTGTTCACAGAATAACTTTCAAAACTAAAAAAAGCTAATAAAATGTAAACATTATTTGTTGTCTCGTTTTGAACACTTTACTTTCGAATTTAAACTGTTTCAAACTGCAGAGTGAAGTCGTATATCCAAAAATGGCAACATGGCCCCACAGTGATACAGTGGCTTGCCTGCATATTAGAAACCGGGTTTCGATACCAGTGGTGGGCAGAGTACAGATAATCCTTACTATAGCTCTGTGCTTAATAAGAAACGAAATACCAACATACTTCGGAACTTATTTTTTCAAAATATTACTTAACTAACTAGTGGTCTTGCGGCACTCAGAAAATTTGATTAGATATTTTATGCTTATTGGTTTGAATGGAAATAGTTATATTCAAAATAAACACATTCCTTACAGAAAGTAAAGGTAGCTTCAAGGAGAGCTTACATCTTATGATTGTGAAATGGTTGTGGTATTAAATTATATTTTTTCTTCGGATTTTACTAATGAAGACTTAAGAAGTATATTTCATCTTAAGAAATTAATAGATGAAAACAAAGTTGGTTTGGTTTGTTACAAATTTTCGCGCAAAGCTACTCAAGGGCTATCTGCACTAACCGTCCATAATTTAGCAGCGTAAAACTAGAGGGAAGGCAGCTAGTCATCACCAGAAACCGCCAACTCTTGGGCTACTCTTTTACCATCGAATAGTGGGATTGACCGTTACATTATAACGCCCATATAGATGAAAGGGCGAGAATGTTTGGTGCGAAAGGGATTCGAACTCGTGACCCTCAGATTACGAATCTAACGCCTTAACCCACCTGGCCCCACCGGGCCGAAAACAAAGTTGAACAAAGTAATTGCATAAATTTGAGCTTGTTGAAACAAAATTGGGAATTTTAAATAATGATAAGTTCCTTGGCCAGATGACCTTTGTAAGAGTTTGAATAGTAGGCAGAAACCCAAAAATTGGAAGTCGTCTAATGTTACTCCTATCTTCAAGGGAAGAAGTAGAAGTTGTCCCAGTAATTAAATACCATTAATTTTACATCAGTTGACGAAAAAGTTTTGGAAAGTCTGATTAAAGATGCTTTGCAAAGTCATTTAACAAAGTTTAGAATTTTATTGGATAATCAACATGGTTTCACTGAGCAAAAATCTTTTCTTACAATTATTTTGATATTTTTTTAAAAGGCTACTGCTTATTAGTATATTTGTGTTTTCAGATCGTATTTGACAAGGTACCACATAAAAGGCCTGTAAAAAATTTTCTCTGTAGATGTGGGGAATAGTTTAACTAATTGGATAGAAGAATGAATGGATGAAAGAAAGCAGAGGGTTGTTACAAATGGAGTTCAGTCAAACTCGATTAATATCATAAGTAGGGTACCTCAAGACTCAGTCTTAGGAACTTTGCTCTCTTTGAGTTACATTAATGATATAGCTGAAGCAATGGTCAATAAATTACACAAATTCACTGATGATATTAAAGGTTATGGGTGTTGCTAGCGATGAATGGAATGCTGCTGCTTTACAAAAGGATTAGTTCATTTAGTGAGTTTGGGTTTTAATTATAACAAATGCAAGATAATGCATTTTGGCTATCATAAATTGATTTATAAATATAATTCTAATTCGAATAACCTTAACAGTGTTATGAATGAAAGGAATTTCGTACAATAGTTGATAACGATCTTAAGCTGTCCAAGCATTGAGCTATTACTAATAGCAGGACAAACATAATTTTAGTTTGTATCTACAGAGATATTTCATACAAGTTTGAATAGGTAATAAGTGTATTGTATGAATCATCAGTTGAGCAGCCTTTTGAGTATTGTGTTCATTCTTGGGCTTCTTATCTTAGGAAAAACATTCAATTGTTGGAAAGGATTCAGAGTAGAGTTACTAGAATGATTCCTGGGATGGAGGTGTTGTAATACGAGAAGAAGTTGAAATCTCTCAAATTGTTTTCTCTTGAGCAAAGAACTGTTTGACTGAGCTGTTTAACATTGTTTAGGGAATCGACAGTATTTATATTTTTTCTTACTTAACGGCGAGAATAGAAGGGACACAAATATTAATTTTGACAAGGTAGGAGAGCTATCTTCAGCTACGACAATCTTATTTCTCTAATAGAGTGGTTGGTATTTTGAATGGGTTGCCTTCGGATCTTGTGTAGGCAGAAAATATAAATAATTTTCAGATAAAGCTTGATAACTATATGAATGATAAGGGCTGGATTTAAGATTTTTTTAAAGTACTTTTGGTTTAATATTGAGAATGGGACAGTCAAGATGGATCAAGAGTTCCATTGTTGTCCCTAGACATCATGATATGTAATATACTCGTACCTACTGATTATCCTTTCTTGGTGTAACTTGTGATACTTCTTATTTGATCTTTGGGTCCTACTTAGTCTTGGCGTTTCTTACCAATAAATTTGTATTGGATTCACACATAACAGTTTTCATGAACGTTATGAAGAGAGGCGATTTAAATTTGTAATTAATGGAATACTTTCGATTATAAATTTTGCAGTAAACCAGCTCATGATCATAGAGGTCTTTTCAAAGTTTGGTATACTAAAAAGAAATATTTTCTTTCTTTTCCGGTGGCTGTCAGCTGATGGCTTATCTATAGTTCTATAGCTGTGCTACATTAGTAACTAAAGACGTGTTACAGCCCCTAGTGAGATATTCATTGTTCGTGAAAACGTGCTTGAAGTTTTCAAGTGTTGTTTCAGTGTAATAAGTAGAGCGTGTGTCTCTGATTATAGGTTTAAACGGTTTGAAAAGCACCACTTTAACAACGAATTGGAAGATGAACACAAACGTAATCGCTTGTACGCTGTTTGTTTTCTTTAAACGAACAACAACAAACAAACATGGTGATAGATGTGATAGACATCTATCTAAAAAAAGAAACTAAACCTCAGTGGAATGGAAGAGACTTGGTGCTTTTAAGCTCTTTTAAAATTAATAAACAACAACAAATAACTCTAGCAGCATTCAAATATGGTGGACGTTTGTCTCGAAAAACTGAACCTCAATGAGATGGAAGAAACTTGGTGCTTTCCAGTTCTGTTAAAACGTAACATTTCGTATTCATCACTTATGCATGCTCACAAGCCGTTTCTTTTGTGTGGCCATAAAAGATACAAATTATCAAGTATCGTGTATTTTTATATGGCTATTACAGGTAACACGTCATAGAGATAAACACAAAGAGCAAAGTAAGATGATGTCAGTGTAGTGTTATCTATCATGCTATAAAACAATATTTTATAATATGTAAAAACAACATAATTATGTTTAAGAAACTTTCTTTTTAACGAATTGAATTACTTCGTCGAAAATTATGTCCACATAATTCGGTGCTTAATTGTTCATTGAAGTGTTGGTATAGAAGCCGTAAGTCTTACCAAGTTTTAACATGTTATACTTACTATAACTTTAGTGATTTAATTTAATCACTTCATTACTTCAATATCGATCTCAAGTAAAATTTATTCACGTGTCACACGAAACTGACCTCTTGAACGTATGTTAAAATGTGAAAGAATCTCATTTAATGCCAAAAACAATAGAATGAAATATATATGTAAAAACTGCTCGTTTGGGTTGAGAATCCTTTAATGTAGAGGAGCGAACAACGTTTTGACCTTCTTCGGTCATCGTCAGGTTTACAAAGAAAGAAAGAGGTAACTGACTGATAGCTGACCACATGTTTGAAGGAGGTTGTGTTACTGAGTGTAGGAATGCAAAGGGCATGCTTAGATGTTTAAATATATACATATATATATATACATTCGGTCATTCCCTCTTTCTTTCTGTGTGAACCTGACGATGACCGAAGAAGGTCGAAAAGTTGTTCGCTCTTCCATATAATAAAATTCTAAACCCAAACCAGCCATTTTTACATATATATTTTTTTCTACAAGTGGGTTCTCTCGACATCACTGATTAATAGAATGAAATACAGAGAATCTAGTAATTCCTTTATTTTTTCAATAATACAATTCTAAACGTTTATAGGTGTTAACATGTGACAACTGAAATAAGTATATATTTAATTTTATTGGCTTATTACCAGGTTGTGCTACAAGCACATCGTTCACTTTTGACAAACGAGCATGTATTCAAAGTTTGAGATAATTTTTTTTAAAAAGTTTTACTTTAATCTTTTTACAGTTTCACCGTTTTGACGTATCACACTTGAAACTGGATAATACACATCCACAAAGTTCATTACTGTGCAAAAGAAATATAGAATAAAAAGTCAGTTTTTGTTGAACAATAAATTTTATTAACATTATTATAAAAAAGTGTTTTGCGAGGCTCTACCATGAATGGGTAGACAGTTTTGCTTCTAGTTGTCCAGGAAAAATATTTTTATATCTATACGTCAGCTTATTATTTATTGAGCTTTTTATATGCGTATACATATATAAGTAATGCCTACAAATCTTTATTATTATTTTTTGTAAATATAATTTCTCTATATATCTACATTATTTAACATTTGTTTTATTCTGTAGATGTATTATCCAGTGTTACCTAAATTTATTGCACACAGTGTGTATTCTACGCTCTGTAAAGCACCACTGTATCCTTCCTTGTAAATCATTAAATTGTGGTGTTTATTGGTGATGTTTGAAGTACATTGGTTATGCATGGTGCCTGATGTTTTATAGTCTATATGATATTTAAAATGCATAGATTTCTCATAAATTGGTCACATTCACCAACATCGCTGATGTTACAACACACAAACACATTTTTAAAAGGAAACGTACGTTACAAATTCTTTCTTACCTTAATTTTTCACACCAGTTGTTAAAGAACAGATTACTCTAAACGGATGTACAAAGTTTGAAACCCACACGACAAAGCATTCATGAGTTATATTCTAAAATACAATATAATTAATTGAGTGGATCAACAAATTTATAACCTCTCTAACATCTTTCCTCAATCTCAAAAATACCCCCATCAAATCAAAAGATTTGTCAGTTTTAGCCACAAGTTGAACGGTAATGGATTTGACAGCTCTATCAGACATCCATTCTTGCCTTCAAAGTGTTTTAATCTCTAAAACAATCATCTAAGGTGTTAAAGTACTTTACTATGTTTGATGTAATAATTATGTAAACGAACCAGCAACGAATCGAAGGACCGCTCATAATTGCACAAACAAAGATGACAATTTTTGTTTGTGATACCAGCAAAAAACACTTTATTCACTTTATGAAACTAAATTGTATTCATTCTTGTTTGCCGACGGTTTTCGTTACAATGATTTCATTTTCTAATGGTATTAATTTATTCTACATTGGTTGTATCACGAGACACTTCTTAAAAGAAAACCCAGATGTGAAGATGTAATTTGTTAAAACTGATAACTACAGTGAATATTTTATTTCATTAAAAAGAAAAAAAATAATTGCAAAATTTTCTTACAAAATGGTTTATTCATTTACTAAAATTATAATTCGTTTATTATTTTTCTAAAAGACTTCTAGAGTATAGGTTTAAGGCAGTGCCCACAATGCTTATCAATTAACTTAATAATCCACCACTTACAAGTATAATTAATGTTTGTATCCCTAAACACCTTTAATGGTATACATTTTCCAAACGTCTAAGAGTGTGTGTTTTCTTATAGTAAAGCCACATCGGGGTATCTGCTGAGCCCACCGAAGGAAATCGAATCGCTGAATTTAGCGTTGTAAATCCTTAGAAACGTCTAGGAAATAAAAAAGTAAATACTTATTTTGCGAAGTATATATATTAATTTAACTATTAAGTTTTATTTTAAGATATTCTTAAAAATGATAACATGTTGAAAAAGGTTTGCAGTTTTGCACTTGAAAATTACGACAACAAATCAGTTTCTTATATATGAAACAGCCGCACGAATAGTTCACTCTGTAAATTCGTGCTACAACAGGGTTTTTTTTTTATAGGTTTTTGAATTTAGCGCAAAGCTCCTCGAGGACTATCCGTCCCTAATTTAGCAGTGTAAGACCAGAGGGAAGGCAGCTAGTCACCACCATCCACTGCTAACTCTAAACGAATAGGGGGATTGACCGTAACATTATAACGCCCCCACAGCTGAAAAGGGGGGAGCATGTTTGGTGCGACCCGGAGTCGAACCCGCCACCCTCAGATTACGAGTCGAATGCCTTAACCCACTTGGTCATGCCGGGCCTTGTGCTAAAATAAACTAAAACTAAAACAGTATATACTATTTATAAAGATCCAGTTTTCTTATTGATGTATTCTTGGCCAATGTTGCTGAAGAGAAAGTGGAGTTTTACGAAACCGGTTTAACTCGATGATAAGTAGGTAATCGAACAGTACACCGGAATTTACTTTTTATCTTAAACAAATTCATAATTTTGGCCACGGTAGAAGAAAAAAATTCAGTGATTTCGTATACCAACGGTTTTAAATAGTTAGCCTAACTGACTGCTACTGAAAGATTCATGATTATTGTTTGCCCAAAGAATATGATCACAAGGTAAATATGTGTAATTTGAACTGAAAGATATTTGGTGACACTAGCTTCATATTGACTTATTACCAGTGTTCTATTGCTCCCTAAAGGCAAAAGAAACACGAAACATGGGTATATGCCTATTTCAAGTGCTAAATGCACATAATATCTGGAATTTTTAACTTTGAAAAGTCTCATAAACAGCTTAAATTTATAGCTTATATCTTCCATTGATTCTACTGCACCCTATAAGTCAAAATAACCAAAAGTTCAAACATTTGTTGGTTCGTTTGTTGGAATATTTAAAACAAAATGTGAAAAAATACAATTTCAATACGATTCTCAATATGAGATCGTCTCTACGTCTTACCACCCTCCAAGAGGCTGCAATATTTTAAGAATTATTTTGATTTATTTTTTATCTTTTTCATATTCTTCAGGCTGAATATGTCGCCATGTACAAACACTGTATGTAAATGTTTTTGATAAATTAGCCTTGTTCAGGGAAAGAGCTCAAAAAATAGTTACAACCTTTCCATCAACTGTCTCTGTTTCCATTTGAGAAGCCAAATTATCAGTCTCTGAATTTGTAAAAAATCTATTGCAACATTCTTTCCTAATTTCCCTGTTCCCATTCTTTTTCTTGACATCGCTTTGCGATTTCTCTAGTTATTTTGTCTATCTTTATCACACACACACACTTCATCTGCTATAGTATCACGAAATATCCATTTCCCTCGAGCATTGTTTTCAAGACAGAGTTTTTCCTTTTCAAGTGGCCTGGCGAAGACATGTGGTTAAGGCTCTCGAATCTTCATTTGATGGTTACTGGCTCAAATCTCTGTTGAACCAAATATGCTCTCCATTTCAACCGTGGGGGCCTTATTATGTGACGGTCAATCTCATTATTCGTTGGTAAAAAAGTATCCTAAGACTTGGCGGTGGGTAGTGATGACTTCTCTGTAGTCTTACACTGCTAAATTAGGGACGGCTAGCGCAGATAGCCCTAGTGTAGCTCTGCGCAAAATTCCAAAGAAAATCTTCTCGAGTATTGAAGTTTTGACATTGTGCAGCTTTACTACTAGTTTTTCGTACTTTAAGTAAATAATCAAGCAGTTACAAATACGATCATATTTTTGGAATGTATCTAATCCTTTTCAGAGTATTATTTCTTGGCACTTGTGTATACAGTAATGTTAAAATAATAAATAACACACAACGTTAAAATAGGTATACAATTAAAAACGTTATTTTCAGGAGAGAATTGCCTCATATAATCGTGTCTCATTTACACGCTTTTGTTTGGTTAAATAAGACACATGATTCATGCATAGGCATGCAATTCCCGTGTGAAAATTCTGGATATCACCCATAACTTTCGGACCTTCATTTCTATTTAATAATACATGATTATTTTCAATACTTAACTATTTCCAAGGATTCTCGAATATTATTAGCTGTAACACACCTTTTAACTGAGATAATACCACAGTATTTCCTGCAATTCCGCGTATTGTGTTTTATGTACATGTTCTGCTGTGACTAAATTTTCAATAGTTGTATTTTTACGAATCTTTTATGATCGATTAAACGATATTTTATATATTTCTGTATCTTCCAGTAATTGTTTGTTATCTGAAGTATTACCTTTTACTATTTTGGGTTGATTGCTTATCATTATTATGTTGCTAGATGTTGTTTTATATTCCATAATTATAATAACGAATGATTCTTCCTAGCATTTCAGACTTTTTAACAACTGATTTCCCTCAACAGAAGCTCTAGCAGAATATAGCTCTTGTCATGAGTTCTCGAAATGTGTTCTTGCTCCGCGTAAATCTCTTTCACTATGGATAAAATATTTTGAGAACAAAAATGAGTAAATAATGTTAAACAATTAAACAAGTGATTATATAATCTAGTAAAACAGAAGTGTTCCTGCTCTTTGACAAACTCTCACTATGGAATTAGAAAAAGAGTTATGAAACTGTAAAGAACGTGCAATTATGTAGAACACGTATCAGTACTGGGATAGAAATGTAACTAAGAAATTAGTATTGAGTCAAAATTGGAAATTGATATCCACCAGTCGACCTTTAGCCAGACATACTTACATGGTTTTAAATTGTTGTTATTAGTAAAACCCTGCCCTATTTATGTCGTTGTGGAAATTTATACAGTTATTTGAATATTGTAAAGCTGCTATAAGTCAGACAAAAACTAACGGTGTTCTGTAAACGTAAAATTAAAACCTGAATTTATGAAAATACTGGAGCTGTAATGTAACTATAGTGTTATGAGAATATTTATATCACTGGAGTATTTATATCACATTCTATGACTAAGACCATATTCAAAATATTCGATAGCTGTAAAAAGAGCTTTTAAAATGTGTGTAATATTATTTAGAATTTTATTTTTAATACAAAATAGTATAATACTGTTATATCTATGCTTGTTTAATGTTTATAATAATCATACTACTATTTGTTTATATGCCAGCAGTTGTTTACATGAATGTAAAACATTTGCAGTAATTGATATCGTTGTAACTATTTTATAATTATTTGTATCACTTCAAATGAATCACGGGCTAAGCGTGGACCAGGGACTAACGTGCCGGTCTGTGAAAGTATAGAGAATATGAAAAAAAGGCAAGCAATATATTACACAGGTTTAAACAGGCTTTTAGGACATTTTGCCTAAAGAAAGGGGTCTTTGATTAATCTGATGTTTCCATACTCATGGCAACAAATATGTAAAGGTACAAAAATCAATATTATCTATATATTTAAACAATGGTTTGGTTTGAATTTGATACAAAGCTGCACGAGGGCTATTTACGCTGGCAGTCCCTAATATACAAGTGAGAGACTAGATGGAAGACCCATGGCTGAAAGTACGAAAATGTTTGGTGGGAGGGGTTGGAGTTGCGTTGTGCGTGATGAAGCTTACTGCCTCTTTTCACTTTAAGTTTTTAGAAGTTCCTGTGAAAATTTTGTAAAGGAAGATTGTTTCATTAAATTGTAAGAAGTGTAACTACGAAGATGAAAACAGAAATTTTAATCCAGAGTGAGAGGAAGATTTTGCATTCACTGATAAAGAAGGTAAACCTTTCTGTCTTGTCTACAATAAAATAATACTTTTTCAAAGAGACATATTGTCTAAAAAACTTCAGCTACGATTACGATCTTAAAAGAGAGTAAATACGTTCTCTGAAATAAAAGACCACAAACTGGAAGAATACAAAGATAAATTACAAGGACTGCTTGATAATTTCCTAGACAGGTTTGAGGATTTGCAGAAGCTGAAGTCCTGTTTCGCCTTTCTTGTAAATCTATTCATGGTTGATGTGACCAATGATGATTGTCCAATTCTTGAACCTCCAGTTACACAGTCATCTGCTATGGAAATGTAACTAATAGAACTACAGGAGAACCTGGGTCTAAAGATAATCCATAAATTTCATTCTCCAACTTAGTTCTGGAAGCAAGTTCCAGAAATAAAATATCCTGAAGTGAAAAAAACCAGTGTTCGACTCATCTTGATTTTTAGCACAACGTACTGCTATGAATCACTCCACTCTGTAATGAAGTTTGTGAAGCCAAAGCATCATACGATCCTTACAAATCAACACCTGACGGAGCTAATTCGTACAGCCTTGACAACATATCAGCCGGGATTTCAACAACTCACAAACAAAATAGAAACTCACAAAACCTCTACCAGCAGTAAATATCCTGATAATTGTATCAATATTTGTATGTGTCAGAAGAATATTATGATAAGACTAAAATTTTGTAAGGTGGTATCTGATTAAAATATCTCTAATTTTATTGTTTTACATATTTTCATTCATGTTTCAACCAAATATTTACTAAGACAAATAAATATCGTTAAAAGTATCTGTTTTTACCCTTTCATTTTTATTTTGGAAGAGTTTGAGAGTCTCATCTAATGTTAACGAAATGTAAATTTGCATATTTTTTCTCAGATGTTTTCGCCGTTCATTACCGTATAAAATACGTTCAATACAATTAAAACAATAATTATCCAGAATTTTGAAAACATTTGGTATATATATGTACTTTGTGATTATTAAACCTCATGCAAATTAACAGTTTAAAGACTATATAAATTAATAAATATTATTACGTACATATGTTTCTTAATATTTAATGAATTTTATGTAACAAAATGTAACAATAAAAACGTGTGTGTAATATCTCTTCATGTTTTTCCGTCTCTCACACAACTGAAGTTTATTGTATGTGGCGCTTACATTAAGCAAGTTTGGCCACCCCTGGTCTAGTCGAAAGCTACAGTACCAGACTTTATTCTGTAAACCCTTTGAGCTGAGAACCTGTAATCTTCATTACGAAAAAAGCATTCTTTCCAATATATATTTATTTATATCTAATACCTCAGAAACACTAAGCTGATTAGTATACGCTCCCTGTGCCTCGCCATACCGTACACCACACAACGAATAACTGAAAACAAATTGACGAAAGAATAGCAGTTTCAAGATTTTCTACGTGAAACAAATTTTCTTTTTAATTTCGCACAAAGCTACTCGAGGGCTATCTGTGCTAGCCGTCCCTAATTGAGCAGTGTAAGACTAAAGGGAAGGCAGCTAGTCATCACCATCCACCGTCAACTCTCGGGCTACCCTTTTATCAACGAATAGTAGGATTGTGCTTCACATTATAACGCCCCCACAGCTGAAATGGTGAGCATGTTTGGTGTGCCTGGGATTCGAACCCGTGACCCTCGGATTACGAGTCGCATGCCTTAACGCGCTTGGCCATGCCGGGGCTTACGCGTAACAAGACTAATAGACTTCGCACATATTTTACAAAAGAATATTTGACTACAAACACCCACACAAACACGTATCAATTTAAAAACTGATTAATATTTTAACGATTAGGTGTTTTGTTTTGCGTAGTATGTGACACATTTCTGCGAATATTTGTAGCAATGGCTTTCGGTACCTAAAAGTAATAAATCGTTCTAAATATGAATTTCTTTTTTTCCTATCGAGTCTCCGTTAATTTCTAAACCAGAACGACTGTTCGTCATTTGCTAGAAAATGCACGTGATACATGTAGATTTGCAATTAATATAATGCTCTAGCGTCAGATGTCAGTTTCTAACATAATTTGCAGAAAGGAAAGTAATGCGAGAATGCCTCGCAAAGGCATTCACGCAGCAGTTAGTGAAATAGAAAATACCACTTTAAAAACATAAATTAGAGAATGACTTACAATGCTATTAAAGCTTGCATTGATTTCTACTCAAAAAAATTTACATCTGTTTATTGTTTTTCTACCATACTTACTAATTGCAATATTTTTTTTAATGAATCAGTCTAAGTCAAGAATACAAACGATATTTGTTTGTGTCGACGATAGAATAGTATATTTCAGTATGAGACAGACTGTGACTTATTACACCAGTGAACAATAAATTTTGTTTCTTGTTTTACACGGTGGATTCTTGTTTCCCGCGTGCCACTGGTGTGGATATTATTGATAGTACCAACGTCCACTGTTACTTCCGTTGAAAAGGAAAAATAACGAAAAATAAGATGAATGGTTTCAGATTATCTGAAAATGACACATTGAACTCTTGAGAAAATACAGTATACGTATTTACATACATGAAGAAAAGATTTAAAAAAGGAAAAATATTAGTCGGAGATACGGTTCGCTTTTGTCTTTTAGCAACTGAAAACACTATTTTTTCCTGAGTACACATCGTATTAAATTTAAGTAATGACGACACAGGTATGGCCTTGCAGGTCATGGGATCGAAACGCATTGTTAAATTTGCTCACCATTTAGGCCGTCTGGGTGTTATTAGGTAAAAGTGAATCCCACCATTCATTAGTAAAAGGAAGTACAGTAGTTAGTTGTAGGTGTTGTTGAATTTCTTCCTTCCCTTTGGCTTATCACCTTAAAAGTATTAATGCTTAAACTGTGAGTAACTTTGCGCAAAGATCAACAGACAAAACAAAACGAGAAGAAAAGTGTGACTTTTGTGTTATGTGAAACAACGAAGACATTTTATCTGAATAAATATTTTAAATATAGCATACGTGCTGCATAAGAAGATTTATCATCTCTCTCTTATTATACAAGTAGTTGTGTAAAACTTTGGTGATTCGCAGTGGGTTTTCATTGAAAGAAAATAACAACATTGTAATACGTAAGGATAACAAAGAATACACAACAACAATACTGTAATATAATACGACAACAATGCAGCACACAACAACACCAATGGTATAATCAGTGACAACAGTGCAACTCTATCCAAGCAAGGAATAAATACTAATGTTATTGTCGTTCCATTCATCACCGTTCAATAAAAACTGCCAGTTCTTAGTTTATTTACATAGCAAAATGCTGTAAAAGACTCTTAGGGGATTAGGAGATAGGAAAAATCAACATTTTATATTAGAAAAATTGGTGATACTAATACTTTATGGCCCGGCATACTGAGGGTGGCGGGTTCAAATCCCTGCCGCGCCAAACATGCTCGCCCTCCCAGCCGTGGGTGCGTAATAAAGTGACTGTCAATACTACTATCCGCAGGTAAAACAGTAGCCCAAGAGTTGGCGGTGGGTGGTGAGGACTAACTGTCTTCCTTCTAGTCTTACACTACTAAATTAGGGACGGCTTGCAAATGTAGCCATCGAATAACTTTGTGCGAAATTCAAAAACAAACAAACAAATTCTTTTTGGTATTATGCCCAAAGCTTCATACGTGCTTTTCTCACCATTGGTGTCGAAACCAGTTTTTTTATCAGTGTAAGTCCACAGGCGTTAGTTTGCTTAAAATTAACTAAAAACCAACAAAATGGGTTATCTGTGTTTTGCTCACCACGGGTATCGAAACCCAGTTTCAAGCGGTGTGAGTCCATCTACATACCGCTGTGCCATTGGCTGGCGTCTGCAGACATACCGCTGAGGGGCAAATTGTAGTGACTATCAAATTACAATCTATGTATCAATTAGTTTTAGACAAAAAATAATTATTAATAATAAGAAACAGATAGATAATTTCATTGAGACTCTTTAGAAACATTATAATATACACACATACATCTGTATATATCTTCAAAATAGATAATGAGCGTATTTCAACGTAATTATTAAAAATGAAATATATTTAACACACTTTTACGCGGTTAAGTCAATACAACGAACTAACCTAACTAAAATTTATTACATGCTCGAAACCATTTTGTTTTACGTTTAATTCATGTTGAATCATTTCTTGTTTCACGTAAATTCCTGTTGAGCCATCTCTTGTTTCACGTAAATTCCTATTGAACCATCTCTTGTTTCACGTAAATTCCTATTGAACCATCTCTTGTTTTACGTAAATTCCTATTAAACCATCTCTTGTTTTACGTAAATTTCTGTTAAACCATGTCTTGTTTCACGTAAATTCCTGTTGAACCATCTCTTGTTTCACGCAAATTCCTATTGAACCATCTCTTGTTTCACGTAAATTCCTATTGAGCCATCTCTTGTTTCACGTAAATTCTTATTGAACCATTTCTTGTTTCACGTAAATTACTTTTGAACTATCTCTTATTTCACGTAAATTCCTATTGAACCATCTCTTGTTTTACGTGAATTCGTATTGGACTTTCTTTTGTTTTACGATGAGCTTCTCTTGAGTATATCCTCGAATTTTCCAAGTAATACGGTTACTTTTTATTTTAGGCCTGGCATGGCCGGGCGCGTTAGGGCGTGCACTCGTAATCCGAAGGTCGCGGGTTCGCGCCCGCGTCGCGCTAAACATGCTCGCCCTCCCAGCCGTGGGGGTGTATAATATAATGTGACGGTCAATCCCACTATTCGTTGGTAAAAGAGTTGCCCAAGAGTTGGCGGTGGGTGGTGATGACTAGCTGCCTTCCCTCTAGTCTTACACTACTAAATTAGGGACGGCTATCACAGATAGCCCTCGAGTAGCTTTGTGCGAAATTCCAAAAAACAAAAACAAAAAAACAAACTTTTTATTTTTTCTTAAATATTCGACTAATTGTATCAAACTGTTAAACATAATATACCAGCAGAGGACACCACTATATCAACAAAACTTTTGAAGAGTAAATGCGTCATGTTAACGACTGACAGAACAGCATTTATGAGCAAAGAGTTGCATATAAAGTAGATGTAATTTTCGTAAAAAGCCATTAGATGTATTACATGAAAATTTAATCTCAAGGGATTAAGTCCAATAAATTGCAGAATGTTTCTGCTTTTTTATCGATGTTGTGTTGAAATAAACGCTGATGTTTTTTTATAATGGAAATTTGATATCTTGAGATTGAAATGTCACGTGCCAATTTTATTGCGAAATATTTCAAACCTAACGAAAGAGGCGAGTCGATACTGCGTATTTCTTGGCTACTTCAAAAGCATGGTTTTGATTACTACGATTGTTATGGTAATTTATATCCATGTCTGTCTACAGAACCTGGGAAAATAGACGCCAAGTACGGCCAAAAGGCTAACCTAACAGTCTATAGATTTTCAAGCTGCGCATTTGTTCCTTTTTTGAAGCTTTATGTAATATTTGAGGGTTGCGGGTCAAATTTCCCTTACATCAAATATGCTCGTCCTGTCAGCCCAGATGTTATAAAGTGAAGGTTAATTCCTCTGTTTCCTGGTAAAAAGAGTAGCCTAAGAATTGACAGTTGATGGTGATTACTAGCTACCTTTCCTTTAGTCTTACACCAGTGAATTAGAGACCTTTAGGGTCGATGACCCTCGTGTAGCTTTTCGCGAAATTCAAAACAAATAAATATTTTCAACTCGATGGTTTTCAAGAATATCATGCTACAATTTTCATGGAGAATACAAAATATATTTTCTGTAATTTTCAGTGTTGTTTTATAAGTTAGCTAATAATAAAAAACAAATGTTTCAAATCCCTAATAATTTCATTACTACATTTAATCACAGGAGCTATTATTAATAATCAGCCTTTAATTATACGATTAATTATAACTACACTCATACTGATTTTATCTTTGACTCTAGTCCATCAGTGACACAGTGAACTTACAACGCTAGAAACTGGGTTTCCATGCCTGTGGAAAGAAGAGCAAAAATAGCCTAATGTGTAACTTTTTGTGTAATTAAAAAATAAACAAACAACAAACTAAATCTTTGACCAACAAGTTTAAACAAATACGAACAGTTTTTTCAGGAACACGAAGCACACGCTTTTAAATAAGATGTAAAAATATTTAAAAATAATTCCTTATACAGAACTATTTCCAAATGTTATTTATTTTTAACTTCTTCGTAATAGCGTACAGCTAAAGAGTTACATATTAGAGTTCGTTATATTGAAATATTTTCTTTTCTTTATAACATTTTAAGTTCTTACAATAAGAATGTTTAAAATATTGTCATAGTATCTTTGATCGATTTTACATCCAACGCAACAAAAATACCTGAACATTTACTGTTAGAAAAATCAACTAGCAGCAGTCTACTACGTTCTTATTAATGAAACTTTGCAGAATGAACGGTAGCTTCCTGTTGTGGAGACACAAGTGTAGAGGACAACGTTTTGAAAGTCTTCACTTGTGTCTCCACAGCAAGCAGTTGCCGTCCATTCTACAAAGTTTCATTAATAAGAATATCGTTATTTTCCATTTACTTAAATACAAATTTTAGAGTAATAGCTGCAATTAGACGTCAAAGAAAAAAACTTAAATTTTTCTGGCTCTCAGCGGAACAGCCAGTCGTCATAGAGCAAAATTACGTAAGGATCCTTAGCTACTTTTAATAATTTTGGCAGGGAGCTCTAAAGAGACGCTGTGTAAGTACATCCAAACAGTAGAATAGAAAGTTGCCCCTGCGTTGGTTCTTCAAGGGTTAAAATGAAACGTTCATTGACATATCAAGTATGCCATGTCTGCCCTAACTTGCTGTTTAGGGACCAACTAGAATATGGAAAACATCTTACATTCTTAAATATTTAAGGATATTGATGTCAGTTCTTGACTTAAGCCAATGCTATATTGAACTTCTTACTACATGCCCACAATTCAGAAACTTTAAAATATAAGAAATAAGGAAATACCTTTCTTATATTTGGAGCAGCCTCTTTATTTAAAGCTTCTAGAACACTTACTTCACTGTTTATTTATGTGCTTCGCCTATTCTTGGATTGGTTTGGGTTGTTTTGAATTTAGTGCAAAGCTATAAAAGAGATATTTGAGCTAGATATCCATATAAGTGAAGACTAGAGGGAAGGCAACTAGTCTTCATCACCAGCCAACAACTGTTGGGATAATATTTGACAAAATAACAATAAAACTCGTAGTCACATTACAACAATTTCACCTTTGAAAGGACAAACATGTTCGGTGGGACGGGAAATTCGAACCTGCCACCCTCAGATTGCGAGTCAAGCAAGCATCCTAACAACCTGACCATGTCGAACTACTTAGTTTGGGATCTACTTTTACAGAATCCAATCTAAGGGCGTGGTGGAATTTAATGTATTGACATAATTAATATATTTGCACTAATATGGTAGAGGAATTCAATGTATTGACATAATTACTATATGAATAGTTTGCACCAATAGAGTAAAGGAAGTCAATGTATATATTTTTATTTTACATGCAAAAACGGCTCGTTTGGGTTGAGAAAATATTTTACATAGAAGAGCGAACAACGTTTCGACCTTCTATGTAAAATATTTTCTCAACCCAAACGAGCCGTTTTTGCATATAAAATTCTCAACAAGTGGGTTTCTCGACATCACCGAAGTCAATGAATTGACATAATTAGTATATTTGCACTGATATGGCAAATTAATTCTTGTCTTCTTCGTCTTACCCATCAGTAACGTAAGTGCCCATATACGCATTAAGCACACATATAAATTATTATTCCTATTAATTTGCTTATTTTGAATTTCACGCAAAGCTACCCGAGGTCTATCTGTCCCTAATTTAGCAGTGTAAGACTACAGGAAAGGCAGCTAGTTATCATCACTCACTGTTGAGCTACTCTTTTACCAATGATTAGTGGGATTGGCCGTAACTTTATAAAGCCCCCAAGGCTGAAAGGAAGAGCATGCTCGGTGTGACGAAGATTCAAACCCGCAACCTTCAGATGACGAGTCAGGCGCCCTAAACGCTTGGCTATGCTGAGCTGTTATTCCAATTATAGGAATTGTCTCTTTTTCTTCAGTGCAACTTCATGTTTTGTGTTTCGATTGCTTAGAGTGACCGCTGATAAATTAGATAATGGTGTTTCCTTCTTTGGACCACCTTTAACTGAGTCAGTTGCTATATAGCAGCTCCATCAGGAATGGAGCTAGCTGCTTTATTTCTCTGAAGCTATAAATTTTGTACGACTAAATACCAGTAATCTAAAAATAACTGCCTGCAACCATCTATGTCTTTATATGAATTATGTGGATGCTTAAGAGACGAAAGAGTTTTTTTAAGGAAAGAGTGCAACTGTAAAAATTACATAACACATTTTCAGGCCCAAGATAAAAATTAATTTCTTTCTAGAGTACAGATCAGTTTAAACCTTCTTTCAGCAATCTGAGTGAAACTTATAACAAAATATAATTTCTATACAACTGTTTTTTTTCTTTTATAAAATTCTAGTTTTTGCACTTGTTAAATGTTGCTTTTAGTTTATTAAATGCAATGCATTTGATTATACATATATATGTGTGTGTGTTATGCTTTGAAAATTTGTGGTCAGATATTAAACTTAATTTACAGAAAACCATCAAGCTTACAATACGATAAGGGTCTGTATGTTTGTTTTTTGAATTTCGCACAAAGCTACTCGAGAGCAATCTGTGCTAGCCGTCCCTAATTTAGCAGCGTAAGACTAGAGGGAAGGCAGCGAGTCACCACCACCCACCGCCAACTCTTGGGGTACTCTTTTACCAACGAATAGTGGGATTGACCGACACAGTGTAACGTCCCCATGGCTAAAAGGGCGTGCATATTTGGCGCGAAGTGGATGCGAACCTGCGACCCTCAAATTACGAGTCGCACGCCTTAACACGCTTGGCCAAGCCGGGCCCATGTGTCTGTATCTATATGAGTAGGTAGTTTCTTCAATATTGATCACAATGCGTTTTAAATCGTAAATAAAACGAAAGTACTAGCTTTCTTGTTACAATTATTTACGTGTGGAGTGGTGTTATATAAATGTATGCCTCCCAGCGGCTCAGCGGTATGTCTGCGGACTTACAACGCTAAAACCGGGTTTCGATACCCGTGGTGGGCAGAGCACAGATAGCCCATTGTGTAGCTTTGTGCTTCATTCCAAATAACAACTATAAATGTATCGTGGAATATTTTATTATGAAAACAAGAATATACTACTTTAAAATTTATATGTATAAACAGACAACTACATCTAAGTATAATACTTTTTGCATTAGCAATGAGTTACAGAAAGTGTGTTCAGGAGAAAGAGAAGAGCCCAATGTACATTAAACACCGAGTAAAAACAAAACAATTAATGAATAATGTATTCATACCTATGCAACATGTTTAGGCCTAGAGAAGTAGATAATGAATAATGTATCCGTACATGTTTAGGCCTAGAGAAGTAGAGAAGTGGTGCTGTGAAATGAAAAATTGCTTGTTATCCTTGTTCTTACATGTTTGATGAGTTGAATTTCAATTGCCAAGTCTCTGTTTTAAGCACTTGATCGTCATTAGTTTTTGTGTTTCACACGTGTTTAAGTGTTGACTAAAACTTGAAGTTTGTATCAGTGACAACCTTCAATTGGGAATTAAATATTATCCTCAAATCAGGCACTTTTCTCCAAGGCATGTTGTTCACGAGCTCGTTCACTGTGAAGAAGAATATTAGGTAGGTGACGTCATGCAGTCTTTCTCCTTGGGGATAGAAGAGTCGAGATAACTATGTCAGAAAATGTGTTGGTTCAAATCTTTGCAGTTCTTGTTGTACACTATATTTTATCTTCATAATAGGCCAAAAAGATGGAAAACTGCATGTAGCAATTTTCTCTTGGAAAACAGCTTTTAAGGTTTTAAGCTCTGAAAGAAAAAGTACATTAGTTCTACAGAATACTCAAAATACTATTTAGAGTTTGCTTTTAATAGCTATTATTTCGTTTTATAAATACAATATTTACATATATTTAAGTTATTTTCGACAGAGAACACAGAATATCTTTTTCTATCATTTAAGTTTCATTATCTGAAAGAATCGAATAAACCTTAATTAGGAGGGCTGAAATGCTAGGTTCAGATTATTTTGCTTGGAATCACTATTTTTACTAACCTGTGTTATCTAGTTATCTACTCAGATGTGAAGTAAAATCTCACAATTAATACATTTTAATCCAGGATAAGAAATCTAGCATTTCTATCTCATTTTATGTCCATAGGTAAGAAAGACTAACTCTATAGAATAGTCTGCTATAACATTTCGCTTAAAAAGTATCGTATAAAGTGTCAGAAAACTTTCTAAAGTAAGCCTCACCTCTATCAATGATAATGTGGTAAATTTAGACGAAACAGACTCTACTCCAGGGATAGAATATGTTCGCTTAATAACACGAGATTCAGTAACTGAGTTCGTGGAACTACGTAAAGAGGCTGGATACAATGTAGGACACAGGTGAACAATATTTGTTATTCACAATAACACAAATCGTTTGTGCATTTTTTTCTCAACGATGAACCATTGGTTTTGATCAGACATAACTTCTTTGACTCAATCGAAAAGGTACATTAGGCTGTATATTTTTTGTGTTACCTACTTCAAATGAAAAGTCAGGTTTACCTATAGTGACTAGAGCTAACCACGTGACTGGAAAATTTCTAAGTCGTAACCTCAGTAAATCTCCTGACTCAACATTGGAGGATAGTCATGTCGACACTCGTACAGAATATGTAATACTACAGTCGTATATTCCCTTCCCCACCTAAGAACAAACCAGGTGTTTCTTCAAGGGAACGACAATGAACAATAAAAGCTGGTGAGTATTCATTGTCAATAAAGTCGTGTGAAAACTGAACATATTCAGAATAATTTATCAAATTCTTAAAACACAATTTTAAAATAGAAGAATAGAAAATAAATAAGACGCTTGCATACCACAATAACTGTGTGTCTGTGTGTATGTATGGAATTTATGTTAATTGTTCTAAATCGTGTTTAACCGAATGGAGTTGTCACTGCGAAGAAATATCTTTCATTATAAAAGTTCCGTTGAAGTAGCCTCTCAGTAGTTCAGCGGTATTCTGTGGACTTACACGCTAAAATTCGGGTTTCGATACCCGTGGTGGGCAGAGCACAGATAGCCCATTGTGTAGCTTTGTGATTAATTCAAAAACAACAAAAACATCCGTTGAAGTGCCGCAAGTTTATAGTGTGAGGATCTTCAGTCTTATTAGTTATTTTGGGCAAGTAGACGAAGAAATTTCTGAATGGATATTTATATATACAGGGTGTCCCAGAAGTCGCGCACCATACGTACATATAATAATGTCAAAGGATTAGCACTGCAACCCTCAACAAAGTAAAAGACAGTTTTATAAAGAGAATTGATGAATGTATCAAAGCAGAGGGTGAACAGTTTGAGCATCTGTTATGATTATTATCAATAAAATTGTTATTCATATGTATTAACATAAAAATTTATATGGTGCGCGACTTCTGGGACACCCTGTATATATAATTTTTGTCTTATGTTTAAAATTTTATGGCGAGATAAATTTATGAATATTTTCTTCGAATATTTGGATCAAGTGATTTATGAAAACACCTTAAACTTGTATAAGTAAAGATTATTCAGCAAATGCGTATAAATTTTTACTTTAAATTTTATTCATTTGGTTATGTGTGCTCATAAAACTTAAGAACAGTGGATGTAATGCAATCAAATATACTCTCAAATCCAGGGTTAAAGCACGTTTTATCGTCACCTTTACATCTCTACAAAACTTATTACGTTGATACTTTTAATGCTAGCATGCAAACCGTTTGTTCTGTTCTTAACGTGCATCCTATCTGGTTCGAAATGAATGAAATCACAGACGTAGATATCTGTTGTTTTTTCTTCAAAGAACAAACAACTGTGTGAACCAAACCACGTGGTCAACTGAAGTTTTATTTTATCACTGCTGTAATGTTTTTCATACTAGATATTTTTCACTGACGATTTTCTAATGGAAAATAGACTAATTCAGGGATTTATAAAATAAAACAAAATATTGATGAACGCGTTACATGAATTATACAGAGCGAACTAATACTTCTGTACCGTTGTTTTAACCAGCACAAGAACGGTTTACATTTTCTTCGTTTGCTTTTATTAAAAATGTACAAAACTCAAAATTCGGTTAATTTAAAAACACCTCTTTTTTTCCCAATATCTTTCGAAAACGTGATAGAATAGAACAGACCATTTTGTGGCGAGTATTGATTTATTTTACTGCAAAACATTTTTGTTCTGGATTGAACTTTTGACATATTTTCTGTTTGTACACTTCCATATAGATTCTCTGCAGCAAACACTTGTAAAAACTGTAGCTTTCATTGAACTGGATTAAATGGATTAGTAAACCGCAAACAACATATTGGTGTTAAATGCATAACGACTGTACGGCTAATATCTTTATACCAGTGACTTGTGAAATATGTCAACAGCTCTGCAGCACATTATTGATTAAGAAATATCTTATCTGCTCAGGAAAACAGAATCTTACAAACATAATATTTATGTTATTTGGATTATTTCTCAACAGTCTCTCTGAAGTTAAAATTAAAAAGAACATTTCTTTTGTGATAAACTGCATTTTTACTGTAGTTAAATAGATAGGTAGATTTTTACCGTCTGTATGTTTATCTATCTATTATATCTTTTTATGTTTGCTGCGGGCAAAGCTGTGCTGTGTATATAAATGTAACGTTCGTTATAACCGTTAAGACTTTTATCCTTACCAAAGTTACGACTGTTTTGAGTATATAGCTTTGTCTTGAGCGGGTTTATTTGAAGATATATCTGCGTTTTAATAACGTATATGTGTTGCAAATAATCAAGCACTAGGGCTTTGTAACTTTACGGAATTGGCTAAAAATGTTTAGAAACGCGAATCTTAAATGTTATTATCGGCTGAGACTTTATAGGGCTTAAAAATTTGAAAATGACGTCACTGGTGGTTTATTTATTTAGAGTATAGATTATATGATGAGAAGAAGAAATCAACTACGATACTCTAACACTGTGCAATAACATAAGCGTATATTTTTTTCATAAAATGCAACCAGGATACTCTACATTTGTACAATTCTATACACATGTTTTTATAAAGTACACCAGGATACTATAAAACTGTAAATACTACATTCGTATATTTCTTTAGCAACGAGAGAAGCATTTGTTTGTTTATTTTGGAATTTCGCACAAAGCTACTCGAGGGCTATCTGTGCTAGCCGTCCCTAATTTAGCAGTGTAAAACTAGAGGGAAGGCAGCTAATCATCACCACCCACCGCCAACTCTTTGGCTATTCTTTCACCAACGAAAAATGGGATTGAACGTCACTTTATAACGCCCTCACAGCTGTGAGGGCGAGCATGTTTGGCGCGACTAGGGTCGAACCCGTGACCCTCAGATTACTAAGTGCACGCCTTAACGCGCTAGGCCATGCCGAGCCGAAATGTTCTCCTGGCATTCTGTATAAGAAATTCTCACTTACAAGCTTTTCCCCCACGAGAGAAGCAAGAGAAGGTGTTGTACTGTGTTAATGCTGTTGAATACACGTATTTACCCTTGAATTGCTGGTCAGAAAAAAAATCAACTAGTCAACAACACCCTACTATTGCCTACCACCCTCACAAACGTACTGACAGTCGCTCTTTTAACGCACCCACAATCTCAAGTGCTGTAAAATAGTTTATATGGACTCAAACCCGGCTTGCCAGCTTTGAGATTCAGAACTCTACAACGAAGTTAATCTACGCCCCACTATAATGATTTTCTTTGTTTTGAATTTCGCGCAAAGCTAAACGATGGCCATCTGCGCTACTCGTCTCTAATTTAGCAGTGTAAAACTACAGGGAAGGCAGTTAGTCATCGCAACCCACCACCAGCTCTTGCATTACTCTTTGACCAACGAATTATGGGATTGACCATCACATTATAAAGCCTCCGCGGCTGAAAGGTCGAGCATGTTTGGTGTGACAGGGACTCGAACCCGTGAAACTCAGATTACGAGTCGAGTGCCTTAACAACATGGCCATGCCGGGGCCTTTCAATTTTAAACCAAGGTATAAAATCAGAAGAGTACGTTTTAGGCCTAAATGCATTGAAAAATTACATATGAAAAAAAACTCATAAAAAACAATGTGATTAGCTATGAATAATTATATCATTACAATCTACGATTTCTTATTCGTGGTGAACTCCATGCAAATGCCCCACAGTTGATCAGCAGTATGTCTGCGGACTTACAAACTTAAAAACCGGGTTTCGATACCCGTGGAGGGCAGAGCACAGATAGCCAATTGTGTATCTTTGTGCTTAATTCAAAACAATAACAACCCATGCAAATAACGCAGAATGTGTCATTTTGATCTGAAAAGATACAAACAAGTTATCTTTATTTTCCACAAAGATGGTATTTATGTTGAATTTAGAAATTTTCTCGAAAGAAGTATTAAGTAAATTGCGTAGTAATTTGGCACGTTTTTAAGACAACAAAAGTTTCTTGTTCGTATGGTAATGGGACGTGAAGTTGTGACACAGCTACCACGCGTTACTTATTGTGCAGCTTTCTTCCATAAAACAACAAATTCGAATAAATTGACTCCGTATTCTAGAATGACCAAGCCTTTATTTCCAGTTGTTGTTTTTTTTAAAATTAAGACAGTTTGAGAAACATCAAATAATTTATTCAGATTATTTTCACAGTAAGAACAACTTGACTTACCAACATGTTCTTTTACAATATTTGGTACAAAACGACATTGAAACCATGCATTTAAACAAAGTATGAGAGTTATTTTTTAAAAATGTGTTTGCTTTAGAGCAAAGCCACATTAAACTATCTGCTTTGTACGTTGCAGAGAATCGAACCTCGGATTTTAATGGATGACTTCTTCCTCTTCTGCGAGTCATGCTTTATCAAAAAAATGTTTAAATATTTACAACCACAAACAAGTTTTGTGTCACATTCGTACACTATTTTATCACATAATCGAACACCAAATCAATAAAACAACACTGGTGATTTGTTATGTTTAGATAAAAACACGCATAACACATAATCTGATTCAACAGTTTTTTATTCATGTTATCCTGGTTGCAATGTGATTCTGAGGATCTTGCATTCGCGGCCTGCTGCCGCTAAAACGTACTCCGCAGCGTGCGCTCGTGGAAACACTTTAACAAATAATTACCAAATGCTGCTATTCGGTTAGACAAGAGAAGTGAAAGAGTTGGCGAAGGGCGTTAACTACCTACATTCTCTAGAGCGTATCAGTTAAAGATTAAAGATTAAGCCAGCTAGACTGATGTGGCTTCGCGCATAATTTATATACAACAACAACAAATATACAGAAAACGTTATGCTCTAGAAACGAACGTCTCAAGTTTTCTTGAGTTCGATTGTTCATATGCACAACATACATCGCCAAGTTTTCTCCGAATAATTAAAACCAGTTCAGTGCCTGTTGGAGTGGATACAGCCATTAATATTCTGCATTTGGAAGTACGACAGCACAAATGTGGTTTAATAATTAGCATCTTATCAAATGGTACTTATATGTTTGTTTCTTGTTGTTTAACATGTCAAATGGTACTGATACATTTGTTTCTTGTTGTTTAGCATCTTGTAAAATGGTACTGATACATTTGTTTCTTGTTGTTTAGCATCTTGTAAAATGGTACTTATATGTTTGTTTCTTGTTGTTTAACATATTGTCAAATGGTACTGATACGTTTGTTTCTTGTTGTTTAACATGTCAAATGGTACTGATACGTTTGTTTTTTGTTGTTTAGCATCTTGTCAAATGGTACTGATACATTTGTTTCTTGTTGTTTAGCATCTTGTAAAATGGTACTTATATGTTTGTTTCTTGTTGTTTAACATATTGTCAAATGGTACTGATACGTTTGTTTCTTGTTGTTTAACATGTCAAATGGTACTGATACGTTTGTTTTTTGTTGTTTAGCATCTTGTAAAATGGTACTGATACATTTGTTTCTTGTTGTTTAGCATCTTGTAAAATGGTACTGATACATTTGTTTCTTGTTGTTTAGCATCTTGTCAAATGGTACTGATACGTTTGTTTCTTGTTGTTTAACATGTCAAATGGTACTGATACGTTTGTTTTTTGTTGTTTAGCATCTTGTCAAATGGTACTGATACATTTGTTTCTTGTTGTTTAGCATCTTGTAAAATGGTACTTATATGTTTGTTTCTTGTTGTTTAACATATTGTCAAATGGTACTGATACGTTTGTTTTTTGTTGTTTAGCATCTTGTCAAATGGTACTGATACATTTGTTTCTTGTTGTTTAGCATCTTGTCAAATGGTACTGATACATTTGTTTTTTGTTGTTTAGCATCTTGTCAAATGGTACTGATACATTTGTTTCTTGTTGTTTAACATCTTGTCAAATGGTACTGATACGTTTGTTTCTTGTTGTATGCTGACGTCGGATTTTGTTGAGTTATAGACTGAACGAACGCGTGTGATAACAGAAGATAAAAAAACGACGTGTTCTAAGATTTTTCATTTCAAGAAAAGCCACGCTTCCGAAAATTCAACAAGATAGATAACAGACATTAAAGCTGTACGTATGAAATTTATTTATTTTTTTCAAAAAGACGTCATTCTCTTCATAACTTACTTTATCTACAGTTCTGAAAAGAGCCGATGATTTGATTTTATGTTACACTTCGAAAAATGAGCCACTGCTTCAATATGTACAATTGCTGTCTTTCCGTATTAATTTGTATGAGAAATGCCATCTCTTTTTGTAAATGGCAGACACTTGAAAAAAACATTATATATTATCTCTTCAGTTGTATCTGTGTTCAAAATGTATTTAGTCGACACTAATGAGTCCGGCGTAGCCAGATGGTTAGAAGCGCTCGACTCGTACTCTTAGAGTCGAGGGTTCGACTCTCTGTTACACCATACATTCCGTAGGGGTGTTATAAAATTACAGTAAGTCTCATTATTCACTTGTGAAAGAGTAGCTTAGGAATTGGTGGTGGGTGGTAATGACTAGCTGCTTTCCTTTAGTCTTACACTGTTAATTAGGAACGGCTAGCGCAGATATCCATCGTGTAGTTTGGCGCGAAATTTAAAAAAACAACAACAAACAATCAAGTCTGATTTGAATTTTGTAAGACCAGTAAAACAAGCAAATCAAATTAAACGTCTTACAAACATTCAATTATTTTATTTATAGAATAAAAACGTAAGCATTCGTTCTTATAGCTACAAAAGGATTCTCATTTCGCAAGCTTATTTAACATTACCAGTGAACTAAACGCAATAGACATTGTTTTTGTAGATCAAAGCTGTTGTACGAATCAAATCACGAAACTAAAATATGTATAACAGTCTTTTTACTCAAATAGATTGTTTGTTTTAAGTTTCCGCTAAGATACACGAGCGCAATCTGCACTAGCTGTCCCTAATTTAGCAGTGTAAGACTAGAGGAAAGGCAGCGAGTCATCACCACCCTCCGACAACTCTTAGGCTACTTTCTTACCAACGAAGAATGGGATTGACCGTCACATTATGATGCCCATACGGCTGAAAGGGCGAGTATGTAATCGGTGTGACGGGGACTTGTATTTAATAAAATCGAACAAAAGCATCAGTAAGATGCAATTACTACTGGTACAACTGTTTATTTTAAATATAAAGCTTAGTGCTGGTTTAATATATGTAAAATCTTAAAACTGTGAACATTAGATTAAAGGACTGTTTATGTTGTATAGGTAATATTAGAAATTAAATGTTTTATCAGCACGAATAGTGAAATGTACGCTCACGACATTTTATATGCAAAAACGGCTCGTTTGGGTTGAGAAAATATTTCAAATAGAAGGTCGAAACGTTGTTCGCTCCTCTACGAAAAATATTTTCTCAACCCAAACGAACCGTTTTTACACATATATTTCTCTACAAGTGGGTTTTCTCGACATCACTGAATCCTCATCTGAAAAACACAAAGATTTACGAAATATCAAAGTGTTCTCTCACGCGATTGGACAAATAAAGTAAAACTCAGGTAGCACCACCTGATGACATTGGATGGGAAATGTTCATCAAAGGATTCTTGATTTTGGAAAACCAAAGAATGTATTCCCTCTCACACACTTTATGGCTTCAAAACTGAGCATCGGATACAAATTTTCTTTTTATATCATTATATATAACAAAGGAAACCTTACACATTCAGTGTAATTATCCAGATGAACAAATTATACGTGAATTTCACTCTTGTTTACTTATTGGATATTGAATAGTATATAGATATTGGTCTTACAAAATGATTGAACGCTCTTAATATCAAATTACTATTTAATAGAGAATAACCAAGCTATATGTTCTGAATCTTTATATTATGGAATGAATGAAATAAATGTTCTAACACACCATGGTAAATTCATGCATAAAGTAGTTTTGTTAACCTACGAAACAAAGTTAAATCTCTCCGTACATCTATTGTTTTTAAGTTTAGGTTATAAAAATAACTGGTTCAGTGTTTATAGTATCGTCGACGTTGATATATGTGTTAATCAAACGTGTGTCTAGTTCATTACTGTATCATTGTTTCTTTAGTAATTTCACTGATGGGGATACTTTTCATCTTTTACGTCTTTTAAGTTTAAAATGAACGATTAACTATACTTTTAAACGCTTAACCTAAAACAATAATCCACTGTTTAAAACTTGAAGTTTTGTTATTTCATTACACAGGGTTTACTGATATCGGTCTTATCTAGGTTGTAAGTTTACTTAATGCATTTTGATGATTAACTGGGATGATAGTTATTTAAGGCAGCTTGAGCTATGAAAAAGTGTGTAAAACAAGAGCTTTTACAAAAGGATGTTTTAAAAAAATAGTGGCGACTGGAATTAGATGTTTGAAACATATTTGTTAGAAACGAAGACATTGAGTTCGTGAAAACTGTTTGACAGGATAGAGGTTAAAAGTAATACATATGGACTTTAAAAGTCAAGATTTAATTTGGACCATAAACACGCTATTTTTTATGTTGGGTTTGTGAATATGGGAAAATGGGTCGATTAGCTTTAGTGAGCTAGAAAATTTAATTGTTTTGAATGCGTGAGATCCTTGATTATTGGTCAGAATGAAAGATATTGTATCACGTGTTCCTGTTACTACAATCAAAATGACGTATTTATAAATGAAACAAAGAAGCATGAAAACAGGTACCGCACTTAGGATGTCAAACATAAAACGGAAAATTTTGAGTACAATAAATCATTAATATATTATTATTATTCACATATTAGAGAACGTAAATAGTTTCAGACTACGGGAAAAGCATGTAACACATACTTTGATACGTTCAAACGCGAAGTAATCTCAAGTGCAAAGATGACTATTATTCGTGGGCCGAACGGTTAGCATGCCGAGCTGTAGGTCTGAGATTCAACAGTTACTACCAAAAGTAAAATATGGCGCTGCGTACCCTGGAGCTGTGGGTAAGTTAGATGAGTGACGTAAAATCCTACAAATTGATTATAGTTGCTTACGACTTGATGTTGGCTACCTACCTCCACTATAGTCTATCATTTCAAAATTAGAGACGATTACTGTAGACAACGCTCGTGTAGTTTTGCACGAAATTCAACAAAATAACAACTGATTTCCGTAAAAAAAGTTTGATGACCTAAAAGAGGGCCTTTGATTACTGATGAAAGAATACACAGAAACATTTTCATCATAAGATGAAAAACCACATCTGCCCTATATTCAGTTCGACTCCTCATTCGAAAAACATGATTTTCCTGTTCACCTCCAGTATGTTCAGGACCAATTCTCATTTGAAAACTCATGATGATGTTTCTATATATATTTAGTATGAGTACACATAATCTGCCCTATACTCAAAACAAATCCTCATTTAAAAAACATGACGATTTTTCTATATATATATTCACTTTGAGTACAGATAATCTGTCCCATATTAAGGACAAACCCTCATTTTGAAAACGTAATGATTTTTCTCTATTCAGGACAAATCCTTATTTTAAAAACATGACAATTTTTTGTAGACCTTCAATCGTGCGCTGTAATAATGTCTACAGAATAGTTTTGCGCGAAAAATCAATAAAGCAACAACTAATTTTTGCAAAAAGTAAAATATTTTCAGGGAAGTTTAAGTTCCAAAAACTCAATCTCCGTCGTTGTATGAGGACAAGAAGACATATACTAATGTTACAGCCTGATAAATGTCTTTGGAAATGCAAAGCTACGAAACATTCTCTGGCTCTAAAAAGTCAATAAACTCGTTTTTAAAAACGTTACGATTCTTGAGCAGTCACAAACAATATCAGTTTGTCACAAGTGAAACTGATCTTAATTCTTAACGTCCAATAAACATAAAATATCTGAGAAGTATGTTTTATATCAAAGACTTCGGTACATTATATGAGATATAGAGATAAGGGGTTTATGAATATCAAATTAAAGCTGTACATATTAAACCTAATATCTTGCACAGTTAACGTAAATTCTTGATCTTACTGTATGTATCGTTAGTATTACTGTAACACCTGTATATGCTAGAAGTATAAATCTTTAATTGTTGCTTTTAAATTATGTTGTGTCAAATAGCTTTGTAAATACATTCTAGATAAAAGTAAACTGAACAAGCGAATGTTTCCCGAATTCTTAAAAGCGTTTTATTTTCGTATGAATGATAGTTTTCTGAAAACAGAATAAAAGTATTATTATCATGTGTTAGATGACTTTTCAAAATCGCAAATTTTGTTAAGTAATAAATCAATAAATAAACAATTTGTTGTTGTTCTTTAAAACTGTTATTGTGTAGAAATCCAACAGGGTAAAACCAGTATTTTGATATTCTCGTGTCATATCTCACTATACCTGGAATGATCCACGGTTAACAACGATTCCCTATTGAGTCAAAACTAGTCTTTCAGCATCGTAAAGGTATTCCTATTGGGCGCTATCACACGATTTCTTCTTTCTTACAACCACCTCTCCCCTCATGAATGAGGCATCCTGCAAGCACTATAGGAGGCCTAACTACTCAAAAATATGTAAATCAATGAAAGTAATGATAAGACAATTAATAAAACTTATAAAAACTTAATTTTATAATTTGTGTAGTAACTGTGTCAATCACTGATTCACTAAATATTCAAGAATAAGTAAAAACATATATTTATATAACACATACATATACAAGTTCATTTTTCAATGTACAAGGAGACATTTATTTAAATAATAACATAAAGAAGAGTCTAGCGGATTTTAGAAATTAAATGTTTCTTGACCATCCTACATATACCTGGTTAAGACACTCGACGCCCCCCAGTGGCTCAGCGGTATGTTTGCGGACTTACACGCTAAAATCCGGGTTTCGATACCCGTGGTGGGCAGAGCACAGATAGCCCATTGTGTAGCTTTGTGCTTAATTAAAAAAAACACAAAAACAAGACACTCGACGCGTAATCTGAAGGTCACAGGTTCGAATCCCCGTTACACTAAACATGCTCGCCCATTCAGCCGTGGGGGCCTTATAATATGACGGTCAATCTCACTATTCGTTGGTAAAAGAGTAGCCCAAGAGTTTGTGGTGGGTGATGATGACTAGCTGCCTTTCCTCTAGTCTTACACTGCTAAATTACGGACCGCCAGTGCAGATAGCCTTCGTGTGGCTTAGCGCGAAATTAAAAAACAAACCTTTCCATACCACATAAAATATCTACTGTGTACTGCATTTGTTTAATACACGTATCAGATGACCAAAACGAATAGATAATTTCCAGCTGTGTTAGTTTATATTCGACAATCACAAAATTTTATTAGTGAACAAGCTTTTTTCAACCCAACTGTGAATCTCATAAAAGAGTAATTACCATAAACGTGGCATGAATTATTTTCGATTTCATAGAGGAGAGACAAACAAGCCAATGAGAGAAGTCGCTCTGTCGCAAAACAAAACATCCTTTGCATCCATGAATCTTATGGATTAGTAAAAGCGTATTCCGATAATTAATTTTTTATTTAGTCGTACTTAGCTGTATTTCGTGGTAATGCTGGCTCTTCTCACCTAAAGGTTAATACAATGGTTTTCGCAGGTAAATGAAACGTAACCTTTAATCATAAGTTACTGGTGTGAACTTTACAGATTTACAGTGAAGATAGAATTACCTACTGGATGAAACTAAGAACCTCAATATCAACTGGTGACTCAATAGTTAGAAGGGCACAGCACAAAGCCATTTAAACACGAAGAAACTAAATTACTTGCAAATCGCTAGTTTAAAAGATTAAGTGATCTAATTCAAAATGTCACGTAAGCATAAAATTTGCACATTTATCTACTTATAAGCTATTTTGTTTGTGCATGTTTAAACATTGAATCAAATAATTACTCATAACTTACCGTACATAACCGTACACTTTGAATCGTTACTGGATTTTAAAGTAACGACTTCGATTTGAAAATATCTCGTACTTTACGTTGTTAATTGTTTAGGTTAGCCATATTACAGGTGGTTATTTTTTTTAGTGCAAAGCTGCATGATGGGCTATTTGGACTCCGTCTATCTTTGGAATTAAACCTCGGTTTTTGGAGATTAAATACGTAACTTATTGCTGACACCATATTGTATCGGAAGCACTGATCTCTATCTAACTTCTCTATTGTCAAACACCAATACTATTATCAAATAAAACTGCATATTAGGATAGGATTACAAATTGCGAAATCCTTCAGTATGATTGCAAATAAAGTTTGATAAACATCTGAACAGACCACAACTATAAACTTAAAGGAGTATATAGAAGTTTTTTATTACCTTTCTAATTATCTTCTGCTTGGACACCAGCAAGTCTTCCGATTTACAACGCTACAATCAAGGATTCGATTCTCTTCCGTGGACACAGCATATAGCCCGATGTGGTTTTGCTATAAAGAAAACATACACACATTTCTAATTAGCTTCAATTATATTCGGATGTCAAGCCTTCTGATTTGTATAAACCAGAATCAATATAACTGTCTGCCCCAACCCTATTTAATGATCACAAACATCTGTTATATACTAGACTATGTAAACTTTCAATAAAATTCTCAAAGCCAGCAAAGAGATGTAAAAATTAAAATTATGATATTACGAAATCCAGAATGATTATTGTTTTTATATATTATGCTTTAATTACTTTAGCTTAATAGTTTGGCGAAAAAAGTCTCAAATGTAAAAATTATGTATTTCGGACAAATAGAATCAAAAACAGACAACAATAAAGAGGAGTGATTTAAATTACCTCCCTAAAACTGCACTTGTTCTAGGCTAATTAATTAGAGTTGTGTTCTTATTGTTTTTAAAAGTTCTTTATGTTGTTCTGAACCAAACTGAACAATATTTTTCTTGTTACGCCGTCGAATTATTTCGCTAGCGTTCTTTGGTTCTGTCTAGGTATCTACTCCATGTAGCCAAGCATTGTTTGAACGATAAATGTCGCTAGCGTTATCTGGTTCTGTCTAGGTATCTACTCCATGTAGCCAAGGATTGTTTGAACGGTTTATGACTCCAGTCTAAAGTTAATTATACTAATTAGGTTTCGAGATAACAAATAGAGTCACGCATCTCAGTGTTTCAACAGATATAGAATTTATAAATCACGAGCTGTTTTATTCTGTGGATACATTTTAGATCTATCATATCTTTTATTTTTATTTTCGAAACTCCGTCTTCTGGCGTAAACAAGAACAACAACTTTATAAAACGGAACAATGTTTGTAATGGTAAAGACAACATTCAACATTACGTTCACAATAGACTTTAAGCAATAAATGACTAGAACTTTTTGAAATTTACGCAAGTCTACCCGAGGGTTACTTGCGCTAGTCATCCCTAATTTTGAAGTGATAAATAGTAGAAACAATGGGTAGTTAACTCCACCCATCGCCAACACTTGGCTTATTCTTTAAAAACGAATAGTTGGACTCATCATTACAGTAAAAACAATGAAGAAATGTTTAGCGAAGGGTTTCGATCCCACGACCTAACCACCAGGTCATGTCAAGCCCAAACGTTAAACGATATCCTTCAAGTAAGTTGCACGTATTTCAAGAGAACACACATTCTAACATTAAATCGAACCTCAGAGAACCGGTGATATATACGTGAAAACTCCCATACTTCTGTGTAGTTATATTTTTCTCGTTCACTTCACTTGCAATGACAGATGCAGGCCAGATTCTTATCACGAACCAGTTGCCAGTTCCTTCCAATTCATGCTAAAAAACAAAAGAAGAAAAAATCCAGATTCGAGTTGTTTTTTTGAACATCTTTTGCTACTTCCATTCTATTTCAAATGTATTGAGTTTGCTTATCTATTATTTGTTTTTGGCTTAGGGCTATAAGTGTCGTATTCTTGAATTAATCAATACATTCCTTCAACTGTAAATATTATTAAGAACTTGCAATCACGAGTAAACTAGCTACTCACATAAAAAAGTAAAATAACTTATACATCAACGAAGACGTAACAAACTGATTAAAAGTAGTTTATGCTGTAAACAAATTTACCAAGAAACTTAAATCTATATTGATTAGATCACGTTGAATCGGAGAGTTAGTTCTAAGGCAAACACACACATGCACAATGTAGAATACACAGATATAATGCAAAGTAAGTAAAACCGTAATTGAAGTTTATTTGAAACACACAATGAGACTATAGCCCACAGTAAAAGGAATAGATTATTACTTACTAACTTCAACAAGGTTACCAACATAATCAACAGGAAAATATATTTTAATACGAAGTCAAATATCAAAACAAATATTTTGAGATATATCGATCAATTACTTTTAAATTAAATTATTATTCCATGCAGAACCAGATTAGGAATTGAAGGGGGCGCTGTGGTAGATTTTATGGGGAAGATTTTTAGAAGTGACCTTCATAAATTAGCAAGATATAATTCGGTATCGTTTATTAACTAAAGTCTGATCAATACACAAACACAAGCGACGGGCAGATAATATCAAAACACTAATTATAATAGATATAAAGTAATGACAACGATGTTTTTGCTAAGTGATCGATTGTTGTTGTTGTTTAGAATTAAGCTCAAAATTCCCCAATGGGCCATCTGTGCTCTGCCCACCACGGGTATCGAAACCCGGATTTTAGCGTGAAGTCCGCAGACATACCGCTGAGCCACTGCGGGGCATTAAGTGATCGAACAAATATTTGTTTGTTTTTGAATTTCGCACAAAGCTACTCGAGGGCTATCTGTGCTAACAGTCCCTAATCTAGCAGTGTAAGACTAGAGGGAAGGCAGCGAGTCATCACCACCCACCACCAGCTGTTGGGCTATTACCAACGAATAGTGAGATTGACCGTCACATTATAACGTCCCCACGGCTGAAATGGCAAGCATGTTTGATGCGACCGGGATTCGAACCCGCAACCCTCATATTACGTGTCGAGTGCCTTCATCACCTGGCCATAAATATTTATGAAAGAAAAGTTGTAAGAACATGCTTATGAAAAATTACAAAATAATAGATTTTGAAGAATCTTAAATAAGAAACGAATAAAATCTCTGTTATCATAGTGATGCAGATGTAAACATAAATTTTTTCTAAGCTATAAATCCGAATTTTTTGTTAGTTTTTATTATTTTTTGGATGGACTGGAACAACTTTACTAATTTTCTACTCTCTGATTTCAACTCTAACTACATATATCATTTGCTACTCTCGTAACTCGACATTTACTATATATGCCATGGTTACTGTAGATTATCTACATGTTTCTTGTTGGCTTTGTCATATCAGAATTAAACACTTTACATTCGATGCTTATAGTACATAATTCAATTATTATTTTATTGGGACGACATCAACTATCGTAATAATGCAAACCAACAACTTAGAGTTACATTTTGATCTTCGAGTTATTACTTTAAAATATACCTAGTTGATATAATTTTATTTACCAAAATAATGAAACAGAAAGTAAACATATGTGATGTTTTAAAACAATTGGCTTTGGTTTTTGAGTTTCGCGCAAAGCTACACAAGGGCTATCTGCGCTGGCGGTCCCTAAGTAAGTAACGTAAGAAGCAGCAAGCCGTCATCCCACTTTCAACTTTTGGGTTACTCTTTTACTAACAAATAATGGGACTGACTGTAATATTATAAAACTCTCACGACTGACATGGCGAGCATATTTGGTATGAAGGGAATTCAATCTCGCGACCCTCAAATTACGAGTCGAGCGCCCGAGACACCTAGCCATGCTAGGTCTATTTTAAAACGAAGTAAGTAACTCTTTATTGAATAAGGAAAAATAAAGGCATGTATTTAAATTCCTCGAGTTCAATAGCAAAATGTTTTTTTTTTAATCCGTTGTACTTATTAAACCTTGTAATACCTTTGAAGGAAAAGAAATCTCACACTTATCTCTTTTGAAGTGTACTAATCCTAGATTTATACAAGTCCTTTCTTGGCGCTCTATACACGCCATATTCTATGAACGTTTTTTTTTTAAGTATATATTGACTTAGTTTAAATATTAATTTGCTGTAACATGTTATTATCCAGTTTACTAAACTGAAACTGACAACATATGACTGGATAATTATTATAAATGTCTAAATAAAATATTTTACAATTTTGAAAAGTTCAAAAAGATTTTTTGACACATACCTTCTCATTTGAACGCTCTAATCCATGAGATTTACACTTAACGTTTTAAGATTTAATACAAGGTATTCCTGGTCTTATGTTATTGATAGGATTATCGTATTAACTATAATATCTATAAAAACCTAGAAATGTCGTACGAAACACTTTTACTAAAAGTGAAGAAAATAAAATTACTTTGAAAGAGCGAACCAAGTAAACAACTATGGTTACTTATATAATGTAATACATAGAAGAAAATGAAAATTTTCTTTGAACTCGGTATTGTAATGTATATGACACATAAATTTCAACAATTTCCTTGTTAAAAACAACAATGTTAGCAATGTAAACCAAACAATTTATGTATGCTGCTCTAATTTCTTTTATTCATATGTCTATATTTACACACGCACTCACATGTAAGTAATAACACAGGCCTACGAATTGAAATTCCATTAACGTTGTTTTGGTTTTAATAGCATGTTTTCATAATTCAGTTTCGTTGATTTTGAAAATAATATTCATTTTTTTTTCTATCCCCTAAGAAGTGTTTACAAATCGGGAAGAAAAAAGCAACAAGTATTGCTAACATTAAATTATTATTTCGTTTACCACAATGAGCATTATTTATCTAGAAAATCGATAACACTCACGTCGCGATTGGTCTAGAGAAATCTGTAGCCAATGGTTGTCAACATTTCAAGCATAAAAAAAATATGATCAGATTTCAATAAAAATGATTCACTTATATTAAAGTATGTATGACGTTTTATGACAAAATCTGTAAGAGATGGAGAAAAATGGGTATAATTTCTGGATTTAGGGTACAGGAGTTAGGGTACAGAGAAAAAAACCCGTCACAAGTCTGTGTAATTTATATTCGTATGATTCTCATGTACATTTAGTTACACCTAGATCATACTGCCGGCCAAAATCTTAAGGCCAATGAACATAAAGAAAAAATATGCATTTTGCGTTGTTAGACTCAACCACTTATTTTGAGTAGAGCCTCGAAAGATGAAAATAAGAAAAGGGAAAATAACAATAAAAAATTTTTTAGCATTTAATAGGAAAAATGTGAACACGATGAAATTAGCCTAAATACTAGCTGGTCAAAATTTTAAGACCATACTGAAACGAAGCGTTAATCGGTAAACATGTAACGAAATTTAGTCATTTGTGTTCAAGCATTAGCGTTGTTAACATCTCCCACTGACATCTCCTGTGTTACATTGGATAAAAAATGGTAAAGGCTGAAAATTTGACAGAGTTTGAACATGACAGAATTGTTGTTGATGTTGTTTTAAATTAAACACAAAGCTACATAAAGGGCTATGTGTGCTCTGCCCACCACGGGTATCGAAACCCAGTTTTTAGCATTGTAAGTCCGCAGACATACCGCTGAGCCACTGGAGGGCGTATCATTAGTTTGTTCAGGCAGAAATGTCCAGCTGCAAAAGCAAGATCTCTCTCAACGTGCCATCCCTGATGAGATTAGGCGTAGTAAAACTGCTGTTGCAAATTTCTTAAAAGACCCTGAGAGATACGGAAGGAGAATTTCAAGTGGTCAGCCCAAGAAAATTTCCGCCGATTGTCGAACCAGATTAAGGCTTTTACGGACGCAGAATGCAGCTCAAGAACAATAAGTCGGCATCGCCGAGAGAAAGGTTTTAAAAACCGTAAACGTCTTTAAAGGTCACGCCTTCCACACCACAAAAGAGCTCGGTTAAACTTTGCTGAGAAGCACCAAACATGGGACTTAGAAAAGTGGATAAAATTTTTGCTTTCTCATGAAAAAAAAAATTAACATGGATGATACAGATGGCTTCCAATATTACTGGCACGATAAGAATATCTTACCAGAGACATTTCCTACACGACACAGTGGAGGAGTTTCCATCATGATCTGGGTGCTTTCTCTTTCCATGGTGCAATGGAGCTTCAGGTTATACTGGGGCGTCAAACAACAGCTGGCTATATTAGCAAGTCAGAGAAATGCATCCTTATCGACTGAAGACCCTCGCTTGTGTGGAAATGACTGGATCTTTTAGCAGGACAACACTGCAATTTACAATGCCCGCAGGACAAAGGACTTTTTCATGATAAATAACGTGATTCTTTTGGGCCATCCATCGATTTTGCTGGAACTTAACCCCCATTGAAAATGTTTGGGGGTGGAAGACAAGAAAAGTCTATAGAAATGGACGTCAATTCCAAACAGTGCATGACCTTCGTGAAGCCATTTTCACCACTTCGAATAACATTCCAGTCAGCCTTTTACAAATTCTTATATTGACCATACAAAGGCGAATGTTTGAAGTTATTCGCAATGACGTTACTGAAATCTCTTGTTGGGCATTTCCTACCCTGTTTTGAACTTCTTTTTGGTTTGACCTTAAACTTTTGACCAGCTAGTATTTAGGCTAATTTCGTAGTGTTTACATTTTCCCAATTAAATGCTAAAAAGTTTTTTTTTTAATTTTCCCTTTTCTTATTTTCATCTTTCGAAGCGCTACTGAAATAAGTGGTTGAGTCTAAGAACGCAAAATGCATATTTTTTCTTTATGTTCATTGGCCTTAATATTTTGGCCAGCAGTGTATATGAGAATAATGAGAGTAAGTTCAGTATACTGTTCTTACTGTTAGGAGAACAACAACTGGTGTGTATTTTATGTGCTATTTAATTAAGACCATCGTGGTCATTGTTTGGCCTGGTTTTATATGTTATTTGAAATTAAAAATAAACAGTTAACTGGTTTCGAATAAAATAAATACATTTGTGTTAAAACACTCGTGGAGAAAGTTCTAACCAGAATAGCCCCCCAGTGGTTCAGCGGTATGTGTGGACTTAAACGCCCAAAAAAACGGGTTTCGATACCCGTGGTGGACAGAGTACAGATAGCCTATTGTGTAGCTTTGTGTTTAATTTAAAACAACAACTAACTAGAATAAAGTCTTAACTTGCTCGTACAATAAAGTGGATGAGAATTGTTTATAGGAATCTGGCTGAAAATTTAGCTCCAAAGGAAAGAATAACCGGAGAGACAATTCACATGATAAAACTTAACCTAGTGGGATAATAAATAAATTAAGTTCTTAAAGCTTAATTTAGAAGGTTTTTAGAACATAACTTGTTAAAATAACACATAATGTAAGGTTATTACAATATAATTTAGGAGGATAATGCATAATAGAAGGTTATTAGAGATGACCCATTAGAAAATTGCACAAAGTAATGTTAAAAACATAAAGTACTGAATAATACACTAAAAAGTATTTTAAAGTATAATTATTAGAAAATACACTAAATAGTGTCATTTAGACCATTTATTACGATAAAGAATAATCGTAATAAATAATCTGCTTTAGTGTTAAACTTAAAAGTGAAGAAATTTGCAATAAGTTCTGATAGTAACACGTATTTTTATTAATTTATATATGAGCCTTGTTTCGTTTTCGAATACCGATGTCTAACCACCTAATTTCGGATTTGTGTACTAAATTAATCAAACAATTTTGTTCAGATATTTTAAAATCACGTTCAATTAACACAGAAACATAAAAATAACAATAGTTACTTACACAGTAGTTTGCTGTGACTACATTTTAACAACATTTCTCTCCATGTTGAATTCTAAACAAAAGCTGTGTCATTTATCTTTCCTATGTTATGTTTTTTGCACGTTTTCAAAAAAACAGTCTTAGCATAATAACGGGAGAGATGAAAATATAAAAAAATTATATGTGACGAACAAGATAAGGTTATTAAGAGGTAATACAAAAAGATGTGTTTCTCAAGACATAACTTTCTTTCATGTTGCAGAAGAGCACATTAAAGAAATCTAAATTTAGATATTATGATTATTATATATACTTTTAATGTGTTCTTTTTGCAACATCCTAGTAAATTATGTCTTAAGAAACGTATTTTTGTATTATATGTTAATAACCTTATCTTGTTCATTGCACAAATAATTTTTTGTACTTTTATACATCAACGGAGTTAACACTATTTTCAAAATCGTTATACTTTTATGAAGGAACTGAACTCAGTGCCTTGACGAATGCATTCAGACTGCATAGCTGAGGAAACAAACCTGATGGAAGTTCTGTTGCAAATTATTTCTTGAATACGATGTAAAAACAAAACAAAAAACCACCATCAGGAACTTGTGTGTATAGAGTATTTGTTTATGTTACAACCACTTTTGTTCTTTTTAGTAATACCTATAACTCTTGTCTCGAGTTTGGGAATAACTGAATTCCTCACAAAATTTTTACTTACAAACAATGATGGTGCAATAAAGACAGACAGTGTTGATAGCATGGGAAGCACGCTTATTGATATAAATGTAGAATCAATGGGAAACTGTGGTCAAGGAAACCACTAGTGTAAATGGAAATCAATTTGTATTACTTGACAAAAGTGTTCTTTTTTATAATTAATTAACTGAATACCGAATGAGCATCTTCCAGTATATTATGAGTATGTATGCAGAACTGAATAGTACACACACACACACATATATGTATATATACTTCATTACTGCTTGATTAGAGATAAATAATTTCGTAAGAAGATACACTCAGAGAGTGTTAACATAAAATATATCAGATTCCAGATTCTAAACTATTATATATATATGTGTGTGTGTGTATTTTGTGCGTGTACTCTTCATTAATCTTGCAAAAGGAAAACAATAAATGAAACTGGTGAACATAAATATGAAATATTTTCACAAATTTATCGTGATGTAAAATGCTTTTTAATTGGAATAAAAAGAAAACATTTTTCATAGATAAGGTAATATTTCATTTATCAGTTTAACTTTAATGAAAGGTAAAAACGTTATGTTGTTAATTTTATTACTTGAGGCCTGAAACATGAATTATCTTGAATGTTTGAATTTAATTTAAAGCAACTATAAAAATAATTCATTTGTGAGGTGCATTTTATTAGAAACTAAATTATGTCGTAAAGTAAAAAATATTACATTTTTCACAAATAATAAAAAAGCCAACTTTTAAAGTATATTTCACCAAGAAAACTTATTCGTAAAGTTAACTAATGACCTTCCTTATTGTATGTACGACATCTCTGATGAAGACGTATATTTAAATGTCTCACTTATGCATGTTTGATTATAAAAATATCTAATTTTCTATTTACTTCTCTTTTTAAAAATTGAAATTAAAATTATTTTTTTAAATTAAGTAAAAAAGAAAGCAATAATACCGTTGCTTAAAAAAAGAATCCAACTCACTCTTTAGTTTTTTACGCTTATCAACTTATAGTTTCTTAAAGTAAACATATTACTTTATCTGTCTAAGGTAATGCACATCCTAAATGTATTTAATTTCTTAAATAAGACAACAGTCGCTACTGCAGTTTGTAAACGAAAATGAATTTTTAGTTTAAGATATCTCGTCAGTGCTAAGGTTCCACGCATTAGACAACCACGCTCAACACTCCTATACATCTTTCTATTATAACGTTCATTATCAAGGAATTATTCTGGTGCTGTCACAAAAAGCCTTGTTATGTGTAAAATCAGCGAGAAAGTAAAGCACTGAAATTGGGAAAAATACATTTTTTTTTCAATTTTTACACATAGCTTTGTAGCTCTTTAGGTTAACACAAGGAGAGACGCAGTAGAACATGTCGTCTGATACAATTTAGCTAAAAATAAATAATAAAAAGAGAAACATCAGATTTTCAATTTTTAAAAATGAATTTAATAAATTTATAGTAACAGGTGTAATTAATTATTATTTATTGCTTCTCAGTAGCACAGTGGTATGTCTGTGGACTTCCTCACTAAAAACCGAGTTTCAATACCCGTGGTGGGCAGAGCAGAGATAGCTAATTCTGTATCTTTGTGCTTAACTCTAAACAAACAAATCAACATTAACTATTAATTAGTGAAGTCTGATAAAGCACAAAAACAAACTTGGAAGTTTAAAGGTAAATTTTACTACACGAGCTCAAAATAAACCCAGCTTTTACAAAAACCGTAGATTTATAAATGTAATTGTGTTTGTTTGTCTATATATTGTATTATACTGTTACAAAAGTATTTGTATTAATGTTTGTGTATTAGCGATTTTATCCTTTTTCTGCTTTAAAGAAACGTGTGAACCAAAACAAGAATGTTTTCACAAAAAATATTGTTTCCAAAGTTAACTTCAATGGTGATAAACATAGAGTAACATCATTGTTGAAGCATAGGTTAAACAATAATCAATTTTCAGTATTTTCTGTTATTAACATACTCGCAAATGAAGATTGGCTTACGTAACAGCACAACCAGTTCTGATAAAGAGAAAGCTGTAGTGTGTGTAGACTTACCGCTAAACAAGGAGAACAATGTGCCTAAAGAATCAAGTTCTTCCATCCCTATATTTGATTATATACAATCCATTTTTGTAAAAGCTTTAAGAGTAAATCATGGTTCCAAAAATACTTCATAAACGTAATGTATTATTCTGTATTTTTATAAGATCTCGTATATCATCTGTCATGCCATTTATAAAATAAGAGAAAAAAAATTGAATTAAATGTTATACATTGCAATAAAAACAATGTTTTCTGTCTTTCTTGCTTTAAAAATGACAAATTTATGATAATTTTTATGAGGTGTTTTCAATTTATTGTCTATAGAAATATTTTGAGCAGAGTGTCTACCAGTTTCGCTTCGCTCCTTCAAGCTTGTCTTCGTGGTTTCAACGAGGTCGGTTTTCAGTTTTGTCTGCTTACAATATTTCTGTTATACTTCAGTTAGTACAGGTTGACACAATCGAGAAGAGGGCTTTATATTACAAACTTACCCAGTCGAGTTCTACGTTACAAACAGACCCAGTCTAAACTTTACTCTACAGACAGACCCAGTAGAGCTTTACATTACAGGCTAATCCAATAGAGGCTTTGTACTACGAACTTACTCAGTCGAGTCTTTACATTACACACTTATTCAGTCGAGCTTTACATTACAGGCTAATCCAATCGAGGCTTTACCTAAGAGTCTTTGTACTACGAACTTACTCAGTCAAGCTTTATGCTACATAATGACCCAATCGAGATTTTGAGCAAATGCTTCCTAGTAGTTAAGTCGTTTCGATCTCTAAGCTATCTCAACCTACCCCACTCTACTCCACCCAGTGGCTCAGCGACCAGTCTGAAAACATATGCGCTAAACATCGGATTTTCATACAGGTGGTGGGCGAAGCACAGTTAGCCCACATATAACTTTGTGCTTAACAACAAACAAAGAAACTAATGATCTATAAAACTATCGAATAACTTGCAGTAAATCTCTTCACCTATAATGTCATTTTCTGCAACTTTATTGTTTCAGTAAACAAGTACAGTAAAACTCTATTTTAAAATAACTTTTAATTTACTTTTGAATGGCAGGACCATGTATCTAGTTTAAGTCTTTCTGTTTTACTGGTCTTTCTCTATATTTGTTCCACCGTTTTTTACCCATTTAATGTATACATTGCCACAGAACGGTCTTGATAAAGCCAACTATGTATCAGTTTCTTGTGGTAGGATTATAAGTATGTCATTTTTTTTCGGGTAAACCATATAAATGCTTTTCATTTGATGTAAAGTAATCGATTCATTTTGACCAGCGTTAGTACGAGACATGTTCATTTGGCCATAAATATCGAGAGGCCCTCTAGTCTCTGTAAATACATGTGCGAATGATGCTATACAAAAATCTAATGTGAAGGGAGTGGTATGATGGTTCCATACTCTGACGTAAGTATTGTAAATCATTTATTATATTCACAATACACACACAAAATGAACAGTTCACAGCTGCTCGTAACTTAAAGGTTTGTTTCCATGGTAATAAATAATATATCTTTATTTTCCAATTATGATAACAAGAGACACCTGTGTTTTTTATAGAATATAATCTGTGTAATGACAGGTGCCGAATGTTTTTATTTTTATCTTAGATTAGGAAGACGTAAGTCATAATAAAACTTTTGAGTTGGATAAACGATTTTTTTCCAAGAAGAGTGTATGTGTTTTCTTATGGAAAAAGACATCGGGCTATGTGCTGAGTCCACCGAGGGGAAATCGAATCCTGATTTTAAGATTGCAAATCCGTAAACTCCCCATTGTACCAGTGGGGAACACCAAGAAGATATTAAAACACTAATTTCAGTTCAAACGACTTGATTTGGAAGAATGAAATTCGTAAGTGTATACAATACAGTAAATACCAAATCGTTTATTTAAGTGTAAAGCTACAAAATAGGCTGCTTTCGCTCTGACCATTACTGAAATCGAACCTCACATTTCAATACTATAAGCTCTCAAACCTTCCCCTGAGCTACTAGGAGGAGGGGGCAGTATAATTCAAAGAAAAAAGTAATAATGTACAATAAGAGAACTTAAACTATGCATCTTTATGATGCTTAATATACAATGAAATCAGTTCCTGGGCTCACTCTCATGATGTACCCGTGGAAGGGGGATGAAGTAACAAAGTATTGGTTGCCAAACATATTCTGAAAGAGGTTTTCACACAGCATAAAGTTTTTATTTTAACTTTCTAATGAACATATGAAAAATCTGTCATTGTTGCTTTTTCTTTCAAATAACAGTGTCATAAGAATAATTAAACTTTTGTTGTTGATCCCATTGTTGAATAATGTTGCTTCTAAATAGCGTATAAATTTGTAATTTACCAAAATATATTTCACAAAAAAGTAAAAAAAAAGGTAGCTATGCAATACTGTTAAACACAAGATAAATAATACAAGTAGAGGAAAAAACACAATAGCACAATGATTTAGATTTTCAAAATGAAGAACTTTCCTAGTGGCGCAGCGGTGTGTCTGCGGATTTATCACAAAGCTAAAATTTAGGTTTCCGTAGCTGTGATGGGCAGAGTGCAGATAGCCTGTTGTGTTTTTGTGTAGCTTTGTGCTTAATTACAAACCAACAAAAACTTAAAATAAAGAAACCAGTTTATCGCGCGATCTTACCTCTAACATAGTGCAGTAATTATTCAACTTTTTTGAGCTTTGGTAACATTATGCGTGGAACACAACAGATTGGTTAAATATAGTTTGTCAACAAGAACAAACAAACAAAATGTTCAGTTGGTTTCACTATCAGTTGTTAAATAAGTAGTCCAAGAGTTGATGGTAATTTTGGTGCCTACCTTCTAGGGTTATGCTGCTAAATTATGGATAGCTAGTGTAGATAGTTTTTGTGTAATTGTGCGCGAAATAAACAAAACAAAAATATTACTGTGTTCATAAATAACAAGAATATTTATAAAACAAAATACAAATATTACTGTGTTAATAAATAACATGAATATTTATAAAAACAAAATAAAAATATTATTGTGTTCATTAATAACAGGAATATTTATAAAAAAGAAGAGAAAAATATTATTTTTGATATCGTTCAAATATTTTTTTTTCTGTCTTTTTGTTTTAAAGGCTTTTGTTCTAACTTAAAACTGATATACTAAAAGGCAACCAGCTAGTCAACAACTCCCATACCCAACTTTTGAAATACCATTTTACTAAGGCTAGTGGGATTTACTATCACATTATGACACCCATGCGTCGGAAAGGGCGAGCATGTTCTGTCAAAGGGATTCGAGTTTGCGACCTACAGTTTGCGAGACGAGCGCCCTAATCAACAGGTCTTGAAACAACAACAACGAAAAATAGAAGTAGAAAATCATTATGAAAAACATAAATTCTTACAACTAAGAACCAAGATATTTAATATTTAGGTGTGTGTGGCCCGGCATGGCCAGGTGGGTTAAAGCATTCGACTCGTAATCTGAAGGAAGCGGGTTCGAATCCCCGTCGCACCAAACATACTAGCTCTTTTAGCCGTGGAGCATTATAATATGACGGTCAATCCCACTGTTCGTTACCAAAAGAGTACCCCAAGAGTTGGCGGTGGGTGGTGATGACTAGCTGCTTTCCCTCTAGTCTTACACTGCTAAATTAGGGACGACTGGTGCAGATAGCCCTCGTGTACCTTTGTATGAAATTCACGAAATTCAAAAACAAACAAACAAAAAGAAATATTTATGTGGAAACAAATGTAATTATTATTTTTGCGTATTAAAGAACAGGAGATATAATATCAACAAAATTCTGTCCATAGAAATATAGAAAAATGTTTAAAATTGTGGAGCTTAAGGTATTTATTATGTCAAAATAAACAATTCTAACTGCATCTGCACATGAAAAATATTCCACGTGGACATAGGAGTTAAAACATTTAGACAAACTAGCTCCATCTAGTTGTTGTGTGAGTGTAAAGCCACTCAAAGGACTATCTCCGCTCTGAGGCACAGCATGGCCAGGTTTAACCAAAGCGATCGCTTCGTAATCTGAGTGTCAATATTTCGAATTCCCGTTGCATCAAACATGCTCGCCCTTTCAGCCGTGGGGGCATTATAGTGTGACGGTCAATCACACTATTTGTTACCCAAGATTTGGCTTTGGGTGGTGATGACTAGCTGCCTTCCCTCTAGTTTAACATTGCTAAATTAGGGACGGCTAGCACAGATAGCCCTCGAGTAGCTTTGTGCGAAATTAAAAAACAAACAAACAAAATCGACTTCCCTCAATGGACAGAGCGAAGACTGGTTTGATTTGAGGGAAATCGAATTCTGAATTTTAGCTTTGTGAGTCCGTAAACTTACTACTGAAATACAGTGGTAATTGTATTTTGCACATTAATTGTATTTTAGCCTGTTTTTAAACTGAGAGAAAAATAGGCTGGTAGATTAAAAACTACACTATCGTTAAATTATTATTCTGTTGCGCATTGTAGAAGGATGTAGTTTTCTATACACTCAGGTTTTTGTTGTTTTTTTTACGCGATGAACAGCTGAACCATAACGTGTAAAATATAACTCTTTGCCATTGGCTTACTTTACACTAATATGTAAAGAAATAGCATTTCGGTTTTCGTATAATGTAATTTCAGTTTGTGTTTTCTACAATATTTCAGAAACTGTTCTTTAACCAATGCAAGAAATAATAATTAGCTACAACACAAACACGCAAATTTCTCAGCGTCCTTTTTAATTATTCAGTGAAATAACTTCTTAAAATATAAATCATGGTGTTACGAACCGTTATCCACATTAAAGTTGCAAGGCTTATTTGACTATTCTTGACGTAATTTATAAGAAACAAGCCCTAAGGATTTATAGGTTTGTTCTATTAGAAACATTTTCTAAATGCATTAATTTCTTTTTGTTAATCTAAATATTTATCTTGTGTGTGTGTGTGTGTGTAACAGCTATCTTTTTCTAATATAAATATTTATCTTGGGAGTGTTTGTGTGTGGCAGCTGTTTTTGTCTAATATAAATGCACTGCTGGCCAAAATCTTAAGGCCAATGAACATAAAGAGAAAATATGCATTTTGCGCTGTTAGACTCAACCCCATATTTGAGTAGAGCTTAGAAAGATGAAAATAAGAAAAGGGAAAACAAAAATAAAAAAACTTTTTAAACATTTAATATGGAAAATGTGAACACCATGAAATTAGCCGAAATACTAACTGGTCAAAAGTTTAAGACCATACTGAAACGAAGCGTTAATCGGTAAACATGTAACGAAATTTAGTCATTTGTGTTCAAGCATTAGCGTTGAAACATCTCCCACTGACATCTCCTGTGTTACATTAGGTAAAAGCATGGCAAAGGCTGAAAAGTTGACAGAGTTTGAACGTGGCAGAATTGTCGAACTGCAATAGCAAGGTCTCTCTCAAAGTGCAATCGCTGGTGAGATTGAGCGTAGTAAAACTGCAAATTTCTTAAAAGACCCTAAGGGATATGGAAGGAGAATTTCAAGTGGTCGGGCCAAGAAAATGTCGCCGACGCTGAGCAGGAGGATTCGACGGGTTTTCCGGCAAGACTCCTGTTGATCGTCGACCTACATTAAAGCCCTTATGGATGCAAATGCAGCTCAAGAACAATAAGATGGCATCTACGAGAGAAAGGCTTTAAAAACCGTAAACATCTTTAAATGCCACGCCACCTTCTACACCACGAAAGAGCTTGGTTTAACTTAAACCTGGATGGTCCACATGGCTTCCAACGTAACTGGCACGATAAAAATATCCCACTGAATACATTTTCTACACGACACAGTTAAGAAGGTTCCATCATGATCTGTGGTGCTTTCTCCTTCCATGGAATAATGGAGCTTTAAAATGTCGAATTAAACGTGGTTAAGCTATATGTGTAACCAAATAACATATTTTAACCTTTGCAAAGCCTAAGTTGGCATGCAATAAACTTGATAATTTGAGACGAGGCTTTTATTCAGGCTGTACACGTACAGTTCCACTAATTTGTATTTTATTAGTCATAACTTACTTTATAGGAATATAGAGTCTGATAAGATTCAACTGCTATTCTGTGTCAATTATCCTAATTTCACTTACGACTTCAGTCGAATCTGAACGCGTTTGAAAATGTGTCGACTAACTTTTGAGTTGAGTCGAAATCATACAAGTTGACAAATCGCATTGAAAGTAGTAACTTCAGATTTTACACGTAGAGGTAGGTAACAAGAAAGAAAAGGGTCAATCTAAAAGGTCTTAACTTCACCATGTTTAGCACACAAACGTAAAAAAAGTATAGAAGATTATTTTACGTATTCTTTAGATAGTCTGATAAACAATAGTCTTTGAGTTAAATACGTTTCGTCTCTACTTACTTTTCATAGATGGCGTGATGTAATTTATCCTCTTCATTCTATCAACACAATTAGCAAATTAAAGTTTACAGAATTTGTAAAAGATTCATTTTAAGACAACATAGGATTGTGTTTGTTTTCACAATGTTAAATTAAACGTGAAACTCATGCAGTGGAAATGGATGTAGTTGTACATCGAAAGTTGTCAATGCTTCTTGGGTAATAAGTACCCTCCTCTTATCCAAATATACGATTAGTTTACAAAATGGTTATGTAAACAATGGTATCAAATGTCGAAATAAAGAAATCTAAGGCCGTTGCGAGTGTATTCGTGATTCTGAAATCTCGCTTTGTATGAGGTAACACCGAATAAATAAACAACAGAAATCCCACACAAACCCCTAAAAGTTTAATCTCTATAAGTTGGACAATATTGCATTCATTTCGAATGGATGGACCTTCTAGAGTGCTTGAATATTTTGACTGTGTTTTTGATTGCTGATTATTGCGTAAACAAATGCTGTAGTCATGTTTTTTTACAATGAAATCCACAGCCATGAGACATCTTTTTTTATATTGTCAATAACTTTGACGATATAATGACTTATACGATTTCTCAGAACTCAATAAAACATTAGTTCGTTGGCACCAAGTGTTCTATTAAAACACTAAACGTTATATTTCTTTAGACAAAATATTTTTGCTTTTGTGTGTTATTAAACAAAAACTACACGAAGAGCTCTTTGTGTGCTGCTAACCACGGGCATCGAAACAATTTCTAGCAGTAGAAGTCCGCAGATATATCACCGTGCCATTTGGGGGGAGGGGGTAGATAGAATATTAAAATAACACAATGTAGTATTCTTTAAACGTTTAACTAATAACTTTATTTTTAACAAACTAAAATGCGTTTTGTAAAGTATTTTACTACTGAAATTTCTTGTAGTATCTGTTATTTTATAGAGAAACAAATTATGTGTTAATAATTATTTGATAAATAGCTGTATGTAAATAATAAGAAAAAACTGAAGCGAAGTTTAGTTTTTCACTTTGTCTTAGCGACAGAAAATTGTAAGTATCGCTTCGTAATAAGGCCTGGCATGGCCGAGCGCGTTAAGGCGTGCACTCGTAATCCGAGGGTCGCGGGTTCGCGCTAAACATGCTCGCCCTCCCAGCCGTGGGGGTGTATAATGTGACGGTCGATCCCACTATTCGTTGGTAAAAGAGTAGCCCAAGAGTTGGCGGTGGGTGGTGATGACTAGCTGCCTTCCCTCTAGTCTTACACTGCTAAATTAGGGACGGCTAGCACAGATAGCCCTCGAGTAGCTTTGTGCGAAATTCCAAAACAAACAAACAAACGCTTCGTAATTCTATACGTGTTATTTTGTTCAACTGACATAGGAAAAAAAATGAAAATAAAACATTTTAGAACACGGCAAAATCTTGGCTGTTATGGCTTGAGGTTGATTTTACTCTCTTAACATTTCGGATCCCCGGGTCAAAAGTGAGATAAGATGCATTACCGTGATTAATGTTAATGATGCAATAACAGGAAAACAACTTAGTTACACATCCGTAACTCATAGACTCTACTGTGATGGAAGACTCTTACTACGTCGACTGATCTAGCTAAATATAATTTCGGTCTTATTGAATTCTGTAGGAAGAAAATCAAATAAGAACTCGTAACATTCGAAGTAAGCCATTAGAGATAGTTTCTACTGACATGGACTAGAATGCCATACTTTAGGGAAAATGTAACCCGTCTAAATATTTCTTAAATGTTATTGTTTGAGACTAGAATATCAAGGAAACTGTAAAGTTTTCATCTGAATTAAATATATGGTTTTTACTTTTTCTTGAGTAGCATTGGGTTTAACTGAAAACAACAATAAACACGAAGAGTCTTTTCATTTTCGTTTATTTTTTGTCCTTATGAAAACCACGCAATTGTGCATACAAATGATGTCTTATATCGATATTTTATATTTACATTTCACTGTTCTGGGTATTGTGGCTGAAAGACCTCATCTCATTATCTGTATTTTTGTTTTATGTTTTATTACAGAAAACAGTTATATATATGCATTTATATACACACTGAAAAATGTATCATTTCTGTTTCACAAAAATTTAAATACAATAGTAAATTTTTTAATGTAATATTATTGTTTCTTACAAGGTTTTATAACGCGTCCATTGTGGTTTATTAATTCTTTCAAATCTTAGGTAAATGCATATATCGTATATGGACATTGTAGTGTTTTCACGTTAAAAATGCAATATATAAAAATACAAAAGACGTCTCCAAAGTAAATAACAAACTATTAAATGCGTAGCATACAGGGATACCACGCCCCCTATCTTTTGTAGCAACATAGAATAATTCCAAATTATTGATTATTTAGCTTCTGCACCATCATGGTAGCAACACGTAGTTTCTGTTCTATCCCAGTTCTTTGTTCTTTCGTTAGATGACGTATTCTGCCTGAAATGATATTTCGGTGTATTTTGAGCCTGGATTAAAACTACTTAGCACTGTAATGCCAGGTGAACTATGACGTCAACTAAAACTGATAGCCGGCCAAGGTTGTCACGGAACAGAATCACGAGGAGACGACGTTTACTGGACAAAGAAAGCAGGCATGCTTCCTTTGTTCAGATCAATTTGATTTTCCTCGAGAATAATTGTCCTAAAATCACCTTGATGGGCAGAAGGCTGGCGAGCTATTTAATTGTATAGTAGTACAGTATATATTCAGTTGTGGAGATGATTCTCCAATTGTTTAGGTAGGTACGCACACTGCTTTGTAAGTTGTGTCTAGATGAAGGCTGTTTCTACTGTTATTTTGCGGGTTTGTCCGTTTGATACTTGTCGGGAAATCGGTTTTATCTGAAAGTACCCCAAGTGCATGTTTTAAAACTTTTCGCTGACGGTAAGTGGCCATGGAGAACGTTAACACCAAAAGGAAGGACATCAAACATATTTAACTACCTTTCCTGATATGCAAAATAAAGTTAATCGCTCTTCGTATTTCCCAAAGTTACAAGAAAGCATGATGGTCATGCGATATAACTAATAGGGTAAAGGACATATGCTGAAAAAACAAGAACAAACGAAAAACGAAAATGATTTCGTACTTAGATTTTCGAAAAAAAAAGAAATGTTCTAATGAAAATCGATAATCAATGAATTCAGCTTTCTTAAAATTTATGCTCACCTGAGATAGGCCCAGTTTGGCCAGATGGTTAAGGTACTCAACTTGCAATCGGAGATGCAGATTCGAACACCCGTTCCAACAAAACGTGCTCGCTCTTCCAACCGTGGAGAGGTTATAATGTAGGATCAATCCCACTCTTCATTGGTAAAAATTAGCCCAAAATTTGGTGGTGGTTGGATATGATTGGTAGCCTTCCTTCTAGTCTTACACTGCTAAATTAGGGACGGCTATCGCAGATAGCCCTCGTGTAGCTTTGCGCGAAATTCAAAACAAACCAAACCACCTAAGATATATATATTTGAATCATATAAAAATAAGTAGCTTGGGCCTAGATACACTGTGCAACGCTGTTAACTAGTTTCACGTTTCATATTTCGACTTATTATAGCTTTTTCTTTCGTTCTTTTAAATAATAAGTGTAAGCTTTATCTCCGAAGAGGAATGAGGAAATTATTACTCAACAACGGAGTGATACCATTTCGTAGGCTTAATTTGTTTAAATAAGTATTCCAAGCACGTACGTTTAAAGATGAACCTTAAATAAATATATTAAATTATTTCTATTAACCACTAATGTCCTGTCCTGGACAGGTGGTTAGGACATTCGATTGGTAATCTGCGGGTCGCAGGTTCGAATCCCCTCACACCAAATATGCTTGTCTTTTCAACAGTGAGAATGTTATAATGTACGGTCAGTCTCAATTTCCTGGTAAAGGAGAAACACAAGAGTTGGCCCTAGGTGATGATAATTGTCTGCTTTCCCTTTAGTCTTACACTGCTAAATTAGAGAGGGCTAGCTCAGGTAAGCTCTCGTGTTGCTTTGTGCGGTATTAAAAAACAAATTAACCAATAGGTAGCTCACTATTTTTAGTTGGATCAGATAAATAAGACGATTATTGGTTCAGACAGAACAAATATGAATCTGCGATCAATGTAATAAGTTTTTTTTTTCAACTGAGCCTTTTAAAACTACACAAGATAAGGTAGCATATGACCAGATAATTATAAAACTTGTTTCATTCTTAGTTCAATTATGACGGATTTAGAGTGTTTTTTTTACGCAGTAGTCAAAATGCAAGTGTAAAATAATAGAATAATAATAAATAATAAAACTTAAAGTTCCAACTTTTTTTCAAACACTTATAACTTTCTAAGAAGCAAATTTAGTATAACGTAAAGTGTCAAGACGAAATCCACCAGGTGAAAAAAAATGCATCAATAAAACTCTCAGAAAGTAACAAAAATGGAAAAACATAACAAGTAGCAAAAATAGAGACAAATAAAGTGTTCGAGACTACATTTATAAAATAAATTGAAAAGACCATGGAGTAAAAAGAAAAAAGAAAAACTCAATGAGAGCGAAATAAATTCTGCAAGTTAAATAGAAACCTTGGAACTTGGTTAAAATCAAATAAAGATAAATTACTGAACCGAAAATTTTAAAATGGCGGAAGAATCAGATTGGATAGATCTGGCAAATGGCACTTTTTCAAAGTCGACCATGTTTGATTAGTCCATATACAAATGTTCTTCTTCACCGTACTAGTGCTATCACTCTTCAAATACTGTCTTAATGTACGTGATGTGTACTACACAGTTTATCACCGTAATTGTTGACTCTAAATGGTGTCACTCGAGCTTTATGTTCATAAGTGCTGATTATGCAAGTATGATATTCTTATTTATTTTCAATGATTGTATTTATTTCTGATTATCAGTTATCCAGTAGCAATTCTTAACCCCCCACGCGATTGAAAATAGCGCTCTATATGCACCTACTTTTCCATTTTGTTTAACTTCGCATATGAATGAGACGTGGCTTGGTCCTTGGTAGAGCTCTCGATTTCAGAGGTGTTGGAACGGGTTTGAATCTGTGACGTACAACATAATGTAGCATTTATTCTGAGCTGATGATGCGTTATCAGAGTGACAATTAATTCTTCATAGTGGATGATTGGCGATAAGATGTTGCTAACGTATTTCTGGTCAGCCGTTCAAAATTAGGGACGGTGTAATATAGCCGTTGTTTGTTTTTGAATTTCGCGCATAACTACAAAAGTGCTATCTGCGCTAGCCGTCCCTAGCTTAGCAGTGTAAGACTACAGGGAAGGCAGTTAGTCATCATCACCCACCGCTAACTCTTGGTCTACTCTTCCAACGAGCTATAAAATTCGCCGTCACTTAATAAAGCACCAAAGGCTGAAAGGGCGAACATGTTTGTGATACATTGCTTTAAATACAAATCTGATTGAGAAGTTACAAAGAAAAAAGCAATTCCTGATTTAGTGTCTCTCTCCCCAGTGGTACAACGCCATCCCCTTCTGAAAAAAAATTAAGTCACATATCATTTTCAGCTTTAATATATAATGACCTCATTTTGTATAATTTAAGTTTACCGAGTGGAAATCTTGCCTACTCTAATGATATAAATATAATCATCGACTCATATTATTTTTATAAAACATGGAAACACATATTATAATCTTTTTCTGTCCTCTCAGGGTGGAACATTTAACAATACAAGATAAAACTGGTCCTTGTTTTACTCTAAGTCGAACCATCCTTGAGTTACCTTTGTTTATATTGTTTTCAAGATAATTTTATTGCTAATTGCAAGTAATAGCAATTTATATGATTGATTTATTACATAAGCTATCAAGTCCGACATGGCTAGGCGGTTAAGAAAACCAATTCGTAATCTGAGGGTCGTGATTTCGAATCCCTGTCGTACCAAACATGTTCGCCTTTTCAGCCGTGCGGACGTTATAAAGTGACGATCAATCCCACTATATGTTGGTAAAAGAGTATCACAAGAGCAGGCAGTGGGCGGTGATGAGTAGTTGCCTTCCTTCTAGCCTTACACTGCTAAATTAGGGACTGCTAACGCAGATAGCTTTTGTGTCATTGCTCAAAATTCAAAACAAACCCTAAACTATCCTTTTTGTTTCGTTTCCATGTTATAAAAAATATTATACTTTGAGTTCCCACATTATCATTGGAAATATCTATTGAATGCCTGAAGACCCATAGAAGAAGTTTAAAAACCTTTTGAATCTAGGGATCTGATTTTATGTATCAGTAGTTTTATGCTTACAGATTACGTATTTTAAACATACAAACATTAACCATTTGTTTGTGTGTTTGTGTTTGAATTTCGCGCAGAGCTACACGAGAGTTATCTGCGCTAGCCGTCCCTAATTTTGCAGTGTAAGACGAGAGGAAAGGCAGCTAGTCATCATCACCCACCGCCAACTCTTGAGCTACTTTTTTACCAATGAATAGTGGGATTGACCGACCTTGTAACGCTCCCACGGCTAAAAGGGCGAGCATGTTGGTGCAACGGGAATTTGAACCTGTGAACCTCGGATTTCGACTCAAATACCATAACCCATCTGGCCATGCCGGCCCCAAACATTAACCAACAAAAGTAATCTAGGTAATTGAATCAAACTATACGTGACAATTTCAAATATCTGAAAGAACCATTTTCTCCATCACAAGACGTTTAATTGCTTGAGAGCTTATTCGTGTACTAAACACTGTGAATTATTATAATTTTATGTTTCTTTCCCCTAGAAAATTATCTTTCCTTACAAGATAACGCGTTGCTTTATTTCATATTATATTATCCCCGGTAAAATATGCATAACAAGATCGCGTTTCAGAAGATGTTTTGGGGTGGGTTGCTATAGTAACCAATTATTGTAATATCGTGTTACCATGGACACATGATTGCACGACAACTGAAAAGAACAACATAAATAAAACAATCATGAGAGTATCTGCAAACAGTAACATCTTTTAGTTAAAAAATATTAGCAGTTAATAATGGAGCATAACCTCGATCAATAAATTTTGCGTGTTTCAAAGTTCTTTACGTCCATGATTTTTAAATACAAAGTTCTAACATTACGGAAAGTTTGTAGAATTGTGGGCTTTTATCGTAAATTTGAAAGATTTCACAATATTCCTGAACGGTATGTAGATTCGAAGATTTATAACGCCGACATTTTTAAGATAAGCGAAATAATAAAAGAATAAATACGAATTCAGTACAGCGTGTTTTGGAGTATATAAAGAAAAAACTAAAATATTAACAATGCAGCTTTGCCAGAAACACAATAGCCTATTTATTTACGTTAAATTAAAAACCTAAGCCTAAACTTAATATTAAAAACTCACACTCAGCTTTAAAAATCACAAAATAATTCTAAAAAAAATCCATGTTTCATACAAGAGGCTGATGATTCAGTTATACGTTAACTGAAAAATTAATCCGTTGAAATACTGTGTAATGATTTTTGAATTTAACTCAGCCAAAATAAACTTGCATATCTACTTTCACATAGTCATTATCAGCAATAGCACTGGGGAACACTCATTTTGTTGCATTTAAAAAAAGACCTTTCTATAGTCAATTTGAGTGTGTTGATTTCAAATCTGAAGTCGGTTTTTGTCTGCAAGCTACAGATTTTATGCAATTTGACATTTTTATTTATTTTGTAATTTTTCGTTATTGTAGGAAATTATAGGAATAGCTTATCAATTTGTTTGTGTAGTATTTTATTCAGGTAGGAATTTGCGTTTGTACACTTCATCTGGACAATCTCGTTTAATGCTACAGCAGTAGTCAGCCATCATACTTTTGTTCCAGCGCCCTTGGTAGCGTTCTTCCATGACCTTTAGGTCTTGGTGGAATCGTTCTCCTTGTTCGTCACTCACAGCCCCCAGGTTGTCAGGAAACTTATCAAGGTGGCTGTTTAAAAAATGAAGCTTGATACTCATGTTGCACTCGAGATCACGAAAAGTGAGGAGCATTCTGTTCACAAGTTCACTGTAGATCTCCGCCTTATTGTTTCCAAGGAAGTTCTGAACGACTGCCACAAAGGATAACCATGCTGCCTTTTCTAAAGCGGTCATCTTAGCAACAAACTGAACATCACGAATTAGGGTTCGAATCTGCTTTGATCTTCTCAAATGATAACCCTGGTAAAGCTGTGATGATGTGTTGAAAACATTCACCTTCGGTTTCCAGTGCCTTGAAAAATTGCTTCATCAAACCTAATTTGATGTGAAGAGGAGGAAAGATGATCTTATTTCTGCTTACAATTGGGTCTTGTATGATATTTGGCATGCCTGCTTCAAGGGTGTCACGAATAGGCAAGTCCTTCTGGACCAAATGTCTGTCTCGTGCTCGGCTGTCCCACATACAGAGGAAACATGGAAACTTGGTGAAACCTTTCTGTTGTCCAAAAAGAAAGTTGACCATCTCTAAGTCTACACAAATGATCCAATTGTGCTCATGATATTTCAATAAGTCCATGACCATTCTCATATCATCATAGTCTTCCCGCAAATGCACCGAGTGACCGACAGGTACTGCTCCATAAACATTCCCATTATGTAAAAGAACACACTTTAGACTGCGTTTTGAACTGTCTAAAAAGAGTCTCCATTCAGCAGGACTATAGTAAGGTACACCCAGTTCTTTGAGAAGTCCTTGGATGTCATGGCAGTAAACAAACTGTCTGTCTTCTGAAAAGAAGGTCGCAAAAAGCTGGTCACGCTTTCTGAAATATGATACTTTAACAGAGTGATCAACAAGATTTCTGCCTTGTAATCTTGATGCCAAAAGCTCTGCTGCTTTCTTTGAAAGACCTAAATCCTGTACTAAATCATTCAGTTCAGCCTGGAGAAGAGGCTTGGGAACGGGGATAGGTTCAGTGTCTGAAGAACAGTTCTCCGATTGTGTACACTTTTCTGACAATTCACTGTCACAACTGTCTTGTTCGCTTGTATCATGTCCAATGTCTTTATCGTCCAATGAAGGCAAGCCTTTGAAAACTGGAACAGGAACTTCTTCAGAGTGCGGAGCAGGCCGAATAGCGGAGGGAATGTTCAGATACGTAATCTTATGTCAGTTTTTCTTCCCAACACCCGTTGTGTTTACCATGCAGAAATAACAGTCAATTACATGGTTGGTAGGTTCGCGCCAAATCATTGGAACACCAAAAGGCAGACCATTGCGTTTTCCTTTGGTCCAGTCTCGAAGCATTTCCTCACAATTGTGGCGCACAACATAAGAAGCCCATTGCTTGTCTTGATCACCAAGATGAACTTCAAAATATGCCTTGTAGGCACGCTTGACGAGCGAGGATATGTTACGTCTCTGACGATTGAGTGTGTAGCATCCACATATGTAGCAGAAGGCATCAGGTTTGTTTCTGCAATGATATCTATTTTTGGAAACCATGTTTGATCTGAAACAAATGAAGAATGATCAAAATATTAGAAGCTATCTATGTATATGGACGTGAAAATGCTTATACATGGTTTACGCAAGTTCACATTTGTACAATTTCATTAACCTCAAATTGCATACAAACTAGAGCTTGTAGAGAAAAACTAATTTCAGATTTGAAATCAGCGCCTAAAACTCCTTTAGAATCAGTTAAAATATCCAATGCAACTCAAACTTACTGAAAAAGTGTTCCCCAGTGTAGTTCTTTAATACAACGTTTCAGAACTACAGGATAATTTGAAGACCTAAAACTTCTGAATAACTTTATAGATTAGGGCTGGAGTAGGAAAATAAATAACGATTTTTTTTTTATATCGTGGGAAGTTTCCATTCTGGCAAGTATTGAAGTTGCATAAAGATTACCTGTGACAGTCACGAGATCACCAATATTTATCACAGAAGTGGCTGGCTAGATGTTTTTTTCAGGCTGAAATTTGTAACGGTGTTGAACTTTTCTGTAAAGGATGTAAGTGCTGATTCGTTTCAACAGCAAGTAATTTTTCCTGATAAATTTTGTATTGCATTTGATAAACTACCTTGGACCTAACAGGTTGATAGTAAACACCAAATGGTTTGGTTACCCTAACCAGAAAATAAAACAATGGGGAATCAAGAACTGAATCCCAAGAGAGTCTCAAACAACTGTCGATGTTAAAGGAAACTCTGTTTTGGGTTAATAATCCCTGATTAATAATGAAATAACGATTCCTAATAGTAATAGTGCACTGATGGCGGTCAAACATGGTGGAGACGACGCTAAAACTGTCTTGTGTGAAAAGTGTTTGTTTATTGGCCAACAATATTCTAATTAGGGACATTGACATGCTAAAAAAGGGAGCAGCCATTGTCTCTGTATTTGCTAAGTTTAACGTATGTACAGCTTTTACTGCCTGTAAACCAATAGGAAACATTGTCACACAGTTATATGGAAATTAATACGAAGTTTAAGACGATCGTTTCAATAATGAACTATCAACTGAAGAGGAGGGAAATGTTTCAAAATACTCGTGCATTCTTAAAGACTATAAAGAGTATAAAATTATTTTTTCCCTTTCTATCTCATTCTAATAAGTTATTATAAGGTTAATGATTTACCTAATTTCAAGGAAAGATACTAAAAGTAACACCTAAAAATAATGGTTATGGAGTCTTAAAATAATTTTTTACTGACAGCTTAGCGATCTAAATACAAAAATACTTAAAACATCACAAATATTACACATCACATTTGTATGAGACCTAGTTTTATTTCTTTAATTAGCCGTTTGAAGCTTGATGATTAGAGAAATTTCAGTCTACAGTAGCGGTTTGTACATGAGTTTGTCTTAAAACAAAACCACATTGTGCTATCTATTGTGTTCACTAAGAGGAGTCAAATCCCAGATTTAAGGATTGTAAATAGGTAGGCTTACCGCTGCCACATTAAGGAACTCATTGGTGAAAGAATGATAACCAAAGAAATTATTTATCTTCAATGTAATACATTAGATTTTGAATTTCATCTTTGTTGAAAATAAATTTAATCTATAATATTACAATGAAGAATTGCAAATTGTAGTTATAAAGTATTGTAATACTTATAGTATTTTTCTAGCTCATAATGAAATCAATGGAGACGTCAGACACGAAACGATCAAACAGTTTATTGTTACTGCTCGAACAATCTTACATGGTTGAACAATTAATTGTTTTGAATAATTCAAAATAAAAATCTTCAGAAGGTAGCTGGTAGAAAGGCATGACAAAACCTTTACATTAGACCCCATTAGTAGTCATCTTGAACGATTCAAAATAATTATTTTGAGAAGGAAACTCATAGAAATTCATGAAAAAACGTTTGCATAATTTCTCGGTATCAGTTTTTTTCATTGACTAAAAAGAAAGGCTTTTCAGAAAGTGATCTGACGTTAGTGTTTGCTTATTTTATTGCGAGTGGAAATCCTTTCACGGTATATCTTTTCGTGTATCACTCATGCACAAACTTAATATCAAACAAATTACTTACCACTGTTTCTGTTATTGTCGTCATTGTTTATTTCCCTTTATAAGCGATTTATATGTGCCAGTATAAATAACGCAAGGTTTATTTGTTTGTTTTGAATTTTCGCACAAAGATACTCGAAGGCTATTTGCTTTAGCCGTCTTTAATTTAGCAGTGTAAGACTAGAAGGAAGGCAGCTAGTCATCACAACTCACCGCCAACTCTTGGGCTTCTCTTTTACCAACGAATAGTTAGATTGACCGTCACATTATAACGCCCAAAGGCTGAAAGGGCAAGCATGTTTGGTGCGACCGGGATTCGAACCTGCGACCCTCGGATTACGAGTCGAACGTTTTAACTTACTTGCCATACCGGGCCATAACTGAATAGAAAGGAAATTTTACAAAATTTAAAACCAACAGTTTAATATAAAGATTTTTGATAGGCTTTTTGGTCAGATCTTATTTTCACTACGATATCTGATAAATATTTTGTTCATTATTGGAATCTCACGTTGATTTTGCAACTGTCTTTGATTAAGAATATTTTGCATTTTTGGAGAGTTTTTGTCAGGTTTTTCAAACATTGCTGGAAACCTTATATTCAAGATTTTAGCCTCTTTAAAATAGAGTTAAACTGCAATTACTGATGTAAATACACATTGCTAAAACTAGAGCGGATTTATAATGTAAGGATAGTCTTCATTCATTTTACACAATTTTAGATAAATAAAATTGCAACTAACCACGTAGGTAAAAATTGCTGAAATTATTGAAAATTTATTGTGTCAAGAAGAATTTCCATTACTTTTACATTATTTTAAATAAAGATAAACTGCAATTACTGGAGTTGCTATTAATTACTGAAATCGCAGTAAAGTTATGGTTTTAAACGGTTTCCAATAATATCCAGTCATTTTAAATAAGGAGAAATAAAATCACTCATTACTAATGGAAACTGTGAAACATTTTACTGAAGTTGAAAGACAATTGCGTAAATCAATTTACCACCTCAATAACTAAGACTAATGATTTACAATGAGGTATGAGTAATTATAATATAAATATATAGTTATCTCTATCTATCTAAGAAAATGTTAGAGAGATGTCTGAGTTCTGACATTAAGGGGTGATTTGCTCTACTATATTATCAATAATACATCTGGATTTTTCAAAACAGTAAACAAATTATGTGACGTAAAAACACCGTGTGTTGATATTGCGTGTCTAAAACTAATAGGAAGTTTTGCTATTTGAACATTCGGTCAAGTATTCAGATATTGTAAACAGGCTGTGTTCTACGCGAAAGAACGTACGTTTTCCCTACATTTCCACAACAGGTGTACTCGTTCCTATACCAGTAGTTGTAGAAGTAGGCAATTATATTCCTGCTTATTACAACAGCTAGTATAGTAATGCTTGGGTTCTACAGAAAGTAATTATTTCTCGGATCTTTAATCACGAGTAAATTCACGTTGGTTACCTATGACGTCAATCAGCCCTCTTGCATCTTCGTGGCTGTGCAAGCAAAGATATCTCAGTTAACACTGTCATAAGTAAATAACACTGACAACGAAAGAGAACGAGGTACAGAAGTATGAATATCCACATTGTTTTATCTATTTTTTCGTCAAGAATATTGTTTGAGAAATCTAGTTTCAGAAGTATTTTTCCACAATTGTTTGTTAGTCCGTCTCCAACAAAGCATTGTCGTCTAAATCTTGATCAAATTTCTGAAATTGGAAGAATTATGAAAGAGGAACGCTTTTAGTTTTTGTTATTCTAAATAAATACGGCTGATACATAACCATTAGCTGGGCCAAGCAAAATAGATTAGCATTTAATAGCTTAAGTTTTCAAAATAATCATAGGATAGAGGGTTATTATTCATTGCCATTTTTTCCGTATAAATTTGCTAAATTTCGTTAAATTCTACTAATTGAGGAACGTTTCATGTCACGTGATATTAACTTAAGCAATCAGCATGAATAATAATAATACGGTTGTATCATTGCATGGAGTGATGACAAGAAACTGCCAATCTAAATTACGTGGCGTTACTTTAAAGAAAGTTAGAGAAAGAGACTACCACCATATATTTGAATAAAAATCAGGTTGATTCTGTAAAATAAAGATGTGTTCTAAATAATAGTGTTACGATCCTAAAGTTGGTTACTATCGAGTGTCACTTTATTACCTGCTGTGGTCTATTGGCGAGTATCGAAAGAAACAAAAAAGATTCAACGTGTGACTTAAAGAAATGAAATCAAAATGGCTGCCAAACTGTTAGCTACACTTATAGCGTTGATAAAAGCTTTTACAGTAGATATTCACTCAGTAGTTAGTAAAGCGAGTAATGAAACACAGGTTGAGATATTTACCTATTTGGATATTAACAGAGGCAGGTCTTTATTACCTTTCAAAGTAAGCATCTCTTTCGCTCTACTTACGGGCCTAATTCGGAAACAAAACAATACGTGGCTGTTTGTGGGAAGACTTTGTTTGTTTGTTTGTTTTGAATTTCGTGCAAAGCTACACGCGGGCGATCTGCACAAGCCGTTGCTAATTTATCAATGTAAGACCAGAGGGAAGGCAGTTGGTCATCAACGTCCGTCCACTGCTAACTTTTGAGCTATTCTCTAACCATCGAATAGTGGTGAGGACCGTCACATAATAACACCCCCACGGCTGAAAGGACGACCATGTTTGGTGTGAGGAGGGTTCGAACCTGCGACCCTGAGATTAGGAGTCGAGCTCCTTAATCACATGGCCATGCCGGGCCTTACGAGAAGGTAGTAAAGGCGCTAAATAAGTATTGTCAAATAGAGGATTATATAATTCGAAAACATCCACATTAATGTACCCCCCAGTGAGACAACAGTAAGTTTACGGTTTAGAGTGAGGTTCGAATCTCCCGGTAAACACGGTGGATAGACCCACCTGGCTTTTCTTTACAAACACAAACAAACAAATAAACCACACACATAAATATGGGGTGCACATGCCATGTAAATCTTAGACTTTCTTTGGAATTATTGTTCTATAAAATGTTAAGCTCTACACATAAGGATTTACTGAGTTATTTTCTTCATATTATTTAAGATAAAGCTTATCCTGTACTATAATGTTTAAGACCCAGCTTTTGTTATTTCATTGTGTTCGATCGGTGGAACAGTTCAAGTGCTAAGAGTTTTATTTTTATTTTTTAAATTATCAATTTTTACATCTGTGCCACATATCAGTAAAATAAAAGTTCTGACAGAAAGCTGATTTCAAACAGAAATTGAAAGACTGGACTGCTGTTTGAAAAAGAGCAACTTAAGTGTTTTATTAATAGTAACTTTATTAATTGCCTAAATAAAGAATTATTCCTCGTGTTGTGTCTCTTTATTTTCTTATATCACAGCTTTAAGTGAATTTTAAAATAAATCCTAAACGTATATATATAGATACACATTAGAAAATGTGTATATTAAAATATATATACCTGTATATATATATATAAGTATTCGCTTATGCAAAAACTAAAATTAAACTTTCGTTGCACGTGCGAGCAGTTGCAGTTTTATCCATCTTAAATTTGCTTTTTAATATTTATATGTTTTTGTTAAGCACTTCAGGCCTATTGTTCTTTCGCGATAGTATAGCCCTAATAAATGTTTTACTTATGTGTCTGATGAGTGCTGTAATTATAATCTGCTTTCTTAGTATGTTCATATTTTAAAAGGCGTTAATTTCGCTTATGCTTTTAATAATTTATTAACGTACGAATATTAACTTTATGTGTAATAAAAATGATTAGGACACTTCTAACTCATCTTTGGATTAATCCAGATAATAAGTTAAACTGATTAATCTACTGGCTTACCATTACAGATCTCCTCCCTCCCCACCAGTGGCTTAGCGGTAAGTCTCATAGCTTATACGTTAAAAACTGGTTCCAATTTCTACCTTGAAAGATAGTCCATTGTACAACTTTGTGATTAATTAAAAACGAACAAACAAAGATGAAAAATAAACGTACGTTCTTAAAGGTTGTGCTTATCTTTCTTATTACGTGTTCGTCGTTTGAATTTGGTAATTTTATCAAACTGTATTATTCAATTTTGTGATTACGTTGATGACACAAAGTTATCTCTCGATAAGGCTGAATATATATTGTGATGCAAGGATTAAACATTACTATCATTTATTAGACTCACAAACTGTTAGTTGACATGGCCCTGTATGTGATTATTAGTGCTAGAAACTGCAGTTGGTTCTCGAATTTAGCCCTAAGGTATTATCTTTGATAGAGTTTGGCTGGTATTTATGATATTATTTCATTTGCTGTTTCTGTCAGTATGCACTTACTAATACATTTAAATTTAACAGGCTTATGCGCTAGTGTCTTTATTGATTTTAATACACTTCTCGTTTCGACTTGTAGCGTTTAATGATGTATCACGACGTTTCAAAAGGAATATTTACAAGTCCTTAGGAGCCCGGCATGGCCAAGCGTGTTAGGGCGTGCGACTGGTAATTTGAGAGTCGCGGGTTTGCATCCCTGTCGCTCCAAACATGCTCGACCTTTCAGCCGTGGGGGAGTTATAATGTGACGGTCAGTCCCACTATTCGTGGTAAAAGAGTAGCTCAAGAGTTGGCGGTGGGTGGTGATGACTAGCTGCCTTCCCTCTCGTCTTACACTGCAAAATTAAGGACGGCTAGTGCAGATAGCTCTCGTGTAGCTCTGGGCGAAATTCAAAAACAAACAAACAAGTCCTTAGGTTACAATTAAATAATCCAAGCTCAATTGACGTGGCAATTTCTTATAATCCTCGGGATACGTTTCTCCTCATCACCTATTCTATTGAAACGGATACGAAAACGTTACTTTTGTGATAGTGAAGTCTTGGGAATCTTATTCTAGTATTATTTTTTATAAATTGCATTGCAACCTTATAACATTAGTTTTCGTAAGCAAGACACAGGGTTGTGTATCGTGCGGCCAAAACAACCTTCTGCAGGTGACACTGTGCAATTAACAGAAGAGGTAGTTTTACGATATTCCTTCTTCTGTATCTCGGACCGAAACTAACGTATATTTTCAGTTTATGTGATCTAATGGACATTTATTCACACGCTAAATTTCAAAGCAAACAATTGAAAAGCATTTGAGCTATGACATCTCAAATGCTGATTTACTCCCCTTTAGTATTTTTTTTCGAACCAGAGTTCAGAAACTTTATTTGATAGGAAAAACAGCAACATACTTCACTTTTATCGATTGTTCTCAAATTTGATGCACAGATAAATTTTTACAATCTACAATGAGGCGTCAAACTTGGTGTAAACATTTGTCATATGTGAAGTATTCAGTCAAAACCACTTACATTTAACAAACATTTTTTGCGCACGCCTTCACTAGTTAGTGATATAGCATTTTTACTCCAGTTTCATCTAAAACTAAAAGTGTACCATTTTTAGTTTTTCAATTTCGATTTCGATTAAAGACAGCTGATTTAAAGCATTAAACCTATTAGGTGAAAGGACGTAAAAATATATACACTAAATGACCACTTTATCAGGTACACTTACCAAGTTGCAGGTAGGGCCCCTTTTGTCTGTAGAACAACCTGAATTCTTCGCAGCGTTGATTCAACGAAGTATTGGAAACATTTCTTATGGATTTTGGTCCATGTTATGATTCTGTAACATCATACAGGAATGCAGGTTTGTCGGCCACACATGTTGCTAACCTCCAGTTCCACCTCATCCCAATGGTGCTCTATTGTACAGGTGATTAGAGCGCACTGAAGTCACTGTCATGTTCGTGGAACTACCTTAAGATGATTCGTGCTTTGTGACATGGCACATTATCCTGCTGGAAGTAGCCAGTGGAAAACGGGTAGACAGTGGCCAAAAAGGGATGCACAAGGTCAACAATGCGTAAGTCCTCTTTGTCAGTGAAATGATGCTCAACTGGTATTAAGGGACCAAATGTGTGCCAAGAAAACATTCCTCACACCATTACACCACCAACACCAGCCTGTACCGTTGACACAAGGCAGGATGGTTCCATGGATTTATGCTGTTTATGTCAAATTCTGTCCATACCATCGGCATGTCACAGCAGAAATCGAGATTCATCAGACCATGTGATGTTTTCCCAATCTTCTGTTGTCCAGTTTTAATAATCCCGTGTTTACTGTAGCCCCACCTTCCTGTTCTTAGCTGACAGGAGTGTAACAAGACGTAGTCTTCTGCCCATCCTCTTTAAGGTTCGATGCACTGTGAGTTCAGAGATTCCCTTCTGCACACCACTGTTATAAAAAATGGTTATTTGAGTGTTTATAGCCTTTTTGTCAGTATCAACGAGTATGGCCATATCTCCTCTAATCTCATTCATTAATAAGGTGTTTTCGTCCATATAACAGTCGTTCACTGGATGTTTTATTTTTTATTTTTCGCACCATTCTCTGTAAGCTTTAGAGATTGCAGTGCATGAAAATCCCAGGAAGTCAACAGTTTCGGAGATGTTGGTTCCACCATGTCTGACACCAACAATCATTCCACGGTTAAAGTCGCGTAGACCACGAATTTTCCCCATTCTAATGTTTGGTCGAACAACAACTCAGCCTCTTGACAATATCTGCATGCTATATATATTGATTTGCAACAACATGATTCGTTCTTTGGCTCTTTGCGTTAATTTTCTAATCGCACCTTTGTTTTGACACCTAAGATGTTTTTAATTATACAACTATATCAGTAGAACTGTTAAAGAAACTGAACACATTATTCTTCGAGATAAAACGCGTCTTCAGTTACAGTGAAACGTCAAAAAAATATTTTGAAAAAACACACTTTCGTGTTATTTAAAAAAACCAACTAACTTCACTGCAAAACAGTTTTATGATAATAAACTAGGCACTTAGAACGGAAACAATTTCCCTGTTCATCCGTATAACTAATTAACGTATTCGTTTCTTAGATTTTATACTTGTAAGTATTAGAATGCATCGTTTTTTTTGCTGAGTCGTCTCATTGATTGTAATCACAGAAATATCATACAAGGTTCGGCTAGTTCAAGAGATTTGGGTTTGTTCTAAATATTAAACTAATAATGAAGAACAATCTTTATAATAGCATAATAATCATAAAAAATACTGAGATTCAATAAATTAAATAGTATAATCAATGTCGTGAACAGAAGTAATAACATTGAAGTCAGTTAGTGCTTTAAGCACACTAAAGCATCACTCTCATGGCACTAAAATCGGTAATATCTGTTATCCTGCAATAATATAACTTTTAAAAACTGATGCCTATTAGTTAGGATTAATTTCAGCTTAGCCTACTTTTTCTCACGGTCTGCTCTACGTTATTCCATGCGATCGATTAGACATTCAGGTTCCCGAAGGTAAATATATTTAAATCTTGTTTACAAGTATGTTTTGTCGTCAATTTTTTCAATATGAGTTCGATAATCCTTACTTTTAGACGTTACCTTGAAATAACACAGTCCTGTGTATTTTGCCCAATGCCGACATGTTATGCTTGCAAAAAATACCAGTTGGGAAAATGGATGTTTGCCCATCTATCGCATGTGAATAATAATAATAAAAAAAGATTAAAAGAGATAGAAATGTGCAAAAAACAGCAAAAAATTATATGTTTAAGGCCTATTAAGAATAACTCTTATTGATGAGTGTTAATTTCTGTGTGTATGTGGTGTTTAAATTTAACAAATAAACTTTTTCTGGTATCAAAATTACATTTTAAAAGTCCAATATTCAGAGCAATGTATATGTCATTTTACCCTTATAAAAATTTCTTAAATATTTATAAACAGAATGCTTGTTTGTTTGCTTGTTTGTTTTTGAGTTTCGCGCAAAGCTACATGAGGGCTATCTTTGCTAGCTGCCCTAATTTTGCAGTGTAGGACTGGAGGGAAGGCAGCTAGTCATAATCGCGAACTCTTCGGTTACTATTTTACCAACAAATAGGGGGATTGACCGTCTCATTATAACGTCCCCATGGCTGAAAGAGCGAGAATGCTTGATGGGACGGGGATTCAAAGCCGCGACCCTTGAAATACGAGTCGAACTCTGTAACTTTATAAAATTTGCTTTATATATTCAATGTTTTAAAAAAAACCATATCTTAGTGGCCAGTTGTTTGATTTCGTGTGGTTAAATAAAAAAGCAAAGCAAGTGAAATATCCCAACCGTTTAAATATTTTCTCAAATTTCTATAAATTCTAGTAGTGTAGACATAATTAGCAAAGCCTGCTTTGCTGACAAGCTTTATAAAACATCTGTTATCAGAAGAAAGCATATGCACTACTATAAAACAAACTGCAACTGTCTTGAGTTAATGAAAAGACTGAAGAAACTTTGTTTTTGTAGGCGGGCTTACCCATTGGGCAAACTGGGTAACTGCCCGGGCCTCCACAAATAGAAGTATCCTTGATGCTACGCTTTTTAATATATTTATGAGCCTTCTTATTATTGGGAATTCACTAACTAAATTTTCCCTGAGGCTACAGAATTACCAAGGCCGCCTTTGAATGTGTTTGCCCAAATCTTTTTCAGTTATCCAAATACCTCTACATTTAGTTGCAACACAAGCACCATAATCGATGTTCATAGAATAGTAAAAGTTTTTTTTGTTATCAAGATAAAATACGGGTTTAAAGAAGAAAATGAAATTAAAAGTGCTGGAAATTTAGATAACTATGAACTAAAAGAGAAAATAATTTCACCCAATTGTTTTCACACTTTCACACCGTATTTTCTTAATTTATTTTTCTAGCAGTAGAAAGTGTCACACTTAAGCACTATAGATCGTGTTGGGGTATTTCACACAATCGAGCACTTTGAGACATATTCTTTCTGAAATTTTTTTTAAATTAAAATTTGTTTTCGACAACGTTTATTAACTCTTCCTTTAAAGCTTGAACTAAGCCATCTCTGTATATGCACTTGTTAACAGTAGCATAACGTATTTTATAGTATCAACTTTAAAAGTTTCAATAAACCTTTCATGTTTTTGCACTTGTCATCAACAGAATTCTCAAAACTCAGCATAACAATGAATCGTGGGCTCGAATACCCGTCATACCAAACGAGCTCACCTTTTCGTAAAAGACTAGCCCAAAAGTTGGCGGTGGGTGGTGATGATTAGCTGCCGTCCCTCTAAACTAACACTGTTAAATTATGGAAGGCTAGAGCAGATATCCCTTGTGTAGTTTTGCTCGAAATTTAAACCAAACTGCATATAACTTGTCGTTAGAGAGTAAAAAAGGCTTAGCAAAGTACAATCCTCATGGCCAGACATACATTTTCCAAAACTATTTTATTATAAAGTAAAATGTAAGCATCCTAGGTACGTCCTATTTACAGTTTTCCTAAGGAAGTTTCTCAATGAGCTAATCTGTGATAAAGTTTTAACAGCAGTTTTTATACGACTCTGTTTGTAGGTAGTGGCAATTATATTTAATACACTGCTGGCCAAAATCTTAAGGCCAATGAACATAAAGGAAACATATGCAATTTGCGCTTTTAGACTCAACCACTTATTTGGGTAAAGCTTTGAAAGATTTATTTAAAAGAAAAATGAATTGTTTCACTTATTTTTCACGTGCGGCCCGGCATGGCCAAGCGCGTAAGGCGTGCGACTCGTAATCCGAGGGTCACGGGTTCGCGCCCGCGTCGCGCTAAACATGCTCGCCCTTCCAGCCGTGAAGGCGTTATAATGTCAATCCCACTTTTCGTTGGTAAAAGAGTAGTCCAAGAGTTGGCGGTGGGTGGTGATGACTAGCTGCCTTTCCCCTAGTCTTACACTTCTAAATTAGGGACGGCTAGTACAGATAGCCCTCGAGTAGCTTTATGCGAAATTCCAAAACAAACAAACTTGTCCAGCTTTTACAAATAAAAGTAGTTCGATAAATCCGTGTAACTAAGTTTGTAGGAGTTTTATTTGTAACATTTATAGTGTTTACGCTATTCGTTTTATATTTCTGAGGTATTGATAAGATGAGAAGCGTTTAATGTTACTAAATCTACTTTAGATCACTTAAATAGGTCAGAATTTATCTTTAGTGAAGGAAATATTTCCTTTTTGTTAGCTTTACGCAGTATGTAGCTCGTTTTTGAACTACTTGGAAATGAGTATTTGTATTTCCATTTATAGCAGGATTTCTCAAACCTTTTTGAGATGTCAATCTCCTTGACGAACTTAAAAAGTTGTCATTAACAGAATATAAATTGTAAATGAAACTTCATGGTCAAAAAGCTTCAATATATAATCAACTTCTAATTCATCATAATGCAGTTGTTAGGTGACACGTAAAAAACACAGTAAGATATTAATTTTCGCTAATAAAATGAATGGGCCTGATGGGCTTTAACAAAGCGTATGAATACTGGGCTGTAGGTTTGTGAGTTTGAGTCTAAAGTACCGCGTTCTTCGACTTGGAGCTCGTTTTTGTGTTTGCTTATAAAACCATTTGCAAGGGTAAATCCAGTTTTAACCATGTACGAACTTGAAAATGGGTAAAGTTTGTGTTATCTTATTGCAAAGCCGCATCGTGCTGTCTGATAGGCCCACCGAGGGGAATCGAACTACTGATTTTAGCGTTGTAAATTTGTAGACATATAGCTTTACTAGCGGAGGGCACGGGTAGAGCGATTAGTTGAGTGGACAAACTTTACTACAAGAGCGATTTTTCAAACCTATTATCGGCTTCTAAGTCCTTAAACACTCCCTGTACAGTTTCTTTAACCTCAGGAGTTCAATATTGATCCTTTTGGGAAACTCTGATTTCTAGCAACGCTACTAAGAATATCTTCTTCTGTTCCTAATTTTGTAATATTGACCAGAATAAAGGAAGCCAGTCAGCACCTTCCGACCACCTACCATACAAGCTAAGGTATTGATGTGTACTCTTCTAACGCAACAAAGTTAAAGTGTGGAGTATAGTTTATAGAATCACATTTATTCGAGCTATGTTCGTGGGGCCTCCTTCGGTTCTGTACCTTACACCCACTACTTAGGTGCAAATAATATTTATGAATTTTTTTCTTGCTAGTAAGAAATCGCTTAAGAAGAGTTAAATACATTTTTATCATTTTGAAATTTATGCTAGCTGTCTGCTTTCTTCTTAAAAAAAGGACAACGGATCTCAAAATGTTATTTATTACCTAAAATAAATATTTTTTACTTCTACGACTTTAAATTATTATTTGATTCTATTCACTTTTACATGGGGTAGAGGGATGGTGTTCGAGCTATTTTCTTTAGGGATTGCTGTATATTTTGATAAGTTCCAAATCATAAGTAGGTTTTCTTTCTGGAAACATCTACTGTGAATAAAACTTGCGTGAAACAAATAAAATATTATAATAAATAATTACTTGCAATTTATATAAATAATAATTTGTAAATCCTATTTAGAAAATAAAATGTCTGTTTTATAGAATTTTCGCACAAAATTATTCAAAAGCCACCTGTGCATAACCGTCCCTAATTTTGGAAAGATGAAAAACAGCTAGTTAACAGCACACTTCGCCAAATTTTGCACTATTCCTGTCTGACCAAATAATTGGGTTTGAACCGTTACTTTCTATTTTTGGAGCAATGCAACAAAAACTATTGTTTGAAGTGAAGCACAAAGCTACACATACTTTGCCCACAACGGGTATCTAAACCAAGTTTCAAGCGTTGCATCTCAGCAGACGTACTGCTGTGCCACAAGAGGGCCACGAACAATTATCTCTCCGGTTTATTGTTCGAAGACTAACGACTAGGACATATCGAGTTCATAAAGAGTTAAAAACGTTATAAAAATGCTTATGTATGTTTATTAAATTAACCTATACATTTCTGAAGTATAATGCACTGTATAGTTTATGAGTACACGATTTTGTGCGATACAAAAATTCTTACAGCATATGAGTCACATACGATCACAGCTACAACAAACTCCGTTATTTATTGTTGACGTATTCTGTGTATTTTACCCAGAAAATTCTACCCAACTTTATTGATAAGTTCTTTACTGCAATAAATAGCATTAATTATTGCTGAGGTACCGTCTATATTTTACGTAGAAAATAAGAGGTTGCGTCTGATTTTGTTGATCAGTTTTTCACACCGAGTGCTATAATATGGACGAAGACGAAATTACTCAATATGATGAAATATGTGAAACGTACTGGTAATTAATTTGAGAGCTAAGGGTTTATTATGAAATTTCTTTCACAAAAAATGTAAATATGTCAGTTGGATCTCCAGATTTGTCAGATGAATCATTTCTAACTACCAACCTACTTGTCTGTTTACTTGATAAGAGGCACATAAACATTCAAATAAAGTTATATTCGAATTAAAGAAGTCAATGACCACTTTAGATTCTGTATTAAGGTGTTTACAGATCATGTTAAATGCATGTAACAGGATTAGTGAATAAGACAGGAATTTCAAACTAAGATAAGTTCAGGCAGTTTTATTTGCTCTTTTATTCTTGAAACGGTTTTTTTTTCAAGAGCAGAACTGTAAAATTTTTAGCCTTTGTGTACATCTTTCATGGTTGCCCAGGAATATAAGTAGAAAACTGTGTGGAATGATGTTAGTCACAACAGACTTATGCGCATCACTAATTATCTTCCATAGCATTATATCTAGTATTGAAAGTTAAATATCATCCAATATTTTCAAACTTTTGCAAAACAAATATGTAAGGAACTCAAAGGGAATTATTTTATATATATATATAAGTTATAACTTGTAGAATCTATAACCGGACTCCAAGTGCTGATTGTGCATATGAAGAGAACATTATTAAAAAATTTGGAAAGTTATCACTACATAACTACTGTTGATGCTGAAATCTAATCAAAATTTCGTCTCACTTTTAACATTTGAACATATAACCATGCCATGCGGTACATCGAATTGCTCGAATTTCAATAACAGTTCGCCATTTTTGTTGTATCTGTTAGGGAATAGGTAGTCAGTTCTGTCATTGTGTCAGCCAATCACGTTAATCATAGAAATACTAAAAGTTTCAATCGTGACTTGTTTGAAAAGGACCGTAAAGCGAAACTGATTTTAATAAAACAGGTAAGAGAAATAATTGTACTAAAGTACGATATTTTTGTACTAAAGTATTTGTTTGGTAAGAAATGTCGTAATAAACATTCTTCTGCTAATAGTGTAAGAAGCACAAACTATTGAATAAGACTATAACAGACGTAGTTTGTGGACAGCGAAAAAGATATGATATTCTCTTAAAGAACCAGGTAAGTGGTGGAAATTTTAATTTTGAGTAATTATTTAGAATTTAAATAATAGGTATATATCTAATTACTAGGACGACAAGAAGAATAACAGTAAAACTTTTACATGGTGCTAGATCTGGTACGGTTAAGCAAAGAATTCAGTGCTAAGTTTGTTTGTTTTTCTGTAACGCCTTTCTCTTGGATAAGTCTCATTCTGTGTGGTGTAAGAAGGAAAGTTTCCTTAAGAACCAGCTGGTTTTGAGAGATATGATATATTATAATGGAATTGTTTAGTGTGACGTAGGTAAAAGGAACAGAGTTACAGTTTATATCTAGAAACATTAAATAATTTAATATATATGTATCTTTGATACCAATGTTTCAGCATTTTATTAAGATTTTTTTTTCCCAGCATAGGTAATTACAAAGTTGAAGTCATTCCAAGTAACCGCCGAGTCTGAAACACGAGTGCTCGTCTATCTTAAGAACGTTGGCGCTTAAGGTCTGAAGGAACCTAAATTAATTTAGATATTTTTAAAATGCTTTCTTGCATGAGGGAAGGTATTCGTGTAGAAACACAACCATCTTTCAGTCGTATTATGCATGAAAATTCTATAAAACAATACATGTTCAAAACTTTTTTCGAATATTTATATTGTTAAAAAAGAAAAGTGGATCATCTGTATTTTCTAGCTTTAATATTTGGAGTTAAATTTAATAAATTTAGCTTAAATGTTCGTATTGTTGAAAGTAAAGTCAGTTCATTGTATTGTTTTACCTTACTATACTAACGTATAGTTGAAACTATAGCTGTTCCATTGTGTTTTGGAGTCATAATGTACACATTTCAATATAATATCACATATGTGACTATTGTTTTGTATACCGGTACATATCACGCTTTGTTCTTTAACTAATGATAAAAATATCAATATTTTTTTTCGGTTTAATCAGAAATGATTTTTAACCTATGTCATTAATCAGACGTAAATCTAGAGTCTTATAACACTAAAAATCTGGTTAACACGTCATGTCATAGTGCAGATGACTTATGGTTTAGTTTTAAACCTTTAGAATTATTACTGTGTCGCTAGGGTCATTTAGTAACCAATATGTCATGAATGCACGTATCGCAGTTCTATCACATAGCGTTTCAGTTAGTTTACAGACAATATTAACTTACCGTGTCATAACGTATCAGTTAGTTTACAGACAATATTAACTTACCCTGTCATAACGTATCAGTTAGTTTACAGACAATATTAACTTACTGTGTTATTCGTATATTTTCATCAAATTGTTGTTATTTCTTGTCCGGGCCATGATATTAGAAAAGATTTTGATAAATGTTTTTGTTAATGGAAAAAGATGAACGATTTTTTATTTTCCCAACGTTTTTGTTCTAAATTAAGCAAATGGTCGCATAATTCAAATTCATAGATCGACCTTTAATAGAAAACCATCTGGCCATATTATGCTTAATCTCAATTACTGAAATTCACCTTCATTTACTCTTTTTGCAAAGAAAATGTTTAAAGATAATTTTATAGAATAACCGCAAGGCCATGTTGGGTCCACATAGGTCTACAGTAACTAGCATCATTCCCAACAGTTTTCTTATTAGATTCCTGTGCATCTATGAACGATGTACATAAAGGCTAAAAATTTACAGTTTTGATCTTGGAAAAAAAAAAGTGTTTCAAGAATGAAAAAGCGAATAAAACTGCCTGAACTTATCTTAGTTTAAAATTCCTATTTTATTCACTAATCCTGTTACGTGTGTTTCATGTGATTTATAACATTTTAGTACAAAGTCTAAAATGATTATTTACTGCTTTAATTCGACAACGACTTTATTTGAGTGTTTATTTGCCTCTTATTTCTCTTTTGCTGGTACTCGTATTAAGCAAACAGACAAATACGTGTCAAGTAGGTTGGTAGTTATAAACGGTCCTTTTGACAAATCTACACATTCAACTTACATATTTACATTTTGGTGTGAGAGGAATTTCATAATAAACCCTTAGCTCTCAAATTAATTACCAGTGCGTTCTACATATTTCATCATGGTGAGTAATTTCGTCTTGGCCCATATTACAGCACTCAATGTAACGAACTGACCGACAAAATCAGATGAAAATCTCTTATTTTCTACGTCAAATACAGATGACATCTCAACAATAATTAATGGGACTGGTTGCAGAAATTAACTGACTGCCACATTAAAGTGGAATCACTCACTTTCTTGGTAAAATACATAGAATACGTCAACAATAATTAATGAAATTTAATGCAATCGATGTTTTTCTTCTGTTTAGGCTCTTTTAGAAGATTTTTTACATAACTTTAACTACTGACTATTTTAACTTTAACCATAGAACTTCTTACAGCTTACTCACTCGGTAATTTCACTCTTTACCTGAACGTCTTAACCACTATTTTCTCTCTTAGTTTCAGTTATCTTATTACTAATATTACTTATACGCTAACAGTTATATTTCATTTCTATTTTAATTTATATGTCTTATCCTTAACACCCTGATTTTCTTTATCGTGACCATTTATGTTTTTATTTAATTTCTTGTCCTATTCATGACCTTCCTCGCTTTTGTCATATTTCACTGCTTCTCATAATTCACGTTTTGTACACAATATGCCTTGTTTGTTGTTATTTCACTGCTACACACAAACGTTTTTGATATATTTTTTATATCTATGCCTTTCTTATTATCTCCACGTTTCATAACTTGTGCAAGTTGCCATGAACTTTCACCCGATCCCATATTACCCACATATTTTCTAATTTAACTTTCTTATTAAATTTACTCGTGATTTTCCTTTTTATTTTTAACCTGTACTGTTTGTATACTTACTTGTATCGTTGTTGTCAGTTTATAATTCTGTTTGCTCCAAACTTCCACACGCTCTTTAAATTCTTCACCATTACCTCTTTACACCTTCCTAATTCAAGTTTGCCTAGTGATGATTTTCTACCCCTTTTCATATATTTTACTACACAACTTCTTTTCTGATTGACTACTTTCACTTCATTTACTTAATCATTTTCTGTCTTAATAATATACTTTTTTCTTTATCTTCCTCTATTTGATCACCCTCTGTCTCAGTAATATACCTCTCTACTTTCACTTCCTTTACTTGATCCTCTTCTGTCTTAATAATATACCTCTCTACTTTCACTTCCTTTACTTGATCATCCTCTGTCTTAATAATATACCTCTCTACTTGATAATTCTTCATATCAACAATATTTCTCTCTCTCTTGCCCACATATGTTTTAAATAGTTTTATCCGGGTCACCTAATTTATCATTGTATATTTCCCACTACTTCTCTCTCTTTACAGCCGTCTACAACTAAAACTCATATTCCTCTCACTCTTTATGTTTTTATCTTTCTTGCATATTATTCTCAGTTGCACACTCTCACTTTTACAACTGCGTTACGATTACTTTCATTTTTTATACTTTCAGTAATACATCTCCCTTTTCTTTCATTCCCTATCTTATATTATTTCTCATTTTGCTTGCTTTATTAGTTAGCATCTATTTAGCTGCTCGACCAATTATCCTTTTCGTTTCTTCTTTTAAGCTGAAGTTCATATAATTTTAACAAAAAAACCTATTTTGTTATCATTCTTCTGTTTAATAATCTTCCATACAATATATTATATCAACTAAATTTGGTTCCATATCCAGCACCATTAACGTTACATTTCTTTCTTCAAAACAGACGGCAAGTACCGAAATATAAAGCATTTTCAAATTTTATTATTGCTGGAATAATCTAAAAATGGGATGCAATCTGCTTGTGACAAACCTCACTAATATGTAAATTTAAAAGATCTTCACATATTCCATTTGAAATAGAGTTTTTCTTAGAATCATGTTCTTCATTTGGAGTTATTGTTTTACAGATTTAAATTGGATTAAAATTAAAGTGTGAAAATATGGAGAATCAATTTCAAAAGCAGTTAATTAAATTTTTAGGAAGAGCGATCAAAGATAAACTTGCAGGAGAAATATTCTTTATAAATGTAACATTGCGAAAATTCTCAAAGTAAATTAAGTTTGCAGCGATAAAAAAGCAACGTTCAGGTGTGATCGCACTTTCTCTAAACGTTATTCAATTCGTAAGTTACGGTTTTAAGATGCTAAACATACAGTGCAGAAAATATCCTAAGAAACAATTGCATACAGTTTAATCTCAATTATTTTGACGTTTATATATATGATGAAATTGAGGTTCAGAATTGATCATTTAATAATAAGTGTTTAACTCAAGAGATACCACAGAGCAGGAATAAATATAATATTTGAGATGTTTTACATATCTATGATTTGATCTGAATTAATTATGTTTGTGAAAGTATCTCAAAAACAAACAAAAAGAAATTTTAAGTCGTTTCGCTCATCATAAAATTTATAGCTTTTTCAAAAATTATAATTTATTTTGCTAAGGTTTCACTAAACTGATTGTTTGAAAACAACTGTCAATTGTATTTGTAATAAAATCATCGATAACTACTTCAACTACTTAGAAATAGAAATTAATCGAAACATAAGAATACTTTGAGATTTTCATAAAAAATAACAACTAAACATAATATCATCTCTTATCACTGAGTTAAAATTAAATAGTTAATAAATTTGTAAGACTCTTAATATGAGTTGCTTATTTTCATAAAGTTCTGCAATTTTTATATCAATATTTTAGGGTTAAGCGTAGAGCTCATTAATTACGAACCATCCCTTCTTTCATGTGACGAACCACACTCTTTCATTAGTTAAATACATGTAAGAACACGATGTTGGTACATCATGATGTTGCTGGCTATTTAACAGTTTTTAAAATACGTAATTAATATCAATTTAATTAATTGGATTGCACTATCGGGTTAAATAAAAGTCATTTTTTCAGGCAGATATTTTAATACTCAATACGTCTGATTGTTTCAAGTTAAGCACAAAGTTACACAATGGGCTTGTGTGTGATTTACCATGTTGTATGTTCTATTGGTGACACAGTTTTTTATGACAATGTATCAATAGATCCTATTAATTAATGCTATCGAAAATTTTATGTTATAAAAGAGAGTATAAGCAAAACTAGTCAAATATTCTGTTATTCTTTAAATATGAATTGTGAGATCAACTGCTTAATTCAGAAATAAAAACATTGTGATAGTGTAAGATCGTCATTTTCTTCCACAAACGTAAAACGTATTAAAAGCTTTCCTAATATCATGGCTTGGACAAGAATTAACAACAACTCTACTCCTACTCGAATTCCTAGTAATTAGGTATATACCTACTATTTAAAATCCAAATAATTGCCCGAAATTAAAGTTTCCACCACTTACTAGGTTCTTTAAAATAATATCGTATCTTTTTCGGTGTCCATAAACTACGTCTGTTATAATCGTATTCAATAGTTCGTATTTCTTACACTATTAGCAGAAGACTGTAGTTTTCAGTCTGCAAACTAACTGAAACGCCATGGCAAGATATGTTAATATTGTCTTTAAACCAGATGATATACGATGTAATAAAACAGATGACCCATCGTCTAATTTTTGGGGTTATAAAACCTTCATATTTAGTGCTGTGTCTCGACGTATATCGAAACCAGGTTTTTAGTGTTATAAAACCCTAGATTTACCTCTGATTAATGACATGGCCTAAAAGTGATTTCTGATTAAACTGAAATAAAGTATTTATATTTTGATCACTAGTGAAAGAAAAAAAACGCGTGAATTATGAAACTATAGTATATTTTTAATATATAAATAAATATTTATTATATATGAAGCAAATATAGTCTCATTTGTTTCCTACGTATATTGTATTAAAATATGTATATTATGGCTCCAAAATTCAATGCAACAGGTATACTTTCAACAATTAAATGTTCGATTTAAATATACTAACCATTAGCACAGTAAGGTGAAACAATACAATGCACTGACTTTACTTTCAACAATACAAACATTTAAACAAAGTCTATTAAATTTAACTGAAAATATTAAAGCTAAAAAATACAGTGGATCAACTTTTCTTTTTTAGGAATATAAATATTCAACAAAAGTTTTGAACATGTATTGCCTCATAGAATATTCATCCTAAATACGACTAAAACAAGGTTATACTCCTACACGAATTCCTGGTAATTAGGTATATACCTAATATTTAAAATCCAAATAATTACTCGAAATTAAAGTTTCCACCACTTACCTGGCTCTTTAAAAGAATATCATATCTTTTCCGGTGTCCATAAATTACGTCTGTTATAGTTTTATTCAATAGTTTGTGCTTCTTACACTATTAGCAGAAGACTGTTTATTACGACATTTTTTATCAAACAAATATCGTACTTTAGTACAATTATTTCTCTTACCTGCTTGTTTAAAATCAGTTTCGTTTCAAGATTAACGTAATTGCCTGACACCATGACAGAACTGACTATGTATTCCCTCACAGATATAGCGAAAATGGCATCCTGTTATTGAAATTCGAGCAATTCGCTATACCGGAAGGTATGGTTACATGTTCAAATGTTAAAGGTAAGATTAATTTTTAATTAAATCTCAGCATCAACATTAGTTATGTAATGACAAATTTCCAAATTTTTAAAAATGCTCTCTTCTTTTGCGAAAGTTGCACTTGGAGTCCGGTTACGGGTTGTACGAGCTACACCTAGTATTTATATATTAGTGAAATTAAAGAAATACTGTTAAGTGAGGTTAAGCAAGTAAACAAAATTATGAGGAAGGACTGCGGTAAAAACAACAAATTCTAACCTCTGATTAATTTTTAACCATAATTTTTTGAGTCAAAACAAAAACACATTAAATTTAAACAAACAAACAAAAACATTCAAAGGTACAAGTTACAACGTCGGATTATAAAATATATCATAGATTTTTGAGGTGACTGAGGAAGTAGGACCAACATTGTGGTGGGGATACACCGTTTATCAGTCTTACCACATAAGAGGATCAGAAATTAGAAATGCAAGTTGTGGGTGCCTAAGCCCATAACGTCCCACATTCATATCACCCTTCACTACCTGCAGACAGTTGTGGGAAGGTGACTGCTCTCCCAAGTTAAAAGAAGAAAAAGATAAACATAAAAGGATGAAAATAAAAATATAAATTAGGAAAATAAGGTACTACTATTTGGGGGTAAGTAAAATGTAACTTACCTCCAATATCGTAGAGGCAATAATTAACATGACATTAAATCACATCAGTACACTAAGTTTACTGTGACTGTCATGCTTTTATAAGCGACTCAAGGTGTGCATCCGCAAAAAAGTAGTGCTAAGCTTAAATGATCTTATTTTTAATTAATTTGTTTTGAATTTTGCGCAAAACTACATGAGGGTTAGTGTGTTAGCCATCCCAAATTTAGCAATGTAGGGCTAGATGGAAAGCAAGTAGTTATCGCCACCCATCGCCAACTCTGACTGACCGTAGCATTACAGCGCACCCGCGACTGAAAGTGTGAGTTGTTTGGTGTGATGAAAGAAAATTCGAATGTGCAACCCTAATATTCCAAGTAAAGCCCTAATTATCTGGCTATGGCGAGATATGGAAATCTGATGTTTCATATTTTGTATTTTGTAGTTTTTAAGGGATTTTTGTACTTACTGTGAAATAAAAGAATCAACTTTTTATGTTCTAAGATAACTTTTAATTAATCATGAATTTACATTAACATCCGTCCAGTAATGGATACTGTCTTTTGGCCTTTCAACGCATATATTATCTAGTTGGCCTTAAAACATAAAGAAAATTAAACATTCATTACTCCGAAATATTTAATCCTTTGTACTGTCGAAACAGTTGAAAGTTTGAATATCGGAGTGTCTTCACTATGTTTCATATTTCCTGAAAAAGACTCAAGAGCGTTATTTAGATCTCTTTCAGAGTCAGACACACATTTTGTTCACGACAACGCTTCAAGTTTCTGCAGAGTTTCTATTTAAAACGTAATGATTAAATAATCACATCAAGACTAATGAAATAAGTGAAAAGTTGGTGCACTTTGGAGGTTCAGACAGATTCGTTTCAGTTACATTCTTTAATTTTCGTTAATCATTCAACAATGGTTTCCTTTCATTTTTGACGTGTTTTTATACAAGCAAAACATAAAGCTGGTACTGAAAATACCATCTTTAAAATAGTACTATTAAATTAAAAAAAACCTCGTATTTAATTAGGCGCACGTGCGTCGTTGGAAAACGTTTGGTTTGCTGGACAAAATGTATCTAAATTCATGTTTTAAGAACTATTATCTTAGGACATGAGAAGTTGCTTCTCTTATATGTAATCGCAAAAAAAATAAAAAATGCTCGAAAACTGCGAAACGCAAAATACAAAAACTGAATTGTTTGTTTTAGAATTTCGCACAAAGCTACTCGAGGGCTATCTGTGCTAGCCGTCCCTAATTTAGTGGTGTAAAACTAGAGAGAAGGCAGCTAGTCATCAACGCCCACCGCGGTGGGATTGACCGTCACGTTATAACCCCATGTTTGGGCATGACTCGGGCGCGAAACCGCGACCCTCAGATTACGAAGCGCACGTCTTAACGCGCTAGCCCATGCCAGGCCTAAGAACTGAAAGTTTGTAAATATCTTAACATAAACCCAATGGACTTGCATAACATTTTTGGTGAAGATCCATCAATAGCTGATAAAGTAGTAGTAAAAAGAAAATCACGAAAAAACGCGAATGAAAAAAGCAAAATGAGAAACTGAGGACCTGGTAAACCTACATGTCAATTTTAGTAAATAATCATCCACACCGTGTTGGACGTACAACAGACGGTACTATTGTATTTATATAGCTTAAGGGATCATTGTAGTATTTAATTATTGATTCTCTAATAAACCACATTTAAAGGAAATTTAAGCAACTGATACATTTGTCAGTAAACTGTTAACGTATTGTATGAATTTCGATACTTGTGACGGGCAGAGCACAGATAGCCCAATGTGAAGCTTTGTGCTTAATTTCAAACAGAGAAAAAATACGTATTGTACAAATAAAACATTCTCAAAGTTTTACTGTTGACCTTTCCTGTCAAAAACAACAAGGAACAAAATTGACATTTTCAAAAAATGCTCTATGTGTAACACAAAGAATAAAGGAAATTTTAATTAGTAACAACAAATTAAGCATTTAGTGTGTTTTTACATAATTGGTCTGAACAATATTTACTGTTTTTTAAATGCGAAAAGGCTTGTATACCAGGTTCGTCTTTCCTGATTCATTTGATTTCTTTCCTACTTCGATGCAGGTTAACGTTCTTAAATACCAAAATATTTAAATTGATAACAAGGTTGTTTATTAGTTGTTAAGGGCATAAGGGTCTATCTCTATTGTGCTCCTTACAGGTGTTGAAACCATCTTTTTAGCGTTATAAGTTATCAGATCTTCAGTTAAGCCACTAGGAGGTAAACATTTTTCTGGCAATGGGCCTCGAACTGCGGGCCATTAGAACCATATTTCGGTTTGTTTAGCTCTTAATCAAAGAACGCTTAGACCAAAACGACCTTCAAAATTATGCACCTGCTTGACAGTTGTTATTTGCAACATGGATTCTACTTTATGAGACCCTTGATCTAAGTGATCGGGTCAGATGACCCTTATAATTCATCAATAGTCATGTATAAGTAAAAACTGCTGAAAACAGGGGTGGATGGGTGGGCAATCAGTCAGTAGCGACTGTTTCTGTACGAATGATATTAAACAAAGGGCGGGATTGACTGCCGTAGTTACAAAATCCACTCAGCTGAAAGTGTGATGTGTGTTTAGTAGAATATCGTGACTTCAGCCTTGGGCCTTCCCAAGACCACTTCTCTACTAATTGATAGTTTCTGCTTAGATTTGAAGATTTAAAATTCAAGGACATAATCTATTTTTATGAAGTATATAAAAATATATTATGTTATAAACTTTTGTGAACGAATAAAGCTATTGTCTATTTTAAACCCTAGACAACACTGTACACAAAGGTACGGTATGCTATTTGTATTTATATTTTAGGTTCACGTAAGAAAGTGCAATGTGTTTTTTTATATAATAACATGATATACAGATGTGCAGTACGGTGTGCCTATATTGTTATATAACACACAAAGATGCAATATGCTGTGTTTATATTGTTTTATGACATACTAAGGTACAATGCACTCCGTTTACATTGTTATAATATATCTAGATCAACCTTTTGTGTTTACGATGTCATAGGTGAATCATATTGTTATATGATGTCATTGATGCGATATGCTAACTACGTTGCTTGAAGCTTCTGCAACCATACGACGTTTTCAAAAGCTTCTTACAAACCAACTGAAAACACTTGTGAGTAAATAATTGTGTTTTCGTAATAAACAACCCATTAAAAAGTGATAAAATATTCATTTTTAAATATCTAGTATGTGATTTTATTTACTTTTTGAATTCTGGTAAGTTTGTTTGTGCCATCTTTTAATGTTTGAAATTATAATTAACTTTTCTTGCGTTTTTAATGAATGTTTGTCTTCAGTATCGATTGATGCCATTCAGATTTTTTTTTTACTTCAGTGCAGGAAATCATGTCATTCTAATATAAGAGTGTTGTTTTCCAGTGCACAGTGTCTCGCTATCAAATAATAAGCTTTTGTTTTATTTACGAAACGAATGACTGAAGCAGAACATCATCACAGCTTTAGAAAACAATGTAAAATATCAGCTTTTGTTTTATCTTTTAATGTGAAACTTTAAGCGCTTAATTAAACACTCGAATTTTTAAACGTATCTTTTATCCTTTAAGAAACACTTATGTGTCGCTGGTGGTTCCAATTTCCGGATCGGAGGTCCAAGTTGAGTTTTGTTTTTGTTTTGTTTTTTACTTGTGGGTGATTATAGGAGTAACAGTCAATCTGTTTATTTGACAAAAGTAAGTCAATAAAATGTATTTGGGTTTGTGAGTGCTTTTGATTGGCTGCTTCCTCTTTGGTGAGTTAGTTGAAAATTAGGAATGGGCAAATTTGAGCTCTCTGACCTGACCTTTTTGTCCATTTGCTGCTTCATGTGCTATTCAGGTTTAAACAGTTAAATATTAAACGTTGATAGAAATGCACCTTCCTTTGTAACTTATACTTTTATGTAGAGTTTACGTTGATGTTACATTCAAAATTTAAAGCATCAAGACTAATTTCACATAAGCTGCATGTTATGTCTTTTAGCCACGTTTTACCCGCTTTGAAATAGATGTTTTTCAGTAACCCATACAAAAATAGTTTGTGATATCTGTACAAGCGTGAGGGAATCAAGACTTGTAAATCCATCATTTTCTTATGTCATGAATTAACGTCAGATTGTTGGGAACGAAATACATCACAGATTACTATATCGAAGATCTTATGGCTGCACTTTAAAATAAATAGAGTCTATGTATGAATGTTTTGAAAAGCGAATAAAAATTTTTGTAATGGAAGAAAAAATAAAGTATTAGGCTTAATTTAATGTGAAGGTTGACGTCAGAAAAATCACAAGTTCCGATTTAAGTGTTTAGTTCAATGTATGTAATCATGGTAATCATTGTTTTCTTTTTAGCATAAGCTGATTCTATAGTAATAAACTAGTCTGTTTTTTGTTGTTTTTTTAAACTTAGTTTTATAAACCTTTTAACGGTGCCTGGTCAACAATTTGTTTGCAGATAAAAGCAAGTTGTCAACAGTGCTGGAACAATGCTGTTGTTTTTTTTATAAAGAATATATTGTTGAATTATCAGCGACTTATTCTCTCGGCTTCACTTCTGAAGGAACATGTCCGCTAGGGACACACTAATACAAAATATAAAATATACTTTACTGAAGTTTTCATCAAGATTTTAATGCTCATTAGCTGTTCAGGCTCCATGTTTCTATAAATGTAGATGACGCTCGGTAATAGTTGACACGGCACATGTCATGTCTCTTGATAACCCGAGTCCAAAAGTGGCAAAATGAAGCTTTGTGAAGTTATACTTAAAAAAATGAGAGAGAAGCAAAACCTCCATTTTCAGATGGAAAAAATCCCATGAGGATAAAAGGGGTAGGGGGTGACGATGATTTTATCTTGTTATGATTAAACGTACTTGCCTACACAAATATGCGTGTTTTCGAGAACTGATTACAATACACTGTTTTAGCGTTGCTATGACAACAGGAATAAGATGTACCTTTAGTAAACCCTACTCATACGCCAATTACATTTCCCAGGGGCCGCACCTGACGTAAACGAAAGAAAATTATGCACAGAAAAGATAAAGCTTCTATTATATACAGAGAGGGATACTACAGCAAGAAAGAGAAACATAAGTAAACAAGAAACGTTTAGAACTAGCAGAGAATACCATAGTATTCACTGACATGAAGACAACCTTTTTGTTTCAAATTATCTCTCGAGATTTGCATGTCAAGCTGATAAAAATATTACCTTTGATAAAACGAGGGAACAACTAACAAATACATATACAGACATTATTTTTGGTACTAATGTTTACAATTTTTAAACGTAATTATTTGTACTTTATTATCTATCCTTTTAAAGAATAGTTTGCCATTGTTGTACAACTATATGAGAAATTTTTCGTGTTTTAAACGGAATGAAACTAAAATGGATTCAGCATTCATGTTCTCTCCAATATCCATCTTTTATGTAAATATGTTTATACAACGATCACTGAAGAATCTTCGGAAGTTTCCGTCAATCGGCTGTCTCATTCTCTTTTAGGCCCGTCATGGCCAAGCGACTCGTAATCGAAGGGTCGCGGGTTCGCATCCCCTTCGCACCAAACATGCTCGCCCTTTCAATCGTGAAAGCGTTATAATGTGACAGTCAATCCCACTATTCGTTAGTAAAAGAGTACCCCAAGAGTTGGTGGTGGGTGGTGATGACTAACTGCCTTTCCTCTAGTCTTACACTACTAAATTAGGCACAGCTAGCACAGATAGCCCTCGTGTAGCTTTGTGCGAAATTCGAAAAACAAAAACAATCATTCTCTTTTTTTTTCTCTCTCTATCAAGCCCCCCAGTGGCTTAGCGGTATGTCTGCGGACTTACACGTTAAAATCCGGGTTTCGATACCCGTGGTGGGCAGAGCACAGATAGCCCATTGTGTAGCTTTGTGCTTAATTCAAAACAACAACAACTCTCTCTATCGGAGTTTGCTATAACCTTCCACCTCTTCATTTTTATTTGCACCATTACATGAAATTTAGTACTTTATCACAATGGTAATTATTGATGTAAATGCTTTTATTGTGTAGTTTCAGACCAACAATGAAAAATCCAAACATTAAGCACCTAAGTTAGCCTGATAATGAATTATAATTTCTCTGAATTAAGCTCGAAATTTCAAGATGTCTAAGTCACTGAGTCACTGTATGCATTCACTAATTGATCAAAGCATTATAAGTGTTTTTTTAAACATAAAAGACATTTCAGGTAATTTTTTTACGTGAAAGTTTATTGATTTGACACCAGGGATAGTTAAAAACACTTTCAAGATGAGAATTGTAGTACATATTTTATGTTGTTTACCAAACTTCTTAAAATTCTTCATCACAGTTCTAGGTTATTAACCCTGTCAGCTCTGACCCAAGGAAGCCAAACTGTCCTTTGGCCTGAGCTCTACAGCAAAAACACGCGTGTGTCATAGAAATAGAGGTTACATGAAAACTACTAAACAGAAACACATAAAATTTGAGGATCTTATAGGTTTATCTTTAATCCAGTATCAATACTTTCATTTCCTCTGTTGACTCCAGGGTAAAGTTTTGGAAGGATTTGGCTTCTGTTCACGAACTTGAAAGGCAAGTAAATTTGTATGTTTTATAAATTCACCCAAAATTCGTAATCAAAGAAGAGATTCAAAAGTCAATAGCTGTACTTTCTGCTGTTACGAAATTAGAAATATTTTTGTGGGCCTGCATTGTTACCATCAAATCGTAAATCAGTCTGGTGCAGACAAAATATTACTCCAACTTGCATCTAGAACATGTGCATCACCCCTACCGTCAGCCGAACGACGACCACGGCCCCTGGCTTAAGGCATATCATCATCAATTTCAGATACTTCTTCTGTACCCTCTTAATTTTCAACCGATTCCAAGTCATCCTGGCCATGCATAGACAGATGGTTAAAGCACTCGACTCGTAATCTGAGGGCTGCAGGTTCAAATCCCCGTCATACCAAATCTCGCTCTTTTAGCCGTGGGGACGTTATAACGTGTCGATCAATCCCATTACTCCTTGGTAAAATAGTAGCCCAGGAGTTGGCGGTGGGTGGTAATGACTAGTTGCGTTCCTTCTAGTCTTACACTGCTAAGTTAGGGATGGTCAGCCCTCGAGTAGTTTTGCGCGAAATTAAAAAAAAGAAATCAAGTTATCTTCAGGATACGTTTTATTGTATTCCTGTTCATCTGATTCATCTAATTTTTGCAATACCTCAGCAGTTGTAAACATCCTAGGCCTTTGTCTTTTCTCGCTCGAAGTGCTTGGTTCCAGAGAGCTACACTTCATGTAAAAAATTAAGAAATATCTTTACAAAAGCAATGAAATTGGCGTTACCTAGAGACTGCCATTTTTAAAATAATATTAATACCACACTTACAACCGACCTTTATTCTAATTGCCTAAATTATTTTTAGTTTAGCTTCTTTGCAAACCTGACGATGACCGAGGAAGGTCGAAACTTTGTTCGCTCTTCTACGTAAAATATTTTCTTAAATCAAACGAGCCGTTTCTACGTACATATTTCTCTACAAGTGGGTTTTCTCTACACTGATTATTATTTCATCACGGGGATTGTACGAGAAGTGTAAGTCTTTGTGTTTTTTTCAGTGTATTTGTACTTACCTGTTACCATTATGTTTGAACTAGCATACAGTACACCACTATTAACAGTACACGCTCACACGATCGTTAAAAAACTAAGAAATTTAAACCAAAGAATTATCAATAGAAGGAATGGCATCTATTTCATTCAAAAATGTAAAAAGGAACAACTAACCCCTAATTTTGTTGAGGTTAAACTTTCAAAAAAAATTAATAAATACACAAACATTATCCAAAATTTACAGAAAAAAATACTTAAAGCCATATTGAACACAAAATAGAAAGAACTACATGACTTACAAAAAGAAAAAATAAACCTGGACCATCAACTGGCATGCTGCATTAAACCAGAGATTTATGGACTTGTACAACAAAACATAAACCAAATCAACACAAGGAAAGACAGGGACAAAAAGATTTGCCACAACAAAAAAACTAGAAAAACTAAGATGCAAACAATAGAAAAGACACCAACACGACAAACCGTTGACAAATCTCATAATTAACAGATCTGAACGACAATTAAACACAGATGAGATGCATCTACTCAACAAAGGACTCAACTTCGCAATAGCACCTAGGTACATTCCAACCATAGAAATCAAAACATGTTTAGAAGATCTAGCCAGGAGACTTGTGATACTTTCCACAGAAAACAAAAACAAGAAAACAACCAAAAACAATCAACAGAAAGAAGACAATTAAGATAAGTTTATTGACATCCAACAGCCAAACTTCTCAGGTAAAATTAAAAATTTATATTTTCCAGAAACACCTGAAAACAACATCTTGAACGATTTTTTCAAATACTTTTCTCACAAAACCATCAACATAATTTCACAAAACAGAAAGCTAAAAAATAATCTCACAGAAAGAGACATTAATTCCATTAAAAACCTAAAATAATACAAAAATATTAAAATTCTAAAAGTAGATAAAGGTAAGGCTATAGCCATAATGAACACGAATGAATACATCCAAAAATGAAGAACATCCTATGAGACACGAACAAATTTAAACAAATACACACAAATCCAACAAAGACACACGAGATGCAACTGAACAAATTACTACTACAAATGAAAAAAGCCAACGCAATTTCACAAACACTTTATTCTTATCTACGTAAAACCGACTCACGCACGCCACAAATATACGGCATCCTCAAACCTCACAAACCAGATTGTCCATTACGACCAATAATGTCCACATATGAATCGTTTAATTACAATCTTGGTAAATACATAGAATGAGCATTCTCCAAATATGTAACATCAGCCAGCTCATTCGTCAAAGACTTTTTTAATTTCAAGTCTAATCTAAATCAACTTAATCATAAAGCCTTAATGGCCAGTTTCGATGTTATATCCCTCTTTACAGAAGTTCCAATCACTGAAGCCTGCAAGATAGCCTTAGAACTCTTTATCCGAGACCCTAACCCAACTATAGACGTTCCCAGTAACCAATTAACAACCCTCATAGAATTCATCACGAAGAAGACAAACTTCATGTTCAACAACCATAACTGTGTACAAATAAATGGCCTAAGCATGGGCAACCCAGTCTCACCAGTTCTAGCCAATATTTTTATGACACAAGTTGAAACACAAGCAATTAACACAGCATTACATCCACCACTATACTGGTACATATATATATATGACACGGTTGCGGGATACAGATCTACAGAACACACACTTAATTTTTTCAATCACATTAACTCTACACATCCCAACATTAACTTCACATGTGAACAGGAAGAAAGCAATCAAATATCATTTCTTAATCTCAAAATTACAAGAACCGACACACAATTCAAAACAGAAGTCCACTGAAAAATCACCCATACTGGACTATACATTCCTTGGGACTCAGCACATGAAACAAAACAAAAACTCAACATACTAAGAAACCAGATAAACACAGCCATAAAACTGTGCTCACCAGATAAAATTAACGATGAATTAGACAAAATAAAACAATACTTCATCAGCATCAATAAGTTTCCTCCACAAACCGGAGAAAACATTATACGCACACACCTAGACAGAAAGCAAAATCAACCAATAAAGGTAAATATATCTCACGAATGAAAAAATCACAAACCATATTCTGTGACATACCATATATTCCAGACATCAGCAGACAAATAACCAACACTTGGCAAAAACTAGAAACAAAATATGGCATTCCGGACATCAGCTGACAAATAACCAACATTTGGCAAAAACTAGTAACAAAATATGACATTCCAGTTAATACCAAATTTATTCAAAAACGAGGCACAAAACTGAGGTCTATACTATGTACAAACTACACTTAAAAACACCACACCAACATTATTTATAAAATACAATATGATAACTGCCACGACTTCTATATTGGAGAAACAAGTAAAAAAATGGAAATTAGAGTCAACGAACATAAAAAGTCACCTTCACACGTTTTCGAACACTGCAAGTGAAATAAACACAACATAACCATAGAAAACACTCATATACTAAATACAGAAACAAACATAAACAAACGCAAAATTACAGAAGTTTTACTCATACAACAACTTAAACCCAAAATAAACCAATATAAAGAAATGCTTTTATACCTATATTAAATATAATAATAAAATTCTATGTTCAAACATCTAACACCGCACTCAACATTCCGACACTCAGTTACACAACCCCTTCCAAACATGTGGTCAGCTTCTGGTCAGTTACTTCTTTCTTTCTTTGTGAACCTGACGATGACCGAAGAAGGTCGAAACGTTGTTCGCTCTTCCACGTAAAATATTTTCTCAACCCAAACGAGCCGTTTTTGCATATACATTTCTCTACTAGTGGGTTTTCTCGATATCACTGATTAGTTTAGCTTCGTTTAAATGTGGGCGTTTCTCATTCCTGCTGAACAAAAGATTCAGTTCTCGATAACCTGGAAATACTGTTAAGATAGCATGATGAGAAATTACTTTTATAAACGATTTACCAGTAGGCGCAAAAAGATACTTAAAACAAAAAAAAAAATGATTGTACTTCCGTACAGCTTTATTTTTGTTAATCGAAATTTTTTCACTGATATATCTTAATTTGCCCTCCAGTGGCTTAGCGGTATGTCTGCGGACTTACACGCTAAAATCCGGGTTTCGGTACCCGTGGTGGGCAGAGCACAGATAGCCCATTGTGCAGCTTTGTACTTAATTCAAAACAACAACAATATCTTAATTAGTTGACAATGTATTCCATAAAAGTTTTTTAAATAATTTTTATCCTTATTAAGTGCAAAACTACAAAATTTGCTATTTGTACTCTGCCAACTGTGGGTACCGAAACCTAGCTTTTAGTGTTATAAGCTCTACAGATTTACCGCTGAACCACTGGGGAGGAGCCGTATTAATAATCAGTATTATAAAGTTGAAAACATTTATTGTATTTCTTCGTCATTTTGGTTTTAAATTTCGCGCAAAGCTACTCCAGGGTTATTTGGGCTAGCCGTCCCTAATTTAGCAGTTTAAGACAAGAGGGAAGACAGCTAGTTATCACCACCTACCGCCAACTGTTGGGCTACTCTTTTATCAACGAATAAGGGGACTGACCGCCATATTATAACGTTCCCGCGACTGAAAGGGCAAGCATGTTTGATGCGACAAGGATTCGAACCTGCTACCCTCAGATGACGAGTCGAACGCCTTAACACACCTGGCCATGCCGGGCCACGTATTCTTGAGTAGATGGATTATATTTACGCGTTGTTCCCCAAATCCCCCCGACAAAAAAAAGAAGATCGTAACGGGCAATAAACTTTTTGACGCGTAGTTAATTTGCTTTACGTAATACTTTAAAGTAGTTTTTGTAACTTTATTATACAATAAATTAATCTATAGTTTTATGTTTTTGTAACTTTATTATACAGTAAATTAATCTATAGTTTTATGTTTTTGGAACTTTATTATACAGTAAATTAATCTATAGTTTTATGTTTTTGTAAGTTTACTGTACAATAAATTAATCTACAGTTTTATGTTGTTGTGTGTGACTTCTTCCTTTAAACATATTTTTGTTGTTATCCAAATTTTTAATGTCCCATTACTTTACTCTTTTCAATTACTACTGCTTAATTATCAGAGGATAATTGTAGTCTGTTACATTTCGAGTCTCTGAAAAAGGCGTATGCGAAAATTTCGGATTTAAATAAGTTATCTTATTTGTTGGAGTTGTATTAGGATTAATTTTAAGATGAGCACTCTCTGAAAATTTTCACCTCCAAACACGCTATCTTCAAGAAAGAGAACATGCAACAGTGAAAAAAATACCGTTTTAATCTCATGTGCTGATGGTAGAAAAGAAAATCGCTTCGTGCATTATAACATTAATAAAGTTCCATTGGTCAATTTATCTACTATTCACCTACTTCATCTGGTGAGAATTAATATTAGTTGGAGTTCTCAAAGGCAGCATATTGGTTCTCTCATTCAAAACAAACTGAGATACACTACATGGTCAAAAGTATGTGGACACCCCTTCTAACTAGTGGGTTCGGCTATTTCAACCACATCCATTGCTAACAGGTGCATAAAATCAAGCACATAGTCATACAACCTTTATAGACAAACATTAGCAGAAGAATGGGTTGTACTGAAGAGCTCTGTGACTTTCAACGTGGCACTATCATAAGATAACACTTTTTCAATAAGTCAGTTGTCAAATTTCTGCCCCTCTAGAGCTGCTTCGGTCAACTGTAAGTGTTGTTATTGTAAAGAGGAAACGTCAATGGGCAACAACAGCTCAGCTGTAAAGCATATAAGCTCACATAACGGGACTGCCGAGTGCTGAAGCTCGTAAAAATCGTCTTTCCACAGTTGTAACACTCACTACCGAGTTTCAAACTGCTTCTGGAAGTAACGTCAGCACAATAACTATTCGTCGTGAGGTTCATGAAATGGGTGCTCATGGCCGAGCAGCAGCACACAAGCCTAAGATGACCATGCTCATTGCCAAGCGTCTGCTAAAGTGGTGTAAAGCACACCGCTATTGAACTCTGGAGTAGTGGAAACGCATTCTCTGGAGTGTTTATTTGTTTTGGAATTTCGCAAAAAGCTACTTGAGGGCTATCTGTGTTAGCCGTCCCTAATTTAGGAGTGTAAGACTAGAGGGAAGGCAGCTAGTCATTACCACCCACCGCTAACTTTTGGGCTACTCTTTTACCAACGAAAAATGGGATTGACCGTAACATTATAACGCCCCCACGGCTGGGAGGGCGAGCATGTTCAGCGCGACTCGGATGCGAATCCGCGACCCTCAGATTACGAGCGCATGCCTTAACGCGCTCGGCCATACCAGGCCTTCTCTCGAGTGATGAATCACATTTCACTATATGGAAATCTGACGGACGAATTTTGGTTTGGCGGATGCCTGAAGAATGCTTTCTGCCTGAATGCGTCGTACCAACTGTAAAGTTTTGTGGAGGAGGCATGATGGTCTGAGGCTGTTTTTCATGATTTGGGCTAGGCTCTTTAGTTCCAGTGAAGGAAAATCGTAACGCTGCAGAGTAAAATGACATTCTAGAGAATTGTGTGCTTCAAACTTTGTGGCAACCGTTTGGGGAAGGCCCTCTTTGTTTCAGCATGACAATGCTCCCGTGCACAAAGTGAGGTCCATAAAGACATGGTTAGCCGATGTTGATATGTAAAAACTTGACTGGCCTGTACAAATTCCTAACCTCAATCCAATCGAATAACTTTGGGATGGATTGGAAAGCCAATTGCGAGCCAGGCCTTTCCACCCGACATCAGTGCCGGACCTCACTAATGCTCTTTTGGCTGAATAGGAGCAAATCTTCGCAGCCATGTTTCAAAATCTAGTGAAAGCCTTCCCAGAAAAGTAAAGATTTTTATAGCAGTAAAGGGGGACTAACGGTATAAATAGTATTTTAAAAATGGTAACTGCATGCCCGGTATGGCCAGGTTGTTAAGGCACTTGACTCGTGATTCGAGGAGTGCGGGTTGGAATCCTTGCCACACCAAAAGTGCTTTCCCTTTCAGCCGTGGCGGTGTTATAATGTTACTGTCAATTCATTATTTGTTGATAAAAGTGTAGCCCAAGAATTAACAGCGGATGGTGATGACTAGCTACTTTCTCTCTAGTCTAACACTGCTAAATTCGGAACGTCTAGCGCAGATAGCTCTCGTGTAGCTTTCCACGAAATTAAAAAAACAACAAAAAATTGTAACTGCTTGGTATGTTCTTATTTTCTTGTACTAATTGGTAAAAGACGAAAATTTATTTCAAATGCATTCAGAAGATCCATCAAAGAAAACTAACTGTTGTGAAGGAGAACAGAATGCAATAATTTCTTCATTTATTTGCTACTGCACCTTCACAAACAATGTCGTGATTATTAGCGTGTATTAGATCTTATATAACAAGATGTGGTTAATGGTTTGTTATGTGTTGTGTGTATATTTTATATATTATATATTATACATAATTGATATTACATGTAATTTATATTATATATTATATAATATGTAATTAATAATAATAATAATTAATAACAATACTGAAATTTGCATAGCCTGCTACATGCAGCAGTACGAACAATAATTAAGGCTGTCCTCCATAGTTCACAATCCAGTCCAGAAGCCAATACTCTTTAATCCAGAAGATAATACTTCTAGATGTCATCCTCAATGGGCGACAATGTACTTCACGAGATAACACTTTTAAGCTGTACTTTATGTGTACCATTTCAGTCCAGGAAATAACGTTTGTAAGTTATCATTAATGGACAACAATCTAGTCCAGGGAATAACACTTCTAAGTCCTCCTTAATATGCAATAATTCAATCCAGGTGTTCCTAGTGTAACATAATAAACTTTGAATCTCGCAAATGGTTATTTTAAGAAATACATACCTGAAGTTATAAGAATATTAACAGATTAAACGCAGTTTTAAATTAATTAAAAGGTTAGTTTGAATATTACTACAAAAAAAATTGAATTACTAAACTAGTAAGACAGTTATAGACTTCTCACTAATGTTAACCTTAACCTTCCTGAAATTAAACTAAATTATTCGTCAGTAGCCATTTCATACATTATATTTTGCGTTGATAGGTGACAATGTCATATGCATAAATTAACAGAAAATCAAAAGAAGTGTTTTAAAATTAGTAGTGACACAAAAATTAACCCAAAGAAGAATTAGAATGATAGTTGTGACACAAGAATTATCCCTTTTTTGTTGTTGTTTTGAATTAAGCACAAAGCTACACCATGGGCTATCTGTGCTCTGCCCACCACGGGTATCGAAACCCGGATTTTAACGTGCAAGTCCGCAGACATACCGGCGAGCCACTGGGGGGGCAAGAATTAACCAAAAATAATTTTAATGTTAGTAGTGACACAAGAATAAACCCAAAGAAGAATTTTAATGGTGATAGTGACACAAAAATTAACTCAAAAATAATTTTAAAGTTAGTAATGACACAAAAATTAACCGAAAAAATAATTTTTATTTTAGTATTTACATAAGACTTTTGGTATGAGTTCCCATATGTTAAATTCAACTCTCATATGATGAAAATTTTTGAAGTTTATCTAAATAGGAAAAAATTATACAATTGTAAGAAGATTTTTCTTTTATTCGTGAATATTTAATTAATTTCTGTTAAAGGGATATATAAGGGTCAGCAATATTCTTAATTCGCCTGAATTTAATTATTTTATTAGCAAAGGTAAATGGTTGGCCTGATTTTAAATTTCAGGTGTATATTAAAGAGTCATAAACTAACACAATGTACAAATCCAAAAATCTTCCAATATTACTAAAGTCCAAAATATAAAATGAAACAAATTAATCGTATAAATATGTTTGGTTCTCTTCAGTATTCGCTAAATGTTAAACAGGGGCTGTCTGCACATAGCCGTTCCTAATTTTGAAATTATGGGCAAAAAGAAAGGCAACCCATCATTAACTTTTGAGCTACTCTAACGAAATATTTGCATTTGACTGTCACTCTCATCACCCAATATGCTAAGTGTAATTTTGATGTAGCGGGACGCGAATTGTGGTCCTGTGGATTCACATTTCTTTTCAAATCCCCTTCTCATTAAATGTGCTCGCCCTTTTAATTGAAGGCGTTATAATGTTCCCAAGTGGTAAGGGTGCTCAATTTGTAAACTGAGGATCGCGAATTCGAATCACCGTCACACCAAACATAATTGCCCTTTCATTTATAATGTTTCGGTCAATCCCAACCTTCCTTGGTAAAAGAGTAGTACAAGAGTTGGCGGTTGGTAGTGATGAATAGTGCCTTTGTCTAGTCTTACACTGCTAAATTAGAGACAGCTAGTAAAAATAGCCCTCGTGTAGCTTTGCACGAAATTAGAAACATACAAATACGTTCCTTCACACTAACCATTATGTGATCATTAAATAAGTGCTAACAACACTTCTGTCATTTATATGTTATTGTACATATAATGATCAAATATTTGATGAGAATTCTTCAAACCTCTAATCTCTTGCTCAGCAGTGTGCTTAAATGTTTGAACACTAAAATTCGAAGTTCAACCCCAAGATGGAAACAGCACAGATGTTTTATTGTGCAGCTTTATGTTTTATAGTCAACAAACAAACACAACATTAAGATGTGGTCCTTTATTTCTTCTCCAAATTGCTCATCTTTCACTTCTTAACTTGTTATTAAGCTGCACTCTTCGCTAAAGTTATATAAATAATTACGAAACTTAATAATAATAAATACATTAAAAGGAGCGTTACAGTACTTCGTATTTTCTGTAATATTTTCTAGTACGTTTGAATGAATAGCATTACATGTATAAAATTGTACATATATGTATAATATTTTAGAAATGAATGCATAATTTTTTTTTGAGCTTCAGGGTAAGTCATAAAAATTATACAGCACAGTAGTATTTTTATGTAAATATATCGTGTTTCTCGATTTTAGAACCATTAAATTAAGTATACCTAATGACAGGTGAACATACTTAGAATGAATCACGTGTCTTAACTTGAGCATGAATGTCATTAATGTATTATTTTTTTTATAATAGTGTTTGAAAGTCACTGATAGTCTGTGCTGGAGAACAATAAGCACCTGTGATTAATATCATAGACTTAAGAAAACCAAAATGTATTTTCCAAGATTCGTTGTCTCAGTTTCTCTGCAAACCCGCGCAACGGCACGTATTCACAAGGTTCGGAAGCAGCAGTCACGTCTTCATTGGATATCACCAATTGAGGAGATATCGAAAATGTAAATAGCTGGATTTAAAGTTACAAAAAAAACTAGGTTATCAGTAATTTTCAGAGCAGAAAACTATCATATTTTAACTCTCTGTCTGTATTGCTAATAATTTTCAGAAGATAAAAATTGCCGATGATCATTTTTAGAAAAAAAAACAATATTGATCAGTACATAATTACTTTTATTAAAATTAATTATTGGGATTTAATCACGAAAACAATGAATAAAACATGGATATAAAATGAAAATATTACGAAAGTGAATTGATAATTCAAAGTGAAGTCACGTGTTGATAGTTTAGATCGTGTCATAGTAGCATGATCTAATGGAGATAATGACATCCACTTCACTATAAGTACAGAAGGAAATAATACCTTCAGAATAATAATATATACAGTAGCATGAACTGTCCTGTATGGATATGTATCTTCTCAAGTATTACTCATTAGGCTTCAAACCCGGACATCAATGTTTTTTTTTTTATGATGAAGCGTAATTAGAGTAAACTGATCGTTTAGCGTATATATAGGTGTCAAGTTTGCGTAATTATTTTCCGAATCATATAAACTGTTTAAGCATGTTTTTCTTATTTAATGTGTCAAAAATATTTCACAGCAATGCACATATATTTGAATTACACAATAAATCCATTATTTTTGTAGAGAATGACCCAGGAAGTAGCCAACCTCATTTTGAAGTTTGCTTTGGTAATCAGATCCAGTACACGTCACTGTTATTTGCTGGGGCAGATGATTCGAATAAAATTTCCACACATGATTTTTAAGTTTGAGTATTTAGTGCTTTGATTAATGAAAACGTAAACGTACTAGATGCATGGTTCAGTATCTGCAATCATTCGGGATTATTGGAAGGTAAATCATATGAGATTATTTATTCGAAGTGGTATAGTAAAGGAAAAGTTGTTTGTTGATTATCTGGCCTAACATTTCAAAGTTAGGTGCAATTAACACAATCACTTATAAATAGCTTTGAACGAAATTCAACAAACAACGAATAATGGGATTGGTCGTCTCAGTATAATACCCCAACGGATCAAATAGCGAGGAAGTTTAGGCAATGAATTAAAATTCCACGACCAGTAGACTCTGCGTCAAGCGTCTTAACCGCCTCATCTTGCCAAATTCCATGAAGGGAAGGAACAAAGCTGTTAAAAGAACTTAGATATTATTCCAAGTTATACAACAAAATGGGATGATTTAAAACGACTCTTCGTAATATCAAAATCGAATGTTTTTTATATTTATTGTTGTTGTTGGTTTGAGTTAAGCACAAAGCTACACAATGGGCTATCTGTGCTTTGCCCGCCACGGTATCGAAACCCGGATTTTAGCGTGTAAGTCCGCAGACATACCGCTGAGACACTGGGATAAATAGGCTATCTGTGCTCTGCACGCCACGAGTATCAAAACCTAGTTTCTGGTGTTTTAAGGCCGCAGACACACCGCTGAGCCACTGGGATCAATAGGCTATCTGTGCTCTGCACGCCACGAGTGTCAAAACCTAGTTTCTGGTGTTTTAAGGCCGCAGACACACCGCTGTGCCGCTGAGGGACATGCGTCTCTATTTTTTTTATATAAGTGTGATGTTTTGATTTTGAATGTTGTTTCTTCTAATTAATTAAATGATAAATTAAAAGTTATTGTTGTTTTTAGTCAAACATTGTCTTTAGGTGGCCCTTTGCTATACGCTGAAAAGTCGCAGTTTTTGTTGCTTAAAAACCACTTCCATTGTGTACCTCACCACGTTATTACTTTTAAACTCTCAGGGTGATTCTCACCTTTCAGAAACCAAACATTGAAATATCCTTTTTATATGTTGACGTACTAAAAGAGTACCTTCAAATAATAGAGGATTCACTATTGAATTTATTGCTAACATGCTCAGAAAACAACTTCAGAACCACTTTTTCTAAAACTAGCTGCTAAAGTAGCTTGAGCATTCCTTTCTCATGTACAAATTTCTTTAAGAAGGGTAAACTGTTCGTGGTTGTGATTTACATTTGGAAACGATTTATAAAAAAAAAATCAATAAAAACTTCAGTATTTTTACCAAACTCTAATCTTTGTTGCTCAATCTTTTTGTAACTTCTACATCATTAACTTCAAAACTGACCAAAATGTCAAGTGGACACGTAATCCTGAATTATCACACTCTATTAACTTGGAATTGATCATTACTGCCTTGGTTATATTCTATCATAAGCATGTTGTATGAAACACTTGTACTGAGAATCGCCATTCGATATTAAGATTATTCGACTCTGTACGTATGTTAAAATGAAAAAAAAGTTCACATAATGTAAATGTTTTTAATCAAATATCAGTTCTCAATAGCTCATACTAAGTGGAAAAATAGGCCTAATGGTTAAGCTTAGTTGCCACCTGATTATGAATTCTTGAAATAGATTGGAAGCATGAGGTTGAATGAAAACACTATTAAGCATGTTAACCTTCTATTAACTTTGAGGTTTTGTTGAAAATTAAAAGTGAACCATAACGCCTTTAAGAAAGTCTATTTTGTTTAAAACTTTCAAAAATACGCTGTTTTTTGAGATATTATAAAATTTGGTACATTTCATAATTTTATGATACATAATGTCAGTTGACGAACAAACATGTTTTCGTGCATAAGCAGAAAATGATATCTTACTGGTTACTGAAGGGATAATTTTTTTTATATATGATGAACCATAACTCCTGTCCGAAAATAGTAGTTAAATAGAAGGTGCTGTTTAGATTAACTGTACAAATATTCTAGGACTTAACCGAAAATGGCCAGATAATTAAGGCGCTAGAATTGCAATATGAAGGTCGCGAGTTCGAATCCCCGTCACACCAAAAATGCTCGCCCTTTCAGCCGTGGGGGCGTTATGATGTTACGATCAATCCCACTATTCGTTGGTAAAAAAGTAACACAAGAGTTAGTGGTGGGTGGTGATGATTAGCACCTTCTCTCTATTCTTACACTTCTAAATTAGGAACGGCTAGAGAGATAGCCCTCGTGTTGCTTTGCCCGAAATGCAAAAACAAAGAAACTTAACGGAATAACATATGGATATGTAATAAAAGTTAAATGTTCTGATTTCATAAATGTAACCCAATAAACCAGTGTGGGAATAGCTGGACAGAACTTCTTGGTGATATAAAGCAAGTCAAAAGTTAAGTGTTTGATTATGTCTAACTTGGTTATTTGGGTTTGATTATTTTGGATATTCACCTACAGCAACATATGAATTAGCTAATTTTGAAATGTCAGATTAGAGGTAAGACAGCACCCACCGCTAACTTTTGGGACTACTATAATAAAATAGTGGGATTTGATTGCCAATTTTATAAAATATTTCATACATAACAAAGACTTTTGAATAACCTATTTACAACATCTGTTTATCAAATAAAAACTTTTACTGGTCTGTATACCCGCTCCTAAAGTTTTGTATGTGATTCATTTGAACTTAATAGAGCCTACAATATCTATTTCAAATATACTTTGACTCGCTCTGAAACAGAATGCTTACAAAATCGTTCCTTCCTTCGGAAAATACTTTTGTATCTGATTCATATAAACTTAAACTTGTAATGACCTTATTAACAGAGCCTATAACATTTGTTTCATTTATACATTCTGAAACAGAATTTTTACACAATTGTTCCTTTTTCATTAAAACAGTGTGTTGTTGTTCGAAAACAATTGCAGAATGTTATAAAATAATTTTACTCACGATTAAATAAACGTTCAGTTATATTCTTATTCATGCAGTAACTATAGTCTGTGCTGGAACGCCAAGCTTCTCTTTTCTTTTGTCTCTTTCTACTCTGTTTTAGCCCGTGTTTTTTTATATTTATAGTTTACGACTTAAACACATGAATTTGAATTAAAGCTTATTGGAGTAGAATGTACGTTTAATTTATAGCAACCATTAGCGGACCACAACCTTTCTATGTATATTACAACTAAAATAAGCACGTATTTCAAGATATTGGAACTATATGCGTTATTTCTGTTTTCTTTCATGTTCATATCTCAATTGAAACGACACGTGTACTCTGTCGAAGTATACATTATACATTCGTTATGTTTTCAAGCATATTCTTATAGTCTCGTTGATTTCTATCGCTAGTCAAATACACTTCAAACACGCTTTCTGTGGCTGGAAATCATATCTCAAGTAGTGAAAAGTTTGACATTTCTGTATCAGGGTTTTCTTTAAGAATCATTCTGTCGATATTGCATGACATTTATTTCCCGTCTTGTTTGCTTTCCACAGTATTGTTTTGCCATAACATACCGCAAAGAAGGAGCTAGACAATATGAGCTGAAAGCTGAGACCGAGTCGGAGTGTAACGCCTGGATACGTGCCATTGAAGGAGCAAGGTTAGTGAAGTGAGAGATTTTTTTTTTTTAATGTCTTTGGCTTTGTTTCGTTTCATAATGTCAAATGTTATCATTCACATGCAAACTAAGGGAGTTGTCAATGGATTACCTTTCTAACAAAAGTTATTCTGTAAAATATAAGAACGATATACTTATACAAACACACAGACACTTATAGAAAGATATAGATTGAAATATATTGGTTGCCGAAATCGTCACAAATGTTTAAGAAGGTTTGCTGATAATATGTATCTGCTATATGTTTACATATATTGATCAAATGTCCCTAAAATATTTATATATGTATGATTACTTATAAGTTTCCATGCTGTAATAACCGTTTCTCGTTGTTTTGTTTTATTTATTTTACAATAGAGAAATAAATTCTGCTTTAATATCAAGAAACAAGAGTAGTTGGAATACATGTAACAAAAGTATTTCGGTGTTTGATGTGAAGATAATTCCTCGAGGTAGCTCATTTTACATTTATATTACATAAAATTACATCAAGTATGTTTCTTTGAGGCAGCTCATATAATATTTATATTACCTCAGAATAAACAAAGCATGTTTCTTTGAGGCAACTTATATAATATTACTACCACATCAGAATAGGCGAGGCATGTTTCCTCGGGGCAGTTCATATAATATTTATTTTTTCTCAGAATAAACTAAGCATGTTTCTATAAGGCAGCTTAAATAATATTACTGCTACATCAGAACAGGTTAAGCATGTTTCCTCGAGGCAACTCACGTAATATTACTACTACATCAGAGTGAAATTGATTATATCCTTAGTCACATCATTCGTTATTGACGTAACACTAGTTTTCGGAAGGAGTACTTTATAATGAGTTTTAAACGTGGCCCATGACACACGTAAATAAAATGTAATTTTAACAATAATATGTCAAGCTTTTAGTCATGACGATAATAGATAGCAATGAATGCCATTCAGAATTTAATTTATTCACAGATTGCTTCTAAAAGGTACGAAAAGCACGGAATTTACTGGAGTAAAATATTAATAATATCATCTAACTATAACTAGATTGCTGATTTACAGCGTGTTAATTAACATGTTAAAAGAACGAGACATAACTAATACAGAATTGGTCCTAGACTTATTTTATATCTTTTACTAAAAATCTCTAACCACATTCTACTACTTCAAGAAAATTAGACGCTATTTAACATGTTATGAATTCAATAAGGTAGATCACATTATTTAGAGGCTATAATATTGTATTCAACATGTTGAAAAGCTTTGAGTTTTACCTGTAAGGGTTGAGTAAAACTTATCATATTTTTTTTCTGAACACTTATAAATGTATTTTTTGTTTGTTTGTGCTTTCTTAGAGCAAAGCCACAGCGGACTATCTGTTGAGCCCACCGCTAGGAATCGAACCCTTGATTTCAGCATTGTAAATCCGTGGACATACCGCTGTACTAGGGGGGGGTCTATGGACATTTTAACAAACGAGAATGAGCAAACCTTTTACTTTCAAAATAACCATTCTTAAGTAAATGAGTTAACTCTTATTATCACGATAAAGAATATTTTACTTCTGAAAAAATTATAAGAAGAATCTTAAAAGTGTGATATACATTACATTGCTTAAGCAATGCCTCGACGCCGGCCCCTCCAACCTTCATAATAGTCATGGTAATTCGACAGAAGATGAGATTTTTACAAAATATTTTCTGAAAAGTTGTGACTAATAAAAATGTATTTCAGGGTAAATACGAACAGTGTATTGTATCATATTAAGTGACCCGGCATAGCCAAGCGTGTTAAGGCGTGTTACTCGTAATCTGAGTGTCGCGGGTTCGCATCCCCGTCGCGCCAAACATGCTTGCCCTTTCGACCGCGAGGGCGTTATAATGTTACAGTCAATCCCACTATTCGTTGGTAAAAGAGTAGCCCAAGAGTTGGCGGTGGGTGGTGATGACTAGGTGCCTTCCCTCTTGTCTTACACTCTTAAATTAGGGACGGCTAGCGCAGATAGCCCTCGAGTAGCTTTGTGCAAAATTTAAAAACAAGCAAACAAAATATATTAAGTATTATTATTTATATAAATAGATAATTATCACTTAAGAAATTGTTAAATGACACGATATTACCGTCTCATTCACACACACCGCTTGTGGTTTTTCTGAAGCTCATTTGCCGTCAAGATAATAAAATAAGAATTCAATAACAAATAACAGTGAACGTTATGTAGTTTCTGGATGTCAGAAAAGGTGGACGTATAAGAGAAACTGTACAGGGAAAATAAAATAAAAGAGATGAGTAAAGTTTGGAAAAAAATGGGTAAAATACATGGAAATGAATAAAATTCTGGTGTTGAAGGAAATAATAAAATAATGTTCATATATTAATGAGTGAGTGTTCAGTGGCGTTCTGCTGATTTTTGGTTTCTTTTTAAAGCTTCAGCAAAACCTTTAACTTTGATATGCTAGGGATCAAAGAACCGTTTTTGATTCTTCAAACGAAGCCGAGAATAAACGTGACTAAACTTTTACTCACAATTTAGGTGGTTGAATTGTGTTTAAACTTATGTATTCTACTGTACACCAAAGGAAAATACAGTTTTAAAATAAAATAAAATAATTTATTGCGTACTGTGATGTAATGAAACTTCAATAGAATGACTATAAATATCTCATGCTGTAACTGGAGTTATTTCACTCATCGCTGATATGTTTGTTCAGATGTGCAGAAGTTTTATTTTTACGAGCTTCAGGTAAGGATTTCAAGGTACTCAGGCAACACGTCTTGAGTTTCATTTTAGAGACAATTCTTTGTTTGTTTGTTTTTTTAATTTCGCACAAAGCTACTCGAGGGCTATCTGTGCTAGCTTTAACACGCTTGGGCATTCCGGGCCCACCCTGAACGTGATCACTGGCTTTAGAGGCCACCTTTTAACAAGACAAAATGCACTAAAGTTCATTGGTGCTGCACTGAAGAAGATGGCAGATGATTGGTCAAGTGGCTATTGCTGTACTTTTATCTTTACGGCTATATTTTCCAAAAAAACAGTCACTGTTTTTAAAGTGTGGCTTGCTGCTTGCTTTTGTTTTTTCATCAAATTAAAATATATTTTTTTATATTTTCACCCATTTTATTCGCAATTACTTTTCTTGGATCGGAGGATTTTCTTTTTTAACCATAAATTCCGTTTTATAGACGATTACACTGCACAACAATTTTTTTGAAAGGTTTTGCTTCCTGAAACGTTTTGGGTGATTATGACAGGTATCTGGTGGGTATTTACAAATATAGTTTTGGTTTTGCTTCCTGAAACGTTTTTGCTGATTATGACAGGTATCTGGTGGGTATTTACAAATATAGTTTTGGTTTTGCTTCATCACGCAGATACTCTGAGAAATAGAAAGTTAACTGTTTAGCGCCAGTTACGTATTTAATCGCGTTTATGTTTCTGATACGCTATCAGGTTCAACATAATTAAAAGTGTTTTGCTCCTGATTTTTGTTTGTATTCAATGTCCGATGCATCAGGTTGCAGTGTCCAACAGTAGTCAGCAAGCACTGACGAATTCCAGTTGCTTTGATATCGTTTTTCCATTGTAACAATGTCCTGGTGAAACCTTTCACCGTGTTAGTCACTGACAGCACCGAGATTTGCGGGGAAAAAGTCTAAGTGTGAGTGGAGGAAATAAATCTTGAGTGACATGTTGCATTTCATTGTTTTGCATGCATTGAGAAGTTTGTCTACCAGCTGAATGTAATGTGCAGCTCTGTAAATGCCAAGAAAATTGTCAACAACATCTTTGAAGGCTTTCCAGGCAATCTTTCGGGCCCAAATAACAGATCTTTGAACTGCTTGTCACTCATAACATGTCTGATCTAAGGGCCAACAAAAATGCCTTCTTTCATCTTGGCAGCGGTATGTCTCCGGATATATGACGCTAAAATCCGGGGTTCGATTCCTCAGTGGGGGCTGAAAAATTGTCCTCAGAATTAAGGGTTGTACAGTAAGCTAACAACTTGCTGACTTAAAAACCAGCCTGTTACTCAAAGCGCAATGTTTGTGGCCCTCTGTTCCTTCAGGAATTGAGGGGGTTTATTATTCTTTTAAAAAAGGCCCAGCATGGCCAGATTGTGAAGGCACTTGACTCTCTCTCTGTATGGGTATTTGAGTATTGATGTTTATCGATCTGAAAGGGTCAGGTTTCATTAACCACTTTCTCTTTCCTTCAAATTTTAGGGCCCGGCGTGGCCAAGCGCGTAAGGCTTGCGACTCGTAATCCGAGGGTCGCGGGTTCTAGTCCGCGTCGTGCCAAACATGCTCACCCTCTCAGCCGTAGGCGCATTACAATGTGACGGTCAATCCCACTATTCCTTGGTTAAAGAGTAGCCCAAGAGTTGGCGGTGGGTGATGATGACTAGTTGCCTTTTCTCTAGCTTTACACTGCTAAATTAGGGACGGCTAGCACAGATAGCCCTCGAGTAGTTTTTGTGCGAAATTCCAAAAAACAAACAAACAATGATCTTTGCCTCAGTTATTCTTGGGAACATCTGTCTTAAATAACGAAAATCTTTGCCTTCTTTGTTTATTGCTTTCACGAAATTCTACATAAGTCCCAATTTTATGTGAAGACGAGGGAAAAAAATATTTGCCGGGTCGACAAGCGATTTATGGAACTAACTTTTACAAAGTGGCCAGATAAACACAAAGAGCTAAGTAAGATAATGTCAGTGTAGTGTTATCTATCATGCTATAAAACAATATTTTATAATGTGTAAAAACAGCATATATATGTTTAAGACACTTTCTTTTTAACGAATGGAATTACTTCGTCGAAAATTATGTCCACATAATTTGGTGCTTAATTGTTCATTGAAGTGTTGGTATAGAAGCCGTAAGTCTTACTACGTTTTAACATGTTATACTTACTATAACTTTATTGATTTAATTTAATCACTTCATTACTTCAATATCGATCTCAAGCAAAATTGATTCACGTGTCACACGAAACTGACCTCTTGTACGTATGTTAAAATGTGAAAGAATCTCATTTAATGCCAAAAACAATAGAATGAAATATATATGTAAAAACTGCTCGTTTGGGTTGAGAATTCTTTAATGTAGAGGAGCGAACAACGTTTCGATCTTCTTCGGTCATCGTCAGGTTTACAAAGAAAGAAAGAGATAACTGACTGATAGGTGACCAAATGTTTGAAGGAGGTTGTGTTACTGAGTGTAGGGATGCAAAGCACATGCTTAGATATTTAAATATATACACGCATATATGTATACACATTCGGTTATTCCCTCTTTCTTTCTTTGTGAACCTGAGGATGACCGAAGAAGGTCTAAACGTTGTTCGCTCTTCTATGTAAAATATTTTCTCAACCCAAACGAGCCGTTTTTACATATAAAATTTTCAACAAGTGGGTTTTTGGACATCACTGATTGTTAGAACAGCTTTGAGGCTTTACATTGATAAATCAGTAAAGAAACGCCACTCTTGCGGGTTATGGTCACAACCCAAAGTGGAGAACACAGAAACACAGATGTCAACATAGGAACAGAGACTGTCAAATTTTGCAAAGAATTTGGTTATACCATCTTGGCAGCTTTGAAAAATAGAAATTTTTGTACCTGGTGAAAGCAAACAACATTCCTGCAGTCTCGAACCCAGCAATTCGGCTTTTGCTTTTGACAGACCCAAATATCTGACCAGATTATTTAATTTTGACTGTGTTATAAGATGTGGATCGCCTGAGGAGCACGATTCAAAATTCGGATCGATGTCACTGCCAGTTCCCTGCATTTTAGTTTCTTCATCTGGTTCGTTTAAGGTCCATTCCTCTGGTGGTTTCGGAATTGGAAAACTGTCGTCATGTGGCACGGGTCTCATTGCTGAAGGCAGATTAGGGTATTCAATTAACTTCTTGTTTTGGGCAGAGAAACCAGACACATTAGTCAAACAGAAGTAACAGTCCGTCACATGGTCTTTCTGTTTTCGCCATTTCATCGGTACAGCAAACGGCATTGTCTTTTGAGTGCCTCTGAGCCAAGCTCTCAGACAGACAGCACATGTCGCACAACAAATGTGAAGCGCCCATTCCTGGTCTTGATCACCAGTTTTACAGCTGAAGTACAGATGATACGCTTTCTTCACAAGAGCAGTTATTGAGCATCTCTGGTGAACAAGAGTATTCTCGCCACAAATATAACAGAATGTATCGCGGCTGTTACGACATTGAAGAGACATATTGACCGACACTAATCGTCCTGCAAAACGTCTATAACATCGAACTTACTTGTTACAGTGCTACTGAGGCAATGCTATATTATGAAACAATGTGTACACACAATAAGGTCTATATTAATCCAATGAGCAGCATCTGTGTATGCAAGCCACTTTTATAGCCTGCTGAGACAGTGTCAAGCTGACTCCGGCCTGCTCAGGTATGCCCGTGCTGCATACTTCCACAGAACAGTTTCCAACCTTGCCTGATTTCATCCCTGGACATGTCCAGATTGCACAAAATATTGTTCACAGGTCTCTTACTGAAACGAAATTTTTTTGATACAAATATAAGAAAAAACGTGACAAAACTGAAAATTTCGATAAAACGGTACGTGATGAGCAAATTTGGATCTGGTTTTCGTAATCAGCAGCCAAAAATCTATAAGGAACATCCAACAGTGTTCAAGAAGCAAAAAACTTTGTTGTGCAGTATTACATTTTCGAAAATGACTTGGGTTGTGGTTTCAAAACTTACACTTGTTTTAAATATTTTGCTAACCGAGTTGTTTGCTTCAACAGAGAATACTGAAGTTTTCCTTATTTAAAATCTTGTGTCATTCCGACATACATCGTTTAATAATATCACCATATGAATATGCTTCCTCAAACATTTCCTCAATCATAAAGTTTACCATGGTTAAAGTGAGTAATCAGAAATACGAATCACAAATATAAAGGTGAGAAGCCTCACACATTTCCAGATCCCAAGAATATAGTTGTCCAGGAAATAACCAGCACATCAGCTTAGATTCACGTTGTTACAATAGCGTTTTGTCACGTAGATGCAACGCATTCTGAATGCTGAAAGAGCACGTTGTGAACAGTCGTTGAGCTTCCTGAGACATTAGGACATAGTAGTGTCCCAGCTGGTTACAGGTGACAACTGTGCCACCTTCTTATGTAATACTGTTTGTGTGAGATATGACGTGCTAAATTGCGAAACGTTTTTCGTCACCCAAAGATATGCACGTGTTTAAAATAGTTGAGAGTTCAACAAAATTAAAGAAGTACTAACATATACAATATTCACGAGATATATGAGTAGTCGACATGACCAGCAATACTAACATATACAATATTCACGAGATATATAAGTAGTCGACATGACCAGCAATACTAACATATACAATATTCACGAGATATATGAGTAGTCGACATGACCAGCAATACTAACATATACAATATTCACGAGATATATGAGTAGTCGACATGACTAGCAATACTAACGTATACAATATTCACGAGATATATGAGTAGTCGACATGATCAGCAATACTAACATATACAATATTCACGAGATATATGAGTAGTCGACATGACCAGCAATCTACCTTGCAACACAGAAAGAAGAAAGAACCCTTTACTAAAAGTTCTTTTTATTGCTGTTTGTTTTATTACAATCTGTTTTGACACTGAGATTAGATCAGTTGAAAAAAAACATAAGGATTTGTATCAATACACAACTAGCCTCTTCGGTTTTCATCGGATGTAAATCAAGAATTTCTATCGAAACTGCCAACTCTTCCGACTTTAATCATGGGTAACATTTATATTTATACCAGTACTGTAAATTATTTTGGTTTTAGACCAAGAGAACACATTGTTAGGTACGTTATATTAAAACGATTTTTATTGTACAGTTTATCAAGTTTCATGACAAGCAGCACAGATAGCCATTGAGTTGCTTTGTATAAAATTTTACAAAACAAACACGTGACAGTCATAGCCTGTATAAAGTTGCTGTAAAATGACATGTATCAGAATCATATTTTTACATTGTCTGGCGTTTCTAGGGTAGCGTTTATTTTTTGAATTTCGCGCAAAGCTATTCGAAGCTATCTGCGCTAGATGTTTCTAATTTAGCAGTGTAAGATTAAAGGGAAGGCAGCTAGTCATAACCACCCACCGCCAACTCTTGGGCTACTCTTTAACCAACGAATAGTGGAATTGAACGTCGCATTATAACACCCTCACGGCTGAAAGGGCGAGTATGTTTGGTGCGACAGGGATTCGAACCCGCGAATATAAATGGATGCTAAAAATGTCATTCGATGTGCCACGACTCGCGTCTGTGGTAACACTTCATTGTACTGACAAATGTTATTCTCTGTAATTGGCTGATTATACGTATGTAGATACAAACCAGTGGATTTTCTAAAACAACTCTAAAGAATAATTTCACTTTTTGTTTTTACAATTTACAAGTTGGTTTAATGGGAAATTTATTTTCTTTTTTTTATAACATTAAACAAGAAGTAAATGTAATACCATTCAATTAATTTGAAAAAAAACTACTACTAGAATTAAGTTTTAAAGATAAGACACTATAATGAATGTAACGAATATAAAATGCAACAAAATCGTTTGTTCAGTTTAGATTATCTATTATTTTCAAGTCGATATTTGAAATACAGTGGTAATTGCATTGAGATTTTTTATACTTAAGGTATAAATTTGCTGCTCATATATATTGCACATTGATGTTCTATTGAGTTTTAACATATTTTATAAAAAAAATCCAATTGCTAGAAAATAGTTGGATTTAGCAAATATTATTAACTTGATTAGGAAAAAAATCGTCTGAGATATAACAAATATAGTTTATTTTTAGAGTTTAAATCCTATAGATAATTTGAATATCAATATCAGTAAAAACTTTAACACAGCAGTGAAACTGTGTTAAGAAATTCATGTGGTGTAACACTGGAACTTAAAGTTGTAGGAACTGTTCATACTGAAGGTTTTTCTTAATTCTTTGTGGCCAATTGGTTAAGGCACTCGACTCATAATCCGAGGGTCGTGAGATCAAATCTCAAACACATCAACCATGTTCGCCCTTCCAGTCGTGCGGGCGTTATAAAGTCAGGTTAATCCCACTATTAGTTGATAAAAGAGTAGCCCAAGAGTTGGCGATGTGTGGTTACGACTAGCTGCTTTCTCTCTAGCCTTACCATGCTAAATTAGGGAAGGCTAGCGCAGATAGCCCTCGAGTAGTTTTGCTTTGAGCAAAATTCAAAAACAAACAGTTCATACTCTACATAGTCCAATGTGAACAACGAAGTTCAATTGGTAAATAAGCTGAATACACTAAAAGAGTTGTCTCGCTCTGTATGGTAATACAACTAAATTTGTTTCGCATGATAATTTTTAATATAAACATTCTAAGATATCGATAAGTTCTCCAATTAACACGAGAGTGAACCGTGAAAACGAACTTTAGTTCATTTCCAATGGAATCGGTACGCTTGTACACAACGTCAGCATGAACAGCTCGCACATTCATCGGAGAAAACGAACTAGAATTAAAGCCGTATTGAATGATTTTGTTTTGTTTGAATTTTGCGCAAAGTTTGCACTAGCCGTCCCTACTTTTGCAGCATAAGACTAGAAGGAAGGCAGCTGGTCATCATCACTCACCGCCAACTCTTTGGCTACTCTTTTACCAATATATAGTGGGATTGAGCGTAACATTATAACGCCCCCACGGCTGAAAGGGTAAACATGTTTGGTGTGAGCGGGATTCGAATCCGCAACCCTCAGCTTATGAGTCGAATACCTTAACCACCTGGCCATGTTGAGCCGGTGTTAAATGGTCGCAGTGTAAATACTATCTATTAATTAATTAATAATACATATGAAAAACCTTATAACACCAACATGTTGTTATTATTTAAGTAGACACTCAATGTTTCGCTTTACAACTGTAAAAATTGAAACTGACAGTATAGAGCTTCAAATGGTTTCAATAACAAATTCTGTTCGATTGTATAATGTGCATTTCTACAGCCTAATTTCGAACTATTAAATAGCTTATCGTTGAAAGAAAAGTATTGTTGAAATAATTAAAGTGTTACCTGTAGTAAACAAAAGGTCTACCAAATTGTAAAGATCGGAATTATAGGCACCATCTTTTGTTTGTATTCATCTGTTATCACAGCTGTTCGAAGAGAAGTGCTTATTTGAATTTTTCATTGGTGTACTTGTTGAAACCATCATGCTTCATGGTTTTGTAACACAGTTTGTTTTGTTACATTGTAGAATATTGTATTGGGATTTTGAAAGTTGAGTCTTCGTGGTTGGATCTTTCAGTTGTTTAACTTTAATCAGCAGTTGGAATTTCTTGATTATAATTTTTTTTTGAGAAATTAAATAATGAATATTGTTTAATAGAATATAATTTATTACAACAGACGAAAAACACATGTATGTGAATGGACGAAATTTCAACCATGTAATAATGCTTCATTTGTTAATATATTAATAAACTTAAGCTATTTAATCGAGTCTGAAGAATTACATAGTAACTAATGCTGGTCCAAATATGCAATATATATGTTTCGTTAGCTTGTATAATGTGAACTCCTAAGCACGCGGGCATATTTCAAAGTCTACAGCATACTGACATGCTCAGAATACCAACCGCATCATAAATGCTCTCCCTTTCAACCGTGGGGACGTTATAAAGATACGATAAATCTCATTATTCGTTCATAAAAGAGTAGCCTAAGAGTTGACGGTGGGTGGTAATAACTAGCTGTCTTGTCTCTAGTCTTTCACTGCTTAATTAGGGACGAATAGCACCAATAGCCCTCGTGTAGCTTTTCGCGATACTTAAACTATCCTTATAAAATTTTATTTGAAGTAACTAAGTTTTGCTAAAGCATTGAGAACGCAGTATCGTGCTCTGTGTTTCAATTCTGAATTACTAGACGATTTGAACTGATAAATCCAGTTATTTTTGGACCTAAAATCCTACTTATTGAACTAAATTTAGTAAACTGAATAGTTTGTGTTTAATTCACATAAATTATTTTAGCTCAGTTCATTTATTATTCGGTTCTTTGTTAGACAAATAATTAATTTGGAGTATTAAAACATACAATGTCATATTTTAATCACTTCTAATTGAAATAAAAAAGAAATAAGCAGTTATATGATGTATATTCAAAAGTAATTTATTTAAAAAAGCATACAAATTTATTATTTGTTTCCTTTACGCATGTCTTGATACATCTAAATATTTTTGTTAGGTTCTTCATAATAGATGCCTGTGACTAGCGTCGACAAATTTCAACCATAAGCAAACATCACACATTCCACTTGTTTTGAAATAATATATTAAACAAATCAACCATATTACAAATGTTTGTTATATTGTTTGTAAACACAGCTGTATCCAGAGAGTAAACAATTGCCTCTCTTTTTTTTCTCTCAAAGTCCACACAATCTGATTCGGTTAATTTAGAACACAATTTGACAAGATAAATTATTTTTCCCGCTTTTATTTTGTAATTTAGTCTGTGATAATTCGACTTTAAAATAATCACTATAGCTGTATCTCATCTCAAGACGGCTGGTGTGAGTATTAACACTTTTACTAATAAAGCTAACTATCACTGTTGTTACCACAAATGTATTTGGAGTTTTAAATAGCTTTCTCATTTTCAACGGAGTCCACAAGAACCGGTTCAGCAGCTTTGGAATACAACTGATAAGACCAGTTATTCTTCTCTGTTCTGTTATTATGTATAATATGTGATAATTTAACTTTACAAATCGCCACTATATGCTCTTTATGACAAAACTCACAAACATGCAGTCTAGATCCATCTGTTTGAAATAACATTTTCAATGCGTATTTATACTTCAGTAGAAGTCTATAGCGTTATACATACACTAATACTCAGTTAAAACAATAAACACTTAAAAGGTTCACGTAAAACGATTTAATTATGCAATAATCGTCAATTCATAATTATTTAACTAAACAACGAATGGTTTATAAACAGTTAGAAAATAATTGCGATTTAACCATCACTTCTAAAAATAACTAAATTTAACACCCAAGTTAAACTTAATTTGGAACAGTCGTGTATATCTAACAATTTTTTTTTTCAAATTCAGTACATCAATGTTCAAAACATGTTACTTCGCGCTATAAGAAAATAATTATTAAATGTTATACACAGTAAAATATTAATAGTTTTAAATATTATTGTATAACAATCATTTATTGATATAAATGTTTAAGTATTTGTAGTATAAAATATCATAGGTTTTATTTTCTTCTAAATCAGAAATGTTTGTTTGCAATTAAACACAATGCTACATAGTGGCCTATTTGTGCTCTCCCCACCAAAGGTATCAAAACCTGGTTTTTAGTAGTTTGAGTATGCAGACATACCACTATGCCATTTGGAGGCGTTGGAAATGTTTTTCTTATGAATATGAGAAGGTATAAAATTAGTAAGGACAAGAAAAGGTGAAATTACTGGAAACGAAGAATTAAACCAAAACGAAACTTATGTAAGTTTTTTACATTTTTAGCTCCTCAGCAAAAATCTTTTTTTCCAAATATTTGCTACAAGAAACTTGTGCCATGATACTAAACAAGTGTGACCCATTTTGGGTAAGGTTCGGGTCATGAGGCAAGACCTCAAAATAAATCCTCGATTATTCGTCAGTTATGAAGCATAGAGATTTATGTACTCAGCCAACAGCGGGTATCAAACCCCATGTCTTTGCGTTATAACTCTCATTCTTACTGTTGAGTCATCATGGAGCTCCTTAGCGATATAGACTATCTGTCGAACAGAAGGATGGCATTGTGATGATGAAGTAGTATAACACTATTCTGATGACATTGTGATGATGAAACATAACACTTTATTCTGATGATATTTCTTTTTTAATATTTTTTCATAACTGGCTCGAAAATTGATTTGAAATGTTTCCTTAGCATGCTACTGTAGCACTAGCCTAACAATTTTTTAACTTGATCTCGACTTCTCAGACAACTAGAAATGTATGTTTTGTTACGCGCGCACGCCTTCATTTTGTCAATAAATTGATTATCTTTGGTTATGCCGTTGCTATGATTAGTCACTGATAATATCTCTGAGAAGAAATGTCAAGCAACGTTGGCAGTAAGTTTGCAAATTATTTCGACTTATTCAACCTATAGGTGTTTGCTTTTTCTTTTCTTCTCAAGGTTAACTCTTTAACAAAAATAATAGCAATGAACATGAATTTACTTATTTGTAGAAGTGACCCGTTTTATTTATAATTATGAATTTATTTACCTCATGACATGTATCTTAAAACACCAATTAACTAGACTTGCCACACTTTTCTCTTATAGATGTAAAACACGTTTTCCTGTAGAGAGTTGTTAAAGGATGTGAATTTTGTTTATGGTAAAATTAAAATATTTTCATCTAAATACATCAAGCACTTCGTGAAAGAATGTGAAGTTCATCAATGGTAAACCTGAAAACACTTCCAACTAAAAATGTCCAACACTTCATGAATGAACGTGGTTCTATTAGTGGTAAATCTCAGAAACTGTAATCTGAAGATGTCAAGCACCTCATGGAAGAACGCAAATTACATTAATGGTAACCCTAAAGACCTGTCATTTTATTTGTCAAATTCTTCATAAGAAAACATGGATTACATTAATGGTTAACTTGATAAATGATCAAGATATGAGATCTTCGTGAAAAGATATGCAGTTCCTTAACTGTAATTTTGAACTATGTACAACTCGAGATGTCAAGGCCTATTATGGACGTATAATCCTTCAATTAGTGATAGTATTTGATGGCTTTACTTGGAACTGAAGCCATAGTTAACTTACAGATGAAATCCTTTCTTCTGTACACTGTGGTACATTTATTCTAAAGCAAAAAGTTTCTAACAAGTTACTTAGTTTTAGATTTTAAACTACGCAACAAATTAAAAGCAAACAAGAAATTTGTAGAAATGACTAAAATAAAAGTTGTACACATAAATGTTTATTATAATAATGACTTTTCGATTTCTAAACGTATCTCATGATTAAATATTCTAGTTTAGCCGATAAAACTCTAAATAACGGTTATCATAATAACAATGTAAGTGATGCTTGTCAGTTTCCACAGTATATATGGTTGGTGGGCATTTGATTCAATAACGTATTTATTATTAAGTGAAACATGTAAAAACAAGGAGTAAATGGATAATTTCTATCCCACCATTTATTTGTTTCCCTAAACCAGGATCGCTTTTAAATTTCAGCTCGGGATTCATGTTGCTGCAAGCTCTAAGAGTGACGCCATCTTGTTCATATCTGTGTCGATTGTTTGTTTTTGAATTTCGCGCAAAGCTACTCGAGGGCTATCTGTGCTAGCCGTCCCTAATTTAGCAGTGTAAAACTAGAGGGAATGCAGCTAGTCATCACCACCCACCGCCAACTCTTAGGCTACTCTTTTACTAACAAATAGTGGGATTTACCGTCACATTATCACGCCCCCCACAGCTGAAAGAGCGAGCATGTTTGGCGCTACCGGGATTCGAACCCACGAACCTCAAATTACGAGTTGCACGCCTTAACACTCTTCACCATGCCAGGCCTATCTGTATCGATAACAATTTTGTATAATTTTTTTAATTTTGCACAATGTAGAATACTTTCCCAATTCTAATGATGTTTTGTTAAAAATAGTGGACTCATTACGCATGGAATTGATAAACTGCACCAGGAAAAGCTAAGAATTTTAATATTTCAATTTTAATAGTTCAATATTTGTTCACGGTCTCAGGGGTGTAATTTTAAAAGTTAATTCAAGTTACTTATGAGACAAGGAGGTAGCTCCTACTTCTTTCTAACCTATTGAGCTCGGCATGGGCAAGCGCGTAAGGCGTGCGACTCGTAATCCGAGGGTCGCAGGTTCACATCTCCGTCGCCCTCCCAGCTATGGGGGCGTTATAAAGTGACAGTCAATCCCACTATTCGTTAGTAAAAGAGTAGCTCAAGAGTTGGCGGTGGATGGTGATGACTACCTGCCTTCCCTTTAGTCTTACACTGCCAAATTAGGGACGGCTAGCACAAATAGTCCTCGAGAAGCATTGTGCGAAATTCCAAAAACAAACAAACAAATCGAACCTATTGTATAAATAACATTTTTTTCAATGTCGCTTTCCCATATTGGCAATTACATTTTTTACTGCTGCTACTTTATGAGATAACCCCTCCCCCAACTACACAACAGTATTTTTCTGGACTTATACCATTAGAAACCGGGTTTCGATACCAGTGGTGGGCAGAGCATAGATAGCGTTTTGTGTAGCTTTGTGCTTAATAACAAAGAAACACGCAGGTTCGAATCCTCGTCACGCCAAATATGTTCATACTTTCCTTTCAGTCGTAGGAGCGTTATAATGTGACGGTCAGTCCCACTATTCTTTGGTAAAAGAGTAGTCTAAGAGTTGACGGTGTGTGGCGATGACTAGCTGCTTTCCCTCTAGTCTTACACTCTTAAATTAAGAACGGCTAGCGCATATAGTCCTCGTGTAGCTTTGTGCGAAATTCAAAAACAAACAAACATCATGAGATAAAAGTAAATTTCTGTTTGGTAAGTGGTAGAAGTTTGTCAGTAATGTAAACTGAATTTAGGCAAATATAAAGTAAAAGTTTTTAAAATTAGTTTTCTACTCTAAGAGTTTCACAAAACCCGTTTTAAAATACTGGGAAAATGAATGTAATTGATTGCTTTTAAATGTAATAACATCAAACATTTTAACATAAAAAATATCCTTCTTCATACGAGAAGTGCTTTTAATGATAAAATTTCTTGAAGGAAATGGTGTGTAAAGTGTTATTTTCTCTCCACGTTTCATATCATATGCTAACTTATCTGTTGCAATAAACTAAAAGAATAACAATCTTAAACATTATGTTAGTTGCCATTAAAATCTAGCATATATATTATACTTCCTTTGTAAACAGCTCTTCTTTTGTAGTAGGATTAAATGAGTTGTTACAGCTGGTTAAGTCATCTTCATTCATTTGCGGGAAAATCAAATTTGGTTTAAGACAACATACGTCATCTTATTTGTGTCTGGTGTTTTGGTTTTTAGTTTGATATTGATATATCCGTTGTAGTTTTGGTTTGATATCTTATTAGTAGTTTTAATTTTATTATTTTTTTGTTGAATATTTGCACCAGCTCTCCCAAGTTTTGATTACTAAGAGAGTTGTTGCTGTTTTGAATTAAGCACAAAGCTACACAATGGGCTATCTGTGCTCTGCCAACCACGGATATCGAAACCTGGATTTTAGCGTGTAAGTCTGCAGACATACTGCTGAGACACTGGGGGGCAACTAAGAGAGAAGGTAGCTAATCAGTAGGACTCACCGTCAACTCTTGAGCTACTATTTTTCTGACCGAATAGTAGGATTTGACCTTTACTCTTATAACGCAACAATTGTCCCAAAGTAAGGAGTAGTTTTTACTTTGCAGTAACGATACGCTGGACCAGCAGTCTAGCACGCTAACCACCGGCCACGCTTGGCATATTGAATTTCCTGGATTAATGAATAGTTCTAGCTTGATGCATCAGTAATAGCCTAGAAATGAGAATTCATGTTGAAGACATTGAAACAAGTATATATTAGTTTATTAAAAATAAGCGTTAAGTATAAATGGCTTTATTAACTGTATTTAATGTACAGAAAAGTAATGAATCATATTTGTCTCCTGTAAAGTTTCCGTTGTAATTCGAATAACCAGTTCAAAGCACAACAAAAACATGTTTTAAAATTGATTAAACGTCTTGAATTAACTTTTCTCCCTGTAACATATTTTTATAAGCTCAGAAAAATCAATTCCAAGAGAGCCAGTTTGTTCATTTCAAACTAGTGCTATGAAACGTGTTTCTGAAGCCTTTGGAAGTAAAATAAATTAATAATTTTCTATTAATAGTACCTTAGGATCAACACCAGTTCTTGTCAGGAGTCTGCGTTGAAATGACACTCTTAAGTGTAAGCATTCTTTCAACGCTACCTCAGGATACTTGGTTGATGGGTTTTACGTTTCATACCATACTTCCAAAAGGAATTAGTTTTACTCTTTAGAACCTCGTCCAACAAACATTCTTTCTAATAGGCATCTTACATTAAACAACTGGATTTACAAATGCTTAGAAATGTACTAATTGTACATAAAACACATTTATTAATTATCCAAGTAGTTGCATTAGCAATTATTACAGGAGTAAATACTAGCACCAAGTTAAAATGCTAAAAGTTGATCGGGATTTGGCGTGAAAAGAGCTTATGATATCTTACTGTTGTTTTATTTTTTTTACATTTGAGTTTAACATGCTAGTTTATTTAAGTTGACAATCATCTAATGATACTTGTTTATCCACTTGGTAAAATTTATTTATTTACAGATTTGAGGCCAAAGGTTGATTTTGTTGTAGATTTTGTTTCTTATTAAGAATAAAAATAAGCAATAGGCTATCTGTGATGCAACTATCACGAGTATTAATACTAGTTTTTGTATAAACTCTCAGAGCCCTCATGGAAAGGAGACTCTGGTTAAAGTTCTGAAATTCTGATTTAACTAGTTGGATATTAGCTTTTGAAACTGGTTTGTGTTATTTTGACTTTCATTTTGACATTCAATTATTGTAAAAAACTTGTTTGATCATTTTGTAGGCTAATGGAATAAAATAATGTAAGAAACAACTTTTCATGAAAAAATGTAACTAAAATCATACGAAAGTCAGTGTTGAAATTATGATTTGAGATAATCGCTGAACATATCTCGTTCTATAAACATATAGATTTACATGTTGTTTTCTGTTATCTAATAAAAGATATAAAAAGTTTACAACATTTTCAGGGGGTAACACTTCTTTGTTCACCCCCTGTAGTTAGTGGAATTTGGAAAAAAGATACATCAGGAAGGTCGATAGTTAGAGAAGAGGTTATTATACTTTAGTATTTCCTTTACTTAAGCATTAAGTTTCTTAGGAACGTAAGTAATGAAAATGGAACGTTCTTTGGAAGCTCAGATAGACTGACCTCGATATTAATCACCTTTTAAACAATTCGGTTGTACCCATCACTCTTGCATTAGGCATTATCACTTCCGCATTCCGAGGACAAGCCATTTTTAATCGCAAAGAAGAAAGTCTTTAGTTACTTCCTTTGTTATTTTTACAGCTAAATATATGAAAAATTAGCCAACTGTTTGAAAGAACTTGAGATTTGTCTTAGATAAACACAAAACTCTTTACCCTCGTGTAAATATTTTTGCAAATGTTTAATAGATTTCCCGTATGTTGATAGTCCATGTGTTTTTGCTTTAATATAAAAATGTGTTCCCTTATTTGCATATATCAAGTCTGAACTGCCAAAAAGAGTCCTACTTTTGATTTGTTAGACTCGATATTCAATTTGTTTGGAAATATCAGAACGCGGAGGTAGAAATGACATAAAGAATGTGAACCTGACGATGACCGAAGAAGGTCGAAACATTGTTCACTCCTCTACGTAAAAAATTTTTACAACCCAAACGAGCCGTTTTTACATACACAAATATGATATTCTATAACTTAAGAATTTCTAATAACTTATAACGCCATCTCCAATGGCGTAGCGGCATGTCTGCGGATTTATAGTGCTAGAAACTAGGTTTCGACACCCGTGGAGGGCAAGGCACAGATAGCTTGTTGTGCAGCTCCGTGTTTCTTAGCAAACAAATTAAGAATGAAAATGAAAAAGGGGCAAAAACAGCTGGCCAGCCAAACTTCCTCTGATATAACCTGCACTGATGATGCATCTTGTCAGCCAAACTTCCTTTGATATAACCTGCACTGATAATGTACCTTGTCAGCCAAACTTCTTCTGATATAACCTGCACTGATGATGTATCTTATCAGCTAAACTTCCTTTGATTTAACCTGCACTAATGATGTACCTTGTCAGCCAAACTTCCTCTGATATAACCTGCACTGATAATGTACCTTGTCAGCCAAACTTCTTCTGATATAACCTGCACTGATGATGTACCTTGCCAACCAAACTTCTGATATAACCTGCACTGATGATGTATCTTATCAGCTAAACTTCCTTTGATTTAACCTGCACTGATGATGTACCTTGTCAGCCAAACTTCCTCTGATGTAACCTGCACTGATGATGTGCGAAGCTCAATACAAAGTTCTTCACACCTCTAACATAGCAACTATTAGAAGGAATTGCCTATGATAATAAAAGAACCCTCATCTGATTCTGAAATAAGACATTTGACAACATACACAATTCATGACAAAACATCTAAATCCTAACAGTAAAGTGCGTTACATGTCCAAAGTGGAAATGACATAGCACAACTCCTTATAGGAAACACCATACACTTGAAGTTTAGTGAAGAAATGTCTTGTAACCAGTGGCAGCAATTTGGTGACAAAACACTTCATATATGAATTTTTCTACTGTAATTTAAGTACAAATGAAGTTCTCCGGACACAACTACGTAGATAGCCCAATGTGGCTTTGTACTACAACAACCAAAGTATAACTGTAATTTGGCAAAACAATATCAAACATTTGCAGCCTATTGATATTACTTATTAAGTAGAAAAATACAACATCGTAACAGATTAACACATAACTGAATATTTATAATAAAACACAGAATATTTAAAATCTTTAACATCAATAATCTGTAATGTGGTATAAATGAAGTTTAACTCTGATGATAAACTCTGTGCCAGCTGTATATAATAAAATTAATTTATTTTGTAGCTGTAGCATAATAATAATAAATTAACTGGTTGGATTTTGTTAATGGAGATTAATTATAGAGTGTGTTAATACGCTAATAATGAATCAATTGGCTGAATTCTGTTATCAGATATTATTTTTAAGGCACATTAACATGCTAATAATAAATTAACTGGTTAAATTATGTTAATAGAGAATAGTTATAAGATACATTAACAACTGATAATAAATTAACTGGTTGGATTTTGTCAGCAAACATTTGATATATGGTGTATTAACAGACTAATAATAAATTAACTCATTAAATTCTGTTAAAAGAGGAGTTATAGGGTACATTAACTACTGATAATAAATTAGTTAGTTGGATTTTGTCAGCAAAGAGTTGATATGTGGTGTATTAACAGGCTAATAATAAATTAACCGATTGGATTATGTTAATAGGCATTAGGTATTGGTAAAAATGGTGAAAATAAATTGGATTCTGTTAATAGAGAATAGTTATAAGTTATATAAAACATACTAATAATAAATTAGTTGGTTGGATTCTGTTGATAATGATTATTATAAGGTGCATTAAAAGAAATATACTGATAAAACAACACTCTGTGTGTTTCATTTTAGATCGTTTTATCAAACGCTTGATTGCACAATCCTCTTTCAGTTACAGTGTTTGAACATTTTCTTTGCATTTTTAAGATCTTATCGCACTTTGTACAATTGGCATTTTTGTTACAATAGAACTGAAGTCTGGTAACAAATATTAGCTTCAGCCTAGCATTAAAGCACTTTAAACCTTTAGTTTGATTACATTATTGTTAGAAAATAACTGAAATCTGGTATTAAATATTAGCTTCAGCTCATTAATAAAGCACTTTACACCATCAGTTTGATGACATTTTTACTAAAGAACTGATGACTGGTAGCAAATATTAGCTTCAGTCTAGTATTAAAACACTACAATCCAATTGGGTGACATTATTGTTATTATAGAAGTGGAGTCTGGTAATACATATTAGCTTCAGTTTAGTGTTAAATCACTTCAAACCTTTAGTTTCATGACATTATCACTACTATAGAACTGAAGTCTGATGGCAAATATTAAAACCAATATTGTAATAAATCACTTCACATCATCAGTTTGATGACATTATAGATATTATAGAACTGAAGACTGGTGAAAAATATTAGATTGAGTTTAATATAAAAGTCCACCACATCGTGAGTTTGATGACATAGTTGTTATTAAAGAACAAAAGTTTAGTAACAAATATAAGCTTTAGTTTGGTGTTAAAGCACTTTAAACCTTTAGTTTGAATACATTATTGTGACTAAATAACTGAAATCTGGAAGTATTAGCTCAGTTTAATGTTACAGCACTTCAAATCATCAGTTTGATGACATAATTATTAAAGAACTGAAGACTGGTAGCAAAGTATTAAAGCACTTCAATCCACCAATTTGATGATATTAGTGTTATTATAGAACAAAAGTCTGATAACAAATATCAGCCTCAGTTTAGTGTTGAAGCACTTCAAACCTTTAGTTTGATAACATTACTTTTACTATAAAATTAAAGTCTGGTAACAAATATAAGCTTCAGTTTAGTGTTAAAGCACTTCACATCATCAGTTTAATAACATTATCTCGACTGTAAAACTGAAGTCTGGTGGTAAATATTAGATTCAGTTTAGTAATAAAGCACTTCACATCATCAGTTTAATAACATTATCTCGACTGTAAAACTGAAGTCTGGTGGTAAATATTAGATTCAGTTTAGTAATAAAGCACTTAACACCATCAGTTTGATGACATTATAGATACTGGTAGAAATGAAGTCTTGTATAAAATATCAGATTCAGCTAAGTGTTAATCAACTGCACACCTTTTTACTTTATGACATCATTGTTACCATAGAATTGAAGTCTGGTAGAAAATATTAGTTTCAGTTAAGTATTAAAGCATTTGAAACCATCACTCCAGTGATCCTATCACTACTATAGAACAGAAGCTTGATAGCAAATATTACATTTAATTTAGTATTAAACTACTTCCAGCCATCAGTTTCGTGGCATTATTGCCATTAAAAAACGGAAGTCTGGTAGCAAATCTTGGCTTCAGTTTAGTATTAAGGCACTTTAAAACATCAGTTCGGTGACATCATCCGTACTATGGAACTGAAGTGTGGAAGAAAATATCAGCCACAGTTTAGTATTAAAGCACTTGAAACCACCTGTTTGGTGACATAATTATTACTATAGGACTGAAGTCTGGTAGAAAATATCAGCTTCAATTTAGTGTAAAGCACTTAACATCATCAGTTTAATGACGTTAGTGCTACTATAGAACTCAAGCCTGGTAGAAAATTCTAGCATCAGCATAGTGTTAAATCACTTCATACCTTCAGTTTGATGACGTTATTTTTACTTTAGAACTGAAGTCTGATACCAAATATTACCTTTATTGTTATGTTAAAGCACTTCAATCCATCAGTTTGGTGGCATTATTGCTGTCATAGAACTAATGTTTGGTAACAAATAGCTTCAGTGTAGTATAAACGCGCTTTAAACCTTTAGTTTTATCTCATTATTGTGACTAAAGAACTGAAGTCTAGTAGAAAATATTAGCTTCAGTTTCATGTTAAAGCACTTCGTAATTTTAGTTTGATGGATGATATTATTGTTATTAAAGAACTAAGATGTGGTAACAAATATTAGAATGAGTTTAGTAATAAAGCACTTCACATCATTAGTTTAATAACATTATTACTAAAATAGAACTAAAGTCGAGTACAAAATATAAGATTCAGTTCAGTGTTAAACCACTTAAATCACTAGTTTTATTATGTTATTTTTACTACAGAACTGAAGTCTGGTAGCAAATATTTGCTTCAGTTTAGTGCTAAAGAACTTTACACCGTCAGTTTGATGACACTATTGTTACTGTAGAACTGAACTCCAGGAGAAAATATTAGATTTAGTTCAGTATAAAAGCACTTCACTTCCTCCGTTTCATGACATTATTTTTACTGTACATCTGAAGTCTGGTAGCAAATATTACCTTCAAGTTGCTATTAAAGCACTTCAAACCATCCTTTCGGTGACATTATTGTCACTATAGAAATGAAGTCAGGTAGGGAAAGTTAGCTTAAGTTTAATATTAAAGCAGTTAAACCATTAGTTTGGTGACATTATCCCTACTATAGAACTGAAGTTCGGTATCACATGTTAGCTTCAATCTAGTATTAAAGAATTTTAATCCATCAATTTGGTGACATTATTGTTATTATGGCATTATAGTCTGGTCTGGTAACAAATATTAGTTTTAGTTTAGAGTTGAAGCGCTTCAAACCTTTATTTTTGTATGACATTAATTTTACTATGGAACTGAATTCTGGTTACAAATATGATCTTTTGTTTTATATTAAAGGACTTCACATCATCAGTTTGGTGACATTGTTGTTACTATAGTAATGAATTCTGGTAGCATTTTAGACATTAGTTTGGGGACATTATATCTGACATTGAACTGGAGCCTTGTAATAAATGTTAACTCAGTTTAGTATTAAAGCACTCCACACGATCAATTTGTTGACATGTTTGCTATAGAACAGATGTTTGGTAACAAATTTTTTGTATTAAGAGAATTCACTCCCACAGTTTGGAATATATCACTCTAAGCCGAAGCCTAAAATGAAGAAAATATAAATAAATGCGTTGTAAAAATTCCCACCAAGTAAACATTCTGTATAGATGCATCTCAGCAATGTCAGTATCTTGTTTTTAGAGAGACAAGTTTGAGAGTTCATTACTCGTTGTTGGGTGAGGCTTACAAGAAATGTTAAACTATTTGGGCTGTTGATAATTCACGAATTACTTGCCACGTGATTTGATCTTCTTGTTTGTATTTTTATAGACATTTGATGTAGTTTGAGTTCGCTGCTTGTTCATGTGTTTCGTTTTAATGATAACCTATAACTTGAGTATTTCTACCAACTTATTGGTAAGCAGCTAGCTGTAGTAATAGTCAACTGTTAAAGCAGTTAAAGATTAGGTTTATAGTCAGATAATCTATAACCTATATATTTTTCACCTTACCAGCAACTCTCTCTCTCACTCTCACACACATATATATGTACACAAATTGACTATTTTTTCTTGATTCTAAAATCCAGCCTGACCCGGCGTGGCCAGGTGGTTAGAGCACTCAACTCGTTATATGAAGACCACGGGTTCAAATTCCCGTCACACGAAACATGTTCGCCCTTTCAGCCGTGAGAGCATTATAATGTAATTGTCAATCCCACTATTCGTTGGTAAAAGAGTACCCCAAGAGTTGGGGGTGGATGGTGATGACTAGCTGTCTTCCATCTAGTCTCACACGGCTAAATTAGAGATGGCTAGCGCAGATAGCCCTCGTGTAGCTTTGCGCAAAATTCAACCATGCAACTTTCTTTGTTCTCAATCATCTGATCTGGCGGAAGACTACAGCTACTATCTCGACAGTTCTTATCAGCTCCTAAACTACTTTTGAGTGCCGTCTGAGCATCTTTTGGTTTGATAATTGGCCCATCAAGAAGTTCATCGTGAATCAAATCCACAGCGGCTATACAGATTATTGGTCAAACATCTCGTAACCTTGTATGTGCACGTAATCGAAGGAATAATGGTGATTGATAACGACATGTCGAGCTATCTGCTGAAGATCTATTGGGCTGTGAGCTGATAAACAGAAGCAACGACACGCAACGCTCACGTGTCGACAAAAACTACTGTTAAATATGGGATTTAGGGCGATGATGGGGCCAGTCATAACTCGGTAATTTTGTCTGATTTGGAAACTGGGATATAATCGTAATATTCCGTCGTATGCTACATCTTGTTTAACTTTCACCGAAATCGCACATCTACGTCCAATCCATGCCAATGAGTACTAAGCCAGTACTTAATAAAATATATCAAATAAATTCTTATCGTGTTAACACAGCAATCTTTTATGCATAACAAGGAGCAAAACACACTATTTTAATGGAAGGGGGACAGATCCCATTTTATTTTTAAAGTACGTCAACCATTAAGCTACCTTTTTATCTTGGAAAAACGCAAATTACTGTCACGATGTAATGCGATCACGACTCAAAGAGCAAGTGTGTTTGGGTAAAAGTCTCGTCTGCGCATGTCCGACGTCATGGCTGCACCAATTTGACTTAATTATTATGATAAGAGTTCAACCTGAGCAAACTGCTTGTAATTAGGCCTATATAAACCAGCGTTATCCTCTGTCGTACAAAACAAATTGTCGTCTGCAAAGTTGTTTTGCGACGTACACGTTGCAAGCGTGTATTTTTGATAGGTTTTGTTGACCGCTTTTCAAGGTAATATTTAAAATGTGTCTTATCATATAGTTCGCTTTCAGCCTATCAAAACCACAAAAAACAAAGCTCCTGGAGAAGATGGTATAAAAGCTATCCTCCTAAAACACGGTACTCAAGAGGTTATAGGAGCACTTAACAGCTTTATTTTAACTTTTATTATCAGCTGGATATAACCCTGTTTCTTGGAAGGAAGCGGTAATATTAATGTTCCAAAAAAGAAGGAAAGCCAGCAAATAAACCAAACAACTACCGCCCAATTAGCCCAACCAGTTATATCGGCAAAATTTTAGAAATAATAATTAGAAAATACAGACAAACTACAAACCACCTAATCAGATGTACAGAAACAATTACAGACAGCTTTAACAAAAATGAATGCACTGTAGCTTGCTTTCACGACATTGAGAAAGCATTTGACACCATGTGGCATAACGGATTACACCATCGGTTAACGGAAATGGCTTTACCCCAGGAAATTATTCTCTGGCTATCCAACATCCTGGAAACAGAAGTGTAACGTAGATATAAATGGGGCCCACTCCTGGTCCTTTTCACCCAAAGCAGGAGTCCCGCAAGAAAGGGTAGTAAGTCCTATATTATTTATCTTGTATGTGAGTATGCCATTGTCGGAGATAAATTTAGGTTTTGCATCACTATTTGCTGACGATGTAGCGGTTTGGAAAAGTGCCCTTACTCCTTCAATTGCAGCAACACACTTTCAACCAATCCTAAATAATTTAGAATACTACCAGAAATATAGAATAAAAATATACTGAAAATCCAAATTCAGTAGATTAAATAAACTGAAAAAAAGATCCACCAAAGTTATACATGAACGGATCACTTTTACAGACTGCTAAATTTTTAGGATTAGCTTGTGATTCAAAACTAACGTGGATACATCATACAAACAATATCCTGATAAAAATCTGGAAAAGAGTAAATTATGCAAGAAGTAAAAATCATGGAACATCACCTGATAATATAATAGAAATCTACAAAACATACATCAGACCTATCATAGAATACACATCTCCTGTCTGGATAAATATAAGACAAGAACAATTACAGAAACTACAAAAAATACAAAATTTAATCTTAACTTCAGCCTATAACACGTAGTACTTCATCTACATTCATATACAGGTATACAAATATAGAAACAATATCTGTAAGACTCTTACATAATGCACTGAACTATTTTAATAAGATTGGCATAACAATGATTTATTGTGTGATCTCGACAGACACTGCGTACATGATGAACATGGTCCTAAGTACCTCTCTCCTATAAATATATACTTAAAAATAATAAATCAAGCTGGCCACCATGCACTAGACGGTTAAAACTCATTTATTTTTATTTTTATTGTTATTTTTTATTTTATCATTAGTATTTCACTTCTCCAATAAATATATATGAAAAAAGGATTATATATATATATAAAAGTGAAGAAAAATAAAAAAAACAAGAAAACGAAGGGAAATATTGAAAAAAACTTAAATAAAGAAAAAAAAGGCATATCAAGACCATACATGGGCATTGCCCTGAAAAGGACCTGAGTACTGTGGAATACTCTGGCCTAAAGTCTACCCAACAACACATTCCAACGAGTAGACAACATGAAAGTTAGGGACGGAGGAAGAGGTCTCGTGCACCTGACCCTCCTGGGTATTCAAAAATTAACACACCCAGATATCCACATGGAAGAAGCGAAGCGCTTTCAGCCTTATTGGCTGCAAACAAAGAGGTCACGCTAGAGGTAGTATAATGTTAAAAAATGATAAAACCTTCGTTGCCTAATTTGCCGTCCTTTTGACCTTTAAGTGACTTAAAATCTGGAAAACAGCCTTCTACAACTAAGAACGTTGACTGACAAGTCAACCCAGGACAGGAGGTGCAAACACAACCTATATATAGTTAAGTGGTTTATATCATGATGTTCTTCAAGAAAAACTTGTGTTTTGGGATGCACACACAACTTTTATTCTTGGTTAGAACATCCAAACAGAAATTAAAACGGCTCATAAAGGTACAAAGACAATCTATCTTAATAGCAGGTGAATTATCCCAGTGCGTATTATAAATAACAAACAAACAAAAACGAAACTTTACCATATAATATTAAAACATCAGGTTGATCTATATTCCTAAACACTGGGCAAATTGTGAAAGCCAGTAATTAAAGTTCCACGACTACTAACAGTTCTAAGAATATACTATTATTTTAATGAATGGTTAATTATCACACTGCGCATTGCGAAAAAAAACCCGACAACATTGCCCCGAATGATATTAAAATAATTTGATTATAAAATATCAGACTGATCTAGATTCATACATTCTGGGCAAATTCTTAAAGCCAGTAGTGTTTACCCTAGGATTATTGACAATTCTAAGAATAGACCAATAGAAGAAAGGAAATTATTTTTTGGTTGGTTATTACTTTAGCGCAAAACCATATAATGGGCTATTTGCTTTGTCTACTGCAGGAATTGAACCCAATCCTTAACACTTCAAGTCCAGAAATCTTTCGCAATCAAACGGTGGACCAGTAAAGGAAAAGTTGAGGCAGAATTGGAAAATTATTTTAAAATAACTGTATAAATCATTTTCCAATAGTTTCAAAAATTACGTTCGGAAACCTAGCTTTCAATGATTTAGTCACGCGAAATTTTACCGCTAACGTACTAGGAAATCAAGTAGTACTTGCATGGACTACATTACAAGATGAACACAAAATACATAATTTCTTGTATGTACAGAACATTCACACACTGATAGTGTATAAATAGGGATTGACCTGCTTTTTTTATTAACAAATAGTGGGATTGACCGTCACATATAGTGCTCCCGCGACTGAAAGGGCAAGCATTTTTGGTGGAACCGGGATTCGAGCCCGCGACCCTCGGATTATAAGTCGAACGCCTTAACACACTTGACCATGCCGGGCTACTACATTATGAAATAGAATAGAAAGACATATCATCTTTAAACAAAGCAACTTTAAGCGTTTAAAATGGCTATATCACATAAGCTTTCATAAGGAATAACGTCTGTTTAAACTTTAAAAATGGCCATACTATGGAAAATTTAACTTACAAAAAATCTTAAACAAATCGATCCATTCCATCTATGCTAAATAAAATATTAAATCATTCTATGTGTATAGTTTTTATAAAGCACTTTATTCTCCACTATAGTAATCTAAATAATGAAGCTACTTGTAGAATGCTAATATAATAGGTTGATCCTTCTAGTTAATTCAGTGGCATGCTGCTTGAAAGAATGTAGTTTTTCTTCACATCCATTTTGTATTTTAGTATAAAAAAAGAAGAGTAGTATATTTCTGAATTTTTCATGTTATGAATATCTAATTCAAAAGATATAGAATTCTTATAACATATTTGGGATATAAGAAACAAAATACAGTGACAAATTTAACTGACCATAAGATATACTCTGATTTGTAACATAAATGATTCTTATTATGTATTAATTTGAGTCGCTACCAATTCACGAAAAGTCTCATCTTTTAGATGGATTTTTGAGATTTAGGACGCTTTTATTCACGATAACGTAATTTCTAATGTACAGAATAAACCAAAAAATGCAATTTCGAAATAAAGACTCTTTTTTGATAAATTATTAATTTGTTTTCAGCGTTCATCTCGATGATGCAAACCTTAGCCAAATGTCAAACATCATTCTACTGCTGTTTTAGAGATATATACTGAATCTTACTTTAATTAAGATAAACTATCTCTTTCACTGGGAATACAAACAAAGTTTTTAGAACACGTTAAGGTACATTCCTGTATCAAAGCCAGGGCCTTTTACTGCTATATTTTCGAAGAGTAGTTTTCAAATATTTTCCAATATTTTTTCCGAGTGATATCTCCTCTGCAGATTAAAGTTATTGATATGGAAATACTAGTAGAGGTATCAAAACACAGCTACTTTCTTAGGAGGGCCACTTCAAAACATTTCTACAATTGTGATAATAACAACGTTTTAAAATGTACCTAAATGGATTATAATTATAAAGCTAGAAAAACAAAACCGGTCTAATGCTATTATTGATTCCATAAAATAAAATAAAAATCATTTAAACTGCAGTAAGTTATGCTAGTTTGTTTTGTTTTCTCTCGATAATTTACTACCAGTGACTTTTTTGTACCTTGTAATAATCTATTTTGCCCCGAATTGGAAACCTGTCCAAAGATTAAACTTTAGATATGGTCACTGTAATTCTTAGCATTAGCTCTTGTTTACTATTATTTTGTAATGAACAAGAAGTATGATTCCATTTAGGATCACACTCGGTGTATATGTGTCTATACCAAAAATAGTTTTCTATAAATAATTATAATGTTTACATAATTATTCAAAGTTCTCAACAACCAATGCTACTTAAACAGTAAATTTTAAGGGTATTAATTATTAAATTATTCTATCTATACAAACATTTAAGCAGAAAAATTTGATATAACTGAGAAGCTAATAAAAGAGTGGGTAGGTTTGATTTTTCTTCAATATTACACAAAATCACACCAGGGTTACCTGTGCTAGCTGTCCATAATTTAACGGTGTAAGACTAGACGGTAGGCAGCTAGTCAACACCACCAATGCCAACGTTTCAGCTACATTTTTACCAATGAATAGCGGGTATGACCGTTACACTATAGCGCTCCACTATTGAAAGGACGAGAGTGTTCGGTTATGACGATTCGAACCCGGGATCCCCATATGTTGAGTCTAGTCCGTAAAGATAGTATGATAAATTTTCCTCTTAATAAAAGATAATTTGTTTATTAAACTTCAGTTACCTAAAAAGCCACCAGTAGTGGCCATATGTATTACCCATGGGTTCTCCTTGGTAATATTCTGTATTTTAAATTCACAACAGCAGTTTTAAACTTATCATTTCCTATATCTTTTACTTTTTGGTCTTTCAAAGAACATCAATATAGAAATAATAACATCTGAAAAGCGTACTTTAATTCTATAACGGTATTCATTCAAAAGAGAAAGAACATGATATCAAAATCTACAAAAGAAATATTGGATTTTTTTAGGCCGTTTTTCCTTTTTGTCCTGAAAGTAATTAACCTCAATATTTTTGTATAACAGATAACAATAATAACAAAGTGGTTTAACGTTTCAAACCTAAAGTAGTTGAAAAATACTATATTGTTATTCCTAATACGCTAAACTTCAGTTATTTATAAATTATTGGCCTGAAACGAGCGAACTCCGAGGAAGGGTATTTGATATTTCCAACGTGACCAGTATCATATGTGCTCGAGAGCTAAACGGCCTAGTTAGAGAACCAAAGTGTTCATATACAGTTCTTCTCAATTATGAATTGTGGATAAGAGAAAAATACAATTAGTTTTTTTCAAATACAATATATAAGCCTAACACGATTTACTGATTTATTAATCTATAAAGATATAGTAGATTTATGTACAAGTGGTTACCTGCTTTTAGAAACGGTTAACACTTCTAATAGATTTACATTACAATTTGTTCTATAGCCACGTTACAACCTAATTTATATTCTGCTCTATTGGCAAGTCTTTAAATCTATAAGGTAACCAAATTTACGCCTAGTTATATATAGCTATTTAAGTCATTTGGGTTGGAATATCCGAAATTTAAAACGGTAGGTTTAATAAAATTCTTTAAATTAACCTGTGTACCTAGGACAAACCATACAGTATGACAACTAGTCTAAAACTGTTATATGTTATAATTATTTTCTTGAATTAAAAATGTCATGAAATGTCTGTTAAAAGAAAAAAATGAGTGTAAATGGTATAAAAAATAATGTCGTATAGATTTCATTCCGAGAGAAAACTCACCAGCACAGCCTCCCTACTCTTCAGCGTTTAAAACTGCAATAATAATGAACAGAAGACTTACGAGTTCGAACAAAAATAATGGCGAAGCAATATTAACTATAACATGACATGATACAGTGTTGAGAAAGGTTGCATTTCAGAAAAAATTATTCTGAACGAGGAAACAAATCACACAACGGAGAATTTAACACCCATGTAACCATCAGAGAAACACACTGCATATACAGTGTGAATTGCGGGTTCGAATCCCTGTCACATCAAACATGCTCGCCCTTTCAACCGTGGGGGCGTTATAATATAACAATCAATCTCACTATTCGTTGGTAAAAGAGTAGCCCAAGAGTTGGCGGTGGGTGGTGATGATTAGCTGCCTTCCCTCTAGTCTTACACTGCTAAATTAGGGACGGCTAGCGCAGATAGCCCTGGAGTAACTTTGCACGAAATTCAAAACAACCAATTCATAACGAAGTCTCTTCATTGTAAATGGTACAACTTCTATTTTGGGTTTGTTAAAAATCAGTTGATTTCCTTATAATAGTACGCGGATCCATTTGTTCTTATTAGTGCAATATGATTTTAGGAGCTTTTTAATAACTTCAAACTTGTTAAACATACATTTAAGAGTTTTACGTGCCCACCAAAATTATACCTTTGTTCTGTTCATTAATATTGAGGTTTTTTCCCCACTATTACACAACTATCATTAGGGTAATTCAATAATTTAACTAATTATTTATCTTCGTACAAACAAAAGTTAAATACAACAGTTGTACAGATCTTTCCCTGTGTTAACAATTTCTTGGTTTTGTCATGTGTTTGCGTAAGTTAACTAATATTTTGATACTATATGTTGACTGTACTATTAGAATTATTCTGCAATGAATAAAACAGAGTAAGACATTTACGATTATTTCCTAGCACATACATAATTACAGTTTTTTAATGCTTATAATCAGTTCTGAATTCAATAATCTAAACCGTTTTTGTCTTAAAGCTAAATTTTTTATCTTTACAATCAACGTTGTGGAGACCCTCAACTCAAGCTTTACCACAAATAAATTAAATATTTTTATTTCATTTCATTTCAACAAATGTAATTTGTAATTTTTATTGAATTCCTAAAGAGAGTTTAGGGAATTTCTCGTGAGCCCTTTCTTAACATCAAGTTACTAAAGTCAATATAAAAACAAGAACAAATTTTCTAATAGCATAATGTTAGGTCTTAGAATAACAGTATAACTTTATTTATTTATAGTATTAAATGCAACAAAGTTTAGCTCTTATTAAGCTAAAGCAACAGAAAAACAAAAGGTACACAAGCTACACTGTTAATTTATTTCATTTAAAACCAAACGCATGACGTTTATTAATGAAATTTTTTTTTAATTTCGCACAAAGCCACTCGAGCGCTATCTGGGCTAGCCGTCCCTAATTTAGCAGTGTAAGGCTAAAGAAAAAGGCAGCTAGTCATCATCATCCACCGCCCACTCTCGGGCTACTCTTTTGCTATCGAAGAGTGGGATTGACCGTCACTTTATAACGCCCTCACGGCTGAAAGGGCGAGCATGTTTGGCACGACAGGGATTCGAACCCGTGACCCTCAGATTACGAGTCGCACGCCTTAACATGCTTGGCCATGCCGGGCTCCATTAATGAGAGAACCATATTATACTAATATATTTCATACATATATGACTTCGTTCAACATAACAATTTATTTTGAATTGCCTGACATTGCCAAGTTGTTAAGGCATTCGACTCGTAATCCGAGGGGCGCGGGTTCGAATCCCCGTCACACCTACCATGCTTACCCTTTTAGCTCGGTAGAAGAGTAGTCCAAGAGTTGGCGGTGGGTGATGATGATTAGTTACCTTTCCTCTAGTCTTACACTGCAAAATTAGGGACGGCTAGTGCAGATAGCCCTGGCGTAGTTTTGCCCGAAATTCAAAATAAACAGAAACGATATTTTTAAGGACTAGCTTGTTGTGTCGTGCACTTTAAAGGACTTGGTTCTTTTTCTCGCTTACTATAGTGGTGAAGCGAAAAGCTGCATACTTTGTTTACAAGAGCATTTAAGGCCTGTATCTTTTGAAATGACCATGTTCCAGCTACTAGCTCACTAGAACATGCTACATTAACTGTCAATAAAGAACATAGTTCGTTAATTAAACAGTCTTAGGCCCGGCATGGCCAAGCGTGTTATGGTGTGCGACTCGTAATCTGAGGGTCGCGGGTTCGTATCCCCGTCTCGCCAAACATGCTTGCCTCTTCAGACGTGGAGGCGTTATAATGTTACGGTCAATCCCACTGTTCGTTGGTAAAAGAGTAGCCTAAGAGTTGGCGGTCGGTGGTGATGATTAGCTGCCTTCCCTCTAGTGTTACACTGCTAAATTAGGAACGGCTAGCACATATAGCCCTCGAATGGCTTTGTGCGAAATTCTAAAAAAACAACAATAAACAATTAAACAATCTTCGCCACCAAAATGTCAGTAGTGTTCACTTGATAAAGCTCTCCAAAACCTGTATCATTTTCTTTCGCGATTCGAGTATAGTGCTAATAAACCGATGTAAGATACGAGTAGAATATAGTTGTTCTAGCTAAAAAAAAAAAAAAAAAGATTTGCAACTAATCAAGTTATGTTTTTGAACGAAACTTCAAGTGCTGGATAAAAAAAAAAGTGCCTTGAATTTATTGTATCGTGAATACACAAAAGTATCGCTTTTCAGTTACCTGCCGCAAAAGCAAATGTTTATTCTAATATTACTAAATGTACAATCAACTAAAGTATTCATACAAACAACGCGACTAAAGCTATTGTAACACTAGATTAATAAATTATGCTGAACAATAGGCTCGTTTAGTATTTATTTACTGGCACTTTTCCATCATAATTGCTGAAGAAAAGACATCTAACATGAAGTAAACGTTTAAAAATCATATGAAAATTTATTTAGAGCAGGATATTATAAACTCTTTCAATCTTCTGATACAATTGACTTTGCAAAGGTTTAAAATAGAAAATGATAATATAGTAATTAAGAATAATATTGTGGTTTACAACTTGAATATTTAAAACCTGAAACTTGCTTTCTTGCTCCCTTTTAAGGTAAGAAAGTGTCGTTGTAAAAATATATATATATATTATTTTTCATCTGAAATGAAATTACAAATCATTTGCACACTTTCAAAAAGGGAAATGTCGAATTAAAGTGAAATACATGTGTGATTAAATTCAGTGAGCGAAACAGCTTTGCGTTCATTATGCTCTCGATTAACACCCGCAAAGTCCACAAGTGTAACAGCTGCTCCATAATAAACATCCGAAGTTTTGTATTCTCATAGCTAAAAATCAATAGAGCCATCTGACATGTAGCCACATTGAATGTTTATTTGCTTCTTTCAGCAGTCTATCACACATTTCAAGAATTCAAAAGATTGTCTCCATTAGCTTCTTGTTCGTGTTTTCAGAAGTCTCATTGGTATAGATGACAAAAAATGCCTCTGTTCCATGTTGAATAGTATTCATTGTGTAGATGTCAGAACACGTCAATAAAAGTTAAAAACGTTTTCGATTAGTTTTATAGTCACACTATTATTCCTTATATTTTGAACAGATAAAACATTTAAAGAGCGTTTAATCTAAACTATGTATTATCCGAATTTATATTTGTTAGCGAATATCTTACAGAAAAGGATATCATTGTGCAATTTGAGACATAAAATGTGCGCTCATCAAAATTACGCCCAAAACATTGTAAAAATGACTCCATAGCTATCAATATAATTATTCCAAACAAGCATTTCTGTTATAACTTAAACAGTTGAAACGTTCTGAATGTAGAACAACTGACTCAAATATCTTTGTTACATGATTACTCAATTAACATAGTGCTAATAATGTTGCTTGTGTGAAATAATTCATCTCTTCGGTAATGATTATCTCTATAGAAAGTGTGGTAGGAGTAATATTTTAATTCCAGAGACAGCCTCTTCAGACCTTTAGTTTCAATTAGTTATTTTCTTCATCCCATTATTTCTGTTTTTTCTGCTTATCATAATTTGATTCTCCAGGTTTTATTTTCACTCTCTTTTTATTAGCTTCCACCACCCTTAAATCTAGTCCTATTCTAGAACCGTGAATCTACAATACAGCTTAAAGTCTAGGCGGTTATCGGATCCTCTTTAGAAATTCATTCTTCATAATTGGTTTCGACTTTTATGGACATGTTTGTAAGAGTGCTCATTGTGTTTACGGTTGAACAGTTTAAAATAATGATTAATTTACAATAGTATCCTAACACTACCTCTTGACACTCGGTAATTATAGGGATAGTTCATTGAATAATATTCTAAATAATCAACACGTAACGAAATATAACGTGCATCACCACGTAATACCATTAATGCAGACATGGACGATTTTAGTGAGTTACTTCCGAATAAAACTAAAACATTTTTGTTAATGTTGATAGTTTGATTTGCTCTAAAGCCTGTTCATCTCTGTTTATTTATTTGTTTAAACGCAAAGCTTCATTATGAGGTATCTGAACAGCATCCGTCTCTGGGATTGGACCCTAAGCTTTGTTATCATAAGTTTCAAATGTTACAGCTTAGTCACCGGAGAACAACAGTAAGCAGTTTGCTACCCACAGACAAAATAATTCTCAATGTATATCGATACAAGCTCTGTAAGCAGTATTATATTATCCGCAAAATTATATTCCTAATCCTTATACTGCTGGACTGTTAAAATTAATTATTCGACAAGCACTTATTTCATTAAAGTTACATTAACAATCCATATTTGTGACGTGAATGCCTAACACAATTCTCCGGAAGCGAGTGTGTGTTTATAGCAAAGCAACAACGGGCTATCTGACTTTAACGTTGTAAGATCGGAGAGTTACAGCTGTGCATATCCTTTCAACTAGGGAATAGAGATAGAGTGATACTGTCCCTATCCGGAAGCGACAGGAGCTTCTCTCTTAGTTCCTTTGTTGAAAGGTATATCGTATTCCACCGCACTCATAAAAGATAAGTGAACTCGAGTATTTTAAAATTACTAAATTACTAAAGGCACTTTTACATTCTTAGTCATCTCCTCGTTAATTTTAATTCTGATTGTATTGTGTATCATAATAATAATTTGTTTTCGCGTAATAACAACTTTTACTTGTTTGAATTTGCTACAATGTGTAAATTTCAAAATCCATATCGATAATTTCTTTTTTTACTCTCACAACTAGAAATCTTCATTCAGAATAGAAAACGATGTATTTTTGCTAGTTGACCAATATAGATCACACCTACATTTTTTCGTTGTAGGCATTGTGGTAAAACTTGATATTTCTACAACACGTAATAATATGATAAAACCCATGAAAAATAAAACCATTATTCAAAATTTAATAAAGAAAACTCTACATTCTACGATCTAAATTGTAAATCTATTAACAAAACTTTTAAATAACATCATCAGTGAATTTCTTCTCTGGTAACTTTTCCAACATTGAACCCATTCGGCTAACGATCCAGACGCTTCGTTTGATTATTCTTCCTCTCCGATGAGTTTGTTTTATTCTTTCGGATACAACGACTCCAAACAAGGGTTACTCTTATTTGAATAAATAGTAGGATTCGAACGTCAATCTTAAACGCACTCTCTGCCATAAAACGGAGAGCGAAACGGACGAGCGAATCACGAATTTCAAATTCATTGTCAAGCACAATAAAAATTAGGCTTGGAGTTACTTTATATTAATCAATCTTGTATCTGTCTCTTTGTTATTACTCTTATATTTACATCTCACGTTTTCCATCTTCTCAATAAGGTTTCACCCGTAAATATACGACAAATTCTTTATTCGGATTAGAATGTACTAAGTTTCTAAATAATTGACAAAACTTAACAGAAACAAAACAGCCTTTTCTCCTTGTTTGACTTCTCAATCGTTCATTAGAGTTAATTATTAACACATTATGGTCGTAATTAAAAGTAGATTTTAAACAAAATATTTTTAGTTTTTGGTTTTAATAATCATTCTATTCGAAGATTTAGTAATTGTAGTTCCAAATGTATCATCACTATGATTATAGAACATTGTTATGAAGATAATTTATTATATGGAAGTATGTGCCTGCATGTGTATGTGTGTTATAATATATCAACCAGAGGTCGCTGGTTCAATTACTGTATTTGTTTTTTATATGGCAATAAGAAACCATCTAACCAACGTTGTACATGGACTATTCCATTTTGGGATTAATTTCCAAGAAGGGAGATAAAAACACCAAGAAATATGGCGCATTTACACATTTTCATAAAATTGTGGCTTTGAATTAAAAGACGCAAGTACGTAACCGTTAACTGTAACCTTCCACAAAATAGGACACACACCATATAATGAAAACAGAAGAGGAACATTTCTAACATTTTATACACGTTACGATTCGGTAACCTTCGTCTAGTGCTGATTGTTATTACTTTTCTGAAACAATACTGCACATGCCACTCCTTTTTTGCTTAAATTATATTCTGTGTTAATAACATTATTTTCCTTAGCGTAGAGTTTTCAATCTAATTTTGTAGGCAATATTACTTTGAAAAAACAAACAGTTGATTACTACGGAGAGAATTCAAAATATTTTTAATGGTTTTTGTCTTGACGTTTTTAAATCTTGATAAAATTGTAACTTCTGTTTCCAACATCCATTAAAGAAATTTGTGATGATGTTAACTGGGAGAAAACTACTGATTTTTGTTATAGGTGCCGTAGGTTGTCTTTATTAACTGAGAAAAAGCTATTAATTTTATTGTAGGTGCTGTAACTTGCTCTTTTTAACTGACAGAACACTATTAATTTTGCCGTAGGTGCTGAAGGTTGTTTTTTTAAGTGACAGAACACTATTGTTTTGTTATAGGTGCAGTAGGTTGTCGTTCGTGACTGATATAACAGTGTTGTTTTTGTTATAGAAGCCGTAGGCTATCCTTTATAACTGGGAGAAAGTTGTTAGTTTTGTTAGAGGTGCTGTAGGTTGTCCTTCTTAACTGATAGGGCCTGGCATGGCAAGGTGGTTAAGGCACTGGCACGCATTCTGAGGGTCACGGGCTCGAATTCTCGTCACACTTTTACATGCTCGCCATCTCAGCCATGGGGACATTATAATGTTTCGGTCAATTCCACTATTAGTTAGTAAAAGAGTAGCCCAAGAATTGGCGGTGAATGGTGATGACTAGCTGCCCTCCCTCTAGTCCTACACTGTAAAATTAGGGACGAGTAGCTGCTCTCGAGTAGCTTTGCGCAAAAGTAAAAAAAAAAAAACTGACAGAACACTATTGATTTTATATAATATCACTATAATAAGAACAAATGGATCCGCGTACTATTATAAGGAAATCAACTGATTTTTAACAAACCCAAAATAGAAGTTATACCATTTACAATGAAGAGACTTCGTTATGAATTGGTTGTTTTGAATTTCGTGCTGTAGGTTGTCTTTGTTGTATCCAAAGTCATATCAGATCGTTTCTGAACTAAACTTAATGGTCATTAACACACATCAGATCTGTTGGTTTGCATCTCTACATAAATAACTTAAAACTATAAAGTATTTCTCTCACCTTTTAAAGAAAAGGTTTTATGTTCATTTCCTAAAAGTTAACTTCTAATAAAGACAATACGACACCTACAATGCATCTAGAACAGGCAATTCATGTAATTGTTCTCTCGATATTTACAATCTCTTTCGTTCTTATTTTGAGCCCTGAAGACGTTCATCGCTTAAGAATCTAACAGAAGTAATTTTATCAATACGTTTTCCAATCTATCTTTAAGATATCATTGCGGATAAAATTCTTTCTCTCGTAAAATAAGTTATATACAACGTAACTTGTATTATATATATATATCTTTCACTATTTCTTTTCTTCTTTCGCGTTCTGAATTTGTACACATTACTCCCTCGTGAGTAAGGTTGTTGTTCTTTCAATTTATGTAGGTACATTTTGGACAAATACCTTATTACTTATTTCTGTTACATTTTTTGCTCTATTTTACTTCAGGTGTCTTTTGAGAGGAACAAATAAGTCGCGTGGTTTGATTGTTGTATTGCCTTTCGTCAAAAATATATGTCATAATCTGACGAAATTGAAGAAAACATAACAGAAAAACAGCACGTGGCATCGGGAAGATTAATTAGTCAAAACAAATGTACAACAGCACGTGCTATCGGGAACGTTAATTAGTCAAAACAAATGTACAATTTGAATGATAAAAATAAAATAAACCTCTTTCTTTTTAGTTTCTAGTAATAGTTAAACTCTTTATTTCCAGTTCACATAATGTATTAGAAAACCTTTATAATCCATCTTCTCAATTTATCATATTTTTGTAATAGTTTGATTATTTTAGAAACATACTGTGGTTAAAAATTTGAGGAGCAAAATTTCTTAGAAAAGCAATAACGATTTTTTTCTTTGAGAATTGTCGCGCAAAGTTACTCAAAGAGCTATCTTTCTGCACATAACCATCCTTGCCTTGACCTTATAGATAAAAGAGAAACCAGTAGGCCAGCAACACTGACCGTTAAGTGTTAAGACTTGTTCACCAATTAATTCGATTTTACCGTAATTCTTACATTTCGGCATCATAGCGTAACTAGAGTTTTTTGTTTTGAAAAATACATATGTAAAAACGGCTCGTAAAAATTTTCTCAACCCAAACGAGCCGTTTTTACATATGTATTTTTCTCTACAATTGGGTTTTCTCAAGATCACTGAGTTTGTTTTTTTTATTGTGTGCATGTGAAATAAGCTACGAACCGTAAACTTTCAGATTCCCAACCACTAGGCCAAGGTAGAATAATATAAAACAATACTAACCAATAATTTACATAGTTATTTAACTCAATAAATTATTTAATACACTGCACATCGCCAACTTTATTCTTGGCCGAGGTCAGCCCAATTGGTTCACCGCACTCATCGTGGAGGCGTGATCTATTTCCTATTCCCAACGACAGCAACAAAATCCAATTTTTGCTTTGAAGCCGTGTTGTAGAATTCCATTATTCGACTGGACAAGCGTGGCGAAAATGGTAGTAGATTGTGGTCTTGACTGGTTTCATTCTCTGTAGTCGGAATTAGGGATGGCTATCACAGATAGTTCTCTTACAATTTTGTGTGAAATCCAATGAAAAACAAAGTTGTTGTTTTTTCATTTAAACGCAGAGCTGCACAAAAAAACCAACAAAAAATAACGTGAACTCTGTACCTTCAGTAAGTATCATGTTGTGAATTTTGAGTTATCATTCCTCAAGCATACAGAGCGTAAACTAAGTACATCAGTAGGTTCTATCGTGCCTTAAATGTGAACTTCGTTGAATTTTATTAAATAGGCTGATAGTTAATTACCCAAATTTTTGTATATACGAATATCCAAAAATACTAGCGTGTTTGAAATGTATTCCAGAAAACTACGTATTTGTATAATATTAGTTGCAAACTTATTTCCGGAGTTTTGTAGTTCGCATGAATACATCTTTGTTCCTTCATATTATCTCTGTAGGAAAATCACGTTTATAACATTTCTATGTCACAAAGAACTCGTGTTTTTGTTACTAAAATACACAAAAGACATACAAGTAAATATTTTAATGAAACACGCATGGATAAAGAATAAAACTTGTTATTGTGAAGATAAACTCAAACCGACACTATGGAATATCTGCCTATTTACTACGGGTATTGAAACCCAGTTTCAAACGTTGTATTGTTTGTTTGTTTTGAATCTTGCACAAAGCTACACGAAGGCTGTCTGCACTAGCCGTCTCTAATTTAACTGTGTAAGTCTAAAGGGAAGGCAGCTAGTCATCACCATCCATCGCCAACTCTTAGGCTACTCTTTTACCAACGAATAGTGAGATTGACCGTCATGTTATAAAGCCTCCACGGCTGAAAGAGCAAACATGTTCCAGCTTTGTAAGTTCGCATACGTAACACTGAGGGAGTTTTTGGAAGTTAGTTCAAATATAGCTCTATTTATCTTTTGGAATTTAACTGACATAATGGTTCTAATAACTTTGTGTGTAAACTAACACTCTGTGCTTATAGGAAATTATTTCAGATTTATTATTTCGCGTTCAGTTACTGTCACAAAAAGAAAAGAAAAAAATCGAAAAATCACGCATCACATTTTGTGAGTGTGAGGGTATTATAGTTGTGATGGCTAGATTCCACTATTCGGTCTGACGATAGGTAGTGTTCAATAACTTGCCTGTCCTCCACTCTATCTCTTCAAAATTAGGGATAATTAGCACTGATATAGTACAGCTCTTGTGCATATCTTTATTAAATTCAATAACAGCAAGAACAAAACTTACAAAACTATATATATTAGAAAGAAAACTAAATTCGCACTATGGTCTCACATTATCGTATATATTTTACCAGTATGTAAACATACATCCCAGAGAACACAAATCGACCATCTCTATGATGCCATATAAAAATATCCCTGACATATAAATACATGTTTAGTCCAGTGAAGATAAAATAATACAAACAGCAACGCCACGAACAAACTGATCCTGGGAATTAATTGTATTTTCACATGACTTGACGATTAATGGGCAGATAAAGCCAGCGAAGTCTCGTGAGCTCACTGGAAATACTGTTAGCCACAATAAATAGGGTGATAAGGCAGTTCTATTCACGACATAAACCAATACTTGCTGCACGACATCAGCGCCTAAAATGAGCACAAGTCCTTTATGTTGAGAAGACCAATGACTAGTGATTCAAGACAGGTGCATGTGTTCGCCAATATCATTAGAAGTTGCAATCAAAGCGTGGACTATAATAGTGGAATAGCTAGCTATACGAAAACCACTTCTCACTCCAGGCAATGTCATACGTCAACAGTGATGGCATTACACGTGCTATCACACCTTCTTACCTTTCTGGACACTGTAATTTGTCCCTATGTAGATTTGTACAATTATAAGAAAGTGTAAGCGACTGGATTTGGCGACTATCTTTTCAGAAAATGTCCCTGAACTGTCTGCAAGCCACGAGAGAATACAATGGTATTTATTTTATTTTAGGAGCTGGATGAATACAACTGTGGGAATAAGGATGCTATGGCAGTGTTATTCGATTCATTATAATAACCAACTTATCACCCAAAACCAACATTTTCATGCACGACTTGATTTCTGCTCTCTCAGAAAGAACTACAAAAGCGATGACTTGAAGGTCAAAGGCCATTACCATATTCCTTTGTTTAGGCCAACAGCCGGGTATGAATGTCATTAAGCATGGGTGGCTCTCAAGAAATCATTCCAAACAGCTTGCTTTTAGGGACAGCATAACCTAATTCTTCACCAGATTTTAGATCTAAAAAATACAACGTGTCACCACGTTTCTGCCTTAAGAACCACAAATGACCTGATTGGGCGAAAAGTGTCACCGACATTGGATATAGAAAACGTAATGTAATTGACATTTTGTTATGTATCCCCCTTTACATTCTGTCAGTTAAATTCTTATAACTGGGAGTCTTATAGTTTTTGTGTCTATTTAGTTACTGGCGTGGTAATATATATAAAAAAATGTCAGTCGTTCAATAAAACCCCTAAATGATATAACTTAAGAATTAAACTACCTACTTCCAATATCTTTGTGCAGCGCTCGATCTTTACTGTGATAAAGCATATGTCAAAGTAAAATGTGTTACCTAACAGATTAAAATCCACAACACGAATGAGCAAATAACAGATATCAACTTCAAGACGTAGGATACCTGAAGTGCAATACAAATTTACAAAGTCATACTGTCAATTAAATATCCTGTGAGAATAGAATGTTTTGTGACTAAAGTTATAACAGAAGAACATCTGCTTAAAAATAAACTAAATATGGAGATCAGAACTATATCCTAACTTACAAGTTAACAAAACTATTTTACTATGTAAAGAAAATTTTGTTCCTAGATAGTACGTGTTATTTCTTAATTGCTTATGTTTTAAAAGTACAGAAAAAGGCCATTATTCCCTTCAAACTTTGCTTTTGTGACCTGGATAATGAAATTTAGAAATTAACGTATTTTCTGTGTAAAAAAGGGCAAATTGGCACATTTTCATTTACATAAGGTCTGAATAAAACAACATATTAATCAAAATTTACATGCATTTATACATAAGTTACACAAAAATACTTAGAAGTAAGTAGTGTTTTCGGGATTTGCGACTGTAATGTAAACCACTTTCACATATCAGACCCCAAATATAATTCCCAATCATGCTTTCGTTATACGCTCCTTGGTAGCGGCATTAAAAGTCCAGTAAATCTTGGCGGAGGCGCTCGTCTTTCTCCTTTGAGTATTCTCCCATGTCCTCCTTGAATTTATAAAGATAAGCGTCAAGGATATGGACTTTCAGGGACATTCTGCAGCCCATTTTGCCGTATTTCTTCACCAAGGCTGAAAATTATCTGAAACTGGTTGAGGCTCTTTTTTTCTTCTCCCTACTGAGCTTCTTGGGAAATTCTGTCCACACCAGGATCTTCTTTATTTATGGTCCAACGAAGACACCAGCTTTGACCTTTGTCTCAAACAGCTTAGGGAAGAAGTCTCGAAGGTACTTGAAGGCTGCAGCTATGATGAATTGTTTCATAAGACCCAATTTTATGTGCAGTGGTAGAAACAACAACTTCTGGAGGTTTACTTGTAGCTCACACATGACAATGTGCCTCCCTACAAAAATTCGGTCCGTTGTAGCCAATGCTTCCTATTGTAGTGCTCTGCGGTGTCCCTGCTGTCCCAAAGACAAAGATAACAGGGAAACTTGGTAAAGCCTCCTTGGAGACCCGTCAGGAATGCCACCATTTTGTAGCCTCCGATAACCTCTCAGCCAGACTCATCACACTTCAAGGCTTCGAGCAAGGTCTTGACGTTGTTATATTTCTCTTTGAGGTGCACCGAATGATCCAGGGAAAGAGACGGGTATTTATTTCCGTCATAGAGCACCACAGCTTTGAGGCTTCTACAACATTCTAGAAAGTTCTTGAGAATTCTTGTAAGTTCAAGAAAATTTTCTATCAGCTACTCAGCACTGAATCTACCTGGAATTTTCATGAGAATTTTATTACCCAGGTCACAAGTTTTGATTAAAATATAAACCAAAATTTATTTTAAATGTTACCAACATCGAAATTAATTGCATTAGCTATAACACACAGTGATGCCAGTCACTAATTACAAAATACATAAAAATGGCATTTTTTTACTTCTAAACGCTACACAACCTACTATTATTTGAAACCTGAATATGCTTATAAGAGTTCCGATTTTTAGCAGTGGTGCACATTCATGAACAATGAATGTTACAATTATAAACAAAATTCCATTACACAAATATACAGATTTATTAAATAAAAACAACGTTTCATGTTAAATAATAAATATTTAAAAATAAGATTGTCACCATAAAAATTCATATACTAATGTTGTGTCACAGAATATTTCGAAAAGTGAGACACTAAAATAAACAAATCTTTGTATTCCTCAAAACAGCAACAAGTGGCCAATGAAAAGTAATTACTCGGCCCCGTGTTGAGTAAGTTTAATTAGTTTTATGTCACATGTAAATGGCTTCCGATACATGCTACTTACTGTTTGGCTATAGAAAAGACGGAGAGAATAAAGAAAAACAAAACAACAGATGTATATGGACTCACACACGCAAACATAAACATGTGTCTATATAATGATTTGATAAATTGCAAAATCTGAAACATATGCTAACCAGAATAATGCAACAGGACGACGTTAAAGAATTTATAATCATATTTTGAAGGCCGCGCCTTCCACCCACATGATTAAGTTTAGGAGCGGAAAGACGGAAGTACTAAATCAAGTAAAACCTTTAAAACTGTAAAAGGTAAAATGTATATTTAGATACAAAAGTTATTACACTAATAAATTGACTCAATGAAAAATGAACTACCAACAATGGGAAATCAAACAATTGATAGTTTTACGTGATACTTACTAAACGAAACTAATGAGGTCGTTCTGTACTAAACAGTGAGATGCTGTAAACGTACATGAATTATCAACACTTGGACGTACAACAATTAATATTATTACCTGGTACAGTGAGATTATGGATAACGTACAATAGCTAGAGAAAGGCATCATTGCTAAAAATGACCCCAAATGCTAAAAGTGTTAATTATTTTCTCGTTAAATAATGAAATATGGTTAAAACTTCTGGTGTAGTCATGACAGTTCGGAAAGGTCGTAGTATTCTGTAAAACATATAATTTACCAGAGGTAGTAACTAGCATTGAATTCACAACAAAAGTAAATTATCTTAGTTGTTAAAATACAGCAAGTTTTGTTTGTTTGTTGATAAGATTAAAAGTATAGAACTATCTGTGCTTTGCTCACTCCAGGTATTTTTTATTCTTACCGTGTTAAGACTTCAAATGAGACATCAATGGAAGGGATGAAGGTGAAATGCCTTTCGTGAAATATGTGTAAACTGATAGAATTTGTTTGAGAATGTTGATAAAGATGAAGTAATCTATTATATCTAATGAGCTTTCAGGGATAAATACAGTCTTGACCAAAACATATTTTGAAACAAATAATATCATTAACGCTCTTTAACTGGGATACTTATGTTATATTAAACATCTACATATGTAAGTTATATAATAACATAGGTTCTACGGTCATCATGAACAATTTACTAGAGAAGCAAAGAATTTTATCTGACGCCTGTAGAAAAATGCATATATAGTTCAGCATTTCACACATCACAGCAAAACATATATAATGAGAAAAAAGAACTTGAATTATTATGAATAACGATTGTAGCGTTATGTAAATTCGTACTAAACATTCAAGGCTTCGTTGGTCCTTCTCATACTCTGATAACGCTCATGCTGTCGATGAGGTTATTGATGAAATCCATTGTAATTTTATTTGAACTTGTCACTAGAAGAAGCTACAACTTAGTTACCGTTCTCAATGGGAATACATTTTGAAGATTTTGTGGACAGTGACATTGTTATCCTCAAACATAAAGTTATTACAAGATCTTGCCTTAGCATGTGCATAAAAATATCGTATTTATGTGATACCTGTAGGAGGTGTCGTGGATATTTCTCTGGAAAATATAAAAAGCAATTTTTCCACCATGATGGATAATTGCTTAACCATGTACTGCACCACTTCCTGTGTGTTTCCTGTGGAAAAGACAGTCTTCTCTTATTTGTTCTCCAGAACAAGAATTCTGTAATCATCTTCAAGAAGTTAGAAGAACTAATCTGTGTCCTAACTATAAGTTAAAATGCTCTTACCCAGATAGTACAGTGACGGCGGTGAATTGTAGTTATTACTGGTTTGCAGACAGCTTTTCTTGTAAAATAGCTTTGGTAAATCTCTTGTTCACTGTTCTAATGAGTACACTAGGATGGACGTGTTAATGCCATTCTTATTTCAAGCTGTTGCAATATTTCTTTGGATTTTAACGTTTTAACCCGATCAAAACACAGTAATCTTGAGTTTTATTTTATCAGCGTTCACCAGTAAATTTTCTTAGAACAACGTTTCCTGTAGTCCGACGACGTGATCTTACAATATTCTGGATACAATACACTGAGGTATCGTACCGTTTCAAAAATGCCCATTTTTCGTTTCACATCATTTTTGGACAATTGAACAATTTTACGCCCTTATAACCTGTATTACGTGATGACGCACGACCCCACACCACGTACAGAGAAACTGTTTGAACAAAGCATCGATTAGTTTCGAAAACGATCATACGAAGAGCATAGTCTTATATACAAAACATGTGTCTGTCCTTTGGCAAATAAGTACTCAAAACAATTCACACAGATCAGAATAACAATTTGTACATGTTTGTTTGATCATATGCTACCTTCTCTGATATTGCTCAGACATATATTCAGTAACTAATGTGTGCATGTAGACAGTAACATCAATATAGAACAGTATGCAAACATTTTGACCAAGATTATAGCATAACAATGCATGATGTTGAAAACCATCATATTAAATTGTAGTAATAAGACGGCCTGCATGAAAACACATAAAAATACTCCAACTTATGACAAGTATGACCGGTAACTGTTGAATTACTAAATGTTTATAAAAACGTAAAATAAGAGTGTTTGTTTGTTTTAAATTTCGCGCAAAGCTACTCGAGGGCTGCCTGTGCTAGCCGTCCCTAATTTTGCAGTGTAAGATTAGAGAGAAGGCAGCTAGTCATCACCACTCACTGCCAACTCTTGGGCTACTCTTTTACCAACGAATAGTTGGATTGACCGGCATATTATAACGCCCTCACGGCTGAAAGGGCGAGCATGTTTAGTGCATCGGGGATGGAAACCCGCGACCCTCAGATTACGAGCTGCACGCCTTAACCCACCTGGCCATGCCGGGCCAAATTAAGAGTGATAAGAAGCTTATAATTTTGAAAAACATATTCTCAACTTATACTAAATTAAACGTTACTTGTAATTACAACCAAATAAGAAAAACAAATAAGCTTTAATATTTAACATTTTATGGTATAATTTCAAATTAAGAAGTTATATAGTACTAATATAAGTAATACTATTATGATTATTCGAAATTAGTTGAATTATTTAAGCGAACTCAGTTGAAAAAGTTTGAAGTTTTTATTCTTCTTCATTACAAACTTTTTGCAAGGAAATAAGATTACTACACAATAAGTGTGTGCGAGATTAACATCTTTAGGTATATATACATATGTGTTCATTACAAACTTTTAACTCAGTTGTTATATTTAACAAAAATATAAATATATATCAATGCATAGAAAAACAAAAGGGCGTGAACGGAGAAACTGTTCTAGTGTCCCATAGTAAAAGCAATAAGTTTGATTTATACACCAAAGGTGGTTTGTCGCCAGAGATTTTCTTGTCAGCAAAGTAATATACCGGAAGACATTCAGTCAACACCCATTTCAAAAATAGATTTATACGAATGGATTATCCATAATCCATTCAATCTGCCTTATTCTGTGTTAGTGGTACAGCGGTATGTCTGCGGACTTACAACGCTAGAAACCGAGTTTCTATACCCATGATGGGCAAGGCAGAGATAGCCTATTATGTAGCTTTGTTCTTAACTTATGAAACGCTTGTATTTGGTATTACAAGAAAACCAAATTAAAGGAGTTAAAACTTCATTCTTGTTTCATCAACCTAATGATGAATATTTATTAAGCCTCTGTATTTATAACCAGAAAACATCATAGCACTGTGCCACTGTGGGCTTTTTAGCAACTTCCTCGAAAGTGAATTAAACGATTACAATACATGATCCTGTTTAAAACAATTTTAAAAATTATTTAAGACCAGTGGTTTAGAACAGGCGGAACTTGCACAATACGTCACAAGCAAAATATAAAACTGCATAGAAACAAGAGTAGGCACTAAAATAAATGTACAACAGTAAACCTGTTACAACAGAGAGATAAGGAGATTTCTTGTAAATAAAACTATTCCGTTTTAATTGCGTTTAGCCTGTAAAAAAAGTAAAAGAAACGTCATTTTATTGTTCCTAACGCTTTTCAAAATCTTGTATAACAAGGCATCCTCGCTGTAGTAATATGATTCGAAATTGATTTCTTTATTCTAGATATGAAATATTAATGTTCATAAATGTTTTTAACAATATTGAAAATAGCTCTGTAGCACCAGATGGCATTTTCTACAACATTCATTTTATATTTTTTACTTATATATTTTAGAAAGGTGTAAGTGTCACTGGCAAAACATTTATATGATTTATGATAATAATACTCATTTTTAGTTTTTGTCTGTCTTAAAATAGCACGCTCACAGAATTGTCGAAATGCGCATGCGCTCACGCATCATTTAAACGGGTGTAAATAAAAGGAAGTTGTTGTTGTTTTGTTTTGAATTAAGCACAAAGCTACACAATGGGCTATCTGTGCTCTGCCCACCACGGGTATCGAAACCCGGATTTTAGCGTGTAAGTCCGCAGACTTACCGCTGAGCCACTGGGGGGCAAAGGAAGTTGTAAATATGCGTTAGTAGATATTTTGTACAACAACACGTTGAAGGTTTATCAACTTGTTTTAGAAAAAGGTATAAATTTAGGTCGTAGGATAAAATTAAACTTTATTTACTCGTGTAAGTACGCTAACGTCTAGGCCTAACTAAACTAAAGCAAAAAATGTACAAAGTTTCAATGTTAAATTATCTATTTCTCGAACGTAGGACGTACTTAATAAAGGCTTAACTAATTTTAGGCCTAAAACAAACATACGTAATAGATTTGGTATCTGTGATTGGAATTCACTTGTATGATTCTAGAAATATTGTATTTGAAGAAGTACTGTTGTATTAAATGTTTTGCGGACCTCCGCTGTATATTCATACATATTATATTATTTATATAAGAGTAAATAACTGTGAAAAGTTGATACGTAATTATGAACAGTAATGTTTTCAAATGTCAAGTTACGACTAATTGTAAAGCATTTTAATCGAGGAGTCATCTATGTCAACACTTAATGTTTCATTTTAAAAGTGTTATCCAATTGCAATTTTCTCTTTCTTGACAAATAACTAATCTATGATTATAGAAACCTCATTGCATTTGTTCATGGCAACTTTATCTTTCTACATTTGTATACAAGTGCATTAACCCAGAATGTTAAAAATCTCGTTCATACACGTCTTTACATTCTCGTCCTCTGAGTGTGCACAAGGAGATTATAATGGAATTTAGAAACATGCACTTATTCAAAGTAACAGCCTCTTCTTTGTTAATTTACTCATAACGTCATGTTTGTTTCAGTAACAGGGATGGGAAAAATACGTTTATAGCTAACTTATTTCTGAGAACGTAGATATTCAAATACTGAGAGTGTGAGGAGAATAATCTTCTCAAGCTATATAAGGTCATAATACAATTTCCTCGAAAACTAAAAAAGCACAAGGTACTTCTAAATTACTACAGTCTTCTTTGGAAAGCATACGTCTTCATATAATAATTGTATCATTTCATAGAAATAGCAGCAGTTATGAGTATCAGGAAGGTTCATGATTGCAATCCGAAACAACTAATTATTTTTCGTTCTCACGTTTTACTTAAACCAACGACATAGATTACTGCACAGTTAGTTAAGATCTACTCAAAACTTACAGTGTTTACGTATATTGGCTTTAATTTTCTGAATAGCAGTATGGTGTAACTTGAAGCTGATATCAGGGATGGAGGCAGGAACGTTAGAACAAATATTGTGATGAGTTTCTTGTTTCATTTACTCGTTGGAAATCCTTTCGATGGATTCCGGCTCAAATACACATCCTAAATAAACATTTATCTGGACAGTTTGTACTAAACTTTTCATTTTTTACTTAGTATTGAAATCACGTCTTAGGAGAAACAGAGCACATTAGTATGTTGTCTCACTGTTCTGCACTTAAGTAGTAACTGGCGCTGTTAGCGGTGCTATTAGTAACGTAGGCTGATCTTGTGAGAAAATAAATTAAGTATATTTTTTGCATTAAAAGAATTGTGCTATATAACAACAACCATATAATTTTACAGCACAGCAAAGGTCTTAATGCAATGCAATAAGAAAATATAATTTCATTCAAAAACATAACGATATTTATGCCTAACACTGAGTTGATTCTAACTAGTTGCCAAGTATTTCGTGTCTATTATTATTGCTAATAGAAGTTTTTCATTAAAATACTTAACTGTATGGATTTACAGTCAGAGTTAAATTAAATTCAAATGCTAAACAAAAATCTGTTTGTCATGTGGCCTGATAATCTCAAAAACATAGTTCTACGTGTACTGTAGATTTTAAGTTTAAAAATTAAAATGTTTTCTATTGTAATTTTTATGAGTTCTTTCAGTAACTTGTAACATTTAAGATGAAATAAATGCTAGAAATGTGAATAGTTTTTCTATTATCCCATTTAGTTTGTTTTTTTTTAGAATAATTTGAAATTACACATAAGAAAATTTATTTTTTTAAAGGTAACGATTTTGCTACTTACTGAACCGTAGATTACTTAGTTATTAATTTGTTATGTTATTCACTAGTTTCAGCAAAATGTTGCTACAAAAAGAGGAGCTGGAACAAAAGCACCTTCATCTAGTCCAGATTGTTGAAAGTGAAAAAACTGCAAAGTGGCAGTATACACAGCAGTGTGAAGAACTGACCTGTGAGATTAAGAAACTACGAGCTGAGGTGGGTAAATCCCTGAAGAGCACTGGATGCGGATGGCGTGACTTAAAAGTTAGTTCTACTGTATTACATTCATATGTTTTATTTGTGAATTATATTTGTTGCAGGATAATTTAAACGGGTCCAGCATGGCCAGGGGGTTAAGGCGCTCGACTCGTAATCCGAGGGTCACGGGTTCGAAATTCCGTCACACCGAAAATGCTCGCCCTTTCAAACGTGGGGGTGTTATAATATTTCGATTAATCCCATTATTCGTTGGTAAAAGAGTAGCTTAAGAGTTGACAGTGGGTGGTAATAACTAGTTGCCTTCCCTTTAGTCTTACACTGCTAAATTAGAAACGGCTAGCTCAGGTAGCCCACGTGTAGCTTTGCGCGAAATTCAAAGGCCAAAAAACATTTAAACAATATTTCGGGAAATCTTGAATGAAATGTTTCACCAAATACAAAACTGCATTAGGTAAATGTTTCATACCATCTAATCCTATCGACCTGACTTAACTTGGCTGATATCAATAACAATATTTTTTAAACTGAATGACTTTGAGTAACTGTAACTCTGAACTTTGGTATCAGGTCAGTGAAACAGAATGTAATTATTCCAGATATTTCGTTTACTTATTATATTTTGTAGTTGTAAAACGTTTGTTCAAAACTTTTGCGATTTTTTGCGTGTCCATATTGTGTCTTGACACACAGGACTAATGTACTTTTTTGTATACGCTACTGTAAGTCGTAATGTATGCTTTGAAAGAACCTGACATTTTTTGAGAAGTATATTTAATTTTAAGAGGTTTTATATCTGAATACCTTTGTATGTTCGCTTCTTCATTCGTGGGGGCTTTATTAAGTGATGGGATTCACTATTTGTTGGTGAAAGAGTTGGCGGTGGGTGGTGATGACTAGCTGGCTTCTCTTTAGCCTTGCATTTCTAAAGTCGGGACTAGAGCAGATAGTCCTCGTGTAGTTTTATTAAAAACACAAACAAACACAGCAATGCTAATTTAATTTCATGTAATCATTCATTTACACAGAGTAACGTACGCTTTAACCTAGATACATTATATCAAAGAAGTATGAACAGAGCGTAGGACAAAATTTAGAAACATTGTAAGAACAATTTCAGTATAAAGTTAGAATCTGAAATGTTGTACAAACAATTCCAGTATAAAGTCAGAATCTGAAGCATTATACGAACATTTTTAGTATAAAGTAAGAATGATATTTTTCATGTTTATAAAGAATGTTTTCTTTGGAGGCAAATAATACAAACGTTAGGTTAACTAGTATGTTTAGTTAATATATTAGTGATTGTGCCAAAATCTGTCACATTAATTGGCGTCCAAATAAAGTAATGGAATGGTTATTATATCATCAACATTATTTAAAAACTCCGTTTTCGTGGTAATACAGTTTATATGTAAAGAATATGTTACCTGTATTATTTCATTCTATTTCATGCTTCGAACATGGCATGAAGAATAAACAGGTTTCCACAAAATAAACAATACTATAATTTAAAATCTGTATTTTAATCTCTAATATTTAATAAAGTAATCAAACTTACATATATCTTTATTAAAATTTTCAACATGGAGGCCATTTATTATGCTAAGAACAGAAATCCATTTCACACAATCTGTCATATTTAAAATCCAAATTTACGAAGCAAACAAGTATGACATAAAGTAAGCTTATATTTCCGTGATTGATAGTAAATCCTTTCGGTGAATTCGTTAACGAGTAAACATTGTAAATCAGAAAGTGTATATATACATATATATATATATAAGAAAAGAGTAATCGTAAATCTTATTTAATACAAAAATGAATAAAGTACACATTTTTTTCCAGTTGGGTGCGCTAAAGAGAGAGTGGCATCTGACGCCTAACAGCTCAGAGGAAGAAGAGAGTGATGAAATAAAGAAAATTAAAAAGGTAATAATCTCTTGGCATTCTATAAATGCTTAATATAATAAATAACAAATACTTTGCTGTCTTTGTAGCTAATGAGCAGCTACGAGAGATTTACTTTAAAATAACAAAGAGAATCACGGTTTGTTCAAAACTATTGTTGGATGCTTTTAGTTATTTATAACATTTTGAGGCTTTAAAACCTAATGCACTACTTGTTATTAGTAAGTATATTGTTTTTTCGCTGCTGTTTATCATTTTCCTCGGTACAGCCACCAGCTTAACTAATTTGTCTTCATTAGACGAAAATGTACAACTTTTTATTTTCTTTAGTGCAGTAATTGGGTTGTCAAATATCACTGTAGGGAAATGCCATCGCTTTTAATAGATGTGACGACAATAAATCAATATAATTGTGTCATTTCAGGGGTAAAATGAGAGCTTGTAAACGTAGACCTCTTTATTTGTCTGTCGTGTTAAAAAGAAATTGCAGTAGCTTTGGAAGATTCTAAAATCTAATTCACTTCTATAGTATGATTGCTTGACGGGATATTTTCAAGTTAGGCATATTACATGCATAACATTTGTGAAGAATAACTGTTAATCATATCCCACCTAGCGCTATGATACCAGAAAAAAAATGTGACAGTATTTAATTACCAAGTGTATATGCTATAAAATTAAATCCAATAATTTTGAGCAGTTTTGTAAAGTTTTCTTCGATATTAATTTCTATCTTTCAAAAGAGTGAGAATAAGTGTACGTTTCTAAGAAGAATTAAAACGTCTTATTTCCCTAACTTATCAGCTATTTGCCTTTTGACCTTTAGTTGGCTTAATCTTCGACCACAGGTCGTACATAAAGAGATAGTAATACCAGCTTGATGTATTTATTCACCGTATCTAACGTTTACCCAAAAAACATTAAAATATTACATTCAAGTCAGTAAGTAAAAATGGTTTTACGATTCGTTGAACTTGAAACAGGTACAGGAATCTACAGTCAGGCCTAAAATTCACACATTTATAGTTTATCGTCTGTTGTATGTTTTTTGGTTGGTTTATTTTCAGATATTTATTGAACATTTCTCAAATGTGATCTGCTTTGTTATTCTTTGATTTATAACTAATTGACTAGAGGGAAGGGTGACAGTCATTAGCACTTACTATTAACCTTTAATAGTAGGAGTATATAGGTACTCTTAAAACACACATACAACACCAAAGGGCGGAAGCAATGCTTGTCTATGCGGGTTTTTCTGTTTTCGACTATGGGAGTATGATGATAGACCTGCAGTTCAGTGGTCCAGCATCCTAACTACAGAGCCACATTCGGACCAGTTATCTATTGATCTCCACTGAACCAAGGTGACTTGTTGTTGTTAATATTAAATTTATTTGAACCACATTATTTGAATTACTTCAGTCTTAGTAACTGTATTAGTATGAGTTTTACCAAGTTAATCAGGTTTCTTTAATATTTATATAAATGGTTAAGCGCAATTTTATATGAACGTTATATAAGTGCTAATACAGCAATGTTTCGCAAAACACGTGAGGCGCATCGTCAAAGAATTCAGCACCTTTATATCTAATTCACGATGAATTCTAGACTTTCGGTAGTGCAATCAGCGACGGATAGTCTTACAGTAAACAATGAAGGAACAAATACATTGGTATACTGAGAACGGTAAACAGTGTAGAAACAAATACATTGGTATATTGAGAACGGTAAACAGTGTAGAAACAAATGCTGTGGTATACTGAGAACGGATAACAGTGTAGAAACAAATACATTGGTATATTGAGAACGGATAACAGTGTAGAAACAAATGCTGTGGTATACTGATAACGGTAAACAGTGTAGAAACAAATGCAGTTGTATTCTGAGAATGGTAAACAATGTAGAAACAAATACATTGGTATACTGAGAACGGATATCAGTATAGAAACAAATACATTGGTATACTGAGAACGGTAAACAGTGTATAAACAAATATATTGGTATTTTGAGAAAGGTAAACAATGTAGAAACAAATACATTGGTAGAAAAAAAAACAATACTTTAGAGTTATTGTAATGAAGATAGACCTGTCTCATTGTGCCTTTGGTTGGTTTAAACATGTTTCATAGCCTACGTCCAGGTGTAGTGAAGGGTTTGCGGAAAGTTTTTTTTCTAAAAATGAATGGTCTAAAATTGTTATCATTCGAGAAAATTTGTTACAATAGATATCGTAAAAGAATGTGCAGTCACATGATAGCACATCATTTACGAAAGAAACATTAGGTCACCTAGGACTTTTTTTTTGTAAAATTTTCTTACTTATATACGATGATTTTATTTTAATTTCATTTCTAATGCCCATACCAGTCGTCTTAATAATATATTTTTTCCTTATATTAAACTTAACTTTTATTCGCTTCTTTAATTATGTTCTCAATATTTGCCCTACATTATTTAGCTCCGTTGGATTCAGTTGGTTTAATTAGATGGTTCTTGTTCTTATAACATCTTTTATATCGGACTTACATTGTACTTCATTGAAATTAGAATGAACTGTTTCTCGAACACAAGGCTATATTAATAACTCAAATAACTTGTAAAATCACTCATTTGTCATTGCTGTGCTCGGTTGTTTGAAAAAGTGTACTTGGATAGTAAAGTTTTTGAATTTTTTTTTCCACAATTTTTCTGAAGACAGAATTGTTTCTTTTTGTAAATAATTTGAAAACTTTATACGATTACACAAATAAACTGTTTTCTCAAGTAATCGTTTGTTTTTTTCATCACTATGAAACCCTCCCTGAGATTTTACCCATGTGGATTAGTTTCGGCTTTAGTCTTGTCGTTCATGGTACGCTTTACGAGCTCTTCCCACATACTAAAACATAAAATCCAAGATCAAGCTACTTTCTTCAGACTAGAACACCTGACGCATGAAATAAAATCTTTAACCAAAGCTAGAAAATATTGTTTTGTTTCGTATAGATATTTTTTCTTTTTTTTAGGAATTGGACTTTAAAAACATTTCGTTATATCCTATATCAGGGGTGGTTAAACTTGATTAATGTAAGATAATTTATTTGGAATGTAGTTACTCTCTTTTTGAGAGTGGGAAAGTAACTGAAGTTCCTTAAAAATATGTTTCTTTGAAAAAGTCTTATTTTATTCTGAAAGCTGCAAACTGTCTGAGTAAGATCAGAAACAATCTTATCCCTCCCATGGAGTACCAAGTTGAGAGTTTGTAGGTGATTCATTGTATCAGTCAGGTACATTAGATCTTGCATCCAATCATCATTTCCCAGTTGGGGATAGAATATTTTCTTTTTCAATAAAAGTAATAATAAGCCCCAAAGATCCACAAATATATTTAATACATTGCTGATTCACAGCCACCTCACAATGCAGCAGAAAGAGACGTCATTGGGTTTATCTTCAGAATCCAGCTCTTCAACAACATTTTTGAACTGTCGTTGGTCTTCCCATTTAAGCGTATGAAATTGACAATTTCAAGAATAAATTTGATAACATCTTCATACTTCAAGTATCTGGCTGCCAAGTGTTCACGATGAATAATGCAATGAACAGGGAGAAACTCTGGAAACCTGGGATCACTTTATATGAGTGCAATTAATCCTGCATTTTCCCTCACCATTGTAGGTGCTCCATCAGTTGCAACACTGACGAGTTTATCCAGTGGAATATCAGCATTTATTAAGGCTCTGTCAAGTGCATTTTAATGTCAACACCACAAGTTGTTTCTTTTAGTGCCACTAAGCACAACATCTCTTCTTTAACAGTTACATCAGAAGAAACATGACGAACAAATACGGCCAGTTGTGGGTTCTCTTTAATGCCTGCAGATTCGCCAAGGGCTAAGCTGAATGGAAGGGAATATTTTGAATCATTTTGCATTTTGCTTCCAACAACAACACTGTTCTGGGGGATACATCTTCCTGTAGTGTGGCGTGAAGCTGGTGTTTGTGCTATTAGTCGCTGAAGTTTTGTGTTACTTGGATCTAACACTGCAACAACTTCAGATACATTTTTCTTAATAAATTCACTATTAGAATATGGGCGTTTAGAACGAGCGATATTTCATGATATAAGAAAACTAGCTTCAGTCGTTGTATCAACTTCCTTACTGAACGCTGTCAACAGTGTCTACTGGCTGTTAAGTGATGATTTAAACACAGTTAACTTGTTTTTTTCCGAAATTATGATTTATATGGATAATCAGACGAAAACTTTTTGTGACTTGTTTCATAGCGGCGTTTCAACTTACTGGCTTTGTAATGACTGAGTAACACATTGATGATAAGACACAAAGATTCATCTTTAACAGTGAATGCAAAATCTTCTTCTCACTCTGGCTTAAAATTTCTGTTTTCATCTTCAAACTTTCACTTTTTACAATTTCATGATGCCATCTTTCTTCTCAAAAATTTCACAGACACTTCTAAAAAATAAAGTGAAAAGAGACAGAAAGCTCCAACACACGCAACGCAACTGAACTCTACAGCGCCCAATATCACAATAACACTCCGCTAACTTCACTGCCCGCAACACAGTCACACACGCCACAATCACTCGATCGCAAGCCACGCCCACTAAAACTAATATTGTCAGCACTGGCTTGTATGATTACTGATTCTCCAGCACAATTCCTCTGTAATTCTTACTGATCTGAAATTTCTTTAATCCCTGACTCAAATATAGCATTAAAATTTAGAATTTAAATTATTAACTGTATTTGCTCACCATGAACATTAAACTTTCGTTTCAATCCAGTGGACTCTCAGTTTATACCTAGTAAATAATTATAAAGCTTAAAAATTTTGTATTTACTTTTCAAATCACTTGAGTTGCAAAAAGGTGTTTAGCCAGCATGTTTCCGCGAGCTGCACATTATATGTCAAAGAGTCACGGTTTGGCCGACCTTGTTCTATATCATTTATCTTTCTTATAATACTAAACCTTCCCGTTAATACAGGGTTTGTCTACGGATTTATAACGGATATATAATCAGAGGTTCGATTATCCTCAGTTGGCTCAGCAGATAACTCGATGTAGCTTTGCTATAAGAAAAACATATTATAACTCTAAAGGCAGGGTTTTAATACCAGTAGTGAGCACAGCAGAAATAACCCATTATGTAGATTTGAGCTTAATAAGAAATATTTATTTTTCATCCAGTAATAATGACTTCTCTAGTTCTTGTTAATTTTGTGTTGCTGTTTTGTTAATAATTTCAATTTCACTCAATAAACAAATAAATTTCCAGTTTATTTCGACTTGTATTTTATTCATTTGTTTGGTCAATAATACGAGTAATAAATAATATACTCATTTGTTCCAATATGAGTTGCTGGCTTCATAAATTCAACCTATACTTACAAAAATGAAGCTAAAATCGAAACATGAGTTCTCGCATTATAAACCTTTAGACATGCCTTTAAATTACCGTAGAGGCTTAGGCGCCACTTCATAGTCATTGTGCATTTCTCTCAATCTAATTATTTCTTGTTGTAGTAAAATAGTTTTACCTCAGCTCAGCAGTTTACTTACTTTTGTTGAATAAAAATAAAAATATTTTTATTAATTACTGCTAATTCAATATTGTTTTCGAAATAGCATCAGAAGTTTTGTAGTAGATGATTCGATTACTATTTCTTAGAAATCACTGATTTCGGGATGCGAGTGAAACTTAAGTAACTTAATTGATCTGAATATGTTACTTTCCTTTTTGTCTGAATATATATATACAATGAAGCTACACTTGAGGTAGATTCTGATGCTGCTACAAGAGATGAGTTTTTGTAGCCCTAGTGTATCATAAAGGATTCGTTTGAGTCAGTAGTTTAACTACAATAGATAGAAGTAGTTTTGTTCTTAAACACTCAGACAGTGGAGGTCAATTGCAAGTGGAATCTGTGCTAGCATTGTGTTAAAATACCGTAATATCGTTTGGGTGGCTTGACTGGCTTTATTGTTGAGATATAAGGAAGTTTTGTTTTTTAATAAGAAAAACAGGCAGTGAACATCAAGAACAACCGATACCGGAATATAAAATACGCTGTCAAATTATGTGGGTGTCTTCTGTCATTTTGTTGTCCAAATACGATACAAGTGTCACAGAAGTTTTTACCACGTCAGCTTTTCTGGTTCTATGCTAATTCCTGGGTTCGTGAGATTTCAAAAATGCAACTATACTATGTTTTGTATAAATAATGATATGCTGACAGATAAAATATTTATTTTCGTAATTTAAGAAAAGTCCACTTTTGTTTTCAACTTTTTATTAAATAAAGTATAAAAAAATTGATTTCTTGGTGTAGAAAAAACCTGCAGTAGAATTAATGTACAGATATCAGTTTTACTCAGGTTTCAGGTTTATCATCCGGTTACAAGTTGATTTTTAATAAACTGATATCACTTTCAACATTGTAACGATATTTTAATGATAGGATCCTATTCGTCAGAGATAACTAAGAGTTTAAACTTTATGTTCTTATATATTTGTCAAATTTGTTTTGTGTATTCGGTTTCTGTTATTCTTATAGAATGAATCTTTTCAAGGAATAATTTTGGATAGGTTTCCGTGACTAACATAATGAAGTCAATTTATTCGTTTAAAGCTGGAAAGAAATGTTGAAGATTTTATTTTTGACAGAAGTGAAGACTTTGTTAAATAAAATGATTATTTAATAGAGCCCTGGAGAATTGACAGTGTGTAAGAGTTTTGAAGGTTAATATATTGGTTTTATTTTTTAAGAAACTACCAACAATAAAACTAGTAAAATAACACAGGAATTTTGGCTTTAGACGTAATATCTCTTTTAGACAGATACATTAGTGATGAGCAAAACTATACAGCATTTATAATCACACGTATGGTAGCTATTATAAAAATAATAGGTAACATGTCAATATGTGCAATACCAATTAAAATCTCAAACACACTGCAAACAGCGTGTAAAAACTTTATAGGCACTTTAAACATACTTTTAAGTAGTAACAAAGCTATGCAAGGTAACAAGTCACCAACGTACTTGACAAAGTCGGTAGAGTGTAAAAAAAAATTTCACAAAATACAAATTTGTTACTCTGACTATCTAGCTAACTAATGTTGTTGGTAAAGCATAACTTTTTCCTGCCTTTACCTCATGCAAATTTGGCTAAAATGTTTTCTTAGTTTTACTTATAACCCATGGAATAACAATAAGAAATTTGCAACACTACTGATGAGATAACAATACATTAGTACCCATATTCTATGAATATGACCATGATCTGTGAGTTGCCAAAAAACATCCCACTCTCATATTACGAGAAGGTGTGCAGTTACTTATACGTACGCGCTACGTGATCAACCTGCAGACTTCGCAACTGGATAACAAAAATATAAATTACATATATTCTCTACATCCAGGTTTTAACTATGATCTAACTTTCGAAAGTGAACTTTTTAGATCCATACATTTCACTCGAGTGTTTTGTATTGGACAAAGCAATTCTAACGTAGCAGTAGTGCCTAAAACGTGAGTCTTTTACATGAGGACAAATGCTGCCACTTTCAAAGTCTTACATACCTTTGCTCGAATGCGTTGGTCTGAAAACAAAAATGATAAGTTGTGTAAATTATATTTGCATTGCTTTCAAACTAAGTGTGACTTACTGACATCTAATGTTGTATTGAAACAGTGCGAATTTTAAAGTATTACTTTCAATAAAGCAAAATTAGGGAAAAGTAGAAAATATTATGTTTATCCCTGAAAAGTCCTTGTCCAAGCGAAGGGAGCACTACTGTAAGAACAGATGTAAGACTAGAAACAGTAATGGTAGATATGTGAAACAAGCCTTAACCATTAATCTAGCCTGACTAGATGGAAGAAAAAACATAGCAAAGGCATCAGAAAAAAACAGAAAACATTGAGAGCTAGCTTTATGAAAATCTACAGGAAGAATAAACCCAAAGCCAAGTAACTTTTGAAAATTAGTACCATAAAACTTACGAGAATAATAGACCAAATTACTATTGAGAGTGAGCACCAACATAAGCTACGAGAAGGATAACTCACAGCCCAGCCACTGTGGCGATTTAATACCAACCAAAGAATCAAATTTACAAAGTAAGAATGTGAGTACCAAAAATTAAGGAAACAAGGTAGGAGTTGGTGAGATAATATTACATTACTTGGTGGTTTTTTTGGCATGATGCAACCTTAAAGTAGGTGTGGTTATAGCTTTGCCCATTCCTACTTCGTGTGCGTTTAGTAACTTGGAAATTGTTTAAAATACATAAAGATGTATAGAGTTAAGTCTCTTTAAGCAAACAAGTCTATAAATATATAATCAATTTACGCAATTCTAATAAAATGCATACGTTATAAAGGACAATGTTTGATGTCAGAAGTGGGACGGGATGCTCCAACAATTATACTTTGCTTATGGAAGACGTAATAGTTTTTTAACTGATAAGGGGTAGGCCAAAAGAATAGTATCAAAACTTTTGATGTTTAAAACTTAAAAACATGTTAAGAATTTAGAAAGGATTTGCTTCTGATAAAACTCAATTCAAGTCTACTTCTGGATCAACGTTCAAAGTAAAACCCGAGGTAGAAACGGATGGAACAATTTGAGGTTGCACTGTACAAAAACCACCAAGTGTTGTAATATAATCTCACGCATTCCGACTTCGTTTCTTTACTTCTTTGTGCTTCGTTCGTTCTTCTCAACTTGTTTTATCTCAAAATGTTTAACACTTGTTAACCATATAAAGTTGAGTATGACACATTAAACTAGACATTACTTGTAGGATGGCTGATGTATTTTATACTAAGTGGTATTTGTTTTATGAAAAAACAATACGTTTAATTTAGTCACTGAAGTAAGGGCTACTATAATTTACCAACAAATATTAAATCAAGGAAAAAAAAATCGATGGAAGTCTATTGTGGTAAACAATACACAGTACACAATTGCAGTATACAATACTTTTTGTTTTCATCTTTTTAGAATTGTGAATGAGTAAATACTCTAATCAAGTACGTTGAAATGATTAAAGCGCATGCATTTATAACAGATTATCCACGATAAACCAGATTATAACACTATCCCAGATTGCTTGGTTAATTCTGTCGTATCTTTTTTTATTATCAATATTTTTCTAAGATAAAATTTTCTGACCATAAATCTCCCCCTTCTCCCACAAACACAACAGTTGTACAGCGGTATGTTTGCGGACTTACAACGCTTGAAACCGGGTTTCGATATTCGTAGTGAGCAGAGTACAGATTGTCTATTGTGTAGCGTTGTGCTTAATTTCAAACAAGCAAAACTGACCATATTCCATAATTGTATAAACTGAAAACAATAAATGTGTGACTGAAATGTCCTATGTCCTCATTGTGAGGAACCAAAACTACTTCAAAGAGGAAACACAAATATGCTTTATAGCTTTATTTCAGAATGGTATTTTTCCATAAATTCATGCAATACAAAATAATAATAAAACACATTGAAAAGCAAGAGAAGTAATTTTTTCCAAGGTTATGATTTATTTTATTTTTCACATTTAACTAGCTATTGTTTTTGGAATTTCGCACAAAGCTACTCGAGGGCTATCTGTGCTAGCCGTCCCTAATTTTGCAGTGTAAGACTAGAGGGAAGGCAGCTAGTCATCACCACCCACCGCCAACTCTTGGGCTACTCTTTTACCAACGAATAGTGGGATTGACCGTCACATTATACACCCCCGCGGCTGGGAGGGCGAGCATGTTTAGCGCGACGCGGGCGCGAACCCGCGACCCTCGGATTACGAGTGCACGCCTTAACTTTTTTTTTTTTCCTTAACGCGCTCGGCCATGCCAGGCCCAACTAGCTATTGACAATAATTTCATTATTTTATTATTATTCTGGCTACCAGTACGAAGTAAGAATATATTTATTTATAAACGATGCATGTATATGCATAAATGTAGCTGGCTTTCTTTAATGTGTCGTTGGAAATTATGTCCAAGTTTGTATTTTAAACAACAACAGACTAAAACGGGAAATTTAAAAGACAGATGGCTTTTTCGTTCTTGTGACCACAGTGCTGAGCTTGTTTGGTGAGGCTCAAGTGATAAGATATGTATCACTGTAAGGATTCTTCATAGTATGTGTCGGACGTTCAAGAGAGCATTTCGGAAAGGCCGTTAAATATGGATATACGGTTCGTTGCACGTGCAAAATTAATGGTCAGTGTTTTTACGGCATATAATTGCCAGAGTTCAACATGTGCACTAGGAGTTTGTTTGTTTGTTTTGAATTTCGCGCAAAGCTACAAGAGAACCATCTGCACTAGCTGTCCCAAATTTAGAAGTGTGAGACAAGAGGCAATGCAGTTAGTCATTACCACCCACCGCCAACCTTTGGACTACTCTTTTACAAAAGAATAGTGAGATTGAACTTCACATTATAATGCACCTACAGCTGAAAGGACGAGTATCTTTGAAATGATGGGTATTCGTACTTGCGACCATGAGAGTACTCGATCACCCTTATCAATGTTCTCATGTTGGGCCTTCTAGGAGTTATATACAAGGTATCCATTCTGTTCCAAATAATATACTAAATATTTTGTAACACTATAGGAGAAATCGTTGTTGATTTTTATTGGTTAGCTTAACGCAACTCATTCTTACACGTATTACTTTAGTAATACGTTAAGCTGTGGTGTTTCCAGCTGGGTCAAAGCAGAATTCTGCAGCATGCTGAGGTATGGGTTTCACGTAAAAATTGCCTCTACAATTAAGAACGAACCAACGGCTGCGCAGACGTTCCCTTCCGGCCTTTTACTCATACTGTTAAAAACATTAAAAAAATGTTATTACACTTTCAGTAAACCGTTTGTTTGACTATCTTGCTCTACTCCAATGTTAATTAAAAATGAGCTAACGATAACACCAAGCAAATTTTAGACAACAAAATCATCTCATGAGATATTTTTTTCTAGTTCTTAACGCAGATAGCCCTCGTGTAGCTTTGCGCGAAATTCAAAACAAACAAACCAAATCTTAACGTCAAAAACTTTGATTGGTTAAGATACAATTTTCTTCAGTTTATAAGTGATTCACAACCTACTAATTATGTAAGAAATATGACATCATAATAGTACAGGGTGGTCGTTAGAAAAGCGAAAAATTTGAGGGTCAGATGAGATCATGAATAAAATGCGTGCTTACTCATTTCTATTTTAATTTCTTTACGTCATGAATAAAATGCATGATTTTAATAATTTTGAGCATCTATGAGTGTAATATAACATATGCCTTTTAAAAACTTTGTAAAAGTTATTCTTTGTGAAAATAAATAGCTGTTTGACAAATTTTCCGCTTTTCTAGCGACCACCCTGTATTTATTTCCAAGAGGTGTGTGTACGAAAACTGATAGAAAAACAAAAAGGTTTTAAAGAACGTCACTCACTTGTTCCTACGGGTAATTTGATTATTAAACCCGTCGTAGCTAAGTGGTTTGAAAAGTGATGTCGTTCAACAACCAAACACGCTTAGGTGTGAGCGTGTTATAAAGCAACTGTTAATTCTATCTTTTGGTTTAAAGAGTCGGATACAGTCCTTGTGCTGGAGGGTGCTATTGGCTAGCTGTCTTTTCCTTTGTTAATAGCTAGAAAAACAAAAACGAATGGCTTCATTTGAACCTTGGAAGTCTCAGACTCGACCCCCAACTGACATACACATGAGTGCTGTTTAGGTTAAAGGTTCTAATTCTGTCTATTTCTTAACTAAATTAAATTTTATATGTCCTCACCTTCATTCGTTCAGCGACAAGTGTATGGATTTACAACAAGGAAAACTCGGGTTATGATTATGGTGGACATGACGAAGATAACTTATTGTGAAGCTTTGTTTATTATTAAGCACAAATCTAATCAACCAACTTTCTGTACTGTGCCCGATACGAGTACCGAAACCCAAATTTTAGCGTTATAAGACCCCAAACATACGGTAGAGCCACTGCAGACTTACGTTCTAAAAGAAACAAAGAGCAGTTTCTTCTATGCCATTATACTTTGAACTCATTATTTAAAGTGAATGATGTTTTTAAAGTTATTCGTTTTAGGACATAAAACCGTTTTTGAAGTGTCGTTATATTAAAACAACAAACATATTCAGTTGTACATGCAAACATTTCTAGATGTATTAGCAATCCTCCATTTATTAAGCTGCAGCCTAAGAAAGTTTTCAAATATTAAGAATGCATAGCACATAAGATATTGAAACAAGAAAATTTTAAGCCTAAAAAATCGATAAAACATCATGCTAGACGCTCGTATGATTCACTTTTCGTTTTTTTAGACCATAATTAAAATTAGTTAGTGAGCTTTGTTTGATAGGAACATCCATTGAATTTAATGGATCGTATTTCACACGTTTTTTTTGTTTGTTTGTAGTTACAAAGCTTCACAATGGGCAATTTGCTCTCTGTTCTTAGAGGAGTTTTAGAACTATAAGCCCTCAAACTTACCCCTGAGGCGTAGGATGACTTACATAATGTTGTTATTAAATCGTATGTGTATACAACAACTTAAACATTCTTTCTCTTGTATGACTTGATTACTTGTTTTTTTTTTCACACAGAATAATTTTTAATTTGTCGTGTCGAACTGTTTTCTAAAAGTCGATAAATGTTTAGTTTTTAAAAGTATCTAAAGTATCTATCAGCTACTTGTAAACGTTTGTGTAAAAATATAAAAAGGTAAAAGCATGTTAACATAGCCAGTAAATAAAACTTATATTTTTATTTTTCATTTTCAGTGTCCTTTAATGAAATTTCTTAATTAACTGATATATTTTGCATTAAATTTCCATTAAACATGTTCTCTATGATTCATCGGCGTAACCAGTGATTTTATATTTATAATATTTTGTGTTTGAAGCGTTATTTCTAGCAACTAACGCAATTACTTGTTAACAATATGGTACTAGTGACACTATTTAACTATCAACCAGTGGAATTACTTGCTTACAATAAATATGGTTTTAGTAATATTCAATAGTTACTTACTCACAATATTTTACTTGTAACATTATTTAACTCGTACATTCCACCATTACTACAGGTGCTCGGTATGGCTATGTGGTTAAGGCACTCGACTCATAATCTGAGAATCGTAGGTTCGAATTCCCGTCGCACCAAACGTGCTCATACTTTCAGCCGTGGAGGTGTTATGATGTGACGGTAAACTTTAGTCTTCTTCTGTAAAACAGTAGCTGAAGAGTCGGCGAGGGGGGGGTTGTTGATGACTAGCTGCTTTCCCTCTAGCCCTACACCACTAAATTAGGGATGGACAGCGAAGATAGTCCTCGTGTAACTCAAAAACAGAAAAACATTACCATGATAGCATAGAATCTCTCTTTAAACTTGTTTTTATATAAGGAGGGGTTCAGACTTTCTTAAATATAAACTTGTTAGTAGATTATCCATTTTCTTATCATATTAACATTGATATATGTATAAAAAATGTGTATTTTATACAATGTGTTGTAAGTATATTAATAACTCTTTGATAACCTGTCGCTGTTTAAGTCCTGTACATTTCATGCTTATCAACAAAAGTAAGCTGTTCGTGTATTTGTTCATTCTAAATGATATGTTAATGAACAATTTTATATTGATTCACGATGATTCCTAGGTCTTTGACTCTTCTGTCTTTGTTCCTGACAAATGATTTTAAAAATCTTCAAACAAATCTATTCCACGTAGGGATCGTCATAGGTGCGCCTTAAAGCTGTTGAACCTATTAGTCCTCATTTAAAACTGACTAATACAGGTAAATCCAATAAGTAAGGATTCGGTTGTTTGTTTGCTGAAATTTCGCGTAAAAGCTACACGAGGGCTATCTGCGCTAGACGTCCCTAATGTTGCAGTGTACGACTAGAGTGAAGGCGGCTAGTTATCACCACTGACTGCCAACTCTAGGACTATTCTTTTTACCAAAGAATAGTCGGTTTATTCGTCACATTATAGCGCCTCCACAGCTGAAAGGGCTAGATGTTTGGCGCGACGAGGATTCGAACCCGCGACCCTCAGATTACGAGTCGAAGGCCGCGATACAGGTGTATTTTAACTAGTTTGTATTAATTAATAGATGCTGTTAAAGCTAGTTTTGCCCACATCGCTAAGAACGTTTTAGGATAAAGGAATGTAATAAATTATTATATAATATAATAATAAGTGGGCTAAAATACCTAAATTTGAACTACAAACATATAACTACTTAAACGTTTAAAAGATAATTATTCGACGAATGTTATTAAGTAATTTATACTGATCTGAGTGGGACTTTAATATATATATTGCGTTAAGTTTTTCATTTGGTTCAATAAACGTTACCGAAAATTTCAGTTTAATCAATTAACCTCTTATAATCAAAACCAGCATGTCGGCTAACGTTCTTTCACTACATTAATGTGTGAAATACAAAGTTTCATAACAGGCCATAAAGATAATTTAATATTAAATGTCTTAAATTCGAGCTTCTTATTTCTATTTAATATTTAAAAATGAAATTGTGTAAAAAAAGCCTAGAAATTCCTTATTTTCCATACAATCGCATAAGAAAAAACACAAATATTTTGGTACTTGCTGAAAAGGTTGGTGAGCTACAAAACTTTAATTAAAATACTTTTCATGAAGCGATAGAACTACTTTTCGAAAACCGAAAAATTGAGAGTTGGAAATAACGTGTTCATGACGGAAAGCGATTATGTAACTCAGTCATAACAGCATCTGACAAGCATAAGAAACATGACCATCAACTAGTTGGAGGTAAAGGTGTGTGTGTGTTTTCTTATATCAAAGCCATATCGGGCTATCTGTTGAGCCCACCGAGGGGAATCTAACCCCTAATTTTAGGCTTGTAAGTACTGGCGGAGGGCTGGAGGTAAGAAAAAATGGGCTTGAATAGAAAAACAACAGCCCTAAATAGGAACAAAGAGGCAAATATTAATAACACAGTTTTGCTGTAATATCTATAGTAGAAAATGTGTTAGGTGAGTGTTTACAGTTTAAAATATACAACAGTTATCTAGCGATGACACCCATCGAGATAATTATTAAAATATCAACATGTTTGGACGTTTCAGATTTTTCAAACGCATCATCGTGTAACGTCACATTTTTTTAATTTTTTGACTAATATTTGAGGTAGTCGTGAAATGTGCCTCAGTTAAAGGAAACCAATAATTATATAGTTAAAATGAAGTATTAATAAGAAGGATATTCCATCGTTGTATTCATGGTAAAATTATGAACCCTGGTTTGTTTGATTTTACAAATACATTTTCACATACACATAAACGTTTTAAAAGAAAAAAAAAGTAAGTTTCAGCCTGTTTTTCTTTTCGACTGAATATTTTCTATCTCTTTCAACTCTGGAAGTTCTCGAACGAAAAGATGTAAAGTGTATTAAATAATAAAGTCTACATACATGACTAGTGGCGAACCGTAGTTTCGAACAATGTCGACTCTCGTAAACTTGGTTTATGACACAACTTTTCACCTTATGGACTTACAGGCTGTACGCGTTTTTTAGATACATATACACACCTTTGGTATTTTTCATTCTCAAAGAGATTGAGCATGTTTTGCTTTCCAGCTGAATTTATCAACCTTTTAAGAGCCTTTGTTACCTAAAGAAAATATATATATGTTCTCATGTTACACGTGGGCCCAACCTAAAAGTATTTATACTTCGTTATTATATAGAGCAAGATAAATGTTATTCTCTTCATTTGGTTGGACACTGAACCAAAACCAAAGTTTTCTCAGTGTCTTGGGATTTCCGTACTTAAATATATAGAACATCGACTGTCTCGTGCTGGCGAATGATTGGCAGAGGATCAGAAAGACTACAAGAAAACAATATATTTTATAATGTGTTTATTTAAAAAAAAAACATCTTTATGTGAAAATAAAAGAAAAAAAAACAGCAATGTACTTTATGGATACACAATATTTATTGCTTACAATGGTAACCATGGTAACAGGATTATCGGGTTCAACTAGCTTAACTATGATTGAATAGTTTATGATTTATATATTATTTGCTTTCGTAAATATGTTGCAATAATATTTACCAGGCACCAAATCATTTTTAAAAATAAAATATTAAAAGTAACTTTAAGTTTCCTCAAATATTTAATTCCGTAATTAATTTTGGGCCACGTTTCTGTGGTGAACATATAATAAAAATACAACTAAAACCAGATAAATGTTGAAATTTGCTGTTCATTTGACTGATTTTATCAGAGTTAACCAGTGGTTGCAATGTCTTAATTTGAAGTCATTTTGTTCCAGGTATCTGAACATTTAGCATTGAACATTTATTTTCTTTCGAACAGCCACCAGTGGCTCAGCGGTATGTCTGCGGACTTACACGCTACAATCCGGTTTTCGATACCCGTGGTGGGCAGAACGTAGATAGCCCATTGTGCAGCTTTGTGCTTAATTCGAAGAAAACAAACAAACAAAAACAAACAGCCTTCGAACAACTAATGTTCAGAATAATTTTGATAAAACGCAGTTATGCGTGTATTGGGAGTGAAGGAAGATGTTTGTTACAGAGTGTTACGTTTTTTTTATGTTTTATATGTAGACTGAACGCAACAGAAAGACACAGAGAACAGTCTGTATAATTTATTACAACAAATATAACATAAATTATATAGTAACAATGACAGATATTCAGTTTCAAACTTCAAAATTAATTACAATACAAAATGGTACTGGTTTAAACCTTCAAAGTTAATTACAATACAAAATGGTACTGGCCTGTGTCCAGTATAATGATCTAGAATGAAAGTCCAAAAGTTCAGATCAGAAATCCAAAATTCTGGTCTAGGGTGTGAATTTGGTCCCACAAAGAAATTCCGAAGTTTAAATGGAGAAGTCCAGAAGCAATTCACAGTTCAATAAATTCGACGAAGTTCCCTTCACGATGCCTCCGATGAATGTCTCAAACTTATCTATCGCCTTCCAATTTTCCCGGTCTCCCCTAAACAGTTCTACACGTGTTGACTTTCAGTATAACTAGTAATTTGAATGAATCGTAAAGATTGACGAAATAAAATCACAGCTTCTGTAGATCTAACTCAAGTCACAAATCCAAGTTGAATAAAAGCACAGCAAACGTTGAAAATTTCTCAAACGTAGACAACCTCTTGATTTGAATAAAACTAATGACTGACTTTTTCTTTCGCATCTCCGTCTGTTTATATATTAGTAGGCCTCTTCTCGAACAATCGCGTAACTTCCCTACATTCCAGAATAATCTGCGCATGTCTGTTTTTGCACGAGATTTGTCGTCTAGACACTAGGCCGCCAAATATACCATTTATAATCAAATGATTGATCTACCTAATTCTAGAAATTTCTAAATGTTATTTTAAATGAATAACAACATATTTTATTGGTTTAAACTTTGAAACAATAATATAAACCACAACATGGCATTCAAACGCTTTATACATAACACTCTCCCCCTTAAAAGCAAAAAAAAAAGTTTGAACTTGTGAAAACCTTTTTTGTTGTTTTTTAAACAACTTAAAAGGGTTAAATCCAGTAGATTCTTGAACAACTTCACGAACTGCAAACAATAACAAGGGAACACCCTCATCCCAGTTTTTTGAGTATTCGTGGTAGTAATTTGGTGGAAACGATCAAGGACACCTTGTGATTCAGGATGGTATGCACTGGATGAAACTTGATGGATGTTCATGCATGGCTTGTTGAAATATCTTGGACATAAAATTTGAGCCCTGATCTGATTGCACAAGTTTTGGAATCCCGAACATGGTAAAGAATTTGACAAGAGCCTTGACAATGTTGGGAGCAGTGATTTTTCTCAAAGGGATAGCCTCAGGGAAACGTGTAGAAGCACACATGATTGTCAAGAGGTATTCATTTTCTGCTTTGCTTTTTGGCATTGGGCCAACACAGTTGATAATGACCCTTAAGAACGGTTCTTCAAAGGCAGGAATAGGCTGCAGTGGTTATTTGGGAATCCCCTGATTTGGTTTTCCAGTCATTTGGCAAGAATGGCATGTCTTACAATAGTCAACATCATCTTGGCGCATCTTTGGCCAATAGAAATGTCGTCGGATACGATCTAGGATCTTTCTTACACCTAAGTGTCCCGACAACACATGATCATGAGCAAGACTAAGAATATCATTCCGATAGCATTTTGGAATGACGATTTGGTGAATAACATTCCACTCTTCATCAGCAGCAACGTCAGGAGGTCTGTATTTTCCCATTAACACACCTGACTTCTGGTAGTAACAAATAGGGACAGTTCCTATTTCATTTTCATCAACGGCCAGTTTTAGAAGAGAACGAGTTTCAGGATCATTGTCCTGTTTCTCAACAAGTTTGTTTCGATGAAGAGAGTTGAAAAATGACTTGGAGTCATCAGTAGAACTCAAAGTTGAGTAAGAAATCTCAGATAAAGGGAAATCCTCTTTGGACTCCTGAGAACGTGTTTGAGAACGAGTAACAGCACAGGCGGGGAAAACATCAGGAAACTCTTCAACGAGTTGCTCTGTACTGGGACTAACAACAGGTGCCTCAACAACGCGAACTTCTAGTACCACCTTACTACCAGCCACATCATTTCCCAAAAGCATAGACACACCTTCAACAGGCAATGAAGATTTAATACCCACAGTCACTGGGCCCGAAACTAAGTCCGAATGCAAATCCAATCTATGAAGAGGGATAGAAACGACGCCACCTTCTACACCAGAAATGAGCACATTGGCCTCAACGGATGACTTTTCAGAAAACGGAAGTACACTTTCCAAAATCAAACTCTGAAAAGCTCCAGTATCCCGCAGGATCTTAATTGGTTGTAGCTGTGAATCGCCAACAAAATAAACAAAACCTTCAGTGATAAAAGGCTTAAATTTGTCCTCAACAAGATCTTCAGGTATATCAAGAATATTGGACTTGGAATCCACAGTGGACTGGACAGGGTCAAAATCATTGGGAACCAATGATGTATCCAACGAGGGCGAAATGAAACTATGGGGTAATAGCTTGTTTTTGATCTTATAGCACTCAGAAATCAGATGGCCAGGTTTCTTACAATAAGCACATGTTTTGGATGAGAATGACACATTTTTGGTAGATGATGAGCTTTGAGAATGAGATGAAGTCTGTTTGAGAATCAGAAGTTTGCTCTTTTCTGTCTTTGTTGACATTTGCATAATGCTTGAATGAGTCATTGGGTTTCTTTGCTCTGTGATTTGTTTTGCTTTTGTATGACAAATCTTTGTGAGTCAAAACATACTCGTCTGCCAAGACAGCATCATCATGAATTTTGGAAGCTTTTTGTTAATCAATGTAAGTTTTGAGCTCTACGGGAATACATCTTTTAAACTCTTCAACCAACATGAGTTCTCTGAGTTTTGTGTAATCATCTTTGATTTCTTTGGAATCACACCACCTGTCGAACAGAGTTTCTTTTTCGCGAGCAAATTCGACATAAGTTTGGCTCTCAAATTTTGTAACCACGAAATTTTTGTCTGTATGCCTCTGGCACCAATTTTATGAATTCAAAATGCATTTTTTGACGTGCTCGTAATCATAGCTCTGCTCGGCCGTGAGTCTGGAAAAGACTTCCTGAGCTTTACCTTTGAGAACACTCTGAAGTAATACTGTTCAATATTCGGTAGGCCATTTTAGCCTAAGAGCCAATTTTTCAAATTGCTGAAAATATTTATCTACAGCCTTCTCATTGAATGGAGGCACTAAACGAATTTGTTTGGAAGCATCAAAATTATCCAACCGCATTTAGACAACCTTTTCATCTGTCTGTGCCTTTCTCATACTGATTTCTTTATCTGCTTTGATGCGTTCTTTTTGTACATCGGCATCAAGGCGTTTGTTTTCCTGCTCTGCCTCAATACGTTTGTTTTCCTGTTCTGCCTCAAGAACAAGGCGTTTGGTTTCATTTTCTGTCTCAAGACGTTTGCTTTCAATTTCTAAAAGAAATTTCATTTCCATTTCCATTCTTTTTAATTCAAAATCTGGGTCAAAATGAGCGGCAGGCAATTGTTGTACAACTTGTTGAAGCAAAACTTTTTGGCTGACCAAATGTTCAACAACAATTCGTTTGATATCTGCTTTCTTCATTGCTTGCTTCACTTCCAAATTGAAATGTTTTCCAACATCAAGCAATTCAGATTTTTTTAATTCACTGATCAATTCGAAAGAGGGATTCTGATTAAATTTGTCTATAAAATCTTCGAGTTGGAATGCCATTTTAAATATACAAGCTGTCAATCTGTATAGAATATAAATCTAATTTTGGTATAGAATTAAATTGTTTGATCTATCCCGGACGAGCCCCCAATTTTCTGTTACGTTTTTGTTTTCTTTATGTCGACTGAACGCAACAGAAAGACACAGATAACAGCTTGTATAATTTATTACAACAAACTATTATATGTGTAACAAATATAGCATAAATTATATAACAACAATGACAGATATTCAGTTTCAACCTTCAAAATTAATTACAATACAAAATAGTACTGGTTTAAACCTTCAAAGTTAATTATAATACAAAATGGTACTGGCCTGTGTCCAGTATAATGACCTAGAATGAAAGTCCAAAAGTTCAGATCAGAAATCCAAAATTCTGGTCTAGGGTGTGAATTTGGTCCCACAAAGAAATTCCGAAGTTTAAATGGAGAAGTCCAGAAACAATTCACAGTTCAACAAATTCGACGAAGTTCCCTTCACGATGCCTCCGATGAACGTCTCAAACTTATCGCCTTCCAATTTTCCCGGTCTCCCCTAAAGAGTTCTACACGTGTTGACCTTCAGTATAACTAGTAATTCGAGTGAATCGTAAAGAGTGACGAAATAAAATCACAGCTTCTGTAGATCTAGCTCCAGTCAAATCCAAGTTGAATAAAAGCACAGCAAACGTTGAAAATTTCTCAAACGTAGACAACCTCTTGATTTGAATAAAACTAATGACTGACTTTTTTCGCATCTCCGTTCTGTTTATATATTAGTAGGCCTCTTCTCGAACAATCGCGTAACTTCCTTATATTCCAGAATAATCTGCACATGTCTGTTTTTGAACGAAATTTGTCGTCTAGACACTAGGCCGCCAAATATATTATTTATAGTCAAATGATTGATCTATCTAATTCTAGAAATTTCTAAATGTTATTTTAAATGAATAACAACATATTTTATTGGTTTAAACTTTGAAACAATAATATAAACAACAACATGGCATTCAAACGCTTTATACATAACACAGAGTATAATGTTATGACTTCAGGTGAAGCATACTTGCGCTATAATTGGACAAACACTACAGTCATAATTATTTGCATTATTTTATTTGCAAAAGAAGAGGTGTGGACAACCTGTAGAGAATCTTACAACAGCACGTGTCATATCACTTTTTTGTTTTTGTTACCAGCTTTTATCCCGGTGTATACTCCATTTTAACAATTGTATTTGTTTTTGAATTTCGCGAAAAGATATACGAGGGTTATCTGTGGTTTAATCATCGCAAACAATACTTTGTGCACATAATGACCTAAACAGTCAAACCAGCGCCTCTCTGAGACAAAACCGTCTATAATTTTGAAATTAATTCTATAGGAAAGGCAACCATTCAGCACCACTTGCTATCTGAAAGAGGAACTCTTAATTTATAAGGAACCACGTTAAAACCGCGAAACGGGTTGGTTATTTCGAATCTGAAACGTCTGGATACCTTTGCAATAGGCCCAACATGGCCAAGCGTGTTAAGGCGTGCGACTCGTAGTCTGAGGGTCGCAAGTTCGCATCACCGTCGCGCCAAACATGCCCTTTCAGCCGTGGGGGCGTTATAAAGTGACGGTCAATCTCACTATTCATTGGTAAAAGAGTATCCCAAGAGTTGGCGGTGGGTGGTGATGACTAGCTGCCTTCCCTCTATTCTTACACGGCTAAATTAGAGATGGTGTAGTTTTGCGCGAAATTCAACCATGCAATCTTCTTTGTTCTCAATAATCTGATCTGGCGGAAGACTACAGCTACTATCTCGACAGTTCTTATCAGCTCCTAAACTACTTTTGAGTGCCGTCTGAGCATCTTTTGGTTTGGTAATTGGCCCATCAAGAAGTTCATCTTGAATCAAATCCACAGCGGCTATACAGATTATTGGTCTAACATCTCGTAACCTTGTATGTGCAGGTTAATGGTGATTAATAACGACATGTCGAGCTATCTGCTGAAGATCTATTGGGCTGTGAGCTGATAAACAGAAGCAACGACACGCGGCTCACGTGTCGACAAAAACTACTGTTAAATATGGGATTTAGGGCGATGATGGGGCCAGTCATAACTCGGTAATTTTGTCTGATTTGGAAACTGTAATATAATCGTCATATTCCGTCGTATGCTACATCTTGTTTAACTTTCACCGAAATCGCATTTCTACGTCCGATCCATGGCAATGAGTATTTAGCCAGTATTTAATAAAATATATCAAATAAATAATACTTATCGTGTTAACACAGCAATTTTTATGCATGACAAGGAGCAAAACACACTTTTTTAATGGAAGGGGGACAGACCCCTCGAGTAGCTTTGTGCCAAATTAAAAAAAAAACGTTTTCAAAACGATAACTAGTAGGTCACACCAGAGGCCGTTATACACCCTTCTACTACTGTGTGGTTTCAATCTCCTTTTTTGTTAAAAAATCCTCATAACTTAAACAGTACCTGGGCACATCACGTGTAGCCCACTATGTATTTTTGTGCTCAACAACAGATAAATAAAACAGACTTAAATTAGAAAAAAAGTTCGTCTACATTGACCTAATCTTCATAAAAAAACAAATACATAATTTTGTTTGTTTTTTAAAAGGTCGCGCAAACCTACACGAGGGCTATCTGCGTTATCCGTCTTTAATTTAGCAGTGTAAGACTAGAAGGAAAGTCGCTAGTCATCACCACCCACCGCCAACTCTTGAGCTACTTTTTTTACCAACGAATAGTGGGTGTGACGGTCACGTTATAACGCCCCCACGGCTGAAAGGTCGAGCATGTTTGGTGTGACGGGGATTTGAACCCGAGAGTCGAGATTACGAGTCGAGTGCCTTAACAACCTGGTCATGCTGGGCTGAGAAATAAGAACTGCTATATTTTACCCACGAAGCCTCTGAGGTCTAATTTAAATATTTTATAATTGTTACTATTTGAATTTGTAAAAATTTACCAAATTTGATATATTTAGATTCAGACAGCAAGCAACTATGGAAAGTAATTGTATTTCATATATATATATATATAAAGCTGTGATGTTTGAAATCAGTAAATTATTATATTTAATCTCAATTTCAATGTCCTCGCTAGTACAGCGGTAAGTCTGCGGATTTACAACGCTAAAATCAGGAGTTCGATTGCTCTCGGTGGGCTCAGCAGATAGCCCAGTGTGGCTTTGCTATAATAAAACACACACCATTTTAACACCTTGTGTTGATCCAAATGGGACTTCGCTCTGCAGTACGCCCGACGTATTAACTGTACACATGCGCAGTGGATGCAATCGCATTGCACTTATGTCAAATAATTATAAAGCGTTTTCTATGTGTAATGCCCCAGGTGGCGAACCTTGAAATTAATGTTTGCACTGTCTCTTGACTTTTGTATTAGTAAGCCATATTTCATAAATATGTAAGCAAAAATCAGTATCGATTTGTTAAAAAACTAATATTTCGTTTTTTAATAGCTGCTGGCACCCTAAGTCAAAATCAATCTTGTTTCCTTCAAGCGTTTTAAAATCACGTAATAAGAATCAACTTCCAGTCGAACAGAACAGAAATTTGTAAGTTTTATTACTTTAAATGTTGTCGTGTTCCTTGAACATTAAAAGCCAATTTTAGTTTTTTAAACCTCTCTATTATAATATTTATGACTATAGGAAAAATTTGATGCCCAATACACATTTTGATTCACATTCTCAAACTTAGAACATATCAGTATTTAAAGTTTATGGGATTTATTCTTCCTAAATCTTACTGAATATTTTTTACATGGACTTAGTTATTGTCCATTTATAAAATCTCTGAAGAGAATGATTATTGATTTAATCAGACTGTAATATTCATGTAAATATTAGTTTTATGATGACGCTAATAAATATCGTTGATACATATACATGTATGCTTACACATTATAATGTGACGGTCAATCCCACTATTCGTTGGTAAAAGAGTATCCTAAGAGTTGGCAGTGGGTGGTGATGAACAGCTGCCTTCCATCTAGTCTTACACTGCTAAATTAGGGACGGCGCGCGCAGATAGCCCTTGAGTAGCTTTGCGCGAAATTCAAAAACAAACAAACACTTGAAACTCTAATTTTCATTCACATTTCAGCTATCCCAGTTACTACTATGTTTTGCGTCTTTTAAAAAACAATTAAGTATTGTATTTCTATTTTATATATACAAATAACATGTAATATTTTATTACTTCAAATAGGTGTGCAAATATTTTAAATCTCAACACTAAAATTTCTCACGCATCTGCTCCTCACTTTGATTATTATTTTTTTAATTCTTGCTCTATATGTTATCAATCTGTCAAAGTCCCCTACGACTGCTGGTTATTTATTTATTAACTGTACCTTAGATATTCTGAACACACATACGTTCTTTGTAACTTCATGAATTAGTTATTCTTCAGAAAGTCAGTTGACTCCCGTGTTTACAACTATATTTTATCTTATTAATTCAGTTATATCTTTTGAGCAACTGCGCTACACGTTTTAAAACCATTATTTTATATTATGCATAAATAATTAAAACTTTCCGTACACTAAAATCGTCTCATATTATCATCAGTTTCTTTACAGAATGCTGAAGAAATATCACATTTCGTATTATTCAAACGTTGGTTGTTTGTTTTTCGTTAGTTACGTTGGATATATTCTTTTATCAATTGTCTTAACTAGAATTTACGTTCTTTTCTAAAGTAGGTTTTATTATTATTATTATAATGCTTCGTAATTTCCAGTTTTACTCCTTTTAAGAAATTATGAAGTATATTTTGTCGATTCTCCCATTTTGTGAGTTTTTTCACCAATATACATGTACAAAAAGCAGAAAGATACACTTGTTTGTAAATAATTACTATATTTAGTTTTAAACCTCATTAAATGTTTTTATTTGTTACTTGCGTGTACAATTATCGAAGCAAGAAAACACAACTCAGCTAGACATGCATTTGTACATTTGATGAAACTTTCAAGTTCCTGAATAATTTTGTACTTTATTGAAATTCCGTGTTTACGTGCTTTAAACTAAATATATATTTCAAAGTAACCTAATAAATGTATTCCATTGTTTAAATTAGATTCATGGTGGGTAATACACTATGTGTGTATATTTATTTATACGCTTCAGAATAGATATATATTTTTTCCATGCCTTTAGAACACTCTAGACCTGAACAATAATTACAAGTGTAATCACTAGTTCTGGTCTACCTTCATAACCCGTCATTCCAAACATGCTCGCCCTTTCAGCTGTGGGGGCGTTATTATGTGGCGATCAATCCCACTATTCGTTGGTAAAAGTATAGCCCAAGAATTAACGGTTGGTGGTGATGACTAGCTGCCTTCCCTCTAATCTTGCACTGCTAAATTAGGGACGGCAAGCACAGGCAGCCCTCGTGTAGTTGTGCGCGAAATTCAAAACAAACAAACATACAAACAAAACCTTGATAACAAGTCTGAAATGTTTAATACATACACACAAAACACATACAGATAGACTCTCTTCATTAGAACTTAAATCGTTATGGCAATATGTCACCACTGAACTGATTAGAGTAGCATTTACGTAGAATAATTTTAAGTTGTAAATATTTTTCCATTTAGGTTTGCATAACAACTGAATATAAAGATATTTTTTCAACAAATACACAGCAGAAGAACAAACACTAATATGGATTCTGTACGTATGGGAAAATTATGGATGATTATAACTGGAAATTGGTTATTAGTATTCCAACTCGTTCACATTAGCATCATTATAAGGTATTAATATTCAAATAAGTTTTATTTCTTTCCATGATAAATCTGATAATAATGAATGAAGAAAAGGGTTTCTTGGTGTGTCACGTGATTTAACATCTGTCTAGTTCTTGAAATTTAATGAACATTCCAAGAAATGCTTGATGCCAAATGAACGCTTACAAACTTTGCAAGGTGAAAAATGTAATAAAAGCTACACAAACTTTACAATAAAGTTGAATATGTAATAAAAGCTTATAAACATTACGAGAAAGTTAAATATGTGATCAAACATGATTTTTGGCCGGGTTATGTATTGCACATGTTACTATGTACCGATTTCTGTTCAGCTTTTGTGAAAACTGCCGAGAGGTGGGATTTGTAAATGGGCTCGTTGTGTTTAGCTGAAAATATTTTTAACACTTACTGTATTAGCGATAAATATATCATTAATACTTCCTAATCATGCGAGGGCTGTTCAAAAAATTCGCGGACTGATGTCGTAAAACAAAATGTACTTTATTTAGAAGTTACAGGCCTGGGACCCCTTCAAAGTACTTTCCTCCCCAACGGTGTTTTCACTTGTTGAAACATTCCTGGTACGCTTCTTTTGTAATGTCCTTCAGCTCCTTCGTCGCATTTGCCTTAATCTCGGGAATCGTCTCAAATCTTCTTTCTTTCAAGGGTCTTTTGAGTTTAGGAAACAAGAAAAAATCGCAAGGGGCAAGGTCAGGTGAGTAGGGGTGGGGAAGAACAATGATCGTGTATTTGGCCAAAGACTCACGAGTTCTGAGGCACAAATTTCGCAGCAACGCGGTGCATCTTCAATTTTTCGGTTAAAATCTCGTAACAAGATCCAACTGATATCCCACACTCTTCAGCAAGCTTCCTGACAGTCAGATGTCGATTTTCCCGCACCTGGGTGTTGATTTTGTCGACGTGTGGGTCGTCAGTTGACGTAAAAGGACGTCCAGGACGCTCATCATCTTCAATGGACGGTCGACCATCCTTAAAACGTTCATGCCACTTGAAACATGCTGTATGCTTCATAGCAACATCACCGTAAGCCGTGTTAACCATAAAAAAAGTTTCAGTCGCAGATTTTCCAAGTTTAACACAAAATTTCACAGCAAGTCGTTGCTCCTTCAGGTCATTCATCCTGAAACCCGCCAGACGAAAAAATCGCTCTTCACTTAAAACCGCGTAGCTAATACACAAATGAAGATATCTGCAATCGGAAAATGGCGTCGTAATCAGTTGATCTGTGCAAACCTAGCGATACCAAGTGGATTCTCCTGGAATCAACTGGAGCCGCGCAATTCAAACAGTCCGCGTATTTTTTGAACAGACCTCGTACTAGATACTTTAATTTAAATGCAGTGAACTATGTAAACTTATTGTTATAATCAGTTGATTAATTATTGAAAGACTGGATTGACGAAACATGTAAAGTGGTCGTATATTTACCTATAATTGAAATGTTTTTGTGTACTTATTTTAACCTTGAGGGTTATTTATTATAGTAACATTATACACGAATACCAAGAAATAATTCTCACGAATATAGAAACAACAAATCCTGACGTGTCACAGAATTGAACTGTCAATATTTCGTTTTATTTTTCATTTTGTTACCATATAAAGGAATGCCCTTTTTCGTGATTTCAGTTTAATAGAAGACAAATGGCATTACACTAATTTTTGTCCATAGCAATTTTTTTAGCTTGCGAGTTACTCCTGAAGTGAAACCCTGTGTTTTATAAGTGTAATGAGTTCCTTACTTTAAATGCAGTAAATTTTGTAAAGTCATAGTTATAATTAATTATTAAAAAAACATTATCTGAGACGAATATAGGTGTAAGAAATCCTAACGTATCACAGAAGGAAACTATTAAATTTCATCTTGCCATCATTACAGAAATTTCATTCTTTCTGATTTAATCTTAACAAAAAAAAACGATAATGGCATTACGCTAATGCTTGTTCAGAGTTATTACTTTTCGTGTACGGGTTGTCACTCGGATGAAGTCTAGGATTTTGGATGTGACGAGCCGAGTTCCAATTTTTGCAATACCAAAATATGTTCCCAACCCTTTAAACTGTAGAAGTGTTAAAAGAGTGGCAATGAATCCCTTAGGATGTTGAATGGCTGTCTTACCTCTTGTCAGGAATTTAAAATTTCGGACGGCGACACATAGCTTTACCATAAAAACGAAATTAGATATAATAACTACTAATGTTGTTCCAATAACATGTACGTACACTTAGTACTCTTAACACTTTCCCATCGTATCCAGCAAAGCCCGGTATGACCAGGTGGTTAAGACACTCGACTAGTAATCCGAAGGTTACGGGTTTGAATTTCCGTCACTCTAAACATGCTCGCCCTTTCAAACATGGGGGCGTTATAAGGTTATGATCAATCCCACTATTCGTTGGTAAAAGAATAGCCCATAAGTTGTTGGTGGGTGGTGAGGACTGTCTGCCTTGCATGTAGTCTTACAATGCTAAATTAGGGAGGGCTAGCGCAAATAACTCTTGTTTTGTTTGTTTTTTTTAATTTCACGCAAAGCTACTCAAGGGCTATCTGTGCTAGCCGTCCCTAATTTAGCAGTGTAAGACAAGAGGGAAGGCAGCTAGTCATCACCACCCCACCGCCAACTCTTGGGCTACTCTTTTACCAACGAATAGTGAGATTGACCGTCACATTATAACGCCGCCACGGCTGAAAGGGCGAGCATGTTTGGTGCGACGGGGATGCGAACCCGCGACCCTTGAATTACGAGTCGCACACCTTAACACGCTTGGCCATGCTGGGCCGATAGCTCTCAAGTAGCTTTACGCAAAATTCAAAAGCAAACAATCTATTACGAAAATATTACACGTCTATGTCACTACAGAAAATAAAAAAATCGTCTTAACCAATAGTTAAATATTTTATAAACGGTTTGTGGAAAAAAAATTGAATATTAGATAAGCAACTATTTTGAAACCTCATTGTGTTAAGAAACTAACTTTAAGTCATCAATAAAATATCGTAAAAACTTTATTCATTTGATCATCGAAAAACAAACTAATACGAGAATTTCAGAACAAAACGACATTTATAGGGTTCAAATCCCCGTCACACCCAACATGCTCGCCCTTTCGGCTCTGGGGACGTTATAAAGTGACGGTCAATCCCACTATTCATTTGTAAAAGAGTAGCTCAAGAGTTGGCGGTGGGTGGTGATGACTAGCTACCTTCCCTCTAGTCTTACACTGCTAAATTAGGGACGACTTTGTGCGAAATTCAAAACAAACCAAATCGTATACAACCAGCACACTCTAAAATAAACATTTCATTTTCTCCATAACACAAATGAAGTCAATTTTCTTTTTAAATTCGTATACTGTGAACTGAAAACATGAAACTCTCTTCTACTTAGATGCTATATTTTAATTTTTCTGCTAATTGTAAAGCCGTACTTTTTTTGAGGATCCCGAAAACAACAACTGATATACATAATATACATGTTTAAAATTTCCAGTCAAATTACGGTGCATTTCGAGGTAACGAAGTTTCTTATCTTTGATATATGCAAATGAAACAACAAGAAAAGCATTTTTTTATGTCTCAAATGAACAACATATATATTCTTTAAGACCCAGCAACGGTTATGGTTACACGCTAGACGAACTGTTAGTAGCGACCAAAGCACAAATTCTCCGCCCTTTTATTAAGGAATCCTGTCGCGGCACATTTGTTAGAGTGCAGTGTAGCCAGTGTGGCGCCGGTGTCCCTAATTTCAAACCACAAACTACTAAAACTGTAACAATATTCGTGCCTGATTCTAACTAAGCAGATGTAATTTTATGTTTGTGATCTGTTCTCGGTATTTCGCACTCTAAATTATATCTGTGATATATTTCTGCATCTGTCTAGTTGCTAAATAATCCTTTTACGTTTTTTCTATTCGTTTTATTCTAAGCTAACAATAATTAATAAATACGTGAAAGAAAGAAGAGATATTCTTATTATTCCAGTAAAATAAATCGATTCTATTCAGTGTTTGAAGTATGGCCTGCGTTTTCAACACAGAACATCTGTCAGTATTGATGGAAATCCTTCGAGATCAATGCCAGAAACATAGATCGATTTTATTCAGTAGTTGAAGTTTGGCCTACATTTGTTGTTATTGAAATCATTCAGTTTTATTTATCTACTTGAGATATTTGGACGAGTGCACAGAATTAATGTTGTAGGCTGTAGCGAGGTCTATATTTCCTGCAGAGAATCCAATGATCAGTTTGAGTGAAAAACGACAATTGTATGTTATTAAAAGGAAAAGTTTGTTTACAAAAGATGTTCTATAAGAATTAACATGTTTTTAAACATGATGCCACGAATACATCAAAATCAATATAGCAATTTAAAGAGTTTAATGAAAGTAAGTATAATTATTTCAGATTGAAAGATTTTAAAAGTTTAGTCCATAGAATTTTGTAATAAAAAGAGAAAATCTATGCTTGGTCAATGGTATCTGGGTATTTTGCCCTGGAGGGTCAGGTTCACTTTGACCTCTTCCTCCAAATCTATGCTGAAACAATATCTTTGTTTGTTTTGAATTTCGCGCAAAGCTACACGAGGGCTATACGCTAGCCGTCCCTAATTTAGCAGGATGAAACTAGAGAGAAGGCAGCTGTTCATCATCACCCACCACCAACTCTTGGGGTATTCTGTTACCAAAGAATAGTGGGATTGACCATAACTTTATAATGTCCTCCGCAGCTGAAAGGACATATTTGGTTTGATAGGGTTTCAAGCCCGCACACCTCAGGTTACGGGTCGAGTTGCTTAACTACCTGGCCATGCTTAGCCTCACTAGGGAGTGTTATTATTTTCGAAATTAAAACTTTTGCTACACACAGATAAAAATGTATTTGGAATACGAGTAATCTTGGAATGTAGTCATTACCAAATATACATATTTAAGTTTAATGTGAAGTTTGCGAGTTGTTTTAAAGGAATTATAAATACATGGCTATTAACATGTTGAATATTTCTTTAATAAAACTAAAAAAATACTTTGTGTGCTATTAACCAATTAATATTCAAAAGACAATAAAATGATTTTTTAAACTAACAACAATACATTTTTTAACAAACAAAGTATGTTTAACCAATATAGTGTACAACGTTCAATGTATAATTTACAAATAGTTCATCAATCACGAAGTTATTTCAAGGGTTTTTAGAAAGCCCAAGAATTGTTCTCATAAAGAACATTTCTATTCTGTGTGTAATTTTGAAGCGTCGCGATATGTAGAAATATAAAAAAAGGAAGAGGTGTTCACACATAAACATCTTGTCATTTGGAATTATGTCACCATTTTTGTTTTTAACCATTGTGTACTTATATTCTGTTGTCACATAATAGAGAGTGCCCTTACAATACCTCGTATTCACTTAAGTTTGCTTCAGAAGAGTTTGTTTTTTTTTTTTAATTTCGCATAAAGTTATACGAAGACTATCTGTGCTAGCCGTCCCTAATTTTGCAGTGTAAGACTAGATAGAAGGAAGGCAGCTATTCGATCAGTCCCACTATTTGTTGGTAAAAAGAGTTGCCTCAAGAGTTGATTGGCGATGGATGGAGATGCCTAGTTGCCTTTCCTCTAGTCTTGTGCTGCTAAATTAGGGAAGCTGAGTGGAAATTTAAAACAACCAAGGAAAATCATCAATACTTTAGAATCAATAGACTAAATGGAAACAGATAGTCAATACCACCAACTGCAGCTTGATGGGTTACGTTATTTGAACAATAGGATTCTTAAACATTATGTTATAATACTCCTACTGCTGAAAGGGTAAGTGTGTTCAGTGACGGGATTTTAACCCTTGACCGGCATATTTACAGTCAAATGCTCCAACCACCAGGCCGAAAAGAGTTTTGAATTCTGCATACATTTTCTTTTGTTTGTATGAGTGGAAATTTATATTCATATTATTAGGAATATAATTAATCATAAACGAAGAAGCAATGAATTTTTCAACTTATCAGTTGTGTAGCATTTATATTTACGCGTGTTTTCGTTATAGCAAAGCCTCATCGGGTTATCTGCTGTGTTCAACTATGGGAATCGAAACCCTGATTTAGCGTTGTAAATCCGAAGACTTACCGCTGCCCTAGCGGGGGACTTATATTTGCAAACAAAAACGTGAAAGATGAACAGATGGGAAGAAAAGGAAACGTTCATACATTTTTAATAATTGAATTGTAATTCAACATGCAATTTCCAGTCAGACTTGCGGATGTTTTTGCCTTGTGAATCAATATGGTGTTACACATTCGCACATAGCCAGGAATTTGAAGAAGAGTTTGTTTCGAAATTCGCGAAGAGCTATTCGAGGGCTATCTGCGCCAGCCATCTCTAATTTAGCAGTGTAAGACTAGATGGAAGGTAACTGGTCATCACCACCCACCGCCAACTCTTGGGCTACTCTTTTATTAATGAATAGTGGGATTGACCGTCACATTATAACGCCCCCACGGCTGAAAGGATGAGCATGTTTGGTGTGACCAGGATTCGAACCCACGATCATCATATTACGAGTCAAGTGCCTTAACCATTTGGCCATGCTGGACTCCGTTCACCCTTAAAAAGGATGTTTACCTAAATCTCTAAATAACATTCAATAATTTAATTGTAAGATATCTATGTCAATAACTATTTTTGAACCATTACTATTGTAGAAAATTACATCCTTACCTTTCGAGTGCCTTAACTACCTGGTCATGCCAGGCCCTTGCTTAAAGTTCCAAAGTTTCATTTATCCTTTGTTCTATAAAGATTACAGATAAATGACACACAAAAATACATAACATTTAACAATTGCATCTACTAAATATTAAGATCACCTTATACCTGCTGACACTATGTCACATCTCCTTTTTCATTTAGAAATATTTTCTAAAGCCATTTATATGATATGAAATGTTGGTATTTGACCGCAAATTTTTTTACCTCATTTTCTTAAACAAAACCAGAAGAAAATAGTTTTAACTGTGAAACTCCTCTATTGCTGATAACAATCCAAGTTAAGTTGCTTATATGTAAAGAAATTATAAATTATAATATTTAACAACTAGCAAACGTGTATGTAGTCTCTAATAGTCCATCTTCTCATGGAAGTATTAACCGATAGTAAATATTTTAATATACAGTTTCAAACCATTATAAGGCTTTAATATAACTATAATCATTTCACCCACGTGTTAAAAGTTTACTTAACCCGTTTAACGGATCTTGTAAAACAACGCTATTCCGATTATCCGTTTTGAATGATACCACTTTGTTATATGTACACAGCTTTGTTAAAGCTGTTATATTTTAGTTGTTAGAAATGCTACATTGAAATATCTAAACGGTTTAGTATCCCGTCCTTATTTCAACTCTCTTATTTTTTATTGTTGGATGGATTTTGCGTGTTGAGTTGAAAAAAAACTGAAAATTACTTAAACACAATTATGTTACTAATAAGTTGGTTAACTAATTTAACAGATTTGAAACGTTTATTTATGAACTAATCGTTTAGAGAATTTTGTCACTTTAGGTCTGAACATTTATTTATTAAAGGATTGCTAAGAAAATTATGGAACTAAAGACGTGAACAAGGAAAGTATTAAAAAGTAAAAGAAAATAAATTTGTCCAAAAAATAACTTTTCGATACTTTCAGTGTTTGTAAGATAATTAATTTTCATTTGGGTATTGTTCGTGCTCTGTTCCGTAAAACTAATGTTGTAATGGTTTTCTAAATCAGTTTTTAAATTTTAGTATTTTTTAATTAATGCTGTATCCATAGTGTACAAAAATGTTTTACTATTACAAAAATTGGCTCAGTATAGCTAGGTGGTTACGGCACTCGACTCGCAATCTGAGGATCACAGGTTCGAATCCCCGTCACACCAAACGTGCTCGCTCTTTCAGCCGTGAGGGAGCTATAAGGTGACGGTCAATTCCACTATTCGTTGGTAAAAGAGTAGCCCAGGAGTTGGCGGTGGGTGGTGATGACTAGCTACCTTCTCTCTAATTTTACACTACTAAATTAGAAACGACTAGCGCAGATAGCTCTCGTGTAACTTTATATAGAATAGTCGTCAATGCAATTCCAAAAGTAAAAAGTTTTAAAGCAAAAACGTGTTAAGATGAATTAATTTGTGTGCCACTCATCCATATCAATCTCACTATCTTTAGAGCGGAACTTTGATCTGAACAAAATATCTTCTTGCTTACAATTTTGATCAGAGTATTCATCACTCTACTAAGACAACTTTCCAGTCAAGACGTTCCAAACCTTAGTATCTTAGTCCTCTTGTTAATATAGTTGATATAGTTGTTTTACTGTTAGAGAAAGACTGCATGTGCTCTGTCCACCGAGGGGAATCGAGCCACAATGTTTCTAAGTCCGTATATCTATTACTCAGCATTGAAAAGACTCACGGGGTTCACACTTCTATTTCACATCTAATGCACCGTTCTCATGTAACATTCTTTTTACTTCAAATTTTCACATGTATCAGTATTTGACTGATGATCCCTAGTAGCACAGTGGTATGTCTACGAACGTATACTAGTAGAAACCGGGTTTCGATATCCATGGTGAGCCTGTCACAGAAAGCCTTTGTATTGCTTTGTTTATAATATTAAACAAACAACATCATTAACTGTTCACCAAAACATTTATTAAATTACAACCATTGAATTCAGTTGCAAATACTCGTGTACTCAAAAGCATAGATATATAATAGTACGAAAACGTTCCCTTATTTATTGGATAAACTCTTCCAATGAAAGAGAAATTCTTCATTTATTGCCTGTATGGGTGATTATGGTACCACCCACCCTTTGAACAGTGGCTGTATCGGTACAGCCACATGAGTGGAAGTTCGGAACAGTGGCTGTATCGGTACAATCACGTGAGTGGAAGTTAGGAACAGTGACTGTGTCGGTACAGTCACATGAGTGGAAGTGAGTAAATGATTAAAACTCCTTCACCGATATTTTCCATGTTTTCATATCTGGTATTTTTCAGAATAATAAAATATCTTACTTTTAAGCTGCAGTAATAAATGGTTTACAGATCTCCCGTATCAGCACCTGAACGATATGTATTGTATCATGAAACCGCGTTTCCCTCATAACCAAAATGTTTAATTATTGTCAATGTTACTTCACTTTTTTAAAGACTCGATGTTTTTTCTTTACTTCCAGGTTCAGAGTTTTTTTCGAGGCTGGTTATGCAGAAGAAGATGGAAACAGATAGTTGCTGAATACATCAATACACCACATGCTGAGAGCATGCGCAAACGTAACAGGTAAATTATTGAGTGTAATCCAAAATTACAAGCTGTACAGTCGGCTGTCACATTAGTGGCTTGAGAATCGAGAATATATATATATATATACACACACAGATAGAGATAGATGCAATTTACCTTGCTAATATAGACAAGGAGCAGTGGATTATTTATTTACAATGAACCGAAATGAATGAATGCAAGTCTATTAGTGATTAAAGTTCGTGTTTCTTCTCTATAATACCTATGGATTACTTTGGAATGATCAGTGGACTTAGAAAATCATTGAAACAGTAAAGATGCATTTCTAGATATTTTTACAACATCAGTTCTCAAGTTCAAAGATGTTTATCGACCTTGTATTATGGGGCTTTAGTTATTTATAACTATTAATATTGTTATCAGCACTAAAGAGTTTGTATTGTGATATTATTATTTACACTGAAGCTTTTAACTCCATATACAGTGTGCACCTGGAGTGCAATACCTCCCGTCTGATGTCCCACGTTGCTCCGCTGGGATAGCGGTAAGTCTATGAAATTATAACGCTAAAATCAAGGGCTCAGTTCCCCTCAATGGCTTCGCTATAAGAAATCGCACACACTCACACTTGATGCCCCAGTCTAGACGTAAAAGCAAGTTATTATCAGCAACAACGGAACCCTTAACCTCGTATACAGTGTGCACCTGGTGTACAATATCGTGAGTTTGACGTTCCCGTCTGGGTGTAAGAGTAAGTGGAAGGCTAGCTAATTTGATAGTGAAAAAGTTTACTAATAAGACATATAAAAGTGATAAAAATTATAAATCATGTGGGTAAAGGAATATTATAAGTATACTGAATTTGACGGCTCATATATTTGTTTATTTATTTTTTGCAAAAATGAATTCGGGTACTTTACGGGAATCAAACTCACCATTCTACTGAAGTAGGTATAAACTTTTAATTGTTTTAAGCTTCTGCCCCGTCAAACGGAGAAGTGAATTCGAAATGTATTCAGTCTTACTTATCACTTCTTAAAAAGAACGGATGTGACTTATTATTTAGTGTCCCAGATTGAGGATCAGTGGTTCACGTCCTGTTTCTGAGAGAAGTCGAACTCCGCTCTTTGGAAATGCGTTGTGAGGACGGTGGCAAATCCATGAGAGTAGCCTAAGAGTTGCTGGTGGGCAACTGATTAGTTACCTTCTCTCATTTGGCGAATGGTATAGACATGCCTTAAAAATTGCTCAAGCGCCGCCAAAGAAATGTCTAGTGTTCTGGGTTTGAAATGTGTGTAATTAAACCACACGAATAGTAATTTAAAAGCAAATGACGTCGCACCACTCTTACTGCAACAAATTGTGATTCAGTTTCTCCGCAAATGGAGCACTTATCGTCTTTCACTCAGGCACTGACCTCCGTACCTGACAAGGCAACTTAACATCTTAGAGAAGGGGCTACGGCAAAAACAGACAAACCTCATGTCTTGTGTAACTTTGCGCGAATATCTGAAACAAACACTTTTTCGAAAAACTCTAAACTTCAAAGGAATGCACCACTTTAAATTTTTTTAGCTACGAAACTTATTATTCAACATACAATCAGCATCGTTTGCTATATTTTTTTACTTGGAAATTCAATTTTCACATGCTAGGCAAGCTGGTGAATCGTGATGTTTTGCATGTACTCCACCTAGCATAGTTTGGTTTGTTTTGAATTTCTCGCAAAATAAAATTATGCTTATATTGTTACAGCACAGTTGCTTTTCGTATTTAACTTTTTCTGATGATGGATTAGCATTATCTTGACGTGAAATATTCACGTATCTCAAACCCCCGAAGCATTAGCATGCTTTGCATACTGACTATGCTTTGCACAATATGTGCTGACTTTTGATTACACAAAGAAGAACCAGCGTTCAAACCTTTTGCGTACAGACCTGCGTAAAGTTTGAACATATGTCGATAAGAAAGTACGAATATGAATTATTGATTCCTGTGTAATATTAAACTCAAATAAAGAATCAAACAACAACGTTTAAAGTTAACACAGTTAAAAGATATTTATTACATCCATCGTCGACTTCTCTTGAAAACCACTTTTCATATATCGCCGTCTTCTGTAGCACCTTTTGAAGATAACCTGAACTTCAAAAAAGGTAAAGTTTTTTTTAAATGATCGCTGTTGAAGACTTTTATAAATATAAGTTAATTGCGCATAGAAAAAGATTGTGCTTTAATTATGTATTTGAATGAGTATTGAATGAAGTTTTATTTTTTAAAATCACATGAAGAATTGTTGGAGCATATAAAAAAATTCTGTTTCTACCTTCTTCCTGGTAAGCTTCTGAAAGTCACGATAAACAAGTTTTTTTAATGTTAAGTAACAGTGGTTTGATTTGTTTTGAATTTCGCGCAAAGCTACACAATGACTATTCGCGCTAGCCGTCCCTAATTTTGAAGTGTAAGACTAGAGGAAAGGCAGCAAGTCATCATCACCCATCGCCAGCCTTTGGGTTACTCTTTTTACCAACGAATAATGGGTAACCGTCACACTATAACACTCTCATTACTGAAAGGGAGAGCACGTTTGGTGTGACAGGAATTCGAACCCGCGATCTACGTTTAACGAGTCGAGGGGTAACAGTGGATCAACGTTCAAGACAAAGCTTTGTGTGTTTTTCTTATAGCAAAGCCATATCGGGCTATCTGCTGAGCCCACCGAGAGGAATCGAACCCCTGATTTTAGCGTGGTAAACCCGGAGACATACCGCTGTACTCACGGGGGGCCAAGACAAAGCTGCACCATTCCTAAAGCTTTCTGTGTTATGAAACGGTGTACACATTATTTTATTTAGAGTCCAGTTTTACCAGTTTAGTTACGCTGATGCTGTATTTTTGGTCTTTTTTGGCCTGCCCCCCCCCAGTGACTCAGCGGTATGTCTGCGGACTTACACGCTAAAATCCAAGTTTCGATACCCGTGGTGGGCAGAGCACAGATAGGCCATTGTGTAGCTTTGTGCTTAATTCAAAACAACAACTTTTTTGGCCTTAAATTACCTTCGCCCCAACTTACTCCGACAAACTGTTATCTTCATTGATGTTTGCTCCTGATGAAGAAAGGTCCACCCTTCGAATTCACTTGGGTTACCGGATGTTTATTCAAATTAGTTAGATTGATAACCTTAATTGCTCTTGAGTCAACATTGCAAGACAATGAGAAATTTTTATATTTTACTTTTATTGTTGACAAAACAATTTGGTTATTTTTAGTAGTGCTAAAGGTATCATAAATCATTGCTAAAAAGCAAGTGTTGAAAAGAAATATAATGTTATATTTTTACCAGTGATTCCTTACTTAGCACCACAAAACTAACATATATGATTTTACCATTTCTTTCTTATTTAGCTATTATAATACCAGCATTAATTATTTAACCAGGTCATCCTTACTAGTCAGGGCCCAGCGTGGCCAGGTGGGTTAAGGTGTTCGACACGAATCTCCATCGCACCAAACATGCCTACCCTTTCAGCCGTGAGGGCGTTATAATGTGACAGTTAATCCCACTATTCGCTGGTAAAAGAGTAGCTCCAGAGTTGGCGGTGTGTGGTGATAGCTCGCTGCTTTCACTCTAGTCTTACACTGCTAAATTAGGAATGGCTAGCACAGATAACCCTCGTGTAGCTTTGCGGGAAATTCGAACAAATTTACTTTTTATAGAGAGTTAGTTGTTACCAAGTTTTCTTTTATTATTCTTTGTGCATAATTTAAATTTTATTATCTCAATCATATTCTAGCGACGTAAACACATTTCATAATAGTTACACGTGGTTTCTTCGCCAGAACTCTAATCAGAAGGTTTTCATTATTCCAAAACCATTTTGAGGCAGTAATAATAAAAATAATGGAATACATTTGTTAAGGCGTTCTTAGTGTTTTCAGTAATTTTAGCCCCCTCAGTGGCTCAGCGGTATGTCTGCGGACTTACACGCTAAAATCCTGGTTTCGATACCCGTGGTGGGCAGAGCACAGATAGCCCATTGTGTAGCTTTGTGCTTAATTCAAAACAACAACAACATCAATAAATTTTATTGTTTTTTTTTAGCCTAGTGTTCCGGATGGTGGAATCAGAAGAGGAGTATGTTGAACAGCTACAGATAATGGTTTCATGTTTCTTGAGGCCATTCAAAATGGCTGCAAGCTCTCAAAAGCCTCCGTGTTCTCATGACGAAGTGAATTCGATATTCCTAAATAGGTGAGAATAGGAACTGAAATATTCGTCTGTAAAGCCTACAAAAACATGTTTCCAGCTCTTTAGACCAGATTACCTTAATTGTTAAAGTAAATAATAACGAATATTAATGTTTCAAATAATCAGTAAAACAAGATTATCAATATGGAAATTGGTTACCGTTAAATGTTAATGCAAAATAACAATGAACGATGCTTGTAACACATAAACTAAATTTCGTGTAATTAAATAGCAATTTCCTGAAACTGTTCTCCCTGTACTCTACCATTATTGCACCAATTGCATTAAATTCAACTGTGAATATAAAATTGCCCAGTTTTTGTTATTCACAAGAAACATATTTGGTATTGAATTCAATGTTTAGCTATGTGTTAGACAAGTTTATAGTTACTGAAAACTGATCTTTACTTCGAAAATAAAATGATTCACGCTGTATGTATCTTAATATCATCAATAATTTCTCTATGATTTAAAGTTTGAAGTCTTATGAAAATATGTAAATAATAAAAATTATGTATTTTTAAAATATTTTCTCAGTAGATTCATCTCGCAAATACATATATTAATTAATTATATACTCTGTATTCACTGTTGTAGCGATGAAACTTGCACAAAATTTCTAATACGTGTATATATATTCACTTACACCTACTGGATCCTGAAATTGACGAAAAATTACCGTAATTCCTGTCAAATGTTAAAAAAAAACTGAAATTTCGGATATTCGAAGAAATATTTCTTGACCTATTTATTTCTTTTCAGAAATTCAAAGAAGGAACATCTTTTTAAAAACATTCTTCCAATTTCTTGAATTGTGGATTACGACATTTAACGTACTTAATATGATCAGTTAAGATATTTAAGTTTGTTTCTCATATTCCGAAAAGGAATACATTAGATGGTTTGAGCCATCTTTAAAAAAAGCAGTGAATTTGAAATATTTTCTATCGAGTATTATTTCAAAGACACGCAACGATGAAAAACGACATTATATTTTAAGAGGTTTTAAGAAGAGAGAACTTCGTAGTAATGCGTCTTACAGAACGTGTTAACTGCCTGACATGCCATGTGAATTACAAGTTTCCTGTTCGATATAATTGATATATAACACGTAAATTAAGTAAATTAACAAACAATATAGGTTTTTGAATTTAATCGATAGGCTCAGGAAGTAATAATTATGTTTACACTGTATTCTACCCTGACTGGAGGTGCACACTTTCGTGAAGACAGGGTGCACGTCCACAGGGACTCACTTAATATAGGGGTATTTACTACTTTTTAACTGGTGATACCGGAATGTAATATTTTTAACTTATACTAACGAGATGTAATATCTTTTTACTGATGATAACGGGATGTAAAAGTTTTTTACTGGTGGTCACGGAATACCTTACTATTTTTTCACTGATGATAACGGAATGTAATATTTTTTTACTGGTGATAATGTGATGCAATATTTTTAATTGGTGCTAACGAGATGTAATATTTAAACTGACACTAACGGGAGGTAATATTTTTTTCACGAATAATGACTGGTTTTAATATATTTATATATAAAGATATTTTCTACATTCTAAAAGCAAATGAGACTATTAGAAAGAGTAACTATTTCTAACAGTTCCCATTTTATTTCCTATCTGAAACTATGTGTACTTTGCAGATTTACGTCATAAACAACATACTTAAAGAGTTAAAAACAAAATTTTGAAAACAGCCTGTAATTTTCAATGCAAAAGAAGGAAAGAGATTATCAAACAAATTATGACGGGATTTCATGAAAAGGATTAAACTATTCTAAACTTAATACAAAAATTACACACTTTACTTATCTTTTGCGGTTTTATCACACACTTTATTTATCCATTGCGATTTTTTCTGTGTAAGGCAAACAACTTGTACTCTTTCTTACATGCACTACAGTAGCAAGATTTCAATCTTATTATTATTTATTTTCATAGTGAGACCATTATGTTTCTACACCAGATATTTTTAAAAGGGTTGATATCTCGAATGGAAAGCTGGCCAACTTTAGTTCTGGGTGAGTTATTGCATGTTTTGACGAATTTTAAATGTTCAGAAGAGTGAACGAAAAAGAAATTACTTTGTTTTTGCAGGATGTTACAACTTTCGTTCTTTAGGTCAGTATATTTTGTATAATTTTAAAGAACCGATCTTTGAGTAATGCCTTAACAAAGAGAACATTAACATTTCTTGCCTATAACAATGCCACCAGGTGCTGTTATGATAAAATACCTACATGTGTACACACTCACGTACATATATACATAGATATGCATTTGTATGTATATAATATATGCCTCCCAATGGCTCAGTGATCACCCCGAGGATTTATAATGCTAAAAACTATGTTTTGATACCCTTGGTTGGCACAGCACGGGTAAGCCCTTGTGTAGCTTTGCGCCCAACAAACAAATATAACATATATATTCATATTCATATTCATTTTTAACTACTAAACATCTACATTAATATAAGCCGCAAATATATACTTTCCGTTCCATTAGCTGGCATTAGTTGAAGTCAATTTAAGTAGGTTAACAATATCTACCAGGCATCATTGTGTCAGTAATACTTTATAAACAGTAGGTTTTTGTTATTCGAGGCAGTTGGCTTAATAAGAACTGCTAGTAATAATAACTTAGGTACCTGCTGTCAAAATGTTCGGCAAATATAAATGTTCAAAATAAGTAAAATAACGTGACTTTGGTTCTTTTACATTTCATTCATTTACCGTTAATAAACGTAATAACATAAAACTACTTTTTACATCATTAATGTGTTGTAGATTAATTTTTCATAAATTACATAAAGTTTAAAATTCGTGAAGTAGGTAATATATTTTGCTATTATTCTTAAAGAGTGTGCACTAAATTTATGGAAGGGAAATAAATGACTCCTCCATCTCTATATACATTTATAAAATGTCTCCCACTAGTACAACGATATGTCTTTGGATTTACAACGCTAAAATCAAGGGTTCGATTCCCTTCGGCAGACTCAGCAAATAGCCCGATGTGGCTTTGGTATAAGAAAACGTACACACACATACATTTATGATAACCATTGGCTGCTAATTGATATATAAAAAAGACCATAAATAGTTTAACCTCAGAGGTGTTTTCCGGACATTCGAAAACTAATCGTAATATATGTGCCACTGAAAATAATTTTTCCTAATGCTTCTTAACTTACGGCTATGTGCTTCTATACTATTTTTAGTTAGATATAAAAGAAACGATCAGATAATCAAGCTTCAAGTAATGTTAATTACAAACTTAAAGCTATGGTTAATTAATTTTCAAATTATTTAATTAGCAGTAATATCGTCGAGTTAATAATTGATAGGGATAATTCTTTGCATTTGTAGTGGTTATTTTCTGGCCACGTAATTTGTATAAAATATAGTTAAAGAATCCAATCGATAATTTACATTATCGACCAGAAACACTAGAGAGATGAATATTTAATTACGAATAATTAAAAGCTTCACGACAGTAGATTGTTTGTAGTTAAGCACAAAGCTAAAAACGTTATCTGTGCTCTGCCCGCCACGGGTATTTAAACCATTGTAAGTCCGCAGGTATTCCGCTGTGCCACTGGAGAGCACCGGAGGTTAATAACATAATAACCGGGGGTTACAATAAGAATCTATTCGAAAAGGTTGATATCAACTGAAAGTACAAGCGCCATTTAAGCATCTACGATATTTCTCATATAATAAAATGGCTTTTAAAATCCAATTTATTTCAGTGAATGTTTATTTAAATTTTTGTTTTCCGATAAAGAAAGAGAAATAACCTCTATATGAAACAAACAACATGAAGACTGTTATTTACTACTGACTTAACAAAATTATGTTTGTTTCTTGTTAAGCACAAAGCTACAAAATCAGCTGTCTGTACTTTGATCATTACAGGTACCTAAACCCGGTTTTAACCTTATAAGCCTTCAGACTTAACTACGAACCACCGAAGGGTGTTGCAAGGAGAGGAAATATTGCTTTTATTGCTTTTATTTCGGTTCTAAAATTACTCCTAATGAATAAGAAAGAACACCGGATTGACAACAGTATTACAAATGTTTGTTTAGAACGTGTTTTCGTATGTTAAATATTATATTTACATTTTCATAATTCATTCTTTCACGGGGCGGTTTATTTTTATAAATGCAACTTAATTTTGCCACTTTTACGTTTTCTGTTCCTATTTTTAATGTATTTTTATTGTGCTTTTCAGCCCTCTCGCGCAATTTAAAGTTTCCACTCAAACGTATCTATTACTATTTAATAAAATTATGTTCAATTTCGATCTTTTTGTAATTGTTTCTCATGTTTTGCCTTTGTTCTGTCTGCTCAGTGATAGTGATATGTTCACATTTTTTTCACTCAATGCTTTGTTGCCGAGGAAACGCGACAGCGAAGCTGTAAAAATAGACACACTTTCCCTTCACTTTAATCTACTGGTTTCTAAGGTTGATACCTTTTTCTTTTATTGTTGTTTTGAATTAAGCACAAAGCTGCACAATGGGCTATCTGTGATCTGCCCACCACGGGTATCGAAACCCGGATTTTAACGTGTAAGTCCGCAGACATACCGCTGAGCCACTGGGGGGCAGGTTGATACCTTAATCATTGCATATAAATACATAAACAATATACATATGGCCTTCCAACATTTTTTCTCACTTAAGAAAATAACAGAAATCGTGTTTAACAAAAAAATACAATATCAAAATGATGCTCTGATCGTGCCATGTAAAAACAACAATAAAAGTATCGTGTTTCAAGCAATAGTGTGTTGTATCTCAGCAGGCCTGAGTGAAACGTTTCGTCGGCAACGGTTATGGTGAATATAATGTTGTTGAAAAACTATTATTATACAGTCTTTTTTTTTTAAATCCCAAATGAACGCACTGTTTAAATAATGTAATAGGCCTAATAATGATGCCTTACAAGTATAATTTGAGCAATAAGTTTAACTGAGATAATTATTCACTACCTGGCAATAGAGGAGAGAAAAAATAAAGTTGTTAATTATAATATAATTTTATAGAAAAAGTCTTCTTTAAGGCAAGTGAGCTCTATAAAAACATTATGCTATATTCAACATAAGCTGTTGGTAAACGCGGCCTTCAAATGTAAATAAAAAAAGTTCTTACATAAAACGTGTTTTAGATATTACACTTTCTCCTCATAAACATTCAAAATATTTATTCCTTTTAAATCAAAAATTCAGTATACCAATTTGCTAATCACAGGATTAAATTAAATTTAAAGAAATCAAGTGTATTCGAATTTTATTTTTCTTTCCTGCCTTGATACTGTTTTCAGGTACTTAATAATAATGTTAATTATTTTTATTGCTGCGTTTGCTTCACTTCCCCTACCCCAGTAGTTCAGGAAAAAATTTGACTACTTATAACGCTAATAACTGAGTTTCGATACCTGTAGTTGGCACAGCACAAATAGCCTGGTAGCTAGGATACTCGATGCGCAATCTGTGGGTCATGGTATCAAATCCCACCACCGAACATGCTCGCTCCTTCAGCTGTCGTTTGAATTATAATCTGATAGACAATCCCACTGTTCTTTAAAAAAGTATATGAAGAATCGACGATGCGTGGTGATGACTAGCTGCCTTCCCTCTAGTCTTACACTGCTAAATTAGGGACGACTAGCGCAGATAGCTCTTGAGTAACTTTACGTGAAATTCAACGAACAAACAAACATGAACGTTCTCGCTACATTCAAACAGAACATTATTTCGATCTTTTATTTTCTGTTGATAGGAATTTTTGTATTTCTTTCTGACGGAGAAAGACTCAAGTGAAGAGCCAAAACGCTGTACAGCCGTATTTACACACGCATATGTATTTATATGTAATAAATATCTAATAAACTGGAAAGAATAAGGCTCACCAATTTTGTTTTTGTAATTCATCAACATTATTATCATATCTTATTACACCACTTTCGACATTTAGAGGTGACCTCCCCAACCCATGTCGCAACCTTATTAAATTATTTGTCGCCATCTTGTTTCAGAGCTCTAGTCTTTAAACCAAGTTATAACTTTTTTTTGGGAGAGAAAATTAATGTAGTACCAGTGTAAGAATTATTTAGTGCAATATGTAAGTTATCTCGATTCAGTTTTTAAACTCATTAAATCACGTTTTAATTAAAGGTGCTTTGCAATCGTGTACTAATGATTTAAAAAGGACATAATTTACTCTACGGAAAAAAAAAATTGTTTGACAAGACGGAAAGAAAATAGCTGTAAAACCCACACACACTCGGAGTAATCATTTACAATATTAATAACAGAAATGAAAAATGCAAGAACCTAACAGCAGCCTAAATAACTTCCTGGGATTCTATATTCTATCATTTCAGCAGAGCGTTGGAGCATGTTTCTTAGTTTCCTCCTCACACAAAGGAAATAGAACGGAAATTATAAGCAGCTCTTAATTTTTGGACGACGTACAATGCTCGGCAGCTCTCTCTATTCGTTTATAAACTGTAAAATAACTTAGCTGTATCGAGAGCGAAGAAGTGTGTCTTTGTCTCGCATATATTGGTATTTAACTTTAATGTTAAGATTAAAATGACGAACAATTAATGTATTCTTTGCATTCTTTGCCACGTTTTTTTTTTTTTCTCAGCATAATGAAACACTGATGTTTTGTTGATCCCAAGTAATGAATGGTAACAAAAGTAAATATTACAACAAGAAATTTTAAGAAGTTTCAGTAGCGAAGCATAATTACCTCCACTGTTTCTGCCATTTATCTTGCATGGAAATGTTAGTTTCATTCTTTGATCAAGTTGTAGTTAAGGCTGTTCTTTCTTAACAGATAAAAAAACAAGAAAAATCAACACCGTCTTTTAGCTTCTCATTATATATTCTTTCCTTAATAATTATTCTGCCCAGTGGCACAGCAGCACGTCTGCGAAAACCGGGTTTCGATACTCGTGGTGGGCAGAACACGGGCAGCCTTTTGTGTAGCTTTGTGATTAATAACAAACAAGAACTAATCAATAATTATTTTCATTCAATTACCTGAAAAACCTTCGTTAGTATGTATGTGTATTTTTTTGTTTTTGCTGTTTTTATCTCGTTCACGTGCTTTCATTTTTCCAGGTTTCTTTTGTTGCGTTTACTGTAGTTTTTACATGTTAGCTGTGATTCGAGATGTAAAGGCTTCAGGGTCATAATGACCCTGTTTCACCTGACGTTTTCCAGGCCGTTATATTACTATTGCCGTGTGCTATGTTACTCTCTCCTGAATACTGATCTCCAACCACAACATTATCAAAGTAAAGGAAACCGGATATTTTATTACGTAAAGTGATTCGTTGGATGACATTAAAGAGATCTCCAGAATTACTTCCACTGAAAAAGAACTACATTCACATATACCAAGAACATTACACTCACCTACCACACAGATGTAATTTTCCGTTGATCGGGAGGCGAGACTAAGATATGTTTTCTAGAGGTTTTTGTAACATAAAAGCAAATGTCTAGCAGTATAGCGCGTACTGATCGTAAAAGAAGTGTTTGTAAAATGATAGTGGTAAAAGAAGAGAAATATTTAAACCAATTATTAATAAAAAAACACAAGAGAATACAAACCAATACTGTTAACCAAATAATCATGAAGAACCTCATATCATTTCTGTTATTGTAAGACATATCATAGAATAAGACATTAGTTTCTTATGCTAATGTCCGTATCCTATTTCCTCCTGTTATTATCTACAATTTATCGGGCATTAACTACCCACGTAACAAATTCTAGCAGAGCGCAATTAAAGAAAGAGTCTTGATTATATAATGAGGTTCAAAAGAAGCCATAAAGGGAATTTGTTACAATAACAATATTAATTAAGAATATGAGACCTTATTTATTGTTTTGTTTATTTTTTTTAATTTTACGCAAAGCTACAAGAGGGCTATCTGCACTAGCTGTCCCTAATTTAGCAGTGTAAGACTAGAGGGCAGGCAGCTAGTCATCACCACCCACCGCAATCTCTTGGGCTACTCTTTTATGAACAAATAGTGAGATTTACTGTCACATTATAACATCCCCACGGCTGAAAGGGCAAGCATGTTTGATGCGACTGTGATTCCTAACCCACGACTCTCAGAGTACGAGTCGAACGCCTTGGCCCATCTGGCCATTCCGGGCTCGATCTTATTTATGAATAAAAGATACGTTTTAAACAACTTCATAAAGATTAAAAGGTTTTCTTAAAATAAAAGAAAAAAAAGAAAAATATTACTAGGATATTACAGATGTAAATTCATTTTAATTTAAATACAATTGGTATGAACAAGAAAATTCAGCATTTCAAGATTATCTACACTGCTAAAGAAAAAGAACGTAAATTAAGAATATTTTTGCAGTATTTTTATCCGTTACCTACATTATCAAGTATTTTAAACTTTTCTATCCTGATATCGGTAAATAAATTAAAAAATTAAAGTTCACTGTCGTACTCATGTTGTCATCTATAAAATATTTACTGTTGGGTTCCTCGGTAAGGACCATGAAAACAAGTGCTTGTGCTTCCATCTAACGACAAACTTATACACAACAGAACAGATTCACTGTACAATATAAAATCGTTTTGTCCCTGATACAAACATTTCTCCAAGCAATTTTTAATTATCATAATGTACAACATTTAGATTTCGTGGTTTGTAATTTTACATAAGTCTTTAGCTCTGAGCGATAGTTTGTTCACCCGGCAATTCTGTTTGACAAAGTATTTAATTACATATAATTTTAGTTTAATGACAACACCAGTTTCTCTAACCGTTGTGATGGCTAGGAATATCTCAGAGATGGAAAACATTATATGAAATATATTTTTTTTACAAGGTATCATGGTTTAGTTGCTGATTTTTTAAACTGTTGTATTGTTAAGGAGACTTGTTCGACATGCTGTTGCCAATGCTTACGATTTACCAAGAGTACGTCCGTAATCATCACTACACTTTACAAGTCCTAGCCGAATGCAAGCAAAGGGAAAAGTTTACTGCGATGCTTCGTCGTCTAGAGGAGAAGGCAGTTTTACAGGGAAACGTCTTGGAGACTTTCTTGACATACCCCATGCATCAAGTGAGAATGATGCTTTCTATCATGAAATTCCAATAAACTAGAACAAAACTAGATATATTCAAAATTACCGCAAATAAGGATAAAAATACTTTCAAAGTTCAGACGTTTTAACAGCTTCTTTGTAATTTACCGTATATTTTCTATATTTTGGTATATTTTGACAGCTAAGTCTGACAAAATACGTATGCCTGAAATGTAGCTAATAAGAGATGTCTTTGTTGTAGGTGTATATACTAATTTTTTGCAATATATATTACTGGCAACATTTCTAATAATGTCTGTAGCTACAAACATATAGGTGCATATGCGTAAAACCCATACACCAATTTCTAACATTCGTGATATAATTCACATAAACTACAGGTGTTTCTCCTCCCACATTTGTTTTATTTGTTCAGTTCAGATCCAAAATCTAAGGCGTGTAAAAATATAATTTCAGATCCATCTTTTGTCTCCTATAAATCATTGTCCAAGATTTTTTCTCACTACTATAACTCGTCACTTAGGCCGAACGACGAGAGAGAAAATATTCTCTACAGTTCTATATATATTAACATTATAACACTTTACACGCCTAATGCTGAAGAAGTACTGAGTTTCTGATCATTTCTGTAATTACAACTAGATGTTACTAGCAACAAATGAGCAAGAAATATCCTTGTGTGTTCTAATTATTGACTAAGAATAAACAAGTTTAATAAAACATTCCCACAAATGTTTGTTGAAGAAAATAATTCAAACAAGTTGTTTACTGTGTTCATTACTACTTACAGTGAAATGAGAACAATATTAAATATGTCAAAAAAACACCCGCACGAGAGATAATATCTTTTAAGCTTACTACCTCTTATGTTTATTAGAAATAGAAAATGTAACACAAACTAAGAGTGTACTTTTGCAGTAGAATGATAAGCTTGAAACACAAGCAAAATTTTCAAACTTTAAACCTGAATATCTAAATATAATAAAAAATATAAAACAAATTATTGTATGCAATACTGTTTTGAAAGTGTTAAAAAGGATAAGAAAGAAACAGTAATTAATCAACAGAAAGTTATGTAAATATTATACATATGTGTACAGTGCTAGAAATTGTTGATATTATAAATAAAGTAGGTATAGAATACTAATATCACATGATTGCCCCCTTTCATGTTTGTTTTAAAATGAGCTGTAAATAAACACAGGGACGATATGATAGTTTATATTGCGATTGGTTGATATCAAAACACTCAGACATTACCGCATCAACATAATGCTTATACAAGTACAAACAGTCGTCCTGTGTCCAGAAGTAATATGAAAAGTGCACTCTTAGCTCTGAGTATGGACATTGTGTAGGAGAAACTTGCAGAAATAAACTTTTTGGTTGGCAGGGCTACTTTGTGTGACAACATTTTATGTATCAGTATGAGTTTTATAGAAACCTTGAAGAAATATGTGAGAATAGTGCTACTGATACTATAAGTAGCAAAAGTTGAAAGCCCAAACTCTTTAAAAGTGATATTAAGTATGCATTAAGAACATGGAACGTTTTCAAAGTGTGGTAAACGATAACTCATTGATGTTGAAACAGTTGCTGGTGTGAATTATAGTTCCGAAACTAGAAGACACTCATTAACTTTAAGAGGTCTCAAAGAAAGTGTGTCTGGTCATAGAAAACATAACCAAATCAAAAGGTCTAAATGAGTATCAGCTTCTAAACCTTCAAGTTGTATCCGAATTCCAGTTGTTTGGTAACAATTAATATTAGTTTCTCCGTTAGTAGAGAGAAGTATAGTGCCTCGTACAACGTATATAGTGAAGTAAGCTGGAGAAACAACACAAGTGGACTGCATCTTAGCCAGTACTATTAATAATATATACAAAACAGATGTCATTTTGATAATCGTATTCTTATTCATCTTTTCTTCTATATAATTGCAAAATATGTGATAAAATAATACGCGAAAGCAAATTATGTAATGAAATACTCGTAACAATGACGTATACCACATAAAAGTAGAGGTATGAATATTATAAAGGTTTTGTGGGCTTATATATGAAAAGTGAGAAGGCCAGATGACAACCAAAAGAGCTTGGCTTGATTGTTGGGAGTAGTACAGGTTATTTGGAATAATATTTCAAAATAATACATTCATAAGCTTATGGTAGCACAAAATCAGTATGTACTGGTTTGTTTCATTTAATATATGTGTAATACTAATGGTTTTAATAGCTCATTCTTAATTGTGTCACATTTTCTGTAACAATGTATTGCATTGAAACTGGCTACGTTGTTGCAAATACTCAATGTTTGAGGCTCCTTTACGCGTATGACCTCAACGTTTTCATAATTATTTCAAATACTTTACATAAATTAGGTACGGAACTTCCATTGTAGGAAACAAAATTTCATTCTTATATAACTTCACAATTTGTAAAACGCTATTAATAAGTTGTAAAAGAAATTTGCTTTGTACCTACAATTTTAACAGGCAACATTAATTAACCGTACTAGTGTACATAAAATCAGCAACTTTTTTGTTTATTGTTGACTGATTTCTTATAATAACTTCTACAGGTACCACGTTATATAATTACTCTCCACGAAATTCTTGCGCTGACTCCGCACAACCACGTGGAGAGGAAGAGCCTGGAAAACGCAAGGATCAAATTAGAAGAGCTCTCAAGGGTTTGTGTTTAACTCTGTCGGGCCAGATGTTATCTTGTTTCTTCTATACTTTATTTAGGGTCAATGTTTTGTGATGAGCAAATTAGTATATTTTGAGCTCACGTGTAATTCAAAATAAAAACCAATTGCAACAAAAAACAACTAGTGATTAAATAACTGGTCAAAAAATAATATATATTGAAAATTTACATTGGAAAAATTTCTTTACATTAGTAATAATTGTTTTTTTATTATAAAAACAAAAATGAATCAATATTAGAATTGTTATAGTATTTTTATAAACATCGAAAATCAAATGTATTGCTTACAATGCGATGTAACGATGTATCGTATGTACATAAATGGTTTGGTAGTGAAGAAGAAAATGACAGTATATTTTGTAATAGTGTATTCTAGAATGTAAAAAGTTAAGTTTTTCTACAATATTTTAAACAGTCATCAATGGCTACTTGGATCATGAATTGCACATGACTGATACAAAATGGCGATTGTATAAACGGTTTTACTTATTTTGCATTGATCTATTCCATTTAATTACCATTGAAGGTTTAGCAGCCAAAAAAATTAAAATGGTTCATACTTGGCACTCTTGTTGTGGTAGATGAGTACGGCGTGGTTGGCTTTACTTTAAATAATCAATTTATTTGCCTTCTGTCCAAGTAGCAAATGCATGACGAAGTGAGTGAAACGGAAAACATACGGAAGAACCTGGCCATAGAGAGAATGATTAGCGGTGGTTGTGATATACTTTTGGATGTTAACCAGGTTTTCATCCGTCAAGGTAAACCTGTCACAGTATCCTTAACGTTTCCTTCTAATAGCATATGTCTTCGGTGTTGGTGGGTCTAAGCCTCACTAATCATAAAATCACTTATTCTATTATTTTGTTTACTTTCGGGTATTTGTGTAAGCTGTCTTTAATTTCACTGATAAACATTAGGAGAGGCAGTTAATCAACACCATCCACCACCTACTCTTGTCTTAAAATACATCCACCTACCCAAAGTGCGAATCGTGAGTAATTTTGTTTTTCGTTGTTGTTGTGCTAACTGACCACACGCACATCTTAACTCCGGTACAGTGAAAACTAGGCCACACTCTGAAGCAAAAGTAAATATATGTTGCAGATATGACCTGCATTAAATTTGTTGTTGTTGTTGTTTTTGAATTAAGCATAAAGCTGGAGTGCTGCATTAAATTTACTTGCACTGAATATTACATTACTATTACTGTTAAAAAGTATTCAAGATTGTTGGCAAAAATCTTTAATACAATGCAGTTCAAAAATAGATTAATCCAGATAATTATATTGTAATGTTTTTGTATCGCGTTCTGAAAAGAAGACTCTTTATCGGTTGGCATTGTAGCTTACATATAATGTTCTTTGGGAAATACAGTCTCGGACAAAATGTTTTTACACTGTTTTTCATCAATATTGATGTTATTTTCTACATGCAGACAGTAGTTATTGAGTAATAACAGAAAAGGTATCGTATAATCGAATAAACATGTAAGAGTTGTTATTATGGTCTGTATGAGTTGTTTAAAGTATATCTTAGTAAAAAAGACAACACTTGTTTTTTATAAAATGGTGTGCTTTAAGTATAATATTTTTTGCGAAAGAGATAAACGCTTTGTTCAGACAATTTTTCTCTGTACTTGAGTGTGTGTATGGTTTTCTTATAGTAAAGTCACATCGGGCTATCTGCTGACCCCACCAAGGAGAAGCGAACCCATGATTTTAGCGCTGTAAATCCGTAGACGTACCGCTGTACTAGCTGGAGGCCTCTGTACTTGATGTTAAGATATGTACCTCGTCATGTACCAGAAGATATGTGCTATGTTTTTGTTTTAAAATTTCAAGCAAACTTACACGAGAGCTATCTGCCCTAGTCCGTTCCTAATTTAACATGTAAGGCTGGAGTGAAGGCAACTGGTCATCGCCAACTCTTGGGCTACTCTTTTACAACGAATAGTGGGATTGATTGTCACAATATAACCCCCACGGCTAAAGAGCGAGCATGTTTGATGAGACGGGGATTCTAACTCACGACCTTTAAATTACGAGTTGAGAGTCCTAACCAAGTAGTCATGCTGGGCCGACGTCTGCGTCAAATTGTTCGACTATCCAGAACTGATGTGAAGCAAACGGAAAAGTCCATAGTAGTATGGTACCCCCAGTGTACTGTATCCTGAAAGGTCATTGGATTACAGAAAACGTTGTTTCAGGAAAGTCTTCTGGTAGACGCCGAAAAAATACTGCCCGAGGTACATCAAGGTTGAAATAAGTCTTGTAACACCTTACAACAAGGATGACATAAACATATTCATTACAGGATATTTCAAAGTTTTGTATATGTGGACTGGGATTATTTCACGGCAGGTATCTGTGACGTGTTGTTAATAAATTCGAACAATGAACGGATAGCACACAATCCACTTTTTTATAGCATAATATATTCAAAACAAATCAAACGTACGTACACAAATTCTTTACACTATGGCACATCACAGTTTTGACGAAATCTCTAGATAATCCTCTTATCTCGTCAAGTGTTGTTGTTGTTGTTTTTAATTAAGCACAAAGCTACACAATGGGCTATCTGTGCTCTGCCCATCACGGGTATCGAAACCTGGATTTTGGCGTGTAAGTCCGCAGACATACCGCTGGGCTACTGGGGGGCCTCGTCAAGTGTTATCTCCGGCTGGTACAGATGTTGTAGACAATAATTACGTCTTTCTACTCTGTTTCTTACTATACAATCTGCGATATTTTCTTGCATTACTTCATGGGTTACCACAGTTGTATCTAGAACTTCAAATAATTGTTTCCTTTTGACACAGATCACACAGGCGGGTTCAATAACTTTAGAACACTTTTTGACAACACTAATTATTTTCTTTTACCTCTATCATTATAATATCACTGTGAAACTTATTTAAATACTGCCGTTTTCAGCTAAGCTAGCATCTAAGCAGTTTAATTTAACGTTTTCTGTCGTTTTTCCAACTTCTCTTATTCTGTTGGTGTTGATTACCACAGTCGTATCCAGAGCTTCGAATAGGTCTCTCTCTGTCTTTTTTTTTTTTGTCAAAAGTTCACACAGGCTAATTCAGTTACTTTGGAACTCAATTTGCGAGACGTAATATTTTTTTCCTGTTTCTGTTGTTACAATACAGCTGTGAAACACGCTATAAAAGTCACCCGTTAAAAACTAATCACTCACATGCCGACAAACTTAAGTTTTCTTTCACAAACTAACCTTTTTTTTTCTGACTCAACTTGAGTTAACTTAATCGCGTACATATACATATATTTTTTAACTGAGGCCTGGAACTGAGAATGTGCTATAATGTAATATTACTCACATAAGGTAACGAGAAAATATAGAAGGTTCGAATAATGTGATGTAGGTTTACAACAGTTAAACTGCACACACAACGTAAGACTCTCACTACGAAATGAAATTTGCCATAACTATCGCTTTTAGAAGAATTAACTTTACACACTGTTTTTATAAACACTAAATAATCATTGAGTGTTAGATCACTAAATGAAATGAATAATAACTCTTACACTAAACAGTCTTACATAGTCAGCAGATATCCAGAAAAAAAGTGAATAGGAGCTGCTCAAACAAGGTTATTTTGCAATAAGCTATCTGCAAGCTGATATTAAACAGAATTCTTTGCTATCACCATGCTACTTTGGCAAGATAGACTGTTAACTTTCAGTTTGGACACAAATAAGTCCCATTTTCAGCTTTTAGAAGCTGTTTCATGTTAGTCGTTTTCCTGGAGAATGGATGACGAAATACTCTCTTTTCCACAGGAAACACACAGGAGGTGGTGCATTATATATTTAGGCAGCTATTTATTGTGAAAAAAACTACTCTTCATACCCTTCAAGAAAGCTTCAGCGTCGCCTTTCACACACATCATATGAAGACAATATTTCTACAGTATGTTAGGGCAAGGTTTGCCAATAACTTTCTGTTCCAGGATGACATCGCCACTGCTCACAGTTCGCTTATCATACTGGATTATCTCGGACGTACAAGACATTACAGGACTACCATGACCAGTAAAGTATCCAGATTGTAATTCCATTGAGAACTGTTGGACATAACATAGCCGAAAAATTGCTAATCGCGACCCTAAACGAGTCTTTGTAGCTAAGTTGCATCGTTTTCTACTGAAAAGTTCAGATGAAATCACGGTGGGTTACATAAATAACCTCATCGACAGTATGCCATGACACCTTGGGCAGGTTATTAGAGTACGAGAAAGACCAATCAAGCGCTGAACGTTTAATATGAACTAATATAAGGTTATAAACGCTAATGATAATAATTTGATATTATATTATGCCATTGTATATGTTTTAGTAAGAATTTGTTGTTAAATGTGAAATGCTGAGTTGCACATCTTTCTACAGGTGTTTAATAAAATCATTATTGTTATTGCAATAAATCGTTTATGACATCCATAGAACCTCTTGTCTCATTACACAAGCTACGTATGTAGACGTTTAAAATAACCTCCCTTTCTCAGTTAAACAGCATTAAGTGTATTTGTAATTCCGTCTTAATAATAATTATCTTATTTGTTACAAAATGGACGAGCATTTTGGCTGAGACTGTAGTCTTTGTATGTCATTAAACACAAAAACAACAACTATTTTAGCATTATAAATCCCAACAATGTATGTAAACAAAAGCCCCCCAGTGGCTCAGCGGTATGTCTGCGGACTTACACGTTAAAATCCGGGTTTCGATACCCGTGGTGGGTGGAGCACAGATAGCCCATTGTGTAGCTTTGTGCTTAATTCAAAACAACAACATGTAAATAAAAACCTTTATAATTACAAAAAAATAATCTATATTTTTATGTATATCAAATTACATTCGTTGAAAACACAAAATTGAAAACTAGGTCAAAATTATTGTTGTTTTTAATTAGGCACAAAGCTACACAATAGACTATGTATGCTTTGCCCACTACGGGTATTGAAACCCGTTTTTTAGCGTTGTAAGTGCGAAGACATACAGCCAAGCCAGTTGGGGACGAAAAGTTATTTAAAAGTCTCTAATAAATAACAAATATAAACGTTAAAAATGAAAATACAACAACGTTACAAATTGTTTTGGTCCATAAAATCAGATAGAAAATTTAGAAACGGAAATGTTGTTGTAAAAAAAATCAGTCTCTTCTCTTTGGAACCGTAGGTGCGTTATAAGACCAGCAGTCAAATCTTACTATTCGATTATGCTCATTCATGAGTCTGCGGTAGGAGCTGTTGTCTATTTGACTTCTCCCTAGTCTATTAGTTCAAAATTAAAGACAACTAACATAGATAGACTCCGATTAGCTGTGTGAATATGGGAAATAAACCACATCTGCAAATAATTAGTCATTGGCCGTTGTTTATAAAGATTTTCAGTACATATGAATCAAATTACTTTCATATGTGCTCGTAGTTCATTAACACTTCTTTTCCCATTATTTGTGTCGTATCATAAAACCAGAAAAAATCAATGTTTTACATGCTTTTATAGGAAGTATGATTCAAGTAATAGGAGGAGATAAGTCAAGACTACAGCGCCCTCGTACGAGAGAAGCCGTGCGACAGTGCTTTTTGTTTACCAATCATATTCTTTTATGTACTCGAACTTCAGGTGGAAAACTACACTTAGTTGAAGTACGTACATGGTTTTAGCACTTCTAAGAAAGTAGAAATATAAACTGTGAAACCTGATGGGCTGAGTTGTTACATTTTAACCACGTCTTATTATCTTTAGCGCCAAAATCCTATCATTACTAAGTTGAATAATTTGTCTTATGAAGTAAACGTATGCATAATAAAAGTGAAAATGTATTCTGAATTTATTTAGTTTTAAAATTGCAACTACTTTAAGTTTGAATGTAGTTAAGGTATTTTGAAACCATGAATGTTTTTTCTTTTATTTTTAATTTATGTTTGCATTGTTTTGGTCCTTGGAAAACATTAATTTTGCATTATAGTAGTTTAATAATTCCTTACATATAACTTGTATTAAATATTGTGTGAGATACTTCATAATTCCTACCCTATGTGTTTCACCTATTCAACAGTAACAATAATGATTAAAAATCTGTCTTTGAACCATTGTACAAGCTTAACGTCACCGTTTATTGACAAACGTGAAAATCACATACAAAACGAGTAACAAATACATTTAAATATTTTACTTATGCCATTTGGTTAGAAATGTTCTCCACCATAATTACTGATACCTTGTCACAACACTATATTAATAATGTGGCACAAAAATATTGGTTATCTGGTTCAGAGAAAATGTTGCAATCCTTATTTCTATTCATTTTGATACGGAAAGACAGAAAAAATTTTAAAGTGCCACTGTTAATATGTATCTTACATTATCTCTCGCGTATGACGTATTATATGAACTGCTTAAGAGTTAAAGTTTATAATTTCTTAATAAAATGCAGTTTGTAATAAACCATTAACGTGAATATCTCAAAAAGTACCCAAGGACCTTTGATATAAACATATGCTTAAATAATATTCACTGTAGTCAATGTATATCTGTATCAGGTATCTGAAACACTGAAACGCGCAAATAGGCGCGTGTGCTGCAGTTTTGACGTTGATATAAACTTTTATATTCTCATGCCAAAAGAAAGAGTCTAAAATCATAACGGACACACTGTCGATAAATATTATGAAGCCTAAAATTAATGGTATTTCTTTGTGAACATCGCATGAAATCATGTGGTCAATTGAAAGCTGTTTAATACAAAATAAATACAGAATATTTTACTATGACCCTTATAACAAATCGAACAGAAGAAGATAAAGAAAACTTTGCAATAATTTTTGTTTTATCCAGTCATTCAGTTTCTACTGTGTTTCGTGTGAGAAATAAAAATTATATCAATAAGTTTTTATCATGGTTTAAGTTGATTTAATATATATATGATCACAGGGTGTCGGGAAAATACCTCTGGCCCATGCAACACTCATCGAAGACCCAAATGAACAATTCCAGTTCACAGTAGAAGAAGCAGGTGTGTATTTTCTAATATATTGAGATGGAACCAACTGACAACAACTAAGGCAATATTTACTTTTCAGTGTGCGTGTATACATTTTAGGATAAGGAATCAACAGTTTAAAAGGAATCGGTTGTTTTGTTATGAACGGTTTATTTTTGTTTGCCTTTTCTCTTTCTCTTCATATTTTATAATAAAACAAACTTGGAGCCTAACCACGGCCTTACAGCCCATGTCACAACGTCTAGTCACGCTCTGTTTGATGATATATCACAAGTCTTTGGAGAAAATATTGCGTACATTATTTTGATTAATGCTGGTATGGAATAGCAAAATTATAATAAAATTAACAACACCAATGTTTGTTTCATTTTGAAAGATAGTTAGTCCTTTACTTACCACAAGTAACCGAAAACACCTAAAATATTTTAGATTGTTTGCGGTGAGTAAAGAACTTCTAAACTACTACAGTGTGCGCGTTTAAGAACAACTAAAAGAACATAAAAAGACAGTTACATACCATTCCTCTTCCTAAAAATATGGCCATGTAGTTAAGGTACTCGACTTATAATCTAAGGGTCGCAGGCTCAAATCCCTGTAGCATCAAACATTTTCGCCCTTTCGACCGTGGGGGCGTTAGAATGTGATGGCCAATCCCACTATTCGTTGGTAAAAGAATAGCCCATCAATTGGCGGTGGGTGGTGATGACTAGCTGTCTTCCCTCTAGTCTTACACTGCTAATAGAGACGGCTAGCGCAGATAGCTCTCGAGTAGCTTTGCGCGAAATTCAAAATACAAACACTACCATAGAAACGCCAGACAATGTAAAAATATTATTCTGATACATCTCATTTTACAGCAACTTTATACAGGCTAGGACTGTCACGTGTTTGTTTTGTAAAATTTTATGCAAAGCAACTCGATGGCTATCTGTGCTGCTTGTCATGAAACTTGATAAACTGTACAATGAAAATCGTTTTAATATAACTTACCTAACAATGTGTTCTCTTGGTCTAAAACCAAAATAATTGACAGTACTGGTATAAATATAAATGTTACCCATGATTAAAGTCGGAAGAGTTGGCAGTTTCGATAGAAATTCTTGATTTACATCCGATGAAAACCGAAGAGGCTAGTTGTGTATTGATACAAATCCTTATGTTTTTTTTCAACTGATCTAATCTCAGTGTCAAAACAGATTGTAATAAAACAAACAGCAATAAAAAGAACTTTTAGTAAAGGGTTCTTTCTTCTTTCTGTGTTGCAAGGTAGATTGCTGGTCATGTCGACTACTCATATATCTCGTGAATATTGTATATGTTAGTACTTTAATTTTGTTGAACTCTCAACTATTTTAAACACGTGTATATCTTTGGGTGACGAAAAACGTTTCGCAATTTAGCACGTCATATCTCACACAAACAGTATTACATAAGAAGGTGGCACAGTTGTCACCTGTAACCAGCTGGGACACTACTATGTCCTAATGTCTCAGGAAGCCCAACGACTGTTCACAACGTGCTCTTTCAGCATTCAGAATGCGTTGCATCTGCGTGACAAAATGCTATTGTAACAACGTGAATCTAAGCTGGTCATTTCCTGGACAACTGCATTCTTGGGATCTGGAAATGTGTGAGGCTTCTCGTGGTATTTATGCGACATCAGGTATTTCCACAATCAGAAATCATCTGGTATTTCTTGCCATGAAAGAGAAGGCCATTCACAAGGAAAATGACATGAAGTGGTTCTGTCCTGAAAGTGATCCAGCAAGATGTACTGTATTTCGCTAGGTCACTGGCGATGGAGGTTCTCCATCCTGCATGAAATCTTCAGTGTTTACCATATTTTTGCAGCATGGAAAACACATTAGTTCTGAGGATCGGATGGAACCTTGTATCGTTGACTGTGCATGTATGAAATCCGTGTGTTGATGGTTCTTCAAAAATGTACGATACAATATGTGGTTCAAAAGTCCAATAATTTCGAATTGAACCTTCACAGAAATTATTACTCGCTCTCTACAACAGGCCCTTATTAAGTTTAACTTACTGACATTTAATTCTGCCAGTCGCAGATGTGAATTTTTCAAAGAAAAACAGTTATAAATATTCATGTTTATGTATGGGTAACATGAAACAAAAAAATTGTAACTGAAAACAGCTTTTTTATATAATTATATTACACTTGAATGCGCATAACCAGATAAACAACAAAATAATGTAACTTAAGATAACTATTTTAATGAAAGATGAGGTGATAAGGAAATTATAGTTAGAGATTATTACGTTCTTCTCACTTCGTTTTGGTTGATTATAATACGTAACACAAATTATGTTCCTGGATAGTATGTGTTATTTCTTAATTGCTTATGTTATAAAAGTACAGAAAATGTCCATTATTCCCTTCAAACTTTGCTCTTGATATCTGGATACTGAAATTTAGAAATTAACCTATTTTCTGTGTAAAAACGGGCACATTTGCACGTTTTCGTTTACAAAAGGTCTAAATAAAACAATATATGAATCAAAATTTGCATGTATTTATACTAAAATTATAGAAAAATGTTTAGAAGTGAGTAGTTTTCGAGATTTTCGACTGTAATGTAAATCACTTTCACGTATCAGCCTCCAAATACAGTCTCTTATCATGTTTTCATTATACGCTTCTAGGTCACAAAGCAAAGTTTGAAGAGAAAAATAGGTCTTTTCCATTTACTTTAGGCACGAGCAACTGGGAAAAACACTTTCTGCTCAAGAACATGAAAAAGTAAAATTTTGTTACATAGTGTTATGTATATGTTTTTTTACAGCAAAGCCACATCGGACTACCTCCTGAGTTTACCAATGGGAATCGAACCCCTGAGTGTAAAATTGTAAATCCTTAGACTTACCGCTCTCCCAACGGGGGACTTCGATTGATTCCCTATGTTTAAATTAAGCCAGAAATCCTTAGAAAACTAAAAGCTCCATCAGGGAAAATAAAGTGAAAAAAAGAGAAAAAAATGTAACGAGATGAAAACACAGCTATGGTTTTATAAAGAAACAAATATAGAAATGGATGTTTGGTAAAAAAATTCAAGTGTGTGAAGTGTTTACAATTCTATTTGACCCCATTAAACCGATTACACAACTATTTTTTTTATTCGACTTACACACCTTATAGCTTGTCAGGACCGGCTAAACGACACGAATTTCTGATCTTTAGGCCCGTAACAAAAAGAGTGAGACCGCACCATATGGTCACCTTAGCATGCTGTAGATGTGTGGAAAATTTTACATGTGAATCGGTTTTTAGTTAAAAAATGCAGCTGAGTAGTTGATGCTTCCCAAAATGCCGAAGTAAGCTTCATCAGTTTCTAAAGTAGTGATATGTCATTGGTCATTGACTTCTAGTCTCGCCAAGAACTGTAATGCAAAAAAAAAGTATGGGGTTAAATTTACCTGTTTAAGTACTTAAACAGGATGCAGTTTCTGAGGAAATATTTACAAGATTGGTAAAAAAAACCTTAAGAACAGTTGAAATTGATACATCCGGATATTGAGCGACATTACCGTGCACATGTTGCATCAACGTGTTGGCTTATTCTGCTATGGCATGGTTAACATACAAACTACATAAGTTTGGTAGGTTTGCCTGTACGTATCGTGTCAAAGTGTAACCGATTTCTTCATATATAATGAGCTTATGTACAGGAAAAGTGGAAGAAGGCCCTGTTTGAAGATGATATACACTCTAGGGTATTCCTTCATTTTTGGTTTAATAGAATTTCATCAGTTCATCTGTCTGCTGCGTTGTTAATTTCACGGTGGTTGAATTAGCTGCTCTGCGATCAATAACCCTATTTACACCGTTATACCTCTTGGAAGTGCGCGAAATAAACCACGGTAATGCCCCTGATGGCGACATGTGACAATTTTGACATTTGAATCCGCAAGATAGATTTAACACCAGTACGTAGTTTTGCCTTCCTCTACAATACTATTTGTCAAATATGGTAAGATGAACTGTGAAACTTCATCATCATCATAAACACAAAGATGACACGCCTGTCCACTACGACTTTATCAGCTGTCGTTCCATCGTGACTTTTTTATTTTAGTAAAAAATATTTTTTTTTTATTTTAGTCATTTTAGTATAATGTAATCACTCCTATACATAATTTATTATTCTGAGTTTATTTTCCTGTTTCACTTCGCTTACAGGTACTGAAGAGTTATATGCACCAACCGTCCTTAATTTTGAAGTGTTAGACTAGACAGAAGGCAGTCAATCAACAGAATTCATCCCTAGGAGAGGGAAATGGGGATTAACAGAATGGAACTACAAAACCACAACCCTGTACACTAACCATTCGATCCGTATTGCCCCGGCATGGCCAGGTGGTTAAGGCACTTGACTCGTAATCCGAGGATCACGGGTTCGAATCCCTGTCACACCTAACATGCTCGCCCTTTCAGTCGTGGAGACGTTATAACGTGATGGTCAATCCTACTATTCTTTGGCAAAAGAGGAGCCCAAGAGTTGGCAGTGGGTAGTAATGACTAGCTGCCTTCCTTCTAGTCTTTCACTGCTAAATTAGGGATGGCTAGCGCATATAGCCCTTGTGTATCTTTGCGCGAAATTTATAAAATACAACAAAAAATCGACCCGTATTATTTCATATCATTCAGAACTTTTCAAAATATTTCTTTTCATCCGGCAACTATCATGAGAAACTGTAATTATGTATTTGAAATTAGATTTATTTTAAACATTACTGTATTACATGTTTTTGTGTGAAGTTAATCAACAAAGTAATTTTGTCACAGAAGTACAAGAAAAAAATGTAATACATTTTTGTTTAAATTTTTAAAATGTAAAACCTTAATTTAAACATTAATCTGAAAAAGTGAGACGTTATTAGTGTTATTTTTGCTTTTCCTTCGCTGATTTATTTATTCATTTTATTAAACAGAATATTTTTTATTTTATTTTTTTGTAAATAAACACAAAGCGACACAATGGGATATCTGTGCTTTGCTCACCACGAATATCGAAACCCGGTTTCGAACGTTGAAAGTCCGGAGACATACCGCTGTGCCACTGGGGGAAAAATTGTTGTTTTAATTTGAATATAACCAGTATAGTGATACTGACTGAAACATGCATAATTTCAAACTCTTAAGAATTCTCTTGGACTTATTATTTTGGTTGTACATAATACTGATATTACTTCGTACAAATCTGTCAAATTTAGCTAAATCCGTTTGTTTGTTTTAGTTTGGAATTTCTCAGAAAGCTACTCCAGGGCTATCTGTGCTAGCCGTCCCTAATTTAGCAGTGTAAGACTAGAGGGAAGGCAGCTAGTCATCACCACCCACCGCCAACTCTTGGGCTACTCTTTTACCAACGAAAAGTGGGATTGATCGTGACATTATTACTCTTTCACGGCTGGGAGGGCGAGCATGTTTGGTGTGACTGGGGCGCGAACTCGCGACCCTCAGATTACGAAGCGCACGCCTTAACGCGCTAGGCCATGCTAGCTAAATCCGACTTGCCTTTCTTTTAGAAATTATTTAATACTCTAAGTAATTTTTCAAAATATTTAGGATATTTTAGCATCTTAATGGGTTTAGTTTATGACTGAACTAGTTGTACAATGAGTTAAAAACCAACCCCAAATTGTTTGGCATGGAATTATAAGTGATTACAGCTTTGTCTTTGCCTCAGACGGGTCTTCAAGTTCTGCTTCAAGTCAATCGAGCGGGTTCAGTGAGATTTCACAAGCGACCGCCGGTGGCGCAACTGGACAAAAAGATTATGGTGGTTTGGACCTGAAGATTGTCATTGACTCCAAAAATGGACCACCTGTAACAGTTTACTTGGTGGCTCCTACGATGCAAGAAAAAGCGGCATGGACGAGTGATATTAGTCAGGTATTAAAGAGAGTGTTAAATAAATTATCTTTCAAAATTGAGTGTTTATAAAACGTTTTATATGTTTTTATATTATGTTCGTTTTTATTGCTCAGCACCTGCGTAATGTACGTTAGGCTACATTAGAAGCGGATAACGCAAGCAAGAAATCTGAATCACACATTCTTGCTTGTAGTCTTAAGTTAGTTTTAGATTGTATTATCCTTTCGTTAAAATTATTTATTCTGAATCCTGAGTATTTAAAATCAATACCTTGTTGAATTATTAAAAGCAATTCTATGAGTGAATGTCAAGTCCGTGTAATTAAGAATGATTATAAACGGTATAAATCTGATTTCTTTAACATTACTTTTTAATTCTGTGGCACATGCTGAGGAAATTAATGGTTTAGTTGCTTTGTGGCTTTTGTTTTTTTTCCGGTAACAGTTCCATATGGATACACAGGATTATTTGATATGTATGATGCAATTTCTTTTAGTAAATAAGCTTCCAAAATTTTATTTGGGACTAATGAATAGAAAAAGTAAATGAATAGGTTTGTTACTGTAACTTTTATAATGAGACAGCTGTTACTTAATAATGTTTTTGAAGTTTCTTTTGTACTTAAGAATTTTATTAAAATATTTATTATGTAATTATTGTGGCTATATTTATTTGTTTGTATTAGATGATAACATGATTATCATAGTTTTTTGGTTTTTTTACTTTTGATACCTCTTGGATGAACACATTAGCTGGATATTTGAAACCTAGTAGGTTATTAAAGATTGCTCTGAACATATCTTCATTTTTTTATGCAGAGTTACCCTCAGGCAAGTAAAGTTATTAATATAATGTCAAATAAGATTTATTAAGTACACACTGCTTAAAGTTACATACAAGAATATTCCATTTATTATAATGTCATATAGAGAGGAGACGATTCTGTATATAACTTGCGAAAGGGTTTGTCTTATTGTTTATTCTTGTGCTAAGTTATTCTTTATGTATTCATACTTTTAGTGTGTCTTTGTGCATGTTGAATTTATTTGTAGTATCATAGTTGGAGAAATTTGAGTCAAGGAGAGGTTTTCTCTCCCTCTTGTGATTTTCAGCAATTTTTATTTTGATGAGAAGCATACCTTGTGATTTAATAATTTTTTTCCTAAGCTTTCTTTGATTATATTGTTTATTTAGTATCAAAGAATAAAGGTTTTTGTACTTTATGTGTATTTATTGTCCATTTAGCAACATAGAAGGAATACCTAATTGTTTTATTTATATATATATATATATATATTTCTAACTTTGTATTACAGAAGAGAAATCTTCATGTTTTGTATGTGTTTTTATAAATATATTTAGTTAGCAGCATGAGAGGGATGCCTTCATGATATATCCTTATGGATTTTGTTTTGGTATTTGATTTACCTGATGTGCTATAGGATATGACTCAGTGGAATGAATGTGAATCAACTTATAAAGAATGTTTAAAATCAATATTGTTTCTTATCAGTATTCGCAGAACTAATACGTAGAATATGTAATTATTAGAAAGGGATTGAACTAAGAAGGAAAAATCAAATATTTTCTCTCAATTTGTACTGTTCTTACCTGTGTAATTATTTTACATATATAATTTATGTTTACCTATATAATTCTATACAAGTATGCACTATTGAAAATAATACATTTGTAGTTTGTCCATCGTAAAAGGTGTTTCTTATTTATGGCAAATTCTTTCAAGAAAAAATCATTACAATTTTTCTCTCAGAGTACTTGTACATTATACTATTTTTTATTTTATGTGTTTTTCAACATATTTTTTTTCTTTTATGCATATATGAATTTTTAATGTGTACAATTGGCATTTTCCAGGAACAATTTTTTTAGAGTATAGTGATGAAAAATTTGCACCAGTTGTTTATTTACCTTGCTATATTATTTGACAGTATTAAAACCTTCTTTTTACATGAAATCATAATTATTAAGCTTGATATAAAATCTGTTAGTCATAAAAGATTATTTTTATCTAATTCTTCCAACTCTTAATTTGTAATGACAATACATCAGATGAATAGTAGTAGGATAGTTATGTGCAGTTCATAGTACCTTGGTACTCCAAGATTATGAACAATATGTTAACATATAGTTAAAAATATATTACATTTTCAGAATCGCACTGTTATGTTTTGGAAATATCATAAGATTATTTTCTCTTTCTTTTGAGGGTTTTCAGTTTGAATTATAAGATTATTTTAAACCAGTTTGTTGTCATTGATGAGGGTTAGTTGACTCAGTTGTAGTATATTTCCTTATTAGAAATTATGAATTTGGTACATGTTTAAATGAAAAACTGAGAAACTTAGTTAACATTGAAGGAACTCTCCATTCACTTTATAATTAAAGAATCTTTGCTTTAGAATTTTATTAGTTTTTGAGAATTGCACATTCATCAAAATTATATAAGGTGGGAAACATAGTCCGTTCACGAAATGTTTGAACAAAAAAGTGTTAAAATGCTACCTTAATGTAAATACCAGGTGATATCTCAAATACATAAAAAATAATAATGTTACATTACAATGTAAATAATGCAATGTTCCTTTCTAGTTAGATTTTAAGTACTTGTGTATTATATCAATACAATAAGCTTAACTACAATTATTATTTAACTAAGCTGTTAAAGACAGATTATTGTACAAGGAAGTGATGTGCAGATTGGATTATTGATAATAGTACATAAATTATTGAGTGCATTACATGAGATTGGAAAGTGTGTTGCCTTTTAAGGATGGCAGTGTGTAAGAAAGATCTGGAAATAGCAGTAACATTGGATTATACCCCTGTCTTAAGTTGAGCTGTAGAAAATAAACATTGGGAATTAGAGTTAACAGAAGGGGGGAAAGAAGGTATTTTTATTGTTATTAATTAGTGTTCTTTCTTCACTGATGATGTGGCATGTTTTTCAAGAATAAGTTAAGTGCTAATATAGCATGCAGTTTATAAAGATGTCTACCCCGTGTATGAGGTTTACAAGCATTATCATTGGTCCCATTTATTATAAGTAATGCTTTTAAAGTATCAAAGTACAAAATACTATTAAATAATCTTTTGGGAACAAATACAATTGGAATTAAATAAATTCCAACAATCAAAACTAGCACAATTGTAACCCAAGTTTAAGGTACTATTTTGGAACATACAACTTTTTAAGGTATTATTTCCTGAACATAAACATGGATAGATATCAGTTATTTTATGATAAATTATATTTTAGTAAATTAAAATGAAGATGTTGATAACAGTTGTATAGACCTATGTTATAGTAGCACCAATTTTTACCTACAAATTTAAAGTAGGTAAATGTCTCAGCTAAGTAGGCACAAATTAATTACATCATTGTGCTAATGCTAAGACTTGTATATCTCAACATGTGAGGGGTAAATCAGTAGTCCTCTGGTTATGATTTTTAGGTGTTCACATTTCAAGTATTCAACATTTGCACTTTATACATAGTGGGCATCAATTTTTGTAGTTTTTTTTTCAAGTAGTGAATAATGACAAAAACACTGGTAATTTTGAAAGCCATTTTAAAGAAGGTTTTGCACTTTTAACAATGTCAAACTTTGCAAAGTTGTGCATACTGAACTTAAATTCTTTCTTGACATTCATACCTTTCAGGAAGATAATACATGCTACATTATTATTTTTTGCCATTGATCCTAAATCTTGGATTTAGGATCCTAAAAATTTGAAATTTTCTGGAAAACATCTTATGGCCTTGGAACGAAAATTAGAAAAAGCTGGTAAAAGAAATTTTTCATAATTATTTTAGATGTCTATAATGTTAAGTATAAAGCAAAACATTTTCCATTTTTAATTCTGGAAGAAGAATGATAAGCAGGCATAGTTTATGCATAATGAGGCAAGCTACATAAAGAAGAAAGCCATCAGTAGTTATTTTTTTTAACTACAAAAATATAGTTTTGTTTAAGAAAATATGTAGAAAAAGGTTTGATATATATATATATATTTGTTATGGTGTAGCAGTTTAGTTTTTTGTTTTTTTTGTAGTTGATTTATTACATCATTCTGCCAAATGGCACCATTTGTGTCATATTTATAAGATTTCTTATTTATGGGTATTTTGAAATCAATCTTGAATAAGGCTTCATGTAAGACTACATGATGTGCATATATACAAGAAATATTCCACATATATTAGCAAATGGAAAATAGGCCTAACATGCTTCTCTTTCCCCCCACCTTTTTTTCTTGTACACTAATCTTTTATACATCAATTTAATACTTAAATGAATTATTGGAGGTGTTTTTGCCATGAAAGATTAATGTTGTAATTGAAAATGTTGATATTTTACACATTAAAACATGCACATTGTTAACTGATATACCACAAAGCACATTTGAAATTATATTGCATTTAATATTCAATGCTGTTAGTATAAATGACTAAACTTATACTGCACTGATAGTAATGTTTGTGATGTAATACCTTTTGTGTCACCTTAGAAACCCTAACAGAATTATGTTTTCTTGATAGTTTGATATTAGTCAGACATATACACATTCCCATAGTTTTTGTTGTGGAATTAACTGTTTATGTGTCATTAATAGAGCCAATCATTTCCCTCACTCAATATAATTGGTTTATCAAACTTACAAGTGAATTATTTAAAATGTCAAAAAATATGATTTTTATTGTTCTAACTATCCAGTAATCAAAAGTATGATTAATGTCACAAAAATAATTAGGTAATTGAAAGTAGAACTTGATTGTTTTAACTGTCCATTTATTGAAGTTAAGTTGATTAGCATCATGAAAACAACTAATTGAAATTTGTTTGTGATTATATCAACTATCCTGCAATTTAAATATTGCCATAATGATTTTGTTATTGTTAATTTTAATTGATTTAAGTTTCCTCAGCTCAGTCAGTTAGTATCACAGCTCTATTTAACTAATCAAAATTAGGTATCTGATTATTAGTACTTGAACTGTCAAAGTTAGAAAAATGTTACCATTATGTTTGTTGTTAAGTGCAAAGTTACACAATTGAGTATCTGGACTTTGGCCCATCGTAGACACTGAAAGACCAGTTTTTATTGTTAAACATTTTTATTACCATCTCATGATAACAGTTGATTAGTTAAATGCAATTCATTAATGAGACCAATGATTTGCAATCTGGCAAACTCCACAAAGTTTCCAGCTGTAGTCATGACAATAACAACATTACATTAGAACATTAATACCTTTCTGCCATTTACATAATCTACAGGCAGGCCTGCAAGTCCCTACCCATCCACATATCTTATGTATCCAGTGTATCTGTATGCTGTCCCATATTTTTGCTGCATAATATTATGTGATGCCATGTTCTGTGACACATTTTCAAGTGTAAATGGGCTTACATCGGCCATATTTCTCTGAAACAAAAGAAATAAATTTATAATACATGCGTAATTGAATATAACATGTTAGTACATGGATGGGTATGGACTTATGGGCCACTCTGTAGTATGCACTTAGGCCTTGTAATATCTACCATTAGGCTTGTTTAGTTACACTGTTTGTATTATTTGGTGCTATCCTTTCTACTAATGGCTAGCTACTGGTTCAGTTATTATTGTATTAATTGTGACCAATGTAATCATTAATCTTTTTGCTGGGGGCTTACAAAAGTATACACAAGTTCATGTACACATTTGCACACATTAAGTATTTGCACTATAACTTTCCATACAGTTTGTGTATCTTTACAAAATTTGATAGACCTTTAGTAAAGGTTACAAGAATTTTGTATGTAAAACAGACTTTTTAATGAAATATTTTTACTGAAGATTTTTTTAAAATAGTCTTACTAATCTGATTTCAAAGTGATGTCATGTTATGATTAAAAAAAAATATTCTTCATTCCAAAAACTGAAAGTATTATTTATGTAATCTTTAAAATCTCCCATATTTTTGTGGGGTCATGTAACCATCCTTGTAACTCATAAAGAAAAGTTTGGAAATAAATTATGCTTTTTTCATGCTAGAATGACTATACAGTATAAAAAAAGTACAAATGTTTAGTCTAAGTAGCTTAATTCTCATAACACTACATAAGAACATATATATTTACTATTTTTTATAATATTGATGTTCCAGTCATGTCTAGCTAACATTATATAACTTGCATTGGCATGGTGCACCCACACTCAGGTCACATATCCAGTAATACAAGCTGTTCTTTAATCTTCCCTCTCTTGACTGTTTTAGTGGACTACTATTTTGTAATATACAGTCACATTTTAGTAATTGTACATTATATAAAAATGTATATAGATTATTACTATTTAGAAATAAATTATTTAACTTATTTTTCTTAAAATGTAGAACAACAAATCAAGAAGTAGAGCAAATAATTATCTCTATTTTGCTATGACCTTTGTACTTGGTTGTTGCTGGACGTAGGTTGCTAAGCCTTTTAAAATTTCACACGTGGATGATATCAGACAAAAGTTTTTTTTTTAGTTTTTACATATACAATTGAATAACCACAAAAATTTATAAATAACTAAACTGATACCATACAATTCCACTATAATTTATTAAGCTTAGTAACTAATTTTGTTTAGATTTAGAAAAAATATTAAACTTTGATCAGACTAAAGACACAACCTACTTCCTTGAAAACTTGGATTGCAAGAACAAGGTAGCTTTTTAAAAGGTTAAAATAGCTGAGAAATCCACTCTGAGGACATTCTTAGCTGTTTATTTGTTATTCACATGTCACATGCTATAGTAAGAGTATATAAAGGACTGTTCCTAAAAACAGAATTGTAATGGGTTACTATGTTTAATTCAGTACATAAGCTCTATCTCATTAAAATAAAAAGACACAAGGTTCTACTTTTATATTCTAGTTTGATAATATTATTAAGTTTAGTTCCTAATTTGTATGAAATTACAGACTTAGCATTTTGATATCATAAACATCCAATTTTAAACAGTGCTTCATTCAACATACCATACAGCTCCCTCAAATCTATATTTAAATGTTTTTTTTAATATTTATTTTTAGATTAAGAAGTTAACCTATATATAATAGTAAAGTTTGACTTGTAATCTACAATTTGATTCCACACTTATTAAAATAAATTCATAAAGTATTTCAATAAACCTTTGAATGCAAGTCAACAAACACCATGAAATGTTCTTTGAACTCTGACCTGTTGCAAAAGGGTTAATAAATTGAACATATCGATAAAATGTGCACATACACTGCTGGCCAAAATTTTAAGGCCAATGAACACAAAGAAAAAAGATGCATTTTGCATTGTTAGACTCAACTATTTATTTGAGTAGAGCTTCAAAAGGTGAAAATAAGAAAACGGAAAATAAAAATAAAAAACGTTTTTAACATTTAATAGGGAAAATGTGAACACTATGAAATTAGCCTAAATACTAGCTGGTTAAAAGTTTAAAATCATACCATAAAGAAGTCCTAAACAGGATAGCAAATGCCCAACAAGAGGTCTCAGTTGTGAGTTGCACAGCGGTCATTGAGAATAACTGCAAACATTTGCTTTGGCATGGTCAATATAAGTGTTTGCAGAAGGCTGACTGGAATGTTATTCCAAGTGATAAAGATGGCTTCATGAAGATCATGCACTGTTTGGAATTGACATTCCTTTCCATAGACTTCCCTAGCCATCCACCCCCAAACATTTTCAATGGGGTTTAGTTTGGGCGAACACGCTGGAGGGTTCAAAAGAATCACGTTATTCGCCATGAAAAAGTCCTTTGTCCTGTGGGCATTGTGGATTTCAGCATTGTCCTGCTGAAAGACCCAGTCATTTCCACACAAACAAGGGCCTTCAGGCAATAAGGATACTCTCTCCAACATGTCAATCTAACCAGCTTCTGTTTGATGCCCCTGTATAACTTGAAGTTCCATTGTTCCATGGAAGGAGGAAGCACCCTAGATCATGATGGAACCTCCTCTACTGTGTTGTGTAGGAAATGTCTCTGGTGGGATATCCTTATTGTGCCAATAATATTGGAAGCCATCTGGACCATTCATGTTAAATTTTTTCTCATCAGAAAACAAAACCTTCATCCACTTTTCTATGTCCCATGTTGTTTTGTGGTGTGGAAGGTGTAGCCTTTGAAGAAGTTTATGGTCTTTAAAACCTTTTTCTCGCAGATGCCATCTTATTGTTCTTGAGGTGCATTTGCATCCACAAGGGCTTTAATCTAGTTCAACGATCAGTTGGTGTCTTGCCAGACAGCCTGTTTAATCCTCCTGCTGAATGATGAAATTTTCTTGGACCAATCACTTAAATTCTCCTTCCGATCCCTCAGGATCTTTTAAGATATTTTTAACAGCAGTTTTACTATACCCAATTTCACCAGGGATGGCATGTTGAGAGAGACCTTGCTTTTGCATCTTGACAATTCTGCGACATTCAAACTCTCTCAATCTTTTAACCTTTGCTATGTTTTACCCAATGTAACACAGGAGATGTCAGTGGGAGATTTTTACAATGCTAATGCTTGAACACAAATGACTAAATTTCGTTACATGTTTACTGATTAATGCTTTATTTCAGTATGGTCTTAAACTTTTGACTAGCTAGTATTTAGACTAATTTCATAGTGTTTACATTTTTCTTATTAAATGCTAAAGTATTTTTTTATTTTTATTTTTCCTTTTCTTATTTTCATCTTTCAAAGCTCTACGTGGTTGAGTCTAACAACACAAATTGCATATTTTTTCTTTATGACATTGGCCCTAAGATTATTTTTGCCAGCAGTGTATGTAAGTAAGCAATTTAAATATACAACTTTTAAAGTATGCTTACCAAAAAGTAGGGAGACTGATGATACGCTGTGAAACAAGAAGCATCTCACTCTTCAAGCCTCAAACAGATCACTGTGTTCAGTTTTAGTGTCTTTATTACAGTCTGTAGTTATAAGCAACCAGAATGGTTTTAGGTTTAAAAATATTACATGTGATATGAGACTTGGCTATTGTACCTGTTTTTATTAAATAATTGCATGTGCAATGTTATATAGCCTAAATCATTACATATCAGTGAGGAAAAAAACATTTTAAAAATTGATTGTAGAAGGAGTTATTTCTTTCTAGAAAAAGCACTTATTTTATAAAGCTTGCAGTGACATCTTATGTTTGTCTTATTTGTTCATGAGAATTTTTTTTTTGAAAATGGGGCACCCAGAGAAGTATTTTCAAGGTGGGATAAAACGTATGTAGGTGATCAACTTTTAAAGTGCAAGTAAACAGACTAAAAGAATATTTGCTATGTGTACTTAAATGCACACATTTACAATTTTGATAACAATTACTAAAAATAGTTAAACTATGATGTTTACATTGTATATGCAATTTGTTTGTCAAATGTAAGCAAATACTTCTCACTCCTCTGAGCACCAGTGTTTGCGTACATTAAATGAAAATCTACTCGGTAGCAGTTGAATTTTGTGTTATCTATTTGTGAGTGTGTATGTATATATACACATGTATATTTATTTTATTTGAGATAATTTGGTTTTATAGCAAATACTAGTGACTATTTTTTCAGTGCATAACTGAATGTACTTAATAGCATCTATTCACCACAAGCTGAGGTTAATTTCTTGCTTTGGTGTTTTGTGTAGATACTTAGATTTTCAAACTCTCTTTTAAAATGCCATAAACAGATGAGATTGGTGACCAATTTCTCTGTGGAACAGGTTGCCAGTAACATCATGAATTAATCTCCAGCTAATATTTAGTACCCATCAAGCGTATGGGTAAACTGGAAAGAGTTGGGTAAGGTATCTTGCTTAGCATGATAAAGTCAGCCTCAAATTTGCAACCATCTGACTAAGAGTGCAAAGTACAAAACCACTGAGCGAAGCTGTCTTATTTAACTTATTTAAGGTGTGGTATTTCTGTTAAGACTTAACTTGAAGGATCTAGAGCTAAAGATGTGATGCTGCTGAACATATTACACACTTTCATTACGTAGTTGTTGTGCAATTAACTCTTGGTTTTTTAATTTAATTTATGAGCCAGAAAGCATGCTAAGTGGCTGTCTTCTTCTTTTTTAGTGGTTCAGTCTCAAGCATAGTTATATCTGGATCTTAGAGGTCTTTAATCTGATCATTTTGCCCACAGGTACTGTTCAGGTTAAATTCCAATTCAAAATCAGTATTTAGGTGAAAATAACAGACTTAAATATTATAAAAGTATTTTCTTTTTAGAAAATAAACATATATTAATTTATTGCACACAAAATTATTACTTTATTTTTTTGGACTAGATAATGATATGAGATATGTTTATGATTTTTTTTTCTTCACTTCCTAATAGTGCATAGACAATGTACACTTCAATGACCTTTTCCATGGAACCATGAGTGACTTTTCATCTGTAACAATGCCTCACTCAGTCAGGTAAAACATTCTACTTTCTTGAATCATGCTTATTTTACATGAACTTTCCATTGACCTCACAAAATATCAAACAGGCAACAATTTACCAAATAAAAGTTAGTTTTTTTTCATTTCCAAAATGTTTGTTATTGATTTAGATCTGAGTCTCAGATTTTACTCAAAAGTTATTGGCACAGTGCTTCATTATAGTGAATGAGAATTGATTGTCTGTAATTACGTCTTATGCTGATGAAATGTAATTTGAAAAACATGCACTGTATTTCAGTGAAGTAATGGTAGCCTGTTTTATTCAGATTGAGGTCATTATTACTTCTGTCACTGAAGGTGTTATGTTTTAACTTGTTTGTGTATGTGTTTGTCAGCAAGATTTTTCTAAAATATCTAAATGGATTTGGGCAAAAGTTGATATACATTTAGACTGTGATATAACTTAGAAATGATGAGTTTTGCAAAGACAAAGGCCACAAGAATAAAATAATAAAGGGCCCAGTTTCATGTTATTTCTTTATAACAGTCAAAAAGGATTAGTTTGATGAAAGTTAGTGGATATATGTAGCATATTATTCCACAGTGTTCGGCTAAAAGTGGTCAATGTCTGTTGATAACAATAGATGTTTAGTTGAATATGACTAACCTGCATGTACTACTCTACTGAGTGTCCCTCCAGTTTATTATATATGGACACATTTTTATTTTTAGTTGAATATGACCAACTTGTATGTGCTTTACTGAGTATCTCTCCAGTTTATTATGCCTTACTCAATGTGACAAAATTTTATGAAAAGGCCTATTTTGAAAAAAAAAGTAATATTAGAGTTTACTTACCAGCATTATTGTAACAAAATTACAGTTTATTTATTTAATATTGGTCATTATACTTAAAAATAATTTTTCAAAGGTGATTTGAATAGTTTCACTGTATTTATAAAGTTAGTGAAGTCACAAGTTTAAATAAAGTTCATTTTTATTAACAATGTCAGATTTTTATTAAATCTTGTAAATTCATTCTGCCTTCAAAAATGTATAGAACCCAGATACTTGTTTCCCGTGAAGTTAAATTAATTTATAGCTGTTAATAAACCATATTGTTTGTTCTTTACTATTTTTTTAAGATGCAAAACTATGCATTTATCATAACTGTTTTAAGTTCTGCTTTTAGAAAAATTAGAGTGGATTTTAAATAGCAGTTTGAATCTTGAAGTTTTAAGAAACTGTTAAGGTCGTTACTATATTCCTTAAACTATTGTTGAATGAAACTAATCTCTAGTTGCTTTTGGTTTTAACTATTATATTGTCTCTGCTTTTCATCTAAACACATGACATTACTGTGCTTGATATATGAAATATGAAGGATGAAGCATATTTTTCACCAGTATAGATAAGTGCATAAAAGTTATAAAATCAATTTATGTGAGATCCTGTGTTAATTAATAGGAATGATCCAAGGCTCTACAAAGATGACGTGGATATCAGATTTAGTCGCACACTTAACTCCTGCAAAGTTCCTCAGGTTTGTGTATAATAAAATCTTTAATTCATTTGACATCTTCTATTTCTTGATTTTGAATTCTGTTATAGCATGTCAACTTTGATGCTACAGTTCTTCTCAATGGTATTTAATTTCACATAATTCATTAACATTACTTTCATTATTCAGTATTTGATTTTAGTGTTGCTAATGAGTTTCTTCTTAGCATTTGAAATTCCAGATCCAAATTATTTCAGTTTTTCAATTATTAACTCAGGTGCCACTTCAGAATTAGGTTCAATACAAACCTGGAATTATTCCACTAATACAGTTCTGCAGCTCTGTTATAATAATAGATACTATCAATGTACCTTTTGGGCTGTTAATGAGATTCTTACTTTATTTACAATATCTGTCCTTATAGATACGTTATGCTAGTCCTGAACGATTATTTGAGAGATTGACTGACTTGCGGTTTTTGAGCATAGATTTTCTAAATACATTCCTTCTCACATACCGGGTGTTCACTGATGCTGTTACTGTCCTAGAAGCTCTCAAAAAAGTTCATTACAGTCCAGAATTCCAGTTGAGTGCCCTTGGATCATCACTTTTAGATTCTTCAGGGTAAAAGTCTCAAATATTTTCTTCTATCCAAATTGTTGTGTGTGAGAAATAAGGGTTTTTGATTACTTATTAGAAGTTTCATTACTCTTTTTCTTTTTTAACATAGACTAAATTGTTTTGTGTATGTGTGCATTTGTAATATTTTATGTAAAATTTATCTACTTAAATACAGGGTGGTTGCTAGATAAGCGGAAAATTTGTCAAACAGCTATTTATTTTTACAAAGAATAACTTTCACAAAGTTTTTTAAAGGCATATGTTATATTACACTCATAGATGCTCAAAATGCATTTTGTGATATTAAAATCATGCATTTTATTCATGATGTAAAGAAATCAAAATAGAAATGAGTAAGCACGCATTTTATTCATGATCTCATCTGACCCTCAAATTTTCCACTTTTCTAGTGACCACCCTGTATGAAAATGTTACTTGATTTTTCTCAAGACCAGGTTTTTGGAAAACAACCCGACTTAAACAAGTATTACTATTTTGAGAAAAATAAATTGCATGTCATAATTCACTGGTCTTGAATACTTATATGAAGACACTGAACTATGTGTAATGTAACATATGTAAACTTAGTGAATATAATTTGCTCCATATATCTATATCAAACCTTAAATTTACAGTTTCTTTTCATTCTCAGGTCATTGGAAGTTCTATCTGGAATGCAGACAGATGGACAGGCTGACTTAGGCATGCTTTATCCTGACTATGATTACACTAGGCGTATTAGTACGAGTAGCATGATCTCGGATATCAGTGAAACCCGTGATCGAGAGCAAAGCATTGCTGGAACTGATGCTTTGATGCACATTCATCAGGCTCAACAGCTACAAGCAGCCAAAAGTCAACAACATTGGCGTCTAAGCTACAGAAAGTGTATGTATTTCACAAGTGTGCAAAATTGAATTGATGTTTGTTTTTTAATGGTTATTTTTATAGTCAGAATATAACTTGTCACAGCTTTTGAGGGAAAAAAGTGGAATGAATGTGACAAGAGACTAGGTAGTTTTAATATTTGCTTACATCTTAATTGTTTTCTTTTAAAAATATTATTTAAACTAGATATTGAAAATTTCCACTTTTGGGTGGGTTACAAGAATTGTTTTTTTCAGTATTTTTGTACTGTTTATAACTTTATTTACTTTAAAACTTGAAAAGCTAGACAATAGTATTTCTACAGCACTTGTTATGGTACATTAATTTACAGAAACAAACAGATTCGGAACTCAATAGAAATTATTACTGTCCTACGTTTTAAACAAATTTTATGGGAATATTTTGTTTTCTATATTATAACTTTAACAGAATTTTAGAAAAATAAAATTATGCCAAATGGACGTACTGATGGATTGTTAGGCTTAGTTACATAATAGTTTTGCTCTTTATCACTTCTATATTTTAATTTATTAATAAATCAGTCTTTTTATTTTTGTTGTGTAATATAACCAAAAACACGGACACCATACTAAAATCAGTGTAAACTTATTTTATTACTAATTCTTCAAATACTTTTTTTTTCCATTTCTTACAATTTACACAGTTTTCAAGTTTTGCAACTACAAAAGTGATCTATCTAGCAAACCACTTAGCAGAAAAATGGTTTTAAAAAAATGACTATTTTATAATAAAATTTTATCAATAATCATGGTTTTTTTTTTTTTAGAACATTTACCTAAAACAGCACTTTGTTCTAAGATTTGGCAATATTATTTTCCCTAAGCATGTATATCAGTTAAATAATATGAAATAATTTAATGTCAACATATTCATAGCTCATGACATTTAACAGTTTTGCTCTTCTTCAAAGACTATGGTGTTCCATCATCATAACTAGCCTTATGATGAAGCAAATTAGGCTGTTGCTTTGAGCCCATTGTTTTGGGATGATTTGTGCTTAATATTTTTGAAATTCATTAAAATGTTTTAAGTGATATGACTAATTTAAAGTAATATAATTTGATTATGTATGCTGAAGTTGATATGATAAGGTTGTAAAGTGTAGAAGAGTCTAACAAAAAAAAAATACATGTGGGCTAGTACCTTTTTTTACCTGTCAGTAAGTACGTGCAGTGATACTGTAACATCATATGTTTTTGGAAAATTATTTGATTTGTAAAAGTCTGCTACAAACTACTCTGCCTTTGGATTTTGCAAACTCTGTCGTCACATTTTATAATATTAAATCAGTAAAATTTCACAGTAAATTTTCATGTGTCTTGTAATATTGCATTTTCTTTGGTTATATCAGTATGCTGTAAATATAATTATTATTATTATTATTTTTTTCCCACATCTAAGAAAATTAGTTGCAGTATAATGACAAAAGTGTTGTAGCACATTTCTGTTTCTATATTTTTAAGTGTATTGTAATTACATTGGAAAATTATCTTTAAATTGTTTGTGGAGCATTCTAATAAGGTATCAGAAAGTGTAAATTCAAATTTGTTATTTATCTCATTATTAAAGAAAAAATACTTCTGAAATTTTGTTCATTTTGTTCTTTTTTATTTCATTAATAAAGAAATTAAGGAAAATGTGATTAACAAAAGTTTCAATTTTCACTGTCACAGTTGAGGAGGAACAAAAAGAACAGAGTTTAAAACGGATTCGAGAGACATCACCTTTGTCACCGAGCCCTGAATCCTTGTCAGTACCAGTTCCCCCACCTCCTACTCCAGAACCGTCTCCTACGTCTTTAGGTGGAAGCCAAATGGTACAAGCTAAAGGTCAGAAAAGTGAAGAAAGTGCAGGGATATCACGACTAACAGTTCCTGGATCTAGTGCAAAAACGTTGCAGCCATCTGATAAATTACCATATGAAACAACAACTGCTAACATTTCAGTAAATTTAAGCAGTGTCATTAGCACTCTGGCACGTGCAGGCTCTGATTCACCAAAACCTAGTCCAGTCAGGTAATAACCTGATTAAAAAAAGTGCTTTTTTTATTGTTTAATGAGTATGTGTTATGTGTAATGCAACTGTGTATTATCTTCATTTTGTTTAATATTATTTTGTTGGTTCAATATTACTTCAGAAAGTCTGCACCACACCGCCTCCCTTCTGAAGAAAGTACAACAAAAACACCAGAAGGTACCCCACCTCAGACTCCGCCACCCTCTAGTCATTTGTCTTCTTTAACCTCTTCAGGTTTACCCTCCTTTACTACTCGCTTCCAGTCTGAAAAGTCACCACGGCCACTTCATCCACCTGTACATCCCAGCCAATCAGCTCCCAATGTTATAAGTTACCTGAGAATTAGAGGAGGTAGGTAAACAAGTTGTATTTTGATGATTGTTATTTATTGCACTCTTATTTAATATGCTGTATTATGTAAAATGTACAGACATGAAAAAATAAATATCAGATCATGTTTTTAACTTGTGTAGTTAAACATTTTTAACTAAATTCTTATATTACTTTGAAACTAGAAATGTTGATTAATCTATAGAATAGACAACTATCTTTCAAGTTGTAGTCAAATCAGTGCAAGCTGTGATAAAATTATTTAAGAATATCTTTTTAAACATGTTTAGCTGAATAATTGAAACTTGTTTTCAATCTCTAGTTTTAAAGTCAGAGACTTAAACTGCATAATTACATCTGTATTTCAACATATTTTACTTTATATTTCCCTTTTGAGTTTAGTTTTATAATATGAGAAATGGTATCATAAAAAACTATATTTATTCCACAAACATTAATTTTTTCCATTGTTATGACCTTAGTTTTACAGTGTCTAATTATATTGATTAGAAAGTATTTCTAAAGTTGCTCTTGCTTGTCAGTAGGACTTTGGTCAGAAGTTTGTTTGTCTACCTCAGAACTTGAAGATAATTCAGATTATTATAGGGAATAAACCTGGGTAATTTGTGGCATTTGCTAATCGGTTAGTTAACTACCTCATTAATCGGTTATGTTTGATTAATCAGTTATTACCCTGTTCCCCAAATCATGATATATATATATACAAGCAAAAAGGAAATGTTGCCAGCAGATGCTACCAACTCGTTGCCTTCAGTCAAAAGCTGAAATTTAGTGACAGTTGCATATAGCTCTAGAAGTTTTTCTATGACAAAGACAAAGTTACCATATTTGGCAGCTGTTGGAACTTAACTAAATACTCAAGTCACCAAAACTAAACAAACTTGTAGCTTTTTTGCTCCTTGATAAACAAATAATAATTACAGGAGAATTTTGATTACTTAGATAGTTGGAATGATTAGAAACTCTTATTTTAATTTGATATTTTTTGTAACAGTTGATTTAATTATAATTTCAGTTTATCAATTGTTGGAGTAACTGAAAGGAGTAATATTTAGAAACATTAATTTTGATTAAATTGTAACATTGAATATTTCGCAAGTTTACACGACACTTATCAACGTGTTTGATGTTCCTATAGAGACTGATTACGTGGTTAACTCTTCCAGTTGTGTTAGTGAATTACAGGGTGGTACCTTTAGCGGTAGCTGTGTATTGAATGTCTAGTGTGTACGATGTAAGAAAAGAGCTATAGTAGAAAAAGTACAAAACATAAGATGTATACTAATACTAATAATTTTAATGTTGAAAAGGGAATGCTAATGCTACTGTCTCGTCAAGGCATGTGTTTAAATAATGAACATTGTTGTTAAACAGAATGTAAGTTTTGTTGTAGTTAAAGGTTTATGTTTAGTTTATAATGGAATTGTTAGTGTTTCTGTATTGTTTTGTTGTTTGTTTGTTTTTATACTAATTACATTTGTGTAATAACAGTATAATATTTAAAAGATAGACTGTTAATCTGCTTGAAATGGCAACTGTTAAATAAAAATTGTGTTAGTCATGTCAGTTTCAGCTCTTTAAATTGACCTCAGTAGCTTGCATAGCAATGTAAAATTATTCTGTACAGCTACACGAGTATTGTATGTGCCATCAGATGCGTACGTAAAGAATATGCATGTATTTTTTATTTAAAACAAAAATTTTTTTTGTATGACATATTTTAAAACTATATATTAATGTTTTATTTCATTTATGTGTATTGCTTGTAAAATAAAAGGATTTTCAATCAAATATATGAACTGGTGGTTAGGGTAGCATCACCAATATATAATATTTATTCTGTAAATATTGATCTCATCAGTTTTTAGAATCTGAGCTTTATAATTAAAATATCTATAGATTTTAAAATTTAAGTAAGTTATCCAAAAATTACAGTACAGAATTAGTGATCATTAGATTAATTTTAAGTGATTTGTTATTGTAGAAGAATAGATAATTACTGTACACATGCACAAACACTTGAATGTACACTAAATCCATTATATGATAATTACTCTAATGTGTTGACCTTTTTACAAATTGCAAAATATGCATAAACTTGAAATATTATGTGTAAAATTGTAACTTTTAATAACTTCAAAAGTAAACTAATGAAGTCAAAATATATATTTCTTAATATGACTGACACTGCACCATTGCTGACATACTCAAGTACAGTACTTTCATAGTGTAATAAGTTCATTTTAGGATAGCTGAGTGGAAAATCTAGCACCAAGTGAATAATTTAGACATGAGAAACTATTGCTGATATCAGTTTTAGAATATTTTACAAATGATATGTTGGCTTTTCTTGAGATACTGAACCCAATTTGATATCAAATTAGAATAAGAAAGCATAAAATAAAAGGATTTTCAATTAAATATACTCCAGTAATTCTGGTAACATCATCACTAAATTATACAAATTGGTACTGTTAAAGGTATCGGCCTTTTTTCACAATCTACTAATGTGTTCCAAACTTTCAGAGGTCAAAATCTACCCTTCATACAACCCTATCAATAATATTATTTTTAGACTGGACTCTCAGAAAAAAAAATCTGTAAACTATTGATTTTATGAATAATCATCTTTTAAGTAAACTTATATTTTAATTCTTTGTAACAATTTCATCTGTATCAGAGCAGACAATTTCAAAAATGTTATCTGGAAATTGGGGACATTTGTTTACAAGGATGGTTTTTAAACTTTTGTTTTTCACTAATGTTTTAAAAAATTTTCAAAGAGCCTACGTAAATATTATATTTTTATATTATACAAGGAATATTTGAAGTATTAGAAGTTAGGTTATTGCTTTGAAAATAAAACATTCTCTCTTAATAAACAATTTTAATTTGAAAGTGTGATCGATAAAGTTAACTACTATTTTCACTGTCAACTAATCATCAGTTTCACTGCTGTCATGAATCTCGTTTAAATTTCCAAGTGATTATGAAAGTGGACTGTGTTAAAATGAAAATATGTTCGACAAAAGTAGAGAGGTATTTAAGAAAAAGGAGGCATTTGACTTGAACACTTCCTACAGCTAAGATTTGGGATTAGAAATTAGGAATAATGTACACAAGATGTTTAAAAACTTTCATTCTTGATAAAACAAAAAATTTAGGCATTCAGTTAGTATTCAAACAAAATGTTAATGTGTTAATATATAAGAAAAAATAGGTATTTACATCAAGAGAATTGAGGACTTGATATACAACTATTTAATTTTAATTTCACTTTGTGGATTTTAAGTGGAATCTATGGTAATAGGGAAAATGTTGTTTTTTTATGTCTATCTGTAGCAAGGTATTGAGTAATTATTTTCTCTGCCATTCTGAGATCAGTTGCAACTAAATGTATTTTTTGCTGTAATTTTTTATTAACCTTTAGCTTTAATTACTGTTAAGCTATTTCAATGGTATCTGAAATTGTTTTAATGTGTGTTGTTAACATCTTTTGTGGATGAGGTGTTTTTTTTGTGGATAAATGGTAATTACTGGTATATAAGTAGGAAAATAAGCTTATACTGAAACTGTAAATTGAAATATAAATATTATAATGTACTGAGAAATAAATTAATCCCATATACAGTTTGTATTGTATAAGTATTTATTTTAGAAATATTATGCAAAATAATTTATCTTTTTAATCATTAAACACTTCTTTCACTTGGAAGTTTTCATTAGTACCTGTTATAACAAATCATTAATACATGTAGTTTTTGTATGAGATTATTGGAATAATGCGATATGGTAATTCCAAAGTGTTGGTAACTATTATCAGAGAGTAATGTATTGCAACAAAATCCTTTGAAGAGTAATTTATCAAAATTGTGCAAATCAGTGTTGGAATAAAACTAGTTTTTTTTAAATTCAGTGTATATTTAATGAAATTAGTTTCTATGAGAGTGAAAAACAAGTCCTGCACTGTTTACTTATTCTTTTCTTTAGACTTATCTAATTTATTAGCTGAAACTCTTTTTTGAGTTAACATGTTCAACATTTTCATACCATGTTTAGCTGTAGGGAAAAGAGGAAGTAGTGACACTGATAGCACTAGTCCATCTGTGACACCTCGAGGCAGCTTTCAACTAGATTCGTCAATTTTGTCTAGTCCAAGAGGTAGTTTTCAGTTTCCAGATTCTCCACAACACAGTAGTAAGGCAGGTGTTGTCATTACTTCATCACGCTCATCCACTCGAAGGTAAAACTTTTTATCAACCATGTCTCTGGTTGTAGTGTTTAGACATCTGTTGCAATGATTTGTATAAAACTTTTTTTTATCATAATATTTAAATAGAAAAAAGATGAAAAGGTGGACAAAAACAAAGTGCCCCCCTCAAAAATGTTTTTAATTTTTTAAATCCTGTATTATTATATAGCAGAAAAATATGTAAGAAAACTGTTTTGATAATGCACTTGATGAGCTCTGTTCAAATGTGATCTTGAATCTTAATTTTAGCATTGGTTTTCTCAAATATCTTAACTTTTCATAATTTTAGTTTTATATTCTTAACAAAGTGTCATGCACATGCTGTAGTTTCTTAGATCTAGTTAGCTTACAGAGTGATCAAATACATTTCTCACTTATCAATACTTTCCAGTTATGTAAAGCATCACCATAATGATGTATTATTTGATAGGATTATGGTTGATTATATTTCATTCAGAACTCGAGATGAGTTGATTTATCCTGATGGCTCTGCATTTTTTACTAGATGGGTCAATTTATCCTGGATGCTTTACATCATTATTGCCCCTTCAGGGAGATACAGTAATCCAAGAAACTTTTTAAAGAAATGATAATATATTTCTAAACTTAGAACTTTTGGCTTTGAATATTGGTTGGATAAATTCTATATATAGTAATGGTAATTTTCATTCCTACCTTTGCAAGACTGAGATGTGATACAAAGGTTGTATTCAGGTTCTAAAAAATGGGCACTATTAATGCATGGTTAATGATATGTCCAGTATTTCTGTTTTGATCATGGTAACAGACAAGATAATAAAAAGTGTACACAAGCCTTTCATTCAAATACAGATAGTCTGTTAACAGTTCAGGCTAGACATCAGTTGGTGTTTTGAATACTTGGCTTACTATCTGTACAGACTGTCATCAGATATATGAGAAAACTGACAGAAAAAGCAAAGAACCTCAATTGACAGTGTTTGTATTATATGAAATATAAGAACTTCTGTCTATATGTCCATTCAAGACATAAGTTGACATAAATAGAAACCCTAGTTTTTCATTTTTATTAGAAATTTTAGGATGGTTATCCTTAAGGAAGAAGAGAGAATCATGAGAGATGTGTGCACTTTATTTGTTTGTCTATTCAAAATTTTATGGTTTCTAATTAAATATTTTTTAGTTCAATACTTGTATAAATATTTTTATCATATCATCACCTTTAAACTATTTTAATGAAAAATAAAAGACAAAGCCTAAATGCTATTAGATTTATAATAATCTGTTAAATATAATGCATATTTGAAGTAACTACTACTAAATGTATTAACTCCAATGAAAACTCAGTTTGTTTCTTTGAATAAAAATCTGTAAACAACAGAGTATATCCTTTTGTGTTTCAACTCATTAACTCATATGGACGTTGTCAGGAATATCCAGGATTCTTATGTAGTTATATTTGAAAGCATAAGAAATTAATTGTGTGAAAAAATGTAGGTAAAATTTATTTACTTAACTGGTATAGTATCGCAATGATTCAATTTATGATTTAGTAAAAAACATTATGGAGTAACTTAATAAGAATTACATGGAAAATCTCCACAACATTCTCAGAAAAAAGTATTGTCTATTATCACTTGGATGAATGATTGCCATACAGAAATTACAATCACTGTTATTTAAGGACAGATTTAACAACTATTTTGATTGGTAAAGTGAGAGAATCTTGAAGTACTTGAACTGTCAAAATTTCCTACAAGTCAATTTATACAAGTTTTATTTTAATATTGTAATTGTAGCTGCTTGTTTTCAAAGCTTGTATTTGATTGTCCACATGTTTGTATTGTTTAATGTAGTAACTAATTCTTTTATTGTGATATTTGTTTTCTTATTTTGTCCATTGTAGTTGTTTATGTGTATCTTAGCACATAAATTGTAGCTGTTTTATTGATTTAAGAATTTGGTATTTCATTGAGCATTTTGTTATACACTTTTAAGTTTTTATTGTTATTTTTGATTTGGGTTTGTTGTTAACAGTTTGAGTTGTGTCTGTTCATGCATGTATTTGTTAGAGTTTTACTGAAAAAAAAAATTTTCTGCTTGTTCTTAAGCAAATTATTCGAGGTTACATGTATGTCCACTTGCCTTTTTTAAGACAGTTTTTCTGTGTTTCATTGTTTTAGTAATGTTATTGATTTTTAGTTGCTAGTTTGTTTTGATGTTGTGACTTGTATGTTCGTGTAAGAGTTTTTCAATGTGGTGATTCCAGATCTACAATGGTTAGTAACCATACATATTTCACAAGGTCCGGCACGGCATCGGCAGCTGCTGCTTTTGCTGCAGCAACAGCAGGCTCTAGTAATCCTCCCGACCCTTTATCACAACCTGGATCTCGAATAAGTAGTAGGCTTCCTAGTGCAGGTGAGACTCACTTTTTATCAGTATTATATATAAACACGTATATGAACTTCCATTTGTTCATTTTTTAGTTTTTTCTTTTGTTTTTTTCTGTTCTGAATGGATAACTATATTCATGTTTGTTTTTTTTTGTTAAACTGTATATTTCAAAGCTTTTGCTTTCAAAGGTTCCGTTTCTGATAGTGGGAGGTTTGATAAAAGTTAAAAGCATTATATTTATTCATTTTCTGACATATTGCTTAACAGAAATGCATGTTTAAATACCATACAAATGCAGCTTTCCATGTGACTGTGATTATTCCATCGTCTCGTGGTCTTGTTAGTGAATTTAACGATTTGTTCATTTTTATTTTTTTCTCATAACTAAAACTTTCTTAGATGTACAGTTTTCTTCTAAGGAAATTTATTTAAAATGTCTGTAGTACTAAATAGGAATTTTTACCATTTCAATCATATTGTTTTTTTCAGGTTCAAATAATAATAGGTAATTTGTTTTAAGCACTTTATTTAAATGTTTAATATGATTACATTGCTTTATAAAGTTGTAATTTACATTATTAACCTTAACTTAATGGTGCTAACCTGAGTATACATCTCTCTCTTTTTCAATCAGATATTAATCCTGATTATTCATTTGTAACTGGAGCATGTATTAATATTTTAAACTGAGAGCAAACTTTTTTTAGTATACTTTTCAACACTTATATTAGAAAGTGATATTTGTGATAGTATTACATCTAAATCTATGGAATCTTATTTTTTGTCTTATAATCCATGAACATTATAAAGGCAATGGTATGTTTATCTAGAAATTAAAATGTTCAACTCTGGATCTTATTGTCAGAGTTTGAATACTATAATATACCAAATCACCATGAGCAATTTTTGTCATAATCTCAACTGAAGATAATAATAGATCTATAAGCTTTACAAAGAAAGTGCCTATTTAAATTTAAAATAAAAAAACTAACAGAATAGCAAAATGAAGTTGTGTTTAAAGTACTTCCAGAATATAGAAAATTAAATGATGTTTACAATGTATCTCAGAACTTCATTTTATACTTATTGTTTATATGCTTTTATTTAATTGTCAGTGAAGGATTATGTACAATTGGATAGATTGCCACATTTATTATTTTCATGTAAATACTCAGTTGGACCAGATCTGAAAATACCGAATGCCAAAGAAAAACGGGAGTCCATGATTAGTACAGCTGCCACTATGAGAGTACTAAATGTTCTTAGACACTGGGTATCTAAACACTCTCAGGTAAAGTGTAATTGTAACAGTTTGACTTTAAATATTTTTTGACTTTAGGATCTAAACATTCTCAGGTGAACTTATAATAGTGTTACACCTAAAGCTATAGAATTTTCTTTTTTATGACTCATGAACATTATGAAGAAAGTGGGGTTTTCAGTAATTAATATGTTCATCTGAATATCTTGAGTTTAAATACTACTGTATTCTAAATCACCGTGAGCACTAGTTATCACAGTCTCAACTGTAGATGAGAACAGATCTATCTACCAAAATAAGCTTTACAAAGTATATAATATGCTTAACCTTGGTTATTCAAGTGTTATAAATTAAAATAAACATTCTTGTTTGAAATTAGTTATAATAACTGTTGCTTCCAACTAAATCACTACAGTAATGGTAGTGTTGCATTTCTGATAACTCTTGTTTTCCTGTCTTAAGTAAATACTACGTTCTCAAAATTGTACATATGTTGTTGAACCTAAAAATTTCTTGATGAGTAATCTACAAGTAGAGATGTACATGTATATTATAGTAAATTATGCACTAAAAAAATAGACACCAAATGCTGTTTTTCTTCTCTAAATAATTAAAAGATGAAATTAAATACTGTTTATAATTTTTATGATCATCAAATATCATTATTTTGTATCATCTTAAATTTATATCTGATTGGTCAACTTACCTTCATGTATTTTTATCTCTAAATATTGTACTTGTTTCTCTTATCAGTGTTTAATTTACAAATTAAAATATTTTTGTTTCTTCGACTATAATTGTTAAAATTATTTTGAAATTTTATACACACACCATACACACAAATAAATGTAAATAAATGTGTGTATACACTTCATAAAGAGATCTTTTAATGAATAGTTTGGTTTTATTAATTAAATCTCTATTTTGTTTATTAATGTCTTAAAATTCATTGTAATTATAATTCTGTTTCTAAACTGTTTTTTGCAGCTATTTCAGTATGTTCCATATTTGATTTTGTTTCCAAACATTACACCAGCATGTTGTCTTACTAAGTTGTAGTATTTTTGGAATTTTATCAATAGCTCTTTTCAAGTGTATTTATTAGTAAAACAGTTATAATTGTTACATACATAGAGATTGAATACATTTCTATTTTCTCAGGATTTTGAAAATGATCCCAAACTTCTGCAACAAACAACAGAATTTCTTGAGGAACTCATTCACAATTCAAACCTGTTGCCAGCTGAGCACAAGGCTGCTGCACAGATCTTACAAATGATAACCTCAGAAGAACAAGAGAAAACCAAAGTGGACCTAGATATGCTCTTGGCTCCACCGTTGGTGAGAAAAACAAAATTATATGTGTATTGTATTTAAATTCCTAGGTCTTTGTTTTAATACCCAAAAGTTGGTCTAGAGTGAGAGAAGGAAGATGCAGAGAAATGGAGCAAGCCTTAGTAACTAATTTCTAACCCTAAACTAGATCACTCAGCTCATTTTGTAAGTCATTTGGGAAATATTTTTGTTAATTCATAAATTATCTAGTATTCTATAAACTTTCTGTAGATAATCTTTAAAAAATAAAAAGGGAGGATAGGTAGTTGACAAAAAGAAATTTTATGCTAATGAAATTTATATATTTTTCAAAACCTTTTTGAGTTAAAAGACATAAAATAATTGACTATTAGTAAAATGTGAACAGTATAAAACTAGGTTTTATTGTAAGAACCTTTTGTAATTAACTATCTTTTTCAAAAGAAATTTTAAAACTGTAGATGTTTGTTTTGTTGTAATACCTAAGGTGGGGATGAATAGTCTTTGTAATATTGTATCATACTAAAACTGATAAATTTCACCACGTTCCTCTTTAGTACTTGCAAGTATAGATTCATAGTAAGAAGAGTATGTAACAACATATTATCTGTATTATATTATGAACACTGCTGCTGAATAAACTTGTCACTCAATACAAGATACTATCAGGTCAACTGGGCTGCAACATTAAATGTCTTAGTTGAAATGCATTTTTGATTAGTCATTTATGAGATATCAGTTTTATGATATACTTATCTGTTGATTGAGTTTCACATATTAGTAGGTAATAGCTGTGTTATCCTAGCACACAAAAGAAGCGAAGCATTACAGGAATGTTTTGTGATATGTAAGATAACTAGGATGTCTCGTATTTCAATGTTTGTTTATAACATAAGTTGTGCAGTTTGTTTACTGTTAGTAATAATGGAACCCAATTTCTTTATTCAGTTTATCTAACCTAGTTTGTTAGCTAGATTTTAAATGGACATTCTACTTATGTTTTTCATGGTCAGACTCCAAGTAAGGAAACAGTAGAGAGTTTGTCAGCTCTAGAACTTGCAGAAGGTATGACCTATCTTGATCACCAAATCTTTGTTGCCATCAGAAGCGAGTAAGTTACTTTTCAAAACATTTGTAATTATTTTCAAGAGGAATGCATCCTTTTAAAAATACATTGTATTTTCCACTTGTGAGAATGTCATTTGATATATACAGCTTAAAAATATTATTTGCATACATTTTTTTTTTATTCATTGGGTAGCTGATTTTATATATAACATTTGAATATTTTTGAGAGTGGTAAACAAAAGTCTTTATTTATTTAACCCTTTTGCAGTGGGTTGAGGTTCTTAGGCTTATGTCATCACATTTCTTGAAATACATTCAAAATTGTATTGAACTACCATTTCATGAATTTATGTTGATAAATTTTGAATCAAATTGTAGATCATAATCCAGACTAATATTATGTATGAGTTAATTTCTTAATTTAAAAGTAAATATTAAAAGAACACATTTAAATTTATATGTTAGTGAGTTGTGTTACATTGAATGCAACACTGATTTCAAAACACTAAGTTCCTAGTTTTGTACAAATTAAGTACTCAAATTACTAATACTGACAAGCTAAAATATAAAATAAGAACCTCATGTCTTTTTCATTTTGCTGATACATGGCTCGTACTGAATCAAACACTTAGATTAAACAGTTTTATTTTCATGTTATAATATGTAGTCATTCTCCAATAAAAAAAGCATAATGTATATTTGTTTCCTACTTTTTGATGATTGGTTAAGTGACAGACCTCACATAGTTGAAGAGTATAGAAAATAACAAAATATAAAGTCTTACTGAAAACACATTTGCAATGCTTTAAGGAGGTTTTAGAGATTATGTAAATAATATTGAAGATATTTTGGGAAGAAAAATAGTTTATCAATGAAAATACTTTGCATTCAGACAAGTAACGAAACAGACTTTATTTTCATAAACAAATCTTTTGTGAAAATATTTCATTCTAAATTTTATTTTTTTGTATACAAAATACTAAATGTTTACCAAATTTTGTGAAGATACACATGCTGTATCAAAAGTATAGTGCCATTACATAATGTGTGCAAATGTGTAGATGAACTTGTATATTATACTGAGACTGTTGTAAAAGGGTGAAATCAGCTTTGTACTTGAATGTGTAAATCTTATAGTCAGTACATACACTAGCTATAACATTACTGTTCTTTTAATGTATTTTGTTTCTTATGAAGCACAAACAGGCAGGCATGGTCAGGTGCTTAAGGTATTCGACTCTTAACCTGCGGTTGTGGGTTTGAATCCCTGTTGCACCAAACATGCTCACCATTTCAGTCATAAGGGCATTATAATATGATGGTTAATTTCACTATTTTTTGGTAAAAGAGTAGCCCAAGAGTAGGCAGTTGGGTGATGATGACTAGCTGCCTTCCCTCTAGTCTTACACCACTAAATTAGGGACGGCTAGTGTAGATAGCCTTTTTGTAGCTTTGCATGAAATTCAAAACAAACAAACAAACAAACAAAATTAAGAGCAAAGCTATGTAATAGAATATCTAAACTGTGTCTACTACAGGTATTGAAGTTTAATTTTTAGAGATACGTCTTCAAGCTGAAAGCTGAGCCACTGTAAAACTATTTTAATGTAATATATATTATAGATAGCTTTATTTATATTGTTTATTTTTCAGTACTGTTGCATAGAAACTGGTTAATGAACCTTGGATATTGAAATATATGATGTATTTGTATGACCTTGCTCTGCTGAGTATGTCAGTTAGATATTTAATGTTTTGGACTTGTGCAAATAATGAACTAACTTCATAGTAATGGTTAAATCCTTTTAGTAGCAGATTTTCTTCATACACAAGTGAAATTTCTTACAGGTCATGTTTGTATCAAAGGAATAACTAAATAAAATAGCTTTAATAAATCAGAAAAAAATATTTTATGCAATTTATTATGTAAATGATACATTTCATTAAAAGTATACCTGGTATGCATGGGACAGATGCGTGAATGGAAAAATAAAGAGGAAAGGGGGATGTCAAAATACAAAATAGTGTATTTGAAGGAAGTAACACTGTTTAAAGATGGACTTGTTTGAACCTTATATTTTCACTGCTTTTTGCTTTTATATAAGTGCATATCCACAACTGAATGAGCTAAAACCTAAATTAGAATAAACAAGTTTTGTATTGTCTGCAATTAAACAGTTTAATAAAATTTCTTAATCATTTTCTTTTGGCCTCTCTCCCTACCCTGGATATACGTTGATAGGTTTCGATACCCATGGTGGGCATAGCACAAGGTAGCCTTTTATGTAGCTTTGCATTTAACTACAAGCAAACAAAAATACCTTAAAAATGAAAATATTTTATTACGTGTAGAGAATCTTAAGTCACCAAAATGTCTTTAAAACATTTTATATTTCTTTTAGCAAAAGTTATAGCATCTATAATTTTGTGGTTATGTTTTTAATGTTCTTATGCTAATCAGTTCTTGTATTTCCAACTGAAATAAATATGTTATTTTACCAAAAAATAAACTTGAACTGTTAATAAAAGTATCAGAAAGTGGTATTGGGACATATATATAAATAATTTATTGTAAGAACTTGTCATAATGTGAAAGAGTTTGTGTTCCACTAATTTTTAGTGTTTGTTATAGCTTTTATATTTTTCGAAATTTCTGAATTGAAACGCAATTTTTGCAGGGTGAGTGTATTGTTAAAGAATGTTCAATTTTCAATATATTCCTGAAATTGAGTTACTTTGCAACTCATGACATAATTGTGCATTAACTGAATATTGACATATTTATGATGTAGTCAAACTTGAACAGTTAGTATTGTTATAAAGATACTTGATATTTTTTGTCTTGATTATAGTGCTCTAAACTCTGGCTTACTATATCATTTGAATGGCACAAAATAGTAATAGAAATAACAAATAATTCCAGAGAATTCCTGTGCCAGGCATGGATGAAAGCTGAGAAGGCCACAAAAGCTCCTCATATTTTGTTGATGACTCGAAGATTCAATGATGTAAGATAGTATTTAACTTGTACCTCTTTTCAGGAAGTTACTTGTAAATTTTGAACATTGAAACTGAACAATATCATTTTTATTTATTACCAAAGTTCTTAGAGTGATTAATTTGCAGAAACTGATACAGTTATTTCATACGAATTGAATATGGGTTGATATAGCTGTGTATAAGATGTTTAAATTTCAATTTTTTTTTATTGTTTGCATTATCTGTAGCTTTTCATCACTAGCTTTAGCATGCTAATAAATCTCAAGATGGCATTTAGCTCTGAATTTTGTCTGTTGCTGAAAATATTAGTTGTGTCATATCAGTTGATAAGTGTTAGAGGTATTGTATAAGTTAAAAGAGTCAATCAGTGTGTTTTCATTAACGTAAGTTTATTTTTGTGGTGATGTAGGTTAGTCGACTAGTTGTTTCAGAAATCATGAGAACACCAGAAATGTCCAGAAGAGTTGCAGTTATTGACAAATGGGCAGCTGTGGCTGACATCTGCCGATGTTTACACAACTTTAATGGAGTCCTCCAAATTTGTGCTGCTTTTATGAATAGTTCAGTGTTTCGACTCAAGAAGACTTGGGAGAAAGTTTCAAAAACAGTAATGCTTAAATCGGATAGTCTCTGTTTTTATTAAACTAATTCTAATATAATTTTTAAATACTGTAAATAAAATTCCTATACCCATTGACCATACTTAATATCTTGCAGCAAAAAATTTTTCATATTGAGAAATCATTCCTTTACACCATTTTAAGTTCAGATGGACTTCCTCATAAAATTTTTTTGAAATTAAAAATTAAAAATAAAATAACAAATACAGCCAGAGAGTATAATAAAAGATGAGAAATAATTTTAAAACTTTTTTTTTCTGTACTTGTTGTTGATAAAGTTGAAATATCTAGGTTATAAAACACAGTTATAAGCTTGAAATGAAAAACAGAAAGAAAAATAATTATGTAAGTTAAAAATATGGTACCCTTTTATTATTTTAATCCCTTTGGCAATACATGAATTCTTACATTCCTAAACAGTTTGTAAAAAGTTTTAATATCCAAAACTTGCCATCTACTGACATTATAGCTATTGTCTGACATCAGCTTTGTCTATTTAAACATTGGTTTTGCATGCTTCAGTCTGTTATACCCTACTTAAATAGCAATATATAATTTGCAAAGATCTCCACTGTGCCCTCCAGTGGTTCAGCGGGATGTCTGCGGACTTGCAGTGCTAAAAACTGGGTTTCAATACTCGTGGTGGGTGTAGCTTTGTACTTAATTCAAAACAGCAACTCTACTGTTATTGATGTGTTCTCTGTCCTGGTACTGCATGCAGCACCTCACTTAGATAATGTAATAAATTTTTCTCAACTAAGCAGTGGTCAAAGTTTTCTCTGACCAAGTGTTGTGTGTTGTCCCATTGTATATTTTGATTTTCACACCATTTTGTGGATTTCAGTGAAGTTAAAAATCTATATATGTAAGTAAATTAGACATGATATTTACTGGTATAAGTTCCTGTCTTACTGTCCTCAGCAAGGCAACTACTACACTTACCCATACTCTTTGTTTGTTATTTAGTGTTTCTCCATGGTAGGGGGGGTACTTTTCTTTGGAGATGTCCATATTTTTATCTGTTGAGACATTTATTTGATCTAGGGTTTTTTCTACTGGGGTATCTGGAGTTGCCTTTTTTTTATTAATTTGGATTCTGTTTCTTGGGCCTTTTTTTTACTACATTGGCTTCTCCTGGGTATAATTTGTATTTGTTTCTTTTCTTCTGTTAGTTATTGGATTTGTGAGGCTTTTACTTGTCTTCTTTAAGTCTGCTCCTCCCTCTTTGGTGGAAGGGGGCTGATATTTTAGTTTTTCTTCCTTCCTGATTTTTCTGACATATAATGGGCAACACAATAGGTGAATGTGATGTTTATTTGAACTGCATTACTATACATATTATAGTCTCCTTACCACCAGGGTTCCCAGTCTTTAATACCAAGGAAAATCCTGTGTTTACAAACTAGTAAAAAGAACCAAAAGCCTCAGTGATACAGTATCTAGTAGGTGTGACACATGTACTTAACATCATATCTGCATTATCTGTGTGATAATCTGTTGGTGGAAATGTGGTTTGGTTATCAAAATCAACACAAAATTAATATTGAATATGTGACATTCCTAATTTGCACTATAAGCTAAGTTTTGATTTACTAATTTACTGTGAGCAGGTTGAAGGGAACTTCTTGTTTGTTAGTTGGATGTAATGATTAATTTTCATATAATATTTATTGTTACTGACTTTCTCTGCATAATAACAGTTATAATTAAGTAGAAAAATATAAAAGTGATAAAATAAAGAAAACACAGATTTAGAGATAAATCATCTTTAAAAAATATGGTAGTAAATTATTTACATGGTAACATTTTAAGTAAGTGCTCTTGTTTTTTAAGTCAGAAGTAAGCCTGTCAGTTATTGACAATTACAAGAATGATTTGAAACATTTTGGTTATTGTCATGTTTGTAATTTTTTTCCATGTTAGTGAATATTTTGGTGTGTTGGAACAATTGATTATTGATATAAATTGTAATTAAGGTGACTTTCCACAATAGCATTATTAACAATGGAGCCTGTATGAACTAGTGATATGAAGTGAATTTGGTGACATCTGATTACCAAAGTGTTTTTAGAAGAAAAAAAAATTGAAAAAATTTGTTTCTAATCTTTAAGACCAAACAGACTGTGGATAAACTACAAACACTGGTGTCTGCTGATGGGAGATTTAGAAACATGAGAGATGCACTTCACAGGTAAATATTTTCATGTTATGTGTATTACATATCTCATGTAATTTTTATGTATGGTTAAAAGAACAGTACTATATCTGTGCTTAATTATTTTCATGTACCAATTAAATGTTGTATCTAATGTTTAAACAACTTTAAGACCAATAAATTCAAGAAATGCCACAAGCGGTAGAATTCTGTTTTTTTCTTTTCATTCAATTTATAAGTATATTAAAAATTATCTTGAAGTAGGACATTGATTATATCATAATAACCGAGTTCATTACATTACATTGATTTGTTGGTATAACCAAGTATTCATGCTGGTGACAACTGTGGCTGTTATCTACATATTATGCTAAACATTCTTTAATAATGTTGTGTTTTTAATACCATTTTCAGAATTTGACAGTAATGAGCTATAAGTGATGCACATTTCTTAATATATTTAGATCCAGTTCCATCATTTCATGATTTGTTTTATAATAATAATTGTGAGTTTGAGCAAATTGATGTTACTCTTATATCCTAAACGATGTTCCATGAAAGTGCTTTCTGATAGTGTTTCATTAAGTCAAGTTTGTGACTCTTTGGTAACCTTCTTGATTTTGAGGCTTTTCCAAACATCTAGTGTGTACTCTTATTTGTTAAGCTACTGATATAGTAAAGTAGATTTTAAAATTTTCAATGTTGAATAAATATTTATGATTGACAAAAAGTAAAATGGAAACTGATATTAGATACACTTGTTGGTAGGTCACTTAAGTTGTACTGCTTGGAGAATGTTGAATCATTAACTTTAACATCTGATCTGTTTGCACTCCTTTAACTATCTTTAATTAAAGCAAGTAAGTTGTTTTATGCAAATAGATGATATTTTATAATGTTTTGCAGGTGTGACCCTCCTTGTATCCCTTACTTAGGAATGTATCTGACAGATCTTTCCTTTATTGAAGAAGGAACCCCAAACTTCACTGATGATGGCTTGTTAAATTTTTCCAAGATGAGGATGGTAATGCTTCAAAACTGAATTTCTGTTTTTCGAGATACTAATTCTTTCTGTAGTGATGATTATCCTTTTATATTTCCTTTTCACAATGTAATTACTTGACAGAATTATATGAACCTTGTTACAAACTTTCTATATAGTAAGTAAATACAAGCTTAAGAATTTCTTATTTGATTTTCTTTTTTAATATTTTGTAAAGTATCAAATTTTAAAAATTTATGTTGCGAAAAAGTGTTTTGAAAAAAATGTTAAAAATACTTTTTTTTATTTTCAATCAGAAAATGCTATTTATGGTTTCAACTTGATATAAATTTACCAATGATTTATTTTCAAATTGTTTATTCAGTGGTGATTATTCAGACCAGCTGCAGTGACAACATAAAAAGAGTAGTAATGAAGAAGTACAATAATAACACCTAACACTGAGAAGGAAAATTGAGAGAAAGAAAACAAAACATGCTAACTGTATTTTTAGTATTTTCAACAGATGATTGTTTCATAGTAAATACAAATTACTATGTTTTGGGATGGTAAAAGAATATTAAAGAAATCAATAAGTGAATAAGTGGGTTCTTTACAGTTAGGACTTCTTAAAGTTGAGCAAAAACTTACACTTAAACATTCCAAACTTAAAGCAAAAAAATAGATGTTACAAAATGACAAGATATAGGTTATAAAATATTTTTGAGTTAATTTGTTCAAATGGTATTAGAATTATATATATATAATTTTTCCTAAATATATAGATTTGAAATACATACGTTTGTACTCAATTTCTGAGAGGTACTCACCAGCCATAATAGGGTTAAGGTATTGGGCTTATGAAACAGTAATATAAATTCTTTTAATGTGTTTCTTTTAAATATTTATCTATATATAATTGTAAAAGGGTGCATTCCCTGATTCAGTCCAGCTGCCATATGTCTTATATTACATTTTTACTAAGTGTGTGGACAAAATACTTCATTACAATTATGACATATCACTTTTTAAGTTTCATGCTCATAAAGTAACAAAACAGTTCAAGCCCATTCATGATGCCAAGAAACCCACTTGAAGTAAAAATCTACTCTTAAAAATAGCTGTGATGGATATTAAAGCTTTAATTAAAATAAAGTGCAGAACAATATTTTGACCTTCTTAGGTCATCTTCAAGTTAACAAAGAAAGTTTGCAACTGATGATGGGAAACCCACTTGAAGTAGAATAACGTATTTTGAAGACTCTTTGTTAACCTTAAGATGATGTAAGAAGGTTGAAACATTATTCTGTATTTTATTTTAATTAAAGTTTTAATATCCATCTCAGTTGTCTTTAGAATACTTTCAAACCAATGTTATAGTTTGTCTAATTTGTGTTGTATTAAAACGTTTATAATTTATATAATTAAAAACTTTATATTTCATTTGATAAAATCAAACCACTGACATCCATCAAAAGAATTTTAGTGCATGAATAAAAAAATCAAACCCATAAGCATATTTAAACCTCGAAATCTGCTTCAAGGTTTTGAAATATGTATTTTGTTTTTACTAGTAAAAATATAATAAACTTGTCAAAAAATAAAAAGAATAGAGATACAGTAGCTGTAAATTTTCAAGCTTCTATAATAGAAGTAATGAATGGTTTTATCTATTGAGACTTCTTTTTAATTGATATAGTGGAACATTTGAGAAAAGAATATATTTATTTACACATGAAGTAAATTATTCATAACTTTAAGTTGTCAGTTTGTTCTGGAGGCATTGTTGTTATTATGGTACCAAGGAAAAGTTAACAGTGTATGCTTGTATAAGCTACAAGTATATACAATATATCAAAATTAACATTACTTGTAGTGCTTTATATGCTCTTATGACATTGTTAATTATTAATTAGTATGTGAATAAAATTTCTTAAATATAAACTTTTATAAGTCATCAGTAATTTCATTCATTTCCTCCAGGTTGCACATGTCATTCGAGAAATTAGACACTTCCAGCAGACTCCATACAAAATTGAAATGAATCCAAAGGTCAGTATGCCAGATTCAGATTGATCAGTTTTTTTTGCCACCATATCAGTAGCTTTATAAAAGTTGACAGTTTTATTTATTTTGTTTCTATCCGTAAACATATTTCTAATAACACTTTATTTATTTAATGACAACTTTTGCCTTTAAATATTTTTATTTTTTAACTTCACAGAATTTTTCTATTTGTTTTACATTAAACACATCTTTCTTTTTTATTTAGATCCGTTTCATTGATTTTGTTCTTTTCTTGAAACGCCAATTACTGTTCTAAATTCCTACAAAGAATAATTGTTCAGGGTTATACAAAAATAATGAAATGTGTATTCTACTACATTTGATTTACTGTGTGTGCAATACTGTGTGACATTAAGGAGAATAAGTAGAAAAATAAATAATTTAATACACCTTTTTTACAGTTGTCTGTAAAATTTAGGAATAAGAGAAATTTATGATTTTAGGGTACGTAAAAAACAAAAGTTACGTCCTTTAATAATGCACATGCTACTATACTAATAATACTTTTACAAGATTTATGTAATTTATAACATACTTTCCTAGCTCAGGAAACTCCATCACTGCTTTGTCTAATTATGCTTTAAAATAAAGATGTATTAGATGAGATAATGGTTGTAAAGATTTATTTTTATCTTTCACAAGCAATATAATTGCATCAACATGCATGTTATAGTGAACACGTTGCTTCAGCCTTCATATTATCACTAACATTAATTTTAAATTACTAAAGAAAGTAAATGTTTGGTACTTTCTTTAACCTTCATCAGTACACATTAAAATAGCCACCTTTCAGTACACCTTTGGTCTATACAGACCCTGTATATATTTAATGATCATAATGTTGAAGCTATGATTTAGGTGTTGAAAAGTTAGCATACTGGCTTCTCATAGCATTGTGCTGATAAACTGTAAGAAAGACTGAGTTCCATAGGTATATAATATGCAACTTATTTTTACAAAATATGAAATTTACTTTTATCTATTTTGTCATATTTAGACAAAACATTGTCATCATTGACAATATCTCTAATGTAGGGCCACTTCTCTACTTCACATCTCACAATTAAAACGAATAAAATTCTGAATGAAGAAACAGATTTCTCGAGCATGTAATACAATACATCAAATTGTATGAAAATGTGCTTGACGTCCAAATGGACCCAAGGGGGTCAAACTACATCAGACTTTGTTTCAAAGCTAAACTAATGCCAAATTTTGGGCAACATGTAAGCAAAACTTATTCAGAGTGAACATAGTGTTTTTCATATCTTTTTACCAGTCATTTTACAAACCCTTATCACACCATACGCTGAGTGTGAAGCGATCAGCACAGACATGGTTTCCACATGCTGTACAGGTTTGACAGACTTTCCTGTCCGCGATTCTTGAACAAGGATAACATCATTTTTTTTGTTGCTGGAACACCTTGACCAGCGTGCTGTCTTGTGTTAAACAATCCTAGATCTACAAAGGCAGATTTGACACATTTCTGAATTTCACGAGGATTCTGGAGTAGGTTATGCACATTACTTCACTTCAGGAGAGATCTAAATATATAATCACTGTTTATCACAAGGGATAATCTTTGTGTGTCTGTACACATAATGCATGATGAAGACACAGAGCTCCAAATCTATATATTGCTTAGGGTCTGTGCAGTTCTTTATTCACAAAAATTATTTGATGGTGGAACATTTAATGTTTTACAGTTTTTGTGTCAGAGGTTGATAAAGTGACAATAGCATTAAAATAAAAAAAATATAACTGGTCAATGAAAAATATTAAAAAAATATTTATTGTCAGGGTCCATGTGGACACCAAGTGTACTGATGAAAGTTAACCAATGAATTAACTCTCTGTATAACCAACCTCATGACCTCTTTGTACTCATTTAGTCTTTATAGATTTAATACTTCAGAATAATATGTATGTTTTCACAAAATGTGACACTATTTCAGTCAGTGTTATGTTTTTAACTTACAAAAATTATCTTTTTAGTGAAGTACTTTTTAATAAAATAAAGATTTGTCCATGAATATATGGAGTATTTGTTTTGAATAGTTTATGTACAAAGTGATTTTAATGATAAAATTAAAAATACTTTTCCTAATCTCAAAAACACAAACTTGTTTCTATAATCCTCGGATCTCCTAAATACTTTTCAAACGTTTTTTCAATGTAAAATTTAATAGTTTATCTGCTATTTTCTCTACCCTTACAACTACTGAAAGCAAATCAAAATATATCTAAATATCCCTTTTTTATTTCTAAAATAACTTCACATTGTGATAAGAAACTACATTTATTTATCCAAAGTAGCTCTAAGTTCATATTTATTGTTTTATTTATAGCTCTTTAAATCACGACTAGTTAATGTCTGTACCATTGTAAGCTGCAAACCACTTAGGATACATGCAGCTCATGGTATGCTATTAAATTCCATTATCCACAAGCTACTATAACAAGTATAAGCAGCTTTTGTGTTGCCTCGTGAAACATTTTTGTTATATTATTATTTTACTTAATCTAGTTCTAACTAACCTAAAATTATCCTTATTTTTACATTTATTTGCCTTTATTATTATACAAAGAACATGATAAACAAGGAATAAAATATTTATCAAATCTCATTTTTTCTTGCTCTTGGTTGTCATAGAGAGTTAACCTTAATTTTTATACTACCCATATTATTGCAATTAATAATTTTTATTTAATGAAATAATGTTCCAAACAATGTACACTAATAACATGCAAAAAGTAGACAAATGTCTTTGCCTCTCAAAATTTGTCTAGCTTTTTAACTCTGTGACAAGAGTCATTACAAATTAACAGGTAGCTGTTAACTTTCTCACAGGAAAGCTGTTTGTACTCTGAGATAAATTGGCATTTAACTGTTCTGAACATAACATTATATAACACATCATTAGATAGATGAAACCTGTGACAGGAGGGGTCTGATTTTCTGTTTGATAGCTCTGTAATTTAAGTAAAAAGTTGAAAACTATAATAAACGTGGTTTATCTGAGCAATGACAAGCTTAGAAAGAGTAATTTATGTTAAATTTCATAATTTTTGAGAGATGGTTAGTAAAATAGAGACGATGACAAACAAAAAAAAATGTCACAGGTATCACACAAGGGTGAAATTCAGGATTTTTAAAATATTGCCTTGTAGAAGTAACAACTCAAAATTTGTATATTATCAAATATGGATTACTGGCTTATATGTTACGCTGTTCTAATTAATATAATCTGGACAAAAGGTAACTTAATAAAATGTTGAATGTAAGACCAAAACTTTGAGTCATGTGCAGTAAAGGATATCTGCGGCAATAGAGTTAAAGTCTTAAAGGAGAGTAATAATACAGGGAAGAACAAGAAAGGGTTAAAGAAAAATTGTTAAAGATAATGTGTGTTAACTAATGTTAAAAGTATATACAGAACCAACTCTGATCAATAGTACAGTAGCAAATAATATAACGTTTACAGACAATTTAGGGACCTGTGTGTCCATTTTGGCTGTTCCATCTTGAAACTATTGAATAAATTAATTTTTTTTTAAATCTTAAAGCTGGTCCTTATCATATAATATACTTGTCAAGTTTACTTTTAAACTCACTTAAATTTTCTGCCTCCATAACACCTGATGGTTCAGAGTCCAACCATCCTGTTAGAAAAATAAAACTGTTTCAGCTGTAGATCACTCATACTTTGTCAAAACTTCTATTTGAGTCCCATATATTTCCACTCTTCTTGCTGTCATATGTGAAAACAAAAGTAATGTGCTAACACTATCAGTTCCTTTTACAATCTTAAATACCTCAGTTGGATACCCCTTTCACTCTTCCTTTTACAAGAGAAAACAATTTCAGAAATCTTAATCTCTCCTCATTTGACAACCCTTCCATCTTAGGCACCATTGAGTGTCATTCCTAAGGTGAGGAGCCCAAGACAAATGTGGCCTAACCAGTGACTTATAGCGTTTGAAATTATAACTTCTTTAGACTTATATTCAACATTTTTGTAGACAAAATCTAAAATCATATTTACTCTACCACTAACAACACCACATTACTTGGCTTTAAATATTGATCAGCTATTACATCAAGAGTTAAGTTTACTTCCATCCAAATTATAGTAACCCACATTCAGTATCTTGCATTAATTATAATTAAAACTAATCTGATACTTATTTTCCCAACTCACTAAAAGATCTAAATCATTTTATTGTTTTGTAAATCCAATAGCATTCTCTTCACACCCAGCAACACTCAAGACCTTAATATTATCAGTAAATTTAACTAAAATAGAAACACTTATAACTCAAGTGCTTTCAAAAGGTGGACCGTTTTTCTTCAGGTAGATTGCCCCTGAAGAAGAAAGGTCCACCTTTTAATAGCACTCAGGTTATAAGAGTTTCTATTTGAGATTTATCAAGACTTCTTGGACCTACGTGTTTTTAGCACATCATGAATCAGTGAATTTAAGTAATTTATTGACCATTCATTTATTGACGTAAATCAAAAGGACCAATTGATCTCTTAGATTCAAAGTTTTGCTAAATATGGAGATAAGGAATATAATGATATTTTGGTTACAAATTTCAAAAAAGGTAATTTTTTGAATTGATGCAAAAAGAATTATCTGTTGTGAATTGGGCACTTGAGTTACTTGGAGACACAGATCAAATGAGGAGAGTTTTTAAACATTCTAGATTGACCAATTTCTTATAGAAAGGAAAACAGGTAGCTGCAAGTAAAAAAACCAGTTTGGTTTGCAAAGGATACATGAGATAAAATTGAAGAAATGCATTACAAATTTAAGAAATTAAAATTGACTGGTATGGCAGGAGATTTAAAAGATCAGGAAAGTTGGTCAAATAGAAAATTAGGACATCAGAAAGGATGTATGAAAAAAAGTTGGCTGCAAATGGAAAAATTAATAATAAGTATTTAAATACATTAAGGGTAAACAAAATGTTAGGATGTGTAGGACCCTTGAGGGATGGTAAAGGAAGGCTTGAATTTGATGATTATGATATGGTTAGTTTATTAAAGTCGGTTTTTCTTTAGATTTTAATAATGAAGGTTTCAGCAGTATTTCTTATTGTGAATAGTTGATAGATGGAAGGAGGGTAAACAAGATGACTACATTATTTTATCGTTTTTACGTGAAAAATTTAAGTATTTACTCTCATCTCCAACTTTTGGTACATGTACAGATGCACACACACCCACACAAATCCTTTTTAGATGGAAACGGAACTTTAAATTCACAGAAAAATAAATGAAAACTAGGTACAGAAACACATTTTCCTAATCACATCATAACATAAATTAGTGCCCTATTGCAAAATTTCAAGTAGAACAGAATTGTCTGTTTGATTCTGCTGTGTTCGACACTTGCAAGAAGGTTAACTTAAAAATTGCGTTAACACTTCCATGTTTAGTTAGTTATATATAATAACAAGTTTAAATTGTTTTTGAAGTTACCTAACAGCTGTTCTCCAAGGTACAAATAAGGTTGTCTGGCACAAGGGGAAAGTAATTAATTCATCTAATACTAAGAGGAATAAGAAAGATTTTGGTCTGCATAACTTTAATATGGAAGTATTTTCAAAGGCAGTTATAAAAATTTATGGCAGTAATAACAAGAGATAGTGTTTATCATGAAGTCTACTAGTGCTAATAAGCTTGTTATGTAAGCAAGTAAGTTCCTTTAAAGCTTATAAAGTCACAGTAAGATTATCCTGAAATTTAGCCAAACCATTTCGTGCCAATGCTTCAGTGCCGTGGTTTCTAGCCTATGGGTATATAAATCCTGGGGGTGAGTCCAGTAAGAGCTCAGGGTAATTTAAAAGAGCCTTGAAATTAAGGGGTTTCTTGTTGACTAAAATTTTAACAATGCCAATACAGTGGGTAGGTTGGTCCATGTTGTCTCTGTGCATTATTGATTGAAAGTGTCAATAATGCTAGCAATTTCAAACAAAACAAAAGATACCTATGTAACAGTGCCTTGCTTCATGGCTGGAGTGTTTGTGATTTGAAAGGTATTGGTGTTGACCTTACATGAAAATGTGTTTTTTGTATTTTGTTTATGTAAACAGTATATTTCATTTCCAAGAAAAATATGACACTTTGGTGTACAGTACAAGATTCTTTTGTGAAAACCATGTCTAAGATCATGCAGCTTGTGGTGAAAGTATATAATACATATATTTTTCATACTTATATAAACTTTATGAACTTGCATATCTCAACCATGTGTTTTATATACGAGTTTTAATCTTTTTAGGTTTCAGTTTCAATTTGAACCGTTGTTTTTGTTTTTTTGCAATCGGAACTGAAACCTAAAGAGAAGAAGTGTGGGTAAAACCTAAACTGAAACCAAAAAAATGAACTTTTGAAGGTTTTTACGTTCTAATTTCTTGATTTTTGGTTTTTCTTCAAAACCGAAACTGAAACCTAAAAGTTTTAACTTGTTAAAGCAACAAATATGGTTAGAATATGCTTTGACATTGACTAATAAACTTTACTAAAGTACAGTTCAGGTTGTCTAATAACAAAGGTTCTTTTGTAAAATGTAATATAAAATACAAGAGATTATAAAATATTTCAATACTTGTTATTTTCACAAGCACTACTGCAAAGTAACGATTTCAGATTTTAAGAAAAAGAAGACAGTATATGTTTGATAAATATTCCACTTGTTATGACCATAGTTTTGCCAGCAAAAGCGTCACTATTCTATAGCTGTGCATTATCGGCATTGAAGAAGAAAAGTGTTTGTGAGAATTGTACAAAAATTGTACTTTTCACAAATCTGAAAATATCATGATTATTTTTTGCACATATTGTTTATATTTAAAAATGTATGCCTTTAAAATTTGACTGTAATTTTTAAACTTCTACTGATGCAGAGGTTGTGCCTAACATTGAACAGTACTTACTACATGAAATTTAAACTATCTGAGTATTATGCACATACAATAGAGTTTTTCAATTTCTGTCTCCATTCCACCATAAATATTTTCTTCTGTTAATTCTCATTGTTGAAATTATCTAGCCAAATTCAAATATCTTTAAGTATAACCTCAAGATGTGTTTTATAAGTAGGAATTAGAGTCATTCTTTACATGATGAAAATAAACAAACTATATTTAGTTTTTATTAATCAGTGTGAGACAAATCTCTTACTTTTTCTAATTTCAGAAATGTAAAATATTGTACTTGTATGTTTACACTTGCATGTAAAATGGAACTTGTATGTGCACTGTGTGTGTGTTAAATGAATAACCCCTCCATTGTGGGCATTGTTAGAAACTGAGAGAAAACTGTCATTTAGATTGGGAACAATTGCATTAAGAGATGAGTCTATCTCTCATGTGATAGATTAATAAAGGCATTCAGAAAGTATTGTTCAGTATAACTGTATTGTCATTTACACTTAGAATGTTTTTTTTAAACAAAAACTTGAAAAAGAGTGTGAGTGTGACATGAAGAGCCATATCATTTCAAATGAGCTTGTTCCTTTTACATGTACATAATCTTATCAAATTAATTGTACAGTAATCAGTTACTTAGATATTTCAAATTTGTCAATCAGTTTCTTTTTAAAACACCGGAGTGAAATAGAACATTTTATTTTAAAAGCTAAATAGATTTTTACTATTTTGCTGTTAATAAAAGTTTGTATCATAAATAATTTTGTTAAGAATACATTATAAAAGTGCTCATTACAAAATTATACTATGTGAAAACTTTAAATCTCTACTTATTTTCTAGGTGACCAACTACTTTTTAGATCCAAACCATTTAATGAATGATGAAGAACTGTATCAGATTTCACTATGTTTAGAGCCTCGTTTATCTCGGTTGTGTACTAAAATTACACCTCTTCCAGCATCTTTTGGACTTTCCGGAAGTCATGGGACCTGAAAAAGATGCATAGTAGTATTAACTTTAAACATTATTTTATGAATTGTTTTTGTGGCCAATCTCGTTTTAATTTAAAATGTATTGATATTTTATTTGTTGTTGTTAAAGTCCACTGTTAGAATAGAAAATATTGTTACACACACTGTTTTATTTTGTATAATAGACCTTCAGTGCCAGCTTATGCTCAGTATAATATTTCTAAGTTGTATCAGGATAATTTGTCACTTCATCATTTCATGTCATTTTAGTTTCCAAAACCTCTTTCTAAACCATTTATAGAAGGGAAAAATATAAATGTTCAGTAAGTAAATTCTCAGTGTTCCAGTTCACTCTGTGTGCCAAACTTGGCTTTATATAAATATATATATATATATAAATACACACACACATGTGTATACATACAAACATATATGTATATATGTTGAATGTTTTATGAACCCATTCTTTTTCTGTGTTATATCAACTGAAGCGAGTTACTGTGTTGAAAACTTTGCAGAATTACTTAAGTGCTTATCATTCCAGAATATTTTTGTTTTTTGATGATTGGAAATATTGTTTCTCATCTCCCATACTTTTTGTTCTGGAGCAACTTAACATGAAACTAACAAATGTTGTATAAATGGACAAAGAAATGAGGCAGCATTTGTGATTACTTGCTTATAATATTCAACATCATTAAGAACCATTTCAGGTTTTTATTTACTGATAAGCTTGCATGTTAGGGACAAAGAAACAGAAGTGACACAAACATTTTTTTCAACATGGGACAGTGTTAAGACTTGGTAGCTTATTATATATTGAAATATGTTGTTATTGTTTGTAGTCTGTGGATTTATAAAAGTAAACAAACATTAAATACTATCCAGTGAAGTTGCTATTTACACTAATTCATCATTTATGGACATTTGTTAATGAATTGCACTATAAAAATGTTTTTTACATCTACTAATTGGCAGAGAAATACACATCACTCTAATGCATGTTTTTGTTTCTATCATTATATATTATAAGGAGTATTTTTTACACAAATTACAGCTAAGTAATATATTAGTCTGTTAATGACTTGCATATTTGCTTTAATGCTTATGTCAGGAAAGTGGTTTTGGACGATCAGTATTTTCAGTCTGGTTTACGATTCTCTTGAATGCCTATATTTCAGCATATACTTAAAAGTTTTTAGTTTATTCTTAAGAACTGCTAGTTTTTGTACAGGAGAATTAAGACTAATATATCAAGGATGCAGCCTTGCTCAAAATAGACATTGTGTCTGCTACTGTATGGCTTGTCTCTAAAGATTTTTATCAATTTGTAAGTAAACTTTAACCCGGCTTATAGTTATTACCATTATAGAATAATGTTTTGTATCACTATTTCATGACAGTTGTTAAGTGTGAATGACTATGTTTATGTGGTTTAATAAGAATACAATAGAAGTTGACAAGGTAGAAGATTTATTCCGATAGGAAGTGAAAGGTTTACACAGTGGAGACACGAGGAGTAGCTCGCTTGATGTTTGGGGAAATTTTGATTTTGATACATTTCTTTAAATTAATAATTGAGACTAGTCGTATGAATAGCATACCAGTCATGTAAAATTTAATTCAGAAATAAAATCCAGTAGTTTCAAAGTGAGGACAGTCAAGAGCTGCAGTGTATTAACCGGGTATTAATTTAAGTGTGTTGTCAAATGAATGTACTCACTTGATGCACCATAAGACAGTTAGGTCTTATCGAGAAGTTAGTTGTACTATAAGAATATCATTTTTTAAAGTTATAGATTTTAGGAGGATTCCACAATAAAGTGAAACTGTATGTTTCATGGTCTATCACAGCTGTAACACATCCTGATTTATTTTTGCTCATAGTTTTAATGATTACAGTATATATGTAGTTTTATGGAGTGTGCCTTCCAAGGATCTTGCACTATTTCTTTCATCCCATTGTTGTTTGTATGTTCACTTGAGACCATATGATAATTAACCTAAATAGTTTAATTATATATCTCTATAGTACACTACTTTTATTATTTAAGTTATGGGTATCATGTTATTTACATTGAAATGGCTAAAGTGAAGAATGGAAGCCACCTTGTTTACTGCTTATAATTATTTACATCAAAAACAGTACATCTGTACTTCTAGATGCAGTGATTAGTTGAAATTGCAAAATGAACTAAATACATATGATGTTATTTTATAGATTTTGAGTGTTGGTATATTAGGTTTAACCTGTTGACTGCCAAGTATTTCAGCTGCTACAATACAACTCTAATGCTTCTTCGTTTTGTAACTGTTTTCGTGACGCCATTTTGGATCGAAAGTGAAACAATTTGTAAGTAGGTCAAATGCATGTATGGTGCTGACATCTAGCGTTGAAGTTAGCTGTTATTAAGAACGAATTAACTCGTCCGTGGCACTGTGTTACCGATTGGCTTGGACGAATTATCTTGTTTACAGCATTGAACAGGTTAATGAGATTTGTGTAGATTCACTGTAGTAACAAGGGGGTTAAAATGTGTACATTAAGTGAGTCTATAGCATATTAGTTGGTATTATTGCATAAAGAATACTTTAAACTGAGAGAAACCGTCAGTGGAAGCTGTCTTCTTAATTTTCTCTGGGAATTTTATGACAAATGTATCGTGTGAAATGGTTGTCAAAGAGTAAGTAACAGGCAGTTTTTAATGTATTCAAAAATTACCGTTGTTTTTGGTGTTTTACTTGGAAATAGGTGACAATACTGGCAGCTCAGACAGTTTCAAGCCAATTGATGTTTTGTTGCCTCATCAGATTTCTGGGTTTGTTTATTTGTTTATTACATTGGTTAGAGTTTCCATTTGTTTCAGAGCATGTTACACTTCAGGCGTGCTGAAATTAAGACTAGGTATTACATAATTAAAATTTGTGTGTTTATATTCGTTTTATTCTGTGCAGAAGATTGACTTATAATAAATTTGAAACCATAGCCATTCTTGATGCTATGAGTATTACAAATTAATTGTAACTTTGTCACAAAGTTTAAGCATAGATTCTTAATAAATGTTACTCTAACATTTGATACAAGTATGACTATAATTGATACATTCTTTTATTCAAATCAATGTTTATTTATTGTTAAACTTGCTTACCATTTGATATAAAGAGAAGAGGTGGTGTTGTGTATATTTATGGTTACCTGTATAGCAGTCTAGGAAACATCTGCTGGTATATATATTTTTTTTTACAAGTCGTTTACCAAGCAGGTTAATGTATGTATGTGTGTGTGGTTATGATGAAGGTTTCATGTAGGGGTGAATAAATAATTTGTAATATCGACTTTATACTGAAATGGACAATCACATGGTATGTGTGGTCAGTAGGGCAGATAGTACAATGTAATAACTTTTTCAGAACAATAAAACATTTTGTACGTTATACTTAAATTCTATCTGAAGTTAACTTTTCAAAAGTTTCTTGACTATGTAACTTTTATGTTTTTTATCTTGAAGGTCTTGCAAGATCAAAATCATATCAATTAAATCAGGTTTGGATTAATAGAATCAAGTTATAAGAAGGCTGGTTGTTGTGATGTCTACAGTATAGTATAATAATATAATATTTGTCACTACAGTATTGTTGTGTCAGAGGAAAATTGAATGGTTGAACTTATAGCATGACATAATAGTCAAAGATATTTTATTTTCTCGTTTTCCTTTTCATTGTATTTCTCTGTATTTTCGTCAAGTGTTGTGATATTTCAATTAAAGATTTTGATCTATATTTTTATCTGTGATTCAGCTGCAGGTCTTTACCACATTCATATAATAAAATAATTACGTTTTGGTGTGAAATTGGGGGTAAATAACGACTTTTTCAAGTTATGTATAAATCTGTTTTAAAACTTTATTTTATATAAATGGTCATTTAATTAGCAGTTGATACCAGTTAGTTCATTGTAAATTTAAAAGTGTATCCACAAACATGGGAAAAAAATGAAATTTGAGAACTTAAATTCTTGATAACCAGACTTCAGGATAAAGTGGAGACGATTAGATTTGCGAAAAAAATATAGATTTTTTACTGGAGAGTTGGGAGAAGGGGTTCGGAAAATCTACAACTGTTTAAAATTTACAAGAGTGATATGGCTAGTTGTACATTTCTCATAGTACATTCCAAAGATATACATATATAACCTAACCGCTAAGGGTGTATTTTAGTGAAAGTGTTTTCCAATTTAACACAAAAATATTAAAATCATTCACATCCATATTATTTTATGTAAAAAATACAACAAAAAACCAATCACAATTTACATATTTATTTCGTGGAGGAAACATAGTCACGAAGTTTCATAAACACCAGAGACACTTAAAAGCAAACTGAATAACTAAAATATTTAACAATCCGCGAAACACATAACGCTACAAAGAGAAAAAAAACACGAAAAGTGCTTTAGGATACACATAAAAAAAACTTGAAAAATAGCTTTAAAAACAAATATAGCCCAATAAAACTTGAGATGTTAGTCATTTTTTTGTATCCACTACGTAATTATAAATTGGACATACTTTTATATTTCTGTAAAAACGGCTGGTTTGGGTTGAGAAAAAAGTTGTATGCAGAGGAGTGAACAACGTTTAGACCTTCGTTCATCGTCAAGTTCACAAAAAAGAAAGGTAACTGACTGATAGCTGACCACATGTTTAAAGGGGGTTGTGTAACTGAGTGTAGGAATGTAGAGGGCGTGGTTAGCAGTTTGATTATATTCATTAATAAAGGTGTTTCTTTGTATTGGTTTATTTTGGGCTTGAGTTGTTGTATAAGTAAGGTTTCTTTAAATTGCGTTTGTTTCTTTATTTAGTATTTGGGTGTTTTCTATGGTTATGTTGTGTTTATTTGATTTGCAGTGTTCAAAAACGTGTGAAGGTGACTTTTTGTTTTCTTTGAATCTGGTTTCCATTTTTCTACTTGCCACGACTTCTGTATTGGAGAAACAAATAGAAAAATGGAAACCAGATTCAAAAAACACAAAAAGTCACCTTCACGTTTTCAAACACTGCAAATCAAATAAACACAACCATAAAAAACACCCAAATACTAAATAAACAAAAAATTAAAGAAACCTTACTTATACAACAAGCCCGAAATAAACCAATACAAAATAACATCTTTATACCAATATTAATAAACGTAATCAAACTGCTAATCACGTCCTCTACATTCCTACACTCAATTACACAACCCCTTTTAAACATGTGGTCAGCTATCACTCAGTTACCTCTATCTTTTTTTGCGAACCTGACGATCACCGAAGAAGGTCGAAACGTTATTACCTCCTGCATAAAAAAAATTCCTCATCCCAAACCAGTCGTTTTTACACGAATATTTTTCTCTACAAATGGATTTTCTCGTCATCACTGAGTACTTTTATATTGCTTTCATTCGTTTTAACAATTCGGAAGGAAATTTAAGCTAGTTACGGGTTACTTTTTGTGTGATCAAAAGCTGTGTTTATATCGTGAAACTTGCACAAATATTATGGATATATTTGTTTTTCTAATGTGATGGTTCATTTAACCAGTGTTACACTTGAATAGCGTTATACGACCATGTTAAGAGCCTGGGGTAAAACCTACAACGTCTCAGAAGAGAAGTAACGTTTAATGTTTGTTAGTTCTTTTTGGCATGCGATTTATTCCAAAAGTTTAAAATTTAAAGGCAAAATATATTTATACAACTATAAATTCTTTTCGAGTTAAAATAAGTGAAATATTAACAAGAAAAACAACGTGTTTTTTTAACCCGAATGAGTTTCACTCCGAGATTTTTAAAATTATCAAAGGAAAACAATCAATTAGGAAATACTACTGCCCTTGTTGTTTTACAAGTCAGTAATAAATTAAATTGCTCCTTGAGGTATGTAAAACAAAATGAATTTCTTTAATAAATGTTATGAATAAAACATTTCATTCCCGTATTTGTGTTTCAACATTTTTAAGTTCAATAAAAATTGCGGATGAGTCTTAAAGTTGTGCAACAACAATCGATCGTTTTTAATGATTACAACTATAAATAATCCTAAAGACCATGAATAATTACACTATGTAACACAATTTTTACTTTTTCTTATTCCTGGGCAGAAAGTGTTATTTCCCAGTTGCTTATGCCTAAAGTAAATGGAAAAGACCTGTTCTTTTCTTCAAACTTTGCTTTTGTGACCTAGGAGCGTATAACGAAAGCATGGTGGGAGACTATATATGGAGGCTGATACGTGAAAGTGATTTACATTACAGTCGGAAATCTCGAAAAACTACTCACTTCTAAACATTTTTGTATAACTTGAGTATAAATACATGTAAATCTTGATTCATTTGTTATTTTATTCAGACCTTATGCGGCCCGGCATGGCCAAGCGCGTTAAGGAGTGCAACTATTGATCCGAAGATCGCGGTTTCGCATCCAACGCATCCACGTCGCACCAAACATGCTCGCCCTTTCAGCCGTGGGAGCGTTATAATGTGACAGTCAATCCAACTATTCGTTGGTAAAAAAGTAGCCCAAGAGTTGGCGGTGAGTGGTGATGACTAGCTTCTTTCCCTCTAGTCTTACACTGCTAAATTAGGGACGGCTAGCACAGATAATTAATTTTACACAGAAAATACAGATAGCCATCGAGTAGCTTTGTACGAAATTTAAATACAACAACATCAGACCTTATGTAAATGAAAACTTGCAAATTTGCCCATTTTTGCACAGAAAATATGTTAATTTCTAAATTTCATTATCCAGAACATAAAAGCAAAGTTTGAAGGGAATAATGGCCATATTCTATACTTTTACAACATAAATAATTAAGAAATAATGCATACTATCCAGGAACAAAATTCGTGTTCCATAGCGTAATAGAATAGCAACTACTGTCCTTGTTGTTCAGCAATCTCATAAGATCATTGAAAAGAGAATACTAATCACCCACTGTCTTTGTTTAGTACGACATTCTGCTAAAATTGAGGAAAAAAACAATGTCTTTCGACAATATGGTTTGAATTTCGCGCAAAGCTACGTGAAAGCTATTTGCGCTAGCCGTTACTAATTTAGCAGTGTAAGACTAGATGGAAGGCAGCTAGTCATTACCACTTACCGCCAACTCTTGGTCTACGCTTTTGCCAACGAATAGTGGGAATAACTGTCACATTATAACGCTCTTACAGCTGGAAGGGCGAGCATGTTTGGTGTGACAGGGAGTCGAATCCGCGACCCTCAGTTTACCTGAACCGCCTGGTTATGCGAAAGTATGCTAATAATCCGAATAGAATAATAATAATAAATGTTTTTATTTTCTGGCAATATGATAAGACCATGAAAAAAAATCAAAATAAGTGCCGTTTCTGTTCAACAATACGGTAAGACCACGAAGAAGATGACAATAAACACTGTGATAGTAACATTACTGTATGAGTTAGAACACGATAATTAAAAACAAATTATTGTTGTTCGACAATATCACAAGAACACGATGTTACAAACTTGTAACTTAATATTTCCTTGTAAACGCTTTGAATACGAATTACACTATAAATTACTTATATTAAATCTTGATCAGTTCATATAAACTAATTAAGTAAGAGACATAAAAACGAGACAGCAGAAATATAACACGATTCTTGTACATTTTGTAAACCAATCACAGTAAAATCCATTTCACTCACAACTTTGAAAGAAACAAGATTCTAGTTTTATAAATACATTTTGTGATATAATTCCTTTTTATTTCCCTCCTGTGCATTTTTAAAATGTTAAAAAAGTTAAAAGTAGGTAAAATAATGAGTATATCCTGACTTTTGAAAGGTTTCAAAAGAAATTAAAACACTTTTTAATTTTTGTTTACGTTATTTGTTATTACCAAATATTGACGTAGAAATAAAATAACTCGCTTCCCGCTAGTACCGCAGTATGTATATGGATTTACAACGCTAAAATCAGGTGTTCGATTTCCTCTCGGTGTAATTAGCAGATAGCCCGATGTGGCTTTGCTGTAAGAAAACACGTACACACAGGAAATAACTGTGAATATTGATGTTAATTTAAATTACACGTGTGAACTTCAACAGAAAGTTTCAACACTTTGAAATTTATCAAGAGGATGAAACACCAATTTAGATGAAACAAGAATCAACCAAAACCATTCATAACCTCTGACCTACTGTTACAAAATAACACATTTCACAGAACTAAAATGTTCCAGTTAAGAAATTTTGTATTGCTGTTGGTATTATGCACTTGAAACAAATTGGGGGAAAACATAATTTAAGGTTTATTCGTTTTTTTTAATTAGCACAAGTTTAAAAAATACTTTATGTATAAGTAGAATAAATAACCAGGTCAAAACCCCTGGAGTTCAGATTACTAATCAGAAGAAACTCAAGCAATTAGCCAACTGTATCCCGTGCTGCAAGATCTTTATTTGAAATTTTGAACAGAATAACAGCACTGACTGTTAAATCTATAACACACTCACAGATAAACATACAGAGCGTGTTTGGCGGTACCAAGTCTCGCACCACACACTCTAAGATCAGCAGCCCATCACGCTAACAACTAATGCACGTATGATCGATCTTCGACCAAATGAAAGTATTTGAGGACTATTAATAAAAGAGTATTAAAAGACTTGCTGTTTATGTTTATCCATTTTACTGTTGAAAGATTCTCACATAAGAGATATGGTTCTCTTTGTTAGAAAATTTATATTTCAAGCCAATCGTTACGCATTTCTTGCATCTGAGCTACTTTGGAGAGTTTGACGTCAATAGGTTTCTCTGTGTCGTAGAGGAATGGTGACTGAAGAAGGATGCCGACACTACCTGCAATACAGGCAGTTGAGAAGAGCCATAAGAACAGCCGATCGAGTACCATAGCAACGTACTTCCAGTCTTCTTTTATCTGAAACAAGTAGGAAACGTGTATTGTTGTATAGATTCATAGCATAGTTCTAAAACGCTTTAACAACAAAGAAGACAAACTTATCTTCTCTCACTTTTTCTTTTGAGTTTTACTTGCATCAAAGATATTTGGATTATACTAGTATTGACCATGCTAAGGGAACGTAAACAAATAATAAAAGGTACTGATCTTAAAGAACTGACTTTGTATAATTTTTTTAAAAATTAAACAAAGATGTTCACAATTTATCCATTGCTTGTCTATTCTGTTTGATTGACTAAATATACATTTTGTGGATTATCTAACTGAGATAATTCAAAGCAATATATCCGTAAGGTAATTAAATTGCATTTTATGTTTAGTCTAAAATACGGGTAAAGAGGCACATAAACTAAATTAATCATTACTTGTTTTTTGAATTTCTACAAAGCTACATGATGGCTATCTGCGCTAGCCGTCCCTAATTTAGCAGTGTAAGACTAGAGGGAAGGCAGCTAGTTATCATCACCCACCGCCAATTCTTGGGCGACTTTTTTTTACCAACGAATAATGGGATTGACCGTCACATTATAATGCCCTTACGGCTAAAAGGGCGAGTATGTTTGGTGTGACGGGGACTTTTTATTTAAAATATCGAACAAAAATATAAGTAAGATGCAATTAATACTAGTAGAGCTGTTTATTTTAAATATAAAGCTTAGTGCTGGTTTGACCGTCTCGTTATAATGTCCCTACAGCTCAGAGGACGAGCATGTTTGGTGAGATGGGGACTCAAACCCGCGACCTTTACATTACGAATCGAGCGCCCTAACCACCTGGCCATGCTGGGCCTTAATCATTATTAAATGTACCATTTCGGTTCAACAAACCCTTCATTAGGAAGTTAATAAACTCATTACTTAATGCAGTGGTTACCACAGTCTTTTAGTCTGAAGCTCCTTCGATATGAATGAATAAAACAGTTTAAGGCTCCCCCATCCGAAAAATGTCTTAAATGTAATTTATCAATTTCAAAAAATTATTGCTAATAAATCATAATGAAATCTACGATGTACTTTTTTTATTAAATTGTATTTTGTAATTTATTGCGGCCTCTCTTTTTTTATCCATTTGATATGTTTGAATTAAATTTATGGATTGATGAGAAATTGAATACACACTTAATTTTTTGTAAGGTGATCTTATTTTATTTAAAATATGAAGCAATAATTGGCCCTGCATGGTCAGGTGGTTAAGGTAATAGACTCGTAATTCGCGGATTCGAATCCCCGTCACACCAAACATACCTATCCTTTCAACCGTCGGGGCGTTATAAGATTATGGTCTATTCTTGGTGATTCGATCGTGTTCTTGTCATTTTTTCGTTGGTAAAAGAGCAGCTCCAGAGTTGGCGGTGGGTGGTGATGATTAGCTGCCTTCACTGGGGCCAAGCATGGCCTAGCGCGTTAAGGCGTGCGCTTTGTAATCTGAGGGTCGCGGATTCGCGTCCGAATCATGCCAAACATGCTCGCCCCCCAGCCGTGGGGGCGTTATAATGTGACGGTCAATTCCTCTATTCGTTGGTAAAAGAGTAGCCCAAGAGTTGGCGGTGGGTGGTGATAACTAGGGACGGCTAGCACAGATAGCCCTCAAGTAGCTTTGTGCGAAATTCAAAACGAACTATAAATAAATAAATAAATAAATAAATTGAAGCAACCTTTAATTTAATAAATTAACAATTTTTATCAACTTGTTGTTTATCTAGAATTAAAACTTATTCAGCATCTTTTGTTTAGTCCGTTTTTGTTCCTTTCCTCCAGAAAAAGTTTCATGGAACCCCAGTGGTGCTGCAGTTTGGGAAACACTCGAGTCTTAGTGTATTTTTAAACAAAAAATTAAAAAGATTACTCAAAACACGATTAAACAACTGAGGATAATTGGCAAGTAGATTGAATAGAATATTTTCATTATTTTTATTGACGAATGTGTCTCTTAAGCCAACAGCTTATTTGTTTATCCAAGAACTGTTGTATAAAGTTGTTTCCAATTTAATTGAGCAAGTATTCCTACGCTATTGGCCCAGCATGACCAGGTGATTAAGACAATCGACTCGTAATCCGAGTGTCGCGGATTCGAATCCCCGTCACACCAAATATGTTTGCCCTTTCAGCCGTGGGGGTGTTATTACGTTACGGTCAATCCCACTATTGGTTGGTAAAAGAGTAGCCCAAGAGTTGACGGTGGGTGGCAATGACTGGCTGTCTTTCTTCTCGTCTTACACTGCAAACTTAGGGTTGGCTAGCACAAATAGCCCTCTTTTAGCGTTACGCGAAACTCAAAACAAACATACAAACTTACGCTATTAAAGTCGTCTTGATTGTCAATATGTTGAGCGATGAACATGGCATTGTGAATGGTCTTTTCCAATCTTTCTGGTAGCCTTCTTTCCAAGAAACCTGGACTCGATTCAAGTTCTTGAATAATAATTTCCTCTGCAGTAGAAAGACGAAAAGGATGTGAGGTTTCTTCTTTTCCTGGACCAGAACCAGGCCTTTCAGAAACGTTAGAAGTCCGATCTTTTCTGCCACCATCCTTGATGCCATCATCGTCTTGTCTGTTGTCTGTGTCACTGTAATTCTTGTACTGTGGCTCTCTCATTAATAAAATTTTCGGAAGCGTACGAATGAATACTTTCCTTACCCATGGTCTCAAGTTATGGGTAGAAGGAGATCTAAAATGGACATTTAAAACTACCGTGGTTAATAATACGGTTCCGGTTAGAAGGATCATTGTAAAGAGAAGATATTTTCCGAGCAGTGGCAAGGCTAAAGATGTGGAAGGTATTATTTCCGAAAGCACCAAGAAGAAAAATATCATTGAGAGAAGGATAGAAACACACAGTGTTATCTTTTCTCCACTGTCGGAAGGAAGGTAAAAAACGACAATGGATAAACAGGCTATACCTACACAAGGAATGATCAAGTTAACCGTGTAGAATAGAGTCTTGCGACGCAGTGTAATGTTGAACGTGATATCTGGGTAAGGTTCGTTGCAACAAGCATAGTACTTCTCTCTACGCTTGGCTGGAACAGACATGATATCCCATTCAACACTCAAGTAGAATTCGTTTAAGTCTATACCCAGAGGTACGAGACTAGAATTTTCTGTTTCTTTTAAATGCCGCAGGTCAACCTAAAAAAAAAAAGTGAAAAATATAAAATTGAAGAAAAAAAATGTTTATTTGGTAGTGCTTAGACATTTTTAAATGTCTTAGATCATTCTCAGGAACATCGTTAGTTCAAATCTGTTTTAGATGACGTTTTTCGTAATCTCACAAGTATTCCATTAATTCTAAATCTGAAAGAACTTGTTTGTTTGCAGTTAAGCTCCAAGCTATACAATGGTATCTGTGCTTTGCCCACCAGGAGTGCCAAAACCCAGTTTCTAATGTTGTAAGTCCATAAATGTGCGGCTGTGCTCCTAGAGGCGTCGAAAAGTAGTTTTGTGCTTGCTGGTAAAAAAAAAAAAAGAGTTTGATATCGAATTCTAAAGAACCTTATAAAAATAATTCAAAAACAACGAAAGTACCTAGATTCTGGTGTTATCACAAACCCATTAATAATAGAATTTATTGACATAGATGTATTAAAATTGTTTATAATACTCTCAGAATAACTATGTGCCATGCTTTACCACTGAGTTGGGAAATTAAACTAAAGTTAAAACTTATTGATTTTAACGTCTGTTTTATAATTCGTATGTCTTAACTTCGGCATATTTTAGATGCATCTAATATGTTTTGTATAAAGTTGAAAATTAAAAAATAAAGTATGCGCCATTTTTAAACCATTTGTGTCAGAGACATAAAATACTGCATTGGAATCTTAATAACCAAAGAAGTGAGTTCGGTTTAACTCTATCTTCAAATCAATAAATGGTTGAAAACAGCTGTTATTTTATAGTCAGGAATTAAAAATAAAATAACTTGTTGCAGTTTCTGAACGTATAAAAACAGGTAATTCTCTGACAAAAATCACGACCCTAACTACGTCTATCCTGATGGAGGTAAAACGGTACGGTTGTTTCTGAAGTCTTACGCCAAGCTAACCCTAATTTTTAGCTGATAGATTAGTGGAAAGGTAGTTTAAGTCAACAGCATCCATCACCAACTGTTGTTCTTCTTGTTAAACATTAAAGTTAAATTATAACTCTTATGCCACACTTACAGTTCCAAAGTACTGAGACGTTTTTGTAACACATTGCGAAATATGGACCCTAAGATCCCGAGAGTGCAACGACATCGTAAGATGACATTTACACAACTTTAAATGGCACAATTTTTATCGAAACTTCAATGACATTGTATAGTTAGCTACTTATGGCTTAAGGTGTTATCTTACCAGAAATAAAGTCTCTCATAAGAAACTTGTGTCAATTTAATTTAAAACATTTACTTTATACATATTACTTTTTTTTTTTCAAACTAGCAATTCATGCTGAATCAGAAAGTTGATCCTCTGGTTCCAAGTATCTATTACTGGCAAACTGTTTGGCATTAAGCTAATTATATGCCCCCCGCTAGTACAGCGGTATGTCTGCGGGTTTGCAATCCTAAACTCAGGGGTTTGATTCCCTTCGGTGGGCTCAACAGATAGCCCGATATGGCTTTGCTGTAAAAAAAATTCACATTAAGCTAATTATATATAATGGCTGTCGTTTCTCTAAGTGTGTTAAGGCGTTCGACTCGTAATCATAGTTTCGTAGGTTCGAATCCCGGTCGCACCAAATATGCTCGTCCTTTTGGTCGTGTGAGCATTGTAATGTGGCGATCAATCCCACTATTTGTTAGTAAAAGACTAGCCCAAGAGTTGGCGGTGGGTGGTGATGACTAGCTGCCTTGAACAACAATTTAGAGATTCAGTATAAACAGCAATATTCTTGTTAATCAGAAAGATATACAATTTTGCGAAGTATCAATTTGCTTTCACATTACTTATGATTTCGGAATTTTTTTTCAAAGAGCATTTTGATTTTGTCAGAGGGGACAAATATATGTCTATAACAAAAGTAGATAAATGAAAGCCAAATGGAAATTTTGTGAAATTTATATCATAACTTCTATATTCAAGTGTTTGCTATAAAAAAGTATCCTAACAGACTGCCCCTAAGTGGCTCAGCGGTAAGTCTGCAGGTTTACTATGCTAAAATTCGGGTTTCGAAACACGGGGTGGGTAGATAACCAATATCACTGTGTAGCTCAATAACACCAAACGTAAACTGCGATCTTTAAAATTTATTGTAACCTTTTATTAACTCTCGTTTTAAGAATCAGTGAGATACATTTCATTGCTTTTGTATAGAACAAACAGAAAAGAATAATAAAACAAAAATCAACAGCGTTTAAAGGTAAGTTAACCTTCGCATCCACGTGTTTCTTTGTTACTTTTATTAAGGAGGCTTTAATATAAAAATATGTATGTTACCATTCAACGGGTTTTAAGGTCCTGAAATCGATTACTCGCTTTTATCCATGATTATTCTGTGACAAACCATTCTGTTTCATGAGGGGGATCAGCAGTGAGTTTACGGACTTATAAACGCTAAAATCTGGGGTACGATACCTTGCCGTGGCTGTAGCGTATTAGCTACAGCGTAGATTCGCTATAAAACAAAACTAAAAATGCCGCAATTTTTGTCTGCAGATAGTCTAAGGAAAAAAAGTCAAGTGCTTAAAAAAAAGAAGCAAATACCAGTATGATACAGTCTCCTATGAAACCACTATATATTGAGAGGAGGATGCAGAACATGGCTTCACACGCTAATAGGAGGTCTAAATTTGTGATTAGACCGTTACTGGCTGAAACTTTACATTCAAATTAAATCATTAAAGTTCTAATTTGCCAGGAGCTATTATATGTTTATGCAGTCCTTACCTGATGTCTCCCAGTGACTCGATGGTAAGTCTTAGAACTACTTTATAAGACTAAAATTAGGTTTCGATGCCAGTGAAGGTCACAGCACAGACTGCTTTTTGTGTTGCTTTACTCCTAACAACCAGCTAAACGTTACCTGATAGCCGTCGTAAGTCCAGGACCCAAATTTCATTTGGCATTCTTGACGATCGAATGGAAAGTACTGAACATCTATCTGACAAGAACTTTTGTAGATGGCTGGTGGGTTCCAGACGACTCTCCCGTCATCATGGACGATAGCTTTCGTCATGATAGTCACCTCATAATTTCCATCGGCACTAAGAGAAGTAAACAGTACAATATCAACCTTGGTTATTGTTTTGTTTTTACTTTCATGAACTCTTACCGTTAAAACAATGAAATGATCATAAACTGTTCGATCCAATATAACTCGCTTATTCTTTATTGTATTCTAAACTATAACAAGGCAGTTGGCTTGAATAAACATTTAACGTTTGCAATACATTATTAGATACACTCGACTCAATCAATTTAAGTTAACATGGGGCAGGGCATGGCCAAGTGTGTTAAGGCGTTCAACTCGTAATCCGAGGGTCGCAGGTTCAAATCCCAGTCGCACCAAAAATGCTCTCCCTTTCAGCCGTGGGGCGTCATAATGTGATAGTCAATCCTACCCTTCGTTGGTAAAAGAGTAGCCCAGGAGTTGGCGGTGAGCGCTGATGATTAGGTTCTTTCCCTCTAGTCTTACACTGCTAAAGTTGGGATGGCTAGCGCTGATAGCCGTCGAGTAGCTTTGTGCGAAATTCAAAAACAAACAAACAAATTAACGTGAGTGTTGTTATTTGGATAGTTTATATAGTGCGAATGTTAAATTTAATTATATTTAAAAGCGATAGTTTATGAAACTTATGTTTAGGTAACTGCTTACGAATTATACGTTGTATAGTTTAGAACTTATTAATTGGTAATTTTCCTATTTTTGCATCATGACCAAGTGGTTGGGGCTTTCGACTCAGTATCGTGTTACTACAGCCTGCTGAGTGTTTTTCGTTGGTTTAATTGAGTATTATTACATCATATTATTTAGTAGTGCGTGGAATGTTATAAATCTCTATTGCTGTATAAATACACATCGCAATGTATTTCAAAAAATAAATCTAGACGGTTTGATCGTGAGTTTAGCCATAAAGAGCGTATAATGGAGATGTTTAAAAGTGAAGTGATCACTGATTGTATTGTAATAACATAGCAGAAATAATAGTTCCTCTGGTCAAATTGTGTTCTTATGTCACCGAACCAGCGTGTATGGGCTTTGACGAAAACAATTTCCATAACCAACAATATAATGAAACTTTTTATACATGTTTTACTTGTTTTAATACGTTATTTTAAAATAAATGGACTGTGTTCTCTTTGATTATTGATGAAATTTAACGCCAACAAGTCACAGACACCTGCTGTAAAAAGATATGGCTCAAATACAAAAACTGACACGATCATTAAAGTACAGCCTGTATCGTGGGTAAGTCTGCTTTGAGTTTTTCATAAACTTAACCGCAACTACCACCTATAAGGTTGTTTGTCGTTGTTGCGTTTTTTATGTGGTCTGAACGCAACAGAAAGACACAGATAGCAGCTTGTAAAATTTATTATAATGATCTACTTATGTGATAGACACAAAATAAATTATCCAATATCGATAACAGATATCCAGTTTCAACCATCAAAACAACTTACAATGCAAACAGGTACTGGCCTGTGCTTAATAATATGATCCAGAATAAGTGTCCAAATCCGAAATCCAAAGTTCCAAACTAGGCGGGGAATTTAGTCCCACGGAGAAATTTTCGAAGTTTGAATGAGTATTTTCAAAAACAAATTCACAGTCCAATTCGTATTGACTTTCGGTATAATCCGTAATCCGACTGAATTGTAAAGATTGAATGGAATAAAAATTTCACCGCTTTAGTCGATCTAGCTCTATTCAAAAATTCAGTTTAAACTTCCTCAAACGAGACAAACTTCTTGATCCGAGTAAAAATGGTTGATGATGATTTCCCTCGCATCGCCGTTTGTTTATATACTAATCGCGTAACTTCCCAGAATTCCACAGTACAAACACCAGGCCAATACAAGTGATCAATCTACCTAGTTTTAAAAATTTGTACATGAATAATTCTAAATGAATTTTAATTAATTCTAAAATGTTGTTTTAAATTTCACTGGTTTAAACCTCGAAAATATAAATATAAATAATAGAATTATAAATAATAAATATGGAAATACAAACACGACATGACATGATTGTCGTTTACACAATATTTACATAACATTCTCGACATGGTTGTCGTAAACAACATTTACATGATATTTACATAACAGTCGTACTTACATTGAATACTGATATTAATATCCAATGTCAGAGATTATTTTAATTCATCTAAGTTGGAACTTAATAGAAAAGGCGCTAAACATTGAATACTATAAACGAGAACAACTAACTAATGAAATGTTCTGACCTGATCTTTTACACACGCATTTAAATACGTTTGCATTTTTTTTAAAATTTCGTTCAGAGATACACGAGGGCTATCCGCGCTAGCCGTTCCTAACTTTGCAGTGTAAGACTAGAGGGAATGCAGCTAGTCATAACCACCCACTACCACCTTTTGGGCTACTCTTTTTACCAACGAATAGTGAGATTAACCGTCACATATAACACTCCTGGTCACGTTGGGCTATTTAAGTACCAACATTCAGGATTAATAAAAGGGTAGTATAGTCAGTGTTCATTTATTTTTTTATAGCAAAGTTACACGATGAGAAACGTAGGCTGTTTTTACCACTGATATCATCATCGGTTTTTAGTTTTATACGCCTTCAGGCTTTCTGTTGTATCATTGTGGGATCAAGTCCAGCGATATATCTCACTAAAAAGTGATTTTTAACTATTTTTGTACTGATGGGGGGGAAATGCATCAAAGCTCGATATATATATATAATTTTGAAATACTAACCAGGAGGAAGGCAGTCAATAGCATCTTATCATCCATTACCCAAGATAAGGGATTAACTGCATAGCATCTTATCATCCATTATCCAAGATAAGGGATTAACTGCCACTTTTGTAATGTATACAAAACTTAAACTGCAGGAAATGTTTTTGTGATACCCAATGGAATCGAGCCTTGATGGACTGGGGCAGCATTTAGTTTTTTTACCCCAAGGTGAAGTGTGCCCCTTTCCAGAATCTGTTGTTAAATATCAGTTTACCATATTATCAACTCTACCATAATTTTATCTACATCATGATTCTATTTGAATATTTTTTTATATATTTTATATATTGTTTCCGAAAAACAATGGTCTGGTTTTGTTTGTTTAGAATTAAGTACAAAGCTGCACAATTGGCTTTCTGTGCTTTTTTTCACCATGGGTATCAAAACCTGAATTTTAACGGTGTTAGACCACAGACATACCGCTATCTCACTTAGGGGGGGGGTGCTATGGCCTGGTTAGTGCGCTCAATTCATAATTTGCAGATGGCGGGTTCGAATTACCAACGCCGAACATGCTCGTCCGTCCTCTTAGCCACGGGTGTGTTATAATGTAATGGTCATCGTCACTATTCGTTGGTTAAAAAAACTAGCTCAAGAACTAATAGTGGGTGGTGCTGAATAGCTGCATTCCTTCTAGTTTATTACTGTTAGCTGTCCATAATTTAACGTAAATAGCCGTGGCGTAGTTTTGCGCAATATTCAGAACACATGAAAACCATATAATTTCTTTACGTATACCATTCATTGATTGAATATGATACGCATATTGCTACATGCATAACGCTCGATGTTGCGGAGTGAGCAACATCAAGTTAAAGGAGTTGTGATGTCCTAACAAACGTTTCCAAGTTCTGTAAAAAAATGTACTGTAGCTATAAATACTTGTAAAAAATATGTTATTTATGGAAGATAAGGTAAAAGCATGAGAGATATTGATGTTGTTTGCCATGACGTTAGTTTGGTAAATTCAATTTACATATCAACAATAAACTTAAACAAAGTGGCTTGAAATTTAAATTTCTACGAAAACCCGAGTGGAGTGACTTTGGCCAAGCACTGAAAAAATGGTTCATTTTGTTTGTTTTGTTACTATGCCCAAAGCTACACCCGTACTCTTTCCACTACGGGTATCGAAACTCGGTTTCTAGCAGCATAAGTCCGCAGACATACCATGTACCACTGAGGGTAAAAATGGTTCAAACAACAAAGAGAGTGCAAACTTCCCTGCGAGTGAGCATCTTTTAATTGTGGAGAATGAAAAACCTACCAGGTTATAAACAGTCTGTGTGCTCCAACAGCTGGACTTCTAGATCTAAATTTGGACACAATATTTACTTCGGAAGATGCGTGGTGAAGTTAAAAATTGAAACAGTTGAGAAATAGATCAGAACTATTTGGTCTAAAATTTATAAATGTTAAATATGTTTAATGCTGATTACTGACGAGTTTTGTTTTAGTTTACCCTTTGTGAAACTTTAAAATTGAAGAGAGGGAAACGTGTAGCTATTAAACCATCGCATTGCAGTTCTTGTTTCAGCGTGGTAGAAATGTCGAAACATCTTAGATGTTTTAAAAATGTAAAACAAAACAAAACGTTACAGTGCCAACAAAAAGGATTGTATGACATCTGATCTGTTTGAAGCTAAGCTGAGACAACTGGATAGGGAGCGATAGATGCAGACAATGCAAGATCCTTCTGCTCATAGACAACTGCCCAATGCATTACAGCACTGGCAGTTTACAGAATATTAAACTAGTGTTTATATCTGCAAACATTACAAAGATGCTGCAGCCAACGGATCAAAGGGCGACTGGAAGTTCGAAATGTCATTTTTGCAAGTTGATATTCCTGAGAATGATTGAGTGCATCGGATAGAAGCGATATAAGACAATAAGTTTCTTGGACGCAATTCGCAAAGTTGGCAAATCAAGGAGGAGAACGACATAAAAAAAGAAAGTAATTGCTTTCATAATTATTGGGCTCAAACCATTGAAATCTGAAACTGCTGATGATATTGGTATCATAATTTGGCTTAAACCAGTGAAACCTGAAACTGCCGATCTTACTGGTATCATTACTTAATTGAAATCAATGAAACCTGAAACTGTCAATGCTACTGTTATTATAACCGGGCCCAGATCAGTGAAACCTGAAACTCCCGATGCTATTGGTGAATAATAAGGACTCTTTGTCAGCGTTGTTAGTGGTGGGAGGACAAGAAGAACGTTGTACAGCAAGAAGATTTAGACAAATGTGCACTAAACTAAACGAACATGTACCATGAAGTTACCAGGACTGTAAATAAAACAAGAAGGTTGAAGGAGACAGAAGTGACAAAAGACAAGGAAGAATTAGTTTCCAACAAACTGCACGCCATAAAACTTTCGTCTCGGTTCTACGAAAAGAAGGAATAGATCCTCAACTTGCAGTTATCGAAGATTTAGAAAACAAAACAACAACAATATACAAGTCAGGACATAGAGAACAGAGATTCTCCGATTGTCTTTATTTAAATAATTAATGTAATTTACAGAATTTATTTATTTATAACTCTTATTGATTGTTACATTAGACACCATAATGTATGCGAATCTTACAATTTTACTACCCATCGCTATACTGTCTACATTTTCCAATCCCTGTACTGTATGACATAATATCTTACCTAACACACAATATTAATTATAAGATTGTTTTCTCAGTTATTATTTGCTTACAACCTAAATATTACGATATTCGTTTATAACGACGTAAATTTCTCAGTCTATTAAGTGATGTAATTATAGTAGCTCATTTTGACATATAATTTCTCACTTAATTTGTACTTCAGTGTTAACTAGGTGTTGTTTTTTGTTACAAGTTAGTAAACAGCTAATATAAGTTTTAAGATTATTATTGCATCCTGCTTCTGCACACTGTTAGTATATTTCATTTGATAAAACTAATTTAAATATCTGATATATTAACCCTATCCTTGTCCTGTGATTTACAGGATATAATCCCAAAGCGTTGGAGTATTATGTGTGGTACATAGTGGCGTTTATTTGACATATGGCTGATGCTTGTTAATGCAAAATAGGAACTAGTTATTTTGGTTCAACGTATAAGATTAGAAGACAGTTTCATGCTAACTCCACAAGTGACGTTTAAAGAGCATGTGAATAATGGCAGTTTTAAGTCATCTTTATTCAAGACAAAATTTAAACCAAATATATATACAAAATTGTTATTAGTTCTCTACAGTACTTATTATATGAATTGTCTAACTGATGAATAACATGTATGAATACAAACAAGGCTTATGAAGTACGAACAATACAAGAAATGACTTACAACAAGGAAGAGTGATTAAACGGTCAAACATAGACTGGACACAAGATCGAAATGTTTGTCACAGCTTCTAACCAGACAGCCCCGCATGGCTAGTTGACGAAGGCGCTCGACACGCAATCTGAGGATCGCGGATTCAAATCCCCGTCGCATCAAACATCCTCACCCTTTCAACCGTGGTGGCGTTATAATGTATCGGCCAATCCCACTTTTCGTTGGTAAACGATTAGCTCAAGAGTTGATGGTGGGTGCCTTCCTTCTAGTCTTACACCGCTTAATTAGGGACGGCTAGCGGAGATAGCTCTCGTGTAGCTTTGCGCGAAATTCGAAATTAAGCAAACAAATAATCTAACCAGACTCTTATTTTGGGCGAGGTGTGTAAAAAAATTACTAATTACCATAAGTATCCCTTACGATTAGTGTTAGTAATATTCACGAAATATGGAAGTGACAGGAATGTGAAAGAACAGTTAAAATAACTGCCATCAGTTAATCCACATTTAAAGAGCAAAATATTATTTAGAAAGTTTACACATCCCCCAAAATATAAATTTTAAAACGAAAACTGAAGAATAATTATATATATATATTTTTTTTTGTAAAGAATTACTTAAAATCGTTCAGCTTCAGCTTTTACTTTGGCATCATAGTAGTAAAGGCGCATGTGCAGAGTTTCCCATCAACTGTCCCTTTTCAGTTTTTTATGAAGAAAATATTCTGTGTTTCAAATCTATTATCTAAGTCAATGATGAATTGCTCTTTATTCTGAGTTCCTTAAGACTGGAACACTTTCCAGGTATTCTCTTTAGAGTTTCGATGAGTTATGATATAGCCATAATGTTCTATAACGCGTAATTTATTTACATCGAGAATAATGAATTATCAGATTGAAGTTACTTGATGAAACCGTTGACCATCTTTCTTCCCATTGTTTACAAAATGTTAAAATATTTTGTACTTTACAGATATTATTATATTATATATTTTGTCTACTTTATCATTCTTTTATTTCTTTGATTTTTAAAGTTACCTTTGAACATATAATAAGAACGAAAAGTGGTTGATTTATTTATTCCCATTGGCAAAACACTTCCCTTATTTTAAATTTAGAGACACAATATTTCATTTTCTGTTTTCCTAAACCTTCTGAAGTAAACCAAATAACAGCTTTTTCTTCTTATGAGTGTGTTCTTTTTTGAGAGAGGGTGTCGTACATGTTCCCTGAGGCCCAAACGTACCTTACAGCTGCATAACAAACCGAGGTACTATCGAAAATGCTTTGCACTTTCAGTTGTGTGTGTGTTATTAAAGTGACAGTCAATACCGTTATTTGGTTAGGCAGCAGGTGTAGCCAACTGGAAGTTATAAATCTTATCTTCAGTTTATAAATAAGAACAGCTATGTTTCAGTTACAAAGATCTCTAACCCAGCTGTTTACTCCATTGTGTGCATAAAGATTGCCTGAGCAAATGAACTTATTTCTGTCTCATTCATTCCTACGAAATTTTTAATGTTTAATTTTAAAACCAGTTTTCAATTGTAAAATAACATTGTTGCTTTACTTAGACACTTAGAGCAGTCGACACAAGTTACGGACGTAAATAACTGTTGTTTTGATTTCTTTTCATTACATGGAACTAAGAGATTTCGTTAACCACTCACTATTATATTAAATAATCACTGGTTACCTGTTAACCAACAGCATGCGTAATATTTTAAATAATGATAAGTTACATTGAGTATTTTTCTTTATAAAACAAACTTGTCTGTTGTAGAATACAACACATGAAAACAATATATGTTCAACGGAGACACATAACTAGTAACTCTAGATGAAACATTTTCACAGTTTTATTTTGTGCAACGTTTCAGACAGACAGGCAGTAATTACGACCGTGTTACACTTGAATTCATTCAGACATATCAATTTATTCTCTATAATTTTTTATCAAAATGTTTTTCTTCTCAGGCCTGGCAGAACAACACTGATTCTAGAATATATAACCAAACCCACATACTTGTACAAAACAATACTTGGCAACCAAATTTCTTCAACAGTGGCATGCACCTAAATCAACTAACTTGTACAGCAAAATACCTGACAAACATGTCTGTTCAACAGAGATGTATAACTAAATCAACTTGTTTATATAGAACAACATTTGACAACCATATTTGTTCAACAAGGACATATAATTAAACCAACTTACTTGTTGTATAAAACAATATCTGGTAACCATATTTGTTCAGCAGGGACATACAACTGTCGGACGCCTCCATATTCTCGAGGATCCCACTTAAGTTTATGGTCAGACCATTCCTGAAAATAATACAGCATCATGTTTTTCAGGGATGGGTAATGCTACTTAAAAATATAAAAAAATAAAAGTGACTGGTAAGAAAGAGAGAAAAATGTTACATTTCCATATAAAAATAACAATATTTCAATGTGTTTTAAGTTATAATTTTTCGAACTAAATTTCAGTTAAAGGATATTAATTATGAGGACTAATGAGAACACCAAAAATTATATCCATTTATTACAAGTTCTGATCAGTAATCACTCACAAATACACGTTTAACAAAATCGCATTTGTTCATTTTTATTGTTAACAAACTAATATATTTTATTTGCAGTTACTGTGCGATTAGATTATGAAAAATAAACGCGTTTAACGCCAATGGTAAATTAAGGTAGTTCGTAGTTCGTTTAAGGACAACAAACTAAAAAACTAAAACAAGTAATAACAAAAAAATATTCACGATAAAAATCCAAAATATGAAACTAAACAAAATAAAATGTTACAAATTAAAATGTTTGAAGATATTTCAATCTTACGAGTATATTCCCATGTTGTTGAATTAAAAACAAAACCGAAACCTACCTGATTTACCCACATATTCGTCGTCATGATTTGGTTCTTCATATTCTGTGAAGAATTAAAAAAAAATAGAAAAAAGTGAAAAGTGAAAAGTTATATTTTATAAATAAGTTAGAAAGTAGGAACTGCTTATTTACTCCTTAATTGGAAAATTATTAACACATTACCAAGAGGAATTAGGTTAACTTGTTTAAGCCTTTTTTATAAAATAGAATGTTCAGTTTTCGATTTATCACTTAATTTGTGATAGTTATTTTAAAACATGCAAGCTGCTAAAATATTTTTGAGAAATAATTAAAATATTGCACAGTATAATCAAGCTGCCATTTATCGTTTTTTTGTTCAGGTTGAACTTTGTCGTTTGGATCTTTTAAAAATAAAAAGTATAAAGTAAACTTTACTTAGGCCCAGCATGGCCAGGTTGGTCGCAGGTTCGCATCCCCGTTGCGCCAAACATGTTCTTCCTGTCAGCCGTGGGGACGTTATAATGTGACAGTCTATCGTTGGTAAAAAACTAGCTCAAAAGTTGACGGTGTTGTTGTTTTGAATTAAGCACAAAGCTACACAATGGGCTATTTGTGCTCTGCCCACCACGGGTATCGAAACCCGGATTTTAGCGTGCAAGTCCGCAGACATACCGTTGAGAAAGAATAATGATCATGAAGATAATGTTAATTATACTGTCAAACTATTTCAGACACCATAATACACTTTATTTTCAAAGTTTAAATGAAATAGGCAGTTTTTATTTAATGTGGATAGAATCTCACACCTCAAGACTAAAAAAATAAGAAACAACTGAAGAAGAAGGCGTTTAAAGTTTAAAACACTTTTTTTTATATTTTACCACAAAACAAATAATTAAATTGTATGTGTTCGGTAGATTTCTCTTTCTTTAATGTTGTTTTCATTAACAGTATTGATTATCATGTTTAATATACATACATATATTTTACTTTTCATTTTATCATTATGAGGATTCATTTAGCATTGTTTAAATATTTGGAGTTAGGACTAAGTAAGACTTGGTTAAACTTCATTTGATATTATAGGAATCACGGCCGATAATGTCGCTAATATTGAAGACATCCAACTGATGAATCGTTGTAAGTAAGAACGTAAAATCTTGATCAGTAAAAGTTAGTACTGAGTTTTTAAAAGTTCTCTATGTCATATGTGTATTCTATCTTTAGAATACTCTTAAACATAATTTAATCAGAGTGTACAGTTTAAATATTTCATTATGGAGATTTCAGCATACCTAGCTGATTCAAATATGTTTGTAATAACGTCATTATTTAATTTCGAAGTTATCACAGGTACAGTGACTATGACAGAGAATCCTACAAACCATCTCCACTTAATCTCTGGTATCGCAGTGTTAAACTAGAACAGACTTATAACAATACAATTTGGGATTCATTGGGCGCAGCACAGGTAGCTAATTGTGTAATTTTAATATCAACAACATATTTTAGTTAGGAGTGAAATCCACTTATTTCACGATTATGATTTCTTTTAAAAGGATCAATGAACGTTTGTTATTTTTAAATAAAATCTTTATTATTTTCTTATTATAAATTCAAAATAAAAATAACATTTTTACATGTATTTATTTATATGATGCCAAAACAAAATTATGAAATTAATAAGATAGATCATAAAGTACACTCTCCAAAGAGGCGCAGCGGTGTTCACAAAGGGCTGTCTCTGCTCAGATATCGAAAACCGGTTTCTAGAATTCTAAGTCCGCAGACATACCGCTGTGCAACTGGGAGGGGGCAATTTAAGAAACAACATATGTCTATTTAATTTTGCAGATAACTCTGAACAACACCTTCGATTTATTTATGGTTTCATTTCTAATTTCGTTGATTTATTCTTGAATTTCTAAAAACGTTAATGACGAAACTGATAGATTTTCTATTCTCCCAGGAAAGCAGTGTTCATTTGATTTACATAAACTATTTTAGAATATATTTGTATAACTGATGATAAATGTATTCCATAATTTTAATTTGAGTTAAAGTTTTTATTGAGATTATATATTTAAAAAAAAGTGACAATGTCAACAGATTGTTTGTGAAATGGTATAAGATATGAATCTTGTAGTTTTTAAATAAACAAAGCTGTTACCTATAACAGATAAGTTCGATGAAAATATTTATTTCAATGTTAATTTACACGTAATATATTTTAATATATGTACGCATTGGCGACAAGTATAGTGCAGATACATGTAAATAACTAACTAGAAGCCTCATACAATCAAACAACATTAGTCAAGTTTCATTGTTATTTCAAGAGGATTGTTTTATATTGTGCAGCCATCGTAACGTGAATTTTCGATAAGTTTGTTTGTTTGTTTTTGGAATTTCGCACAAAGCTACTCGAGGGCTATCTGTGTTAGCCGTCCCTAATTGAGCAGTGTAAGACTAGAGGGAAGGCAGCTAGTCATCACCACCCATCGCCAACTCTTGGGCTACTCTTTTATCAACGAATAGTGGGATTGACCGTCACATTATAACGCCCCCACGGCTGAAAGGGAGAGCATGTTTGGCGCGATTTGGGCGCGAACCCGCGACCCTCAGATTACGAAGTGCACGCCTTAACACGCTAGGCCATGCCAGGCCCCAAATTTTTGACAAAGTCATAACGTTCTAAAAACATAACACAAAGAAATCACTTTTAATATGAAGAAACGTTTTTCTTAACAGTGTGGATCAACAATGTATAATAAATTTGGAGAGCCTTTCAAATGCTCAGTCAACCAAACTGCTGTTGTCCAATTTAGCTAACCGTTGTCGAAAGACCGTGAAATTAAAAAATCCCCTTCATCTAGACATTACCTACGAAAGTGAATTTGTGTTTAACGAGCATGTATGCATAGTTGTGTTTGAAATAACAAAAGAAAAAGCTCCAGTAACACAGCGGTACGTTTGTGGATTTTTAAGGAACCGTTGTGAGCAGAGCACACATAGCAATTTATGTACCTTTGGGCTTAATAGCAACGACGAAGAGAATCATGTTTTGTAAAGAGTGGCAGAGAAATGTACCAAACTAATCTGATATATTTTTTCGTGATGACAGGAAACCCACTTAAAGTAAAAATATATTCTCAAGACGGCTAGTATGGGTATTAAAACTTTAATTAAAATAAGATGACCTAAGAAGGTCTGTTCGTTATTTTAATTAATGTTCTAATATTCATGCAGCCGTCTTGAGAACAAATGATCATTTTTAAATTCTAACCAACATCAAATTTCTCACAAATAGGACAATTTTATTACACATTATACTATGCGACATACAAAAACGTTTAAAATCGCTGCTCGTAAAAAATGAAATTTGCAAAAAATACATATCTACAAGCCCTTGACTTTCGATGTTTGCTAAATTTTGAAAAAAATCTGATATTTTATCAAATATTTTGAATATGCTACTTATGAATACTGTTAACAACATATTTACAGGTTTGGTTTTAGTGGGAATTGTTCATATTTACCAACACTATACAATAATTTTGTAAATCCTCAAAAATATGTTTCTTTGTGCTTTTAAATTATTGAAATATCTGCTTCGGATTTAAGCGTTGCAAATCCGTAAACTTACTGCTGTCCCACCAGGGACCTCTTCAGTTAAGAAATAATAATACACTTTTACATCAAAGTGTTTTTAAAATCAAAACCTCACGATGATCTTTTCAAAATATAATTTTATTTCATTCCTGTAATTGAAAAAAACATTGAATGTTAAAAACACACCAGGGTCCAACATGGCCAGGTGGTTAGGGCGTTCGGTTCGTAATCTTAGAGTCGCGCATTCGGATCCCCATAACAACAAACATGCTCGCCCATTCAGCCGTGAGGTCGTTATAATGTTATGGTGAATCCCACTATTCGTTGGTAGAAGAGTAGCTCAAGAGTTAGGGGTGGGTAGTGATAGCTAGCTGTCTTTCCTCTAATCTTACACTGCTAAAATAGGGACGGCTAGTGCAAATAGCTCTCGTGTAGCTTTGCGCGAAATTCAAAAACAAACAAACAGAAATCAGTTGGAAAACGTAAACCAACGGTGGGCTTGTGATTAGTGTGTCTAAATTCAAATCGGAAATTCCAAGATTCGAAGCGGGATTTGTTGCTAAACACTCTTCATAGTTTCAACATTGGAGACGTTTTAATGTTTCGCTATTTGTTCAAGAGAAAATGCATGGTTGCTGATTGTTACTTTTATTACTATAAATTTTTCCACATAAACACAAACAAACTACACTTATGATACATATATATATAATAAGTTACTCTAATTTTTTTAGTTTTTGGCAGATGTTGGTATTATCTGTGATTTATGTGATAACTTGGTTAAATCTTCATTAATGATTGCCAGGTCAGAAGATAACCAAACAATATATGCGTATACAATGATAAAATTCTAACCATGTTAACGGATACAGAAAGTGTCCAAATCGTTGAAAGTAATAATTAAAAACGATTTATTATGAAATAGGAAAACAATTTTATATAAACCTAATATACTTGTTTCTCAGAAACTTCCTAATCACTGTTACGAAACGCTAACTCTTTGTACTTCAAAAATATGTTATAGGTTTTGCAAAACGGAGAAACAAAATTTCATTGCAGAAAAATACACAAAAATCTCTTGTATGGAGTGTTGTATAAACTCAAAATAAATCGGCACTTGCGGGCTGTTTTGTAAAATCTCAAGAAGCAGTTCGATTTGAAGTTCAATGTTCAGGTAATATTATACAGGGTGTTTGGAAAGTCACTGTGCAGTTTTGTAATCATATTTTATTCAGTGTATTTCAAGCCAGCAACTGATAGCGGTGTTTAGAAACAAAGTAAGAAGGATCCAGACCTGTATTGATGCCAACGGCGGTCACTTTCAACATTGTTTATAATTGTCATTCATATTTACCTTCTGTATTCTATATTGAAACATGTCTGTTAATAACTATAAGTGCAAAAGTGACTGTCCGAACACCCTGTATCATTTAGCACGAATCTAGTAACATTGGAGAAGACATTTTAACTACAGTGGATATATAAGTATTATCTTAACTTGCTAAGTTGTTTTCGAGAGAAAATAATTACAAACATTGTTGTTAATCTTATATGTATAAATAAACGTCAATACATATATATGTGTGTGACATCGCAAGGCTAGAAACGGCACTTCGATACCAGTGGTAAGCAGAACACAGGTAGCACACTCTTTAGTTTTGTTCTTTATTCTAAATAAACAAACAATAGTAAGTATATCTTTCCTTATACGTTTCCACATCACTTAATTAATCAGCACCAAACTTGACACAGTGATAGAGGAAGACATGAGTAAGGTCATGAGAATGCTAATTTCATATCGCTAAAATTATTTAAAACATTATTATGTCTTTCATTTCAGTACTGATTTGAACTGTACTGATGTATTTTCTTTGCTTTACAATTTTAACATTTATTATGCCAAGAAAAACAAGACAGAAGCACAATTTTCTATTTTCTGTGACAAACGTGTCTATTCAATCCATCCAACAGTTGGGTACACCAGCTAGTAATGAATAAATCTGATCGTACAAGAGGTCATTACTATGATAATTTTAAATAAAAGATGATTATTTTACTAATTCGATTAAAAAAAAAGAGGTTCTTACATCTTATTGACGTAATGTAAATCTTTAAGCAAATTTATATTACTTATCTTAAACACGTATTACGTTTGTTTGTTTTTGGAATTTTGCACAAAGCTACTCGAGGGCAATTCGTCCCTAATTTAGCAGTGTAAGACTAGAGGGAAGGCAGCTAGTCATCACCATCCACCGCCAACTCTTGGGCTACTCTTTTACCAACGAATAGTGGGATTCATCGTAACATTATAACGCCCCCACGGTTGAAAGGGCTAGCATGTTTGGTGTGACCGGGATGAAAACCCGCGACCCTGAGATTACGAGTCGCACGCCTTAACACGCTTGGCCATGCCAGGCCATATAACGATGCTATATTGATAAAAAAAAGGACATCTGTCAATTTGTTGACATACTGTAGAATTACACGTAACTGTATTGTTTTTTCTTTAGTTGCATGGTGAATTTCACATGAAAAGGCAAATATTTATTATACGACAAAAATTTTCGAGATGATGCCTTAAATGTTGTGTACTTTTTAATTTTTATGTTTAGAAAAAAGAACAGAGTGTTTAGATGAACGTTCAAAAGTTAAACAGAGTACTTGCAAAATGCAAAAATGTCGGACCAGATCTTTTACGGAAGACACGACTGAACTTGAAACTTCTAATTCAATCAATAAAATAACCTTAAGGGAAGAAGTTATATAAAAAATTCATTACGTTGTCACAAAACATTCTAAGCATATCATAACGTTTTGGGACACTATGAGACTCATTTACTTATCTCGGCTGTTTTATCCTCTCAATTAAACTAAAATAATGTTTTTTTTGTAAACTTAAAGCAAGCACTGATCATTTATAAACTTAGTAAGTTTTTCTTAAACTCACTTAAATCTACTCTCGCTACAACTTCACGTTGTAGTCCAACCACTCTGTTAGAAACATAAAATTGTATTAACTGAAGATGATTTCTACCCCGTCTAAATCTACCGTATACTTGTATCCCTTGTCCTACTGTTCTGACTATTAAGTAAGAAAAAGAGATGATGCATCAACCTTATCAATTCCCTTTAAAACTTAAACATCTTATCAGATCCCACCACTTAACTTTCTTTTTCAAGAGAAAATAATTTGAAAGGTGTCAGCCTCTCCTCGTATCACAGCCCCTTTATTCTAGACAAAATTCTAGTGAACCCTTTCTTAATCTTTTCCAACAATTCAATGTCTTTCCTAAAAAAATAGCCCAAGAATAAGTACAATACTACAAATGTGGTCTAACCAGTAGCCTGCACAGTGAAATTAGAACCTCTTTAGACTTATATTCAGTATTTATGTAGACACAACGTAAAATCTTATTTGCAATCTCACTAGTACCAAAACTGGATGGCTTTAGAGACGGATAGAATATCTCACTAAAATTCCTTTCTTTCAGGGTATTGTTAAGGTTATTTAAGTTATACTTATAATTCAAATTATGATGACCAACATGCATTATATTGCATTTATTATAATCAAAATTTATCTGCCATTTATTTACCCAACCCACTGAATGATCTAAATCATTTTGTAAATCTGTAGCATCTTCTTCACAGCAACAGCCAAGATCTTAATATCATCTGCAAATTTAAGTAATTTTTAACTATTTCTTCATCTATGTCATCGATGCAAGTTAAAAAGAAATAGGTTCTAAGACTCAGCCTGAGGTACCTCACTTGTGACATTAACCCAGTTTGACTGAATTCCATTTGTGAAAGTCCTCTGAACTCTTCCATCCAGCCTTTTTTCTATCCAGTTTGCTAGTTCATTACCTCGCACTTACAAAGATAATTTTTACAAGATTTTTATGTGTTACCTTGTCAAATGCTTTCTGAAAATCCACATACACCAAATGTACATCCTCCTTATCCTCCTTTACATAAGTGGTTACCTTTTCAAAGAATGTCAAAATATTTGTAAGGCAAGATTTTTCCTAGGTGAAACCATGTTGACTATCCAATAAAATTCTAAACTTTGTTAAATAACTTAGTAAAGCATTTTTAACAGAATTTCTAAAAGGTTTTCCACAACTGATGTAAGACTAATGAGTTCATAATTGCTGATACAAATTTTAACACCTCGCTTGAAAAGAGGAACAACACTTGCTAACTTCCAATACTCTTGAACGTGAACATTATTCAAGAACTGTCAAAATAGTAGTACGTGGCTCACATATTCAATGTTTAACCTTCTTCAAAACCATTGGCAAAATACTATCTGGCCAAGGAATCTTGTTGTTTTCTTAACCAGCTCATAATTAATGCAGTCATCTTTTTTGTTCTCGTTTCCATTTATCAAGTGGTCAAAATGTGAAATACTGTTTAAACTGTCGTTAATCAGACCGAAATAAAGCAGGATTTAATGATACAGAAATCTCATACCCATCAGATACAAGCCTTCCTTTATCATCTCTCAAGGGTCCTACCTCTATTTAACATTTTGTTTTCACTTGATGTATTTGAAGAAACCCTTACTGTAAACTTTTACATTTTAATCAAGCTTTTCTCATACATTATTTTTGATGCTCTAATATCTTGTTTCACAAACTCTCTTGATCTTATATAATCTTCTAAACCTCCTATGATACCAGTCAGTTTACATTTATGATATTCATGATGATTGTTTTATTACATTTATCTCTTTAACACTTTGTGAGTCAACCTGGTTTTCTACTTGTAGCTGTTCCTTTTTTCCTATAAGGAATATTCTTACATTGAATATCTGAAAACTTCCCACATGTGATCAGTGTCTCAAAATAACTGAGCTGCCCAATCACAACAGATAATTCTTGTCACATCCCTTCAATATTTGCATTTTGTTTTTAAAGTTGTAATAAAAATGTTATTACTCCTTATCTCCATAAACAACAAAACATCGAACCTAAAATAGAAACGATCACTTACATCGATTTCTTCCCCAATTTCCACCACATAGATCATTTCTACATTTGAAGTTAATAATAAATCTAAAATAGCATTGTTTCTAATAGGTTTCTTGAATAATTGATGAAGAAAGTCATGCTAAACAGTTTCCATCAACCTTTTTCCCTAACGTTTTGACTCAAGCATTTCTCAATCTGTATGCCTGAAATTAAAATTACCCATAATTATGACTTCATTAATAGCTGAAATCTAAACATCATTGTAAAGTTTATAACTAATTTCATCAGAAACACTTGGTGGTCTGTAACAAATTCCCATTGAAAGTCTTCCTCACTAATATCCACTAATAGAAACCAAAATGAATTCAATTTCCTTTTTATTTTCTTCGATATCTTCAATTTCAACAGGATATAACTCACGTTTTACATATTCAGCACTTCTTCAACTCTCTTTGTTACTAGATCCGTATTAAACAGGTTGTAGCCCTGTATTTCAAAGCCATTTCTGTCACCAAAATTATTTTTGTTTAACCATGTTTAATATATTCACATTATATTAAAATCTTCCATTGCTACTAACGCTGTAATATAATCTATTTTATGTCTTACAGTTATAGTATTACAATAGTAGTAATTAAACTTATTTCTATAACCACTTATTTACTCATTTCTTATGTTAAACCTTTCTCTGCCTCTTATTCTTTTTACATTTAGTTTTTTTCCTTGTCCTCACTACTGTATAAGTCATAGTATAAAACTTCCCTTACAGCTACGTTTATAGCCTTAGCAAACAAGCCAGGCCCTACTCTATTTAAATACAAACCATCCATTCCAAAAAGATCCCTTCTTTCACAAAAGTGATCCGACAAAAAAGTCTGTTTTCGCATATTAATCTGCACACTTAAGAACTCTAACAAAGTTTCAAGAAAAATGGAACGTAAAGCTTTACATTCTCAGGTTTCTGTTTACACCACGGTTTGTTATTTGCTACAATAAGATAAGATCAAACTTCAAGGAGGAGCAGTTACTGGATATAGGAAGAATATCGGATCAGCTTACACTGAGAAAGACGCTATGTATATGTAGCCACAGTTACAGTTAAAAGGACTTCAACTGCACTTAGCATCAGTCATTTTCTATCACTATGACAATAGTGTTATAAGAGCTGGCATCGTATACAAACAGGCTTAAAAGACAGTTCAAGTAAATTGAAAGGGAAAACAGGCTTAAAAGACAGTTCAAGTAAATTGAAAGGGAAAAGTACATAAAATAAAAACAAAAGATAAAGGAATACTACTTCATTAAATTAAACATATGTTTCATAATCTACTTGTGTTTGCTTATTTAATGAACTAAAGTATCTATTAATCTATCCGTTAGACAAAAAGTTAACACTAATTATCACTTGATTGTCAAAAACCTATACAATTGGTTTCGTTCACTTATGATTGATTTAATATCTAATTAAGGATTTTCTAGTAAATCAACTAAATCTTAAGATCAACTCAATAAGAAACATACTAAACAAGGATCACAAAGTTAATGCTGTATAAAATAGGAAAATAATCTTCAAGCTAAAACTTATTCAAAACAAAGCATTTATTTAAAGAAATTAATCGTTACGATTTATTTGATGTTTTGGACGATCTTTGAAAATTTCCTGCAGTAAAAAACATAGTTCTGCTGAAGGTTAGTGTAGAAATCTTAGTACGAAATCTGAAAAACAGTAATAGTATTTTTTTCTTATGGTTACGTAACACAGACAGAAACACTTACAACGTCAATAAGTTGAGATAATTTGAGGTCCATCCTAACTGTGAGGGTATCTGAATTATTACTGACGGGTCGAACAAGACGGTTGTAGCCACTCATTAAGTCGTCGTACAATCTCTTAGCATCAGGGTTTCCTGTAGCAGGAGTTGGTGCTGTTAGCAGCAGCCATGACGTAAGGTAGACGACCACGAAAATTTGGGGTTGGATTGGCATGACGCTGTAATAACGTATTGTTTCCCGGATTTTACGCGCACTTTACGAATTTGTATGGCTAAAAGAATCGGCTCTTGGAAAGAGAATCAAAAACATCAAAAATTGTAAACCCTCTGTTTTTGCACAGAATCGCCACAATTCCAGTATCTCTGTTTCGCATGCTTGATCGATAGACGAAATAACTGCGACGGTCGACTAATGCGCCCTCTGATGAGAGAATGACATATCTGTTTCCCAAATTCTTTCGACTTGGATGGATGTCTGAGAGAAGTAACATCTATAAATAATTCATATATTTCTTTGAAACTACGGCAATTCAATAAGTATCTTAATAGTGGAATAGTTTATCGCAGTGAAAACTTTAATGGTATAATACATTTCGTGGAATTTAATAATACTCAACAATTCAACATATAAAGTATAATCGTGGAGAAAAATAGAATTATTATTACGTTTTAAATCAAATATATAATTAAATGAAAACATAATGTAAGGTAAAATTCTAAGTAAAAATAAAACACATGTTGCTCTTTTTCGTGGTGTGACATTAATTCCAATCTAAATTAGTTTAGAAACAATTATTTCCCGATTAAAATTTATTCAGTTTGCTTTCGAGAACATGACAGTGCTCTATTATAAGCATCAAACAATCTGAAGATACAGCCTTTTCGTTGATTAAGAAAGAGCTTGTCAATTTAGAACGGAGCAAAAGCATTTGTGGGATTTCTACGTAACTCTACAAACTTTGATAGAAGAAAACGAGCGATTCATACTAGATGAACTTATTAGCTCACGTCATTAGCAGGAGTTCCTTTCCTTATTTTTTTAAATAATTAATTTCTTGTACAGTCAGCTACTTCCAAATGTTTTTGATTAATTGATTTTATACTTGTGTTCGAGACAACAGAGTAATAGTTGTGCTTACAAACAGCCAATTATCTCGTAAAATAACCACAATGAAGTGATTTTTTTCTTCTTCAAACTCTTAAATTCTGTTTTCTTATAACCTGGATACAAAATACAGAAACTCTTCAGGTAACAAAAGTTTAGAAATAAATAGAAGAAAAATATATACTAGTGAAAATAAATACATTTTAATAAAGTTATGTAAGCAAACTCACAAGGAAAGACTGAATTAAAAACAGTAAATCCAAACTTCTGACTATTTATATTAGTTTGTTGTAATTCAAAAAACAAGCCGAAAGGAAAACAAATCAAATAAAAAACTCTGCAGTAATTAAAAATATCTCAGGGTACAAGTTATAATGTGGGATTATAAGATGTATCCTAGGTTTTGGAGGTGACTAGAGAAGTAGTGCCCACACTGCAGTGGGGATACACTGTCTATATCAGTCTTAATCTCAATACTGTCTCACATAAAAAATAAAAGAGTAGCAATAGATAGAGAACTAGAAATTAGGAGAGGGAGATGTGAGTGCTCAAGCCCACAATGTCTCGCATCTGTATCACTCTTCACTTCCTGCAGACAGTTGTGGGAAGGTGTCTGCTCTCCTAAGTAAAGAAGAAAATTTACTGAAATAAAAATAAGGAAATAACGTACTACCATTTGGGGATAAGTAAGTTGAAAACTTTCCTCTTGAAACAAGCATTCCAGCCCCCAATATGGTAGGAAGGCACTAATTGACAGCACAGCAAATGAACTCTAGCAGAATGAAGCGTCCCATTTAGCTGCTATTCAAACAAACTAGTATATGTCCCAACCACAATCCATTCACTAAGTCTGCTGTGACTGTTATGTTTTAAACAAGCCTTTATATGCAGCAAGGTACACATCCGCATAAAGTAGTGCCGCATAAAGTAAAATTCCTGAAACAAATAAGAATATATTAAATTCATATAAATATAAAGCTTGCACCCTGGGATATTTTCAGTTAGTGTAGCGCTTTTTATATGATTTATTTTTATTTCAGGTTGTGTTTTGAGTTATAACAAACTAGGAAAATATATATGAAGTATTTGCTAAACAAATACTTTGTTGTTTTTTTTAATTTTGCGCAAAGTTACACGAGAGCTATCTGCGCTAGTCGTTCCTAATTTAGTAGTGTAAGACTAGAGGAAAGAAAGCTAATCATCATCACCCATTGCCAAATATTTCTCTTTTATTATTGAATGTAACATTATAACGTCCCCTCGAGTGAAATAGGTAGCATCTTTGGTGGGATGTAGACTCGAACCCACGACCTTCAACTCACAATTCGAGCGCCCTAATCACCTGACCATGGTGCTTATATATAAATGATGTAATGGTATTGTACTTCTTGTCTATGAGGTTTTTGTTTTTGGTTAGAACAATTTTAATTATTATTTTTTGTATGACAATAAGCAGCCCTCTAGTAGCTCAGAGGTATGTGTGCGGACTTACAACACTAAAATTCGGGTTTCGATACCAGCGGTTGGCAGGGCACAGATAGCCCATTGTGTAGCTTTGTGCTAAATTTAAAACTAAGACAATAAACATGGGCTTCTACGCTGTAATTGAAACATGAACCATATCGAGCATAGATATTAAATAAATAATAAAAACTTATGCAAAATAAACCAAATAAACATTTGTTTTGATTAAGAAATATGAATACTAGTACTTCAGCGATGATACTAAACTTGATTCTTTCCGTACAAAAACTCATTCGTGAATCGACTTCTAATATTCGTTCTAATACCTTTTTCTCTGCTCAGCGGTTAGTCTGAGAGCTTTTGATGCCCGGTTTGAAACCCCCTAATAGTACATCATTCTGTAGCTCTGTACTACAAAATAGAAAAACAAATAAAACTTTGTTTTTATGACATTCATTTGCGAGATTATCTTCCTAAAAAGTATTGTATTTCGTGTCTGTTTATTCAAACACAAGACAAAGAAACCTATGGCAATTCTAAAAGCTACAATTAAAACTTTTATCTTTCTATCTAATCACTTTTTGACGCAATATCATTAGCTCTGCCTTGATAGAATGGATTATTATAACTTTTATAGTACAGCTGCAAGAGTAATCAGTTTTCCTCTCAGACGTGTTCCTTTTTTTATAAGATGAACATTTTTATTGATTGTTGTAGTAACGCAAAACTACAAAACGGGCTATTTGCTTTCTTCCCACCACGAAGAACCAGGATTTTAACATTGTAACCCCGTAAACTTATCGTGAACCCAGTGATAGTTTTAGTCTTAGACTTTTCGTGAAATTGTTGCACTATAGGGGTAACAACTATACTTCTTATTTTGTTGAAATAAGTTATTGATTTCTGCGTAATTTATAAATCTGTAGAAAAAAAATCATGTATTAAAAATGCATGTGTAACTACCATGTCTGTAAGGTGTAAAAATTATTTTTTGGATAATAAAAAATGTATGCATCTCCTTAGTCGAAATTTGGTGATCAAAAATTCTACTTTCAGTACCTAAATCAAAAGACATAGATTTTATTATAGTGTAACGTTTAATAGGTCAGTTCACTGTAATTGCTTGCGTATTAATGCGACTCATAATTTTCTATATCAAAAGTTTATTTTGGCCGGCATAGCCAGGTGGGTTAAGGCGTTCAACTCGTAATCTGAGAGTCGCGGATTCGAATCCCCGTCTCACCAAACATACTCGCCCTTTTAGCTGTGGGGAGTTATAATTTGACGGTCAACCCCACTATTCGTTGGTAAAAGAGTAGCTCAAGAGTTGGCGGCGGGTGGTGATGACTTGCTGCCTGACCTCTACTCTTACATTGTAAAATTAGGGACGGCTAGCGCAGATAGCCCTCGAGCAGTTTTGCACGAAATTCAAAACAAACAAATAAGTTTATTTTTGTGTTGGTCATAACAATTTTTAAGTGTAACAAACTAATGAGATCGAATGAGAAGTGTTAGACCATGTACCTTGAAAAACTTTCCACAAATTTTCCACTGACCGTGGCTATCCACTATGTTCAGAAGCGTCCGAAATGGCATTGCACCGTGAAATGGTCAGAACTCCGCCGTTAACCAAATACAGAAGGTATAAACATGTCAATCGTGATTCAATCTCGTGTCTGTGATGACACATTTATTTATTAGGATATGCAAATAATTGTCATAAAATGCAATTAAATCTATTATAAACCACTACTTCATTTCCTGATGTAAGTACTTTATCAACTGACACACATATATATATATATTTATCCTCAGTAAATCAAAAACTAACTACTTCATGTTTATTAATTTCCCAAAAGTTTAAAAAAAAACATCACATAACTGGAGTTATCGAACCAGGCTCTCTCTCGTGTATTAGTCAGCAGGTGGAGACAAATTAGCCTGTTTGTGCCTTAAAGAAAATAAATGGACGATGTAATGAGATTCACCATGTGTGTTTCATTTTATATAGTGTTCATTGTACTTTTTTTATTCTTTTCTAGTAACCATCTTGTGTGAAAATGTATATTCTGATAGAAACAATTTCACATGTCTGTCAGCTATGTTCTTTTGACACAAAACTTTTGTCTGAGTAAATTGATTGCTACTCGGTAATAATGGAAAGTGTTTACTACAACCCTCACATATTTGTAGCTATTTTAACCAAACGCAGAGAATATATGACCAAGCAAAGAAAATGTGTATTTCCAACTGTAATCAGTCACTGTATATAGTGCTCGTCATAGAAATGAAGAAAGCATAAAGATATAAAAAACAAATGATGTATATACATAATATACGAAAATACATTTGTGTGTCTCGAAGCTTATGTTTTATGATAGTTTCCAAAATTTTCAGACAAAAACTATCAAATGTACTACTCGTTTTTTTCCCTAGAAAGACAAGTAGGTGTTGTTGGGATAAACATATTTCATATGATAATGAGTAGTTTAAGAAACATCACAATATTTTTCCCCATATTCTGGAGGGTTGAAAGTTCCACATATATTATTTTCATACGAATTAAAGGAACAGTTTAATAAGGACTTGAGAAATTCCTTTACTCTTTCTGATAAGTGTAAAACTTCAAACTTTATCAAGTCTTCACTTTCTGATTGATGGATTTGGAATTAAGTCCCAGAAAATGTTAGTGTTGAAATACCATCATCTGATAAGTTGTAATAACAAACATTGTAATTAACTCTTAATGTGTAGTTGTTGAAATACCGCCCTCTGTTGTGTAGGTGTTGAAATACTATTATCTGTTAAGATGCAATGAGAAAGTGTAGAATTAAGTTATGTATGTAGATATTGGAGTACTACCCTTTGTTAAGTTCTAATGACTAAGTGTAGAGACAGAGCGCTTTCGCAGTTTTTAAACTGATCATTGAAAAGTTTATTTCAAAAGTACTAATTTTATTCATAAAGCAAAACAAAGCAATATTTAGCTTTAGCCAGTAGATACGACTTTAAGATTTTCTTATAAACTACCAGAAGATGTTTTTGTTTAACACTTGTTTTCAAAATAATTCAATCTCCATTGATTTAATTATAAATATTTTATTTTTAAGTCCTACTTATTATCCATAGTGTGATAAGAAAAGTTTGCAGAATAACAGGAGATTCGATCAAGAGATCTTTTTCTAAGTAATTATAAGATGCATAAGTAACTGAATTCGTGAGAAAGAACAAAAATGATTAAAGAAACAGCAAAACGGAGCAAAAACACAACGAATAATCTTTATTCAAGACACAAATGTAGAGTGCGTATTTAAGTGACGTGTCAGACAGTTAAAGAGCTACATCAAAAAAGTGATTTTTCATTTGATTCAAATTGACCAAATCTCATTTCTTATTTAAATCGATAACGTAAGACTTACCTGGAGCGAATAGCGCTTCTCACGTGAATGGTTGTTTCCATTACAAAATAAGGAACGTTATAACCGCCGTCTACTTCTCTCTTTTCTTCGACAAAAGGTGCAGTTTGAAATGTATTTCACACACAGTCAGACAAGGTATTATCTTTGTGGAACAGGAAACAATACAAATCAATAAGTTTATATAATTACGTGTTATGTAAAATTGTACACACACCTGAAAAACTCATAAATTTTGAATTGTCATGTGCTAAAATAAGAATGCAATCTCACGAGCATTGTTATCTTCAGGATTAACTATTTAAACGTTGCATATGAAAACTAATATAGTGTTTTTATATATGAAACTTTTAACAGATGGTCCTGTGTGTAATTACCGATATATCTTCCAGAAAATTATAAACTTCTATCTGAAGCTCACACTTTTCTGCAATCCTGGGAATTTTACTTTCGTTGTTTTATTAGAATAAAACATGACATTATTTATAAATGGGAGAAATTGTGTACACCTTAGCTTCGTGGCAGTTTAAAAACAGTAAAAAGTCGAATTTCAGGCTATATAAAACGTACGTGATTCTGTTTTAATGTATGATAACTTCTTTTAGTTATTAAGTCTTTCTTTACTGGTCTAGTCTTTGGTGGACTTTATTTTACTAAAGGGTCGCTCCCTTTGGTCCAGCAGTGAATTTACGGATTTACAACACTAAAACCAAGGGGCTCGATTCCCCTGGGTGGACACAGCACATAGCCCTATGTGGCTTTGCTAAAATAAAAAAAATATATATATACTTAAATGTTTTACAGTTTAGTTAGTGGGCATAACTTTTACTTTATTACTGCTCGGAAAGAAAAGTTGTAACTTTGATCAAAATTCTTATATTTTATATTATATTTTCAGATTAAAAACGTTTTTATTTTGTGTTTAGTAAATATAAGAATACCTTTTACGCGGGGCCTGGCATGGCCTAGTACGTTAAGGCGTGCGCTTCGTAATATGAGGGTCGCGGGTTCGCGCCCGAGTCGCGCTCAACATGCTCACCCTCCCAGCCGTGAGAGCGTTATGATGTGACGGTCAATCCCACTATTCGTTGGTAAAAGAGTAGCCCAAGAGTTGGCGGTGGGTGGGGATGACTAGCTGCCTTCCCTCTAGTCTTACACTGCTAAATTAGGGACGGCTAGCACAGATAGCCCTCGAGTAGCTTCGTGCGAATTTCCAAAACAAACCTTTTACACGTATTCTATACATTTCAATTCTTATCAGCAAAAATCTGTACTATACGAACAACGGGTATGGAAGTCTAGTTTTTAGGGGTGTGAGTCCGCAACTATGCCGTTGTGCTTCTGGAAGGCGCTCAGGTTTCGAATTTTTAGTATCGTCAGGCGTTTAACCAAAGTTTATATTTGTTTGAAACATAAATCATCCCTTACTGTTTCAAAGTGTTATTAAAAGGAACATAAACAATAACTAATGCATTCCTGTACTTTTATACTGGTTCTAAGACACCATAAAACTTTCACTTCATTGGTGGTCTAACCCACCATTTAAATCACCATTAAGTGTATTAACGTACCGCCAGAGAACATGAAAAATATAAACGTCATTAATTAACAACCTAAAGTATCTTGTTTATTTCAAACGCTAAGCTACACAATGCGCAATTTGGGACCTATCCACCACCGGTATCAAAACTCGAATTTTAGAGGAATAAGCCAGCACTGAGCCACTAAAAGAGGGAGTTTTGCGCAAAACAACAATTCTACATGATTATATATGGTACAAGACGGTTTTTTTTAGTGATAAATGAACAAAACGTTCACATTTTACAGTGTTTATAATTATTTAGGTTATCTTTAAATAATTCGATCCCACTATCCGTTGGTAAAAGAGTAGCTCAAGAGTTGGCGGGGGGTGGTGATGACTAGCTATCTTCCCTTTAGTCTTACACTGCTAAATTAAGAAAGGCTAGCGCAAATAGTCCTCATGCACGAAATTCAAAGACAAACAAACTATTCAGTATGACATAGTTTCTGGTTAAAGCATTATACCATAATTTTATTGTTAATTTTGACAATGCTTTTATATCTTTTACTGTAATCTTTCATTAAGACTTTTATTTCGGCCAGAAAACTCTGTTAGATAATCAGTACTTACAATATTCTATATGTTCACGTGCCTCTTTTTATGGAACTGTAGCTCGGCATTAAGTCTGAAGACTTATAACATTAACTACCAAGTTTCTATACCCGTAGTTGGCACTACATTGATAACACTGCACAACAAAGTTTTTGCTTTTTGAACACTGTTGGTGTTTCTTATAGACTTTTGGCTGCTGATCACGAAAATCACATCCAAATTTGCTTATTATGTACCTTTTTATCGAAATCTTTAGTTTTGTCACGTTTTTTTATATATTTGTATTCAAAATTTTTCGTTTCTCTTAAACAATGTTTTGTGCAGTCTGGACATGTCCAGGCATGAAATCAGGCCAAGTTGGAAGTTGTTCTGTTGAAGTATGCAACCCGGGCAGGCCGGAGTCAGATTGACACTGTCTAGGCAGGCTATAAAAGTGGCTTGCATACACAGATGCTGCTCATTGGATAAATATAGACCTTATAGTGTGTACGTATTGTTTCATAATATAGTATTGGCTCAGTAGCACTGTAACAAGTAAGTTACATGTTATAGACGTTTTACAAAACGATTGGTGTTGACCAATATGTCTCTTCAATGTCGTAACAGCCGCGATACATTCTGTTAGCATTTGTAGTTAGTATATGTTTGTTTATCAGAGACGCTCAATGACTGTTCTTGTGAAGAAAGCACATCATCTGTACTTAGAATGTAAAACTGGTGATCAAGACCAGGAATGGGCGCTTCACATTTGTTGTGCGACATGTGCTGTCTGTCTGAGAGCTTGGCTCAGAGGCACTCGGAAGACAATGTCGTTTGCTGTACCGATGAAATGGCGAAAACAGAAAGACCATGTGACGGACTGTTACTTCTGTTTGACTAATGTGTCTGGTTTCTCTGCCCAAAACAAGAAGTTAATTGAATACCCTAATCTGCCTTCAGCAATGAGACCCGTGCCACATGACGACAGTTTTCCAATTCCGAAACCACCAGAGGAATGGACCTTAAACGAACCAGATAAAAAAACTAAAATGCAGGGAACTGGCAGTGACATCGATCCGAATTTTGAATCGTGCTCCTCAGGTGATCCACATCTTATAACACAGTCAAAATTAAATAATCTGGTCAGATATTTGGGTCTGTCAAAAGCAAAAGCCGAATTTCTGGGTTCGAGACTGCAGGAATGTTTTTTGCACTCACCAAGTACGAAAATTTCTGTTTTTCGAAGCTGCTAAGATGATATAACCAAATTCTTTGCACAAGGTGACAGTCTCTGTTTCTGTGTTGACATCTGTGTTTCTGTGTTCTCTGGTTTGGGTTGTGTTCATGACCCGCAAGAGTGGCGTTTCTTTACTGATTCATCAATGTAAAGCCTCAAAGCTGTTCTGCTACACAATGCAACGTTTTCCCTTCAACACCTGTTGGCTATGCAGCACACTTGAAAGAAATCTACGAGAACATGGAAATGTTGCTGAAGCACATCTAGTACAGAAAGTACAACAGGAATATATGTGGGGATCTGAAAGTCGTTGTTCTGTTACTGCGACTGCAGTTCGGCCATACAAAGTACTGTTGTTTCATCTGTGAATGGGACAGTCGTGCCAAAGAGTCACATTATTCTAGACAAAGCTGGACACTCCGTAAAAAGTTAGTTGCAAGACAGAAAAATGTGGCGCATGAACCGCTTGTCGACCCAGCAAAGATTTTTTGTTTCCTCTTTACATAAAATTGGGATCTATGAAATATTTCGTGAAAACAATGAAAAAAAAGACGAAGGTTTTCGTTATTTAAGACAGATGTTCCCAAGAATAATTGAGGCCAAGATCAAAGAGGGCATTTTTGTTGGCCCTCAGATCAGACATGTTATGAGTGACAAGCGGTTCGAAGATCTGTTAGTTGGGCCGGAAAAGATTACCTGGAAAGCCTTCAAGGACGTTGTTGACAATTTTCCTGGCAATTACAGAGATCCACATTTCATTCAGCTGGTAGACAAACTTCTCAAAGCACACAAAACAATGAAGTGCAACATGTCACTCAAGATTCATTTCCTCCACTCACACTTAGACCTCTTCCCTGCAAATCTCGGTGCTGTCAGTGACGAACATGGTGAAAGATTTAACCAGGACATTGCTAGAATGGAAAACTGAAATCCGTCAGTGCTTGCTGACTACTATTGGACACTGCAACCTGATGCACCGGGCATTGAATACAAACGAAAATCAGGAGCAAAACACTTTTAATTATGTTGAACCTGATAGCGTATCAGAAACATAAACGCGATTAAATACGTTACTGGCGGTAAACAGTTAACTGTTTATTTCTTAGAGTTTCTACGTGATGAAGCAAAATCAGAACTGTTTTTGTGTATACCCACCAGGTACTTGTCACAATCAGCAAAAACTTTTCAGGAAGCAAAACTTACAAAGAAAATGTTGTGCAGTGTGATTCATTGTATAACTTTGTGCTTCATAATAAACAAAATAAACAGCCGTCTCGTGGTGACAGAGATCGTTTGTTTAACCTGTTTCCCGTATTATTTTTTTGACAAAACGTTTAACACGTTAAAGCCCTTTGGTCTATACTTGTTTTGAGTTTGTTTTAATTCGTTTTCTGTAGGGTGTTTCGTCTGAATGAATACAATTCTGTAGTAAAACAAATGGAACATGAAAATATTTTTAACCTGCACGCTTAGATTTGCATTTTTCAAAACTTTTTTCAATATATTTTTCCTCACAAAGATACACGATTGGCTATCTCTATTCTGCTCACCGCGGTTGTCGAATAGCGATTTTTAGCATTATAAAACATTATTGGTGAACAAAGTGGAGAAATGACGTTCTAGATGAAAGATTACACGTTTTAAGGAAAAATTGTTTGTGTTTTCTCATTGAAAAGCCACATTGGGCTATCTGCTGAGCCCACAGAGGGGAATCAAACTCCTGATTTTAGCGTTGTAAATCCGTAGACTTACCGCTGTTCTAGCGGGGAGATTTTAAGGAAATAAATTGTAAAAAAAATCCTTTAATCTATATCACTGATAAGGTTAGTTTGTTTTGTTTTTTAGGTTAATAAGTGTGTTTCTAATAATTAACAGTTTGCGTTCTGTAAAACCCAGAAATAAAACTTAGGTTATATTTCGAGTAACACCAATCTGTCTTGAATCATAGGAATATATACGTAGATGGAAGAATGTGTTTTAGATTGACGTTTTTAAGGCAATAATCTCACATAGAAAAGTTTTAAAAAGTTGACTTATACTTATTCTTCCACATTCATAAAAGATTTGAGAACGTAAAGTTCCTTTATAAAAACACCATCAACAAAATACACACGTCTGTTGTTTCTAAGCCTAAACAATTCTCAGTATTCTTCTTAAGATTAAAAATTTATTAATTGTAATAACAAACTCTGTGATTTGCGTAGAGGTCATAAGGAAATGCTTATATTTTAAATTATTATTTCTTATAAACTATTAAAAGTGAGAATTAATTTTCACCGGAAATACATAAATGTTTTTAGGAAACTTTATGCTTGGAAGAGGGAATTAAAAATAAACTTTCACAGATGACGTTTAATGTATGTTCCGTCACTGTCAATAAGGTTTAAAACTCATGGAAGAAACAAGAATTATTTTATTCTCGTTAATTCTGAATTTTTTTATCTACTAATACTCACTTTATTCAAATAGCCAATCTCGCAGTGTTGATAAACGTGTAGCATCGTGGGTTTCGAAATATTCCAAAATTTCCACAAGAACATTTTTCACCCTCAGTTTATATTTTTTGACATTTCCTGGGACGAGTAGTTTTTAAAACACAAACTTTCTGTACACGAAGATTGTTCTTTTTGTGTGTATTAACTATTCGTATATTAAAATGTCATGTTCCATTATCAACTTGTTATGGGCATTATGTCACCTTATCTGTTATCTAATTGAACCTGGAACAATCTGGTGATTTAGACTCTCGACTCACAGATAGCAAGTTGTGGATTCGAATCCTCTTCCTTGAAATACTCGACCTTTCAGTCATGGGAACTTTATGATGTGATAGTCAACTTCGCTATTTATTTGTTAAAAGAACATCCTAAGTGTTCACACTTGGGAGTGTGAGACAAGCTGCCTTCCATCTGAAGCATTACTTCAAAATTAGGGCCGGCTAATGTGTTTGTTTGTTTCTTTATTTTTAATTTTGCCAAAAGCTACACAAGGGCTAACCGTTTCTAATTTAGCAGTGTAAGACTAGAGAGAAGGCAGTTAGTCATCACCACCCACCGCCAATTCTTGGGCTACTTTTTATCAATAGTATGATTGACAGTCTCATTATAACGCCCCCACTGCTGAAAGGGCGAGCATGTTTGGTACGACCAGGATTCGAACCCGCGACCCTCAGATTACGAGTCCAACGCTTTAACTCACCTAATATAAATCAATATAAAAACAGTAAAAGGAAATTAAAATATTTTTATATCTTTAATAAGTGTAATTACTTATATTAACACATTAACGTGTAGACAAACTATAGCACAACAAACAGAAACTGCTGGATAAACACATTAGCATCAAACGATATGGCCGGCATAGCCAGAGGGTTAAGGCACTCGACTACACAAAATTCAAAACAAACCAAATTAAATGTTGTTTATTTCTAATATGTAGATAGTGGAAAGTAGAAGTGGGGGGTAATGAATGTCGTGCACTGATTGTAATGCCAAGCATTTCACATTTGAAATTCCTTGTTGTAAAAAAGACACACTTTTCAATTTTGGAGGCCATGATATGCTGTAAGAGTGACGATTAAATCGCACTATTTGATTGTACAAAAGTATCCCAAAAGTTGGCAGTCGGTATTATTAAGCGGCTATTTTCCTTTTCATTTGTTAATTCAAAATTAGCTATGGCTATGAGTAATGTTACGTTTTTTGGGTTTTTTTTACGTGGATTGAACGCAACAGAAAGACACAGATAACAGCTTGTATAATTTATTACAATAAGCTATTATATATATGACAGATATAACAAATTATATAACAACAATGATAGATATTAAGTTTAAACCTTCAAAATTAATTACAACACAAAATGGTACTGGCCTGTATCTAATATAATGATCTAGAATGAAAGTCCAAAAGTTCAGATCAGAAATCTAAAATTCCGGTTTAGGGTGTGAATTTGGTACCACGAAGAAATACCGAAGTTTGAATGGAGAATGACGAAGTTCTTTTTACGGTGCTTCTTGATGAACGTCTCAAACCTACCGCCTTCCAATTTTCCCAGTCTCCCCTAAATAGTCCGTACGTGACGACTCTCAGCACAACCAGTAATTCGAATGAATCGCAAAGATTGACGAAACAAAATCACAGCTTCTGTAGATCTAGCTCTGGTCACAAATCCAAGTTGAATAAAATCACAGCAAACACTTAAACTTTCTCAAACGAATGACTGACTCTTCTTTTCTTCGAATAAAAACTAATGACTCCTCTTATTTCTCGCGTCTCCGTCTGTTTATATATTAGTAGGCCTCTTCTCGAACAATCGCGTAACTTCTATAGAACTCCAGAACAATCCGCTCATGTCCGTTCTTGCACGAGACTCAACGTCTAGACACTAGGCCGCCATACACTTCCGTTTACAGTTATATATTTGATCTACCTAATTCTAGAAATTTCTAAATGTTATTTTAAATGAATAACAACATATTTTATTGGTTTAAGCTTTGAAACAATAATATAAATATGGAAATATAAATAATAGAAATGAAAATTTAAACACAACACGACATGTTGTCGTTTACAAAACATTTACATGACATTTACATAACAGTAAGAAGACATTATGTATCTGTGAGCAGAATTATCAAACAAACAAGCTCCTCGTTGTTTATGGTCGAGTTTCATTTTTGGTTGAGATTACTGAGGAGTACTTATTTTCTTCGAAGCCGTCTAACAGAGAGAAGTATGCCGAAACAAAAAATAGACCGATACATTAACGCGTTATTTTCATCAGAGATTGATGAGAAAAACACACACAAAAAGAGGAGATAAAATGACCAAAATGTAAAAATAATTTTGAAGTCCAGGATTATTTTTATCTATTGGCTTACACTGACCACAATGTGCTGCAAAACCGCAATAACGACTTAACCCTAGAATTCTGATAGTGTTTATTGACTTTCTAAATATAATTTTAAAACTATTTATGCACCAAACTGTTTGATAATATATGTTAATAGCTTTGTGATTAGAACGTCCTAATATAGTAAAAAAACACCTTAGGTATGAAAAAAATGTGCGGAAAAAAAGATTGCATGTGTGGCTCAAAGACATTAAATCAAAATTAGCGGTCAAACTGGTGGCTTTATTGACAGAGTTGATAACAACTCTGCAGAAATTGTTATTCATTAGTTAATCAGGCGGTGTTTTCTTTTTATCTTGAGACATGATAATGGGTAATACAAAATACACAGCCTAGCTAAGTAATAAATAAATATGAGCTGTAAAATTATTATAAATGATATAAGAGTAGCTGTCAGTTTGGTTGTTAAATTTGATTTAATTCATTTAATTTGCATATTCATTTCTTTTATGGCTGCACTTTTTCACGTGTAAGATGTATCTGATTATACAACATGACGTTTTGTCTGAACACACCAAGAAAACCACAACAAGTAAGAAAATGACACTCGATAGTAACCAACATCAGCTTTAGGATAGCAGCACTGTTATTCGGAACAAAACTTTAGTTTACAGAATCAATTAGATTATTTAAAATTTAAAGTCTGGTTCTTCTCTAAAACAGTGTTAATAGCTTCTTTTATACCAGCATCATGGAATTTAGATTAACAGTTTCTTGTCATTTCCATATGCAATTGGTACTATCGTATGAAGCATCGTTATTTATGCTAATTGTTTTACGTGACGCTAGACGCCTTTTAAGTAGAAGAATTTTATAAAATTTAGTACAATTTTGCAGAAAAGTTGTCAATTAATAATTAATAACAACCGTCCACCTATGTGATTCTTTTTAAAACTTGAACTAGAAACTACTAATTTAAATTGTTTTGTCTAACCAATCCATATGAATCTGCAAGTACTTACCCTCTAAATCAACCGTTTCTAATCTGAATAACAAAAATTAAAAATGGTTTCCTTTTAGGTAAAGTTATAGTAAAAGTTTGACTGATAGCTCTTATATATTGGCGTGCGCAACGAGTTTCGTCAAATTTGAGCAGTTTTTGTTCAATAACTTTGCACAGATCGCTTGTATTTAAACCAAATGAGATCATAATTGTAGGTTGTAAGGATATATCAAGGTGTTAAAGTTAAAAAATCCATAAAAGTTGAGTGTGTTTCTCTATTAAATAAAGTTTTCGTACCCTTGGTGCCAAAACAAAAGATCTTTTTTATCTATTTCTTAATAGATGGTTTCGAAATTTGGCATGTGAAATGAGAGTTCAGTTGAGCACATCCACTAAAGACGTATAATGTTTGGAATTATTACAGTTTAAGCTAAATAAAGGGGAAAATCGCTAAACTGTCACTTCTATTAATAACACACAGTGTGTCCTACAGCAGGTTGTTTAAACCAAACGACAACTTGCGGTGTGTCTTGATGTTATATGAGTTAGACAGACACAAAGTGAAAAAATACCCCCTTGTGTGTAAGTAGTAAAGTTTAAAGCTTATAAAGTTAAAATTAGGGGCTCCATTCCTATGGAGGGCAATAGCTTCCTTCGTACGTAAAGAAAACACACAGAAAATAAAACAACAACATGAGAACTACTTCTGATAATGATGTTTCCTGTGTTTATAATTATGAAATGAGCACTTTCACCCAAATTAGTTGGACACTCCTTACACACAATTACTCAATATATGCATCCCAGTAGTAACAAATGGAGTAGAATTCACTGTATGCTTATTAAGGTCCACTAATACATTATTATTTATCGATTTTATTTCAAATACTTTTTATCACCAATCATCTACAATTCCGATAATTGCTCATGTGAAACCTGAATATTTCAGAGCATTGACAGTAGTTAGTTTGCTTTTATTTCATAAGTGAAGACATTAATATAATTACATACGCAACTCAATATCATTCTTTTAAAAACCAACCGTATCACCCTACTTCAGCCCGGCATGGCCAGGTGTTTAAGGCACTCGAGTCGTAACGTGAGAATCGTGGGTTCGAATCCCCTTTACACCAAACATGCTCGCCCTTTTAGCAGTGGGGCATTATAAAGTGACGGTGAATCCCACTATTCGTTAGTAAAAGGGCAACCCAAGAGTTGGCAATAGGTGGTGATGATTTGTTGCCTTCCTCTATTCTTACACTGCTAAATTAGGGACGACTAGCCCTCGAGTAGCTCAGCGCGAAATTCAAAAACAAACTAAAAGTAAATACTTATCTGTTCAGAAAATATAAAAATGCCTCACAATATCAGACACAAAAGTCTTTATTTTAATAGATGTTTCTTACGGTAAATAATCATGATTTGTATAGAAGTGGAAATAGTATTATTGGCCTTAAGTGCTATTTTCTGAAACGCTTATACGAAGAATCGGTAAATAATCATTCAATTTAAATAAACCAAACGATATATAATTTACAAATTACTTTTTTATTACTGTTGCTATCATTTGGTGTGGATTCCTGTTCATAGTGAGAGGTCCTCCAAATGTAGAATATACTTACGTGTTTTACCTTCTCTGGAATCAATATATAATACATTCAAATGTTTGCAACGCATAGCTAAAGTTAAATGGTTGAAAGAACCTACATGTATGAACATAACACATTGTACTTCAGGTCAGTTACTTAGGCGATAGTATTAACGATAAGTGAGTATTTTCATTGAACTGTTTTCTTAACTGGTATTTCTGTCTGTAATGTCTATGTAGGTCTATCGTTGGTGCGATATTACTTTGTTGGATTTCCTGGTGGATGAAACGACGTATTAAATATTTTGATTGATGTTATTCAAGTCTTACTTGAGCAACATAGCAAGTAAGTACGTGTTAATATATTTCTAGTCAAAACACAGGATGTCCACAAATCACTGAGGTACTTTTATTAATTAAATAGGATAAGAACCACATCAGATAGTTACGATTTATGACATATAGGAAATTGAGCTTTATCTTTTAGTTTGGTTCGTGGAGGTCAGTGTTTCTAAGATGAAGATATATGTGAAGGACACACCTCTAAGATGAAGGCATCAGATGTGATAACGTAGCCTATTCTCTTAGTTTAGGCCCCCCAGTGGCTCAGCGGTATGTCTGCGGACTTACACGCTAAAATCCGGGTTTCGATACCCGTGGTGGGCAGAGCACAGATAGCCCATTGTGTAGCTTTGTGCTTAATTCAAAATAACAACAACAACAACTCTTAGTTTAGTGTGTGAAGAACATTGATTCTAAGTTAAAGATATATGTGAAGAACATTGGCTCCAAGATGAAAGTGTAAGTGAAAGACAATCTTTAAGATGAAGGTACCAGATGTGGTAACGTAGCGTGCAAGAATAACAAAACAATGACAATGATTATTCTTCAGATTTTGGCATGTTGGTGGATGGAGATGGAGTATTGTTTGGACACCCTTCGAGCCATAAGCGGTGATCACATCTAGGTGTACTAACAACGCTAATTGTTTTGGACAGCTTTGAGGTGTTAACCTCCATTGTGCTACAAACCATATTTGATTATATTATGTTGTTCTTACTATATTTATTTAACAAAGCGGTTCAATAACTTATGGACATTTCGCATATTTGCAAATATCAACACTGTACAAAATCGACGTGATAAAGATAACTGGACGTCACAATCCTTGAAAGGGCCTACTAACAATTTCGAAGAATACCTTCCAAACTATCATTTTTTTCCCTAGTTCATTCGCAATGAACTGTAAATCACGTGACTCAATTAGACTTACTATGATTTGCCAGTTGGTTACGAGATCCCTTCAGAGGTTTCCTTTTTAGTCACATTTTATCCCACTACCTTATACTATGCAGATTGTACAGTTTATACATTTCTTCATCAAACTACTCGTTTTTCAAGTTTATAAGATTCATGTTGTCAAATATTATTAGGTTAATTGACTGATTGACTGTTTAAAATTAAGCACAAAGCTACAGAATGGGCTATCTGTGCTTTCCATATCACGGCTATCAAAACCCAGTTTCTAGTGGTGTGAATCTGCAGACTGCGCTCTGTCCACTGCGGGTATCGAAACCCGGTTTTTAGCGTTGCAAGTTCTCAGCCATACCACTGAGCCACTTGGGGTCGCTAATTATGGAATAAGTGTATTTCAATTATTTAGACTAATAAAAAAAGTTTTTTGTCCTTATAACCGTGTTTATTTTAATTAGTAGACAGACAAATTTATTCAAGTTAAGCCTAAAGTGAAACAATGGCTGACTAGCTTGCAATGAGTTCATACGGAAGAAGTTGTTTTAACGAGACTTTGCATTTATCACAGTTTTACACAAACGCAGACCTTTCACTGAGAAATGACATGCAACTACATGAATAACGTTACATTCACTAAGCTGTCGCTCATAATCTATTTTTCTACAGTCCTTTGATGATGTTTAGTGACTGGCTTTTGGACACATTTTTTACTAATACATTTTAGTATGGTGATACTGTTAACTTTGACGAAATTCTTTAAAACATTTTTTTAAGAAACGTAGTCTTTTATAGTACGTTTTATAAGTTGACTTTATGTTTATTGTTACTTAACAATTGTTGTTGTTTTGAATTAACCACAAAGCTACGCAATGGGCTATCTGTGCTCTGCCCAACACAGTTAACGAAACCCAGTTTTTAGTGTTGTGAGTCCGCAGACAAACTGCTGAGCCACTGGGGGGCTAATTTGCATTTACACATCTCTTATGAATAATTTATGATTTTATTATTTACTAATTTTATAAAAACATATGTTTAACGGCTTCAGTTGGAATTTCGTAATTTGTTAGTTTCATAAACAACTTGTGTTGATTGATACTTGTTTTGATTTTTTACTACACAGATTTTTTAAGCAATTATTGATCTGTAATCCTATTAATTTTATATACTAACATGTAGAAGCAAAACATTTCCAATGAAATTAGTACATTTGCTGCAACATTACTTTTTACGTGAAGGATTTTTGGAATAATTCTAATCTCTGCGCAGAAGTAAGTCCAGTTAGCTTAAGCTTAACTAATGTTAAGCATTTATTAATTAAGGCCCTATATTCGATAAATAGGTTTGTTTGTTTGTTTTAATTTCACGCAAAGCTACACGAGGGCTATCTACGCTAGCCGTCCCTAATTCAGCAGCGTAAGACTAGAGGGAAGTCAGCTAGTCATCACCACCCACCGCCAACTCTTGGGCTACCATTTTACCAACGAATAATGGGATTGTCAGTCACCCACGACTGAAAAGGCGAGTGGATTTGGTGTAACGAGGATTCGAACCCGAATAGTCGAGTGCCTTAGCCACCTGGCCATGCCGGGCCTATGATAACTTGTTACCGAAACAGAAACAAAAGAAAAAGTTTCAGTACTGTCTATATAGCACCTTAACTTGTTACTGAAATGAAACCTTTTACCAACAACTAGTGGAATTGACCGCACATTATAACTTCATTCCGGTTTGGTGTGAGGGTAACGAAGAGGAACTAAGTTATGGTTTCATAATTATCCAGCCCGTCACAATAATATATAAATACAACTGTATTGATATCCTATCTTTCTTCCAGTAAATAAAGTTGCATAAATTCTGTTATAATAATATTATTCTCACCACTGATGAATTTTATAAGTTTGAATCGCTTCTAAGAAATTATCGAATCTGTTGACACAGAGAAAAGAAAATTATAGATATTATCACAATATTAATAACATTCTGATTTCTTACCAAAAAATTACTATAAATATCTTAATAGTGAGAAAATATTGTTATTAGAAGTTACTATAGATGCCTTAATGGTGTGAAAAGATTGCCACAATCTGGAAATTGTTATTGCTACTTTCCAACATAAACCTAAATGAAGAATTATCTTTGTTCTGCCAACCATGGATATCGAAACCTAAATTTTGGCATTATAAGCCCTCATTCTTACGACTACACCACTGGAGGTGGAGGTTGAGATTAACCAGTTAAATAAGAACATGTATTTTGAAGACACATTTTTAACAATTTTTAATTGTAGTTTACGCAAAATTATCTTTGAAATGACGAATTTCAATGATCTGAAACAGCTTAGATAAACCGAATGGTTTCTTCATTTGGAAGAGGGAATGTTATAACTTTAAGTGTTTTGATCAAATTCAAATCAATTTTCATTTTTTCCCGTCACATAAAAAAAACTTGGAGTTACTATGTCGATATTTCAAGCCTGTAAGAATCAGAGTTTAAGACAGAGAACATCTTAATTCAACATCTGTCTTAATGTTTCTTCTGAAGATGCATCTGTGAAAGTTTCCATCTTTCTCTCATTTTTTCGATAAAAAAGTACCAGTATTTTAAATGTCCTTCCATCAAAATCAACTTTCTTGTGAAATCGGTTGAAAAATAAACTAAAATACGTGCGAGTCGAAATGGCGAAGAATTTTTGTTGTAGTTACAAAAAATCAAATAAAGTGAGTTTTCCTGTGTCTCTAAAATAAGAAGAAAACAGTGTGCAATGAAAAATGTCATGCTTCTCTTACTTTATTTGGTTATTTTTAAAAATAATAAAATACATTAGAGATACTTACTCGTTGAAAACTATAGTACATTTTTGTATAAGGCTAAAATATTATTCTGTTTTAATGAATACTTTTGTATATAGCTGTCATTATAGAACTAAGATAAGCAAAACGTAAAAACAAGTCCTTATGTTTATTCAGAAAATGTTTATTTTGCTGGGAAGATAAGAAATACTTGAAACCTTATAAAGATAGAAGATATTAGGCTATTAAAGATAATGAAAACGTTGGGTTTAAGAGGTAATGCTATAAATGAGAGTATGAGTCGTCCTTTTCTACTATTTTGGGTCGTAGCATACGAATTTTTCGTTTAATGTAAAGGTACCCATCCTGCGCAAGGCAATAAAATTCTCTTTTGCTTGACGTTGGTCTTGGATATATTGTTACACAGCTTTTTGTTCAGTTGAAACTCTATTTGAGCCGCTAATTCAATTTCTCAACATTTTAATATTAATCGTTGGAAAAGTCGAGTTCCATCACAAACTTTTGTTGAAATCTGCTTAGCCAGCTTTAGTTCCTAAGATAAATATGTAATATAAAATAAATGTCTATTTCTTTATACACTGCTGGCCAAACTTTTAAGGCCAATGAACATAAAGAAAAAAATATACATTTTGCGTTGTTAGACTCAACCACTTATTTGAGAAGAGCTTCGAAAGATGAAAATAAGAAAACGGAAAATAAAGATAAACAACTTTTCTAGCACTTAATAGGGAAAATGTGAACACTGTAAAATTATCCTAAATGCGAGTTGGTCAAAAGTTTAAAACCATACCAAAAAGAAGTTCTAAACAGGGTAAGAAATGCCCAACAAGATGTCTCGGTTGTGAGTTGCACGGCCGTCATTGCGAATAACTTCAAACATTCGCTTTGACATGGTCGATATAAGTGTTTGCAGAAGACTGATTGGAATGTTATTCCAAGTGGTGAAAGATGGCTTCACAAAGATCATGCACTGTTTGGAATTGACGTCTATTTCTATAGACTTCCCTTGCCATTCACCCCAAAAAATTTCAATGGGGCTCAGTTCGGGCGAACACACTGGATGGTCCAAAAGAATCACGTTATTCGCCATGAAAAAGTCCTTTGTCCTGCGGGCATTGTGGATTGCAGCGTTGTCCTGCTGAAAGATCCAGCAAAGTCAAAAAGGATGCTCTCTCCAACATGCCACTGTAATCAGCTGCTGTTTGACGCCCGTGTATAACCTGAAGCTACATTGTTCCATGGAAGGAGAAATCACCCCAGATTATGATGGAACCTTCTCTTCTGTGTCGGGCAGAAAATTTCTCTAAATTTCGTTACTTGTTTACCGATTAACGCTTCGTTTCAGTATGGTCTTAAACACTTGACCAGCTAGTATTTAGGCTAATTTCATAGTGTTCACATTTTCCCTATTAAATGCTAAAACTTTTCTTTTGTTTTCCCTTTTCTTATTTTCATCTTTTGAAGCTCTACTCAAATAAGTAGTTGAGTCTAACAACGCAAAATGCATATTTTTTCTTTATGTTCATTGACCTAAGGGTTTTGCTCAGCAGTATATGTTACACTAATGCATAATCTTATTATCCATACAATGGTATTATGCCTCATATTTTTCTATTACAGTTTTTCATTTTTTATCTCATATCTCCCCTCACCGCTGGGAGAGTGGAAAGTATACAGATATACAGCACAAGAATCAGGGTGATTGTGATTGTTTTCTGATAGCAAAGCCATATCGGGCCATCTGCTGAGCCCACCGAGGGTAATCGAACACCTAATTTTAGCGTTATAAATCCGTAGACATACCGCTGTACTAGCGGGAGATAAGAACCAGGGATTCGAATTCCCTCGGTGGACACAGCAAGTTGTTATATACAAAGAAACATACACACAGTGTGAGTATATTTTGTTTGTTCATAATTAAGCACAAAGCTACACAATGGGTTATCTGTGTTCTGCCCATCATGGGTATCGAAATCACAATTCTAGCAGTGTGAGTCCGCAGACGTACCGTTATGCCACTTGGAGGCATTTTGTCGAGAATTATTAAAAATTGATAATTTTTAAATTGAGAATTTTAATTAAGAATTATTTAAAATTTTCGATATATATACATATATAATGAAATAATGTTTATTTGCTATTATTTATCTATCAGTCCTTACAAAACCAATCAAAATGCTAGAGTTAATTATTAACATTTATCAAAATATTAAAAAGGTCAAAATAACCTCAAAGCATTGTTTGTTTGTTTGTTTTGGAAATTCGCACAAAGCTACTCGAGGGCTATCTGTGCTAGCCGTCCCTAATTTTGCAGTGTAAGACTAGAGGGAAGGCAGCTAGTCATCACCACCCACCGCCAACTCTTGGGCTACTCTTTTACCAACGAATAGTGGGATTGACCGTCACATTATACACCCCCACGGCTGGGAGGGTGAGCATGTTTAGCGCGACGCGGGCGCGAACCCGCGACCCTCGGATTAGGATTACGAGTGCACGCCTTAACGCGCTCGGCCATTACCTCAAAGCAATTGTTATTCCGAACATACATACAACAATAAAGAAATATTAACGTAGAGTTTATAATGTTTAGTTATTAGTCTTAGGGGAATTTTCAAATTAGTTCAAACAAGTTAAGAACAAACATGATTTCTAATAGCAGTAATCCCATTTTCATCTTTAAAGACAACGCAAGGACAAGTAAAAGCCGTTGACAAATTGCAATACAGTTGAACTATGGTCGCCATTGGTGTCGAACATTTTATAGAAATGAAAACCGACTCGTAAGACATTTCGATCCCATATTTCGGTTAAAGTTTTAAATTTATACATATATAAATTTGTTTTTATTATTTTTCATTTAATTTTGCCCACTAGCCGTCCAGAGGTAACGAACTTATAACGCTAAAATCCAAAGTTCGTTTCCATGTGATTGACAGAGTTCAACGAGCTTCTCAGGGAAATCACAGAAACAAAAACTACAAACAATTACAATACATTTTGTATTACATACTTTTTATTTGGGAGATTGCTTTGCCTTGTTATCTGACAAAGTAGGCTAGGAATACTGATAAATCTCTTCTACTGGCCGAACATCGCGTGACGTAATATTGCAAACAGATAGGGCAGCTAACTGATGGATGATTCAATCTAATTATACTACTTAAGATCAGCGTATTAAATTAATTATGTTAATTCCTGGTATAATGTCTTAGTTCTGACCTACGTAGGTTGTTTGTTTTATTCAAAAGGTAATGAAAATAATATATTTTATGGACAATTAAACTACTGAGACCAACTGATACATCGGTGTGTATCTCAGAACGGCTGGTATGGGTATTAACACTTTCATTGATAAGCAGAGAACAAACCTGTTAACCTGAAGATGAACTAGAAAGGTTTGAAACGTTGTTCTTTCCTTATCAATAAAAGTGTTAATATCCATACCAGTCGTTCTGAGACACAGATTTATTTCAAGTGGGTCATTAAGAACTGGTACATCTCTAATTTCTCACGCTATTGGTTTATTAAGACGAAATTCGGTGATATTTTCAAATTATATCATTAACTCCGACAGTTAGAAGTTCGAGTATTGTCATTATTTGGTGTGGATACTCCCCAATATATTGTAAATTGTTTTTATATTAAATAGGCTTTGAGAGTGAAGCTTTAAGTTTAAGGACTTACAATCCGCAGTGGGCACAACGAAGATAACCACCTGCACAGCTTTGCAGAAAAAAAACTACTAGAGTGCAACATTTTTGTTATAAGTTTGTTTTTAACAAATTAAATTTTTAATGATTATTGCAATTTTGATTAATATGTACCATTTGAATACACGCACGCACGCTCACACTCACACACACATAGAGCTGTGTGGTTCTGCACTATATTCTAGTGTTTTCGAAGAACTTTTACATTCTATATCACCAAAGAGTTTTAAACAGCTATTGTAAACTATGGATTACTTTCGATTGTGTTGGCCAAAACAAAAATTTAAAGTTATATACATATATGGACATTTCTCTTTTTTCATAGAGAACAGGGCCTGGCATGGCCGAGCGCGTTAAGGCGTGCGCTCGTAATCCGAGGGTCTCGGGTTCGCGCCCGCGTCGCGCTAAACATGCTCGCCCTCCCAGCCGTGGGGGTGTATAATGTGACGGTCAATCCCACTATTCGTTGGTAAAAGAGTAGCCCAAGAATTGGCGGTGGGTGGTGATGATTAGCTGCCTTCCCTCTAGTCTTACACTGCTAAATTAGGGACGGCTAGCACAGATAGCCCTCGAGTAGCTTTGTGGGAAATTCAAAAACAAACAAACAATTCATAGAGAACTTGAACAAGTTACTATTTTTCTGCATACGCGTTTATGATACGAATTGCGTATGTCAAGAACGTTTTCACGTCAATGACAACCGCTGATGCTAAAGATCGATTTCATTTTGTAACTTTGTGCAGTTAGCCAATTCTTCTTGAGGAAGGCTTGTGACTTTGCTTATATAACATGTTGTGAAGGTGACCTCGAAATATTTGAATAGAAGTTTACTACATACATCTTAATGATAAGTATCCCGAACTGGTTCAGACATGTTTAAATGTGAGCGTTCTCAAACGCAGCACAAAACAGTGTTTAATTGCAATAGATTTTCTATAGTTATTATTATAAACATATAAACATGTTATTATGTTGTGTCTTAATAGCTGTTTCGTGAGCATGTCATTAAAGGGCAAGGTTAATGACATAATATAATAAAGTTTGTTCTAATGTCTGACAGTGGACATTTAAGTATTATCTGATCTGATCCTACTGTGGTCTAGTGGCTGGAGTAAAGAAGGTCTCAGGCTCGAGACCTAGTGTTACCAGACATGCTTCGTAGTTTAATCTGTGTTATAACAGTGATATTCAGTTAAGAGTAGCCGTTTGGGAATGCGAGTACTGCTGATATATTTCCTTCTCTCTTGTTCGCGGATCAAAATTAGGAACCACTATGTTTAGTATCCTACCCATTTGTAAACAAACAGATCTTTCTGATTCAGTATCTTTACGCTACAAATGTTTACTATAACACACATATATTTCGTAAGCTACTTTACATATCTGAAAAAAATAAACTACCTTGAATAGCATTTCGTTTTTTCTTCGCTAAAAAGAAATAAGCTGGAAAACTCTTTTATTATGAATGATAAACTTACACATTGCAAGTTTCCATTTTCATTATTAATGTTGTTGCATTTCTAAACGATTGTTTGGCTATTAGCCACTTTTACTAGTGTGTAATCAACATGTTCCTGGTAGTAAATAAGTTTTGTATTCCGAAGACGTTTATAGGGAGTTCTCGTTTAACTTATACTTTGTGGCAAACTGTTATTGGATTTTGAAGTCCATGATAGGTTAAAAAAAATCTCTAGCCCAAGAAAGCAAATGGTTCATACACATATGAATGTGTTTTTAACTCTCCTTTATACGTAGTAATACTTGGAGACATTTTCTGTTGGCTTTTTGGTAAAATATTTTTAAAACATTTTATAGCAACCATAATGCTATTATAACATATAGCTTACTTTAGGCTTAGTCTAAAGTAAGTGTTATTCTGGTTTCTACTTCGAACCAATTAACTATTTTTGTATAAGGTTACGACGCTTTTTCCTACGATGCTATTTTGCGAATTTTTTTAAATAAGCTTAAATAAATTTTCTTTCGTTATACTATTCGTTCAACCTTTTAACAGAAATTTATAACAATTTTCCAATAATATTATTCAGCTAACTCTTTTTATATAAACTCACAACAATATTATTCTAATATATTATTCGCCGATCCTATTTCACAAGCTTATAACAGTTTTTATTCTACAATATTATTCAGTGAATCAATTTTTATGAGGTTACAACAATTTTATTTTAAAATATTATTCACCTAACATTTTTCTGTAAGCTTACAGCATTTTTGTTCTGCAATATTATTTACTGTATTGTTTACTAGGTCTCAGAGATAAAAGTTGATGTTTTGCTTGAAATCTTTAAACTTCAGTTGAATCAGGTCCGCCGTCGAATCAGAAGATTCATTAAGGAAACTAACTGTCATTATATTGGTTTTGTTGTCTCCCGCTAGTACAGCAGTAAGTCTACGGATTTACAACGCTAAAATCAGGGGTTCGATTCTCTTAAGTGGGCTCAGCAGGTAGCCTGATGTGGCTTTGCTGTAAGAAAACACACACACACACACATTTGGTAGCGATTACCGCACATTTTTTTTACCAAGATTACAATGGAATATAATTCCATTAAACATGGATGAATTATAATCAGTACTGTAAAACAACGGTAAAAAAAAATAATGCATTTACTTCAAGAATGTGTGAGTTATAAGATAGGCCAACAAGAAATGGAATTTATCAGTTTCTTATTAAAATATTTAAAACAACCTGTAGACGTAAGGAAAAGGTAAGTGTTTAATGCTACTGCTTAGTGACAAAATGTTAAATGTGTGGATCATATAAAGTTTTATACGTTATAATTAAATAAGATAAAATAAAGCCTCCAACATATTGCACGTAAAATGTGTTGTCACACGATCTGAAGTTTTACAGCTTCATTCTACATGTTATGGTAAAACAGGATTTAATAAAAGTTTGGAGACGGCTTGACTGGGTAATGAAGAATATTTTATCATAAATGTAAGATGTTGCAAAAAATTATGTCATTCTCGAGTGCTGGTCGAAACGCCGTACATTTAAAATAACGTTTTCATCATTACCCAGTCGAGCCAAACTTTTATTTTTTATAAAGTGGGTTCCCTGTCATCAAATGTAAAATAGGTTATTTTTTGTTTGAAGTGAAAGGCAATGCTACACAATGGGATATCTGCTTTCTTCTCATCACGGATGTCAAACTCTAGTTTCTAGAGTTGTACCTCAGCAGATATACCGTTGTGCCACCAGGAAGCCTAAAGATAGAATTGTATTTCGTAGTCAGAAAGTGTATCTCAACCCTAAAACGAAATACATTTTAAAACATCTATTTCTTTTTTCGCTCTTGAGGAATTAGTTCCACAAAACTAACCCAATAACGTTCTAACTGGACAGAATTGTTTATCTAACATGATAATTAAGTAAAAATAAATTTCAGCTACGAAAAAAAACATTGATAAAAATTACATATGTTAAATATAAATTGAAACACATTTTATTCACTAAACGCAAAAGTTATATGATGTATGCTAGCCGTTCCTAATTTAGCAGTGTAAGACTAGGAGAGGCAGCTTGTCATCACTATACACCGCCAACTCTTGGGCTACTCTCTCACAAACGAATAGAGGGATTGACTGTAACATAGCGCCCACACGGTTGAAATGGCGAGCATACTTGGTGTGACGGGGATGCGAACCCGCGACCCTCAGATTACGAGTCGCACGCCTTAACCCACTTGGCCATGCCGGGAATGATGTATGCACTTGATGTTTTATAGTTCGAGTTTTTTGAAGAAAGAGAGAAAACAATTTATCAAAGTCGAATTTGTGAGGGAAGTACATCGTGCAAGAAGGGAAATTCGTTACACAGGAGTCTCTCCTTAAGTCTAGTACCACCTTTTTTAAAAAATAGGTAATAGCGAATACTCTTTAGAAATATTGGTATTACAAATTTGAAATGCCTAAGAAATGACTTCTTGAAATATTTTCTTCACAGAATTATCTATTTGCTTATTTCAAAAAGAACAACTATAAACATACAATGATACCTAGACAACGAGTTATACAGATATTCAATGTGTAGTTTATATTTTTATATACTGCAGAAGTGAAATAAAGGTGTTTGCTATTTAAACACATCAGATATAAGTTTAAGAAATATTTATCAGAAGACTAATGCCCCTCAACTAAATAAATTAGTACAACAACAACACATATTTCTGAAAATCGTTTCTTCTTCAACGAATTACAGCTAATTTCCAGTATTTCTTTGTTTTTTCAATGTGTGTTTGGTTTGAATTTTGGAGAGAAGGCAACTAGTCATTATCACCTAGTGACACCTCTTGGGCTACTATTTGTTCAACAAATAGTGGAATTGACTGTAATTTTATTGCGGTACCAAGGGGGGAAATGTTTGGTGGGCTGTGGATTCAAATCCGCAACCCTCAGACTGTATGTCGAGCTCCCTAACCACGTGGCCATACCAAGTTTTTTTTCTTTGAAATCTATACTCTAGAATGTCATTGGATGCTGTAGCATTAAGATTTCTATTCTCTAAAACTAAAGAGCCAAAACCATGAAAAACAGCCACAGACCATCATTCCTCCTCCACAAAACTTTACAGTTGGTACTATGCATTCAAGCATGTAGCGTTTTCCTGACATCTGCCAAACTCAGATTCGTCCGTCAGACAGCCAGATAGTGAAGTATGATTCATCACTCCAGAGAACGCGTTTCCACTGCTCCAGAGTCCAATAGCGGTGTGCTTTACACCACTCCAGCCGACGTTTGGTAATGCGCATGGTAATTTTAGGCTTCTGTGCGGCTGCTCAGCCATATCATGAAGCTCCCAATGAACATTTGTTTGTTAACATAGCTTTCAGAGGCAGTTAGGAACTCGGTAGTGAGTGTTGCAACTGTGAACAAACGATTTTTACGCGCTACGCGATTCAGTATTCGACGTCCAGTTCTGTAAGCTTGTGCGGCCTACCGCTTCGTGGCTGAGCTGTTGTTGCTCCTAGGCGTTTCCACTTTAGAATAACAGCACTTACGGTTGATCGGGAGAGCTCTAGTGGGGTAGAACTTCGATGAATTGACTTGTTGAAAAGGTAACATCCTATGACAGTGCCATGTTGAAAGTCACTAAGCTCTTCAGTACGACCCATTCTACTGCCAATATTTGTCTATAGAGATTGCATGGCTGTATGCTTGATTTTATGAACATGTTAGCAATGGATGTGGCTGAAATAACCGAATTTACTAATTAGAAGGGGTATCCACATACTGTCGATAAACGAATTCTTAGCTTTGTCGAATTAACAAACTCCATTCATTAATTGTTTGTAAAGAAATGTTCAGTGATTTACTGTTTTGACTTATTAATTACTGTGGCTCTTTTCGTATTTCTATTTTATTTCAAAGAGATTTTTGTCTTAAACTGAAAACAGGGTTACGATCCAGAACTTTGTCACATTTTAAGTGATCCTATAAGACGAGAGAAAAAAATCGCCGGCATGGTCAGGTGGCCAAGGCATTCAACTCGTAGTCTGAGAGTTGCGGGTTCGAATCCCCTTCACACCAAACATGCTCGCCCTTTCAGCCGTGGGGACGTTATAATGTGATGATCAATTCCACTATTCCTTGGTAAAAAAGTTGGCAGTAGACGGTGATAACTAGCTGCTTTCCCACTGCTAAACTAAATACGGCTAGCTCAAATAGCCCTTGTGTAGCTTTGCGCGAAATTCAAAACAAACCAAACCAAGACGAGAAAAAAATAGAGATATTAATCTCATGACTGATTATTGTTTCTCAAGTGTTACTCAACATCTCAACAAAAGGTTTGTGGTAGTCAATTAAGAACAACATAAAGTATCTTCAGGTGCCTCAAATTAAGAGATAATTTGAAAAAGTATAGAAAAATAGATATTTCCGTGAAAAGTTAAAGGACTGATACAAGAGCTAAATCAATAAAGGAATAATGGAAACAGTATATTCATGTAAAGATTTTGCTTCAGGAAATATCATAATTGAAAATTAGTATGAAAACACAATTTGATTCCAGCATACAATTCACTCAAACTTTCTCATTTTTAGTTGCACTAATTAATATGACTTTTCTATTTGTTTTCAGAGGAAGGGATAGGTATTTGACACGTGATAGCATTTTAGTTTAATACTTGGAAAAGAAAATCAATCAGTGATAACAGGGGATATAATTTGATAAGACAAAAAGTGGAGTAATGATAAATGATATTAACACTGCAGGCAAAAAATAAATGTGTATGTGAAAACAAAGATGTTTCTGGCAGTACCTTTCTTTGCTCAGAGTTTTTTGTGTGTATCTAAATGGTTTCCTCCAAAGAGTTAAACATTCTAGGCAGATTTCTGGACAACATGTTAGATTTATTCCAAGTCAAGCTATTGATCGGGTGATCCTCGCGTGGTTGCTTCTCGAGTCTTAAGAGTACGGTTGCATGCAGGAGGATTTGGCGCGCGCAGCCGAAGCGCAGTTTTCCAAAGCTGCATTTTCCTTGGCTGCAGCTCAATAATTTAATTCGTGACAAGTGTCCGCTTAAACACGTAAACAGAAGCCTACTCTTATACAGAAACTGAGGACGCTCTTAAAGTGAACAGAACCGTAGAGACTGCTTGTAATTATTTATAGGACAATGATCTCGAAATGGATTACACTCACTTATCTCTTGTTAAGTTTCTGGGTCGTGAATATTAGCAAAGCCAGTTCCGAAACGAAACGGCTTTATGATGACCTCATCAATGGTTACAACTCTCTCATTCGCCCTGTGGGTAACACCTCTGATAAATTAACAGTCAAGATGGGCCTCAAGTTGTCTCAGTTGATTGACGTGGTAGGTTTGAATTTTATTTACGTGAAGCTTTACGGACACTGCAGACAGCTAGAGATCTGATTTTAGTATTCACAGTAAAAACCACTTAACTTATTGTTACCGAGCTTCACATTTACAAACAGCATCAGTCCGGCACTTGTAAACTTTTACTTTGATATCTTGTTCTCATTGACACTTTGAACATTCCATTCCCCTAACACACGAGAATTTTAATACATGTTAGACATCATGAGTCAAACTTCAAACATCAAGAGGCAATTCTACCTCTTAAGATGATTGAAACACTTTATTGGAGAAATCAGTTGCCTTGGAAATCGTTATATCCAGTTCTGAATTAATAAGTTAAATAGTTTTACATTTTTGAGGAATTTCATGAGCAGATAACTAAGTAGGTCTAAATACGAACTGAAGTTCCGAGCAAATATCCTCAAGTAAAATATTTTAATAAGTTGTGTTTTCTTCGCCATTTCTTATTTGCGTTTACTTTTTACTTGGGACTAAGAATTACAATTCCATGTATGATAACATTTTTTCAGTCTTAAGAAACAACACAAAAACCAAACGTTAAAGTTCTATTTTATATCTCATTATTTAATTTATTATATTTCATTATTAAATATAAGTTTCTTTTGTGTTTTTAGATTTAGCAATATTTGTCCTTCCAGGACTCAATATTCGATGTCTAATATATTACTAAAGCTTGTTTTGAAGAAACGTGTCTCAGCAAAACTTTTTACTTAATATAACTTCATTATTTAATTATAAAATTAAATTTTTATATGAGAATATATAAAAACTCTTCCAGGTTATGGGTACTGTTAATTACCTGAAATAACGTTTGTTCTTGCAGTGAAAAAACCCACAAAGGTTTCCAGTTTTCTTATGAATTGTAAAGCTGTTGTTGTTTTTGTTGTTTTGAATTAAGCACAAAGCTACAATTGTAAAGCAATAATAGTATTTTAATTTAATGCTTTCACACTTCGAAACATAAAAAAGAAATTTTAAATGCTAACGTTATGTTTTTCTCAGTGTAGAATTGCGTTTTTAATGAAAAATTAATTGTTCATATTTTGTTACCAATACTGATGATATTTTGTGTATTAAATATAGAATATCTTTCATCATAGCAACATTAAGATTGTTTTACCCAGGATTTTTATTGAGAATGTGTCTGAGTAAATTAATTATCTCTAAAATTCAAGTAAGAATGACACCATCCGTATTAAGTTATTGTGAAGACTGACGGGTGGTAGCCCTTAAATTTTTGTATTAGTGTATATATAATCAGCGCGAGTATTTATTTTACGTTCCAAACGCATTCCAAACGGTCTTTAACGATACTACAGCATTTTATTATTAGTTCTTTAATGCTGCTAATGAGAGAGTTGATACTTTGTATATTTTCACACTGTAGTGATTTTGAATTGGAAAGAAAATAACACAAAAATCTAGGTGTCTAAATAATAAGTAAAATGATAGTTTTAAACATACGTAACACTTATTTGTTGAAGTAAACCTTGTTGAATCTGTAGCTGGATTTATCGAGTTTTATTAGCTCTAACTTCAAAGCTGAGATGTTGTAATTTGTTGTTTAACAACCTTGTGGGAACGTGAAATAAGTAAGTACTAATTAGAGGTTTGATGGCTTTTAAAAATTTAGTACTTGACGTAAAAATTTTTGTATCTAGAATTAATGGGTGCCAAAATATTTAGCCACCATCTTTGAACAACGACTCCGTTAGTGAGGGCATAAAACAAGAACGACATTCATTCTTCAAATTATAATATTTGCATTTTCGCAATCTTTTTAACTCACAGTGTAGTAAATATGCAAACTTTGTTTTAGTCATTCGTTTTCGTGTTTTCAGAAAATATTTAAACAATAGTGTGACGTATTTCTACGTTCTGTTTGCTTTAAATTTTGCGCAAAGTTGCACTCGCAGACAACCCTCTCCAATTTAAACGTTATAGACTAGACTTACCAGAGGAAAAGAAGCCAGTCAACACCACCCACTGCCAAATCTCGAGCTACTTTATGCCATCTTACAATTAGATTGACCATAACATTAAAATGTCCCCATGGCTAGAAGGGCAAGTGAGCATATTTGACCAGGTGGTTCGTTTAGTTACCTGCAGATATTATATCAAGCGACTTTAATAATAAATTATACTAGGCCTCATTTATACATAAACATATGCGACACTTCTACAAATTCATATTAGAAACAATTTCTGTTGGCCCCCGAGTGGCATGGCGGATGTCTGTTTGAATAAACTAGGAATTGGAGCATTTAGAACTCTAAGGAATATAAACTGTTAAAGACTTTGTGTATATCCAATAGCTTTAATTTACAATATGTTTACGCACTGAAAGATCGGTTTGGAAACTCTTTTTAAATAAAATAATTTTATTAGAAAATATTTTTCGCGCAGTTAACGTTTATAAAGACATCTATAAAAAAGGTGTGGATCGCAGAACAAAAACGTAAAACCTACATATAATTTTATTTTAAAATTGTTTGTAAAATAATTATCATAAAACATGTTTCAGCAATAAAACACTCACAAAATATAAGAGTATTATTAAACTTTACCCAAGCACATTTATTGGTACAACAACCCGTTCCTTTTTCCAGTTGAGCATGAATTTACTTGGTATGCGTCGGTGGGTCGAGGGTTGGGAAAGTTTGTGAACCTCTGTCTTAAGGTTAAATTGTTTAAAACAAAAGCTTTATTTGTGTTCTCGAAATATAAAAAATATTTTTTTGGGGGGGGTCTCTTTAGTTCCCATTGTCTTCTTAAGAACGTTTCTAATCTACTAAATAATCTGTGGGTTCATTTTATCTTTGTTTTTGTTTCAAGAGGGGCTTCAATAATATATGCCCCATAAAAAAAGTAAAATTATGCCATCGCTATTTAATGATGAGATTCTCTATGTACTTTACACAGGAATTGAGGAACGTCACCCAATAATTTATCATTTCTTTACGATGAATGTTGTGACAGCCAAACAATATAAGATTACCAAATAAAACCTAATACATGGGCCCTATCCACATTTAACGTTAAATGAACAACTCGGTCATGAGTTAACATACAATCTAATGATATTTGTATTTTTATCTCTTCAACTTGGTTTGTTTTGAATTTCGTGAAAAGCTACTCAAGGACTATTTCCGCAAGCTGTCCCTAATTTAACAGTGCAAGACGAGAGGGAAGGCAGCTTGTCATCACCACCCACCGCCAACTCTTGGGCTACTTTTTAACCGACGAATAGTGGGATTGACCGTTACATAATAACGTCCTTACGGCTGAAAGGGCGAGCATGTTTGGTGTGATGGGGATTCGAACCCGCGACCCTAGGATTACGAGTCAACCTCCTGGCCATGCCAAGTCTACCTTTTTAGTCGCCATTATATGATTATTTCTTACACTAATGTGTATATGCTTACAATATATGCCTGGCATGGCCAAGCGCGTAAGGCGTGCGACTCGTAATCCGAGGGTTGCGGGTTCGCGCCCGCGTAGCACCCAACATGCTCACCCTCCCAGCCGTGGGGCGTTATAAAGTGACCGTCAATCCCGCTATTCGTTGGTAAAAGAGTAGCCCAAGAGTTGGCGGTGGGTGGTGATGACTAGCTGCCTTCCTTCTTGTATTACACTGCTAAATTAGAGACAGCTAGCACAGTTATCCCTCGAGTAGCTTCGTGCGAAATTCCAAAAACAACAACAGCTTACAATATGTCACCCTCAAAGGGTTTGTTAATAAAAATATAACGTAAATTAAAGCCAATGTATTTTACGTCACATTTGATTTCTCAAAATAGGAGGAGTCAGAAAACCCAAAGTTCATTTATACAGATAGAATAGTTCGATTACTATCTGCTCATTACAATTTTAGTGATGGGGATAAAGGGTGTCGTGAAGGGTAGTGTGTGTTCCGTGAAACCTTATACGTGTAGTGAATGTTGTTATAAATCTAAAGTAAAGACACAGTGTGGGATCACTTAATCTAGAGCCAAGTGCATAAAATATATCAGGGAAATAAAAATATCTATTCAATTTTAAACTTAAATTGTTTTTAAATTAAGTTATTCTCTGTTAATTAAATCATCAAAGTGTTTAATAAAATGCAAACCTCTTTAATCAACAGAAACTCTAAATTAAGAAACCAACAAATATTTTCCATTTTTTTGTATATACAGTTCATTAGCCCGGCATGACCAAGTGTGTTAAGGAGTTCGACGGTCGCGGGTTCGAATCCTGGTCGCACCACACATGCTCGCCCTTTCAGCCGTGGGTGTGTTATGATGTGACGGTCAATCCCACTATTCGTTGGCAAAAGAGTTGGCTGTGGGTGGTGGTGACTAGCTGCCTTCCCTCTAGTCTTATACTGCTAAATTATAGACGGCTAGCGCAGATAGCATTCGAGTAGTTTTGCGCGAAATTCAAAACAAACAAACAAATACATTTCATTATATGCTTTCAGTACATAGACTCACAACAGTATTAAGTTATACTATTGTTGTAAAGCGGCATGGCTTAAAAATCATTGTTGAAACGTCGTGTAACCAAAATACACTGGCTTTTCTACATACGTATTGGAATTTGTTAATCTAACTGATTTGTTTTACCAATTATATTATGAATACGCCACGAGTTCATCTTAATTTATTTACTTTTAATTGGCTTGCAAGAACATTTACCAATATTTGTCTGTCTCGATGGCACTCCCTGCCTCTTTGTTCGTCAAGACTGATTCTGCCAAATTTATTTCAGTTAGCAATGAAATCGGGCCCAGCATGGCCGATCGCGTAAGGCGTGCGACTCGTAATCCGAAGGTCGCGCTAAACATGCTCGCCCTCCCAGCCGTGCGGGCGTTATAATGTTACGGTCAATCCCACTATTCGTTGGTAAAAGAGTAGCCCAAGAGTTGGCGGTGGGTGGTGATGACTAGCTACCTTCCCTCTAGTCTTACACTCCTAAATTAGGGACGGCTAGCACAGATAGCCCTCGAGTAGCTTTGTGCGAAATTCCAAAACAAACAAATGAATGAAGCAATGAAACAAGCAATGAAATGTGAGGCTTGGATATACTATGGGGTAGGGGGGTGGTAGTTCTTGTCTCGTCATTTTTGATGGATTTTTCGCTAGTTTGTATGCAACAGCTAACATATTTGTAACGATTATTTTAATGCAAACATTGAAGTCATTGAATTACTGTAGTAACTGTCTGTTATTTCTATTACTACTGCATCAACACAGTTCGTGTATAGCTTTCTTGCTACTTAGGATTCTATTTATCCGTAACAATATACACGAAAAGTACGAATGTTATAATTGCCAATCATTTCTCTTCTTGTATGTTTCTCTTTAGTAAAAGATTACTTTTTATAGAATCGCGAATATTCTTATCATAAAGGAATAGAGCAGATACACTTCTCTGTAGATACCAGAACGTTTCTAAAGCGTACTTTTGGTTATCGGTCTCTGTTATTTTTTAGCTTCGCGAATGCCGGCAACATTCTTTGCTGGAGAAGTAACTGTTCGTTAACAGGCAGAATAAAAGCGTTAGAACTTGTTTATATATAACTTTATATAAATAACAGTACAAAACTCCTTTCAGGATACATAACGCATAATCAACAATGAAAATAGTTTCTATAAAAGTTACAGACACACATTTTTTTGTGAGATTTATATTCACATAACTGCGTTTATTTCTAATTACATTGTCGTCAGGAAGTCATTAGCGAGGTTGTTTTCTAACGTGAGCAAGATAATAACATTTAATAAATAAAGTTATGTGTGCATTCAATAATCCCTCTGTAGGTCAGGAGTAAACCTGAGTTGTATTAGGTACAGCACAGATCGCCCATTGTGCAGCTTTGTGTTTACCCACGAAATAAAGAAACAAAAAATATCCAAAAATTGCGGATATTAATTAAAATGGTGATAATTTAAGTGAAGAAAATTATTATGGTACGGTACACCCTCTGGTACATAAACATAGTTTGATTTAATGAAGAGAAATCGAAATAAAAACATCGAATCTTCTTATGAAAGTGAAAGTGAATGTTATTATTCAGCTTATAGCAGCTGTTACAGGGATAAGTAGTCAAAAACTTTTGACTCAATAATATTACAGAGACACGTGTGTCTGTGTTTTCTTATAGCAAAGCCACATCGGGCTGTCTGCTGAGTCCACCGACTCGAAAACATTATTGAAACGTGTTGATTCAATAATGTTGAGGCCCGGCATGGCCAGGCGGTTAAGATGCTCGACCCGTAATCTGAGGATCGCAGGTTCGAATCTCCATCGCACCAAACATACTCGCCTTTTCAACCGTGGAGGCATTATGATGTTCGGTCAATCTCACTATTCGTTAGTAAAAGACTAGCCCAAGAGTTGGTGGTGGAGGTGATGACTAGCTGCCTTCCTTCTAGTCTTATACTGGAAAATTAAGGACGGCTGAAGCAGGTAGCCCTCGTGCAGCTTTGTCGAAAATTTCAAAAACAAACAATCAATAATGTTTAGTCGTATTCTTATGACTTATAATTAAACGTATAGTTATTTCTACAAGTATAAATAACGAGAAATATATTAATTCAATTATTCCGAGTATTGTTCTGATTAATTATTATACTTTTTAATGAAAAATACCTTTACGAAAATTCTAAATAATTAATGTGTCAAATATTTAGATTGTACGTTTTCAGATTCAGATGGAATTATTTAAACGCAGTAACATGATAAAAAAGTTTTGGATTACAACTTTTTTGGTACTTTTTTGCTACATTTGTTGACTTTCAGGAGCTCTGATTTCTTTGTATTACTTTCTAATCTCATTAGATAGAAAGAAAAGAACCATAAACGTAAAAGGTTAAAGCAATAAGTATATCATTTGCTTTCGTAAATTCCTTAATATAAGGGTTGACTCATTTTAACGTACTTACAAAGCTTGTTCCATACATTTCCAAGTCATTAAAGAAATGGCCTTAATCAACTATATGCATTTTGCGTTTGTATGTTTAGTTTCAAGTAGAAAAAGAAAAGTCAACAAGTCCTCTAATATCACATGATTCTAATTTGCCTACAAACAAAATGTAATTCAGGTTTCTTTAGAATGGTAAGTTCAACGAGGGTTAGTGTTTTACCCGATTTTGATGAACGGTAACTGCAGTCAATGTATATTTTTAGGCCTGTCTTTTGACACTGAAGCCCGTTCTCATGAAATTTCTAAAAATATTTTGCACCGTAACTTTAGTCGATATTTAGGAAGCAGCAGTAATATATATATAACCAATATTCGTGAAAATTATGCTTTCATTCAAGTTCCACAATACCCATTTACTCAGATCTTCTTCAGGCGGGTGGCAATTATAAATCAAAAAGGCAGTTGAGTGGTAGCTGTGTTATGCTGCAAGTTACATTTACCAGAAGAAAGGCTTTTAAAGGAAGTAAAGGCTCGAAATAACAGGTTCCTCAAGAGGAAAACCATGGAAGGCAGGGTTTACTGAACCATTTTTATATTTACGACAACACTAATTATCACATATGCAATTTTGCAATGCAGGGTAAGAAATTGAGAAACAGTTGTTGCAAAAAAAAAACAACAAAAAACGTAAGAGTGTTCCAGCCTTAAATATTCAATAAAAAGTACAGAAAACGCTTACATGGGAAGTTAAAGCTACATATTTCCTATAGAGGACAGTTTTATCTCTCCTCCCCCTCGCAGTAGTTGAGTCACATGTGTGTGGACTTGGAATATATATTCATACATACACATAGTTATCAGTAATATAAGTTAATATTTTGTTACATGTGGAATTCGCCAAAATTTTTAACGATACTCGCGTAGTTATAACCCGGAAATAGGATGACGTTTAACTACATAGTCAAAATTTCACATAAAACAAACACCGAACCAACATCGCAAACAATATTCTAACCACACCCAACACAACTTGAATTTCTAACGCATGCATACAGATATATAGGCACAGTATGTGCCTCACTTAGTTTTTGCGAAGTGGTGATTGGTCAATCATAGTAACAAAAGAAGAAACAAAATCGCTTCCCTAAGTATAGGTTGCAGTAAGGAAGCACATCAAAAAAACATGTAACATTATTAAGTTAGATTTGATTTGGAATTTATGGCAAAGCTATACGAGGATTATCTGCGCTAGCCGTTACTAATTTAGCAGTATAAGACTAGGGGAAGGCAGCTAGTCATCAACACCCACCGCCAACTATTGGGTTACTCTTATACCTACGAATAGTGGGATTGACTAAACCATTATAACGCTCCTAAGGCTAAAAGGGAGAGAATGTTGCTGTCGCGGGGAATCGAACCCGCGACCCTCAGATTACAAATCAAGTGCCTTAACCACCTGGCCATGCCTAGCCATTAGTAAGTTAGAAGAGGTAAGGTAACAAATCGTAACTACATGTATAATATTGCTAAGGAGGTAAAGAAACTTGGAACACGTATCACTTTAAAATTAAGGCCTGGCATGGCCGAGCGCGTAAGGCGTCCGACTCGTGATTCGAGGGTCGCGGGTTCGCGCCCGCGTCGCGCTAAACATGCTCGCCCTCCCAGCCGTGGGGGCGTATAATGTGACGGTCAATCCCACTATTCGTTGGTAAAAGAGTAGCCCAAGAGTTGGCGGTGGGTGGTGATGACTAGCTGCCTTCTCTCTAGTCTTACACTGCTAAATTAGGGAAGGCTAGCATAGATAGCACTCGAGTAGCTTTGTGCGAAATTCAAAAACAACAACAACAACTTTAAAATTATAAAATAAATTTCTTCATAAAATGTTACAGATAAGGTTTAGCGATTTATAAGAAGTTCTGCATATCCTGTATCTATTTGAGATAAAGTGGTGAGCTCGAATAAGTTTTATTTTTCTTGTAACATCTCACCATCGGGATTTTAAGATCATGTCTCAGCTTATATACAAAGTTTGACTACTAACATAATTTAGTTTTATCTTACAGCTCTGCCTTTTCTAACCTACACTTTAACCTTTGTCAAAGTTAATCCAATTCTCATAAGCACACACTCTTGTGACATAAATTGCATGTTAATGTCATAAGTTAACCAGATAACAGTTCGAAGGTTAAGAGGGAGTAGTATCTAATTAAGAAACAATACTTTCATAGTGGTAAATTACATTATTCTAATGTGGCTACTATAACTCTTGAATAATGGATAAACTAGTTTTCTTATTTTTCTGTAGCTGTAAGCACTGAATTGTTTTTCCGAATAATATAGTATCTTGCTGGATCGTAGTTGTTAGCACAATAACGCATTACGCAGTTTTATATTAAACGGCTGTGTTGAACGTACATTCCAAAATAGGTGAAAATGACAGAGAAAATTTTGTAAGAGTATACAAGACTTAATTTTTGAATTTCTTTTGAATGGCAGTGAACAGAATTTTAGTGATTATGTTATGGGTGTAGCTAATTTGATAGATTTGTTTGAAAGGTAGTAAACAAAATTCTAGAGAGGTTCCTGGAGTGTGACTAATATACAAAAAAATATTTCGAATGACAAATAACACAGTTTTACAGTGGTACTATATATTTATATATTTTATTTGCACTAATGGCTAGTGTTAAAAAACACATAACCATTATGTGATCTTTAGTTTCGTTGAACAATAATTTGAAACAGTACTCACATAAAATAAGTTTTTACTTTTTCTTTCTTTCTATGAAACGTCTAGTCCAATACTATATTTAGGGCTACTCCTCAGAAGTACATAGAGTAATTTACTCAAGGGTATGTTCATTATGAGTCTGTGTCAAAGTTAAATACCAAGTAAAAACATTTTTTTCAAAAAGTTAAATATATATATATATATTTCATCAAATTTCGTACAATACAAACCATTAAATCAGCAAACTACGTTGTATTACGTAACTGAAACACCAATATTTTTACACAAAGGTTTTAGTAATTTTGTACTAATTTTTACAACACTGTGTAACCTCATTTTATACCATAGAGTCTGCGATTACTTTTTGATTGTTGTGAGATCAACTAGATTTTATTACCTGTAGATAAAGATTGAAGACGAGTCTCGATCTATATGAAGATAATACAACAAACAATATGACGTATTAAAACATTTTTAACTTTTCACGTTAAACATGCAAGTTTGCAATGGAATATAACATATGCTCCTAGGTTTATGTCTTTTTTTTAAAGTTTGAAAAGTCGTCTACTTGTTACCTATTAATAAAACATAACAGCCTGCTAGATTTAAAAAGAAATGTCTAAAAAATACAAAAAAATAAAGAATGAATATACATATTAAACACATTCAGAACAAAAACATGTTATTTTTTAAAACTGTCTTTCATTACGTACCTCAGCAATGCGTGTATGAAAGAGTGTTTGTTTCATTCTACACAGAACCATCATAAATATGCCTGATAATGGTATGAAAATAATTACTATTATATATCTCATCCTTCGTTGTCTTTTTAAGAAACACTTGAAAATGGTCTGAACTGATTATTGTGAAAAAGATTTTAAAAACAACGATTATTCTAAATTCAGTTTTTCAACAACAGGGGACTAATTTAAAAGTTTTGGCTCCAATTAACACTTTTAAGTTCTCTCTTTCTATAGCACGTCAGTGGACACATGTAAGTTGCTTTTCTAGAACACTTCAATGGCTACATGTAGGTTCCTTTTCTAAAACACTTCAACAGACACGTTTTTAGAACAGTGCAAAGAATGCATGTTAGTCGCTTCTCAGGAGCCCTCCAATTAACAAGTGTATGTCTCCTTCCTAGAACACAGCAATGGACATAATGTAAGTCTACTCCAGAAAACTCCAGTGAGAGATTACAGATTTGTACCACCATCATGATTACGTATTCTTAAATTTTCGCAATGTTTGCTAATAAGTCAAGAAATATCAAGAGATATGTTTGTTACTGTTAGCTAAAAATAAGCCATTGTCCTAACAGAGCTGTTTATTTATATAAGTGAAGAAAGTTAATGTTAGTTTTCAATAAGTATCTCATTTTCTATTTACTTCTTTTTTTTTTAGAATCTTAAAAATCAAATCATGACAACCAATGTATGGGTGGAGCAGGTGAGTGAATAAGATATTACAACTTGTTTCATTTAGTTTGTGTTTGTACTGGAACTAAATAAATAATATCCATAATGTTTTATTTTTATTTTACAATGTTTTAATGTGGAATATTATTTTGCTACTGTAGGATAATACTTACCAATTTGTTCAACTCATTAAAAATTGTTTTTAGAACAATGTGAATGTCATTGTTTCATTTTGAATATTAAAACGTCGTACACATAGTCACCGAGGTATGTCTTTGGGTTTATAATGCTCGTGGTGGGCAGAGCACAGATAGCCCTTTGAGTAGCTTTGTGTTTTAATAACAAACACAAATTATTTGACCCCACTGACACAGCGGTGTGTCTGCGAACTGGCAAACGTAAAATACGTACAGATAGCCCATTGTGTTGTTTTGTATTCAATTACAAAAAATTAAAACATCGAAATATTTTGATAAAATTATTTAAATCATTAAACATTTTCCTCAAATCTGCTTTACAAACTACGAAAATCCGCATGAGCTTAATGATTTCTTAATTTTTCGAGCCTAAATATTAAGAATCCTCAAACTTAAACGTTCCATTCTCGCTTTTGTCGTTGTTCCCTTTATAGTTATTGACCACGTGAATTCGTTATCCTGTTTACTCAGTACACATTCATATGAGTAAATGTTTCTTTGATTTGAAATTTCGTACAAAGCTACTCAAGGCTATCTGCGCCAGCCGTCCCTAATTTAGCAGTGTGAACTGGAGGGAAGGCACCTGGTCATCACCACTCACCTCCAACTCTTGGGTTATTCTTTAACCAATGAATAGTGGGATTTCCCGTCACATTATAACACCCCCAGGGCTGAAAGTGTGTGCATACTTGGTGTGAGGGGGATTCGAACCCGCGATCCTCAGATTACGAGTGGAGCGCCCTAACCACCTTGCCATGCTGGGCTCGCATGTGACTGATAAGTAGTTATCACACGATACATATCTCTTTTTCTACCTCCGTCCCGCTAGTACAGCAGTAAGTCTACGGATTTACAACCCTAAAATCAGGGGTTCGATTCCCATCGGGGACTCCGGAGATAACTCGGTGTGGCTTTGCTATAAGAAAAACACACACACGAAAGGCACACTTTCTTTCTAGGATCGTCTATTTGTTTTATATCAGTTGGATTTAATCTCTGTTCGCGAGAGTATTTAACCATCTAATTCGTATTGCTATTAGTTCTTGTGTTTTTGAACAATGGATAATGTTTCACATTCCTTTTTACAGTTTAAATAATTTGTCCGTTTTTAGTTTTCTACACAATTGCACGTTTTCTGAAAACCATTATCTCTTTTGGTTTTTAAGAGCACTGCGACCATAATTATTCATTACTTTAACAGCTTAAGCTAAAACTTATGGAAATAACCAAAGGTCCATTAATAACTTTAAAAAATGCAATATTTTTTATTGGCAAATTCTATGCCATTTGCTATACGAGTTCAGATGTCAAAATAAAGTTTTCTTACTCCACAGAAATTGTTTCGATAAATTTAAAAAATGTACAAAATTAAATTATTTCACTGAAGCTTAACTTTCAAATTTCTTCCCAAAGGAAACAAAAGCTATAAAAACTAAATCTATTGGCAAATTATTTGTTTTACTACTGCAGTGACTTTTATGAAAATAGAATTTTGTTTAAAAAACAACAACAAACACTGTTTACCTAAATATTTAAACTCAAGTTATGTTTACAATTTTTGGTTTAAAAAGCTTTGATATTTCAAAATCATACAAGAAAAATGTATCTAATTAACTTAAGTTTGAAATTCAGATAGTTTTGATAAAGTGTTGAAGATGAAATTAACATATTTTACCTAATTTGAGTAGCTTAAAAATAAGTATTTCTAATGCTAATATATCATAATTTTTTTCGAACATATGCGTTGATGAAAACCGACGAAGTACTGACGGCTTTAAAACTCCGTTGTTATGAATTAGTCGCTAACTCTCTAAAGCTCAACATTGGATACTAATGATAAAGTATTTTGTAACTGGGTTTTGCGCACGTTAAATTTTAATGTATAGATAGGGTAAAGTCTAATACTCGGATGTTAATTTTTATTTGCTCTTAAACTCTAAGGAACACAACAATTGCACTGTGCTAATTACAGGGATAGAACCACAAATTTTGGCGTTATCACAACTCAAGCCCACTGGTAAACAATCAGGGGTAGGCGCTTTGTAGAAATATTTTGTAATGCATTATACTATTGCATTTCTTTAAGACTAAACTATTGTTTGTAAATTAAAAACCTGTCCCGTTAATAACAGGAATTTAGATATTTTTGGACATGTATGAACTGACTACATTCAGAAAGTACCGGTTTTAGAAACTGATGTTAAATATTTACATTCGATAAGATCCTTTACTGCAAGAAATTTTAAATACGTATATGTACTTTATATAAATATATATACACATGAGAATGTTGTTGAGTCGAGGCCCAGAAAGTTTTGTTTTTTGTGACCTAGTATTTGCATAGAATAATATTTTCTTGAACTGTGGACCAGCTCTAACATACTTTTTCTAATAACTGATAATTACAAAAAAACTTTACTAAGTTTTAAGGCTTGTATCCCAAGATAAAATAAAAACGCATTTTTTTTTTGAGAATTTTGCGAGAGAATGTTTAGAAAAAGCTCCAAATTACTTGGATCGTAGTTATTTTTGTATACTCGGATAAGCTGATCTTTTAGTTCATAATTAATGTAACTTTGGGTATCTGTTAATTTGCATAAACTCAACCTTAAAACACTAAACAAGATTCACCCAACTGAGAAAGTAAGAACACGCATAATAACGAAACATTAACAAATCAGAAACTGAGCGTTTCCTTTTTAGTTTCATCCACATTTTTAACTTAATGTCTATTTACCTGCTTCATTAATTTATTTGAACTTTGAATTTTAATATTACTTGGATACTTTGGTATAATTTATCTATATATTCTTTGATAAATAAATCTTGGAGTTTGTATCAAAATGTGCAAGACTTGTATGCGTGAAAATGAGATGGCCTGAATTTTTATAATAATAGTATACTTATTTTACACTTTATACTGTGTATTTACTATTTGTATAACAGGAAAAACAGCAGTAATTAGTATTAAAATATTTCACTGCAAAACTAAGTTTACATATAAGTTAGTTTCCGAAGTTTATAATTTTGTTTATGTTTCTATATTACAACATATTTTGCCACGAAATATTCTACGGCTTTAGGGTGATTTTGATTATGAGTATTTTTAAAGTTCACGCGTACACATGTAGTTATATTATCTGTTTGATGGTTAATCTATTCAACTTGTAGTTTTGGATAGTAAACATGTTGTTATAACCGTTATAACTACAGGAATGGAACGATTACAAGTTGAGGTGGGATCCAGAAGAATATGGCGGTGTTTCAAAACTTCACGTTCCTTCAGAACAAATATGGCTTCCCGATATTGTTCTTTACAACAAGTAAGTTTTATTGATTTTTCCCAGTTAATTCTAATGTTTCTTTTTCTTTATACGTATATATATTTTTAAATCGATTGGAACATTTGGTTGTTTTGTTTTGGCTTCATCATCGAATTCAGATATTTAATAATAATAATAAATGATAACATATCCCAAGTAAACTCACTATTAGAGTCTGTTCCAGCTCAAAACTTCACATTAGACTGTTTGCATTCTGTTAAACCCAGGATTTTAGCATTGTGCAAGTGCGTTAGTGTAAATAATGGTACTCACTTTGTTTTGCAAGTGTTGGTTTGAAAAAATAAAATAAAACAAGCTAATCATAATTGTTTTAAAGACTGGCTATAAAATGTGGTTGACAAAACACATAGAATAAGAAAGTTGAGTTATATAATTTTAAGTTCATTCTGTAAGAACTATGAAATGTTAATTAATAGAGAAAATAAAGGTCACTAAATTAATACTCTAAGATATCATATGTCTACAAACTTTTATGAAGTATGATTTTGTGAGTTTAAACTACAGTTTCCACTGAGCAAGTGATGTGCACTCGGTTCAAATAAGAGAAAACTGTTTTATTACATTATGATGCAATTACAAGCTTAAGTCTGTTTGCTAAGCACAAAGCTGTACACTCGTCATGAGTATCGAAACCCAGTTTTCAACATTATATATAAACCGTTAGACTTAGCCACTAGGGGAAATATTTATTAGCTTGTGAATAAAATATATCTGAATTTTGTTGATATCTTGATATCTTCAAGTAGTCGAGCACAGTGGTTTAAAGCTACCAGTATCTTAGAATAAAAGCTTCCAAGTGGTTTGTACACTTTAAGCAACGTAATTTCTTTTTCTTTCTATAAACTGCTCCTCAGGCATTATCTTAACAATTCTACACAGCACGCAGTCCGCGCTGACAAGTTCAAATAAAATAATGGATATCGTACACTAGAATACCATTCTGATGAGCTTTCTCTACTCATTTGGTCTTTAATCAGTAGCAGTAGTAACACTATAATTAGTTAATAATGCTTCCTATATTAAATTAATCATGTGCAGGTGGGCTTAATGTTTCAAAGAGATGCAATAAAAACATTAATTTCACATTAGTTGAGATATTCTCAAAGTTATCGTTAAACTGTTTGAACATTTGTGATAAAAGTTTGTTGCGCATTTTGACATTTTTAGACTTAATGTCGTTGACAACGTTTCAAAATGAACGAGCCTTACCATTAACAAAGTATCGACATCAGCATTAATAACATTCCTGCCAGTTAGAGAAGTGTGACAGTTGTTGCGCAACGAATTCAAATGGTATTTACGGTTTTCCTCAAACATTTGGTGTATGTGAGGATACTACGTTGTAACTGTAAGATGCAAAATAGCAAGTTTAATAACATACAGAATTAGAACATCCAATTATATTTGTATAGTAAGTGATTAATTTGTTCACGTAGTATATATATATTTGATTACATACGTATATGAAATAGTTAAAATTACCTGATTATAAGTGATATGCATTAACAAAACGTTTCATAATAAAATAATTTCAAACTACATATCCCCTCCAGTACAGTGGTGTGTTTATGGATTTACAACACTAAAATTAGGGGCTCAGTCCCCTCTCGATGAACTCAGCATTCATGCTATGTACTATATATTTTTATGCACTATTTTGATTTTCTATTTTATCTTAGTGTTGTATTTATTTAATGAACTGATTTTCCAAACCTTTTATCGCAACATTATTCACTTAAGAAAATGTTTAAGTTCTAATTCCATTACTGAGAGAAAAACAAAAAGTTTGAAACATCTTTTTAAATATGCACAACTATGCTCGCCTAATTACTTGCAACACAAATATATAAAACCGAAAGCATTTGTTTATGAAAAAAAATAAACGTTTTATATTCCTCTTTCAGGTGTTGTTTATTTCTTACAGACCACATTTATTCGTGCCATAATCTCATCTTGAATTCTAGCCATAATGCGTTTTGTTTACTGCATTGGCATTAATGATCTGAACCGATTTCTCTTAAACGCGTTTCTTATATTAACCAGTAGATGGCGACGGATGACAAGCTCTTTTCTTCTCCTAAGGAACGTGCAGAAGAGGTGAAATCGCGAACACAACATAGAGTTTAAATATAGACTTGGTTGCCATCAAATAATCTTTCTTGACAACTGATATCAATTTGATAGTTTTTGCAATTAAAGTCATTTGCATTCTAAAACTTAGTTTTGCTCCAAAGTATTTCACCACTTTATATTACTAATTATTGTGATTATTGCTGTATAAAAACAAATATATTTACCACTAAACCTGGCATTTTTGGTAAAAATCACGTGAACTGTAAATGTTTTTCCTCTCATTCCTCTAAATTTGTCCATTTCTAATTCAAAATCCAAGGTCTTCATAAAAAAAATGTCTTAAATCTATTTCCGTCTCTCACAAATCACTGCTTAAGAAACCTTTTCGTCCATAACCACAACTTGTCAGTTAGGCTAAACAGTAAGAGACAATAAATGTCTTTTATATATGTAAAAACGGCTGGTATTGGTAAAAAAGTACTATGTAGAGGAGCGAACAACGTTTCGACCTTTAATGACCAAAGAAGGTCGAAACGTTGTTCACTCCTCTACTTAGTGCTTTCTCTACCTATACCAGCCGTTTTTACACATATATTTTTTATCTACTTTCTCTACAGGTGGGTTTTTCGTCATCACGGAATAAAAGTCTTTGAAACACTAGATATCAAAAATATTAAACCTGTTAGTTTTGTTTTTAATGCTTCTCCAGATTTCCAATTTTAAACGGTAATTTTTAAATTTTTAAAGACTCTTATTTTGCGTAATCTTCAGGGTCTCTAAGCGTAATCATATTTTCTATTTTTACCATTCTTTCGTCCAGACAAAAAAAAAGTAATTGATCGGTACAAAAAAAATAACTTGTTTTTTTTACATCTACTTCTACAACAATTAGCTAATTTATTTTATGTTTGATTATCAGAAGAATTTGTAACAACGATGAAAGTTGGCCTTAAGAGTCTTGGAGAGAAAGTAATGAAAAGAAGACTACACGAGTTAGTCAAGACTTTGCTTTATGACATCGTTATCTGTGGTGCCTTTCTTTTCTTTTCCTCAGTTGGCTGGGTAATAAATCTGCCGATTTTTATCATTAAAAATCGGTTTTAGATACCTGTGATGAGCAGAGTATGTATAGCCCATTGTTTAGTTTTACGTTTGAATACAAATAAACAAAGGATATCCGTGATATTTCACTGTTTTTCACAAAGTCCTCAGTGTGAAAAACAACAGTTCGGTACTGCTCAGAAACAAATGAATATCCCACATATTCTTTTATAATTTATCTCATCATTATCAACCATGTTTAAGAACTGTAAGCTCTGAAGCTCATGAGTTTATCATCTCTATCTTGCTGCTATATTGTACAATGATTTCACCAATGGTACCAGAACAATCACATTACATTGAATAAGATCATAAATTCTTTTAAAATATATGAAAAATAATGTGAACTATGTGTTGACTACAACTTGTAGCAAACTTTGTACCTTTATTTCAGAGTTTGGATTTCTTTTGTATTTAAGTGACTATTATAGCCGTAATTTGTGTATATTTTCAATCAAATCCATACTTTCTTTTAGCTACGCTTTAGACGCGTGCATAAACGCTTTAATACAGTAATCTAGTAACAATTTTAAACTGTATGACTTTTAAATTCAAAACCTGGTTTGATTAAAAATAATTCGGATTAATAGTTTTGTTTTTCAAATGTTACAAGAAATATTTTTGATAGCAGTTTTATAATGTATTAAACACTTACCCCTTATGCAACTATACACCATGATGAATATCAGCATCTTTTTCTATGATGACCATTATGTTACTAAGGGTTAAAATAATAACACAGCTGTTTTTTTATTCTCGATTATAATTATTTTTTGATGCAATAAACTTGTGAGAAGTAATATCCATTCAGGAGATATTACAAACGCGATCCTAAAAGATAGCGACTTCCTTTCTCGAGCGTCATAATAAATTACTCTATTAGATTTTAGTTTAAAGTGGTCCAGTTAATTCGCTCCATTTCCAGTGTCTATGTTAGAGACAAACATTTTTTAATAAACTAGAGAGCATGAGTTTGAATTAAAAATATTTTTTTTATATAACCAACTTTTATCTTTAAAGTATATTGTAGAATAAATAGGCAAAAAAGTTAATAATTTTTTTCTAAACATTGGGCCCCTGGCGGCACAGCGGAATGTTTGTGGATGTACAACACTAGAAACCGAGTTTCGATGCCCGTATTGCGCATAACACAGAGTAACAATTGTGTAACATTGGGTTTTAATTATAAAAAAAACTGAGCTTTGAACGTTTAACTGAAAAGCGAAGATTATGTAGCATTTCATAAATGCTTTACAGTTACGTGGAATTGATGTTTTAAACTTAAATGGTACCTTTGCATACGTGGATTAAACATAGATAACCCTAGTGTTCAAATATAGAAGTCCCGAATTTTGAGATTATTATCAAATGGAAGTAGCCATTCAGCAACTCGACTGCTTTGTTTGGATACAAATTGAATAATTTGCATTGTTTGTGACATGACTATTTCTGATATTTTGGAGAGTTGCTCAGAGGTATGGCGGAACGAGCCTTGGACATTCCAAACAGGAGACTGAGCTGGTGGCATCTGTATTGTGTGTTTTCTTGTAGGGAAGCTACATTGAACTATTTGTTGATTCCACAGAGAGGAAGCGAAACCCTGCTTTTTAACTTTGTAAATCAGCAGACTCACCGCTGACCCAGCGGAAAACAGCATCTGTGTTAAACTCGACTTTTTATAATTACTACATAATGCAATCATCATTATCAACTGAAGCAGTTTGTAAATGTTCCTTGAGTGTAAATAACAAATAGAAACAATGGTCATTCAACTCATTTTCTTCTTTCAGTGCAGACGGAAACTACGAAGTTACCATCATGACCAAAGCCACTCTTCATTCAAATGGACTGGTCATCTGGCGACCACCTGCAATCTATAAGAGTTCGTGTGAGATGAACGTCCAGTACTTTCCATTTGACGTGCAAACGTGCTTCATGAAGTTTGGCTCGTGGACCTATGATGGTTACACTGTATGTTTATGATGTTCGCTAAATAATATCATAATTAATTTATGTTTTATAAATGGAACAACAGTTTTACTTTCTTCACTGTTTAGATTTTCCAATAACTTCTAACCAAAACGAGCTATTGTCATAGATCCTAAGTGGATAAGTACTTTAGTTATTAATGTAACTAATATGGTTTATTGATCCAACTAGTTGTGTGCAATGACATAAAGCAAAAACGTGTAATGATTAAATTATTTGATTCATTCGTTGGGTGTCGTTATTATCAGTATTTCTGGCCATAATCTCAATATTATAGCAACAGTTTTAGCCAGCTTTGGACATTTAGGTCAGACCATAGCAGATACGTATTCTTTGGCTTTTCTATAATTAGCTTTTCGTTCATTAGGCTATAATGTTCAAACAAAAAACGGTAAGAAAATTTGTAGAGCTCAATAGATCATTTATATTTATTGCCTATTAGAAAAGGTCGATATTAGTTCTAATTTCATAAATAAGTATTTTAACTTAATTAGCTGGTTAATAATTATAAGACTAAAAACAATACGTTTAGAAATATTTACAGCACTTTCAGATAAATTCAAAACAATAAAGAGAACAAACAAAAACACTCATGACGTTATAAAAACGTAGCAAATTGACAATTGTACTGTAACATTTGAAAAACAATGAAACAATATTTTATACATTGTTAGACGCACGTTACGGCAGACTCGAGAAATAGAACATTACAAGCAGGTTTATAATTTAACGATCATTCTAATATCTAACAGTATGTGCATTAACGTTTGTTTAAAATTTGACACAAATTTAGCTACTCGAAGGCTATCGATGCTAACTGTCCCTAATTTAGCAATGTAAGAATAGAGGGAAAGCAGGTAGTCATCACCACCCATCGCCAACTCTTTTAACAACGAATAGTGGGATGGACCGTCACATTATAAAGCCCTCACAACTGAAAGAGCGAGCATGTTTGGTACAATTGGAATTCGAACCCGAGCTCCTCAGATTATGAATCGAACACCTTAACCCACCTGGCCATGGCGGTCAGTCTTTTGATAGCACTCGGTTTTTATTTATTTTAAACAAAAAATACTAAACTCCTATACTAGTAATAAAATAATGAAATAGTCAGTTTTTAAGGTTAAAAAAACGTAGCAAAAAGACAGAAAAAGAGTCATTTGAGTGAGTAATTGAGTGCATCTCCATACTCTGAAAATTTTCTTAGAGATGAAAAGAAAGAGAAATTTCCCAAAGATTACAAAACTTTTTATTTAACTTGTTTTAAAACCAGACAAAATTTTATAGAAACGAAGAACACCAATTACCCAGACACGCTTCGTATTACGAATAATACGTCGTAAAGCAACTTCAGCAGATTAAAGTATTCGGCTGGAGATTTTTTATATTGACTGCATTTGTCTGGAGATTTTTGGGGTAATATAACATTTAAAACAAACAACAAAGTTAGCAGCAATTACCTCAACATAATGTTGTTTGTTCTGTATTTAGTTTGTAGATATGGTTCGTAAAAACATCTTCTTTGTGAATAACGTTAAACTTCGTAAGAGCTGATATAAAAAAATAAGTGTTCTAATATTTTGTTCCACAGCGGCATGTCTGTGGACTCGCACTACTAAAAACCGGTTTTCAATACCCGTGGTGAGAAACACACAGATAATTTATTGTAAAGCTTTGTGCTTAATTTTATACAAACGAGCGAACATTTTAATTTTAGAATTCTTATCAGTTTACTGTGTTTGTTTGCTGAAGTAAATGTACCAGTTTGGGCCTGGTATGGCCAAGCGTGTTAAGGTGTGCGTCTTGTAATCTGAGGGTCGCGGGTTCGCATCCCGGTCGCGCCAAACATGCTCGCCTTTTCAGCCGTGGGGGCGTTATAATGTGATGGTCAATCCCACTATTCGTTGGTAAGAGAGTAGCTCAAGAGATAAAAGAGTTGGCGGTGGGTGGTGATGACTAGCTGCCTTCCCTCTAGTTTTACACTGCAAAATTAGGGAAATTCAAAAAACAAACGAAATTTACTAGTTTTGTTTTTTTGTCTCTCCTTTTCACCAACCTTCAGTAGTCCAGCGGTAACTCTGCAGATTTATGACACTAAAAAGCAGGTTTCGATACTTCGGGTATGAACACAAACTAGAGATAGCTCTTTAAGTAGTTTTGCGCTTAACAGGAATCAAAATTAATTTTTCTCGAATAACAAAATGTATTTTAAAACAAAGTTAAAGTCGTTTGTATTTTAATGATCAAATTAAAATCCGTTTTAAAATTAGTGTTTATTGTTTTACTTCATTTGAGAGTGCCACTATAAAACTGTTTTCAGTTGTGTGTGTGTGTTTTTTCTCGCTAAACTCTTAAGGTTTTTATTGAGTGTCATATGGCCTGTAAAACAGTTTAGAACATTTAAATAACATTGATGTGGAAACCATAGTTATCAAAAAAATATCTGAAAATAAATGACACGTATGATGTCTGTTTGGTTTGGATGGCCACGTATGTCAAAGAAAGATGGCGTCTGTTTAGTTTGAAAAAATACGCACGCTTTAGAAAGACAGTTTGTTTTTTGAATTTCGTGCAAGTCGACTCGAATGCTATCTGCGATAACCGTCCCTTATTTAGCAGTGTAAGACTAGAGGGAAAGCAGCTAGTCATCACCACCCACCGCCAACTCTTTTATCAACGAATAGTGGGATTGAACGTCACATTATAACGTCCTCACGGCTGAAAGGGCAAGCATGTTTGGTGCTACCGGGATTCGAACCCGCGACTCTCAGATTACGAGTCGAGCGCCTTAACCCACCTTGCCATGCCGGGCTATTAGAAAGACAGTGCCTATTTGGTTTGAATAGTCAGGCTTGTATAAGAAAGGACATATCTGCGCTATTCGTTCATAACTTTCAACTGATAAACTAGGTGACTGTAACTAGACAACAGCACCTATCGCCAACTCCTCGGTTACTCTAATCTAGTAGTGAAATTTTCAAAATAGTTTCACAATGCAAACTGAGTTTCCTTGTGCGGAGCGTTGTTTCGAAGCAAGAGGATTCACATCTAACTTGTTAATTAATGAAGCACTCTCGACTACGTGGAACTAATTTAACATTTGTATTTGTAAATATAACTTTATGACAACCGAAAAGATTGTTCATAAGCTCTTAAATACGCTCTTAAAAACAGTGAACATGAATTGCGTAGAAAATCTATTGTTCTAAGCTTAAACATTTAGCTGAACCAAATAGAACCTCAAATAACCAATGTATTGTAACTGTTTCTGGCGTTAATCGTTCAGGTAAGTTGTTGTAATTGTTATCTCAAAAGAGAGTTTGAGTATTAGAATTCACTTTGAATTATGTATTTGTGTGTGGAGTGTAATATTTCAAACATTCAAGACAATTCAGACGTATTTCATTACAAAGATGTTTGTTAATGTTTTGTTACAGGTTGACTTGAAACACAAACATCAGTTTGGAAACTCTGATGATTCAGAGATTGCCATGGGGATTGACTTGAGTGATTTTTACCTAAGTGTAGAGTGGGATATTATGGCTGTTCCTGCTAGAAGGAAAGAGAAGTTTTACAGCTGCTGTGAAGAACCATATCCTGATATCACCTTCAATATCACTCTGAGACGCAAAACCTTGTTTTATACAGTTAACCTTATCATTCCTTGTGTGGCAATTTCATTTTTGTCGATTCTGGTCTTCTATTTGCCATCAGACAGTGGCGAGAAAGTGTCTTTAAGCATTTCGATTGTCCTTTCTTTAGTGGTATTTTTCTTGCTCTTATCGGAAATCATTCCACCAACTTCTTTGACAGTCCCTCTTTTGGGAAAATATTTACTTTTTACAATGATTCTGGTTTCTCTTTCGGTGTTTGTTACAATCGCTGTCTTAAACGTCATGTTCCGGTCCCCATCGACTCATCGGATGTCCCCATGGGTGAAAAAAGTTTTTCTGGACTTCTTGCCGAAGATGTTGTGGATGAGACGACCACAAGACGAAGACGATTCACTGCAAGACAACCAATCTACAGAGGACGTGCTGGCATCATCAGTAGCTGACATGTCTGACGTCGTGCCATATGAGTGTTCGTTTCACGGGACCACATTACCCGCCACTGAAGTTTCGAATGAATGCTCAGAATCCTCTTCTCCGGATAATTGTCTCAGTCCGGCGGTAGAGAAAGCGATTTTCAATGTGTGTTTCATAGCTCAACATATGAAAAACGAAGATAGCTATTCAGAGGTGAGAAAGACAAACAAAATAACTTCACAAACTAAATTTTAATATATTTAAATGGCGTAATCAATAATCTACACATGTTTATTGGTGAGCCCTCAAGTAAAGAAACAAGATAAATAAATATAAACAATTTATTAAAAATGTGAACGTTTTTAAAAATAAAATTTGTTATAAGATTGAGCTCACGTTTTCTCAAGGAAAACGTGTTAAGAATACAGCCAGATCTATTTATATTAAAAAGTAACATAAGAATGTAGCCAGGTTTATTTATATTAAAAATAACATAATATAGAGCCAGATTCACTTGTGCTAAAGGAATAATATATAGCCAGATTCACTTGTGCTAAAGGAATAATATATAGCCAGATTCACTTGTGTTAGAAAAATAATATATAGCCAAACTGGTTTGTGTTAAGAAGACAAACGAAACAGACCCTCAGTTAAATTGCTTATTCTGTTGCTTAAAGCTACCCCTAGTGACTCAGAGGTGTCTGCGGACTTGCAATACTAAAATCCGGTATTCGATACCCATGGTGGGCAGAGCACGAATAGCTCATTGTGTACCCTTGTGCGTAACTACAAACAAACTGTTTTTAAAACAAAATATAACTTCTAACGTTCAACGATTGCTTTCAGATATAATGTTCTGATGTTGTTGTGTTAATGTTTTATATTCACATATACTTACCTTCTCCAAACCATTTGCTGGATCACATACAATACACATAAAGTAAAAGTTACTGAAAAGATGTTTTAAATGAAAAACTGAATAGCGTTTGCACGTTATTTGTGTTTGATTTAAGCTTGAGGCAGAGTTACGATTTTAGTCATGATACAAGAAGTATGACGCTGTTTTTAATAAAACAACTTCAGTTACACAAGCCTCGCTTGTTTCTCTTTGACGAAAATCCTAAACAGGCAAATTTAGAGTATCATGCAATAATTTATTTAAAGTACATTTATATTTTATAATGAATAAACTTAAATATAAAAAATAATTAAGTTATTATAAAGTAGCAATGAGTTTTTAATTAAGTCTTGCTAATGCTGATCAGTTCTAACAAATATGATGCAAGTTTAGTTCCCATTGTTATCGGTTATTTTAATTGTGTTATCGATTTATCACTCAAGGACTACGAAGTCAAACATCATGAACCGTAAAGCAACGTATTTTAACATTTTTAACAGTCATGTTTCTTTAATACAAATGAAGGTTCAAAAATTATTGGCAAAATGTATTGTTTTAATTATCTTCTGAAAAAGTACAATTATTTTCCAAATCCAACATATAAATATTGGGAATCTATTAAAACGTATTCAAGAATTATGCAATTAGCATTACGTCTTGGAGTTTATTTCTTCCTTATTGCGTCTCACTCTGATAAACCCAAATTAGGACTTATTATGAATATCTCATCTGTCCTTATGGCGCAACATTTTCATGGCTAGAAAAAAGTAGTTCTAGACCAAACTGAATTTTCATGAATTTGTGTTTCACTATTTCAAAAACTTCAGAATAAGGTTAGTATGTAGAAATATATATATGAATAATATCTTATCACTAAGAATTTACTAAAGGGTACTAACATTAAGAGGTATAAAATAATCAAAATTTCGTCTCCACAAAGGAACACACACGTGTCTAAAACCTCAAGCATCTTCCCTGTAGGCTCGGCATAACCAGGTGGTTAAAGCACTCGAGTCGTAATACGAGGGTCGCGGGTTCGAATTTCCGTCACACCAAACATGCTCGCCCTTTCAGCCGTGGGGACGTTATAATGTTACGATCAGTCACGATATTCGTTGGTAAAAGAGTAATGCAAGAGCTGGTGGGAGTGGTGATGCTAACTGCCTTCCCTCTAGTCTTATACTGCTAAAATAGGGACGGCTAGCGCAGATAGCTATCGTGTAGCTTTGCGCGAAATTTAAAACAAACCAATCTTCCCTGTAATACGTCATTTTAAACTTCAGACACTTCCTGTAATATAGCACTTCTCACTTCAGTTACCTTCTCTGTAATATAGCGGTTCAAATCCCAGGTACCTCTCCTTGATTTAGTGTTTCAAATATTAGGTGTTTCTCCCATATAAAAGTATTAAAAACTTTAAGAATGTTTCATCTAACACCAGCGGTATGTCTACTGGGTTTCGATAGACATGTTGGGCAGTGAACAAATAGTCCATTGTGTAGCTTTGTGCTTAAATTCAAGAAAACAAACAATCTACATAATCCAGTGTTTCAATTGTATTCCCTCTAAATACAATAATTCAAAATACAAGAGTGTCATGATACACTTTTCAAACCCAAGATGCCTCCTCTTTGAATAAGTGTTTCAAACCACAGGTTTCTTTCCTTTAATACACTGTTTCAAACCCTCAAACTCCAAGTATCTTCTCTCCTGTAATACATGAAATCCCATAATACAACGTTTCAAACACTACGTGTCTCTTCCATAATAAAGTAATAAAAATTCAAGTACCTTCCATTTAACACAGTGTTCAGGCATTTCTTCTCAAATAATGTGTTTCAAACCTGAGGCATTTTGCATTTAATACAATACTTCAAACCCCAGGATTTTCCCTGTAATACAGTATTTTCTGTGACAAAACTTTTTTTTACACGAAGATGCCCATTGCCCATTTGTGTATTCGAAATTGAAATAGGATATTAATATTTTTGACCCTCAAATCTCTAATTCTTTTACCTGGACGTGTGGTATTATCATGAATATATCTAAATAATTGTTTTGATGAGAAGAAATTTGATGGTTTTTATGGAAATCAGCTACGGACAATCTGTGACCTCTGTCCACCACGGGTATCGAAATCCGTATTCTAGCATTTTAATTTACAGATATGCAGCTGTTACTCTAAGATGCTGCTACGTAAACCAAAATTTTCTTTCCTCGTTGTTTTTGAGTTGAATATCCCGTGTTGCGCTAAGCAGATTTCTAGGAATTTGTGTATTGATCCAAATTATTGACCATCAAAATATTTGTTTAATTATTTAAGAAAGCTATTTCCCTTTTGCATAATGTTTTATTTTAAGCCTCTGAATGTTACATTGTTATATACAAAGCATCTTATTGATTTTAATTATTGTTTCCTCATCTTACAAAGTGATACGACTTTTAATCAGCGTTAGTTTTGTACCACATCACTGTTAAACCAATCAATTTATTCTAGCTTCAAACAAAATGTGTTTCCTTAAGACAGAAAAAGCAGCATCATTTTTGTCTAGGTATCTGAGTTTCTTTTAATTATACGACAGCATTTCATTTTAAGTATCAGATTGAGTTTTTACTTACTTTAATAATACTTTGGATAAAATTTGCAAAACAATATCTAGGTGGTATTTCCTTAACGAGTGAAGTACAACATAAGCCTTAAAAAGCAAGACAAAATATTTACGAAACGTCTCATATCACAGTTATAAAGTATTTTTCGAGATAGACGTCGCAAATCGTATCACATTTCACAAAAACATTTTATTTTCTTTAGAAATTCTCGGAAATGTATAGCTGCCTTAAAAGCTTAAATAAATGAACTACTTTTTTGTATTTATTCCAGATAAAAGATGATTGGCAATTCGTTGCCATGGTGATAGATCGTCTGTTTCTGTGGATATTTAGTCTAACTTGTGCTATTGGTTCAGCCTGCATCATTCTCGAAGCACCCTCCCTTTTTGATGACCAGCAGCCAATTGATGTACTGGTCTCCAAAATGGCCGCTAGACGACTTTATTATCTAAGTGATTAATAGCCTTTAAGTAAAAGAATTCGCCTATATTTTTATTGCCATTTGGATTGTACAAGCTATTTAAAACTTTTCCTAAGCTCTTTCTGAGTGTACCTTCAAATATTTTGTTTATTATTATTTGCGAACTTTTGTCTGTTAGCAAATTCTGTGTCAAATTAAGGAAGTTATCAAATTTAATATAAATATTGTCAAGTCTACAAAGTAAAGTTCCTTAAAAAAATTAGTGTAAACACATTTGCTTAGAAATTATAAGCGTTTTCATTTTTAATGTTAAATGTTAAAAGTACCTTAGCTTTAACATCCATTTTCATTCAATTAGAATTTTTTGAAACTGCAATGCTGAATATGTCTCTAGAACCACCTTAATTCAGTTCCAGGAATACAGGATTTTTTATACAGTCTTTCTGGTTATAAAACTATCTTTAAAATTCTCAACTCGACTCTTATTCAACCTGCGACTGTATCAAGACTTTTCATCATAACGTTAACCACCAGACTTGACAAATGATCATCTTAAGAGGCAAGCATGTTAATTTAATTATGGTTAATAATATAATTTAGTCACTAATACGAGCACTAGCTCCAAATTATAAGAGGAAAGAAAAGTATTTATAACGCCATAATCAACCGAATAAGCAATACTACACGAATTAATATTTTAGAATGTGCTTGCATTAACTGTATATGATATCTTTATGAAAATGCATAAATGAAGGATGAAATGTATAGGTCTGAATGAAAAACAGTGTCACTTCATTCACGATGTTTTAATGATGTTGTCGATTATAGGAAATTTAAGAAAAATACACTGTAATAAGCCTTAACCTTTTCTCAATAAACATCTAGCTTTTAAAATATGTAAGTGTAATTTAACCAGCTTAAACAAGTATAAAATAAATCGAATACATGAGAAATAGCAATTGGCTGAACAGGAATTGAATAACTAAATATGGAGGCCTCAATATCATAGTGCTAATAGCCAGAATCTCAAACAATACTAAATACGAAGGCCCAATAGTTTAATTATAACAACCAGGACTTAAAACTAAATATGAGGGCTTTAATATTGTAGTAATAATACCCAGAACTTTAGAAATTATTAAATATGTTGGCCTTAATATTGTAGTAATAATAACAGATATAAAACATTTACTACGTATGAGTGCCTTATTATTATAGTACTAATAACCAGAACCTCGGACATTACTAAATATCAGGCTCTTAATATTGCAATACTAATAACAAAACTACAAAAATTAATAAATATGAGAGCCGTAATATAGTTGTACTATATTGCTATATTACTTCAGAAATTGTAAAATATGAGGGATTTAATATTGTTTTACTGAGAATCAAGATATTAAACAGCACTAAATATGAGGGCCTAAATATTGTAATTTTAATAACCAGACCTCAAACAGTTTTAAGTATGATGGCTTTAAATATTGTAATAATAATAGTAATAATCAGGACTTCAAAAAGTACTTACTATGAGGACCTTAACATTGTAATAATAATAACCAGAACCTGAAACAGGACTAAATAAGACTGCCTTATTATTGAAGTACTAATAACTAGAACGTCTGATATTACTAAATACGTTTTACTAAATAACTAAATTACGTTTTAGTAGTAAAAACCAGACATCATGCATTACTAAATATGAGAATCTTAATATTGTTGTACTAATAACCAGTATTTCAGTAATTAGTAAGTATGAAATTTTTAATATTAAAATTCTAATAACCAGAATTTAAGATATTACTCAATATGAAGGACTTAATTTTGTAGTATTAATAACTAGAATTCCAAACAGTACTAGACATAAAGGCCTTAATATTGTAATACTGCAAATCAAAATCTTAAGAACTGAACATGAAGGCCTTAATATTGTAGTACTAGTCATTAAGACTTGAAATAGTAATAAACATGAATAATAATCAAAATCTTAAGCAATACTAATTAATAATCAAACAGGACTTCAAACAATACTAAACAAGAGGACCTTAATATTGTAGTACAAAACCTCAAGACAGAAACGCTTCGTTTCGGAATTCGGAGACTTGAATAATTGTTCTTTAATTTTTCTACATTGCGTATAATCGTATACTATCAACATATTCTGCAACTGTCTTTGTCATAGAAATAATCATGACTTTTATACACAGTAGAACTAGTTTATCGTCGCTTCGTATAACGGTTAAAGATGATAGGTGACAAATGTTTATTTTAGTCTATTTGAAAGTTTATCGAAACGTATCCCTGCCTTTTGACACTTTTTCCTCGTTATTACACAATCTTTTTATATTTTAAGAAAATAAAATTACCTGAGATACTTCATAATTGGAAAAAACACAATTGGGCTTGATAAATATCGTTTCAACATGATGATAAATCTTGAAAGAACGTGTATGATAAAACATAATGCATCATTTAAGCTGTTTTTCACAAGATTATCAGAGATATTAAAAAATACTTAATTAAAGTCATTAATAAAACACATGATTTCCAAGTTTTCTTCTTAAACTGAGGGTACATATAAACATATAGAAAAGATACCCAACTTTTGTAAACTAAATATAAATAGACAAAATCATTAAGTATTTGTACATATAAAAAAGTCAACAAATATCAAATTATAGACAATCATTTCGATTAGTTATCAGCTGAAAATTATTGCAAAGTTGTGTTTGGTTTGGTGTCTGTGTGGTTGTTAACAACAGCTGTATAAAATAAATCATACATCAGCTGAACATACAATAGCATTGTTTCTCAACGTAAGTGTCACAAGAGTTTAGCAAAGAGTAAATATATTTGAAAAGGTTTTGTATGCACTAATAGTGAAAAGAAGGTTGTCTTGTTTCATTTCACGAAGATTCATCTCAATGACTCTACCCCTCCTATTGGCTATGCCATTGTTAACTAGACTGTAAAACATTAGAGTTGCCGTAAAAATTGTAGACTATTTGTAGGAATGTTTTAAGCAACATGAAAAAGCCCATTGAGAAGCACTGTACTACAGTGAAATTGTGTCCTAATGTAGCTATTATATTTTGTCGAAAGAGGTGAAGCTTTTAAAAAAGTACTCGCTTGTTTAATATAACTGTGAATCCGAAGTTTCTGTACTTCATGCACACTTGGAAAATTACCCGCACCATTTGGAACATTCATTTCTTTGGTTTTGAGAAAGAGATTACACCTTTGTAAGTTTTGCGGTTTTCAGTGTATTATTTTATTGTGAGAGTTTTCAAGTTTTCGAAAAAACAATTAGTATTTTTAATGTACTTTGAGGCAGTACTCATGAAAGAATTAAAATAGACTGATTTCACATACTCACACATTTTTTTTGCGATATCAATGTGTAAATTATAAACCCTCAGGTTCACAATACAGCACTTAACCAGTGGCTCACACCAGGCTATTTGTGATGGCTCTCAAAGATCAGAAAGGGAGCAAAGAGGAAATACAAAAGAGAAAAATTGAACTTGTTTGTTTTTGAATTTCGCGAAAAACTACACGAGGGCTATCTGCGCTAGCTTGTTTTGGAATTTCGCACAAAGCTACTCTAGGCTATCTGTGCTAGCCGTTCCTAATTTAGCAGTGTAAGACTAGAGGGAAGGCACATTGTCATCACCACCCACCGCCAACTCTTGGGCTACTCTTTTACTAACGAAAAGTGGGATTGAACGTCGCATTTTAACGCCCCCACGGCTGGGAGGGCGATCATGTTTAGCGCGACGCGGGCGCGAACCCGCGACCTTCGGATTACGAGTCGAGCGATTACGCGCTTGGCCATGCCAGGCCCTGCGCTAGCCGTCCCTAATTTAGCAGTGTAAAACTAGAGGATAGGCAGCTAGTCATCACCACCTACTGCCAACTCATGAGCTAGTCTTTTATCAACAAATAATGGGATTGACCGTCATTTTAGAACGCCCCTACGACTAAAAAAACAAGTGTGACGGGGATTTGAACCCGCGACCCTCAGATTACGAATAGGATGCCTTAAACATCTGGTCATGCCGGGCCAAATAATTGAACTTATTGACAATCTCGTAGAAATAGAAAATTGAATAAAATAAGGTAATTCTAAAAAACCAATACAAGAATCCCTGAAACAATCAGAATTAGGCAAGTTGGGAAGAGTTCTTCGTGGATAGACAAACGGAAACACAGACATAAACAGCTTTACAACATAGGTTTTATAAATAAATATGTTGAAAGATGTAAATATGAATAAGTTTTTGTTTTTTTTAAGTAGCAAGATCAAGTGCGTCACATATATTGTAAATCATATATAAATAAAACTCATGGTGGAAATCAAATTTATCTAAAGAAGGTATACGTACATGCAAATCATAAGACAGTAATTAAGAGCTATCTCATGCTAAGTAACCCAGAGCAAAACAAGAAAAATCATATTCATTAAGATGATCATGAATTATAATTACTATCATAAGAACTAAATCTTAAAATAACAAAAAAAAACATTGAACTCAGCTTTCAGGAACGCGAAAATAGGAAAAGACAACACGAATTTATCTATAAAGAAACTAGTTGTATTTAAATGAGGTGAACAATAACATCTCACGATTTATAAAAAAAAATCACAATTTAACTTAATCTTTAAAATAATTAACTTGCAAATGTTTGAGCAAAAATTAAGGTTATTGTTATTTTCAAGTGAAGAAAAATGGCACTGAGTTAAATATTCAAAAATTGTTGTTTTTTAGTTAAGCACAAAGCTACACAATGGGCTACCTGTGCCCTACCTACCATCAAACAAAAATAACCAGTTGCTTAGGTCAGAATTACGTCAAATTTAATGACCAAATATCTAAACAAAACAGCGTGTTAGCTCTGTATTCTCCCATCGATCACTTGCTTGAAATAGTTTTCATGAATAATTTAGAGAAGAAATTTTTTAGTGGTGAAAAGTTGAATACTGATAGAGATATGTTCACCACATGACGTATCTGTGGACATAACCTAATGGTCAACTCGACAATTTTGATGAGAACAGAAACATGACCAAAATATTAAAATTCTAATAACCAGAATTTAAGATATTACTCAATATGAAGGACTTAATTTTGTAGTATTAATAACTAGAATTCCAAACAGTACTAGACATAAAGGCCTTAATATTGTAATACTGCAAATCAAAATCTTAAGTACTGAACATGAAGGCCTTAATATTGTAGTACTAGTCATTAAGACTTGAAATAGTAATAAACATGAATAATAATCAAAATCTTAAGCAATACTAATTAATAATCAAACAGGACTTCAAACAATACTAAACAAGAGGACCTTAATATTGTAGTACAAAACCTCAAGACAGAAACGCTTCGTTTCGGAATTCGGAGACTTGAATAATTGTTCTTTAATTTTTCTATGTAATAGAAAACTACATATCTGTGAAAAAGGTAAATACTACATTGTCTGGAAGTTTTAGGAATAAATTGAAGTTAAAAACAAATTTAGAAAAAAAATTTAAAGGACCAAACAAATTTAACTCCTCCACATTTCTTACCCCATTTGTCTCCAGGTGAACGTGAAGGTCACTTTTTGTTCTTTGTTTAAATTTATATAAACCTGTTACAAAACATTTTGTTGTTCCAAACTACCCGATGTTGTCGGTCTTTTCTTTGCTTGCCGTCCATGACTACACTTTGTTAATACACGTGTCAGTAATGTACGTGGGTTTTTATATGTGTAAACACGTACACGTTTTTTTGTACCTCTCCCCACGTTGCTTAACCTAATAATCGATCACGTGAAGAGAAAATAAATTTCTGACCCAGAGCTCTGGCTCGGGACCAGTTAAATCTTAAACCATAATACCTGTCATGTTTTTTTTCTCTCCCTTCACAACTTATAATTGTGGGAAATAATATGTTATTTGTGGTTTTTTGGTCAATCAGGACCTCTAACTTATCTGAATACGTTAAATTTTTAAAATCATTCATCTTACAGAGTGAAAGAATAAATATGACCGATAGCATCTAATTAAAAAAACAGGTGTTCATACAGTGTTATGACAAAGTAAGTCTGCGAGTCACATTGTTTTATATATAGTTTGAGTACTAGAGAATGCAGATTTTTAGTATGACTGTCATGAAGTTTTATAAAAACCGTTTTATGTATCTAATGTGCATCCTTGAAGTGTTATATCACACCACCACGTTCCTTTTTTTTTTTTCCTTAGGAAGTGGTTTTATCGATGATGAACTCGAAATTTTTGGGTTGCGGGATCAAAACTTGGCACCGAACATGCTTACCCTTTTAATTATGAGAATGTTAGAATTTAGTAGAGAAGTGTCCATATTTCAGCGGCAAGTGCTGCAGCTGATTTCCTTCCCTCTTGTTGACAATTCAAAATGAGAGACGGCGGCAGGTAACCTTAGAACTCTTACCATAAGCAAATACTTCTCAGAAAATTTCGCTAATTATTTCTTCATATATTCTAAGCTACGCAGCCAAACGGTAACGTCCTCAGGCACAGTATAGTTTTGAATGTTTACTACTTTAGTGATGGCCCCTCAGTGGCTCAGTGGTATGTTTGCGCATTTACAAAGCTAAAATCTGGGTTTTGATACACGTGGTGGGAAGAGCTATCTGTGCTTTGTGCTTAATTCAAAAACAAACAAAACAACTTCAGTGAAAAATATCTGACGACTGTTGTTGCAAGCAGCACGTTATTACGCTCATAAGGATTACACAGAAGTAGACAACAAAAACTATGAAACTGTAGGTTTTCTTGTGACCGCTTTTAAGAACAAGCATGACAACTCCTGCTGTCACATAAATTAATTAATGTGCTTGTTTCATAGCACTTTATTTAATAACGTTGTACAATAAATTATACCGCTGGTGTTTTCTTTCTTTAGTTTTCATTATTTTTTACTGTAATTTCTTTTATTTGCAAATGTTTACACTGAGGAGTGAAGAGTGCCGTGTATCGGTCATTGATATTTACGACAAATGTTGTTCGTCATAATTACGAAGTACTATCATTAACAAACGACGAGCAGTTCATATTTTGAAATTAACAAAACAGTTATAATCACTTTAAATCGGCGTGCTTTGCGTTATATTACATAAAAATAGGCCTGCTAAGAATTTAGACAAATCTTTCTTTTCGGACTCTGTATGAGTTTCCGAACAGAAGAACATAACTGAGTCTGGAATTACACCGTTTGTAATGACTTCACTTCCGACGAGACTTTTCAGTAAATACAAAACCTATCAGGTTATAAACTGAAGTCGAATTTCAAAGGGTATTGAATGTTAAGGTTTGTTTGTTTTTTTAATTTCGCTTAAAACTACACGATGACTATCTGCACTAGCTGTCTTTAATTTAGCCATGTAAGACTAGAGGAAAGACAACTAGTCATCATTACCCACAATCCCACTATTCGTTGGTAAAAGAGTAGCCCAAGAGTTGGCGGTGGGTGATTATGACTAGCTGCCTTCCCTCTAGTCTTACACTGCTAAATTAGGGACGGCCAGCGCAGATGGCCTTTGAACAGCTTTGCTCGAAATTTAAAAACAAACAAAGTGGACATGCTCTACACTCTCAGTTGAGAATACATTATAAATATGATAACTAATTTTGTTATCGTCTTAAAGAGTCAACGAAAATCTTTCTAATGGCGGATCCTCCTATTAAACATCTTTACTCTAGTCAACTCTGGTCAGCGTTCAGAAGTAGGAACCCCATAGATCTTTGATCTAATCAACTGGCTCATGTGTACATAAGATGCCATTCAAATTGAGAATGACAATTTCAGTTTATTATTGTATAAATAAACGTGACGAAATTTAGTGATTTATGTTCAAACATTAGCTTTGTCAACATCTCCCACTGACATCTCCTGTGTTACATTGGATAAAACTTTAAACATTCAAATAGAATGCAAGAGTTTGTAAACTATAAATTAATTTTCCAAAATAAATGGTTGTTTGTCGACATAATATTCTTATTCAGTAAATAGAAAAAAAAATCACAGATGAGTCCTTAAGTCGATCCTTGCGCCACCTAACCAGGCTGTATTGTAACTAATGAACTGCCAATCTTATCCTGTTACTTTCCAAACAATACAGTGAATCATAGACCAGTTTGTCTGGGTTAGATATTGATCGTCACGTCTTTCGCTCGCGCTTTTGATGATATTTTCGTTCACGAAGCTAGAATGAGTTACTTTTTCCTCTCACACAAATTATGGTTATGGTCTTTGTATTTTTCTTAATAAGTAAAAAATTCTTGTCAAAAAAATAATGCAACAAATTGATAAATCAGTCTATGATTTAATCATTAATGAGAGTCAAGTTTAAATATTTTTTTCTTTCTTAGTATTTTTAAAAACATGAAACTTGAATTTAAAAATGTAATGCCTGCTCTATATATGGAAAAACGTTATAAAGTGAACCCTATTATGAGACAAAAACAGAGATTATGTCATCCCTCTACCTGTAAATGTAGAAATACTAAATAAAGTGTATTTCAACAAAGCAGGAATTGTGTTAATGTACGTATTTGTGTGTTTACCTGTAGCAAAGCCACAATGAACTATCTGCTGTGTCCACCAACGAGAATCGATCCCCTGAAGAAATTTAAAAGCAGATTTCAAAATAATTCAAGAGCTTTCAAATGGATGTGATTATTTTTCAAAATTATTTTTACTTTGTTTCTGAACTATTTTCAAACTATTCGAAAGCTAAAGCTTTCACCGTGACCATAATCTAAGTCACTAATTCAAATCTCCTAATACGTATAAAATTAAAATATACAAATACAGCTCTCAAAAGGAGTTAGAGGTTTGAAACAAATCAACAACAACAAAAAAAAAAAATGGGAAAGAAAATATTTCTAATTCAAAGCTTTTCACTGTTGTCAAGAGTCCAGACTTATTCAGCGCTTCCAGCAGTCATAAAACCATGCTTTTTATAAGAAGGGCTTCAGCATTTGAACGAGTGTTTTTCTTTATCAGTTTAATGTAACAAAATCTGATTTTCTTATAAATAGAGTGTTCCCATTAGCTAAATGTTGCTATTTAAATTTGATATATATATATATATATGTACAATGTTAGCCAAAATTTTAAGGCCAATAAACATAAAGAAAAAATATGCATTTTGCGTCATTAGTCTCAACCACTTATTTAAGTAGAGCTTCCAAAGATGAAAATATGAAAAGGAAAAACAAAAATAAAAAAGTTTTTTAGTATTTAATAGGGAAAATGTGAACACAACGAAATTAGCCTAAATACTAGCTTTTCAAAAGACCATACTCAAACGAAGCGTTAATTTGAAAAACGTTTGTCATTAATTACAAAACAATCTGCAATAATCACTCGGCGTGATTTATTTATATCCCCGCACACCTACTCGTAAAGTTAGGAAAAAAATAACGCATTCGATACAAATCTACATTTATCAGTTTTTTTATTGCTATATTTCTAACACCTTTTATAGAATATGCATATTTTATACTGACAATGGTATAAAAATTATCCAAAATGAAAGTACTTTTGTGAGGTTATAAGTATTTTCCAGTTGTACTAGTTAAAGCCTAATTTGGAGTAACAACCTGAGAATGATCTTCAAGTCATAAAAATGTATCATTTTCTTCTCTTACATTTTATTGTGTTTATTAGTTGGAACAAAATATTTGGAAAGATGGCATTTATTACTTACATAAAAATCACTAGGAAATGTAATAGATTGTTTTAGGATACTTGAGTAAAGCTACTAACAGTTCATAATTTTAAACTGGTAGATTATAAGAAACGCACCTAATCAACAGAACCCACAACCAAATTCTTGGTATACTTTTATTTGACTGAATAATGGTATGTGGCTGCCACCCTTATAACGCACCTATGGCCTCAGTTATGCTGAGATATCTTTGATTATTTAAGTTATGTTATTTTCAAGGGAAAAAAAACTTGTCATCTTGCGTCTAGGGTCTTTGTAAAACCGAAACTGTATTCCTTATTAAGCCTTCCTTTGAGCCTTGCAACATGAGCTAGCCCAGCATATTTTAGTAATGGGCTTAAGAAAGTAACTGGGGAAACCGATATGATAGGGATGTTTCGATAGATATTGATGAATTAAGGTCGGCAAAGCTTCTAACAGGAAAAAGAAACTAAATATGTGAATGTGTTTTCTGCTGTATCCATTGAGGGGAATCGAACTACTGATTTTAGCGTTGTAAGCCCGTAGACTTGCCGCTATCTCAGCGGTGGACAACTAAATATAAATGAAGAAGATATGACATTATGAAATGTATTTGGATTATACTAAGTAGGTTGCAATCACTGCAGAGGTGACATTTTTAATTTGAGAATCTCCAGATAAAGAATCTAGTAATACATAGTGTGTCTGTTTTAACTTTAATCTGCCAATAGATACACAAAATATTAAAACTTATGATTTCTTCTGCATTATTACAATATCCGTCTTTCAAGTAAATGTTTCTGCATTATTACAATATCCGTCTTTCAAGTAAATGTTTCGGTATGCTCATCATTATCAACAGGCATTGAATATGTTTGGAAAAACAATGAAAAATGACATTCTGCATAAGTTCACCAAGTTTCATCAATATCCGATGCTTACTGACTGACGTATAGAGCAAACAGAGTGTGGAAAACCGGTCTCAATGTTAACAGGTATGGATTTTGGATTTTCGTGGCCTTGGTCTTCCAAAAAACCACAAATTTCTAAGTTAGGTCATATTCCAAATATATACCAAATTTCGTCAAAATCCATTCACCCATACTATAGAAGTCTTGCTGACAAATACACACACACATGGGTAATGAGATCGTCTCTTCCATATTTGATTATAGTTTAGGGGTTTTGAATGTCTTACAAAGTTACATGAGGGCTATCAGCGCTAACTGTCCCTAATTTAGCAGTGTAAGACTAGATGAAAGGCAGCTAGTCATCACCACCCACCACCAACTCTTGGGCTACTTATTTACCAATGAATGGTGGGATGAATCACCAAATTATAATGCTCTCACGCAAGTTTTGTGAGACGGGGAATCAAACCCGCGCCTATAAGATTACAACTCAAGCGTCCTAATACCCTGATGAGACTGGATGGCCCTTGGTGATGTAGGTGGTGAAACTGTCCTTCAAAGATAAGGCTCATAAATGACTGTATTGCCTTCAAAAACTTCAAGGAATATTTAATTCTAGTAACACTGACTTGGCCTTATCTTTTTGTAAGGTATAAATTTTCAGTTAATTAAGGGCCTGGCATGGCCAAGCGTGTTAAGGCATGCGACTCGTAATCTGAGGGTCGCAGGTTCGCATCCCCGTTGCGCCAAACATGCTCGCCCTTTCAGCCTTGGGGGCGTTATAATGTGACGGTCAATCCCATTATTCGTTGGTAAAAGAGTAGCCGAAGAGTTGGCGGTGGGTGGTGATGACTAGCTGCTTTCCCTCTAGTCTTACACTGCAAAATTAGGGACGGCTAGCACAGATAGCCCTTGAGTAGCTTTGTGCAAAATTTAAAAACAAAAACAACAGTTAATCAAAAATATATTTTTAATGAAATTACTTTTATATTTATAAGTTTGATTTTTAATAATACTTAACTGTTTTATAATATGCAACGAATGTTTTTTTCGTTCCCACATTCTGTTTTACTGTTGGATAAAACGATGGTTTATGAAGAAAGCTAGCAGTAATGCGGAAAACAGAAAGTTAATTGCGCTACATCAGAACAATTTCATACGTTAGTTTAAAGGTTTGTCGTTGGAAAAAAAAAGTGCAAGCTGTGGTGCCGCGGGCGACTTGTTTAATTTATTTTGATTCGGTTACGCCAAATTCTCAACTATGTCGTAGTGCAATACTAACTGGATATATTTAGGGATGGATACATATTTTGCAATATAAAGCCAAAAGACAACATTTCTAAGATTGGAAATTTTATCATTTTCCACGTAAATCTAACACACTAGACCATTCGAGACAACAATGAATTCCGAAACCACCACCAGATTGGATCGGAAGCAACATTTTTAACCTTAAAGTGAGGACAATAGATATAAGTTAACCATCCGACACAGCAAAACGTTACAAAAAAATTGGTTGCACCTTTTGGTACCATGAGCAAGAAAAAAGTCTAAAGTTTGCAAAAGTTACTATTTCCAGGCAAATGTAGAATTCAAAGATGGTTGTCATGAGAAAACTAACCAAAAAAACAAACTGAAACCACATACCATATCCATCGTTGCATCTCCAAAGGACTTTCGTGCTTTAGTATACTTAAACATGTTTCTTTGTTTGTGCGTAGTTAAGCACAAATCTACACAATTGACTATCTATAACTGAAAAACTGCAAGAAATTAGAAAATGAATCTCATGAAGTGCGAACAATATAGAAAAGTACAAAGAAAACTAAATTTTAGTGTTTCAAAAATGCACCGCGCTTTGTTGAAGATATCCAATTATCAGTAACAAGTTCCTTATTCAATAATTTTAATGTTAAATGTATATTTCATTTTTAACAACTCATGTCGTAGTAAGGGGTTACAGTCTGAAAGTAGAAAAAACTGGAACTTCAGTTAAAGCATTAGTGTTTTTGACTTTCTAGCTACAATTACGGTTATGATTTAATCTGGTTCTTTTGGGATAGTTTTGAGTATTGTAATTAGAGAGTAAAGTGTACGAAAATTTGACAAGAGTGAGACAAAACAGTCATTAATGGATAAACCTTTAATAATTAAGCGTGTATAGTGATATATACTTCTAGGCTCATGTCACGTAAGCTGAGAAAGCTTTTAAATAAATAGCCGGTCCCTCGATTTCAGAGTAAAATTTAATTAATACATCTTGAGAAGTTTAAACAGTTAAGGCTTCCATGTGGCTTAGAAAGACTTTAGTATCGTGAAAGGGTTATACGTTTCATCCAGCATACAAGGTACTGGTTTAGAAGGGAATTATTAAGACTTTTTACTCTCAAGCATACAAAGTCCAACCTGATCAATAAACAAAGATAATGTTAACACTTTTCTGTCAGTTTCAGTAAACGTGTACGTCAAAGACGGTACACATAATATGAATAAATATGGAATAACGAACCTTCCCCGACAAATATATGTAGATATGATAATTTGTCTGGACAGACACCGGTCTAGTTGAAAGTGATACTAGAAATATATATTACATGTTTCGATTTTATTAAAGACACTGCAGCTACTGAGTCATCACGAGACATTCTAGAATTACCACCAAAGAAATAGATGTCGTTTCAAATACGTTTGTATGGGTGTTGGACTAATTAATTTCGTAACAAGCTACCTTAGGAATATCAAAAGATGTATATATATTACATTTATTAATATTTATTTAAAATTTGTCCATATTAAATGTTATAATAAAATATCGCTGGACTGTTCTTGTATTAATTGTTAACTATTTTATATTTTTCCATTTAGATCCTTTAAAGGGAAGAATATGGTGCTGGCTTCAAACTAGAGTAACTCAAAATAAAATAATCTGGAGATGATTCATACTAGAGTAACTCAAAATAAAATAATCTGGAGATGATTCAAACTAGAGTAACTCAAAATAAAATAATCTGGAGATGATTCAAACTAGAGTAACTCAAAATAAAATAATCTGGAGATGATTCATACTGGAGTAACTCAAAATGAAAAGGATCTTTGATTATCTTTAAACTAGAATAACAAATCAATGAAGCGAGTCTTGTTCAAATAATCTATGACTTAATTAACATTTTTCACCGTTTAGAATTATATCAATTGCTATCTCTTATCACATTTTATGTAAAAATATCCTTTTTGTATGAAGATTGAAATTCCAAAAATATTTGCTCTATTAACTATTTCTGAAGAGGATACTTAAATACACGTGTTTTGCAAAAAAACTAAATAAATAAACATTTTTTCTTCTTCATTTTGTGTCATAGATATGTGCTTATCACAAATTTGACTAATGGTGCAAAGAGTCAATTTTACTTCTATTGTCATTGTGGGCATTTCTGTCAAGAAAAAAATGTATTAAGTGAAAAAGAGATTTCGAAAAAAATTAACTTCCTGAAAAGACCTTTGCTAACGGGTGACTTTAAGAGTAATGTTACACTTGGCGAAGATGTAAGTTATTTATTTATTCATTTTTGCCAGTTTTAATGTCTTAACATTTTTCATTCACGTATGTAAACGTAGTTAACTGTATTTTAGAAGCCATAAGGACAGAAAGCACAACTATCAAAGCAAAAAAAAACCAACAATAAATAACAAGGAATGCCATTTTTCACTTCGTTACTGGTTGTGATGGTTAGAACTCTAAACGGTCATCAAAACCTAATTATTAACTTTAGTAAATCTTTCACAACAGCATGATAATTACTAACTAGTTTTATCTAACGTTTAAGATATGTTTGGCGTTTGGTGATTCCGTTTTAGTAGTGGCCGCTACAAACAAAACGGTAATTAGTATGTAGTTGTTTAGAACTTTAGGTACTAATCAGTGATTAAGCTACGTGATAACATAGACCACTGACTAAGGCAACAAATGATATTCTACGTAATTATATCTCTTTGTGCTTTGTTCTCATTACTGCTTCTTTTTCATGCGACAATGCAACACAATAGCGCCCACTCTCTGTTTCCAAATTCAAATAACACTTCGTTCACAGTTTCTTCTCTGAAGGAATAGAAACAGGACTTTTCTAACATGAAATCATTCCCATTGACAGTAACAACGCTTTCATGTCTTGTATCAACTCTGAAATCAATTTCTGACAGAAATAAGTGTTTTATAATGGGAATGGGGGTGGAATAGCCAGGTGGTTAGGGTACTTGACTTGTAATCTAAGAGCTGTGGATTCGAATCCGTGTCACCTTAAACATGCCCGATATAAGTCACGGTTAATCTCACTATTTCTTGGTTAAAGAGTAGCCAGATAGTTGGCGGTGGGTGATGATGACTAGCTGCCTCCCCTCTAGTCTTACACTGCTAAATTAAAAACGGCTAGTACAGATAGCCTTCGTATAGCTTTGTGCGAAATTACAAAACAAACAAACAAATGCTAAATTAGGGACGTTTAGCGCAGATAACCCTTGTGTAATTTTGTGTGAACTTCAAAACAAATCCCAGAAAACCTCTTTGTTTTGTGCAAAGTTCAGCCCTATTTTTATCTATTAAGAACTTCCACAGTCTTGTGTTTGCTTCGGTTTAGGATGTTACTACAGATGCCATCCATTTTGAGTTTCAGAAGGATTATGAAAAGGTGCCTCAAGAGGAATTATTTACTTCAGTTGTTACTGCACACAGCAAACATTATCCGAAATTGGTTTACCACTCTTAATCACTTTTCAGGTTTAGAAGAGGACATCGACAGGTTTATTCACGTGGTCTGCTGTAAAACTTTCGTTGTTAATATTTATGTAATTTGTGTAAAGACTACTCAACCTTTAAATTTTGTTGATTTTCATGAGCATCAAAACCAGCGCTGCTATCAGGTCTCTAGTACTATTTGCTAAAGGTTTAGTGTCTGGATAACAAAAATGTAGTTGACTACCTTCATTTTCCCAATAATGTAATTTTCATTTATTTCAGGTTCTTTCCTTTAAAAGAAAATACATTAAACTTAACCCTTTTATTTATATTAATCTCTTCAAACAAAAGATGTCGTACAGTTTATTTAAGTCTGATGAATTAAATTCCTCAAACCTGAAGACTGCTCTAAGGTTTTCAATTTCTTCTACTATTACCTCACGATACAAGAGTTGAGAATAAACTGTTATTTATTTTTCGTTTTTTTTTTAGGATACGTACAAATTTTATATCCACTATAAGTAACCTAACTAAAACGTTTAACCGTGAGATATTGAAAGTATCTTCCTTCGGGTAAAACAATAAGACTCAAGTAACACTTAACAAAAACTGATTTCATCCTGGTCTGTAAAAATTTGGTTGTAAGACCTCTGAAAGAAGGAAGTGTTCCAGAAAGTCAGTGTTTCTATCAAAGAAATGAACATGATGAAGTTATTAACATATTAGATTGTAGTTCAAAAGCTCTAGCTACTGTATGCTGTTGAACACGCTCATTCTTGAGATGTGGATACGTTATAAGCGTGACAATAAGACCCATCATTCAGTTTGAAATAAACGCATAAATGGCGAGTACTGTTTGTTAGTTGTCCTCCCTATAATAAAAACACTTCTATGTTGTGCCTGAATCTCGTAACATAATGTGTTGCGTAAGGTTTAAAACATAAAATATTTCAAGCACACGCAAGTGGGAAAACACTAACCTTAGATTCGTCTTTGATATCACAATTTTCTATTGATCTAAAAATTCTCTCATTTTTTTGGACAAAGAAATGATTTGGCTTTAAATTAAACTATAATTCTTGACAATTTTTGGCGGGTTTTGTATATTCAATTAATTAGTCTAAAATATGTGAACTTCAAGAAAAATATAAATCAGGGTCTTCAAAAATCTCACAATCTTTTCGAATTTGTAATTATATTTATAATAGTATATACATTTAATACAAAACTATGTTTTTACGTTGGCTGATATAACAGTAAATATAATATTTTATAATAAGTAATTACAATTAAATCTATTTTTTTCATTCAAATCGTTCTAAAATGTTGTAGGGTATTGTTTTTTTCAAAACTGATCATTGGTTAAACTCAGTGCTAAAAAATATATTATTTGTCTCGAATTTTCGCACCAAGTTACATGGGTGCCTCTTTTAAAAAAATAAGTGTGTCTATTTTCGAAGTGCTACTCTTATCTGACTGAATAATGTAGCGTACCGTCACTGTTATAGTGCACCCACTTTTCCAAAGTGTGAAGCTAATTCTTTTAACAACCACATCCGAACCATAAGACCCGGTCCGGCACTCTTGCACCTGGTTCTTACATACATTATCTTTCTGAATATTCGCATATTAGATATCACAAACAATCAGTTAGCGTATCGCATCGAAGCTATTTTTGCACTATGTATACCTAAAAGTAAAAGAAACAAAGAAGCAAATACACGAAACAAATCCGTTTCTTTGGATCCACTGCTTGACTACGTCAAAAAGTGTGGTTTATTCGCTGTACAAAGATACACTTACAATAAAGTAAAACGTACTTTTTACCAATAAACTTCACAGTGAGACCAAAGAAGTATAATAGTAACCTATTTTCCAGATACAAATATAACAGTGCACTTTTTTTTTATCTAAGTTTATCTAATCACACTACAGTGCTGATATTTTGAAAATACCCCTAGTATTTTAATAATAAGATTCTTTATATAATTCGCTTGTCATTGAAACACTGCGGTGAAGAAACAATGGTTAATTTCAGCAACAGAAAGCTAAAATATTTTGCCATTTGTTAGAGTTAGTTTTGGATAATTCATTGTTCCCTTATCTAGTGAAACAATAACATTGAAGTCATGTATGGCTTTGATTCGAACGGATACTTGGTTTTATGAAAATCTCTCTTATGTATTTATTTTTCTGTTTGTGGGTCAAGACAAATTCCAGTACAATGACAAAATACTGTCGTGTAGTGGAGAGATTAACTTCGCTTATTATTATTTTCTTCAACAAGCAAGAAGTCTAGTTTCTCTCTGCTGAATCACCGTTGGCACTTTTCTAGATGCGATTTTCAATACTGTTCATATTTGAACAACTAAGAAAGAAAGCAAAACGATTGACACCTTTATGAAATTGTTATATTTTGATATTTAACATTACTAAAACTGTCTGAAATATAACGTAAAACTAGACCAGTAAGTTTGTGGATATTTTTTTCGTTTAATTCTGGGGAGAGTTTTCTGATACTTTTAACTACGTGTCATTCTTAGCTATAATTTAGTTCGACTTAAATAAACGATAAATGAGATTAGAACGCAGCTTTTCATGTGAAGTATATTATTAAGTTTTTTCTCTCTAATGCAAGCATTTGTTGGAGCTTCGAGTATGTGATATCATTTTGTACTCTATACAAACTACTAGTTGATGAAGATTTAAAATTATTGTTGCAGTGAAGTTTACTGATAAACAATTAAACAACAAAATATTAATTAAACTTCTAGAGTAAATATATTATATTTATAATTTTTCATTAATATCTTACTTGTTTTTGGTTAAGCATGACGCTACAAAATTGGTTATCTCTGCCAACTATACGTACTTAAACCCATCTTTTAGTGTTATAAGCCCTCAGATTTACCGCTGAACCACAAGAGGCTTCATTAATATTATAGGAATAAATAATTATTGGTAGTGTGACGTTCGGTGATAAAACGTTAAAAACCTTGCTTTAAATGTATTTCTCATTACAATTTATTTTGTTCTTAAGAAATGTCAATAGTTTTTTTTTGATGAAGTACTTGGTAAAGATCGTGTTTGTGTTGAGAAACAGAAACAAAATTAGTGTTATGGGGTTTACAGATACGAATTGTAGAAAATGTTAAATATATATCCCAAGTACAAAAAAGGTTCGCTTGTTTGTTATTAAATGCAAGACTACAAACTGGACTGACTGTGCTGTGCCTACTGCAGGTATTAAAACCAGATTTTTAGCATCATAAGCTTTCAACGTTACTGTTGAGTCGCTGGGGGAAGCATTACGAAAACGGAACTAAAATAAATGCTAAAAACTAAAAATCATTACAACCGACCAGAGAAGAGTTGCAAAACTTTGACTAAAGACGTGTTTATATTTATTTAATGGTCCCAGCAGAAAAACTTGGTTTGATTTTTTTCACATCGTGAAAAAAACTGAAAAGATAACAACAGCAGCGATTTTGAAATGCAAACTGTGTCATTGCTAACAGCAGTTTGACTCCTACAGGAGCCAAATGTGTTTTTAAATCTACTAATGTCACTATTTTAAAACGTCAGAGAGCTTCGAAAGTCATTACTTCTTAAATTTATCAAATATGTTCATAATGTAATCCAGTCTCCACATTAATACTTCGAATGTCTTCATAAATTACGCATTATCCGCGATATCAGAACATCGTGTGTGTCAATCAGTTTACACAGTCACCATGTTAGAACACTAAAGTATTAATTAATCTACATAATCACCATGTCAGAACACCAGCAGTGTTAATCAGCTTACACGATCACCATATTAGAAAGTCTGGTGTTCTAATAAATCTATACAATCACCATATCAGAATATTAGGAGTTATAATTAGTTAATACAATCACCATATGAAAACATTAGGTGTAGTAGTCAACTTACACATTCATAGCATCAGAACATTGGTTCGGATGTGTCCGTAAGCTTATATAATCACCTATTAGGACATTGGTGTGCTAATCAACTTACGCAATCATCATATTAAAACACTGAGTTTGTTAATTAAATTACACATTCATCATATTAGAACACTGGATATGCTAGTCAATTAACACAATCATTATATCAGAACACTGGATGTGTTAGTCAATTTATACAAATATCATACTAGAACAATGAATGTGTCAATCATCTTTTCGAAACATTGAGAGATTAGGGATTCGCATGATTACTCTATCACAACATCTATTGTTCTTATAAACTTACATAACAAACGTATCAAAATACCAAAATTTTTAATGATTTGATGGTCTGATTGTTTGTAATTTGTATGGTAATCATCAAAACATATTAAAGAGAGTTGAGTATGTTATATTAAAAGGACTTAAAATATGTAAATTAGCGAGTCACGTGACTACCCTAACCAATTTTGGTATTACATACAGTGTTAGTCTCTCATTCAAAATATTTACACATTTAAATGCACTCAGATCTGGGATTTAGACATTTCTAAGACAGAGTTATCCATTATATTTAATGACATTAGAAAACACAGAAATATGGATCAATCTGGGGTACTAGAACTACTTAAAAATACACTACCAACAGGTTGTCTTTCAGAGTGCAACGTCTTGTAGCAGGAGAAAACACACGAATGTAAATCTCAGTGGGACAAATCGTCCACTATGCAACATAATCAAGAAGGATCTTCGTTTGGATCTGATTTTTTTTTCATTGAGTGAAATACCTGGAAATGTATGTCAATTCAGGAAATTTATCGTTACTTTGACTTTCTTATTCGATGACTTATAATAATTTTGCCCTATTTTTTTATTAATACGAAGCAACAAATCACTCTTGTCTAGCACAATTTATATCAGTCCCTACGTAATTAATATAGTCTGGTTGTAAAGTATTTTGAGTGCAAAACAAATTATCTGTATTTGAGTATCAATGATGGTTTTAGGATGTTTTTTAGAATGAAACAAATTACTTTTATTTCAGCATGAAATATTCTAATTTATTCATAATTAATATAATCTTGTACCGAAGAACCTGGCTAATTTTGTTTTAAAAATCATTATAAATAATAATTAATACCTTTTATGGGCATACTAAATATTTTAACCTAAAATAGTAAGTTTAGTAGCATATTTTAACCGTGACTGCAAGTTAAAACTACGAATCACTGTGTGGTTAAGACAAAAATTAAATATATTTGTTAAGTAATAGAATATTAATTCTGTTAAAGATGTAAGCAACGGTTCACCTATATGAATATTTTTCTTGTTACAAAAAAATATAAAATCAAAACTTGCACGTATATCAGTTGTAACATGAAATCAACGTTAATTGTCAAGTCGTCTAAATATGACATAAAATTATCTTACTTCAGACGATATATACAGCATTCATATAATTAAACTCGTGATAAATTTTTCACAGATGTCATCTTCGAGCTGACAAAGATACATTTTAGAAAAACAATATTCCTTAAAATTGAACGTATCGGGACTTAACAGCTTCGTAGTTGGTTTAAAATACACCGTGATAGTCAGAATTTTTCCTGATTGCTTGTTCCAGAAATAAATTAACACCCATAGTAAGTTACTCAATATTTGTTTCGATGTTTATAACGTTAATACTGCACGGCGATGTAAAAAATACAGTAGGAAACAGCCACGAAAGTCTAAATTATACTATCCATTCAGTTTTTCTCTCTCTTTTAACTTTTTTTCTCCATATAAAACTTCAAAGATACGTTTGTTTGTAATTAATCACAAAACTACACAGTGGGTTATTTGTGGTCTGCCTACTATGAATTTTGAAACCCGGTTTCTAGAGTTGTTAATCTGAAAACATACTTCTGTGGCACTGGAGGGCATTCAAAGGTCAAATGTCAGACGTTGAAGAAGACGTTATATTTTACTGTTTTCTTGTGATTTTTAGACGTAAGTCGACCATACTTATCCTTTGCATGTCGTAAAATGATGACGTAATATTTTCTTATAATTCTAGTCGAGTAGTCTCTAAAATAAAAGCTAAGCGAACATCTAATTGGGTTATTTGATATACAGTATTCCTACTTCTACCTCAAGGTTTGCACGTCTTTTAAAGTATGCTCCGAATAATTTGTTAAATGATATAACCTACTGTTAAATCCATTCATGTTAACTACCAAAGACTGTACAATAAAACGACGTCAGGGTCCGACTACGTTTTTACACGCTGATTTGAAAGAACTAATAATAACACTTTTTTTTTTCTCAAATTCAACTTGATAATTTCATTTGAGCAGGTAGGAAATGTATTCTTTCAACAATTCGGTGTATTAAGTTCTAGTTTGTGAACACTTTGGTTGCATGCAGGGAGACAACCAGGAAATTGCAAAGTCTGACGATAATTCTTCGACAACGGATAATAAACATACGAAACTTAAGTCTGTTGCGTTGAAACACTCTTAAGCTGTCTGATTAATGAACGCATAAAATTATATTGGGGTATGAACTGGTCATAAAGGGGATTCAAATTAGATTCGATTTTACCACAAGGGCAACACTTTTCAAAATTCAGTAAGTTATCACAAGGACCTCTACATTTTATAGAAGTTCAAGACCTTCAGGATACATATGGATATCTTTTCTTTGCATTCTCTTATAGTAATGTTGAGAGCTACATTGCTAAATATCCATAGAAACGATGTTAGGAGGGAAGAAGGCTTTGTCGCTAATATCTGTGGAAGATAGGCAGGATAGGCATGCTACTTTGGTTCAATGACAGTAGTGTCCATGGTTGTTATCGCGCACAGAAATCTGGAACAATATCGATGTCAAAGGTCAATATCGTCTTCCTAGTTTTTCCCTTTAAATCAAAGGAATACTATGAATACATGAGTTAAATTTGGTTGTGTTTCACAAACCGCACGTTTCACGCTGGTTTTCCTGTGTGAATTTGAATAATCTTGTCCTGGTCTACGTACTGGAAAATATGGGGAGCGTCTAAAAGAATTCCTATTGTACCTGACGCGGTCACAGCGAAAAATATGTACAACTGAAGCCGATCAATCACCATGGCAACGTACTTCCAGTCTTCTCGAATCTAGAATGATGGAACATAAATATATCATATAGTTTGCTCAATTGTATTAATTAGTAACATCAGTTGAATTTTTAGTTATAAATAAAAGTACACAAAACCTGTAAGAGTAAATTATGCTTTCGTCTGGAACATTTTATTCAGAATAATATAAAATAAAGCTTTTTTAATTATTACAGAAATATTTTAAATTAAAAATTCATTCCTTTAACTTTAATATTTATTGTGAATTTCTTTCTACATGGTCCAGCATGGCGGTAGACTTGTAATCTGAAGATTGCGGGTTCGAATCCTTGTCACATCAAATATGCTCACTTTTTCAACTGTAGAAGCGTTATAAGTTACGGCCAGTTCCACTCTTTGTTGGTAAAAGAGTGGTTGCCGGTGGATGATGATGACTAGCTTCCTCTCCTGTTGTCTTACACTGCTAAATTAAGGACAGCTAGCGCAGATAACCCTTGCATAGCTTTGCGCCAAATTCAAAACACACCAAAGAAGTAAATACTCTCTACATAAACCTATGTCTTGGAACAGTGTTACGTTTACGAATTTACTAGGCTAAAATTAGGGGTTCGATTTTTCTGGGTAAACATAGCAAATACCTCGATGTGGCTTGGTTATAAGAAATATGCACTCTGCATATATGTATATATTAGTGAAAATAATTACATTTTGATGAAGCTAAACAGTAAAATAAGTAAAATCATAAAGAAAGACTGCATTGAAAACAATAAATCCAAACCTCTGGAAAATTATATAATTTGTTATTTTGTTATTTTAACTCAATAAACGATTCAAAGCAAAAATAGGGATACAAACTACAATATGGGGCTATACAATGCACCCTAGGATCGTTTCAGTTGATGCAGCCTTTTTGTTCAATTTGTTTTCGCTTCGGCTTGTTTTTGAGTTAAAAAACAAATTTGAATATATATTCAATATATATATATTGAATATATATTTGAAATATCTTATTTATTTCTATTTTCATTTTCTGTAGGTTAATATTTGTGCTTAATGAGCGAACTTAATTAAATACATCAAATTTATAATGGTTTTATAAGGAAATCAAAGCATATATATATATATATATACAAACACGTAAATTTCGTGAACATAGATTGGGAATGGATGTAGCAAAGTTCTAAAAAAATATGTAATAAACAGCCTTCATATTTTCAATGTCATCTTTTTTATTGTTGGTAATATATCTATTTCTTGGTTATTGTTTGGCTGAAGACGGCCGTTTTCATGGTTCAACATAGAGAAAAGACAACAATGCAGAAACATCCTGAAACCCTTTGATGAAAACAAAATCGAGCGAACTATAATAGATATAAATATCCATTACGATTTAAACTCCAGCTGTGTAGTTTATGATTAAGGCTTAAACACTAATATACAATGATATCACGTTTCATGAATAAACAAGTAGAGAGCTTCAAATACATTTTCTCAGAATGTGGTTTATTTTTGTTCATTTGAATGAAAACGAGATTTTAAGATTCAGGTAAATAGTGCGTTTATTTGTTTCAGACTTCCACGAAAAGCAATACAAGGATTGTCTACGTGTAGATGTCCATAATTTTGAAGTGACAGACTATTGGGAAGACAATTAGTTCTTTACACTCATGACCAACTCTTAAGCTACTATACTCTGATTGAATAGCAGGTCTTGACAATCACTTATGGCAAAACTGCGACCCAAAATTGCGCGTACGTCTTTTGGATCAAAACATATCATTGACATTTCGTTTGACATACGTAAATAATATCTCAGTATGAAAACAGATACGTAGCTCACTTTAAAATATCAAGCAGGTATTGCTGTGAATTTTTTCTTTTGATCACGTGAATGTATTTTAAAAATTTAATGCTCAATGAACATTTAAAAAAGATAGAGTGGTAATATATTTATAGTTTAGGGGGCGCTATTCTACGCTCTGTTAAGATAATTATTAACAGAATGTCTGTGTATTATAGGTAGCGTTAGTCCTTCCTAATAAGAAAAACTCAAGATAAAAGAGAACTAGACATGCTACAAACTAATACTAGAGATTAGAAATGAATGGTTAGATTGGGAAAAGTTTGGTGTAATGTTTCATACTTCAATATAAATCTTTCGTTGTGAGAAGAATTTGAGTATGTCCGGCTTAATCTAACATTTCCACTTCATCCTATAGTATCGTAAGTACTAATAGAAAAAGCAATTGTATATAATAGATTAAGAAACTAGAGCAAAATTAATAATAAAATTATTTACAAAATAAGATATTCGCAACTGGAGAATAGAGAATGGTTTTGAGCACATTTTTACATGTATATTTGTCAAACTAAGTAAAGATTTTGCATATAAGATAAAAATAAAGCAGGGTTCGTAAGTAAAATTGGTAAAACCCGGTTCGTGACAAAACGTTTTTGGTATTGTTTCATTTTTTGTATTTATTATATTTTTGGCATTGTTCATTTTCCGTACTTGTTATATTTTTGGTACGGTTCCATTTTTGTATTTGTTTTTTGTTTGTGGTATTGTTTAATTTCCCTATTTATATTTTTAGTACTGTTCCATTTTTGTATTTGTTATATGTTTTTGGTATTGTTTAATTTCCATATTTATATTTTTGGTACTGTTCCACTTTTGTATTTGTTATATGTTTTTGATATTGTTTAATTTCCGTATTTACATTTTTGGTACTGTTCCATTTTTGTATTTGTTTAGGAACAGAGAGCTACATATTTTTAGAGTTGCTCTTTGAAAATATATTTTCAGAGATGTAAACAAATAAAATATTAAATATAGTTCCACGTGCTAAATAACAAAACTCACACTATAATAGGTACGTAGATGATAGATAAACGCCACACTTCAAACAATATACATTTTCAACAAACGCACGTTCAAAGAATGACATTCCACTCAGCTAAACACAGTAAGTTTATCTACTTACAAAGTGAGCTTTCAGCTATAGTTTGCTTATTTACCACTATGATGAGCTTTATTTTTTATGATTTGCTGTAAGTTATAGGCTTAGAAAAAGGAGAGTATTACAAACTTGATTACTAAATTTTTGAACAAACTCATCGAAGCTCGTGTGTGTGTGTTGGAGGAGGTACAAAAAATTAAAATCAATACTCGGACAACTCCTTATTGAATCAGCTACTAATATCTTAACGTAATATTTAAATTATTGCCACGTCATAAGTTCTCTTTCTTGGAAAATAAAAGATAGAGAGTTTAAAACCAGAAGAAACTAATTCATTCTTCATTATTTCAAATTTATAACTTTCATTAATTCAAAGTAAAAAATTCACAACAAATCGCATTAGCCATGGAGTAAGATCTCAAAGAATTGTTGATTAAATATTAATTACAAGAAAATGTTGAAACTTAGAAACCATAGATGTCTGCTAGAAATGGGAGAATAATTTGATAGTTTTTGATTACACCTTTTCTTCTAAAAATGTTTTCCAGCGAAACACATATAATTAAGATGCTTCAGAAAAATACACACACACACATATGTGTATATATATATAGTTGTATTATTTTATATTAAAAGTTATTATAACATATAATTAACCGTATGATGTCATGTAAACTAGTTTTATTTGGATTTGTTTACGATAAGCGGGCTGAATAGTAATATTTACGTTGCACAGGGGCGTCACTTTTCATTTTCAATGAACTCTGCAAGTTATTATACTACGATAGTCACTATTGTTGAAACGCTGTATTCGATATTAAACCAAAGTAGCATAAAACAACAACAAACGGAAGCAAACCAATAGGTTGAAAGGTCATTAAACCTCAGGAAGTAAAAAGAACTTATTTAAACAAAACCTAGATCCGGCTCCACGTGTAATCTTATATTTATTTTCTGTTTATCTATCTACCTATCAGTCTATATATCTAAAAATAAATCTTTAAAATATGTGTTGATATTTTGTCTGTATTTAAGTGGTCTTGCCTCACTCTACCATTTTCCTACAATTGAAAAAAATATATAAGATCCAACGTCTACTTTCTTGTTAAGGCAAAAGTAGTGACCACAAAACGTTAATGAGCAGCGTTATCACCATCAGACAAACAAGAACGAACTGTTTGTTCATTTTCTTGAAGGTTAAACATTCTGATTGCATGTAGTGATTGAAGCCAAATTATGAACTGAGGGTGACAGTTACTATGTGAGTCTTTCACGACGAATAGAAAAACCCTTTCGTATTGCAGTGAATATCGTAAAGATACTTTTATGCAGTAGAAGACTTACCGTCTTAGAAGCTGAAAAAACAAACAAACATGAAAGACAAAAATTAATTTCACTCAACATAATGCTGTCAGGTTTAACTTAGTTGAGGAGTTTTTGTGTTTGAATAACTAAATGCATATTAAACTGTGCTTTAATGGTCACCCTCTTTAATTAGTTACATTATCTTAACTTTAGAAGGTTAAGGTAATATAAATATTTGTGTTGTACTGGTTACCTTCTCTAGTTTGTTAAATTACAACGATATTAAGCTGTTTCTATGCTTTGCTGCTTACCATCTGTAGTTTGTTAAATGGTCATGACATTCATAGAGGTCACGGTCGTTTAAATCTTATTTCGTCCATGTAAGGTTATATTGTTGATGTTACACAGAACTACCACTAGAAGTTTTTTGTCTTTCACCTATTAAGCTAACTGGAAAGTATAATACATCTTAAAATTTAAAAAAAAAATAATATCTAAATATTTCACTTATCCTATTTTCTTGATGGCACGTAAAACACTATGTAGGTGTAAACTGGCAGATAACTACAGAGTTTACAGATTTACTGTGACAAAAGTCTATGTTCAGTTTCATGCGGTGAACAGATCCCAGATAGTTTACTATTTAGCTGTGTGCTAAAACAATACCACTAAATAATTTTAGCTCCCTCTTGCAGAACGTAACAAAATTATGTCTATAATCTATATTGCATAGTGGCCACTTTGTCGAGAATATTATATTAAACTTATCATTAGTCATTCAGTATAACTTCCTAAACTTTAGCCGTTACACTTATCTATTCACAGTTTACTGTTTATCACGTCAAGGTTTAGAACTGTTAATAAATAAAATGACCAGAATATCTGTCATTCAAATTTTAAGTTTCAAAGATTTAACATTATTTTAAAAACTGTACATAGACATTGTTCAAGTATTCCAGACAAAAATATTCATTTCGGATTTAAAACACAGATAAATGCTATTAACAGTAACAAGTATAGTCCATTAATATTAGATGCAACATATACTTTAAAATAATTCAACTTTATCTGCGAATTTACCTATTTATCCAGAATAAAGAATGTGAAGTTCTTTCACTTGTTTTATGCGATTAGAAAAACTACACGAAACTATAAAACTAAGAAGCAGCCAATATGATATTTGACATAAAAAATGTCACTTTAATTGAAGTTCTTTCAACTTTTTCTAAAGTGAATGTGAGTGTGTGTGTGTTTTCGTATTGCAAAGTTACATCGAGCCATCTGCTGAGCCCACCGAGGGAAATCAAACCCCTGAGTTGAGCGTTGTAAATCCGTAGACTTATTGCTGTACCAGCGGGGGGTTTCTAAGGTAAGAAAAATCTGTTTAAAAAATAATGTATCTATAAAGTTTGCTCCTCTTGAGCCTACAACGGTAAAACTAGTAATTTTGGGGACTAGACTCAATTTCATATTAATGTCAATTATCGTAGTGTTGTCACTCTATTCTGTACTAATATGATTTATCACGAAAATGAATATTCCTTTGTGTTTTGATACAACATTGTTCGGATCAATGTAACGACCTTGTTTGTAGTTCAACTCAAAAATACGTAATGAACTCCTTGTGTCCGCCGTGTATCGAAACCCAGTTTCTAGAGTTATAAATCCATAGACGTGACGTTGTGCCGCCGGAAGGGAAGCTATATTAGTTTGTGATAAAGTCAAAGTACATTTCAGTTTGACTTAATAAAACTATGTGTTTTTTTCCTTTGCAAAAGAAAAAGATGAAGAATTTTTAATATAATCTCATAAGTAATATTTCAGTATTAAGATAACTTAGTGATAGAATTGTTCAGTTTGTAGATGTATACTTTCTACCTATACCTTATAAGTCTCGCATTATTTTTTACAGACTGGCATACTTCTCGTGGTAAAAAATATACATAGGAACAACTACGTGCAAATTGTGAAAACATTAAACGATATGTTACATCCTTTATAAAAATTAATACATTTATATATGTATTCTATTTTACCAAGACATAAGTAAATTTCGTAGCACCAGCCCTAATACTTTAAAGTGCTGTAGAACGTCTTGTTTCTGAGAAACGTTTACTACGTGGGCGGTAGAATCTTTATTAAAGTAATGGATTTTATTCATAAAGAACAAAATATTTTAAATAAATTATATTTTGCTTTCAAAGTTTTGATTGAAGGCCATGAGGCTGTGACGTCACTATCCTACCTTTGGAATGTGCAATACGTGAAAAGTAGAAACAAAATGATTTGTAAATTACGTTTTTCAGGGAAATGGGAAATTTAGAAGAAATTTAGCATGATTTTGAGTAGAACACGAAACTAAGTACATTACATGACGCAGTATGGGAGAATGAAAGAAGTTTCAAAAACTAAAAACTACTATATATTATCATTTACATTATCTACGTTTTTTGTTTTTGAATATCGCACAAAGCTAACTACTCGATGGCTATCTGTGCTAATTTAGCAGTGTAAGACTAGAGGGAAGGCAGCTAGCTAGTCATTATCACCCACCACCAACTCTTGGGCTACTCTTTTACCAATGAATAGTGGGATTGACCGCCACATTATAACGCCCCTACGACTGAAAGGGCGAGCATGTTTGGCGCGACGGTGATGCGAACTCGCGACCCTTAGATTGCGAGTCGCACACCTTAACACGCTTGGCCTTGTCGGGCCTTCTACGTTTGACACATGTGGATTTATCTCAATGTGTCATGTATTATCTACCAGTTGTAATCATTTAACTAAAATGGTGTTTGTTTTTTTTGCTTTAATAGTACTTTCTAGAATGTCCATACTTCTATATTGAAAAATGTTAATAGTTCTCGTAAACTTGATCGATATTAGTATACAATCATGTAAAAAAGTTAGGACACTTTATGAAAGTCTGTGCATTTTTGTAACATTTTTATATAGATAGATATTTAATCTCTATTTTAACAATACTGAGAGATTATAGGAATAAAACTAAATAATTAAAACTGAAGAAACGACTTTTCAAGATCCTCTGTAAATGTAATTCTAAAAAAATGAATATTCTAACTGAGGAAAAAGTTCGGAAACCCGACCCCCTAATAGCTAGTGTTACCCCCTTTGGCTGAAATAACTGTAGTGAGATGCAGTCTCTGACATCGGTCTGAAGAAAGTTTGCCCCACTCCTTAATGCAGAATTCTTTCAGCTTTGAAATTTTTTGAGGGGTTTATTGCATGTACAGCCCGTTTCAAGTCACCCTAAAGCATCTCAATTGGATTAAGATCTGGGCTTTGACTCGGCCATTCCAGGACTTTCTATTTCTTAGTTTTCAGCCAATCCTTGGTGGATTTACTGGTATGTTTTGGGTCATTGTCGTGTTGCAGGGTCCAGTTTCACTTCAGCTTTAACTTTCGCACAGATGGTCTTGCATGATCCTCAAGCACCCTCTGATACACAGAATTTCGTGCAAAGCTACTCGAGGGCTATCTGCGCTAGCCGCCCCTAATTTAGTAGTGTAAGACTAGAGGGAATGCAGCTAGTCATCACCATCCACCGCCATCTCTTGGGCTACTCTTTTACCAACGAATAGTGTGATTGACCGTCACATTATAACGACCCCACGGCTGAAAGGGCGAGCATGTTTGGTGCGACTGGGATTCGAACCAGCGACCGTCAGATTACGAGTCAAACACCTTAACACTTGAACATGCCGGGCCTGTTCCTAATGGAACAGAACTACATAAAAATAACATCCGGGAATTAAAAAACATCTCGCAACGTTCCAAATCCAATACAGATAAATAGGATAATGAAACAGGGTGCCGTTTCCTTTTAATTGTAAATGTGGATGTGTTAATGTAAAAAGAAAGTAAACTTCTCTTGTTAAAATATAATATTTTATGAAGTTACAAAGTCTCCAGATCTTTAAACAGCTCTTTGGCAGGTGGAATTACAACAACCTTCTTCTTTATCGGGATTCGGTTCTTGTTTTGAACCAGGAATGATCAGTTTCAGCGTAGAACTATTCCTTCCTTATTTTGTTTGCACTGTTACTAAATCCTAATTAGTCCTTGTTATATTGTTACATTACTTAAAATATGTTAAATTTTGTCTATTGTACGTATTTTTAATTAACATACCCTTTTCATGACACCTCTGATTTATGGAATAATATTAACCCTTATATTTTCACTAGCTTCGCTTATGTTTGATCGCAGAACTAGTCCGTGTTCAAGAGTTTATTTGTTTGTTTCAATTTCGCGCAAAGCTATACGAAGGCTATCTGCGCTAGCCGTCCATAATTTTGCAGTGTTACACTAGAGGCAAGGCAGATAGTCATCATTACCCATCGCCAACTCTTGGGCTACAATTTTACAAACGAATAGTGGGATTGACTGTCACACTATAACGTCCCCACGGCTGAAAGAGCGAACAAGTTTGGTGTGACGGAAATTCGAACTCGCTGGTTCACAGTAAAATTCCACTTAAAACTCCACACATACTCCTATTTTTATACTCAAAACATTTCTAAACATTTGTTTGTGTTTAGGATTCAGTTTACCTGTCACTGTTTGGCTTGTAAAATTCTTATTTACAATGTTTAGAGGAGAAAAGTACTCAGGACTTGATTCATCACTTATTGTGTTACTATTTAATTTACTCATCAGTTCATTTTTTATAAATATTTCTGTCTGATAGAGTTGACATGTTTGAATAGTTGAATCGAAATTCTGAGTTCGTTGATCGTGGTATTCTAAATGCTTTCGTTAAAATACAGTTTTGTATTTTCTACAGTTTGTTGATGTGTGCTTTTGACACATTTATCCATGTTATACATACAATATTAATTGTATTTGTTTGTTTGTTTTTAAATTTCCGCAAAGCTGCTCTGAGAGTTCTCTGCGTGAGTTCTCCTTAATTATCTCTTCCATCAAAGGTAAGGGAAGTTATAATTTCACACCAGTGTTTGTGTGTGTGTTTGTCAGCAAGATTTCTCAAAAACGGCGAAATGGATTTAAACGAAAATTAGTATTTATTTGGAATGTGTCCAAACTTAGAAATAGTTTATTAGGATGTTCAAGGTTACAGGGAGGTCACGAAAACAAACATTTTATTTTTATCACTGCCTTTTGTTTTGGCGCCACATTCCAATCATAACCAAGTTTGGTTATATTTTCATCTCTGCATGTGTTTGTTTGTGTGGTTGCTAGCTAGATTTCTCAAAAACGACTGATAGGATTTTGACGATGACTCAACCTTCTAGTTTTGAAGTGATAAAACAGAAGGAAAGCAACTAGTCAACAGCACGTATCGCCAACTCTTCAATATCTCATTATCAGTGGTGGGATCGATCGTCACATTATAACATACTCATGGTTAAAAGAAGCGAGTATAATTGAGAAAGGGATTTGAACCCACAACTTACCTATTACGACTCGTGTGCCTTAATCACAATGTATATGACAGACAGATAGTAGTTGTGACCACGAGATTAATGTTGTAGTTCTATCAGAAGAAAAGTTATTTAAACAACTGGAAAGCTTATGAGTTAATAAAAATATTGAATTTTAATGTAAAATGTTTTTTTTTATGAAGTATAATATAATTATACTAAACAAATAAAGTTGGAATTTACCTAACAGCACATTACTCAACATCTCCTCTGACTAGTGGGCTTTCAAAATATACCACCTAGCAACCCAAGAACACAGTGGCAAGTGATAAAAGTTAATAGACAGCACAAATAAATTATCTACTGTACAAATTAAAGCACATGCCTCTGCCACGCAGTCTTTACCATAATTCACTCTTAAAAGAATGAACACAAACCATTTTCATCAGGACAATAAGAAATAATATTCTACATAAGTCCACCAAGTTTAACTAAATCCGATAATTTTTTTTTATCGGATTAGGGGGCAAACTTAAGTGAAAATTCGGTCAACATGTTAACAAATAGGGAGTTTTCTATTTTCGTGGGCCCGGTATGACCAGGTGGATAAGGCGCTCAACTCGTATTCTGAGGGTGCGAGTTCGAATCCCCGTCACACCAAATATGCTCGCCCTTTCAGACGTTGGGGAGTTATAATGTGACGGTCAATCCCAATATTCGTTGGTTAAAGTGTAGCCCAAGAGTTAGCGGTGGGTGGTGATGACTAGCTGCCTTCCCTCTATCTCACACTGATAAATTAGGGACTTCTAGCGCGGATATCCCTCGTGTAGTTTTGCGCGAAATTGAAAACAAATAACAAACTATTTTCGTGATCTTGACTTTTATCTTGACTATCCAAAAATTAACAGTATCTGTATTTGATCAGAGTGTAAATATATAGCAACTTTCATCCAAATCTATTCAGTCGTTTTCGCGAAACCTTGCGGACAAACACAGATATAGGAGTAAAAATATAACATGTAATAAAAAATAAAATACAAACATACATACCAATTCAGTTCCAACGTCCAAAATAATACGCTTATAATTTTCTCGCTTTTCTTTATTTTTGGGAACAGTTATTATCCAATAATTTTTTATGACGAAAAACCGACTTGAAATAAAAATGTGCATCAAAACGGTTGGTATGGGTATTAACCATATCTAGGAAAGTCGAAAAGTTGTTCTCTGCTTATCAATACAAGTGTTAATAACCATCACAGCCGTTCTGAGATACGTTATTATCCAATAAATAGCTGCAGATATTAAAGAAAAGTCAAATATTTTAGAATAGTGCATTTATGTTTTTCCAAAATTTTAAAACACAATTACTCTTCACTTACATAGCTTGAAAATATATATTAAAATCTGATAAACTATGTCCCAACAGCTGCATTGGACTCACTTCCAAAAACCTCTGGATAAAAATATTTTAACACATACGCCAAATTTTATTAATAATTTTAACTGTCCTTTAACTCCATAAATGTTCTCTAACAACCAAACCTCTGGTTTGTAGCTTAATTTCAATATTTTTATGTTTCGGTTTTGTATGAAAATACAAACAGAACAGTAAGATAACGTAATTAGCTCTCTCGTTCTCACTTTTTCTCCCATCTTAATGTTTTATGTTATATTTTTTTCATTTCGGGGCTCTAAAAGACTACTGTGATGTAATCATTATTTTATTCTTATAAAATAAATTCTTGTGTCAGAGCAAAAGTGAAATTATTTTATTGTACATAACGTTTAGGGAAACATATTTCATTTCAGAACAACATAAAAATTTATGGCAAACGTAAAACTGTTAGCTCACCTGAATATATTCGTCTTCACTTCGTAGATGCTCTGCAATGAATTCAACGGCTTCTGCAGCTCGATAAGCTTCTGGGGTTAAAAACAACATATCTGTCGTTTCGGTCTCTTTCAGCTTGACCTCCATTTCTACAGAAGACTTCCTTGTAACTGTACAATTAGGATGGTGGATATCTGTAAGCTCAACCAATTCTACTTTATTTTTTACATTTCGTGGCTTGGTTTCTGATGACCCATGATAATGGTGATGGACACCATACCCGGGCATTTCCATCATCCACCTTAGTCTAGTTTTCTTTGGCCTCTTCATGAATAGAAGAATTGGTAAGTATTTTAAGAATGCTATGCGAATCCAGTTCGGCATTCTATGGGTCCTCGGACCACGAAAGTTCCAATTAATAATAATTACCGTAACCAGAATTGATCCCGTATTCATGAGGAAAGTGAAGAGAAGATACTTTGCGACAAGTGGAAGAACCAGCGAAGTTGGAGGCAAGATTTTTGAGACCAGCAATAAGAACACTACTAGGGACAATAGAATAGATATACCCAACGTAACCTTTTCTCCTGCTTCGGCTGGAAGGTAGAATACAAGAATACAGAGAAACGAGATCAAAACAGTTGGTAAAATCAGGTTGATCGTGTAGAAGAGAGTTTTCCGTCTAATTGTAATATAAAATGAAATATCAGTTTCTGTGGGTTTTCCTTCTTTTGAATTATTGTACACATTGAGAAAGGCTGGAACCTCCACAATGTCCCACGTCCCACTTTTCCAATAAGCCGATAAATCAACCCATTGATTGTCATCGTACAATTTTAAGGACACTTGATCACCGTTGAAAGTCCATGACCCAAACTTCATGACACATTTTTGCTGGTCGAAGGGGAAATAGGTGACGTCAATAGTACAGGAGCTTTGATAAATGGCAGGTGGAACCCACATCACCATACCACTAGGGTAGATTAACACATTGGATTTGTACCGGACTTCGTAGTTACCATCAGCGCTGTTTGTAAAAAGAGAGAAGAGAATAAAGTAATAAATGCCAAATAACTTTGTGATGAACGAAATAATTTAAAAGGAGACTGGAAATCACGTGGTGATAAACAATCAGTTATTCACTCCTTCCTTTTCGAATAGAAAAATAATAGTATTTTGTTTAATATTTTAATGTAGCTTTCTGTATACAAATGTTTAAAGCATGGAGAACTTAAACAAATAAGCAGACGTCACCTTTGTTCGGATATGACTATAAAATACTATCTCTTTTAATGAAATACCCTTCGTGTGTTTGTTCACCTGAATGGCATCTTATACGCATGCGCACAATGGGTAATCAGGACAGAGTTTCCTAAGGTTCAGCCATAACTTTTCCTAGCAAGAGGAAAAGTGGTACCTGTATCCTGAAGAGACTAATATAACGGGATTAACTATAAATCTTTCATTTTTCACACCAATAGGTTAAAGAGCAAAACCACGTTAGAAACACCATGTCTCGTACTCGAGACTGTCTTATCTTCAATTACATACGCTAACCACTAGGGCACGCTTACACCTAGAACGTTATGTAAACTCTAACAAGCTAAATGACTTTATCAGCTTTATTCAGAATTTAAATTGAAGTTCGCTTCTACTTTGCATGTGTATTAAAATGAATGGTTCAAAATACTGTAGCAGTCAAACAACACATCGGTGTACTTATACAACACACTGACGTCAGTAGACACTTTAAAACAGGAATAACTGTGACTGGTGTTTTAACTTAGTATACGTATGTCTAATAAAGTATTAAAACACGAGATAAAGCTATTCCCTAAGTGATTGGTTACTTTAATTAGTTTCATGTGAACATCTTCACTTCAGTTCTCTAAATTACAACGACAAAGCACATAAAGTTTAATAAGAGCTTTGTGCTGAGGTTTAACTTGTTGACGTTTGGTTTGTTTGTTTTTGAAATTCGCCCAAAGCTACACGAGGACTATCTGCGCTAGCCGTACCTAACTTTTCAATGTAAGACAAGAGGGAAAGAATCTAGTCATTATCACCCATCGCCAACTCTTGGGCTACTCTTTTACCAACAAATAGTGTGATTTACCGTCACATTATAATGTCTCCACGGCTGAAAGGGTGAGCATGTTTGATGTGACGGGGATTCGAACCCGCGACCATCGGATTACAAGTCGAGTGGCTTAACCCACCTGGCCATGTCCGGCTTGCTTCACAAGAATGTGGTACTCCGAAAACTAAAAAGATTAATACTGTCATTTATTCGGTTTGATTCGACTGAGAAACTCCATCATAATGACCACAAATTTGGGTTATGTTAACAAAATGTATTTTGTCTATAATAATTCAACTATTAAAAAACAAAGAGAACATCTACTTGAAGACATATGACGGTCCTTACTCCCTGTTACAAATTAAAAGTTGATCAGAGTACTGAAAAACATATTTTAAGCTCTTACCTGAATTTATAACTTAACTTCTTTTATATCTTATGTTCTTCCTATTTTTTGTTTGTTTGTTTTTGTGCAGAAGCCGAATTATTTCAAATAACACCGGCTTTTTTTCCAGCTGTTTCAAATTATGCGTTATCTTTTCTGATCCTTTATGCGTTAATATTTTACTTCCATTGAATAACAGAATTTATAGAACATTTATCGGATTATCCTGACTCTGTGTAACTAAACAAAATATGTTTTAAAGTAAGGAACTTAATTCTCGTATTTTTGTTGTACTTAATTTAGTAGGATCAGTTTTAATGTTCCAAGATCATTATAAGATTAAATATAAGTTGCATTAGCCATTCATTTTTATGTTATTAAAGTTTATTTCAATGATGTTTCTACAAACAAAGAATAAAAACAGCATTACAAATGTACAAGCAGAGTCAAAGTTTTATCTGAATCTAGTGAAGCTTATGTCTTGGATTCTTTTCTTTTTTGTCTTCTACCAAAGATGTCTGACATGGTAATTCCGGACGTTTACTCTATTCAATTTACTGAATTTCGTCTTAGGTTCAGGAACTACGACGAGACTGAGAAAAACAACTTTCGGCCAAAAACATAAAATGTAGTAAATAAATCTGATTTCGAATTGCCAATAGGATTTTCAAAGAATGGAACAATATCCGCGTAAAATAATTTGTTAAAGCTACGATTAGATCTGAAAAAAAAATTATATAGAAATAAAATCTTAGAGGAATTCGACATGAATAAGCAGAAAAGCTTGTAGTTGTAAAAGAACGAATAAAAGATGTTCTTAAGCCCACGAGATGAAATTTTAAAAACGTAAGAGTATTTATTAAACCAAATAAACGATTAGCAGAAATGTCACTTGCACAAGAATATATCGTAGGAGCACAAAATATTAGATAAAATTAGAAAAAGGAACACGTCTCTCTTAAGAAAGGAAAAGGGAAGTTCTTACTTTGAGGAATGCTTAATTTTAGATTGTTTTAGAAAAGATTTACGAGCTTTTTTTAAAACCTCTCAGGGTTTCATAATTTATTTTAAGATTTGAAATAAAACCTTTGGCAGAAAGGTTTCATGCTATTAGAGTAAAAATTTTTTTTTTTTTTAAAGTTGGAAAAGAATAGTTTTTTTCGTTATCTGTGATTTCCTCAGATCAACTTTCTATCAAATTTTACCAAACATTAATTTTTTTAACAACAGAAATAATATCAGAATTTATTTCTGAAATGAATGAACTAATCCAGTCCAGTTGAAATAGTATAACATTTTAACAATAACTTTGAACATCTGTTTCAAATCTTCTCAGTGCATTGTTACAAGATATTTAAGCACACACTTTGTGACAACATTAATTTGTTTTCAGCGCTCTGCTAACAATTCAACTTTATCAAAAAATAAACAATCGTATTATCGACTGCCGTATTGTAAAGATCACAAAAACTAAATATAACTGCTGTATAGTAACAGCTGAGCTTCTAAGTTGACATTTTTTTGTCAAAAGTGTAGAACTGGTTAGCAGAAACTTCAGCAAAGAACGTACAGGAATAGTAGTCAAAAATAAATTATCATTTACGCAGGACACTCACTTGTTGAAGAGCACTATATCCGGTTTCCAGACTTTATCTGGGGGTAATCGTAGCACATTTATTCCTCCGTAGTCTGCTTCATCCCAACGAAGCTGGTAATCGTCCCAGGACTACAGGATGAAAACAAATGCAGCATACAATGTAGTTAATATTGGTACCACTAGAGTTCGAAAAATGTGAACAACAACAAGTTCGATAACTAATTCCAGAAAACGGGAAACGAGTTGCTAGAATCAGATAACTCCGCATTTAACTAGCTGTAACTATTATAGGTAAAATAATAAAAATAGCATAAGAGTGAGAATGTTTTTGATATAAAGTACGTCGTAGGACTTTAGAATAAAAACTTGTAATTCACCAATTAGTGATACATAAAGAAATGAAAATTGGGCATTTTTTAAACTAGTCTGTTGATGTGACATTCAAAAAGTTTATATTAAATTGGAATATTGACGACTGTTTCACACACGCATATCCAATGTTGCAACCAAACTGTACACTAAAAAAACAAATTCAAAAGTTGTTCTCACGTCATGATTAAGAAATATTATTTTAAACTTAAGGTGTAATTGTATCAGTAATTAACACATTGGGATGTAAGATAGTGATGTATTTATGATGCTCACAGAATCCCGATTTAAACGTAATATATCAATATAAATTCTTAGACGATAGTGATTTCAAATGTTCAGAATTTGAAATGTATTACAAATGTAAATAACAACAATAACATGTCCTGAACTATTTACAATATTTTTATCATCAGAGTTATAAGTATAATAAATATCTGTTTGCATTTCAACTAATATAATGCAATGCGCACAACTGACATATATGTTACCCTTCAACTAGAGTTGACGGTGTGATATAATAATCAAATTCAACACCTCAGCTACAGAATAAAGTGTGATAATAAAATTATAATTAAACTAGAAAATACGGGATGATACTGAAGTTATAGTTCATTGAAGTTGCACTATAAATAAAGTACATATGTGATAGCGGAGTAAAATTACACCTAAACTAAAAAACACAATAAAATACAACAGGATTATGTTAAAGCATGCAGCAACACTGGTTAGATAAAACAATGTGATATAGAAATATACGAATTTAAATATAAACCAAAAAAATATGGCGTAGCATTGGAGCGTATTGTTAGGCCCAAACTAGAGGATATGATGTAATACCGAATTATACTGGCATGTCAGTATGAGGAGCGTAGCGTGTAGAACATGGTATTAATGTAGACAAAAAGTAAAATAAAAATCGTATTACTATGTAAAGTAGTTAGAGTTTTATAGCAAGGAAACAAAACACCAGGCTATGATTTAATAGACCTCGCGAGCACTAAACGTATAATTATAATGTATTAAAACATCTATGGTAAGAAGAAACGCTACTATTAATTAAGCAGGGTGCTTTTAACCAAATGATCACGATGAACAGATGTCGTTACCAATGCAACATGTACTTCATCCGTGTTAGCTTTACAAATGAATAAACAGAGTCTTACCAGCTGCAGCCAAACATTGGATGTCATTATCTGGTTCTTTTCGTTCTGTAAATAAAAAATAAAACAAGGTTGTTTAGTTTTTGTTTATTATTTAGGTTACTGCTCAATACTTGCACGTTCTCTTTTTGCTTTGTGATTATGAGTGATGATTTTAGTTACTGTTGAAGTTTTATTTTTGTATGTCCTTAGAAATTGGGTATAACTGTCTGGTTGTTTTCGTTCTGTAAATAAAACTAGGACAAAATTGTTTAGTTTTTACTGTTTAGGTAATCGCTCTGGGGTTCGGCATGACCAAGTGTGTTGAGGCGTTCGACTCGTAATCCAAGAGTCGCGGGTTCGAATCCCGGTCGTACCAAATATGCTCGCCTTTTCGGCCGTGGGGGCGTTATAATGCGATAGTCAATTCCACTATTCGTTGGTAAAAGAGTAGCCCAAGAGTTGGCGGTTGGTAGTGGTGACTAGCTGCCTTCCCTCTAGTCTTACACTGCTAAATTAGGGACGACTAACGCAGATAGCCCTCAAGTATCTTTGCGCGAAACTTAAAACAAACAAAGGTCATTGCACAACACTCGTACATTCTATTCTTGTTCTATGATTCTGAGAGATGATTTTATTGAAGGTTGAAATTTTATTTTCTCAATTTCCTTAGGAGTTTCAGGTTGTCGTGCCGGATATTTTAAACGTGATTAATGAAGGCTGTACGAATAAAGCGTCTCGTCCAATCACTTTAATTCACATAATTAAACTGACAGGATTTCAAAATGAGGCAATAACATATTACTTTTTGATTACACGAAAAAATTGTTGGAGCACAGTGACGGGTGACCCACCCAACATTGATTTGTCCAAATTGTGCTTAAATCAACTTGGAATTTGCTCGTGGAATAAATGGTTGTCAGTGTAGTTTGCTACCCCACCCTGTAGTGATTCAATCAAATTTTACATAAGCCTATCTGAACGCTACCCTAGACACATTTGACATCGTAAGGTAAAAAAAAGAACAACGAACTAATATAAGTTTGCGTCTGGATGTGTAATTTCTCGGTACTTCGTACTTTCACTGGATGCATTATATATATTTGTGGGTGTGTGAGTGACATTGAATTTGCAACAGAGTTTCGCAATTAATAATTAAATACAGTATTATTATTCTAAGTATATTTTTAATAATTAACTACTACAACATGATTGGGCATTAAATACATTCGTGTATATCTGTGAATTACTTCAGGTCTCCGAGTTATTCTGGACATTTATAAGGCATTTTTAGTTCAACAAACAGATGAAACGAAAATGGGTTCAAAGTAAACACCAACAAAGGAATCACTGAATGATTAAAACGAAAGATGATTCTAAGTAGAATGATACAAACAAGGGTGGATTCAAGTTAACCACTGATAAAGAAATAACAGAAAGAAAAATGGACTGAAAATAAACACTAGTAAAGGACTGATAGAATGAAATGACAAGAATGATGATGCATTAAAAGTAAACATTTATAAAATAAAAATAAAAACAAGATTGACTCATTGTAAACACCAATAAACGACTGAATGACTTAAGAGAAAATATACACATAAACACCAGCTAGTCAACAGCACCCACCGCCACCTCTGATGTTGATCTTGTCTGATTGAATAGCAAGATTTGAATCTTCTTCCTTCATTTGCTCAGAAACTATTTCATAGCTAATGTTTATTACAGCTAATTAGTTTAATTGTTAATTTATTCTTAATGTTTACCATAGTTATGATGTTTTAATGGTTACTCTATTTCAATGGTTACATAAGTTTCAGCTGATAAGCCAGAGAAATAAGAACTTGTTAACGACACCCACCGCTAATCCTTACGTTACTCTCGTCTAAACGAGTGGCCCGGCATGGCCAAGTGGGTTAAGGCGTTCGACTAGTAATCCGAGGGTCGCGGGTTCGAATCCCCGTCGCACCAAGCATGCTTGCCCTTTCAGCCGTGAAGGCGCGGCGATCAATTCCACTATTCGTCGGTAAAAGAGTAGCCCAAGAGTTGGCGGTGAGTGGTGACGACTAGCTGCTTTTCCTTTAGTCTTACACTGCTAAATTAGGGACGGCTAGCGCAGATAGCCCTTAAGTAGTTTGGCGTGAAATTAAAAGCAAAAAACAAACTGAAAGAATAGTAAAATTTGAATTCCACTCTTCTGGCGCAGCCTAATTTCAAAGTGTACCAAAAACCAGACCAGTAAGTCTGACAGCTGGTATACCTTTATCGCGACATAGGATCTACTTTGCTTATATCTTAAATCAAAACACACCTTATAATCCTTATTTCGTAGCTTGAGCTTTCTAGTTAATCATTTTGAGACTGATTTAAAAAGTGTAAAATATTTGAATAACTCTTAATTCCTGTACAATCAGTATTGTTAAATTCGAATTGATATCAGACGTACTTTGCCTGGAACTTTTGACTGAAAATATCCAAATATTCGAAGAAAAAAGCATTTATATTTAAGAATGTGTATGAAAATTACTTGAAAGAAGTACTTAAAAAACTAAATTTTCATTAAAACTCATTTTCTAACTGTCTAAAAAAAACTCCAAGAAATGTATGTTATTTACCCGAAATATCATATTTTTACAGAATATTAACATCTCGCTAAATGAAATATTTACCACGTTTATAAGCTGGATAAAAGATAGCCCAAATCGTACTTCCACGGTTTTGTTCGTTGCTTCCACAGGCCTGATTAGTTTATTGTAATCCCTGAAGAGGTCGCGCACGAGGCGTTCTTCATCCTCAGAACATTTCACTAAAAATAAAGAGAAATTGAAAAGAAGTTTTTTTAAAAATTATAAAATATAATTAATAATATTTTATCATAAGATGTATAGTTATATGAAAACACAACAGAATCTTGAAAATATATTTTCCTTGAATAATTGCTGTAATTGTAACTATTTTGAAATTAGTTTTAATAGTTTGGTATATATTTAATGTTTCTCATAATGAATTGAGGTCTGGCATTGCCAGGTGGATTAAGGCGTTCGACTCGTATTCCGAGGGTCGCGAGTTCGAATCCCCCTCACGTCAAACATGCTCACCCTCCCAGCCGTGAAAGCGTTATAATGTGACGGTCAATCACACTATTCGTTGGTAAAGGAGTAGCCCAAGATTTGGCGTTGGGTGGTAATGACTAATTGCCTTCCCTCTAGTCTTACGCTGCTAAATTAGGGACGGCTAGCGCAGATAGCCCTCGTGTAGCTTTGCGCAAAATTAAAAAAACAAACTCAATGAATTGATTTTAATATTTATTGTTCCACTATATTTTTTACAATGACTTAATTTTAACAGTCAATTAAGACTGTAAGACTGTTCAGATAAATGGTATTTTGAATGTCCTTAACAGGTCGTCAGAACTTTACAATGCTATTCAGTATTTTGTACATCAATATCTAAATTATGACTAAGTCACAAGTAATGGGAATATCTGTAAATATCATGGTAAAATTTCTTGTTTTTCTCTCTACTGTTTAGTTTTTATTACGTGTTAAATAAAAAAAAACAATAGTGTCAACCAACTTCATTAAGGCGACGTAGTTTCAAACGGAGTATCCGCTTTTATACGTATTATTAATAATTAACAGTTATTTAAAAATCATGATTCCACTCTAAACAAGGTTATCGTTACCCCTCAAAGTTAGCTTTGTTACAAAAATTTGATATTTTAAAAGCTGAAGAACAGGATGAAACAGGAATTACCAGCCAGTTGTAGCTAAACAACAAACATTATCATTAGAACTTAGAGCGTAACTATTTAGAACTTGTTTATAAATACAATACCGTGCAAAAGTGTTAGGTCAAAAGAACACTTTGTCATTCTTTACAGTTTATAGGGTAAATTCTTCCATGCTATTACAGAATGTAAATTTCAATACTAGGATAATGCTCCACTGATCCTTGCTGACAACTGAATGAAACAGGGAGAAAATATTTATTCTTCCTTGGAATTCCTATATACTTGCAACAAAGACATGTCATAAAGCCTATGCTTGAATGAGCGTACTGATAAATTTAGGGTCCAAAAAAAGACTGTTCTGAAACCCATGCAATGTATTAATTATGTAGAAAACAATTAGCAAGGAGCTAGCATGTGGTACTTACTGGTATATGCTAAAAAATCAAATTATTAGCACTCCACAAATAAACTTCCATGAAAACAGTGTTTAATAGTAAATATTAAGTTTATGTCAGTCCACGGCCTAAAAAGCACAAAGAACTCTCAGTAGAACAAAGAGTTAACATGCAAGCTTTACGCGATGCTGGTCGAAATCTCCAATAAATTGCTGCAAACTTGAAATGCGCCCCAAAAACTGTCATTTACCCTCTAGATCGAGAGACCGAGACAGATATAAATTTGAAAATATGACAGAAAAAGGCAAAACACCTAAACTTAATGATACTGATATTAAGTATCTTCGTTTATGCAACCTTCGGAAAAGAAAATTGCTGCTGATCTCAAACACGAGATAAACTACCATAGCATAAATGACAGAAAAGTATGCAGATCTACAGTATTAATAAGACTCAACCTGGTAGTGTAGCTGTTAAAATAACATCTTTCTTTAATTTCCAAGTATCGTCAAGAGACTGGAATTTGCTAAAAATTACAAATTTGGACTGTTAATGATTGGAAAAGGATGTTACAGACGAATTAATCCAAGTTTGAAAATTTCTGTTCAAAGCGTAAGTCGTACATCCAGCAGAAAGAAGGTGAAAGATACCTTTGCATGGAGGAGCCAATGTGATAGTTTGGGGGATGTTTCTCTGTTGAGGTGACAGGAAATATTTGCAAACTAGATGAAATAATGGAACAGTAAAATTGCCATCGATAACAGATTCATCGTGTGTACTCAGTTGTTTACGAATTATTAATAAGAAATTCTACTACCAAAATTATAATGCCTCTCAACACTTCTCCAAGTTATGGCAAAAGTTACTTGGATAAGAAAGAAGCTACTGGAGTCATGCAAATGATGCAATGGCTCCAATCTCAACCCAACTGAGCAGATGTGTAATTTCGTAGATCAAAATAGGAAATAAGACAAATCAAAATATACTTCCTTAAAACATTTATGGGAGTGTATTAGAGACATTTGGGGTAAAGTCTCAAAGGAAAATTTAAATATGTTGTAATATGGCTGAAAAAAATGTCTGCAGTTACTAAAGCAACACAGGGACGTAAAAAATACTTACTGTTTCCTGAAATCAAACACTTCACTGAATTTCTGTTGTACTAAGTATGATGACTAATAAAATTTTGATGTTTCACCTGTGGTCTACCTTCCATTGTTTTTTGAAAATAGGCTTAAATTTAAATTTTGTCTCTGTACTAACACTTTTGCATAGTGCTGTACAACCTTCTTATGTCTATTGAAACACTTCCTTAAAAAACTCTTTCTTTACATGTTGCTATTTGTAGATGATGCAAATGCCACTCCAAACTCAATACAAACATAATAGTATGAGTGGCATTTGCATCATCCACAAATAATAACACGGGAAATAATTAACATATTACAATATATACATAACTATTCCTGTGCTATTATGTAAGAATGATGCAAAAGCCATCCTTATTAACTTTTTTCCATTGTGTTTGAGGATTGATATTAATCACTCTTCCATTTATTTGCTTTTTCAAAAGAGTTTCTCTATTTGTACCATTACGCCCGTATAATGTACCCCACACAGTTCAGTAGCTAATGCAGCTTACATTAGAAAACCAATGGAACATTTGGATGATCTATATTGATAAGTTCTTGGTGTTGATCACGCATTTGTTTCCATGACTGTAAAGCTGATGATGTGCTTCAACGGGTAAAAATGGAAGGTTTGAGGTTGAGACAAGGAAAGTGTGCACCCATTCAGGTGAAATTCCTTGGTCATAGTGTGGAGAGAGTGTTATCCTATGAAGATCATTCTGATGTGGGTTTGGCCTTAATATTTGCAACCAAATGAGAGGTCTAAAATTTCCTTGGTTTCATGTTATATTACTGACGTCTTGTAGTCAACTTTTCAAAGACATCTGCCATATTATCTCTTCTCAGTAAAATTAATGCACGTTTTATGAGGGTCAAGAAAAGTGTGAAAAAATATATTTCAGTGAAAGCTTCAGTGTTGGCATATAATATACGACGGGTTTGTGAGTTCCTGTTGAATGCTGATGCCAGCAATAGAGTAGTGGAAAACAGTAGTGCCATTAAAGTTGCAGGATGAGGTAAAACATTTAATAGCAAACACTAGTCATACGCTTCTATCTCTTGAGTGCTGATATTGCTTGATGAAGAAAGAATTGTTTGCAAACGTAGCTTTTCATCAAGCACTATCTGTTTGGTAGAGTGTTTTCCTTGGAGGTATTAGTTTATGTTGAACAACAACATTGCACGCGTGTGACTTTGTTATACCACTATGTACAAGCCAACATTAAAAATCCTGAGTGATCATCTACAACATAGTGAGAGCATGCCCATTCATTGAATGTTCTGATTCTGAAAACCGTGTAGAAATTAATGACGTTTCTGTTATAGAAACTTTAGGACATACAGAATATGAGAAATGGCTAAGGTCTGCATTTGCTGACTAATGCACATAAGTTTGTATGCCAACAGCTGAGGAAATTCACTATTTGGTATCAGATATGTCATAATGAAACGTTCGAGAAACGAAACTTGAAGTTCCAGCAATGAAAACGAGTATTGATGTTATATATGCTAGCAGCATGGAACCAGTTCAGTTCTGACTAGATAGGACATTATTTTGTATTAAATCAGATAAGTCAATTTAACTCCAATGTACAATGGTTACATGGTACATACAAGGATATGGAGCACATCAATAAACTAACACCATATACTACCGATAAAGTTCTTTCCACTAGAATGACTATAGAACACAGGTTAAGGTTAACAAGTGGAGAACGAGAGTGCAATTTCATATCATCTTCATTCAACTGATGAGAAACAAGATGCTTAAAGTAACTATTCAGTATGAGTCAAATGGCGAAGTGCTTGGAGAAGCGCCACTTATTAGCTCTAGTAGTCCACTGAGGTGCAAATGTTGGAAATAATTGTCCTTCAGATAGTAAGGACATTCACTAATTGTAAGGCCAATGACTGTTAAGAAGTGTCATTCCTTACTTTCCAGTTTATCAGTTGATATTTAACTACCAAATGCATGAACTACCTTGGGACTGCAAGGACACTGAAACTTTTACTTTCTAAGCTATTGACCAGAGTTTCATGTAGAGATATTTGGTGGAAACTACTCTATGATACAGTCAAGATGGACGGCGTTAGTAGTTATAGTGCATATAATATCATTAGTTGGTACGACTGAGAATGGTTGTTTTGAAGGAGTGGTGGCTAGGCTTGCAAAGACAAAATACAAACAACCAAAACGCCCCCCAGTGGCTCAGCGGTATGTCTGCGGACTTACACGCTAAAATCCGGATTTTGATACCTGTGGTGGGCAGAGCACAGATAGCCCATTGTGTAGCTTTGTGCTTAATTCAAAACAACAACCAAAACAGCTCCACCTATTAAAATTTAATGGGTCGAATCAATATATTCCTAAATAGGTAAAATTATCTTTAAAAAGTGTATTCTTCAAACAGTGACTTCGAAGATACCGAATGTAACACTGACGCACACAGCGTTTTAGTTGGTTCTAATTACTTCCAATCATGTAGACTGAATTTTTTGTGAGAAGCAGAAATGTAATAGCAACAAAGTATATCAAACAGCTCGACTCAGTAAAGAAAATGTACTTACCGATACTTACTGGTACAGCGGTAAGTCTACGGATATACAACGTTAAAATAAGGGGTTCGATTCCCCTCGGTGGACTCAATAGATAGTTCGATGTAGCTTTGCCACAAGAAAACACTTATCTATGAGACATGAAGTTAAATAGCTATAGTTTTAACGTTACTCGAACGACAAAAAAGTTCGCAATTCAAACTAAGATTTAGGAACACATAATTTAACCACAAAGTATTCTTTAATAAAACTGTAATTATATTAGAACGGTCTCTTAGAAAGCAATCCGTTTAACTCACGAAAATTATTATCTCTGCCGTCTACTATGAGTTATGTGTTGATAAATTATAAATACATAATTAAGTATTTGTTAAAACATTTTAATGTTTCTTAGTTACTATGTTTAAAATGTAATAGGTATATTATCAAATTTACTACAAATAATTTATTTCATCTTCAATGAATATTTTTTTTTACTTCTTATCACATATATTTATGTTATTATCGCCCCCAGTGGCTCAGCGGTATGTTTGCGGACTTACACGCTAAAATCCGGGTTTCGATACCCGTGGTGGGCAGAGTACAGATAGCCCATTGTGTAGCTTTATGCTTAATTCAAAAACAACATGTTATTATGCTTAGTAATCAGTGAATCTAAGCTTTAGCATTTATCAGATTCTTCTAAATAGTTACTTTACACCTGATTTACATTGTAAATGAATATACTACAAAGCTTAGTTCGCTATTACATGCTCGCCCTTTCAGCCGTGAGGGCGTTATAATTGTACGGTCAATCCCACTATCCTTGGTAAAAAAAGTAGCCCAAGAATTGGCGGTGGGTAGTGATGACTAGCTGCCTTCCCTCTAGCCTTACACTGCTAAATTAGGGATGGCTAGCACAGATAGCTTTACGCGAAATTCAAACCAAACCACTGTAATATAGTATAGCAAGTTACATTTAATGACAAAAATGTAAACATTTCAACTCAAAATACATTTTCAACGGTTTCTGCCTCCTTAACTTGCCCAAAGTCGTAAATACCTCTTTATTTTAGGTTAAGAGACTAACAATATTTCCCTAAATGTATTTTCTAGAATGTGGCACTTATCTCAAAATTTTGGAAAAAAGAAGAGAAACAAGTGAAACCACTTCCATAAGACTTTTCTTCTGTAAAGTCGTTTACAAGTAATCAACAACTTCTTTCAGTGAACGTGTTTAGAAATAAACAAACCTTTAGAATTTAATAAAACTCATCTCTTCGCCACTGCTGCGCTGGAACGATAGACTAATTTTTATTGCTGCACTTAAAGTCATTATCACTCACGCTACTTATCTCCGTTAGAGGGAAGGGCTTTCGCTTGCCATCTTTTAGCTGTTTGGATGGCTAAATTGGTACATTTCATCAACATTTTTACTATCCTGAATATGTTTAGAAAATGTCCTTAAGTATTATTAATCTTAAATTTATATCATTCTAAATTCGTAATAGATAAAATAACGGTAAGTCACTTTTGGTAGCAATAACTGTGACGCTTGTTTTGTCAAGTACATTTTGTATTTTAGAAGCATTTTTAGCCTAGATGTGCTAACCCGGCATGGTCAGGTGGGTTAAGGCGTTCGACTCGTAATCTGAGGGTCGCGGGTTTGAATCCTCGTCACACCAAAAATTTTCGCTCTTTCAGCCGCGGGGTCATTATAATGTTACAATCAATTCCACTGTTCGTTGGTAAAAGAGTAGCCCAAGGTAATGACTAACTGTTTTCCATCTCCAGTCTTACACTACTAAATTAGGAAAGGCTAACGCAGATAGCCTTCGTGTAGCTTTGCACGAAATTTAAAAAGAAACAAACACTCAGTGCTTACTTCTTAAGAAAACCGCTTTCTCATTAAAATTTCGAAGTCTCTTTGGCACTCTTACCGATTGTGTTATTTGGTAAAGCAAAATCCTTTAATGATTAGCAAAGCAAATCTGTTAATAACCTAGCAAATACTAAATTAGACGTGTGATTTTGTATTAAATCGGTTTTTCGGTAGTTTCGTATTTATAGTAACGTTTTAGCGGCAGTAAAAGATTTAATAACATGCTAGAATGATTGTACTTATCGTACAAGTCTGAAGGCTTATAACGCTGTGCACAATAGAGATAGTTTTTACATAACAATGACAGCCAAACCTATTTTAAGCAAAGTATATTATATGAGCCACAATAATTTTAATAGAACTACTTTAGAGCTTCAGAAAGACGAAAAAAATACCAAAATATTTGAAGTTTTGGAAAAAAAATATTTAACAGTAATAATTTTAGACCTTATAAACGTCTGCTTTCTTCTGCTTTATTACGTAATAATTGTCATATTTATATAATTACACTTTTAGTTAATACCCTTAATACCCTTCATTTTCTTAGTTAGTGTAAGGTACAGATGGTATAAGTGCTTTACAAAGAAGTGCATTATTTGAATACAATCTATTTTAGGATGGCCCTCTGTTGTCTTTTAACCAATGAGTAATTGAGAAAGTAGATTGACAAACAACTGAATAAGCTGAAAATTCCAACTTGGAATAATAAGACATTCCAGAATATAAAAACAATATATAGGTGAGACAAAATAAATAACACAACTGTGGTAATCAAAAAGGACCCTTAAAATCGGTAAAATGTTATTTTTAGTTAAATTATATCACAGTGTTTTATCTAGTTCTTTAGTTCACTGAATGAAGGTCTGAAAGATTTTCCAAGAAACGGAGGTTAACATGTTTTAGTAGTAGGTTAATTAAATTGCGGAATCCTTAAATTCTATATTTTAACTTGTTTATACCCTAGCAAAAGTTTAAAATATGTATAGGGATAAAACATTCTAAAAGTTTTCAGGTAATTTTACTATCAGCTCAGAATTCGTAAAATATTCTGCGGTGAATGAGGTGAAAAGTATACAAGTAACTTGAATTATTTTGGTTAAAAGAAGCTACTGCAACATTTGATTTTCTCAGTAAAAGATTAGAGCATTGGAAAGTTAGAGTAATATATAGTCCTGTACAGCTGAATTTGAACACGATACTTCGCTTATTGGCTAAAGCCGAGTGTTCGAATCTCTCTTTGTGTTTTAGAAATACTTTGCATTGTAAGGGATTTAGCAAGCAAACGATTAGTCACAAGGATAAAAGTAATAAAATTTGTTTCACAAAATACGAAGAATGTTATTTTTGATACAGTTTTTAAGGGAAAAAAATTCGAGATTATATTTCTAATGATTTTTTTAAAAATAAACTTAGTAAAATATGAGAAACATTTAGTTCTCGTGACTTTACAATCGACTCAATGAATTATCAAAGTTTTCTATTGAAGACAAGACAATCTTTTAGTAATTCTTTACAAATTAAAAGCATCCTCTTGGGTGCTAAATAAAGTTTTGTCGTGACAGATTTCCACACTTATTTTCTATCTCTTTATCGACGAAATTTACAAAGCAAAGTCTGATAATCAAAATATACTGGTTAAAAAGCAAAAGAACTGGGTGGGACTTATATATGATTGGCCAAGTTTCTGGTTGTCACTAGAACGGGTTTACTTTCGGTAACACAGAGTTAGCCAAAATGTTTGTATATTTTGTAACAAATAAGATCACTATTTTTAAGATAAAATATAAGTACACTTAGAGCTGTCAAACTGAGGAGTATACTTTATAGAAAACATCTAAATACGTAATTTGGATAATGAGACAGGTTCTATTGACATTATGAAGATTTATTAGAACAACAAACAATTTTATGAGACATTTGAAGAAAGATGTATAGTTCAGCCTCTTTTCTATCACAGCAAAAAAAGATAAATAATGACGAAATTAGAACATCAAATTATCATAATAGCCTCTACAACCTTATATCAGTACATATTAAGAATTCAGTACTTGGTTGGTTTTCCTTGTACTCTAATAACATCCGCAAGGTGACGCAGCACGTTGTAGATTAGGTTATTGATGTAATTCACCGTTATTAGATTCCAACTTATTACTATTAAGTGCTGTAACTCAGTTACAGTGACTGGTTTAGGGTCGTGGTTAGCAAATTCCCAACTCAGTTTTGCCAAACAGTTATCAATGGGATTGCAATCTAAAGACCTTGCTCGGCATGGTAATTTTGTCACGTCCTCCCGGTCGAGAAAACCCTGTACAATACGAACAGTTTAAGTAGTGACATATGGTGGACACGTCATCTTCATGTGTTGTTTGTTGGGAGCGCCATTGTCATTTTTCTAGAGGATATGAAGGAAAGTTTTGCTTCCATGATGAGTAGCTGCCCAAACAAGTACAGCACCACCTACTGGGTGTTTCATGTTGAAAATAAAGTTTTTATCCATCTATTCTCTAGACTAATAACGAACATGTATCCAACCATTCGCTTTAACATGCCGTAAACGAGACCCATCTGAAAAGATGACATATTCACAGCGTCTTAACTATATGTTGGCAAACTATTTTATTCAAGTACCACAATGATAGCGGTCAATTTTGGTCAATATCGATTTACAGAGAGCCCTTCTTGTAAAATAACTTTGTTTGTTCAATCTCCTATTCACTGTTTCTTTTTATATCCAGGAATGAACTTGTTCATGCAATTCCTGTTGTAAGGAATCTTGATGTATTAACTTGATCAAAACACGGTCATTTCGGGCAGTATTTCTTCGCCGTCTACCAGTAGACTTTTCTGATATGATAATGTTTAAGAATTCTTTATACAGTCACTAGAGGTGCTAAACTATTTTAGTAATGTCCGTATGTTTCATAATAGTGTAGGACGGTTGAACACTTTCACGCCGTATACCTTCTGACACGTGACGAGATGTGACTCTACATAAAGAATAGATATTGTCTGAACAAAGCGTTATCTGTTTCTAAAAAGGATTACACCAAAAGCACAAACTTTTATATAAAGTTGGTACATACTGTGTTTTGACAAACAAATATTCAAAACAACTAAAAGAGACCAGAATAACAACTCGTACATGTTTATCCAATCATACGCTATCTTCTATGTTACTACTCAAGCATTTACACGAGAATTACTGTATGCATGTAGACTATAACGTCAGTATAAAAGAGTACACAAACACTTTGGCCAAGACTGCATCTTTTTCTGCATAGCCAGAGGCGGTTAAGGCGCTCGAATCGTAATCTGAAGGTCGGGTTCGAACCCCTTTCACACCAAGCGTGTTCGTCCCTCCTGCTGTTGGAGCGTTATAATATCACGGTCAATCCCACTATTCGTTGGTAAAAAAGTAGCCCAAGAGTTGGTGGGGTGTGATGATGACTTGCTATCTTACCTCTAATCTTACATTGCTAAATTAGAGACGGCTAATGCAGGTAACCTTCGTGTAGCTTTGCCCGAAATTCAAAAACCAAACCAATATTTTCTATAAGGTTCAAAAACGTGCATGAACAATAGAATAAATCGACCTAACAACCTGCAGTCGAGTTTAATTAGTATTGACACAGAAAATAGATCACGTGATTAGTTTCAAATGAGTATTACGTATCATTTACAAACAGCAAGGATATATGTCCTTGTGAATATAAATCGTTCTAATAACATAATTTAAAATCTTATAAACAAAATCAGCTTACAGCTACCCTTCAATGTTAGTCCTATACATAACACAATATAATATGTTGAGACAACAAAGGACCTAGTGGTCCATCAAGGCTGCCCATCAACGAAAGTAAACCAAAACTATTAAAAAAATAGTGGTCCTTCAACGTTTACATACCACATTTTTCTCTCCCGTTTTAACATCCTTCCTTGACACCCCCACACACATAACACAAGTCGAAATACCCCTAATTCATACAAAAAATCTAAAACATTATTGTTGAATTATTAATTCTAAGACCTTATAGTATTTACATTTACTTTTACCTTGAGGTTCCCGCTAGTACAGTTGTAAGTCTAGAGATTTACAACGTTAAACTACCCTTCAATCCTCCGCAGAGGTCTCCGCAGATAACCTTATGTGGCTTTTCTGGAAGAAAACACACACTTGTATTTCAATCTGTATCAATTTTTTTGTTTTATGGCAACAATGAAAATATATATTTTTAAATTATATATTTGTTTATTTTGAAACAATAACGCTTTTTCCTATAAGCTTTGTCACACCTGACATTTAGTTACTCAAAAGAAACGAATAACCAAAGTCATCGTGTTTAAACTGTGAGCTTAAATATAAGACAATTTATATATATATATGTGTGTGTGTGTGTGTTTAGATAATAAAGTTTTTAGCTAGTTTTTCTATGTGTTTTTTTTCTTACAGCCCATTAATTATTATTCTTATTACATTTAAAACAATTAATCTCTGTACATGTGTTCGTGTGTGTACTCAAATTACTTTCATCAAACAAAATGCGAAACGTTTACTTAATATCATTCCGAATACGAATAAATGGAACAGAAATAATTGAAATGATAAAAAAAATAGAACTGAGCTTTAATTTTGGTGTCTACTCTCTGACGCCTATAATTTCCAGAGATGGAAACAACATCAATGCTGTTTCTTTTACGTAACAATGATTTTTTTTCCATGTTGATATCTATCTTAAGAATGACAAGTTTTATAATGAAAACATGCAGGCCAGTCATAAAAGGGAATGACTACTTTTGTCTACCTACTTTTGTCGTTTTTGTTGCTTCTTTGTGACGTTTCCTTTAGCGATTATTCAAAGTCTTTTCTCTACATTCTTTATGAAAGATTGGATTAGTTGTGAGATATGTCTCCTTTTATCACACCAGTATTTTTCTAATGTATTAGATTTATGAATAGCCGTTTTAACATTATGAACATTTAACTGCTAAAGTTACTTTTAACCATACATTCTATTTATTTAGATGTTTTAATATAAAACAATTTTTCAGACATTTGTAAATTCAAACTTAATTTCAATCCGAGGGTCGTGGGTTCGTATCCCGGTGGCACCAAACATGTTCGTCCTTTCAGCTGTAGGGGCGTTATAATGTGACGGTCAATCCCACTATTCGTTGGTAAAAGAGTAGCCCAAGAGTTGGCGGTGGGTGGTGATGATTAGCTGCCTTTCCTCTAGTCTTACACTGTTAAATTAAGGATGGCTAGCGCAGATAGCCCTCGAGTTACTTTGTGCGAAATTCAAAAGAAACCAATGACGGTTCTTCTAGGCATTGACGCCGAGATCATATCTATTTAAAGGATTTCAACTTTGTAGCGTGTCAGTATCATAAGTATTTCTCAAAACACCATATCTTAAGGAATGTGGACCTAATTTCAGCTCTGCTGGCCAAAGATCATCTGTTTCCGTAGGATACACTAAAATTTCTAATCTTCTACTAAAAATAAAATTTGTTTAAACAAAAGATTTCCTTTCTCTGACTTGCCACAACTATAATATCGTACACTTCTGTTAGCAGACATTTTTGTCTAATTTGCATGAAATACTTAGAAAATTGAAATATTTATCGTAAAATTCTTTGTCAGATCCAACCAGGTATTCTAATTTACATTAAATGTGATGAGAGACAGCAAATCGTAACAGTTTTGGATGCGTGCCAATGTTTTGTTGCAAATCAATTATTGCATTCATTTGGTTTCGATATAACCTCACAAATCAAACAAGAAACTTGATTTTCTAAAGCTTTTCTGTACGCAATTAGAAATTAACCTGGAAAGACAATCGGATGTGCAGAAATATAAAGGTGTACATTAGTGATATAATTTTTTAGGATTTGAAAGTGAAATATTTTAAGTTACATCTATATTAACAGTAAATTGATTGAATAGAACTGAAATAGAAACCCTTATAACCCGAGCGTTTTCGAAAGGTTGACCTATCTTCTTCACGGGCAATCTGATTGAATATAATATATACTAATTTACGAGTTTCTGAAATTATGTCTTCTAAAGATTTAGATGTTATAGCTGTAGAGTTTATTTTTACTAGTTTTCTTAAGTTCTGTCTTTCTATTTTATCTTTTTAGTGTTATGAACGGAAACTGTATGATAAAACTTAACAAAACATCATATCATTTAGTTCATTCATAGCTTTAATTTTCGTTATATCACACACAGTCATGTTAAATAGTCACGTAATCAAATACAAACAACCACATAATTATATACAACCAAACAAACAGCAAGTTATGCCCAACCACTCAATCAGTTATATCCAACTAATCATATAAGGACAATCACACAATCCGTTATACTGGCCGTGGGTGTGTTATAAGAGTGATGGGCGTTGATGAAATCGATCACAGTAGCCCGTGAGTTGGCGGTGGATGATGTTGCTTCGCTATCTTCTTTCTAGTCTGCCACTTCAAAAATTAGGTACGCTATTGCAAATAGTCTTGAATAGCTTTCGTAAGTACAACAAAACAAATAATTCTTACAAACTGATGGTTTCGTTCACAGTGGTCTTCTCATTGATATAACTGGATGTGTATTTATACGTTTATTTAAAAAAAATTGCGTAGAAACCTAATCAGTCTGTCAAAAACATTAAAGAACTGGGATCATCTTAGGTACTAATGTGTGACATTAAAGAACTGGGATCATCTTAGGTACTAATGTGTGACATTAAAGAACTGGGATCATCTTAGGTACTGATGTGTGACATTAAAGAACTGGGATCATCTTAGGTACTAATGTGTGACATTAAAGAACTGGGATCATCTTAGGTACTGATGTGTGACATTAAAGAACTGGGATCATCTTAGGTACTGATGTGTGACATTAAAGAACTGGGATCATCTTAGGTACTAATGTGTGACATTAAAGAACTGGGATCATCTTAGGTACTAATGTGTGACATTAAAGAACTGGGATCATCTTAGGTACTAATGTGTGACATTAAAGAACTGGGATCATCTTAGGTACTAATGTGTGACATTAAAGAACTGGGATCATCTTAGGTACTAATGTGTGACAGGCCTTCATGAATATGCCGAATACGTACACGCAAGTTTATAATATCCGGCGGATTACAATTTTCAACTTCTTTTTGTTTCTGCCACCCAGACGCATTTGGTAAAGAAATACTTTTACTTATGTATATATATATGTGTGTATGTCTGTGTGTGTGTGTTAGGTAGGTTCTACTAAAAGCACTCTGCTATTTCTATCTGTGGCCGTAATTCGCCATATTTAATTTCTGACAAAGTGAAGTAATGGTTTTGAGAAAGAATCACGGTTTTCCTTATTCGATTTTTTCCCCACTTATAGAAATATGATTTTGTATGGCTAAAATATTATTACATATTTCTAGCAAGTTTCCAACAGAACGGTGTAATTACCCGATTCTTTTCGTCAGATAGTGTTTCAGGGAAAATAAAAATTCACGTCTTGTTTAATTCCATACCTAGTTCGTGAACATGTTTGAAGCACTTTAAGCTCTGTAGTCCACATCAAAGTGGCAAAGATTATGCGATAGCACTACGTACAACATAGGCTGTATAACCGATATGCATGGCAATGAACTGAGGGTTGTAATGTAGAGGCCTGGCATGGCCTAGCGCGTTAAGGGGTGCGCTTCGTAATCTAAGGGTCGCGGGTTCGCGCCCGAGTCGCGCCAAACATGCTTGTCCTCCCAGCCGTGGGGACGTTATAATGTAACTGTCAATCCCACTTTTCGTTGGTAAAAGAGTAGCCCAAGAGTTGGCGGTGAGTGGTGATGACTAGCTGCCTTCCTCTAGTCTTACACTGCTAAATTAGGGACGGCTAGCACAGATAGCTCTCGAGTTGCTTTGTGCGAAATTCCAAAACAAATAAACTTGTAATGTAGTCAAAAGACAGTGTAATCAGTGTTATTTCATAACATAGTTATAATTTTTACAAATTCCTAGATCTTTTAATTATTTTGAATAGACTGTAATTTTTATTAGCTCCAACATAAATTACAAAAATAGTATGCATAACATCTACGTATCGTAAGTTTATTATATTGCATTCGTATACAAAAGTGCATCTTATTCATTGTTATTATGGGATGGACAACATTATAACGTTTCAAAAATATTCACTAAAATAACTTAACTGATTACGTAATTTCCTTCTTTCTACCAAGTTTGCCTACAAAGGTTGGTTTGGAATTTTGCTCAAAGATACAAAAGGACTACCTATGCTAGTCCTCCCTAATTTAGCAGTGAATGACTATAGGGAAGACAGCTTGTCATCATCACTAACACTAAACTCTTGGGTTACACTTTGTCAAAAGAGTAGTGTTATTCATCGTTACATTATAACGTCCCCACAGTAATACGGGGATTCGAACCCGCAGATTGTCCATGAGAGGCTACTCATTTAGATGGGAGGTTGGCCAGGTTACCAACTCTATATTTTCCACCATAATGAATGTTCCTGTTATTTATAGCACTAGCACTCAGATCTCCGTTATTAAACTTCCTATTGTTATGAATACCAAATTAAAATTACCGATGTCTATTTCTTTCAATTAATTAATTTATGTAAACTTACAATTATCATAGCTTTACTTACCAATCAGTCAGTCCTGAAGCTACCTTTTCACCAAATCCTCTGATTTTGTCTTCCATTTCAAAGTTGGTCAACCACATTCTTTTAATTTTTTATTAAAACATGGAAACAACTATATGAATTAAATTAACGTGATAACGTGGTTTTGTCTTGAACCAACTTATTCACTTCTCCTCTTAAGTATATAAATTATATTTCCAATTACATATTTGTTTCGCTCGGTACCCAAATTTGGGTTCTCCTCGGTAGACTTAGCAGGAAGCTCGGTGTGGCTTTGCTATAAGAACACACACACACACACACCCAAACTTGGGTTATTGTAGTATTTTTTTTAAATAGCAGTATCTAAATATTATTACGGTTTATTTAAATCTTAACGGATAGCGAGCTTATTTTTTTTTCAATTGAAATCCATGACGAGAATTTCGACAAACAGTTTAAACAGCAACAGAAAATAGAAAATTTAATACCACGAAAAAATGTCTAATGTGATATAAATGTTTCGATATTTAGAATATTTCAGTAAGGACGCCCTTTCTTCGTAATTTTAAACTTTTTCCACTTTTTGTTTTCGATTTCATCGTGCCATAGCAGTTTTCTTTTAACTAATTTATCTGAACAGGTTGCGCGTTTTCGATTTTGAAGATATATGCGAGTAGTTAAAATAATTAAATGGCTTTTATGGCCTATCAGTGTAACATGGGAATCATTTTAATGTCTTGGCTGGTTTAGAACCACTTCTCACTATTTTGTGGTCCATTTCAACTCTGTTCTGGACTGTGTAAATTCATCAGGCCTTCTTTTCTATCTCTATTTCAATCGATTCTCGTCATCTTCGTCTTGTCTTTCTAATGATCTAATTAAGCATGCATTATATTTAATGTTTACCTTCCTTACAATGTTGACATTAATATTTATATACATTTTCCCGAGGTACTATTTGTGATACTGTCAAGTCATATGAGTTTCTTGTTTGGTGTTCGTTCTCATCTTTCACGGTTCTTCCTTTCTAAAACAAACCACGCCTGAAATCTGCCTTATGCCTCATATCTTACTGATTTCTCTTTATCATATACATTAAAGCTTCTAAAGGTCTAAGTTCTCAGCTTCAGATTGGAATCGTGTAATATTTTGTATGTGTTCATCGTTTGAACTCCAGTGTCATGTTCTAACGTAATCATCCTTTGATATTCAAGGATGTTCTGGTTCTTGATGTTCTTAAAATCGTATGCCTATTCACAATTATACCTTATTGCTCTTTTACTCCTGCAGTATTCAAGCCTATCTGAAAAGAAGATATTTCCGTTTAGGTTATTTACATCACGAACACTTCCTTCACTTTTCTTGTAATATCTATTCTTCATATGACTAATCTCATCCACTTCACCCTGAGATACCAGTCATTATTCTTAACGTTTTTTTCTTCTTCTTTTGTCCCTGAGATATCCCAACAATTTAGTTAACACCATCAGTTTCTGTTTATCAGAGGTACTGTGAAATAAATGTAATTTCTAAAAACTTTGACGATTTTTTATAAGTTTTTTTTCCATTTTCATCCGGGCTCAAACATTCGAGAGATGAGTTTTGTCACGAAGTTGATTTGTTGTATGTCTGAAAGAAAGTAAAGCGTGGTGATATGGCTCAAGAACATAGGAAGCAGCAAGACCCACCCAATTACGACATGTATAGCTACAACATATTTATTAAAACTTGCTTCTTTTAATTCAGTATATTACGTTGTTTGTAAGTAGTATTTTTGCTTAAAAAGGCTTAAGATTCAATCTCGGATTCGTAACTTTTAAAAAACCTTTCTGGAAGTATGTCCTCCCCCCAGACACCCTTAGAAATGACATGCTCTCCACATATCGTGTGTCACATTGTTTAGCTGTAGCAAGAACCTCACCACCACAAAATTGCTTTCTAAGATAATGTGTACCCAATGAGAAGTTTATATTTAAAAAAGAATAACTGGTCAGGAAACAGAGGATGACGTGCTATTGGAACACGATCTCACAATCTCAGTCGCAATCTGAGGGTCGCAGGTTCGAATACCCGTCACACCAAACATGCTCGCCATTTCAGCCGTGTGAGCGTTATAATGTGTCGGTCAATCCCTCTATTCGTTGATAAAAGAGTAGCCCAAGAGTTGGCGGTGGGTGGTGATGACTAACTGCCTTCCCTCTAGTCTTACACTGCTAAATTAGTGACGACTAGCGCAGATAGTCTTCGTGAAGCTTTGCGCGAACTTCACAAAAAAACTTAAGAGAAATGTAATTTTATCTCTTCCACTGACAATTATTTTATCGTTATTACGAAATTCAAAAACATATACCATTATACACTGACTTACACGTTTGTTTATTAATTAGGTTTATCCTTATAGATGTAATGGATGTCTTTTCCATTCCTCACAATTACTTTAATAATATTGTGCACAGCTATTGATCATTATTAACTTTACTGAAGGTTGGAATCTAAGAGTCCACTGGTGGATCAGTGGTAAGGTTACAGACTTGCAATCTGGCGATCAATTCCTCGTGATAGACGGGCTGAAAACAGCTGTGTAGCAGTAATAAATCTAAGAGCACAACCTGTTCGTGTTCAGTGTTTAAAACTGTTTCAGTCGAGAAGAATTACACGTTTTCTTAGAGTTCTATATCTTTGTGACACACAGAGAGATTAAAACACTTGTAAAACTGAGAAACTAGAAAGAGATTGTAATTAAAAATCCGTATTTAATCAACAAGTTGTACATTATAGATGATAAAAATGTATACATAGAAAGATCTATGGCAAACTTCTCGACAAACGATAATAATTATATTGTATGTTATGCAACACTTTAAAGTGAAAATATTTACGTTATCTAGTGCACAAACAAAGCCTCTTAGCTTTTAAAGAATATTTAAATTACTTCGAGAATCATAACTTATTATATTTTGCAGCGGGGTTGATGTGAGAGTAAGCTGTACAATGTTTGAAGATTCATTAAAGAACTTTGTGTGTGTGTAATTTTTGTACTAAATCAGTAAGGTATTTTTATTTCTGCACATGGAGTTAGAATTATGTTAACTATAAAACAATTACCACATTTATCAATAAAAAATCTCACAGTACACTGAGCTGATAACTGGCTTACGTATATTTTGCACTGGCTTAATACTTTTGTAACTTTAACATTATTTAATAAGGAAGGTATGGAGATGGGCCCTGTTTATAACCTACATCTTTTACACCGACCAAAGATTTTTGCAACTTGTTATATCGTTGGATTAGTTAGTAAAAATATGATGTTAAGCTCAATATATGTAACACTAACGAATTATTCTCTGTCTGCTATAACGTTTACTACCAACCATGGTCACTTTGTTGCACTTGAAAAGCCTAATTTCGGATACAGAAATTCCGAGAACATCAGTACGCCTAACTTACAAATAAACATATTTGCAGAATGTGTTAACTCATCAGAATAAAAACGAATTATTCACGATAACTCTTACTGGAGATGCTGAACTGAGTCATTAACTAAATACTTCTATGAATCATGAAATGATACAATGACGTACTTTGAAAAACGATTATGGTGGATGACCTTTTACTCAGACTATCTGTTCTCCTGGATCCTGTAATTTACATGTCATGTCATCGCGATGAAATCCAGTCTTATCAACAACATTATAATGACTTCATTTATCACAAGTCGTATGTTATTTTTGTGCTTCAATTTCACGAAAAATTTTCCAACCATCCAATCCTTCAGGATAACTCGAAATGTTTGGTTCTGCTATGCCCTATTCAAAAATGATAATTAATTGCTAATATCTACTGGTATGTGTTTTTCATTTCTTAACGGTACAGTGATCACTCTATCTATTATCAGTGGAAATTCGCCCCCCCAGTGGCTCAGCGGTATGTCTGCGGACTTACACGCTAAAATCCGGGTTTCGATACCCGTGGTGGGCAGAGTACAGATAGCCCATTGTGTAGCTTTGTGCTTAATTCACAACAACAACAGCAACATTGTAAATTCAACCTCTATTGTAGCAATTGTCATGTATTCACACAAAATTATTGGTCATAACATTGTATCACAATTTCGTATAAAGTCATTCAATAATATTTACTCTTATTCGATGTTAAACACTCTCAAGTCAGGAGTTATAAAGAATTTTCCTACAGTAAGAGCAACTTCTACCTTTCTTTCTCTGCAATTTTATGTCCACCTAATGGTCACATCAATTCCTTTACTTTATTCATCTTTGAGGGATAACTTCCATCTTTCATTTTCAAATTGAGTCGAACAAATACAGATGTAGAATCAAGGTTTGCATCACTAAACCCATGGGTTTCTGGATGGTTTTCCTCAAATAATGAACTTCTTTTATCACTTGGAGCAAATTGTGTATTCTTAATTGAACTTTGCCTTATATATATATTTAGCTAGTTCTTGTTTTCTTGATATATGTTTAATTCTTTGATCTGATTGAGCGCCCTGGCTTCTTGGGTTAACAACAACTGTTGATTCTTTCCATTCGCAGCCTTAAAGACCGTGTTTATCACAATCATACCAGATTTCTCTTTCCAACAGCCTTCTGTCAGAGTTTTTACACCAGATAAACATTTGTTTACAGGTCGGGCTGTTTGTTCTTTCAAATTATACTGGAAACACCTATTGTTTTATGGTTGATTTCTTCCATTCTGCATATCGAATTTTCTAATTAATCATTTCAACTTTTTAGGCTGTCACCAGAGGGAGTTGATATTTCAGCACATCTTGACCTGACGATTCCGTAACATCTAGATAGTGTGTTTAGGTGTTTACCTTCAACCAATTTCATTAAAAAGATATAATCATAGTTTATTTACGCCTCATTCTCGTATCCTCTTTTGTTATATCACCTATGGATTAATCGTGTGCCAACAAAATCATCATTTTACGAGGAACATCTGGGTAAGATAAACGGGCAATCCTTTCCAGAACGTTTACACGATTAGTCGGAATATTTTTCTTTTTCCGTATCCTGTCCTAGAACTTTGCTCTAAATATTTACTTTTAATGTGTCACTTTAAACCTGTTTAATAAGGCTGCTTTCGTTTGTTTGTAGTTAAGCACGTAGCTACTCGAAGGTCTATCTGTACTCAGCCTACCACGGGTGTCAAAACACAGTTTCTACTGCGCCACTGGGAGAATAGGATAAGGCAACGTCATTGGTTACTGTGCTTCTTATATGTAAGATTACTTATTGTTATTAAAGCAGGTGCTTCTCATATGTAAGATTACTTATTGTTATTAAAGCAGGTGCTTCTTATCTGTAAGATTACTTATTGTTATTAAAGCAGGTGCTTTTTATATGTAAGATTACTTATTGTTATTAAAGCAGGTGTTTCTTATCTGTAAGATTACTTATTGTATTTAAAGCAGGTGCTTCTTATCTGTAAGATTACTTATTGTTATTAAAACAGGTGTTTCTTATCTGTAAGATTACTTATTGTTATTAAAGCAGGTGCTTCTTATCTGTAAGATTATTTATTGCTATTAAAGCAGCTGCTTCTTATCTGTAAGATTGCTTATTGTTATTAAAACAACTGATTCTTATTTGTAAGATTGCTCATTGTTATTAAAGCAGGTTCTTTAAAACTAGCTGCAAAAAGAGAATATCTCGTTTTTCACTATTCTACTTGTTCACTTTAAAATTATTAATAATTTTACCTGAATACCTTCCATTGTACCCTTTCACCATAAAATACAAGTTTCTCAATCGGGCGATGTTTTTAATGGAAACTTACGAACTAAATTCTGGAAATGGACTTGGTAGGTTTTTTTAGATTACTTGGTAAGAAATAAAGCCGCGTAATCATAGCATACTAATTTACTTCTTCAATACACCTGCTATGGGCAACATTAACTTTGACACAATTTGTACTTCTAAATTAATAAACCATGTTTGAGTAGAAATTATAAGACTAATAATACGTATAACTCACAGTTACCACAAACCCTATTTAGATCATTTCTTTGCTAATCGATTGATTAACTTAATACATATAATAACTCTCAATACAAACACTAAATTGAATCGATCACTAAATATTCATTGCATTCTCAAATGACTCTTCATACTAATTACAAATATTTATAATGTATGAATGTTTCTCCATTTTCTGCGAAATCTAATTTATTACCTCATCATTAACGTTTTAGTTATTTTAGAATTACTTCTACGAACATTCTAGATTTAATGGCATCCTCGCGATTAGCAGTTCCTTCTAGCAAACAGTTAAATTACAACAGCAAAAATGTAGCTTACAATGATATATTTTGCTAATAAATCCCGTTATTGATAACTAAATAGACACACTTTTTTTCCAAACCTGTAATTATTTTGCAATTAAAATTTTTGGCGTTGAGTTCGGAATTTTGCATTACCGTCTTTTTCTTCCAGTTCAATGTTTAGCGGATTCAAATTTCAGATAATTGATGCAATATTAAAATATGCATTTTTTTTTACTTTATTTTATATATATATATATATACATAACCTGGCGGCAAAATGAGTTAAGTTTAGAATTACTAACTTTTAATACACCAATGCTAACAATCAAATTTATTTCAACCTTATGACAAAAGTATGAAATACTTTCGAAAAATGCGTCCGTCCAAAGTAGAAACCTAAAATCCTAGATTTATGTCGATTTCAACAAAAACTGCTTTGTTCAGACTATAGTGGTTAACGAACGTAAACACACTTCTCTTCAACGCACGGATATAAACGTTTCTAAGCACAGAGGAAACGTTGTTGTTGTTGTTTTGAATTAAGCACAAACCTACACAATGGACTATCTGTGCTCAACGTACTGAAACCCGGATTTTAGGGTGTAAGTCCGCAGACATACCGCTGAGTCACTGGGGGTGGAGGCCAGAGGAAACAAATCTAAACGTTATGAAATATCTGCTATGTCTCCACTTTTGTAGCAAAACTAAAAATATCTAACTAATTTATTCTTAGATTGGTAAGAAGCTAATTAAATATTTAAGCCTGATTATTCATGGCCTAATCTGTTTCAATTAAAAAAGTTTCAACTCTATAAATTTGAACATAAAATTGTAGTGTTACATCCAAACAGTACGAACAAGAAATTGAATCGCGCATTTTCTCGGTGCGTGTTTGTGTGTGTATGCGCGGCCTATTAAAACAATCAATAATAACGTAGCATGTGATCAACTTATCGGTGTCTAAGAAAGGTAATATGGGAAGAGATATGAAAACTAGAGCCTAAAAAACGTAACTGTTGCAGTAAAAAACAACAACAATGAAAATGATATGTGTTTTAAAAGAGTGTTCTTTGAAGAAGGAATAAAATTCATTTGGGAATTTACACAAACGTCTACTACATGTGTTGATCAACGTAAACAACTGTCGAATTTTATCGCAAAATGGCGACGAGTGCTATTTGTACTATCTATTCTGCTAATGCAAAATATAGTAGTTAACGTTCACTGAAAGAGACTACGTAAACGGTTGTTGGTTAGATCACTTTTAATGATTTAAACAAAGCGAGATTTCATTGGAAAAGTGTGTACGGAAAAAAAGTAGTTCTTACAGTTAACAAACGGCTTTGATTTCAGTTGAATTAACAGGTTTAAAAAAATGCCCGGCATAGCCAGTAGGTTTAAGGCGTTCGACTCGTAATCTGAAAGTCACGGGCTCGAATCCTCGTCACACAAAACATGCTTGTCCTTTCATCCGTGGGGGCGTTATAACGTGAGGGACAATACCACTATTCGTCGGTAAAAGAATAGCTTTGCGCGAAATTTCAAAAACAAACAAACAAACAGATTAGAGAAAAACGTTAAATAGAAGTTATTAGAATCAGAAACGCTTGAATTTCTCTTTAAACAATACGATAAAAAACGTAAACCAAGAGAAACTTAAAATTTGTTGGAGCGTATGGTTTACAGTTTTGGAACGGAGATTAACTTCAATGCACGTTGCTACAAATCTTTATTTGAACGAAACGTCACAAAAAACACGTTTGTGACCTGTGTTTTTCCCTGGAAAATCGAGAAGTTTTATAAAAAAAATATTATTTTTTGAACAATTCAACAGCCGCGGCTCTGAGGATTTTGCTCGCTGTGTTAACACGGAACCGATATTTTCGTCTCTCTTCTCGGTGAAGGGACCAGAAGATCATCGATTTACAGACATAGGCCCGAGCAGGCAAGATAACTTTCAACGATGACGTCATTCATGTAACACAGACGCACGTTCGCTCTGAAAGCTTCTAAGATGTTTTTAGCCAAGTTCATTTTTTGAACACATCAAGATAATTTTCTGCAGTAAAATGTGTATTTTATTCGGTATAAGCTAGTTATGGTTTACGGGAGCTAAGACGAATATATCTTCACTATTACATAATCATAAAGGTTTTCGTAATCGATGCACACATATCTGTTTCATAATATAGTTTTTTAAAAAATAAAATAAGTAAAGTAAGTGTTTGAAAATCGTAATCAAAAACTAATTTTAATGTTAATTCAAATAACTTATATTTTACGAAACCTTAAGTTACATATTTAACTGTCTAGGTCACAAAGTAACAGTTTACTGAGTGGAATGCAAGATCTTTTACGAAAAATTACAAGTAAAAGTAATTAACTAAGACACCTGCTTACACAAACTGGCGGTAAGTCAGGTTATGTACACCTAACCAAGAGTGTTTTTGGTTGGTGCAACCATTCCAAATAAGGTAACATATCCGCAGCCCATATCTACTCAACAGTTTGAATTTTCAATTATTATATAAAAAGTTGAAGTTTCGAAATCTAACTTACGTTTATATTACGTTAAATTATTTATAACACAGCAAGGTGACGGAAGCGTTTAAAATGTCAACTTTTGTTTCAACCAAGAAACAGTAACAGAGTCATGACATAACAATACAACAAGAAACAGTAACAGAGTCATGACATAACAATACAACAGGAAACAGTAACAGAGTCATGACATAACAATACAACAAGAAACAGTAACAGAGTCATGACATAACAATACAACAGGAAACAGTAACAGAGTCATGACATAACAATAAACAAGAAACAGTAACAGAGTCATGACATAACAATACAACAAGAAACAGTAACAGAGTCATGACATAACAATACAACAGAAAACAGTAACAGAGTCATGACATAACAATACAACAAGAAACAGTAACAGAGTCATGACATAACAATACAACAAGAAACAGTAACAGAGTCATAACATAACAATACAACAGGAAACAGTAACAGAGTCATGACATAACAATACAACAGGAAACAGTAACAGAGTCATGACATAACAATACAACAGGAAACAGTAACAGAGTCATGACATAACAATACAACAGGAAACAGTAACAGAGTCATAACATAACAATAAACAAGAAATAGTAACAGAGTCATGACATAACAATACAACAAGAAACAGTAACAGAGTCATGACATAACAATACAACAATTCGCGAAGGGTGAACTTTAACATTTAGCACCTAAAATTTCATCAGTTAATGATAGCTTAAGAGAAGATATTGCGTTTTTATACTCAAAACTAAAACGACTTTGGACTTGGAAATGTATCTGCAGAACGGTATTAAGAATCGACAAAAAGTGTTTATTATGTTTGTCTAAGTGAAGTTATATATAAAAGACGACTTCATTAATTTCTGATCAAAACACAATCATGAAAGTAACACAAAATTTTCAAATAATTGATCAATGTAATGTCTGGTGCCCGGGTTATAAAAAATCCCAAGACAAATAATTAAGTTTTTCCAAACCATCGTGTTTTAATTTAATAGTCGTAAGACTAGTAACTACTTTTCTACATCTTATAATCATGTAAGTAATGACTAGTTCCTATATTACAGTTTTTAGTTCCCGAGGTATAAATTCTTGAGAGTAATAATTAGTTGTTGTTTGTTAAAGCTACTCCATTTGAAAGCTACAATCGCAAAACTAATAACTAGTTTTCTTTAACTTCTGATCATTGAGTTTTAGAACCTCGAGGATAATGATCAATTTTCTACACCTTGGTTATATAACTAATAAGTTTCCACATTATCTTGTGTCCAAGGTTAATAACTAGATTTTACAACTTCTTACAAATCATTTACAGAACTATAAAACTAATAACTAGTTTCTACATCCTCTAGTTTTTTTAGTTAAATAACTTAAAAATTAACATCTTATAGATACTATGCTCTGTAGTGTCGTAATCCTAGTAACTAGTTTCCTTTTTCTCTTGTGTTCGAGTGTTATGGCCATAAGACTAATAATATAATCAGTAGGTGTGTTTTCTTATAGCAATAATCAATAGGTGTTTTCTTATAGCAATACTCAATAGGTGTGTTTTTTTATACCAAAGCCACATCGGGCTATCTGCTGAGTCTACCGAGAACCCAAGTAACAGAAATCTAATATTTTGTTACAACATTCTACAAAAGGTTTGTTTTGGATTTAAGCACGAAGCTGTGTGTGCTCTGCTTACCACGGGTATAAAAACCCGGTTTTTAGCGACGTGAGTCCGCAGACATACCGCTGTGCCACAAAAAGATGAAGAAAAAGATTTAGAATTTCATTAGTGCGTTCCACAACCTTCATTATTGAAATAACTGTAGCTTTCCCTTGCCACAACTAGGGAAGAGAGATCTATTGTTTTCCCTTAATTATTTCAAGCAATTTACGATAAAGTAACTTTAGACTCTAATTACAGGTGTCTTCAACATGTACGAAATCACAATAAAATATGTAAATATATTTGATACAGTAGTCGTTACTCACTTGTCATACAATAATTATATGCATATCTTAAAGCATGTTCTAAATTATTGGTGAAAAAGATCTTTCTACTTGGAAACTGGTTCCGAGTGTCTTCTAACAGAAGGTTTTTATATGTATGCTAATGCCAACCTCTATTTGTATCAAGATATATAAACTTTTTAAAATGTTTACACATAATTCATAACTCCTAAACAGCAAATACCTGTTACAAGATGTATAGATCACAATTACATCTCACAATGCGTGTGTATATATGTATACTGGTGATAAAAGTACGATATGACTTATGCCATGAGGAAATACGTGATCTGATTTGCATTCATCATTATTTCATGATCGTGTGTTTTGATACAGCTTTTGAAGTCTGTAATCCACAGCTACATAATTTAACACCATGAGTTGGATATGTCAATTGCTAATTAATGATATCAGTGTTTTAAAACATATCAATAGTTTTTGTTTATGTATTTATATTCAGAAACAGATTGTATCTACAAGGACTTGTGGTTCTCTGGCTGCTCTTCGCATAGTTTACAGTAGAATCGTATTAGTATGAATAATAACACACCTTTAAAGACATTTATGGCAACAACACTTACTGAATTTACATGGATATAAACTTGTTACTTTAAAAATAATTTTGTTTATTGCGTAAAAATACGTTGAATAGCAACGGTGTACATGTGAATTGCTACCGTGGCATTTCTTGTTCAATTGTAATTTACCTTGTACATATTCCCAAGAAAACACGTGTTTAGGTTCTTCCGTAAAGGCAAGTGTTCATATGTTCACAAGAAACCATGAGTTCAGGTTGTCTAATAAAATAAACGTTTAGATTTTCTAGTAAAAACAAATGTTTATATGTTCCCATAAAGCAAAGTTAGAGTTCACCTATTCACATAAAAGTACGTATTCATATTCTCATGAAAGCATTATTGCTCTTTAACTGTTCTCATGAAAGTAGGTATTTAGATGTTCCCATGAAAACAACCACTGAACTTAGTTGTTATCCTAAATTTAAGTGTTTAGGAGTTCCCATTAAATCAGGACTATTGCGTTGCTCTTTTAATGAAAGTAGGTGATTAGATATGTGGTATTCTCAGGTATCCTTTATGAATAATCGGGTAGGGATTGATAAAACACAGGAAATTGGACAGAACATGTATTACAGAGTAAATCAGATTTATCTGACCTTAAATAAACTTGAAGCTGTAGAAGTGAATGGAGACGATGTACTACAAAGTGAAATAAGCAGATTTCCTTTACAGGAAAGTTCTCCAATGAATCTAATTTTGTATCAAAGCAACTGTTAAAATCTCTCTTCCTAACTACGAAAATATGGCAGTACATATGTTTAACAACAATGACATTCGTCTCAAAAGCCGACACTACCCACGTGATTGTTGGTCATTCGCATCTCAAAATAAGTGAGGTATCCACCTGACCTGTAAGTAAAAAGTTCGCTGTGTGTGTTTCTACACAGTATATTCCATTATACAGGGAGTTCTCCCAGAAAAACTGCATGTGACACCCTAGTTGAATGATCATGTTCCTAGGTAACTAAAGTAAAAGGAATATAGTAGCTTCCTACATAACATATATGGACGTTTTAAAACATTTTAAATGAAAAGGAGGTTTAGGAACACAGAGTATACAGCATATCAAGTCTTTCTTTTTTCTCTTTGCTTGCAAGCTACTCTTAACTTTAAAACAATGAAAATTAAGTGAAACATCTCACATATGAGACTTAGTGTAACTTACTGTCGCCTCTGCTAAACACTTCCATCAAAGTACAAACAAGTAAGAAAATTGTACAGTTTAAAGTCAAATAAAGCAACATACAATACATTGACACAATAATAATGAAATATCCCGTCACACGGCATAAAAACTACAAAACAAAGTAATTAGACGTACATATCAAAATTAAAATCATAAAAACAAAAATAGTGTTAAAGTTAATGACTTAAAACGAATACCAAAATCAAAATGTATAGTACAAGCCTGGTGTTACAAGGTTTATGTACACACTGAACAAACTCTATGAAGAGTGCACATATATATGTATATAAGAGAGCAAATTAACCCTTTTACAATAAAATATCTTTATAAATTAGATTAGAAAAGAAGTACTGCAAATACATAAAACAAAATAGCTAACCCTTCTTCAAAACAAGGCAATTAAATCAGATATATAATAAAATAGGTCCTTCAGAAAAACAAAATATAAGAAATCAAACTACAAATAAGCAAGTAATTACAATATATATTTACACAAAAGTACTGGGGTTTATACACGTGTATGCAAGAAAACCAGTACAAAAATATTCAACAACAATAATAATAACATGTGAAAAGTAACGGCCACTCTGTATGATTATAAAATGTATATGGAATATTAAGAGAAATCATAATATCTTACGTTTATTGGAGCCCAACGTTAAATCCTCCTATGAAACAGTCGACTTTTGACAAGTCATGGTTGTTTGGTATAAGAACTTTTGGGTTATTATAAAATCTTTTGAGTCTGAGTCAGTACAGATAAAAAACACTTTTCTTTCAGATGCAAAGGTAATTTTTCTTCTGGTTTGAAAATGTCTTAGCCTCCATCAATGTATCTGCAGAAGCTTATAGAGCACTTTTTATTTCAACCATAGGTGTATTGAATCTTGGACTGTATATTGGACAGAAAAGATATAGCACTTGTTATAGATGTTGCCACATTAACGTAAAAAAACAATAGATGTCCTTGCTGATGATTGGGCTATCGATACCTGCCTCATAAATAAGTCAATTGATCATTGGAGAAATTAATCCTGAATAGTCCTCATAAATAAGTTAATTAATCATTGGAGAAATTAATCCTGGATAGTCCTCATAAATCAGTTAGCTTCAGTTAATGGGAGTCGATATTGGTTGTTGGGTGAGCATTCTTGGTTATCCAGCCAGTAACCTTAGCTTAACAAAGGGTGGCTTGGAAACAGGCAGCGAATTCCCTACCTCTCTTTCTATCAGGGGTTGTCTTCTGATCCCTTGGTTTTCAAATGATTAGAATTCTGGATACTTCAGATCTAACATCTCCATGGCATTAGCCAGAGCATGCATGTCCGACGAACTGGCAAGATGCGTATTTTCATCATCATTACTGACTCCACCTGGCCCAACATGACACTATCGCCGTAGTTTTAGGGTTTGCAGGGAAAAAGAAGTCCAGAGAGTTTCCAAAATGATTATTTTGGTATAGTTAACTTCTACCTTATTCTCGAAACTTATAATTTAGACCTTATTCATGCCTCAGTCGCTCTCCACATATCTGTCCCATGATTTAGACGATCAATCACACCCAGAAGAAACTATTTATCGGCCAAACACGATGATGTCTTGCAAACAGCCCGTCAATGCCTGTTTGAATTGTGAATGTGAATTTATCGAAGTACATCAAATTAGGGTATCCACTGTTCCACTAGCACATTATCAACGTATTGTACTAAACCAATAATTAAGCCTTGGTTCACTTACTGAATTAATCTATAACTACCAGAACATAATGATTATGTTGTTCATTCTCCAAGTGAGAACCATTAATATTTAAAAACGTTCTCTGTAAAGGAGAAACAAGAATTATTTTCTGGAATTTACCCTATTTAGGATGTTTTCCTCTGGGCAGCATGAACAATATTATGCTCACACTAACACTTAGCATATTAGCCTAAATGCAGCAAGTAAAACTAACGGTTGTAAATTAGCACACGTGTATGTAACACCTTAGTAGCCTTCATTTTTTTTGCGTTATGTAATGTTTGAAGAATTTCTGATTCAGAGTTGTAGAAACCATTAACTGCAACACAGTTCACATATGTCCTTGTCACATTCTTAAAACTGTGCTGCTCATGCCCCACCTCCTTAAATGACAACGAATGCCTATGCTAACTCTATATTCTTCATTACTTTTCTTAAGCTCTTGAAGTGTTAATTATGGTGTTGAGTAACTAGAAGAATCTTCTACTATATGGTTTTAAGTCATTATGGCAGAAATGGCTTTAACTCTTACCTATTTTCCAGATTCATAACATTCAGTGAATTAACAGGGTGTTCAAAAATTCAGAGTTCATACAAAGAGTGGACTTTTCATCATACAGGTATTGACAAAATGATTGGATGAAAATCACAACTACAAACAGTTCTTTCATTGTTGCTCAGTATCACCTTTCAGAAACCATTAACATACTACTTGTATATATTATCATACATTTCACTGTATCCTGCAACTGTGACAGCATTACCCTTATTCCACTATCATTGGCACCGGTATCCAACAAGAATTCACATTGCTTACATGGATACAACTACACTGGAACTTCTGTGAAGCATATTTTAGCTACAGAATGATTAGTCACACTTTCTAGTTTATCTGAAATGTACATTAGATTTAGTGAGAGTAAATAATGTATAGTGAAGTCCACTACTAAATGTTTGCAGAACAGAGCAAAACAACAACAAAAAAACGCGGATTTCTCTTTTGATTAATCTTTTGCTGTGATCTTTGCAGAGTCAGTAGATACTCCATCTCTTCACACAAAATGGCTAAGAAATGCAAAATATGTGTGAATGATTACACACTTCCCTGGTTTCAACTTCAAACCTGCTTTTCTTATTGAATGAAGTACCATGCATAATTTTCAGAAGCAGGCCCAAACACGAGACTAAGGCATCAAGACATCATTAGCACAGACAAGATACCGTTCTACATTTCAACATCTTTATTCTAAGCTAATCTAATCTCAAACAAGCAGTGAGCACGTTACACAGGTGAAATGGCGTAATATAATACTGTCAAACAATTTCAAGTGTTCTTGTCATCCAGCCAGACTTACCAGCAATCAGAGTTAAGGTTATTGTTAAGCCATAAAGTTTTTCCAATGCGTGCAGACGTTCAGTTCGTCTATCTGCAGAAGCGTAAAAGGATTAACTTGGGTCAATATGTTAACCCATCTGAAAGCAGCACAGAACATTGTAATACCATTGTTCCTCTTGACAATCATTACTGAAGATGACCACACACTCTGTAAACACTATACGATTCGCTATTTCCCTAGTGCTTCATGAGAGACTACATTGTAACGCATTGCATGTGTCTACAGTGCTGTGTTGGAGTAAGAAAATATTTTCTATTCTCAAGACGGCTGGTATGGGTATTAAAACTTTAATTAAAATAAAGTATAGAACAATGTTTCAACCTTCTTAGGTCATCTACAGGTTAACAAAGAGAGTTTGCGACTAGAAGAAATCAATTTAATAGGGTTCCACATATAAACCTTCATAAAAACAGTGTTTAGCGCCATATATTAAGTTTCATTTTCATGAGAAAATCTGTATTGAATTAACAGCAGAGCAGAGAGTTCACGTAAAAGCCTTACGTGATTATCAATGGAGTCTTTGACAAATGTCTACATACTTGGAATGATCCCCATATATTGTAAAGTACACATACATCATGAGATCGAGACAATTAAATTTGAAAGTTGCAAAAGAAGAGAAAGATCACCTATACTCAATGATCCTGATGTTAAGTATCTTCGTTTATACAGCTCTCTGGGCGGAAGGAAGATTGCTAATGTTCTCAAACATTAGATAAATGAACGTGTACCAACTAACAGAAAAATATCCAGATCTACTGTATCAAGAAGACTCATTGAAAATACAATATTTGTTCGTGTAACAGTTAAAACTCCTTTGGTCTCCAAATTTTGTCAAGATACTGAATTTTGCTAAAATATACAAAACTTGAGTTACAGTGTTCCCTCGCCACTTCGCGGGCTCGGCCGACCCCCACATATATATAAAATAATAAACATTAAATCTAAAATATAGCATTAAATACCATTAAAATATTAAAAATAAATATAATTAATAGTGTAAAGAAAAAAAGAACAAGTATATTTTGAGATATTAACATATATTTGAGTTTATAACAGCGTAAAAATGGAAACAGAACCAACTGGAAAGGCTATAGATGTACGCATTGTGCGTCTGCGAAGGCTACGCGAGATCCAGCCGAGCAAGAAAGAAAGGGTACCGGTGGCAAGTACTGTTCCTGAAGTTCCGATTCACCTTCCACAGAAGAGGAAGTGCTGAAGATATGTAATTTTTAATTTTAAGGCTTAATATCTTAATTGTTCTTAATATTTCAGCAATAATGAACAGTATTGTAATGGGAGGGTTAAATAGTTGTACAGGGAGGGTTTTAAAAGTCTAAATGCACATAAATATATACGTAAAAATCGGCGATCCCACTTCGCGGAAAATCTCCTTTCGCGAGGGGGTTTGGAACGCATCTACCGCGATACATGAGGGAACACTGTATTGATAAATGAAAAAGAGGGTTATAGATGGATGGGTTCAAAGCATAGGTTGTATATCCGGCAGAAGAAACTTACAAGATACTTATCTCAATACATAGCACTTCCCATGAAACATGAAGGAGGCATTGTGATGGTCTGGGAGTGTTCTTTCTGCTATGGCGACAAGAGAGGTCTACAAAATAGATGGAATAATGTACCACCGCAAAGTACCATCAGACACTGATAGGTCATGGTATATCAAAGTGTTTCTCTGTTATTAGTAAAGGATTCTACTATCAAAAAGATAATGACTCAAACACTCACTCAAAATATGCAGAAATTACTTTGCAAAAATGAAACGGCAAGAATCATTCATATGATACAATGACTCCCATGGAGCCACGATCTCAATCTAATTAAAAAGATCAGAAATTTGATAATTATGAACTTGACAAATAAAACGTTGCTTCCAAAGAAACTTTATGAGATGCACTCAACTCCCAAAACACACTTTGATTACATATATTGCAATAATGCCCGAAAGACTACTTGCAGTTAATAAAACAAAAGGGGAACACACAAAATGTTTACTCTTCGCTTCACTCAAGAACTTCCACTGAGTCTGTTGTACTAAGTATCAGTACTAATAAAATATTTATGTTTCACCTGCGATTCACCTGCCACTGCTTCTTTTAAAGTAGCCTGAAATCTAATTTTTGACTTTCTACTAACACTTTTGCACAGTACTGCGTGATGGCGAGTTACTTTTGTTTAATCCATTTGACCATCTCACCCCACACATGTATCTGTGCAATCAGTCAACAGGTTTCTGAGCTCCAACCACTGTGCTTAATGAAAATTGATGTAAAATTTATAACCAGTGGTATTAAATGTATCACCAACTCCTTTTTTTTCTGCTTTTGGACATGGTGCACTAAAAAGTTATTTTGTGATATCATGAGCTTCATTCACTTACATTTTAACTGTAATGCCAATAACCATTTCCGGAGAAAGCTGAATAGCCAATTGCCAGTCATTGCAAAACAATACTAGTACTTTATACCTTTTCAAATATATCAATGGTTGAGCTAATGCTACCTGACTTTTGGACAAAAAATAATATATTTTATGAATTGGCTGTACCACTACTACATCACACGATAAGAATATACCATACTTTATTTATAGTAAACATGGGACACCACTTTTTATAGAGAACCTCTGTAATTTCCTTCCCAGCACACTGTTCTTGGGCCTAGTCTAACTGGCATTGGATGATTTTCACACAGAAATGCAATTCACTTGTTGCACAGGCATAATTACCTGTGCAGTTCTGCAGCACATCCATACATATAATATCAATGTCAAGCTCAGTTCGGTAATGACTACCTTGATTATGTTGTATATTTTTATTAGATATAATTAGAGACATGACTCTCCAGCCACATCTACTTTCTCCTATTCTCTGAAAGGAAAATCAGTGCTAACTTGTTAGTGTTTTCATGTCTCAATATGCACAATACATGTTGAGGACGACCAGGCTCTCTGTCTCTCTTCTCTTTTCCTCTGTAGACACACATCAAATGCTCCCACAAAACATTTTGTGAGGATCTATTAGGATAAGTATACAGTTCATTCCTAAGTATTGCGCCGCCCATCCTTGAGTCTAGACTCAGAGTGGGCAGCCTGATGTGCTATAAAAAATGGTCCAGTCCCGGTTTTGCCAAATATTTAAAAATATTATACGTATAGCTTCTCTCACGCAACCTATGATTTTTATCCCACGTTTTTTACCAACAGATTCTCATCCAAATGCAGGCTGAAACACTGTAAACATCGTAGATGCAGTAGAATGAGCATGTTCAAAGACCTCTACTTCAGAAAGTTTCATGTCTCTGCCCTCAGGTGGCAAAATAGCGAGTTAAAACAGTGCTGGTTGATCACCTTGCCTGACCATGGGGTTCTCCATGAGCTTTTTCAATAGCGGCAATAAATCTCAGATTACATAAAGGATCACGATGATATGTGTATCTCCAGCTTCACAAAGTTATGCCTGCCGTCTCAACTGCAACTGGTGAACATTCCAAGGCACCTCAATCTTTCTCAACTAGTTACAGATGTATTGACCAGAGCACGGTTGAGCTATTCTAGTCGAGTCCTTTAGCAACCATCCATACAGTTTTGGAGTTACCATACTGCCTGTCCTCATGGTGGTCCTTAGATGTCCATGAATTATACACCTTGAGAATCCTACCGGCTATTCAAGTGTCATTGACCTTAACAGCATTAGTGAAAGAGTCATGTTCAAGTCAGTGCTCCCAATGAATCCAAACGACTCTATCTGGAAGCCATATCCTATCATCGAAGTCTTTTCCTCTTAGGCACAGGTCCTTTAACTTGTGGAAAGTACTATTTTCTTGAACGCGTCACTTCAGCTCAATAATATTAACAAAAAGTAATCAGAAAAAAACAGCTGACTCGACAAAACTGATCCTGGTCAAGGAACTAAATGTCCTACATTCTACTTACTTTGTGATATTCACAGATGCACTGATTTTCTTATAGATTTTCATTTAAGAAACATCTAGTAGTAGCCGTGAAGTAACATTAGGGTTTTGACAGATAACTGCCTCCCAGTTGCACAGCGACATGTCTTTGGGCTCTCACTGCCAAAAGCAGGTTTTGATACCTGTGGTGAGCATAGTACAGATAGTCCATTGTAAAGCTTTGTGCTTGACTCTATACAAACAGACAGACAGATAGTTTATTTAGGAATTCATCTGATTTCCCTGACTTGAATTGAGTATAACATGAAGAAAGAGGTAGCACAACGTAACAAACAGGAGGAAATAAATGTTTATTTAGCATTCAAATAAAAATCGATAGTAAAAAGGCGTAATTTGAGGTTTCTTTTCGAGAGCTCTTTAATGAATCTAAATCTGTATGCAAGATGTTAAAAACCTCTGTGTTGGTCCAAATTGAGATTACTTACATGTAACAGTAATGTCATTCTTAGAAGCAGGAGCTATCTATCTGAGTATTCGTTATTTCCTTTAGAATATAAATAAGATCATAGTATTGAGATATCATCAGGCCTACCAGTGAAAAAAAAAAACGTGCTCTCTATTTAAACATAATATTTTCTATTTTACAGACTCTTTTTTTCCCCAAAAAACGACGTGCGTGTGATACATTAGTTGAATGACTCAGTTTGATAAGTAACTGGGATGAGAAGACTTAGTGGCTGTCTTTACTTACATTCTGTATTATGACTACATACACGAAGTGAATGTACATTATGAACATTTTCATATGCAAAATGTTCCCACGAAAGCGGATCAGTGATTAGCTATTTTCACAAAAGCGATTATTTAGTTATTCACTTAAAATCAATAATATTGTTGTCCAGCTATGAAAGCGTTTAGGTACTCCCATAAAAACAATATCAGTGCTTACTATTCTAATCAAAGAAAGTGTTTAAATATTTTCACGAAGGCGTGTGTTTAGACGTTAAACTAAAAATAACTGTTAATTGTTAAAGGTTTTACTAAAGGTACTAGTTTAAAAGCTCTAATAAAAACACCTCTTATGAGCACATGTTGAGGTTTTCTTTTTAAGAATCGCCTATTTAGGTGATTTCATTATCACTTCATTTTCGGTAAAATGCACGTGTTTTCATGTTTCATTTTCGGTAAAATGCACGTGTTTCCATGTTCTCCTAAAAGCTCGTGGGCAAATATTCACGAAAAAGCTGTTGTTGTTGTTGTTTTGAATTAAGCACAAAGCTACATAATGGGCTATCTGTGCTCTGCCCACCACGGGTATCGAAACCTGGATTTTAGCGTGTAAGTCCGCAGACATACCGCTGAACCACTGGGGGCCACGAAAAAGCACTTATTTAATTTTTACAAAATGCTCAACTAAATATCTTATTTGGAACTCAAAAAATAAGTTAACTCTTAGGCAAGATGGGTCCGTGTTTTCAAAATGTTAATTTAACTGCAGTCAAAGTTTTATTATAATAAAAAAATCCTTAAAAGGTACAAATATTAAAGTCACCTGAGAAGTATGACTTAGAAATTTGACAACTTTGAATGATATAAATGCATCAAACTCTACATTCGTGATAATCAGTTGGTTTTATGAAAATTAAACAAATACTCACATGCATAATAATCGTTGTGCGGATAAAACCATAATGAACTTAAAAATGTTTTCAAGTTTCATGAAGCAGGTACAAAAGATTTAACAACTTTTTAAAGGTGACCTACAGATGAAAAAAAAAGTTTAATCTATTCAAATCAGCATTTTACTTTTACCCCAAACCAAGATTTTAACTATGATTTTTTTACAAGAATAATTTTTATTTTAATGTCTAGTTGACAATTAATAGGTATTGACCTGATGCGCATGTTATTACACCCGAGGATTTACGAGTGATCCCCGTATAACGTTACTGATAATCAACTTTGGGAATGTCTTAGATACATTCAGTTAGATCATTGGACTAAAGATAAGGTATATATAATGCCTTTCAATTCAGGTTTGGCATGGCCAGGTGGTTAAGGCGCTAGCCTCTTAATTTGACGGTTGCGGGTTCGAATTCCCGTTGCACCAAAGATGCTCATCCTTTCAGCCGTGGGTGCGTTATAATGTGATGGTTAATCCTACTATTCGTTGGTAAAAGGGGTAGCTTCAGAGTTGGCGGTGAGTGTTGAATATTAGTTGTTTTTCCTATAGTCTTACACTACTGAATTAGGGACGGCTAGCGCAGATAGCCCTAGTGCAGTCTATATTTTACATCAGTAGAATATTAGATCTAATTGTAATATAACGACTAAAAACATGGGGAATATATTTTTTTTATCGCAGTAGCATATTAAACTTAATAGTGGCATGTATTCCAATACGTCATTATTTTGTGTTGAAGCATGTCACAAGGAGAGAGTAAAGGAAGTACATAAAAAGAACTTCCTTAGACATTTTGTTCCCCCCACCTTAAATGTGGAGCTTTTAATTGAACTTGAATATGTATCAAACAAGATATTCGAAATATTTGTGCTATTACACCCGAGAGAATCATTATATAAATGATTCCTACAATAGTTATAGGGACAATAAATACGGTAACATAACTGTAGATGGAATGTTCAAACAACAAGAAGGATGTTAGGCTTACCATGTCGTAGGATTAACTCTTCTTGACTATTTGTCAGAAGGACCAAATATATTTTCTCTCTTTGAGAATTTTTATTGGGATTTATGATATACTTTATCGTGTTAAAACATTATTATAAGGTTCCTCTTGGACATTTTCTTTTTCTGTCTGCCAAACTCACGCCTACAAGTTCTTAGAACAACTCGAGTCCACATGTTTAACTTTGTTTTAGCATTGAGCTTCACCTAAATAATATTGATTGATTAAATCATAAAGGAACAGAAGTAAGCTGCTGGAGCAGGTAGAACACTTTAGATACTTGGAGAGTAAATCCAAAATGAAGAATGAAGTGAGAAATCTGTAAAAACAGAATCCAGGCGTATAGAAAGAAATGGAAGTAGCCATCTGTGTTTTTCAAGGGACACTGAAAGAAACACATTCACAAGATTCGTGATTAGACCAGTGTTTATCTAAGGAGCCGAGATCTGGACCCTGAAGAAGAAAGAAGGCTTTATGATAAGATTAGAAGTGACAATGCTGATGTGGCTGTTTGAAATAGAAAAGAACGAATAATAAAATTAATGAAATGGTAGAGTCTGTATTCTTGGAGAAAAATGGGAGAAGCGAGGCTGAGATGGTTAGGTCACGTGAGGAGAAGAAAGAGAAAAAACAAGTAGTAAGGACACCACTAGAGTTGTCAATAACGGACAAGAGAAGACCAGAAAAACGTTGAAAAGATGAGATTAAAGAAGCCATGAACCAGAGGGAAATCACGAAAAAACAACCGGTGATGAAGAGAGATGATTGGAGGAGGGCAACATATGTGACAGAGGGCAACCCGTGCTGAAAGTAAAAGTCGTATAGAAGTAATAATGAAACAGTGGGTTAAGTAAGCACATGGACACAACTGCGCAAGATCTGACATTAACCACCTATATTTTAAAAGGTTTCTTTTTAATTTAACGCGTCATATAAAATATAAATTACACTATTCAATTTATGTTTCAGACATCAGCTTATTAATCAGCTATGAAAAAACTATCTCGTCGTTTGTTGTTGTTTCAAAAATCCTAACACACGTTCATTACAAAAATTATTGTGATCAGAACTTATAATGTTGTGATCTTTCTATTCCGCCCTAGAATTTATTTATACCTCGTGCTGACGGCCATCACAATACAGTTTAACACCATTACAGCTTATGTCCTACACGAAACTCATAGATCCAGTTGTCTTAAATTACTAGAAAATTAAGAAAATTGGCTTTACGATTTCTCGTTTTAATTCCATATATAAAATAACGAGCTATGCGTACAGATTAACTCATGTTTTATTTAGTTAGTTACATTATAATGTACCTTCTTAATAGATATCTGTTCAAGAACTAGAACCATAATACTAAAACACCATTGTTTTAAAACACGAGAGAGAGTGTTGGTTTAATTCACATAATGAGCTTTTACACATACAAAACCACTTCTGATCATTCATCTGTTTTCATAACCACTCCCACATAAATAATAAGTAATTTATTTTAAACTTTTCTTATCATTTATATCAGTAATAGAAACTTAAATGAAGACGAGGGAAGGTTTTCGAATTTTTTAGAGTTAAAACATAAGTATTACTTTAATGATAAAAAAATATTGTAATTTGCTTAGAAAACTTGAAGGCTAAACAATGCCAGCTCTTCTGTTCCTAATCTATTGAATCGATTAGTATATTTTCCATATGCGCGTGTACTGTCACGTTTATTTTTCTCGTACCCAAAATCGAAAATACTGTCATTACCTTGTTGTTTTTGCCTTTTCTCCCATTAACAGAGAAGACGGGACTTTTTACAGATACGATGTTTAGTTGAATAACTTACTAACTTACCACGTAAGGCTTCGCAACAAATGATGAGCACAACAGCAAAGGTTCCTTTAGAATTCATTCTTTCCGCAAAGGCGAGCTATTGAACGGGAGTCGGACATGCCAAGTGCGTTAGATCTTTCAGCTAAATTCAGGGTGTTAGGCACACAATGTTGCGCAGAAACTCATCCACTACGCAGCCGCAGCTCCTTTCGCCTGCAGACACAGGGGGATTTCAGCCATCATGAGTTTAGATGCTCAACCAAAACGTATGTTGTGGGGTTTGTTTGTTTTTTGTAAAGAACCGCATGATTCAACCTGCAATCTTGACCCCTTTCTGAGGTAGTATAATAAATCTAGAAAAGACTTAAAAAACAGTTATAAAGCGAGGTTGATAAACATTAGCAATTGGCCGGAGGAGAATAGGAACACGCCGGTACAGAAAGATTAACCTCGCCGGTAAGGGTAGATTAACCGCGCTTTCGTAGGCACTACGTAGTTGGACAACGTTCATGTGCGCCGTGCAGTCTAACAGCCAATTATTTCAAACAAGACATTTTTTTTTAATAAAAGGCGCGAATATCAACCATTTATTCAGCACGGTTCATTTTCATGCTGATAGTGAAACAAATTTGAATATGAGATCGTAAAGGACTTGCAGACAGTACATCATACTACCGAAAATATTTTGAATTCTTTCGAATAAATCGAATAATTTATTTCTTTTGATGCTTAATTTAATCGAAGTGGGGGACATGTTTGTGACTAAAACTGGCAATAATATGGTAATCCAAATAAATATAATTATTATATTTATATTAATAATTTTAAAACGTTGCTACACTTACCTTTCTACAGTTTTTAGCGAGTAATAATATTAACAACTCAAACACTTCATTAACGGTTGTGTCTAGGCCTAATCAAAACATCCTTAACACATTAACAGCACCACACTTAGCGAAAATATCATATAATAGCCTCATTTACTAAGTTGAAACCCAGAATAAAATATATTTTCAGTTTCATTTTTAAAAAGTTGAAACCTTAATAATTTCTACAGGTGGGCCAAAGTGTTTCAGTGACATAGAATGAAAGGTGTGAACAAAAACTGAAAATGAAGAAATACGTTTGTGTGGCTAGCCGACACGAGGCTTGACTCATTCGTTAGTTAATGACATTTCAGGCCCATTATCGTTTAGATGTGCATATATATATATATATATTATTATAACCATAATCATATATACATGTATCAATTGGATACGAACATGCACACACACATCTCAGTGTTTCATGGGTCGTAGATGCAGATACGTCATTCATTATTCACATACGCGATCATTAGACTTTCCTCTTTGATAGTTTTTCAAGTGTATCTTTTAGTGATAATGCAGTTAAGTGTTTCGAATTAAACTGATTATTATATTTAAAGTACACTTAACGTTTTTGTAGTAACTTGATTTTTTATTATGGCAAATCTGTCCATGATTTTAAGTTAAGGGACTGTCTGCCACACTTATAACGCACCTACAACATAAAATAGGAGAGGAGGGATATTTTGTGGCAACGCACGGATTTGAATCTCTTCAGCTCCGAAATCCACAATTCCATCAAAGGTCTAGCCTTGTCCACTTTTGTTAGCAAGTACTAAAGTTTAATTTACAATCGCATGCCCCCCAGTGACAAAGCGGTATGTCTGCGGACTTACAACGCTAAAAACCGGGTGTCGATACCCGTGGTTGGTGGAGCACAGCTAGCCCATTGTGTAGCTTTGTGCTTACTTCAAAACAACAACAACATAATTGCATTTTTTATTTTTTTGTTTAATAAAGACAAAAACTTGAGTAAAACATAGACTTTTTAAAAGAACATCATTATAATTTTGCAGAAAAAATCGACGGTTACGACTGGAAAGTGAAATTTTGAGAAGTGGAAGAAGATTTTCTTGTTGTTTTTTAAGTAGCAGACGAAGTTTAAATACTTAATGGCAAGTATGTAATATTACTATGGTGTATATTTTAGACGTATGAAAATACTCATATCATATGTTTTACGTAATGTTCCTTCTGAAGTGCGTAAATGTAAATGAATCACAGGCATTACAAATGTTAAATATAAATACACTACAGTAGATTGGTTCTCCGTTTTGGTTGGTACATTTCAATGACGATATTAATATTTCTTTATTTTAATTTTTTACCAAATAATTCTCACTAGTCTTTTTTTTAGCAATGAAATTTGTTTATTTTGAGTTACGCTCAAAGCTACATAATGGCTATCTGCGCTAAATGTCCTTCTCAGCCTTCAAATTGCGAGTTGAGAGCTCTAACCACCTGGCCATGACGAGCCTAGCCAGGAGGTTTTAAGCAGTTATGCGTTTAGTCAATGCACTTTTGGCCCGGCATGGCCAAGCGCGTTAAGGCGTTCGACTCGTAATTTAGAGGGTGGCGGGTTCGAATCCCGATCGTACTAAACATTCTCGCCCTTTCAGCCATGGGAACGTTATAATTTGAGGGTCAATCCCTCTATTCGTTGGTAAAAGAGTAGCCCAAGAGTTGGCGGTGGGTGGTGATGACTAGCTGCCTTCCCTCTAGTCTTACACTGTTAAATTAGGAACGGCTAGTGCAGATAGTTCCCGAGTAGCTTTGTGCGAATTTCAAAAACAAACAAACAGCCCTCGAGTAACTTTGCGCGAAATTCAAAACAACAAACAATCGACTTTTATTAATTTATTTATGGTCTGTAGCCTTTGAATGATCTATTATTATTATTATGGGGGAGATAGAGTGATTAATTAATATTTATTTATTTTATTAAAGGATTCTGGATTTCTCGTTTTTTCTTAGGGATTATAATTTGTTTCTAACCAAAATTCCTTAACTAAATAATTTCTTACCAGTGCAATTTGATTGATTTCCTTTTGGTCAGTTGGTTGTGATTGAAGATTTCTTTCTTCTTTTTGTTTTGAGCCAGTAGATTTTAATATATCTTTTCATTTGGTTTACACTGTGGTTTCTAGCTCTTTCTTTCTTTTTACCAGATGTCTTTATTATTGTTTTTCTTAGACAGTAGGCTTTCATGTATTTCGAAGTAGGGCGACTAAAAATGCATTTACTGGTTTTGTTTTGTTTTCTTCTTTCGTTGTCGATGAAGAGTTAAAGGCAGGAAGTAGCAAGGGTAGCGAACTGTCAAGGACAAAGGTTAACAGGCTTCTTTTTGTTTTTAAACCCAACATCATTTTTGTTATATTTAATTTTATTTAAAATACGTCTGTACTTTTCTTATTGATAATGTATTCAAGTACACAGTACAGAATTGGCGAAGCTTTCTGTATATGTTTGGCCTGAATTTTATATTTGTTTAGAGAGGGACTATAATTTGCATTAAAAGATTACACTTCATTTAGAACTGTTAAGAGGGGGGGGGGTATTTAAGTTAAAGGATTTAGTTCCGCCCAGCGCTGTTAAGAGAGATGACCATTTGCATTAAAAGACTAGAGGTTCTAGCTTTTCTAAGTGTTGTTACACTTGTTGAATTTGAACGTCAGACGTTCTGTTGATTTGTACGTGAAATAAAAAATGTAGTTGTACAGATACAATACCGTGTTGTAACAAGCATCATATCGATGTTTTCATCACTGATTCTTTATGATGTTGAGAAACTAAAGCAATCGATAAAATTAAAAATACTTGAATAGATAATATCATGGTCGGCTCTTGGGACTGGTTCCTTCTGTTCTCATACAAGCTAGCACAAAAATCGATGTTGCAAATAGCAATTCTGGTCAGTTTTGCAAGGGAAAGAATGCTGAACACAAAGTTCGCAGAGGTTACAACTTTGGCTTGGTCTAATGCCATAAGTTACCTTCTTAAATATAAAGTTTTATTTTCTAAACCTTATGGCTTATAGCTATCGAATCTATTACATGAACTATACAATTTTCTATTTTTATGTAAAGTTCATCATTTTAAAATCTTTGAATCATTTGACACTTTTTAACAAGTTCTTTTTCTGTCATAGTTTTCAGTAATTCTATGTGATATCTGAGTTTGTGAATTTCGGGAAGTAATTAAGTGTTTTACCTAAAATCATTGTGTTAAAAGGACACCTGTGTTTCATTTTCAAATACTGGTTCGTTTAGTTAATTGCCTCTGTAATCTTGCATAACATGTCAAACAAATAATTAATGAAGATGTTCCGTCAACATTTCATTTCCTCTCCTTTTGCAAAACTATAACAGTTCCTTGCGATGTGCGCCTTGAAGTGAAAGCTTACTTACACTTTACGTTGGTGAACTGAAATTATAAGATATAAATGTTTGATCTGGTCAGATGATTAGGGTGCTCGGCTCACAGCTCAGGATAATATGAATGTTGCTAGTCCTTTCAGCCATCGAGACATTATAACTTTACAGTTTATTACACTATTCGTCAGTAAAACAGTAGTTCAAAAGTGGGAGACAGTGAATGGTGATGGCTACCCTGCCTTTGTCTTGTCTTTTACTGTTTAGCTGGGGATGGACAGGGCAGATAGCCATCTCGTAGCCTTGCACAAATTTTAAATTAAAATTGAACCGATAGATGTTAAGACATTTATAAATTCCAAGTTGTTGTGTGGATGTGTCGTTTTCTCAAAATTTAACATATCATTGGCATTGCTCTTGCCCCCCTGTGGCTCAGCGGTATGTCTGCGGACTTACACGCTAAAATCCGGGTTTCGATACCCGTGGTGGGCAGAGCACAGATAGCCCATTGTGTAGCTTTGTGCTTAATTCAAAATAACAAAATAACAAATTGGGATTGCTCCAAGTTCTGGTTGTCGCGACATCTATTGCAAGCTAGCGTTACTAAAATGGTTACCGCTGTTCATTTCTTTACTTTCAGGTATTCACGTAAAAATACAAAGTAGATCTCACGTAAAACTAACAGTGGATTTCTGCTCTAGTCGTCCCTATTTTGAAAACTGACAAATTAGGTGGAAGACAACTAGTCAACCACCACCAAATCTTGGGTGATTTTGTTTGAACAAATTATGTGATTTTCACAGTCACACTTATAACGCGCTTACTGCCTCAACATGCGAATCGATATTTTTATTGTGGTAACGAGACTCAAACTACAGACCCTAGTCATAAGATTTTCTTTATTGTTTTCTAATCATATAACGTATAAGATAATTGAAAAAGAAATTTTTGAAACAAACAAATGCTCGAAAACGCAGTGTTTGTTTGTATTGAATTTCGCGCAAACTACTCAAGGGCTGTCTTCGCTAGCCGTCTTCTATTTATCAGTGTAATACTAGAGGGAAGGCAGCTAGTCATCATCACCCACCGCAAGCTCTTGAACTACTCTTTTACCAACGGATAGTGGTATTGACCGTCACATTATAACGCCCCCACGGCTGAAAGGGCGAGTATGTTCGGTGTGACCGGGATTCGAACCCGCGACCCTCGGATTACAAGTCGAACGCCTTAACACGTTTGGCCATGCCAGACCAAAATTAGAACTTCTCGTGCGGGGAAGTGAACCCGGGCCTCCTGGGTGAAACCCACGTACCTTACCCATTAGACCACATGAGAAGTAAAGCGAAATGTTGTTCTCAATAACCTTCTAAAGTAAGACTATGGAATACAATTGACTAATATGCGTGTAGTTGATTTGGTACTTTGCAGCCAAACATTACTTGTAGCAGATATAATTTTGAACACATTACTAAACATTTGAAACACTGCATGTTTGAAGGCCTGGCATGGCCGAGCGCGTTAAGGCGTGCATTCGTAATCCGAGGGTCGCGGGTTCGCGCACGCGTCGCGCTAAACATGCTCGCCCTCCCAGCCGTGGGGGTGTATAATGTGACGGTCAATCCCACTATTCGTTGGTAGAAGAGTAGCCCAAGAGTTGGCGGTGGGTAGTGATGACTAGCTGCCTTCCCTCTAGTCTTACACTGCAAAATTAGGGACGGCTAGCACAGATAGCCCTCGAGTAGCTTTGTGCGAATTCCCAAAACAAACGAACAAACTGTATGTTTGTTAGATCTCATCGTGATCATTTCTGTGTTTATTTTCACATCTCTTGCAGTACACAAATTTTACTTACGTTGTTTTTCACACTTATAATAATGTACCTGAGGATAAACCTTTTCATATTTATTTTCACATTTTTAGTAGTGCACTTGAGGTTAATTCGTTTTCTGTTGGTTTTTAAACCTGTAACAGTGATAATTAGGTCTTTCCTTGTTTTTGTTGATTTCCATATTTCCTCAGGCCCGGCATAGGCCGAGTAGTTTAGACACTTGACTCGTAATCAGAGGGTCACGGGTTTGAACTTCCGTCACGCCAAACATTCTTGCCCTTTCAGCCGTGGGGGCGTAATAATGTTACGCTTAATCACTATTCGTTGGCTGTGGGTGGTTGTGACCAGCTGCCTTCCTACTTGACTTACACTGCTAAATTAGGGACAGTTACGCGAAATTAAAAACAAACAAACCATATCCTTCAGATCATTTCTAGTATGTATTTTATAATCTAAAAGGGTTAAGGTGTTCGAAGCAAATTCTGAGCGTCGCGAGTTCGAATCCCCGTCGCACCAAAACATGCTCGCCCTTTCAGCCGTGGGAGCGTTATAATGCGACGGTGAATCCAACTATTCGTTTAGAGTTGGCGGTGGGTGGTGGTGACCAGCTAGCTGCCTTTCCTCCAGTCTTACACTGCTAAATCAGGGACGGCTAGCGCAGATAGCTCTTGAATAGCTTTTCGTAAAATTCAAAACAAACAAACAAGCTTTAATCTAAAAACTTATGAAAAAATGAAACGTTAATTAATGTAAAATACAATGTTATAAATTGTTTTCATTGGAAGTAATTTGTTTCTACTTGGCCAGGTGTGTGAAAATTCTTACCTTCATGGTGCTACTTACAAAAAAAAAAACTCGTTAAATTAAAACAAACACAGATTTATGTTAACAAAGTAGATAACTGTAGGTAACTTAAGATCCTAACATATTTTAATATAATATGTGTAACAACTAATACTTACAAAAATATTTCTGGAATGAAATTAAGATGGAATGTGAAACCTGAAGAAGAAGATTAAAAATTGGTAAGAAAGTACGAACTGGTGTATTAAGCTTGTGCTGCCATCTAATGTTTATAAAGCAAAATAATGATTTATATTTATATTTTGGTTTGAGTTCTTTTGTGGGTTGGTCAAATGATTAAAATAAGCTTTTACTTATTTGGACTATATTTTAAAATTATCAGTACAGAGATATGTGTATGAAAAGAAAAGATGTTGGAAAGCTAGGAACTGACAATATTCTGAATTTTTAAATGTTATTTGGTTTTATTTTTAACTTTAGTCATTGGAATTGGATAACAGAAAATAACTATATTTAGTAAGATTGGGGACTACAGTAGTGGGTGTAATGTTATGACAGTTATAAAGATTTCATTGCTACTGTTGTAATGCTAGTATAAGACGTAAAATAGATGACGTTACATCACTGTTAGGTTGTTGTTTTAAATTAAGCACAAAGCTACACAACGGGCTATCTGTACTTTGCCCACCACTGGTATCGAAACCCGGTTTTTAGCGTTGTAAGTCCGCAGACATACCGCTGAGCCACTAAGGGGCATCACTAGTAAGAATGAAGGATTTTGCTGTGATGGAAATAAATGAAACAGTTAAATGTAGATTATTTTTAAGACAGAAGTTTTTTGAAATTCAGGATTACAGACTATTTAATAGGAATATAGAAATAAAGTGGGTTGAGGTAACGCTTTATGTGTAAAACGTGAGGTCACATCCTGTAGAAATTGAGAATATTGAGAAAACGAATCCATTTTGGCTTCTATTAGTGGGCATAAAAAGGAAAGGCTTTTAGTGAGAACTTTTTACCGACCATCAAATGTTACTGATGAAATTAGTCATAAACTTTACAATGAAATTAAGATTTCAGCTGTTTTATTTGTTTGTTTGTTTATTTTGAATTTTGCGCAAAGTCGCACGAGGGCTACCTGCGCTAGCCTTCCCTAATCTAGCAACGTAAGACTAAAGGGAAGGCAGCTAGTTATTATTACCCGCCATAATAATCGATGCCTTCACGGTGCTACTTTATAAAACACGTTAGATTAAAACATCTGTGGTTTCGGTAGATAGTAGATAGGGACAGTGAGAATCTCGTTAATCTATTCATGCGCGTCACTGTAATCCTGTATTACGAGGCATTTGGCTATCGATATTTCAAATTACCCAATTTTACGTCTGTGTTGACGATACCGACAGATGCCGAATGTTGTTTAACATGAATGGAGACGTGATACGGAGAGACTGCTGATGGCGTCGATAGTTCCTATCAAGCAAAATGTTCTTTATTATTTACTTTCTATAGGATGTCTAATGTGTATAGTGTTGTTAGCCTACATAAAACTTCCTCGAAATATTTGGACTTGATGTCACGTGCGCTAGGACTTCCGTGTTTTCAGGCAGTCGGGCACCTCAGGCACCAATTGGGAGACCGCGAGATACAACGGAAAATGGTCTTGTTAGACCTTTTATTTGAGGCGCTAGATTTTCATATTTAGAAACCTTTGACTCGTATGCTTCTTTTAACGAGTCATACATAAGTTTGTAGAGAACCGTCACGTCAATGAACAACACTCTATTATTACGGTGGAAGATCGGGTCAGATCGCCCACGTTTTCCGTTTTCTGTCTCAAAAGTGAATTTTAAAGAACCTTCCACACTTTATAAGAGGCCATTTTCACCAAATGGTCACAGATTTTATTGTTACGAGGTACTCTCGTCGACTTCAATTTAAGACAATGACCGCAAAATGTATTGAGTCTCTCTTGTGGCTATACAGTCCCAATATTTGGCAGATTCCTTCTCCTTAGTGAGGGTACTTTTCCTGAGGGTCTCCTTTGTAAGGTATACGTTTGCCCTCAGAGCCAGACACTTCACTTATTGGTGAGCTTTCATTTTCTGGAACCTCTTAAATTGTTCCACTCGATAGAGACGTCTCTTGTATGGTTTTCTGGCTGATTTTGGGTTTTTAATAGCCCGATTCGAAGTTCTTTCATTGTTCCAAGACGCTTCTGAACGGGAAAGCTCGTCAACCCATTCTTTAGTCAACAATTCAACATCCTGATACGTTGCTTCATCGAGTTCGTTGTGATCTCTCAGTTGATTGAGGTACGAACAGAATTTAGAACTTTCTTCTGTATTCCTTCCCAGTTTAATTCATCTAACTGTACGATATCAACAGGATCATAGTGTTATTTGAAGTCTCTTATCCGAGACTTGTTCAGGAGTCTTTCCAGGCAGATATTCTGTACAAAGGATATTACTGCCACATCCCGGAGAGTTAATATTTCTTCATTGTACCATACTACCCGAGGGGGCGCTTCGACGGTGACCTGACTCCTTGAGATAGTATTCGTTCTGAATTTCTTATGCTAGGATGCCGATGTCTCTTATGTTGAGATAAGCCCGACCTTGTTTTAAATTTCGTTTCGCAGATCACGCAGCCGAATATGTTAGAATCTGCTATGAACGTGAAAGCTCGCCAATAGGGACATTCCGGAATATGACAAGCGACAACGTGATGGTTACTATCGTCTTTTCCACAGAATTTACATCGTGCTTGTGCTAACGAGTTGTGTTTGTTTGCCAGGTGGGCTGCAAACTTGGAAAAAGCCGTAAACTCGTGTGGATACAAGTCACATGTCATTTTTCTTACGGGTAGATCAACAAACACTTTTGTGTCTACTCGTTCTATACTGATGTATGTTTCTTCTTTTCATTCATAATTGTCATCCACCGTAATAATATGGCTGTCATTTTTCTCGCAAGGCAAATTTGTATAACTTGAATCGTCCATCTGAGTGGTTTGATGACGGTCGCTAATTAGGTAGATACCATCCACCGTAGTGGTGTGGTCCACACCTTCCTCGCAAGGCAAGGCAATATAACTTATGCAGTCCACCTTAGTGGTTCATCCACTGCCTCCAGTAATAGCAAGGCCAGCACCAGTTTCACTTTGGGTATGTCGGAATAATTCCTTTCAATACCTCTAATCCTGATGTTAGACTATCTTTTCACTCGTCGCCGAGTAATCGCTCGGAAGCTACCATTCCCGGTTGGTACCATATATCTCGGGTTTAGCCGCCGCCCTGGGACCCCACAGACGCCAAACCATAGCTTTTATATGTTAAACGGTTATCCATATTTTCAAAACAAACTGTACTGTTTAGGATCGGCCAGGTTCCAATAAAATGCTAAGACAGGGTAGGGCTGCAGCCCCCTACCAGGCATCCAAATAGTTGATGAGTTCGGTAAGTCCTCATCACGATTTGAAGAGTTACCGTCCCTTATCTTAAAACACCTGGCGGTAGATCGTTAAAAGCTAACAGGTGAACTGAGGAGATTCAAATAAAAAAACGGCTTTTGTGGAATGAGTTTTTAGGCATCATATTACCGTGGCTACCTAGATAAAAATGAAGTAAAATTCAGGTATGCAGCTAAGACATCCGTTTGGTCTACCATATCAATGTCTTTATTATCCAATGCTTTACGTGCCCGGGCTGAGGATTCGAGAGTTTAATTTTCGATTTGTCTCAAACATGCGCACAAGAAAGTAGTGGCTGCGTTATAATCGTGGCAGTCATTTCTCACTTTTTGACCAGACAAGAGTTTCCCAAGAGTTGGCGTGAGTGCTGTTTGAATATCTGCTTTCCCTCAGTTTATCAGTTTAAAATTAGGGCTAAAATCAAGCAAACAGCTCCATAACGAGCTGCTCCTCCGAGTTTCGATACGTGGGTGGGCAAAAAATAGACAGTCCTCTGTGTAGCTTTGTGCTTGATAAGAAACAGCGATTAGAACTAGCTCACGGTAGATCATACTTTGTTAAAAGCAACAGAACAAAAATATCATAATATTTGAATTTTTTTGCTTTTTGCATAGTTCCTGTCCTGTTTGTTTTTTGAATTTCGCTCAAATTTACCTGAAAGTTATCTACACTAGCCGTCCCTAATTTAGCAGCGTAAGACTATTGGGAAGGCAACTAGTAATAGCCACCCACCATCAGCTACTCTTTTACTAACGGATAGTGGGTTTGACTGTCACCATATAACGCTCCCCACAGCTGAAAGGTTAAACATGTTTGGTATGACGGGGATTTGAACCTTCAGACGACGAGGACCTCGTTACCGTTATGAAACTTTGCAAGGTCTGACACGGTGCTAGACTCGCAACCTGAGGGTCGCAAGCTCGAATCTCATCTCCATCGTGCTCTCCCTTTCAGCCGTGAGGGCGTTACAACAAGCCGGTCTATCCCACTGTTCGTAGTGAATGAGATATTCAAGAAATGACGGTGGATAGTATTGTTAACTGGCTGCTTTCCCTCTAGTGTGTCACTTCAAAATTGGGACGGGACGACTAAAGCGAATAGATTTTACAAGTAGTGGGCGGCAAATTTACCTCGTGGGGTTTTAGTGTTCTAGTTTACGTGAGAAGATATAGTTACAGGCTGTCCTATATCCAGCCGTACCACGAGGAGGTACCTCCATGGAAGAGAACTCTGCAATGTTTTATGAGCTTAAGAGAGTCATCGCTACTCCCGCCGTTTACCCGCGCTTGGTTGAATTTCTTCACTTTGACATTCAGACCACTGAGCAGAGTATAGAAAAGAATATGCCTTATCATTTGTGTTCTATAGTAACTGAACAAACCGGTGTGAACTTTTTACGGAAATAGACAGTTATTTAAAGCTCTGAGTACAACGGTGTTAACCCAAGTTGTAAAGAAGTGAACTTATCACCGACTGTATTGTGTTAAGAAAACCGAGAATTCGCCTTGTCTGTTGTGTTATAAATTAACTGAATCAGTCTCTATGGGCCTTGATAAAAAGAGACAGCTATTTAAAGCTCTGATGATTAACTGTGTAACAAACATTTGTATATACGTTTCACTTGTTTTAATATACATCATTTTAGAATAAACAGTGCGATATGTGCTGTTTGTTTATTATTGAAATTTATCGCCGACATGTCAAAAATCTACTGTAAAGAATTTCGCCCATTCACATATAAAAACATGCGAAATTACTATACGTACACACTTCACAATCTTTACGAAACGAAACAGTAATCACGAGAATTGAATGTAAGTTTCATGAATATTTTATTAAATTTTTATTATTTTATAAAATAACACTTACAGTTTTATTACATTTCGTTAGAAAAATCTCTATTGTTTTGAACAGATATCAAGAGAAATTCCACATTTATCAGAAAATAAGAAATTGCCAATAAAGTAAAATAGTTTATTTTAGATTGCGAAAAACCAATACAATTTTTTTTTGAAAATCAAATAAAAGTAAGTAATGATTTGAAAAGCGAGTATGAATATGTTTTTTGTTTTTGAATTTCGCGCAAAGCTACTCGAGGGCAATCTGCGCTAGCCGTCCCTAATTTAGCAGTGTAAGACTATAGGGAAGGCAGCTAGTCATCACCCCCCCCGTCAACTCTTGGGCTACTCTTTTACCAACGAATAGTGGGATTGACCGGCACATTATAACGCCCCCACGTCTGGATTCGAACCCGAAGCGAATATGTGTTCAAGTAATTAGGTTTGACATTTACAGTTCCCAAGGAAGAAATATTCGTTAGTTAAACACTTTTGAAATCAACGCAAGGTAACAATTTCCAGTAATTGTTAAGAGATTAAGAATCTACTTTTATAGTTGTTCGAATATAGAGTAAATGAAACCATTCTACAGATAGTAAGCAATGTTCGATTGACAATCATTCTTGTAACTGGCGCCATCTTCAGACTAATTCCGTTAAAATGTGTGTTTAATTCGTTAATAAAACTGTTATTTTGTTTTCTAATGCCTTAAAAATTCGTTATTAACTTCATACAAAATTAATCACTGAATGAGTTTCAACGTTTTTAATGGCAACTATTAAGTCTTTACAATATTTCTTAGAACGGATAATGTTTAGACAACTTTCCTTCCCAATTAATTATATTCCGTTCTCAAAGCAAGCCCCCCCCCAGTGGCTCAGCGGTAACAACAAACAACAACAATCTCGAAACAACAACAACAAAAAAGATCTCGATTTCATTAATTTTAATTAAAATATTTCACTGTTTCCAGTTACTTTAAAATATACATATCTGCCAAGGTGCTTAGATTGTCTTCTTTCAAAACAAATTTATATAAACTAGTTCTATAATATAGATCATATGAAAGAAGTCAAGTTTCTCGTATTTTCTATAAACGGATCTTTATTGACGTACCGAGATGTTGTATGTTATACCAGGAACTACCAAGTCAGTACTTATTGTACTCTAATTTAAGCATCAGGCACTTGTAATCTAAACCAATTTCTGATATACTTTAGACGTGCGTAACTTGCAATAAATATCTGTGGTTAATTGAGATGACCTAAATTTCCATAGCTTCTAACACACATTTATATACAATCGAGAATACGAAAACGTGCGTTGTAATACACATTTAACTTAAATGGCCCACTCGTCCAGACTAAACTAATCTCCCAAACCTCAATATTTTTTGAATGAATGATTGTTTTAGTTATTACACATTGTTAATTAATCTTATTTAAATCATCGTATGTGGAAAGTGTTAGCATTGCTGTTGATTTAGTAAGATATACTTGAAATGAAAACACTATTCAATTATATGAAATGGGCGTAAGAAAAACAAACGAAAATTCAATGGTTATAGTTGTGGTTTGGTTTAAATCTGGCGCAAAAACTATATCAGGGCTATCTGCGCTAGCCATCCCTAATTTAGCAGTTTAAGACTAGAGGGAAGGCAACTAGTCATGATCATCCACCGCCAACTTTTGGGCTATTCTTTTACCAACGAATAGTGAGATTGACCGTCACATTATAATGCCTTCATTGCTCAAAGGGCAAGCATATCTGGTAAGACGGATATTCTAACCCGTGATTCTCGCATTAGGAGTCGAGTGTATTATCCACTTGGCCAAGCCGGGCCCGGCTACGGTTGTGAGTAACCCAGCAGCTGGTTTTCCTGAAACATTCTGAAGTTTCATAACATTATTGTTAATCAAATAAAATGCGTGTTTCGAGATAAAATAGTGTTTTGTTGTCCCCAGTAGCATAGCTGTATATTCGCGGACTTACCACGACAAAAAACAGTGGTGGGCATAGCACAGATAGCCCATTGAGTAGCTTTGCACTTAATTCCAAAGAAACAAAGTTCTTTTGCTAATTATCCAGTCTTAAACAATTTAAATATGAAGAAAACAGTTAAATTTGAATGTGTAAAAAGATGCATAATCATTTATACAATGAGTTTTTTAACTAGCGACTTTATTGAAGTAAAGCTACCATCCTTCATAGAGGAGTATTAACTGACATACTTTCAAGGCTTGGGCCGAGAGTACAACAACGTGAGAAACACATTTCATGGATAAAATTCCTAAAAACGTTTCAAAATAAGTTGGGTAGAAGTAAATGTACATTCAATTCATTACATTTTACTTTTTTGGTGTGTTTTTTTTCTGTTGGTGGCGAATTCTGATACCGAGTTATTTGTGAAGGAAGGTTTACATTTAAAATGGTAGACCTAAAGCGCCTTGGCTAGGCGTTTAGGACGCTTGACTCACAATCTGAGGGTCGTGGGTTCGAATCTCCGTCCCGCCAAACATGCTCGCCCTTTCATTTACGGGAAAATTATGAAGTGGCCAGTCGTTGGAAAAAAATTTAGTCTAAGAGTTGGTTTGTTTTGTTTTGAATTTCGCGCAAAAATACTCGAGGGCTATCTGCGCTAGTCGTCCCTAACTTAGCGGTGTAAAACAAGATGGAAGGAAGCTAATCATCATTATTCATCGCCAACTCTTGGGCTACTCTCTTACCTACGAATGAGTGCGATTGATCATCACGCTATAATGCCCCTACGGCTGAAAGGGCGAGCATATTTGGTGTGAAAGGGATTCGAACCTGCGACCCTCAGATCACGAGTCGAATGTCTTAACCACCTGGCCATGCCGGGCCAGAAGAGTTCGTGATTGGTGGTGATAGCTAACGGCCTTCCCTCTTGTCTTTCGCTGCTAAATTAAGGACGGCTGGCGCAAACAGTCCTCGTAAAGCTTTGCGCGAAATTCAAAACCAAACCAAACCGAGAACGTCAGCAAGTCTAATTATGTCACTTCACACACACACAAATAAATAATGATAATGAAATGAAAAAAGTGAAATCCTCAAACGAGATAACATTAGGTTAAATTAAAGTGTTATCCTTGCTATTTGACGCGAGAGGGTACGTAACGACAGAACGGGAAGAGACATAACGACAGAATGGGAGGGTGTATATCGACATAATGGGAAGGTACATAACGACAGAATGGGAAGGTACACAACAGCAGACGAGGAAGGTACATAATGGCAAGTCAAACAACGGCAGAATAGGAGGGTACATAAAGGGAGAATATAATAGAGTTTTTCTTTATTCAATTTTATGACTAGATAATTAAACATTCCTGGACGCGCAGTTTTGACACATTGCGTCTAGAGCTAGTTTTGTTTGCGTGTAAAACAACACAATAAATTATCTGCATTATTCTCAGTCAGCATAAGGATTGAACCAAGGTTATAAACCCTCAAGCTTGCTGTTGTGTCGTTCAGAATATATGACTGAGTAGTAAGACACTTTTAGAGTCTCAGAGGCATGTAAATATCTTCAAATGCCTCACGTTCTATCTTACTTAAGTACTTAAGTTTAAGAAAGAGAAACAGAAAATGATTATATAATAATATTATTTTGTTTGTTTTTAACTTGGCGTAAAACTTCACGAGAGCTATATGCGCTATCCGTCATTATTGTATAATTTAGCACTTACAGACTAGACGTACGAAAGCTAATAAAAAATTACTAACCACCAACTCTTGGACTACTCTTTTACCAACGAATAGTAGAATTAGTCGTAACATTATAACGTCCTCACGACTGAAAGAGCGAACACGTTAATTGAAACTGTACTTCAGACTGTTATTTAAACAATATAATCTCACCGTTGGGTATTTTAAAGCTGATGTCATAAGTTTGCTTGAACTCGTAATTCCTCGGTATGGGACCATAATAAAACAGTATATTGAGCAGTTAATGTTACAAAAGCTTCTAAACAAGGGATTAGAAAGAACTTAATTGTGTAAAACTGACGGTTGCAGTGTATATTTATTTATACTTCATTACCCCTACTATGTAGTCGTGACGTCTCCTCAAACTCGTAGCTGAAACTGGATTTTAGATTATGTTCTAGTTTTGGTGAAACAGTTTTAATCACATTTTCCTTAAGTCGTTGTAGTTTCACACAAGAAGAACAGCAAACACGCGTAAGTGAAGCTGTCCACAAAACTTATCGTTTTTTTCAGATTGACTGCTCTATATTAGCTTAAAAAGTTACAATTGCGACATAAATCTCATAATTTCTTTTCAAGCATATTTGTGCTTACGTATTAAAAGTAAAAGAACGCGAAACGCAACAGTTTCCGGCACAAGAAGACAATTCTTTTATCGGCTATAACCGACTAGTTTCGATGACACAGGTACCATCGTCAGGGCGAGTGAATGCAGTATCGTCTTAAATTATATACAACTGTATTACCGAGATAAATTGTCTTTAAATTTTTTATTCTCAAGACATACAAACCAGTTGCGTTTCATGTATCGTTCTGATTGTTTTCCTTCAGAATTGGTTGTAATATTATTTAGTAAACGCCCCCCCTAGCAGCGATGGACAGAGCACAGATAGTCCAAAACCACATTTAGTAAAGTGACGTCCATGTTTAGACATTCATCAATATTTTGTTATTTTATATCCCTCAGACGCATGAGTCGTGCCATTTATGAAATGATATGATTACAAGAACATGAAGTCAAATCGTATCAGAACGGTACAAGACATGTTTACGAAGCAAAACCTAAGTAAACGAAAATCACACTGCGGTAAAGAAAAAAAAATGCACAAATTTTCTGACATATGTAAAACAGTATCTTCTAAAACATTTCTAATGGATATTAATGTTTCTTGACATGTTTCGTATCAGACACTTCGTTATTTTATACTTTTTAATATTGTTCTATTCCTTGAACTGAATCGAACCATGAATTTTCAGAACAAACAGTGCCACATTTGTAGTTTTCTTGGTAAAGATTGGTTTGGTTTGTTTTGAATTTCGCGAAAAATACGAGAGTTATCTTCGCTAGCCGTCCTTAACAGCGTAAGTCCAGAGGGAAGGCAGCTAGTCACCACCCACCGCCAACTCTTGAGCTAATCTTTTATCAATGAATAGTGGAATTGACGGTCACGTTATAGCGCCCCCATAGCTGGTAGGACGAGTATGTTTGGTGCGATGGGGATTTGAATTTTTGACCCTCTGATTACGAGTCGAGTGCCTTGACCACCTGGCCATGCCGGGCCTTCTTGATGAAGAAGAGCTCGAAAAATCTTTCTAATTTTCAAAGTTCTGATTTCTTTACTTCTTTAAACTAGAACACATAATTTCGTGTTCTGGGCTTAGTGGTCCCATTTTAGTACTGTTTGCAGATAACTGTCCCTTTGTTCCATATGACTGAACGCGAATACCTCCGTACAGAAATTTCACGGATGGTTCACACAAAATACGTTGTGCAACGTACTATTACAAGATAATTACTTGCACAACGTGAGACACCCTGTTATGTAAATATCATGTAAATGTTGTCGAGAGTGTTATGTAAATGTTATGTAAACGACAACCATGTCGAGTGTTATGTAAATGTCATGTAAATATCATGCATATGTTATGTAAATATATTGTAATGTCGTATTTGAATTCCCAGATTTATTATTTATAATTCTATATTTATATTATTGTTTCGAAGTTTAAATCGGTGAAATTTAAAATAACATTTTAGAATTAATTAAAATTCATTTAGAAATTTTTAAAACTAAATAGATTGATCACTTGTATTGGCCTGGTGTTTGTACTGTGGAATTCTGGGAAGTTACGCGATATAGTATATAAAAAGACGGCGATGCGAGGGAGATCGTCCACTTTTACTCGGATCAAGAAGTGAATCATCCATTTTATTCGGATCAGGAAGTTTGTCTTGTTTGAGAAAGTTTAAACTGAATTTGTGAATAGAGCTAGATCGACTAAAGCGGTGAACAATTTTATTCCGTCAATCTTTACAATTCAGTCGGATTACGGATTATATCGAAAGTCAATAGGAATTGGACTGTGAACTTTTGTTTGAAATTACCCATTCAAACTTCGAAAATTTCTCCGTGGGACTGAATTCAACGCCTAGATTAGAACTTTGGATTTCGGATTTGGACACTTATCCTGGATCATATTATTAAGCACAGGCCAGTACTTTTTTGTATTGTAAGTTGTTTTGATGGTTGAAACTGGATATCTGTTATTGCCATTAGATAATTTATTTTGTGTCTGTCATATAGGTAGATCATTATAATAAATTATACAAGCTGCTATCTGTGTCTTTCTGTTGCGTTCAGTCCGCAATACATAAAAACGTAACAGAAAATTGGGGGCTCGTCCGGGATTGAACAAACAGTTTAATCGTATTCCAATATTGTATTTATATTCTATACAGATAGACAACTTGTGTATTTAAAATGGCATTCCCACTTGCAGATTTTATTGACAAATTTAATCAGAATCCCTCTTTGGAATTGATCAGTGAATTAAGAAAATCTGAATTGCTTGATGTTGGAAAACATTTCAATTTGGAAGTAAAGCAAGCAATGAAGAAAACAGATATCAAAAGAATTGTTGTTGAACATTTGGTTAACCAAAAAGTTTTACCTCAAAAAGTTGTACAACAATTGCCTGCCTCTCATTTTGACCCAGATTTTGAATTAAAAAGAATAGAAATAGAAATGAAATTTCGTTTAGAAATTGAAACCAAACGTCTTGAGGCAGAACAAGAAAACAAACGCCTTGATGCCAAAATACAAATAGAACGCATTAAAGCTGATAAGAAAATCAGTCTGAGAAGGGCACAGACAGAAGAAAAGGTTGTCCAAATGCAGTTGGAAAATTTTGATGCTTCCAAACAAATTCATTTAGGGCCTCCATTCAATGAGAAGGCTGTGGATAAATATTTTCAACAATTTGAAAAATTGGCTCTTAGGCTAAAATGGCCAACTGTATATTGGACAGTATTACTCCAGAGTGTTCTCAAAGGTAAAGCCCAGGAAGTATTTTCCAAACTCACGGCCGAACAAAGTTATGATTACGAGCACGTCAAAAAATGCGTTTTGAATGCTTATGAATTGGTGCCAGAGGCGTATAGACAAAAATTTCGTGGTTACAAAAAGTTTGACAACCAAACTTATGTCGAATTTGCTCGTAAAAAAGAAACTCTGTTCGACAGGTGGTGTGATTCCAGAGAAATAAAAGATGATTATACAAAACTCAGAGAACTCATGTTAGTCGAAGAATTTAAAAGATGTATTCCCGTAGAGCTCAAAACTTATATTGATGAACAAAAAGCTTCCAAAATTCATGATGCTGCTGTCTTGGCAGACGAGTATGCTTTGACTCACAAAGATTTCTCGTACAAGAGCAAAACAAATCACACAGCGAAGAAACCCAATGACTCATCCAAGCATTATGCAAATGTCAACAAAGACAGAAAAGAACCAACTTCTGATTCTCAAACAAAGACTCCATCTTATTTTCAAAGCTCATCATTCACAAAAAACGTGCTATTCTCATCCAAAACATGTGCTTATTGTCAGAAACCTGGCCATCTGATTTCTGAGTGCTATAAGCTCAAAAACAAGCCATCACCCCATAATTTCATTTTACCCTCGTTGGATACATCATTGGTTCCCAATGATTTTGACCCTGTCCAGTCCAATGTGGATTCCAATATTCTTGATGTACCTGAAGATATTGTTGAGGACAAATTTAAGCCTTTCATTACTGAAGGTTTTGTTTCTTTTGTTGGCGATTCACGTCTATAACCAATTAAAATCCTGCGGGATACTGGAGCTTTTCAGAGTTTGATTTTGGAAAGTGTACTTCCGTTTTCTGAAAAGTCATCCGTTGAGGCCAGTGTGCTCATTTCTGGTGTAGAAGGTGGCGTCGTTTCTATTCCTCTTCATAGATTGGATTTGCATTCGGAATTAGTTTCAGGCCCAGTGACTGTGGGTATTAAATCTTCATTACCTGTTGAAGGTGTGTCTATGCTTTTGGGGAATGATTTGGCTGGTAGTAAGGTGGTACCAGAGGTCCATGTTGTTGAAGCACTTGTTGTTACTCCCAGTACAGAGCAACTCGTTGAAGAGTTTCCTGATATTTTTCCCGCCTGTGCTGTTACTCGTTCTCAAACACGTTCTCAGGAGTCCAAAGAGGATTTACCTTTATCTGATACGTTCATGTCTCGCATCGATGAGATTTCTGACTCAACTTTAAGTTCTGCTGATGACTCCGAGTCATTTTTCAACTCTCTTCATCGTACCAAACTTGTTGAGGAAAAGGACAATGATCCTGAAACTTGTTCTCTTCTACAACTGGCTGTTGATGAAAATGAAATAGGAACTGTCCCTATTTGTTACTACCAGAAGTCAGGTGTGTTAATGAGAAAATACAGACCTCCTGACGTTTCTGCTGATGAAGAGTGGAATGTTATTCACAAAATCGTCATTCCAAAATGCTATCGGAATGATATTCTTAGTCTTGCTCGTGATCATGTGTTGTCAGGACACTTAGGTATAAGAAAGACACTAGATCGTATCCGACGACATTTCTATTGGCCAAAGATGCGCCAAGACGTTGTTGACTATTGTAATACATGCCATTCTTGCCAAATGACTGGAAAACCAAATCAGGGGATTCCCAAAGCACCACTGCAGTTTATTCCTGCCTTTGAAGAACCGTTCTCAAGTGTCATTATCGACTGTGTTGGCCCGATGCCAAAAAGCAAAGCAGGAAATAAACACCTCTTGACGATCATGTGTGCTTCTACACGTTTCCCTGAGGCTATCCCTTTGAAAAAAATCACTGCTCCCAACATTGTCAAGGCTCTTGTCAAATTCTTTACCATGTTCGGGATTCCAAAAGTTGTGCAGTCAGACCAAGGCTCAAATTTAACGTCCAAGATATTTCAACAAGCCATACCTGAACTAAACATCCATAAAGTTTCATCCAGTGTATACCGTCCTGAGTCACAAGGTGTCCATGGGCGTTTCCACCAAATTACTGCCACGAACACTCAAAGGACTGGGATGAGGATGTTCCCTTGTAGTTGTTTGCAGTTCGTGAAGTTAGGCAAGAATCTACTAGATTTAACCCTTTTGAGTTGGTTTAAAAAAACAAAGAAAACAAACAAAAAAAAGATTTTCACAAGTTCAAACTTTTTTTTTACTTTTAAGGGGGAGAGTGTTATGTAAATATCATGTAAATGTTGTCGAGAGTGTTATGTAAATGTTATGTAAACGACAACCATGTCGAGTGTTATGTAAATGTCATGTAAATATCATGCATATGTTATGTAAATATAATGTAATGTCGTATTTGAATTCCCAGATTTATTATTTATAATTCTATATTTATATTATTGTTTCGAGGTTTAAATCGGTGAAATTTAAAATAACATTTTAGAATTAATTAAAATTCATTTAGAAATTTTTAAAACTAAATAGATTGATCACTTGTATTGGCCTGGTGTTTGTATTGTGGAATTCTGGGAAGTTACGCGATATAGTATATAAACAGACGGCGATGCGAGGGAGATCGTCCACTTTTACTCGGATCAAGAAGTGAATCATCCACTTTTACTCGGGTCAAGAAGTGAATCATCCACTTTTACTCGGGTCAAGAAGTGAATCATCCACTTTTACTCGGGTCAAGAAGTGAATCATCCACTTTTACTCGGGTCAAGAAGTAAATCATCCACTTTTACTCGGGTCAAGAAGTGAATCATCCACTTTTACTCGGGTCAAGAAGTAAGTCATCCACTTTTACTCGGGTCAAGAAGTTTGTCTTGTTTGAGAAAGTTTAAACTGAATTTGTGAATAGAGCTAGATCGACTAAAGCGGTGAAAAATTTTATTCCGTCAATCTTTACAATTCAGTCGGATTACGGATTATATCGAAAGTCAATAGGAATTGGACTGTGAACTTTTGTTTGAAATTACCCATTCAAACTTCGAAAATTTCTCCGTGGGACTGAATTCAACGCCTAGATTAGAACTTTGGATTTCGGATTTGGACACTTATCCTGGATCATATTATTAAGCACAGGCCAGTACTTTTTTGTATTGTAAGTTGTTTTGATGGTTGAAACTGGATATCTGTTATTGCCATTAGATAATTTATTTTGTGTCTATCATATAGGTAGATCATTATAATAAATTATACAAGCTGCTATCTGTGTCTTTCTGTTGCGTTCAGTCCGCAATACATAAAAACGTAACACACCCATTAACTTGAAATATATAATTATATATGAACAGGGTCTCACAATTTAAATATGTCACAATATGACACACAGTTTCCATCGTGTAACTCATCCACAGTATGACAATCGTGTGAGTCATCCAACTAGTCCACTGTACGTCTGGTTAATACTTTTACTAAAATTTGAACAACACTTGTCTCTTTGTTTCTAAATTAGCAAAAGCTGCATAATGGGTTATCTTTTCTCTGCCCACCACGGGTTTCGAAATCTGATTTCTAGCCCGCAGATATACCGCTGTGTCAATGAGGCGGGGTATAATAACACTGCACAACAAAGTTTTTGCTTCTTGAACACTGTTGGTGTTCCTTATTGGTATTTGGCTGCTGATCACGAAAATCACATCCAAATTTGCCCATCACGTACCGTTTCATCGAAATCTGCAGTTTTACTAGGACATTGCTACAATGGAAAAACGATATCAAGACAACTGGAATCCGTCAATGCTTGCTGACTACTATTGGACACTGTAACGTGATACACCGGACATTGAACACGAACGAAAATCAGGAGCAAAACACTTTTTAACTATGTTGAACTTAAGAGCGTATTAGAGGCATAAACGTAATTAAATACGTTATTACCAGTAAACAGTTAACTGTCTATTTCTCAGAGTTCCTATGTGATGAAGCAAAACCAAAACTATATTTGTGCATACCCACCAGGTACCTGTCACAATCAGCAAAAACTCTTCAGGAAGCAAAACCTTTCAAAAAAAATTGTTGTACAGTGATATATGAACTAAAATTTCCAAATACAAAGCTTATTCTCAAACTGATTTTACTTAGCAACACATGAGACAAGTCATAAAATAAATATAAGTTTAATTTTTATTTAAATGACACATCACAAATGTAAACTGAGTGACATGCGTTCAATAATTTTCTTTACACAGTTAAACCATAAAACAAAATCAATCAGTTACATAAAACTACAGTTGATAGCGTCATTTGCTTTGCACAAATGTCTTTACATTTTTGTACTATTTTTAACCAAACTTGAGTTTCTATCAGGAACAGAAGTTAATCGAAAACATACCCTAGAAAATAATAACGTAATTTGAGAATACTCGATAGCAGGTTTACCGCCGGGACTGCGGTAAATCTTCGATTTTTACAACGGTAAAATCTGAGGTTCGATTTCCCAAGGTGGCTTTACTATAAGAAAACACACACATTTAACAGAAGTAGACAGGGTAGTCTTCATAACCAAATGATTTGCTATGAGTCGACTTATCTAACAGGTTATTGTATTTTTCACTACATTAATGCGTATTAACAGATGACGTATTTGTATATATCGGAAACATTTTCACTAAGTTTCCAGTCCGGAGTGAAATGGAAGTAGACTGAAACTAAATGGTAGAATATTTCTATAATGTTATATAATTAGTACAAATACTTTAGAACAAAAACACCAATACATCAGCTTTAGTTGTTAGAAAACAGCTCTGAACATTCTAACAATACACATAAATGTGAAAACAGTTACAAATTTGACAATGTTTTAATGACAATATATTTTAGTAGCTCATGAAATTTCAGCAGTTAAAAAAGTTACGATCAAATGTCTTAAATTTCTTTCTTGCACATGTAAAATTGATACTTATTTACATAAATATACTTATGAAGAACGAATTTAACTTCTTTTTGAGTAAGCTGAAGTTTCCTAAAATCGACCATTTCTATTTTACCGTTAACAATTCATTAAACTGAAAACTGTCTTCGTGTTTTCACTCAATCCATAAATCAACATGTTTCAACATGTCCGGACATGAAATATCCAATCTTTTGAGTTTCCTAATACAGAAAACATAGATATAAACCTACATTGGTGTAATAACTTGTTTGTTTCTTTGTTTGTTCAGAATTAAGCACAAAGTTACTCAATGGGTTATCTGTTCTCTGCCCACCTCGGGTATCGAAACCCGGTTTTTAGTGTGCAAGTCCGCAGACATACCACTGTGTCACTGGGGTGCTGGTGTAATAACATTGACAAATTTATATTAAAAAACCATTTAAACATATACAAATAAATGGCAACTTTTTCTGCTAATATCCAAGTAATTTCAATGTCCATGAAATAAAATTATCACTGAAGTTAACTACTGGGTTTGAAAACAAAACCCTCTCACTTGTAAATTCTTGGTCAGAGTACAGTTATTATACTGAAAGTCTTAAGGCAATACACATCTGATCTTCTAGTTTAACATTATAACTTAGATTGTCAGTTAAACTAAAAACAAGTCAGATCAGAGTAACGTATCTTAACTTAAAACATGAAAACAGCTTAATGAGTTATTTAAGAGAAGTGTTAAGCCTGCTTACTCTACTACAAGTATTACACGTTTACATTTTCAGTTGATTATTTTCTTCTGACTTTATACATGAGCTAATGGCAAAGATAAATATTAAAAGTTTCACTGGTTTCAGGTGAATAATATTTGTATTAATTTTATGCTCCCCGTTGCTTACATTTCGTAAAAAAGCGCTATAAAAGAGATTCCTTTGTGAAATAAGTAATGTTAGTGTTAATAGCTTTTGAATATCAAGGATTCTCTCCATTATAATATCAGTTTCTTTATTTTTACTTTAGTTACGGCTTGGCTTGCAACTGTTTTCATGTAATTTGTTTGTTCATTCAATTTTTATTTTATTTTCTACGTTCGTTAGGTAATGGAATTGTAAAATCTCAACATATAAAATGTTTTGTAAAATGACTCCACACTGCTCAACAGATTGAAACAAGACATTATTGTAAATTAAAAAACGGAGAAAAATTAAATATCTAACTATTAAAATATGAAACGTGTTTACAACTGAAACAACAATTTACAATTAAACATTATAATTTTCACGTGATGGAAGACACGTCACTTCTTGTTACACTGTCGTTCGTCTTTTTCTGGGTCTAAATCTGCCTTTTCTTGTGCTGTGTGAAAAATATATAAAAGTTCTGTTTCTAACATTCTTGCGTGAAAAATATCGCATCAAGTGAACATAACTAGTAAATCTGTAAAATAAATTATAAGTTTAGAAAACATGATCAGTAATACTGCTTTACTCACACAGATGACGCTAAAGTATTAACGCTCGTTATAAACGTTTGTTTGTTTTTGAAAATCGCACGAAGAAGCTACACGAGTACTCTATGCGCTAGTCGTCCCTCATTTAGCAGTGTAAGACAAGAAGGAAGGCAAGTAGTCATCACCACTCACCACCAACTTTTGAGTTATTCTTTTACCAACGAATAGTGGGATTGACTGTAACGTTATAACGCTCCAACGGCTAAAAGAAAGAGCGTGTTTGGTGTGTCGGGGGATTCGAACCTACGATTCTCGAATTACGAATTGAGCGCCCTAATCACCTGGCCATGCTGAGCCGGTTATAAAAGTTTTTTGTTTTTCTTTTAATGTGGAGTTTTTAAGCAAAGAGCTACAGAATGGGTAATTTGCATTCTGTACTCCACAAGGCTTGAGACTCGGATTTTCGAATTGTATGAGCCGACAAAGATACATTAAATGTTCATTATCATATATATATATGTATGTGTGTGTGTGTGTGTAATGATTTATCTTCATTAATTAGACTAATTATCAATTAACTGTTTCACTTTTGTAAAATTTCTCAGCTGTACAGGGAATATATTTAATCATATCTGAATATTGATTAGTGTCTTGAATTAAGGCTGCCGGTTAAAACCGATTAAATCACAAGGTGTCGAGCCCCGGGTGCTGCTGACGTTATCGGCTACCCTCGTGGTGCGTATCAGTACCAGCTGTGATCAAGACTTCATTCGCTCATTCATTATTTGATTTTCGAGGATATATTTACTCGTAAAGGAACGTCTTGATAGATTGTAATCATGTTCTGTTATGGTCTGTCATGCTCAGAGTTTCGGTGTTTGTGAATAAATGCTTGAAACACGTGTAGCTAGTGAAATGCAATGTAAAAGGATTTGGAATTTCATCAAAAGATCGTAATGGAAAACAGAACAAATTGTCATAAACTACTTCGTTATTATTCCAAACCACTAAACACTTATTTCATTTTTCCAAAGTTACTGCTCGAACATTTGCTAATTATTGTGGTTGTTCGTATTTTAGCCATTGCAACAAACAGCCATAGAGCACTTTAACTTTAGTGGTCCAAACAAACATTTTGTTTTTAACTTTTATTTCGTTCTTGTCTTTTTTTCTTTTTGTGCCGCATTCTAGTAATAACTAAGTTTTATGTTTTTACCATCGTACGTGTTTGTTTGTGTGTTCACCAGCTAGATTTCTGAAGATAGATTTGGACAATGACCCAACTTAAAAATAACTAGTTTAAAGAGAGTCAAGTACACGACGAGGTCGCGAAACTCCAAAGCATCCTTATCTATTAACATATGGACCGATTTTTCACGCTATTTTAACTCTGTATCTCAGGAAAGTTGAAACGTTGTTCTCTACTTTATTAGTAAAAGTGTTCAGACCCATACCAGCCGTTCTGAGGTACTAATTCGAGACATCTTTATGAAATGTTTTGCTTAAAATTGATTTCATCATCATCGAGTGTTGTTAAAATAAAAGTTTTCTGTTTTACCACGTGTATAAAACATTATTGATGGAGTTCAGAAAGAAATACTGCAGGCAGTTCTCCAAAATACCCAGTTCTAGTTTCTAATAGTTGGCTGAGAAAGCACTTTGTGTTTGTATCATACCAGGTAAGGAAATAGCGATTTATAAGCGTTAATTAAAAGTCTTACTGATGGTGGAACATACCACATACATTATATTCCACCATTAATATAACATTTTCTTATCCAATTTAAAAATTGTTAATTACTTCCTTATTATTATGGTTTCTAATTGTTTTAAAAATTATCGTAATCGTAATTCATATTTAGATAATTATAGCAAAAACAACATCTGATAAATTGGCAACTTACTTATTATGTTGCTGAGTCTTATGATCAATTTCATGATTTAATTAGCAAAAATGCTTGTGACCAAAGACGTGTTTCTTTGTTAAGTCTGTTAACACGTATTTTCTAACCAAATATTAAAAATTACAATGTTTCATCATATTATTCTGTTTTTGCACGAGGAATATAACGAGTATAAAAATACACCACAATATAACCAACAATGATTTTTAAACATTTGTTCTTAATTAAAAAAACAATTTCCTAGTAAGAGATGCACCGTATTATTTCAAGTACATGTTGTGTACAACAATGTCAACAAACCTCGAGACAATAACCCAACAGAACGACTATATCAATTTATTATATTTCAGATTTTGAAAATGAAATGTTAACAGTAAACTGCAAAAATCAGATTAATTTAAAAATAAACAATGTTCGCATAAAAATCTACAATATGAATATTATTTATCTTCATCAATCTCGAGCAGCGTAAATAATGCCAATAAATTCATCATAATTCAAAATTGCATATATTGTCAACTGTTTTTAAAAGTCTCTTAAATAACTAGCCACCTTTCTTGTATATTGTGTGAATACTGCTTTGTGTAAATATGTTTATTTGAATTATTTTTTTTTGTTATATACAGTGTGAATACTGTTTTGCTTACTTGTTTTTTAATTCATTAGAGTTATTTATCATTGTGTATATGGCGTGAATACCACCTTATGCACGTATGTTCATATTTTCTGAGTTATTGTCTTCTATCACTAATCGTGTTTGAATATTCATATATATTGAAAATGTTTTGTCAGTGTTTGCTCACACTGGTCACTCTTTTCAGTTTGTTATGTAATAAATAATTATAGATGTATTCACATTATGGGCATTTCTTATTAAAACGCATTTGTAGTAACTCTTTATGAAGTGCGTCGCACACATGGATCATCGCTTCTTTAAAATGCAAAATTGGTATCGACTTTGAAATCTATAAATATTTATTTACGCAAATTAATCAGTATTTTAGCAGCTACCTATAGCGTTATATTCTTATTAGCTGTGTTAAAGTAAGTAACCCAGGCGAGCAACAATAGAGCTCGAATTTAAATGAATTAATTCAGACGTTTGTGTGGGAATATCGGTTCCCATTATTGACAAGTGGTATTGGTAACTTATACATAATTTGTTGTTGTTGTTACAAACAGGATCCTTTAATCGGTTTTCTTTAGGTAATTCGTCTACCCCAAACGGAATCACCAGGTAAAAAAGGATTAACGTAAGCTTTTAATACGTAATATTCATAAAACCTGATCCATTAATAGTAACTGTACATCTGTTTGTTCTGTTTTTTTCCGATAACACTGTAAATGCTGTAAATATGAGTTCGGAAATTTTAACGTAATACGTACTTGAATGAGCGTAAAAACTGATTTAAATAATTAAATAATGATTTCATAATTTCAATTAATATTTCACGATATTTAATCATTCAGTTCTTATCACAAGATATTATTTAGCGACAACTTTGAATTACTCAAATATCATTTTAAATATATATTCTACATGAATATATATAGATATATGTAAGATATATTCACATTTATATGGTGAGTTGTGATCCATGTGTTAGTGTGTCCCTACTGTGAATCCTAAAATTCATGGTTTGCATCTCATTGCCACAAAAAAGTGCTCTAGATTTGGTGAACGTGGATGAGTCATAAGAGTGACAGTAGATTAAAATATCATAAGAGATGGAGCTTGGATTATCTTGGTTAGCTGTCTTCCCGCAATCTATGAATTCTAAATTAGGGACAGCTATTCACAGTTAGAACATGGCATGGCTCGGTGGATAGAACGTTTCACTTCTAATCTGATCCCTCTCCATTAGCACAGCAATATGTATTGTAATGGAACTACTGATATATATTTAGTTTAATATCGATGTTACTTTAAGTTAAATATACTCTTCAATAAAAAAAGAAACGCAAAAGGCAAAATTTGAGACAAATTGTTAACAAGTTTATTCCGGGTAGTTCTGTATGAAACGTGTGAAACTTTGCACATTCACTGCTGAACATCCAAAGTCTGCAAAGGCGAAGTCCACGCTCACTAGTTAAAGTTTACCGTCACTCATCGTCAATAACGAGTATGCCCCCCGCAAACTTCAATAACTGCTTGGCATCTCCTGCCCATGGAAGCGATGAGATGACGAATCACATCCTGTAGAATGGCTGTCCACTCAGCCTGCAAAGCTGCTGCAAGCTGAGGTAGAGTTTGCGTTGAGGTGTTCGCTGTCGCAGACGTCGGTCCAACTCGTCCCAAAGATGTTTGATGGGGTTTAAATCTGGTAATCTGGAGGGCCAGGGAAGGACATTGATGTTCTGGTGTCTCAAGAACACAGTGGTGAGTCGGGCTGTGTGAGGACGGGCGTTGTCATGTTGAAAAACGTTGTTAACGTTCACCATGATGGGTTGCACATGGGGCCTAAGAATCTCGTCGAGGGTTGCGTACGATCTAATCGGAAATCCTACGCAGCCCTGGTATGGTTGAAGCAGTAGACGTCGCAGTGGAAGTCCTATTCCGAAGGTGACGTACCGGATGTAGCGATCTTGTGCGGGCGTGGTCATACGCGGTTTGCCAGATCGTGGTCGGTCACGAGTTGATTCATGTTGTTGGTAACGATTCCATAGCCTTGTCATGGTGCTTGGGTGGACATTCACAGCTTTGGCAACATCTGATCTAGATTCGCCTACTTCCACGCGACCAATGGTGTTGTTGCGTTGTGCTTCAGTCAGTCTTGGCGTAATTTTATTGCGTGTCGGTGGCTTAATACTGAGCTATGTAAACCGAGAACCCGCCACTTTTATAGGGATTTTGCACGTGTTGCACTTGCAGAACATGCAGATCTCTCAAACAAATTCATTGGACACGAATGCGTTTTGGCGAAAAATCCGATGTTTTCCCCCGATTTGAAAGTGCACATCTTGTATTGTCATTTTGGTCTAACAATCAGTGCCGTACACGTGTAACATCACATACACTGAGCTTTTAACGTTATTACTTATATTTCTCTTTAAAATAAAAAATATCCATTTTGCGTTTCTTTTTTGAAGAGAATATATATATATTTAAAAATATATATGAAATACATTGTATATTGTGAAAGGCCTGTCTACTCTCTAAATTTATAGAGATTTTCGAACTTAATAGTAAACAATGTATGATATGTGTGTAAAATATCATACCAGAATTGTTCTCTTAGATTAAATTTCTAGACAAAGCAGCCATGATGTCAGAGTGTTGAAATTATAGTTCGATATCAGATAAACAGTTATAATGTCATAGTGTTGAATTTCTAGTTTGATACAAGACAAACGATCTTACTGAATGATTACGTAATAGTAACAAATATTAGAGAACGTGTTTCTAGGTAGACATGACTCATACAATGCATGTTTCTACATGAACGTAATTAATGATAAATTAATAATATCATTTATAATTAAATCATCCCAAAAAGAATGTTTAATGTTAATTCGTTAGTTAATTAATTTGTCCTAAAAAGACATTACAGTTCCTTAACACTGATTACTCCTACAACAACACCATAATTAAAACTTACTCAATCAAGTAATTAGAGATTTTCAGTACTAATTATCACATTTCCTGTCCTAAAAATATATTTTGCTAAATATTACACAGGTTTAAATTGCCCTAAAAAGGCAGTATTGTTTGTTTGTTTTTTAATTTCGCACAAAGCTACTCGAAAGCTATCTGTGCTATCCGTCCAGAATTTAGCAGTGTAAGACCAGAGGGAAGGCAGCTAGTCATCACCACCCATCTCCAACTCTTGGGGTACTCTTTTACCAACGAATAGTGGGATTGATCGTTACTTTATAACGTCCCTATGGCTGAAAGGGCGACCATGTTTGGCGCGACGGGGATGCGAACCCGCGACCCCCAGATTACGAGTCACACGCCTTAACGCGCTTGGACATGCCGGGCCTGAAAGGGCAGTACCCCACAATGATTACAACTTAACTTATTTAGCTTTATGCAACAATTTACATCGTTAATAAAACGTTTACTATGTAATAAAACTTTTACTAATTTGACTTTATGCAACAAAATAATTTACAAGCTACTTTATCTCGTGTTTTACGAGGGTTAACTTACACATATCTATATATATATTAAATTACTATTATTTTAAGAACTTTCCATAGGATTTTAAGAAATATACTGTGACAGTACTTTTACAATTCATCAATATCTAGATTTAACTATGTTAAAATCATTATTTTGCATATGTTAACATCTGTACTAAAATAATAAATCACTGACTTACTGTATTTGTCCATTTTTGAAACAGCTGTCGACCACTGGTGAACGTACACAAAACTTGTGAAAGTGTGGAATACATTTCTAAGCTGTTTACAGTTTCTTTCAGACATCGGATACTTAAAGCTTTACAAATCGGACGTAATAAGTAATCGTTCTACAAGTAAATCTAATAAATAAACAACTTACCGATTACTGATATTTCAAACATTACAACTTTCACAAAGGCCACTATCATGAAATGCACATTCAAATTTCCACATGTGGTCTCTGTTATAAGTTCGTGAAACTAACGAAACAGTATATGATGTCAAACTATAGTATGCATATAAACAGCTATTTTGACAACACGTGATTAAATGTAAAGCTTTCATCTACAACACCTTGGAGAACTTTGCATCACCAACACACTGTTTATCAATAGGAATTATTGAAAAGTCAGTTCTAAACTGACCAAGTCTATGTCTTTTGTGAAGTTATTACTGTATTCCAGTGTAGAAATAGAGCAAAGTTGAATAAAAACACTCCAGTCCAAAGTAAAACATGACAGTACGAAGTTGTTGTTGTTTTCATATTCAAGGCTACTGACAGACTTGATCCTTACAATTAGAAGGAAAAAGTACATTTTACAAGTTAACTGGCCCTTGGACCAAGAGATTAAATGTTTGATAACAATTCAGTTTTGGTAATAAAAAACATCAGTTGCCACATTAATTTTGTAACGAAAACTCACTTAACACAAGTAACCAAAGTTTTCTTGGGATGAATTTAAACAGTGAATCTCAGACTTTAGCGTTGGTGTACATAACAAAACTAAACAAGATTTTCATCAAGAAGGACATAATCGTGTGATCACTGTTTCATGTTTTAATAATATCACATGTGTATCATGTGAGTATTGATTTGATTTGAATAATTCTGATGTGTTATCTGACAAGATTATATTTGTTTTATCAAATTTATGTAGAACCTGTACAGATTTCTCATTTAAATATCTACTTCAAAACTATATTTCATAATGAGAGTAACTGAATAACTAGATTAAAACAAAGTTTGTTGATATATATGATGAATAAGTGTAGCTTAATTTACAGCTAATGAAAGAACTGTGTGAAATCGACGACCTTACTTAAACACATTATTCTTGTAACACAGCGTGGAAAAGAGTGAATAAATTTATTATTCAGTCGATAATTGAGTCATACTTACCAACGAAACTTTGTGAGATGTTATAGTTTGTTTGTTTTGAATTTCGCGCAAAGCTACTCGAAGGCTATCTGCGCTATCCGTTCCTAATTTAACTGTGTAAGACTAAAGGGAATGCAGCTAGTCATCACCACCCACCGAGAACTCTTGGACTATTGTTTTTACTAGCGAATAGTGGGATTGACCATCACATTATAACGCCCTCAAGGATGAAAGGACGGACATGTTTGGTGCGACCGGGTTTCGATCCCGCGAACCTCGAATTACGAGGTCCAACGCCTGAACACACTTGGCCATGCCGGGCCGAGAGATATTATAGTGAAAGACACTAATCGAGAGTTACAAACATCATATCTTTGAAGAGATAACAGACAAGATATGTAAAGTAACAACGATAGCAATAAAAAAGTTCTTGACAAAATATTTCATTTGTCGTTTTTTGGGATATATAATATTGTCTTTCACGTTTTATACGTTCAACTTGATCATACAGACACGTTATCATATATATTTGTTCAAGTTGATAATCTCAGACAGATGAAATGCTAAACGAAACATTTAAAATATAAATTGTGTGACCTCCCGTTATAGGCATGATTATTTTTATATATATATTTATAACACAGATCGAAGGAGCTCTATTGAGTACAACAAGTTTTTATACACAACGGAAAAAATGAACCAAAAATTCTATTTCAGTATTTTTCAAGTTTCTTACAATAAAAGACGAGATGTTGACAGCATAATAATAACCTTTGATATTCACAAAACTTAAATACATATAGATTAAATTAATCTTCGTGCAAATGATTATACAATTCGTGTTATACTTTTGTTGTCATGAGAAAATTTACGAAACTTCACTTTAGTAATATCCTAAAGTGAAACTTATCTGAGTTTTATATTAAAGAAATAAAAGACAACAAGAAGGTAAATATTTTAACAATAGCTTTTTGATCATTGTTTGCTTTTTACAGTAAACTGGTGTACGTATTGTCACTACAGTGTTATTTCTGCTGATAAAAAGTACGGAATGAATGTTTCTGTTGTAAACAAATATTGAGATAAAAGAAGTTCCCCTCGTACAGAACTACAAACAATCTATAACTCTATCATTGATAAAGGACCTAATGACAACATTTGCGTTCGTATTGTCAGCTAGAAATGTTATACCTAAAACTAAAAATATAACTACATCTTCTACATTAACAATACTAATTTAACACGTACATTTCAGGTCAGCTAAGAATGTGTTATTTAATGTTTTAGAACGCTACTATAATGAATTAACAGATATTTATTCACGACGATTTAAACCTATAGTTATATATTGTATGCGTCAAACTGAATAAGATATAACCCTTTTAGGAACAGGAACTGTAATATTTTAGAGCTGGAAATATTTAGTAACTTCAGTGAGTAGGTTTTAATTATCGTATTGTTCCTGTATCACTAATTAAAAATGTAATATACTTTCAGGACAGTTTAATTATAAATGATTCAGGGAATTAGTACTGACAATGTTTGAACTGTAAGATTTAATTATTGTATCGTCCCTTTGAGCACAAATTAATTATTGATGAATTAGTATTAATCATCCTTTTTAGGATAATTTAATTAAAAGTCATTTAATTAATTAATGATTAATTGTAAGTTGCACAGTCGTCATTGCGAATAACTTCAAACATTTGCTTTGGCATAGTTAACATGAGCGTTTGCAGAAAGCTGACTGGAATGTTATTCCAAGTGGTAAAGATAGCTTCACGAAGATCATGTACTGTTTGGAATTGGCGTCAACATTTTTATAGATTTCCCTTGCCATCCACCCTCAAACATTTTCAATGGGGCTTAGTTTGGGCGAACACGCTGGAGGGCTCAAAAGAATCACGTTATTCGCCATGAAAAAGTCCTTTGTTCTGCGGGCATTGTGGATTGCAGTGTTGTCCTGCTGAAAGATCTAGTCATTTCCACAGAAGCGAGGGCCTTCAGTCAATAAGGATGCTCTCTTGAACATGCCAATGCAGCCAGCTGCTGTTTGACGCTGTATAACCTAAAGATTAATTGTTCCATGGAAGGAGAAAGCATCAGAGATCATGATAGAACCTCCTCCACTGCGTCGTGTAGAAAGTGTCTCCAGTGGGATATCCTTATTGTGCCAGTGCCAGTAACGTTGGAAGCCATCTGGACATCACGTTAATTTTTTTCTCACCAGAGAACAAAACCTTCTTCCACTTTTCTACGTCCGATTTTTGGTGCTTCTCAGCAAAGTTTAACTGAGCTGTTTCGTGGTGTGGAAGATGTGGTCTTTGAAGATGTTTACGATTTTTAAAGCGTTTTTCTCGTAAATGCCGTCTTATTGTTCTTGAGCTGCATTCTGCGTCCGTAAGGGCCTTAATCTGATTCGACGATTGGCTGGTGTCTTGGCGGACAATCCGTCGAATCCTCCTGGTCAATGCCGGCGAAATTTTCTTGGGCCGACCACTTGAAATTCTCGTTTCTTATCCCTCAAGGTTTTTAAGAAATTTGTAACAGCAGTTTTACTTCGCCCAATCTCACCAGCGATGGTACGTTGAGAGAGACTTTGTTTTTGTAGCTCGACAATTCTGCCACGTTCAAACTCTGTCAACTTTTTGGCCTTTGCCATGTTTCTACCCAATGTAAAACTGGAGATGTCAGTGGGAGATGTTGACAAAGCTAATGCTTGAACACAAATGACAAAATTTCGTTACGTGTTTACCGATTAACGCTTCGTTTCAGTATAGTCTTAAGCTTTTGACCAGCTAGTATTTAGGCTCATTTCATAATGTTCAAATTTTCCCTGTTAAATACTAAAAAAGTTTTTTTATTTTCCCTTTTCTTATTTTCATCCTTCGAAGCTATACTCAAATAAGTGGTTGACTCTAACAACGCAAAATGCATATTTTTTCTTTATGTTCATTGGCTTTAAGATTTTGGCAAGCAATGTATGTTCTGTTATTTGGACAATATTTTGAGCAAATATATTTAGTTTTATCAACTTAGCCGTAAATGCATATTTTACTTAAATATGTAAAAATTTACTTTTTATTAAACTTATTTGCAGTTAAACACAAAATTGCACAATATGGTGTCTGTTCTATGTCCACCCCAGGTACCGCAAGCTGACTTCTATCGTTGTAAGTCCACAAATGTACCGCTGTGCCAGTAGAGGGCTATTAAATTTAATATCTTAATTTAGAAGAAAGCACATAATCTGTACAAAATATAAATTATTAACAATTTCGAAATCACTATGGAGAAACAGAACAAAATGTAATATTAAGGGAAAATGCACTTTTTCATAGATTATCAGAAATTATTTCATTCCAAGTGTCTTGATAAACGATTACAAAATTATACTATTTAAAAAAATGTACGTGTGTTTTTCTTATAGCAAAACCTGCTAAATCCAACGAGAGGAATCGAGCATCTGATTTTAGGGTTGTAAATCCGTAGGCTTCCCGCTATACCAGAGGATAATTTTAAGAAAAGAATGAAACTGTTTTCACTTGAGAAGAATTGTTCAAAGTTTGTGTTCTTTTTCTAATCTATAGGCCCCCCAGTGGCTCAGCGGTATGTCTGCGGACTTACACGCTAAAATCCGGGTTTCGATACCCGTGGTGGGCAGAGCACAGATAGCCCTTTGTGTTGCTTTGTGCTTAATTCAAAACAACAACAACTTCTAATCTATAGAAGCAACAGCACCCTCTGTGTAAAACAAACAGAATGTATTCGTGTGTTTAAAGTTTGTGTTTCTTTTCTAATCTATAAAAGCAACAGCACCCTCTGTGTAAAACACACATAATATATTCGCCAAAATCTGCCAATTACAACTTTTTATAAAAAAAATTTCATTTTTTAAACTGTCCACTTACAAATCATTGTTATGTACATATATTTAATAAAATGTGTCATTTGTTTGTTTTTAAAATGTTTTCCCAAAGCTGTGCAGGGGCTATATATGCACAGACATTATCAGTTTCAGACGTATAGACCATAGGGTAAGCAACAGTTTATAAAAATCTAACTCTTTAGTATTCTAATCAAGTAACGGAATTTCACTATCTCTCTAATACCCGATCTACCGAGCTCTGTTTTTGACCGACGGAACGCGAGTCGTGAATCTTTGGTTCAGGTAACTGAACACGAAGCCAAGAAGTAAAATCGTTTATAATAATTAACAAAAAGAGCAAAAGCATTCACACTATTCCTAATCTTCGGTGGAGAAAACTAGTCTGCCGTGGAATGTCACGTAGACGTACACCACGTTATAAACTTATGTCCACTATTCACTATTCAGACCTGAATTTTACGTTCACAAGACAATTAGTTGGTTGCTGATGTCGTAAGCTATCTGGATAAAATGAAAGTTTGATTCAATCTTAGGAAATATACAAGCACAGAAAAGTCTATTATTTATTGAAGAAGCTGGAGAAACATTTATTTATGTATATATTTAAGTATTTTTTCTTTTTTAATTTATAAATTTCCTTTTAATAAATCATATTAAAGAGTAAACGTAAATGATTTAGAACATTAATATTTGAAATATTAAACAACTGTACCAAAATTTTTAGTTTCATTTCAGAAACTTCAGGAAACTGTATTTGAAACTTTTGTCAAAATATTAGTTTATTGTAGCAATGTAGGGAAACAAAAATATTATCGTAAGTTACAATTAAGATTCCAAATGTAAGAAAACTATCAACATTAGACAGTCATAAAAAAACAAAGCCGTGAGGGCGTTATAATGTTACGATCAATCCCACTATTGGTTGGTAAAAAAGTGTCCCAACAGTTGGCGGTGGGTAGTGTTGAATAGCTGTCTTCCCTCTAGTCTTACACTTCTAAATTAGGGACGGCTAGCACAGATAGCCCTTTGAGTAGCTTTGTGCGAAATTCCAAAACAAACCTTATCTTGACATATTTTGGCTTCAAAACAACAAACATTTGACATACAATATAAAACCTGTAAACCTAATTTCGCAGTGACATATTAATATTGGTTTCAGATTAGACGAATCAACTTAAGACTGTATGATAACTTCAGTTTGGTTAAAAATGTCCGTTAAAACAAAATTACCGTTCATAAGGTCAGTGATATATATTCACTGTTAACCTTCAATTTAATTAACCATTTACCTTGGGATTTTTTATTTTTTTAAAGTATGTTAAAGCCAAATAAAATATATATATGCTCTAGGCAGTTTTTAGTTCATAAAAGAAATCGTCGGTCACATTTAACGTTCATTATTATAAGTTAAACAACTAATTGTGAATTTTTTCAGTACTTGAAAAATAAGTTTTAGTATTTTTATTTGTTATAGTCTGCTAAAGAATTTAGCCCCCCCCCCCCAAGAAAAACTCCGGAAAGATAAACGATGTAGCTTAATTATTCTAACTTTTTACTTTAAACATTATTAAGACACTGAGCTAATACTTCGAGGGACTCGTTCTCAGTATTTCACAGTCATGAAAAAGTAGCTCGTGTTCTACATAGCTATTAAACTACAGAATAAAACAAACATCTAAGTCAGTTTTTAACACCGACGCTGTGCAATGAGTCTAAATAATGAAACCACCAATTTCACTGCCTTGCATGAGACGGGTTTCAGAATTAATCTAAATCTTGTGAACCTGTGTCTACGACCGCTTATATTCTTTCTTTGGCAGGAGTAACTGTGTTTTTCCCTTTCACACAGTCGACTTAAGAACTTACTAACTGGATTACATTCCTAACCGCTCGATAGGAAGGCGCTTATTTGCAACACTAGTAGCATCTTCCAACCGTATACCATACGTCGCCAAGCATGCGCAGTCGACATCTTACCTTTCGCGTGCAGAGATCTCAAGCAGTTTAAATTACATTTGCAGCGTTTCGACGATGGAGAAGAGCGAAACCTTAGTGGCATGACGGTTGAGTGGTAAATCTATAAGCTCCTAAGCAATTTCAAAGTAATCCATTTGTATCGTATTTGGAAACAAGGTACTCTGCATCGAGGTGTTGCTGTGGGCTTACTACATACCGACATGAAAGAGCATATTAATAGCATACAGGTCTTCATTACAATAAACTGTGACTCGTTCCGCAAGTCAGGTTAGCTAACTAAGGTTTCAAAGATGAAGAAAATTTGGGTGGACCCTTCAGTCATTCTGTTCACTTTAATCTTGCTAAGTCTTCTCCCAGGTAAGTTTTAAATTCTACCTCAGTGTTTGATAAGCATTCTGTTCATATCGGAGTCTTTGTGTTCTAAACTCTGTCATGACAATAAAATATCTAGACACTTCATTCGAGGGAGGAAACAAACTAAATGACACAGAATAAAGAAATATTCTTTTAAATAATAATCATAAAGGTATTCTATAACATCTAAAGTGTTAGATGGCGCACGAGAAGAAATATGAGATACATCTATTTAAACTGGTTTACTTTGCCTTTGTTTCAAAGAATAAAATATAATACAAAGTTCCTGAAAAACAAGTAAGTGTTAAATTTCATATTGAGTATATTTACTTCAATTGCACAACAAATTAAAAAACGGGTAATAAGATAAATACATATTTGTAAAAAGAATTTTAATTATTTTTATATTCGTTCAGCAGGGAAAAAGGAAGTGCGATTTCTAACCTAATCAAAACAAATAGTTCTTAATTTTAAATTCTTTTACACAACTTTTTATCTTTATTTACAGTCGTGTGTAGCCTAGTGATTAACTGGGTTTGTATACCCAAATGTCCATGGTTGGGGACCCGTTGTCGCAATTAGAAAATTGCGTCTGCACTTTGAGATCGAGGGTGCGTTATAAAGGTGTCAGCCAAATCCTGTCATTTAATTCTAAGAGCTCAAGAATTGGCGGTGGGTGTTCTTAATTAGCTGCCTTTTCTTTAGCTTACCCCTGCAAAAATTAACAGATAACTTTATACTTTTAACTGAAGCATATATTATTTTGATAAACATGAATCAGGCTGATTGGCAGATTGTGCAGTGAAATGTGTGACAGATACACAATTTAATGTTGTGTTGAACAAAGAGTGTTATTTTATAGTGGATTTAGATAGTGTGTTTAACGTGTTGATCAAGTCTTCTGTTAACCTATCATGATTTATTAAGGACATTTTGATATCGTTGTTGGGTGTCGTATCAAAATAAAGACAGGGAGAATATATAAAAAACAGCCTAGAAAATGCATGTGTGCTCTCATTATTTGTAGCACATTCTATGTGTAGTGATTCAAACGTGATGCCTTAACACATGAAAATCATTTAATCATTTCATATTTTTCAGAAGGAATTTCTTCGATCAAATGGAAAATCAAAACTGGTTACTCTGTTCAAAACGAAATTAATCAGAAATACACAAAATACATCATTATTTAGCTTAGCACAAAGCTACATAATAGACTATTTACTCTTTGTCCTCCATAGGCTTCGAACCAGACTGTAGAGTTATAAAACCGTAAACTTACAAAGTCACTGCTGATCATCTCGAATGGACTCTTTATATGTATGTACATATATATATATATATATACATGTTACGAATACCTTTAAATGTAGTTTTTTCACAATAAAGTAACACAACTGATTATACCAATAATTAAACCTTGAGGATATTCTTATAGAATGTTATCGATACAAAATTTATATGTATATATATTTATATACATACTAGCTGAGGTACCAATCCTCTGTCCTGGTTATGAACTTAAAAACGTAGAGGTAGATGCACTGCTAAGTCATATAGAAATCCTTACTTTCATGCAATTTATTTATAACATAATGTGTTATTACAGCATTCATTATTACCTAACCAAAGGTGTTGTACAAGCTTTAAGAACTCATTACGTATATGGTTAAAACATGGTATACAGTGTGTGATAGTCAGGGTGACTTTCTAGGAAGTAATGGTAGGGTGATTTCAACACCTATCTCTTGATGTCCTTCAACACTCTTTCACGTTATTAATTAACTGACGATCATTGGCCGCAGAAGTGTTTTATAGGAGAAAGTTGTAAGGTCATGGGCTAAAGTAGGAAGTGGGTGTAGTTCAAGAAGCGTCTCTTGGTAACAGCGTTATGGTGGCTGTTGTCGTATCAATTACATCTGAGTTTAGGTATTATTACAATAGTAGCAGACTTTTTGTTTTCAGAGCATTCCTCCATAGAGAGTGCAAGCACAATCTCTGAGATACACAGGCCGTTTCTATATCCACCCTCCACGCTGTGTTTATGTTGTATTACAGAAAATTTAATGTGTGTGCGTTTTCTGATGTGTCAATCAAGAGGAATCGAACCTATGATTTTAGCATTGTAAATCTGAAGACTCACCGTTCCCAGTTAACGCTAACATACAGCAAACACAGTAAATTCTCAATAATATCTATAATGGGGTGGAGGTTTGTAATCTCCCAGTAAACTATCATCCCCCAAAGTTTGATGATTGCCTTAGTGACCTAGGACTAGTTAGATAAGGGACAAGCGAGCAAATGCGGAGATTTTTCTTCTTTCTGTATGTTTACACATACATATATATACGTTTCTAATATGAAGACGTGGCGCCATCTATAAATGTAGCTAACACAAACTTACGTCAAAGACAATATGCCCGATATGGCCAAATGGTTAGGGAACTCGACTCGCAGTCTGCGGATCTCAGGTTTGAATCCTCGTCACACCAAACTTGCTCGCTCTTTCAGCCATGTGGCTATTACAAAGTGACGGTCAATCCTACTATTTTTTGATAAAAGAGTTAGCGTTGGGTGGTGATGACTATCTGCCTTCCTATAATCTTACACTGCTAAATTAGGAACAACAATTACAGATGACGTTCGTGTAGCTTTACTCGAGATTCAAAAACAAACAAAACAAAGATAATAAATATTTAACAACAGCAATAACGGGGGCGAAAAGGCTGTGAGCTCCCATTAACATTCTCCTTGTTCAAGACTAGACTAAGATTAATCTAGTTAGATAAACAGACAGACAAAGATTTTTGTGCCTTATATATATATGTATGTATGTATATTGGGAGAGAGAGAACGAAAATAGTTGAAATATGCGTTTCCTTGTGATAAAAGTTTTAAACTAATATTTTACTTGTAATTTTAATTGTATACGAATAAAAATCATGGTAATATAACTATAAAAATAATAGAGGGAATTAATAATACCTAGTAATTCGTTATAGCAGATAAAGAGCGTATAATGATAAAACGCCCAATTACTTATTTCAGTTGATGGCATATTTTATACCCAAATAGGATGTACATAATTAGGCAAATAATGAAAACGATAGTCATATTTCATTGATTTTATCATTTTGTTTAGGATAACATATTTTTCATGAGTGAGAAATGTATAATTAAAACAGTTCAAAAATGAAAATAAAAACCAGCAACAAGGATATCTGTCACTAAATGTCCCCAAAACATCAGCCCATTGAGCACGTATGTGTCGTGATTGTGGTCAAGTATTAATTTGTATTCTGGTCAACGAAAGAAGTGACAATCTGTCTTTAAATAATCTGCTATCATTATCTGAAAGTCAGTTGGTTCTTCGATGTAGATAAAGAACAAACAAACTGAGGAAACTTTGATCTAAAATTACCTCATGTTTAATTTGGATTGCAACGTAATCATAGCTAGCTCTATCTTAACGGAATCTCAAGTTTGATAAAATATTTCCAAAACGAACATGTTAATAACGTTCAGCGTTGTAAGCTTCGTGCTTAACGCAATGCAAATTATGATCAGTGAACAAGTAAAACAACACACGTAATTTGATGTATGAAAAGCTTAATGGAACGTATACGTTTTTATTTCTTCGGTAATTAACGAGATCTTGAATATAAGTACCTAAAATGCTAAATGTTTTAGAAATACACACTATGAATAATCTTAGAATTTAGAAAATCTTTACAACTATTTACTTTTATACTTTAAAGTTAGTTCAAATTACAATTTCATATATGAAGGCACACTCCGAAAGGCTTCAAGACATAATCTCTAACAGCCCTCATATCGTTTAACAGATCTCTCACTGAAACAAGCAGATCAAGTAATGTTCGAAGTATTTCTTGTTTATCATTAAATGTCTGGAAAGGTGAGAGAAGGAATTATAAATTGATAATTCTCAGGGTGTCCTGAGCTACCTGTTTATCAACGGTTGTTGTGTTTCCTTCTTCTGTGCTACTTGAAAGATAAGCCAAAAATGCACTTTTGGATAGTTCAAAACAGTGTTTCGTTTCCAGACGATCCTCAGCGAAAACAGTACCTTAAGCTCGTAAAACTAATTTTAAATTGGCTTATTTGCTCATGTATCAATGTCGGGCGGAACTGCTCGACATAATTTTCTATTCCTTGAAAAAAAAAAGTATTTCAATAATTTCAACTCCAAAAATAGTGAGTAAAAATTCTGGTATCTGCAATATCTTTATACTCTTCCCACTTGGTTTAACTTGTTTTGAATTTCGCATAAAACCACACGAGGGCTATGTGCACTAGCTGTTCCTCATTCAGCAATGAAAGACCAGTAGCTAATCAACACCATCTTGGGGTACTGTTTTACCAACATATACGGGATTCACTCTCACGTTATAACGCTTCTACAATTAAAAAGGCGAGCAAGTTTGTCGATGTGGCCTCGAACCTGGGATCTGTGGGTCGAGCGACCTAACCAGCAGATCATGTCGGGCTCCTGTTTACACTTAAGTTGCATTTTGCGACCTCAGTAAGGATAAGAGGTTTGCCATAGCGATCCTGTCTTAGTTGCGGGTATATTTGATTTTTGTACTTGTACACTGAGACCGTGAAATAAAATAAACTTTGTGACTTGAATGATAAAAGGAAATTTTCTAATGCATAGGGAATTAATGTAAGTTATTCGACTGAACAATTCTCCGGTTTGTTCATCAATATTCGCTATGTTTTATTTGTAATTTATTAGGTTCTATTCTGCTCAAGTCATCCCAATTCTAAACAACTTAAGTGAAAACCATTAAAAATGCAATACGCTTTGTCAAACAATTATAGAATAAACCCAGCACAATATGGTATATCCACTTTACGTTTGCTCGTTTAAATCGCTTTCTTAAGTTCAAATACATTTTTATTTGTTGACTCGCAAAGAAAGTTTTCATTAAAATATTTATATCATTGCTTCATTTTTAAATTCATAATTATATTATAATAATACCAATCGGAAAATGAAAGCGCGCCAGATACGATTAACTGTATTATTTTGACATAATTTTCTCACCACTTTATTAGTTAATAATGTTTAGTTGATGTTTTTCCTCTTTCCTAGTTCTTCTTCCTTACAAAAACAGCAACAAAATGTATAACAGTCATTTCATACATTGCTAGATATGTATCTTCCGAAATGTGAAAGGTTTTTTTTTTGTTTTGTTTTTTAATTTCACGCAAAGCTTGATTTTGCCTGGTGGACAGTTTTGACACTAAAACAAACAAAGGTATGTCGCACTTTTTTTTTTTAATATGATATTAACCAGCTTATCTATCTTATCTCTTTTCTTCTTGATGACCTTTACTGATTCAGTTTCTAAGGGTATATATATATGCATTATTACACGTTGTAACACGTTGGAAGTACTTGTTAGCACTAAGCATTCAGTACGACGTATCTAGCATACTTATAAATAATAGTTGTTATATTTATCATAAGAATGGCAGTTCCATGTAATAACCGCTATTTTTGCCATAACGTTGATATTTCTTACAAGACGCGAGTTGAGACGATTATAACCAAAAGGAGAATAAAAAACCATGAACAAAATATCAAGTCTTATTTGAAGTTACCTAGAAATGTGTGAGCTGCATTTTTTTTCAAGTAACACTTTACATTATGAAACGACACTTACTTTAACTTATTAGTATTGAAAGTCGTTGAAGATACCTTAATAGTTATAGTAAAAAATATAAATATTATCACGGCAGTGTTTTGCACATGCGCTTATACCAAGGCATTATATCTTAATTTTAAAATGAACAACTACAAATTATGAAATGCAGCAATTGTGAATACCTGCAAGAGATGAGACAATCGTAACAAGCCTCCCAGTGGCACAGCGATATGTCTGTAGACTCACACGGCTAGAAACCGGGATTCAATACCTGTAGTGGGCAAAACACGGATAACCAATGGTGGAGCTTTGAGTTTAATTCCAAACAAATATTCACAACGAAGTAGATTTTTACTGGATTACTATGTGTAGAACATTACAAAAGAAATACACATTTTTTTCTAACTTACAGATCACATGGAAGTTTGTTTTTTTGTGTGCATGTCTTACTTGACACTTCTTTTTGTGTGTGACCAAAGTCAAAACTTCACGTTATAATAAAAAATAAAATAATTGCCCGGAAATAACTTGAAAATATTTCACTGTAAAAATGTGTCGATTTTTAGTCATTTGTCAAATTTTAGAAGACCATTTTTATTGTCTTTCTACGGAAAACAAGTCTGCCAACTATGTTATGTTAAGACTAAAAAAACACCTATGTGCACCAAATAACATTCTTTAACCTAAATACGACCAAGTTCTTCAGGAACTTTAAACTACATCTTTAATTTTGAGCTACAGACCAGATCAGTCAATCAGCTCTATACCACCCATTATACATGCTGAGGAAGTGATTGTCACTCTTATAACGCACCCTTTTAAAGTGTAATTTTCCTGATTCTTATTTGAGTTGTTAAAGAATTTCTTGTGGCATTACGTATGTTATAGACTTAGTTTTGTTCGTCTCTCGGGTGTTTTATAATCTACTCCCTCAAGTTGCTGATAAAGGTTGTTGTTTTGAATTTAGCGCAAAGCTACACTATGGGCTATCTGTGCTCTGCCCACCACGGGTACCGAAACCCGGATTTTAGCGTGTAAGTCCGCAGACATACCGCTGAGCCACTGAGGGGCAATGCTGATAAAGAATCATCGAAACTTTCGGTAATGTTTTGCAAGGAGAATTCAGAAACTTTATTTGGTAGTAGCAGGAACTTTTGTTTTTCTTTATGTCTGCAGTAGATCAGGTCGTGAAAACAACGTTTATACAAAGTGCGTATATTACAAGCCCAGTTTACTATACTCTCGATATTTTGTTTGTTTTTGACAACAGTTTTGGGTTAATCTATCTCTCATAATGACAAGTTTACTATAATATTAAATAACCACACATACAAGAGGTAACAATAAAAGATCTGGTTTAAAAGGATGATACTGTAGAATATGTTTATCACTTAACATATTTCAAGCCGCAAAACGCGTTAAATGGGATGTTGTAATCTACAACAAACATGTTTGTATTATGATAAAAATGCGTTTTAAATAGTCATTTTTTTCAGTTTATCTTTTAGTTAGTTTCAGTAAGTAAGCGGTAAGATTGTAACCTTTCGATACTAAGTTCTGGCGTTCATTTCTTTGCTGTGGACAGAACTCAGATAACCAGTTGTCTAGCTTTGTGATAGCACAAAACAGGAGGAAGATAATTTTCCTTAAAATGTTATTTTAACATCAATCGAAACTTAATACGTTAAATGTATATATACATATATATATATACACACAGCATACTACTGCCATAGATCTACAAAACACAAATATAAAAGCATATGTTTTCACCTTTGTAAATCTATACCCTAACAAATGGGAACAGTATTTCTACTTACAGACTTACCATTACTAGCTCAAACAAACTTTGCAATGAATGTTTACATTTTATGACTTACTATTATTACCGAAACAAACATAGCGATGAGGAAATAAATTGTATACGTTACCATTACTAACCGACAACATATTCTATAATGAAGGTATAAATTGTATGACTTGCTATTATTAACCGAAACAAAAATTGCAATTATAGTATAAATTTTATGACTTACTATTATTAACCGAAACAAATTTTACACTGAAGGTATAAACTGTATGACTCACTATTATTAACCAAAACATACTTTACTATGAAGGCATAAATCCGACGGAACTATTTTTTGTAAAAGTCTTCTTCAGATAATTTGTTTTATCTGAAATGTTTAATATAATTTAAACTTAAAGTCACATACATCCAAAATGTTTCGGAGTAAAAATAATTATTTTTGTAATAACTTTAGAATTATCAAAGTTTAATAATCATAGCATGAGCGCATGCGCCATCTATGATACCAATTGTCTAGCCTTCTGTTCGTGATTGTGATTCCTAATTTAATTTTACACCGGTATTCTACAAAAGGATCAAGCGATGCTTTATTCATAAACTAATGATAAGTTAAACGTTTCAAAGCAGGGTGTGTAGTCTTTATATTAGACGTTCCTTTAGATCATGTATTTTTTAGGAATTACCGTACTTTATCAGTAGTCGTCTGCGTGTGTTAAAAATAAGTTAAAAGAATTATTATGCGATTTAAAATACTAAGTGATATTAACGTGAAATAAGAGACTAAGATACTGAAGATAATTAACAGGTGAAATACAAAAAATGACTGAAAGAAGTAAGAGACGTTATTGCACGAAGTAAGATTCTGAGTGTTATTAACAAGAAATAAGAGAGTAAATATTATTGTGAAAAATTTATTAAGAGTTATTACATGATGCAACAGAATAGCGTTGTTAACAAAAACTGATATAAATATAGTATTGTGACACTCCAGTTACAGAATAGAAGTATATTATTTCTTTTCTGACCTGTGATGAAAATCAAATTTTGCACAACTTTGAAAACGATTAGGATACATTGATTTGATATATAATTGATTATAATATTTGTGTATTCACTGTACTACACTCTTAAAATAATTTATAAAACATACATGTTCCCTTAATGTGTACATGTTTACAGTTAAAATCATTGTTAATACTAGAATACCCTAGTAGAAGTTTTTAAAGCTCGTATATAACTTTAAATATTGTAGCTTTTATAGCGACTAAACTTAAAATGTCTACCCGCTTGTTTCAGTCATTTTTTGAAAGTTTAAAATACTATAATACTCTTATCGTATAGAGACTGACCAGAGGCAGGCCAATACTTTTATCCCATGGAGCCTGACTAAAGGCAGGCCTCTTCTTTACACTGACTGAGCTCCAAATAACGCTACTTCACACTTCATTTCGTAAAGAATTGTGAGATGAAACAACATGTGTTGGAAGAAGAAATAATTAAGTTTAGTTTGATACGATGCTTTTATATATTTTCTTTATTTTTACAGAGTCTTTAAGAGAACAAACTTAAAAACACAAACCTTAGTTGGAGTTCAGGTAAATCTGATATTGCTGAAGATGTTATCTCAAAGTTCAAATATTGTGATATATATGCTTCTTGGAATGTAATATAGATTTTGTTAAACCTTCTATCCATACATTATCTTTAAGTATAAGCTGTTATATTTCTTGGAATATTAAGCAGTTTTCATGAAACCTTCTATCTAGAAATTACCTTTAAAAACCAAATATTGTGCTCTGCTTCTTGCAATACAATACACAATATAATTTTAGAAAGTTTCATATATCAACTATACGCTACTGTTGCGAAGAAAACACGCAGGTTAAAACCAAATTATGGGTCAGATTTTAGGGCATTAGAATTGTATTTTTTCTATTGTAAAAGTGAAACATGAGGTGGGACATCTTTTCCTAACCAAGTAGGCCCGGCATGACTGGGTGGTTAGAGCACTCGAGTTGTAATCTGAGGATCTCGAGTTCGAATCTACGTTACGCCAAATATGCTCGCCCTTTCAGCCGTGGGGGCGTTACAATGTTACAGTCAATCGTACTATTCGTTGCTAAAAAAAATAACCCAAGAGTTGGCTTTACTGCCTTCCCTCTAGACTTACACTGTTAAGTTAGGGATGGCTAGCGCAAATAGCCCTCGTGTGACTTTGCGCGAAATTCAGAGCAAATAATCAAATAAATTGGCCAATTAATCGTGCAGCAGTGGTAAGTAAATATTTGTGTTATGGAAATACGTGTTGCACGTGATGGATTATTATGCTTCCTTAATCGATCATTGACTGGATGGATGTGCCCACAACACTATCAACAAAAACTTAAGAAAAAACTAACACTTCGATCTGTAAAAAGTATAGAAATTTCTGACATCTTAAGTTTTTTATAATCGAACATTCATATATAAGTTTGAGCTTATCCAACATTCAACATCTGTCCGCTTGACTTCCTTCAAGAAAATGCTTTCTGTGTATAATATTGGATTTTCTTCTTTCTAAGAAAAAGTTTTTAAATAAGGTTAGAAAAAATAAACAAAACTTGATGCTTCTCAAACACTTTTTGTAAACACATTTTTGAACAATGTACTTACTTTACGAAACATTAAAGAGTATACTATGTAAAGAAACGGGATGGGTAATGTATTACCAACTTATCTTTCCATTATGTTACACATAAAAATACAATATGAAACATTTTTCTTGATAATACAGTAATCCGCCTTTTGATTAGGACTTGCCAATTATCAGATTAAACTACGTTTCTTAACTCATAGACTTCACATTGTTCATTTGTAGCTCATTTACTGAGAAATATATTCTAGAAATAGTTCACAGATTTCATAAAGGACTTTAGTAGTAAGTGCTCAATCATTAGCAATTAATGGTTGCAAATTTTTAACTAGTAGCAGAAATATACGCTTCAGCTTATGATGGCAAATGCCTTCTAACAGAAGATGTAAGAAATGTCTTTATGAATAAAACTTCTACTAATCAGATGGACATCCAGCATTTTGTTTGAAAGCCAGAAAGATCCTTGTTTGAATTACCATTTTCTTGTAGACTAGTCATGGTTATAGATGATGGTTATAATGCCTAGAACACGTCATACACTTACACTTAGTGTTTCTCAGTAAATATAACATTAATGTGAAATAATTTATTCTTAGAAAGTTTGGGTTTTAAAATACTCTGTTTGAAATCTACATGTCCGGCTAAAGTCAATAAACCTCTAGAGAGGATATGTGTATTAAGATAGTAACTCAATATAAAATTTGTAGATAAAAACTGATGCTATATTATAACAATATCTTACCATTTTAGTATAGAAAATCACGATTATAGGAACAGTGAGCACATGAATGAAATTTTTTTGTAAAGCCAGACGTCACATGACGGTTAGCATGCCGGGCTGCTGATCCAGGAAACTGAAGTTTGAGATGTGCTTTCTGTTGTCGGTGCTTTATAAAACTCCGTTACTCCGTCCAAAGAGGCAGAAAAGATGTGGTGTGGAAGGCCGCTGAACTGATTGCCTTCCTTCTTGTTAGTAGTTCATCAGAAATGTATAAACCTGAACTACGGTATTTCTCTCATCTCGCTGTTTAGTTAGCCTAAGTGCGTAGATGGTGCAATTCAGGTGGAAAAATCTATATTTACCGTTATATAAAAATACTTCTAAAACTAATATCCCACCAGAGCTCGGTGGCAAATCTGGTTTAGATACCTGCGTTAAGTACAGCATCGTGCAGCTTTGTGATTATCAACAAATAGTCTAGGTTTATTTTTACAGTGTCAAATTTCTACATGAGATGTGACTTTTGGTCTGGTTTGTTCCGGATATTCGCACAAACCATACAAGCTTCAGTTGAATTAGCCATTGAGTTGATAGACGAGAAGAAAAGCAGCTAGTCAACATCACCAATCACCATCTCTTGGGCTACTGTAATTGAATAGTGAGATTTGACCGTCACTATTATGACGTTTTCAAGGCTCTAAAGTTCAAATAGCCATTTTTTATTATTATTTACGCCCCCCCCCCAGTGGCTCAGCGGTATGTCTGCGGACTTACAATGCCAGAAACCGGGTTTCGATATCTGTGGTGGGCAGAACACAGATATACCATTGAGTAGCTTTGTGCATAATTCAAAACAACAACATTATTATTCACTTAATTTTGCAGCAATTGGACACGATTCATGAACTAGCTGATCCAGATGGCGCACTAAATTAGGTCACACCAGACCCTACGACGTAACAAATAAGAATGAATTAATTGGCTTCATGCTATGATAAAGAAATTTTCTTCGGTTGAACCTAATAAGGCAGTCTTTTATTCAAATCCTTGTAAGTAGCTTCTTGCATCATTAAGTATTGCAAGATTTAACATCCAAACTAACTGAAACTAAACTATTAAAAAAAAACTTTTTTTTATACAGAATGTCTATTTTTACCAGTATTTGATGACAGAGACGAAAACTTAAAAAGATTTGGTCTGACAACTTTATTTGTTTTGTTGTTTTCGGTTTCAGAATCATTATAAATTAATTAATTTATTAATTATACTATTTTACATACTCATAAACCTATTATCTGTAGGCGACAAATATTTTAAGTACAACAAATTGTCCTTAGTAAAATGCAAGGTTTAAATTATTATTATTTATTTCTACACAAACCTTAGTGCAAAAGTGGTATAATATTAAGTAAAAATCCAAAAATTAAGTGAGTGTTTATGTGTCAAAACCAATTTAACCCTCAAAACGTAGCATAATATTAAAGGTAAAACAATGACCTCTAAACTAGAACACTAGCTATATGATAATATTCATGGTGTTAGGAAAACACTTAAATTAAATAAATCAATGTGAAACAAAGACAGAAACCCTTAAATCTGCACTCTTTCAAAAGGCGGGCCTTTCTTTTTCAGCCCTGCTCGTACAGCGGTAAGTCTACGGATATACAACACTAAAATCAGGGGTTTGATTCCTCTCGGTGGATTCAGCAGATAGCCTAATGTGGCTTTACTATAAAACAAATACACACACATTCTTCTTCAGGGTTCCTGGGTTAATAAGGAATAGTGCTCTGTATTGTAATGCTGTAACTATGTATTAGATATACCATTAAAATATTGCCCTCTTTTATTTGTTTTAACTTTTTACTTTTTAAGATAAAACATTCCGTGTGAATGTTTTTGGTCATATATTTTCATAAAGTATAACTTTATTCCACTCCCCTCTTTTATGCGTGCTGTATCAAAGTCACGTATTGAATTATTCAGAGACCAGAAAATCTAGGCACTTGACAATATTTATCGTTGTCGCCACTTGTTTAAAACGTGCTTTAGTGTACAAGTTTGGTCGAGTCAGTCGCGACATCTTTCAAGAAATATTCCTGCCCTCCCTTTCTTTTTCTATTGCCTTCATTAAGTTTCGATATAACGGGAAAATAGGGCAGTTTATTTCATTTATTTTTTATACGTGTAACCTCTTTGTATAACCGGGAGTTGCCAGTAGAGAGTCCGGAGATTGCCAAGTGTGCCATAAACATCAAGATAAGAAATGCCTGTTACAGGATGTTTTTATCAAACATATACCGAGTTATAAAAAAAAATGAGTTGATTAATGTTAAACGTGGTCGTATTGACCATGCTACGAACCAGTGTTCGTAAATATTCTGTATGTCATAGGGTTTAGGGACTTGCAAGCTTCATTGGATGTATTAATTAGCGTAAGGCAACTAGGCAATAAAAACAGCATGGGAGCTAATATGAGTGTAAGTAATTTATATTGAATATGGTGAGAAAATATATAATTTTATCGAGCTTACAACGGGAAGAGAAGAAGAAAAAAAGACGCGGGCTTCAGAACTAGTTTAAAACAATTAGTTTATCTAAGAATTCATCTTTGAAGAATGATCGACTCTTTATCTGAAGCTTCTATGAATATCCAGACGTAGGTTTAATTACATACTGATAAAAGGGTCATTATTTTAGTGTTATATAAAATACATATATTTGAAATACACAATACAGAATTTTATGACATATTTTTTTCTGTTTCTTTTTTATCTGTTAAATATTTGAGACAGTTATTGTTTCATTATCATTAATTTAAAATATTGTAAACTTAAACATTTTGTCGAAATGAAATTAATTGTATTGTTGGTTCAGTACACCTACCAATCAGTATATCTTCTCACAGCTCAAGTTATTTAACTTGATAAGACGAAGGATGATGTCTAAGAAACTGATGGAAGATACAACATCGCATTCGTTTAAACAATGTTTAAAAAGTGATATTGTATTCAACTTCAAAGTCTTCCAGTTCTAGTGATTAATCCAATATATCCCTGATTACAACGAATTTTGCTTGTCTTTAAGAACAAAGAGTCCTTTTAAACCAGACTCTGTTTTATAGACACGTTTTTGTTAAATTCGTGGATATAGCTTTTAATAATTTCCTCTTAATTAGACATAAAATAGAACTCAAATAAAGTATGACTAATAACAGATTTTTTTGGCACATCAAACACAAAAACAGATAAACCATTTAGTTTTCTGTTGGTTTTTTTAATTATTATATTTAGAAACAACAACAGAAAACAGTTTCTTCTAAGTTTTCTCTAATCTTTCCAGCTTCTGCTTTAAAATGATTTTGATTTGCTGATATTTTAAACCGTGTGTACTTTAGGGTTTTGACCTAATGTTCTTTAAAGGCAGAAAAACTTTCAAAATGAGAATAAAGTCGAGTGATAGTGGAGTTATGATACATTCTAGTGGTAATTATATCTTACTTATCTTACAAATCAACATCTAATAATGAATGTTTGTCCTTTAATTAAATTTCAATAATGAACTTTAAGTGCTGTTTAACATTTATAACGCGAAGAAATTTGTTAACTTAACATTTTAAATGACACAAAAGAGTCATCACCATGTCTTTTTTTAATACATAGGCTTCAAAGATTTAGAATGAGACTGTGAGTAAACTTTCCCAAAGAAGCATGAGAAAGCAAGGTGAGGAACAAGGCGTGATATCATAGGCACTCCATTAATCTGTATGTGACTTTAACCATTAAACATTGAATGGAATTGTTTCATCACAAAAAACATGAGTATTTTAAAACATCTTTAGTTAAATTCTGTACAGTTTCATTTATACCAAATATAAAGTTAGAGGAAAAATGAAAGACTTCGTCTAAAATCAAAAATCTTGCTAGTGGCTAATTATAGGTACCTACATTAAAAAGAAATGGCCTGATTATACATTTTTGTTTATGAGTTTTAGGAAGTTTGTATAAGATCCAGTTCTATGAATCCATTGAGTTTGTTGCTTGGTTTATATATCCCGTTAAAATTCCATCATTTTTAATTTTGAAAAATATCATGCAAGTTTAGTTTTCCTGTTTACGCTTCTAAATTATATAAAGTTTGTATTTTTTGTGCAAAGTCGCATTAAGCTATCTGCTATATCCACCGCCAGAGATCGAACCTCGAATTTTAACACTATAATTCTGTAGTCTTACCGCTGTCCCATCATGGGACATATATACAATTATTCATATTACTCAGAATAGCTTACCTTTTATTGGTGAAATCTGCTTTCCTTAAATTCACAACCCAGTTATCACTGACAATACCTTTAATGTAATTGTTACAATGTTCGTTTACGTTTTGAAAACTTTCGAAGCCTTGGTTTCGTATCTGCTTAATCACTGTTCTTTTTCAGTAAGAGTAGAACCAGTGATTTAACTTTTAATCTGTTCAAAATTGTTCACTCATTTTCCCCATTGTTGACAAGGACAATTGTTACGATAGAATTCTTAAAACTGACGAAATAATACCCTTCAGTAACATTCTTATGGTGAAATAAATCACCAAGATAATGTTATTCGCGATTTATCAGACTAACATTTGTTCTATCATAAATAAAGGTTCTTAGCCAAAGAGTTACAGTTTTCTCATTTCTCTTTTCTAATGGTTAACAAACTTGATCAAATTAACAAATTTCTTCATCCCAATATTTTTAAAGTTTCGCTGTTTTTAGAGAACATTAGGTTAAAACCCTAGAGTACGAAGGGTTTTAAATATCAACAAATCAAAATCATTTTAAAGCAGAAGTTAAAAACATTAAAGAAAAATTAGAAAAAACTGTTTTCCATTGTTGTTTCTAAATAGAATATAATTAGAAAACAGAAAACTAAATGGCCCATCTGTTTTAAGTTCAATGTTCCAAAAAACATGTTATTAGTCGCACTTTATCCGGGTTTCATTTCATACTCAATTAAGACAAAAATTATTAAAAAGTTATATCGATAATTTCAACAAAAATATGACTATAAACATTTTAAAGACTCTTCTTAAAGACAAACAACATCAATTGAACACGTGTGTTCATATCACCGATGCGTAATTATGGATATAGTGGATCAGCTACTAAAAGTTTGTAAGTCACAACAAATAACGATGTAAAATTAAAAGTATTACCACTCTCTCTTTGAATGAAAGAAATGTGAATGCTGTACATCATCCTCTATTCCTGGGAATAATACCACATTGGAATCCTAGAACATCTGAACATTAAGCTAAGAAAACCAGGTTTTAACCAGATTGGGGGGCTCTTGCACTACATCTTAAACTGTAAAACTATAGAAATATAATAGATCATGTTTCGACTGTTCAACAATAGGTTAGAAACTCAATTATTACGTCAAATGTAAATCACTAACAAATCTTCAGACTACGAATGTTCTGAGTGTGAAATCATATTATCAGTCTCTTAAAGTCTTTTGATCCTTGAATGTAATAACAAATATCTTATAATGTCGAATAAAGGGTACAACGTACAGGATAACATTTACTTAAGGTCGTATTATTTATAAGCAACAAAATTATTTAGTTTCTTAAGACACAATATGAATGTTTGGCTTCTTTTTCTTTACTTTTATCTAATTTGCTTTACTTATTCTTAAGCCTAATACATAGTCAACATGCTTATATTTACGTTTCTACCGACGTCGCACTGGTTCCGATTTTATCACACGCGCATGCATTGATCCATCAAAAACTGGGTAAAAAAGTAAGAAACATGTACTTTACTAATTGTTGTTCTCGTTCGCCCAGGGCTAAGACCAATTTGGCAGCTAGAATTTAGCGTTGAAACCTAGAAGAGAATATGTCATAGAAACTGCTATATTAAAGAGAAACGCTTACAACCGTTCACAAAATAAATCATGTTTCCAAATGTCACAACCAGCTGATTGGCCTTTGAAAGACATTACAAACACGCTACTCATTGGCTGCCAGCACGACACACATTCATATCTAAACGTCATAGTGTCTGTTTGTGCAATGCAGCTGGTTATTAACAATTGACTCGTGGGATTATTGATTCAACTTGAGCCCGAAGCATTCTGCATTTTCTATGACATAAATACGACTCTTTCAGTTGACGTATCCTACTCAAGAAACATAGTTTCAGCATTATCGAGGAAATGAAAAGCTGTGTGCAGTTGTACAAAGAAATTTCCGAATCGTATCCTCGTTTGAATCATCATATATTATAAATACAGAAAGCGTTTAAGGAGCTACTAAAACATTCTAAAGGACAACAAGTTTGTTTAACTAATTTCTTCCGATGAAAGGGCGAGGATGGTTAGTGCAACAGAGAATCGAACCCGCGACCCTCATAGAGCGAGTCTATAGAGCGCTCTAACCATCTAGATATGCCAGACTGCATTATTTTGTCTGTGTTTTCAAGTATAAGATGGTTATGTATCGTATTGAATAAAAATTTCCATTGCCAACTCTTGGGCTGCTCTTTTACCAACAAATAGTGTGACTGACCATCAGCCTTTCCTCTAATCTTACACAGGTAAATTAGGGACGGTTAGCGCAGATGGCCCTCTTGTAGCTTTGCGCAAAATTCAAAAACAAACAAACACGAAGTTTATCAACTGAAAGATGCCCAGGTCTCCATGTTAATACCCAACATCTGTTTACATTCTGAACGTGCTTATTATTTTAAAACGTTGTTATTCCAGAAAAAGAGACAATTTTGTTATCTTTACTGATAATAGACAACTTTCTGTTTTTTTCTGATTTACGTTTCTTTCAGGGCCGCGTTCTCTTTTCCATACAAAAGTGTTTCATTATAAACTTTTATAAATAACACGGTCTAATTACAATTTGTGTAAAGCGTTAAAAGAAGTGTGTTTAAAAAATTTGATAGCAAGCTATATCATTTCAGTACTTTTCTTCATAATTTTATTGTTATTTCTAAACAAACAAAAAACAAAAACAGTTATGAGTACAAACATTATATATTTTACAATGGAGTCTAATAATATGCTATGTACGGTTTCTGAAGTGGAGAAAAAAAACTTTTGGCTTGTCGCAACAACGAAAGACGCTTGTCTTATGTGTCTTATAATTGTTGAGACTCATTTCACATAATACACAACAGCAATAAAATCCAAGAAAGTGGTATACGAGTAGCTTTGAGAGCCGAGAAAAGTTTTATTGGAACGTTTTATTTTTTTACCAGCAGCTACTTCTCGATACAGCGATTAAACTAGAAGATACATTTGTATACGCATGTGTCTTTGTGCACTAATACATTGATAAGCTATGTCAATCAAGATATAATAATGAAAAATAATTAAAATATCTCAATGTACAAACAGAAATATTTAAGAGTAAGGGTTCGCATCCCCTTCGCGCCAAATATGCTTGCTCTTTAAGCCGTGGGGGCGTTATTATGTTACGGTCAATCCCACTATTCGTTGGTAAAAGAGTAGCCCAAGAGTTGACGGGGGGGGTGATGACTAGCTGCCTTCCCTATAGTCTTACACTGCTAAATTAGGGACGGCTAGCACAGATAGTTCTCGAGTAGCTTTGTGCGAAATTCAAAAGACAAACAAACAAACAAATAGACAAAAACACAGATGTGGAGAATGATGTTTCGAAAGTATTTGTGAAGATGAAAAGCAGAAGAATTTCGAAACATCTTCTACAACAGGCAGTTGCTGCCCATTCAAATGTTACTCGTCAATGAAAACATTGTTTTCACAGCGTAAAATTAAAATTACAATCATATTTTTACCTATATTATAAAGTTATAACAAAGGTTGTGTACTGTGTTGTTTTGGGTTTACTTAACAATTATAAGTATGTATTATTATTATGTTTTGTAATGTCATGAAATGATGATTATGTAAAATATTGAGAATTTCGATTCGAGAGACAAATGAATTATATTGCTGCCCTCTAACAGACAAGTCGTGATTGATTTATTTGTGTTGCCCCCAGTGGCTCCGCGGTATGTCTGCGGACTTACACGCTAAAATCCGGGTTTCGATACCCGTGGTGGGCAGAGCACAGATAGCCCAATGTGCTTAATTCAAAACAACAACATTTATTTGTTAAGTAATTAGGAAACTTAAGAAACTGTAAATGAGTCATATCAACAAAAGTTGTTACGTACACTGTTAAAGTTAAAGCAATTAAGATTAGATCATTATAAATTATGCATATATGCCTACGTGTGTCTTTTTGTGTGCGCAAACTAAGAGTTTAGTGTTGATACACTAAATGGATTTGCATTTCCCATGGTGTTATTTGTATGGGGTGCAAATACACACAACAATAACAATTTTCGATAAAAATATGAGAGTAGCACTTCCTGACAATGGATAAAGTTGGATAACGTATCATTAACTAATGTTTCTTTTAAAAAAAAACTCAAACTCTTCTGAGAAGAAGCAAAACTAAAACTTAAGTGAAAGTCGAATCGAACTTATATGATGAGTTTTCTCTTTCTGGAGAGTAAAGTGAGATCTCGGGAGATAATTTTATCCCGGTGCACCGTTGAAGTTGATTACTAGTTGATGTCTACTGTGCTGGATAAATTAAGTTTAGAGCCTTAATGTTTAATTCCCCGGATATTTCCAACATCTTTGATTTTATATCTAGAAATATTTTATTTTTAGAAATATTTGCCAATAACTTAAACGACGATTTTATTGTTTAAAAGAAGATCAGTTGTAACAACTGAAAGCCTAAAAACACATTTTTAAACGGTTTGCAGTTAACAAGAAACATTATTGAAATGTCACAATTTTATTATGAAATGTTGCTGTTATTGGAAATAACTCTTCTTTTAACATGAAAATTATCACAAATCACATTAAAGTCACGTCAAGTGAAACTCTGTCATACAAAGTAGACGTTGAAATTATATCACTTCAGTGTTTAATTACATATGTTTTTTTTATATAGAATCTTTTGAAGAATGCGTTTTATGCAATATTTGAATCAACTTTTGTTTTCATTCGTTAGACTACTATCACTTAGTGTAAACAACAGCCACGTTTCATTCAGTTCCTGTTCCACATATCTGACCTCTTCACCTATAATCTTTATTTTTTAGCCATCGTTCATCACGTGGCTGATACTTTAAATACAAATATCGATTTCTTTTTTCTTTCTGTAACGAGATAATATCAAACTTATATCAGTAAAGATCGTCATTTTAAAATATCCATTTTGTTTCTCCACTAGGTTTTGTTTGTTTGTATGTTTGTTTTGAATTTTGCGCAAAGCTACTCGAGGGCTATCTACGCTAGCCGTCCGTAATTTAGCAGTGTAAGACTAGAGGGAAGGGAGCTACTCATCACCACCCACCGCCAACTCTTGAGCTACTCTTTTACCAACGAATAGTGGGATTAACCGTAACTTATAACGCCCCCACGGCTGAAAGGGCGAGCATGTTTGTTGCGACCGGGATTTGAACCCGCGACCCTCGGATTACGAGTCGCACGCCTCAACACGCTTGGCCATGCCGGGACTCCACTAGGTTTTGAGGATGCTAAAAGTACATTAGATGACAAAATTCTGAACAGAATAAAAGAAATAGAAGATTACAATAAAAAAAATATTCATACGGTAACGGATAAAATAATACTAAATATAATAAACAAGTATATCAGAAATCAGATCACGGTAAATATTAATGCATAAACCAAAACAAAATAAGCCAGTATATTACCCAAAAAAGAGAGTGATTGTTAAACCAATAAAAATAGAAATACATAGAACTTAGAATGTAAACTAATATAATAATTTCTAGAGCCTTCAAAGCAAATACAGGAAACGTACGCATGAACAGTCGTAACAAGAAGTTAGTGTACAAAATGAAATAAAAGTTAAAACTCACAACAGTATTAATGTAAATCCAATTCGTTTGGGTTATTTTTATTTACGGCAAAGCTACTAAGGTTATCTGTCGCCAGAAGGATGTTGTTTTGAATTAAGCACAAAGCCGCACAATAGGCTATCTGTGCTCTGCCCACCACGGGTATCGAAACCCGGTTTTTAGCGTTGTAATTCCGCAGACATACCGCCGAGCCACTGGGGGCGTCGCCAGAAGGAATGCAACCAGTTAACAAAACCTTACCAACCACAACAACTATAAGTCTTATAACTCATCCACAGGTTGGAAGATTGGAAATATCTTATGATATCCCATCAATTCTAGTCCAGGAAATATCTTATGATATCTCATCAATCCTAGCCCAGTTTCTCAACTTAAAAGTTCCTCATTAGGACAGCGGTAAGACTCCGGATTTAAAGCGCTAAAATCAAGGGTTCGATTCCCCTGAGCGAACACAATGGATAGCCTGATGTGGTTTTGATATAAGAAAACACATACACAGCTTTGAAAATCAGAGATCAGGGCCAACCCACGTCACATTATTTTAATGGTGCTAATGACCTTGATTTTGATACATTTAATTTTCTATGCAATTAAAATGAAGATATAAAACACAAAAATATATTACCCAAATGAAAGAGGAGGCGCGTGCACTGTACGCTATGTTCTTGATTCTTCCAGATTCAACCCAAGGCCCACACGAGCGAAGGCTACTCAATCAACTCCTTAATAACTACAATCCCATGGAACGACCTGTGGCTAACGAGTCTGATCCTTTAATCCTGAGTTTCGGACTTGCGTTCCAGCAGCTTATTGACGTGGTAAGATTTTGTTCAATTACAATCAGTATATATATATATATATTATGCTATCTGAGCATTGGATAAAGATTATACTCAGATGTTTGGAACGGGAAAAAAGTGTGAGTTATTTTTGTTTGAGAGAACAGAAGATAATAACGAGTTTTGTCAGATGTAGAACAGAACACAAGTGAAGATGTTTGAATTGCTTTTTTATGAAAGAAATGATTTTAGTATTTAATGTTTTATTGGGTTGAGACACATAAGTGTATTTGTACCGTTTTGTATCACAATCCATAAGCAAATAGCAAAGAATTTATTCTAATTTAGGAGTTATGGATTAAAAATTAAATTTGAGTTCAAGATGAACACGTGTATCATGTAAACGTAACAGAGGTAAATAAAAATATATTTTCAGGTTTTCAACTGTTTAGAAACTCGCAATAAAACGTGAACTATAAGAAATTTAGAATGGAGAGATAAGATACACGCCCACGTTTATATACTTATGTATATATAAAACAAATTTATTTTCTATATGTATAGTTTTGTTTTATTTTTCCCTACGTCACCTGTGCTAGATGCGTGATCACAGCTTCTCTGGTAAGTTCTCAGTCACTGCTCTTCAGTCACTTATTATTAAACAACTTGCACGATTTATTAGTAAGACATTTCAAGACGAAAACAAAAGGAAATATAATTCCTTATAGATGGCTTCGTGCACGCCACATAAATTATTTCTAGCAGACTCATTCTCATAGAGTGAATCTGCTGTAATCAAACAATGTATTCACTATGTGAACAGCGCCCACTGTACTAAATATATGGTGAACTGATGTATTTGTATTACATTTGTACTGGATACGAACAAACGAATAGTGTAAACATCCACAATACTAAGTTAGGGGTGAAATTTTATAAATAGAATTAATTTAGAAGAAAGATTCAATTGTTAAAATTTGAAAGACCTTTTCGTCAATGACAAACCAAACTAAATTTACTTTATAATATCTTCCCGAAACGATACTATAAGTTTTAAACTAATATATTTACTTAACAAACTATTTAAGGAGTTTTAATAGTCGGATCCTGAGCTCAATGATCGACCCCCTCCCCGCTATACAATCTTCGTATCTTCAGAATTCATATTTATTCTGGTGTAGTATATGAATTCTAATACTTATGAACAAATAAAGCAGAACAGAAAGTCAGAATATTACTTCAAATAAATTTCCTAAATAAATAATGTTTTCACTAAACATGTTACATGGTCCCCAATAATTCTTGGGAAGTTTCGATAAGTCAAAGTTGCCTTTTTTGGATAGTGAGTGCACAATCTGAAAAAATTCAACACAAGTTCGTCGAAAGGTTTTTGTCAGTCTTAGAAAACTTTCGCAAACATGAATAACCAGGAATATACGTTATAAAAAATTCCAAGCCAGGGTAGCCAGGTTTAAGAATCATCAACATAAGAAGAACAGAAAGTGACAGATAATTAAACAATACATTCACAAAAACAAATGAGTAATTAGGAGTTATACACGTATATAAAACCAAGATATCAGTATTAAAAGTATATCATGATAAGTTAAGAGTGAAAGTAAAAAAAAGTGTTTTAATATGTCAACCACACATATCTGCTATATTCGATACCAACGAGGCCTTTCGCCCAATACTAGAGTTCATGAAGCCGACTAGGATAAAACAGACATGGCAAACGCTATTTTTATTATGTTTTAGTTCAGCGATGATTGTCTTGGTGTTAACTAGGTAAAGTAAGCTTGTATAACCAGAATTAAAAGTGTAGCTGTTCACAGACCTATATAACCAGATCCAAGGTGTATACCATTCACGAAACGTAAAAGATTAGTATTAAGGATTATCTAAATCTACAAAAAACACGCACGTCCGGAGTTAAGACTATAATTTCTCCCAAATCTACACAGCCACGTGTGATAGTTATTTACATTTTCAACACGTGGATGTCTAAAATTAAGAATTATAAAGAGCTACAAAAAACATATACTACCAGAGTTAAGAGTATAGACTTTCCCAAACCTATATAACCAGGATTAAGTTATATTCACAAATCTAGATAGTCAGGATTAAGTTATTTATATTCACAAACATAGATAGCCATGATTAAGAGATACTTGTTTTCACTTAACATAACTAAATAGAATTTAGATGCAAGTAGGACATGCATTTATCCAACCTACATAATAAGTTATGTACTTTCACAAAACTAAGATAATTAGGAGTAAGAATTAGATGTGTTCAGAAACCTAGATAGCTAGTATTAACTGCGTTACTTACTTTCACTAAACCTATTTAATCTGGATTAAGTATTACATACCTTTACAAAACTTAAATGATAAGGTTTAAGTGTTATACGCGTTTCTTAAACCTAAATAATCAACATTATGAGTCACACAAACAACATTTAAGTAACTATGACAGTCGCTCATACCTATATAACCAGAATCAAGAACTCTACTCATTTACAAACCTATGCAACTAGGATAGCACAGCCATGCATACTGGTAATTAGCTAATCAGTACTAACGGCTATATCGTCCGCTAATAATGAAAACATTGTGGCGGAAAAACCAGCAAGACTTCACAACACAACAAATATGGTGTGTTGTATGAATGGTTGAAGCGTGTTGCAAGGCTGTTCATTTCGACTTATATTATGTGTTTGTGAGAAATCATTAATAATACACAGTTTTATATGAGATAAATTTGAGTGGCTAAATAGCAATATGAAATAAAAGCGAACTCGAAGCAAAAAATAACATTAATAGACAAGAAATTTGAACTCACTTATAATTTGTATAATAAATAAATCATTGTATTCTAACTATGTGTACGTGTGTATTATATTTTGTAAACAAGAAGTAACGTTTTCTTAAAGAAAACTGTAATATTGACTGAAGAAAATGAGAAATTATTAACACACAGTGTGTTATATAAAACAGCAAGCGAACAACCGCACGTGCAATCACGTAGTTTCATTCGTATCACCACATATATACCGAAGTACAAATAGATCTTTAAAATGGTTTTCGTTGTAAAGATAGATTTCTCGAATAAAGCTCATCGTTAACTTACTTTACATTACTGAGAAAACAAAATAAAAGCCGACAATAAGATTTTAATTTTAGGTTTTCAGTGATCTTTAAAAGAGAAAAATCATTGTAATAAAGAAAGAAAATTGCAGCGTAATTCGGGATTACTGTCGCGATTTAAAGCTCGGTTTGCTCTGTTCTTTTTCGAAACCCGTACAAAACAAAATATTAAAGAAACATTACAGGCATATATACAGCTTTCATATGTTGCATTTTAACATTTTTGAGTTAAAAATGCATACAATACAATTGAGACTAAAGTAAGACACTTACTTATAATTTTTATAACAGTTTTTAACATTGTTAATTGACACAATGTTATGTCGTGGCCCCCCAGTGGCTCAGAGGTATGTCTGCGGACTTACACGCTAAAATGTGGGTTTCGATACCCGTGGTGGGCAGAGCGCAGATAGCCCATTGTGTAGCTTTGTGCTTAATTCAAAACAAAAAGTTATGTCGTGAGCCTAAAAACATTCGACAGAAGGAAATTATGCCTATAAAAACGTGGTTTTGCGAACTTATTAGTGCCATGTGTTGAAAGCATATTGTTCTAGCATACTAGCAGAGCTAATCGAAATAGAGAAAGGAATCATGAGATAATTTTAGTCTTATTAAACAAAACTTAATCGTAATTGGTAAGCTTCTATAAATACGTTTCTCAGAACGTAAATCAATTTTTTAATGGATATAGTCACTTATACTTATATCAAAATGAAGACAAGATTAGTGTAATTAATCTGAAATCTATAACGAGTTAAAAGAAACGATTCGTTGCTTTTGCAATAATTTTTATAAGCCAGGAATATCAGTTTTAGTTTGAAACTTAGAATAATTAATCTGCATATTAATGAGACTGTAGATATATTTACTTTTTGTTGTACTATTGAAATATTATAATTATCTTAGTTTGTTCTGTATTGTTGTTGCTTTCTTGCAAACTTTCTAATATTACCTTACTTCTGTTTACCCATTATATACATATATATTCGGGAATGTTAGAAAGAAGAAAAGCAACCAGATCAAATACGTTCCTGATTTTGTAACGAAAATCGATGAAACTTCTGCTTTATATAAATATCTAAACACCTTCATTTTTGTAAAGTTTGATAAAACAACAAATAAGTGAGGTTGAACGTTGTTAATATCGGAGGAGAATATTCAAAAGAATGTGATGTTACAAACTTAATTATAGAGGAAACGATGCATATTCCTCTCACACTATACGTGCCTGAACAGACGTCTTATGCTGTTTAGAATACCCACGTTTTCAGACCTTCAATGAAAAGGTCAGTTAAAAACATATATCACAAAAATCTTTTAACAGTGTTATAAAATTTTTGAACAGGTTAAAATGATTCTTTTATGGCCCGGCATGGCCAAGCGCGTGTTAAGGCGTGCAATTCGTTATCCGAGGGTCGTGGGTTCGCGCCCGCGTCGCGCTAAACGTGCTCGCCCTCCCAGCCATGGGGGCGTTATAATGTGAGGGTCAATCCTACTAATCGTTGGAAAAGAGTAGCCCAAGAGTTGGCGGTGGGTGGTGATTACTAGCTGCCTTCTCTCTAGTCTTACACTACTAAATTAGGGACCGCTCGGCGCAGTGGGATAACAACCTACTCACTTAAAAACCTGTTGAAGAATCCGCAAGCGATTGCGGCCCCATATTCCTTGATGGAATCGAGTAGTGAATGAATGAATAAAATGCTTCTTTGATTTTTTGCCATGTTTAAGATATCGAAATACTGTGTAAAAGATAAATACAGAGTAGCAGGTTTTGCCACATGGTTGCATGATTAACACATAAATGTGATATAATGGAATGAGTCCAAAACGAAATGTTAAGCAGAAAGATACACATTCTTAATATATTATTAAGCGAAAACATTTCTTGGATATTTCTGACTTTCAATTTATTACTGAGCAAGTATGGCGTGAAATTCAAATGTATCGACATCGTATTTAACAACAAATGAGAAATTCTTGAGATATTAATGTTTTTGTCACTAGGTGACCTCATCAGAATATTATGTGACTTGAACAATAAAGGCATTTTTAGGCATTTTCTACAAACTACACACACAATCAAACACATATAATATTTATAAAACTTTTATAACTCTGAATGAAATAAGTTCAACATTTATCTGATCTTCTCCGAATAGTCTTCAGAGGCTGAGACTTAAAATGCTAAAATCCAAAGTTTGATTTTCTCTTGTAGACAGAGCGCAGACACAATATTGTGTAGCTCTTGGATAGAACAAGTAATGCAAAATCCGAGATTATTTTTAAAATGTTGAAAAGGCTCAAGCATTGCTTTTACGATTAATGTGATTTTCGTCACAATAACATACCTATAGAATGCATACATAAATATATAAAAATAATGCATTCAAGTCATATATTTCGCTTTTTTTTAAATTATATATAATATATTATAACATATGTAGATCAAGCTAGACAACGCATTTAAACAGATGTTCCCCTCAGTGGCACAAAAGAATGTCTACGAACTTATACCGCTATAAATTGGGTTTCGATATCTGTGATGGGCAGAGCAAAGGCAACCCTTTGTACAGCTTTGTGCCAAATAACAAATGGCCAGGTGATGAGGGACGCTGGTTTGAATCCTCGTCACACCAAGAGTGCTCACCATTTCAGCCGTGGAGGACGTAATAATGTGTCAGTTAATCCTGCTATTCGTTGAAAAAAAGAGTAGCAAGTAGCCCAAAAATTTGTGGTGCTTGATAATGACTTGCTATATTCCCTGTAATCTTTTATTGCTAAATTTAAGGCGGCTAGTGCAGCTAGCCCTAGTGTAGTTTTGGGCGGAATAATAAAAAAACAGGAAAAAAACTTAAAACCAACAATAAACATACCCTATATATCACGAGGATAATAAAGACGAATTAGGTTTGTAAAAGGCTATACACTTAGTAACAGAAAATATATTTTGAAACAATTCATACTTCAAATTCTAAAGAACCATTAAAATATGCAATGTGTCAAAAAGCAGAAAACATTCAGAGCATAAAACAGAAACCTTGTTGTACATAAAAATCAAATGATACACAGAACATAAATAAAGTGGTATACATGGTACAAAAAACTGTTTAAAATGTTACTTAAAACAGTGTATGACACACACATTTAAAACTATTGCACCTAGTAAATAATAAAAGAACATTGTGTAAAACGAGAGGGAAAGAAGTTGCTTACTGATAGTACACAAAACAGAAAAACTGTTACATATGAAAAATGAATGGTATGTTAGACACGTTAAAAGTTTACATATGTTACTGCAGGATGTCTAAATCAATTAGAATTGTTACTGAAAACAAATAAGGTTTTTGCGTGCCACGATTACTACTGCGCAAAGCGCACTCAAAATAGTTAGGTATAAAATATGTGGTGCATGAAACAGATAAAACTGTTGCACGTAGAAATGAATAGTATGCAAATTAGATGCTATTTTAACATAGGAGAACTAACAGTACGCAAATTTGACACAATGCGATATATCATTAACGAACCAGTCGTCAGTACGACAGAAATTTATTATACAAAATGTATGGAACTCACATGAAATTGTAAAAATATCACGACAGAATAATTAAATGTTTTTGAAAATAAATTATCTAAACTATTTCCCGTGATGTCAGCGCATGAGATCGGCTTGTGACGTATACCTGACGTTATATCTGAACTCTGAGAATGGAGAAAAATTAAGTTCTCCGTGACGGGAAACGGTTTGTTTGTGTGTTGTTTTTGGAATTTCGCACAAAGCTACTCGAGGGCTATCTGTGCTAGCCGCACCTAATTTAGCAGTGTAAGACTAGAGGGAAGGCAGCTAGTCATCACCACCCACCGCCAACTCTTGGGCTATTCTTTCACCAACAAATAGCGGGATTGACCGTCACATTATAACGCCCGCACCGCTGGGATTGCGAGCATACTTGGCGCGACCCTCGAATAACGAGTCGCACGCCTTAACGCGCTTGGCCATGCCAGGCCTGACGGGAAACGGAGTTGAAACCGGAAAATCACCCCCTATTGCAAATCTGCATACAATAAGATAAAAATTTCGCGAAGTTTAGAGTTGCATATCGACTAATAAAAAGTTTTTTTCAGTATCATATAAGCAAGAATTTCATTATTGTATGATGTATATATATAAACACAGAACAAAGTCTTCAAAAAGACAGAACTGAAATAACGATATAAATATAGTAGAAGTGTTTCATTCTGTGTTTCAAGCTCGCCTGTCTTTCTAAGTAAGAAGCACAATTTATCTAACAAAAATAATGTTCCATGACATAAAGGTGTTACCATAAGACTGAACGAAAATAAACTGTTACAGATGGGAGCTTCGCTTCAGTCCTTTATTTCTAGCTACTAGTTCCTGTAAAACTTGTTATCGTGTTTTCTGTTGTTGCATTCTAAAGTTGAGTGTTTCCATTTTCGTCACAAGTCTACAATGCTACACGAGTACGCTTTGCAGTTACAAATCTACAACGCTACAAGTTTATGTTTATCCCTAACGAATGTACAAAGCTACGCGTTTGTGCTTTACAGCTACAAATCTAGAAAGCTACGTGTGTATGTTTTGTAGTTACGAGTCTATAACACTATACGTTTTTGCTTTACTACAACTGTCAAACAAGTCCAGTTAATAAAGCAACCTATGAGGTGTATCAGTTAGTTTCATCGTAAACGCTATACACTTCGATAAGAAGTGCAATATATGTGTAGAAAAAACTGGACACCTTTCTTTGAGATTTCCTCTTCTTTATCCGTTGTAACACGCGCATCTTTCTCGTAGCGTGTGGCAGGTAAATCAATGCTCAATCTGTACTAACCAAGACCCGTACAAGGGTAGCTGACACGATATAAACAGGATGTATGAGACTTCTAGAAGCAATTGATTCAACACTTCGTGCTTGATTTGATTGTTATATTGTGCAACTTTTAAAACCCAAACTATTAAACTTTTCTACCCTACTTCATGGCCCCAAAGATTTTCACGAGACACCAATATGTTTACAATGATTTCAAAATATTCTACAGGTCTATAAGAGTTTCCTTAATTCTTTTAATAATCCCAGATTGAAATTTTGAGATGTTTTGAAGCATTTGAGAATAAACTTTGAGTCTTTGTATCTTAATTTTGGACACTATGTTAAAAACACATGGATATTTGGTGAACATAAATACATAACAACTTAGAAATTAGTACAGGATGCAATCACATCGTGAATTTCACTAAGCTGGGAGTTTGAAAAGCTGACACTTCAAACAACCGCACTGCTTTTCTTACCGTTGTTTACCTTGTCTGACAGCGTTCCATTTTGTTGGAAACTTCATAATACAGCACTTAGAAATACTCTAGTTAGGAAGAAAACACTTTCATAACTGCGTAAAAAGTGTAGAAAAGCATCTTTATAACACATTCTTAGTATCTTCTCTGCACCCAATGTCAATTAACACCACTTATGAGGCTTATGAATACAGGTAATTTGAAAATACCTGAATACTCAAACAATACATCATAGCTTCCTTAATCCCATCATTAAGATGAACACACATATAATTTTTTTTTCATAGCTCTTCCATTGACGTTCGGAGTTTTGTTTTTGATTTTACTATTTTCAAGTTTCAAGCAACTAATGAATTATTGAAAAATATGTATTTTTATTATTTATATCTATCTAATTTTTTTTTTCCACAGAGAGAGTTGCTTATCTATAAACGTGGCAGTGAAAGAGTTAAAGTAAAGATGATTCACATTTGGTTGCAATTTTGGAAGAGTACGGAAGCTACTCAAGTTTCCAAGTGATGGTTGATTATAGTCCTGGTTGCAGGAAAACAAAAAAGCATGATTTAATAGCAGATATTATAAGGTCCTCCAGAAATAAAGAATAATGATAAATTTACTAAGATAAGGTTTTACATAAATTAACTGCTTTGTTAGTAAAATTTTACAGTAAATAAGGTTATTTAGGTCTAGTTTTGTAATTCTAAAATTACTGTTTAGATTTGTGCTGGAGAACTTGTAACTTTGGTAATTACTTGCATTCTTATAAAGTTATTTCTAAACGTGCTCTTACATAGAATATGTTAAAAAATCAGCTTCTATAACACAAAAAAGTGTTTAGTGCTTCTTTCCCACCTGTTGTTTTTGTGTTTGTCTATTTGTTTCCTGTTTAATGAAAATATTGAAACAGTACACATGATTTGTGTTTGTCACGTTAACTGTAAAAGTAAAAAAAATTCTTGATCGAACTTTCTGATGGAGTCTAGGTTTTATATTATTAATGGTTTTATGATCTGTAACACGAATGTTGATTAATTACTGAGCATTTGTTTTTTTTGCTAAAGTTCTCACAAATACTTTTTTTTATTTTAGGACGAAAAGAATCAACAAATTATATCAAACATCTGGTTAACTTTGGTAAGTCTCAAACTAAACTTGATAACTTCAATCCATTAACTAATGAAAAAGAATCAATAAAACATTTGAATCAAACTAAACAAATTTAAGTTAAATTTGATTTCGTTTGTTTTGAATTTCACACAAAGCTGCAGGATGGTTATCAACGTTAGCTTTCTCAAATTAGGCATGAGGGAAGGCAGGTAGTCAACCTTATCAACATCCAATAGTTTTATGGATGAATCTATCGAACTGATAAAAATGATTATTTGAGTTCGTGCTATTTGTTATATAACTATGAACTAAAAACATGAATATAACATACTTAAAACTAAAGTATTTATTTATTAATATTAGTTCAAGTCTAACAAATCTAGTTTATCTGAGTTATTTACATAAAATGTTCAATAGTTCTTAAGAAATAGTCTGTAATTCAGAAAGTTTCTTACTTATTAGTTTTAAAGGCCTCAGGTACTAACATATAGTATTTTTTATCTTAAAAAAGTTTTTTGAGGTGTAGTCAAAACTCTAAACATTCCAATAAAGATGTCTATTAGTAATGGTTGCGGAAAATTAATTTTAATATAAAGGTATTTTAATAATACAAGAATTAATATTATTCCAACTGCATAAAACCCTAAAAATTTAAACTTTAAACCACTCGATTTGTTTTCAAACTTTATCTCTTATAGCACTGTTAATACATTAATGTTTAGTTCTAAATTATCTTATTTCAGTTGAATTTTGTTTGTTTGTTTGAATTTCGCACAAAGCTACACGAGAGCTATCTGCGATAGCCGTCCCTAATTTAGCAGTGTAAGACTAGAGGAAAGGCAGCTAGTCATCACCACCCATTGACAACTCTTAGGCTACTCTTTTACTAACGAAAAGTAGGATTGACCGTCCCATTATAACGCCCCCACGGCTTAAAGGGCGAGCGTGTTTGGTGCGACCGGAATTCAAACCCGCGACCCTCGAATTTCGTGTCGAGCGCCTTAACCATCTGGCTCTGCCGGACATTTTTTATTTGCTATTTAGTTCCTTGAAACATTAGGTATAAGTTGTTGTTTTGAATTAAGCACAAAGCTACACAATGGGCTATCTGTGCTCTGCCCATCACGGGTATCGAAACCCGGATTTTAGCGTGTAAATCCGCAGACATACCGCTGAGCCAATCGGGGGCCATTAGGTATAAACATATGATGATATGAAATGGAATTGTTTTGTATGGCTAGGTAATACTAATATATTAATTTATTCAAAACTTAATTTCGCACATTGGAACACAAGTATTTAGATAAACTGCAATTTTATTTCAAATTCGAATTATAGTAAAAATTAAATGTATTTCTTTTACAGTTGTTCTGTTTCTAACTTTAACTATAATTAAAAATAAAACACTGTTACTGCTCTACAATTAATTAATCAGAATATAATCTTAAGACCGTATTGATAAAGTCGTTATGGAATGCATTGTTACATAGAAAGTTGTTTTAACGCGCATTGTTACATAGAAAGCCGTTATGGCGGTCATGGTTGCATGAAAAGTTGTTTAATTTCATTCTTAATAAATACGCCACGCTTTATATCAGTATTAAAAATTTCTTTACGCAAATTATCTAATAACTTTATAAAGTTAACTCACGTATCGTGTTTTTATTATCATTATTTCTTGAAAACATTTTAATAAATATCTATTTGAATGAAACGTACTGCAAATAGAAAAAAAGTCGTGTTTAACTAGCTGTAGCTTCTCCGTTTACTAAACTTACAGGTTAATCTGAACATCCCGTTTATAACTAACATAAGATATACATCTTATCGCTTTCCTCAAGATACCAAAATTTTCACGAGATCAAATTATTTTGTTTTTGAATTTCCCGCAAAGCTACACAATGGCTATCTGCGCTAGCCATCTCTAATTTAACAGTGTAAAACTAGAGGGAAAGCAGCTAGTCATCACCACCCACAGCTAACTCTTCGGCTACTCTTTTACCAACGAATAATGAGATTGGCCGTTACATTATAACCCCTCTACGGTTGAAAGAGCGAGCATGTTTGGAGTTATGGGGGTTCGAACTCACAACCCTTACATTATGTGTCACACGCTTTTACTTACTTGGCCATGTCGGGCCGTTTAAGTTTTTTATTAGTTGCTTTTTTTATTCTTGTCTGCTTTTTTAAAATAAAACTGATATAATTTTTTACTGATGTTTGTGTTTCAATAAAAATGAGTGAAACTGCTGTTTTTTTTTCTCTGAACGCGTTTGTTATTGTACGGATTTTAATACACTTTAATGTATTACATTGTTCATACGTTTCATGCCAGTGATTCAGTTATAAGGACTCGCATTTTCGTTCGCAAGGTTTTGAAACAGCATAGCTTTCCACACTAAAAATAAATATTTACTTTAATGTTTCCTCTTATCGGTTACTTTGGAATTTAAAAGATTTAGTTAACTTACCATTTAATATGAATCTGTAAAAAATAGTTCTGTCTGTAGTTGAAACAACATTAAGGTGCGAGGAACACAATTTTCCTACATAATATGTTGCATATTTAGTAAGAATTTTAGGATCGTAAGTACAAAAACTATATAGTTTTATTGGCATTTAAAAATAACGCATTGGTAAATGGTGTAAATTTTCACATTATTTTATCAGAGAGTAACGAGTGAGTAACATTTACAAATATAAGTGGTAAATGGTGTAACTTTTTACATGGTGTTATCAGAGAGTAATGAAAAATAAACGTTTTCCAACAATAGGAGGTAAAAGACGAATAAACAGCCTCGACATTACAGTAGGCATGATATAAAGTTATATTGTGATAAACTATAGAATATCAAAAACAACGCAAAACGAAACAAAAGCAGTTTAATAGAGCTACGTGATAAAAGATATGGAATGCAAAATGGAGCTTAAAAAGTAAAAACAAAGAAATTATCGTATATGGAAGAATATTATATAATACTACCTCAATGACAAGAAATTGGGTTAACCTGTCATTCTGCCTGCAATTATCACCTGATTCCTGTTTTTGTTCCTTAACCTACTCTTAATTGTATTGGAGAGATGGCCACGAAATGCATCCGTTACAAGCATGCTCCATTACTTTAACAATGCACCAATCCGACGTTCCCGTACACATCCCACCATTTTTCTATTAACTGTGACGTCATCCATGCACTTTTCTGTGCACGAGCTATTGCATATATGCAAACATATTCTTTTGACAATGCTTTTTCTGTTTAATGTGACATACTGTAGTATTTTATTTCCATCTGCAGTTACACACAGCATGACACTAATTTAAGTTTTCATAACCAGTGGTTTTAACTGTCACCAGTTTTTATCATTTGACATTTACAATTTATGTGCACATAATTTTAAAAAAATGTCGTTTCATATGTGTTACCGGTTTAGTTTAGGTAATATCGATTCCTTTAGACTCGACCAATAACGTAATGTTGATATTCAATAAGTTTTGTTTCAAAAGCTGACGGCCACTTTTGACTAATTGTTGGCCTTCGCCGTGATGACAAACCTTCTCTTTCCATAAATTTTTCACACCAGTCACGACCAGCCTTAAAACAAACACCAATACTTCCTGCATATTATTTTGCTTTTAACATTAAGACTTTTCTCGTTAGGAACAGTACTTTACTTCGTAACTCTCTAAAATACGATAAAACGGCAGCATCAATTTCAGGATGTCTTCCTTTTCTTAGGCCAGAAAATGATTTTGTACTTTTCTTAAAAGAAAACAACTTGGTTTTCATACCTCGCCAACGACGTATATTTTCCTCACTCACTGTATACTTTTTACAGGCTACACGATTCCCAATCTGTTCAGCGCACAAAACAAATTTTCTTTTAAATTTAGCATAGTACGTAAAACGTTTTCCATAGGTTAAAAAACTTATCAAAAATAAAAAAAACACAATAAAATATAGTCCGAACAACAAGAAAGTCAGACAGACTGAGGACGGTGATATCCAACTACACCGCTAGAGGCGTTGACATCACCAAATTTGTTTTTTTGTTCATGTGTTTTTAGACTTTCTAAGTTCAGTTCTTTCTAGAATATAGTCTAATCTGTTTGTTAATGCAGAAGTTTTCCCCAAATCTTTGTTGTTAGAGGAAAATGATGTTTTCGAGACTTTCGAAAAGTGAAAAATAATACCTTGAATTTAAGATGCACCCTGATTTTCAGTTCGGAAAAATGTGAAAAAAGGCTTAACTTCGAAGTAATACGGTATGTATTTGCAGCTGGTAGCGTTTTTACAGAGATTTGCTTGTAAAAAATGTAGTCCTCAGAAATTAACTTCTAAACTTTTCAGAGGTGTACAAGCAACTGACTTTTAATCACAAACAGCTTAAATTACCAATCAGCTGTTTGTGCGTTGTAAGGGTGGCAGTCATATCCCCTATTTGAATAGAGTACTCCAAGAACTGGCAGTGGGTGATGCTGATTAACTGTCTTCTCACTTGTCTGTTGCTTCAAACTTGAGATATGCTAGCGCACACAGATCTGTGCGAGTTCTAACAAGTAAGCAAAAACTAAGCAGATGAATGTACAACAGATCTTAAGGACGATATGAAATAAAACGATATCACAACAGCTGATCTTTCTTGATACTAACTTATCGGAGTTGTTTAATTTAATCAGAGCTAATTGCACTTATGGCCAACAGTATTATTAAGAGCGTTTAGTGCACATTTGGTATTTCTGTGCAAGATACACTGATTTATAGCATTAATAATTCTAACCAGTTTGTTGCACTGATTCATCTTCATTAATGTGTATTAATGTTTAATTCGGAATTACATGCTTAGGTTACTTGTGATTGTATGTTTTTAATAATTGAAAAGTAATCATATTTGAATATTTACTTAATTTAACGTTGACTAGCAATTTTGAAATCAAATCAGAACTTGTACATTGTAACACTGTAATCGCTTCTTCTTACAGAAAATTAGTTAAGAGTCAATATATACAGATAATCCATTCAGTTCCTAAAAGAGAAGGTACCACACAATAAATTCTCAGTGTTTTGGTTTATGGTTCCGTGTGCTTTTTACGATTAATACAATCAACAGATATGATTTTTCATCTGTTTTTTACGGTATTCTCCAAACATTTTGGTTCAAGTAAGAACTGAACTTTTTTGGTTCACGTAAAACTAAACTTCATCTCTTTAATTTAAATACTGATTATAAATAACATTTACTTTTAAATGAGCATTTTGTTTTATGGTTTAGTGGATGCAAAAAAAGAACGCATTCGATAATTTGAGCCTTTCGTTGGACAATCTAATTAATGACCCTTAACGCCTTCATTTACTTGCTTCTGTAAGTCCGTCTGACGTCACCGAATCTACACCTGTTTCACAAATGATCTTTTGTCTGACGTTTTAACTTGTTTACACTTTTTCGCTGCTGCTACGAATCAACTATTACATACTTGTGTAGCTTTACCGTCCAAGTTGTGAGAGGGTCAGACCGACTGTTTGCACATCATATAGTATTTTGTTTCAAATGTCATAACGATTCCTATAACGATCAAATGATAGGGCTGCTTGAAAGAAGGAAACTAACGCTTAACTGAAAAACACATCATTTAAATCATGTGACAAAACTAGCCAAAGATCTGACTGAAAGAACTTTTTTTTTGCTCCAAGTACTTAGAAATTGGACCTTATGGGATGATGAGAAAGCAGAACAGCCTCTATTGTAGGTTTTTCTTGTATATTTTTTGTGTACAACAAAACCTTTTTAAACACCGTATTGAAACATCAACAAGAAAAACAACCGAGTTATTAAAATCTAGACACATTTATAATAAATCTAAAAACGTAAAAATAGGTAATATTCAATCATTTAAATGAGAAAACGCCAAGAAGTGCGTATGTTTACGGAGTACAGTAAAACAGTAAGGTGTGGGAAGCTTTGATAAAGTGAAGCTAACATGGAATTTCTAGAATGTGTCTCCTAACTCCACGAAACCTTCATGTAAACCAATAGATTTGTCAGAGCAGTAGGAGAGTTTTTTTTAATGTTCCCACGTTCACAAAAGTCTTAGAATGTGATGCATTACTTCCGTCAGCGTTCTCAATTGCCTGCAACCCTCAATGTAGAAAATTAGCGATGACATCAGAAGACAGAGTGTTTACTAGCTTACGGTATGTGGTGACATGTTACTAGTTATCAACTGTAAGGAAAAATCGGTTGATAAAACATCAAGAAATTAACTTCCTTAGAAATACTATAGAGAGTAAGATGCTGTTGGAGAGTGCAATAATTAATTTAAATATTTTTAAATGAGGAAATTAAAAAAAAACGTTTGTTAAACAATAAAACTGCGGCCAAACGATTTCAAGGAGAATCGGCATGACTAGAATATACATCCTTCTAGAATATATATCCTTCTAGAATATACATCCTTCTAGAATATATATCCTTCTTGTTTTCTGAACAAGGGAAAACATCAAGAGAATTAATCAAACATTTATTTTAATTATCTGGTTTTGTCTTTTGCAAATAAGGAACACTGAAGAAGACATACATTTTGAAATTAGGTTTCGTACTGTAAATTGGTCTTTCGAGTTTTTTATGCACGACACAAGACCTGTGAATTGATTATTTAGCCACGTTAAGAACATTGTCGCATTTTTGTCCAAGTGAAGGTTCACTAGACACATTTATATCAAGAATAGATCATATTGGGATATTCTCTGATGCAAGATAGAACACCAACGAATTATTCTTGTTAATAATAGAAATACCATCAACAAAAAAAGGTAAACAAAAAAATCATGGATGTACAGTTACGTTTCTTGCTAGTTTCTATGTAACATCAGACAAGATGATAGCATGCAACAGATGTAAACTAAACATTAGTAGCAGTATTTCTGTTTTTATTATGTGAAGAATAACTAATATCATCAGAGTTTGTGCGCATTAGCAATTAATTAATATATATAATGAACAAAAGCAAAAATGTAGCAAAACTCTGGAATGCCACAGCTGTTACCTTAATATGTTGCATAAATTGTTCCCATGTGGGACGATGGTTAGTTTTCTGTCTTACAACACTTACAGGATGTGATTCCTCGCGTCGAACACAGCAGATAGCCCAGTGTGGATTTACTCTATAAACAAACAGTGGTAAGAGATTATACAGAATGCTTGATGGTGTCCTTCAATATTTATTGGAAATAATCTTTCTTAACAGTATTATATGTCACTGTTTAACTGAGTATTCTCGATTTTGTATCAACACCTCACCAGTTATTGGTGTTTACAACTGTAAGTTACAGCTTTGTAATGTATTACATAAACTTCTTACTTCTAAAGTTAATTTCCTCCAGTGGCACAGCTGTATGTTCATAACGCTCGAATCTGATTTTCTATACTCTAGGTGTTTAGAGCACAGATAGCCCATTGTGTAGCTTTGTGTTTGATTTCAAATTAACTAACTAATGGTAATTAATACAAGACACCCTAGACAGTGACTTGCGATAGGCAGAAGATGAATCTGAAAAGTTATATTTACACACTCTGAATTAAAATCTGTGATAGTCAGATTAAGACGAAATCTGCAGTCTATTGAGATTTTTACCACATATGTGCAGTCTGCAAATGTTTTATTAATTTATATAAAGCAGTAAAATCTTTATTATATCATGTAGAGTATTATACGTTCCTTTCTACTGCTATGGATTTTTTTATTAGATTAGGCTTTATATTTTGTGTGATAAAAACAAATATAGTCTGATCAAATGTTTTGTCTCATTACATGAATTTTTAATTGAAACATTAAATATGTTACCACTAGGTGGTGTAAACAGAAAGAGTAGTAATTTGATCTTTTTCCTAATGATAGCAGTGATTAATGGTTGAATAAAGTTTAGTGTTAAGCGTCATAGTTCTACATCTCCAGTTTCAAACCCATTATAAATAGATGAATAAATATAACAAAAGACCTGCTGTCAACTTTGATGCCACTTTATTTTCGTGACAGTCTCTAAACTGACTCTTTTTCGTCACGCAATAGCATCCCAGTGACTCAGCGGTATGTCTGCGGACTTACACGCTAAAATCCGAGTTTCGATACCCGTGGTGGGCAGAGCACAGATAGCCCATTGTGTAGCTTTGCGCTTAATTCAAAACAACATCGTTACGTAATATTTACATTTTTTACTAAAGACTCAATAATTATCATAAATTATCTATAGAAATGACGCTGCATAAAACAGACTAATATAATGTTCTGTTGATGTCTATCTTGGAAAAAAGTATTTTTTTAAATCTTGCAAGGCTAGTCAATAAATGTTTGAAATGTTCAGGTATTTCATCTCTGTTTGAGATTTGTTCTTCACATTTCGTTTTGATGTCTTGCGTTTATAATATTTACGTAATTAGAATTTTGTGTGCGTGTTTCACGAGTATAACCTTTGTGTGATTACTCTTGGGTTTCTGACTCAGTCTTCTATTTCCCTGGAGTGCATTACACTGTAATGTTTCCTCCTCGGTTGGTGCAGCTGGCATCTTGTCGAGCTCCCGCGGTACATCTAAGCGACTGGAACGGCCTTCGATTCTAAGACGAACGTCAATCGAATCTTAAGAGGTACTCTTTGTCATATCAGGAAGTTGGTTAAGTGGACCGTGGTGGTGGAAGTATCCTGAGAGTAGGAGACGATAGTTCTATTGGTAAAGTCACCACACAACGGTCTATTCCCGTGTCTCTACTCATGTCTATGCGAGGCTGACTTGGTTTATTGTCCTAAGAGTACAACAAAATATAATCTACCCGAACTATCTCTATACCGTCACTTAGAAGATCTCGAAACAGTAAAGTTTGAATCAAATAAAAAACAAATGCTGCGTCTTTTTTTTTGTCTGACGTATTAACTTGTGTCGAGATTTTTCTCTTACCTAAAGCATATATAACACTATGTGTTGTTTCTTAATTGCTTGTGTTGTAAAAGTTCAGAATATGGCCATTCTTTCCTTCAAACTTTGCTTTTGTGACCTGGATAATGAAATTGACCTATTTTCTATGTAAAAACGGGCAAATTTACACGTTTTAATTTGCATAAGGTCTAAATAAAACAACACGTGAATCAAGTGTTACATTTATTTATACTAAAATTATACAAAAAGGAACAAAAATTGTTTAAAAGTGAGTAGTTTTTCGAGATTTGTGACTGCAATGTAAATCACATTCAGGTATCAGCCTCCAAATATGGTCTTCTATCATGTTTTCGTTACACGCTCACAGGTCACGAAAGCAAAGTTTGAAGAGAAAAATAGGTCTTTTCCATTTACGTTAGGCACAAGCAATTGGGAAATAACACTTTCTGCCCAGAAACAAGGAAAAGTAAAAATTTTGATACAGAGTGTAATTATCTTTTCTTTTCTCGATAAAAAGATGTAAAAACCAAACTACAAGTTTAAAATTCTCGTTTTAACCGTCTCGAGATGTTTTGTTCAATACCTTGCTTCCAAAAACATTTTTCCTGTTTTTTTTTATATATTTTAGTTTATTATACATTATAATCCACCCGCATGAAACTTTACCTGAGAACTACGGTTTATCGCTTTCAATTTGTGAGTCCCCCTGTTGCGTTAACAGAGAGTCTGTGGACTTACAAGTCTAAAGTCCGAGATTCTATTCCCATCAGCAGACAGTGAATCCTTGCACTGAAGAAACAACAATAATTATATATCATTGTATGAAGCATATTTTACGTTTTTACAAACAGACGAGCCATCATTTTGTATACCACCAAAACAACTTTTAATCCTTGTTTTAACTCATCAAACAATATTTCTTCTAGTCACGTGGTAAGCTCCCCCTCCCCATTGGCATACTGTTATGTATTGCAAGATTCGTTTGTTTGAGTTTCGCGCAAAGCTATACAAGGTCTATCTGCTTTAGCTGTCCCTAATTTGGCAGTTTAAGACAAGAGGAAAGGCAGCTAGTCATCATCACCCACCGCCAACTCTTGGCTACTCTTTTACCAACCGCCATATTATAATTCCTCCACGGCTGAAAGGGCAAACATGTTTGGAGTTATGGGGCTTTGACCCCGCGACCCTCAGAATATGAGTCGAGGGCCTTAACTACCTGGCCTATAGATTGTAAGAATCCGGATTTAGATACTCGTAGTGCGCACAGACAACCCATTATGTCGTCTTATGCACAATTCCAAAACAATAAGTCAAATGCGTTTATGAGTTTGTACCATTTTCGGAAAATTTACCCTTTAGTGGCAGAGCGATATATCTGTGGACTTACAATGTAAGAAACTGGGTTTTGATACTCGCGGTGAGCAGAATACAGATAGCCTATTGCGTAGCTTTGTGCTTAAGAACAAACAAATAAACAAACACGTAACATATTAGCTATAAAAATACAGAAATTATATCTTTAGATAAACTAAAATAACAGGAATTAATTATTTTGGTTTTTAATAACTACATTTTTGTATTAAGTTATCGCAAAGTAAAGTTTTTACGTGTTTGCTCCACGAATTCCCTTTTCTACAAATATATTTCTACATGACTTGTGCCGTACTGTTTTCAAGACATGAAGAATAGTAAAGCGTAGTAATTTCTAATTCTGCTGCGTAACACCCTGTGGAAAGCGAAATAATTCCATTCACAAAACACAAGTTAGCTTAAGTGAACTTTCTTACGAGCTTCGATAGCCAATAATAGTAAATATTAGTCAGAAAGTAGTTCCTATCCCGTTTAAGCATTATGATTTCTTTTTAATTTAAAGTTTCATTTCTATAGTCTGCAAAGTTTCTTTTATTTGCTATGTGGAAACGATTCTTTTGAACTGTTGAAATCCTGGCATGGTTTAATGGTTATGTTGCTTGACTCGCAACCTGTGGGTCACAGATCCAAATCCTCGCCAGCAAACATTTTTTGCCTTTTCAACCGTAATGGTGTTCTAAGTTACGGTCTATTCCACTATTCCTTGGTAGAAGAGTAGCTCAAGAGTTGACGGGTGGTGGTGTTGACCTTTTGCCTTCCCTATTTTTATCACTGCTTATCAGAGATGACTAGTACAAATAGCCATTGTGCAGGTTTGCCTCGAATTTAAAATAAACCAAAATATTCCCCGTAGATAATAAAAGAAGCTATCATCTGTTCTTTGTGGGTCCGAAATGGTAAATGGGTCATCACGTGGAAGAAACAAAATCGGTCTATGTAAATATGAGAACAATAAAGGGTCTTATCCCAATCAATGAAAAAATGATGTCTTGGTAGCGTAAAACAATGTCTCTTAGAACTTAGGGAAGGAGAAAAGAGGGAAGAACATTCGCCTAAAGTAAGGGAAGAGAGAGTGAGAGAAAGAGATAGATAGATAGAAGCAGTGAATTAGTTAAAGAAGAGGTATTGTTTTGTAATATAAATTAATATCCTGTACCCATTTATTTAGTGTAAACTATGCTTTCAGTTAGTATAACGATGCTCACGTTTCTAATTAAACTCAGACTTACAGTTAATGAATTTCGTCTTGGAATGATATGCATAGTGGATATAAGGAAGGGAGAGCGTCGGATAAGTTCAAATATTGTTATCAACTATGATGCATATATATTACATCTGATGTGGTTCCACTATTTCCTCATAATAACATGAAATATGGGAATAGGTAATACAGGGTAGAGGGAAATTATTGTTTTTTTATCTGTGAAGATTATTGTACAGTGCATTACTTTCAAAATATTAGAAAATAAATTATTTGCCATCTTGTAACCAGGAATTTTTCGATTTATTAGATGTTTACAAGCATATCTCATAAAATCTTATCCTTTTCAGTATCGGCATTTACTGATGATAAAGAATCTTATTCGGGTGATTAAAGTTAATAGGAGGTGAAATTAGCTTGTAGTAAGAAAATTCAATATCGATATAATTTTTAGAGAATTACAAATGAAACCAAACGTCTGAACGTAGTCGATCAGTTATAAAAGAGATTACTGTCGTCTTTTCCCCATTATGGTTGTGTGAAAGTCGCGTTTTAATTGGTTGTGATTATTATGTTAGCCTGTAAGCTTATTCTTGAACAAACAGTTCGTAATATTTTCTTTGATATGATAAATCGTGATAACATTTTTACTAAACTTATCCAAGCCACTATAGCTGTTCAACTATTTGGAATTCATTGTTTGATATGCGTTTGGAACGTTTGATTATTTCCTCGTGACACAAAGTTTCACCGCATTCTATCTTTATTGTACTCACTGCTCTTAATGGTTGTTTGTTTGTTTTTTTAAATTTCTTGCAAAGCTACACGAGTGTTATCGTGCTAGCCTTCTCTAATTTAGCAGTGTAAGACTAGAGGGAAGGCAGCTAGTTATCACCACCCGCCGAAGAATAGCGGGATTGGCCGTGATATTATAACGTCCCGACGGCCTAAAGGATAGGCTCGTTTGGTGAGACGAAGATTCGAACCCGCGATTTTCAGATTACGAGTCGAGGAATTTAACCAACTGGCTAGGCCGGGCCTCATCTGGTTATGGATCCAGAAGTTTGTCATTATAAACCATCAATCTTACTACTGGGCAACCCACAAGGAGCTGTTTATAGGACCAGTTTTAGCTTAAATATCCGTTTATCTTTATCTTAGTGTTCGCGATGCAGAGTCTATTGGTTTTTAAACACGTTTTTCTACACCATTTATGCATCTAATTACTTATGAGTATTTATTGATTCAAGGTTCTTAATAACACGAGAGCTTCATGAACGAAATAAAGAAAAAATAAAACCAGTACTGCAATTAACTTCACTAGTTGCTGCTAAGGCCATTATTAATTTTACCTTGAAAAGAAGTGATTTTAACTAAGTGTTTGTTCAGTTTATTTTTTTAACTTTGCGCAAAGCTACTCAAGGGCTATCTTCCCTAGCCGTCTATAATTTAGTACTGTAAGACTAGGGGAAAGGCAGTCATCACTACCCACCATCAATTCTTGTGCTACTCTCTGACCAACGAATAGTAGGATTAACCATTACTTTGTGGTGCCTCTAGGGATGAATTGGCGAGCATGTTTGGTGTGACGAGGATTTAAACCTGGGACCCTCGGATTACGAGTCAAGTACTTTAATCACCTGACTATACTGAGTCCTGTTCTTCCTACTGAATATTATAACAGACAAAAACTCAAGCATAAATCAGAACAAAAGCAATATAAAAATTTCACTTTCCAAGAAGTATTCATCGATCATTTCATAAAAACAAATATTTCTGTCCTTTCGGTTGGGAAGAAGCTCTCCAACAAGATCGAATTAACACTTTCAGCTAAACATTTTGACAGTTTAAATGAACGCTACAAAGCTACGTGGTAGTTTACCCACATCGCATGAACAACAACAACAAAACACGTATTAGACCATCATGTGACTTTTTAACTTATTACGTTTAGAGATTAGTCATTCATCGGTCTGTTGGTTTTGCTGTTATTGTTTGCTTTTCGTCATCAAGTAAAATTCGCATATTGATAGGCTAGGAAATCAATAACAAACAGCGAGTGAACTCGAACATTAATTAGCGAAGATGTATTTTTTTAAATCACTTGTTCTCTTATTCTCAGTCCGTTGAATAAGTGTATTTAATATAATGGAATTTTCAGTATATATATATAAATATTTGGTAGCCTTTGTGAAGTGTTAACCATAAAAGAGAAGGAGTTTTTTATTTGTTTGTAAACAAAACTGTTAAGGATGATACATTTAAAGGTTGAATAAGAAAAGTGGACTCTCTTTGTTGTTTGTTTTGAGGTGTAAACTGCCCATTATAGTCATTAATGAATTCTATTTAATGAGAACAGTGAACTTGTAATATAATGTGACAGGCAGGAGAGAAATAAAAGCTTTTTTTTACACGTCATTACAACGTATCACATAAGAAACATCTTCTTTTCTCATCAAAATTTCCAATACAAAAGAAATTACTTTAAAATGTTTTTAAATGTTTTCTACACACAGAACCGAGTAAGACAACGTATAAAGAGGTGATATACATCTTAATTTTTCTCTGGTAATATTAAACCTAGATTTTTGTTGTGTTTTTTTATTTCCAAAAACATATTTCCGTACTCTAAGAAAAACAATCCGTTTGCTAAAACCATACTTTTCATTTATCATTCCTAACTGTGTTTGAGGTATCACGTGTTGCTCAGTACCCAAACAACATTATGGTTAATGTTTCACCTCCGCGGTCCGGCTTAACCAAGCGTTTTAAGGCGTGCGACTCGTATTCCGAGGATCTCGGGTTCGCATCCCCGTCGCGCCAAACATGCTCGCCCTTACAGTCGTGGGGGCGTTATAATGTGACGGTCAATCCCACTATTCGTTGGTAAAATAGTAGCCCAAGAGTTGGTGGTGGGAAGTGATGACTAGCTGCCTTCCCTCTAGTCTTACACTGCTAAATTAGGGACGGCTAGCACAAATAGCTCTCGAGTAGCTTCGCGCGAAATTAAAAAAAAAACAAGACAAACCCATCTCCGTCTGTTGCTGTGTTATCACTCCCGTTTATAAATAATTGATTTGAAACCACAACTTTCCATTTTTATATGGTAATAAAAGTAGTTTGTATGGCAAGTCTGGATCGCCAACATAAGTCTAGGTATTATATAGGAAACAAATTAAAATAAAAAAGACAAAACTGAACGTACTACATACTCTACACTGGTTGATGATAATAACCGTTACTTGAAAGTTCTTAAAAAGTCTTAGAAAAAAGCTTGATGCAACTCATAACAAAACATTCTTGAGAACTCTATAGCAACCAGCCATCTGTTCCTTAGGAGTGGGTAGATTTCAATCTGCAGTGGAATGTCTCCCAATATGGAGGAATCAAAGATATCAGGATGAACCCGAAGTTTCTATGGAAACCGGATGTTCTCATGTACAACAGGTAACAAAGCTGCATTCTGTATCTCTTGTACTTTGTTTTTACCAAAACGGTTAGGATTTCCTTGATATTGTAGCATCGTATAAGCAAACAAACAGCTGAACAAACTATGCTAAGTATTAGAGAAATTGAAAATCAATCGTAAAATGAAACAAATGTCGCATTCCTTTTTCTGTTACACACTTAATTTTTGTACGTGTGGATACTTGCTTGTTGATGTATCTGTAAAATAAATACCCTTTCCATCTTTATCTGTTCTTTTGAAAACGTATTTCTTTAGATCTAATTTATTGTTTGCTTCTCTATAAATCACCTATGTTTATTATTTATTCTTCATATAAAAAATTAATATGTATAAGAAACTTTTATTAGAAATTAAAACATTTTATAGTTGGTGATTTTATTTTTATTACAAGCACGTTTTCGGACGAAAAAAAAGATTTGTGTTACCTGTAGACTTGGATATAAAATAGAAGGAAACGTGTTAACGATGACATTATAAAGTTATAACTAATCAGTACAAAATCGCGGCTTATCATGCCGTAAACGTGTGTCCAAAGTATTTAAAATGTATTTCTAGCCAATACAAAAGCCTTATTTATAAAATGTTGTGTTTCTAGCCAATACAGTTTTTGTAATTTTTCAAATAATTATGCAATATCTTTCACTAAGAATACATTCTTTTCGACCGTATATAATACTGTTATTCGGGTCTATTTTTTTTTTCATACAAAATAATTTTAATTATTATTAGTGAACTAATTTTCGTAGAGGAATTATTTTGTACAAGAATAAAGTGTACAAATAAAAGATAAACATTGTTTCGATACCATTAAAATATAATTACGAAATCAGAAAAATTAATTTCATAGCAGTACCAGATGTCTGAGAGCTAACAAAATCTTCTACTTGGGCAAAACAGAGATTTAAAAACTTAATAGCATTGGAACATAAAACATGCTTATTCTCAATGCATTAGGCAAAGAAACATCGTCGAAGATAACTTTTCTCTCAATTTTTGTTTTGTAATAACTTTCATGCCGTCCATCCTAACTGCTCTTAAGTCTAAAATCGTTGATGCATCTTTAACGTTAGAATCTTCTGAAAACCCATACTTTAAAAAATAAACTTATAAACTTCCTTTGAAACCTTTTGATTGCTAGAGAGGTTTCGCTTTTACACTTTTTTGTTTCAAATAGTCCAGTACTGTGTTATATTAAGAATACACCTATTTCTAATAAGGAGGTGGCCTTGCCATTTTATTTATAAGTAAATTTTATATCAACAATATCCAAATCGATCCATGAAACTTATTTATTATTTATATATATTAATGGTAAGTGACTACCTAATGGTGGCGTACGTAATATATTTAGCTATACTGTTTGCTGTTATCACATCAGTAATTCAGTCTATAATGAATATTTCTATGGTTTCAGTGCCGACGAAAGAATAGATAGTACAATTCCGACCAACGTGGTTGTTCAGCACAATGGAACCTGCACCTATATTCCTCCAGGAATTTTCAGAAGCACGTGTAAAATTGATATTAAGTGGTTTCCATTTGATGATCAGAAATGCATAATGAAATTTGGGTCTTGGACTTATGATGGACAAGCTCTGGACCTTCGACTTTCAAGCGAAGAGGCAGACATGTCTACTTATATTGATAATGGAGAATGGATTCTATTAGGTCAATTACATTCACTCGCATCCGCTTTATCCTTTATTCATTTAGCTATTTCTCTTTTAACGTATCCTGATTAATAGATATTAAATTTAACAGGAGGTAAGACATGATTTAGTGCTTAAAGTATCGCAATGCGAATCCATGGGTTCATGGTTTGTGTCCTTTTGCCACAAAATCGCGCCTCAAACTTTGGGATCATTGGTGCATAATAAGAGCGAGAGTTCAATTTTAATATTTTATTATAGTAACCCAAGAACTAACAATGGACGATGTTCCCTAGCTGTGTTCCCTCTAGTTCTTCAACTCAAATTTATCCATGTCCAGCACAGATATTCCTTGTGTAATTTTGCACGATTATTTATAGTAAACAAATGTATATTCTAGTACATCCTGATTTCTTTAACTAATCAGGTGAATCTTTTATGTTCACATAAAATTTACAAATTTTTTGCACATTCTTATATTTCAAGTCGTTTGTTTTGTTTGTTTGCTTTTGAATTCAGCACAAAGCTACACAATAGGCTATCTGTGCTCTGTTCACCACGGTATCAAAACCCTGATTTTAGCGTGTAAGTCCACAGACATACCGCTGATCCACTGGGGGCACTTCTAGTCGTATATTTAGTTTTGACAGAAAACATTGTAGAAAAGTTAACAGTAAACTTTTCCACTGGCAAGTCAGGTGATACTTGAGTATAAATATTTATATATAGATCCGTTCTAATTTTTCAATTGGATTAAACATCGCTGACTTGGGTCGAGTCTGCTCCGTAAGACGGATAAAATTATAACCCATAGTATATAATGCAGGACTTTCTAAGTTTGGAAAAGAATAATTACATAATATCTTCGCATCTCCAGTTTAACCTCAGCCTATTTAATCTGTACGTTTATCACAGCCCCAGCATAGCCAAGTGGTTAAGGCACTCGACTCGCAAGTCCACAGATATACCACTCTGCTTGTACGAAGTAAATTTTCCGAAAAATAGCGCAAACTCACAAACACATTTGACTGGTTGTTTTGGAGTTATGAATAAAGCTACGTAATGCATGGTCTGTGCACACCATGAGTATCGAAATCTGGCATGGCCAAATGGTTAAGTCACTCGACTCGTAATCTGAGGATCGCGGGTTCGAAACCCCGTCGCACCAAACATTCTCGCTCTTTCAGCCGTGGGGGAGTTACAATGTATTGGTAAAAGAGTAGCTCAAGAGTGAGCTATGGGTGGTGATGACTAGCTGTTTTCCCTTTAGTCTTACACTGCAAAATTAGGGACGACTAGCGCAGATAGCTTTCGTGTAGCTTTGAGCGAAAACAAACGAAACCAAACTCAGTCGAAACAAAAAGTTTCTTTAATTTCGTGATACATTTCTTGATTTCCTCGTCAATTCTCCAGTCATTCTCAGCTACTAACCATATGTTGCGTCAGTGCCTCTGGACTTTGGATTTTCACAAAATCTAGAGAAATTAGTGTTTTACATGGGGCCTAATTTAAAAATTAAAGCCTGTCACATGTATTCAAGATGATGCATGTTTATTATTAATATTTCAGATATGAAGGTAATTGCATAAACTGAATTATTGGGTACAGCGTAGAGGTTAGAATGCAAGGCTGCATATCGGAAGTTCCAAGATCCACACTTTTATCTCTTAGTACATTATAAACGTAATAAACAATCCCAATGTTCATTTAAGAGTGACTGTATAGGTTTTGGGAGCTTCCGATCAACTAAATCCCTTCCCTCTGATGAGCAGTTCTAAAGTAGGGACATTTAACTCATATGTGGCATAGGTACTGTCCATGTAAAAAATACCCAAGACCTTCACTGCCTATGTTGAAAATACCTAAGGTCTTCTCTAAACCTATGATATTTAAAATAAAATTGTGCTTTGGGATAGAAAGCTAATAACAGGAGATTTGAAAAATTATAGAAAGAGAGCTTTTCATAACGAAACATATACAATCTAACTGAATAATATTAATTTGTATCGTCCGTAACCATTAAACGAAACATATACAATCTAACTGAATAATAATTTGTATCGTCCGTAGGCATTAATATCAGCTTATATTTTAATATTTTAATTCTTCGTTCAGTATCTACAATATTATCATTGAAAACGTTTAGAAACGCAATTAGAAATTTAAGTTTTAATTTTAGGAAATCATAATAACTCATTTTGTAGCTTCTTGAACAATAGTCATGGCATGCAGACAGACAGACAGGTGTAACAAGCGATTTTGTTGTCTTTGGTAGCTTAGTAACAACTAATAATTTCCATCAATACACTGTTTCAAATTTTCAGTTTGTTGATTTTATAATTTTCGAAAATCTACCCAAGGTTTATCTGCTTATAGTTGTCCTTGGTTTTTTTAACTGATGAATGAGAGTGAAGGCAGCGAGTCAACAATGCTCAGTCTCATAATGCACCCATCGCCCCAAAGTCCGGATTGAAATTTTGCGACTATGGGACGCGAGCCGCAAATTATCGAATTCAAATTGTAGGTACGCTAAGAATTAGATCACGCCATATCTCACTTTTTAATAAGGTTGTTTTTAAAGTTTAGAAAAAACACTCATTCAAAAAAACAACAACAACGATAAATTCACGCTGAAGCCGGTACAGATTAGCTATGACTATCGTATAGTTTGTGTATATTCATGTGTTTTCTTATAACAAAGCCACATTGGGCTATCTGCTGAGTTCACCGAGGGGAATCGAACCACTGATTTTATCGTTGTAAATCCAAAGACTTACCAGTGTAGAATGTACACTATGAATAAAATGTATAGTAATCCGGATAAACATATATTATATACAGACTATAGAAACCTATTTAGACGAATGCATAGATAGATACGATTTGTTTCTTTCAGCCACACAGATACAAGAGTTTGTTGTTTTTTGTAAAAATTCAATGAAGTTGAATATAAATATTTTTTTACAAAGCAAAATAAAAGTTTACTTTATTTGTACATGCTGTGTAAAGCAAGCTTTCAAAATCCTTCATTTCAATCCACTCTTTAAAATAACTTCACGGAGAGAATAGAAAAGGTTATTTGATTGGCTGATTGAGTCCTATAATATGTATATACAAGGATTTATTGAACCATATATAGGTAATGTCTGTTATACAAAAGAGAGAGTATTTAAAGGGCCGCACTGAAAACGTTTGTTTCTTATATGTAGGTTTCAAGGGAAGACGAAACGTGATCTATTACACGTGCTGCCCAGAACCCTATGTAGACATCACTTTTACTTTACATATTAGGAGAAGAACTCTGTATCACGGATTCAACCTAATCATTCCATGTGTTTTGATATCATCCATGGCCTTACTTGGTTTCACTCTTCCTCCAGATTCTGGAGAAAAACTCACACTTGGTAAGTTTAAAGGAACTGGAGTAAAGCTGAAGAAAAACTGCTCACTTTTTAATTGTTATTATTTATGTTGATGTGAAACTGATTATCCTTAGTAACTCAAATGTTACCCATACCACACATAACAAGAACAAGCCATCAGCCTCAAACTTAAGACTACTATGACACCAATACTATATCACTTGAAAATTGTTATCCAGCTTGAAAAATTGGGGGGAAAAACCATTTTCAAAAGGGTCTTTGTATCGGTAAATCATATTTAAACTTTAATCGCACTGGTTCTTCAAAAGATGCCTTTTGATATTTTTATGTAAAATATGTTATTAATTGATTTAAATTTGGAAAAAAAACATCGTGTTAATTTTTTCTAGCGTGTGTAAAGTTTAAATACTACAATTATTTTATCAACTGAACCAACCACAACTAAGATCGAAATCGAAAGTACTAAAAACCTTTTTTATTCGATTATGAAGAAATTATCCTGTACCATAAGTTTTTATTTTTCACGTCTAATATTTCCTCGTTAACTAATTATAAGCGAAATGCAGAAGTTTCCTTAGGGAAGAAAACGCGGTGTAATGTACTAATTTGAAAAAGAAAAAAATGATATTGTTAGAGTTTTAAATGATAAAGTGTAGACAAGAAATGATAGAAACCCTTAAAAATCTGAAGCATAAGTTTAGTTATAATAATTCATGAAATTTTTAAAACACATTCTTTGAGTTTTATGGCACTGATTTGACGATTAATAATTACCATCTGCAGCACCGTTAATAATTGTTCTAGAAAATTATAGTGTATTATTGTAATAGCAACATACGTATTGTTGCCATACTCTACTAATCATATTATTGTAATGATTATATTATAAAGAAATATCATTTGTATTGCTTTTCTTAATATGTAATGAAAAGAATATTCTTTGAAATACATACGTTTTATAAAACTTAATTCATTTACGTTTCAAAATTCATTATAACATTTTGTAACATGCCTTGTTTTTTTCAAAAGCCGTCCCTAATGTTAAACTGATAGACAAAAGAAAGGCAGGTAGCTAAACAGCGTCCACAATACACCCTTGAACTATTCTAGTCTGACTAAATAGTGTGATCTGACCGTAACGTTTATACGTACACCCACAGCCCTATAATACGGAACACAGTTTTATTTTGTTCTTTGCATTAAAGGCCCGGCATAACCAGATGGTTATGCACTCGGCTCGTAATCCGAGGATCGCTGATTTGAATCCCTCTCACACCAAAGCATACTTCCCCTTTAAGGCGTGGGGGCGTTATGATGTGACGGTCAATCCCGCTATTTGTTGGTAAAAGAGTAGCCCAAAAGTTGTCGGTAAGTAGTATTGACTAGTTTTCTTTCCTTTAGTCTTACACTGCTCCGAGCGCATTAAGGCGTGCACTCGTAATCCGAGGGTCGCGGGTTCGCGCCCGCGTCGCGCTAAACATGCTCGCCCTCCCAGCCGTGGGGGTGTATAATGTTACGGTCAATCCCACTATTCGTTGGTGAAAGAGTAGCCCAAGAGTTAGTGGTGGGTGGTGATGACTAGCTGCCTTACCTCTAGTCTTACACTGCTAAATTAGGGACGGCTAGCACAGATAGCCCTCGAGTAGCTTTGTGCGAAATTCCAAAAACAAACAAACAAACTTACACTGCTAAGTTAGGGATGGCTAGCGCAGATAGTTCTGATATAGTTTTGTGCCAAATTCAAACCAAACCAAATCAATCTTTTGCGAGCAATATACCTAAATACAGAACCTAAGTTAGACATGCTGGTGACGCTAGAACTAAATTTTACTTACTCCTTTATTTTTGTGCTGTCTTTCTGTTGTAAATAGTTCTTGAAGGAAGGCCCTATAAGATGGTAAATTTTCTAAAGTAACGAACTATTGCAAGCTAACAAAAAACACACATTGCCAAGTGTGTTAAGACGTTCGACTCGTAATCCGAGGATCGCTGATTCGAATCCCGGTCGCACCAAACAAGCTCGCCCTTTCAGCCGTGGGGACGTTATAATGTTACGGTCAATCCCACTATTCGTTGGTAAAAGAGTAGCCCAAGAGTTGTCGGTGGGTGGCGATGACTAGCTGCCTTCCCTTTAGTCTTACTCTGCTAATTTAGGGACGGCTAGCGCAGATAGCCATCGAGTAGCTTTGCGCAAAATTCGAAAAAAAAAAAAAACACAAGTATTTACCTGAGAATAAAATACTTGAAAATTGAAAGCACTTCGAAGGACAAATTTTATATGACTAAAATTATATATATATAATAAATTCTTGAAAACAGCAAGGTTAAACTATTTTACGATGTATTTGAAATTCTATTCTGGTTGTAGATGTGCTATAGCCCCCCAGTGGCACAGTAGTATGTCTGCGGACTTTCACACTAAAATCCGGGTTTCGATACCCGTGGTAGGCAGAGCACAGATAGCCCATTGAGTAGCTTTGTGCTTAATTCTAAACAAACAAAAAGATGTGCAATAAAAGTGAAAATCAAATCCAAGAATTCAAACCAGAGTTGACAATAAAGGACGTTGACTAACTTCCTTCCCGTTAATCTGCCAGTTTAATTTTTGGAACTGCTATGTGCAGATAGCAAAATTCTGAAACAAAACAAAACTACAAATAATATTTAATGAACCGTAAGTCCCAAAATATACAAGTAGTTAGCATTTTAAGGTGAACTGTTGAGTAATAATCAAAAATAAATTTAACAATTTTACATTATTTCCCCTATAATTATAATAAAAATTATTATTCAAAGGATTCCATTAATATATCATTTTCCTACTTTTTTTGGTTACGTTCATCAGCTTAAATATACAAGCTGACAAGATCTTATTATTCTTAGCTTTGTTTGACACAAACTAGAGTTTATTATTTGTTTTGTTTTTTAATTTCGCGCAAAGCTACACGACGGCTATCTGCGCTAGTCGTACCTAATTTAGCAGTGTAAGACTAGAGAGAAGGCAGTTAGTCATCACTATCCACTGCCAACTCTTGGGCTACTCTTTTACCATCGCCTAGTGGAATTAACCGTGACATTATAATGTCCCCACGGCTGAAAAGGCGAGGATATTTGGTGTGTTAGTGATTCGTACTCGCGATCCACGAATTACAAGTCCAGTGGAGTTTATTATTGGATATTTCTATTAATGTAAAAAAAACAACGACTTATATCTTAAGAGAAGCTGGCATGAGCAGGTGAATTAAGTCGTTCGTCTCAGGGTCGAGGGTTCAAATCTCCGTCAGGCCAAACATGCTCGCCCTTTCAGCCGTGGGGGTGTTATAAGGTCAACTCCACTATTCGTTGGTAAAAGAGTAGCTAGCCCTTGTGTTGTTTTGCGCGAAATTCAAAAATTTTATCCTCCATTTTTTCAGGAAATTTGTTTGTTTTTTGTTTTTTTGGAATTTCGCACAAAGCTACTCGAGGGCTATCTGTGCTAGCCGTCCCTAATTTAGCAGTGTAAGACTAGAGGTAAGGCAGCTAGTCATCACCACCCACCACTAACTCTTGGGCTACTCTTTCACCAACGAATAGTGGGATTGACCGTAACATTATACACCCCCACGGCTGGGAGGGCGAGCATGTTTAGCGCGACTCGGGCGCGAACCCGCGACCTTCGGATTACGAGCGCACGCCTTAACGCGCTCGGCCATGCCAGGCCTTTTTCAGGAAATATGACGTGTTTAGATAACAATTCTTTGCGACCGACAATAAGGTTGAATTCTGTACTTAGCTCTCATCACTTCAGCTGTCAAGTTTGTTAACAATAGACTGGTTTCGAAAAGGTAATTGAGAAACATCTCCGCTTGCTAAACCGCTAAATATTGTTACTGAGATTAACTTTAAAAAAATCCATCACCATATGATACAAAAATAAGCATATATCTCACTTAGAAAGATAACTGGGGTGTTTAAATATCTTGGGTTTGTTTGTTTGGAATTTCGAGTAAAGCTACGTGACCGTTATGTGCGCTAGCCGTCCCTACTATCGCAGTGTAAGACTAGAGGGAAGGAAGCTAGTCATCACCACCCACCGCCAACTCTTGGGCTACTCTTTTACCAACGAATAGTGGGATTGGCCGTCACATTATAACACTCCCACGGCTGAAAGGGCAAAAATGTTGGTATGACGGGGATTCGAACCCGTGACCCTCGGATTATGAATCAAGTGCCTTAACCACCTGGCCATGCTGGGCCTAGATGTCTTGACAAGCGCGTAATATTTTTCGTTGTAGCTATTGGTAAGAGGCATGTTTTTAGCTTCAAATGTAGAGTTGATTCAGTAAACTCTCGGTTAAATCAAATTATAAGAAAGGTAGATGTACTTAATGTACGTACAACTACTATATTCCAACCTGAGCATACATTATATTTAAGATTTTGTTGTGTCTGTTTTTCATTTTTATTTTTACTTTATTTTTCTCATTAAAAGTATCAACCTTCTCCCAAATGGATTTAGATGATAAATAGTTTTTTCACTCGTATTCCAATTTTTAAGTTTTTTTCTTAGCTTTGCTTTAATTTCACATATTAGATTTGCAAATAGAGACTAAATCATGCAGACGTTGTGCATTTTTGCAGCTTTCTCCAATATGTGGGAATACATATTACTAATATCAAGTTATAGTTTTTACTTTAGTTTATCTGTCTTATAAGTGACATTGCTTTTCTTTTTTTTTTTGGCCTCGTTGTATAATTTTTAAACATTCTACGCAGGTAAATAAATGATGTTGAGTTCATTCTCTTCCAATGGCTCTGCGGTAAGTCTGTCATTTTGATATCTGTGATAGGCATGGCACAGATAGCTTTGGGCTTAACTACAAACAAATAAACTCTCTTCTTTAGACATTTGATCGGGCGCGTGTGACAAGCCGTTAGGGAAAAAAAAAAAATCATAATGTCGTTTTTAATGACATAATACAAATAAAAGTCTCGAATGTGTAATGGTCTCGTGTCATGGCCTCGTATATCAGTAACCAACAGGGATAAGACATAATGACTGAAAGGGGTTATGAAAGTTTGACCACACTGAGTTGTGTCATACCTTATAATTTTATTGGCTACCGATCATTGAATCATAATGAATTGAAAAAATGCACTAGTAACTGGTGAACAAGTTGATATTCCAATACAAGTAATTCTCTGTTAGGATTGGGTCTTCAACCTAAGTTATATAAATATGAAAAAAAAAAATCCCATTGATCACTTAAAGACTCAATTACTCAAATTCTTTATGTATTCTGTGAAATACTTTAAGAAAAAGCATTTATGTGATCTTACAGTTTTTATGCATGTGTGCTCTTCTTTCTAGCATTGGCCCGGCATGGCAAAGCGTGTTAAGGCGTGCGACTCGTAATCTGAAGGTCACGGGTTCGCATCCCCGTCGCGCCAAACATGCTCACCCTTTCAGCCGTGGGGGCATTATAATGTGACGGTCAATCCCACTATTTGTTGGTAAAAGAGTAGCTCAAGAGTTGGCGGTGGGTGGTGATGACTAGCTGACTCCCCTTTAGTCTTACACTGTTAAATTAGGGACGAATAGCACAGATGGGCCTCGAGTAGCTTTATGCGAAATTCAAAGACAAACAAACTATAATGAATTGATTCAACGCTTAGTCTAAACCTCGGCTACGATTTGGATCAAAGAGTTTCGGCTCCGACCAACCAGAGAAAAAGATATTGTTAAATTAGCTCTCTTTTCTTCAGATGTGGCGACGGGCGTAGCCTCTTGATTAGCACGTGCGATCTGTGATCCCAAGGATTCACACCCAGTTGTCTTAAAAACACACTCCTTACTAGTTTTTTGAAACTAGTACAAAGCTATATGCGAGATATATGTACTAGCCGTCCGTAATTTAACACTGAAAGACTAGAGGAAAGGCAGCCTAGTCATCATCACCCACCGCCAACTCTTGGGCTACTCTTTTTTTGCAAATGAATAGTGTAATTGACAATCGCATTATAACACCCCCACGGATGTTAGGGTAAGCATGTTTGGTATGAAAGGAATTCGAACCTGCTACAGCCCAGCTGCGAATCAAGCGCTTTAAAACCTTGGCTGTTGATGTGTTTGGCATCATATTATATTCTAAAGATTGGTTTAATAAAATACCACTCTCATTCTAAAATGTATATATATCTCCCATTACTACTATGTGTAGAATGTTCTATGGATATATGTTATATGTCTCTGCACCTAAAGTGTTAATTTATTTTGAATTTTCGCACAAAGTTATACGAGGGCTAATTTAGCAGTGCAAGAGTTGAGGGAAGGCAGCTAAACATCATCAACTCGTGGGCTGTTCTTTTACCAAAGAAAAGGGGTATTGGTCGTCATATTATAATGCCCCTACGATTGAAAGGGCGAGCATGTTTGTTGTAACGGAAATTCGAAACTGCGACCGGCACTTTAACCACCTGGCCATATTAGAATACAACTAAGCTTCTTTATTACGAGTAGTAAAATAAAACAAATAAATTGAAGTACCGTTAAAAATAAATTAATACAGTAGACAAAGATAAAAGAATGATGTCGTATCCTATTATAATCAGTTTTAAAAAATACAAGTACTGAAATCTCTCCTTAAAAATCTTCCTACTTCTCTTCTGATTAAGCAGAAGCAAATGTCCTCATATCATACAAGATCTTTATTATTTTATTATTGAAAATTAATACGGCATATATATATTACTAATACAAATCAGCAAACAATGTTATTCTAACAAGGAAAGCTGTGATAAACGTTCGCCAGATTTATTTTTAATGTAAGTTTTGTTAGTAATGTATTGTCTGGAGCCAGTTATACGGCCATCTGTGAAGAAAACTCAATAAAATGTTTTGCACTAGGTTTTATATGCATATATAAGATTCTTTAAAAACATTAAACCTAACCATGTATGAAATTTCGTAAAACTTAATAGCATAACATTATTTGGAAAGTTTAGTTCACAGAAAGCATGATATTTTAAAATATAATATCATTTGGAGAGTCTACTTCTCAGAAATCGTGATCATTCGTTTAAACTTCATAACATAATATCCTTTGTGTGTTTTCTTAGCAGCAAAGCCACATTGAGCTATTTGCTGAGTCCACCAAGGGGAATCGAGCCCCTGATTTGAGCGCTGTAAATTCACAATATAGCGCAATAAAATTATTTTTATTTTGTTTCGTGATGCTATTGTAAAATCCTAAAGGAAAAAAGCATGTATTAAATATTTATTCCGGCTAGCCTTAAGATTGCTCTTTACCGTACCGTTTATATTATAAAACAGACACAATCTAAATATGAACAGCAACTTGTTAACCCGTCTATCGTTTCATCGCATTGTCACGTGACTTAATATATCTGATGCAAATAGTTGGATTGTTCACCAATAGTGTATGGCCTGGAGACTGTTCTAAGAGTAGAGCAAGGAACGATACTAAATAAATATTTAACTTTGAGTTCCACTCGAGTGCAGTATTTTCTTTTACTGCCTTAAACTTTTGTTCATACAGAATATCGAGTAGAAAACTAAAGTTTATATTAAACTTCGTAAGTTTTATTCTAACTGTTTTAATGCCAGTAATCCCGTACGAGTTAAGACGGTCTCAACAAAAATAAAACTTATTCTGGAACAACGTTCACAAATAGATAAAGGATATAGCTAAGCACAATTATAACAAAACACGTAAGGTTCTGTTTGTATGCTCTGAAAAGCTTATTTTGGAATACGAAGCGCGCACGATGCGATGGATTCCTAGTGCTAGAACTTTGTCACTCACTTTTTGCAGGTACGAACTGTTTCAATCGTGTCTGTATTCTTATATATATTTGTAAACTCTGAAGTATGACGACCTATAAATATTACGCCTCATTCTTTGATGATTTCTATTTCAACCTCAACAAAAGAGGAACAAATTCTTGGTAGTTGCCGTAACATTATACTTTTGATAAGCTGTACTTTTTCGAACCCTTTTAAAACGTCAGTTAATGTGTTATAGAACAAACCTACTAACCATATTTCTTCCTTAGTATTGATTGAAGAGATAACATTAAAGATAGATTGACACTTGAGTCTTTAATATAAGTAGTAAGTTAATTCTTATGAACCTCTTGGAAACAAAAAATGTTAGATGTTTGTGTCAGAGAATTTGTTATCTACCGATGTTTTCAACAGATAATTCATCGATAGCTATCTAGTGACTGTGACTGGTTATTGTTTTTATGGTACCTTCATCAGATCAACATTCATCATTAATTAGTAGGAAACTAGTATGTTACATGCTCGTATAAGCGAATCTGCTATTCACTAATGTTTTTAACAGGCTACTTAATTCATCAATAACTATTTATTGATCGTGATTGACTGTTCTGTTTTTAGTACCTTCATCAAATCAATATTCAGCATTGATTAGCAAAGTTAGCAAACCATACATTTCTTTATTAAATTATTTTTTTTTTCGTTAAATTGTTTATTTCGGTCTAAAGTAGTACATCCATAACGTCGATCTCTTTTATCTTTCCTTATGGTACTTAGACCAAACATCTCGAGAATAACTGAGTCTTCATTAGGTTGTATTTTGTTGTTAACTGACTAATCAAATCAGATACTTTGATATTCATTGGTATCTTCGTAAATTCTAACGTTTAGCTTGTTGTAAATATATTCATGAGGCCAAATGTTTCAATATTAAAAGACACTCAAACATCTTTGTTGTTAAATGGCTCCCCAGTGACTCAACGGAGAGTCTGGGTGTTTATAATAATAAAACTTTGGGCAGAGCAAAGATAGACAATTAGGTAGCTTTTTGCTTATCAACAAATACATTTATAACATGTTTTTACTTCATTAGGCCCCGAAGTCCTTTTATTTGAAACCAATGTATTTTGAAGTGAATCTCAGAATATAACGACTTAAGCTGGGTGGCACTCTAATTAAATGTGGAAATGAATATTACTAATCTCTCACATTATAGTCTCAAAAGTAGATTTTATTCATTACACGTATTGATTAAATGAAACAGTCCAATATAAAACAGATTGAAGAAGACTTGTAAAGAAGGAACAACAAAACCGAAAAAGAATGAAACCTTTTTTTCACACATCTAACAGCATTGCTCTGTATCTGACTGTTTAAATTTAATTCGTCTTGAATTGTTCTTTTAGTTATTTGTTAGAAGAAACTTACAAATTACAAACATTTTTTAAACCTAGAGTCAATGTAGTCATTAATGATAAACTGTTTCTGGTTTAAAATAAAATTACTCAACGATCAATCAACTGTTCTTTTATCGTACAAATGACAAAATAATTAACTTTACGGGAAGAGATTCTGCTTGTTCAAGAGTTTTAAATTGATGTTGCTTTCAAAGTTAAAAAAGTGTTGTCCAGCAAACAAAACAATATCACTTAAAGTTTCATGCTCAGTAGTTTGTTACCGTGAATTGCTAACTGACAATTCTATATAATTAAAATATGTATGAAAAGACACGGTCACTCGATACTTCGATTGGTTGAAGCTAAGAAAAAAAAGCCACCATATTCTATTATGTAATTTTAAATAAACTTGATCACGTGGCTTTCGAGTTTCAGTTTTTGGGTGCATTTAATTTCATGCTAGTGTATGTGACACAAGTTGTTTATCATTTAAAGATAATGTTAATGTCTAAACTTCTTTTAGGTGTTACCATCCTGCTTTCTTTAACGGTGTTCATGTTGCAATTGGCTCAAACACTTCCACCAACATCTGACGCGGTATCGATCATCGGTAGGTTGCTTTCTTTATTTAAGAGGGTATTTTCTAATGGAGGAGTAAATCCGGAAATAATCAGCACAAACAATTTTGATGAAAGTTTCTTATTTGAAACAACAATTTTATTTTATTCCTTATAGCTTTTACAGTAAGGAAGATCATTTTATAGAATAGATACGGTGTTTCGATCATTTTCAAATACACACGTTTTAACGGTTTGAAGAAGTTAGCTTAAAACAAAGCTAATAATTTTGTTAATGACAACTTGTAATTCTTATCTGTTTTAAAAGAAAAAGACAACTGCAAAGAATTATGTCTGAACAAATCTTTGAAATAAAAATAACGTTGATCAGTGTGATACAAACTTTGATTGAAAAAGTACTTTGAAAGTATCATAGTTGTGCCAAACTTTAACGTAACGGTTTAGACGTATTAAAATTGATTTTTCTGTGATAAATTAGGATAATGGAAACGAGAAAAGACGTATTAAAAAAGCGTTCCGTTTGCATTCAAAGATAATAGAACTGAGAAACGAATCACTTTTGCGAGGTTAAGCTCTAAGTCTGTTTGATAAAATGAAAAACGTATATCTAATGTCTTTATTTTACTTTTATACCAAAAATGTTTATGTGGATTAGGGATTTTTAGATTGGAACCCTGTTGCGTTAAACACATGTAATATCGGTGTTCAAAGTACACTGTTGTGTGTACAATTCAGTCACGTGATAGTAGTTTTAAAAATGTTTTAACAGAAAAACCAATGTGTTTAACTGGCCGATAAGACCAGTTCACTTTTCTTTCATCCAATAATACACGTGAAAGATTCTTCAGCCTCATCTATCATGTGACGAAGACAAATTTCTTGAACTCTTATTAAAATTCTAGCTAAACACGACAACATGACTTAAGAAATAGAAAATATAATTTTAAAATAACACAGTTACTTCTTTGTTAACTACATATGACGTGTAATTTATTCCACATCTTAGAAAGGTTGTTTGGTATTATTTTTTTCTTCTCTTGAAACCAGGAACATACTTTGCTTGTACAATGATCATGGTAGCTTTTTCTGTAGTGATGACTGTGGTTGTTCTTAACTATCACCATCGGAACTCCGACACTCATGCCATGCCTCAGTGTGTAAGTATGTTTACAAACCACTCTGTTTAACTAAATTACATAGGCGTACGAGTCGTCTATAAACGACTTTTTAAAGACTTTTGTTGATCTGTGAACTAAATTTACGTTTTCTAACAACTAGTTGCGTTACTTGATAGTTTTACAGTTTTCACACTTCTGAACACGCAAAACTCCGCAGATTTATTTGTTTGCTTTTCTGTTGAACACAAAGCTGTACAATGGGCTATCTACGTTCTGCCCATTGGGGGTAGCGAAAGCTGATATTTAACATTATATATGGCCCGGCATGGTCAGGTAAGTTAAGGCGTTCGACTCGTAACCTGAACGTCACGGGTTCGAATCTCCATCGCACCAAACATATTCGCACTTTCAGCTGTTGGGACGTTATAATGTGACGGCATTGGCAAAAGAGTAGTTCAAGAGTTGGCGATGAGTTGTGATGACTAGCTGCCTTCCCTCTAGTCTTACACTGCTAAATTAGGGACAGCTAGCGAAGATAGCCCTCGAGTAGCTTTACAAAAATTCAAAAAACAAATAAAACAAACATTTAACATTATAAGCCCTCAAACTTAGCTCTGAAAACCAAGGTGTTTTAATCAGTTATCTTGAAGAAATGCTAACTGGCTTATTATTTGATTAAATCATGTGTAATCTGTTCTTGCACTGTATCAGGAAATACACATAGTTTGTAAAGAAGGAAAGATGTTTTCTATCTAAAACTCGTACCCGTACATTTGGGTATGACATACTTCTTCCTCTAATAATTATTTTTTTCAGATGTTTCTAAAAAGGTCTCTAATGTAAAATTGCATCCTTTGTTTATTTTTTAAAACAAACGTTTATAGGTAGTTTTTGTTTTGCTAATGCCATCTACTGTTGATTACGTTAGTACACCCTTGTGCAAATTAATTAAAACAAGACGGAAAATTTCCATGTTTTTCAATTTTTTGCGTTTTATTTTTGAGAATCCAAAAGTTACTCACAAATTAATACATGATATGAACGCCTATTGTCAGAAGATCATTAATCCGCTTTGGCATCGAGTCCACGAGCTGACTGAAATCTTTACTAATTTTGGTCTCAATTAGCTTATCTTTCATAGTAAAATATTTTTCCCGAAGTCTTTCTTTACAAATCGGCCGAAGATTTTCGATAGGATTTAAGTCCGGAGAGTTTCCAGGCAAGTCCAGCATCTTTATTCGCGTTGTAGTCATAAAATTCTTCTCAAGTTTCGATGTGTGGCACGGAGCCAGAACTTGCTGAAAAATGCCAGATCCATCTGGAAATCTCTTTTTCAATTCTGGAATGACTCTTCTCTGCAAAGCTTCGATGTATTGTGGTCCTCGCATCATACCTTCTACGATTTGCAAGCCTCCGGCGCCATAGTAGCTGAAAAAAAAACTCCAAAACATCTTCTTCAAGGGATGTTTTACGAACTGATTGATATAAGATTCTTGAAGTTTCTCACCAGGAGATCTGCGAACATGCAAGCTTCTTTGACCCTTTACGTAGAAATGAGTCTTGTCACTGAATAACACCTTCCTCCATTGTTTTTGCGTCCAGTTCTTGTATTTAAGACCCCATTGATACCTTTTTTTCATTGAGTTGGTAAGAAGTTGTTTTTTGACTGTTCTCCTTGCTCTTTTAACGCAATTTCGAATTCGTAATATTCTTCAAAATTTCATTATACATCTCAAAAATAGATCGACCGTACTGCAAAACACAGCTGACGACGCCATTTGTGTGAAAAAAATGACTATTAAAAGAAATCAGCGGGTCTAGCGAACCTACACCAGTCGCCATGCTGAAAATATTGTAAAATGACCATTTGTTTCAATTAATTTGAACAAGGGTGTAGATATGTGTGAATATCTGGGTCAAGCAAACAATAATTTGCTAAAATTCCAATAAACTATTTCTATTTTGTTTATGATATCTGTGTTCTTCCCTCCATTGGTATCGAAAACCAGTTTATAGCGTAGTAAATCCACAGATATACCGTTGTGCTTCTGGAGGGAGGGATCTTAAATAATCTAAGTGTTTTAATGAACATTTCAAAAAGCATAAACCATTTTTAACATAGAAACTAATATTTCAGTTTTTATGTCTTAATACGTACAGTGAAAAGTGTTTCTATGCATATTTTATGTTATTTCTAAACACGTATTTTTTGTGTGAAAGCACTTGGAAAAAGTTAATCGACATATTTTCACTAAATCAAACACAAACACCTTTCAAGTTAACAAGGGAGTCAAGCAAGGCTACATGTTGTTCTCGATGCTACATATGACCATCAACAAGTTCTCAGTTGAGGTTGGTTTGTTTGATTTTGACTTTCGCTCATAAATACATGAGGTTATCTGCGCTAGTGGTTCCTAATTCAGCAGTGTAAGACTAGAGTAAGCTACTTTTGGTCTACTCTTTTATTAATGAATAGTGGTATTGATCGTAACATTCTAGCGCCCCCACTGCTGAAAGGGCGATCATATTTGTTGTGCCGGAGAGTCCATTGCCGTAACCACCTGGCCATGCCGCGCCTTTCGGTTAGGGTGGAGCTGAAATCTCGAATAAATGGTAAATTATTTAACCTCCACCAATTAAGATCCACAGTAAGACCCATCCCTACTTTAGTCACCAGTTCCAAAACTTTGACAATACTGTAATATTTGCTCACTCAAAAACAGGTCTCCAAGTAAATGTTAACGTTTTAAAAGAAACCTGGACTAGCGTTTAATACTAAAAAAACATAGGTCCTCCTCCATCGAAGTTTTGATAATCCGTAACTTTAGAAATTTCGATCTAGGGAGATAGTTTGGAGAAGGCTGAATGTTTCCCACACCTTAAAAGTCATTTATCTGTGAAAGATAACATTGCCTCAAATGTACAATTACGGTCATTTGAGAAAAGGAGAATTTGAAAATTGTAATGTCAGATCCGAAAAGAACATCTTGGCTTATCAAACAGTTATGATCTTCAATTAGCTTTAACAGAGCTTACACGTGAACAACATAAGGGAAACGCCTTAAGAAGGAGACGTTTCATCAACACTACCTGCAGAAGATCTTTCGAATACAGTCAGAATACAGAGTCGTCAACATTAGCATCCTCTTACAAGCGATGACCACCTGACAACAACTTCACTAGGCCTGTCACGTCGTCCGAATGTCTTACACCAGACTCAACTCCACATAGAAGGGCAGAAAATCGATTCAAGAATGACCTCAAGATGAACACGAAGAATGGAAGACGCTCTTGGAAAACTATTATCCATGACCACTTACATGGAGAAGGAGTCTATTGCAAGGATCACAACACCTTGAAACAGTGCTATTACAACAGAAGAGAAAACAGGGAGAGAGGGAACAGAAACAACGTGTCGTGGGTCAGATCACCACTTCAGGACCACTAGTCCTACTCAGAAACACGTGCTTGGTCTGTAATAGAATATACTGAATTCGAACTGGTTTCTTTGACCACCTTCAAGCCCACAAATAAGATCATCGTAAAAGACCATTATCTTCGACTGTAAAAAATTAGCAGTCCTATTAGTACTACAACTAAAGAAGGAAGGGATTTTTAAATCATCCTACGCTTTCATCTAGAAACTCAGCATGAAATTCGTAGTATAATCCATATTTCTAAATTGGCCGTTTATCCAAAAATTGCATGAAGTACCTTTAGTTATGAAAATTTAAAGATCTAATGCTCCATTTTGTGTGAAATCGCTCGACAAAACAACTGAAAATGTAAATTTAAGTGTGTTTTTTTAACCATTTTCTTTGGATTTTGTACTGAATGTGGATATCGTTAGTTTTATTCAGACCCTAAAAGGAAATATTTTAAAATGGAAAAAAATCGCAAAAATAAGTAATTCAAATTCAAGACTAAACTCTATTCGCTAAATGGAAATTTAACTACACGTGCCGGAAATATAAAATCAAGACTTATGTTAAAAGTATTCTAATTGTGTTTTCTTTCTTTATTTCTTCAACGCATACAAAAACAAATTTAAAAAGTTAGATAACTATTTCTGAATACTTGTTTTACTTAGCTCATGTTTTTTTCTTCTTTTGCAGATCAAAACAGTCTTTTTAAAGTGGCTTCCGTGGATCCTTCGAATGGATCGCCCTGGACGAAAGAAGAACTCTCGCCATGTTTTTTGCAACAGTAAAAGGAAAGAGTTAGATAAGATGGAGCGATCTTCCAGGAGTTTGATAGCCAATGTGTTAGATATTGATGATGACCTCCGGTTTCGTAATAGTACATCTAGCTTTTTGTCAGTTCGTACAAGTGAAGAAGCTGTGACCAATCACTCATGTGCAGTTACGCGGAGAGAAATAAGTGCCATTCTGCGTGAACTCCGTTTTATTACCAGTCGTTTGAAGACCGAAGACGAAGCTACTGAGATTATAAACGAGTGGAAATTTGCAGCAATGGTGATAGATAGAGTCTGCTTGATTCTTTTTACTTTGTTTACTTTCCTTTCAACCTTTGCGTGCATTTTTACAGCACCTCACCTTGTAGCGTGAAGTACCACACCTTGTAACGTGACGTCTGTAAATAAGGCACTAAACTGAGCAGAAGTTTCCTCTCAATCTGCATTTTTAAGAGCAACATATCTTGTAGCGTGAAGTCTGTAAGTGAGGCTTAAGTAAGAGATCTTTTTCGAATTACCGTCGATTCAAAACTGACGACTAAAGAATGAAATTAATATAATTCATCTGTTAACATAGTTTATTAGAAATATTTTAAATCAATGTATTGAAATGTATCAAGGGAAATGCCAAAAATAAACAAAATAAAATTTAGTTGTTATTTAACCAGAATTCTATTAAGAAAGTATATACGAATACCTCCAGAGTGTAATTTTAATATTTTCACATTTCGGTCTTTTCATTTAAAATAATTCGTAAAAGTAGGTCGTTTTGAGTTGTTGTTGTTTTTGAATTAAGCACAAAGCTACACAATGGGCTATCTGTGCTCTGCCCACCACGGGTATCGAAACCCGGATTTTAGCGTGTAAGTCCGCAGACCTGCCGCTGAGCCACTGGGGGGCAGGTCGTTTTAAGACCAGATTGGATTAACAGAGTATTCTATATAAAATACACATATCCAGTTGCCTAGTAACCAAAAATTTAGGTTTTTTTATCAAAATGAGCAAAAAGAGAATAGAATAGTTAACATCAAATATATGTTGCACTTAAAAATTATTCTTGTTTATTTGTCGTTAAGCTTAAAGCTTCGCAAATGGACTATCTATGCTATGCCTACCAGGGATATCGTATTCCAATGTTTTGCATCAGAAACGTTCAGCTTATCGCTGGTCCATGAGCTTTAGGGTATTCGGAATTTATTAATAGACCTGTATATAAAGTTTTGTACACTTGTTTCTTTTTGTTAGTAAAAGCTTTAAAGAATTTGCATTCTTGAAACAAAAAATCATACTTTGGAATAGACAATCATAATAGCACTAATATTTAGTTCGTTTTGGGATCCGTAATTGTAGAACTTGATGGAAAACAAATAGCGTCTTATATTCAACTCACTTTACCTACTTCTTTAGCTATGATTGTTAACATTAATTAATTACAAGTGTTTAGTACACAACATAAAGTCTGAGAACAGCCTAAAAAATCTTTATTATGTTCTTACAATTATTATTCTTTTCAACTGGCATATTTGACAACAAAAAGACATAAAGGCGTTAAATTATGAGGCATTAATAAATAAGAGCCTTAAATTACTAAATACCGAGAAGATCGGCTTTACATTATTAGTCACTGATTAAAAGAGCCTTAAATTAAGTACTGAACGAAAAAAGGCCCTTAAATTATTAGGCAATCAGATAAAATGCCTTAAATTACTAGGCAATTGATGTATATATTTGTTGATTTTTCTATAATGTCGACATAATAAGAGAGTTAAAACTGATATATTATTAGACATGTGACATATAAAACCATTGCAAGAAAGAGAAAACTGCGCTTTGAAAACATATTTAATTTACATATTTTTGTAGTATTTCTCATACAATCTTTAGAAGGGATTTATTATATCACTCTCAAGCAAACCGTGCGTGAGAAGATGTTAAATCTTACCAGTAACAAACAACAAAATGTGGGAGGTAATTTCTTCCAGGACCAATGCTTTCGGTCGTTATTCGAGCAAGCTGGAAGCCAAGTTGTTAACACGCACTTACGACTCTTAACTTATGGCAAAGTTCGCGCACCGTCGATAACAAAATAGCAAGAAAAGAAGAAGCATTGGAAATGTTTCCTCCAAAGAAGGCGTTTATTTAGAAACATATTGGCGCGTTTTTTTTTCGAGAGCAACCACTGACAGGAGCAAATTACGTGAAGTTGCAGGGCATGTTCTGCATACGTAATGACCACTGTTACATTAGTAATTCCAAATTAACTTGCATGGCCAGTTGGATTCAGCCACGTTTAAGCAGTTTTTCCTGCTTTTTTGCTTAATAATGAATTCTGGGGACTTTTGAAGGAAATGAATCATGTTTGACTCAGGTACTTTCAACACACTGAACGGAGAAAGAACCGATTTAAGACGCCTGAGGTTTAATATATTCCTAATGATAGGACTTTAGGTGAACTTTTGTTCTAATATTACAAATTTTCCTGTAAAATATTCTCTTCCCGTTTAAATGAAAATGGAGAAGAACACGTAAAATTATACAATTTTATTGTAATGTTTTTGAATTTTAATTATTATGTCTAGTTTGTGATTTTCTATAGGCCTCAATCCTACAATAAAAATATTTGAAAGTTATTCTTTGTGTTGCTTGAAAAGTTTTATGCAACGCCATTTCTGGGAACTGAACCATGAGAGCTAACTGATATAATTAAAGTCAGCATCTGTCTTAAACAATGAAAACTGTACACCTTCCTATACATATTGTATTCACATCATGCAAATACACTGACATAGAAATATACATATTTGAGTTTCAAACTATTACATCATGCATTTCTGAACAAAGTCACTGTAAACACGTTGTTGTTGTTTTACTGCAGCAGGTTTCACACCTAACCATTAATTGATTTATTTAATGTTATAAAGATGAAACATTAGATTGTTAAGTAAACTTTGAACTACTGTAGCATGAAACATGCTGACAAGAAAAATTCAGTTTCTTCCATAACAAAGGCATTGGATAGAGTTTTTCTATCCATATTGCTTCGCTGTTTTTACTAAGTTCATACAGAAATAAGATGTTTGGTTCATGTCGAAAGCACCCCCACCCCCCACTATGCTCATACAAAATGGATTTTGGCTGTCCAAATTAGAAGTACTCACTCAGTCTGTACGAAGTAGATTTGACTGTCCAACTTAAAAATATTCATTACGTCTATACGAAGCGGATCTTGACTGTCTAAGTTAAAAGTACCCATTGTGTCTGTGAGAAGTGGATCATAACTGTCCGAGCAGAAATACCCATTGTGTCTGTATAAAGTTTCTGATGACTGTCAGAGTTGATACAGAAAACATTTCTATTTTATTGGTACTTTGTTCAAGTACAGAGAATATACCATGACTTGAAGAATGTCCGAGCATATCTAAACCATTATTTGATAAATTTCTGCGTTTATGTCCACTTATGTCGGCGTTCAGACCAGACTCCATGTCACTTCCTTAGGTTCTTAAGACTTTGTAAGTTGAGCAGGTACATCAACTAGTAATACGTAATTTACACAATATTTAAAGTAAATATTAAACATTATAAAACTACTTTTATGAAGCAATATAGCATTTTAACAATACTGATGGGATATCATTGTGTAAGACGTTTTTTTTTATTACGAGAGACAACGTTTAATAAGATAAGGTAAAATGAAAGATGGAAAGTGCTTACATTGTAATGTGAAGGAGAATGCCTGTCACCGTTTGTTTCAGCAGGCCTTAAACACTGAATCTCACTGACTACTTCAAAAATAAAATAAAAATGGTTGAAAAATATTTTCTTTCACAGTTTCTACCAACTAATTAAAAAATACAATCGAACTTGGTACTTAATAATGGTATTTTTTCTTTCACGTGTTCCTCGAACCGGGACAGTGGTAAATCTTCGGATTACAACGTTACAATCAGGAGTTCGATTCCTCTCGCTAGACACCGCAAACAGCCTGTTGTGGCTTTGCTATAAGAAAACGTACATACTTTTACTTCACGCTCTGCCAAGGATGATGAAGTTTATCTTTTATTATTGTAAACATGGATCGTCTAACCACTTGATAGTTCCGCAGACTAAACAAGCGGAATTATATATTTGACCCTTTTTGTATCTCATACGTTATCAAACAGAAAATTATGAAAAGCATAACTACTTTGGGCCTGGCATGGCCAAGCGCGTAAGGCGTGCGACTCGTAATCTGAGGGTCGCGGGTTCGCGCCCGCGTCGCACCAAACATGCTCGCCCTCCCAGCCGTGGGGGCGCTATAAGTCTATGGTCAATCCCACTATTCGTTGGCAAAAGAGTAGCCCAAGAATTGGCGGTGGGTGGTGATGACTAGCTGCCTTCCCTCTAGCTTTACACTGCTAAATTAGGGACGGCTAGCACAGATAGCCCTCGAGTAGCTTTGTGCGAAATAAAAAACAAACAAACAGAAAAACATAACTACTTAAACCAAACTTCATTTTTAGTATTTTATCCTTTTTACTTGGTATCGGTCATAAGCGATCCCGTGTTCTTTATAATGCAAGGTGACCCTATATCTTAAACAGTATTAATGTGAATTTCGATTTTTTTTCTTTCTGAAAATGCTTATCAACACCTCGTGAATTCATATATTTTGTTTCACTATACATGCTTGTTGCTTCATTTAAAACTTAAAATAAATGTCTTAAATTCAAGATGAAATTTATTCTTTTTCAAGGTAGTGATTATGTTTTAAGTGCGCTTTTTTGCACGTTCTTCATTTGGTTTATCACATTGTAGTACCTTGCAAGATCCTTGGTTTAACACATTGTAGTATCTTGTATGATCATTGGTTTAAGATATTGTAGCACCTTGTTTTAACATGTTGTTTTTTTCTGAATTTCGCGCAAAGCTATATGAGGGTTATTTGCGCTAGCCTTCCCTAATTTAGCAGTGTGAGGCTGGAGGGAAGGCAGCTAGTCATCACCACCCACCGCCAACTCTTGAGTTACACTTTTACCAATGAATACTTGGATTGGCTGTCATTTATATCGCCCTCACGGCTGAAAGGGCGAGCATGTTTGATGTGATAGGGATTCGAACCCGCGACCGTCAGATTACGACTTGAGTGCCTTAATCGCCTGGCCATGCGGGGCAATTAACACATTGTAGTACCTTGTAAGATCCTTAGTTTTAACACGTAGTAATTGTTATTCTTTGAATAACGGTATACCCCTCAAAGACCGGTTTCAGAAAATGTTATATAAAAGCACTAATGGCAACATTTGTCATTATAACACGTGTATATTCCTATGAAGCAATATAATAATATCTCCTCACCTTAAATAAGCGGATAACCTTACATTACTAAAGTCAACGATTGTAACATTTCGAAGAAACTAACAAGTCTTTTCAAATTTAAATAACTATAGGTTCATAAAACCAGGTAGTCATATTCATGACAGACCCAGAAGTTGCTGAATATGTCAAATGTTGGTTGGATAGAGGTTATTAAAAACAGGAAGAAACTGTACACCGAAAGAGAAAAGAAAGAAAACCAATCTATGATAGACCTTGAATATACTTGTGACTTCAGACGAGTACACATTCCTGGCTTGAACACAAAAGCTTGAGTTAACTTACTTTCTTCTGACCTTCTCTGAATTGTTTTTTCATCACACCACCGTTAAGTTTAGTTGCAATCCTCACTTAATAACAAACACTACATATTTAATCTTCTCAAGAGATTCAGAATTCTAAGAAAATCTTGAATATTGTTCTGATGTGGTAAGTAGAATTATTCTGTTTATTCATTAAGAAAATAACATCTTAGACTCAGTACTACCTTTGATATTTTTCAACATGCTGATACCTCACACGACACATGAGCTAAGCATCTAGAATAAGGCCTAAGGGTTTGTTGTTGAATCTCGCGCAAAGCTACACTCCAAACATGCACGCCCTTTCAGCCATTGAAAGGCATTATTTATATTACAGTCAATCCCACTATTCGTTGATAAGAAAAGTAGCCCAAGAGTTGGCGGTAATGACTCGCTGCCTCCCTCTAGTCTTGAACTGCTAAATTTGGGATGACAAGCGCAGATAAACCTCGTGTAGCTTCGCGCAAGGCCCCCCCAGTGGCTCAGCGGTATGTCTGCGGACTTGCACGCTAAAATCCGGGTTTCGATACCCGTGGTGGGCAGAGCACAGATAGCCCATTGTGTAGCTTTGTGCTTAATTCAAAACAACAAACAACAACAAAACAACAGCTTCGCGCGAAGTTCAAAAACAAAGTAACTAAATTAGGGACGGCTAACGCAGATACCTCTCGAATAGCTTTGCATAAAACTCAACAAACAATATCCCGTTGTTTAGATACTAACACACAATTATTTAATAATTCCAAACGAATGTTTATGAAGACGATCCTGTATACAAAATAGACCAGTACCTCTTACATGATGGAAGATACCCAAGTACCTATCTCAGTTAAACACCTGCATTAAGTTAAAAAAAAAAAAAACAGTCACCAAATGACAGCAAATATGATATACAATTAGACTAAAATATTGCGAGTGTACTTTTAAAAACACATTATATGTAAATAAACTCTGACAAGATTAATCTAGTGAAAGTGCGTGATTATTTATGGAACCGTCAGCAAACGCGCATGACTATCGCACAGACCTGGCAACAACAAAGTGGTAGTTTCGAATTAAATGTTATACACGTGGACATGGTCAGAAGCCTTATTCGAAAATATCATATATAAACCCTCACCCTCATGTATTAACAAAAATTGACATTTTAATGAACTTGATTTAATATTGTGAAAGTGAACCCAACAACTGTACAGGGGGAAGCCATAACTGTACCTGACCCTTCAGGTCACTGACCTAAACTCCTATACAGACACAACGATTTTACGTGGCTACTGCGGCCCGACTTGGCCAAGCGTGTTAAGGCGTGCAACTCGTAATCCGAGGGTCGTGGGTTCGCATCTTCCTGGCGCCAAACATGCTCGCCCTTTCAGCCGTGGGGGCGTTATAATGTTACGGGCAATCCCACTATTCGTTGGTAAAAGAGTAGCCAAGAGTTGGCGGTGATGACGAGCTGCCTTCCCTCTCTATGGGCATTGTTCAGTTCAATATGTTGATTTAGCCATTAATTTTTGATCCTGTTTGCGCTGTATCAGCTTATTATTATGATGTACCTGGTTAATAAGTCAGAAAATGTAAAAATAAATTGACATTGGCGATTATCTTTCTTAGTTGTGTGATCTGATAAGAGTACAACATAAAGGTAAGGAGGAGAATTTTACCATTTTTAGTATATACACATTTGTATACATACCCAAGAAAACGAAAGGTTAGCCTGGCATGAACAGAATACTAATGAAACCAATTTTTCATATAGATTGAATAGTTTTATTAAATGTAAAAACATATTCAATAAATATTTGCTTCCCAACTATTCCACGTTTAGGTACAATAATCTACAATAATATTTGGAAAAAATATAAAAATTAACAATATTTGAAAAGAAACTACTTAATATTCACTCAAACTAAAATAGATTGGACGTATAAGACGGGTTCGAAAAGGGTTCGATTTTGTTTAGCTGAATGGCCTTGTAGTGTTTTGTTAATTAGTAGTTTGTTTGTATTACTCTAATTACTACAGTAAGAAGAATAAGTTGAAAATGCAAACAAGCTCTTAAAACTCTGGTCTGATACACCCACCACAAGCGCATACTCTGGCCAATTTGATTATTAACAGTCAGTTTGACCATTAACCATAAATGAATAGACTGGTTTGGTCACTAACTGTCAACGAATCACTTCTTTGTAAGGGGGCAACAAAGATGAAAAAAAAAGTCCACTCCAAAAGTAACACAAAGAAACATGGTAAAGTTACAAATTAACTGTATAATGATTTAAAATTGAACCAGTTAATGATTAGAATCATTGCCACAGTTATGTTTATTTGATAAACTTCCTCAAATTATTATATACATGTTGCTAATGATCTATGAGCAAGTATGTACCTGTTATGATTTTATAATAAATTCAGAAACCTTTTCAAAGTTTAAAAGTTGAGCACTCTTATAGAGTGAGGGGCCATGGCTTGTAAGTGTTAAATATCGATGTTCGTGAATCTGTGTTCACCATTTAATTTAAATGCACCAAATACAAGATTTATTTTTGAACTATTGGTTTTATTATTTAAAGGAAACGAACTTATTCCTTACAATCTAACAGATATACAAACTGTCTAACTTTATTCACAATTGCAGAAATGACCATACACTGCCAATCATTTTATAAAATTGACCATTATTAAAGCTGTTAGCATAAACTTATCTTATATGGTGCAACTAAAGTTAAAGCACAATATATTTTATCCAACAACTGTTTAAACTATTTACACAAAACCTACAGGATCATTATACATATTACTGAAATACATCAGAAAATTTTCAAATCAATACATATATATATAGGTCAGTAAATATCAATAAATGTAAGATTAACATGTTAAATCTTGGTGAAATACTGCATAACATCAAGTTTTTCTGCTGAGAACATTACATTGGTTAATGAATTACAAGATTTTCATTTATTGAGCTGTTTTTATTCTGGACCAAAAATCATTGTATGCAATATCATGACACGGTGATATACATAAAACGTGCATGTCATTCTGTTTATATATATATACTGTACTTACATGATTTCAATTTCATGTTCATAAACTTTATTTCAGTTTGGATATAAAAACTTTTCTGTAAAATTAAGTTATGTTTCAAGATAAATTCCACAAATATTTACCACAGTGCAAATAAGATATACAAATAAGAAACAAAATTTTAAATTTCTTAATAACAGATCCATATCAAACATTTCCATAGTAAAAGTTTATTTTATTTTTATAAAATATCCGAAACTTTTGTTTAATCTACATATCTTTTTTTATTATTTATGTTGAAAAGATTTAGAGCTTGTTAAAATATTTTAAAAACAATCATTTTTTCAAGTCCTCACATAATGATTATAAACTGTTTTCAACTGTTATTGTTACTATGTTATAACAATCCCAAGTAACAAAAGTTTTTAATATCTAATACTAAAAATAAAAAAAATAATTATTCTTTTTTTTATTCATAAAATAGAATCTCCACATAAAAATACCAAGTTACTTTCAAAAGAAACGTTTTTTTTAAACCAACTTTAATGATAAAATATATGCATCTGGAAAGCACGTAATATACTAAGAATTTGTCTTTGAAACTATTCAGCAAATTTGGCATCACCCATAACCATAATAATGATACAAGATAGGAAAGTATTAATGTATTTCATAAAAATTAGATGAAACTGTGTTGTAATCTGTTTCAGAATGCTTAACTAGAAATATCACTGCCACAGATCAACTGTACCAGTTTTTGTCTTAAAATATCAATTAATTACCTACATTAAACATGAAGTTCCAAGAAAACACAATGAAAACACAAACAATTATTTTCCCTTGCCACAATTATACAACACAATTGATTAGCCTGCTAGATTACCAAGCTGAAATAAATAATGTTTACTAAGGTATAATGAATTGTCTCGACTTTGTTTTCATTTGGCAGTGTACATAGCTTAAAACACTATCTTAAAAACAGCAAACAAAAAAACAACTCGATTTCAAGAAATTTCCAGAAATAAACTTAGTGTGTACAATGTTTAAAGTTAAGTTTCTGAAACTGTACTATAATTCAACCTCATATTTATTCCACAGTCCTAAGATTTCTAGGAAATTGAGTTCTTTAAAACCATAGAAAAAGAAATGGAACTATTTTATGTAACTGTACTAGCAACTAGGTTATAAAAGATTTTACAAAAGAAGTCAGTTTCCCTACAATATACAGAGAAAGTTGAGGACATTACATGAATAATGTACTGCACCACCTAACCTGAGCTGTAAACTACTAACTATGCTTAAACAAAATAAAACCACAATAACAATTAACCCACGTTTAACACATAAAACAACATGCTGTTTATCACAACCTAAGCGTCAAAGTGGCACTAAACATCAGATCACCATACTTCTGCCAAGTGATGGTAGTATGGAACCATGTGAATACCTTCCTGCTCTTTGTCACATTCTACACATACCAAAATATATTTTTCCAAAGTGTATGTAAGCAGATACAGTTGATTCATATCTCTAATAATTTGTTTCTACATTTGGAACTTAAGTTGTCAATATAACAAACTTTAGGAATACTTGATGAAGTCTGCTGCCCAAGTTGAATAAGATTTTCTACAATGTTAGTTAATAAACATAAGTGAGATAAGGAGAAATGAGAATGTTATACAATTTGTTCAAATTCCAAAGAATTTGAAAGATCTTTATTTTTCTTATTTGTTAGTATTCTTTGCACTTTACACAAGTAGCATGATTGGTTAATTGTTTTTCTTCTGTCACATGTATATTTGTTGGACGAATCTATAAGAGTAAGACAGTCCTATTGGTTAGTCCATGTAAATGTCTCTCAAAAGAAAAGTTGTTAGGTGTGTATAAAGTGTATTTGTTAGTTTTGATGTTTACCAATGTTAATTTTTTATTCTTATTTTCACTTCCAATCCATGCAAGTTCTAAAAATCCAATATGAATGACATCACAAATACGTTCACAGCTGCAGAAGTGCTTTAAAGCATCTTATTTACTGCCAGACAATTCTACTGCTACAACACCCTTCTGTATCTTGTAAATCCACGTCTTCTGGATAGCAAAGGATTCCTATGGCTTCTGCACGTCTGACAACACTTAACTTTAAAGTACCAAGTGGAACACATGTGACGTAAGGATTTACACAAAACCATGTCAAGCTTGTCCTTACACTGACTGAATGCTAAAAGACAATCAAACAAATATAATATTATTGAATGTTGTTGAGAATCACAATGTTGCTCATTCATTTAGACAGAAAATGTATTTTAATTTATTCAACAATTTTAAAATTATTCACTATTAATGATAAAAAGTTATGAATAGGATTGTACATTTTACAAATGTATAATTTGGAAGCAAGAGAACTTTAATGGTCCTGGTTTTAAAACTATTATAAGAAGTTATTTTATTAGAGGATAACATTTTAAAAGAAATAGCAAAATTTCAAAACAGAGATCGATAATTTTTAAAAGTTAAAGTAATTTTGTTTTTTAATGTTTACACTAAGTCAGTTTTAATAATAACAGAAAAAAAATTATGATTGAATCAACTAGACTAGTTTTCTTATAGTTTACGAAATACATGAATCTTGTATAAAATATACCACTCAACATAATTAATATCCAAGTTAAAAAAAAAGGTATCTTTCTTTACTTGAATTAAATTACTCTGTAAGAGAACATTATTTTAACAAATATATAAGTGCTTATAAATTTATTCTTAAATAAAAATTCATAGCTCAATCTTACCAGAGTTACTTTGTGGACAATCATCAGAGTTACAAGGTTGCCGATGCGATGGTTTGTTTTCTGTATCGCAACCAGTGGCTCTTTTGTTTAAGGTGAAATTGACACATTTCACGTGGCGGATTTGGTATCCTCCACCACATGTTGCAGAACACTAGAGTAATGGACAGAACATACATATATGTATTAAAATCTTTGGACAAAAATAAATGACAAAATATTATTCTTAGAGGCAAAAATACAGTTGTCTCTCATGTTTATTTTTGTTATAATATCTATATTTTTGTGACTTATATACATTTTACATGTTAATTCAAACGTTTAATAATCAAAATATTTGAGGAAACAAACAACTGTTCTCTGTTCATTGCTTTAACTGTAGTTACTACTTAAATAAGACAATTATCCTGTATAGTATTAAGTAAACTCTAGTTTTCAAGGTTTAATTTAATGTTTAAAAAGTTTTAAACATCATGAACACCTGACCGATGTAACTGCTAAATACATAAGGATTTTTCTCTAACAAATAATCTAAAGTAAAAACATACTTTACTCCATGGACCAGCTACCCAATCTAAGCAAGGACGCTCAAAACATTTGATGGTTGTTTTTGGTTTGTTTTCAGGATTGCATGCATTAGGTTTTGGGCATTGGACTTCTCTGTATTTCCTGCCCTCTCCACAACGGGCTGAGCACTGGGAGTCAAAACACAGTATCTTCTTAATCAACAACTTCATATCAAAACCAGTAATTTGAAAAATTTTATATCTTAAATAAATACAGACATAATTCATACGAGTCAAAAAAAAAGTTTTGTTTTTCTTTTATTAAACAGGATACAACATCATCACAGAGATAAATGCTTTATAACTCTCTCATAGAGAAAAAGAATTATGAAAAACATATGAAAAATAGCGTATTACTTATTCACAAGATCATTCTAAGAACCAGAAGTTAAATTCCAAGAAACAAAAAAAATTTAGTTCCAATTAAAACTCAAATCTTGTATATTATATATACAAGTAAATAAATAATGATTTACTGGGTGCCTTAACTGGAAAATTGAAAATGCAATTTTATGTACTATGACAGTCATAAAGAAAACAGGTATAAGTGTGTTTATGGCATGACACTATACAGTTAAAATATATATTCAAAATAAAAATATATTACTTATTTTTACCTATTGAAAAATATTCTATGCCATTTAATCTCTTACAATAACATTTGGGTATCTAATTTGAGTAATAATGTAATAGAGAGTAGCAGTTTACAATAACAACCACTCTTACCGCACTCCATTCTGATAAAAACCACTTCAGGCAGGGTTCCATGTTACACGCTTCTTCTACATGTGGTCTTTCTTCATCAGTGCACAACTCAGGCACAACCATGTGTCTAGCTTTTGTGTCAAGACACATGGCCTCACGTGTCCTTGTCCCACCATCACAAACTTTAGAACACTGTGATCATAAACCAACACAATACAAATGTTAAAGAATTAGTTACATAATGAGTATTTACAATGAAAGTGTCAGATACGAGACCCAAAACAGACTATGACATTGATGTATTCTTCACAAGTAGCCATGAAACTTAAGACCTATGGGTTAAATTTAAATAATCTAGACAGTTTTAGCAGTTTTATGTACTTCTAATAACACATTAACAAGTATCCTGACAACATTTTATAAAAAGAATATTGTTACTTATTTTGTAATGAATAAATGATGTGTAATTTATCAATATTTTTTTCTTAACTGAGACAAAAGTATCAGTTGTTACAAATGGCTTTTGGCTACTACTTACCTGGCTCCAAACTCCAATTCTCCATTGGTACTTGTTTTCTTCAGATGTATCACCCTCATCATCTTCTACATCCTCTGGTATGATTGCCGGTTCCTTCCGTACAGTCTTTGGCTGACTTGGTTTCTCTGAAATGATAGTCTCTTTGGTATTCTCTATTAGCACACCAGAATGCTGGTCATTAATAACTTCATAAAATGTTGCATTTACCAGATCTTTGGCTATACCATGTGGTCTGTTGTTCTTACGTTTTTTGTGTTTTCGTTTTCGGTTGTGATTATGTCTGTGCTTGTGATGTTTTTTTGTTATGCCTTCTTTTGTTTCATTATTATCTTTTACATTGTCATCTTCAGTTGATGGTAATATTATACTAGGAGTTTCCTCATGTACACCTATTGATATTTTGGTATTTGCGTCATTCCTATCAGTATCTTCTTTCTGTGAAGTTATTAAGATGTTATTATCAGTAATGGTTTCTAATTGGGTTGTTGGGTGCTCATAATTAGTAGCACTTGGTGTCAGAATTTTTGGAAATTCCTTTTTATCAGTAACATCTTGTGGTACACCTGTTAAAATTTCATTGCTGTAAGAAACATTTTCTGGCAAACTAGTTAAAATTTCACTGTTCATTGAAACATCTTCTGGTAGACTTGTTGGAATTTCAAGGTTATCTTCTGATAGAGTTGCTTGGAAGGCGTCCTCTGTTTCTTCTGTTTGGATACTATTTTCTGTCTTCTCCTCTGAATCAGTAAAACAATTATGAACCTGGCATTCCATAAATGCAATGGGTTCTGTAGCCTGATGACAGGTGAGACCTCCTTGACAAGTGACCTTACGAAATCGTAATCCAACTCCACAGCTTACTGAGCACTACCAGAATAATCAAAAGATGATTAGAGCAAACACTGTTATAAAATAAATCTTGAAAAACAATCTATGTTCATTAGCTATTTGCACAAGCTTACAAAAATAAATACCTCATTGTTACACTTTAGCATTGGGTTTCAGTTTTAGCAAATAAGCTTACAACTTAACACACCAAACAACTGAAACCAAATAATTAAAAGAACATTTTGGTAAACCTACCTGAGACCAGTCACTAACCACCCATATTCCACACGTGATATTGCTGCATTGTCTGCTGAAAGGTGGTTTGTGTTTTTTGTCACAAGGTCCATTTGGAAGACTACAATACACCTGTCTTGTCTGGTGGTTACAAGGATCATCCCTACAAGTCTGTAATTAAACAGAAATTGCTTTCATATAATGTAACAGAATTAATATTATATTTTAATATCTATGTTTGTTTCAGTTTACTATATGTAGAGAAATTATATAACTTATGTTGTTAAATACATATTGCAAAAGTCCTGCTTATTCTCTAGATTTGTAGATGATTCTCAAGTAAAAGAAACAACAATGTACAGTGTGGCCCACAAGTCCCTACTCATCCATATGTTATAATACTAATGAAGAGTTAAAGACAGCTGTTACCATGGCATTTGGAACAACAATACCTGCTGTGTTGAGGAAAATGTCTCACAGAACATGGCATCGCACAATATTATACAGTGAGAATGAGGGACAACACACAGATACACTGGATACATAAGATGTATGGATGAGTATAGACTTACAGGCCACCCTGTATATATCCACATAAATACCAGTATTGTTGGATTAACTGAACTTTCGAGACTTTACCTGAAGTTTATAAAGTAATGCATCAAGAAACAGTTTAATATTGTTGTTGGTTTGCTAGAGTCAGTAACTATAGCTAGTAGCTACAGTCAGGAGCTATAATTGTAATAAATGCTAATTAATCAGAAAACTACAAATATCTGGCCAGGAACGTTCATATAGATTTCAAACACTACAAATCTTTTAAATTCATGAAATTAACTTTGGGCATTAGCGTTTCTATGAGGGCATTAAATATGTTTGGTGGTGAAAAAGTTACATGTGCCTGTGATGCAGCTAGTTAGCTACCCTGTCAAGTGAATTATACACGTGTATCAACATAGAATTAATTCCCTCCTTGTGAACTGTCAATAAAATATTTAGTTCCAGACCAGATAGGAGTCTCAGTATTGTTTGTGAGTTTGTACAACTTTTGTAAATAATTCATTATTTGTAACAGCCTTTATTATATATTGTAGTGTTGATTGAATATTAAAACACATTTGCATTAAGAAAGAAAATTGTGTGTATCGATCTTGTTGGCAAATATCGTACGTTTCATATATGTCAACATTCAATTAACTTTTCAACTTCAAATTTACGATAACATTTGTATACTTGGCAATTCTTCTGAAATCCTTTATCCATCCTTCAGTCGATTTAATTAAACCACAAAAAACAATCACAGGTGCATCAAATCTTACCATTTTTTACCAGCTATCAAACAAGGTTGTACTAAGACAAAAAAGCACATCTTACTAAAAAGTTAGTGATAAGGTAGGAAACACTTATAAAACCATAAGTGATAGGAGAAAAAATAGCACTTAAACCCCAAAGATGAATTGTTCCCTAACCTTAAAATTTACATATTACTGGACATTTTGTCTTGAACTGAAACCATATAAAAAAACCCAAAGAAATTCATATTAACAGTATTAATAAGAAGCTTGAAATTACATTTGACCATTCACTATATGTCCACTGAGCATCCCCAGGACAAGGGTGCTTATGATAACAATGTTCTTGGTCTGTAGGTTTTTCCAAGTCTTTGCATTCTTCCTCCAAAAGAGCTATTTGCTCATCGGGTCCAAGGGACCGGACACAAATTACTGTCCTCTGCCTTATACCTTGTTCACCACAGGTAACTGAACAGTGCTGCCATGGTCCTGTCCACCATCTAGAAGCAAGAAGAGAAAGAACAATTTATATAAGCTTATAGTCGCTATTTATTTTGTTGTATTGAGTTATAACAGTGAGAATTACAAAGGATGTTATTTCTTAGTTTAAATACTATATACAGAAATAAACCAACATAAAATGGAAAATTTCACTTGCAGGTGTTAAAAACATTTTCGACATAGTAATTAGACATTTTAATCAGTTCATAATTACCAGAATCCTGACTTATCCATTATATTAAAAATATCTGTAGAAGTATATGCTGAGAGTTCATTAAAATATTGGATTTATAGACATTAAGCTAAAGTCACCTTCATAAAGCCTAGATCATAAAAACTCACACAAAAAAAAGAGATAACAGATGTAAACTTGTGGATAAGATTTAGAACCTATAAAATGAAGTGTACTAAAAGAAAAAGGTCAGAAAGACATCATTGAAGGTGAGAAAGTTCCCACCCCATAAATGCAGTGGTATGTCTGTCCACTTACAGCACTAGAAACTAGGTCCCAACACCTGCGGTGGACAGAACACAGGTCATTGTGTAGCTTTGTGCTTAACTTCTAACAAACAATAAGGTGAGAAGAAAAATTTAAGATTACAAAAAGTTACTTGAGTATAATAAAGGTCATTTTCCAAAAGACAAGCTTCATAAGGCCAAAAAATTAAAAACTCATGGCTCTTGAAACAAAAAATAAAACAAGTAGGAAGTAAATTTAGAATCTTTTCAGGAAACTTTGTAAAGGTAAAAGACCACATACCCTGTTGTCCACTTTCTGAATATTAAACTTTTAAAGGCATAAAGTGTCACATTCATGCTTTCAAGGTTGACATCTACAGATTGATTTAAATTAATTGTTCTTAAATCTACAAAATATTTCAATATATATATAATTCTTCCTTGACACATAGTGATAACAATGATGTTGCACTTTTGATCATTTATAGCTTGAGGTGATCCACAAACATTCTTTAACCAAACACTCAGTTTCTTCACATTATGTATTTGAAGTGATGCAACTTTAATTCCAAAATTTATTTTAGATTTTTGCATCATTTGAATTCTGGTCTAGCATGTACTAAACACACACACACAAAAAGTTCAATTGGTTTGACTGCGAAAATGAAGACCAGGTAAAGAAGTTTAATTCTGTCATAGCTTTCCTAGTTAATAGTAAAGTACAAGTATGCGGTTTAATTTCACTCCCAAAATGTGAATTTCTGTATAATATGTGATACTTACCTGGCTGGACACTGTTGTTTATTACATGTCCGAGTGATGTCAGAAGGCTTATTTGTGACATTACAATACTTGCTTTCTACTAATCCAGCTTCTTTTTCCATACACTTTGGTCTTGATATCTGAAATCCTTTTAGTATGTCACAGGCAAAAGGAAAATAATTAAAAATTAATTGTATATCTCAATGAATAATTACAAACTAATACATTTCTTGTAAGTGTAAAACTTTATAATCTTCCAGCTCATTTACAAAGTGTTAATAGAGTTGCAGGTACATCAATTAGGTATTAACAATTAGCCTTAAAACAATTACTTTAAAACCCATATTTGTTATAGTATTTAAATCAGTTCAAATGATATTTTATTTTACGGTAGAAAGTAAAAGAAAGAAAAAAACCCTACGAAAACACGTAAATTTTAAAGAGTATAGTACAAAATGCATTTATAGTAACTTAAAAATCTTATTAATGGAAATAACGTCATACCATAGAGTACAAAGAAATAAAACCGTTAACAACACTATTTTTACATGTAAGCCTGTATCACACAAAAGGGAGACTTTTTGTGTATAAAAGGTAACCCATATTTTTCTCTATACAAAAATATTTAACATATTTTATCCTTTAAAAGCAGTAAATAAAAAGTATAAAACCAGGTTTTGAGTTTCATTTTTAAAAAATGAAGGGTAGTTTTAAGGGCTCTTTAGGTCGTGTTTGAGAGACCTTGGAGGGCCAAGTGTTACTAAAGATCTCTTTCTCCAAGTTAAAGGGCTTATAACGCTAAAATCCAGGGTTAGTTTTCCCGCAGTGGCAAAGATGCAATTAGCCCATCATGTCGCTATGTGTTCAAAACAATTAGAACAACAACAATTTTTGTGTTTGATAATAATGGTGTTACATAGAAAAGATTAACCCTAACAAAGTAATTATCATATACGACTGGAAACAACAATAATGTTCAGTGTGTGCTTTCTTATAGCAAAGGCACGTTGGGCTACATGCCGAACCCACTGACTGGAATCGAAACCCTGATTCTAGCTTGGTTAATCCGTAGACTTACCGCTGTACTAGCAGGGGTCAATAATGTTATAAGTAAACATTACCTCCTCCACAGGTAGCGGAACAAATAGACCAATCAGTGAACTCCCAATGAAACTCTGGTTTCCTTGTTGCATTTTTATTGGGCACTGTGAACTCAAAAGTAATTCCTGGGTTTTCCGTCTGAAATAGTAACTGTAAAATAATAATAAAATAACTTCGTGGAAATGTGGTTTGTTCACATAAATTTTCCCCTTTATGAAAAATTTATTATATGCTTTTAAAAATAAAATGGATTGAGGAAAATTGATTCATCCCTACTTGCTCTTCATTTCTATATTTAACAAAACGTAGAAAAGAAACTGAGCTATGACACTGCCATCTGTTGGATGGTGTGTATGTTTAGTTTTGCTTCTGGAAATATCACTTTTTGTCTTCTTTTTTTTAGTCACAGTGGCATAAGAATCTTCTGATTTAAATTAGCTGAAGCTCACTATAATTACAAAATGCATCAGGGTATCCCTTAAGTAATGCCCGATCTTAGGTTCAGAAAAACAGAAAGGATGATTTCAAATATTTTTTAGTGTTATTTAATCAATAATGAACGTTCCATTATTATTAATTACTTCCTGCCAACGATTCACAAGCTGCTGAAATGTCACTTGGAGTTCTTGGAGTTTGGAGGAGAAGAATGTAGAGAGAATAGTTTTGACAACTTCATGTGTTTCAAGCTCTTTTCCATCAAGATAGATCTGTAAACTTCGAATTAGATGATAATCAGATGGGGCAAAGTCTGGAGAATAAGGAAGATGTGGAAGTTTTTCCCAGTCTAGCTCTTCTGTCTTTGCAGATGTGGTCTGTGCTGTATGTGACTATGCATTATCCTGGTGTAATAATAATAATATCCCACCAAACGCTTAACAAGACTTTCCTAGAGTGGAAGTCCATTTTGGACTGTGTTTTATGTAGTTTACTTGAACTGAGTCATTGTCTGCAGCACTTAACATTTTTATAAAAGACCCATTTTCCATCTCCAGTCACTAACCTGTCCAAACAAGTTAAGTTACGTTCACGAGCGAGCAGAGAAGTGCAAATGTCCACTCTTGCTCTAAGGTTGACTTCTGTCAAATTATGGGAGACCCATATTTCAAGTTTTGATACCTTTCCAAGCTGTTGCAGGTTACAGTACACTGTTGAATGGGTTAAATTAAGCTTCTTCAACTGTAACAGCACAATATTCATCAAGTGCTGCCAGTAGCAAGTCATCATCACATTCAACAGAACGACTTTAACGTAACGCATCACTCAAGCTATGGTCACCTGATCTGAACTTTTGAAACACCTTCGACTTTTACTTTCATTGGAAGACTCGGTACCATAAATATCTTGAATGTTTCATGTAGTTTCTGCTGCACTATTGCCTTTTTTAAACTGGAAAAGCATTATATGTCTATTGCGCTCCTCAGACACATCCATCTTCATAAGGATTTATTTGATTAATGATTTGAAAAGGTGGAGTTGGCTTAGTTTCTTTTATTTGTCTGAACATTTTTATACATGTCCTACCAGATATTTTAGTCATTAAAATCTTCTACACTTTCTGTATTAAATTTTCAGACATTACTTATGGGATGACCTAATAAATTCGGTAACATCGTTTTAATTTTTGAAAGAGACTTTGGTAACTAGTAAACAATTGTAAGACCAAACTGTTGTGCTTTGCTGTTTCATACATAATTAAGAAATGGTTTTAGTATTATTACAGTAAGTTTAAGAACTGATAGCGTGAACTCTCGTATCTCTTGAACAACAAATAAAATGTACTTTACTTTCGAAACATAAAAATCAGCTAATGTTTATTATTACTAACTTTCGCAGGAGTATCGATTACACCATTCAGAAATAATTATTTAGAAGCACATAAAAAACAACAGAAAAAACTTTCAGCTGTCGAAACAGGAAAGTAATTTATGGTAACAGTACGTTCCGTACACATGGCAAACCTACCAGAATGCGGATGTTACTTCTGACGGGACCCGGAGCATGTAGGCTCTCCTTCTCTCCTACCCTATTATAGTAAAACGTAGTTCCTCCAGCCATGTACTCCCCACTCCACTGAATGAACCAATCACCATTCAACTGGAATTCTCCATCTTCACTCTGGAGAGCGATGTAATTGTTAGCTTCCGCTATCTCTTCCACGCGGATGTTTCTAGCTCCCTTGGGAATGGTCACTATTTCCGCATAACCTACCATTCAGTAACAATATCTGATGTTTAAAATCATTTCCCTTTCCCAGTTTTAACCTTTTTTTCAAGGGGGAGATTCTATTTTTATTCGTTTGAACTCATAAATGCTGGCAGTGTAATGAGAGTTGGTTTTGTACTTGTCTGTAATATGTTAAATTAAAGAAAACGTTTGATAGAAAACTCACTTCCATTGCCTTGATATTCGACTGTCGATCACGTAATTAAATAAGATCTCGGAATATCTCGTTTCACTTATGTTTTTTTACGCGTTTTTAGTTCACAGATTTAAACAAAAGAGGAACTTTAAAATTATAGATAACGAATAAAACAATTTAAAATATTCTACTCTTCACTGTTATTTCTTCTTTTTTTTCTGAATAAAAAATATATGAAAAACGTGCAAATCACAGAAATATTTATTAACTTGCGTCAAGAAGTAACTTATACGAAACGTTGATATATACCATACACATTGGCTATAACGGTCTCTCTCAAATTAAATTCTTATAACAAGTATATAAAAAGAAAGTATACGCATAAGAAATTTGTCACGTGTAGTTCACGTGTCACACTTGTGATCTAAGGTTTAAATTTGGTTCTAATATAAAAAAGTTAACGAACGATACCTCTATATTTAGTCCATATTTAAAAACTTAATTACCAGTTTATTAAAATGTAAACTATCTGTAACCGTCCCACACTTTTTCACGTACTTATGTACGCTTAACCAAAACGTTTATAACAGTGAAATAAATAATAACAACATATAGAACTTTTAAAGCATTAAAAGTTATTGTTTGTGAAATAAAAAAACATCGCTATTAATTAGTAATTTTAAAGCGCACGCAACTGTGATTCAAAATATCATATGATGTCTAGAGATACTACGTTAATGAAAAATATTTCATTACAATGGTATCTCTAGAGAAGTGTAAGGTAAAAGATATTATTTCAAATTAATTCTAAAAGCCCATGAGTGAAATAAAAAAATCTGTTACAATATTTCAGTCACGATACTAAATATACAATACCGACGAGGCCTTTCGCACAGTTTGATTTGCTTTGTTTTTTGAATTTTACGCAAAGCTACAAGAGGGTTGGTTATTTACGCCAGCCGTCCGTAATTTAGCAGCGTAAGACTAAAGGGAAGACAGTCATCACCACCCACAGCCAACTCTCGGGCTTCTCCTTTACCAAGGAATAGTGGGATTGACCGTCACAATATTAGGTCCCCACGGCTGAAAGGGCAAGCATGTTTGGTATGACGGGGATTCGAACCCGCAACCCTCAGATTACGGATCGAGCAGAGCCACATGACAATGACTGGTCTTTTCGTACAATACCAGGAAGGCTCAGTTTAATGGAACTGGATAAATGCAGAATGAGCATAAGCGTTCCATTTAGCCATGTTTTCTATTAATGACATTAAACGGCTTGTAAAGGTAAGAAATGTGTATTTAATTATCATTGTAAATCATACTATTCTACTATTCTACAGAAAATGAAAACGGGCCAGATGGTGGGAAGAGGGTAGATACTCTTCAGTTAAACATGTGCTACAATACATTAACTTCATAAAATTGTATATATACTTGGTTAATTCATTTCTCTTCTCGCTTTATTTTAAGATATCACCCTTAGGGTGAACAAAACTAAACTGAAAACTCGTGAAACTATTTATATTAGTTCAGCATTTTGTCTTTTTCTGGACGAAAATGCAGACACATTTCCCTCGTTTTTCTCTGCTTACCAAGTCCGTGTATCTGTTTAAATTCTCCCCTCACGGTAAGGCAATGAGTCCCATCCCCATGACAGATGCCACACCGGTCTTCTTGAGCTTCGGAGTCAATGCCCCAGTCACACGCCACGTGCTGCAAGTGATGATATTGTTAGATGTTTACTTGATGTCAGACTTGATTACATCACCATGTCTTCGGTGATGTCAATGCTCTCAAAACTTACATTACTTTGTTTTATTAGGGTTGTTTTGTACTGATACCCAATAATAATTCATTTTAAAGAATTCCACATCGAGTATTTAAATAGCAAATAATTAAACTGTTTGCAATAACAGGAAATATTAAGGACTTACGTGTGACACGTAAAAAATTAGTATTGGAAAAAATATATATATATATTCTATTAAAATCCACAGAAACGATTTAACAAAACAAACAAGCAAACATGATAGGCAGAACCTGGTCTGTTGTAAATCTAGGGTTTTAAAGGATATTTACCCTGAACTTTTTAAACTAATTTGCGACATTTTTTATTTTAAAGTTTTTATGTAAAAAACGAGATACGAAGCTTATAATTTGTTGAAAATGAGCAATTGTTAAAAATATTAATTTCTTTCAAAGTATTTACACAAAATATCTTTTAATTTTCAATTTGCTTGTCTATTCTATTTGATTTTATCAAACCATAATTTAAATCTACTTACGAACTCGTATTTGCAAGTAAATGTACCTGAATAGGTTAACAAGTAAAATTCGAAAAAAAAAAATATTCAGCCAGTTACTGGATAAGCATACTAAACATTACACTATAAACATGAGAATATTACACTCAACACTCTGAGAATACTAAACGTTACACTGTAAACGCATGTAAGTTACTCTCAATATTGTAGGCGTACTAAATACTACATCGTAAACGTAAATATATTATCATTTGTTAATATTTATGAAGTTCAAAAGAAAGACAGGTAGATATAAGCTATTGGAGACTGGGGTGTCTTTAGGTTTAAATACGATTTATTATTATTGGAAAGATATCGGTCCCATATCAATTGTGGATAAAATTGTAAAAAATCTGATTAAAATGCTTTATAAAGTAATTTAACAAAGTTTTAAATTTTACTAAATAGTCAATATGGTTTTCCTAAAGGAAAATCTTTTGACGCACTTTGGAAAGGTAACCGCATACGTAGATGAGGGCAAGGGTGTATTTCTCGTGTATCTGGATTTTCAGAAAGTATTTGACACAATGCCACACAAATGTCTTGTAAAGAAACTTATCTCTGTAAGTATGAGGTGTCAGTTAACTAACTGGATACAAAAGTGGCTTGATGGAAGAAAGCAGGGAGTTGTTATAAATGTAGTTCAGTCAAACTGGATAAATGTTATAAATGGTGTCTCATGACCTTTGCTCCTTTTGACTTATATTAATGATATCGATGAAAGAATAACCAGTAAAGTACTTAAATTTGCAAATTATATAAACTTATTGGATGTTGCTAGCTATAAAGATGGCGCTGCTGATTTACAAACTGACTTGGATCATTTAGTGAGTTGGGCAGATAAATGGCAAATGGGTTTTAATTATAATAATTGCAAGATAGTGCATGTGGGCTATCATAATTTGAATTATATGTATAATTTGGAAGAGCATAATATTAACAGTATTATAAAAGAAATGGATATTGGTGTAATAGTTAGTCAGTCTCTAAAGCTATTTGAGCAACGTGCTGTTGCGAGAGGTATGACAAAGAGGATTTTATGTTGTATCTACAGAAATATTGAATACAGTTCTAAACAAGTTATAATTTCATTGCATAGGTCAATGGTTAGGCCACATTTGAAGTGCTGTGTTCAGTCTTGGACTCTGTACCTTAGGATGAATATTAAATTTTTGGAGAAGGGTCTTTAGAATGGTACTTGGGATGGAGGGATCATCATACAAGGAAAGGATGAAAAAGAAAGAGTTAGAAAGGATCTGGTTGAGTTGTTCAAGATTTTAAAGGGAATACTGATGCATCATACTGTTTCATACTTAACAGTGAGAACAGTAAGAATCATCTTCTATAAAAACCGTTTTAATTTTCTTACGTGGTGGTTGGCCTATGGAATGAGTTTCCTTAAGATGTTGTGGAAGCAGAAAATTTAAGTTTAAGAAAGCTTTATAACTATGTGAGATGGAACAAACTTGACATTCTGCTGATAGAATAAAATAATCACTATATATGAGCCACAATACATGGACATTGCCTTGAAAAGGATCAAAATAATATTCAGTTCCACAGTTATAAATACCAATCCGGCAAGAACATAAGTACGGGGAGGAGGAAGAGGTCATAGAGAACCTGACCCTCCGAGAGAGTTGTATGAGACGGTTATAAGATTTCTATTTCTTAATTATTCAATTTATTTACGTAGCAATTTTAGTTTAGATTAGAGGACTAGTTGGTTCCTTGTTGTCCTAAACATTGTATGATGCTATTAATGCTTTTATGTTATTTTAATGAGTTGAAGAAATAAAACACATAACTTTAAAATGTTGAAATAAGAAAGTTTCTTGGTTCATATAATTCAGATTGTCTTTTTAGTGTTTAATATTCAAGAAATATTTTCACGTGCTTTCTTACCCTGCACTTTCCGTTAATACACATATCTCGTGTTCCGGGTTTACATGGAGTCCCATCGTCAACGGTGTCCGCCAGTAATACAGAAAAGAACTCCCCTTCCGGTTTACAATGCAACTGACAAGGTGTTACTAAAAGAGACAAAAGTCGATAAGTGTACTGTACAGAGTAAACTGTTTAATAGAACAAGCTGAGAAGAGAGGCGTTTATCAGACGTGACAAATATTATTTCACTGGAAAAGACGTAATGTTAATCTCACAAATGGTTCTATGATTAAAAGCGATTGTGACGGAATATTTAAACACAACCTATCTAATGTACACATCTTCATCTTACTTGGGACAAACATTGGTTTGTGGTATTTACAATGCATTTTCTGAAATTAGGGATATTACTAAACCTAAATTTGGCTTTTTTTTTACCTTTAAGAAATATGAGATTTGTTCACGTTTTTGTCGTTTTGTTTTAAGTTAGAAACGTGTAATTTTGTAAAAATTCAGTTTTTTTTCGCGATTTGATCAATTTGTAACGACGTTTCAGGTTTTCTTGTTCGTGACAATACAGAAAGTCTAGATAAGAACAACCAGGAACTTCATCCCACTTAGATGTTTTATACAAAACGTCACATTTTTATTATACAAACATTTCCTTCTGTTGATAAATGCAAAATTCGCTCTCAATCAGATATGTTATTGAAAATGCAGACTATAACAAGATACGTCAAATGTCTAACTCATCATGAGTTTGAAAAATAATGTTCTCAGTTGGCTTATTCCCATGAGAAGTTGTTATGGTCAATTAAGATATTTTCTTTATATCAAAAAATAACTAGCAACATTTCATTTCGTCTGTCGTTGTGTTGTAGACTTGCCAGATAAAGTTACTGCGCATGCGCGTATACTTACACGGAGTTGCCACAGGTATCCATGAGTACAACTTTTCTTTGTATGGTACTTTATCATAACGACTGCATTGGACAGCACGGAAATTAGAAGAGTTCTCAGGGCAAGACTGTAACAAAAGAGTACTGGTAAAGATAAATAATATAAAAACTTACGAGTTATAGATTACCGTAGGATAGCGTTTTCTAAAGTGTCGTACGCACCCAGAGGAGAGTACAAGAAATTTTGGGTGCGCGAGCGATTAGAGTGTAGTCAATAGTGCAATAATGTAAAACGACGAGTTTTAATATTTTTTATTAATGAAAATAATAATTAATTATAGCATTTTAACTACTTAGATCACACCTTGTCACTAACTCACTCTTTCACTCATTTAAAAATACAAAAGAGGGTGTGTGCAACAGACCATATTTATTAATTAAAAGTAAGGGGCGCGGTTCATAAAAATTTGGAATTGCTGGGTCAGAACATTAGTAACCTATAATTTTATCTAACCTTCTACAGAAACATATCAGTTGTTTTCTAACTGAAAACTTGAAATGTCTGTTGGACTCAATGGACGTAAACTATTCAAAGTTATAACATAAATATTGAATCATCCAAAATAACTGTTAAAATTGTTAATTTAACTAACAAACACATAGGATTGTTCGTGTTTGAAGTGAATATAATGTAAATAACGTTGGGTTTGGTTGTTCCTAAGCAAAAGACAATTTATACAATGGAATACCTGTGCATTTCTCCACAGGAGTATCGAAACCCGAGTTTTAGCGTCGTAAACCTGCATACTTACCGAAAAGCCACTAAGGCAGGTAACTGTAAAGCACGTGCTATAATACTTCACACCAACATATATTTCTAAATCATTAGTCAAAAGGTCTAATAAAAAGGTGTATACGCAAAAGTCAAGGTGAAAAAGTTACTATTCTACGTACACGTGCACTTAAAGTTATACATAGCTTTTAAAATACGATATAAAATGTAATAATTGTTTGTTTGTTTTGAATTTTACATGAAGGCTATCTATCCCTAATTTAGCAGTGCAAGACTAGAGGAAAGGCAGCTAGTCATCACCACCTACTGCCAATTCTTGGGCTACTCTTTTACCAAAGAATAGTGGGATTGGTTGACACATTATAACGTCCCCACGGTTGAAAGGGTGACTATGTTTGGTGTGGCGAGAACTCAAACCTGCAATTCTCAGATTACGGGTCGAACACCCTAACCACCTGGCCATGCTGGACCAAATGTAAGGTACGCAACTTTTCTGTTTATATCACGTGTGTTGTTTTAAACTAATGAGCTTAAACTAGTGAAATCATGTGACCGAAATCGCTGAATAACATAACCTGCAAGACATTATTATATCATAACACTAACGTCTTATTATAATAACGTTATGTAATCAATTTTTAAATTACTTAAAACATGAAGCTATTACTTTTCTTCGAGGGGAAGTGACCGATAACTTATTAAATATATGCCCAAATTAGAAATGTTAAACTTCAAAAACTCACTGGAAGGCATTTACGTTTAAACAACGTGTGAAACATCGTTGGTCAAAAAAGTTGTACGTTTCGAGAGATTCCACTCTGAGTAACTCAAGTGCGTTCAATGGAGAAGAATTTCTTAAACTATGTCACATGAAACTTTATCGCAGTGAGCACTGTAAACTGGGGCTGACAGAAATGTCACATAAAATGATGAGATACCTGATGAGAGAGAATGAAGGACGAGGAGATGGTTTAAAATAACTGGCACCATAGAACACGTGTCAGGCAGTATTTTAAGAGTGAAAGTGGATGAAAGAACTACATACTTCCAGTGAGCATGCTCTGAAAGCGTACTTTAAGAATTCCTCACAACAGAACCGCAGACAAGATACCAGAGACAAGACCAAGAACTTTTATGTAAGCAATTTAGATATTAAAATCTTCGTCAAGTTCGAGCAAAACTAAAGAGGCATGCAGAGAATAGGACAGAAGGAATTATAGATACACATATGAGCGAGAGAAGAAATGACAATAGCAAACTAGAGCCAGTAAACATATGTCTTGGTATTGCTTTTTTTCATATTATTTAATTACTACAGGAACACTTATATGTCAATATGCTTTAGGAATAGCAATGATGAAAGAGAAAAAACACGTTAAAAAGATGTGGCAAAGTGTCAAAAAATCATTTTTGTTTAATTTGTATGGTTGTTTCGTTTTTTAATTTCGCACAAAGCTACTCGAGGGCTATCTGTGCTACCCGTCCCTAATTTAGCAGTGTAAGACTAAAGGGAAGGCAGCTAGTCATCACCACCCACCGCCAACTGTTGAGCTACTCTTTTATCAACGACTAGTGGGATTGACCGTCACATTATAACGTTCCCACGACTGAAAAGGAGTGCATGTTTGGCGCGACGGGGATGCGAACCCTCGACCCTCAGATTACGAGTCGCACGCCTTAACACGCTTGGCCATGCTGGGCAAGTAATTTGAATGTATAAAACATGTAATTTTTACCACATTGTCGTACGTTATATAACAGGAACAAATATTTACTTACTTTAGTATTGCATATTCGATAGCGTTTCCTTTCCCCAATACAGTATCTACCTCCATTTGCAGGACTGAAATACAAATAAAAATACAGAACGTTAAGTGCTCATAGGAATGCAAATGTTCATCCCTTCATTTATTTTATTTTTGCTTAAGATTCGGTATCAGCCATTACGTGACCCTGTGACAACTTGAAAACGATCTTCAAGAAAACTACGGAGGCTTTAAAGGAATATGTCTACGATCTTTTGGAAGACTACAGAGGTTTTAAGGAAACAAACACAAAAGAAATGTGACTTTGGCTTTGCTTTTATGCTGAAAGTGTAAAAATACGCATGTTCGTGTACTCTAACTTTATTACGTGTTTAGTATTTATTTACTACAGCCGAAATTAGGCTATTCACGAAACTGGCTTGGCTCGCTTTCTTTTATGTATTTTTCTTTCCTTAAGTTTTACTAGTCCCTAAAAAAATCTTTACTCCGTTTTTGCTATAACAACAGACATAGGTGAAATGTAAGTTAAAAATTTAATTAGATGATATTCATCAATAAAGCCACCTGTAAGGTTTCCGTCATTTTAATATTTCTAGATTTTTGAACACTTGAATTACAGACAAATTATGATTAACGGACGCCAACTTGTTCACGAGTTACACATATATGTAAGGACCTATCAAATCCTTCGTGTTTAAAATGTAACAGAATCTCTGAGAAAATCACTTGTTTATTTAACAAAAAATGAATTATCAAATATAGCTTCATGGTAGCACTTTCAGTTAGAATCCATATTACTGTTTTTAGTAAACGAGATGAAAGAGATTTCCTTACATATTAAATTTCATCAATTTATGTCAGTTATTCACATACAGACATACACAATCCACTATGCGAGTTATATACGATACACTGATATAACATCCCTCAAAATCTTTCACACAACACGTTTCGAAATACATACCTATTTGGTATCTAATCACAGAAAGGGTTATATTCTAAACTAACATAAAGTGCCCTGATGATTCACAGACACCAAAATGTACTAATCAAGTTCTTTCATTAAAGACTAAAGACACTTTCGAGCTACCTCGAGTCCTTCTAGTTCCAAAACTGTGTGAGGGGTTCATGAAGAAACAAATTCAAAGACACACCGGGTGAATTAATACAGGATAATACCTTAGAATAAAGCTGCTTTATAAATGTGTGATAATTCTTTCATTTCTACTGAACATATTTTAGTTAAGTTCCTTACAACTCACAATAAGATTCAACAAGAACTGGTTCAAACTATGGTTCTTCTAGTTTTGTGTTTCTCAGTTGGCTTCTGAACATTAAACAATTTTAGTGGCTCAGGAGAAAACCTTCAAAGAAAATAGAATAACCAGTTAAGTTAATGGTTTAATGGCTATCTTGGCTTTAAATATTTTACAGTGTTTAATGAATGTTGAATCGATTTTAGCTGCTCATTCGAAAATCCTTAAAGAAAATGAAAATAATAGGCCCAAAGTAGTACTTAGAGTTTCTCCACTGAATGCTGAGTTCTGAAAATAAATGACCTAATTCTTATTGCTGATTGCTTTTACAAGAAATATTGAAACAAGCAATTTGAACTGTGTTTAAGTTATTGTAGTTGACCGATGAATGAAACTCTTATTATTTTTTGGAGTTTCTCATTTAGTTACAGAGCTCTGAAAGCAAGTGACTTGATTCTTATTGGTTATTGCTTCTACGTGAACTATTAAGACAACTCTGTTTATTTGAAACAAACTTACGTGAATGCTCAAGAGTTTAAAACTTTTCAATAAGTACAAAATAGGTAACCATCGATTTTCCAAAAATAATTCTCGAATACTTGTGTAAGACAAATACAGCAAGATCAAATATAAAACTGCAAAGATACGGTGAAAAAACGTTGTCCGGGAAACAGAATCCCGTACTCAGTGTTCTAGCTAACCGACTGCCTTATATCCTGTAGAACGAATTTAACAATTTCCATAGTTCTATTAAACGTATCCAAGAGTATGCAGTTCCAGCTACGAGTAAACTGAAAGCCTAATGAAACAGCTTAATAAAATATATTAAGTAAAATGTCAAAGCACAGTTTTACTTCAGTGTGAACAAAAATGTATACCTATGTTTATGAAGACTTATGAACATGAAATAAATAAATACTGATGTTTTTAAGGAAATTAACAAGATGTTTCAAACACAAGAAGCAAGTTCACTCCACACACTAGTGAAAGTTAATGGCGCTGTTAAAGAACAGTTCTTATTTGTAACCCTCTACAAAAGAAAATGTATATAAGAATTACAAATTTGGTTCACGAGAAATTATCGACAATGCAACAATGTAGCGCCGCTACGAGAAATAATAACTGAAGCTTTATGTTACAGTTTCTTACAAGGGATGGGGGCCTTCGTATAGCGAGATTATCAACCAAAGTAGCCAAAGAACACAATGTTTCTAAAAAGGGTGATTTCATTGTTTCCTAACTGGGTGAGGAAACTCACATGGATGAGCGTCTATGCACTAACGGACTCTATATTTTAAACTTCTAAGGAGTTTTCAACAGAAAAGAGAAGACTATAGTTTCATTAATCTCAAACATCCAACTACATCTCGAGTTTAATGAAGGAAACAGTCGAGAAAACTGAAATCACAGCAATTGCAAGTTTCTCATGACTCCTGATGATGCTACAATGGGCTTTTGTGCCTCTCATTTATAAAAATGAGAGAATGAAGAACACAAGTAAATTTTTGTCAAGCTGTAATCTCCAAGATTGATTTCAGCGTCTTTCGCGAGGACATCACGTGACCGGAAACATCGTTCTTATAAAGTGTGATTAACCCTCAGTGTATCTGAACTTTCAATCAAGCACACACAAGAGTTAGTTCGCAACAATACCTGTAATCAAATACACACGATAGTTAGTTCACATCGAAACTTGTAATTAAACACACGTGTCCGTTCATGTGGAAACTTTGAGGCAATTCCTTCTTTATAGAAGCGTTTTCATTTAAAATATAAATTTCTGATAAAAAGCCATTACTTACTAATAAGACAATATGTAAGATTGATAATATAGACAAGTAAAATACGATCTTAATTATAGTTTTGTAAAAGTTATACCAACGAAAAACCTTCAAGGCAGAATTTTCATTAAAAGAACATGGAAAATTAATTTTCTAATTACGGACCTATGTAAGCTAACTTCCTGTAAAATTATCCTTCTAATGACATTTCCTGTTAACAAAGATATAAAGTTACCTTCTTGAAGATAACTATGCATGAACCAACTTTTTGTTCAACAACTTTTTAAGTTACTGTCCTGACGATAAAAAAACCTCTTAAAGACGAATCTCTATAAGTAAGCAACATGATAATAACAAACTTAAATATTCGTAAATAACACTGGTTAACAAAAAATATTTTTTGTCTAAGGCAAGAATGTGAATAGGTGTTTTTTTACTAATTTGGGTGTGCTGAATTCAAATTTATAAACAGTTTTGCTCTATCACCTCTAGTTTTCTGGCTTTTAAATAGTCTCATTTTAGTATATACAGAGTATATACGTGCTTATTTCAACAGTTGCAGCAGCTTATTACAGATAAAACAGGATAGATAAAGAACATTGACGGAATAAATATACTTGGATGACACAATGTACACAATTCATAGTACCGCAGACAGTTAGAAGTGTGTTTTCTTAGATGATCTGGTGTATTTTGCCTCCGGGATGTCACGCAAGAGCATCCAGCAGAAGTCTCCCATCATGCTGGGGTTCCACTTGCCTTGGTAGTTGCTCTCCATCTTCGTAATGTCTTGGTGGAATCTTTCTCCGTGCTCACTGCTCCAAGGTTTGGAGGGAAGAAGTTGACGTGGGAATGGAGAAAATGAATTTTGAGTGACATTCGGCATCCCATATCCTCATAAGTCTTTAGCAACTTCTCAATACAGGCTTGGTAATTTGGTACGCATGTGTTACCAAGGACGCCACTACGGACTGACTTAAATGCTTCCCATGCTCTCAGTTCCTTTAAGGTAAGAAGCTCCTCAAAATCAGTATCCTTCAGCACTTCTCGGATTTGAGGTCCGACAAAGATGCCCTCTTTGAGCTTAGCAGCACTGAGACCTTGGAACACAGTAGACAAGTGTTGGAAGGCAGCACCATTTTTGTCCATGGCCTTCACGAAATTCTTCATCAAACCAAGCTTGATGTGAAGAGGAGGAAGAAGCACCTTCTTCATGTCAACCAGAGGATTCTCCTTGACGCTGTGTTCGCCAGGAACGAAAGTGCTTCTAGATCCCCAGTCTTTCTGCTTGTAATGCTGGGATACAGCTCGACTATCCCAGAGACAGAGAAAGCAACAGTACTTTGTGAAGCCCGCTTGCATACCCATAAGAAGACCAATGACCTTGAGGTCCCCACACAGACTCTACTGGTACTGGTTGTACTTAACAGCTTCTAAAAGAAGCTCCATATTGTCATAGGACTCCTTTAGATGGACAGAGTGTGCAGTGAGAATATTTATTCCCGTTGTGCAGAAGCACAGCCTTGAGACTTCGCTTGGAAGAGTCTATGAAAAGACGCCAGTCTGAAGGATTATGTGGCAAACCAAGGAAAGTGAACAAGCCAGGTACATTTGTGGAGTAGCACAACTTGTTTTCCATGTCGAAAAATAAAGCAAGGTCTTTGTTCCGATTCCTGAAACTGGTGATCCCTCCTGATATATAGCTATATATATATATATATAACTTACATTTATTGGATAATAACTAAAAAAGAAGACATAAGTCACAAAATATTAGAAATTAACCCTGAATGCATATACGCCTTCATGTACAGTATGTGTACAAAATGTACAGTATGCATATCTAAAAAACTAGAGGTGATGAGTAAAAACGGATTTCAATTCTGAATTCAGCACCCCCAAATTAGGTTAAAACAGCTATTTTTGTGCTTGCCTCAATTTCTTTGTAAACCAGTGTAACCCCTGCAGAAATAATCCCCTAATGTCGAGTTCTAAACACCGTTGTAGCGAGTAAACATTTGTAAAAATACTAAAACAATAAGACTGGAAACTTACTATGGCTTGTCACAGTGTCGTTCCGAGTGTGTGATACCAGCGTCACATGTCCTGGAGCATTGAGACCAAGTATTCCACTCGCCCCACTCTCCATCCACAGCATCTGGTCTTTCACCAATTGTGGTACACTTGCCCATAAAACACCACTAACCAACCCCAAATAAAGAAAGAAAGAAAGAAACTTCATAATCAGTTGAATACGAAATTTCAATGTTTTACAATGTTCCAAAACAGCCGGATGAGTTAGCTATTAAATGTTTCTACATTGCGAACAAAAATGGAACCCAATGGTGAAATAAAAATGAATTTTCATAAATAGTTTTTTTTATATAATGTCAGTTAAGGAAATCTTGGTCCCGGCATGACCAAGCGTGTTAAGGCGTGCGACTCGTAATTTAAGGGTCGCGCCAAACATGCTCGCCCTTTGAGCCGTGGGGACGTTGTAATGTGCGGTCAATCCCACTATTCGTTGGTAAAAGAGTAGCCCAAGAGTTGGCGGTGGGTGGTGATGACTTTCCTCTAGTCTTTACTCTAGGGATGGCTAGCACAGATAGCTCTCGAATAGCTTTGTGCGAAGAACAAAACAAACAAGGAAATCCTTATTCTTGCATAATTTTTGTCAAAATATTTTCTGTGTTACATGTGAGATTTCAAAGCGCAGATTTAAACTGTAATGCGAGAATATATCAGATAAGCAATGGCTAGCTAAGAAAGCTCACTAGTGTGTAATGCTGTAAGAAAGTTTAAAGGTGATAAAATTAAATACAACCGAAGATTAGTTTTGACCATGGAAACCCATCTGGGAAATAGGACTTCTCTGAGACACTCTAAAATAGAGACTCCTGGTTACCTAAACCATCACTAATGTATTTTTGCCACTAAGATTTGTAATTTGTTATTTTTTTGTATTTCGCGCAAAGCTACCCGAGGGCTATCTGCGCTAGCCGTCCTTAATTTAGCAGTGTAAGAAGGCAGCTAGTCATCACCACCCACCGCCAACTCTTGGAATACTCTTTTACCAACGAATAGTGGGATTGACCGTCACATTACAACGCCCCCACTGCTAAAAGAACAAGCACGTTTGGTACGACCGGAATTCGAACCCACGACCCTCAGATTACGAGTCGAACGCCTTAACACACCTGGCCATGGGGAGCCTATTTCACGAAGAAACTTTACAATACTGAAGAAAATTACTTTGGCCATCATAAAATACAGGGTGGTCGCTAGAAAAGCGGAAAATTTGTCAAACAGCTATTTATTTTTACAAATAATAACTTTTACAAAGTTTTTTAAAGGCATATGTTATATTACACTCATAGATGCTCAAAATTATTAAAATCATGGATTTTATTCATGATGTAAAGAAATCAAAATAGAAATGAGTAAGCACGCATTTTAATCATGATCTCATCTGACCCTCAAATTTTCCGCTTTTCTAGCGACCACCTTGTATTACCAACACATTTCAACATTAATACGCTTTGAAATACAGGCGAAAATTACTCCATGCCTTTATAAAACATTATTAAAATAGTTATTTTAATATTAAGCTCTAGAGTTCAAATCGAATGTGTTCTGGTTATCGTAAAACATTAGCATAATAATAATAGTAAAAAAAATACATAATACTTTATAAAATAATCTAATATAAAATTTAGATTCACCATTACGGAACAAGAAAAGAGTAGAATAGTTCATCACTAACATACAGGAATACAGACGAAGGGTACGTAAAACTTTAGTAGAATAGTACATTACTAATACACTCTAGAATAGAGACAGAAGGTACTTACAACTAGCTTAAAACTTTAGTAGAATAGTTCATCATTAATACACTCTAGAATACAGAAAACTACCTGCCACTAACTTAAAATATTAGTGGAATAGTTCATTGCTAAAATACTCTAAAATATGACAAAAATTACTTTGGTGAAACAGTTCTTGTTAAATTCAAATATAAATTACTTGTAGTCATAGAAGGAAACATGTCAGGATTGTGTGTTGTTACTTATTGTAACATACTTTGAATAATGAAGTTTTTTTTTCCACTTTATGTTGTCTATAATTTTCGACAATCCTGATACTATAATATTTTGCTATGTTATACAAATCATAAAAGAGATTGAAGTCGAAAAGAATGCAAGAATAAACTTCATTAAGGTTTTACTTCCTACATAAACACTATGTGAGCCAACTGAGAACGTCTTGTTTCAGTCCTCGTCCTCAGTTCCAAGGTAACTGACACGAAGTAAAATATTGGAACAATAAAGGCCCGACATATACAATGACGTTTTGTTTAACGGTACAACGACAAGTTTCTTAAGATCTCTAACATACTGAAGAAGAGTTAAATATAGTAGTTACAAAAATATAAATAAATAAAGACACATATCGGCTTTCATCCTTCAAACTACAAGCATTGAATTCATGCTTGTAATGCTCTAGGTTAACAATATGTAACACAAATTTTGTTCCTGGATTGTATGTATTATTTATTAATTGTTTATGTTGTAAAAGTACAGAAAATGGCCATTATTCCCTTCAGAATTTGCTTTTGTGACCTGGATAATTAAGTTTAGAAATTAACCTATTTTATATGTAAAAACGCGCAAATTTGCACATTTTCTTTCACATAAGGTCTAAATAAAACAACATATGAATCAATCTGTATATGTATTTGTACTAAAGTTATACAAAAATGAACAAAAATGTTTGGAAGTGAGTAGTTTTTCGAGATTTGCGACTGTAATGTAAACCACTTTCACGTATCAGCCTCCAGATACAGTCTCATGATGTTTTCGTTATACGCTCCCAGGTCAATAAAGCAAAGTTTGAAAAGAAAAATAGGTCTTTTTCCATTTACTTTAAGCATAAGCAATTGGGAAATAACAATAAAAAGTTACAATTTTGTTTCATAGTGTAATCAACGTAAGAAAGATGACAAAATGTTATTTATTTCACACGAGCAACAGTTTCTCTGCAGCACACAGTAGCTTCACAAACATCTGAACTCTGCGCAAAATTCAAAACAAACAACACCAATCGATATCACAGAGTTATTAATTAATATGCTAACATTCTATGGTTCAAGTACAACTTCGTTCCTCAAGGCTTTGGGTTAAGATTCTGAGATTTTAAACACAGTCGGCGCACTGAGACTTTCAGCTGGTATTCAGCGATTCAAGAAAAAACCAAGCTCAAAGAGGCCTTACGCTGACCTTCAGCCATTCAAGTGCAAACAAGTTCGTTGAACTGACATTTGTGTGGTAACAACAATTAATTTTAAACTTTAACTAACACCTCAATTTGATGCACTTAACTATGAGTAGAATTAAAGTTTAGAAAAATGAATTCGAACTATGACAAAAAATTCATCCAATCCAACTTCCATCTTAAGTGTTGAGATGCAACCGTGGTGAAAAAATATCGATTGAACCATGTTAACAATGATTTGGATATTTAAACTTGCACAGGGGCTGCGATTCGGCATGGTGAAGTGGTTAGGGTGCTCGACTCGTAATTTGAGGGTTGCGAGTTCGAGTCCCTAACACACCAAACATGCTCGCTCCTTCAGCTGCAGGGACATTATTTTGATACGGTCAATCACATTATTTATTGCTAAAAGACTAGCCAAGAATTGATGGTGAGTAGTGATGATTAGCTCTCTTCCTTCTTGTCTCGGGCCGACATGGCCAGGTGAGTTGAGGCGTACGACTCGTAATTTGAGGGTAGCGGGTCCGAATCCCCGTTGCACCAAACATGATCGCCCTTTCAGCCGTGTGGGCGTTATAATGTGACGGTGAATCCCACTATTAGTGGTAAAAGAATAACCCAAGAGTTGGCGATGGATGATAATGACTAGCTACCTACCCTCTCGTCTTACACTTTGCCTAGCTTTGCGTGAAATTCAAAACAAACCTTCTAGTCTCTCACTACTGAACTGCCCTCATGTAGCTTTGCGCAAAATTGAAAAAACAAACACAAAATTCAACTGAGCAATCTTACATGTCCTCTTAAAGTGTCGCATTTTGAAAGTGTAACTTTTAGTCTGAAATATGCTTAATTAACGCATTTCACGATTCAAATCGTATTTAAGAAGGAAAATATTCAGTTATGAGGTTGTAATTATAAACAAGACAGTGTAAATACTGTTCCAGGTGTTATCATCTTTTCCAGACATTAAATAGTTTTAGTACAATAAAACCCCAATGACAACCACATTTTCTCAGATACAGTTTCAAAAAAATAAAAAAGTAATATATATATTTTTTGCTATACCAGAAGTTACAAATGGGATAACTGTGCTCTGCATATCACGGGTATCAAAATCTGACTTTTAGCATTATAAGCCTTCAGACATAACAATGAGCCACCAGAGGTTAACATTTTAATAAAGCATAAATTTGACTTACGGGTCAAATAAATAAAAAAAATTAAAAAAATGTAAGTTCAAGATAATCTGTCCCCCGCTGGTACGGCGGTGAACCTACGGATTTACAACGCGAAAATCAGCGGTTCGATAACCCTTGGTAGCTTGATGTGGCTTTGCTATAAGAAAGCACACACACACTCTTCAACTTACAAGCGATCACGTTAACTATTAGGCTGAAGTCTCTTCAACCCGCAGCCCGTCACGTTAAACACCAGGCTAAAGCCTCTTCAACCTGCAGGCCGTTACATTAACCTCTTCAACTCACAGCCAATCATGTTAACTATTAGGCTAAAGCCTCTTCAACCTGCAGCCCGTCACGTTAAACATCAGGCTGAAGACTTTCTTCAATTTAAAAAAATACTGTAATTATAGTCAAGGTGTTTTGATACTAAACAGTAGAGTAAGGTTTCCGCTTTTTCGCTTAACATAAAAATTAGATATAGTGATAGCGTTGAAATTTACTCTGTTTTATCATATATGTATAGCCGCTCTCAATATCATACCTTTTTTTAAAATTCTATATGCCCTAGAAGGTCCGTTATCCTTTGCTTGTGTGTTGGGATTTGAGCGCAGGCCTGGCATGGCCGAGCGCGTTAAGGCGTGCGCTCGTAATCCGAGGGTCGCTAAACATGCTCGTCCTCCCAGCCGTGGGGGTGTATAATATGACGGTCAATCCCACTATTCGTTGGTAAAAGAGTAGCCCAAGAGTTGGCGGTGGGTGGTGATGACTAGCTGCCTTCCCTCTAGTCTTACACTGCTAAATTAGGGACGGTTAGCACAGATAGCCCTCGAGTAGCTTTGTGCGAAATTCCAAAAAACAAACAAACAAACAAATAAGATTTGAGCGCAATAAGAAGAGTTTTGCAATGAAAATTACGTCACAAGTCTGTTACAACTATGCACGATCGAACGTAGCGACATGGACTGCAACGACATGATAAAACTTAAAATCGTTTAAATATACCAAACTCAACCTGTGTGTAACGTGCTAATTTTAAAACAAAACCATCAGCACCATACAATTTAAAAATATTAATATAAATTGTAATAGACAATGTACATTTTTCTTTCTTCTTTTTTGCTGAAAAGTTATAATTACTCACATCATTTTAAAATAACTCATAGTTCACAAAAGTTCCGTATCTACTGTATTGTTTCTTTTGAATTTTGCGCAGATAGCTCTTGAGTAGCTTTGCAGAAAGACAGCTAGTCATCACCACCCATCGCCAACTTTTGGGTTATTCTTTTACCAACGAATTGTTGGATTGACTGTCACATTATAATGCCCCCACGGCTAAAAGAGCGCGCATATTTGGTGTAACAGAGATTAGAACCCGTGACCTTCGGATTACGAGTCAAACGCCTTAACTCACCTGGTCATGCTGGGGCGTAGATTTTGTACACCCGATGTGGGGGTTGATTTTTGCAACCACTTGTGTTGACTGTTCAATTTGCAAATTGGTAATCTCTGATCAAGTGAACATGAAAGCTGTAAACACGCAGTCACAAAGTAATCTTGTTGCCACGATACTTGCAAGTATACTTAGGCCTACTGACTGATACTTACGAACTATCGCTTAGATGGAAAAGCTAAGAAGCACGCCTATATTAAAGATGTACATTTTGGCTACTGGAAAAGCCTACATCTAGGTCTAATTATGTAATTCGATTGGTAAGGACATGAGAATCAGAAGAACAAACACACAATTTGTAGGCCTGTCATGCAATAAAACAATTCAACGGACCAAACTGTAGGGGTGGATGATTGTATGCATCATACCCCCCACTTAAAATGAAGGGGAGTGAATACCCCATCCCCCCAGGATCTACGCCCCTGGCCTCCACTATGTAACTTACAGATTATAACAACAATTATTTCGTAAAATAAAAAATATTATAAAGAGTATTATAAATATATTTTTATATCTGGCTTCTAGCTTATGATATTCTATAGATAACGTATAAAGCCTTTCTGCTGTAATAAAATTAAAACGTTCTATTTACATAAAGACCATTTAATGCATAAAGACGATTGAGTATCTTATATTAAAATGACTTGAAATATTCAAATGCAGATCATGTGACAATAACATCCAATATAAAGTCGTGATGGAACGTAATGTATTAAGACTACATCTTGACGTTACTCTAATACTGTATTGCAACCAAAAGTTGGTCGCTTTCGAGAAGTGCTTGTAACAGCCCTTTACGATACAAAATACTGATACGTTAAGTTTGTAAAAAGAAGCTCAGATCGGAAATTTATAATTACCAAAACATGTTTATATATGAGTGTTGCAATGTAGAGGGCGCGGTTTGAATATATAATTTTATCTATAATATTAATATAGGTATAATGGTGTTCCTTTATATTGGTTTATTTTGGGTTTAAGTTGTTGTATAAGTAAGGCTTCTTTAATTTTTCGTTTGTTTATGTTTGTTTATTTAGTATTTTAGTGTTTTCTATGGTTATGTTGTGTCCATTTGACTTGCAGTGTTCGAAAACGTGTGAAGGTGACTTTTTATGTTCTTTGAATCTGGTTTCCATTTTTCTACTTGTTTCTCCTATATAGAAGTCGTGGCAGTTATCACATTGTATTTTATAAATAATGTTGGTGTGGTGTTTGTCAGTGTAGTTCTTACATAGTATAGACCTTAGTTTTGTGCCTGGTTTTTGAATAAATTTAGTGTTAACTGGAATGTTATATTTTGTTACTAGTTTTTGCCAAATGTTGGTTATTTGTTTGCTGATGTCAGGAATATATGGTATACAGCAGTATATGGTTTCGTGATTTTTTGATTCGTGAGATATATTTACTTTTGTTGGTTGATTTTGCTTTCTGTCTAGGTGTGTGCGTATAATGTTTTCTACGGTTTGTGGAGGAAACTTATTAATGTTGATGAAGTGTTGTTTTATTTTATCTAATTCATCGTTAATTTTATCTGGTGAGCATAGTTTTATGGCTGTGTTTATCTGGTTTCTTAGTATGTTGAGTTTTTGTTTTGTTTCATGTGCTGAGTCCCAAGGAATGTATAGTCATAAACATAAACAAACGAAAAATTAAAGAAGCCTTACTTATACAACAACTTAAACCCAAAATAAACCAATATAAAGGAACACCATTATACCTATATTAATATTATAGATAAAAATATATATTCAAACCGCGCCCTCTACATTGCAACACTCAGTTATACAACCCCTTCCAAACATGTGGTCAGCTTCCGGCCAGTAACCCTTTCTATGTTTATATATCTTCTGTGCTTAATGAGCTAAGAAAATGAAGAAATATGGATCAAGTTGGAAACTAAGGACCATCTACAAAGAGACCTGCAGCAAGTCGTACCCTAGCCATTATAAGTAAAGTGTAGCGAATTGTAACAGATGAGAATTCATGTTCTCCAGAAAACAGCAAGAAAGGTAATAAAGGAATATTTCTGTCTAGAAAACACAGGTCACGTGCCTTCATAACGAACCCGTTCAATCACTGCATATATTAGGCAGCTGGAGAATGAAAATGTTATTCATGGTATACCAAAGAGAAATATATCAGTCAAATTGCCACAAGAAGTACCTATGGATCTCTGTGTGATCAGTCCAATGATACAAAGCGTGGGGAAAACAGCGTTCTGATATGTACGGCAACGTCATTATGGTCAGTAATGTACTTTAGACGTAAAAGACCTACGAAAAGATATTTAGCAATTGAAACTACGTCAAAATTCTCATTTCAAGAGGCGCTGTTGTCAGATATAGTATAACCGAACATTATGACATGGATCGTTAACTATATGGTGAGGCCCCGCAAGTGTTTAAATAAACTACATTCAGTCTATGTAGAATAAGGTTCTTAAAACTTATTAATTTTCATTCTTTCTATCTAAAACACATCTATGAACTGACAACACAACTGTGTGTTTATTTCTTTTTTTGGATTTCGCGCAAAGTTACACGAAGGTTATCTGCGCTAGCCGTCCCTAATTTAGCACTGTAAGACAAGAAGAAAGGCGGCTAGTCATCACCACCCACCGACAATTATTGGGTTACTATTTTACTAACTAAGAGTGGGACTGATCACACCATAATTACACCCCCACGGCTGAAAGGTTGAGCATGTTTGGTGGGACGGAGATTTAAATCCTCGACTCTCAGATTGCGAGTAAAGCGCCCTAACTACTGACCATGCTAGGCCCTCACATTACAATATATTACACAACGTGAGAATGCTTTGAAAATAATAAGGTTAAACTATTAAAAAACTTAAATTTTATAACACTTTAACTGTCGTCTTGAAATTTAAAAAAGAAAGCAAAATAAAAATTAACTCACCATCCATTAATATATCGATAAAGACAAATAATCACGTTCATTTACCAGTACGGCACGTCAAGCGTGCAATTCGTAATCACATCCCCATTGTGCCAAACAAGTTCGCCCTTTCAGCCGTGTGGGCGTTATAATGTTACGGTCAATCCAACTATTCGTTGGTAAAAAGAGTAGCCCAAGAGTTAGCTGTGGGTGGTGATGACTAGCTGCCTTCCCTGTAGTCTTATACTGCTAAATTAGAGACGACTAGCGCAGATAGCCCTCGAGTAGCTTTGCCGGATTTTCAAAAATACCAAACTAAACCACATTCATTTACAGACCATGCAACTAACGATATTACCTGTATTGTAAAAAGAGATAATAGTTTCATCTCGTTAACCTCATAATAGTCATTACCATAGGTAAAAGTGTTTGATAATTTTTTATCCTATTTTCTTACCTTGTTTCGACCACAAATAGTTCCTTCTGCTGCACGCTCCAAGCGGGTTACACAGCGTTTGTCCATTCGGCACCACAATGTCTGACAAACATCCTGTTTTGAAGAGCAAAACAAAGAGCAAAACCTGTCAAACCTCATAAAAATCGTAAAAAGTTCAGGCTTATAAAGTCTCACAAGAATTATAAATTCGCTTTAAAAAATATTAAAATGAATCCGAATGCTATGGTGCAAGTTGCATGCACGAAACTTTAGATTGTTCAACAGCTGAATGATTTGTGAAAATGAGAAGTTACCGACAAACTAAAGTGGAAAAAATCGATATTTCCTGTAATGATTCCTTTTAATGGAAAATCGTACGTCTAGAGAGAGAAAAAAGGCTTAGGACTACTTTTGGACAATTTATTCACATATTTCATATCTGAAGTGCACTAGGTTCATTCGTCCCGACATTAAATTGTTACACAGAAAACTTAAGGCATCCATAAACACCGAGGAATTCGTAACGCTTTAGGGGTATATATTTTGTACTTATTGAAGAGAGATGATGCTGGACCAAGAATTCTTATTTATTGAAAAAGAGCAGAAAAACAATATTGATATTATACGTAGGGTTTTCTTACCGAGCAACTAATATATATAGTTATTACACGAGGCCGATTCTCTACATCCAATATAAGGAATTTATTATTGAAAGAAAATGAAATACAATCTTATCATCTATAGGTTGCCTTCACTTCTATGGACTACTGACAACATTATTCCCATTACAAATTACGAATATTGTATCAGTTAAACCTACTCTATGTTATGAAAGTTGCTGTTTTCTTCAGTCCCTGCAGTATAGTGGGGTATTATTATTGACATTAATTTCTCAGCTCACTCACGGGTACCCTTTGGTCCACCCACTCGTCCCTGTTGTTGTTATTGAATGTTTTAGTACCATTGTATCCATTGTACGGACTGATCGCCGACTCGTGAAGTTACAATAAGTATCGTTTCTGCAAATGTTTAGAAGGTTCTGATAAATGTGACTATAAGACTTCTCTATAGATGGCACTATAAGTCACAGACACTTTTTTTGGTTATATCGAAACTTTATTAATTATACCAGCCAACAATGAATAAGAAAATGGGTGAAATGTAGAGATATCCAATTAATACTAATATACAGCCATGTAATTTGGAAATTTTCACGAGATGTTCTTTAAAACGTGAGGAGCTTCCATTTAAATTTATTTATAAGCGAGAAATAATCGTTCTTCAACTGTGTAAATTTTCGTTTGCCATAGCAAAACATTACTGCTTGAGCTAGCGTGTGTGTACCGTTTATGGTACGCATTTACCGCAACCACTCCTGTATTTTTTGTTTACAAAATAGGAATTTTTAATCAATTCACGGTTTATTTATGTTAAGAAATTTTATCGAGATGTCCAACTTACACAAAAAAATTCAACATATATTTCCAGGTAATCTCAAAAGAAGTAACACTTTAGTTTGTCGATCAGAGCGCAACTGAAGCTATTCTTTCAGTTCTTTTTTCATGGAAACTTTTAAGCCTCAGATCACCGAGGTCAAAGGTCAGGTTGCAAACCTGCAGATACTCTTTCAGGAATTTTTCCTTATAATAACCTTTAATCTTCATCTACCCACTTGTTTTCACATCATTAAAACTGGAAATGTCCACATCTTTATTTACGTTGAACAGTTTAATATTTTTGCCAGTTAAAAGACTGGGTATAAAACACTAAATTAGGTAAAAATAGTTATTGCTTTACGCAATATAGAGAGAGTCCCAGCAGTAACTGGTGATATTCGATGTAATATTTGGAGTATTTTTGCAGGTTTCTTCATGAAAACATACTATTAGTCGTTCTGTAGCCAACAAAATCATGGACTTCAATCAAATTTTCTGCATGAATAAGGAAATGCGCTAAAAAAAAACACCTGAGGTCCAAATGGAACCCTACTGGGAATTCTGTGGTTTTAAGAATGGAACCCATAACCTGCCATTAAAGATTAATTTATGGATTAAAATCGGCGTTCTGACTACATAAATAAATAACAAAAAGTATTTGTGCAGAAATGTGTAATAAAAATCAAAGCAGATGATTGTGTTATTTTATTATGGGTGTTCCAAGGTTACCACGTATTGCCAACTCAATACGTTGTTGTTGTTTTTCGTATCATTTAAACTTTCGAAGCTTATTTGCAATCTTCAAATAAATTGCGCCACCTGGAATTATTGGCCAACGGCGTAAAACAGCAATCGTATTTTGGTTCCAGCTTAATAACTGTTATGCACGTGTTTCAGTACTCGACTTAAATGACGAAAAAATTATATCAGTGGTATCTTACATTTCACAAGTTGATCTCTTTTAAAAATCAAATTTTGCTTACTAAATTATTGTTTGTTTGTTTTTTGGAATTTTGCGCAAAGCTACACGAGGGCTATCTGCGCTGGACATCCTTAATTTAACAGTGTAAGACTAGAGGGAAGGCATCTAGTCATCACCACCCAGCGCCAACTCTTGGGCTACTCTTTTTACCAACGAATAGTGGGATTGACCGTAACATTATAACGCCCCTAAGGCTGAAAGGACGAGCCTATTTGTTGCGACCGGGATTCGAGCCCACGATCCTCAGATTACGAGTCGAACGTCTTAACCCATCTGGCTATGCCGAGCCATTAATTATTGCAAAACGTATATAATGTTATATATTTTCCAACGATACTGAAATGTGTCTCAAAATATACCAATGTTCCTCTTTCAAATTAGATACGAGACGAGAAGAATAAAAAACATTCACTTTAAAACAGTTCTCTAAGTGTATAAAACTGGTTAGCATGAACGTCATAAGCAATGTTTGTTTGTTTGTTTTTACCATTAAAACTTCTGAACGAGTATAAAAATAAACACAAAATATCATAACACAAGAACCTGCCGACAACTTCGATCAACAGCTGTCGTTAACTTAACACACGCACGATCGTATTTTTCCACGAATGAAAAATGGACCTTGATCAAGTTATTTTGGATAATAGATGCGCGACTGAACAGATAGCGCATCCAAAAGGAAAGAAAAGCGTCTGGACTGAAATTTTCGAGGTGTCACGAAGGTCAATAACTGGCGTCGCTCACGTACAAACGAACCATGTACTTACTTACATAAAACGTAAAAAGCTAGCAAGGAAACACGCGCGGTTGTAATATCACGAACTGTATCTGTGCGATAAACGCGAGCGTGATGTCGCTTTCATTTAGTGCCAAATAAACGATATAAAAAAAAACTCAAAATTTATTGCTTGGTGCGATAACCTCCCGCTTGGAGCAAAAAAATAACAATATCTTTTGAACATAAACTTGATATATTTAAACTTAAAAATGTTCAGCACCACTGAACCCCCTTACTTGTGTCTTTCCATTCCAGTCACCGTTATAAAGTTTGGCATCGGGGTTGAAGACGATAACGTTTCACTTTATACGAGATTCACGGATCCAGGGATATGTAGAAAACACTTTGTGACTTTGGGGATTATATTAACACTTTCTGGATCAGAAAAATATCACTAACATCCTTTGATGTATTTATTTCTTGCCACAGTGGCCATACTTAATCACATTGCACGAAACATCAAAAAAATGTAATAAATAGGATTTAATTATGACTTTAAAAAGTTCGAAATAATTTGATTCAATATTTCGATCATTTTTTACGTTGTGAAAATTTCCAAATGTTGTTGTCAGACACAGCAATAAAGCCAAGACGAGAGTGTATGCTTTGTATTTGTTTGTTTTTCTGAATTTGGCGCAAAGTTACACGAAGGCTATCTGCGCTGGCGGTCCTTAACTTAGCAGTGTAAGACTAGAGGGAAGGCAGCTAGTCATCACCACCCAAAGCTAACTCTTAAGCTACTCTTTTATCAACGAATAGTGGGATTGACCGTCACATTACAACATATCCACGGATAAAAGGGCGAGCATGTTTGGTGCGACGGGGATTCGAACCTACGACCCTCGAATTACGAGTCGAGTGCCTTAACCCACCTAGCAATGCCAAACCAAATATGTTTTGACACTCAGCAACTTCTGCAAGGTGATTCATTAAATGCTTTGTTTTTAATGTTCTTTATTCAATGGAACTGCTTAACAATCGTTTCCGTTTTCTGTTCTTGCTGCTGGTTCGTTTAATTTTTTAACCAACGAGATTTCTTGATTAAACTTTTAATTAAGATTTCTTAATTTAAACCAGATATAAAGCTGTCTCTATTTGCATCTAATTGCTAAATAATGATGACGCAGTCAAACACAAAGATATAATTCAAAAAATCATAACAACAGTTCTAATAACAAAGCTATTACAGACGATTAAAGTTTTAGCGGCTTCCTGTGCTCATACTATATATTTAATCATTTTAATTAGTAAACGAATACAAATAATTTTATTACTTTTGGTACGGCCCGACATGGCCAAGCGCGTTAAGGTGTGCGACTCGTAATCTGAGAGTCGCGGATTCGCATACCCGTCGCGCTAAACATGCTCGCCCCTTTCAGCCGTATGGGCGTTATAATGTGACGGTCAATCCCATTATTTCGTTGGTAAAAGAGTAGCTCAAGAGTTGGCGGTGGGTGGTGATGACTAGCTGCCTTCCCTCTAGTCTTACACTGCTAAATTAGGGACGGCTAGCACAGATAACCCTCGAGTAGTTTTGTGCGAAATTAAAACAAACAAACAAACAAACAATAGTTTTGGTAAACACAAAGTATAAAATAAATAAATAAAATACTTGAAATGCCGGGGTAGAACCCGAAAATAAGGTAATAAAATCATAAACATTTCAAAATTCTTTGTGATTGTTACACCTACTACAACGTTTAAGCATCCATCGTACGATCAGAAAAGAACAGAAAAACGTACGCTTCAATTATCCCTTTCACCTTAAGTGAGTACTTTTAGTTTTGTCAAACACATGCGGTCCAAGATACAGGCGTACAGACATATGCAAATTGCTGTATCATTTTAAACGTGTAAAAGTAGGGGGCAGTAAGCAAGTTCCATTATCTAGATAAATGACGAAAAACAACAGAATTAGTTACAGAAACTGAAAGCTTGTAAACAGGAAATATAAAAGACGTTTATTCAAAAATTACTTATAGTTTTACTATCAGGTTTTAATTTTTTCTTTAAACACACCAAGGCTAATTTCAACATTCTCACTGCAACACCACCATAGTTTTTCAGTTCTCTTAGAAAATACTATTACTGTTTTCAACTTCCCCACTAAACACTGGAAATGAATTTAGTTTTCTCCTCTAAACACTAGAACTGTTTTTCGCTTCCCCACTAAACACTGCAACTGTTTTTAGCATCTCTGATACAAACATCGGGGCCGTTTTAACTTCCCCAATAAACACAAACTTCTTAACGGCCCTATTAAAATCTGGAACTGTTTTAACTTCCTCGCCAGTCTATATTTTATTTCGTAATTTTCGTGCAAAGCATACACTACTGATATTTGCACACAGTCGTCTCCAGTTCTAAGGTATCAAACTAGCAAGAAGACAGCTGGTTAACATCGCCGACTGCAAATTCTTTGGCTACTTTTGTATCACTGAACAGTGATATTTAATTAACACCTAAAGCACACCAATGGCTTGAAGATCCTTTTCGCAGCAAAGGACCGCAAAACATGAATTCTTGGATTAATAGACCATAGTATGATATAAACTTTGCTACGTTCATCCGTGGTGAAAAGGATTTAAAATTGAAGAAAATTAACTGTTCGTGTTTTACTTTATGTCTGTGTGAACTGACTTAGATATTTGCTGTTTTAGTGAAATTACGATTTTTTTTAAGGAGAAGACACATAAAAATATGAAATCACACATGATTATTTCTGTAGATACGATGTGGGAAGAGCTCTTTCTGCGTAAACACGACTGTACAACGATGGGGCACAACTTAAATATAACACTTAAATCACAAGACTGAAACAGCCTTAGCTCAACTAAAGAAAACAAAATGAAAAGAAAATCACTTAGGATGCGTTAAGACCCACCACGTCTTAAGCATCTCTTACGTCCCATAGTCATTAGTGGTTTAAGACAAATCTGTGAAGCTGTGTGAAGGAAAATGCACGAAAAAAATTTACTTAAAATATAATATTCAGAAAGAGAATGACAACACGTTCGAATAACAGTTGTTGCCGTAGACGAGACATGGCGGGAATTTTCGAAGTTTTTTTACCTGATTCACTTGTTTTCTGTCTCATCTAATGTGTTTGTGTGTACTTTACGTTCATCCATACATATAGTTATTGTCTGGTATTTTCACATGAGATGTCTATGAACCAAACTAGACATTTCAAATACTTCTCAAGTATAACTGTCCCTAATTTTGAGTTACTGTCCAGAGAGAAAGCGGCCAGTCAACTACCGCTAGGTCTTTGTCTGTCTGGATAACTGGATTGACTGTCTGCACCCACAACTGAAAGTTTGAAGTGTGGTCTGATCTGGTGTCTGACTAACAACTAGGCCACGCCCACGGTTTAATTGTTTATTGTTTTCAGTTCTAGGTATACATATTTACATAATTTGATTGCATCTCGTTACAGTTCTAGATAGGTAAAAAAAAATTACAAAACTTGTACATGTTTTAGTTACATACACACGCACACATATGTATGTATATATATAAGCTATTTTTACTTTAGTCGATTTAATTTCTAAATATATGTCATATATTTACACCCATATAAATATATTGACGTTGTTTGATTTTTATTGGTTTCATCTAAACATTTCGTTCCATAAGTGACATAATATATATATGTATATATTACTAACTTCAATGCCTTCACAGTGTTCCGCTGTTGACCCATATTGTAGCCGACACTGATGGTCTACATCATACATAGCCCCTGGCGGCAGCTGAGGAAACGAGAATCCGTGATCAGAAGGTTCATCGTCCAAACAGTGTCCCCAGTCGCGACTGTAAAGGGAAAGAGAAAGAAAGTGGATAGTAATCAAGTAAACTATATATATATATATATATATATCCTTGAAAGGTTTGGGAAAATTGTGTTAATTTTTTAAACCTCAAATTACCAAAATATTTTTATATCATTCACTGTATCGGTGGGATTAATACTAAATAGTTTTGTTTTACCTGTTGCGAAAGGTAAACAAAAAACTCTTTGAAATCACTCATTTTCTACGATAATGAAACACTCCAATATTAACTAGTACAGGCCCGGCATGGCCAGGTGAGTTAAGGCGTTCGACTCGTAATCCGTGTGTCGCGGGTTCGTAATAGCCATTGCACCAAACATGTTCGCCCTTTCAGCCGTGGGGGAGTTATATGTGACGGTCAATCCCACTACTTGTCGATAAAAGTGTAGCCTAAGAATTGGCGGTGGCTGGTGATGACTAACTTCCTTCCCTCTAGTCTTACACTGCTAAATTAGGGACGGCTAGCGCAGATAGCCCTCGTGTAGCTTTGCGCAAAACTTAAAAACAAAACAAAATTATAATCGAGCAACGGACGTTTGAAAAAATACAGTATCAATGTGTCCAAGCTGAGAAGGTTCACTGACACGAAATAAAAAAAAATGGCTGGCTATAACTGACTGGAAATAACGTGCACGTTATTTCACTTTTCAGACTTTCACCTGCAGTTATCATTGTTTTCTTAGCCATTGTGAATAGCGGACACAAGTGCATCAGTTCATTGAGTGCAGCCCTAATATTGCTACTAAACACCTCTCGTAATGTACAAAATACACAAGCACTAAACATAACGGAATACGATGTTTTAAAAATTTATTATTAAGAGTATATTTCAGTAACAAGTCTCGGTAACAACTAAGTTGATAAAGTTAAGACAGTGAGCCAATGCAGCTGTCGCAACAACTTTATAGTTTATCACTACATGCACCAACCATCACTTGATTTTGAACTGACATGATAAAGGGAAGCCAACCGGCCAACAGTAACAACCGCCAAATCTTGGGCTATTCTAATAGAATAACAGGACTTGACTCTCTCTTATAGCATACCGACAACCAAATGTGAGAAACGGTTTCTTTTTATTTTCTTTGCGGCAAACAGAAATGAACCCAAAGCCTTTAGGTTCACAATTAGACACACTAACGACTAAGCCACGCCAGGCTCCGAATGATATACTGAAATGGAAAAGGGTTTTTAGATTTTATAAACAGAAATTCCTTCATTAAATTATAGGAAGATATCAGAGATAACGAAATTACTTTGAATACAGGATTTCGTTGTTGTAATAACTGTAAATAAAAGAGCTAGCGCGCTTACTTTTTTATTTAAAAATATTCACTTTGTTAAGCGATTACAAACAGTACACAGTAAAAAGAGTTGTAATGAAATCTTTAACTTAGTGAAGTAATAACTTTATAACTAAGCACTTTGTCAATCCAAAATAATTCGTACAAATGTATAACTTACGAATTCTCCTAGATTACAATGTTTAGTTTGTTTGTAGTTAAGCACAAAGCTACAAAATTAGCTATCTGTGCTCTGCCCAAAACGGGTATCGAAACTCTTTTCCTATGCAGTGAGTCCGCAGACATGCCGCTGTAACAATGAGGGCGTAAGTTTGGTTTGCGGGATGAAACTGCTGTCATCCAATGAATACAAAGAACGCCGAACCATTAACTTAACCTTTCAACTTATATTGAATTTCCACTTATGTTTTAAGTCTTATATGAGCCGCTTCTGTTTTATATTGTGCGTAAATAATTGCAGTTCACACACTGACTACAATCTCACTATTCGTTGATAAAAGAGTAGACCAAAGAGTTGGCGGTGGCTGGTGATGATTAGCTGCCTTCTCTTTTTGTCATTAACTGTTAAATTAGGGACGCCTAGCTCGGATTGCCCTCGTGTAGCTTAGCGCGAAAGTTGGAAACAAAACAAAGAGCATTACTTTGTGCTGCCACCTATAAAGATTCTGAATCTTCGAGGTGAAAGTAGGGAACGTGTTCGGCGGGTTTAAATCTTAGAACTATTGATCTGTATGTAGTCAGACACACTCTTTAAGCACTAGAGAACACCTAACCCTTCAAACAAACACAACCTTAAAAATTCGCAGTACAAAATTTTCAAAAAAAAGAGGTCATTTTTGTTCGTTTGTTTCTAAAGGCACATTTACACAGTAGGTTATCTGTGCTATACCCACTGCGGGCATCAAACCTAGTTTTTAGTGTTACAAGTCTTCAGCCTACCGGCGTGCCATTAGGTGGCTCTCTCAATTTAAATCTGCTATATACATAAACGTTTAAAAAATAAATGTTACTCCTACAGTTTGAATCAACTCCTTTGATTGTATTTCTTTTGTTGTTGTTTTTACTCATTTGCTAGTTTCATCATAAGATTGGCGAGAAATGCCAAAACATGTTAACATAACATTTATAATTCGTTAGAGCCTAGTTTGCCTGATATTTCTCACAAGAAGTAGGACTTTACATTTTAGTAGAAAGAGTATTGAGACTTTGAAATAATGTGGCTAAATTCTAAGAATGGTAAAGATTGTTTGTTTGTTTTGAATTTCGCTCAAAGTTACTCGAGGGCGATCTGTGCTAGCCGTCCCTAATTTAGCAGTGTAAGACTAGAGGGAAGGCAGCTAGTCATCACTACCTACCACCAGCTCTCGGGCTACTCTTTTACCAACGAATAGTGGGATTGACCATCACCTTATAACGCCCCCACGACTGAAAGGGCGAGCATGTTTGGCGCGACGGGGACGCGAACCCGCGACCCTTAGGTTATGAGTCGCACGCCTTAACACGCTTGGCCATGCCAGGCCAGGTGAAAACTGAAACACCCACATCAACTACTAATCTTAAATTGATTTTACACACCATAAAGTTTAAATATAATTCAATTTTAAATAGCTAACACATTGTAATAATAGTAGTATCTCGCGACTATAGGGGTTGAAAAAAAATAGTCTGTTTGTTGTTAAGCTCAAAGCTACACAATGGGCTAAATGTGCTGTGCTCACCACAAGTATCAAAACCCAGTTTTTAATAGTGTCAGCCCTCAGGCTTTTTGTTGAACCATTGAAGCAGGTGGACAAAAGATAAGTAATAAAAACAATATTAGATATTCAATAAATTGTAATCTTAAAACAAGTATTACATATCAATCAGTAATTTTCTAAAATTAAAACATGTAAAAAATATAATAAATTAATTAAAGCTGTATAATGTAAAAATGTTGTGTTGCACAATGTTGTATCGTTTCACGAAACAGTGTTCCCAAATCTGGGTGAATTATAACACAGTTCATTCTCACAGTCAGTAAACAAAGCAATAAAAAGGTGATGCGGTTTCTTGCAAAATTATGTTCGTTAGAACAGTTCGTTACAATGTATTTCACCTTCGTCTCAGTAGGTGGACGGAAGCTGTTTGCACACCTGTATGTTTGTCAGCAAGATTTCTACAAAAGTGCTGAATGGATTTAGACGAAAGTTAGTATACGTTTGGACTACGGCTCAACTTATTAGTGATTTGTTTTTGGTAGGTCAAGGTCAGAGGTCAATGTTACAGCACAGTCACAAAAGTTTTTTTTTAAAATCGCTGTTAACATGGGGACTGATTTTCACATTATTTTTGCTCTATAACTCAGGCAAAAATTGTTGGATTTCGATAAAACTTGACAGACTTATGTATATTATTATTACTCATTGTCCTGAAAAAAAAATTGTCCGTATCAGGGGGCGGAGGAATCCGCTATACAGGGCATCCCAAATTGTGTCTATAACGGGTTCACGTTCAAAAGTTCAAAGTCGTGAGTGCGTGGTGGAAACGAATTTCTTTACATCTGAGTTAATTTTAAAACATTGTTTTAATGCAATGTTTGACTTTTAACTTATTAATATTCTTAATTTATAACAAAGACTGTACATTATCAAGCACATTTACGTTCTGTTAATTGACTTTTAAAACTTGAACTTGTATTCACAAAATACAAATTCAACCATTATCATAATAAATGTTAAGAAATACTCACTCTAAAAATTTAGTAATTTCATTTCTACTACAATTGGACCACACCAAAGGGCTGGTGTCAGAGATTAAATGTGGCGACATAACGTGCTGACGTTCTCCATGAGAAGCTTGACAGCCGTTGTTTGGACTATCATGGCTCATCCCAAAGCTAAACAGCAACAACAACAAAGTATCGGATAATTTCAAGAAATCAAACAATAACAATGTTTGTAGGCGCTGGTGATACTTCAAAATAGGAAAATAAAATAGATCTAAAATAATATATTTATTCCTTTAACCGTGTTGTTAGCCTTTCAAAAATTTATCTGTATCACGTTCACTGGACGTCTTTAACGCCCCCTGGAAAACTAAAGAATTAAATTACAACCTTAACAGTTTTTTTTATAAACGACAACTGAAAGTGTCTATTTTGTCACGTCAATATCAATAATATCTTATCCCACCCTCACTTATTTTTTAGGCTCTTACACACATTATGAAACACTATAAACAGTAAAATCTTATAAACATAATATATAAATATATCAACTTGTATCTTGTTAGTAATAACATTAAAAAACAATAATAAAACATGGTTTTTATTTCTCGCGGTCAAGAAACTTAGGTACACGAGTGAGACATAGTAGAGTAACTTATACAACAATGTTTAAACCGTCCTGACAACAGTCATGGTATAATCGCTCTAATTAATACGTATTTTCATGTAAATGACAAGAGTTGTCTCATAGCTTGAATACAACATACACGCAACACCTCTAAAACACAATTATTTAAATAATTGTATAATTGTTGTTACAATTTAAGTGTGAATGGTAAGTTTTTAAAGGCAAAATTTAAACAATTGTAATAAATTATCATTTCGTGATCCAGCATCAGTAATAGGTCTTAAATAACTAGAAACTACAAATTTCCTTTGGACAAAACTTAACGATACTCGACTCTTTCCTTTGGGTAAAACGTACTGACATTTGACTTTATTTCTGGGAAAGTTATTGATATTTGATACTTTCCTCATGAAAAAAGCTACTGATATTGACCATGAACATTTTATATAAAATTTACATAATATTATGAAACTCTCTGTTTCAAAATATTGGATACCGTTATTTAAGTAAAACAAACAGCTAAATATAAAATAAACTAGTGGTACAGTATCAACTTATTCTGAACCGAAAACAAAACACTTGGAAGTTAGGTACAAGTAAATATCTTACTTTACTTACTTATGCCCCATCTCATGAGCTACAGTGTAATACTTACTTATGCCCCATCTCATGAGCTATAGTGTAATACTTACTTATGTCCCATCTCATGAGCTATATAGTGTAATACTTACTTACCACCCATCTCATGAGCTATGGTGTAATACTTACTTATGTATGCCCCATCTCATGAGCTATAGTGTAATACTTACTTATGCCCCATCTCATGAGCTATAGTGTAATACTTACTTGTGCCCCATCTCATGAGCTATAGTGTAATACTTACTTGTGCCCCATCTCATGAGCTATAGTGTAATACTTACTTGTGCCCTATCTCATGAGCTATGTTGTAATACTTACTTATGCCCCATCTCATGAGCTATAGTGTAATACTTACTTATGCCCCATCTCATGAGCTATGGTGTAATACTTACTTACGCCCCATCTCATGACCTATGATGTAATGCTTACTTATACCCCATCTCATGAACTATGGTGTAATACTTACTTATGCCCCATCTCATGAGCTATGGTGTAATACTTACTTATGCCCCATCTCATGAGGTATAGTGTAATACTTACTTACGCCCCATCTCATGAGCTATGATGTAATACTTACTTATGTATGCCCCATCTCATGAGCTATGGTGTAATACTTACTTATGCCCCATCTCATGAGCTATAGTGTAAGCCAAAGCGAGGCCTGTATCTTCATTCACGTTGCAACTACGATGAGGTTGACACATCCCTGCCACCTCAGCTAGGCCTAATGTGCTACACGGTTCGTTGAGTCTTGTACAAATATTGTATCTGTCAAAAACAATAAAGAAGAACAGGGTATTCTTGTACGTTTCGAAATTCTTAGTAGGTTGTGAAGTTGGACATTGGGCAGAAACGTTGACCCACAAAAGCATTTCAACCAGACAACTCGTGCATAGAAATTGTCATTGGAACGAAACAGAATCAATTTGTTAGTTATTTTAATATTGTTTAATATGTTGTAGTAATAAAAAAATCATTAAAACATATTTTTGACTATGGTAGTGTATTTTTAATTTCCTGTAATATGACAATCTCTCAAATAAGTGCTTAAACGTTATAATTAGCAGCTGTGCTAGAATACTTAGCCGTCTCATCACGAAAGATGTTAGCCTTATACCTTGAAATCGTTTATGAAGTCGAGAAAACAAATATATTTATATACACTTGTGTGTGTGTTTTTTTTTTCGTACAAAACTACACGAGGGCTATCTACGCTAGCCCTCTCTAATTTAGCGATGTAAGACTAGAGGAAAGGCAGCTAGTCATCACCACCCACCGCCAACTCTTTGGCTACTTTTTTACCTACGAATAGTGGAATTGACCGTAGAATTATAACGCCCCCACGACTGATAGGTCGAGCATGTTTGGTACGACGGAAATTTGAATCCGCGACCCTCAAATTACGAGTCGAATGCCTTACCCTATCTGGCCAAGCCGAACCTATACGTGTGTGTGTGTGTTTATATTTTAACATAGGGTTATCAATAAGTGAAGTTTTTAATTAAAAACTTTGATAGCAGAAAGAAGTACAAGAAAAATCATTTTCATTATATTTAATCTTCTATAAATCATTATAAACATAACTGTTATCCTTTCTGCAGATTGTGGTGCTTATAATTAAAATAACTTACACCACTGTTTGTATTTCTTTTTTGTATTAATTACCAACTATTATATGCACAGGAAATAAGGCACCGTTAAAAAAACACAAAACACTTTCAGTATCATTCATTACATTAATTACCTTGTAAGGAGAATAGCAACATCATGGTGATTGGGGTGGTTCTCATCTCTCGGGTTTACATATTTCTGCCATTGGCAGAAACTTTTCAATGTCTTCTCCGCGTGGTGGCTTATATCCAAATCTTCTTCTTGCTGGATATTGAATAACAGTGTTTCTGTCAATCAGTAACTTCACACAAATATGAACACTATAATCAGACATAAATAAACAAAAACGCGAACAAAAAAATGAATGTTCATATCAATTACACAGATAAATAATAAATAAATATGTATGAGTGTGTGCGTGTATTTATAGAAAAAAATGGAGGAAAAGTGCACTAAAAACATTATACTTTAAAAGTAAAGAATTTTATACACATGATTTTGGGACATCCTGAATTTATAAGTTATTAAAAAGAAAAATTACATTAAATACTCCGATTAAATAATTGATTTGTTTGTTTGTTTGATTTGATTTTTCGCACAAAGCTACACGAGGACTATCTGCGCTAGCCTTCCCTAATTTAGCGGCGTAGGACTAGAGGGAAGATAGCTAATCATCACCACCCACCGCCAATTCTTAGACTACTCTTTTACCAAAGAATAGTGAGATTGCCCGTAACATTATAACGCCCTCATAGCTGAAAGGGCGAACATGTTTGGTGTGATGGGAATTCGAACCCGCGACCCTCGGATTACGAGTTGAGTGCCTTAAAATTCTCGCCATGCCGGGCCTAAATAATTGATAAAAAGAGAAATACACTAAAGTCAAGCAAACATAAGATACAATGTAAAGAAAAGTAAGCAGTAAATAACTGGGATACACTAAATTGTTCCAAGTCTAAAAAGTATTTAATAATTGGTTACCGAAATAAATGGATGTGAAGATAGCAAGAAAACAACAAAAAACTAGTTGTCTGCGATGTTGATTGCTATCTTGAAACAAATAAAATCTTGACTTCTTCTGTTTCCCACGTTATATCACATAGTTTTTTCCCAATTAATGGTTTTCTTAAGCTATCTATATAATCAGCTTATACTCCAGAGAATTAGATATATATCTAAAAAGAAAGTATAACGAAACCAAAACAAAGCTTCCTCAAAAGAGTTTTGTTAGATACGTTTTTATTTGTTGTTTTTTAAACAGAAAAAATGATCTCACCTCTTTCTCATCATTCTCGAGCAAGATGATCCTCACGAGAACTACGTTAATGGCATTTCCGATGCTGGCGTCGTGATATAAAGATGACACCTTTTGAAGAGAGAGAGAAAAAAAACGTATTTTTGTAGAAAAATAATTATGAAATGCAACTTAGAGAACGAAACATTGCAGTAACATTCTCTTCTTTAACTTAAACATTTCAATGCACTTAATAAATGTGCAAACGTTCTGTATAACTTGGTGTTAAATACTTGAAGAAATCGATGAATAATCTTTATGCGTCTTCAATCTTTGTTCAATCCATCAGGTAAACGAAATAATAATAATGAATTCATACCTGCTTGGAAAATTTGGTTTTCTTACGTTCTGCACTTACAGGAAATCTACTGAGGATGTCTCTCATTCTAAGCTATCGTATCCGATAGTTACTGTTACAGCTATTGATTAACGCATCTAATAGTTACTGAGCTATGATATTAATTTATTAATTACCACATACCACTGACTAAGACACTTTCTAACAATTTAAACAAGATCTTTCAGTTGTCATGGCAGTTTTAGTTATTAGTTAATGTTATTTTCTTAGCACAACCAGTCAAATAGGTGAATTAACTTAAAAAAATATCTCATTTTGACAGCTAACATTTTGGACCGTTTGACTAACAAACTTAAACAGTTGTAAAAACTAAACAACCATCATTCGAAAATAACGAATAACATTGGGAATATTCAGCTTAAAGACTAGGGACTTCTCTCTCACTGTCATGAAGATTGGAGTTAAAGTTTATTTTAAATTTCACGTAAAGCCACTCGAGGACTGTCTGCGCCAGCCAATATAGCAGTGATAGACTGGAGAAAAGGCAGTTAGTCAACACCGCCAACTTTTGGGCTCCTCTTTTGCCAACGAATAGTCGGACTGATCGATGCTAATAGCGAACCCACGACTAGAAAGGCGAGCATGTTCTGTGACAGGGATTCGAAAGCACGACTACCAGATAGTGAGTTGAGCTCCGTAACCACCTCTAAAGCATCATATGGTCTTTAAAGGTTTTTTGTTATTTTTAAGCTAGTTAAAACGGTAATAACAGAAGTTAATTTGGTATGTTTTATCACGCATTACAGCTATAAAAATTGATTTATGTGAACATGTAATCTAATTCACCCATACAGAGGGAGGGTATACCTCCCAGTAGCGACTGAGTCGTCACGTTTCTGGTTTTGGTCGGTTTGTTGTAATTAAGCACAAAATATACAATAAGCTGTCTGTGCTCTGCCCTTCATGGGTATCAAAACCCGGTTTCTTGCGTTATCAGTCTGCAGAAATGCCGCTGCACCACTGTGACCGGGGAGAGGCTTCTTGTTTGGGTGTTTATTTATTTTTTTACCCCACATGACCTTTTCGTAACATGAACGGCTTGGTTGGAAGTTCCAAAGCATTTTATTATCAAACCAAATGGTACGAGATGCAAGACAGCTGTCAAAATAAAATCATATAGTGATACTTGATTGGATTTTATATTGTAGAAATAAACAAACACGCAGCTGTAAGGATTCGTTAGCATCCTTAAAATTTATGTTTAAAAATACCACAGGAGGTGGTCAGCAAAACTAACATGTTATTGTTGTTGGATTCGTTTTTATAAAGTTTCGTTTCAGTTTGTCATGCAAACAAAATGCTGTGTGTAACCCAACAGTACTGTACCTCGCAGCTGTGAACTTACTGCCAGTTGGAATACAAAATGAATGAAAAGCGGTAATCGAAAATAGTACATTAAAATCCTAATTTATAGCTAAGTTACTCTCTGGTAAACGCGTGTGTGGCGTCATCACAGTCGTGTCTTTATGTCTTTGCCGGTTTTTTTGTGTTTTTTTATTTTCCAAAAGCGCGATCTTGGGTGGTTAATAGCTTTAGAGGTGGTCTTCAGATTTAATGTAACAAGGAAGCGAGCGGCATTGCAGACGTATAGTGAGTGAGAAGCGTTTTATGTAAACCCACATTCAACTTAATTAGTGCTCTAGACTGCTGGTACATGTATTTATGAATAATTAAGAGGATCAATCCACGGTTCACTTTTATTTGAGAAAATCAGTACAAAAAATAAAAACATAACACACACACACACACACACACATATATATTCATATAAAGACTTTATCTGTGTTTAAACTTCTTGACCCCATTACTTTAAGCCTATTTTACAATACACCATCTTAAGTACGACAAATTCCAGAATATAGTGCTCCAATTTTATTTTCTTTGTTTATGCAGCATCGTTCTTCCTTTCTGTTTGTGTGCCTCCCTGCGAAGCTAAACCCCTATAGAAGTGGGGGCGGACAACCCGAAATTTGTTGTTAAAATTGTTGAAAACTGGTTACTTTTCTTTTTTGTTATAAACACCTATGCCGATGTTTATCTGGCCAAAGTAACTCAGCGATTCTGTTCACAACTTTAAAGCAGCACATTATAAAATTCTATTGTTTTTCATTCCTGTGACCGACATGGAGAAATATTACCTCAAGATCAGGTTTTTATTAACAGTCAGAACTATCGATTTGTATCACTTTTGTTTTATTGTTGTATTTTACCATCCTTGTGAAGGACTAATAACTTAGTAACCTTCTAAAATGAGCTTAGCCTTCCAATCAAAACATACTATGAGTCCTAAAGTATTTTACTTCCCCTTATTTAAACCACAAAAGTGAGTTTTTAACACTACACTTCTCGCAATGGTGAAACACGGCAAACTGTATTTCCTTAGTTCCTGACTTTATAGCTTAACAGCCCATGTTTTAACACCTTTAACTATGGTAATTGCATAAACACTGAATCATGTCCCGGCAAGGCCAGGTGGTAAGGCGCTCGACTCCTAATCCGAGGGGCAAAGGTTCGAATCCCCGTCGCACCAAACATATTCACCCATTCAGACGTTGGTAGCGTTATAATGTGACTTTCAATCCCACTATTCGTTAGTAAAAGAGTAGCTCAAGAGTTGGCGGTGGGTGGTGATGACTAGCTGCCTTTCCTCTAGTCTTCGCTAAATTAGGGACAGCTAGCGCAATTAGCCCTCGTGTAGATTCACGCGAAAATTAAAAAAAAACAACATGAATTTTGTTTGAAGAAAGAAAAGGGCTAGTCACATGTATGGATTAAGAAAGAAGTAAGGAAAGTCACGTGAAAAATATTCATAATTCACAGGTCAATTACCTCAATCCAATGATAAAATAACATGAAAATAATTTTTAAATGTCCTGGACAAAAACATTTACAATAAAATATTTACCTTTTTCACGCGAATATTATTATTAACGACGGTTAAACCTTGAAGTGAGCATGAAAGTCGGCGGATGACAGTTTTTGTTCACTGAACTGATTCGTCAACTGCTTCAATTAGAACAGGCGAGAAAGCGCAATAGAAAAACATGTCATGCAACGTAACAAAATCATATGCGAGCTCTTGTTTGATGCTTTTTAACTTTTGTTTGTCCTGTTCTTTTTACTTTATTTAACTTCAGAAATACATAATGTGCTCGGTTAATGTGCATTTAACTGTCTCCAATTACACCCGATCTTCGTTTTCTACAAAATGCCAACTAGAACATCGGGAGGTCTTTGGCAAAGTTACCGCAATTAAACCAGTGCAGAACTGATATCAATTGGACATGATAAATAACGTCTGAGATGCGGTTTAGTTGTTGAAAAATTCGTTACGGAAAATGATCACAGTGCGTCAGATGAACTGAGGACACACTTTACCAATTTACATTTAAAACATATTATTTTTTGTTATATGTTCACGCGTAATTCTTCAAGCAACCCGGCGAAGTAAAGCTGAGACACTTGTGCTCAAAAACTGTCCACATCAGTATTAGTTTTGAATTAAACAAACCAAATATGTCCGTGGTTTGTGTGTTAAAAGAACGGACATAAACAAGACGATATACTATAACAGTCTTCCATCACGAGTAAAACATTAGTTTTAATTGGTTCCCGAATGCACTGGTGACTGCCTGTCACTCTTAAACACGAACAAGCTGCAAACAATAATTAATAAATACGAGTATAAGATTAAGCAACAGTTTATTACCAAAGTAAACATCTAAAAACATCAAGTTGAAACTAATATAAGATAGCTCGCCTGTTGAAAAGACAACAAAACTAATCTGAAATCCAAAACAAAATCGACGATCCAGCATGGTAAGATGATATGTAATACACAACAAATTTATCTTGAGAATTAGTAGTTTAAATCATTCCATTTACAGCTAATGTGCGGCGATTCCTTCAAAAGCAACATCGAAACACTTCCTAATTAAGAAAACTAAAAACGGTTTAATGTTGTTAGCTTGTCATACATATCTTTGAATAAGAGTAAACGTAAAAAAAAAAAAGAGAGAGATAGAGAGTTGGTATTGCGGATAATGACTTACAGTAAAGTTAGCTTATATAATTATTAATTATGAGAACTGGTTATTATACTAAGCCATTTCGAGATTATTAACTTAAATATCCAAGCATATTAACAATGATACTGCTTCAACCAGCACGACACAAGACAACAGTTCATCAAACTGGCAGATAATTACCTGAACTGTTGTATAAAAACAACCAGAAAATATAGCAATAATTTTACTGAGTCTGAAATCCAGCTACGAGTCATGAGTAGTGAGAAGTACATTTAATTCTATGTTTCACTTTCGTGTTACTAATGAGACGATATAGTGCATGTTGAATGACCAATCATTTACCTTTCTTCGTGAAACCTTAATTGAAAGAGTGATTTACATTGGCTGTTGCCTTGTGATAATTATGACGTTGCAACTTTCGATTGTCATTTATTTTTATAAAGCTTAAAATGGATAGAAGTTAAATCCTTAATGGTCTGTTTGAGGTTAAGCACAAAGCTACTGAAGGGCTTATCCATGCTATGCACACCACGGGCATTGTAAACCCGGTTTACATCGTTGTAAGTCAGTAGACACACCGCTGTGGCACTGGGAGAGATTTCCGTATTACAAGGTGTAAGGCTCTTACCACGACTTATTATAACACATAGCCATCTGGGTTGAGGCGTTCGACTCGTAATCTGAGGGTCGCGGGTTCGAATCCCCGTCGCCCCAAACATGCTTGTCCTTTCAGCCGTTGGTACGTTATAATGCGACGTTCAATCCCACTATTCGTTGGTAAAAAGTAGCCCAAGAGTTGGCGGTGGGTGGTGATTACTAGCTGCCTTCCCTCTAGTCTTACACTGCTGAATTAGGGAGGGCTAATTCAGATAGCCCTCATTTAGCTTTGCGCGAAATTAAAAAAAAAAAATCTTCTTTTGAAATGTTATTCTTTACTGTCATTCACAAATTATTAAAATTACTGATGCAGTTTTCTCCCGTTGTGATTAAATAACCCACTCTCAGAATATAAAGAGTGACTTGCTGGTTCGCCAGTTATTCTGAACTATAGTATAGTTACTTTAAAAAAGTAACCATCGATTTTTTTAATTATTTTTTCTTTCATTCATAACTTCTTAGAAGTACATTAACTATAATATATTCTATTGTAATTTTCTGCTAGCTATTGGCAGTAGTGGCTGCGTCTTGAGACACAAGTCCTCAATCTTTTATGTAGCTAGCTTCGTCCCTGACCAGTCAACTGAAGACTTATTGCTTAAAAATACAACGACGAGAAAAGAGTAATCCTTGAACTCGCAACCTCTCGAGAACAAATTGAAATAGTTAACCAATAAGCCAGAGCATTCCTATTATATAAATGGATAAAAATAAACTCAAACTGTTTATTAACCACACGTGTTTTTTCCATAACTGTAATAAAATAGCATTCCATAGTAAAGTATACGAGTTACTGTCTGTTTATGCAGTAGGAAACCGAAACGGATTGTCTATGTCGTGATTTTGATACGATGCTTTTGCTAAATCCTTTATGTCATTGTTTTAAACTGCAGTCGTAGAATGTTTTCCATGACATTTTTGGAGAAAGGAAAAATGGATGGTTTATTTTAAAGCACCAAATTACATTATGGTTCTCCCCATTGCGGGTTTCAAAACCCGATATTTAATGTTATGAGCCTACTGACTTACATTTGACTTTCGTGAAAGCTTTAGGGAAAAGAATTTGCAATAAATGTCCGATAAAATTATTGAACAACGCTATAGAAAACATTTCAGTGAAATCAGTACATGTTTTAAAGTCCACTTGAGGGCAGCACCGTCCTTCAAAAAAGACTTCAACATTTTGTTAGGTTTGCACGTGTGTGTGTTTCAAGCACAGAGCTACACAATGGGTTATCTGTGCTCTGCCCACTACAAGTATCGAAATCAGATTTTTAACGTTGTAACCCTTCAAACTTATTGCTGATACACAAGGAGCAAACTCAAAAATATTTTAACAATGCGTTAGTACAGTATTTCTTGTTTGTGTTCAGTTAAAATCAAGAGGTTATTTGGACTGTACTAACCACACGTGTCAAAACTCGATTTTTAGCGTTATAATTCCACAGCCACAGTGTTAGTTCAGATAACATTCTGTAAACGTTGTCTGTTTAAATATTTCAGTTTTTTAACAAGAACGGCAACTTACCTATCGATGTATGCGCTTTAGATGACGTCCTTCATGCACGCAGTGTATAAAACAGTCTATTATATAATTTATCGATTTTTTCTTAACAAATTAAAAATGTACCAGTTTCTGAAGCCATTTTTCAAAATTATATTGCATGTACTGCTTCATTTCTTTACCATAAATACCTTTATAAAATGAAAAAAATATAAGCATCCGCAGGGGGTGGGAAGAGAAATGCAACTCTTTCTTCATTTATTCAGCTTGCCTATATGTGTTGACAAGTTCTTGTTTTTTATTTACTGCACAATTTCACAACGCTTTCCACCCTTCACCTCTTGGAAACGTTTCTGTGGACGTGCATGGGAACAAATAAGCATTGTAAGTGTATTGCTTGTTTTATCACTTTTATGTAAATGTATAAAAAACAACTTATTAAACAATTTATGGTATTATTCTAATTTGCAATTCATTACTTCGTTTAAGTAACTAAACGGCGAAAACAAACTAGTGCTGTCTAATAACTCGAAAAATATGACTACGTATTTGATGGGCCACGACTAAACAACGAGAAATATAGGGTTGGAATTTGCATTAATGTTACATATAAGGCTTACAAACCGTGTGTGTATACGTACAAGAGACAAGACTGGTTGCGTTGAGTTCACTAATGAAACTATGACCTGCGTGTGCGTGTGTTTATGAAACTTCTCACATGCGTAGGCTAAACATTCACATATCAATAATATTGAAAAATGGTTACAGAGTCCGTGATGGAGGCTTCCAGTTTGCAATTGCACTGTTGTAAGATAAAGTTCTTCTTGGGTATTCCTGCTTAGTTGGACCCACGCCTTTAGCAGTTAGAAAACCGCGTACAAAATCGTATATCTCTGTGGATGTGTGTTACATATTTAAAACAGCGGGTATGAAACGACCCACTTCTTGTTGGCGATCGCTTTCACTGGCCAAGAAAACCCAGCTCAGTTTCCCTACCACTTCAACAGAATTTCATACCAAATCAGTAAACATTACACTGTTGACCTTAGACCTAGATTTAAAACGAAACTGGAGTACGCTAGGGCACTTGGTAACAACTATATATATATAACAAAAATGCGTCTGTATCCCTTTAGCGAAATGTTGTGACACACCAGATAATAACATGAGTTATTTCTCAGAAGGAAGGAGCAGGATAAACCTTTTATGCTCAGCAGTAAACAAGTGAGCACCTAACAGTTAATTCATGGAAGTCCAAAGACAGATTTTGTTTTCTTTAGCCCGTTCAATAGAAGTCTATTTTACACCAATACTAAGTATTAAAGGTTTTGCTCATATTCTTAATAAGCTAAAGACATTAAAAAAAATAAAACAAACTACGTTAAGTAATACAGTTAACGAATATTTCAGATTCACCGCAGCATTATCGTTAATGTTCATAAAATTTTTCATTTTTCTTTCTTTTTTGTGAAGCACAAACTTGCGCAACGTGTTATCTTTTCTGTACCTACCGCTGCACCAAAACACGATTTTTAGCGTTATTAGCTCTCAGACTTACCACTATGCCACCAGGGAAGTGGGGACAAGGTATTTCATTAAACTAGATGTTGTGCTAATCCATCCCTCTGCTTACAACACCACCTGCTGTAAACATCAGTATTTCTGATAACTTGTTTTTGATGTGTTTTTTCTTACATTACGTTACCACTAAACCTTTCCCTACAAAACAGCAAAAGAAGGGATCCAACTTATACTACTAATATGTCATATTAATCCGCTCAACTGTTACAAAAGTAGAGATACAGACACTCCTGTTAGAAAGGATAGATAGTTACTTACATATAACTTATGTAACGTTCGCACAGGCCCATTATTTCGGTAGTTTAGGTATGTATACATTCACTAACGTTGAAACGGCCTTGGACCACCACCACCTTACCCCCTAGCGAATCGCATCATGAGAACAAGCGTTCAAGGTCTCATAAACGTGCGGTTGTACGCAGAGTGTCTACTTGAAGCTTTAAAGCACAGGAAACATGTTTAGTTTGGGCTTGAAGTACCTACATTATGGCGCTTCTTCCAAAATATTGTGCTCATAAACTAATTGTACAACCGCCTAATGCAACGAGACTTACGGATTCAGTTTAAAACTGTAGGATCAAAACAATGACCGCTACAAAGTGAAAATGACTCAGTGACATTTCAGGGTTAATAATTACGCTGTGTAACACCAATTCTGTTCCTGGATAGTATGTGTTATTTTTTAATTGCTTGTGTTGTAAAAGTACATAAAATGGCCATTATTCCCTTCAAACTTTGCTTTTGTGTTCTGGATAATAAAATTTAGAAATTAACCTATTTTCTATGTAAGAAATGTGCAAATTCGCACATTTTCGTTTACATAAGGTCTGAATAAAATAACATATGAATCAAGATTTACATGTATTTATACAAAAATGAATAAAATGTTTAGAAGTGAGTAGTTTTTCGAGATTTGCGACTGTAATGTAAACCACTTTCACGTATCAGCCCTCAAATACAGTTTCCCATCATGTTTTCGTTATACACTCCCAGGTCACGAAAGCAAAGTTTGAAGAGAAAAATAGGTCTTTTCCATTTACTTTAGGCATAAGCAACTGGGAAATAACACTTTATGCCCAAGAAAAAGTAAAAATTCATTACACAATGTTATTTTGCAAATAATCTAGTTACGAACGAACCAAAATGAACTTATATTTAGCTAATAAACAGGCACAGAACACTATACTATATTTAGCTAATAAACAGGCACAGAACACTGTACTATATTTAGATGATAAACAGGCACAGAACACTGTACTATATTTAGATGATAAACAGGCACAGAACACTGTACTATATTTAGATGATAAACAGGCACAGAACACTGTACTATATTTAGATGATAAACAGGCACAGAACACTGTACTATATTTAGATGATAAACAGGCACAGAACACTATACTACATTAGAAATATCTTTTCGTACATTCATCGCGATGGTGAAAATAAACAGAACTGTTGAGAAGGGGAAGAGAATGGACTCGGATTATGAAACTGTAGTCACACACACTGTCTTACTGCTTTTCAATTTATCTACACTAGCACTATGTTACTCAAGGATTATGGCGAATATAACATAAGCTGAACTTTAATATAAGGAACTGTATGCTAATGTTTATAACAGTAATTCAGCTCTTACTTTTGTTTTGCGTGTAGATTAACTTGCTGTCGAACCTTTGAGTGTGTGCGTGATAAACCTGCCTTATGTTTAGTATCAGATTTTCATTTAAAGTAGAAATGAACTTAGGTGGAATAATAATAACTGAGATACACTGTGAACTGATGAAGCTGTCTTATAGTTTTGTTTGTTGTATGTTGATGAACCTGTATTCTAATGTTATTATTCTCGTCTTTTCTATGCTGATGAACCTGTTTTAATATTATCAGTCTTGTTCGTTGTATGTTCTAATGAACTTGTGTTTTAGTGTTATCACTCTTGTTTGTTGTATATGCTGATGAGTCTGTGTTCTAATACCTTGGTTAATCCATACTCTATTGGCCTTGTTTTATTTATTATATTGCATACTATTGCCTGATACACTTGAACACCATTTGCCACTGCCTTTTATATTCATGGATTTTCATCTTTGCAATTTTCTTAAGGGTGGAATACGACTTATAGAAACTCTCTTTCTGGATGGTCCAGGTTTCCCAAGTTGATCTATGTTTTTTTGCCGGTGTAATTAAGTAAAAGGGTTGTCCCCGTCTTTTATGTTTGAAATGCGCAACATAAACTCATCTTTATGATTCGAGTGTATAAATATTTTATTTTAGAAAGGACTGTTACCCTCCTCAAAAGCGACATGTTTTCAGTGGCATCCCAGTGTCTGCGTGACGCAAACAGTGCCAAAATAAAGTTTCGATACACTTCGTTCCACCGTGACTATATATTGGCTGTAATCATCACGTACTTTTCTAACTTTATAAATAAAAATCGATGAAAGAAAACATGTTCAACCCTGTATTATTGTTCTTGTTTATTGTTTGACGATCAATCTGTATTGTAATGTCATCACTTTTGCTTGTTGTGTGCTGATAAGCTTATCTTACTACTTGTTTATTATTACTGATAAACTTACCTTGCAGCATTACGGTTACTTCCTTCTGTATTCTGACGAACGCATATAGTGTATGTAAATTTAAATTTGGTTGCTTGTAGTGTGATAAAGATGCGTGTGTCACATTACCTAAGTATCGCTAAGCTAGCAATCAGTTTGAATTTTGTCACAAACCCAGAGCTTAGGCCTAAGAAAGCGAGAATAAACAAGGAGTTTATTTATTTTTAAAATCTCAGTGATGTCTAAATAAATTTAAAATGATATAAAAATAACATGATAATTAATAAGCTGTTCCTTTCTTAGTCTTGCAAACGTTTCGTATAAACATTTCTCACCATGTTCATTATAGTCAGAATATATGTTTCAATATCTTCATTGGAGTAATAGTCCATCATCACCTTGTCCGCCACAACTAACGTTTCCACATTTCTTTCCAGGCTTACGGAACGTCTTCGTCTTGTTCTCTTATTGTTCAGTAAAGCTTCCCAATGTTCACGTTCTTTAAGAACAGAATCCACCTTGTCTACGGTCATAAAACATATTAAAATCAATGGTAATGTTTCAAAAATCGAATGATTCAAAATTAAAAGCTAGAATAACTGAACTCCACATTTTAAAACAACATAATATGATTTTTATACTTAACTTGTCCAGTTTGTTCCTGTTTATAAACCCCATTCCGTATTGCAATAACGTTAGTTTCAGAGTGTTTAGCACGTTAGCAATTATTTTCGCAACAATACTTTAACGAAGCCTTTGCTATGTATTGATAAATCCCTAAACGCGGTTAACAGGTTTTTCAAGGCAGCTAGCTGACAACCACATGAAAAGTCAGCACCTGGCGGCGTAACTCATGGAACTGCCACCTGTTGCTTAACACGACTCAATAATAATTTATTTGTAGGGGGAGCTCCACCTACATAAAGTTACATAACTATTCATTGAAGTCGTAAGATCAAAATAAGGCAGTCACTGTTAAAACACGCATAAAAATATATGTTATCTGAGGAAGTAAAACCTGTTAAGACATGACATATCTCTAGTTCTCATTTTTTATTCAACAGATAAAAATATAGACTTAGTTTCTGTACTGGTCTTTACATAATATATTTCGAACCCTGATCGACTTTCACTTTTCATAACAATATTAACATAATAAAACATAAATTTAAATAATCCCACCATTAAAATCCACCAAACGTACATTTTAATAATGGTACCATCTTGAAAAACAATTCTTAAAGAACTCAATTATAGTTTGTAAAACGTCTGCGATTCTTGATTAAGGGAAACCCACTTAAAATAAAAATGTATCTCGGAATGACTATAAACGTTGTTCTCTGCTTTATTAGTAAGTGTTAACACCCATACCAGCCGTTCTGAGATGCAGATAAGATGATGTTCTAATCACAACAAGAAACCTGCAGTATGAAGGGACACAGGAAAACCTGAATTCAGATGGTTTAAAGCAGCAGCTGTAGCAATCACTAAACTCTCACAAACTCTTAGTTACTACTTATCATCAAATTTATATAAAAAAAAAATCCATAACTCAAAACACCATGTTGTAGCGGAAAATTTGAGGGTCAGATGAGATCATGAATAAAATGCGTGCTTACTCATTTCTATTTTGATTTCTTTACATCATGAATAAAATGCATGATTTTATTCATTTTGAGCATCTATGAGTGTAATATAACATATGCCTTTAAAAAACTTTGTAAAAGTTATTCTTTGTAAGAATAAATAGCTGTTTGACAAATTTTCCGCTTTTCTAGCGACCACCCTGTAGTTACTGAAAAGCAAATTGCATGAGAAATAATTACGTTACTTCCAGTTTCTCGATATAGAATGTTTTTGTTTGTAAAATAATGTACGTCCGACATCTATATCGTTCTGCAAAATAAGATTTCTTTCAAGTTAATTTGCTATCTGTTGCATCTACGTTCTATAGGAAATAATTTGTACTCTGAAACTGAAATGAGGCGTTTGTGCATTACAAAGTAAAAACAACCATAGAGTTTATAGAAATGCTTACAGAAAAACATGAAAAAGCAATAACTCTCTTTGTCAAGACTGGTAACAAAAATATGACGTATATATCTGTTACTGTGCTTGTTCTGAATATCAGTGCGAAGTTACACAAAGGCTGTACGCGCTGGTTATCCTTAATTTTGAGTTGTTAGGCTAGAGGGTGTAACATTGCCCACTGAAATCTCTGTGGGTATCCTAATTAAATTGTAGAGTTTTCATCATCTATTTTATAACACATTCAAGGTTCTAGAGTGTAGAGGGAAATTTCGCAGCAACAGACACGCTCGGGTCAACTTCATAAAATATATTCGTATATAGAAATAATGATTTTTGTTGCATGAAATTAATTTCTTCGAAAAAATAATAAATATAGCTTTTATATGCAGACAAAAAATAACTGTAACGTATTTTTAATGAAATAAAAAACATGATTAGACGGGCCCATGTGCCCTTTTAAGAGGTTTAAAAAGAAAACAGCGTGCAAGCCAATGAAAACCATGAGTGTTGATGGAGTCCTTTAAATCATTGTAAAAAGGCACTTTATCATTTATACACAAGCCAATTATGTTCCTGTTTTTAGACCAATTAGCTAATAGTAGGTTCCGAGACATGCAGATATTGTATTAATACCTATATGTCAGTGCCACAAAAACACATCGCAATTTCATGATAAAATAACTGGACGTCTGGGACATCCAATTTTATAATCAGCTCCTTATTACGAAGTCTTTTTTTTTCTCTAGGAGTAGCACATTACACCTCGAAACTGTCGCGTCTCAAGGCAAAATTAAACCTAATTTTAGCCCTAGTCTAGAGTGTGACAGTTATGGCTTCATCAAATATGTTTATGTGATGCTCTTCTTATCTAACTTATAAAACTATTTTAGATTCTATCTTACCCTATTAACAGTTATTAAAATAATCCAAAAAAATTTTGATAGCGACGTATTTCTGATAATATTAAATGATTTTTGATTGTCCTCTAAAGTCAATTCAAACCTAAATATTTCTTACAGTAAATGGAAAGATTAAACATATTTCGTCGTTCAAATTTTCAAGAGTGTGTTAAAGCAAGATAAAGAAATTCACCTCTTCCCTCCTTCCCGTCGTCTAAATTTTTCCCATGACCTCCATTCGCTGGAAGCTAGTGAATTTTGCCCTTTAGTGACACCATACTAACTACGATAAGAAAATTAAGTTCGACAAAAACAATGCACATGTATGTACGTGTCTGTATAAAACTATGCCACGATGATAACGAAATGTGTTACGGAAACAGCGTATATCAAAACAGAGAAATGATGCTAGCATTTACAACACACATTCATGCATGTGCCTGTCTAAAACTGTGTCAGTATGGTAACGAAATGTGTTACGAAAACAATGTATATTAAAATAACAAAACGCTACTGACGTTTATAATACAATGCTGATTAGTTTTATACTATTTCAACGCGATTGCAAGTTGGGCCATACACTGGTGTTTTGTGCACGTTTTATGTTTTGTAAAATAATAATATTAATTTGTATTGTTTACGATATGCATTGGTGTTGTCCATCAGAATGAAACCCTTATCACACATGGGCTAATAGGCTAATTTAAGAGTTGTTTTCTGTTTTCATAGCCGTCCCTACCTTTCAACAGCCGACCAGAGAGAGAATAACAAGCCAGCAGTATCCGTCGCTTCAAGGCCTTTTTTTTCGTCTCTTAAAAAGCGAATAACTGAATTAACTCCAGAGAATATTCAATAATCGCAGCACTTGAAATTATTTTAGAAGAATTAGAGTAAATTACGCTATAGGACTTTTTCTTTTTCTTAACTATAGTTTTATATACCCGCAATACCAAGTGTGGGGCGCACATGTATTCGATTATAACTTATTACTCATCAGAATCTTTACTTTTCTACCCACAACCTGAAATTCTTTTAAAGGAAGTGTTTAAGTAAATTAATCTACAAAACCTTGGATATAGTAAAATACATCAACCGAAAGTGTTTGATATTCTGAGTCCAAAACTGTAATTAAATCTCAAATCCGACAAGAGATGACGGAGTTATGAGTTTGAGGACTGAACATTAAAAATAAACTCAGAGCTGGTCTATGAACCACTAAGCTATGGCTAAATATAAATTCTCAATTAAATCTTGGACGTTTCAATTCGCAGCCCAGAACACTAATTATTGTGTATCGCTCGTACCATATTGCTTATGCAAACTATTTACAATATTTCTTAAGACTGTCATGTATTTGACGATTTCTCTTCTCCATGGTTAAGGGGCAACTGACAACTGTTTCTCTCACAAACAAAAATTACGCCGTCTTCAATTTTTCCATTTTAAAAATTCAACAAAATTTTCAATTAACAGCTCTGTTTCAAACAGACAACTGATGTTCAGCCAGTTTTGTGTAATTTTCTTTCCCACGCCCTGATCTTCATGTAACACGCTTAAAATACTAGTCAAACTAGTGCGGATAACACACAACATCTCAGACATAGCCTTCTTGGAAACATGCCATAACCTACTGGGAAGAGTGATTGTTGTTGTCTGTTTGAGGAATATTGTAGTGTATAGTCAACAGTTTTTACTAGAGACAGACCCAGATATTCTGGCACCACAGAAGCCCAAATTAGTTACAAAAATAAACCAAAAAAAGAAAAGCGGTAATAAAAGAAGCCAACGGTTGTCCTTTACGAACGACAAGTGACAAACACTATATCCAAGATGACGACACGACGCCTTTTTGAGGGTTAATAATGCTCGAGACAATCGGATCTTGTCCATCTACACATGAAAAATGAAATTTTATGCAACGAACACCCTAATACGATATGCTGTAAACAGATAAACGAATTTAGTTTGGAAACTAACGCCAAATAGTTTAGTTTATACTATTACTAAATTGGTTGATATGTCAGTCAAAATGACAGCTTAACTTGAAAATCGTCGATATTATAGCTATATAACTATTAACTTACTGCATTTATGATAGAGTTACAAGCAAAGAGTTCTGTTGATCAAATTAGAGTCTAGGAACATGTACAGTTCTGTTTGAATCTCTAAAGTATTTCATCTAAAGCAACCCTAAAAATATCAGCTTCTATATTTTATAGTATGACTTTGGGTGCTGTTTTGTAAGCACAGTTTGATTTTCTTTCTATTCAGTGCAAAACTCGAAATCTAAGAATCAAGTTTATGTACACAGACATTTAAATTTATGTTCTAATTTAGTTTTCATTTATTTGAAAGTTTAATATATACATGACACAAAGCTAATATATGCTATGGGATATCTGTGCTCTGCCCACTCCGGGTATCAAACACATATACATGTACGTTTGATTGAAGTAAAAATGATAAGTAGTAACTGAAAACTTTTACTGACAGTTAACACCCTTCGCTGTTTTGAAGGCTGTTGAAACAAACTGATTTGAACTTGGTTTTAAAATTTCCAATTCAGTACAGAATATATAAGGTAGCTTTCGAGATGAATATGAAACGAGCATATAAATTTGTTAATGGTTTATCTCGATGTTTAGTTTTATCAGTTAGTATTTACTTAATTAAGTTAATTACAAACTTGATTAATCGAACTTAACACTTCATGTTGTATAGTGAATTACCATAACGCTGATTTTCTTGATAAGACAGTTCATTATTATTTGAACGAAGGTGCCAATATTATTATTTAAATATTGCAATTATTATTCGTTTCGCTTCTTCTTTGTGGGTATTTGGGTATGTTTAATTTTCAAATACCCAGGAGGGTCAGGTGCACAAGACCTCTTCCTCCATTCCTAGCTTTCATGTCGGCTACTAGTAAGAATTTGTTGTTGTTGTGCTTTTAAGCCAGAGTATCCCACAGCACTCCGACCCTTTTCAGGGCAATGTCTATGTATTGTCTTGTTTTGATTTGCCCTTTTTTCCCTTTATCCATTTATTATTATTATTATTATTATTTTACTTTTATTCCATTTTTATTATATTTTCTTCACTTTTATTCGTATATATATATATATATATATATATACTCTTCAAAACAAGAAACGCAAAAGGGACATATGTAATAACGTTACAAGCTCAGAGTATGTGATGGTACACGTGTTAAGGCACTGACTGTCAGACCAAAATGACAATAAAAGTTGTGCACTTTGAAAACGGAGGAAAACATCAGATTTTTCGTCAAATCGCATTCGTGTCCAATAAATTTGTTTGAGAGATCTGTATGTTCTGCAAGTGCAACACGTGCAAAATCCCTATAAAAGTGACAGGTTCTCGGTTTCCATAGCTCAGTGTTAAGCCACCGACACGCAATACAGTTACGCCAAGACTGGCTGAAGCACAACGCAACAACGCCATTGGTCGATGGCGTTGCAGGCGAATCTCAATCAGATGTTGCCAGAGCTGTGAATGTCCACCCAAGCACCATCACAAGGCTGTGGAATCTTCACCAACAACATGGATCAACTCGTGACTGTCCACGATCTTGTGCGGGCGTGGTCACACGAGGTCTGCCAGACGCAAACGTCTACGAGATGCAGGTATCCGACCTCGACATCCAGTCAGAGGCGTCATCCCCACCCAGCAACATCGTCAAGCGCAGCTGCAGTGGACTCGAGCACATCGGGTATGGCCTCATCGACGATGGAGGCATGTTTGGTTCAGCGATGAATCACGTTTTATGCTTCGCAGACAGGATGGAAGGACCAGTGTTAACCGTCGCCTAGGTGAACGTTTTTCAGCAAACTGTGTGCAGGAAGTTGACAGATTTGGTGGTGGCAGCGTCATGATGTGGGCTGCCATCGCCTACAATGCCAGAACAGACCTTTTTGCACATTCGAGGGAATCTTACAGCTCAACGATACGTCGATGAGATTACTAGGCTCCGTGTGCAACCAATCATGGTGAACATCAACGACGTTTTTCAACATGACAACGCTCGTCCTCACACAGCACGACTCACCGCTGTCTTCTTGAGACACCACAACATATTTTGCCTTTTGCGTTTCTGTTTTTGAAGAGTATATATTTATAGGAGAGAGGTACTTAGGACCATGTTCATCATGTACGCAGTGTCTGTCGAGAACACACAATAAATCGTTGTTATGCCAATCTTATTACAATAGTTCAGTGCATTATGTAAGAGTCTTACAGATATTGTTTCTATATTTGTATACCTGTATATGAATGTAGATGAAGTACTACGTGTTATAGGCTGAATTTAAGATTAAATTTTGTATTTTTTGTAGTTTCTGTAATTGTTCTTGTCTTATATTTATCCAGACAGGAGATGTGTATTCTATGATAGGTCTGATGTATGTTTTGTAGATTTCTATTATATTATCAGGTGATGTTCCCCAATTTTTACTTCTTGCATAATTTACTCTTTTCCAGATTTTTATCAGGATATTGTTTGTATGATGTATCCACGTTAGTTTTGAATCACAAGCTAATCCTAAAAATTTAGCAGTCTGTAAAAGTGATCCGTTCATGTATAACTTTGGTGGATCTTTTTTCAGTCTATTTAATCTACTGAATTTGGGGTTTCAGAATATTTATTTTTATTCTTCTAAATTATTCAGGACTGGTTGGAGGTTTGTTGCTGCTATTGATAATTATTATTCCAACGATTGTTTGTTTGTTTGTTTCATTTCGCGCAAAACTGCACGAGTGCTATCTGCACTAGCCGTCCTAAATTAACTGCACTTTAGAATTCCCCCATTATTCAAAGGGCTAGCATTTTGTTGCGACGGGGATTCGAACCCGCCAACCTCAGATTACGAGTCGAGCGCCTTAACCAGCTGGCCATGCCGTATTATTTCAAAGAACCCGCCACTTGTTTCATCTACTGAAAATAAGCTTGTTCTAATCGTAGTAACGTAGTTTTTCTTACTTTCAGTCACACATATTTACTTGCTGGTTGAAATACACATATAATAAACTGTCAAGTTTATTCACATATTAAAACTAAATTGGTTCATTTTACTCCCACAAGAGAACTGGCTCACTTGTCTTTATTAATTATCAGAAAAAGCGTATGCTCCATCTAATACCAAAATTTTTCTTTCTCTAACTGTAAATATCATACAGTAGCACAATCTGCCGTTAACACAAATGAAGACCCAAACATCCAGTCAAAGCTCGCTTGATCTTTTTTAAACAGACGTCATATTGTAAATAAGCGGCTTATTCTGATATACAGATAACAAACGTGGAACCCAAGTAAAGACCGGGACTTGCCTTTTTTATTTCTTTATTTTTTATGTCACTCAGTGGCTCGTTGGTAAGTAAACGGAACAGATTACTAATAATACATATTTATATAAACACATGTTATTCAAGCTGGGTAAAATGACAGTCTCAGCATTATATACATGAACTACAAATCACAAATATAAGAGACCAACCGTTTTTTGTTTTTTTCCCTTTTATTCAAGGTTACTGATGAGAAATCGCACTAACCAGTCATTACAACCCACCGTTATTTCTTGGGTTACTCATTTACCAAAGAATAGTGGAACTAGCCGTTGCATATAACGCCCCCACGGTTATAAGGGCGAACATTTACACCAGTCAACCGCCATAACCATCTGACCATGCTAGGCCTAGGTTTTAAGAACTAAAAAAATTTATTTTATATGGCTTCTGAACTGGAAAACACAGAAGAATGCCCGAAAAACATCACTATTATATTCAAGATGCTTGTAAAAGTAGAGGCTACTCTAGGTAATATGAGTAAAAGACAAAACAACATCAAATACCCAAATTATCTGGAGCTTTCGTTATTTTTTTATTTTTTAAATTAAGCATACAGCTACATAGTGGGTTATTTGTGTTGTTCCCACTATGTGTGTAAAAATCGACTTTCTAGAGTTGTAAATCTGTAGACATACCACATTGCCATTGAGTTATATTGAATCCTACGGATTCCTCTAATCTCTTAATTAACAGCACTAATTATGTATACCAAATATTATACATTGTAGGAAAGTTGCATAATGGAGCACTACTGGAATAGTACAACGCATACATACATAAGTTTGATTACAAATTCACTGCAAAAGCAAGGGAAAAAAGGGAAGTATATATATATGTTTGTAGACCCATGGAGGCTCGGCAAAGTAAACTAAATTACTTTCAGAAAGAAATAGTAATTAGCAACTGTTAAGTGATTAAAGCGTGTTGTTTAGAACCCTACGAGAAGAAAAAGGAATTATATTGCTTTAATTGGAGACTTTAACCCTTTATACCCAAAATCATTAGGGTTCTTCTGCATCCACAAGTTTTTTGAACTGTGAAATTAAAAAAAAACGTCTGCTGTTTAGAACGATAATTATTGCAGGGAGAAAACAGACATTTGTGGTTGGTTTGTTTATAATAGAGCAAAGCCACAATGGGCTACCTGCTCTGTCCAATGTGGGAAATCGAACCATGAATTTTTAGCATTGTAAGTTTGTAAGTCTACTGTTGTCCACCGAGATATAAGAAATGGACGATAAACGTCATCAGTATATTTTTCGATTCATAGATAAAAAAGATGTAGTAAAAGTCAGAAATGCATAGAACGTTATATAAAAATTAATGCCAAAAATATAAATTAGAAAAAAGGAATATGCACAGGTGAAATGAGAAACTAGAGACAAGTCGCAATAAGAAAAATGTAAACAGAAAATTTGTTCAATGAGCTCTATCTGTGCGGTGACAATCGCGATGATCGAACACCAAATTGTAATCATATAGACTCCGCAGAGGAAAAAATGAAACTAGATAATAAATGGTAATAACAAAGCATCATTTATTAACCAGGGTATTATCGAAGGAATCCACACTGAAATGAATGAGACTGACTTAAAATGATTTGTAGACTTTAAAGCAATTTCCAGAATGATTCAGTTTACGAATTTAATTATTATAAATCCCTATTAACGTACTAATCACACAAGAACATCTGAACATTAATAAAAACATCGTCGACATTACAATCAATATCACTGATTATTTCTGGAATTCCTTACGTATTATATATGTATAAATTATTAATTTCACTCATTTGGAATTTTGTAACATGTCAAGGTACAAACTTGCTCAGTATATTATAACATTTAAACAACAGCGTTAATGAAAAGTGATTTTAGGGCTAACTAAAGAAGGAAAAATTCGCTGTCTAATGGATATTCGGCTAGAAAATATTTTATAATCACAGGCTATACTAGATAACAGACTTTTTATTATTATATGTTTATAATGTTAGTAGTTTGAGAAAAATATGGCAAAAATAAGTTCACATCTTGTAGAGAGTGTTCACTTAAATAGTTATATGGAACTAGATAATTAAACAAAATGAGACATAAAAACTACAGTTCACTCACACATAAAATTATACTGTGAGTTAAATCGTTTCAGATTCTTGTGAAAATAATTTGCTAATAACAACAAACATTTTGAAAATTCGGGCAAATGTAGCTTTTAATTGATGCATTGAGGACCGACCATTTGTATTGTACATAACTAGTCAGAGGACTGACAACTAATTCCTGTTGCTTCAAAAATCAGCAAAAAATACAATAAAAAACCGTAAAATTAAGAACAATTACTAGGAAACTAATAGTTTCTTTCTAGGCTATGAATGTTGCCGCCTTACAAACGAACAACCAATCCTTTTAACTAACACAAACATGTCTTGATCTTCGAATGCTATTTTGGAACCTTATTTATGAAGTAGTACTTCCTTTCTATTTTTACGATTAGCGCTAGTTACAAACTGGTGAGTGATTTCTATCTCACCGTAAACGTATCACTGAAAATCCTTCCTTCAACTACAACAACTTAAACCCAAAATAAACCAATATAAAGGAACGCCATTATACCTATATTAATATTATAGATAAAATTATATATTCAAAAATCTAACACCGCCCTCTACATTGCGAAACTTAGTTACACAACCCCTTCCAAACATGTGGTCAGCTTCCGGTCAGTTACCTCTTTCTTTGTGAACATGACGATGACCGAAAAAGGTCGAAACGTTGTTCGCTCTTCTATTTAAAATATTTTCTCAACCCAAACGAGCCGTTTTTGCATATATAATTAACAACCAGCTGCAGATCTGTACAAATGTTATTACAGGAAAGAGAGACGAATGTTTGGCTTTTACACCTCAGAAACCTTGAGATTTGTGTAGTTAAATCTGTTCTTCTCCACATTTTGTTCTTCAGTAATTTATCAACAGATAAACCTATGCATTTACTTGGATTAAAAGTAGGTACCACAGTAAAAACGGCATTCTATCTGAAAATCTTAACTCACGACATAATATATACAGGAATTATCACTAGCCAGAAACAGAAAACATCTTTGTAAAAATATCATTCGATTTTTACTAGGATTCTATCATAATTTCTTTTTTAATTTTTTCATATGACAAATAGAGGGTGTCCGAAAATGAATATACCAAAAATGTGTTGGCTTTAAGAACTGTCGTGCCCCCCAATGGCTCAGCGGTATGTCTGCGGAGTTACACGCTAAAATCAGGGTTTCGATACCCATGGTGGGCAGAGCACAGATAGCCCATTGTGCAGCTTTGTGCTTAATTCAAAACAACAAAAAACAATTAGGAACTGTCGCGCAAAGATACACGAGAGATAACTGAGCTAGCCATCTCTAACTTAGCAGAGTAAGACTAGTTGGTGTGAGCCAACTCTTTGGGTGCTCTTTAGCCAACGAACAGTGGGATTGATCGTCTCATTATAAGCCCCCGCTGCTGAAAGGGCGAACATGTTTGGTGTGACGGGGATTCAAACCCGCGATTACGAGTCAAGCACCCTAACCACTTGGCCACATATCAAAAATAAAGTTGGGTAACTTTATTGTTATGTGACATAACCACAAAAATTAAATATAAATATAATAACTGATTTGTAAGTTTTGTCTTGTATTAATTTTTGTTTTGTTCTTGTTTTTGACGAACGAACTATTACTATAAGTTCGCATCTATACATGCTACAAGAGTTCTTTATTCTAGAACTCAAAGAAACGCCAGGCTTGTGAGAAAGAGCTATCTTCGAACAGCATGTAGCACCACCCCTCTTTGATCGAATTGTTAAAGTGATTTTAAACTAAACTTTTCCTGATGGTTTGATTGGTAGAGGAGAACCTATCAAGTTGTTCCCTCGTCGCCCGATTTAAGCCCTTTAGATTTTTCACCTCTAGAGTTTTTTTAATACAAAAGTATACCATAATAAACCAAATGACCTTGAAGAATTGAAACATCAGATGCCATCTTATCCACCCTTGCTGTTGTGTTGGAAAATAGTGTTCTCATAATTTGAACACAGAATTATATAAGTTATAGCGAATGATGGACGACATGAGGGGTCCATTAATTATTAAAACTAAAATTTACAATTTTTTGTTGTTGTTTAGAATTAAGCACAAAGCTGCACAATGGGCTATCTGTGCACTGCCCACCACGATTATCGAAACCCGGATTTTAGCAGACATGCCGCTGAGCCACTGGGGGACAATTTTAGTTGTCATTAGTGTAAGTTTAATTTTCGTGTGAAGTAATCATACATAGCAAAACATATTTCTACGTCAAAAGTGCTTCTTTTTTCTTTTCTTTTTGAGGGTAAAAGAGGGTGTAAAGCCATTTATAAATCAAAACTACAGTCCAAAATAAAAATAAAAGAATATCTTGAAAATTAAAATCTGGAAAAATATGTAATTGTGTTCTGAAGCTTATCGTCAATGCTGGCTGATAAAGAATAACTTAACACTAAATAATGAATTTCATTTCTATTAACAAAAGAAGAGGAAACTGAAGTCTTCTCTTCTAAAGTTTCCTATTTCCTTGAAATATTTCCTGTCTGTTCAGCAACTCTGAATCTTATTGTATAAAAAAGTAAACAAGAGATTTCCTCTCTCTTTCTCTTCTCAATTATAATTTGATTTTTTCATCTCCATCAGTGTTATAGTGACCACGCTGACCTCTGGGTAACGTGTTCTTCTCTCCAGTTTAACTTTCCAATTACTAAATCCTTGTTCAGAACTTTTCAAAATAGAAAATTGGTAAAGAAGTCCATTAGGACAGCCCGCCTCTAAATATGAAAGTATGTTTATTAATACATTTCAACCGAGATATAACTGTTTCCACACTAACTAATAATAGGATTGTTACCAACTGCTCCTGCCCCACGCTGGTACAACTGTAAGTCTACGGATTTACAACGCTAAAATCAGGGGTTCGATTCTATCGGCGGACTCAGAAAATGGCCAGATGTGACTTTGCTATTAGAAAACACACACACTCACCAACTGTTCCCCAGTGGCACAGTGATATATCTGCGGATTTATTCTAATAAAATCCTGGTTTCGATACCTGTTGTGGACAGAGTATAGACAGCCTTTTGTACATCTTTGTGCTTAATAAGAAACAACAAACAACATCGTTACCAACTTGTCTGTATAAAAAAATTCTTAGACTTTCCAGATAGACACACCATTCGTCTTAACTTTTTATCTGCTTGCAGAGTGAGGTTAGCTAGCTTTTTTAAGCTAAGAAGGTTAAGTAGTGATTTATTAGGTTTGCTTGTTTGTTTGTTTTGAAATTTCGCACAAAGCTACTCGAGGGCTATCTGTGCTAGCCGTCCCTAATTTAGCAGTGTAAGATTAGAGGGAAGGCAGCTAGTCATCACCACCCACCGCCAACTCTTGGGCTACTCTTTTATCAACGAAAAGTGGGATTGACCGCACATTATACACCCCCACGGCTGGGAGAACGAGCATGTTTTTGCGCGAACCCGCGACCCTCAGATTACGAAGCGCACGCCTTAACGCGCTAGGCCATGCCAGGCCCGATTTATTAGGAACCTTTTCTTTAAACAGTCATAAAATGCCGTCTGAATTTAAGTGTTTTGGTTTTATGTGCTACAAAAAACGGTGTCTGTCTAACTAATAAAAGGCCTAGAATTCTGATGATTATATGAACTACAGATGTTTGCAGACACTTCTGAACTCACTCGCACCCCGCTAGTACAGCTTAAAACGCTAAAATCAGGGGTTCGATTCCATTCGGTGGGCTCAGCAGATAGTCTGATGTGGCTTTGCTATAAGAAAACACACATACACACTCAACTCACCGAAATAAACAACACGATTACACGAAGTTTAATAAACACAGCTGGAGATACAACACTGAAAACGTACAAGGTAATATACATGTTTAGATATAGGTTTTTGTGCAAATAAAGTTTGATTCTAAAACAAAAATTTTGTTTTTTATCTGATATTCAGCAGAAATATAACGGATCTTTGAATCTGTCTTATATCATCTCTGATAGTTAGGAGAAATACAATGAATCTCTGGATACTGGTTAGGCCGCTTTTGATATTCGGCCGGCATGGCCAGGTGGATAAGGCACTCGACTCCTTGTCTGAAGGCCGCGGGTTTGAATCCACGTTTCACCATGCATGCTCGCTCTTTCAGATGTGGGAACGTTATAATTTTACGGTTAATCCCACTGTTTGTTGGTAAGAGTAGTCCAACAGTTGGCGGTGGGTGGTGATGACTAGCTGCCTTTCCTAGTGTTACACTGCTAAATTAGTGACGACTAGCACAGATAGCCTTCGTGTAGCTTTGCGCGAAATTCAAAACAAACCAAACCAAACTTTGACATTTAACAGAAATACAACAAATCTGGTTCATGCCAACATCTCATTATATTTACAATCGCTGCAAAATAAAGTTCATAAAACACTCCAGGAACAAAATAATGCCTTGCACGTCGATGTTCCCTAGCATATCTACCGGATATCAACTTCTTGTATTCTCGCAACTGCTGGTTCTTTAATGCTATCAAATATTAATTACTCTCGGCATACAACTATTACAGCAATAAGTTTGTGAAGCTGTCACATTTGTCACAAAAAAATTATTATATTTACAGACACACGCACAGAAGATTTACTTTCCATTAATGACTCTGTGCATTATCAACTGTTTATCATAAACAGTGTTTTCTGATGAACAGTCTCTTCAGATGCTACTTGAAGCTCTTTCTTCGTGGAAACTAGTTTTTGCTATCGAGATTTCTACTAACGAAACAGAAGGAAAGTATCGTGGCGTGAATGTACACTTTCACATTTTAAAGAAAACAACAGACTTACCCTTAATCCCACAGTTTGATTCTTCTAAGTTATCTGGCCAAAGTCCTTTGGATCCATCAAGGGTTGGATCTAAAGCAGAACGCTTGTAGATAACGTGGGGGTGTCTTAGGTTCTCAGAGAGGTCATGATCTTTAACCGGCTCGATTAGGTAATCTTCATCTTCTAAACGAATAACTCCTCTCTACCGTAAAGAATAAAAAGTAAAACTGCCATAAGACTAACCTTATGTATTCTGTTTTACAAAAAAAAAGAAACAAAAGAACAGCAAACAAATATAGCAAAGTGTAAACTTCAAGACGGCCTGAATGAGTAATGGAAGGAAACTTAAATATAGCAAAACAGTGAAAGGGAATTGAGAAGCGTATACACAGTGAGTGTTTCTCACCCATGACCATGGAAGACAACGCAAGAGGATCAGGTTTCAACTCTTGAATATTTAAGTGGTCCAATTCCAAGTATTCTGTCGAACAACAACATTACGTCCGAAACCACAACTTAGCCTCAGGGATTTCAACACATTATACAGAACCCGCAGTGATAATTTCAAAAATTACACCAGAAGATCATTAAAGTGTCAAGGACACTAATATATATATTTTACGTATTCATTTACTTATGTATCAGTGTATATATATACTTTTTCGATATATGAGGAAAAGGAAAAAATTATTCGCGTTTTCACAAACACACAGACAATGTGTATTTTAAGGTCAAATACTAACTGATTACACGAGTACATGAAATACATAGTTAATTTAGTTCCGCAAAGTGCTCAGTCGCACGCGCTACTGAGCAATTCACTGTATGTAAAAAAGAGAAAAGAAAGATTACGAGACTAGACCTTAAGGTGGCGTTAAGAAAAAGTTATTACGTAACTGTTTACACATATCACAAGTCAAGAATATCAATCACACTTATTTCTGTTTGCAGCAGTTATTCAGCTGAACCAAATATCATTACATTAGTTCTCGTATAGTTTCTTAAGTCTATGTGTTGTGTGAAACTATTTATAAGCTAACAGAAAAAAGCTAACAGACCTACTGTAGGTCGTAACTATCAGTGAAACCGATGTATTTATTAAAGTATTAAAGAAATACATTTTTGAATACAATTTTATATATATCGGCTAATGTTTTAATTATATATTTCTCACACTATGTGGCCTGGCATGGCCAAGCGCGTAAGGCGTGCGACTCGTAATTCGAGGGTCGCGCTAAACATGCTCGCCCTCCCAGCCGTGGGGATGTATAATGTGACGGTCAATCCCACTATTCGTTGGTAAAAGAGTAGCCCAAGAGTTGGCGGTGGGTGGTGATGACTAGCTGCCTTTCCTCTAGTCTTACACTGCTAAATTAGGGACGGCTAGCACAGATAGCCCCCGAGTAGCTTTGTGCGAAATTCCAAAACAAACAAACAAACTCACACTATGAAGCTTCCCCTCCCCCAGTGGCACAGCGATATGTCTGCGGACCTGCGACGCTGTGAACTGAATTTCAATATCAATGGTGGACAAATCATAGATAGCCCGTTATGTAGCTTTGGGCTTATTTACAAATAAACACAGTCAGAATTGCTCTCCAGAAGACGGGCAACAAATCATCAAAATTTTGTCGTTACTTTTAGTTTATTAATTTTAAAGATAGAAAATTATTTGAAACTTAACAATGCAACACTTTCAAGAAAACCAGCTGGTTTACCCAATTTAATTTCAAAACGTTTGCATTTCATAATCATGTACTAAGCATGTAACATTCTCATATACTTAACAAATAATATAGTAAGAGCAATATACCACAGACCAGAACTCTTATTACAGGATGTTCGGAAAGTCACTGTGCACTCGTATATATTTATTAACAAACAAATGGTCAGTGAATAGTGGCCAAGCTACGTATAAGAAAATTCAAGATTTAAGCCCGCGACACCCAGCTAAACAAACGCCTTGCGCTTTCATCTATTCGACTAGTTATAAAACTAACAGTCGAAACCGCTATAGGATTTGCAGGAAAAGAAATATTATTGACTGGATAACCTTTATCAGGTCAGCAACCCAAAACTTGGGACAGTTAGCACAGATAGCTTTTATGTAGCTTTGCACAAATTTCTAAAAAAAAACATACCTAACACAAATATCTACTCAAAGAAGGTAACCTGTCAGAATGATACATATACAAATGATACACGAAATAATAAAAAGTGTTTTTTTTTCCTTCCTCTTCTTACACGGCTTCACCCTGTAATTTACTGCTACTTCACGTTCTTGAAGTCACCCTTTTTAACAATGCCATTATAACTAGTGCCCCTTTGTTTCGCTCTTTTCTTTCAATTACTGGGTTCCTCAAATAATATCTGTTTAAGTGCAAAATATTCTTGTACGTACAAAATGTTTGTTATAATGTACCTTTACAAACTTCATTTATTTCCGGTAGTATGTAACTAATTTTATTCTGTCACAAACAAGCACGGCCTGCTGACTGGAGTGATGGAGTCGCCATCTGAGTATCACGGGTTCGAATTCAAGTCACACAATTTTTTTTGCCCTTTCAGCTGTGGGGTCGTTGCAACGTGCAGTCAAATCCCACACTTCGTTGGCAAAATAGTTGGCGTTTGGTTGTGTTGACTATAACTGCCTTCCCTATATTCTGTTAATACTAAATTAGAAACGGCTAACGCAGATAGCCTGCAAGTAGCTTTGCGCAAAATTCAAGCCAAATCAAACCAGAAACAATCAGCATTGCTATATATATAAAACAACTTAGTACACTTAAAAACGGAAACGGATGTTAATTATTTATTACTCCGTAAGACATGTCCCAAGGAAACATACGTTTCCTTATTTGGTTCCTCATCAAACATCTTTTATTAGATGAACTTCCCCTTTGAAATATATTACACAAGGTTACGTTATGATCAAGTCGACATTCAATAAAGTTTGGGTTTGATGATCGTTTAATAACTTCTCTCATGTGTTATCACAGATTCATTTGTTACCTTTGACATGCACGTGTAAATGTAAAACGGCCTGAAGGCACCAGTTTATCAAATCAACCTAATCTTACATTTTATTCTTCAATATAACCTGATTTGTAACCATATCTCACGCTTATCAGTAAAAAAGAAAAAAGTAGTACAATGAACAAACTTAAGAAATTTATTCGATTTACATTCTACCAGGTCTTATATGCCGCGGGTGTAATTATTGATCAAAATATAACCACTTAAAGATTATGAAAGGTTTTCTAAGAAAGTGTCAGCGTAAGCCTTTAGAATTGTTTTCTAATCGAACAACGATTATAGTATGGTTTTACAAGACTCTGAAGAAATACACCTGTTGTTTTTTTTCTTCTTTGTGACTCTTATAAGAGTTGAAGGAGGGGAAAGAGTTAGAAGTGTTCGAATCTTAAGTGCGTAACACTGCGAAGGCGGCTCAGGGTCAAAATGACGTATCGCGTTGTCAGTTACATCAATGATATAGACTCCCCACGTGGTGAGTAATGTTCTTTGTAATTTACCGTATCCAAACAATCAGGAATTCAGATCGTTGTGTACAGAGGCAATCAGGGATTTAAAGCGTTAAAAAGAAAGAAGCGAACCTGATAATTGATCTGGTTCAGTGTTGTCACCGGAATTCAATTCATTTACTGTGACTTTTACCGAAAAAGACTGACACTTACTCCAAAAAAGAGCGTGTTTTTAAAATGAACCACCAAGCGACAATAAAAAATTAACGAGTTAACAAATAAGGCTGAAATAGTACATTGAGACCTCAATAAAGCTTACCAGCCTCACTATCTTCACCAAGATACCACTGTGACTGATGAATAAAGTTTTTATCATCTTGAGAAGATCTTGTATCTTCATTTCGAAAACTTAAAGAGTATAATCGTTATAAAATGTTAAATGTATATTTACGGTAAGAACCGTCCTAGATTCGTTTGGTTTTGGTGTATAGTCCTTTATTAAACATTAGTAACCTAAAACACTTTAGATGTTTAGATAACATGTGGGTATCATCCAAATTAATTACCCATTATTACCATTCAGCGGTATTAGCGAATTGAGAGAATATGTTAGGGCTCTACGTCATCTTTTCACACACTGGTGAAGTTAGAGTATACTATAAACTACTATACTTGCTTCAGAAACACCCTATGTTGATTTACGTTTTGTTTCGTGGCATTAGGAATCCACAAAAAGAATAAACATGATCGATACTTTTAATGACGTCACGATGTTTGTGATTGGTGAATTTACAATTTAGGTTTCTTTTTAGATCAAACTCAAACTAAAAAACAAACAAAACAGGTCACTGGACGAAAATGCTCATTTTAAGCCTTTTTTGACCTTCTGTTAATTTTACCATTCAATTACACTTGGTTCTTTTTCCCACAAAAGGAAGAAACGTGACTAAAAAAAAATTAAGGTTATTTTTTTCGCGTAGAAAAGTAAAAGATTACAACAGACAAGAGAGATTGGAAGAAAGTTAAGTACAGCATAATTTATGAATACGTGTGTCTAAAGTTTTTATTTTACCGAAAAAAAATCTTTACTACTTACTAAAAACATTTGTAGCTAGTTCCAAATAATCTCACGGACATATAACAATAAAATGGCCGGTATGGCCAGGTGATGTGACTGTATTTTCTTATACCAAAGCCACATCGGGCTATCTGCTGAGCCCACCGAGGAGAATCGAACCTCTGATTTTAGCGTTGTAAATCCGTAGACTTACCACTGTACTAACGTGGACTTGGCCAGGTGGTTAAAGCGCTTGACTTATAATCTGAGAGGCACGAGTTCGAATCCCCATCCCACCAAACGTGCTCGTCCTTTCATTCATGGGGGCATTATAAAGTTACAGTCAATCCCATTGTTCGTTGGTAAAAGAACAGCCCAAGAGTAGACGATGGGTGGTGATAACTACATGTCTTATCTGCTAACGCAGATAACCCTCGTGTAGCTTTTCGCGAAATTAAAAAACAAATCAAACACTAAATATAGGGTGCGATTACGTAAACACGGTGAACAGAGCATAAATAACCCAATGTGTGATTTTTGCTCTAAGAAATAAACGAATGTCGAGTGAATTTGATATAAAAGACTCGATTGTTAGCATTGAGTAGTAAAGATGTCTATTTTAAAGACAGCACAGAAGTTGATAAAGCTTAATAAATTAATAGACTTTCAATTATTTCGTGACAGTGACGTAGGAAGATTTTCCATTATCATTTGAAAAAACAAAACGATGATGGGCAAAATTGTGAAGAGAAATAAAGAAATAGTTTATTTAATTATCCACTCGATAGAAACCTGTAAAATATTAACGAAATGGAATAATGGAAATCATTTCAAACAAAATTATTCTAAATATTTACCTAGTACGATATCTTTATATATTCAACACGTTTTCAGCGCTGTGTGTTGTTTTAATGGCTTTTGATGCGTACAGGGTTCATATACATTTTTATAAAAGAGATTCTATTTAGGAGACTGTACAATGAAAAGGGTTGTTTAAAATAGCCCAAGTGTTGAAAATTGTTTCGATTAAATTAAGTCCTTTCGCCAGTCGCCAGGTTGCAGTAAATAATGCCACAGTAGTTTAACTTTATTTTAATTCTATTCGACGAAATATGAAAAATATTTCTTAAAATTGGATCACAAAGTAAGGTGAATTTAACGTTACAACGTTCCGAAAACTTTCATAGCTACATGTACTCAAAAACAGAAGATATATATACAAAGAGGAACAGTCTGCTCTCCACCTGGTGTCACATGTTAGTACTGAGAAATTACGTTGTTGAATTAACTTCAATTAAATTTGATAAAGATATTCAGCTGGACGACTAAAAGCTAGAATTTAAATAAATGAACAATGGGACGAATGGTTCGAGTTTGACAGCCGTTTAATTTTTAATATCTCAATGTTGCAAATGATGGCTTAAGTGATTGAAGAGGCTCGTTGCAAAATGCGTGAAACTGATGGCAAACAAATGTGTCGTTTAACATCTCGCGCGCACCACGGATCACGAGCAACTTTGCATTGGATGAGTGGATCATGCCATACGGCTCCAAATGGTGGAAGAGGCGACCCTCACTTATAAAATTAAGTTTTATTCACATTCAATTCAGCAAAAAACTTTGTACTACTAGTTGGATTTCTCAAAGTTTCCGTTAGTAGATTACCTCCTTTCACTCTTGTAAGTGTTCGTAAACCAGGACTTCGCACTTCTTTTTTACGTACTACTTTTGGTGCAACATGTCTAAATTGGTGAAATTTTGTGTTTGTTTGTGTTCGTTCGTTTTTGGCGCCAGCCAGTATAAATGAGGGCCTTGATGTGGTATAAAAATATGTCTATGACACAAGAAACTATAGCCATGTGTCTTGAAAGTTCTGTCCAGCTACTGCCCTTGCTCAAGCAATTCCTTGAGGTTGGTGTTCCACGCCACATTTGGAAATTAAAAACAAACTTTTGAAATGTAATCTATTTTGTTTTTCAGACTATAGAACACTATCTCAGTATCAATGAAATATCACTAATTGCACTTACTACGGCAGTCGAGCAGCAGACGTCTATACATTCACACAATATTAAATTTAAAAACAAAACAGCTGCCAAGGCAACATGTAGTTTTAATACTGCTATTACATCGTTTCTACTATAAAAGCAAACATCAAAGTAAGCCGAATGATCAAGTCTGCTATTACATCGTTTCTACTATAAAAGTAAACATCAAAGAAACCAGAATGATCAAGTCTGCTATTACATCGTTTCTACTATAAAAGTAAACATCAAAGTAAATCGAACGATCAAGTCTGCTATTACATCGTTTCTACTATAAAAGTAAACAAAGTAAGCCGAATGATCAAGTCTGCTATTACATCGTTTCTACTATAAAAGCAAACATCAAAGTAAGCCGAATGATCAAGTCTGCTATTACATCGTTTCTACTATAAAAGTAAACATCAAAGAAACCCGAATGATCAAGTCTGCTATTACATCGTTTCTACTATAAAAGTAAATGTCAAAGAAACCCGAATGATCAAGTCTGCTATTACATCGTTTCTACTATAAAAGTAAATGTCAAAATAAGTCGAATGATCAAGTCTGCTATTACATCGTTTCTACTATAAAAGTAAATGTCAAAATACGTCGAATGATCAAGTCTGCTATTACATCGTTTCTACTATAAAAGTAAACATCAAAGTAAGCCAAATGATCAAGTCTGCTATTACATCGTTTCTACTATAAAAGTAAACATCAAAGTAAGCCGAATGATTAAAACTGTATAAGTATTTTTTAGGTGAAACGCCATGTAGTACAGAAGGATATACAAAATTGGTTTAATTTACCATGTAAAAATTTCTCCTTTAGATTTGCTTCGAGAAGAATCAGGCTTTTATAACAGCTTAGCTGTTACACCGCCGACGTTAAATATCTATATGTAGTTCCCTATTCTGGGAACGAATAAAAGTGCAGTGTCTAATGTTTCTAAATCTAAACAAAGTACAATATATAGTTCTCGTAACTTCTTTTGAAATATCACGAATTCGTGGTAATGACCATGCAAAACGGGTGTCATTTTGTTGTCTGCCGTGAAGTTGGTTTAGTTTACAGTAAGAGAAACTTAATAATATTTTCAATTAATATTTTGTTGTTGTAATTAATAATAAAGAAGAAACAAATTTCAAAGTACCTGTATTCACTCATTGATTAAACTAGTAGACAGAACCAGCTGTAAGCCTAGCTCCACGTGGCGAGACCACGTGACTGGTACAGGCCCGTCATTATAACCCACATCTTCAAGTTGGCAGGTTTCAACTATCGTCGCCTCATGGCTTTTTAAATCTATTCGCAAACATTTCTTCTGGTTTCATAATGACCAAAGTTGAAGACGTAGATAGAAGTTTTATTGAGTATTTATACACATATATGCTGTTGTTGTTGTTGTTGTTTTGAATTAAGCACAAAGCTACACAATGGACTATCTGTGCTCTGCCCACCACGGGTATCGAAACCCGGATTTTAGTGTGCAAGTCCGCAGACATACCGCTAAGCCACTGGGGGCACATATATATGCATAAACATATGCTCTATTTTGTACATCCTTTGTATATTTAAATTAACAAAAGACAGAGTTTCATCTACCATTAATTCTGCTTCATTCTAAGAAACATTATCAATACATTGTTTATTTTTATAGCATAAACTTAAATATAATCCAGAAATTTTCCCCATTTGCCAATCAATCCCACTAAACCACTGGATAAATGAATGTTTCTTATGCCTTTCCACGGGTCGCGGATTCGAATCCCCTCCATCAAACATGTTCGCTCTTTCAGCCGTGAAGATGTTACAAAATCACGGTCAATCCCACTATTCGTTAGTAAAAGAGTAGCCCAAGAGTTGGCGATGGGTGATGTTGACCAGCTGCCTTCCGTCTAGCCAATTACTTCTAAACTGGAGATGGCTAACGCAAGTAGCTTTGTTCCAAATTGAAAACAAACCAAATATCTTATCGAGCTTAACATTATTAGTTCAGAATATAAAGATAATAGTTTCATGTTCCGTAAATGTACTTCCGTATTGTATAAACACTTACCTTTTATTAGCTCTGAAGTGAGTGGTTCAGTTAAAATAAAATAAAAATTGCCTTCCAAACTCCATGAAGGAAATTAAAAGTTCAAACCAAATATTGCGGCCTCCAGCTGGTTGGGTAAAATAAACGAACAAACACTCTAATGCTGTTTTAGTTCTACAATTGTGAGCCTTGTAAGGCAAGAAAAGTAAAAGAAAAATTTAAAAATATGATTTTTTTATACCGTACGGCATAAGGGCTAGTTTGTTATTCCAGAGTAATATTTTTCAATAAAATATACAGTTACTGTTACTATTCATACATGCTTACTGTTTGTTGATTTTAAATTTCGCGCAAAGCTTCTGGAGGGAAATCTTCGTTAGCTCTCCGTAATTTAGTAGTGTAAGACTACAGGGAAGGCAGCTAGTTATAATAACCCAGCGCCAACTATTGGGATACTCTAATACAAACGAATAGTGGAATTGACCGTCACATATAACGCCCCCACGGCTGAAAGGGCGAGCATGTTTGGTGCGACAGAGATTCGAACTTGCGACTCACTTGGCCATGGCGGTGGGCCCATACTGACTGTAAAATCAATTTCAGGTAATGCTTTTGAGCAGACACTGAGCAAATCTAGGGGAATAAAGTAATATAAAAAGTAGCCTCACCAAAAACTGAAATCATTCAATAAAATCGAGTATTGATTTGTGTTTTGTACTTGAAAGAGCATAAGCCGAAAAGAAAAGTTAAAGCAAAATTAACTTCAATAGTTACTTAACAATGAAAAAAATATGACGAAAAAAGTTTTTGTGAGAAAAGAAAGTTGGGAAAGTTAAGGTGACCTAACACGCCATCTTTCTACAACCTTTGAATTGAAAGAACTGGGAACAATGCAGGCATATTTTCATCTTGGACAGATTGTGATTTAGTCACTCTTGCACATCTTAAACACGTGAAGATTTTACAAAACCTGAATTTAAAAAAAAAACGGGCACACAATCAAGGGGGGTTAAGGACGACAAGGAGCGGGAAAAACCTTTCCATCATTTGGAATAGAATAAAACAGCTTAATACTCAACCCATCTGATTATAATGGAGGCAAATAAGCAGAGACTACTTTGTTCGCTACATGGAAAGAGAAGGCACTTGAGAAAAGGTGGTATTTGAGATTAAATATTTCCTCCCTTCCTCAAGAATCTATCATTCTTGTTCAATACCACAAAGAAAATAAAAGAAAAAAACTTTTAAAAAGAGATCAAAATTTCGCTGTTAAATTTTATATTTAATATTATTTACTTTTCCTATCAGGTGGGGTAGCAGCACCTCAATGGTTTACTATTCTGTAACTATTTGAATGTTTCACAGAAAAGAATTTTATTTGTTTGTAGTTAAATAAAAAAGCTTATTTAACTTGATTTAACTTTATACACCTATTTATTACTCGATATATGTTTCAATAACCATTCTATAAATATTTCACAGTTATCAAGCTATGCTACCTAAGAACATAGTGCCTGTAGCAATGCCCAACATAACATGCATCACCATATCTTGGCGTAATTTACAGCATGAAACACTAATTGTTGATGTTACTTACAACAAGAAACACCACATTTTTTCATTGTTCACACCATGAAACACGTTATTTACAGCAGTGATTCCCAAACTCTTTTAGTCTGAGACTCCTTTGAGGTAAATAAAAAACGTTTTAGGTACTGCTCCTCAAACTATAACTTTGGAATGGTGAAAGAAAAACAAAACCGTAGTAAATACAATAACATTTTCTTTCGACATACTGTATCATTTAATTAATTTAAAGATTTTTTTTATAAGTTTGCACTTTATTTAGAATTAAAACTAATTCAATATCTTTGTTTTCGACACTTTTTTGGCGGCCCCCCACAATATTTCACGGTCTCCACTAATCCAGAGCACGAAACACCATATTTTGACATTATCTACTGAATCAGACACAGCTTGAAACACCAATCACAAAATTATTTACTGTATCAAATATCACGTATTGGAATCATTCCTCTGGTCCCAAGTATCGTGTAGATGAAAGTTTAGGGTTACACACCACAAGGGAACTATAAAACTGTAATTTGATATTAGCTAAATATCCTAATACTATTTTAGACGGTACTGTTAATTAATTCTAGGGTAATATATTTAGTGTAACCACCTGTGGTCCGAGAGTTAATAAGAATAGGTATTAGCGGAAACAAAGTGTATCTGACGAACTCTTTACTTCCAGGCCAGGCATAGCCAGGTGGGTTAAGGCGTTCGACTCATAATCTGAGAGTTATGGGTTCGAATCCCAGTCGCACCAAACATGTTCTTCCTTTCAGCTGTGGTAGCGTTATAATTTGACGATAAATCCCACAATTTGTTGGTAAAAGAGTAGCCCAAGAGTTGGCGGTCGGTGGTGATGACTAGGTGCCTTCCCTCTAGTCTTACACTGCTAAAGTAGGGAGGACTAGCGCAGATAGCCCTCGAGTAGCTTTGCGCGAAATTCAAACCAAACAAACAAACTTTACTTTCAAACATATTCAATCATCAAAAGTTACCTTCTGAACATAAGTGACGTAAGCTTGTATTGCGCCTATAATAATTTAAAACAAAAATGTAAATTCGTTGATTCGGTATTGTTTGAAATATTAATCATTTCGTCTTAAAATAATATGAAGAATTATACAAGATAAACCAGTTACAATCGAACAATTATAATGATTACGTAATGCTTCCGCTGTAATTCTTCGAATATTTCACGAGATCCAACTTGTTTGGTAGGCACACGTGAAATTTTCTTTTCAGCATTAATGTACATGTATTTGTACACATATAAAGTCACCTAAACAAGCGGTGGTTAATGAAACTAAACCAACTTAGTACATCGTTTATCCAATGAATTCTAATAAAACATTTTTCAACTGATATCGTCCACGTTTAGGTTTGTTTCAAAATTAGGCAAAAAGCTATACAAGCGCTATTTGCGCATTACCGTAATCAATTTTGAAGAGATATATTAAAGGGTATAGCAGCTAATCGGCACCACCCGCCGCCAACTCAACTATGGTGTTGTTGTTACTCTGTAGTATCGATGAAAAGACAGCAGACAGAAACAAGTATGAAAATATAACACCAATCCATTAGCGCAGGTAAGTTCTGTTACTGATTTAATTAATATTTAGATACGAATAATCTTTATTAAATAAACATCAAATATATGTTGAAATCGTCAAAAAAACTTCTTCAAATTTCATTATCTAATATATCAAATAATGAATTTATAAACCTCATAGTTTGACAATTTTGTCTATTAAAGTTCTATGCAAGGAAACTGCATTAAATAAAATCCCATATTGTGAGCTTTCATTACTGTTCAACAGGGGGCACTAGCGATAAAGCAAGCATAAATTACACGCACTATAAAAAACTCCATTGTTTAATTCTCTTGAGATTCTGTGTGAATCATGAATAATCCAGCAGAAGTATACACATTTCTCTTTGCTAATACCACACCAATGGTTAATACCACTTAACGCAAATAGCTTTAGTTGTGCAAATTCAATAAACTTAACTTAAATGTAAAACGCTTTTGAAACAAATGTCTACAACTCATTGAAACTGCCACATGCATAAAAGTTGAGCAAATTATTACTAAGTATGCTAATAAAAACAAAATAGATCGCGTAATGAATCCTTAAACGTGTTCCCTCACCAAATGAAACCGACACCAAACAAATTAAAAGTTTCAGATTAGGTCAAAAGGTTAACGAAAGTAATAGGGAGAACTAATCTTCTGAGGGATATATACATCAAACATATTGAATATAATTTCTTTTTCATATTTCTCCTGGACACATTACCTTTCATTTTGCTACTTGAGTACGTTTGTTTGTTTGTTTTTGAATTTCTCGCAAAGCTACTCGAGGGCTATCTACGCTAGCCGTCCCTAATTTAGCAGTGTAAGACTAGAGGGAAGACAGCTAGTCATCACCACCCACAACCAACGCTTGGGCTACTTTTTAACAACAAATAGTGGAATTGACCGTCGCATTATAACGCCCGCACGGCTGAAAGAGCGAGCATGTTTAGTGCAACCGGGATTCGTTCGAATTCTCACCCTCACATTACGACTCAAGCTCTTTAACCACCTGGCCATGCTGAGCCACTCTAATTGAGTAAGAGCTACAAATGTTTTAATAATAGTAAAATGTGCATTTCTTTTTGTCCACAATGTGTCACCTCGTTCAATAATATGATGTACTAATCTCCATACCATTGTTCTAGGTTATCTTTCATATTTTATTGTTTAGGGTTAAATACACAAGGACTCCCAGTTACTCTGGTTAATTTATTTTAAAAAACTATAAACCTATTGAAAAACTACATATTTTTCTCGGTAGACTCAGCAGATAGTCCGATGTGGCTTTACTATAAGAAAACACAACACACACACACTTATTTTTCTACAATGAAGATTAAGTTATATATGTGCCGTACGCTGGCTGCATATGCTTAATGACTATAGCAGATGACGGCCCCAGTTGCACGAGACCTAAGTTTGCTATACATGAACACAGTGAAAAATATGCAAAAAAAAAGGAAAAGTTTCTGTTTCGCACAAAGTTACTCGAGAAATATCTGCGCTCGCTGTCCTTAATTTTGAAGTGATAAACTCGAGGGAAGGCAGCTAATAAACATCCCCACAATCTACTTGGGCTACTCTTTACTAACGAAAAGTGAGATTGACCAAAACATTATAACGCTATTTTGGCTATTATGGCCAAAAGAACGAACATATCCGGTGAGGGAATTCACACTGGGGACTCGCTGATGGTAAATCGAGTACTTTAAGCGGCACATCAAAGTTAAAACATAACCTTTATAGAAACAATTGAAATTTTACTTCAGAAATTTATCCAAACCAGAAATTTTAAATCTACCACTATAATGTAACGCAAATGTCGAGGCATACACAAAAATGTGTTATAATATAACTATAGATAGACACATACACAGACATGTTGCATAACTATATAGAAATCATTAATTCAGTTCAACTTTCTCATGAGCAGGAAAAGCAGAAGACGTTCTCTTTCTGAACTTCCTCATTTTGTTGAACACTTTCCTTGATGATTGTGATGATGACTATGTTTGAGTTGATGAAAACCGCCGCCAACAGTGCTAAATGTCGTCCTCAACTGAACAGGAAAGTTAACTGGGTTAATTGTCCGTATAAATTCGCAGGAAAAAGTAGCACAAACAATTGTACATATTTTTTCAAATACCAATTTATATGCACATTCCATTTTTATTAAATCCATGCGTCCAGCTCTGATGGCTCTAAAAATCAATTTGATACCCCCACTTGGCGTAGGGAGTTCTACTAAAAACATTCTGCAATGGACTATTTGTGTTCTACCCATCACAGGTATCGAAACCCGATTTTTAGTGTTGTAAGTCCGCAGACATTCTACTGTGTCACTGGGGAGGGAGGGTGGTTACATCACAAAAACTGATTAATAAAAACTTAAAAACGAGTGCAGTAACGAATTACCTCTTAAGAATCTGGATAATAAAAATTGAAGAATAATTACAGTTACTAATTACACCATAAGAATCTGGATAATAAAAACTTAAAAATGATTGCAGTAACGAATTACCCCGTAAGAATCTAGAATAATAAAGCTGAAGAATGATTACAATAAACAATTACACCATAAGAATCTGAATAATAAAAAACTGAAAAACGAAAAAATGTCCTCTAAACCATTCTTCAATACTACTATCTTATACCATTATTTCAATTATAAGACTGATTAAGTTATTTCAAACAAAGCCCAAATTATCTGTGTTCATAGGCCTGGCATGGCCTAGCGCGTTAAGGCGTGCGCTTCATAATCTGAGGGTCGCGGGTTCGCGCCCGAGTCGTGCCAAACATGCTCGCCCTTTCAGCCGTGGGGGCGTTATAATGTGACGGTCAATACCACTATTCGTTGGTAAAGAGTAGCCGAAGAGTTGGCGGTGGGTGGTGATGACTAGCTGCCTTCCCTCTAGTCTTACACTGCTAAATTAGGGACGGCTAGCACAGATAGCCCTCGAGTAGCTTTGTGCGGATTTCAAAAACAAACAAACAAACAAAAATCTGTGTTCGTCCTTAAGGCCCTTGTTGTCATTATCATTTTACGATTTTTACTCATTACGATGAACCCACAGATATCAAGAGGAAAACACTTAGATTGTATAAAATGTTGAGTATATACCAAAAATTTGTACGTCTTTAAACACGCCATTTGGTTAGTATAAAAATTGTGTAACGTCATAGTCTGATAAAACTCTCTATGTGGTTATGTTATATAAAACCCTCTTTGTGGTTATGTTATACGAATGAAAATATCGCGTCATTGTTCTGCAGCTCAGCAGCTTTCCCACATAATAAAGGATTTCTTTCCGGTGATAGCATACAATACGTTAGTGTTATCAGGTCACTTCCACGAGTGTCATCTTTAATGGCTGTAACAGATCAGGTCCGAGTTACCCCAGCTCACGTGTGATAATTATCTGTCTAAAACACAAAGTTCTCGTCTCATCTCACAAGGACAAGCGAGGGAAAGGAAGTGAATTATACCTCGCATGATGAAACAAAACATGTTTTAAAACGTGCAAGTCATGCTTAATGTTAAGCTCTTTTACACTTCAGGTGACTACAGATGTGTATGGTGTTTGTATGTTTTGAATTTTCACTACTGTTTCGTAGTGACTCCCCCCTTCCCACGAAGTAAACACCTGTTGGTCTATAATAAACGAGTACAGTATGGTGCTCCTTTGTTAGAAGTCACACGAAACTGTAGACAAACACTACAGCCAAGCACGTGTGTGGTACTTCTGAAATCAACAACAGTAATTTACGAGTCAGAGAAGTAAAACCGGGACAATCTTCTAAGAGAGTAACGAGATACAGTTAGAGAAAAGCGCTCATCGACAGCTCATCAACTACTCTAAACTAACACAATAATGGAGTTTAACAGTCATTCTTATAACGCACCAATGGCTTCAACGTGCAAAGAGATTTAACAGAAACTAAACAATGAACCCTCAGATTCACAGTTCAAGTACATTAATCACTATGCTAATCCTTGTCTTATCGTTAGCAGTAATTTATTTGTGTCTGATAATCTCTATAAAACTATAACATTTTGGAATATTAAATGAGGAAAATCTTATATCAAGAATAAAAACTGCACATCTCTTCATTAAACCAACTGTGAACATACACACATGTCAGAAGTCTATGGATGTATGAAAAAAATCATCTCAATCCCTATCATATGATAATACAGTATTACCTAAGTTTAAGTAAAATCAACGAGAGTTTGATCAAATTACACCAATTTTTAAATGAACAGAAAATATTTACTTTTGATGACAAACTTGTTAGTATTAAGCAGTCCACTTGTTTAAAACAAGTGTATAGTGTTCTGAGCTTTTAGCACCAGAGGGCTAATTCGACACGTCAATATTTATTTAGCACTGTTGAGAGTAAAGAGCTTGTCGAAACATTTCTCTGTCAACTATATAACCCACCCTACGGCTTTCAAGCGTTACGCGTATACTCAAATGTTAACTCAAGGTGGGATATCTGACTTGAGTAATTATATACAAACGTCTGACGACCTTGTTGAGTAGCTTCCTGGTGTACCTCGTAAATCAATAACATCAATGTTCGTCGAACAACGTAGCATAAGTTTATCTATACGTATAACTGCAAAAAAAAACACACTTATGGAACGTTCTCGACTTAAATACTAGTTAAACACTGTTAGTTGAATGAGTGATTACCAGCGGCTTTATGCAGCTAAAAAACGCTGTAAGACAGACGAAAAGTACTGTGTAATGAAACTATTAATTTGTATTACGGAAATACATCACCAAGTCCTGTTAAAACCGATAATACATATATAGCATCGTAACGGTTTCCTTTGTTGAGTGGCGGAATCTTTTTTTTTTCGGTAAAAGTAATGATTCAAAGTCCAGTCCACTTAATTATAACGAAAGTATTTTATTTATTCAATTACAACCTGCACAAATTTGTCTAATTAATGTTCGCAGAGAAGCCTAGGTTCACAGTAGCCGCTAAAAGAAACAAAAAACTTCACTGAGTTGCTAATCTACTCTCGTACCTAAGACGCTTTCTTTTATCTCTAATTCTTTGCTGAAAAACAAACTGTATATTCACAAAAGTGAAGTAACGTGTACACCGACTAATAAACCCGTAATTCTATGATCAAATCGACCACTGCAATGGAATCACAGGTCAATCAGTAATCTCCTCTAATTTCACCTAGCTCGCGTTTTACAAAGTTCAAATCGTTTCTTAAACTTCCAAAAATATTCAGTCATCAAGCAACGTGCTTATGAAGTGACGTTAAAAATTCCGTAAACTAAAAACATTAGAGGTCCAGATAAAAAAAAAGAAAGCGTGGCCTAAAACAACGGTAAAGTCAAATGTTAAACACATGTTTAACCTGTTCAGTGCCACGGACGAGTTAATTTGTTCTCAATAATACCTAACTTCAATGCTAGATGTCAGCACCATACATGTATTTGACCTACTTACAAATCGTTTCACTTTCGATCCAAAATGGCGTCACGAAAAATGTTACAAAGTGAAGAAGAATTAGAGTTGTATTGCAGCTGAAATACTTGGCAGTCAACACGTTAATAAAAACCGTGTAATTCTTCTTTTCTACCCCATTTAACTGTTTTTAAATTTTAAATTTTGTTGAGTGTTGCATACTTACAACATTTATATTTATACGTGTAATTCTTAGCAATTATCAGGTCCTAACCTTACTGTCCGGTGATGTGTTTTCTAGTTCAACATTGTAAGCAAAGGTAAATATGAAACGAACAACTAATACCAAGACTGCATTAAACCAGCTAAATTCGTTTTACCTGTCTTATTCTCAACTTGTAGGCGTGTTCAGAATTTAATATTTATCTTAGTTTTAGTCGCGCTTGTAGCATAATGCTGCGTAAACATGTTGTGCACAGTTCATAACTTGTGTTTCTATTCTGTGTTTTAGAGTAGTTTACGGTCTATTTTGTGAGAGAATGTAGCCCGTAAAATAAACAATATACACTGTTGGCCAATATCTTAACGCCAATGAACATTAAGAAAAAATATGTATTTTGCGTTATTAGACTCAACCACTTATTTGAGCAGAGCTTCGAAAGATGAAAATAAGAAAAGGGAAAATAAACATAAAAAACTGTTCAGCATTTATTTGGAAAAAATGTGAACACTATGAAATTAGACTAAATACTAGCTGATCAAAAGTTTAAGACCATACAGAAACGAAGAGTTAATCGGTAAACACGTAACGAAATTTAGTAACTTGTGTTCAAGTATCAGCGTTATCAACATCTCCCACTGACATCTCATGTGTTAAATTAGGTAAAAACATGGCAAAGGCTAAAACGTTGACAGAGTTTGAACATAGCAGAATTGTCGAGCTGCAAAAGCAAGGTCTCTCTCAACATGCCATCGCTGGTGAGATTGGGCGTAGTAAAAGTACTGTTGCAAATTTCTTAAAAGACCCTGAGGGATACGGAACGAGAATTTCAAGTGATCGTCCCAAGAAAATTTCGCCGGCGTTGAGGAGAATTCGGCGGGTTATCCATCAAGACACCATCCGATCGTCGAACTAGATTAAGGCCTTTACAAACGCTGAATACAGCTCAAGAACAATAAGATGGCATTTACGAGAGAAAAATTTTAAAATCCGTAAACGTCTTCAAAGGCCACGAAACAGCTAGTTGCACTTTGCTGAGAAGCACCAAACATGGAACATAGAAAAGTGAAAGGTGTTGTTCTCTGATGATAAAAAAATTTAACGTAAATGGTCCAGATGGTTCCAACGTTATTGGCACGAAAAGGATATCCCACCCGTAGACATTTTCTATACGACACAGTGGAGGAGGTTCCATCATGATCTGGATGCTTTCTCCTTCCATGGAACAATGGAGCTTCAGATTATATAGGGGTGTTAAAGAGCAGTTGGAAACATTGGCGTGATGATAAAGAGAGCATCTTTATTGACTGAAGGCCCTCGCTTGTGTGGAAATGACTGGATCTTTCAGCAGGAAAATGCTGCAATCTACAATGCCCGCAGGACAAAGAACTTTTTCATGGCGAATAACGTGATTCTTTTGGACAATTCAGCGTGTTCGCCCGAACTGAACCCCCATTGAAAATGTTTGGGGGTAGATGGCAAGGGAATTCTATAGAAATGGACGTCATTTCCAAACAATATATGATCTTCGGGAAGCTATCTTTACCACTTGGAATAACATTCCAGCCAGCCTTCTGTAAACGCTTATATCAACCATGCCAAAGCGAATGTTTATAGTTATTCGCAATGAAGGCCGTGCAACTCACTACTGAGACCTCTTGTTAGGCATTTCCTACCCTGTTTAGGACTTCTTTTTGGTTTGGTCTTAAACTTTTGACCAACTAATATTTAGGCTAATTGCATAGTGTTCACATTTTCCCTATTAAATACTAATTTTTTATTTATTTTCTATTTTCTTAGTTTCATCTTTCGAAGCTCTACTCAAATAAGTGATTAAGTGTAACAATGCAAAATACATATTTTTTCTTTATATTCACTGGCCTTAAGATTTTGGCCGGCAGTGTATCCTGATGATTCAAATTGCACATACATACATAAATATACGGAGCATACCCGATGAACTCGGTTTTCTACAGCTTATACAAGTCTGTTCAATTTTTCTGACCCCAACTTCAAAATTAAGAGTTTAAAACCAGTCATTTAGCAGATTGAAGAGTGCTTGTTTTTTCTGAATTTCGCGCAAAGCTACACAAGGGCTACCTGCACTAGCTGTCCCAAATTTAATAGTGTGCGGCTAGAGGGACTCTTGAACTATTCTATTTATCAACGAATAGTGAGATTGACTGCTTCATTACAGAGCCCCCTAGGTTGAAATGGCGAGCATGTTTGGTGTAACGAGAATTCGAACCCGCGACCCTCAAATTACCAGCCGAATGCCTTAACCACCTGGCCATGCCGGGTCCATAACACTAGAACTAAAAACGTTTTTGATACTTGTTGGGTTAACGAAAAACTACAAAAAGGGCTAATCGCGGTGTGACCACCGCAGAAAACGAACCTTGAATTTGCAAAAATAGCAATTTATTGCAACAGCTATCGTATACGATGGTCTTAAGAACATAGCTACAAGTTTCTGGATGGCACCTTAAATATTATCATGTTATCCATAATTTCCGGATTGATGCTTCTTCTTTACAGGTGAACATAACCATTCTTCGGTTCTTGTCACGCAGAAATTCAATATATAAAAAAATCAGAATGTTTTCACCAGCTGCTGTGAGGTTGTATATTCATCTGTGCAACTGACGTATCCAGGATTTTCAGAAGGGAAAGGAAAGGGAACGTAACCGATTGCGGGCCATAGATCAAGGGTGCCGCTTTAAGTGACAAGAGATCACGTGTCCCAGACACAACCTTAGTTTTTTTTTACTTCTCATTTTGCTAGGGGTTTGAGGCGAAGCCAGTTACGCCCTATACAGGGGGCCCACCAGTATGTGCTCATTGCCTAGGCAATGTATAAGATATACTAAATTCTAATATACTAATACGAGTTTTATCGATGGCTCAATGAACATACTTGTTTTAGTAGCTGTAAAGTAAACATTAGTTCGCCTTATAAGTTTCGACGTGAAAGCTAAGAAACAGTCCTCGTCTCAAACGTAACTCTTCAGTTAAAAATAAATGTATCCCTGGAAATCACAAAATCGCTTATTTCGATTTTCTAACATTCGAGATGTGATTCTTTTAGATTATCAAGGCCTTTATTTCTTTCAATAATGATAATAAAATACGCATATATACACACTTCATGGGCACGAGCTTCCCCCCGTCCCCCAATTACACAGCGATATGTCTACGGAATTATGATGCTAGAATCCGAGTATTGATACCCGTGGCAGGCAAAACACAGATAGCCAATTATGCTTTTTTTTACTTTACTTCTAACAAAGAAACATGGGCACGTGACTCGAATTAGTGACCTGAAGATTAAGGGTTGTGGCAAAAACAAACTAAACATCTCCACACATCAGATGCATTGCAATTCCTCTTTGCAACCATATTTTTGCTGCGCTGGATAATTTCCCTAATGGCACTGCACAATAAGTCTGCGAGCTTGTGATGTTAGAACCCGAGTTTCGATACCCTATGTGAACAACGAACAGGGAGCTCATTGTGTAGATTTGTTTTTAACTGCAAACAAATCAACAAAGGCGATATAGTATAAACTTAATGTACCAAAAATGATGTGCGTTGATAATGACATATAAAATGTCGGCTAAACAGAAACCTTTGTAACTGTTTAATTTGAACTGTAGACACCAGAACAATGTCTTTAAGAACATAAAACTCTGCAGATAAAAAAGAAGTTTTGTTTGTTTGTTGCTGGTTTTTTTCTAGTAAGGAGTCTATCGCTGAAACTAAATGTTCTCAAATTTAATCATTCTTACTGGCCAGGCTCTATTTTGTAAGTAATGGTATTATTAACCTGTATGGTACCTTATGGATCATTCGGGTTAAACTACCAGGTTAAATACCCTTCAGTTTAGATATAACTGCTCTAATTTTCACCGCCTAGTTGATCCTCACAAATACGATCAGGATACTGTATACAGATAGACCAACAACACCAAACAGTAATTGGCTACCTCTGTGTCGGTCAGGTATGACTAAGTGGTTAGAGCGTTCGACTCCTAATCTGATGATCGCGAGTTCGAGGCCTCGCGACACCAAACATATTTGCCTTTCAGAGCGTTGGAGTGTTATACTGTAACCGTCAATACCACTATTCGTTGGTAAAATAGTAGACCAAATGTTAGCGGTAAGTGGTGATGACTAGCTGTCTTGCACTGCTAAATTAGGGAGGGCTAACACAGATAGCCCTCGTGTAGCTCTGCGCGAAAATTAAAAAAAAACGCAGTGGCTTGCAGTCCACACTATAAAACAACCAATTATTTAATTCATGTAATTCGTATATTTCTGAGACACACCCGGAGGGTTACCAAACACCCTGAAATTGGAGCCTACGTTGCAAATGTTATTTTACCATCACCTTGTTTTCATAACTGATTTGAAAGTTTGCCGTAGAGCACTAGACATTTTGATACATCCGTTAACTTTTAACTTCTCTACAGCAAGTTGGGATATCTTAGATCTGCTGTTTCCTAGTAGAACAGGAAATAACACGTGATAAGGGAGCGGTTCTTTGTTCAACACTCAAACCGTCGTAGAGTGAGATCGCAAACATCCCTTAGTTTTTTGGTTATTTTTTTTCTCATATCGCTGCAATGCCGTCTTACTGTGTAGCCAATAGTGTGATTTCCTACCAGAAGTGCATTTTCTGTTATTTCCATTGGGTAGTAGTCAGTGCCTCGTGCAAAACATTCAATTGTCGCATACGATGCCCAAAGACCCAATTTAAAAACCACGCATGTCCTCACCCACATGGTTAGAGTACACTAAATACCTCACGTTGTGGCAAATACATTTCATTCAGTTCTCGGTATATGGATTAAAACGTAATATCAACTTTAAAAAAAAATGAAAAAGTCGTCTCTGCTATATACTGAAACAGGAAGTTCACAAAACAACGTGGTATATAAAACACAATATGTGCTCCAGTAACTATGTTTTAAGTGTCATCATAATATTTATTCACGTAATAAGTTTTAGCTATATCTTCCTTCTTACTTTGCACAAATTGTAAAAAGTAAGAAAAGTCAGTTATTCTGCGAGATAAATTTATATTTTACTCTGTGTTCTTCTATCTCTGAAGAAAAATGTAAAGACCGGATTCAGTCCTCGTCTGATACAACGATTGTTCACCATTTTAACTGGTACTTAATTTCTAGTCGCGTGATGAACGAAGTTAAAATTTCAAAACAAAGTTAAATATCACACATTTCATATGATCTTCACTTGCAAAGCAAAGAGACCGTGAATACATATAACATCAGAACTTAACGTTATAACAGGAGGTCAGGGTCGTCGTCGTAAACACTGTATCGTGTGACTGGGCGCTTAGTCTGTTTTTTTATTCTTTTTTTTACGCATATATAAAGTGTCACGTCTTATTTTGGCCTCATACAAGTTCGATTCACCCTTATCCCAAATGTCACGATAGTAATTGGTAAATTGTCACCCTGTTCGCAAAACAGACAGCTATCTGCTAATCTGTCTTTTTTTTGAACTACCTAAGAAGCAAATTTCTTATGACGTCATCACTCCTAATAGAGTACGAAACAAACAAAACATGCCATCAATATTGCACTGAATTCTACTTATTAGTTCCGCAGTTTCTTGTACATCTTATATGGAAAAATGAGTGATTTCTCCCAATTGCTTTTATCAGTTCTTTATAATAAGTGTTATAACACACAAAAATATAAGACTGTTAAATACGATGCAATACAAGAACTCCATCAGTTGTGAGGGAGTTTGTAAATAAGTCGGTAATTCGAGGCTTAAAATAATTATAATTACACGTTATCTCACAACAGGACTTAGTTTAAATAGTTGTCTTTTATTACAGAAAATATGCGAGCTGTAAAAAATATATATATATATATATATATATATATAACATTTTTCACGTCGTTTTTAAATGTGTATTAATTTTTCACTTAATTAATCAACTGAATTATAAACTATAACAATCGAATTACTGCTGCTAATTCTGACGACTGCAGCGTTTTACGGAAGAACGAAAATTACCTAAATAGATAAAATAATAAGTAAATGTGTGTATGTTTTATGGTAAGGCCACATCAGGCTATATACTGTGTTCACCAACGGGAATTGACCCTCTAATTTTAGCGTTCTAACTCCATAGACTTATCGCTGTCCCAACTGGGAACCCATAAGTAGATAAATAATATATCCCAAACTTTCAGAAAATCTAGTTGCCTAAAGCACATTGTTTCCCTACTGGGGCAGTGGTAAATCTATGTTCTTACAACACTAAAATCCGGAATTTGATTCCTCGTAGTGGACTGAAGCACAGATGGCGCATCGCCTAGCTTTCACTAAAATAATTGAAGCGCACAGATGATAGGTTTTTCGTTGTTTGCTATTTAGCACGAAGCTACGCAGAAGAATATCTGTACTTTGCCCACCACAGATATAGAAACCCAGTTTGTAATAGTAAACGTCTGGAGACATATCGCCGTGCCAGTGAGGAGCCAGATAATAGGATTAGGGATTTTATGTTTTATCTATTGTTTAATCCTATGAATTTTCTTATTATGACAAAATGACTGTTTACAAAGTTCATTCAATAGTTGATATAATGCCACTGAAGAGCCAGACTATAGGATTTCGGGTTTTGGTATTTATCTATTCTTTAATCATACATGTGTTGTTGTTTTTAGTATCAAAAACAAAGTGGTACAAAATTCCATTCAATAATTAACACAATTAGTGTTTTTGTGTGAGACCCGACATATCTGGAACAGGCGTAGCATAGTAATTAAAGTACCAGGCTGCGTACAAAAAGAACCAAAGTTCGACTCGCTGAGCACACTCAATACTTTTCGCTGTTATAAAGGTGTCAGTTAATTTTGCTGTTTGATCCAAACAGCTGAATAAAACCACCGTGGCGACGGATATTGCTGGCTGGTTGCCCTTCGTCAGTGTGGTTAGTAGTTACAAGTTAGAGTCAGTCATATTTCATCCCACGAATCGTTTAAACCCATGCACGTATGCAGAGTGCCGCCAAGAATGAACATTGTAATCCTCTACAGATTTTAATGCCACATGGTGTACTTGTTAAAATTGAGCAACGTGATACAATACATTTATAGCAACTTTCTCGCGATATTGAACATTCCCTGTCTGCAAAGTTATAGTCAGCATTTCTTGTCGTCACACTAGCATAATAAGGATTAAAACATTATCACTAGTAGTTTAAAAGACTCATTATTTCATTGTGATACAGCGATTCAAAGCTTAGTTCAAAATTAATAAGGACGTAGTTTTCCCAAGTCCTTGTCACTTCCTTAAGCAACACCAGCCGAAACTATTTTAACAAGTGACGCTGCGCACTTAGCGGCTTTCTTGTGTTACACGGAAAGTAAGAATAAAGAAATGGTTGAACTTTATGTATAAAAATATACATAATTGTTCGTCACGTAAGCACTATATATTTGGAATAATTTGTTATTGGTCAATACTTACCTCTGTTATATTTTAAATTACGACCTTAAAACTTCTGTTGTTATTATTGTTCTACACTAAACGCATACACAGTCTTCTAGTCGCGTTGCATGAATACTATATGCATATATATATTGAAAGATATGACTCAATGATCTAACTCGACAATATTCTATGCCGATTTACCACAGTCCACCTCGTGTTTTCAAGTGAGCACGATTTTGGAGGGTGCCAGTTGAGATGGTCGACCTAGAAGAGTTGGTTGTGTAACCAAACACTACAAACAAAGAGAGTAGGTTGGTGTTATACTACCAGCCTTTTCGGTATCACTTACCAGCTAGCTTTACGCTCTGTTCTTGTATGTGAAGGCCAATGGCACATGATACGCAAACAAGTGATAAATAGGAGTTGTTCCACTTGAAAACGAAAACACAGAGGATAAAAAAAAGGTTTAAAGGTCATCTTAACGTCACTAGGTTTAGTTTGGTTTGTTTCTTTAATCCACTGTCCTATTCTTCTACTTTCTTAGTCCTCGCAAAGTACCTTGTGGATTCAGTATAACAATAATCTCTTTTACAAACTTACACTGATATTTGTTACTTTATTAAGAGCCCCCAGTTGCACAGGTCAAGTATGCCTGAATCATCAGTTTCTCGGAAAAACCTAAATGTCAGGAAGTATTAAAAAGAAGGACTGATGATCGACCAATAGTTTGGTATCTTGACCAATGTACTTCCTTGTACTTTTAAACAAAGAAAATTAAATATGTATATGTACTTCTTGGGCTGTATTGAAGTGTGTATATGTGCTTCTTGGGCTGTAAGGAAGTGTGTATATATGTGCTTCTTGGGCTGTAAGGAAGTGTGTATATATGTGCTTCTTGGGCTGTAAGGTAGTGTGTATATGTGCTTCTTGGGCTATATGTTTATAATTTCGTCTATCAACAGCCTTTCAGCTTCTGAAACTGTGTTACAAATCTTGTCCTACTTTCCCTTATCCACTCAAGCTGGATGACCAACATTGTCAATTCACCAACTTTTCAAACCGTTTTTACAACTGCGTATCCTCTACGCGTGCTCGAGTTATTTTAAACAACTGACTATATTTTTTTTTTTATTAAGATGTGGCACGGATATATCAAGTTTCATTGGAATGATGCACACAAAAAATTACCCAATAGCCCAGTATTATAGTAAAGACATTTAAATGTTAGTTCATAATGTTAGAAAACAGAACTTTTACTAAAGGTTGATAGCCATGTACTTTTGTAAATTCATTATTAATTCATTTGAAGTAACCGGCATTTAAAGAATAACTGTGAAGTATTGTCAAACCACATCATGCACTTTCTAGAGGCACAACACTCGTCTCTGTCTCGTGGTTGTGTGACTATAGGATATAAGTAGTGGTTACTTGGATACTGGAATTTCTGGTTAGACATTTTACAAAAAATAACAAACAGCTCAATATTTTATCATCTAACATTTTCTGTGAATAGAAATGTACAAGTATCTGATAAAAGTAAACGTTTCAGTGCATGTTACTCCGATGTCGTTCAATTAATACTAATGTTGCCTTTAATGTCTTTTTCTCACCATTACATATAATACTATATACGCTACAGAATTTCCTGAAACACGCAACAATCCCACTACAAGTTACACCTCACAAAAATTATAGCTGTTAGAACTTATAATACTGTCGCCATGAGAAGACATAGTTTGATTTGAACTTCCCATAAAGCCGCACGCGAGTAATATGCTCTGGCTGCCCCCAATTTACCACCCACCATCTCTTGGACTACTGTTTTACAAAAAAAAATAGTGGGATTTACTGTCACATCATAAGACCCATCGCGGCTGGAAGAGCAAGCATGTTCTGAGATTTTAGCGCCCTAACCACATAAGAAGCAAGCATCTTTGTTATAAAATAATTTTATTCGGTTAATTTGGTTACAGTGGTCTCATACAGTCTGTGTTAGTTGTAAATCAAAAACCACGGATAGATCTCGGACATTACAACTATGTGGAGTATCAGCGAACAAATGAAAGTTGGCTATTCACAACAAACTAATGCGTATTGTGTAGAAGTTTCTCAAAGTTTCGCTCGGACACCTAAAGAAGACAGATACATTCATATCGCCCCCCCTCCCCCGACACAGTGGCAAGTTTGAAAACTTACAACATTAGAAACCAGCTTTCGGTACCAGAGATAACCATTGTCTAGCTTTATGCGTAAACTGAAAACAAGCATTCATATCGCAAGCCAAGGACCATTGTTTGTCGAATTTAACTCAACTACATGCCACACTTTTAGTGAGATGGAATTTACCCACAACAAGGCAAAAAAGCTCTTGCTAACGTTGCCATAAAATCGTCTACGAAGTCAACGACGTGGAGCAATATTATTTACACTCATGTCACTCTTAAGCTAGATAACAGGTCTATGCTAACTTGAAGATCATCTCCAGGTCCACCTCCATTGTCATACAGCAACGTGAAACACAAGACAGTTTTTGAAGTATGTATTGGTAATGTGGAAAGAAATAAACATTCGTAGATGTATTAATATCTACATCTTACGAAATAATAACTAAAACTCGTTACTTTTTGCATTGCCTTATACAAATAAATTTGGATCTAACTCTATCCTAACAAAGGGTAACGCCTATCCATACCATACTCAAATGATTAACATATTAGTCAAAGGGAATTACCTAACAGCTCGTTCAATGGATTTCAGCCCTATTTATTAGGTAAAGGATATTTTTGGGGCAATTTAAATTGTAAATCCCATTGAGCGAGTATAGGATACCCTTGGGATACACGTAACACCTTGAAGTGATTTCAGATATAAACGGAAATATATTTTTTGTTCAGACAAGTAGCCAAAGATACCTCAGAACCTTATCAACATTGAGTTTAAGCATGTACAATCGATATCGCACTGTTCTTGATGTCCGTATTGGCCGAACTTCGTATTGCAAGCACGAGAATCATCATCTTCTAACAAATGTTAATTTAAGAAACTCGACTGAAAGATCAGTATTTGCGTCCACGTCACGTGAAAAATGAGTAAATACCAAACTTGTATAACCCTGAATTGGTGAAATGATTGAATATCATTATTATATATTATAAACTTAAATCATAATTTAACAATATAAGGTTATTTTGTGATTGTATGTAAAGTTTTAGCACTTAAAGCCAATTTGGATGTTAGCTATTTTCTTCTGATGAAAAATCACTTTCAAAATTAATTACATTTCTGCACTAAATTTGTACGCATTATATTGTTAATGGATTCTTGTTCATGTCATGTTATCTCCATGATGACAGAAAATCATGGAATTTTCTGGGATATTGCCCTCGTTTATTTAAAAAGAAACGTGTTTTTTGTGGCGATATTAATCGTGTATGAAGAGAAGCAAAACCTGTTCAAGGTTAGAGTTGCTATGACTACCACTGAATTTTTCAAACAATGCCTAATGATTCTAGATCGAGTCTGTAAAAATAGAATGAAGCAAAAAACAAATCTATGGTATTTCTGCTTCTGGCTAATATCACTTACGTCATCGGTATTGTATGAAAAGAGGTTCTAATCTGTATGTTAGCATGCCGAGTCTGGGGTCACACGACTATACGGGTATTAAGCAATGTTTTAAATAGAATTCCCAAAAATAATACTTCAACAACAATTCATGATGACGAGAAACTCACTTGAAGTAAAAATGTCTTCTAAAGATGGCTAGTATAGGCATTAAATCTTTAATTAAAATAAAATCCATAATAACGTTTTGACCATCTTAGGTCAATTGCTAACTCTCTTTGTTAAACTGAAGGCGACCTAAGAAAGTAGTTGTCGTTAGAAACACAAGAGTTCGATTTCCTGTAGTGGACAGAACGTAGACGTGTAGGTTTGCGTTTTAAAAAACGATGCAAAGTTTACCTAAAAATATAAATAAAAATAAATTTACTTCACCATCTGCTAGAGGGACTTTAATGGGTCTCTGGTAAAAAGAATTTCATTTACTACTAAAATTTAGCTAAATTATGTTATACCAGGATCAAAATTGGTTCTGTCGTTATTATATACATGTTATAAATCTTCAAGAATTAGTGATGTGTGTAAAATTTTGGAAAGATTGCGGCGAGTGACGAAGAAGGGAGAAAGGCATTCCCTCCTCCTGAGAAAACTGGATTGGTTGTTTAAAAGTTACACAACGGGCTATCTGTGGTCTGCCAATCACAAGTATCGAAATTTGAATCCCATAAAGATATATTTTTCTCTGACCAGTTATCTGTGCTCTTTAACTCAGCGATACGTGCGTTTTGAGGTGCAAGTCTGCAAACATTCCCTTTGCCACTAGGAGGACAGGAATTTGGATTTTTGCCTTATTAATAGTGAATACTGTGTAAACTTAATTACTAGATTGTATGTGATTCACGAAAAACCTCACAAACACGAACCAAGAGTGTATCGAGTATAATCAGTCAAAGTGAAGGGCTGAAACAAAAAGAGAGTTTGACATAAAATTTAAACAAATAAATATTTTCAGAACACATGTCGCTCGAAGGTCCGTCCAGTCTAGAATGTGGGGTGATGAATATTATCTTCAAATATTAGTTAAACGATTAAAAATATAGTGATTTATTTATGAGGAGCAACCCGCCTCAAAACATCTTCTACATACGCCCTTGTTAAGGATTTATTAAATAACCCAATCACTTTATTAGTTCCTAACGTAAATTAAAACAAGGAATATCAAAAAACAGAAGTTATATGTTCGATATTTTAGAGATTTTTGTTATTTGTTTGGTGTGAATGAACAAATTACAATATGGGAAATGATCACCACTGTATGTAACTTAATTCATTTATTTTTGCAGTGTAACAATATTTAATTCGATTAATTTTAGATGATACAGCATTTTTATCTCTCAGGTTCGAATCCAGGACTTCCTGCACGGAGCCAGGAGCAACGAACTGGTTTAAGCCCCATTACCACACACAACATCACGTTCCATACTTTGGGGGCTGTAGACAAGTTCTAAGCTTGATGATCAAATACCACTATTCGATTAGACTACTCCAAGCGTTGTAACGTTACGTTCAATCTCACTATTTGTTGGTAAAAGAGTAGCCCAAGAGTTGGCAGTGAGTGGTGTTGACTATCTGCCTTCGCTCTTGTCTATCATTTTAAAATTAGGAATAGCTCTCGTGTAGCAATGCGTGTAATTCAACAAACAACAAAAACCTCTCGAACGCAAAGCAAGCACTGTACAACCTGATTCAAGGGGTAACTACCAGGTTAATCACACAGAAAAGCACCTTTTAACAACTGAACCCAAACGACCTGGTCACTGCTTTTACACGATGTTGTACATATTACACGCATATATTAAACCCATTTTCATACATACATAAGTAGCCTTTTAACGTTAAGAAACAGCACCAACTTTGATTTATTTTATCGTTTACTTATAATAGCTAAGAGTTATTACGTAAAAATAAAATAAGAGAAATAAAAGAGCGTGGAAACTCAAAGTAGCTTTTGTTCTTCCAATCTTTATAATCTCAAGAGCCACGTGACATCGGTTACATGGGATTTAAACTTTTAAATCTGTTAAAGAAACTAAGCCTTACATAAGTTGTGAGAGTTCAGATTTTTTTTTGTCCCACAGTTTATGGTTTTATTTTAAAATAGAAGAAAATTATATGGGATATATAAAGACAGATCAGATGTTTAAATATTTGGAAAAACGTGAATTTCGATGTAATCCTGATACTAAAACTAATTAGTCATATAGATTATTTAAAACTTATAGTATCGAAGAATAATATTATCTTACATATTAGAATGTTTTAACTACGCTATCAAAGTTTGTAATATTTACTTCTGATTAGATAATTTTATGTAAACATGTACACTATTAGTCCAACCCTCAATACTTTATTAAACTCGTCTATTCTACAACGTTTTTTTTCTAACGGTGCCAAGTTTAAATATTTAAACAGATACGAATCCAGTGATGTACAAAGTAATAATGATAATGATATAACCAACACCAATTTATTTTTACCAGTAACAAATAAATAAATGTTGAATGAGAATAAACCAGAATTAAAAATAAAGGAACAAACTTACCAGTCCATCACACGCTGACATAGCTACCTGGGAGTCACTGACGTTTCGTACAGTGCCCTGAAACCAGCACATGGAAGCTGGGCCTAACTTTATACGCGTGTTTTTAGTACTATTTAAATTTGAAGACCGCCGTTCGATAACCAAACCTGGAGCAAACAACTTATAATTAGGCTGTAGTTCCAAATACAGGTCGTTCTGAGCCAGATTTATACGATAATGCACAATACCGTTTCTGGTTGAGCGTTTTATTCTGGGAAGATTATTCCATGAGTAGTGATGAGGCAGGTGATGACTTATAAAACTTCCGTCAGATGTCACCTTTTGAGGGATTACCAATTCATAGCTCTTCACAGAATTAAAAAAATCAGCTAAAATAAAAAGAAATGCAAATGATTAAGATTACAATATTTATATATCGCTGAGCGAAACGTTCAGTTCAACTGCACTCCAAAATCTTTTACCATTAGAGATTAGTTTTAAAGCAGGATCCGGTAAGGATCAAACCAAGCAACTATAGCCTAAAACTAGAAAGATAAAATAAAACTGAAAGGCAATATATATGTATATGTCTCAAATAATTCAACTTACTAAAATTAAAATACTATTTCACACATGTTTACACGATGCTAAAAGTTAATATAAAGTCTGTGGGCATCTAATTGTCCACAGCTTTGTGTTTGAACTTTAAATATTGATCTAGTCAAAGTGTAACATAAAAGATTTAATTGTTTATTTTGACTTTCGACACATGAAAAATCTTAAATATTATTTTGTAATTTTTATAAATCGTGTTATTATATGTTTAAACGTGGGTGCTTCGCTGTGTATTTTAATTACGCAATTCAAACTGAAAATAAAAAAATATATATTAAAAATCTATTAAAGTTGTTATTAATTTAATTAAAACTGAAGGTTACGTTATGGCCCAGTTACACAGAGACTTTCGGAACATCCTGTATATATAAACTTTAGAACTGATTTAAAACGAGAAAAAATACGTTTAAAAGAGAAAACACAATTTTAACTGAAAAACAAATCCCTTTTAGGTATAGATTCTCTGTTCAGATTCCAAGCACGTAGGAAATTGGCTAGTTGTGTCCATTTTGTGGAGACTTTGTTTTTCTTATAGCAAAGTTACATCGGGCTATCTGCTCAACCCACCGCGAGGAATCGAACCCCCGACTTTAGTGTTGTAAATCCAGAGACATATAGCTGTACTAGTGAGGGGGGACGCTTTATGAAATACACTTAAGTTTCAATACAATAAATCTAAAGTCAATTGTACGATTTCATTGTAACCTCAATTTTAATCTTACGCGATAAACAGGTTTGGAAGTCTTTTTGTTAAAAAAAAAAGTTGATATTTCAAAATTAAAGGTTTATACGAGTAAAAAAACACAATAATAATCTAAAACTTAGAATCAAAGTTTAGTCTTGTTGGGTTTTTCTTGAGATTACTAACAGGTTTCAATGTTGTATTTTTTCATATTTTTAATTATTCCGTTCATGTTTAGTGCCTACTCGTCTGTAGTGCAGTTGACCCTTCTCTTCAATTTGTTTATATATAATACTGGGTCACAACACGTAGAACTATGTTGTTTGTTTGCTTTCTTATCAATTTCGCGCAAAGAAACATGAGGGCAATCTGCGCTAGCCGTCCTCAATTTAGCAGTGTAAAACTAGAGGGAAGACAACTAGTCATCACCACCCACCGCCAACTCTTGGGCTACTCTTTAATCAACGAATAGAGGGATTGACCATCACATTATAACGCTTCCACGGCTGAAAGGGCGAGCATGTTTGGTGCGACCGGGATTCGAACCCGCGACTCTCAGATTAACCGCCTGGTCATGCCGTGCCCAACGTAGGAGAAATAATATTTACGCAGCAAGACACTATCACTGACACTGGACTGCGATGACGTTTTATCGCTATCACTACAGTTCACGGTCGTACGTAACCAAATATCGTCCCCCGTCAAATCTTGTCATACAGTAGCAAGCGAAAATATACAAAAGAAAAAAACAACAACAGACAAACGAATGAGTGCAGATGTGCCAAAGGTCAGCTTTTATAGATTAGGCTTAAATACTATTTCTTTCTTTGTTAGAATTAATTTTGTTCAAATACTGATTTATTAACAGGGCATTCTGCTTCATACGTGAATCTTTTGCTGCTCCGAATGCCCCTAAGGATTGCTTATATTTAGCCCCCCAGTGGCTCAGCGGTATGTCTGCGGACTTACACGCTAAAATCCGGGTTTCGATACCCGTGGTGGGCAGAGCACAGATAGCCCATTGTGTAGCTTTGTGCTTAATTCTAAACAACAACAACAGCTTATATTTAACTACTATTGCACTTGTGCCAAGATACTTTGTCATATTGTCTCATAGTACCGTTGAGCCTTTCATATTCATGAATAAGTCTTCCAGACCCGTCCTATTAGTTTCTGCTGGAATTATGGAAGTATCCATGAATAAAATTACTGTAAGATCGTCTACCTGAAACAACATTTACTTTAGATACTTCCAGTGTAGTTCAAATGATTTTTCTTCAGTTGTATAGACAACCTATTTCGATTTTTCGTCTGTTACAGCCCCTACTGTATCTATACAACAGTATAAAGTAATTTTATGATTTGTAAATATCAGATTCGGTAATAGCAATCAGTTACACTTGAATAAATCTTAGATGTTATAATAACTATTTCTACCATCAATGTCCGGAAGTTAGATAGTAGTGTTGTTGTTTTGGATCTAAAGCGATTTCAAATTGCTACCACTTTACTGAAACTAATCACACCACAAGAGAACTGAAAAGTCTTTGCTTCTTGTCTCAATCTGCTACTGGCTATCAATGAGATTTATCAGATATCCCCAGAAATCGGTGTGAATAAATTCGAGGGAAGATTGTATGACAAAGATAACGCATCCTTGTTGTTCAACGTTTCGCTCATAGTCCACGGATTGTCCATTAATATCTGGAATGTTATTGTGATATTTGAAGGAAACAGTCTTCCACCAACTACTGCTATGAGAGTTGGGCGATTGCCTATAAATTATTTAGTGGCACGTCCCACCCAGAGATAAAGATGTCAATGTTACACATATTACTTCTAGAGGCATAAAAGTGTCCGCGTTTTTATTTATTTTTTAGTGAGCTTGATCAACATAATGTGCAAGATTTTAATAGTATCAAAAGCTTCCTGGCACAAGATCTAGAATGTATTAAAGTTACTTATAATACTGAGCTAGGAAGAATGTTAAGGTTGCTTTAATATTGAGCTAGGGGGAATGTTAAGATTACTCATAATACTGAGCTAGGGAGAATGTTAAGGTTGCTTTAATACTGAGCTAGGGGGAATGTTAAGGCTGCTCACAATACTGAGCTAGGGGGAATGTTAAGATTGCTCATAATACTGAGCTAGGGAGAATGTTAAGATTGCTTATAATACTGAGCTAGGGGAAATGTTAAGGTTGCTCATAATACTGAGTTAGGGAGAATGTCAAGATTGCTCATAATACTGAGTTAGGGAGAATGTTAAGATTGCTCATAATACTGAGCTAGGGGGAATGTTAAGGTTGCTCATAATACTAAGCTAGGGGGAATTGATTGGGGAGAAGTCAGGCATCATATTAGTTTACAACTTTCAGAGAAATTAACTTCTATTACAATAGTTTGAATTCAAATTTATTTTGCTGTTGTTGTATTCCCTAAGTAAGTTATACCATATTCGTTTATTGTTACTTCCATTAACAGTATCGGTTACAACACCTACTATATTTAATTATATTTTCTTTATATGTTGCGAAATATTATTACAGTTACGTTCTCAAATACCGTTAATAGTACGGGTAGCAAATTGACCATTGCATTTTAATCGTCGAGTACGAAAGTGAGAAAAGTATATCTAATTTGCTGTACTGATGACCAAGTTGATTTTTAATTAACCATCAGTACAGAAGCTACAACGTTCATTTCCGCACTAACTTCGTTACTTGACTATCTCACTTATGATTGTGTCCTGCCTAATCCTGATTGGTGTATTGGCTGTTATTGCTGTGATTCGCTCGACCTAACTCTGCCTCTGTGACTATTTACTGTAACCTTGCTAATCAATGGTCCCAAACATATTTCTTGCCTTCAGGGGAGCGTTTGGAAGAAGAAAACGGTGATTTCATTATCCTTCTCTTCACAATGGATCAGCCTGTCTTTCTCATTTCCAAAATCGTAGCGAAATGTTTCCGGAAGTCCATGGTGTAAATAAACCTAGCAACTAGCGGTGCAAATAGACTTAGCAACCTGATAAACGCCAAATAATATATGAAAGCCTAATTAACTGAGATATTATAACGTAGAGAACAGATTGAAGTTTACTCAATGTGCCGCGAATCATAATTAACAGAAATATCTTGAAACTGAAGATCACTTAGGGTGTCGCAAATTATAATTAATAGGAACATCTCGAATAAAAGTTTTTATTACCAAACAGATAGTTGGCAACGCCTTTTCGAAAATTTTCCTTTCTGGTTATTTTTGTTTCCTAATTTTTTTTGTTTCAAAGTTGTATTGTTGAATTAAAAGTGTTGAATTTTAGGCACGTTTCGAATGTTTTTGGTGTAAAATAAAATACTCGTTGCCAGGTTTTGATTTAATTGTTGCGTCAACATCCTGTTTTAACTTTTGTAAAGTTAATATCATTTGTGTGATTCCTTAAAGTTCCTTTTTTGTTATAAGTGTTATTTTAGCTGCCATTTTATAGCCCAGGCACTAACTACACAGTGGGCTATCTATGCTCTGCCCATCACGAGTATCGAAACTCGGTTTTCAGCGTTATATATATGCAGACATACTGGGGGTGGGGGAGACAATAACTGTCTTAAGAATTTTCTTTCAAATTCAGTATGATGTTTGTTTGTTTGTTTTTTGAATTTCGCACAAAGCCACTCGAGGGCTATCTGTGCTAGCCGTCCCTAATTTAGCAGTGTAAGATTAGAGGGAAAGAAGCTAGTCATCACCACCCACCGCCAACTCTTGGGCTACTCTTTTACCAACAAATAGTGGGATGTACCGTCACATTATAACGCCCCCACGGCTGAAAGGGGCGAGCATGTTTGGCGCGACCGGGATGCGAACCCGCGACCCTCATATTACGAGTTGCACGCCTTAACATGCTTGGCCATGCTGGGCCTGATGTTTGTAAGCAATATACAAAGACGAGTGTGAGCTGATAAAATAACAAGATATTTGTTTCACTTTCAGATGTTGTGAGCTCTGTTACTGTAGTAAGGCAAAAATTCTTGCTCAATCAGTTATTTAAAAGTTTGTTTGAGAAATGTATTTAAGTTCGGGAGTTTAAAAGCACTACAGTATAAATTTCAACTTTTCGTAGTTAAACAAACAAGAACGTTTTCACTCCTATGATCTTTACGTATTTGGTTGCAAAACATCCAATTGGCCTGAAACTCGTTTAACACAACTTTGTAAGTGGGCTCATGTATATATTACAGCTGAATATGTATCCTAAAACCCAAGCAGTTTTTTAAAGTTTTCTCGTAAAATCTGGCCAGCTGTTGTAGATATATTTTTCTTCTATCGCACTGTGTCTTGCTATATATTTATGTGGTCTAAATTTTGCCTGGTTTGACTTTGCTATATAAATAAAAATTGCATGATTTAGTGTTTAAGCCAAACGTTTTCATTATCAAATCATCTTATTTCATCTAACAGTTTGTTGTTATTCTCTGTATTGTGGATAAATATGACAAGGGGAGGGTAAATTTACCAGGGATTATACTTATAATTAAGCGTGGTACAATAATGAATAATTATCTTCACACTAAAAACGTATCTTATGTCATGAGCTGACATTGAAAAGATTAAATAAACTAGTTCGTAGTTACGAGTTCAGAAGTTCCCCCAATCAGCAATAATGACTTCCGGTGTATAAGAACCACTCGAGATAAACTCTCGCCGGCGAAAGTTACGTCAAATTGTGAGTATTGTGTCTTGCATTTAAAAACACGTTTCCCCAATTGGAACATCGCTTGGACTCTTGCGAAGTAATAACATAAATGCAAATCGATTTGATGGATCGTGAAAGAAATAGATCTGGTAAATTTAGTAAATGCTACATTTTTTACGCTTTTTATCAGTAAAGTTATTGCAGTGTAATCTTGTTTTACCTGTTAAAATATATTTTGCTATGAAAACGGACAACAACTAACGATTTCAAGCTTCTTACGGAAGTATTTGCCATCTTTAACATAAACGACCATTTGGTAGTTATGTGTATAATATATGTATTCATACACATATCCTAGTAACACTGTGTTAGGCAAGATATCTTAAGTAACACTACTGCTATGTTTTTTTAGTTATTAAAGCAATTTAGTACTGTTTATTTCATTAACTTCAGGTAATTTTGCTTGTCTAATTGTTTTAATTCTAAAACGGTAGTTCTTTTAATAGTTTTTCTATTGCCACTACGATATTGTTAGCCACCTAGTTAATGTTTGCTTCGAATTTGATGCGTGAGTTCTGCAAACGAGAGTAGTTCAAACATGGTTTCTAATTACGTCTGAGTGTTTCGGCTAGGTACAAGAGAAAAGCCTTAACGACATTCCAATTATAGGCCAACAAGTATCGGCCTATGTGCATAATATTAACACGTATTAACCCTAACAAATACAATTTAGATCTCAGTAGAAGTTAAACTAATTCCGTTTAATACTGTAGAATGTCTTGCATTTCGATTCTGCATGAATTTATTTCACTGCTTTAAAAAAAAATCTCTGAGGTTGGGCCTTCTATAACATTTACAAAATTAACATACCGAGTTAATTACGGTAAGCCTCGTTGTGTATATTTTTGCCTCAGACTAAATATTAAAGTTTGTTACATATTCAACGACTTCTAAATTTTCAACTGTACTTGCTATTCACAATGTACCTGTATGATAATAAAGGTATAATAATTCACATCTTTTAATTTATAATCTGCTGTGCAAAATAAATATACATCGTCTTGGTAAAATTTCGCGTACTAGTTACATCGTAATAATATTAATGTCAATTTGTCTATCCTAATAACATTCCAGAATGCTTTGCACACTCTTCGCACTTGTAAGATTCTGAATTGACTTATGATAACCTTCCTACATGATGACGTGTACACATAGAAGATACGATTAGTGTTTGAAGAGATGTAAGTAGTGAAATGTAATAACTTATTTACGAATATTAAGGCGCGACAAGTTAGATGGTTAAGGCACTTGACTCGAAATCTGAGGGTCGTGGCTTCGAATCCACGTTACACCAAACATGCTCGCCCTTTCAGATGTGAGAACGTTATAATGTTACGGTCAATCCAACTGTTCGTTAGTAAAAGAGTTGGCGGTGAATAGTGATGACTAGCTGCCTTCCCTCTAGCCTTACACTGCTAAATTATGGACGGCTAGCGCAGATAGCCCTCGAGTAGCTCTGCGCGAAATTCAAAACAAACAAACAAACAAATGAAGAATAAAGGAACTCAATACTTAATTCATAAAACAATAACTGAGCCGGGAGTTGAATTCAGACCCGAAAACTAAAGAATCCTGAGCACTGGTATATAAGTTAGTTTTTATGACCAGTCAAGTGGATGTCTTACGCTAACTTGGCTTTTTATTTATCATGAACTGTTGTGATGTACTTGTGATCTACGGTTATAATCCGTAGATTGCCACACTCCGTATTAATATACAAAGCATAAATACCTAAAACATTAAATCTCGTCAAAATCAAGCTTTGTCAAATCTTACAAAATATTTTTTTTAAAAAACGTAAGTTTTTGTTTATTTGGCTTTTAAACACATCTTACATAATTACAAATTATATTGTTTTGTACTTCAGACATTTATTTCTTCTCGATGCTTGTCCTTTGGTTTGTTTTGGGTGATTATCTCTCGCTGTAAAGTTCATTATAATTTGTTCTCACACTTATTTATATTTTTTCACGAAATACGTTATTGGCCAGTTTTAGTTTCTGCATATTTTCTTCTCGACATCATAAAGCTTGGTTTGTTTTAATTTACGATTTATGTTCTATACTAGTTTAAGATTGGGTTTGCTTTATTTTTATTTTGATGTATTTGTTTCTCTCTTTATTATGGTACAATTTTTTTTTAATCTCTCTTGATCTGATAATTATCAGTGCACATTATAGGCCATTTTTCCTGATATAATTTTCAGTTTTTCATTTATTATTATTATTGCACAAAAGCTATATAACATTAAACAAAATATCTCTTTCTAAACTAATAAAGTGTACTTTTTTTAACGTAAAACCTAAAAAAAATAATGCTCAAAATAAATTCGTAAATGTACATTTACCTTCAAGCACTAGGAAATTTTGCATTTAATTACAACAAAAATAAACCGTAAAATACTAACCTTATCAACGGACTTCTTATCTGGCGGGTAAGTTAATGGGACTGTCCACTTTGTGTGCGTGTGTGTATTTCCTTATACATAGTTGTACCTTATCAAGGTTAAAAGTTATCGTCTTTCTACGAAATCGGGTTTCTTAAAAACACGTTCACGTTATTGTCCTTATTGATAGGACGTGTATATAACATTTTGTGTATTATATGGTGTAAAATTTCTAATTCTCACAGCGCCAATTTTCTTTGGTTACGAGTTTGCCGTGTTTATTGACAGTTACGAGGCGCAGTATTAAGCATATTATGTCTTTGACGAGGTAATGAGTTGCTCTTTATTCGTTCTACAAACACCACTACTGAACGCCTGGTCATCTTCTCACCGGCGCCTTTGAAGCTGTGTAGCTTAACAAGCTTCTATCTCGGTTTAAGCTATCGCTTTTGTCCGAATTTAACATCAAGAGTCTGGCACGTATGAGACCTTTATCTTGCTCGTTTAAAGCTAGAGAAAACGTGCTCTACGTCACTCATTCTCAGAGATACCAGACTACTTCTTGCAGCCTTCACTAAATACGTGGTTGATAATGCCGGCTTCAAGGCCTATATTCTGCTCTTTGGGAATTTTAAACTAAATATACTATCACTACGTAATTATGCGGAAGGAAAAAAGGATTATTTTGAAGTGATTTGTTTGAGACCAGCTTATCAATAAATGGGAAACTTACAATAATCTTTGTGACGGCTTCTTTCACAACGGTCCCCCAGTGGCATAGCGGTATGTCTTTAGACTCACATCGCTAGAAACCGGGTTTCAATACATGTCGTGGGCAGAGCACAGATAGCTCCTCGTATTCCTTTGTGCTTAATTTTGGTGCCCGGCATGGCCAAGTGTGTTAAGGCGTTCGACTCGTAATCCAAGGGTCGCGGGTTCGAATCCCAGTCGCACCAAACATGGTCGCCCTTTCAGCCGTGAGGGAGTTATAATGTGACGGCCAACCCACTATTCGTTGGTAAAAGAGTAGCCCAAGAATTGGCGGTGGGTGGTGATGACTAGCTGCCTTCCCCCTAGTCTTACACTGCTAAATTAGGGACGGCTAGCGCAAAGAGCTCTCGAGTAGCTTTGCGCAAAATTGAAAAACAAACTTTCACAAGGATTCGCCTTTCGTAGTGAAAAACAGACGTTACTTCTGATTATAGGGGGATTGTATAATATATTTATAAAGACTAATATTTACCTCAAAGGAAAAAAAGGAATAAAACCTGTAATTATTCAACATTCTGCACAAAAAATAAGAGAATTTTCCAATTTTGAAATATTCAAACTAATGTAAACGTAAATTCTCAATACCAAAGTACTCATGTATATAGTAAGTCGTAACACAAAGTATTCTGATAATTACTATCAAATATACACTATTAATCAAGTACTATATTGGTGTAGATATGGTAAACGGAATTTACAGGTGAAATATTAAAATTATTTTTGTTGAATGAGAAAATATAATGAAAACTGAACATATTTCCTACCTTGCCGTGAATCACGGAAGAGGGTACCGGCAGAGGTCAAAAGTCCCAGGCCCGCGGTTAACAACACCGCGGGAAGGGAACGAACCATCGTTGTGCAGACTATCGTTTACTCTTCAGCTTCTCAATGTGTACACGTAATATTTCTAAGACGGATGCGTATGGTTCTGACCTGTACGCCTACCTTTATTCGTACGTACTCTTAAACCACGTGCTCCTATAATAACGCAAGTTTGAAACTGCTTTACTTGAATCTAAAGCTGCTAAATGTGAAGTGTACCCCGAGCCTCGCCAGCTGGAGCAACTATACCAGTGAAACTTAATCCACTTTGCTACTGAGTTTATATGAGAGTTACTGTCATAAGAGCTTCTAGACTAAAGCTCAATCCAGTTGGCCAGTGGGTACAAGAAATATTGTTCCAAAGCGTGTGATTGGCCGAACGAACACTGACCCTCACATTCAAAAGAAATAAGTACGCTAACATTCTAGTTTTGACGATCGTAGACGGTCGTGCCGTCTAAGCACGCTTCGGATTTTTCTGCGCCTTTTTAAATCAGTCATCCCTCTAGCGGTATAACAATGAAACTCAATTATATATAATAGAGGTATCAATTTAAGTGAAAGATAAAAATAAAAACAATAACCAAGAGCATGGGAGTCCGTAGAGATTTTTCTGGGGAGGGGGAAATAGTGTATGAAATTGTGAATTGAATAGAAAATTCATATAATGAGCGAATAAATAAAGACTTATGTTTATCACTTCTCAGAAGGGATAAGTTCCCCTTCTTGTCCCTCTCTGCGGATGCTCATGACTACGTTTACTAAGGAGTGGCTACTAGCTTCAACTATACAGGTCATAATACATTCATTGAGAAGACAATAGAACCAAGTTATATCATAGAGCACACACATCTTAGCACCTATCTCTGGGAGGGTCGCGGGTTCGAATCCTCGTCGCGCCAAACATGACCGACCTTTCAGCCGTGGGACGTTATAATGTGACGCTCAATCCCACTATTCGTTGGTAAAAGAGTAGCCCAAGTGTTGGCTGTGGGTGGTGATGACTATCTGCCTTCCCTCTAGTGTTACACTACTAAATTAAGGACGGCTAGCACAGATAGACCTCAAGTAGCTTTGTGCGAAATTCAAAAACAAATAAAACAAACCTATCTGTATTTCTTTTGAGCCTTTCACTTAATCAATTTTCGTTACACGTTAAGCCTTTCCCGGTGAACTGGAAGCAACTTTATAAACTAACGACGCAAAAATCCAGCGTTCTATTCCTGTGGTGAAAAGAAGCCAGATAATAAATTGAAAAGCTTTGTGCTTAAAACAGATACACGTCGCTTATTTTAACTTCATTAAAACATGTAACGAAAATCAACAAGGTAATTTTTTTTAATGTTTGTAAATTGAAATAGCTAAAAAACTAAAGAGCGTTTTGTGTTTCTGTTAAGTATATTTTTTCTCCGTCACTTAATTTAAGTAAAACGGTTTTCTTATATACCGTATGTCACATAACAATAAATTAAGTTTTAAGACTAACGACCTGAATTTACTCGAAAGCATTTAGATGACAGAAAATTTTGAATATGTTTTATTAATTTTAGGTTTAGTTAGCATCATATAATAAAATAAAATAAAAAAACAATCAACACGCGAAAGTTTAGTTATGTGCTGCCATCTACTGGCTTACATATACAATTTTAGGAATCTCAGCATATTGAAATTCTTTTAATTGTGTTTTACATCGACAGGTCATTCGGAAAATAAAGTAAGTTTTTAGTTCCCACTGGTGTGTGTATCTTGCTCCCACAGGATAATTGAAAGAGCTTCTGGGATTCCAGTTTGTACAACAAACAGTAATACATCTCTATTTCATTTGACAACCAAGTTACTTTCCTTGAATAAATTTCCGATATGTATTTTGGAATCTGGTATTAGAGAGAGGAGTCGAAAAGAAAGATCTTCAAAAACAGCGGGATAAAAATATTCGAAAACACTTTATTTAAGAAAAAGCTTAAATATTTGTAATGAAGAAATAAATTTATTTTCCAAAAAAATATTCAGCAAAATATAATTTTCATTGAAAGCTACTCTTTTTTAAACTCATCACATTTTGTGAAGAAGAACAGTAACGTTTAGCTCGAAAATCACCGTATGTTCTCATAAGATAAATAGCCAGATCAAAGACATCTAGGATTTAGGCCTAATCGTCTGTATTTTGTGAAGGGGGAAGGCAGCTAGATATCAGCATCATTGTCTACGGCCCGGCATGGGCAGGTGGCTTTGCTTCTTCTTTATGGGTATATGGGAAATTTTGATACCCAAGAGAGTCAGGTGCAAAAGACCTCTTTCTCAATCTCTAACTTTTATTTTCAGCTACTACTATGTTGTAGTTGTAGTGCTTGCAATACTTCAGCCCTTTTCAGGGCAATGTCCATATACTGTCTCGAATTCTTTATTCACTTATTCTTTAAATCTATTTATATAAAGATATTTATAACTATGTATGGTATACTAATTCTAAACGTCTAGTGCCTGGTTGCCTGCTCGATTTATTTTTTTTAAATATATATTCACAGGAGAGTGGTACTTAGGACTATGTTCATTGCGTACGTATTATGCTCACCTTTCAGCCCTGGGGGGGGGTAATAATGTTACAGTCAATCTCACTATTCGTTGGTAAAAGAGTAGCCCCGAGAGTTGGCAGTGGGTAGTGATGACTGGTGATCTTCCCTTTAGTTTTACACTGCAAAATTAGGGACGACTAGCACAGATAGCCGTCGTGTAGCTTTGGGCGAAATTCAAAGACAAACAAAAATGATAAAGATTACAACATATAATAATGGACCAAAAAAGGAATACAAAGCAGCATAACTAACTCACCATAGAAACCTGACTTCTGTGAAATTAACGTCGTGAATAATTTCAGCAAAATGCCCAATCACTTCTTTTGTTCATTGATGTATAATCACAGTTCTAGTGTTTCATTGTGACTGACGTGTGTAGAAGTATTTTGTAACAAGTATATCTAAAACTATGAATGGTGTGCTTAAAGTAAGGCAAACACCAATAACCGACGTTAGAAGTTATCTGACCCTGAGTTCGAATCTGCACCACCGATTCCTTCTTAGTTTAAATTTTTCGCTCATACGCTCGTTTTATCAACATTTTTTCTTCAAAACAAAATATCAACAGATTCATTTTTAAATTTCCGACCCTCCTTCCTCATTTTTATTTTATCGAAATTCACTAATTTTATGTCCTAACCACCTACCACTGTTTCTAAATAAACGTATTTGCACATCTGCCCTTCACGCGACAAATCGCTAGTTTTGTCAAAACTGGATAAATATGATACGCCCTTTTTACGTCAAACTATTGAACAAAGAACAGCGATCCCAGTAGCACATCGGAATGTCTGCGCACTCCCACCGTTAGAAAATGGGTTTTGATGCCCGTGGTGGAAAGAGCACAGACAGCCGATTGTGTAGTTTTGTGCTTAATTGAAAACAAACAAAGAGCAGCAGTCTTTGTAATGATTCAATAATATCCACTCCTTTTTATAACATCAGTGAAAGCCGAGCTACGCCCTCAGCTTTAACGATTAACTCATTCAGTTTTCATTTCTTGCCCTTCTTTTATTGAATGAAAAAAATAACTTTATTTTGCGTGTCTGATACATTTAGCACAACAGAACTGTGACTATAGCCTTCTTAGATATAGGGGCCTGGCATGGCCAAGCGTGTTAAGGCGTTCGACTCGTATTCTGAGAGTCGCGCCAAACATGCTCGCCCTTTCAGCCGTGGAAGCGTTATAATGTGGCGGTCAGTCCCACTATTCGTTGGTAAAAGAGTAGCCTAAGAGTTGGCGGTGGGTGGTGATGACTAGCTGCCTTCTCTCTAGTCTTACACTACTAAATTAGGAACGGCTAGCGCAGATAGCCCTCGAGTAGCTTTGCGCAAAATTCAAAACAAAAAAAAATTGTTAAATAGAGAGTGTATTATAACAATTCTTCAACTATATATATATCTTCGTTGACACAATAATATGGTTAAAATGTAAGGTATGGGCCCGGCATGGCCAAGCGTTTTAAGGCGTGCGACTCGTAATCTGAGGGTCGCGCCAAACATGCTCGCCCTTTCAGCCGTAGGGGCGTTATAATGTTACGGTCAATCCCATTATTCGTTTGTAAAAGAGTAGCCCAAGAGTTGGTGGTGGGTGGCGATGACTAGCTGCCTTCCCTCTAGTCTTACACTACTAAATTAGGGACGGCTAGCACAGATAGCCATCGAGTGGCTTTGTGCGAAATTCAAAAAACAAACAAAAATAAGGTATGATCCCCGCCGCGGACACAGCGTAGATAGCCAGTTCTTTAGTTTTGCTAAAATGAGCTCGTCCACTCAGCAGGGGGGTAAATCACAGCTGAAACGTTAACAGTGGGTGTTGTTGACTAGATGGCTTTTCTCTAGCTTATCACTTCTAAATTAATAGTGGCTATCCCTGATGGCACTCGTGTAGCTTTACGCGAAATCCAAAACAAACCAAAACCAAATTGTTAAGTTAAGATAACATGCACAATTGAATCTTTAATAGTTCCAACTATACTGTGATTCCGAACGAATACTTTACTAATTTCGGTGTCATGGATTTAGAATTAAGAACAGTAGGTTTATTTGTATGTTTGTTTGTAAATTTCGTGCAAAGGTGCACGAGGACTATCTGCACTAGCCATACACAATTTAGTAGTGTAAGACTTGACTGAAGGTAGATAATCATCACCATTAACTGCCAACTCTTGGGCTACTCTTTAACAACGTATAGTGGGATTGACCTCTACGGCTGAAAGGGCGAACACGTTTGGTATGACGAAGATTCAAACCCACAAACCTCAAATTACCAGTAGAGCGTTGTAACCACTTGCCCATGCTGGGTCTCCTCGTGGTGGGAGCTTAGTGTAACTATATATCAACAACTCAAAGTTCCTGCAATCAAAACCAAAAAGAAACCTGCACCGAAGTCTGCAGGGACAGCGATAAGCTTACGACACTAATAGGTAGGATTCAATTCTCCGCGGTAGATACAACACAAACGAAATTATAACTTTATCCTGCATATCGCCTTTAGCCACAGAAATGAAATTATAACCTTATCCTGCATACCGCTTTAGCCACAAAAATCAAATTATAACCTTATCTTGCATATTGCCTTTATCCACAGAAATGAAATTATAACCCTATCCTGATGATCGCCTTTAGCCACAAAAATCAAATTATAACCTTATCTTGCATATCGCCTTCAATCACAAAAACGAAATTATAACCTTATCCTGCATATCGCCTTTAGCCACAGAAATGAAATTATAACCTTATATTGCTTATCGCCTTCAATAACAAGAACAAAACTACTCCATAATTCTGCACATTGCCTTGAACAACGAAGATAAATCAAAACCCATATCATTCATATTTTATCTAGTCAGTCACAAAAATATATATGCAATCATATTCTGCATATCTTTTCCAATCAACTCTGACATAACCCGCTAGTTAGGTTAGGCCAGTCGCAATTTACTGGTCGTGGAACAGAAACCTGTCATACAACATGTTTGTTCTTTCTGTCGTGTGAATGTAAAAAGGTGCTAGTCAATCCTACAATTCGTTGGTACAGAGTAACTCATGAGTTGGCGGTAGGTGGTGTTGACTAGCTACGTTCCCTGTAGTATATCGCTTCAAAATATAGAACCGCCATCGCAGATTGCCCTTGTGTTACTTTGCAAAACAAGTAAACAAAATATTTCAATAAGATGTCTTCTTATATGACTCCCACAGTGGCTCAGCAGTAAGTCTGTCGGCTGAGATAATCCACTAGTAAAGGAAATTATTAAAATAAGTTTTCAATCTGAATTCGAAAGTATATATATATATATATATATATATATATATATAAACCTATGACTTAAACGTTACGTCTTATCCTGTCTCGCATAAGACGTAGAATATTCTCATGAGTAAATTAATTGCGCTACAATTGCGACAACATCCGTTAAAGACTAGGCTAAGTTTCCGCTTTGATCCTTACAGTGAAAGATAACAGCATGTTAACGCTTTTCAAACTCGAAACTTCTGTGTAAAATTGTGCATAAGTTTCTATGGATAATACAGTTTTACAGCTAGAAAATATGAAGTGCAAAATTCAGCTTTCTCTTAACATACACCATCATTCTCATGGGTGTCATAAACCAACACCCGTCGAGTTTATTAACAGATGGCGCCAATTTTTTTTTATTTTTTAAAAGCAAATCCGACTATTAGATTATGTTGGCTGACTGCTGAAGTTAATTATATGTAATTTTCTATAACTACTTCAATTTCATGAGGCAGAATCAAGGTCACTGAAAAGTGATTACATACATGTACATATATACAAAACGCTTATATGTATTGTTGGTTTTAAAGGTAACCACTGTGTAAAATATTCAACCGGAAAAGTATTTGTAATTATTTAAATATGTCAGATGACTCAAGCAACATTGTCAGTAGAGTTTGATCAAACGACAAGGACAAGCCTAGCAACAGTTTTGTCAAAGATAAAGTCTGCCCTTTATACTAAATATACAGCAAAACTAGCTGATCTTAAACACAGATTTTACGCTGAAGAAATGTTATCTCTTTACTCCGATAACAAATATCCAAAAATAAGCTGATTAGCTTTTTTTTGGAGACATTAGATAACGCATGTTGGTTTAACTTGTTAAAAGAAGCTCTTAATGAAAAACATGTTAACAAATATTAAAAAAAAGAAATTCTAGCTAATTCTTATTTATCTTATATCTTTGAGCTTTATGGCATAACTTTGCGGTTTACTTTGAAACGTAAGTTTGCAGTGATACCTTTGAAGATTTTATGACCATTTTTACTTTTTGGTAGTTATTAAAAAATATAAGTTAATCTTTCTCCGATATTGTATAAACATGGTTGAATATAAATGTAATATTAATATAGTTTCTAAAACATAGATGAGGTTACTAATAAACAAAAATAAATAATTTTCTTCTTGTTCCGATTTTTGACACTTGGCGACAGCCTTCTTCGTTAACATTGTGAAGGGTTATAAATTTTAAGGTGTAGAACTGGCTTACAAAAATTAAAATTAAGACAGATTGGACTATAGTTTTATGTATTTACATTGATTTGGTGTCAGTCTAATGTATGTCAATAATTCATAACAAATCCACCACGCATTGAGAAAATGTCCGTTTCTTTACCATATAAAGTTAACTAACTATACATTTCAGTTTATGTTAGCCATTTTACGACAATATTTCAATACCACCGCTATGTCATAAACTGAAAATGAGTTTGTTATTTGTATAGACAACTGACATATCAATATAACGTTCCCCGTAATTATAAGTGTTTTCGTGTAAATATTTGATTCTGCTTTGTTTGTTTGATCTCAGTGTGTAGCTTTTCGCTATCTGTGCTCTGTCCACCACGAGAAATCGAACCCCGGACTTAAATGCTGTTAACCTGGCTCGGGCTAGTGGTCAGGGCGCTCGACTCACCATATGAGGATCACGAGTTAGAATTCCCCATCACAGAACATGTTGTGCCCCCAGTGGCACAGTGGTATGTCTGCGGACTTATGCCGCTAAAAAAAATCAGGTTTCGACACCCGTGGTGGGCAGAGCAGAAATAGCACTTTGTGTTGCTTTGTACTTGATGCTGAACAATCGAATATGTTTGTCCCATGTGGTTGCTGAATGGGTCTAAGAAATTCGTAGCATACAGATAATCTGGTCAATCCCAAATAATAGTAACAGAATCTTCGAGAAAATTGTGACGGTGAAATATCGGATATGTTGATAAAACGTTTTCTGGAATTCTTTTTCATACCTGTCAATAATAATAACTATATGATAATGCAAGTTCTAATAATAGTACATTATGAATCAAATAGATATAAACATATCAAGTGAAGTGTACGTTAATATTAACGAAATCAGTGTTATAAAATACTCATTAAATCAATCGACGCTAACTAAAATATAATTAAATGTATTTTGTTTTGTGGGTTCGACTCAATGATACTAAGAGCCAATCAGAGGCCTCCTATGTTTCAGGCATAGCCGAACGTAATTTTGAATTGCGTACCAGTGACAGCTGAACAGTCGACAACGTCCCTCGGATGAAATGACTATTTATAATCAAATATCTGGATTGACTGTCATATTTTTAACACACTAAGAACTGAAAGTGCGAAGTGTGTTTGTTATTACCACGTTTCGAACTCGAGACCCTCAGATATGCAAACCATAATACCAAGTATGGCCTCATACTCGATGGGCCATTTGCACTGTGCACATCGTGAGGATTTAACTCTAAATCATAACCAAATAACAAAATAACATATGTGCCTAGAGGAACAACAACTACACATTAATAGCAACTTAGATGAAACACAAAACCTAACTATTAACCGAAAGGAAAATATCATATTGTCGTTTCACAACTTGACAAAAATGAATTGTAAATGGTAAAATAAAATAACACAGGAAGATTCAGGAAGAAAATTTAAACATAATAATAAAACGCTATGAAGCAAGAACGTGCGGAGAACAAATTAGGGTTAAATACGGACAGAAATCTGAAGTGTCAGTGACGAAAACAGAGGAAGAAACATTACACGAAAACAAAATTGTTCATTAGGAGTAAATAGATAAAGAAATGATTGGTACGCCATTGTTTGTGCTGTTTTTTGCGTTTGCGCAAGAAACGATCAATCAGAATTGACTTTAAAACAATTTAACTTGTGTGTGTGTTTATGGGAAAGCTCGTGAAAGATTCACCTTTATTGCTATTAACAACGTTTTATCTTAGTTTACAGTTCTTTACTGTTTTATAATTTGTATCGCCTTATTAACAGGTTGTCGCAGAGTTCATAAATTCAAATAAAAAGATCCAGAAATACTTCAAATATGAAACTAATTTTTGGGTCCAGTAATCGAAGTTCGGTTATATCACGCAACTTCTGTTACACAGAGAGTTTATTATCTTTATAATGACTGCGTAAACTTTAGATGATTCTCCTCCAACTCCATATCTTGTATTAATGAACGTCGTATAATTGTGAATTTTTAGCCTGGTGGTTAAGACACTTGACTCGCAATTTATAGGTTGCTAATTCGAGTCCCGTCTCCGAACATACTAGCTCTTTTAGCAGTGGGAGCATTATAATGTTTCATTCAATCCCATTAGTTGTTGATAAAAGATTACTCCAACATTTGGCGTGGGTGGTGTTGACTGGCGAACTTGGATCATCATCCCCCGGAAAAAGGATGTTTTGATAGTTCGTGAAAATTAATATAAGCCCTGTCTTATTTTCGGAGAAACACGGTATTCCCCTTTTGAGAACAGTGGATCCGATCTAGGACCTCTATAACTTATTAAGCCCGCAACTCAAAACGTCGGTAGTTTATGCCAGTTATTTTTTTTTTAATTTTGCGCAAAACAACTCAAGGGCTATCTGCGCTAGCCGTCCCTAATTTAGCAGTGTAAGACTAGAGGGAAGGCAGCTAGTCATCACCACCCACCGCCAACTCTTGGGCTAATCTTTTACCAACGAATAGTGGGACTGACCGTAACATTACAACGCCCCCACGGCTGAACGGGCGAGCATGTTTGGTCAACGGGGATATGAACTCGCGACCCTCGGATTACGAGTTGAACGCCTTAATTCACCTGGCCATGCCGAGCCTCCGGTTATTTCAGGTTCTAAAATAATAAGTTGATAAAAATAATGTCAGATCTCTCTCTTGCCTCCCGCAACTCAACCAAGACGTATTTTGTTCATTACTAGAATTTGTCAGTTGGGCTGGACGATAAAGAGCCGAAAGACACTCTGAGATGTTGTTTATACATGTATTATAATATTTTAACAGTTTCGGTTTATATGTCGAAAGCTAATGAAGTATTACCAACTAATATGCAGTGCCATAGCCAAAATTTCAGTTCGGGGGCCATATGTCTAGAAGAATTCTACCCCCAAAATAAAAATCAATAACAAGTGTTGCTACTTCCAGCACACCATTTAATTTATAGTTAATATTTTCAGTGTTTTCCCTTTCTGGTAAAATAAACTCTAAATTTTTATCAGTTTTGATGCAATGTCCAACTACAAAAATTTATTGTTTCTTATTTTATAGCCCAAGTGGCGAGTTTTGGTGTTCGCTTAAGAGTGTGAATCTATAGTTTTGTAATGAAGTGACTGGGCGAGTCTGCAACATTGCTAACTACTGAATGTTTGTGTCTAGAAGAAACAGAAGCTGGTTAGTAGAAACTCGCGATGAAAGTTCAGCAGTAGGAACTTGTCAAGAAATAACTAACGGGTACTAAGAACTTGTCAAAAAGAAAGGGAAGATTGGTACTATGAATGTGTTATGCTGTCTTAGCAGTTAGTTTAAATACTGAAACCTGGTAAAATATTGAAAAACCAATAGGCCTAACAATTGTTTCGAAACTAGTCAACTGCAAATATTTATTTTAAACATTTCTTTAAATTTCTCTATTTCGGCTCGAAATCAGATGTATGTTAAAAATAACATTTCATATTAATGTTGTCTCCTACAAGTCAATGCCCACTTTTTGAGTCACAAAGGACGAATTGAAATACACGTGAAAACGGAACATCTGCTGGAAACTTATTTTTAAAGCAATCTTTATGTCTTTTAGGTTTCCAATATTTCGTCGGCTTTCTGCATTTAAATCATAACTTTTAAAGCTGTTTAATGTACATATACATATAAAGTTTCATATAATCTTTTGTTTTTATCGTCCTGCACAACCCATGAGTTGTGATAATCAACAAAATGCTTATCAGGAAGTCACTTGTAGAAAAAAAAAAGAGAAAATATTAAATGCTATTTTTCTACGCCTCTCATTCCCAGCTGTATTGTACAATGTAAGAGAAAGTGGAAAGTGGACACTGAAGTTATTTGTTATTGTTGTTTTTAATGAAGCAAAATAATTTTCACTCTTTTTTTCTATCAGACTTTTAGAATCCGTTGCGATTAAGCTACAATAATGTTTGTTTGTTTGAATTTCGCGCAAAGCTACTTTAGGGTTATCTGCGGTAGCCATCACTTAGTTAGCAGTGCAAGACTAGAGGGAAGGCAGCTAGTCATCACCACCCACAGCCGACTCTTGGGCTATTCTTTTACCGACGAATAGTGGGATTAACCTTAACATCACAACGCCTCCACGGCTGAAATTGCGAGTATGTTCGGTGCATTAACAATAGGAAACTTGAACAGAAGGTATACAAATTACATCTACTATACTATGGTGATCATGTAACTGACAATTTATGGCGCGATTGTGTATAATTCCAATTTAACCAGTACTGAATTACCATGACCCGAATTTGAATAACATAACTTTTAGTTTTGGACAGATCAAATGTTCTACATTTCGACTTGGGTAACCAGCAATATGAATAAAATGTTCAAAACATATGTTTAACAAAAATATATATTAAGCATTAATTTATAGAAAACTTTGGTGGAAATATATTTCTTCATCTGTGAAAAATTACCTTATTCCATCTGTCCACTCAGCGGTTCCAATGAACTCGAAAATGAGATATCAAGTTTTCGAAAATAAAGAAAATACGACTTGAAAAAATATTGACGTTAAACATATTATTAAACCACATTAATTATAAGAAGTAAAACTAAGTGAAATAATTAAATTACAGTTTATTCTAGTCACGTATAAGTTATACGTAAACTTATTTTAATAGATCTAAGTGATTCGTAATGACGAGAAACCCACTTGAAGTTTTTGTTTTGTTTTTTGTTTTCATTTCGCGCAAAGCTACACGAGAGCTATTTGCACTAGTCGTCCCTAATTTAGCAGTGTAAGACCAGAGGGAAGACAACTTCTCATCACCACCCAGCGCCAAATTTTGGTCCACTCTTTTACCAACCAATAGTGGGATTGACCGTCACATTAATAACGCTCCCATAGCTGAAAGGGTGAGCATATTTTGTGTGACGGGAATTTGAACCAGCGACCCATGAGTTACAAGTACAATGTCTTTACCACATGGCCATACTGGGCTTCCAGTTGAAGTAAAAGTATTAATACCCATACCAGCCGTCCTGAGATACAGATCTGAGTTATTTTTACAGTTTCTTAAAATGTTTTAATGTAATTGTTTTACTTTCGTTAATAATGGCTAAAAATTAGTTCTCAACGAACTATTTTTAGTAAGAAATTTATAAAACACAAATTCGAATTTTCTTTTCAAACATTATTGTGTATTTATCAATAATGTTAGTATTTGTTTTTCGACAAATTTTACTGAAGTTTGTACGTAAATGTTCTGTCACGCAACGTTATATGAAAAGCATGTATGGTTATCATATTTCTTAGGTTGCTTATATGGTTGTAGAAGAATTGAATTAACACATGGTGTATTAGTTAGTTTATTTTATTTTTGAAATTCCCCTCAACAACAATACTTCACATAAAAGGCTACTCTTTCAGCAGTACTTGAAAAACCATATTTTACACCAGTGCCATCTCGTGTTAAAATGAGCAATACCAAAATGTAAAGTTTTGTTTTCTTAAAATCCTGCAGTAATTTCCTTGTGATTTGATAAACATGATGAACAGTCATCCAACTTGCATGCATAGATCATTTTGTATTTATAACGAGAGAACCCATTATATTAATGTCGTTGAAAACAAAGTGACAGAGATCTGATAAAAGTATTATAATATTTAAATTTAATCAATTGCAATCAGTCATTAATAATGCGCGCGTTTTCTTACAACAAAGCCACATCGGGCTATCTGCTGTGCCTACCGAGGGGAATCGAGCCCCTGATTTTAGCGTTGTAACTTTGAAGATTTATCGCTGTTCCAACGGGGAACCAAAAGTAATGTAACAGTTTTAACACATTTTAAATGTTCTCTTAAATATGACACAGAGACAAAAAGCAAAATACAGAAAATATACAAGAATTAGATCATCGTTTGTCTGCATGCCAAGAATACAGGGAGCAAAGAAGCAGAGTAACTTTCATGAATGTTTTACTCTCACACAGCAAGGTTACACCATCTTTCAAGGACTTTTAACCATGCGTACAAAACGTTTTAATGTTGTGCTGTGTTTTTTTGTTTTTTTAGATTTTTGTTCTAAACGTCATATGTACTCACGCAGGGAGGAAATATTAACATATTTTACTTTGCCACTCACCAAAAGGTCACCTAAGAATGGTACCTTGTTTTACACTGGTATTTATTTTGCCTTCGCTCATGAAACGCCAATAAAAAGAAAGGACAAATATTAGCAGAAAAGAAGGATTTTGTTTGTTGGAAGTTAAACACAAAGCTACGTAATGGTTTATCTGTGCTCTTCCCACAACGGGTATCAAACCTTGGTTTTTACCATTGGAAGTCTGGAGACATATCGCTTAACAAGCCTGCAGACTTACAGCTGAGCGACTGTAGGACACCGTGAAAGTAAGAATAGTAACTGAAGAGGGCTTTCGTTAATGTGGATTTATTGATTTATAGTTTGATTCACAGTGTTCGATAACGCATGGGAAAATTAACATATAATAGGCAGACTGAAATAAAACAAGGTATCATTATTAAAGTTATGCTTAACGTTATTAACTTCCTCGAAATATCTCTTATTATTTCGTTTCGAAATAACAAAACTTATTTTATCCTTCAAATACATAGAAATGAAAGACTGCAACTTTTATTGACCAGAAACTAGATCTGTTCGACTACAAGTTATCAATCGTCGAGATATAAAAGTATGATACATATACTTAAGAATCTTTCAATTAAACTGAGAGTGTACTTAAGACTACAGTGTTCCCAATCTTAACTAATATATATACACTTTGTATTTGGCTTCATTCTTATTTTTGTCTGATTTGCCCCCCGCTAGTACAGCGGTATGTCTCAGGATTTACAACGCTAAAATCAGTGGTTCGATTCCCCTCGGTGGGCTGAGCAGATAGCCCTTTGTGGCTTTGCTATACGAAACACTCACACACACACACACACATTGTCTGATTTAATTGAGTTTTTGCAAACTCTCTTTCTCTGACAAAAGTTCAACTCAAAAGCTAAAAGAAAGGCCACCGATATTCAGTCTTTCCACTCAATACTACAATGAATGGAACGTGACCAATTAACGTACGTTTCGGCAACACGTTTTATACGTGTTGAAAAAAATATACAACGTAATTAATATAATCATGCACACATGCAATAAAAAGTTTTAAAAATACTGATTCTGTCGCAATTTTCAATTTCCCAAACCTTGTAAAACTTGAAAACACTGGAAAACTAATGGAATCACCAGCAATATTTCTTAAATTTTTGAAGGTGGTGAAGGTTTTGCATGAATTGCATATGCATATATAATTAGTTTGTTATAACATAAAAACAAGCCGAAACAAAAATACGTTATAAAAATTAATGAACAATACCGCTGCACGAATTAAAAGATCCCAGGTTACAAGCTATAATGTGGGATATAAAATATACCCAAGGTTTTGAAGGTGACTGTAGAAATATTACCCACATTGTGATGGGGATACACCGTCCATCAAGCTCAACCTCCATTCGCCAGTGTCATATAAAGAAACAAAATAAAGGAGTAGCAATTAATATAGAAATTAGGAGAGCGAAATAGGGTGCTCATGTCCACAACGTTCCACATTTATATCACCCCTAACTACCTGCAGACATTCGTGGGAGGGTGTTTGTTCTCTATAGTAAAGAAAGAAATAAGAAAAATAAATATAAGAAATTACCATTCGGGGGTAAATTAAAACATACCTCTTAAAGTTAGCATTTCATCCCCCATTGGAGGCCTGGCATGGCTTAGCGCGTTAAGGTGTGAGCTTTGTAATCTGAGGGTCGTGGGTTCGCGCCCGAGTCGCGCCAAATATGCTCGCCCTCCCAGCTATGGGGGCGTATAATATGACGGTCAATCCCACTTTTCGTTGGTAAAACGGTAGCCCAAGAGTTGGCGGTGGGTGGTGATGACTATCTGCCTTTCCTCTAGTCTTAGACTGCTAAATTAGGGACGGCTAGCACAGATAGCCCTCGAGTAGCTTTGTGCGAAATTTCAAAACAAACAAAACATCCCCCATTGGGGTAGAAAAACAATAATTAATAGTACAATGGCAAATAGAGGTTAAAAATAATAGACAGTGTATCCATCGCAACGTGGGTCCTTTTCTTCAGTCACCTCCAAAACCTAGGGTACATTTTATATCCTACATTAAGCTTGTACCCTGGGATATTTTCAATTAGTGCAGTGTTTTTGTTTACTATTTTTGTTTCGGTTTGTTTTTAAATTATAACAAATTAATATAATTAGGCAGAGGGTTGAATTTGCTACTTTTGATTTTTGTTTACTTAACTTTATCAGCATTAATTTTCTCAAAACAAATATACATACACTGCTAGCCAAAATTTTAAGGCCAATGAACATAAAGAAAAAATATGCATTTTGCGTTATTGGACTCAATCACTTATTTAAGTACAGCTTCGAAAGATGCAAATAAGAAAAGGAAAAATAATTTAAAAAACTTGTTTAGTATTTAATAGGGAAATTGTGAACACTAAGAAATTAGCCTAAATATTAGCTGGTCAAAAGTTTAAGACCATACCGAAACGAAACGTTAATCAGTAAACATGTAATGAAATTAAGTCATTTGTGTTCAAGCATTAGCTTTGTCAACATTTCCCACTAACATCTCCTGTGTTACATTGGGTAAAAACATGGCAAAGGCTAAAAAAGTTGACAGAGTTTGAACTTGGCAAAATTGTCGAGCTACAAAAGTAAGGTTTCTCCTCTCAACTTGCTATCGCTGGTAAGATTAGGCGTAGTAAAACTGCTGTTGCGAATTTCAAGTGGTCGGCCCAAGAAAATTTTGTCGGCGTTGAACAGGAGGATTCGGCAGGTTGTCCAGCAAGACACCAGTCGATTGTCGAACCAGACTGAGGCCCTTACGGACGCAGAATGCAGTTCAAAAACAACAAGACGGCTTCTACGAAAAAAAGGCTTTGAAAACCGTAAACGTCTTCAAAGGCCACGCCTCCTTCTACACCACGAAACTGCTCGCTTAAACTTTGATGAAAAGCACCAAACATGGAATGTAGAAAAATGGACAAAGGTTTTGTTCTCTGGTGAAAAAAAATTAACCTGGATGGTCCAGATGGCTTCCAACGTTACTGGCACGATAAGAATATCCAACCGGAGATATTTTGTACACGACACAGTGGTTTGTTTGTTTTTTGAATTTCGCATAAAGCTACTCGAGGGCTATCTATGCTAGCCGTCCCTAATTTAGTAGTGTAAAACTAGAGGGAAGCCAGTTAGCCATCACCACCCACCGCTAACTTTTGGGCTACTCTTTTACCAACGAATAGTGGGATTGACCGTAACATTATAACGCCCCAATGGTTGAAAGGGCGAGCATGTTTGGAGCGACGGGGATGCCGACATAGTGGAGGAGGTTCCATTATGATCTGGGATGCTTTCTCTTTCTATGGAACAATGAAGCTTCAGGTTATACAAGGGCATCAAACAGCAGCTGGTTACATTGGCATGTTGGAGAGAGCATCCTTATTGACTGAAGGCCCTCACTTGTGTGGAAATGACTGGATCTTTCAGTAGGACAACGCTGCAATCCACAATGCCCACAGGACAAAGAACTTTTTCATGGCGAATAACGTGATTTTTTGGACCATCCAGCGTGTTCGCCCGAATTGAACTCCATTGAAAATGTTTGGGGTGGATGGCAAGGAAAGTCTATAGAAATGGACGTCATTTCCAAACAATACACGATCTTCGTGAAGCCATCTTCACCACTTGGAATAACATTCCAGCTAGCCTTCTGCAAACACTTATATCGACCATGCCAAAGCGAATGTTCGAAGTTATTCGCAATGACGGCCGTGCAACTCACTACTGAGACCTCTTGTTGGGCATTTCCTACCCTGTTTAGGGTTTCTTTTTGGTATGGTCTTAAACTTTTGACCAACTAGTATTTAGGCTAATTTCATAATATTCATATTTTCCCAATTAAACGCTGAAAAGTTTATTTTTATTTACCCTTTTTTTATTTTCATATTTCGCAGCTCTACTCAAATACATGGTTGAGTCTAACAACACAAAATGCTTATTTTTTCTGTATATGTTCATTGGCCTTAAGATTTGGCCAGTGGTATATATAGTTGTTGAGGAGAGAAAACCACTATATACTGGAAATAGAAGTCAAGAAATACAGCCTGTGAGTGGATTGTTTGTTTAACATCATTACAACGTTTCGAAAACTCGCGTTGTCATCATTATATAACTGTTGTCTGTAATTAGCTGTATCTGTGGGGTTTTATTTGATACACATCGGTGATTCAAATCCTTATTGTTGTAACAGTGAAGCCATACGCAATATGAGTTGTTTTCAAACAACCATACTTATTTAATATTGGCATCGATCAAGTTAATTAAAATCCGATAACCATCTTTATTTAATGTCACAGAGAAAGAAGTTAGTTTAAAATACTTTAACAAAAATGACTTCACAACACAATGATATATTGCATCCAGGTTTTTTGGAGTTAGCTCCCAATTTCTTTAGATATTAAACAATATCCATTACGCAATTAAAACTAAAAGTGAACGTCTTTATGATATCAATATATTGTTTTTATGTAATTAGACATTCAACGATCCGCTTCACAACTTCTCCAGAAGCTTTCACTAAAACAAAACTAAAACTGACATTTCAAAAATGTTTCGAAGGAGTTTTTTTTGTTTTTGAATTTCGCGCAAAGCTTCACGAGGGTTAACTGCGCTAGCCGTCCCTAACTAACAGTGTAAGACTAGAGAGAAGGCAGCTAGTCATCACCACCCACCGCCAACTCTTGGGCTACTCTTTTACCAACGAGTAGTGGGATTGGCCGCACATTATAATGCCCTCACGGCTGGAAGGGCGAGCATATTTGGTGCGACAAGTATTCAAACCCGCGACCCTCAAATTACGAGTCGCACCTGGCCATGCGGGCCTCCTTTTTGTACATTTCAAGATGAAATTTTCATTCGTTTTTAGGGTACTATCAGTTACAAAATAACAAAACTGCAAAACAAAATACGAATGAACTCAAAAAGACTCGAACTTTTTCGAATGAAATGTATTTGAAATGTTGTTTTCGATACTTAAGTTTTAACTCATCTGGCCATGCCGGGCCTTTTTTTTTTCGAGGGGGGAATGCCCAATTAAATAACAACATATTTGTGCTATAAGGTCGTAGGTTTCTAGTATTAATACGCTTTTACATACCAATATGCATTATTTAGAAACTAAATAATATTCACTTTGTAAATTGTAGATGATAGCCATTGTTTCTTTCATAAAGTGTGCTGTGTTAAGCGGATTATAGATTAGTATTGTTATTTTAACGGGGGTTGTTGTGATCTGAGTGTCTTAAAGTTTGTTAGATTTCATTTTATTATTACCATACTTCAGACTAAAACTTCCCTATTTCAAGAAGCACCATATTGTTATTTTAATTAATAACCAGAAGTTACAATAAAAATAATAAGTCTTCAAAACGACACAAGTATGAATAACACAGAAAACGCTTTAACATCTGAAGAAGAAAGACGCTGGTAACACCTCCATAAAGATTTGTTATTATAAGCGAATCTAAATTATGGTGGATAATATCTGATAACGATAATTGTTCGATTGACTATGTTAGGCTAGTCTCTTAAAAAAACACAAAAAAACGGGTACATTCAATTAGCATAAGATACTAGAACATCACATAGATAATTATCGTTAGATGGGGGTTTCGTAATCTAATAACACTGATGGGATAAAAAAAATATTTATACCATGAATGAAATTTGCAGTTCATAAGAAGAAAAAAATCATTAACTGATATACAGTTTAGTGCGCAAACTGAGTGCCATAACAAATGTATCGCCGATTTACGATGTCCTAAAGACGAGAAGTGTGCTCGAGCAAAAGCCACAATTTTCAGTAACTCTAACATTGAAATAGCGAGCTTTTCGTTATTAGGGTTAAGTGTAAAAATAACACTATTCCAATATATATATTTACGAGAACTTATGAAAAACTATTATTCTTCCTTCTATATCTTTGTGTCAAAAAGTGGTTGCTGTATATGTCACTAGAGCAGGATTGATAGACCCAATGGAAGACACACACAAAAAGTGCTTCCTCAATAGTTAATAAAACGGATGCCTTTTTGAATGTTAAAAGTATCATATGGCCACGTCATTGTCTCTTATATTCCAGCGTACAAGACGTTCATTTAAATATTATTTAAGAATTTTATCGTCCATTGCATCTTTCACACAAACGTTTCATTATATTCGTAACATCCGCCAGCACACCGAGTCGTACTTAATTTTATATTTGATGTTCAGAACCCTGTATATAAAAGTAATAAAATCCTCGCAAGTATAAAGTTTTAAGCTGTCTTATTTTTCCGGCTTCTTGTACAAATTAATGATTCTATTTTTCTTCTCATGCAGTTCAGAAAGAAAAAGCTATTCATTACTGATACTGAGGTTTTGGATACTCAATCTGAACAGAAACCAGAAGAGTTGAACTAACAACCACAGGCTCTCAACTTACCCCAACAACAACAACCTTGTCACGAAATCGACCATAAAAGGCAAGCTACATCATGAAATTTCCATCCTTCAAGAATACTAACTATGAATGCTGTAAAACAACGATAAGATTTCGATTTGTTTCACGGATGTCTAAATACGTTCCAGCTGGATCGCTGTACTTCATCTTAAAAGGTGTGACAGGCTCAGACAATTTATACTGTTGCTGAAGCAACTGCTGTTTCTATAAAAAAAAAAAATGTACCAGTAATTCGAAGCTTGTCTTTTACAATAATTACAATAACTGTTATTCTTACAAAGCGAGTATTCCATTCGAGTGTTAACTAGAAAAACGTACTTTTATTTAAAGTTAAACACAAAGCTATACAATCTGTGTTGAGCACACCACGGGTATCGAAACTCGGGTTATAGCTATGCAAATACGCATACCTAAAACCGTATTTTATTACTGTAGAATATTATCGATTGACATATACAGATATTACTATGTAAAAGTGTTAGAACGAGAAAATTTTGTCATTCTTTCCAATTTACCAGGCTAATTCTTTCATGCCATTACGGAACATAAATTTCAATCCTATGATAATGTTTCACTGATCCTTGTTGACAACTGAACAAGCCAGAGTGAGAACACTTATCATTCTTTAGAATTCCCAAACTTAACAAGGACAAGTAATAATGGTTCTGCTTTAATGAACGAACTGATGAAATATAACGTCTGAAATAACAGTTATGTTACCCCATACAGCGTATTAACTATATAGATAGAAGCTAATTGAGGAGCAAGCACATGATACTAGTATATACCAGAAAAAATCAATAACACTCCACAAATAATCCTTGATAAAAACAGTATTTAACACTATATATTAAGCTTTGTTGTCATGCCAAAACACGTAGAGAACCACCAGTATCGCAAGGAGTTTGTTTAAAAGCTTTACGCGAATTTGGTTGAACTCTCGAACACACTATGTCTGCGGATTTGAAAATCCCCCCAAACACTGTGAATCACATCCTAGATCGTAACACTAAAACAAGTAAATTTGAAAATAGGAATGAAAAAGGCAGAATACAAACTTACTGATACTGTTGTTAAGCATCTTCGTTTCCGCAGCCTTTCAGGATAGAAGGAAGATTGCCACTGATCTCAAGCACGAGATAAACTACCGTGTACCAAATAACAGAAGTGTGCAGATTTACAGCATCAAGAGCACTCAACAATAACGGAATATTTGGTTGTGTTTAAAAAAAACATACTTCGGTATACAAATATTGGCACTAGACTGAAATTCAGTAAAACGTGCAAAAACTGGATTCTTGATGACGAGTACAAGTTTGAAATATTTGGTTCAAATTGCAGATTGCACGTCCGACGGAAGAAAAGTGAAAAATACTTAACGTAATGCATTGCACCTATCAACGATTTTATCGACGTTAAACATGTGAAATGCTTTGTAATTTTCAGCAAATACTATTAATTATAATCCACATGTTGATTATCCTCAAAAAGTGTTAAAGTGTGACAATACGCAAGAGGATAAAATGAATAGCTTTTCATATAATTGTTTGTTTGTTCTTGAATTTCGCACAAAGCTACTCGAGGGCTATCTGTGCCAGCCGTCCTCAATTTAATAGTGTAAGACGAAAAAAAAGGGCGCTAGTAACTACTACCCACCGCAAACTCTTGGTCTACTCTTTTATTAATGAATAGTGGAATTAACCGTCACTTATAACGCCCCATGGCTGAAAGAGCGAGCATGTTTGGTGTGAGGAGGATTCGAACCCGCGACCTTCAGATTACGAGTAGAGTGCTTTAACCACTTGGCCATGTCGAGCCTTAGTACTATATACTAGCGAATGTAACCAGCTTCGCTCGGATTATTAGGTTGATATAATCTAGATGACCACATCTGCATTTGTATGATGAAACTACTGTGGTAGAGAAGAACAGTAACAAATATTTTAAACATTATTTCCAAGAAACATTAAACCACTTTTATTCTCTCTGATTTTTCGCAAGCTTGCCTCATTGGAAAGATGCGCACATAAGTAATACTACCCAGAAGCACAGTTTCAGAGTTCACTTAGCATCTTGTAATATAATAGTTTCACGTTAGTTTGCCTCACGTGTACACCTCCACGGTCCACTTAGCATGGGTGCGAAATTTCAGGTTTATAGGTTATTTTTCTTGAAGTTATAATGGTCTCTCACACATAGATAGACACGCCCTTTTATTATAATATACATTGAAATATTGAGTGATTTGATATTATCCTTGATTTTGGATCGTAGAAAGGTCATATTTATAAAATATAGTAACACTGTGCAATTAATTTAGCTGCATATATTTCAAATTAGTTTTGGATCGTAGAAAGGTCGTCTTTTTAATTTATTTGAGTAATATACTATCTGCACACGAATAAAATATAAATTTGTAAATAATCTGTATATGGTTTGTTTTGAATTTCGCGCAAAGCTACTCGAGGGCTATCTGCGGTAGCCGTCCCTAAGTTAGCAGTGTAAGACTAGAGGAAAGGCAGCTTGTCATCGCTACCCACTGCCAACTGTTGGGCTGTTCTTTTGCCAACGAATAGTGGGATTGATCGTCACATTATAATGTCCCTACAGTTGAAAGGGCGAGCATGTTTGGTGTGACGGGGATTCGATCCCGCGACCCTCGGATTACGAGTCGAACGCCTTAATCACCTGGCCATGCCGGGCCCAATCTTTATATTGTGGAGAGAGTTTACAGTAATAACTCTGCCAAACATATTTTATCAATCGTGATATTTTAAATACGGTTTATGATCAAGTTAAAAAACATTCCATTACATACACAAAGAAGCTATGTCCAAAAAACTATCTGAAAATTACAATATTGAGAAGCATGATAACGTTGATTAGTTATAGTACTTATGTGTTAGAATTATTTGTAAACATTAATTGCTTTTAATAAGCTGTTTTTGCTAAATAACTTTACATCATTTATAAAATGCTTTTATAAAGCTCATATTACAATATTTTAATTTGAAATAATAGTTTACCTAAATTATAACATTGATTTAAATTATTAAAATCCATGCAAAGATGTACCAAAGTTACTATAGGATAAAGTATGTGTGTGTGTGTTTTGTGTGTTTTGGAATTTCGCACAAAGCTACTCGAGGGCTATCTGTGCTAGCCGTCCCTAATTTTGCAGTGTAAGACTAGAGGGAAGGCAGCTAGTCATCACCACCCACCGCCAACTCTTGGGCTACTCTTTTACCAACGAATAGTGGGATTGACCGTCACATTATACACCCCCACGGCTGGGAGGGCGAGCATGTTTAGCGCGACTCGGGCGCGAACCTGCGACCCTCGGATTACGAGTGCACGCTTTAACGCGCTCGGCCATGCCAGGCCTAGGATAAAGTAAATTCAAATAATTATATTTATAATTATATTACACTGATATACACAAAACTGTTCTGCTTAAATAAAATTGTACTCAAATAAATAGTTCTGGAATATGTTAAATGAAAGCACTGTAGTTGACAGAATATGAATGTTCATGCAATACAATGGATTAATGTTGTTATTTATCTAACCTGGTCCATACAGTGGATTAATGTTGTTATTTATCTAACCTGGTCCGTACAATGGATTAATGTTGTTATTTATCTAACCTGGTCCGTACAATGGATTAATGTTGTTATTTATCTAACCTTGTCATTGAAGTTCCAAAGAAAAGCATACTATTAGAATGGAAGAAAGAAAACAGAATATGGTACATATTTAAAAAATATAATAAATTCATAATAATAACAGCACTTTGAACACTTTTAACCATAGTTTCAAACAGAGTATTATAGATTAAAACATTATTTTTTTTTATAATATAGAAAATGCAGTTTTAAAATTATTTTACCCACAGTTATCTTTAATAGTTGATAGCATATGATAGACTGTTACTATTATTCTTCTTAACAACAAAGAAACATTGTATGGTAAAAACATACCTCATATACCTTACATGTAGACTACAAATGGATTAAAAAACTTTAAAACTACGAGTTGATGTCAGTGCAATCGAATATCAGAAACAAATCAGGTGTTACACAGACTTTTGTTCATCCTTAAGATTAAACAATCTTAATATTAATTGTAACATTAATGGCTGTCTGTGCTGTGCCCACTACAGGTATCAAGAACTAGTTTTTAAGTTACAGGTCTTCAGGCTTCCCAATGAGAGCCAGCAAAGACCTAAGAAAACAGTACCAGATCACACAAGAAAAAAACCCAATAGAATTTGACGTTTGTTACCTGAATTCCGATAGGCAAGTGAAATAGCACAGGGTAAGTTAGATTACTAATCATGCTGTAACTTTTAAAAATGACAAGAAATAGAATTCTTACTCTCAAAGATCCCAGTTTGTGAACCCCTTAGAGTGCATATTAGGTTACCATAATGGATTATCAGTTCCATTGACTATAAAATAAAAAAATCAATTTTTTGTGTGGTGGCCAAATCTTGAGTTATTAGTAATGCTTCTTAATCTTCACTTTAAGGTAAAAAAAAAAGAAAGAAATCTCTTAAATATTGCTAAATGTTAATGTGTTTTGCTTTGAAAGCAAAATAAAAAAATTAAGTTTTAACTATAGGGTTCCAACGTGGATAAGTTTAGCATGTAGGCTTCTAGTATAGCAAGTTATTTAATTACTCATTTTTATTATTATTTTTTTTATCAGTCATTAAACATTCTTCAAAGAGTCCAGATGACAAAAAGTTGGTCTTGGAACACCAAATCACATGGGAGAACTAAAGAGTGGCCATTGTCTCGAGACAGCATTATTCAAGTTTGTTTAACACAATCTTCTCATATCTAAATTGGGAACTAAAACAGTACTAGTAACAAGATTTAATGATATACTTTTGATATACCGAAGTGTAAAAAGTGGATGACAACATTTTAATCAAGCTTTTTTTTTCTTCCTCTTACTTTGAGATATTAGTTGGGATCTTTGTGTTGAAATAATATTCATATCCATGGCAAAAATTGAGATATATCACAAAACATGATCAGTAGTTCCACATACGAGGGTTATAGCCATAATAATTATTCCTATTATTCAGTTAAGGGTTGCCTAATTGGGGGCCGGTGCTACTGATTATTCCTCCTCCTTCTGGTCAGCAGCTTGAAATTAGAGATGGCTATACTTCAATAATGAGATTTCTGACCTAGTTTTTTAACCAGAGTTGAAGAATTTTCAAGTTTAAAATACCCAATACTTTTCAGATATTATTATTATTATATTGTTACATATATTTTATGAGTAAAATCATTATGCTGAAAATAAATTGAAGCTTTACTTATCATTTGTCATTGATTGCTAATTTCCATGCATTTTCTGGCAATTAGTGTCAGATGTTCTGATCAACTTCAAATACTTACAAGAATCAGCTGAAAACTTAAGAGTTGTAATAGATTTCTTTATCACTGCAATAACCACTTAATGTAAGGTCAATAGTGATTCAGCCTGATAGGGAAGCCTTCTAGCTACGGTTTTTTTTCCAGAATTTTGCCACTGTTGCTTTGTGTAAGATGATGATTTGATGGCCTTCAAGGTAAGTGATCCTTTAAATAATTTAAGTAAGGATAGAGTAAATCAAACAACTGTCCACATTTGGATGCTACATGTTGTCTAGTTGCATTGAAACTCAAACAGTACAACTTAAACACGTTAGCTTCTTATAAATGGAGATTCTTACACCATACAGACCAAAAGATTCACCTTTTGGCTATGCCTATGGCTCTTTAAATCTCATTCAAGCTACAAATGGCTTCAATATTTATGTGTAATTGGAGCTTGAATAGGGACTGCCTTATCTTAATTTCTTTTAAGAGCACGTCACTGTCCTAAAATTGGTTAATGAAGGCTCTGTCTTGGTCTTTATTTTCATGGGTACTGTCATTATTGTAAGTGACTGTCATCACCATTTTCTTGGTTTCTTTGCAAGCTTAAGCTTGTAGAAGTAACAGAATGAGATCCTTGCTACATTTTGTATCTTGTGCTTTGGAAACTGCCTGAAGAAAGCACAATTTACTCCTAAAACTCCTTGTCTCCTGTGTCCAAGATGAGCCATGCCTTGCTACATAAAATCAGCCAGGGTTTTCCTGCATGCTTTCCAGGTTTTATCAGTATTGTTGTTTTACAAATATATGATGTTCCTTTTACAGAGAGAAAGAAGATTTTAAAGAGTACAAGAGTTTCTACAAGGCTTGGTACCCTTTTATGGATTTCTAGATTGTTCAATCAGATAGCCAGTAGCACTGCTTAAGTAAGGATGGCTTGGGTTCTTCAAGGAAATGGTATGTCATCAGAACTTTTACAATACTAAACAGTGTTTCCTTTTATAAGAATATCTATGTAATGACTGACTCACAAGTTCTTGGAATGTCTGTAATCATCAACAAAAAAGCTTGAATTTTTTGTTCTCCTTGCTTATTATACAATAAAATAAAAATCATAACAATGAAGTCAATCAAATTGATTGAGGTAACAGAGCTTCAAATACTTTTATAAGTAATATTAATAAGCAGTAGTAATTTTGAAAAAATATCATTTAGTGTAAATGATGTTATCATTACTTAAAGTTAGCCTTTTTACACAGTAATTGTTCCTTAATAAAACTTAAGTACAGGGTGAAACAGGAATTGCCAGCTAATAGTAAACAATAAATACGATAGTTGGACACAAATACAACTTTCCTATGTCTGTTGAAACAATGCAATGAAAAAACATGCAAACAAAGAAAATCATTTTCAAAAAAAGAAGCAAATGTAGGGATGGTTAATAGCAATCCTTCAAAAACGATGCAAACGAAATAGTAGGGATAGTATTTGCATTATCTCTACAATACATAATAGCACAGGTAAGAATTAACAGATAACAATATTCACATACATAACTATTCTATCACAACTGAGTTTATCTATTTTTATCTGTTAACATTCTGCTGCATTGTGAGATTATGTATGGATGATTCAAGTACTTCTCTACTATCTTGTTCACATTCTTTTTGAATGATTGATACTAGCCATCCCTACATTAATTTCCTTTTTTGAAAGTTTTTATTTTTATTTACTTTTCATTCAGTATTCATATTCACCTCCCATGTGAAATAACCACTGCTGTCACTGTCCCATATCCTTGGTGAAGATGACATTCAGGGTGGGGTTAGCAAATAACAGGACCCTCTCACCTTGGTATTAGGTGATTTTTGTTGGTTCACCAGAGTTTGTTATTATAAGGTTGTTGACTTTACAGTGGATTTTAGAATGTATGTTCTATTGCACCAAAATATTTTAAAGTTGAGAAAAAATAAATTATTTTGCAAACTATTAAGGTCCAATAAACATTAGTCAGAATTAACTATACAGGACTTGATGTTTACTTCACCTTCCATTTTTTATTTTTTTTTAATAAAAGTTTCAACAATAACATTCTATAAAATACCAGTAGAGTCTAAAATAATGTGTATCATTGAAGGAAATAAAACTGTTTTGTATATTTTAATTACACTAAAGATTGTAAACTGGTTTTTCTTTATTAAATTATGAATTTAATTAGACCGTAAAAAATAATACAGTGATTGAAACACAAACATCTACAGGTCTTTCAATCATAAATTACCATTTGTTTTAAGTCTTACATACCTTGTATTGCGACTTATCAGATTGATATCAGACAAAAAGTTCTGACATGTAGAATTTTTTTTAAATGTAACAATCTTAGTGGTTAAGTCCCAACTTCTACTGGAAAAGAAATGTTGAATATAATTATGAATTTATGCGTACCTACAAGAAATGTGGCAAGATTTTAATAAAATGTACAAATCTGCTGTGCATAAAAAATCAGATGCATTACAGAAGTATTTGTGTATAAAATATGTCTGTAAACTGATGACATTAGTGCTCAGAATCTGACAACTGAGAGTGAAAAAGATGTTTCTATGTAAGAATGATACTTTTATCCGGTATTCAGTTGGGCATTACATTTGTGTAACCTCTAGAATTTCTAAACTGTACATCTATAGTTTTTTTCCCAGTATCCCTGTATATTATATCTGGTATTTACTCTCCTCTACCATGAAATATTGATAAGTTAGCATCCCAGAATACTGAATACATAATGACATTATGAATGGTACTTTGTAATAGGTCACGGGCACGCACACTTTGATCCTTACCAATGTGAAATAAGACAAAAAAGACAAGTATTTGACTGATGCAATAGAACAGTTACATCCCAATAAAGCAGACTTGAAAGAAATCAGAAACTTGTAAATGTAAAATTAATCTTATCTGTATGTAAATGAGTAGTAATCTTTACTGTTGTTTTATGTACTAAAAAGCAAACAAACACATGAGGAAACAGCAACCAGGATGAAATCATTATTTCACACAAATGCCACCTAGAACAAATCAATTATATTCCTCTAGGAAGAAAGTTTAGTTTATCAAATAAGCTTTGTTTTTTGTGGTCTTTCTAATTTCTAAAGATGGCAAAATAATTAGTGTCACTTGTCCATGACAAGATGAATAATCAACTTTGGTATTAAATTTTACATCAATCAATTAAATTCTAATAATCATAATACTTTTTTGCTTATATTACTGAGTGGAGCATACATTTTATTCATGCCAAATTTCATATTATCTACACATATAAAATTTATATAAGCAATAAACTAATTTGTTGTTTCTTATAATATTTTATTGGATATCAAATAATTTCCCACAATAATAAAGAAATACAAAATACATACTTGAGGTGCAATACTGCACCAAATGATATGAAATACCATTCAATTACTCAGTTTCTTTGAACCACTGTTTTCAATTTTTGAGCAATTACTGTTACCTAGAGATAACTGATACAATTTTAGAACATTAGTACTTTCCTTAATTGAAAGTGTATTACTTATAGATACTAACCTTTTCTCACAAATTTAGCTACATTCTTTGTTGCATTTACCAAAGATATTTATATGTCGCTAGCCTTGAGGCAACAACTACCTAATGTCATGTGAATTGCACTACTACATAATGATGCAAATATGCTATAAAGTTTCATGTGCAATAACTCTCCCTACGCACTTGTGTAAACTTCATTTTTAATGAACCAAGAAAGACGATGTGCACCATAAGTGAGGAGGAATGTGTGAAGAGATATTTAACAGAAATGTATCCTCAGGTAAGAAAATTAACTTTTGAGAAGACTGCACACCTCTCACAGATTTTGCTAAAATCCCACAATGAAGTGGCAGAGAGACCAGTGCAAAATTTACTTAGATGAGCTACCTTTGGTAAGCACCCAAAGGAAGCCCATGGGATGTCACACCCAATGGCAAAGGCTATATAGGGACATACACATGGGTGACTGAATCTTGTCATGTCCAGGGTATTCTTTGGGCAGAACAGAAATATGACCATCTGAGTATTTGTTGTTGGATAATTAATATATGTAATATAGTTGGGGTTCATTCACACCATAACTTGTGTGCTCACCTCAACTCTACAATGAGACTCTATATGACAAATTTCAGCTAAAAATGAGGGTACATTAGTGATACATCACAGTTGTGAATTGTGTGCTTACCTCAACTCTATGGGACAGACTCCATTTGTGGAAAGAGGGCATGTTTGTAGGACACCAAAACTCTGTATAGCACATGCACCTCTCAACTCCTCTGTTAGACTCTCACTGTGGATCAGTGTAACATATTAACACACTCTGGACTAGTATAAAGTGCATTCATCAACTCCTCTGTCAGACTCTCACTGTGGGACCAGTGCAGTATATTAACACACTTTGGACTAGTTAGTATAAAGTGCATTCAACAACCTCACTAAATACAGAAACTGACTGCAGAAGGAGAACATATCATATATGTATATATAATAGGCATCTTAAAACAAACCCTTTATCTCAGCTTAACCAAACAGACTTTAATCTCAACTCTACAGTTGATCTGCACTATACTAACAAGGTCAGTAACTCCTCACTTCTCACCAAAGTGGTACTCTTTTTTTTTTTTTCAAGCATCCCCATGGTTGAGTTCAATCAGTGAGAAATCTTCATGGTTCACCATCCCAGGACCTGGTAAGTGGCAAAGGTCACTATGTTCCACTTGATAAGTGGGGTAACTTAGGTAATTCCTATAGGGAATACCAAGTGCCTCAATTCTTTCCATGATAATCCATGGAACAGGTATGTCTGGATCAAACAATTAAATAAATATATATATAGACTACAAGGATATTGCATGTGGTGTTACAGAACACTCCCATCTCACAGTGAGCAAACACAGATTCAGATAAACCTGATGGTTTGAGCACTTTCATTATCCTGGTTTGATAAGGATTTTGGGTAAAGAAATGAATGTGTGGATAGTGGCCATATGCTTACCTGGAAGAGAGGAGCTTTTCCTAAGACCAAAGAAGTGATGCAAGAGTATGAAAAAGGTGGGGGATTCAGCTGTGAAAATATTTGCAAGTTTCTGCAATCATCCATATCTAAAATTAACATGTCAACCAGAGGAGTTGATGGCTTTACCCAGCATAGAAGGAATGAGAACATGGAGGTTTCAGGGTATGGATAGATGAAGATAAGGATCCCAGAAAGACTGAGTGAAACATGACCGAGTGATCCACCAGTGAAGGCAAAAACTGGAACATGAACCATAAGAAGGTTGGGCACAGTGACACGAAGTAGATACATGGCTGTCCAAATATCACAAGTCTTTCCCACCTTTAGCAACATAATTAAGAAAGATTGAAGGGAGAGGTATAGAATGAAGAGTGGTAACAGAAAGCAGAAAATAGTACAGGCATGTTCCAGTCACTATGACAATTCTTTAAGGAGGCTCACAAAAGAGGGCAATAGGCCTTAAAACAAACAACAAAAACAGACTATTAGTTTATAGGTCTACAATATGAGACACACAAATGCATGCAGGAAAGGAAGCAGTGGTTACCAGGATGACAGAGGTCCAAATGTAATGCCAAGTAATAAGACATGCTGTAATTTGAAGGTGAAAAGGAGAAGGCCAAACTCAGTTGAGAAATTGTCCAAAAGTACTTAATATTAAATGAGCACAACCAAGAGCTGAGATCACAGGATAAAATTCTCTCCACCCTCAACCAAGATGCTACCATAACAAAAAGATAGGAGAAGAGAAAAGAACAAGAAATGAGCTAACAGAAGTAAACAGTCCAATAAGGAAACTCATGCCAGGCTGTGAATATGGCAATAAATGGCCTCATGATACTAAAAAATGCAAGAGGGACTGATACTAAAGCGAAGGAAAGAACAAGGAAAGGAAAAATGCAAAAACAATGGGCAAAACAGAGAAAACAAAGGTATAACAGGTTAAAAGACATGAGGGGAGGTACCCAATGCATCAACCATAGCTGACTGCAGAACAGATAAAAAGATATAAAAATCTGGGCTGAAGAGAGAAGAAAAGAAGAACAGCTGCCTGCAGAAATTAAAACCAACAACAGAAGAGATGGGTATCAACAGGATCATGTATGTATGGTAGCAAATGTGAAAAAGAAGAAATTCTGAAACTGGAATGGGAAGGCAAGTAGAAAGCTGAAAGAGACAAGAAATAGTAGTAAAGGGTACAGCTGAGAGAGAAGAAAATCCTAAGATAATGAAAACAGAAGTCATGTAGCATCAGTCCATGTTACCAGGAAAAACAGAACTTTGCTGATAACAACTGAGCAAAAAATGGAACCAGACAAACAATATGTACACACCAAAAAGGAAGCATAGATAAATATCACAGTGAGTGCCCAAAGCAAGGAAACAAATGGCAGAGCTGAAGATGGGAACAGGACAAAAGACAAAGGAAGAAAGATCTATGGAGACCCATCTGAGGCATGAGGAAATACCTAAGATAAAAAATAAAGTTAGGAGAAATACAGGAAAGCAAAGAAAGAGGACAAAAATGTAAAAACAGGGACTCAGAAAGTGAAATTGAAGGGGAAAAACTCACTAGCCAAACTGGCTAGATAGATACCAATTAAAGGGAAATGAGAAAAAATAAGGAAGAAAGTCAATGAATCAGAATGAAAGGAGTCACAAATGTAAGGGGGACAATGCATTCAGGCATGAGAAAGGAGAGAATAATACTTTTAAAGACAATCATATACCAAGAAACATGGGTCAAGGAGTGATAAAGTAAACATTTAACAGAGAACCCAGGCAAAATACAAGGAAACAAACACACCTGAGAATGAAATCCAGAAAAAAAAAAGATAAAGAATAGTTAAGATTGTTTCATGAATGGTAAAGTACTCCCCAAAGCAAACTGGAGAAGGTCATTCTCAACTGAGTAAACAGAAATTTGACCAATGGGGTTTCATGAATGGTAAAGTACTCCCCAAAGCAAACTGGTGAAGGTCATTCTCAACTGAGTAAACAGAAATTTGACCAATGGGGCAGGAGTAAGAAGCTCAAGTAAACATGGGGTAATCCACAATACAATGAACAATAATTGCAATGACTTCAACAGGTAAAAAAGCTCCTAAAGCCACAGCAGAAATGAGGCCACAGTATAAAGCTGTTGTTGTTGTTTTGAATTAAGCACAAAGCTAAACAATGGGCTATCTGTGCTCTGCCAACCATGGGTATCGAAACCCGGATTTTAGCGTGTAAGTCCGCAGACATACCGCTGAGCCACTGGGGGGGCCAGTGTAAAGCAAATAACTTTCTAAGGACTTACTATAAATCACCATTTTAAATGTGCAATTAAAAAAAAAATTAAAAGCTTTTAAAAAACAAGCCAAAGTAAACAAATAACGTAGTTTCATTCAGATGCAAATCCAAAAAAAAATTAAAGTCTGATCACTACAAATCCAAGAAGAAGAATGAAGCCTGAACAAATGTACATGGATGTGTGTTGCCCTCCTTATGGCTGAGATCTTTGTCACATGACTACATTCTAATGAAGTATAATTCTCATTAAGTTCTTTGAAACTGTCTTAAGCTAGTGGTTCGCAAATCCTTGACAGTCATGTAAGGAAAATGCTAAGTCTATGTGAAGAGGTGAGGTACTGCCTTAAAAAGAATGGTTACATATAAAGGACAAACAAAATTTATTTTAGTTGATGTACAAACAGATGAAAACAGGTCTTAAAAGGTATAGGTTCTTTTCATTAATTTTCAAAACAGATTTTGCATATTGCACAAACACAGACAAAATCATTTTTGAATTTCCTATTTATGCATGTTTTTGACATTCCTCAGCCAGATACATGATCTATATGTTTCATTCTAAAATAAAGAAGTTAGAAACTGTTTCTCTTTAATCTTCAAATCTTTTGCAGGTTAAGATGAGTTCAATGAGTAATAACTGACCACCAATCAAGTAAAACCATGACATTATTTAATTCTGATTTATTTACAGAAATATAAAAGTGATTTCACATAATCTGCATAGTTATCTTCTCCACCTGAAACAAAATGATAGTAGAGGTTATAATAATACAGAGAATGAAATCGCCATGCTTTGAATTGCTAATTATTGTACTGTTGCTATTACAATAAATTAACCAATAAGTATCATACGTAACAACTGTATAACTAATATATTATTATTGTTATTTAAATGAAGCACATTTTTACTTGATTTCAAAATATCCACCTTGCAACATGAATTAATGTACTGTTAAATATACTTACAGCTTTAGTACTTTGTCTTTTCCACCACTAGCCACTCTAAGCCCATCAGGACTCCAATCTACAGCATATACCTAGAAGAAAGTTTTGTTTTTAACTTACTGTCAATTTTAAGCATGTACTAAGAAATAATTTTCATACTCTATAGAATATTGAAGTATTTCACATGTGATGCATCTGTCTTGCAAATGAGTATTTTTCATTTTATAGCCAAGAAAAGAATTTGGATAAAAAATATAAGTACTATTGTTTCAGAATTTTATAGAATTCTGGTTTTCACTCTGTGTATAAAAAGAAAATAATGAGTAGTTTAATCCATAATACAAAGAACAAATGAAAAGAATAACAATTTGTTACAACACTAGTTATCAAACATTACAAACTCTGTTAATTAGCAAAAATAATTAAAAGTAGACTACAACAAAATATGGTTTAATCAGTGATGTCGAGAAAACCCACTTGTAGAGAAATATATATGCAAAAACAGCTTGTTTGGGTTGAGAAAATATTTTACATAGAAAAGCAAACAAGAATACAAATCTTATGCTTTAACTTAAAGATAATTTAAGAACACTTCTTAGGAATACTTTGTTAGGGTTCTTGGCTCATACAACTATAAACATGTTAAGAATTGCTCAAATAGACTTACTACAAAGTACAGTAATCTGCTAACATTGATGACTAATTATATTGATACCAGGAATTTGAGTGACTTTTTCAAAACAAGCAAAACAGTGAAACGATGCAAGTAAAGCAGACAGACAGATTAAAATACAGAAATTTAAGAAACATCAAGTTGCCATTTTCTTACTTTCAAAAAAAAATATCAAATTTTTATCATTTTTAATAAATTTCCCTTTAAATGTTCTTTTGAAATGCTTAAAACAAAACAATTATGTTTTTAGTAAAACAATGATATAGAACTTGATATAGCTAATAAAATCTACACTTGCACAAAAATACTTTGACAATAATTGCTCAAGCAAATTCCATAACACTAAAAGTGAGTCAAAAAAATTTGAAGCCATAACAGCACTGCCAAAGTAGCAGTAAACATGTTGTGTAATAGACTCACTTAGCATGCACATAAGCAAATGCTTCTATAGCTACTTCAAGTATGTGAAATGTAATATCTTCTGCAGGTGAAATAACTTGTTTTGAATATGGGAATCAGAAAGCAAAGACAATTAGCTTATACAGTTTACTTTTGGACAACAAAACACACACAATCTTCATGTGATTAGTTAAGCCACCCAAAAGATTCAAGAAAATAATAAAGCAACCTAATTTTTGTGAGTTACAAATCAAACCAAGTGCTTTCATCACGAACTGATAAAATGAAAAAATTATAGCGAGATATTTTCCTTAATTTTGTTTTGTTCTTTTTAAATTGCTGATTCAGCTTAAGTGTGGTACAATAGTAACACAACTTCTTTCACGTGTATATATACAGAACTGTTCCTTTGTTTATTCAAATTAAAATTTCACAGCCTTAACAACTAACTATCCATTTACAGTAACACTTATTTAAGTCACCAGCTGGGGTACATATATCATATTCCAGTGCCTTATATTGCTTCTTACATCCAAAGTAGCTGAGAGACATTATGTCAATAATTTTTCACACAATATATCATACTAAAACTTGTACATTTTTTATAACTACATTCTCTTTTATTACATAACTTTAAAACTTACTTCATCTGCATGCCCTGGGAGATCAATTTGCAACTTTTTTGTTTTTAAATCCCACACTTTCAGTGTGGAATCTGCACTTCCACTAACTAACAGTCGACTGTCAGATGACCATGAGATCTGGTAAACAGCCTGAACATGGCCTCTTAGAGCAGCTAGATACCTTGGTGAAGAAAAAAAAACAAACCAATGTCCATTATTCAATTAACAGCTTACATATATATGTTGAATTACAAACTTACAGCTGTTGTTCAAACTATCTACTCGTTAATGTAAATGATTCTACTTTTTTCGAAGTCTCAAATATACATAATTTTTTTCTTCATTAATGCAATCAATATGATTTTTCATATAAGAAAGAAGAAACACATGTTAATGAAAATTTACTTAAAATTAATTTAAAGAATGGAACTTAAATTATCTATGTTTTAATTTCAAACTTTTGGGCTAATATATGCATATATTAATATATATAAATTACATTATTATATATAAATATACACGTGTGTGTGTGTGTTTCTATACTGGAGAAAACTCAAGAATGTCAAAACTTAATAAATTTAAGAATAAAAACCAACCTAGCTAAATTACATTAGTCATGTAAATACCAATTAATGTTCCACTGTAAATAGAAAACTTAGTTAATTTTCAAACTTAAGAAAGTGAAAACTCAGCAAGATGTCTAAAAATTCCTTCACAAATAACATATAATTTAGATGAATATTGGTAGTGGGTTAAATAAAAGAAACACTCCTTTGCTGTAAAAGTTATTGCTTTAGTTTTAGTGGCTAAAAAAATTTGAATAAACTATTTTTAAAGTCTGGTATTTTGCAGTAATAAAACTTACAAAAATAAGGTTTTAGTTCAGTAATGATTGTCATCATTAACAGCAGAAATTTCATGAAATTCCTTTGTTTCAATGACTACTTCAAACCTGTTAGAATTCTTGGAATGCTATTATCCAATATGACCATCTGTGGGATTACACTATATTAAAAAAAACCTAACACATTGTAATTATTAAATAAGCCAAAATATAAAATTTAACTCACTTTCCTGTCTTAGCATCCCATAACTTGATGGACTTATCAAAAGATGCACTTGCAATAAGCCTCAAGTCTGGAGAAAATTTGACATCATTGACTAATTGCTGATGTCCAGTCATTCTTGTTAGAGGTTTTTTATCTGTTTCAGGTAGCCACAGGAACAATGTAAAGTCATCTGAACCAGATACCAACCTTTCAGGTTCTTCACCCTAAAATATTTATAAACATACAAATCTTGATGAAACACTTACAGATCTAACAGTTTCTTGTAAGAAATTTAAATTTATGTGTAACATTTTCCATCACATGATAAAGATCAAATAATTATACTTGTTTTCTCAAATGTAATATTAGTATTGCATATTACTGTCTGTATTTCATCTCTAGTATCTTTTTAGGTCTAGCTTTCTTAAGTTGACCAAACATTCTAAGCACAAAATTTATTCTTTTAAAGCAACATAACACTTAAAAACCTAATCAATTTACAATAGTTATTGCTTGGGCTATTCTTTCCTTCTTTTTTGTTTATCCAAATTCAAACTTGAGAGCTTTAACAATTTACTATCTATTTATAATTATACTTTATTTAGTTATCAGCCAGAAAACATGAAAAAATTTCTAAAAGACTAAAAATGTTTAACAAAACAGTTAATGATATTCTTATAAACTTATCGGAAATAATGTATGATAATTAAACGATTTATATAGGCAGGTTTTAGCACGTAAAATAACGTTTTTATTTGTACATTTGTTAGCTACTATGTGGACTTAGAACTCATCAAAATATCTTAAGTTGGCCAAATCTCATGAAGTATTATTGGGATTATGGTCAAAATTATCACTAATAGCAAGGCAACCCAACTCATGAATCAAATTAATCCTAATCATCATAAATAAGAACAACAAATTAAGTTAACTATTTTCATTACTTTTTTAATAATAAGCTATGTAGCTAGATCACATACAGAACATTTTTGTTTGTTTGTTATTAAGTGTACGGATCTTTCTTTTTGTTTTAGTCTTTTCAGGAATCAGATAAAAAATATTAAAAAATAAAGACAATAGATGGAACACTTTTAAAACAACATACTTAACACTTGTTTTCTTTTTTAAAGAGGCAATTGCCATCCATTCCAATACACTCTTCATATACAGGTGTTCACCCAACATTTCAAAGGTGCTTTATGATCTCAATGGTGTTAAGTAAAAAATATTTGCAAGGTTTGATACATTTGTACAACTTACTTTTGTTGAATGGAATCTCACCAAAGCTTTTTCTTGAAGCTCTATAATGATAAATAGAATGAAACAAACTGTCACTTAACAAGTGGTACAATATTTGGTTCAAGAATTTTAAGCCTTTTGAGACAATGAAACATTTCCAACTAATATGCACAATGAAAAAGATAAACTTTATTTTACTCTAAAATACTTATTTAGTGTAAAACAAAATAGCATAAAATTCACATTCTAATTTGAAAAATTACATAATTAACTTACAAGAACATCTTAATAGATGCATGTAAAACATGTGTTGGTCAAGACGATACAAAATGAAGATTTTATTTTTTATGAAATTAAAAATTTCAAATCATTTTTACACTAACGTACATTTCTTGGTACAAAAATTTAGCTGCTTTACAAATGAATCTTTCAAGAAAATCCACACTTCCAATCTTCCTTATTAAAATAAAGACTATATACATATACATGTCTACAGAAATGCCTACTGTATGACCTAGAAAAATAAAAATTTACTAAGGAATCATAAATTTCATAATAGCCGAGTCACTCAACTACAAAAATGACCAATGTGTACATATATTTTCAATCATACAGAATAAATTGATTTTATATGAACAAAAACATCTTCTGAAAAAAAAAGAAATACAGAATACAATCCACATCAAAAATTAAAAGCAAGAATCTTTTCTTATGCATGCATTTCAAACTAACAATATCATACAAGCATTGGATGTTATCTCAGAGTAATCTTTTAACACAATGCACTATTAACCACTAAGGTAACAAAATCCAGAAAATATCATCCAACAACTTTAAGGAACTTCTTATTTGCTGCATATAATGAATGAGTTTGAAGAGGAGTGTTGTGTGAAAATTATTCCCAAACTACAGGTAACATCAGTGAAATTTTGATATTTTGTTACAGAAAAGATGTAAAATGTAGTGAAAAACATTAAATTTCACACACAGTTCATGTTTACAAACCTGAATCAGACAATTCTGTGCAAGAAATAGCCTTTAAGGTAGGGTCAAATGCTCCTGTTCTGATGATATAGTCTGTATTGAGTGCTAATGTGTTCACCCAGTGGCCATGCCCCTGAAGTGTTCTACACAGTACACCCTGAAAGATTAGTTTTATGAAAATGCGTGTGTGAAAACACAATCTTATAATTCGATAAAATATTTATTAGATTATTAATTAATGTTTACACATAGTGTGACTTAATAATCTAGATCAGCTAAATGACTGTCAATCCTGTATTATCTGTAGAATAATTTTATAAGATAAAATGTTTTTGGTAATATATATGAAATACCTATGTGAAGCCTAACAAAATAAACAAAATCATTCAGGCACTTGTCTACCTTCCAAACTTTACCATAATTTTAATAAAGTTTCTGTAGTGGCATAATTAATTTTAAATTGTACCACCTCATATATTCAAGCTTTTGATCTTTATAAACCATAACAAAAGATTATATGTAAGGAAATTAAGATAAATGTGTGTAGGTTCATAAAACTTAATGCATACAAGATCATAAAATATGCATAATGAACATAAAAATAAAAATGATGGGGACTTTAGACATTATTTAGTTTTGATGTGTTTTCAATTTATTTGGAACTTTTAACATAGTAAAGTTTAAAAAAATAGTTGACAGTTTGCCAAAAATAAATATTTTAATATGAGAGATATCCTGTGTATGTCAATTGACATTAATGTAATAAAATGAAAACAATGTATCTCAGAATAGCTGGCCTGGCCTAGGTCAAAACATTGTTCTCTGCTTATCAATAAAAGTGTTAACATCCATACCAGCTGTTCTGAGATATATTTTTATTCCAAGTGGGTTTCTCGTCATCAACAAAAAATGAGAACTATGTACTCTTGGTGATGTAATGTTTAAAAAATACCTACAGTTTTCTAACTTCCTTCACCATGAGTAATACTCCTCTATAATGTAACTTACTTAAAGTGACTCATTATTAATGTCTTTAACCACTGATGGCAGAGATCTAATGCAATGTCCTATTTGTATACATTATGACAGTTTATACCAGACTTTGCTTTTATTTCTGCATAAATATTTATGTTTGAATACTTTAAATGTTTGAGAACATACAGAAAAGAAGTTCATAAAATTTATTTTTAGAGCATTCTGAAATTTAATGAGAAAAATGAGTAAAATGAAGTCTTGTCACACAATACTACCATCCATAAAAGTATTATTATTGGATTTCAATAGCCTATTTCGTTCACATAAAATGGAAATTATTTGACCCTCTCACATTTTCTACTTCTACTACATTTTAGCCTAGAAGAATTGTAATATTTAGAGAGTATCATAAAATAAAATATTTGTAAAGAAAAGCCAATGTCTTAACCATCTTATAACTGAGTCATAAGTTTCCATCTTCTAATTTTGTTTCCCATACATTCATAAGTTTCATTAGAAAATGAAACAAAAAGTCACAAAATTCTTTCAAGTCTTTCTTCCTGTTAATATGTGTAACAGTAGATCAAGCGAGGGCTGAAAGGAAGAATGCTATCAACTAGCGATGAGGGCATAGAATGGAGACCCAAAATAAAGAATTACAAAAAATATTAATAATACAAAACTCCTTATATCACATAACCTAAAATCACTATCAAACATCTTGTGTTCAATTTACATCTGTAACTACTACAAACTGATTGTAATAGCAAAATTTTCAACTGTTGTTGGAAAATACCCAGATTTAAATTTAAAAATAGTGTAACCATCATTTTTTGTTGTAAATCCTGTGCTAACAGAGTTGAAAAAAAAGAGATAAATTTCAGAAACTGTGAAACTTTAAAAGAATATTTAAAACAATATGCATTCTTTCCTTCTTGTGAAAGTTTTGCTATTGAAAGATGTATATATATTGTCAACACTGGTTCAAGGGTTTGTGGAACAGAAGGGTTTGACTATTTTTTTTAAATGCACTCAGTCCTAAATCATTGTGTGAGTATTTTGGCAACAGGTTGTCAACAAAAGACCTTCACATTCAGAGTATCACACATTAACCATCAAGTTAAGCTCAACAAAAATCAAAATGTTTTCACTCATCATGATACAAAAGATTCTCCAATCCCATATCACGGTTCTGGTATCAAGAAAGTATAGTTCCAACTGTCTCCTTAGACTTAATATAGAAAACTAAAAATATCAATTAAATTATTTTTCAACTAAGAACTTAAATTAAAATTCTAGATGATAAAATTTTCAAAGAATTACATTTACACAAAAGATGATTGAAAGATACAGCAGTGAGAATAGAAGGTCACATAAAGCAAGAAAAAAAAATCAAGTCTCTGACAGATCAAAGAAGGATGTGAATGATAAGGAGGTTATAGTTATATGTGATTCCTTGACAAGATATGTAGATAAGATAGCCTGTAGGATAAATAGGGAGAAAAGAATCAAATTATTCTACCCAGAAATACACAGAGGAAGAATACAACTGACAGAGCAGGAGATATAATAAAAGAGCCACAGCAGACAGTTTTTGTGGGGCTTGTAGGGGTTAATGATATAGGAAAAGGTAGGTTAGAGGAGCTAATAAATAAACAATAAATAAAAGGCATTTAAAGAAACAAGCCATAGCTTAATTTTGTAAAGAATATTGCCCACAATTAACTGTATGGATGAATTTATAAGTAGGTTACTAGGACTAAATGTTAGGCTTAGATTAGTTTGTAAATATGAGCAGCTTGACTGGTTGAATTTGTGGAATCTGTTCAGTTGAAAAAGTGAGCTTTTTGGAATGGATGGTTTAAAACTAAATAAGACAAGCTGGCTTATTAGCTGCAGTTGTAAACTAAGCTGTAAGGGAAGTTTTAAACTAGAACATGGCAGTGCTAAGGGCCAAGATAAACTACATCCAAAAAGAAAAAGAGACAATGAAAAGCTTAGCATAAAAAAAGAGCATAGAAACAGTTATAAAAGTAGGCTCAATTGTTACTGTTGTAAGATATGTGTGTGTTTACTTACAGCAAAGCCACAGACTATTTGCTGAGTCCACTGAAGAGAATCAAATACTATTGTAACACTAGAATACAAGAAAATAAATGACTTTGGAGCACTGGTAGGAATGTAAAATTTTAATAAAATGGAAATAACTGAAACATGGTTAAACATAGGTGATTCTGATAAGAGAACTTTCTTGAAAAGTTAAGGATATCAAAGATAACAGCGAGGAGATTGAATCCATTTGGGTTTATATTAGTGAATATAAAAGGAAAAGACATTTAGTAGAAATTTCTTACAAACTATCAAATGATATTGATGAAATTATTGAAAAACTTTCCAAGGAGATTAAGATTTCAGTTGTCAATGAAGTCGTAATTATGAGCGACTTTAATTTCAGGCATATATATGGAAATGCTAGAAACAAACCATGAGGGAAAAAGTTTTTGGAAACCATTCAAAATGGTTTCATTCACCAATTAGTCAAGGAACCTATTAGAAATAATAATATTTTACATTTATTGTTATCTTCGAATAAAGAAGTGATTAAGACAGTAGAAAATGGAGAATATCTGGGTGTGAGTAATCATTGCTCTATCAGGTTGAATGTTTTGCTGCTTGTGGAGATAAGGAATAATGATATTTTAATTACAAATCTTAAAAAAAAAACAAATTTTGAAGAGATATGACAATAATACTCTGTTGTGAATTGAGCAGCTGAGTTGTCTGAAGACACTGATCATATGTGGGAAAACTGTTAAACATAAACTTTTAAATATTCAAGGTAAACATATTTCTGACAGACAGAAAAAAAGGGCAGCTGTAAGTAAAAATCAGGCTGGCTCACAAAGAATACAAGAAACAAAGACAAAGAAAAAATAAAATAAATTTAAGCAATATAAATTGATTTGTATCACAACAGGTTTAGAAGATCAAGAGAGTTTGTGAAACAGGATATTAGGACATCAAAAAGAACGTATGAGAAAAGGTTGATTAAAAATGTGAAAATTAACAATAAGGGTTTCTTTGAATACATCAAGGGTAAACAAAATGTTCAAATGGGGGTAGAACCCTTGGGTGATGACAAAGGAAGGCTTGATTCTAGTTATTATAAGATGGCTGGGTTATTAGACTTTGCTTTTCCTTCAGTTTTTACTTGCAAAAATTTAAGCAGTATTTCACATCTTGAACAGTCGACAGCCGGACATAAGATTGTAAAGATTGACCGCATTAATTCTGAACTGGTTAATGAAACCTTTAAAGTTTAAAGAATAATAAGACTCCTGGGCCAGATAATACTTTCCCAAGGGATTTGAAGGAGGTTAAAGATTGGATATGCAAACCACTTGCTAATATTTCTTTTAGCCCTCAAATAGTGGTCAGGTACCAGCATACTGGAATTTATATAATGTAACTCCTTTTCAGGAAAGATGACAAATATTGTCCCAGTAATTATTACAGACTCATGAATTTTAGTCTTAAAAAGTCTATTAAAAATGTTTTGCAAAATCATTTAACAAAGTTTAGAATATTATTATTGGATAGTTAACATGGTTTCACCAAGGGAAGATCTTGCCTTACATATTTTTGAGATTCTTTTGCAAAGATTACTGCTTATGTAGATGAAGGAATGGATGTAAATTTGGTGCATGTGGATTTTCAGAAAACATTTGACTAAGTGACACAAAAAAGGCTTGTAAAAATAATTATTTCTGTAGGTGTGAGGAATAAGCTAAATAATTGGACAGAAGAGTGGCTGCTACAAATGGAGTTCAAACTTGATTAATGTCACAGATGTCAATAAATTACTTAAACTTGCAGATTTAGGTTTTGGGTGGTACTACCTGAGACAGGATCTTGCTGATTTACAGAAGGACTTGGATCATTTAGCAAGTTGGACATATAGGTTTTAATCATAATAAATGCAAGATACTCCATGTTGGTCATCATAATTTAAATGAGAAGTATAATTTGGAAGGAAATAATCTCAACATCATCATGAAAGAAAGGGGTCTTGGTGTAATAGTTGATTAGTCTCTTCAGTCATTCAAACAGCATGTTGTTGCTACTGGTAGGGCAAATATGATTTGAGGTATCTATGGAAATATTGAATACAAGTTTAAAGGGGTTATAACTTCATTATACAGGTCACATTTGGAATATTGTGTTCAGTCTTCCACTCCTTACCTTAGTGAAGACTTTGAATTGTCAGACAGGCTATAGAGAAGAGTTACTAGAATGGTGCCTGGGATGGAAGGGTTGTCATATAAGAGGAAGTTGAAATCTTTCAAACTCTTTTCTTTTGAGAATAGAAGGGTCAGAAGGGATTCAATTGACACATTTAAGATTGTAAAGTGAATTTAAAGTGTTTATGCATCATTTTTTTCATACTTAACAATAAGAATAGTAGGACTAGGAGACAAAAAGATATATTCTAACTGAATAGTAGTTATCTTCAGCTAAATTTTATCTTTGTAATCGAGCTGTTGGTCTTTGGAATGGGTTGGCTTCAAATGTTGTGGAGGCAGTAAATTGAAGAGTGTTTAAAAGAAAGCTTGTTAAGTATATAAATGACAACATCTGGTTCTAAATTATTTTTTTTTTAATAATATATTTATTAATAGTTTAAAGGATAGAATAGGTAAAATGGACTAATACCTCCTATGTTGTCCCAAAACATTTTTATATTAAAAGGGATTAGGAAGTATTATGATTTTCTCAGTTCAAACTTATATCTGCATGCTAAAGTATTTTCATAATTGGAAAATAATTTTGCAGCGCTCTTTAAACATAAAGCACTTCTTTGCTGTCACATTACTGTTAAATAAATAACAGAAAAACATATTGACATAATGTCCTATAACCAATTTTTGTTAAACCATGCACAAAACAAAAAGGAAGATAAGAACAAAATCAATTATATTTTTCAGGTCAACGAATCAAGAAAATAATCTTTCTAAGCAACATCAAACACAGATATTTGGCAAAAATTAATTTCTAAACTTACATCTTCTCGCCACACTTTCACAGTGCGATCTTGAGATGAAGTGTATAAAAGACCCACTCCACCCCATTTGACACATGTGACACTCTGGGTATGGCCACTCAGAGTAAAGAGAGTCTGGCCAAAGATTGTATCCCAAATCCTTATGGTTGTGTCTTTAGAAGAGCTGGCCAAACGTCGGCATTCACCATTCCTTATAAGTAATAGGAAAGGGCAATAATTCTGTTACTTTATTGAAATTGTTTAAATTTATCATTCACAAAAAATTCAGTAATTACAATAATGAACAAGTTCGTCAAGAATTTTCTTTCAAGTTAATTAAAATGCTTTCAGAGAAGCTACATAAAAATTTGAAAAGTATTAAGACAAAAATTAACACGTAAATGAGAAAAAAGACTGTATATTCAATCTCAAACTGAAGAAAGTTTCTATTCAGCAACAATGTTTAAACAGTAAAAAGCTGAAAACAGTTTCTGTTTTACTAACAATAGCCTTATAAAATGTGAGAGAGCAAAATAAGTATAATTTCTTAGCATTTAATATATGAATTTTTAACATTGTTTTCATACCAGTATAATTTCAAATTATTTCATAATTCACACTGTATCTTGTGAATTTTTATTTTGATACATACATATTTACTGAATCAGCATTACATAAAAATCAGTTGCAATGGATATGTATAAGTTCTTAATATTTTAACTCCAATAAATTTCAACACACACCTTGCAAAAAATACAATGCTGATATTAACAACATGGCTAATATTCTTTGTCTGTCCACTAAAGATGAAAAGCTCCTAGAAACTGATAATATATCCACTAACTTAAAGGTCAGACTAATTTCTTTCTGTGGTTTATCACTGAACAAGTACAATCATTTACTAGTAACCAAATCAACCTTTAAGACATATCTACCAGTTATATAATAAGTTTGATAATTAGAAAAATTTAGCTGCTAACAAGGTAACATCATGTAATGCACAATGAGTTTAAAAAGCTAAATACTGAGACAATTGTAATGATGGATAAACTTACTTGTGTAAAGGCTCCCATGAGATACAAGTTATCCACTGTTTATGGCCTGTCAGAGTTCTACCAATTTGCTTCCCAGTATTAGGATCCCATATAATAATCTGGGGGAATAAACTAAAGGTCTATAGATTCAAACAAAAGCTAAAAGCTATTAAAATTATTACTGTCCTTACAGTTCCTAATTATTACATGTACTATGAGGATCTCTACAGACATCCTGCAGATGTATTATAGTCTCAGACAAGTTTAGTAGGACAACTCTCTATCAACCAAAAGAAAAAAAAATCATTGTATTCACTTCAGTGATTTACAGGTTTTTGGTTTGATAAAGACCACTGAATTTATCATACATCAGTGCATATTTAGTAAAATTTGCAAGAGGGTTAACTCTTTCACAAGGCCATTCAAATTGACTGACCTTATAACTGCTTTGTACTTTGTAGTTTACAGTTTCCATGCTATAATTTTTATTACAGTACATGTATATTCACAAAATATGGCAGACAAAAAAATAAATTCTTTAATGAAGTAATTTTACTAAAGATTTGTCCACACACACAATCTCTTTTTTTCCTGAGTACAAAGCAATTTCAACATTATGATTAAAAAATTTTCTTCATTTCAAAAAAATTCAGGTTTCATTTGTGTAATCTCTGAAACATCCCAAACAATTTATCATTATTCTTCTTTGGTAACATTTTATATTTTGATCCATTCTGTCTGTATCACAACTCTATACAAAGTTGGTCAGTTTGACCAACCTCGTAACTACATACACAAACAAATTAACCTTTTCTTTCTAGAATAACTTCAAGAGGTAAACAAAACTACATGTTTATCCTTAAGTAGCCTTAAAATCATAACAGCATGCAGCTATTTATACCTAAATTTAATTATTTTATTGCCCTTTGAACTGTGTCCAATGATTTTTCATACCATTATAATTTGTAAATCACTTGGCAAACATGCAGCTCACTTTACGAATCACACTACAAGAGCTAACCATGAGCAAACCTTGTGAAAATCTTTTCTTATTATTATTATCTATTTTACTTAGAGTAATGTGCAAAAATGTTAGAACAAAGTCAAAATTATATTTCAAATTAGTTACAAAGTACAATGGAAGGTTAATCACAGGTGAAACATCAAAATGTTATTATTCTTAATACAACAAAAATTCAGTGGAGGTTCTTGAGTTCAGCAAACAGTTAATATTAATGTGTTTTGCCCTTCTCTTTAACAACTACATACAGTCTTTTAGACACTGCTGCAACATATTTAACCCTTTCACAGTGAGCTAAGTATAATATACAAGTTTATTTTTACATCTGCACACACTAAACATTTGCACTATAACTTTTGACACAGCATGTGCATCTTCACAAAATTTGGTAGACCTAGTAAAGATTACAAGTAGTTTGTAGACAAAAAATCAATTTTTTTCAATGAAATATTTTTACTAATAATTTGTTTGTGAAAAAGGTGTTTTGTTACTAGTCTGATTGCAAAGTGATCTGTGTAATTTATAAAACATCCTAAACACATTTCAAATGTTTGTTTTCACTAACACTATATATTTTACATTATTTTCAATACTATATGTAGGTGCAGTTTGTCATTTAACCACCCTCATAGCCATCTTTAAAAAAATTAGAAAATAAATATAAATTATTCTGTTTGTGCTAGAATGCCTACGTATTATAATATAAAAATACAAATGTTTAGTCTAAATAGTTTAAGTCTCAATGCTATATATTTACATATATATTTATTATTCTTTTATTGTATTGACCTACTAGTTACACCTACTTGACATCAAATAACTTGCATTGACACTGTACATGTTCACTCATATTATGTATCAAGTGATATAGAACTGGTCTTCAGTGTTCTCTGTCTTGGCTATGTCTTACTGTTTACGTATTTTGCAATATATAGTCACTTTCAATTGTTATACTTTATATATACATGTACATATATATATGCATACAATTGTTACTATTAAGAAATAAATTAGTAAATATATTTTCCTTGAAATATAGTACAATAAATCAAGAACAAAAGCAAGCAATTATCTCTTCTCGCTAACACCTTTGCACTTGGTAGCTGCTGGACATAGTTTGCTAAGCCTTTTAAAATTTCACATTGGAGGATATCAAACAAATTTAAGTTTTATATGTACATTTAAATAACCAAAAAATAGTAAATATCTATAACGATACCCCAGAATTCTACTATAATTTATTAAGCTTAGTACTTAAGATGTATTTAGATTTTCAAAAATATGAAACTTCCAGCAGATTGAAGACACAACCAACCTCCTTGTGTACTTCAATCAAAACAATGTGGTAGCCTTTCCACAGATTAGATGGCTGAGAAAACCAATTTGGGTACATTCTAAGCTATTAATTGGTTATTCACGTCACAAAATTTGGCAAAAGTATATGAGACTATTTCAAAAAATGAAAAGAGTAAAATGGGACCACCATGTCTGATCAAGTAGACAAGTCATACCCCAGCAAAATAAAAAGATTACGAGGTTCTTATTTTATATTCTAGCTTATCAACATTAGTAACTTCAGTTCCTAATTTGTACAGAACTAAAGACTTAGTATTTTGACATCATAAACATCTAATAATAAACAGTGCTGCATTCAACATACCACATGACATACTAAAATCTATATTTAGATGTTTTTTCATTTTACTTTTAAATTAGGATTAACTTGTACATAATATTATAATATATAATAATGTCATTGCAAAAGGCTTAATCAATCAAAACGTCCTTTCTGATTATACTTCATATGTCTCTAATACACTTCAATAATATTAAACTTTGGAAGTATCTTTGGATTTATCAAGATTTTGATCTATCAAATACCAAATCTGCTGAATTGGGTTGAATGAGTGTTTGGGGTCATTATCTTCTTGGTAGTAAAACTTTTACCATAAAGTCACAAACCATTGGGTATATCACAAAGGATTAATATCTAATGGTACTTGCACTGGTCCATTATTCCATTTATTTTGCAAACATCTCCTGTCATCTCAGCAGAAAAACAACTCAAAACCTACATACTGCCTCCCCCATGCTTCATGGTAGGTGATAAGAGGTAAATATCTTTCACCTTTCTTCTGATGGAAGTACAAATCTAAGATGTTTTGAACCATATATTTCAAATTTAAAATGAACGGTCCATAATACCCTTTTCAAATCATCAACAGTGTAGTTTTTGTAGTTTTTAGTAAATTTTAGTCTCACTACAATACTTGGAGATCAAAGTAAAGATTTTTTAAGTGCTACATGACTAAATATTCCATTTGCATCGAATCTTCTTTATAATGTACACCTGAACACTTTTCTATCATTTGGTACACAGTTGTTTATCTCATGCTTGAGAACAGTAGCACTCTTCTTTCTATCCCAAAGGCTGCATAAAAGATACTTAAAAACAGTATCATTAAGTTTGTGTTCTGCCTCTTCCTTTCCTATTTTCAAATTTACTTATCTTGGTATCATGATCTGGGAGTGAGTTTCACAGTGTTTGGGTTTTTTTGTTTTTTTTCAAATCTGCAACAGTGTGTTAAAAACAGCTGGTATTGGTAGAGAAAGCACTAGCAGAGGAACAAACAACGTTTCAACCTTCTACAATTATCTTCATTGTGAGCCTGACGATGACCGAAGAAGTTCAAAACGTTGTTTGCTCTTTAACTCATGTTTTCTCTTCCCATACCAGTCGTTTTTAAATACATAATTTTCTCTACAAGTGGGTTTTCTGGTCACCACGAGTTATAAATGGTTCTTTATATACTCTTACCACAATATACATTGGAATAACAGATCAGTAGCTCAGAATATCCCTCTAGTGGCTTTCTCAGCCATTTTAGTCTGAGAAAAGGATACCACTTTCTTTCAATCCAAGATTTCAAAAAGACAGTTGTCTTTAGTTTATTTCAAGTTTCATAGCTTTTTTAGACCCAAATACAGTTTAATTACTGAGCTTAAATTATAGTGGAATTCTATTGTATCAATATAGATATTTATTATTTTTTTATTATTAAACTGAACATTTATATAAAAATATAATGCTCTTTGATATCCTCTCTGTGTGAAAATTTAAAAGGCTTAGCAACTAATATACAGCAGCAACCAAATGCAAAGATTGCAGCTAAAAAAGATAATTGTTTGTTCTACTTCTTCATTTAATGTTCTATATTTTACAAAAAATAAGTTTCATAGCTGATCTATAAAGAGTAATAATACATGATGTACAATAACTTAAATGTTGCTGCAAATTACAAAATACTAGTCCACTAAAACACAGCTAAAACTGGGTCAGTTTTATATTATTGAATATGGTAACACAAGTTCACGTGCACCACATCAATTCAAGTTATGTAATGTAAGGGAGCACAACTAGCAGGGCAATATAATAAAAAAATTATATATAATATTATAAGCCTTAAAAAACTTAGGATAAACACTTGTATTTTCATGTTATAATATGTCGTAATCTAACACACACAAAAAACACAACATATTTTTTTAAGATGGTTAAAAAGATAGTCATTTGACAGACCCCATACATAGGGTACAAGAAATAAGAAAATATATGTCTTGCTGAAAGTAAATGCTTGAAATATATTTAGGAGGTTTAAGAGATTACACAAATAATATTTTAGAATTCTGGGGTGAAGAATATGTTTTAATCATTATATGAAATCACTTCACACGTACTAACAACAAAACAGACTCAATATTTTAACAAACAAATCTTTACTAAAAATATTTCATTAAAAATTACCATCTTTTGTGTACAAAAATTCATAATCTTTAGTAAAATTCTGCCAAATTTTGTGAAGGTAGAAAATGTTAAAGGGTAAATACTTAACGTGTGCAAACACTGCAAACATGTATACAAACTTGTGTATATTACACCAAGCCTGTTGTGAAAGGGTTAACTTAGTCATAATGTATGAATTTTGGTGAAACACATTAATTTCTCAGATCTGAAAGTATGTTTTAATAAAATATAGAAAACTTTTATTTATAATAAATAATACCTACTTGGCCTTTCTTACATGCAGATGCTAGCTTCTTTCCATTTGGTGACCATGCTATACATAACACCCAGTTCGTGTGTCCTAAAATCGATATTGCAAATTTTGTAAACATGAACAAAATGCACAAATGAGTTTACAAAACCATTCTTAATGATCCTTTTGTTTCATACTTGATAGATTTAAAAGATGCATTCAATAACAAGATTACATGTAATGAAAATAAAGGAACTTGTCAGCAACACAAATTTCAACGTATCATTAAAACTTAAGTATTTTTATACCTTAAGTAAAGAAAGAAGAAAAAAATCAGAAACTCAACTTCAATATCCAATATCTCATTTCTTGTTTAGTTCCATACACACAATAGATACATGTATTACTTTTAACATGTGCAAAGATATTATTTCACTATTTGGTTCTGAAAAAAAATAAAACTTCACTTGATCCCCATTATATCATCAAAAAAATTAAAACTACATGAAGTATGATGATAAACACAAAAGCAGTCAATGTTTAGTATTAAAATAAAATACACAAAATCCAATGCTTTTTTGGCATCAAAAATATGTACAATCTTTATAATTAGTTACAGCTAACTAGTTTCATTAACATAGTTACTGATATCAAGGCTAGGGTTGGATTTTCTGATTTTTACTATTAACATACAAGCACAATATGTTTGAAAATAAATTACAATTTTTATTACTTTATATTTTCAACAGCATATGTATTCCCCTGAAACAACTATATTCAGACATTCTTTCAAAGAATGGCATTACCTCCAAATAAAATCCTGATTTATTTTTAGGATTTACCTCAAAATTATGTTTTAATGATCAAGAACTTATTACTTATGAAAACTAATATTAACTCATAAGGTTAAAAAGCTTGCAGTATTAAGATAAATGTATTCATTCACAAAATTTTAATTAGATGAAACAGCCAAAACAATTTAAGGAAGACAAAATTATCTATTAAGATAGATGTATTCATTCGCCAAATTTTAATTAAATGAAAGAGTCAAACCAATTTATGGAAGACAGAATTAATGTATTTTTTGAACTGAATAAAAATTCAGAAAAATTGCAAATTCAAATTTTTAACCCTAAAAACCATGAGTCAATCTCACAGAAACTGCTGTGTTTTGGTGGCAACTTCAAACAAGAGAAAATCCACTAAACCATAATCTTATAATAAATGCAAGTGTAGAGTTCAATCTTTTGTTTCAGTACATTAAATAAAACTCCCAAGATATCTTGGACTGCTTTGACTCATGGTCATTCCATTTTCACCTAGATTTCCTTTGCAAGAATAATTTTAAATATGTTCATAGAAAGTGTGTGACTCCCTACACACTGAGCAGAAAGAGTAATAAATGTTCTTTAACATTTTTATGACTTTCATTGGTTGAGGTCTAATCAATCTATCTAAATCTATCACTCAATGACCTAAAGCAATGTGAATGCTTACTATGAAATAAAGTATTTTATTCTCAGTATTTCTTCTACTTTGTAACATTCTTATCCACTTTTGATATGATTCAAATATTTTTGTGCACCCTCACTTTTTGATTAAATTCAACTTAGCAGGAACTTCATTGTGATTACACTAATTAACATCGTTTGTAACAAAGACTAGAGTGATCACAACTTTTAAATATTTTCCTATTATACAGTGTTTAACATTAAAAAGGGGTCCTCTACATATAAATTACTTGTATAAACCAGTGGAATTTCACAATAACATTGAAACAAACAAAGGTAAACAAACCAATTTCAAGTGAAGCATTTTATGCAAGAGGCAAACTGATAAGCACAAAAGTCGTGTTGCTACAAAAAGCTCTAGCTTTAAATTTTTATTAAAAGCCAATTTTAGTGCTTGATCATTTACTAGATATTTTGATGAGCAAACATCCTTGTAATTTCTGTATATCTGATTTACAGATGAAGATAAGTAAAATGAAATAAAAAGCAACATGTAATAGGATTAGTAACATAAAACAGTAAAGTTTAAGAGCCTGCAAATTTCAAACATAATTTCATTCAGTTATGAAATGAATGTAGAGCAAAACTTAATATTAGAAAGTTCAGTCTTGGTGAGCAGTTTCAAGTCAATAATTATTTCTTACTTTTGGAATTCAAAAAGGTAAAACCTCTCTACCTTTGCACGTAAAATGAGGAGTTTCAGTATGAATATCCCAAAATCTGACTGTTGTATCTCCTGAACCACTTGCAAGAAATCTGGATGAGATGCATATTGATGTTTACTTTCAAACATTTGCAAAACAAATATTAAAAAAAAACATTGTTTTATTCATGATAGAACTATTTTACTGTTCAACATATTCAACTCTGCACATATTACAGCATTCTTTTAACAATATATAAATACTAAATGGTTTTAAAACCATGTTTTTAATTGGCCTTTTCACAAAACTGTACACTGATCAGAACACACACAAAGTTGTCCATGTCACTCCTTCTGCACACACACACACACACACGTTCATAAAAGTCTTTTTTATCATTTGCTAATAAATCTTTCTAAACCAAGTTTTGAATCCATCTAAATTATTGCATTAAGATATTTAAATTTCAGAAGCTCCCAGAGAGATGCAAGACAACACCCTTAACACACATAATTCATGTTTCAAGGACTAGTCTTACCCTTAAACCTTTTTTCCTTCAGATATATAAGTAATGATTCATGTTTCAAGGACTAGCTAATCTTGCCATCAAACTTTTTTATTCCTTTAGTGATACAAGTAATGAATAAGGTACAGCTCCCTGATCACAATTTTTTACAAATTAGTTTAAAATATTCTGTTGAAATACTTCAAGCTCATATTAACATTGATAAGTCAGGCTATTATAAAAATAGAATGTATAAACAAACATTTATGACAAATTATTTATCACGGACAAACTTTCTACTGTATTTGTTTCTTACTTCCCATCTGGACTAAAAGCAATAGATATAACAGCTTCTGCATGACCTGGAATTGAACTTGTACACCTTGTAACCGCTTGTACTCGAAAAATAGCTTGTGCAGCATATACAATTTCAACTACTTTCTCTGATTCAATAGGTTTCCCTTCCAAGGCTTTTTTCAAATCTTCGGTTATTTCAACTTCATTGACAAAAAAAAGATATGGTGTCTGTTCTTCCTACAGCAAAAAACAAGTGAAAAATTAAAGGTTGTTTAAAATTCTACAAATGCAAATTAAAGTATAAAATCTCAACATTGTAAGATAAATTAAGTCAAATTTATAACAGAATTTGACACATCTAATACCAACTTATATGTATAAACAGGCAGTAGTTCTCATTCTATTGAAATAAAGCACATCGTAAAATGGTTTTAAATGTAGGAGTGAAAGTAAAAAAAAAAACACCAAGTACTTGTTTATAGACATTTAGAACAACAAATACATCTGAAGTTTCCTCAGTGTTTTTGAATTTCAGAATAGGTTTCAACTGAACATATAAAAATGCATTTTAATTTTTACCATATAAAACTAATCTAATGCTTTTTAAAACACAAACAAGTCACAAGATAAATGCCATTTTGGCTTAAGATAAAAGCACTTATCAAATTTAAATGGTAGAATCTAATTTTGTGAATGGCTCAGAACATTATGATACACAAATCAAAAATTTATTTGAATGAATATTGGTAGCATATCAAGATTTTAGTTTAAAAAGTTCTTTTAGGGCACTTTCTTACAGAACTGGAAAAAAAGTTCAAAAGTAGGCAAATAAAGCTGGTTTAACAGCATAAAGTTTGCACTGGTGATAACTTAGCATTTTTTTGTTGCAGATGAATTATTAAAATCTTTCAAGGAATTGTTTTCTGACCTTTATTGATCATTACTAGTTTAGAATCTACTTAGCTGGTTGGGTGAGTCATTGTTTGGCATTTATTGGCACAAAGTAACTTGGTGATCTGTACCAAACAACTGGTAAAAAATGTAAAAGTAAAATTATTATAAAATGCAAAAATAAACCGAGTTGAAATAATTTCCATAGTTTGGGTAAAATATTTAAATAGAATTTAAAGGCCAATAGCTCATAGAATGTTAAAACCATGAAGAAGTTGGACAATATTACCACCTCCAATGACATTTTCCTACATCAGGGATAAACCTTTAGTTAGTTTGTTTTGAATTTCACACAAAGCTACGTGAGAGCTACCAGCACAAGCCATACCTAATTTAGCATGATAATACTAGAGACAAGGCTGCTAGTCTACACTGCCCACTGTTAACTCTTGGGCCCCTCTTTATACCAATAAACAGTGGGATTAACAGTTGGATTATAATGCTTGCATGACTGAAAATCGAGCATATTTAGTGTGATAGGGATATGAAGCCAAGACCCTCAGATTATACATGTATGACTATAGTGACTCAAGTGTCACAGAGATCACACATTGGTGAATCAGTCCCAGATAAATGAAAAAAATGAGTTATTAAACTGTGACCAATGTGTAGCATAGTTAAGACAACTTTATGAAGGAAGGATCTGATGGTGATGGTAGCTGTGTAATAGAGTAATCTATGCATGGTTGTTTACTTAAGTTTTCATTTTTTCTTTTTTAATATTTCATTTTTCAAGGATTGGAGTATCCATAATAAATAGAGAAAAATTCATTGCCCACTAACCCCACTCATTAAAGAGTTCCATGAGGGGAAGAACTACAATGCAAAACTAGAATGCTGCACCAGCACCAGAGATTTGTGAGTGCTTCACCCAAACACCAACATCACACACAATGTCCATAATTCCCTTTGAGAATGCCCAACACTAGTACTTGGGTGACCAACCCTAGCTCAACAGCACCAGCTGACAAACCCTGATGGAGTCCCACCAACATCACCATTCTACAGCAATTCAAGATCAAAGTGGCATGTTTGGGTTAAATCTCTAAGCAACCAGAATCTTTTCTTCTCCTTTATAAGCACCATGTATGGCAAACATACAAGTGCATGTTCAGATTCCAGAAGAGGTAAACAGAAAAAAAAACTGAACCTTTACTAGGAGGTCCCATCACCACTTACCAGAATCCACACTGAGAGAGTCTGGTTGGTCAATAATATCTACATATCAAATTTGTTGATTAAGATACAATGATGGAAGAATACTTCTTTTACCTACAGCAACCTAAATTCTCACAAGTAGCCGAAAATACAGAAAACAAATTTTACAGTTTACAAGTATAAACTCATGAACTTTAAGTAAAAACACTTGGAGAAGCTTTAGTTCTTTTTTAGTTGAACATTTGAATTTCTCTAAGTTTAGTGTATAGCACTAAATTAACAATGTTTCATATAGAGCAGTACCTACACACACACAAACACATCATTCTATACTGTAACAGTTAAACCACTTTAGCATTTAAATATATATATGCTTAAAGAAACAGATATGAGGTTTAATTCCTTCTACATTCAAAATTACACAACTACTTTCAATTAAAAAATATGTAACACATAGCATTGCTATAGTAAACCTACAGAGCAAAGAAAATTTCAATGATGGATATTTAAGCATAAGTTGTGTAAACAAACACATTATCACATGAAATAGTTACATCATAGCCAGGAAAAAGAGTTTAGTTTTGTTTGTAAGTACCTAAATCTCATGTTTTAAAAATTAAACTTCATAATCAGATTGACATTCAAACAACTTGGTAGTTATGTTTCTGAATACAAGGACATCTATCCAATATAAACTAGACACTGACTTAAAATGTAATGGGTAATTCACAATATTATTAAAATTAGTTTCTTAGTACACCATGATTAGATAATAAAAACTAATAACATACCTTTTGTAACAATGCATTACATATAAGCTGCAGTTTGTCAACAGTTATATCTAAGGGAAGTTCAAACGGAGCTCCTGTTGTTTCCCCTGCTTCACTCTTAAACTGAGCAAAAATTCTCTGAATATTGGAATTATCTTCGACTTCCATATCTTGATAGTTCCTATAAGAAATGAAAGAACCAGGAAAAATACATGTAAAAATGGCTCGCTTTGGTTGAGAAAGTGTTTTATGTAGAGGAGTAAACAGCATTTTGACTTTCTTCAGTCATCGTCAGGTTCACAAAGAAAGAAATAACTGACTGGAAGCTGACCACATGATTGAAAGAGGTTGTATAACTGAGTGTTGAAATGCAAAGGGTGGTGTTAAATGTTAAAACATATAATTTTATATTATTTATTTTATTATTTTTAATAGAGGTATAAAGGTGTTCCTTTGTATTGGTTTATTTTGGGTTTAAGTTGTTGTATAAGTAAGGCTTCTTTAATTTTGCATTTGTTTATTTAGTATTTGAGTGTTTTCTATGGTTATGTTGTGTTTATTTGGCTTGTAGTGTTAGAAAATGTGTGAAGGTGATTTTTTATGTTTTTTTTAATCTGGTTTCTATTTTTCTACTTGTTTCTCCAATATAGAAGTCGTGGCAGTTCTCACATTGTATTTTATAAATAATGTTTGTGTGGTGTTTGTCAGTGTAGTTTTTAAATAGTATAGACCTCAGTTTTGTGCCTGGTTTTTGAATAAGTTCAGTGTTAACTGAAATGTCATATTTTGTTACTAGCTTTTGCCAAATGTTGGTTACTTCTCTGCTGATGCCGATATACATATAGTATGTAGTAGTATATGGTTTCATGATTTTTTGATTCGCGAGATATATATACTTTCTTTGGTTGATTTTGCTTTCTGTCTAGGTGTGTGCATATAACGTTTTCTACTGTTTGTGGAGGAAATTTATTGATGTTGATGAAGTATTGTTTTATTTTGTCTAATTCGTTGTTAATTTTATCTGGTGAGCATAGTTTTATGGGTGTTTATTTGGTTTCTTAGTATGTTGAGTTTTTTTTTTGTGTCACGTCCTGAGTCCCAAGGAATGTATAGTTTTGGTTTAAATTTGTCTGATAGGATGTTCTTCATTTTTTGGATGTATTCATCAATACACAAAAATCTAACAAAGACACAGGAAACGCAACTAAACAAAATATTACTAAAAATGAAAAAAGCCAATAAACACTTTATTCCTTCCTACGTAAAACCGACTCATGCACACCACAAATATATGGCATCTCCAAACCTCATAAACCAGATTTTCCATTATGACCAATAATGTCAACATATGAATCATTTAATTACAATCTTAGTAAATACATAGCATAGGCATTCTCCAAATATGTAACATCAGCCAGCTCAAAGACTCTTTTAATTTCAAGTCTAATCTAAATCAACTTTAGATATCAGAATGTGTAGCTCAGCAACTATTAATATTTTTACACAAACTAAATCACATAATATTGACTGGAGAATAAAGCACATAATAACTTAAATGACCATGAACTCCAGAAATTCTTCTAAAGTTATCACAGAACTCAATATTTGGAATTCCAAAGTGTGTACTAAAGCTCAACTTATTAAAAAATTACTAGAGAGAAATCAAGCTTTCACAAAAGTGTTACAAACTGTAAGATGTGGAACTCTCAGTCATTTAAATTTTAACAAACTATCTTATAGCTTGTCAAAAATGCCAGGGTAAATACTGCTACCCCAGTGATGTTGAGAAAACCCACTTGTAGAGAAATACATATGCAAAAACGACTCATTTGGGTTGAGAAAATATTTTACGTAGAAGAGCGAACAACGTTTCGACCTTTTTCGGTCATCTTTCAGGTTCACAAGAAAAGAAGGAGGTAACTGAATGGAAACTGACTACATGTTTGGAAGGAGTTGTGTAACTGAGTGTCAGAATACAGAGGGCAGTGTTAAATGCTTGAATATATGTTTGGACATAATGATGACCAAAGAAGGTCAAAATGTTGTTTGCTCTTCTACGTAAAATATTTTCTCAACCCAAACGAGCCGTTTTTGCATATATACTGCTACCCCCAACCCAGAATATATCCTAATTTCACACTTAATGGTTAACTGGATTGGATTTTGTAAAATCTAACTTCCCTAACATAGAAGCAGCAAGGTGCAGTCAAAGTACTCAAATTTCAATAAATTTCTCTGAACCAATCGAGATTAGGATGATTCATGAAATGAATTTGCAGTGTATTAATAGAAAAATAATTAGTTAAAGTCAGATTAACAATTTCTAACAGTAAAATAACCAGGCATTTTGGTAACATCATCTACCAACAATGGCTTTCATGTCATATTATTTAGTAACAAACCTAATACTGATATTAGTTTATGTACTATAAATATCAAGTAAAATGAAATGACAACAAAACTGGAAAAATATTTGTTGATTTCTTTATTTGGATTCTCTGTTAATGAAAAAGGCTTGTTTTTCATTAAAAACTTTAGTGATATAACAGAAAATAGTTTAATTCAGATAATATTTAAAACTGAATCGATATTTTTAACTTTTATGATAAATTTGATCCAATTGGGTTAAGAATGGGTGATTTCATATTACGTCTTTACCATAAATTAAAACAGGTTATAGCATAATGTATACTATACTATAACAGTAGCACTTGAGAATAAAATTAAACTGTAAGTTAATTTCATTACTCTTGTCCTTCAAGCTACAGTAATCAAATCTTTTACATTTATTGCACCTAAACTAAGAAAGTGCTGAGATTCTTTATCTTGTTTTATTTACAAAAATTGACTTATCTGTGTTAAATAATAATAAGTTCACACATTAACATTTGTAGTTTAGTTCGCACCACGTGCGTCTTACTCGAAATAAAAATTCGAAGTTAAAACTTACAAGTTCACCAGATGAGGTGTGCCTTGGCTAAAACAACAAAGATGTTCAAGAACACTAAAAATTTATACTAATGTTATTATATTAGTGTGCAACAAAAAGAGCATCAACTAGTTCAAAAATATATAGAAATATTTAAATTTTATCTAATCATATTTGAACTCCTAATCACAGTCCGCAATGACTTCAGCACAATTTAAAAACCCGAAACAGAACAATAACGAAAATTCATCAAACAACCCGCACTTTCTTCCACTCATTCACCAACACAAAGGGTAATGTTGTTCCGAATTTTAGTATATTAAAATATCACCATTCTTTAAACTTAAACACAAAAAAATAACAAATTTTTCTGCTACAAAAATTACTATTCCGCTTTAATTTCTTATCGTTATAGTCTGTTTATTCATAATGAAATATTTATACACTTTAAAGTTTTAACAGTCTTGAATAATTCTCCAATTTTATTCTGAACTTTTTTTTAATTTCGCGCAAAGCTACTCAAGGGCTATCTGCGCTAACCATCCCTAATTCAGTAGTGTAAGACCAGAGGGAAGGCAACTAGTCATCACCACCCACCGCCAACTCTTGAGCTACTCTTTTACCAACGAATAGTGGTATTAACCGTCATATTATAAAGCTCCCACGGCTGAAAGGGCGATCATGTTTAGTGCGACGACGATTCAAACCCGTGCCAGGCCACACTTTGACGCAGGATTATGCAAACAGTACCGAAACACGAAAGAAAAGAAAGTATGATGAAAGTTTTATTAAATATGGTTTTACATATACAGGTAATGAAGATGTATTTAGTAGGTCTTGTGTTGAATGTGAAACAGTGGTGGGTAACAGTAGTTTGCATTTTATATGAAAATGCAATTTAAATGAAAAACCCAACACAATTTCACAAACACTTTATTCCTACCAACTTAAAACCGACTCACGCACACCACAAATATACGGCATCCCCAAACCTCATGAACCAAATTTTCCATTACGACCAATATTGTCAACATATGAATCGTTTAATTACAATCTTGGTAAATACATAGCATGGGCATTCTCCAAATATGTAACATTAGCCAGCTCATTTATCAAAGACTCTTTTAATTTCAAGTCTAATCTAAATCAACTTCATCATAAAGCCTTAATGGCCAGTTTCAATGTTATATCCCTCTTTACAGAAGTTCCAACTACTGAAGCCTGCAAGGTAGCCTTAGAACTCTATATCCGAGACCCTAATCCAACTATTGACATTCCCAGTAACCAGTTAGCAACCCTCATAGAATTCACCACAATAAAGACAAACTTCATGTTCAACAACCAAAACTATATACAAACAAATGGCCTAAGCATGGGCAACCCAGTATCACCAGTTCTAGCCAATATTTTTATGACACAAGTTGAAACACAAGCAATTAACACAGCATTACATCGACCACTATTTTGGTACAGATATGTAGATGTCACGGTTGCGGGATTGAAATCTACAGAACACATACTTAATTTTTTCAATCACATTAACTCTATACATCCCAACGTTAACTTCACATGTGAACAAGAAGAAAGCAATCAAATATCTTTTCTTAACCTCAAAATTACAAGAACCGACACACAATTCAAAACAGAAATCCACCGAAAAATCACCCATACTAGACTATACATTCCTTGGGACAAAGCACATGAAACAAAACAAAAATTCAACATACTAAGAAACCAAATTAACACAGCCATAAAACTATGCTCACCAGATAATATTAACGATGAATTGGACAAAATAAAACAATACTTTATCAACATCAATAAGTTTCCTCCACAAACCGTGGAAAACATTATTAGCACACACCTGGACAGAAAGCAAAATCAACCAACAAAAGTAAATGTATCTCACGAATCATAAAATCACAAAACCATATACTGCTGAATACCATATATTCCTGACATCAGCAAACAAATAACCAACATTTGGCAAAAACTAGTAACAAAATACGACATTCCAGTTAATACTAATTTTATTCAAAAACCAGGCACAAAACTGAGGTCTATACTATGTAAGAACTACACTGACAAACACCACACCAACATTATTTATAAAATACAATGTGATAACTGCCACGACTTCTATATTGGAGAAACAAGTAGAAAAATGAAAACCAGATTCAAAGAACATAAAAAGTCACCTTCACACGTTTTCGAACACTGCAAGTCAAATAAACACACCATAATCATAGAAAACTCTCAAATACTAAATAAAGAAACAAACATAAACAAACGAAAAATTAAAGAAGCCTTATTTATACAACAACTTAAACCCAAAATAAACCAATATAAAGGAAAGCCATTATACCTATATTAAAATTATAGATTCAAACATCTAACACCGCCCTCTACATTGCGACACTCAGTTACACAACCCCTTTCAAACATGTGGTCAGCTTCCGGTCAGTTACCTCTTTCTTTGTGAACCTAACGATGACCGAAGAAGGTCAAAACGTTGTTCGCTATTCTATTTAAAATACTTTCTCAACCCAAACGAGCCGTTTTTGCATATAAAATTCTCAACAAGTGGGTTTCTCGACATCACTGAATAGTTTGCATCCAGCTAAGTTTAAACGCTACCTAGAAACAAAACCTTCCCAAATAAAAAATTCAATTTCCGAGTATTTCAATGGCCAGGTGTTTAAGGCAATCGACTCGTAACCCGAGGATCGTGGGTTCACATCCGCGTCGCGCCAAACATGCTCGCTCTTTTAGTTGTGGGGGTGTTATAATGTTACGATCAATCCTATTATTCGTTGGTAAAACAAACAAACAAGCGTCATTGGAAAATTTTTACTCGTATCAGATTTATTACTAATATTCAGCTACTTTTTCATTATAAAGGTAACAACTAATTATTAATTTGTCTAAAATTGCAGTCTTATATCTTTGAGACTTCAAACGTATTTTCACGGGTACAAAATAGTTTATTAAGGAAAACTCGTTTAAGCTCTTGAGTTTCATCATCATACAATAACATGCTGACCTGAGATCAGTGTTGCCACAAGGAAGTCCGAAATAAAGATTTGTGGAAAGAAAGCGAGAGGCCTGGCATGGCGAAGCGCGTAAGGCGTGCGACTCGTAATCCGAGGGTCGCGGGTTCGCACCCGCGTCGCGTAAAACATGCTCGCCCCTTCAGCCGTGGGGGTGTACAATGTTCGGTCAATCCCACTATTCGTTGGTAAAAGAGTAGCCCAAGAGTTGGCGGTGGGTGGTGATGACTAGCTGCCTTCCCTCTGGTCTTACACTGCTAAATTAGGGACGGCTAGCACAGATAGCCCTCGAGTAACTTTGTGCGAAAATCCAAAACAAATTAAAAGAAAGCTAGGCCGCTAAAATAACATATTTTTCTAAAGAAAAAGGGTAACCTATTATTTTTTACATTTTTTAACAGAAACGTTTGAGCCAAATAACAAAATATTAAGCCAGTTCTGACGTGCGTCTAAATCTCGATCGATGGATGGATCAATGGTATCTGGGTATTTTGCCCTCTTTGACCTTTTCCTCCTTCTTGTACTTATTTTCCCTAACTGTTTGTATGTTAGGTCCTTTTCAGGGCAATGTCCATTTATAGTCTATTGTTCACAGTAGGTCAAGTTACTTACTTCCTGGAAGGTGGATTTTAATGTTTCCAGGTTTAAAGGCATCTGTTGGCCATTCTTTAAGTAGTCTGTTGAGATCGACAACATCTTGCCCTTGCACAAGTACACCGCCTCTTGGCAAACGCTTAATGTTAACTATATTAACATTAGGTTTGCATCTTTTCACCTCCGTGGCAAGTAGGGGTTGATTATACTGACCCGGAATGCCTTCTATTATTACCGCGAATTGTGGTGGTCATGTTTTTGCGACTGTATTGTAGTTGGTTGTTGTTTTTTTAACATTTCTTTTTGATACGACAGTGATAAAGTCTTGATCCTCCAAGTCTTGATCACTGTCATATTTTTCTTCATTATTATTTTTAGTCATATCAACATCCTCGGTGTTGCTGTTTTTTACCGTTACATAATCGAGACTTGACCCTACTTTAGTTGCAGGGGTAGCTACCTCTACCTCAGTATTAGTAGCCACCACTGCTTCTTCTTCGTATTCTGAGTTTTCCGAAGAATTAATTTCTTTTATCAACTTTCTCTTAACTTTACTATTTTTTTAATTACATTTTTTGTTTTCTTTACCGAATTTAATTCTTTTTTTGCTAGACTACATAGAGCTAGCAATGGAGAATTAATTTTCATTACCACCAACTATACTTGACTTACCTGCAATCAACGTTTGCTTCGAGTTAACGGTTTTTCCCGCCATTTCCGTCATTTTCTTTGTTCGTGCCGTTCTTAGGCTTCTTGCGGTTTCCCGCTCTGCTGCCGTTGATTTGAGTTTTTCTATGTGTGAGGTTTTTGATTGATGTGCTGTCTTAATCAGAAAAATAAATAAATTTAAGTTCATCTTCTTATATATTTAGTAAAATTTCAAGCCCAAACCGCCTTTAATCAGAGCTAGACAATAAAACGTCTGATTTGTTTCGAGCCTCAACAATCGATGGATCAATGGTATCTGGCTATTTTGCCCTGGAGGGTCAGGTTCTCTTTGACCTCTTCCTCCTTGCTGAACTTATTTTCCCTAACTGTTTGTATGTCAGGTCCTTCTCAGGGCAATGTCCATTTATAGTCTATTATTCACAGTAAGTCAAGTTAGCTGGTGGCGATTTATTTATTTTATTTTATTATTATTATTATTTTTTAAAATACATAAATATGTAAACTATAAATATAAGATTTAAAGTTTATATACATACATATTTTACTTTAATTTATTTTTCTTTAAATTTAAAATATATGTTAATTGGGAGAGATATTTAGGATTTTCTTCATTATGTATGAGGTACCTGTCTAGTTCGCATAATAAATCATTTTTCATCCAATTTTTGTTAAAATACCTACTTGTAACATTTAGGAGTCTATTTGATATGGATGGTATGTTCGAGTAATTATGAATGAATTTAGATGATATTAATCTCGGAACTCTGTATGCAGTTGTGAGAAGTGTGTTTTGGATTGTTTGTAGTTTAGTTTTGATTGTTTTATTACTTACAGTTACCCATTCTGGAGCTGCATAGTCTATTACTGGTCTAATATATGTTTTGTATATTTTCAAAATGTTATATGTAGATGCTCCAGTGTGTTTACCAGTTAGACTCCTTACATAGTTGGTTCTTCGCCAAATTTTATTTTTAATTTCGTTGACATGATTGATCCAAGTTAATTTTGAATCATAAGTCAGACCTAAAAATTTTGCTGATTGGGCAATCTGGAGTAGAGTGCCATTCATATATATTTCTGGCTGTTGTTTTTTGTGTTTTGTCGATTTCGTAAAGAGTACGAGCTGAGTTTTTGCTGTGTTTATTTTAATTCTTTATTTTTCACAGTATTCACTAATTCTGTTTAATTGTGGTTGTATGTTTGTAGCTGCTATCGTGGGTGTTGCATCACTTTTCCAGATTGCCACATCATCTGCGAACTGTGATGAGAATCCATGATTTGGATCCTTCAATGGCATATTGTTTACATACATGATGAAGAGCATAGGGCTAACCACCCTTCCCTGTGGGACACCAACTAGTGGAGTAAAGTATTCGGAAAAAGTTCCTTCTACGTTTACTCTACATTTTCTGTTTTCCAGAAAGTTAGATAACCAGCGAATAATTCCTCGTGGTAGTTCCATTTCATTCATTCGGAACCTTAGACCGTCGTGCCAAACGGTGTCGAATGCTTTCTCGATATCGAGGAAGCAAGCGACTGTACATTCTTTTTTGTTGAAACTATTTATTATAGTTTCGGTTAATCTTATTAAATGGTCTGTCGTTTGTCTAAATTTTCTGAATCCATTCTGTTCTTCTGGTAATTTTAATGTTATCTCCAAGAATGTGGAGAGTCTATTACTTATTATTCTTTCGAGAATTTTGCAAACACAGCTGGTCAGGCTGATTGGTCGGTAGCTATTTGGTTTATTCGCTGGTTTTCCTTCCTTATGGAACATTAATATATTTGCTAGCTTCCAAGAAACTGGGATATATCCTGAGGATAGCGACAAGTTAAATAGTGAATTTAAGTGGTCAAACAATTTCGGAGTGCCCTTTTTTAGGAGAATAGCTTGTATTTCATCTTCTCCTGGTGTTTTGTTTTTGGTGTTGTTTATTGCTTCTAGTATTTCATGTAGGGATATTTCCTTTGTTAGTAATGTGCTTTCATAACCAGTGTTAGAACTTGTATTTGTATCAGTTATGTTTACTGGAAATATTGGTTCATATTGATGTTTATTGTTTGCTATGTGATTAGTGACTTTATTGTAGAAATTTGTATTCATGTCTGTATCTGTGTGAGTTTTAAATGTATTTTGGAGTTGATCCTTGAAAGCTTCGGCTATTTCTTTATTTGTGTGTGCAGTAGTGTTATTATGTTCAAGTGGAGAATATTCCTTTGTGTTTGTGTTTTCATTTGTGAGTCTTTTAAGATGTGACCAGAATTTTTTCGGGTCAGTTATGTTGTTTAGTTTATTACAGTAATTGTCCCATTTATTTTGTTTTTGTTGTTTTATTTGAGTTCTGATGTGATTTCTAATGTTGTTTATTTGTGTTTTAGTTTCTCTGTTTCTTGTAATCATGTACTATCTTCTCAGTTGTCTGCGCTTTTTTATTAGGTTGATTATTTCTGTGGTGGGTTTCCATGTGTTATTTGTTGTTTTATGGTGTTGTTTTGGTATTGTTAACTTGGCTGCTTTCTGAAGGCAATCCGTGATTGTTTGACAATAGTTGTCCATTTCGACATGCGTTTTAACTTCTTTAATAGTTTTATTAGGTAACAGATTATCTAATTCTTGCTTTTAGCATTGCCAATCTGCTTTACTGTAATTAAAATTTTCTTTCCTATATGTTATATTTTTATAGGGGGCGAGATCGAAGGCGCAAAAAAATGGGAGATGAACACTATCTACATCTTTTCCCACTTGAAATTTTACTAATTTCTGGCTTAAATTATATGTACACATACACAGATCTAGTATGTCACTAGTGTTAGTGGAATAGGATGTATGTGTTGGGGTGGTATCATTCAATAAAGCTATGTTATTATCATCTATTAATTTTCTACCATTTGAATTAGAACTTCGGCATCCAAAGGAAACATTTTTACTGTTTAAGTCTCCCATAACTATGGTGTTTTGATTGTGGGAAAAGATGTTATTAAGTAAAGTTGTATCTAATTGTTTATTGGATGAGCAGTAAATTCCTGCTACGGTTATTTTAGTTTTATTCGTTTGGAGGATATCTAATTCGTTTGGAGGATATCTACAGTAACATGTTTATTGCTACTGTTTAATTTGATTTCTACTACAGATAAGTCCACTTTGTGGAGCAGCATAATGCCTCTGTTCGGTTGATTCTGTTCTGTTGGTGTTCTGATCTGATAAATACGTTGCTTTATTTGTTTGTATTTTTCGCAGCCTTTGTAATTTGCTGTGTGGGTGTGACCACAGTTACAACATTTAGGCGTTTCTTTTTCTTTTTTGCATTGGTTGATATGGTGTTCCCCGCCACATCCGCAGCACCTCGGTGATGCTAAGCAGGCTGCTGAAACATGTCCATATCTTTGGCAGTTGTAACACTGTGTTACAACAATTGCCTGAGTTTTCAATTGCTCAATTTGGTATTTTTAATACCAGAGCAATATTCCATTGTTTATTAAATTTTGAATGTTGTAGCTGTCATCAATGTCAATTCTTATCAGGTTTGTAGGTGTTTGTGTTTTCTTAGAAATAATTCTTTCTGTCTTTGTGTGTGGTATGTTTTGTTCGTCAAGTGCCTGTTTAACTAGGTCCAGGTCAATCGTCTGATGAACCCCTCTTACCACAATTGCTTTTGGTTGCGGCTTACTTCCTGGAAGGTGGATTTTAATGTTTCCAGGTTTAAAGGCATCTGTTGGCCATTCTTTAAGTAGTCTGTTGAGATCGACAACATCTTGCCCTTGCACAAGTACACCGCCTCTTGGCAAACGCTTAATGTTAACTATATTAACATTAGGTTTGCATCTTTTCACCTCTGTGGCAAGCAGGGGTTGATTATACTGACCCGGAATACCTTCTATTATTACCGCGTATTGTGGTGGTCATGTTTTTGCTACTGTATTGTAGTTGTTTGTTTGTTTGTTTGATTTTAACATTTCTTTTTGATACGACAGTGATAAAGTCTTGATCCTCCAAGTCTTGATCACTGTCATATTTTTCTTCATTATTATTTTTAGTCATATCAACATCCTCGGTGTTGCTGTTTTTTACCGTTACATAATCGAGACTTGACCCTACTTTAGTTGCAGGGGTAGCTACCTCTACCTCAGTATTAGTAGCCACCACTGCTTCTTCTTCGTATTCTGAGTTTTCCGAAGAATTAATTTCTTTTATCAACTTTCTCTTAACTTTACTATTTTTTAATTACATTTTTTGTTTTCTTTACCGAATTTAATTCTTTTTTTGCTAGACTACATAGAGCTAGCAATGGAGAATTATTTTCATTACCACCAACTATACTTGACTTACCTGCAATCAACGTTTGCTTCGAGTTAACGGTTTTTCCCGCCATTTCCGTCATTTTCTTTGTTCGTGCCGTTCTTAGGCTTCTTGCGGTTTCCCGCTCTGCTGCCGTTGATTTGAGTTTTTCTATGTGTGAGGTCTTTGATTGATGTGCTGTCTTAATCAGAAAAATAAATAAATTTAAGTTCTTCTTCTTATATATTTAGTAAAATTTCAAGCCCAAACCGCCTTTAATCAGAGCTAGACAATAAAACGTCTGATTTGTTTCGAGCCTCAACAATCGATGGATCAATGGTATCTGGGTATTTTGCCCTGGAGGGTCAGGTTCTCTTTGACATCTTCCTCTTTGCTGAACTTATTTTCCCTAACTGTTTGTATGTCAGGTCCTTCTCAGGGCAATGTCCATTTATAGTCTATTATTCACAGTAAGTCAAGTTAGCTGGTGGCAATTTATTTATTTTATTTTATTATTGGCCTGGCATGGCCGAGCGCGTTAAGGCGTGCACTCGTAATCCGAGGGTCGCGGGTTCGCGCCCGAGTCGCGCTAAACATGCTCGCCCTCCCAGCCTTGGGGGTGTATAATGTGACGGTCAATCCCACTATTCGTTGGTAAAAGAGTAGCCCAAGAGTTGGCGGTGGGTGGTGATGACTAGCTGCATTCCCTCTAGTCTTACACTGCTAAATTAGGGACGGCTAGCACAGATAGCCCTCGAGTAGCTTTGTGCGAAATTCCAAAAAAACAAAACAATTATTTTATTATTATTATTTTTTTTAAATACATAAATATGTAAACTATAAATATAAGATTTAAAGTTTATTTACATACATATTTTACTTTAATTTATTTTTCTTTATATTTAAAATATATGTGAATTGGGGAGAGATATTTAGGATTTTCTTCATCATGTATGAGGTACCTGTCTAGTTCGCATAATAAATCATTTTTCATCCAATTTTTTTTTTTTTTTGAATTAAGCACAAAGCTACACAATGGGCTATCTGGGCTCTGCCCACCACGGGTATCGAAACCCGGATTTTAGCGTGTTAATCCGCAGACATACCGCTGAGCCACTGGGGGGCACCAATTTTTGTTAAAATACCTAATTGTAATATTTAGGAGTCTATCTGATATGGTTGGTATGTTCGAGTAATTATGAATGAATTTAGATGATATTAATCTCGGGACTCTATGCAGTTGTGAGAAGTGTGTTTTGGATTCTTTGTAGTTTAGTTTTGATTGTTTTATTACTTACAGTTACCCATTCTGGAGCTGCATAGTCTATCACTGGTCTAATATATGTTTTGTATATTTTCAAAATGTTATCTGTAGACGCTCCAGTGTGTTTACCAGTTAGACTCCTTACATAGTTGGTTCTTCGCCAAATTTTATTTTTAATTTCGTTGACATGATTGGTCCAAGTTAATTTTGAATCATAAGTCAGACCTAAAAATTTTGCTGATTGGGCAATCTGGAGTAGAGTGCCATTCATATATATTTCTGGCTGTTGTTTTATGTGTTTTGTCGATTTCGTAAAGAGAACGAGCTGAGTTTTTGCTGTGTTTATTTTAATTCTATATTTTTCACAGTATTCACTAATTCTATTTAATTGTGGTTGTATGTTTGTAGCTGCTATCGTGGGTGTTGCATCACTTTTCCAGATTGCCACATCATCTGCAAACTGTGATGAGAATCCATGATTTGGATCCTTCAATGGCATATTGTTTACATACATGATGAAGAGTATAGGGCTAACCACCCCTCCCTGTGGGACACCAGCTAGTGGAGTAAAGTATTCGGAAAAAGTTCCTTCTACGTTTACTCTACATTTTCTGTTTTCCAGAAAGTTAGATAACCAGCGAATAATTCCTCGCGGTAGATATCGAATGCTTTCTCGATATCGAGGAAGCAAGCGACTGTACATTCTTTTTTGTTGAAACTATCTATTATAGTTTCGGTTAATCTTATTAAATGGTCTGTCGTTTGTCTAAATTTTCTGAATCCATTCTGTTCTTCTGGTAATTTTAATGTTATCTCCAAGAATGTGGAGAGTCTATTACTTATTATTCTTTCGAGAATTTTGCAAACACAGCTGGTCAGGCTGATTGGTCGGTAGCTATTTGGTTTATTCGCTGGTTTTCCTTCCTTATGGAACATTAATATATCTGCTAGCTTCCAAGAAACTGGGATATATCCTGAGGATAGCGACAAGTTAAATAGTGAATTTAGGTGGTCAAACAATTTCGGAGTGCCCTTTTTTAGGAGAATAGCTTGTATTTCATCTTCTCCTGGTGTTTTGTTTTTGGTGTTGTTTATTACTTCTAGTATTTCATGTAGGGATATTTCCTTTGTTAGTAATGTGCTTTCATAATCAGTGTTAGAACTCGTATTTGTATCAGTTATGTTTACTGGAAATATTGGTTCATATTGATGTTTATTGTTTGCTATGTGATTAGTGACTTTATTGTAGAAGTTTGTATTCATATCTGGATCTGTGTGAGTTTTAAATGTATTTTGGAGTTGATTCTTGAAAGCTTCGGCTATTTCTTTATTTGTGTGTGCAATTGTGTTATTATGTTCAAGTGGAGGATATTCCTTTGTGTTTGTGTTTTCATTTGTGAATCTTTTAAGATGTGACCAGAATTTTTTCGGGTCAGTTATAAATTGTTTGTTTTTATTTGAATTTCGCGCAAAGCTACACGAGGGCTCTTTGCACAAACCGTCCTTAATTTAACAGTGTAAGACTTGAGGGAAGGCAGCTAGTCTTCACCACTCACTGTCAACTCTTGTATATATCAATCTTGTTGGCAAATAACATAAATTTAATAGATATTAACAATTTATTAATTTCTAAATTAAAATTAAAATTGCCGGTTTTTTGAAATTTTAATACGTAACGTACGTAAATAAATCGGTGTGTGTGTTTTTTTATAGCAAAGCTACATCGGGCTGTCTGCTTAGCTCACCAAGAGGAGTCAAACCCCTGATTTTAGCGTGGTAAATTCGTGGACATACCGCTGTACTAGGTGGGGCTAATAAATTGGAAACTTGTACAAAATAAATTATAATGCGTGAGAAATGTCAGAAGTTTTATGATTTTACACTTAATGGTTTTAGGGTTATTTTGCAAGTTAAACCCATTTAATATCGAACGGCCTACCTGATAAAACAATTTCTAGATACCAAGGTTTTTAGTTATTTTACAATTTTCTGTTAAAAAGTGGTTAGCAATAACTATAGCAAACTGAATACTATAGCGAAAGATAGTTAATCAACTAAGACAATGAATATTTCCAGCACTAATATACTGTGCTGAACAACTAGATAAGACAATGTATAAATTCAGATCACAAAAATACACGCTCCTTTAAAGGAAAATTTCAAGACTAAAACAAAGAGGAAAGTAGAGGTGGGTAAGAAATGAAATTACAGAAAGAAACTTTATCTCTGGAAAGAAGATGCTAATGAAAGAAGAACCGTACAAGATGAAGGTTGAGAGACCTTGATTCTATGCTCAACTGGGAATTATAGATATTATACTCGAAAAAAGCGTGCCAAGTTATAAGAAATTAAACGAACATAAAAGTTATTAAGATGTCATAGTAATGTGTATAGAATAGTTGAGCCAAACATAGACTCACATGATATGATTATGGTTCTGGTTCGACATGGAAAAATACTAAAATCCTGTCTGTTGACTGTTAAAGATTGAAGTTTCGTAGATAGTGAAAATAGGTGTAGTTTCAGGTGTTCTTACCAGGCCCTCGAGCACAATTATCGTCAACACCCAAATGAAAATGTCTCCATCAGCCTTAATCAATAAAGTTCACCATCCAAGCTTCTTGTAAGTTGAATAAACAATTCTACCTTGTATATCAACTTAATCCCGTTACAATTTCTGTGAAAATATTAAGAATTGAGGTAATTTGTAAAATGTTGAAAGTGGTAAAATCTTAACAAGCATCCTTGAAAAGAATACACTGATCGCTGAATGAAATACATATTAAATGTATCAGAATTATGTGTTCACTAATAAATTTGTTTTATGTTCTTTCAAGTTATTGGTTTATAGTTTTTCCTCAGGTGGTTTGTGAAATTGACCCGCTGTTGCATAAAAGTATCATAAAATATATATGTTTATTTTTAACGAGTGAAGTCGATCCACGTTTGGGTGACCAGTATTTTATTTTAAATCATACATATTAAAATGTTACTGAATATTTTCTGAGCTTTTTTTTTAGTATATGGCCCGGTTAAAATGCATAATAATGTGGACTATGGGTGTACAGCTGAAGGAAGAAAGTAACACTCCATCATACTGCTTTCAAGTTTTACCTGGCCTGTAATAAGCTCTTATTGTAATGGAGTCCAATATGAATAAAATTATTTTTTTGTCAGCGTCCCACATTTGCACACCAGATAACATATTTCATATATTATTGTAGGAACTAGTGGCTGCAATCTTATACCTATTTCTGTTATACTTCACCTGGTTTCTGTTAATTTTACATCTAGCCAATGGTGAAGAGAATGAAACTGGGTTACAGAGTATGTATTTTAGATTTATTCATGGTAATGGTGATAGTGGGAATCTCCACTTAGTGTTGGTTTAGCATGAAAACCAGTAACATCTAGGATCCAGGACACCTACATGCAAATGACATATTATTTACAAAAAACATACATGTGAGTATGCATAAACACCTGTAAAAACCTCGTATGATTATAAAATTAATTTTAAGATTTTTTTTTCTCACAGTATTCTGTCAACTAAATCCTACTTTAGACAAAGAAATGTCACAAGCAGGTCATTCATATTTTGAACATTAACTTCAGTTGATCCTCCATCCAAATAGAATTCATTTGAACTTTTATTTCCTATCCTGACATCAAGCTCTTAATGTTTTTGGTTGCTCTGTACAGTCAGCTAGCCAGAAACGAATAGTGGTATTGACTAAAAACCAGGTTTCGATACCCTTGTTGGACAGAGCACAGATAGCCCATTGCGTAGATTTATGCTTAATTCCAAATAAACAAATAAATACACCAATCGAAGGGGTTTACCTTCCGACTCCAAAACTGTAATTAATTAGATTTTAAATCGATCAAGAGATCGCGAAGCTTCTTTGTTTGTGTTAAATTTGGCGCAAAGCTACACGATGCAAATAAAATAAATAAAAATAGTGCTACAAAATCAGGGACTTGATTAAGGTTTTGGTTTGTCTTGGTTTTCACACAGAGCAATCTGAACTAGCTGTCCTTAATTTAGCAGTGTAAAACCAGAGGAAAGGCAGCTAGTCATTACCACCCATCGCCAACTCTTGGGATACTCTTCCCAACGAATAGTGGGATTGACTGTAATATTATTACGCCTCCATGACTGAAAAGGTGAGCACATTTGGTGTAGCGTAGAGTTGTTTTATTTGTTTTTTGTATGTTTTTGAATTTCGCACAAAGCTACTCGAGGGCTATCTGCACTAGCCGTCGGTAATTTAGCAGTGTAAGACTAGCGGGAAGGCAGCTAGTCATCACCACCCACCGCCAACTCTTGGGCTGCTCTTTTACCAACGAATAGTGGGATTGGCCGTCACAATATAACAACCCCACGGCTGAAAGGGCGAGGATATTTGGCGCAACGAGGATGCAAAAACGCGATCCTCAGATTACGAGTCGCACGCCTTAACGCGCTTGGCCATGCCGGGCCAACAGGGGATTTGAACCCACGACCCTCAGATTATGAATCGAACACCCTAATTACCTGGCTGAATGATGGAGCTAAGAGCTTAAAGTTTGTACTTGAAATAAAACTTAAGATTTAGGGTTGAAATGGTGATTGTCGATAAAAACCATTTGTTTATAGAAAAAAATGTTTTGTACAAACATGTACTTTGTTTATACTTCTAAACTTACTTACTTTAAATCTAAATGGAATGATTACATATTCTGTTTAGCAGGTTTTTTATTCATTTCTAACTAAATAATAGAACAATAACATCCTTTAAAGGGTTTATATATTTTAAACACATTATTTTTAAATGTAAGGTATTCCACTTAATAAACCTACATATGGGAAAAATATATTTTGGCTTTTTTGGTTCGTAATACACACCAAATACTTTACATGAAGGTGGTCAAGAACCTAATCCATTTTTTTTAATTTTATTAACTACTGTTTCCGTTTTCGAATAATTTTAGTACATATAGTGTACGCGAAACATAAGTTTATCCTCTTGTTTAAAATTACAGAAACATTTCAAAGTTGTGTTTATCTTAGAGGAAAGCTACTGTTACTTCACTGTGACACTCTGAAATATACAACTGTCTTTTTCTGTTAGCTTCCACATCCCTAAAAAGTAAAGCAAATTACTTTAAGTCACATAACAGAATAGTGACAAGAGCAGTATGGTCTTGCCATAGCTGTTGTATTTTAGCATTTAAAATCACATTCTCCGCTGTTAGATAGATTTTTATTAAGATTCACACTTTTTGCTTTTTACTCAGACTTTGGTTAGTATTTACATACAGAAACTTTTACATAGACTTTGTGAGGGCTTGTGAAGCTTTTATATGGACACACCCTTGTGTCACATTGCTTCGTCTAGTGTTTATACTCTGAATGTATTTCATGATTTAAGATTGTTGTTGTATACATTTTTATACTATTTCTTTGTTGACGGACTCAATCAGAGTTTTAAAAAGTAAACGGATTCACACCGCGTTACATCATATTCTCTGGAACCTCTGTTTATTGGATCTTACTCTTATTCCACGGTTTGTTTTGAATTTCGCGCAAAGCTATACGAGGGCTATCTGCGCTAGCCGTTCCTAAGTTAGCAGTGTAAGACTAGCGGGAAGGCAGCTAGTCATCACCACCCACTGCCAACTGTTGAGCTACTCTTTTACCAACGAATAGTGGGATTGACTGTAACATTATAACACCCTCACGGCTTAAAGGGCGAGCATGTTTTGTGTGACAAGGAAATGAAACCGCGACCCTCGAAATACGAGTCGAGTGCTTTAGCCACCTGGCCATGCCGGGCCCTTATTTTGCGGAAAATTTGTGAATCGGAATGTACTATAACTCTTGTTTCTTACTACCAGTGACGAATCATTCCTTGTCGTTAATTCCTGAGAAAGGCACTTTATTAAACATATGTTTATATTTTACTCCATCAAAATTCTCCAAACTTAATCCCGTGAACTTGTTTTTGTGGAGTCTTATTAATTTCTGTTTCCTCAAAAGGTGAATTTAGTTTATTTGATAATCTCAAGTTTCGTTATAGCATCCTAGTAAATTGGTGCAAGGTGTGGTAAAATATTTTTTATTGCTGGTAAATGGTGATATGAAAGAAATTGATTTTTTGTAGTTTTTTATATATTTCCACTAAATGGCCAAAGTTGGTGGCTTTTGAACACCATCTTCGTCATATAATGACACTTTTATATTGAATCAATAATTTCTAGATATCTTGTCGTTTAAATAGGAAGTAATAAGTAAATATTTAATTTAATTAATATTTAATTATTACTCCCTGTTTAAGCAACAAGATATCTAGAAATTAAACAGGGAGTAATAAGTAAATATTTTATTTAAGCAATATTTTTGAATAACAAGTTAGGTGTATGTTTCAGTTATGTTTATCTTTCATTATTTTTATATGTAACTGTGCTCTTCTATAGTTTCTACAATATGACAAAAAATCTGTAGATTTTATCATGATATACGGTGTCTTACTTGCTTATATTAATATTGTAAAACAAAAACAGAACAACTCAATTTTAACTACATTATTTAACTTTATTTTTCTTGGGGAACATTTTCGTGCACGCACACACACATACACACACATATGCCTGAAACCAGAACATAAATATTGTGCACATGTATAGCACTACGCCTAAATTACATTGGAATGTTGTGATTCGTATCATAAGAAGCACATGTGCAAGCATCAATTTTTTCAATATACTGAATAAGAAGGCATGAGAATAGTCTTAAAAATAGCACACGTTTTTGCCAATTCAGTATTTTCTACACAGCTCTAAAATTTTCTTCTGTAACCTACATCTTGCTTCTGTCACTACGTGCAATTTAGAGGCAAAACTAGACTCACACAGGAAGGACGTATGCTTTCAAGGGCAAGTAACAGTATCAAAATTCATTATCACCTGTATGATTTTCTACGACATTCACGCTAACCAACCAGAAGACTAGTGCTGAGAGTTCTGAATTCTGTATTCCTTCTTTAAATATTCATATATTCGCCTATATCAAATGAAGCAAAACACAAAAAGCATGACGAAAATTCGCAACAGAGAATCTGCATTAATACAATCACCACAGGAAAACACAAAAGAGGATCTTGTGACGACATTGAAATATGACATTTAAAGAAAATTAAATAACGAAATATATCCAGAGATACCATACATATCCCTGGATTTCACATTAGCTACATTTTTAAATTTTAATACATATTAATGTCACTACAAGTTAGCCAGTTTAACGCTGGCAAACACTTATAGTATTATTGTACTTTTCCAAAGCGTGCTAACCAGGTTCACGCCGATTTTCTTTAGTTTTTAATTTATTAGCATCAATAATACCATTGTATTCTTCACAGAAAAGGTTTATTAACACTACGGCAGTGATCAAACCGCAACAAAGTTTCAATATAATCATTCTTAATGCTCATAAGATTTTACATCTGAACGATTAAAGAAAAAAAATACTTCTAAGTAAAAGTGAAATATTAAAATATAAAACTTTTGTTTACGACAAGACTTAGCAGAGGGCACAGTATATGTAAAACAATATATACACATTTCTCGTTAACATTTTTAAGAACACACAACTCATAACATTAATAACCCACAAAACATCCATTTATCAAAAGCTTCGTTACTTAGGAAACAGAACAAAATAAGTGTTAAATATTTTATTCTAATAAATCTAACTCATTTAAATTATGTTTTTACATAACACCAGACATATGTATGTATATATAAAAACAGAGTGCTGTAAAAGTCACAATGAATCATAATAGTTAATGAATAATCAGCCATTAAAATTATTTGAAATATATTTAAATTGAATTTAAAGGAATAAAGTGAAACTTACTACAATAAGTAACTTCCCGCATACCCGACTTATGTTTATATGTATGTAAACATACATCGTCAATCAAACGAGTAGAAATTTTGCTGATATTATTTGCACGTATGTTTTCATAAACCTCTATTACCTTCCATTTAGACCTAACAATGATTTCATTGTCTTTGATTATTCACGTTTATATACATATTTTGACGTATAGGAAATAGTTTTTGATATAAATTATTGACAACCATACCCTGAGAGAAACTTTTCATCAACTCCATTTGGTCCTAACATATTCTCTTTAGTTCCTGAATCATTACATAACCACTGGAAACTGAATATTATAACATCTTTAAAAGTTATTTTCATATTGAAAATTTGAAATAACTTTACAGTCAAAGTGACAAACATGTGATACTAAACTACTTTGTTATTGCTTCATTTACACAAATGTTAGATAGAAAGCGTACTTCACATGTCTTATCAATAATATTTTCAGAGATATTAAAACTCGTACAGTAATTAAAAATGTATTTCAATATTTCAGTTCTATTTACATAACACAACAATAAGAAAGAGGCAACAGATAAGCATAGGCCTACACAAAAACAGTACAGGACTAGAACTATGGTATTTCACCAATTAAATGTTCTTGTAGATAGTTTCTTTTATTCTCTAGCAAGTTTTACGGTTTAACATACTCGTGTTAATAGATACCTAAATTTACAATCAATCCTATTTTTATCATTGCTGTTTTCGGATTGTAATGATGCCAAATTTGTCGCACAAAATATAATTCAGATTCAAAATACGAGAGACATTTCAGTCGTTAAAAAAAGCAAGCAGTTAACTGAACAAACACAATGATATAATTTTATGAAACTGAAGGTGATAGAAAAAATTGAATTTGCAATAAATAATCTGGTGCAAATTATGGACTCTTAGAAAATGGTTAAAAGAAACAAAATTTGATCTAGGAATTAAATCATAATATTTAGTTGAATGTTTCATAATACAATACATTACATTATTTTTATATTTGATAAATTGGATATCTTGAAAGACATAAAAACATTATCTTTTCTAATTAATTCTTATACGAAAACAGTGCCTAACACATGAATACCGAAATAATTCAGGTAAAAATTTTGAAGTACATTATTAAATTAGTATTTTTACGAATAAATTATAAGGCCATCAGTTTAGGGACTTTGTTGTTGTTTCTTACAATGGTTTTCTCAGCTTTTCCTCAGTAATAGTTACAGTACAACTACTCATAAGAAGATTTCGAAAATAGTAAATATATTTCATTATACTCATAATATTTGAGTGATTAGCTGCTTTTCGAGATTTATAGTTCTAAATGCCCAATCATTAAAGGGACAAATGTAAAAACATTCCAAAATATTTTAAAAATGTTATTAGAATGAAAACCAGTTATATAGTTGTCGCATCTTTCATTGAAATACGACTGTGTACTTTATTATTTTTGTTAAGCCGAATGTTGCGCCTTAAAACATTATAGTATATAAATAGCAGTGATCATTTTTATTATTTGTTTGTCAAAATTCTGACTTAAATCAGAATTTTATTACAAAAAAATATAATTGAAATCAGACATTTCAAACGGTATTTTATTTTATGCATATATATTGTAACATATATCGAGATCTAGCATTTAGACTAAATTATACAAAATCTTCGATTGTAGCTAATATTACACTAGATAGAGTTTATTTATTTGAATAATTTTCTTATCTATGTACCGTCTGTTAATATGTACTAAAAGGCATTTCTGAATAAACAGAACTGCTTGTAAGCCATTATTATTTGATAAAAGTGAGAAAGCTCGTTGAAGTTAAATCGTAATAATCAAATAAAAGTATAAATTTCATGCATCACAGATTAGTTACGCCTATCTTATAAATATAGCTGCAAATTTCAAACATTTAAAATTATTAGCCAGAATCTCAGATTTATTTAAAATTTCACAAGTTCATTTCTACAACAATAAAGCCTAATGTACACGACTCATATAAAGAAGCAATTCAACTTGTGATTAAAAAAAAAAGACTGTAACACAAAAATCAATCCATGGATGACTCGCTTTAGCATCACCATCCAAGAACAGGAAGAAAAATAATGATAACACCTCCAGATTAGTTATTTCTTTGTATAACCTCAATCATGTATAATTTTTGTCCAGAAAAGAATGACTTACAAAAACAGAAAGAAAATATTTTGCTAGTTTAATAAAAAGGAAAGGTTAGAGCTTTAGATGAAGATTACAGTCAGCATTTAACACTATAATATCAATATTCATTGCTAATTTAATTACAAAGAAACAGCTAAACTTTATATAAAGTTGTATTTCTTTCTTGTCATTTTTTTCAAGCATAACAAGAAAGAGCATAAATAACTTTTCATCTAAAATCTACGACTGACTGAAACGTGAGCCTTCAAGTTTAAAATTCAAAACAAACGTGGTGATAATTTTAAATGAGATAAAAAGAATAATCTTTACTTGAAAACTATTTTCGTTATTTAAGAGTTACAAGTTTATTACAAACACTGTGAAATGATATTTACAACGTGTATAGATTTAGAGCCATAGGAACAGATATCTGATGCTAGCTCGCCTTTTTTTGATTATCTTAGTTTCGTTTTGAATCGAAATTGGATAATTTGATATAAGTTATGAACTTTTCAATCAACCATTCCTTATTGAGAAGTACCGCAAGGTTTAGTAAACTACTTTATAGACTAGTAAGTAGCACCGTTTAAAAATCCATGTAAATGTCAGAATGTTATTAAATAGCCAGACAGACATTACGTACTAGATATTCGACATTCATTTATAAAATGCTAAAGAGAATAAAAAAAAGAAACTGTGTAATAATTTGGTGATAAGTTTCCTAAAACTAAAATATAATATCGTAATATATATATATATATATATATGCATGTTAACAAAACAACTAATTTACAAATCGTTATTCTTAAGATTTCCAATGTCAATAACAACATAGTATACACGCCAATAACATTAACGCTCACAGCAAATATTGCATAAAACTTCTCTGTATTACTACAAGATATCTGAGCTTTCAGTACTTTCGTCCTCACATTATTTTCATGACAGTAGAGTTTAACCTCTTCTGTGGCAGTCTTGTCTAGTTGCTATTGTGTGATGTTCTCACATAAGATGGATTGCATTTGGTCGAACGTAATCGCTGAGTAGCCGAAGATGCAGGATATAGTCATTTAGTTTTTCATCAACTCGTAACCACATTGATGTCCATAGATTATCAACCTTCTTCTGCAAATCATGTAGTAATAATAGTCATTTTTCACTCTAAAGTGACTAAACAAAGGACAGTTTTGTTCATCATAGGGCTCAGTATTTCATGCAACGGTGAAACGGTACAATTCTAAAAGCTGGAAAGTACGGATATTTTCATATGATCATTAATCCAAAAATGCCACAAAGTCTCTTACTCCGTGTTTCAGTCCCATAATCAACACAGTTTGAATACCTCGTGGCCCAAAATAGTTATTCTTGTATTTCTTACGTAAACACGTTTCCAGTTTGAGGTGCTATTTTTAAGGACTTTTCATTGAAAATCCCATGATACTGGGGAAAGCTGACTAGCAAAATCCCTGTAAACAACCATTTACACAATAAAATAGTAAACTGGAAACACTTTTCTTGTTTAGGTATAGGTTAAACATCCTATATATATATTTATATATATGGCACACGGAGAGAATTCACGAACAATGGAAAAAAATTATACACAGAACACAGATTGGCCTAACATAGACGATCAGCTTCACTCACAATGCATCAGCTTAATTTAAATAAAGAGAAAATACTGACGAACTTTATCAACGTGATAGAAACGAAATATTTTGAGATTTACTATATTATTTCACTACCTTATTATTATTTTAGAGGGCGCGCGCTAGCGCTAAATGAGCACTTTCTTTTTAAAAACGACTGGCGATACATAACCCGTTACATCACCCGTAGTTCACGTCTAGTCCAGACACTCCATGCCCTCGACTTTATGATAGTTTATCTTCTTAAGCAGGTTTTGCAGCACTGTTCACGATAATGCGACATCCTGCACATGTTCAGCGTTTTTGCCAATCCACAATATTGTGATAAGTCTGCACACTGGATACCTAAAACAGTTTAGTATGCAAAAAAAACCCATTAAACTTCTGGGTAGATGGTTTGTCTTTTATTTAATAAGTTATGTATTTATGTGTGTGGTACTAAAACTAATTAATAGCCTGGTCATTAGATTAGTATTAAACCTACCCAAAAGTTAGACAGTCTAGTATTAAAGGATCTCTTGTGATAACAACAATATTCACTTTTTAAAAATTACTAACAACCTGTGTTTTCTAATGGTTTCAGTTACGTTGAAACATAGATGAGATATTCTAGTGAAAATACAACAAATATTCGTTGAGTTCGCATGCTTAAATCAGTTTTTTATTAACTGGTATTCAGCCTTTTAAGATACATCCAACAATATAGATTTAAACTTTGTTGTTTATAAGTTAAAAAAAAAACACTGGTAGGTTTTATTGGAATATAAATAAATCGATTAAGCACACTTTGATTAACCATATTTAGTTATTAGTTCAACATCCAGTTACACTTCTCATTTTAACAATGACCAACCCATTAAATTGAAATAATAGTTTATTAGTTGCTTTTTGAAAATTAACATAAATTTACTAAGTACTTACTTGAAGTACATGGAGGTCCGGTACATTTTTGTACTACGCTAGGACGTGGTTGATCCCGACAGGCATTTCCTGCAACTTCCTTAGTACCAAACCAAACACACTGAAGTATTCGACTCCTGAAACCGCCATCACCACAAGTTGCTGTACACTAGTGGCCAAGAAGAAAAATAGTTTGTTTTTTATTTCAGATATTCGCACAAAGTTACACAAGAGCTATTCTCCCTAATTTTTAATTGATAGATTATATGGGCACGAAGGCTCTTCTTCCTAATTTTTAATTGATAGACTAGACGGACTGTATGTATTCAACAGCGCCAAGTGACAATTCATCGACTATTCTATTAAACTGAATAGTGAAATTTTTACCTTTACTCGTATAATGCACCTCCGGCACCAAAGTTGTGGATGCAATTATATTTTGAGGGAAAGGGGCACGAACCATGAATCTTCGTAAGCACAATTGAATCCGCACGCTAAATGCTAGAGCACGCCTGGCTTATAAGAACACATGAGACTGAATATTGAACCATTCAGGTGTTAATTTTGGTATTTAATCAGATTTGCCGCTGAGACATTAGAGGGTGGGGCTAGAGAATTAGAAACAAGACAAGATAACAAAATTTTCTTCGTCGACAAGACATAATAACAAAACATACAATATTAAGTGAAATTCTTCCTCTTTTGAAAATGTATATTCATAACTTCTTGAAATAGCACACTCAGAAAACGTTTCAGATCATTTGTAGTCTCAAGTGGTTTCCATTCAAGTACATATTGTAATGAATTTTTATTAATAATTACAAATACCTGTGACTTGCTTGTTGAATTTTGCGCAGAGGTACTTTGAACTTAAAACTGATAATCTAAAAAAACAAGAAGCTTAATATTGGAGAAACAAGTAGAAAAATGGAAACCAGATTTAAAGAACATAAAAAGTCACCTTCACACGTTTCCGAACACTGCAAGTCAAATAAACACAACACAACCATAGAAAAGACTCAAATACTAATAAAAAACAAACATAAACAAACGCAAAATTAAACAAGCCTTACTTATACAACAACTCAAGCCCAAAATAAACCAATACAAAGGAACACCTTTGTACCTATATTAGAAATAATATAGAAGATAATATAAAATTATATATATAAACATATATAATGCCCTCTACATTCTGACACTCAGTTACACAACCCCTTTCAAACATGTGGTCAACTTTCGGTCAGTTACTTCTTTCTTTCTTTGTGAACCTGACGAAGACCGAAGAAGGTCGAAACGTCGTTCGCTCCTCTACGTAAAATATTTGCTCAACCCAAACGAGCCGTTTTTACATATATAAGTTTAACATTGCCTACCGCCAAAACTTGAATTACTTTATACGTATAGTTGGATTGACCATCACATTATAACGTCTCTCACGGCTGAAAGGATGAGTATGTTTGATGATGGGATTAGAACTCGCAGATTGCGACTTCAATGTCCTAACCTCCAGATTATTCCAGGTATAATTTTCGTATAAAATTTAGATGTACAGAACTTTAATTTTATGATATTTAAATTATCTCACAATAAAATATAAATACATACAATTAATCACCAAAAAAAGTACAGTCTTGACCGAAATGTTTCGATATTTTATATATGTGTGTTTTTTTATTACAGCAAAGCCACATCAGGCTATCTGCTAAGTCCACCGAACGGAAACGAACTGGTAGACCTACCGCTTTACCAGCGGGAAACCCGTATTTTTAACAAGATTATTACTAATAACATGGAATACAAATATACTCAACGCTGTTTAACTGAGAATTACGTGTTATATTAAACATCTACATATACAATTTGTGTAATGACACATGTTCTAGGGACACTATGAACAATTTACTGAAACAGTAAACAATTTTATCAGACACCTGTAGTGAGATATGTAATTCAGCATTTCACCTATCACAACAAAACGTATATAAAGACAAAATATAACTCTAAGTTACGATGAATAACTTCTGTGGCTTTATATCAGATCACACCAAGCATTCAGTACTTGGTTGGTCCTCCTTATACTCTAATAAACTTCTCAAAGTGACATAGCATGCTGTAGATGAGGTTATGGATGTAATCCACTGTAAACTCATCCTAATTTGTTACTAGAAAGCACTGAAACTCAGCTAAAATAGTTGGTTTAGGGTTGAGGTTAGAAATTTTCCGATTTCATTCTGTCCAACAGTTCTCAATGGGATTACAATATGGAGAATTGTGGACAGTGGCAATCATGTAATGGTCACCTGGTCGATATAATATTGAAGAATATGCGTCTTGTAGACAGTGGTATTAACATCCTGGAACACATAGTTATTGCCAAACCTTGCTCTAGAATATAGCAAGAATGTCTCCATGTTATACATGTAGGAGGCGCCATTAACGTTTCCCTGAAGAATACGAAGAGCAGTTTTCCGCCATGATGAATAGCGGCCTAAACATGTATTGCGCCACCTACTCTGTGTTCTCTGTGGAAAGACAATCTTCCCTCGTCTGTTCTACAGGTAAACAACTAACACAAATTCTACCATCAGCTTGAAGAAGCTAGAAACAGGATTCATTTCAAAAGATATCATGTTGCCAGTGCCTTAACTGCAAGTTAGCATACGGTCTTATTCAAGTAACAAATAATTGGCGATAAATTCAGGTTGATATCGATTTGAAGATAGCTCTTCTTACAAAATACCATTGTTTGGCTTGTCTCCTAGTCAGTTTTTACCATGGTACCCTGGAATGAATGTATTGATGTCATTTCTGTGGTAAGTTGTTGCAAGATGTCTTTTGACTTTAACCTGTTAACCTGATCAAAACACGGTTATCTGGGGCAATATTTTTTCACTGTTTACCAGAAGACTTTCCTGGAAGAATGTTTCCTGCCACAACGATGATGGTTCATATACAGAACTCTGGGAGTACCCTACTACTCTGGCAATTTCCATTTCCTTCATACCATTTCTGGATAGTTGAACAATTTAATATTTTGACAATAACAATTGTCATATTTTCTTTGAGATCTAGAAAGATGATATGCTGTAACACAAAATAATATTCTGACTACGAAGCTCCAAGAGCTTTGATTTCAAAGTTTCAGAAAGACATCATTTTCATGGATAAAAAAAAGCCTTTGGGTTTTTGTGAAGCAATTTTAATAATAAAATCTAGAGAAACGTTCTTATATCAGAATTTTAAAGTAGATGTGTACTTAAGTTTTGAATAATATCTCTTTTTAATTCTAAAGCATTAAAAATCCCGCTTTTTACTTTTACCTCTGACCAATCTCCAACTTTCCAGACACCTCTGCATTGATCATTGTAACACTCTCTCCTCCGCCTAGGTCGTGTTTTCTCTTCACAATGTATCCCATCCACTTCAGTTTCATTTGGTAGACGACAGAAAATATCTCTTTTCTGGTAAGCAGTATTCCAAGTAAAACAGGTTTTTTCAGAACACTGAAAAATTAATTTATTTTAATTTGGTAAGTTAACGAGGATCATTAAGACGAGAATATCTGCATGAAGAAAATACCAAATAAATCACACTGATTTAAAACTAAGAACTAACAATTTTTATTGGAAGTTAATATAACAAAGATATGATATATTTTCTCCATAATTTTTGTTCTAATTTCTAACTAAATACGAAACTGTTGTTGAAATGAGCATTTCTTTTCAGTTAGTTGTAAGAAGTGTAACAGCCATAACTTTTAATAGATTAATTACAAAATGAGTGAGGAAATGAAAGAGCAGTTGATGTGGTTCGAATACAGGGGCACCGGAACTACTTTTTCTAAAGCATTTCATGTCTTTATTATGTATTTTTATCCTTATTACCGAATGACATCACGCTCATCAACATTATCTGACGGTGAAGTGTTGTCTGTTTTGTTTTTTAAATTTCGCGCAAAGCTACACAACGGCTATCTGCGCTAGCCGTCCCTAATTTAGCAGCATAATACTATAGGGAAGGCAGTTAGTCATCACCACCCACCACCAACTCTTGGGCTACTCTTTTACCAACGAATAGTGAAATTGATCGTACATTGTAACGCCCCATGGCTGAAAGGACAACTGCGTTTGGTGCAATGGGGATTCGAAACCGCGACTGTGAGATTACAAGTCGAACGCCTTAATTCACCTGGTCATGGCAGGCCTGAAGTGATGTCATTGTTAGATCAGTTTTAAACCGAGCGATAGCACTGGGACTGTTACTTGCTAATTTTACATTGTGTGTGTGTGTGCTCATTGTAGGTCAAATATTACTTAAAAGGCCTACAAGTTGCATAATACAAGGCACATGAATAATAGTAAATTATAAGTATACAGCAAAAATAGTTTCCTTGATTTGATCCAGTTTTAATGGTCGGCAGTTCGTTATTTTGAATTATGCCGCAGTTTAGTTTTTGGCGTGAAAATAAAAAAGTAAATGCTGTAACTCATTACAATACTTGGGTAAATTCGTTCTTAATTTCGAAGAGTAAATATATACAGACAACTTTTATACTGATAACTGGCATTATATAAGTAAAATTAAGTTATTTCGAAATATATGCTTCGTTTAAAGCGCCTGCGTTGGTAAGAGTTAATAGACATTTCCTCATTATTATTATTTTTTACCTCGACAGCACTTTGTTTTGATTCCGAGCTTCATTGGTGTGTGAATTTACTTCCGATGATTCATGAATAATAACAATAATAAAAGAAATTAACATTTTGTTCAAGTAGTTTATGCTCACTAAATAGAAATGCGAGTTACAACTTTGGTTTACTTAATAAAAATAACACTGAACATGCAGAAAGATTATTATTTTCCCATGCAAGGTAAAGAGGCTATTTCAACGGATAAACTTGTTGTTATTCATATTTCTGAGAACGAGAGTTTCAGCCTCATTCTAGGGAGTGAGGCTGTTGTACATTCTCCCAAAGATACACGTCTTAACCTCCTGTGCCTTGCCACAGATTTGAGATGTAGTTTCCCCAGTGAAGAAGCGTTCCTCCTCTACCTCTGACCAAGGTCCAGTTTCCCAATGAGGACACTCCTCTAGCCCACACTTCTGAATTGTCACTGGAGGATCGAGTCCTGAATCGGCACAAATATTATTTTCAACACTCCTGGAGACGTTGTTCAGTCGAACAACGCACTGGCTCACTCGAACCTGAAAAGTGGTTTAAAATAATAATATTTTCAATATAACAGAGACAGTGTTATCTTAGAATAATCTTTAGAGAGTAATCGGTACCATTTATTCAAATTATAGAAAATGTTGTTGTTTTTTCAAGAGACGCAGCAGATATTTAAAAGCTTGCTCAAACTGGGAATACCAAATCTTTGAAATAACAAACAAACAAAAGGCAATCTCGAGTTGAATATAATCTAGCGTTTCTTAATACTGCAAAGATGTTCTGAGGATTTTTGAAATATCAAGTCTCAATGATCATTAAAATACCGACAATATAAAAGTAAGACATCATCTTGAAATAACCTCGATCTTTTCCTCAATGAAAAGTACAAATTACTTTTACCTGATAACCGTTTCCCCCACACGTGTGAGAGCAGACAGACCATTCAGTCACATCCCAGTCAAATTTCAAATTCTCAGGGTTTCCCTTTCCGAGAAAAACACTGTTGGCTAAAGGTCCAACTGGACTAATCATTTCTGGCGTTGTTGGCTCTTCTTCAGTGTGTTCAATAGCAAATCCATTGTAATCACCTCTTAGGGTTTGCCTTAGGTTGACTAAAAGCTGCTGAAGATGGGGAAGGGCGTGATTGCTGGCTGCTCCTGATCGCAACTGGTCACCTTCTTCCTCCTGTGGAGAATCGGGAACGCCCTGGCCACCGTGGGGGGTTCCAGCATTAAGATCATCTTTTTCCTGGTCGGAAAAGAGAGCACCACCGTGTTGATATTCCCAAGTATCGAGCACTTTAGGATGTGGCATATCATCTGCAGGCGATGGGTTAGAGGGAAACATGTGGGTTTTTGATCTCAAAGGATGACTAGGCCGAAATTTTCCGCGCTGTCGGGTCTTTGACTTTTCACGACTGATTTGTTTATAGATTTGTTTTAATCCAGGTTTGTGAAATCTTGGACGATTTGAAAAATAATTATGATTGTAATTCTCATTGCCTTTCAAGGTATCATCTCTATCTTCATGGCTGTAGTTGGCATCTTCCACGTTCCCTAGGTGCTCACCTTTAAGTAATATAACATTTTTACATACTAATATACCTTTTAACATTTTATAAGAAACATTCTAAAGCCAACAATATCAAAATTACATTGTGTTCACAAAATTTTGTTTGACTCAAAGTAATCTATAAATATTAGCTATATGGTATAGTTTAAAAGAAAAACTAAACAAAAAACATAACTTTTACAAATTTGTGTGGGTGTTTTTTACTACAGCAAAGCCACATCAAGCTATTTGCTTTTATCACCGAGAGAAATCGAATATCTAATTGTATCGTTGCATATCTGAAGACTTTCGGCTTTCCCACCAGGGTACCTAAATTTAAATGATGCTTGTATTGAAATTAAACACAAGAATCTGATGAAAAAAAACAACTGCATTAAAGATAGAATTTTTCATGTTTAAGAAATTAAAACAATCCACAAACCTAATGGAAAGAAAGGACGTTCGACAGTCTTGTCTTCATCAGATCTTCCATATCCAGGTGGGGAAGGTTTCACTGATACAAATATGTCACTTTTCATAGGACCCACCAAACAAGTGTATCGCCCACTGTCTTCTTTCGTTAACTGTTTCACTTTTAGCTTTCCTGTTGAAGTTATGGTATATTTCTTGTTCGATTGCAGCTTATTTTTGTCTTTGTACCATTCTATAAGAGCATTACTTTTTGGTTGATTAATACATTTGAGCTTTAACTTTGTACCATCAAAAAGTGAAGCATAACCTCCAGTTTTTAAATGAACATTTTGTTTCGGATTCTGCTGAATAAATCTGTTAGACTCGACTGAACTTATTTGGGAATTTCCATCCAAACACACAGCATTGTTACAATCTGTCTCGAAATCTGGTCTTTCAACTGTCTTGTCCTCATCTGAACGACCATATCCTGGTGGAATTGGCTTGACCAGAAGCGTGATATTAGCCTTAGCTGGGCCAGCTACACATGAATATTTCCCGTTATCGTCAGAAATTAAATGACGAATTCTTAACGAGCCTCTTCGCGAAATTTTAAATTTCCTCGACTTTTCAATCGGTAATTTGTCCCTATACCACACGATCAATGATTTATTGAAATTTCGTGTTGGACATCGAATTTTAATGGTGGTGTCCTCGAATAAAACAGCTTGACCTCCAATGCTTAATTTAAGTTTCTTAATAGGATGCTTCTGGACGTAATTTTGGTCAGATGTTTTGATATAAGGTGTTTTTCCTATGTCACTACCACATGGTTTTACTTTACAAGGTTTCTCAGATCGTGGTCGTCTTTTAGGACACATTGAAGTTGGTTGGCTAACAATACGACCAAATGCTAACTCTTTCTCACACTTGACTTTTCGTATTTTGATTCCTCCACCGCATCTCTGAGAACACTAAATGAAAAAAAAGTGTAAATGGACATAAACAAAATTATTTAAATACAAAAAAGTCATATTTAATATTCTGATATGCATTTATTTTCTGTTAGAAACTTTATAATGATTTATGTCACAACACGAAACTTGTCAGCAATCGCTTACCTGATGAATGATTCAGAAATAAGATGGTGTGATGCTCTTGAAGGCATTTTTGTTAATTGACTGTGTGTAATTAAGCACAAAACTACACAATGGGCTGTGTGTGCTCTGCCCACCATGAACATCGAAACACGGTTTTCGGCGGTGTGAGACAGCAGATATACCGCTGTGTCATTGAAAAGTAACAGTTTTGTCTGATCTTTGTGAAACTAAACAGAAGTTTGAATAGCTTTGTACAAGAAAAGTTTAATCAAAACAACCCTGTCAAGTCGAACCTTGAACCTTTCATTTGCAGCCACACTCACTAACCTTTAGACCGCGCTGGCCTATTTATTAGATATATTTACTGTAAAAACGTTTTCGGATTCTTTGGCATTAACAATTGATTGTAAACGTTTATACAGGTTAAGGAAACAAAAATGCTAAAATTTGCCCTTTAACACAGAGATTTATGCAGGAACATTATGTATATTAATTACCCTATTCAGCTGTACATGACCTCATTATTAGCCTCACAGATTTTGAATCCAGAGTTTCACGGTTCGAGTTCAGTTCCTCCTGAACCGCATTCCGGAGTTTGAACCGCGGGTGTATAATAAGAGCGACTGTTAATTCCCACTATTTGATAAGAGTACCTCAAGAGTTAGGAATGGATGCCGTTGGCATTTACTTTGCCTTCCATCCAAAGGGTCTTCCAGTAGCTTTTCGCGAATATTCGAAATAAGTAAAAAAAAACACATTTACCTTAGTATATGGTTCAACACGCCATCTGGTAGGACAGTCGTTAACGTTACATAGTTGTTGTACTCTTGGTGGAGGCTGAGGACATAGGTTGTTGGCAACTATTAGGGTATTAGCTGCTCCTCGGGTCACTTCATGTATGCACTGAACGGTCCGGGTTTGTAGACCACCCGCACATGACTTGGAGCAGACCGAAAAATCTGACACGTTCCACCTTATGAGGAAAAAAAACAAACATTTATAGTCTCGAAACGAAATAAATAAGAAAATATATTTTATTAGTAGTATTTTACATTTTAACTGGTCGATACGCAGCGCCCTCCAACTTGAATTATTAAAAAGAAATCGCGTTATTTAGAACTATTTTTAAGGACAAGTATTATGCTTACTATGAAATAAAAATTAAAACTTGAAAACCAATAAGAAAAGGATAACAAAAAATGTTACTTTTATGGCTAAATAACAGTTCCACTGAAAAGTTGTTACGTTTATATGGAACCGAAGTCTTAAAGTAAAGCTGGTAAACATCATGAAATGTGGTCATCTATCTTCTTCATGGTGTTAAGGAAACATGCCGGTTCAAGCCAAAAATCATCAAAGTCCACATCTGTGTTTTGGTCTCGACCTTTTGGGGGGTTAGCTAGAATTTTTTACCTCTTTTCCCCTTCCTTCCTGTAAAGTTGTTTATTGTCGCTTTAGTAAAGTCTAATGTAATATTTTCATTACATACTTCGTACGACCCTTTTCATAAGGCCATGTCAATGCGTAATACACTGTTAACATCTGTACGTGACTAATATTTCATATTTCACATATTCTCCGTCTGTGTGATTTTCCTACACACTAAGAGTTTCACTATTAATTGTCCTTTGTTCCCTAGTTTAATTTACCAGAAGTAAGTATATATACATGTCCCTTAATACACTCATAATATTTTATTTAATTATGAGTACCAGCTGTAGGAAGTTTATTTATTTATTATAGTTAATGCAGCTATTAAATAGAAAGAGGTGTCAAGGTACTATTCAATCACAAATGACATGTCTCAGTTTATTTTAGTACGTGATTGTTATGCAGTTTCTGTATAAGTACTTCCTTGTCATATCCTGGAGCCTGTTAGTTATGTAAGGTATGTTTGAATATTTACGAAAAAAAAAAAGACTTGCTGTTGTGCTACTTGGAACGCAGTATGTTAAAAAAATCAGTTCTGGTAAAAAATTCAAAACTATAACCCAAGTACTTCACGTAAGCCTTTCTTCATCAGAAGCGATATATGGATCTGTTTTCGGTGAATAAATATTGTTTCTTGTAGAATTAGAAAAAAAAAAGTTTGACACATATTGTTGCTAAGCGTCATTTTTATTTATTTTTGACGTTTGTTCAAAAACAAATTGCTTTCTTCGCAACAAAATACAAGATGACACATGCATTTGCCATGCCGGGCCGCTTCTAAAGGAAGAAGGAAAATTCACTCTGTGTAAGTTTGAGTCGCGGATTTCTTTGGGCTCACATAAAATAAATTTTATAAACATATGAATAAATAGCTGAAATCAAACAAAAGAAATATAACGCGCAGAATATTCTTTTTTCACTCTAGTTGACCATAACAGTTATCATAAAACTTTTTTTTTCTGAATCAGAATAGGCGTTTAGTTTCTAGAAGAAGCATTTGATGTAATTTAACCACTCTTAGGAAAGGAGTTTACATATACAAAACTTTGACAGGTTACATTACCTTCAAATAACAGCGAAGGAAAAATTACTAAAAATTATAACAATTCTTCGAAGTGCTTGTATCCTATTTTAATCTCGACTAAAATGTTTCATTTCACACACGCAAAAAGTTCTAATTGGTACGTAGACATAATGTTTTTATTTATTGTAGTGTCTATTATACACATGTTTGATCCTATGTCTTGATTGTTTGTTTGTTTTCTTATAGCAAAGCCACATCGGGCTATCTGCAGAGTCCATCCGAGGGGAATCGAACCCCTAATTTTAGCGTTGTAAACCTGAAGATATACCGCTGTACTAGCGATGGGGCGCTCATGTCTTGAACGTTTCGTCTCCCCTTTTTCATTATAAACTCAAGGATTTAGTTCTTTATAACGTTAAAATAGAGTAATATAAATAGAGTATTTAAATAAATATCGGCCTGGCATGGCCGAGCGCGTTAAGGCGTGCACTCGTAATCTGAGGGTCGCGGGTTCGCGCCCGCGTCGCACTAAACATGCTCGCCCTCCCAGCCGTGGGGGTGTATAATGTTACGGTCAATCCCACTATTCGTTGGTCAAAGAGTAGCCCAATAGTTGGCGGTGGGTGGTGATGACTAGCTGCCTTCCCTCTAGTCTTACACTGCTAAATTAGGGACGGCTAGCACAGATAGCCCTCGAGTAGCTTTGTGCGAAATTCCAAAAACAAACAAACAAATAAATATCAATATAAATAGAGTAAAATATAGGTTTTATACTATATTTTTATGTATTATATGAAAAAGTGTATAGTGTTATCTGTATTATAACTATTTCTAAATATTTGTCTTCAGGATTAAAGTTAAATTCTTTAGTAGGGCAGACCATGAAAGCAGTGGTAAAATATTAATGGTTACCGAAAAAACAAATAAATTAACTACATCTGATCATTGGATCATTCGTTCTAGCGTTTACTCTGAGCGTTGTTACATTAACGAACATATTTGATACATAGTTTATCAAAATCCTCTAACCTGATAAATACTCAAGAATATTCTATTCACATTGAAAAACTGAGAAGTATGTATGGTTGATTAAAAAAATATAATTTGTAATAATAAATAATAAACAAAACCTTAATATGTTTATTCTATGTATCTTTCGTATTCTTTATTTTCCTATACAATTGTCGAGGAATGAGTTTTTGCTGAATCGAAATAAAAGGCAATTTCGTCTGATTACGGTCTAATGAAGTTTCTTTACACACAGTTAAAGAGAGCGTTATCTATTGCACAAGACAAGCGAATAATTACCTAGGTGGGCAAGCATGATCATTGCATGTTTGAGTGATAGCTCCAGGTTTCTTACTTATGTCACACAGGTAAGGACTTACGATGGCTTGGTCGTGATCCCGAACGCATTGAATTATAGTCTCTTGAATACCTGAAGAAAAAAAATAAATAACATCAGCATGAGAAAGTGGGTTATACGAGAAAAGTAAGAATTTCATTTTCCAAAGGATGCGAGCTTGGTTTAAGTTTGATATATGTATGTGTATGTAACAGAGAGACAAGAGGAGAGTCTGGATGAAAAGTTGAGGATTTCATGTAAAAATAAATACGTATAATAAATTGTGGGTGCATGTTATTGTTTGTTTGTGTATGAATTTCCTTGAAAGCCATTGATGAAGTGACTGCACTAGTCAGTCACCCCTAATTTTGAAATAATTTACTAGAGAAAACAAAACCAGTTAACGTCACCTAGCGCCAACTCTTGAGCTGCTTTTTAGCCAACAAATAATGGAATTGGCTATCACGGTGACGGGATTCGAGCCTGCAACTTGCATTTTGGGAGTCTAATACCCTAACAACTAGGCCATGCTAAGTTAGGTAAATGGGGGATTTCATATGGAAAAGAAGAATATTTTGAATTAGAAAATGGAATATACGTGTAAAAAAAGTTTACCGAAAAATAACGTATTATATTTACTAATACACTTATATCGGTATATAAAAGAAAGAGCCTTCATGTAACAAATAACGAATTTACAAAAAGGATGACATTTAAAAACAAATCCACTAACTTGCCAGAACCCCTTTCTAATTTTTCATTGGGTTAAATATTTGAGCAATCCTAGTCATACTTATCCCTAAAATTTACCAAGTATTGGATCTAAGAAAAAAAAATAGGTAAGTTTTCATGTTATTTATAATACAAATATAAAGCTAAAGATGTGATGTCATAAATTCATTTGAATAAACTTGCAGATTCTAAGTGCAATACAGTAATAAAAATATGTTTAATTAATTCAAGAGTCTTGTGTTCAAGACGATAGATTTTTCGAAGAACAGAAGTTATCACAAAAAACACATATTCAATGAGTTTCCTTAGAAATACATTGAGTTTTTTCTTCAATCTTTTAAATACAGTAGAAAGACGACATAAAAGAATTCGATACTTTGTATCATCAAATTAATTGAAACATAGCTGAAGACTAATTAAGCAAGTCGAAGGATAAGGTATTTAGATAAGTTCCCAATATATATGAGCTCCGATTCCTAATTATAGGTTTATTGGCATACGTGTTTCAAATTTGATTAAACCAGAGCAATTGACAAAACACACCCCAAGTTTCGAGGCTAATTATTGCGTTTATAGTGTTTCAACATGATCTCTAAACTCTGTTGTCTTAAATATTCTAAATAACTTGTACATAAACAAATATTAAAGACATTAAACCAACATATTTTTCTGGCGGGTCCCCAAGAGTAAATTAAACCAGAATTAAGAGTAACAAATATTTTTATCACTGGCTTTTGAAGTTCATATGTTATGCTGTGTTGTATTCTACAGATATGTAATTATTCTCGTGATTCATGGCAAGCGCAAGTTTTACTGACGACATAACAATACGAATTATAACATTAAGCGTCGCCATAGAAATTATTGGAAATTATACAGATTTTACGAAGTACTTGTATTCTACTGAAATACCGACTACACAATGTCGCATTCAACTGTTATACTCTTATAAGAAGAATCCTTCTAGGCATGACTGGATGGTGAGGGTATAACAGGTTCGAATCCCCGTCACACCAAATATGCTCGCTCTTTCAACCGTGAGGCGTTATAATGTTTCAACTAACCCCACTATTCGTTGGTAAAAGAAAAGCCCAAGAGCGGGTGGTGATGACTACCTGTCTTTCCTCTAATTACACGCTTCTAAATAAGTGATGGCTAGCGCAGAGAGTCTTCTTGTAGTTTTGTGCGAAATAAAAAAAACAAAGAAACTTCACAAACATCGCGCGTGTCTGGCTGTCTGTTTGTGGTTTCCATTTGTGATGTAAGGAATTACTTCTTTTCTAGCATGTCTCGTTAAAAAAAAAAGGCGCATGTGAATGAGCGTGCGCGCGTGAGTAGATAAACATGGAGACAAATAAACCACTTAGCACCTATGGGTAAAAAAATATTCGTTCGTGTTTTTAGTAGCAGACAAAAACTAGAGACAAAAAATTCACCAAAAATTTAGCAATAAGTTTTTCTGGATTTCATATACATCACAATAGTACGAATTACAACGTTAGACGTCTATTATGGGACGTCATTTTAGTGTCTACCGAACAACTGAAATATTTCTTTGTTTATTTATGAATTTCGCGCAAAGCTACATGAGGGCCATCTATGCTAGCCGTCCCTAATTTAACAGAGTAAGACTAGAGGGAAGGCAGCTAGTCATCACCACCCACCGCCAACTCTTGAGCTACTCTTTAACCAACGAATAGCTGGAATGACCGTCACATTATAACGCCCCCACGACTGAAACGGCGGCCCTAAGATTACGAGTCAAATGCCATAACCCACCTGGCCATGCTGGGCCCAACTAAAAAGCAGTACACTACTGTATATTGATGTGAGTAGTTAAAACAAGTAGCTCCTCCTTACGGCCTTGCTTCCCCTTTCGGTGAAATAATTATGGAAAAAAAGGTAATTTTAAAATTATACCTCCCAGACACGAAGCACTACAAGGAGTGAAGCCAGCCTTCCGCCAGGAGTAAGTTACTTCAATCCCCATTTTACCCCCTTCCTTGTTTATGAAGGTCATATCAGGAGAGGTGACGAGCTTCGTATCGTGAAAGGGTCCTGTCTGGCTATTTTTGTCATCCACATTATTTTCCAACTCGTTCTTGTTTTGATCCAAAGAACAGGGACGCGGAAAACACTTTTCCAGGTTAGAAGGTTGAGGCCCTAAATGGAAAAAAAAAATGTCTCAGTTTTATTGAAAATACTTTCAAACACAAGCAAAATGCAATACCATGCACATATTTAAAAACAAACGTAAAATATTATTTGACATGTTTTTGCTTTTAATGCAATTTTACAAACGAAGTCTCATGAAAAGTAAGTTTAATTTGTTTCGGTTACTAGTTTTTAACCCCCTTTGTAGTCCAGTAGTAAACTTGAAAGTTCATGACAGCACTTTCGGGTTTGATATATGTATGTAACTTTGAGCCTAAAAGTAAACAAACTAAATTTTAAAAATAATGACCAATATTCATAGTGATTCCCTTTCTTCTGCTCTAATAAAAATTAAGTGCAAAATTTGAATGCATAAAACCTGAAATAGGTTTCTTTTACTTAAAGTTTCTTTGATCAAAGTTATTCAAACTCTCTTTTAGTTACACACAGATCAGACAAAACATCAGCCACCCAGTGTCACAACGGTATGTTTGCAACCTCGCACCGTTAGAAAGCGGGTTTCGATTTCCGTAGTGAGCAGAGCACATACAGCCTATTCTGTAGCTTTGTGCTTAATTCCAAACAATCAGTCACTCAATTTTTTTTGATAACATGTTTGTCGAGCTTCTCCAATTAAAAAACCGTAGTTTCCATTAGCATATGGCCCGGCATGACCAGGTGGGTTAAGGCGTTCGACTCGTAATTTGAGGGTCACGGGTTCGAATCCCGGTCGCACCATACATGCTTGCCCTTTCAGCCGTGGAGGCGTTATAATGTCAGGTCAATCCCACTATTCGTTGGTAAAAGAGTAACCCAAGAGTTGGAAGTGGGTGGTGATGACCAGCTGCTTTCCTTCTAGTCTTACATTGCTAAATTAGGGACAGCTTTGCGCGGAATTCAAAAAACAAACTATTAGCATATCATAAGTACGTTGCAAAAAGAAAACACAAACATTTCATCAGTAAAAGAGAGAGAGAGAAGAAAGGAAGTACTGGAAAGGATTACAATATTATCACCGTTATACTGTATAAACTTGATAAGTTATAAAAGCAAGTTCATGTACGTTGTAGACAAGGAATATAAACATCATATGGGCAACATTAGAAGAGTATGATGCTATCAGGATGTAAAACATTATTTGAGATAGGCACTGAAAAATAAAATTATCTGTAAATGTCAGAGAGCACGCCAACTTGTCAAATATGAACACCTGGTAAAGTGTAACACTTCTTTAACACATAAAAGAAATAAAATGTGAAAATGAGTATACATTAAGAATGCAATTCAGTTATTTGATGTCTTAGAGCAAAATAATTCAAAATTCTGCAAAAAATAAAGCACTTCAGCTCATGAATCTTAATCCACATGAAAGATTAATTCTTTTTAAACAAAACTCAACATTAGAACAAACTTGAAAAACATTATATAACCGTGATAATATAACAGAAAATCTGTAAGACAGTTCCTAAATCAAGTCTAAAATAAAGAAAATATTATAGCCAAGGTATTATTATAGCTAAAATATCATGGGCAGTTCTTCTGAGACTTTGTCATAATATTGAGTTACTTAATATACGAGCTTCAGTCCATGTTTTTGTGTTAGCAAACAGTCATTAGCGATTTCAGTTTTCTGCTGTTGTTATCACTACTATATTAAAACAGTGGTAACAATATTTACACTTCTCTTCTGTGTCGGTGGACTTAGCTTATAGCTCGAGGTGGCTTTGCTATAAGAAAACACACACAAACACATACTTTTCTATGTAGTTTTTCATTGTTCTGTCTAAAAAAACAACAAAAAAAACATGCGCAATCACGCGTGCGTGTCCAGCTGTGATTTCTATTTGTAAAAAAGAAATCGTTTGTTTTCTTTGTGTTTTATCTCCAACCGGCCTCATTTAAAAATACGTACGCAGATGCGTGTACAGAAATACATAAGTAATAACACCCAGATGCGCACCCTCAGTGTCCACTTGGTACGAATAAACTGCCGAAAGATTTAATCTGTTTGTTAATGGTTGCAGCATCTAATGAAGCCTGCAGATCAGAAAATCATAAAGAATATCACGAGGATTCTTGAAGAAAGTTCCTCCATTTATTCTTTATGACCTAATCACACTCCATGTAGTGAGCCTCATCACTTTTGTAGGTATTCACAGACTACAAAGGCCATAGTGATTGGGAAACGTGCAAAAAATCGCCGAAAAAATTAACAATAAGTTTTCTAGGTGTCATATGCTTTCATAAGAAGTTTTTGCACTTGTACTTATCTATATGTAACAGAAAATGTTATCGGCGCCTCAACATACATACTACCATTACTGTTGTTAGAAATATCAAGTGTAAAGTTTATGAGCCCAATACGTCACCCAACTTGCCTTCTATAAATAGAATAGCATAACCTCGCCACTCATTCTATCTGCTGTGTCTACAATTAACGACAGCTACTTAACCCAGATTTTTTTTTCTCTTTATTTATTCCACCTCAACGAGGGGGTATACACAGAAATAGAACAATTAATACACAAGTTAATAAATTATCATGTATCAATAACTCTACAGATTATCATGCTGAAAATTACCACAAGGCTAATAAATTAGAAACAAAAAATATACAAAAGATGTAATTTTGAACAGCAGTTATTCAAATAATACAGTTTACGTATCAAAACAAGAAACCAATAGATCTGTTATTGGCAACAAAATTAAAAAGACAATGCAAATAAAGAAATTACAACTTATCTTAATAAAGTACACAAGTAATAACCTTGGGCACCTTGATTTGCCAAGGTACCAACATAAAAATACGTATAATAAAAAACACCTAATGAGTTATGTAACAAACACCTATGGTAATGGAGATAAATATGTTTACGTACACGCACTTTAAACATGGAAATTAAATGAATTTCGCGATGGCTTGCTAAATAAACTGAACGAGCAGAACATATAACCTGTCGTGCCAAACTGGTAAGCAAACGGAATGAAGCAAAGGTTATTCGTCCGGGCTGTTAATAGTAGGCTAAAACTGGAGACAAATTTATTTTACTAGTAATAAAGACAGGGTTGAATAGGTTATATTAAAGCGATTTTAAACGTGACAAACACAGTTGATATAAAGTCGTGGTTGAACGGCATGCAACATAGGTACATTTTGACATAGTTTGGGATTAGTAGTGTGATGCAACCAAAAAATCAATCGTTTTGTGAAGGATGTGTAACAGCCCTTTCACATGCAAAATATTCATCGCTTATGTCGTACAGATGTGTTCAGATAGGAGAGTGGAAACTCTTAAAATATAATGGACATTAAAATACAAAGGAATATGGATCAGCTTGGGAACCAGAATCATCGAGATAACGACTTTCAACAATTTACGCCCTGCTACCGTAATCAAAGTGTGCCACCTTGTAACAGGTCAGAATCTACAAACACAAAGGTCAATGTCTAAATATGTCCTCGTATTCTATATAACAGTATGCAACATAATCAGAGAGGATATCCGTTTGGAAAATTGACACAAGTCTCTTGTATACAAGGTGCTTCCACAGCATATCTATTTAGCTGTCGCACACCTCAGCTGGGGAATGAAATGTGTATTCATGCGATTCTGAAAAAAAAAAACATAGTTGTTTAGATCCCGTACGTAGCGCCTATAGATTTTTGGGCAAAAGAACTGTTGAATGGAGTGCTGAAAAAATTGTTCCTCTAACGTTAAATGGCTTATAGAAAGCATGCAGGGAGAAAGAGTTCGCTTTGATAGTGTTATCCTTACGAGAAAGTCTCTTTTATTCAATAAACTAAGCTACAAAACTATTTTTAAGATTAATTTTGTCAGACAAAATATGAGTAAACATATCAAAATATACTGTAACGATTTTTTTTTTTGGAATTTCACCCAAAGCTACTCGAGGGCTATCTGTCCTAGCCGTCCCTAATTTTCCAGTGTAAGACTAGAGGGAAGGCAGCTAGTCATCACCACCCACCGCTAACTCTTGGGCTACTCTTTTACCAACGAATAGTGGGATTGACTATCACTTTATACGCCCCCACGGCTGGGAGGGCGAGCATGTTTAGCGCGACGCGGGCGCGAATCCGCGACCCTCGGATTACGAGTCGCACGTCTTACGCGCTTGGCCATGCCAGCCCCTAGTGTAACAAAGTGGATAGACTTAAATACCATTTAGCATAATAAAGGATCGGGGTGTTTGATTCATCACTTATTTTATGGTAAAACTTTGTTTGTTTTGGAATTTCGCACAAAGCTACTCGAGGGCTATCTGTGCTAGCCGTCCCTAATTTAGCAGTGTAAGACTAGAGGGAAGGCAGCTAGTCATCACCACCCACCGCCAACTCTTGGGCTACTCTTTTACCAACGAATAGTGGGATTGACCGTCACATTATACGCCCCCACGGCTGGGAGAGCGAGCATGTTTAGCGTGACGTGGGCGCGAACCCGCGACCCTCGGATTACGAGTCGCATGCCTTAAGCGCTTGGCCATGTCGGGCCTATGGTAAAACAATGGCTCAGAACAGAAGTTTCTAATCACCTGAGTTTGTTTTCACCAATTTAACCCGAAATTAATCCAGCAAAACACCCTAAAATGTGTCGACATTGTAGAAGTAATTTTAAATAAACTTGTTCTTGAAAAATAAGAGATTTTACAATGACGTATTCATATGCAAATTTTACAACTTCAGGTCCTAGCGTGATACATGTGTAAGAATTCCGAACTACGGACTTCTGAGTTCCATGTTTAAGTCCCGTCATGACCATGGGAGCATTATAAATTGACGTTCAAAGTTCGCTGTTTGTCCAGTCAGTAGTATTTAAAGAGCTGATGATTGGTTCTGTTGACTAGTTACCTTTCTTTGAGTAAGTTAGATTACCATTAGGAACTTTTATCGCACGTAGCCATTGAGTAGCTTTGCGCTGATATCTGAAAATAAACAAACCTTTAAAAAGTGGAAATTGAAAGAATTAAAAATACTTGGATATTAAAAGAAAAATATCTTTACTTGGGTATTGAACAAAAATATTGCATAACATTAGGTCATTACGATATTAACATATTATACAAGGACACCCCCTAAATATATATAAAGAAGAAACATTACGCTATATTTATATGTTGAACAAAAATATAACACAACACTTAAACATTATCAGAAATATCATTCTAAGTGTAATTTTTAGAAGGAAATAGAGTACAAAATATTTGATAATGGCCAAACAGAATACTATCTCATCATTTAGAAAGTGCGAAGGCATCTTCGATAAAAATCAAAGAAAACACAAGGCGCAGTTTGATGATAAAGTATTTCCATAAATACACACCTGGACATTCTCTGTCTGGTAAAGTGGCCACTGAACGTGAAAACTCGAGAAAGATTTTGCACTCAACAATTCGACGTCTGGTACCTTCTCCGCAAGTTACGCTACAAGGTTCCCAATCACCTATTTCAAACCTAGAAACATTGAAAAGTTTACTTTTCGGTATGCTAATATTTTCAAGTGAAACGAACGTGGTACAGGTGAATGCAATCTTCAGTCACGTATGTTAGTGTACAAATTATTTTAAAGTAAAGTAAAGTACTTGTCTGAAAAACATTTTTTTTATAGAACAACCCTTTTAATATTATTAAAGTATATTCGATTAAACTAATTTTGAAAATAAAGAGTTAAGAGAATCATTGAACGTGTGATAAAGTTATCATTAAATAGGTTTCAATATACCATGGATCTCCAGAAAGTTTTGCTGGACCAACACTTTGCTGGGTCCACAGTAGAGGATGGAAGTGTTCCGGAGGAGCGTCTTCTTGGGCATGAATCTTTGGTACTGTAAACAGAAATATGTATGTAGCATAATTTCCGTTTTTTTATCAGTGTAATACGTTTACGAATATGCATATACTGTGAGTATTAATACAAAATTATATTATATTCTTCTCTTTTAAATTACTGAAGCATATACTCGGGTGATGTAAATCTGTGGCATAGATCTACTTCAATAACTTACTATCAAACAAAGAAACACGTGTCCAAGGCAATCTTGGTCATTCTGAAGCCACGGGCAGAGTTCAGTAAATGGGGGACTCATAATAATAAGGAAACTCAGAAGTAGGTTGAAAAACATAGCATCGGAGGACCTTCCATATATGGGGTACCAGGAAACTGGCCAGTTTGTTTAATAGGTAAGACCGCCTATGCACGTATTTTATGGTAAAAGGTCGAACTAACTGAAAACTTCAGCAAAATATTACAGTGTTCCTGCTACCAGCCTGTCTTTGTGTTACTTCATCGTGCTTTATTTATTTGATCTTCAATGTAAAAGAGTTGTCCAAGAGTTGACGATGGGTGGTGATGACTAGTTGCCTTCCTTCTAGTCTTGCACTGCTAACTTAGGAACGACTAGCACAGATAACTCTCGTGTAACTTTACGCAAAGTTCAGAACAAGCAATTCTTTGTCTACAACATTTGCGTCTCTTCGTAAACTATAACTATTACATTAAACAAAGAAGAGAACACGACTGATATAATTCCTTAACTTACTTAACACAGGCTTACAATTTGTAAATCATATTTACCTTTGAACATTAAAATACAGTTTCGAATGAGAAAAGGCTTGGTTTGTTTTGAGTTTCGGGCAAAGCTACACGAGGTCTATCCGTGCTAACCATTCTGAATTCAATAGTGTAAGACTAGGAGGAATGCAGCTAGTCTTCACCACCCACCGTAAACTCTTGGACTACTCTCTTATCAACAAATAGTGGGATTGTTACATTATAACGCTCCCACGGCTGAAAGGGCGAGTATGTTTGGTGCCAGTGGTATTCGAAGCCGCGACGTTCGGATTACAAGTTGAGTGCTTTAACCACATGGTCATGCCAGGCCTATGAGAAAAGGATAGTAGTTGGTTGGTTGGTTGATATTTATTTGCACAAAGTAACCAATGCACCCGAAAAGGATAGTGAAAAAGTGTTTTCTGAGGATAATGATAGACAAAAATAAAATAGAATCTTCAAAAGTCGCGGCACGTGAAATTCTTTGAAATAGGATTAGAGTAAATTAGTCTATGAGACTTTTTTCGCCTTTTTATTAGCTGTACTTTTATGCGTCAGCAATACTAAACATGAGGCGCATGTATACCCGATTCAATCTTATTTCTCATCAAGATCTCTACCAGTCTACCGTCAAACCAAAATTCTTTCAGGCAGGATTGAGTAAAGTTAATCTGTGATACCTTGGGCGTGATCAAAAATATCAATCAAAATGATTTGACCTCCTGATTAAATAGATCTCAAATCGGTTAAGAGATGATGGAATTATGAGCTAAAAGTTTTTAGTTGAGAGAAAAACCAAAACTCGGAACCATTATACCTCGGACAAAAAATTGTGTGTGTGCGTTTGTATTGCTAAGGCAAGATCGTAACTAAGTTTACTTTAAGCCTATAGAAGTAAATAAAATTCATATATTCAGGCAATATCATAGCTATGTTTAACCTTAGGCTTAAATCAAGTAAAATGAGTTAACCTGTTCAGCCTAGATCTTGCCTAGCTTTCCCTTTAACTCTATATAATGTGAATAGAGTTTAGCTGTTACCATTGGCTTTAACTCATCGACATAAGACGAAAGGAGATAATCTGTTTAAGCAAGTGAAGTTTGTTTGTTCAAACAAGTTTGTGATTACATTTGGGTACATAAAGTGAGGAGTTAACCTATTTAGATAACTTTTATCTGATGATGAAAAGTTTTTTTTTTGCGCTAGCTGTCTCTAATTTAACAGCGTAAGACTAGAAAGAAGGCAAGGAGTCATCACAACCCGCTCTTGGTGTACTATTTTATCAACGAACAGCGAGATTGACCGACACATCGTAACGCCCCCATGGCTAAAAGGGCGAGTATATTTGGTGTGACAGGATTCTAACCTGTTACCCTCAGATTATGAATCGAACGTCCTGGAAGCTGAGAAGTCTGCTTATAAAGACGTTCTCTGTTATAACATCATACGAGTGAATTTATTCGCAAGAGATTTTAGAAAGACAATCACTTTCTCGACAGTATCTTTACCGGATACTCTATATGTGTAAGCAACAGCTTAAAGTTGCTTACAGTTATGCTTAGAAGAAGAAGACAAAAATAAAGGCACTTGTAAACACGTTTTGTTATCTGAGCACCTAAAAGCGGAAGGATAAATGGAATTTCTAAACGAATTGTGGAACAGAAGAATTAATATATCTTATAGCACTATATTGAAATATTTATTTTTAAACGTTATTCGACTTAGTATAAAATTTGATTTCTTGTTTTAGCGTATCTGAAGAAAACTTTATGTTATTATGACATCTTTATTTTATTTTCATGTAAGATTTTTTTGCAAAAGAGTTGGAATGGAGGATTGGTTAATGATTCTTTTTGTAAGCTTTATTCAACCCTAAGAGGTAGATATCACAAAGAAAAAACGAATTACATTTTGTGGTTATGGGTAATTATTTTAGCGTGACAAATTTAACTTTTTTATTATGTAAAACCATAAAGCTACTAAATATAGCTAAATAATTATGGCGCATTAAAATTATTAAAGTCAAATCGTTAAAACTTAACAAGCAGAGAAATCGATTCGTCAGCGATTGCCACCAGTCACAGAGACTGTGACCACATGGAACACACCAGAGATCTTACATGCCTTTAATGTTATTTTCACGGTTGAACTTTCTCAAATAACAGTAAATACTGTACCTTGTGCTCGAGGCGAATAGATACTACATTGGTCACGTAGAAACATGGTCAAAAATAACTCGATTGACAGTTCCTCTATTTTCTTGAATAAGTTTATCCAACCGTTAATTTTGCAATGAAAACAATGCCCCCAACTGGAGAAGTGGCATAATTAGAGTGTAGAGAGCCTTTACTAAAATCTTTTCTAGCGTGTAACTATAACCAGATAGTAGGCTAACAGAATAGCCTCAAAAACTACTGGGGCATTTGCGTTATCGAAGCCAAACGTCATCATACTAATCTAAGTTTAGTTCGCCTCAATTAAACAATCAGTAACGCCCTCAAAATACGTTGTTTGTAAAACAGACGTGATGCAAAGACTGTAGCTGGTGTTATACTTCTATACACAACAAGCTCTCATCCAATATTATAAGGACAATAGCAAAAATCAAATGAGGCTTAAACCGATTTTACGCTTTCACTGCCTTTTGTTAACGACAACTTAAACTAGAACGTTTCGACAAGGAACAGTTACAAAGTACGGTTGGTTGAAAGTTCTGGTCGGTTTCTTAGCAGAAGCGAGTGTTTTCCCCTTTATGCCCCGTAAACAGCACGAATGCTTACAAAACCAACAGATAATTTATACGCACCGAAAATAAATAGCTTAAAGAACGTTTTGATGACCGTAAGCCAATATATGAAAGAGTATGGTATATAAAAACAAAATTCGATATAACAGTAAAACTAGAACAAATATAAGCATAATATATTTATGTTCTTTAACAAAACGTACGATTACTTTGATTACCACTCACTCATTTCTTTCACTGTAAATATATCTAGAACATGGTTCATAAATATTTATACATATATATATTCTTAACAAAAACTTACTGAAAGTATTACAATAAAAATAAAAGGTGTTCTCACCCACAGCTTCTCGTGGTCCATTAATCAGCAAACTCCGCTAACTATGTATTTATTATTAACGTTTTCTTGAGCGTAATAACTGTTCTTGCTTAACAAATACACCCCTGTGCAAATTAATTGAAAGAAGACGGAAAATTACGATGTTTTAAATTTTTTGTTTTGTTTCTGAGAATCCAAAAATTACTCACAAATTAATACATGATATGATCGCCTTTATTTTTCAGAAGATCATTAATCCGCTTTGGCATCGAGTCCACGAGTTGACTACAATCTTTACTAATTTTTGAATCGTGTTACCACACCTCAATTATGGCCTCAATTAGCTTATCTTTCGTCGTACAGTCTTTTTTTACAAATTGCCCAAAGATTTTCAATAGGGTTTAAGTCCGGAGAGTTTCCAGGCCAGTCCAGCACCTTTATTCGCGTTGTAGTAATAAAATTCTTCACAAGTTTCGATGTGTGGCACGGAGCCACATCTTGCTGGAAAATGCCAGATTCATCTGGAAATCTTTTTTCAACTCTAGAGTGACACTTCTCTGCAAAACTTCGATGTACTGTGGTCCTTGCATCATACTTTCTTCGATATGTAAGCCTCCGACGACATAATAGCTAAAAAAAACCCAAAACATCTTCTTAGAGGGATGTTTTACGAGCTGATTGATGTGAGATTTTCGAAGTTTTTCACCTGGAAATCTGCGAACATGCAGACTTCTTTGACCCTGTACGAAGAAATGAGTTTCGTCACTGAATAACACCTTCCTCCATTGTTCTTGCATCTCAGAACCCATTGATACCATTTTTTCTTCATTGAGTTGGTAAGAAGTTGTTTTTTGACTGGTCTCCTTTCCCTTCTAACGCAATTTCGAATGACGTAATATTCCTCAAAATTTCGTCATATATCCCAAAAAGAGATAAACCGTACTGCAAAACATAGCTAATGACACCGTCTGTGTTGAAATATGACTATTAAAGAAAATCAGCGGGACCAACGAGCCTACACCGGCGACCATGCTGAAAATATTGTAAAATGACAATTTGTTTCAATTAATTTGCACAAGGGTGTACTTTTATGATTAATAGCATATTTCCCAGGGTCTGGTGTAAGAAGAAGTGATCTTGGTTGCTTGGATAGATATGCAAACTTTACAACGAGAAACTGAATGTTTAAAGAACTGTTTAAAAATAGCTAGTGGGATTGGGGAGGAGGCACATGCCTCCCCAGAAAAAAATTATATCGCAGTGTAATATACAGCTGTTATACAAGTGAGGGTGCTATACAACCTCCAGCTCTGACACCTCTGTCAGTGATCACGTGCTGGCTGCAGGACAGCGATTATTCCTTAACTTTGATGTTTCTTACCTAGCTAGCCGTTTAACCAATATTTTACACAAGTTGTCAACCACATTAAAAATAACTTTCAGATGATCACGTTTTAAATTAATTATCATACTCTGTTCATTACTTAACGATTCAGTCACTTGTTTTTTGATCCGCCTACTTAATACTTAGTAAACGTTAACTACAGTAATTTTTGTGTAATTATTTCAAGGGATAATTTCCTAGTGTCTTTGTAACGTCATAATAATATTATTACTATTTTACTCTATCTTTGAACCATTTGAATGTCTTATAATCCAGTTAACTATACGTATTTAGCCATCCCTTTTCCTTAGTTATATCTTTCAATATTTCACACAATTCTAAGCTCTCTGATGAATCAGCGGTATGTCTTGGGCTTAAGCATTAAAAATTGGGTTTTGATAGCCGCTATGGGTAGAGTACAAGTAACCCATTGTGCACTCTTGTACTTCACGACAAAAATATGTTTTAGCGTTTTACAGGATTATTGTCAACCCCATTTTGAACAACAGTTTACAAAAACAAACGCACCTCACGGGGCAAACGGTTTACTGGCTTCTCAGTCATTGCTACACCAAGCTTCAGCCACTTACCAGACTGTTCACTGACAGGACAATTAATCCCGCTGCTGCAGGCTTGTTTGGTAGCAGGCATCATTCTATAGTCACACTCCTTACTGACGTGCTTGCTGTGGTCTCTGCACACTACGATCCTCGTTTGAACACCTTGACCACATGTTACTGAACACTGTTGAAAAAACACCAATCAAGTAAATTTTGCTATATCGTTAAGATTTACACACATCACATGATTAATGGTCGTTTCTCAGTATGGTTATTGTTATGTATAAAGCGTTTGGAATGCTATGTTGTTGTTTATATTATTGTTTCGAAGTTCAAACCAATAAAATATGTTGTTATTCATGTAGAAATTTCTAGAATTAGGTAGATCGATCATGTATTTTAGCCTAGTGTCTAGACGAACCTCGTGCAAAAACAGGCATGCGCAGATTACTCTGGAATTCTGGGGAAGTTACGCGATTGTTCGAGAACACAGTAGACCTACTAGTATATAAACAGACGGCGATGCGAGGAGAGTCAGTCAGTCACTCATTCGTTTTCATTTGATTCAAGAGATATTGTCTTCGTTTGAGAAATTTTCAACGTTTGCTGTGTGTTTATTCAACTTGGATTTGTGACTGAAGCTAGATCTACAAAAACTGTGATTTTATTTCGTCAATCTTTACGATTCATTCGAATTACTGGTTATACTGAAGATCAACACGTACAGTACTGTTTAGGGGAGACCGAGGCAAGTTGGAAAACGACAAATTTGAGACATTCATCAAAGACATCGTAAAAAAAACTTCGTCAAATTTATTGGACTGTGAATTGTTTCTGGACTTCTCCATTCAAACTTCGGAATTTCTTCGTGGGACCAAATTCACCCCCTAGACTGGAATTTTGGATTTCTGATCTGGACTTTTGAACTTTCATTCTTGATCATTATATTGGACACAGGCCAGTACTATTTTGTATTGTAACTAATTTTGAAGATTGAAACTGAATATCTGTCATTGTTATTATATAATTTATTTTATATCTGTCACGTATATAATAGTTTATTGTAATAAATTATATAAGCTGTTATCTGTGTCTTTCTGTTGCGTTCAGTCCACATAAAAAACGTAACAGAAAATTGGGGGCTCAGCCGGGATAGATCAAACAATTCCCAATTTCCTGTTTTACCAACTTTTACCAACGAATAGTGGGATTGACCGAACATTACAACGCCTCTACGGCTGAAAGGGCGAGCATGTTTGGCGCGACAGGGATGCAAACCCACGACCCTCAGATTACGAGCCGCACGCCTTAACGCGCTTGGCCATGCCGGGCCAATGCGAGAAAGAAGAAGAGCACACATGCATAAAAACTGTAAGATTACATAAATTCTTTATCTTAAAGTATTTCACAGAAGACATAAAGAATTGGAATAATTAAATCTTTAAGTGATCAATGGACTTTTTTTTTCATTTTATATAACTTAGGTTGAAGACCCAATCCTAACAGAGAATTACTTGTATTAGAATATCAACTAGTTCACCAGTTACTAATGTATCTTTTGTCTTGAAGAAAAAAAGCTATATTTACCCCTGACCATGGGTCCTCAATCCAACGTGGACAGCTTTGGGTGTTACAATGTCGATGGCCAATTGGTTTCTTTTTTGAGCACAAGAAGTCGCTAATGCGTGCTCTAGTACCATTAGGCCCTCCTCTGGCGCAATAAACTGGGCGAGTCTGATGTCCACCGCCACAAGACACAGAACATGACCCCCAACTTTCAGTTATCCATCTGTAAGATGTAGTTTTGTTAAGTAATAACTGTTATTTTAAAAAAAAACTTATATCCATCTGTAAGATGCAGTTAAAGTAAATAATAGTTATCAATAATTTGGCAACTTCCAAAAATGAGCGTGTCTGTGTGTGTTGTTGTTTTTTCTTATTGCAAAGCCACGTCGGGGTGGCTATCTGCTGTATCTACCGATGGAAATCGACACCTTGGTTTAGCGTTCTAAGCCTGAAGACTTACCGCTGTTCTACCTGGGACTTCAATAATGAGAAATATGAACACAACTTAACACGCTTGGCCATGCCGAGGCCCGGATTTATTAAATATGCACTCTTTTAATGAGAAAATTCTCGAATCAAACTCAAAGCTTCAAGTTTCATATAAATTGGTGTTAGGATATTAATGTTTATTTAACAATATTGTATTGTGTAAAAGTTTTAGGACAAAAGAATGTTCTCTCATTGTTTTCTATTCTATGAAGCTAATTCTTCCAGGATATTAAAGAAGGTAAATTTCAACACCACGATAATACTTCACTGACCCCTATTGACATTTTAAAGAATCAAGGTGAAAATACTTATTATTCTTTAGAATTTCAACATACTTGTATCAAGAATATGTTATAAGGGCTATACTTGAATAAACATACTGATGAAATTTAAGGTTTGTAATAACTGTCATGGTACCCCATGCAGTATCTCAACCATACAGAAAGAAACTAGAGAGAAGCTTTCATATGGTATCAGTATATGCTAGAAGAGATTAATCTAATAACAGTAGACAAACTTGACAAAGACAGTAATTAATAATATATACTGAGTTTTGTTGTTATATCACGACCCAAAAAAATCAATAGAGAAGAAAATTCGCACAACAGCTTTACCCTCAAATGAATCCCTGTAGAATTGTTAGTGTTCCCTAAACACTGTCAGTTTCCGCCTAGATCGTGAGACTAAGACGAGTAAATTTGAAAACGAGAATGGAAGAGCTAAAACACCCAAACTTAATGATACTAATGTTAAGTATCTTAACGTATGCAGCTTTTGGTAGAGAAGAAAGACTACCACTGAGCTTAAGCATAAGATGGATGACCAAGTAGCAAATGACAGAAAAGTGTCCATATCTACATTATCAAGAAGACTCAACAATAATGGAATATTAGTTGGTTGTGTAACGGTAAAAAAAAATTACTTCGATCTACAAATATTAACAACAGACTGAAAATTACTAAAAAGTACAGAAACTTGGCTACTGATGATTGAAAAATGGTGTTATGAACGAATGAGTTCAAGTTTGCAATATTTGATTCAAAGCGTAGATTGCACGTCCGTCGAAAGAAAGGTAAAATATAATTATTTCAATGTATCTCACCCACCATGAAGCGTGGAAGAGGTAATGTGACGGTTTGGATGTGTTTCTGCTGAGATGACAGGAAGCATTTGGAAAATGTAAAATAATGGACCATCAGATACCGATCCATCGTGGTATAGCAAGCAGTTTTTGTATTATTAGTAAAGTATTCTACTACCAAAAGGATGATGACCTCAAACAGTCATCCAACCTATGAAGAAACTACTTTTCTAAGAAAGAAGCTGCTGAATTTTTTCATTAAAAAAAACAGAGCAAAGGCCTTCGCAAGGCCCTGATATCAACACAGTTGAGCAGATCAGGGATTTGATCGATTATAAATTGACAAATCTAAAGTTACTTTCAAAGAAACTTTATGAAAATGTATTAGAGACATTTGGAGTAAAATCTTCAAAGGATACTTTGATTAAATATGCTAAAACAATGCCTGAAAGACTGTCTGCACTTACTGAAGCAAAAGGGAGACACACAAATATTAATTGTTTACTGAAGTCAAGCATTTCCACTGAGTTTCTGTTGTACTAAATGTAAAGATTAATAATATTTTGATGTTTCACCTGTGATTTACCTTCCATTTCTCTTTGTAACTAGTCTGAAATCTAATTATTGACTTTGTCCTAACACTTTTACACAGAACGGATAACATAAAAAAGTCTCAGATTGATTTGGATAAAAAAGTTCTTTTTCGATGTACAAACCTCAAATGATGTCAGGTCTAATTATAATAACCAAAATTATTAATCTAGCAAGCTACAATTTTAAAAATCAAAAGAAAATCGCTAAGTCTGATTAAAGTTTTATCGACAACTGTCTCTTTTTACGGTTGACTCTTCGTTTGTCTGTCAGAATCTATGAATCTTTTTGTTCGTTTTAATGTTACAAGATAGAGTTAGTAGAAAAGAAAAATTAGCTCGCAAACAGATATGTTTATAATGGTCGCGTGTTTAATTACACTGTACCTATACTGGTGCAAATATCAATGCAGCCACATTCCTTTGTTCACCTGGTACAAATTCTTATGAATCGCATAAGCTTTCCTTTTAAAATCTCAATAAAATCTCTACAGAACAAAATAGAAAAGGTGAAACTTTTTTGTAACGTAGCTACACAAACAGATCTAATAAAACATAGACTACTAGCTTTTTAAAGGACCTTTAATGATCGTTGTCACACTGGGGACAAAGTGGTACACCAACGATGTTCAAGTTAACATTATTTATCTAACGTGTCTCCAATGTTACATATTTACTCTTTTAGGAATTCAGTAATATTATCTTTTGCATGCGAAACTTTGGGTTTCATTATCAACACTTATGGAAGGTAACATCTGATTTCACTCAGTATTATATAGGCAATTAACACTCGTTCAAAAACAAAAAAAAGGTACCTGTGAGGCTTTTAGGATTAGACAGAGGCACCGCTAGATAGGTACCTCAAAGACTCGGGGCTCAGGCCCCTAGATGCGAGAAGTGTTGACGATTTAATATGATATTGATCATTGCTTTTAAATTCTAATTTTTCAAGAGAGTAACTGGGGATTCGAGGTACTATCAAATAGAATTGAGACAGGGACCCAGTGTGCCAGCGCCTAGCCACGGCTCTGGAATCATACATTATTAATTGTTGTTTGTGGGAAGAACATTGTTGTCTTTACTAATACTATTACGTTATGCGCTAATTTAGGAGCTCGGAAATAAGACTAAATATCTGTTAGGTTCTTACACTGCAGGACATTGGTGATTGTTGCACACTCGAATCTGAGGACGTGGTCTTATGGCAGGATCACACAAACTTTCGGTGACTTCTCTTCCAGTGGCCTGATTACGACAAATGGGCCTAGACATTTGGTACCCTAAAGAAAACAAAGTACTTTAAAAATACACTTCAGATTTTTGTACGATGTTCTGCAAGTTTCGTGAAGAATAAAGGCAGTCAGTTGTAGCACGTCAGTCTAGATTATTTAAACGAATTAGTTTTCTCGAAGCAAATTAGAAATTTACCAACACTAAAGCATAATTACCTGTTGGCCTCAAGCTATGTCTTAATAAGCTTTAATTAATCAAACGGAAGCGTGAATTTGCAATTTTTCGATACATTTGCTGGATACGCCATAATGAATAGAACTATTTTATGCTTAATTTGGTTCAAACGTAACGAAGGAAAACAGAAAAATAGCGGAGCACACCACAAGGATTTAAACGCCATCATATTTCCAAAATGCAATGAAAATAAATGCTCTGTCAGCATTATCAAAAAAACAACAACACGAAATCTTAAGAGAAACGTAGAAGAGAAAATTGATTATTTCTGTTAACTTTAATTTAGTTATCTTTGACAAAAGCGTTGTGATTTATGGGAAGATAAATTATTTTACCGAAAGGCTGTTTTATGTTGACACACATACCGTGAATCCAGCTTAGGGAACATATTTGTCATTTAAGAGTTTAGGGTATGTTTATGTACATCTAGTGAGTTATCTATACTCACTAACAAATGTCATGAAGAGAAAACATTATTCAATGTGATAAACATGTCAGGTATTCTAAGAAGGGAAAAACTTACCAAATAATTTTGTATGTTATGATGTACCAAATGTTTTCATCTCCAATTTGAACGCTTATAATGATTTTTTCATTTTCTAAACTCGTAATAACGTTCAACCTATTATATTCTTTTTATCTCTTTTTCAGCAATAGGTTCAAGGGCTTAAAATTCTAGCATTCTGGTGTCCATCCCTTCGTAGGTAACCAACCACGGAGATTTGTGCTTAAACAAAAGGCTTTTGTCTTGGATCTCACTTCTTTATGACAGAGATACTTGTGTTCTTGCATTTTGTGATACCAATAATAACATAGTGTGCAATTTTCAAAATAATTCTGGAAATTGTTTTAAGAAATACAAGCCTTACAGCCGATTAGCCTGAAATTATCCAAAATTACATAAATACGGATGCAACATCCGTTAGAAACTTGCGGTTTCTCTGATTCCATTTTTTTAAACTTAGATACGAATCTAGTCAACAGCGTATTTCTGGAACGCAAGACACCGTTTTGTTATTAATATTTCTTCTCAAGCTCGATCGTCAAACGTTTACTGACACTTTACCACGTTGTAAATAGAAGACAAAATTTTGTTAACATTCAGATGTACTGAATTAAATCATTTTAATCAAACGTTTTGCCACACACCCAGTAACATAGAGGTAACTCTGTAGATTTAGGACCCTGGAATCCAGGTTTTTGTAACTGTGGTGGGAAGAACACAGAAAGCGCATTGTGTTGTTTTTGTTTCATTTCAAACGAACAAACAAATCAAAACTTGTGAAAAAATAACTCTGTTTTAAGACATTATCCTTATTTGTCTTTGAAGAATAACGAAATGGGAAAGACTATGTCTTAACCCTTATATTCAGAATTCTTTGTATACTAAAGACGACATTACTGATTAAAATAGAATGTCGTGGGCACGGTTTTCAAGTATGTAATTAACCATTCGCACGAACACTATATTTTTTAATTTTCGAGAAACAATATATTGCGTCGACATCGTAACGATAAAAAATGTACAGGGTGGTCCGTAAGTCCCTACCCATCCACATGCTATCACGTTATATTCAATTACTCATGTATTATAAATTTGTTTCTTTTTTTTCGAGAAATGTGGCCGATGTAAGCCCATTTACACTTGAAAATGCCTCACAGAACATGGCGTCACATAATATTTGCAGCAAAAATGAGGGACAGCACACAGATACACTGGATACATAAGGCATGTGGATGGGTACGAACTTACGGGCCACCCTTTATTACATGGAACTATTGTTTTGTCTGTCATCTCTGTTACTTTTGTATACAATAAATTTGAAGTCATTATGGCTATTCAGAGCATTCCGTTCATTTCAATGCAACAAGAAACTAATACTTTTATTACCAACAAAACTTACGTAAATAATTTTCTAAGACCATTAAAAGTGCGACATTTAAGACTTAAGGGACATTCTGTTTCGTAATTCTACATCACTCTATGAGTACATAAATGAGTGATCCTTTGGAAAAAATTTGAGCTCTTAATATTAATTTGGATTTGTCACTCCATGTACATGCACACTTCACACATAAACCTACATATAGAACTATATATGTATGTAGTGAAATTAAATAAATACATTTAAATGAAGTTAAACAAGTAAACAAAATCACGAGGGAGGACTGAGTAATTATATTCTAACCATAATTTTTAAGCAAAAAAACATATTAAAATTAAACAAATATGCTGCATAAGAAAAAAAAACGATTTTAGGGTACAAGCTACAACGTGGGATTATAAAATCTATCCTAGATCTTAGAGATGACTGAAGAAGTAGGAGCAACATTGCGGTGGGGATGCACCGCACCGTCTGTCAGTCTTAAATTCCTAATTTCTAGTCTAATTGTGTTTATTTCTTATGTGAAACTAGCGAACCTCCCACATTTATATCACTCTTCACTGCCTGCACACAGTTATGGGAAGGTGACTGCTCTCCCAAGTTAAAATAAGAAAAAGATAAAAGTAAAGAAATAAGGTACTACCGTTTAGGGGTAAGATGAAAATTTCCTCTTGAAGTTAGCATTTCTGCCCCCAGTATGGTAGAGGCACTAATTAACACGATATTGAACATGTCAGTACACTAAGTTTACTGTGACTGTCGTGCTTTTATGTGCGGCTCAAGGTGTGCATCCGCATAAAGAAGTGCTAAGTTCTTAAATGACCTCAAATTATTTTTAGTTAAAAATAAGGTCATACACACACACATATATTTGCATGTGGAACTATATATGTGTGTATACATACAGTCAGATATACACATACACACTTACCTACATATAGTACTATTTATAAAAATATATACATGTATAATCAGATACAAACACACACATACATACATATAGAAATTTATATATATATCTAGTAAGATACACACTCACTTATTAAAAAGAATCTAAGGATTTCCTACATCATTCGTTACGCACTATTAAGGAACCATGAACATCAGTGACGAAAGGAAAGATTAACAGAAGGACAGTGAAAGAAAAAGATATCTCTGAACACAAACAGCCCTTTAGATTTCCTATAAAGCGAACAGGGAAATGAGCGGCTTCAGTCAATACCGTAGTCAGCTCCGGTGTCAAGTTTGCAGCGTGAACGTTGAAGCCTAGCCTCGGGCATCGGGGTGTGGATTTGACGTGCTGACAAAGGCTTGCGAAAGAGAACCCATTTCCTGGCATTATACATGGATTTCTATTCTAATTCCAGCTTTCCCATCGAAGCGAAAACAAACCCTCAAGGCAAAATGCCCTGCTAAGTGCTAATCAAAAGTCCTGTAGTGTAATACAGCTGGTAGAACGCCCATAGGATTTTGCAAAAATAGCTTACTGAAAACGATGAACTGATACCTTAGACCAGGATTGTTCGATAAAAACAAAACTCTGTATTCTAACGTTGCTGCTGAAAATAAACAATTAAATGTAATATTTTTTTCTGATTACATAGAAGGCAGAAATATGCTAGATTAGCAATACTAAGTAAAAATAAAGTCACACTTTTATTGCAGTTTCATAAAAGATTATTTTTTTGATTTCAGAACATTTTATACGTGACTAGAGGCAGCCGTGTTAAACAAAAAAATATTTGTTTGTTTTTTAATTTCGCGCGAAGCTACACGAGGGCTGTCTGCGTTAGCCATCCCTAATTTAGCAGTGTAAGGCTAGAGGGAAGGCAGCTAGTCACCACCACCCACTACCAACTCTTGGGCTACTCTTTTACCAACGAGTAGTGGGATTGATCGTAACACGGCGAGCATGTTTGGTGCGACGGGATTCGAACCAGCGACCCTCAGATTACAAGTCGAACGCTTTAACCCACCTGGCCAACAAAGAATAACCTAATCTGTTGATAATTATCACGACCTTGTACAAGTGAATATTTAAATGTTTTTTCACAATACCTTTTACCTAATTTTTTTTAGTCTTATACTTTATTAACTATAATCAACTTTTGCGATTTAAAGATGTTAATTAATAAATTAATGTTAAGGTATGTAAACGCGAAATAACTTGGGAGTTATTTTGCATAAGTTGTTGAAAGTGAAAGATACAGAGATTACAAAATGGAAGTAGCCGATGACTATTCCTAAAGTCACTCTGTGGAACAGCGTAACACTATCGCGCTTTTATGACAAATCACCAAAAGCGATGCTATAAAACAAATTATTAGCCGATTACACGAAATATCAAACGGTATGAATTTCCCTCATGAAACGTTTCAAAACAAGTCTCATAAGCTAATTCTTTTATATGTAGATAAATAAGAGCTAATATATAGGACCGAATGTTGCCGTAATGGTCAGTGTGTCCAGACTGTGAATCCAAGGCAATTTGCACTTTTGACTTGGAGTGGACTCCATAAGAATGAAGATAAACTCCCACTACTTGTGCACACATGACGACCCCTAAACTTGGTGGTGGGTGCTATTGACTAACTACATTATCTCTAGTCTATCAGTTCAAAATTATGAATGGCTATGCGTAGAGTGTTTTTTTTAATAACGTTGAGTGAAAATCCAAAAACAAATAAACTGATGTATAACTTACGAAACAGAAGTTAATATCGTGAATTTTATGAATCGTCAGAAATTACTGAGCATTATGTTGGAAAAAATCTTAAAAGAACCAGGATGGTGAATTTAAACGCGCTACTTAGTTTGTGATAACAACAAACTTTAGATTTATTTTACAAAACAATTGTTGCGACAAAGTGCCGAAGAAAAATTGTTGTGTGAAGTTTATACGGAACACAAGTGACGATCAACCGAACAATATATACAGCCTTATTAAACGTTCAAATATTTTTCAGACAAATTTACGATGCAGAATCTGTGATAAACGTTCATTGCCAGATGTTGTTAAGAAACAAACACACAAAGAAAAATATGTGCATAAAACAAAGAAAGCATTTTAGTATAAACATCTAGTCCTAAGAATCAGTCGTTAATAATATATGTGTGTATGTGTGTGTGTATTTGTTTTTTTTCTGATACCAGATGACTTAAACTTACCTCCCCCACAAGTCACTGAACAAGGAGACAAGTGTGTTTCTTCCCACACGTAATCCGGCTGTCGGCATGTTGATCCATCTCCCCCACACACCCCACACTCGTCTATCTTTTTATTAGATCCCAGCTCAAGGTCGCACCCCACTTTCTAAAGTATCGAAACGTACGTCTTATGTTAATATCACGACTAAACTTTCAGGAGCATAACATATTTAAAACGTAATCAGGTTTAACATTAAAGACTACTGCTTTACAAACTAAAAGAAATAGATCTTTTTACAATATTTATTTCTTGCAAAGGAAGATTCCTATAATGTAAAAGTCAGACCTTCTTAACATTTCGAAAGTGAATTATACAATTAATATAGATTTTTTTTTCAAAGTTTTTGGATTATTTTCAAGTTATTGTTGCGAAGTTCTTGTTTCTTACGATTTAAAAAAAAACTAAATAAAAGGAGCAAAAAATTATAACTTTGAAAAGATGACGTCGAAGTTGGACTATGGTCATCTGCTTACCATACATTTGTTGTCAACACACATATCAAGCGACCCTTCGCGGCAACGAGTACCATCTTTAACGACAGAAGCGAGCTTAGCGACAAACTTGAAATCCTTCGCTTGGCATGTGAGGGCACAAACATCTTCCGGATCGTAGAACGGTAACCATTCGTACAACCGTCCCCGATAAGGTACATCGTTGAAGGCTGAACACTGGGTTAAGCGAAAGTCGTTGTGTTCAAGACAGGGCTGAAAAGCGAATTATCACAGGTGTCAGTCACACGTGTCAACAGTAAAGGTTACAACAAATTAACTAATTTTGCAGTCTACATAATAAGCAGGGTAAAAATAAATTTTAAAGTTATATTCATATCGAAAAAGGAAACAAGAAAAGAATTAATAGAATGAAGTACTTTACTTCAGTATAATGAAGAAATTTCGAAGATTTATGGTGGTCAGTTTCATTACAAACGTATATACAAACAAAATCCGTTTTATTGGGTAAGTGATAGATGAAAAATATGAGAGTTTGTCTCCTAAAAGCCCCTCCCCCAGTAGTACAATGGTATGCCTTCAGACTTAAAATGCTAGAAACCGGGTTTCGATAGCTGTGGTGGTCAGAACACAAATAGCCAATTGTGTAGTTTTCTACTTATTTACAAACCAAGCCAATCTAGAAACGAGAATACGGTAGTAAAAATTGTGGCTCAACTGTAATTCTAATGGCTTATTACGCTAAAAATCGGGTTTCGATACCTATGGTAAGAAGAGCATGGATTAGGTAGCCCATTGTGTAACTCTGTGTTTGCCTTCCCTCTAATTCTACACTGCTAAATTAGAGACGAGTAACGCAGATAGTCCTTGAGCAGCTTTGCGCGAAATTCAAAAAACAAACAAACATTTGGCAAAATAGAATGGACTTTGATAGCACTTCTAGGCTTTATCATTGGCCACAATCATATAATCATTCTAAAAATTATTACCTGTTAATTTTTAGCGCTATGAAAACTGTTTTCATGGATTTTCCTAAAGTATTGTCAAATTAGTACAAGGCCTGAATTGGTTATTGTTCATGTTATATTAATAGAAAGAATTGTTGTTGTTTTTTTGGAATTTCGCACAAAGCTACTCGAGGGCTATCTGTGCTAGCCGTCCCTAATTTAGCAGTGTAAGACTAGAGGGAAGGCAGCTAGTCATCACCACCCACCGCCAACTCTTGGGCTACTCTTTAACCAACGAATAGTGGGATTGACCGTACCATTATACACCCCCACGGCTGGGAGGGCGAGCATGTTTAGCGCGACACGGGCGCGAACCCGCGACCCTCGGATTACGAGTGCACGCCTTAACGCGCTCGGCCATGCCAGGCCATAATAGAAAGAAAAAACTTTCTTTCCAGTGGTTACAGGCTTTAGTGACTAAACAAACTTTGAACCTCAAAGATCGTTTGTTTGTTTCTTTGAATTTCGCGCAAAGCTACATGAGGGCCATCAACGCTAGCCGTCCCTAATTTAGCAGTATAAGACTAGAGGGAAGGCAGCTAGTCGTCACCACCCACCGCCAACTCTTGGGCTACTCTTTTACAAACGTATAGTGGGATTGACCGAACATCATAACGCCCCCACGGCTGAAAGGGCAAGCATGATTGGTGCGGCCGGGATTCGAACCCGCAACCCGCAAATTTGAAGTTTTTTGAATAAAAAACAAATGACTTTATAACTATTAGTATTGAGGTCTGGGACTAACGTATACAGTTGCTTATATTGTTCCAAATTGAAACTCCAACTTGCTTGAAATATGATTTGACACAAGTTCTTTCTACTATGTTAACAATAACCTACTGCGTAAAAATGACAGTTGTAGGAATTGTAAACGAAAATGAAATTAATTATTAACCTATGAGACTGCGAGTCTCAAACTAAATTATGGATAAAGTGTTCTTTTATTTTAAAATGGCAAATTAACTCTTTTTGTTTCATCGACTTTGTTAAACCTGCCACTGGAGGTCATAGTGCAAAGTTGCAATATAAACTCTTACAGTAAATGTATCCTATTAAGAAAAGTGTCGTTAAAATTGTTGTGAATTGGTTAAACACCCCTCATAATTTTTACTATTTGAACAATGGGTCAGAACTGTTACGTTTCCAGTGTTAAGACGTTTAAGCATATTGTCTATATGGAGGCTATATCATCATACATATTGATGTAAACATTCTAAAAGTCTATTTATTTTGCTCATTTTAGTTGAATAAAAATACACTAAATCAGCATATTTATGTTGTCGTTGGCGCCAGTTTCTCTATTTCTGAATCATCGGTAGGGCAGGATGTAAATGTTGGAGACGGATAACAGAGGTAAATATAAAAACAATAAATAAAGTTATGAGGCGCAAAATTCTTTCAGAGTACATTAACATATCTATCCCTTCGGGTTCTTCTCAAAAGTCTATGTAAAATATCTGATTTTCTTATTTTATTTTTAACTTTAAGAAGGAAACTTGGAAAACTGGTAAATCTCGACTGATAGCTTGAATCGAAGCAAAAAAAGCAAAACATCCTTAAAGTTATTTTGTACAACAAGATATTTCATAAGTCAAATTGGTTCGTAGCATTAAGTATGAACAAAGAGTACAATATTAACCAATTTAATAAAATCATTTACTTCAGTGTTGAACTGGTGGGCGTCATGGGAATCTTTCGAGTGGGCTGGTTTATGTCTGTTTAAGCATTTCGCGCAAAGCTACACGAGGGCTATCTGCGCAAGCCGTCCCTAATTTAGCAGTGTAAGATTAGAGGGAAGGCAGCTAATCATCATCACCCACTGCCAACTCTTGGACTACTATTTGATCAACGTTATAACGCCCACACGGCTGAAAGGGCGAGCATGTTTGATGTGACGGGGATTCGAACCCGCAACCTTCAGATTACACGTCGAACACCTTAACCCACTTGTCCATGCTGGTTTACGACTAGGTGATTTTTATTAACCTTTGAAAAAAGATATTTTTGTCCCTTGCTCTGTTATTTTTGTCCCTCGCTCTGTATATATGCAATCAAATTTGCGATTTCCACCTCCTAAAGGTAATTAAGTATATATGCAAATATTACACTTTTATTTATCAAATGTACAATTATTTCTATTTATTTTGTTTAAATTGTAATCCAAACTGTAACTAAAACGTTTATAAAACATTCACTTATTTACTCTAACGGTGTCGCTTTTGAATTTCGATTGTTTTTTTTAATACTCTTCATACTTTTATGATCAAAGTTCATCAACAAATACGACTCTTTTGTAGTCGTTTTTAGTTCCATCAAAACCAGTTCATCGCTTCTATCCTGAATTATCAATAGATCTGTACGGGTCAAACTGAAAACTGTGTATTTTCTTACAGCAAAACCACATCGGGCTATCTGCTGAGCCCACCGGGTGGAATCAAACCTCTGATTTTAGCGCTGTAAATCCGTAGACATATCGCTGTACTAGCGAGAGTCAAACTGAAAACTGATATTCATTAAAGGCATAAGTCAAGAATCACAAAGTCAAATATTCCTTGAAGTATTTATCGTGAAGACGAAACAAAAATTATATGAGATATAAAAGTTAACGTCTTCATTTTATGCAAGCATAATAGTTTTATTCAGTTACTAATTATTTTTAACTGTTTCTTTATTGTTATTGCTTTATGTGAGTGCAGTTTGTGTTGTCGTTGTTGTTTTTGTTTTAGAATTGATTTATGCACTATCTAATAGATAATGGCAAAGGTTACTCCCTGGAAATTACCTAAAAGATTCCTTAAGGTAATTTTCTGTCAAAAACTTTCAATGTATTTTAATGTTCAAACAAACAGCCTCAACGCCGGTTAAGCCACAGTAGGCTTACAGACGTTCAACGCCAAAATCCGAGATTCGATCACCCGTGGTGAATACAAAAAATATTACAACGTGGCTTTGTTATAAACCAAATCAAATGTGTGTATTTTTTCCACCACAAGCAATAAACAGAAGCAGATAAATCAAAATAAAATTCTTCCAAATCAAAATACGAAACATTTTCATATTATAATCGAACCGTAAATTTAAATTATTCGTGCATAGAATACATACAAGATATAAGCTGGTCTTTATAGTTTGGTCTAAGTGACTATTTTTTTCCATAAGTACATGGTGTGGAACTTCTGCATAACTTGGATAACATAGCATGTCAAGTACACTAGATGTTCCTAATCAATACAAATGTTGCTTTTAATGAACCGAATACACAGCAAAAGAGCCACTCTATACAAAACCCAGCTGGTCGTTAAATCTTGTATTGTTAACCAATAACATCAAATAATTGTCTCTTAGGAAAAACGTGCTCAAGAGATACGGATTTACGACATCCAATCGTAGACTTTCAATCAGTATTTGATATATACTATTCAATATTCGGTCATTTCTTTTGGAACAAGAGGAGAAATATATGTTTCTATACGACGGTTCGTTTCTATAATTATCTTTATAATTGCAATTAACGGAAAAATAAACAAAAAAATGAAAAAATCTCATAAGTTTACTGTAATTACTTTTACGTTACCTTCGATAATAAATTACAGTAGTTTGTATTCAATGTTGTAGTATTTTTCAGTCAACAAAAATTATAAATTTGTTAGTGTTTGGAAGAGAGAGACAAAATCGGCAGTAATGTCGTAAAGACACAGGTGAGTTTCAGTAAAAGTTCTCTTTCCTCGTGGCCCGGCATGGTCAAGCGCGTTAAGGCGTGCGACTCGTAATCTGAGAGTCGCAAGTTCGCATCCCGGTCGCGCCAAACATGCTCGCCCTCCCAACCGTGGGGACGTTATAATGTTACGTTCAATCCCACTTTTCGTTGGTAAAAGAGTAGTGGCGGTGGGTGGTGATGACTTGCTGCCTTCCCTCTAGTCTTACACTGCTAAATTAGGAACGGCTAGCACAGATAGCCCTCGAGTAGCTTTATGCAAAATTCCAAAACAAACAAACTTTCCTCATATAACGACGTAATGCGTTTCATAATAGAAAAAAACACACGTTTCGAACTGTCGTTAATAACGTTGAAGGTAAAATAATAAGTTCGTAGAAACCACTAATAAATGACAGTTTTTCATCTTTTTACCTTTTAATTGTTATTTAAATACTGAAGTTAAAGTGTTACTTTTAAATATAAAGAAATATTTTAAAGAGCAAAAATTAATTGACGGTCCAAGTTCGGACCAAACAAACTTTATCTTGTTCGAAAAAGGAATTAATGGAAACGTTGTACAAATTTCAGATAAACTCTTTTTACATTTACTTGTCGTACATCTAAAGACTTATGTTGACATCACCTATTGGCCATTTAATGATAATTTTGCTTGTATCATGTAAATTTCTAAAAATCCATAACGCTTTTGAAATGCACAAAAAACTACAGTGAATTTGTTCTTACATTGTAATTTTTAGTTCCATGTACACTGAAAATTGTGCACATAAAAACAGTTCCATCTTCTGATATTTAATATCCAGGATTAAAAGTCTACAGTCTACAAAAAATATCGAACTTTTCTCGGTTAATACGACACAAAAATACTTGTTTGTAGGGTAAACTACTTACTTATTTTCTTTTATCGGTTGCCAGTACGTTACTTCAACAAACTGTAATGGCTGTTAACTTGTATTCGGTAACAGAAATTTGTCAAGTAGGTTAATTTAATAGTTATTTATTCGTGTGTCCTGTTCTGAAGAAAAAAACGTGCATTCGTAAGCAATTTCTTAAGAGCTTTTAGCATTCAAAATTGTCATAACGTACTTAACGTTTTGTCATACACACATATACATACATATGGATATGTGTTTGTGTGTGCGTATCTTTTTTTTAAGAATAAAAACAAGATCCAATGTAAGATATCTTTGGGAGATGATCTAGGTTTAACATATAGAGTTTTACAAAGGGTGATATTTTAATATTTGTTTTTAATTCTAAAACATATTTCCTCCATTCGGACAGTGGTGAACCAACTAAATTAAAAATCGAAAGTTAAGGTTTTAACAGTGGATACACTAGATTGCTCAATATGGCTTTAATCTAAAACAAGCGAGGAAACAAAACCATATTTTATTATTACGATTCATTTCATAACCTGTCTGTTTGTTTTGAATTTCGCGCAAAGCTACTCGAGGGCGCTATCTGTGCTAGTCGTCCCTAATTTAACGGTGTAAGACTACAGGGAAAGCAGCTCGTCATCACCACCCACCGCCAACTCTTGAGCTACTCTTTTACCAACGATTAGTGGGATTGATCGTCACATTATAACGCCCCCAGGGTCGAAAGGGCGAGCATGTTTGGTGCGACCGGGACTCGAGCCCGCAACCCTCGGATTACCAGTCGAACGCCTTAACACGCTTGGCCATGCCGGGCCATTTCATAACCTATCCGGGCTGATGAAATTTCTATTATCAAGTGATATTGCAATTTTCAGCAGTTCAGAAACTATACGATGTCCTTTCATGAAACGAACCCTCAAAGTTTGGATTACAACGTTAAGTCGATTATGACTATTTGGATTTGAACCGAAGCCTATCGAACATGAAGTAAAGGGGAATCAACTTCAAAACACTGTACTTTATATATTTAAGCCTTTAAAATCATACTACGTACTTCAAAAAACACTTATAAAGCCCTTCTCTGGTGCTTTATTTCAAATCTAAAAAAAATATAATTGAAGTAAAAACCCATGGTAGAATTTTACTTACAATTTGATTTATGTATTTAATAATACTCATCTACAGAAATTTTATTTCAAATAAACCACTAAAGAGTTGTTAAGCCTAATCTTGGACTTCTGTTATTGATTTAATTTCACCTAAAGTTATTTTACAAATGATTCTTCCTTGGTACAATTGTTTAAAATTAACATTATTGCTACAAATGTAATCATAAAGTAAGAGTTATAAATTAATAATACAGAAGTATACACAATAAATTAATTTTAAAAATATTTGTTATTTCAGCAAAAAACGTTAAAAAATTTTGAACTTGTCTATAAAGTATTTTTAGGTCATTAAAACACACACACACATATATATTTTACAGTTACTTTTCACAATTTGAAGAACCATACTGACACACAGACGTACAGTTGCATTGTTTCTTTGTTTAGGATTTCGCAACACGAGGGTTAAATGCGCCAGCCTTCCCTAATTCAGCAAACAACCAAATAAGCTTAACGATAATTGTTTGGCTTACGAGCAAAAGCATCATTGTACTGCCTTATCAAAGTCTAATTTAGAAGTTATAAACTTCTAAAGTGTATCGCTAAAATCTGTCTTGGAATCACTCAGGACGTTCTGAGTCGTTATTCTGCCCCTGATACTAAGAACTGACATACATGAATGATCAAATTCAGATCTTTACTATAATTTAACACAGTTGAAATGGATTTGTTTATTTTAAATTTTGTGCAAATCTACACGATAGCTAGTCATCCCTAATTTAGCATGGTAAGACTAGAGAGAAGGCTACTCATGATCACCCAACGCCAACTATTGGGCTACACTTTTACAAACGAATAGTGGAATTTACCCTCACATTATAACGACCTCTCGGCTAAAATAGCGAGCATATTTAGTGTGATGGGAATTCGAGTTCGCGACCCTCACTCAGCTCGCTAGTCGAGCGCCCTAACCACCTAGCCACGCTGAGGCCCATGCTGTTGCTAATGGCAACATAACGTAAACAAAGCTGTTTCACAAAATAATGTATACAGTTTAATGGATAATTTAATGCTTTCTTTGGTGAACAATTTTCATTGTATTCATATTTTGTAATGGAAAATACTTCTGAGAAGATTAATATAAATTTTCGTTTCGGGTTTTCTGGTGTGTGAATTTTGTTGCTAAATAGACTCTCCAAATAGTCACTATATTCTGCACTTTTATGGCATTAATAGTGCTTAAAATATTAAAATAAAATACGCTTACACAATATTTATCATTAATAAAGTACAATTGGACGATTTTTGAAATTAAATTATATATATGTATATATATATATATATATATTCATGGTCTATTTCAGAAAAATATAATATATATGTACATAATGAATATAGTTTTTCTTTATAAAGTACAATGAATTTCAAATGAGGCAACAGAAGAGTAATCTGGGCGTTTAAAAATAAAATACTATAATTTTTAAAATTATTAACTGCATAAACATATAATTTCCCAGCAATTGGACATAAATACAACTTCCGTTTGAGAATTTTTTGTGAATGTCTTAATTTTTTTATATACACAAAGGTGAAAAATAAAAACACAAGGCAATTATGAAGAAAATCTACATTTCAAATGGTTATACTTTTAAAAACTATTTGTCCTGAAGGAGCTAAGATTGATCAGGTGAACATTGAAAATCATGAGTCTTACGCAGGGATTTCTGTACCTGTTACATTAACTTTCACAAGTTGTCCCAGATTTTGTTTTTTGAATTTCGCACAAAGCTACACGAGGGGTATTTGTCGTTAATTTAGCACTGTAAGACTAGAAAGGAGGCAGCGAGTTATCACCACCCACGCCAACTATTGGGCTACTCTTTTACCAACGAATGGTGGGATTGATTGTAACGTTATAACGCCTCTAAGGCTGAAATGACAAGCATGTTTGGTCGAGGGAGGTTCGAACCCGTGGTCCTTGGATTATGAGTCGACCGTCCTAGCCATGCCGGGCCGAGTTATCCCAGAAGGTTTTTGCTGTACTTTCCGTCAGTTCTCAATCACCATGTCTAGGCTACTCCTACATAAAACTTCTTCAAGCACCATTTGATCTGGACAGTGTTATTTCTCGCAATATCCTGCACACTGACAGAAAGTCTTACACAAATCGCCAATCTCTTATTGTTGAGAGAATGAGCAATTGGGTAGAAACAACGCTACTTTGCGAGAAAAGCGATTTGGATATGTAGTTTAATAGTTTTCTGAACAGTTCATAATATTCACATATTTTCCTGAATAATACACATGATTCTCATAGGTATGGCATAGCTAGGTTGACACGTAGTATAAGGGTCGCGGGTTCGATCTCCATTTGTACCAAACACGCTCGCCCTTTCGGCAGTGGCGCGTTATAATGTGACAGTCAATCCCGCTATTCGTCGTTAAAAGAGTAGCCCAAGAGATGGGTGGTGATGACTAACTGCCTTCCCTCTGGTCTTACACTGCTAAATTAGAAACGACTAGCGCAGAAAACCCTCGTGTAGCTTTGCAGGAAATTCCAAAACAAACTAATATAATAAGAAAATTATCTATTTAAAAGCTTGAATGCACACCTGCATATTGCATATGCGAAACCTTACTGGTTTGCCCTTACATCCAGACTTTTGGATACATCTTCTTAGCTGGAAAGTGACGCCACCATCGCAAGTTCTGGAACATGCACTCCAATCATTCCATTCCGACCACCCAACATCATCTGGGTCGTCAGTTTGCTTCTGAAGTAAGAATAAAGGTTATAACATATATAGAATAACACTTGAAACTTAATTATATTTTAAAGATATTTTAATGCGTTAGCTGTTAAGTGAATGCATTATCCGTACGAAAGACTCTAACATGTTGAATAAAATAAAGAATCGAGTTGTTATTGGTGAAACCACTGGAGATTACTAATTACAATTCATTCAGCTTGTATTTAAGCTGTTTATTTAACATTGTAGTATTTGCAATAGTATTGAATGGTAGGGTAAAAATAATCTAAAACGTTAAAATGAAGTTAAAGCATAAACATTTTAGAAATTTAACCTTAGGTTCTTTTGAATTAAGCACAAAGCTATACAATTGGCTATCTGTGCTCTGCCCACCACGGGTATCGAAACCCGGATTTTAGCGTGTAAGTCCGCAGACATACCGCTAAGCCACTGGAAGGCTTAACCTTAGGACAACAACAAAACAGTCCATTGTTATAAGAGCGGTAATTTTGCGGATTTAGAAACCTAAAATTCAGGATTTAATCCCCAAAGCTGGATCTATGAAATAACTCAGTATAGCTTTAGAGTAAAACAAACAAACACAAATATCAAAGTACATAAAAACTGGTTCGTTTGTGACTGGTTAAAACTGCAATTTTATTCTACACACCTCCTGAACGATGGAGTGAAAGTTTTAATTAACAAAAATATATATATATAAAATTCTGAATCAGATACGATAATATTTATATCTTATTCAATAACTTAATTTTTTAATTCACTTCATTAAAGAAATTTCATAATATCACTCGGTTCATTTCCTTTTTAATCTCGTTAACAAAGTCTTTAACTTTAGCTTCCTAATAGATGGAGCCACTTTTGTTAATAATGTAAAATGCACCAATGTCTGATTGAAGAGAAGAAACAATGAAAAGTAGTGATTTCCAATAATGTTATAAGCTGAAATGAAGAACCGAACGAATTGCTAAATGAAATATATATAATAACTAATACATATATAAGAAAATACTAGTATTGTGCTTAAATTGCCACTAAAATGAATATTTTACTAAATTAAAAAAAAAGGTAGAACTCTTTACAAAAAGTTTATACACTATAAAGTTGTCATGAGAAGTCAATATTCATTATATTATCAGCAACTTAACAATAGATCATCACCAATAACAGTTATAAAGATGTTTTTAGACTTGAGAATTATTGACAGAACTAATAATATATTTTTCTATTGCGGTTTCATCACGTAAATAAGCGAAATTCTTTAAAAACAAATTTTATTTGTTCCCGTATACAAAATGGTTGATTCACTAGGAAAATTTACCAACTGATATGTTGTCGCATGAAAAAAGCAACCTTTTGTTGTTCTACAGTCCGAAACGTTCGTATGTCGAGGGCAAAGACATGCTTACATCCGTTAAAATGTAGTGTGCGCGTATGCGCGCTCAGATAATAAGATTCGCACTCATTTTCAGAAGGGACAGAAACTTAGAACTAGTACAATATATTTGTTTGGAATCAGTTTTGTTGACTTTCCGAAAGTTTTAGTTTTCGAAAATGTTAAAATGTTTTCTGAAACGATACGTACAAAAACTTGTATTGGTTGAAGGTCAGAAGAGAAACTTGTCTGCTTAATGATCAAAAAAATACTCGTATTAATTAAGATATCAGAATAGAATAGAAATTAGCTCTACCAAATAATCAAAAACACTTATATTAGTTAAAAATCAGAACAGGAATTTGTCCCACTCAATGATAAAAATACACTCGTATTAGTTGAAGATCAGAGCAGTAACTTGTTCTACTCAACAATAAAAACACTAGCATTAGTTAGAGATAAGAAGAGAAACTTGTATTAATTGGAGATCAGAAGAGAAACTTACACTGCTTTAAGATCTAAGTCAGATTATCTTGTGATGATTATGAAATAGATCGATTAGAAGAACATAAGTAACGGATTAGTGTTTATGTTCTCGATCAGAGTGGTTAGTCATGACAGTGCATATGCTGTATCGATCTAGGTAAGGGCCTGGCTCACACGAATTGTGTTTCTGCAACTCGAATTAAATTGATGATTGATAGTTGAACAGTTGTTGTAGTTGTCAGCTGTCTTTATGCTGAGTTTGATGGGACGGTGAAAATATGATGTATTTTTTTTTCAGCACAACAGCTAAGGAGTGACTCTCAGTGTGTTAAGTAATTTCTTACTTGCAGTTTCGTTTATTATTTTCATGATAATAATCGGAAACATCTAGTTAAAACATGGAGAGTTTGTCTATGTTGACACCCCTTGCAAAATTAAAAGCTCCAGTTAAGTAGAACGTCCGTATAACGTGAAACAATCAGACCATATGCGTGAGTGTCTAAATGCAAACCGTAAATTATGGACACCTGTTAGATCCCACGTTTGTCCAGTGGTTCTCTTAATTACAGGAGATGAAGTTTATTTCATACTTGTTTTTTTCTTTCTTTCTTTTTGCTACACGCTATTATTCGAATAACTCTGTCTCAGCAGTTCGTGTTTTTATTTCTCCGGTGGTTGTATTAAAAAACAATTTTAGAGAATGACGATTTTTATTTTAAAGTAACAGCTCAGTGAAAATAACTTACGAGTAAAGCGTAACAAAAATCAATAAAATCTATTCCACTTAAGAAGCCGACACACTTTTATAGCACTGATTTGATTTATCATGAATGTAACCATGTCAAACTAATTTGATGTATTTCTGCTTCCTTATTCACTGAAAGCAAAACTGAAACTAACCACAATGAGTATTTCAGCTTTTAAATACGACCAAACAAAACTCTAATGATCAGAAACTTGCACAGATTTGTAGAACTTATTACGACTAAAACAAGTATTTGCTCAACTGACATGATAAAAACTTCTGATACCTCATATAACACTCCAACGAAAAAAATATTTACATCCACTAAACTGATACCCTTAGTGGATGTTTTAAAAAAAGTTTTTTAAATATTATTTCGTAGATGTCTGTAAAGTCAAAATATTATTGCTCCTTAAAATATAAAGGGATAAGGTCAGTTAATGGCAATTTCATTTAAATACAAAATTATTAGCCTAATATTAATAACCTTTCAAGTTGCTCTGGGGCCTATTAGGCCCCAATTTTCGTAGGAGTGTTAAGCTTTTATTTTCTGACTAAGTAAACTTTAAATACAAGTTGGACAATGATCAGTTTATTTTTAAAATTTGAAGTCAATGTCTCCGCAACGGCAGAAGTTTAGGCCGTCTTCCGTTAATTTGTTTAGATATTTGTTTAATAAAGAGATTTTCTAGTGGATCAGCGGTAGCTTTACAAACTAAGAATGGTAAAATCTAAGGTTTGATTCCTTACAGTGGTTTGCTTGTTTGTTTTTTGAATTTCCCACAAAATTACACAAGGGGTATCTGCACTATCCATCCATCAATTTGTAGCAAAAGACTAAAGGGAAGGTAGTTAGTCATCACCACCCACCACAAACTCCTTGACTACTTTTTTTACCAACGAATAGTGGGATTAACCGTCACCTTGTAACGACCTCCGAGCTGGAAAAGCAAATATGTTTGGTGAGACAGGGATTCGAAACCGCGACCTTTAGTTTGCTAGTCGAGCATACCAACCACGATGAACACAGCACAGATTTTGTTTTTGTTTATTTGTTTTTAATCAACCACAAAACTACACAATAAACTATTTATGCTCTGCCCACCACGGATATCTAAATCCGGTTTTTAGCGGAGAAAGTTTACAGATATACCACCGTGTTACTGGAGGGTCAAAACACAGATAGCTCAATGTGTGGCTTTGTACTAAAACGAAAACCTTTAGCAAGAATAAGAAAGTTAAACCTTATTTCTACAGCCCAAGATAATCCATAACATCTCGTCAGTATTAGTACATATTTTAACAAGTTTGTTAAAGATTACATTAGGTATATTACATGTACATCAATAAAAATTGCTATATAGTTTGTTGCAGAAGTTTCGAAAATGTCACAACAGCGCTCATTTGTTCTTTTAATTTCATTACTTTGGTTCTTTTCTCTTCTTTGTTTTCAGTAATTTGAGAGGATCAGTACTAACTTATACTTCATTTTATTTCAAAAAGTTTCTAACTACAAGAGCCTTAAAAATATATCATTTCCTTTACTTATCACATACTCAAAGAAATGGTGTATCTGTGTAAGGATTATGAGGCTATTATTTCTTTAGTTTCTAGGAAGTCAGACATTTGGAAGACTGCCACATATTGTCAGCATAACATTAGCTCCCTTCTTTTTTTCATTTCTATAAAATCGGTTTGTATAAAATACACTGATATAATGTACAATATAGAAACATGTAGATTATGTTAACGTGATTGACTATCCGAAAATCATCGCCCAATAATGAAACTAAAATCTAAAATAACAGAAATTCAGAATCTACAAGGCCCTCTAGTGACTTGGTGGTAGTAACTGTATGCTTATAACAATAAACACTGTTTCGATATCCGTGATGGGCACAGCAGAGATATCCGAATGTGCTTAAAGATAAATAAACAACTTTTTTTTTTAAATACTCTGTTTTTCTTGACAAGTGCATAGGTTCTTTGACAATAATAACAATTTTGTTTTTTACAAAAATTGTTCACCGAAAACCACTCTTACTTCACTACGGCCCGGCATGACCAAGTGTGTTAAAGCGTTTGACTCGTAATCCGAAGGTCACGGGTTCAAATCCTGGTTGCACCAAACATGCTCGCCCTTTCAGCTGTGGGGGCGTTATAATGTTACGATCAATCCCACTATTCTTTGGTAAAAGAGTAGCCCATGAGTTGACGGTGGGTGGTGATGACGAGCTGCTTTCCTATAGTCTTGCACTATTAAATTAAGGATGGCTAGCGCAAATAGCCCTCGAGTAGCTTTGTGCCACATTCAAAACAAACAAACAAATACTTCACTACAGCTCAAAGCTATGATACTTTAATCATAAAGGAAGTGACGTGAACAGATATGTCAGATAGTATACATCAGGATGTCTGAAACGTGTGTTGTCCAGTTTTATTGATAAAATAACATAATTATTGCTAATAATAGCTACAGTACTTTTTAGATAGAAAATTACCATATAAGCGCAATGAAAATAACTTGTATCATTAGTCGATATTATTTTACGAATGATGACGTGTATTTATGCAATTTGGATAAGCAAGACTTCGCATTGTGTATTTGTACGACGTACTTACGTTTCGACACTTGTTAAATAAGGCATTTATATAGAAGATATAACATCTGAGTGTCCATGAGGATTATAGGAAACTTGGTGTAGATACAGTGCTATCAGCCAAACGTGTAAGATTTCGACATATAATAATGTTATTATAAAATTGTCATCGGGCTCTTAAGGTGGTTTCTTCATTTAGAGCAAAGCTACAATAAACCACCTTTGTTTACCGTGGGGAATCTAACCTCGAATTTTAGGGATGTAAGTCCGAAGACTGATTGTTGTCCCACCAAGGGACCCCTAAGAGGGAAGATTGATAGTTATATAAGGTTATAAACTGAATTGTCAGTTCTATATCAATAATTGTAAAGCTGAAATAACTAAATGAGAGTGCACTTATATTACAAACATGGACTTCTTACATGTTGATACGAATACCGTTATTAATCAAACACACAAAATAACCACTAAATTTATTACTAAAAAATCACGTATCATGGCTCTTAGGTACCAAAAAATAAACACTAAATGTTTTACTACATAGTAAATGTGGTTTTTACGATATCAAAAGTAATAATAACATAACGTAATGTCAATGGACAATAAATGACCTGCTGATTCATCTCAGCTGTCCCATCCTCTGAACTAAACTAAAATTATTAGATTAAAAAATAAAACCTAACCTTAATAGGTCATTCATATATCTATCACGCTGTTTTTTAATTCACTCAAATTTACTGACTCTACAACACCGAAAGATAACTCATTCCATAGGCCAACCACTCTATTCGAAAATTTAAATTGTCTTTGCTTAAGACAGTTTTTACCTCACTTAAATCTATATATTTGTGTCCCCTAGTTTTATAATTTCTGCTGTTAAGTATAAAAAATGTTGATGCATCAACATTATCAATTCCTTTTACAATCTTAAACCCTTGTATCTCTGCTTTTTCAAAGAAATAACAATTTTTCTTAATCTCTCCTCATATGACAACCATATGGAAATCCAATGACCTTCCTCTGAACCATTTCCAACAATTCAATGCTTTTCCTAAGTATGGAACTCAAGACTGAACACAATGTTCCAAATTTGGCCTAACCTATGACCCATACAATGAAATCATAACCTCTTTAGACTTGTATTCAATATTTCTGCAGATGCAACATAAAATCTTATTTGTCTTACCACTAGCAACAGCACATTGACTGTATGGTTTACAAGACTGATCAACTACCACACAAAGATCCTTTTTCTCATGACACTCTTAACGTTATTCCCACCCCTATTGTACTTATAATTCAAATTATGATAATGCACATGCAATATCTTGCATTTGTCACAATTAAAACCCACCTGCCATTTTCTTGCCAAACTCACACAATGATCTAAATTCCTTTGTAAAGCAACAGCATCCTCTTCACTGCCAGAAACATCCAAGACCTCGATATCATCAGTAAATGTAACTTGTTGACTATTCCTTCATTTATGTCATTAATATAAATCAAAAATAGGAATGGTCCTAAGCTGCCCCCTGATGTACTCCACAAGCAACATTAATCCAGTTTGACTGAACGCTATTTATAACAGCCCTCTGCCCCTTTCCTCCATTAAGCCACTCTTCCATTCAGTTAGCTCATTAATCTCTCTCATCTATAGAGATAAGTCTCTTTGCAACTATTTTGTAGCACTTTGTCAAATGCTTTTTGAAAATCCAGATATGCTAAAAGCATGTTAAACGATTTTTAAGTCAAGATTTTGTTCTTATTGAAACCTTGATAACTATCAAATACATTTCTAAACTTTGTTAAATGACTTTGTAAAGTATCTTTCTTCACAATTTCAAAAACGTTTCCCACAACCGATGTAAGACTAATATGCCTATAATTACTGAGACACCTTCTATTACCTCTCTTGAAGACAGGAGTGACATTAGCTAATTTCCAATCTGTTGTTACTTGTCTACTATTCAAGAACTTACAAAAATTGTGACAAGTGGCTCACACATCCAATCCTTGACCTCCTTTGAAACTCTTGTGGAAATATTTTCTGGTCCTGAAGTCTTATCATTCTTTAGCCTTTTAAATTTTATTTTAATAAACTTAGAACTTATGCAATTATCTTGTTCAACGTTGTTTATACCTACCAGTTGTTCAAGATGGAAATATTGGTTAAGTCTTGAGTAGTAAAAACTGAAGAAAAAGTAGAATTTAATAACTTAGCAATTTCATAATTATCAGATACATATTTTAAACCTAACGTACTTTTTAAAAAATCCTTACTATTATTTTTTATGTTTTCATTCTCATTTTTTTCGTATATTCTTTCTCGATTTTCCATCGTGTTAGTGAGTTTAAATTGCTCATATTGTGATAGTTTTCTTTAATTTTTGTCTGTCATACTCTTTATGGGCCAACCTGCTTTCTTTAAATTCCAAGTACTCTTTTTTTAATAACGAATATTTTAGTTTTTAATATCGAAAACAATTTTCTTTAATCCTTCTCCACATTTGCCAAGAGTCTCCAAATAACTCAACTTCCAAATCCACAATTGATAATTATTGTTGCATCCATTTACAAGTTGTTGTTGTTGTTTTTTAAATCTGGAATCAAAATATCATTATTCCAGATTTCCATATGCAAGAAAAACCATCAAAACTGATAAAGTAATGGTCACTTGTACCTAGTTGTTTCTCAATTTCCAGTCTCTCAATTGTTTTATTAGAAGTGAGGAATAAATCTAAAATAATATTATTTACAGTAGGTTCCTTGACTAACTGGTGAAGAAATCCACCTTGAACAGTTTTCTGAGGTCTTTCTCCTTCATGGATTGATTCTAACTTTCCCAATCAATATTTCCGAAATTAAAATTACCCATAATTATGACTTCATTAACAGCTGAAATCTTAATATAACTTTAAAGTTTCTCACTAATTTTATCAGTATCATCTGTAGTCTATAACAATTCCTACTAAGAGTTTTCCCACTTGATATCCACTTACAGAAACTTAAATGGTTTCAGTTTCTCACGAATTTCAAGCTCCTTGTTATTATTCTTAATATTCTCAACTTAAATAGGATGTAACTCACACTTTACATACAGAGTCACTTCCCCTCTATTTACTATTAAATAACCTATAACCGTGTATTTCAAATACATTTCTGTGATGAAACTCGTCTATATTTAACCATATTTCAGTTATTCCTATCAGTGCCATAAACTCATCTGTTTTATTTCTCATAGTTCTATCATAACAGTAGTAACAATTAAGCCTATTTTTATTACTATTTTCATACTGATTTCCTATGCTAAACGTTCCTCCACATTTCAGTTTTGTTTCATTTACTTTATCCTTACCTTCACCACTACCTAGTCCTAGTTTTAAATTTCCCTTAAAGCTGAGTTAAAGCGTTTGCAAACATGCCAGAAACTTTCCTACTTCAGTAAAAATCATCCATTTCAAAACATTTTCACTGGACTGATTCCACAAGTCCATCCAATTAACCTGCTTATCCTTACACATTAATTTCAGCCTGGTACGTAGCCCTATTGACCTACTCAAAATTTCATCCCCACAATCAATTCACTACTCAAACACTCAAAATATCTACTAAACATTTTACTGCAGACAAAACGTGGGATTCTTAAACGTCAAAAATAATAACGTTATTACTGAAACACCCAAATTAATCATGAAAATGTTTATTTCAGAGAAAGCGTAAATATATATCAATTTCATTATATAAACACCCAAATCATCCGCTAAAATTATTACTCCAAGACAAACGTGAGGTTCTAACCATTAGAAGTGTTGCTACAATAAAACGTTAATGGGCAATCAGAGAGTAGACACCCCCCAGCTTTTCGCTTGTGATGTAACCAACCTAAAAACATGCTCTAGATAATTTCACACTCTCAAAAATGTAGGTTAAAATCCTTTTACTTCTCCAATTCATTCTGGAGTTTTGACCGTTAGCAAAATCCCAGTTTGTTATCCTTGTGTCAAAATTCATTGACCTACGAGATACGTTAACCAAAACTCAATCACTTAATCTTTAAACTTTTGTTTAAATTAAATCAAAATCATATGAAAAAAATTTCAACTTAAAGGAAATGAAAGCAATATTCCCACCGTCGGGAGGGATAATGAAATCACATGACGACCCTCTAGCTTCTAAACATTGTTTAATAATTTCGTGAAGATAAATTGTTACAATAATGATTTTTAAACAATTATATATAATTATTTGAAGGTAATGTTGCTGCTGTTATTGTTTAATAACTTCATGAAAATAAATTGCTATAATAATGGTTTCTAAGCAATTATTTCAAGGTAATGTTGCTACTGTTGTTTTGAATTAAGCACAAAGCCACTCAATGGGCCGCCCGTGCTCTGCCCATCAGGGGTATTGAAACCCGGTTTTTAGCGTTGTAAGCCCGCAGACATACCGCTGAGCCACTAGGGGCTGTTGCTATTGTTATTGTTTAACAATTTCGTGAAGATAATGCTATTACAGTACTATTTTTCTAAACAGTTATATCAAGGTAAAGCTTCTACTCTCATTTTTTAACAATTTCGTGAAGATAATGTTGTTACAATCATACAATGGTATGATTAACTTACCTAAGATCATACAAACAAACGTATAATAATATCAACTAATTTGTATTTACCACAGTCTGTGCCGACAAGGATTTTACGTCTAGTACCATGGCTCTTCAGGCCGGATGGAATGCAACAGACATGTTAGTGGTAGAGACATTATATATTTCATAAATTTTATGAGCAATATAATATAAATTTTATGGTGTGATTAAACCAAAGCTAGTCAGTGAAATGTAATTGTTATCGATTCTATTTAAATCCTCTATAAATCATAATTAAAATCTGAATCAATACAACATCACTTATTTATTTTGATGCTATTATTTATAACTATTCTTTTCACAATTTCGCGAAGATAAAGCTGTTACTTTGTTGTTATTTTTAAGAGTTTAATTAAAGGATCAAGTGTCCTTCTATTTTTATGAAACGATAACTGCTGGTAGTTCAAAAGTATGCTTGAAGGTTTATAACTTTAAAATTAAGAGTTCTCTTCCCGTGGCGGAGGCGGTGTAGTTTGGCTCTAACACAAGGAAACAAGCGGCAAATGGAAAATATTCGTTAAGAACGATTTTTTTTATTTTTTTTTTACAAAAATAGTTATACATAATGATTTTGGAAGAGTACAGTTGTTATTTCTAGTTATTCAACAGAAAAAAAATCCATTCAGATCTACACGTAAAGTTCAAGTTCCTTGATTTAAGTTCCTGGAGAAAAAAACTGAAAGGCAAATCAATTTTAATTTAATTTTCTAAAACCCCTAAAGAAAGTTTCAGAAAATGTGAAAATGTCAAGAACAGATTGTGGTGAAGCAGTCTTCAGATCCGCAAGGCAGTGGTTTGAGGTTGAAAAGATAGATCAATTAGGGTCTTACAATGTAACTGGACTCTCTGAAAAAAGTGTTGATTGAAATAATCAAACTTGCACTAAACTAATATCAGTGTCTCATGCAGACCCGTGGCGAAAAACATTACTATAAAACTATTAAAATATTTATTTGTTAAATTTCGCGTAATGCTGAGTAGCTTGTCGACGTTAATTTAGAAAAAAAGGCAGCTACTAAACTACGCTTTTACCAAATTAATGGAAAATTAATCACAGTATCATAACGTCCCCAACGGCAGAAAATAGTGAGCATAATCGATGACGAGATTTGAATTCGCGAACCTCTGGACCATACCAAGCCTTCTTAAAGTGAAACCTTTTGCGTTTTTGCAGCGAATACAAAAGAGTGTTGTTATAGCATTAGTCCGTACAGCTCACTAATTCAGTTAAAAGAAGGAAACCTAAACAGCTTTTAGGTGGAATTAGATCAAATTAATCTACGATACTTTCCTTTTCTATTGGGCCTGGCATGGCCCAATTACATAAATTCGTAATCTGAGGGTCGCGGGTTCGCACCCAAGTCGCGCCAAATGTGCTCGCCCTCCCAGCCGTGGTGGCGTTATAATGTGTCGGTCAATCCCACTTTTCGTTGGTAAAAGAGTAGCCCAAGAGTTGGCGGTGGGTGGTGATGACTAGCTGCCTTCCCTCTAGTCTTACACTGCTAAGTTAGGGACGGCTAGCACAGATAGCCCTCGTGTAGCTTTGTGCGAAATTTCAAAACAAACAAACAAATCCTTTTCTATTAGTTGTATATCAAGCGTGGCTGTAGTATACCAGATTCGATTTTATTATTCATCAGTTTCTTTACAAGCTTACCCTCACATTGAAACTTATTTAAACAGGATTAGAACAAATTAGTGTACAAGACCTTGGAAGTGGTAGAATGCATCAATCAAAGGGGTTTGATCTTCTGAGACCAAAAATTAAATTAGATGTTATAGAAATCATCAGATGACAGAGCTATGATCTAAAAGTCTACTTAGAAAAAACAACAATGTTTCACCTATATGTTTTTCATACAGTGTACCTTTTTATTTATTTTTATTACTTTTTTTGAAGATATCTTGAAATTTTGTTTCTTTCAAAGGGAGAATCTAGTTAGAAAGGTAATTTGATAATTATAGCTTGTATTTTTCAAGACAAGAAGTTGCATATTGTCGTAAACAATTCGCCATTTTGTTGCATAAAATTGGGGTCTCGTTAGAAAGAAATGTTTCAATGTCAATAACACAGTTGTCAATCACATTTTTCAGGGGGCTAGAAATGGCCGGGTGGTTAAGGCATTTTACTTGTAATGCGAGGGTTGCGGGTTAGAATATCAGTCACACCACGCCCTTTTAGCCGTGGGGGAGGGGGCTATAACGTGACGGTCAATCCCACTATTCATCTGTAAAAAAGTAGTCCAAGTGTTGGTGGTGGGTGGTGATGACTAACTGCCTACCCTCTAGTCTTACACTGCTAAATTAGGGACGGCTAGCGCAGATAGCCCTCGTGTAGCTTTGCGCAAATTCAAAATAAACCACATTTTTCAGTCGAATACAAGACACCAAAAATTTCCAAAACATGATTAAAAATACAAAAGACATACTTATACAAAAAATAATTTTGTCTGAAAACAAAAACAAATATATGACGATTCAAATCAAGTAAAGAAAGACTTACAGCAATTGCCCACAGCTAAAACATCTTTCAAATTCTTGAATACTTATAAAAAATACAGAAAAATTTGATGGTCGACTTCATCTGTTTACCGCAATCAAGTCTTATAATTATAATTATAAAGTAATGCCAAAATTTTCAAGTCTGTATTTATGAATAGGAATGCAACATCAAAAGTTAGTTTGTTTACAAACGAGATTCAGTAATCATGGAGGTGAGACATTGTCCTAGATCCGTTTATAAACCGCTATGTCATTAGTTATTTTGAAGTAGGATTTTCATTATTTTATTACTGGCTTGTGCATACATAAGTTATTATATGAGTAAATACAGGTGTTGTTCTTTGCATGCATAAAGTACTATATCAAAAATTATTGGCCACTTCTTATGGAGTTACGTAACTGCTACACAATACCATTCGCAGGAAAACAAAACTTAAACGCGGTAAGAAAATCGGTATCATGTGGTACTCACATCTTGTTTTGTATACATTGTACGATATGACCATTTGTTTCTGAGATCTATACGTGAAGCACATGAACAACGTTCAGAAAATATATCACATATTACCCAATAGATGGCACTTTATAGAGGTTTTTATTGTAACTTACATGGTTCTCGAATGTTGGTTCCAATTCTTTTTTTTCTGTGCCATTAGGTAGAATTTTCCCTTTCAGTTCAGGAAGAAAAAAACCCAATAGCAGCAACACCTGGAAAGAAAAGGAAATTCACTGTCCAGCTGAATATCAAACACACTAAAAAAAATTCAATTTACATTTGCTGTTCTGTGAGTGTTAGAAATTCATTTTTATCCAATATCAGAGATCTGTATCGAAATGTAATAAAATAATTAATCGCAAGTCTTAAGAGTCATCAGCCATTAAAGAGGTATCATCATTAGTCGTCTTAGTTTAAATTACTTTTAATGACTAACTAACTCTTCGGTTTAAATTTCGCGCAAATTTACACGAAAGCTATCTGCACTAGCTTTCCCTAATTTAACAGTGTAAGACTACAGGGAAGGCAGCTAGTTATCACCACCCACCGCCAACTCTTGAGCTACTCCTTTACCAACGAATAGTGGGATTGACGGTCACATTATAACGCCCGGACGGCTGAAAGGGGAGCATGTTTAGTGCGACGGAAATTCGAACCCGCGGCCCTCAAATTACGAATCGAACGCCCTAACCCACCTGGCCATGCCGGGCCACCTGTTGGGAAAACTGTTGCTCTCATTGTTATCACTGGGCATGACTTTACAACACGACGTCACTGTTTTGTTGTCGTGGTAAGTGATGTAGCACCGCTGCAGACAAATAATATAGGAACAATCCTATTGGATAATCTTTTACAATCACCAATAATCTCAACATGGATTCAAACATGTATTTATTTGTCTTACAGTAAACAAAGATAATGGACTTGTACCTGTTTAATTATTATATATACACTACTGTTATGCAGTATCTGATAGGCTTCCCAATTGTTTTGCTATCTACTGTGCGGCTGCTAATAAGTTCTTTCAGTATAATGAACATGGTGTAGCGGAAAACAGTTTGTTCAAAAATGTGTGTTTCTTATAGCAAAGCTACATAAAACTATCTGCTGAGTTCACCGAAGGGAATCGAATCTCAGATTTTAAATCAGTAGACTTAGCGCTGTACTTATTTTAAAAAAAGTTTGTGCGAAGCTACGCAATGAATTAATTGCATGTGCATAGCCGTCCCTAACTTTCAGTAAGAGACCAGATAAAAGGTGATCTAATATCATCCACCGACACTCTTGTAATAGTCTTGCCTTGTCAAATAGTTGGATTTGACCATCATTTTTTATACAATACGCAGAGCCTCAAAGTGAGATTTGCTTCTTTTTTTTTCTTTTTTTTTGTAGCAACAGGCCGCAGATATTAAATATTTGTATCCATGATCTTGGCACGCTAACCAATAAATCACACCTGACTTTGGAGTGGTTGTGAAAAAGATTTGATTCAAAGAAGTTGTTTTTTCTCGGTAAGAAAGCCGTTTTAACACTTTAACAGCATCTTCTTCGCCACTTTGTCTTTCAATTAATATTTTCCATTTGTAACCTTATGGTAAGTTTCCTGGTCAAAGTTGTAAAGATTGTGAGGAAAGTGTTACTTTGATGATTTTATGTTTGATTCCATCTGAAAGTGATTTAGATTTAAAAGAAATTAACACGTAACTGTTTTCTGTTTTCAATACTGCACAAAATTCGTAGGTCATACATACATGGAGATCGTAGTGTTTATTTCAATGAAATTCTAGTTTCAGCAAGTTTCCGTTATTTTTTCGCACACCTTTCTTAAAGTTATTGATATGGATTCAACTGAGGCTTTCGTTACCGATCAACATATTTTTCATAAGATTCGTGGTATAGATATATAACCAAATTTCTCTTTTCAACAGTTTTCCATTATTATTTTATCCAGTATTCATTACTTCGTGGTATACATTCAAAGTAAGCTAATGTGGTTGCTTTCTACTCATTTTGTCAATTGCAGAATACAAAACTTCTATAGATTCTTAATGTTTCTCATTATAAATGACCATCTTTACATCCTTAATGTTCCTCATTACAAATGACCATCTTTACATCCTTTATTATCTTCATTACAAACAACCATCTTTAGGTTCTTAATTCTCTTCACTACAAATAACCATCCTTATAAATGATCTTCATTGCAATAACTGACCATCTTTAGATCCTTTATGATCTTCATAAAAAGACTTATCCTTAGATCCTTTATGATTATTAATACAAAAAGACCATTCTTATATCCTTTGTGATCTTCATTACAAAGAACCAGCCAATGAATTCTTTTTAAGATACTTTCTTTATTAGTGATTGTAGCATAAGATTTAACATAGAAAAACTTAAATAATAATATACAATTAATTTTATAATTTTGAATTACAGATGTTACATGCAAAATTATATTTCTTATTGATATGGTGTGACACGAAATCTTGAACAATAAATTTTCTAACAACGTTTTTGACATTACATGATGATTTTATTGAAGATTATGACGCATTTTATTAACACCCTTAGATAAATTGTGAGAAGGAAACGCGATTTTAATGTGAAGCGGTGTCGCTACACTGAGTTTCAGACATCAATAATAACGTTCAAATCGTTATTATTGTAAAATGTATTATTTTTATATCTTAATTTTTGTTTTAAAGTTTATAGCTATGGATAGAAAAAGACTAATTACGACAATAGAATATTCCGTTTTTCTTCTTTTGCCTTAATAAATCGTTGGTACATTAGAATAAAAACAACATCATAACATGCAGCTTCATTCGTGTCTCTTCTTCTTCGCATATAAACGACATCAAAATTAGATGATTAATTTCAGATTTGATATTCATTTTCTTATTCTCCATCAAAATAATCAGGCTATAAATATAATTCCAATGTCAGAGCAATGACCATGCAAGAAAGAAACTGAAACTAAATATAAAGTCTCATGTATCATGCGGATTTATCGTTGTTGACTGAGTTATACCAGTTTTGAGAAGTTCCAGCCCTTATCGCTGACCCTAAACAACTAGTTGAAGCCCATTATTGTGTTTTAGATTTGCCCTTGTCAATAGTTATTGATAAAGGGCGTAATTCTTCGACACTGGTATAACTCGGTGACAAGTGGTAAATCGAATGATAGATTAGGCCTCATGTTTGTTCTTAATAGTTTAAACACCTTGTTGACTGTATAACTCACGATAATATATTAGTAACAATAATGCTGCTTTTTCTTGAAACTTCTATGCAAACACGAAATTACACTGTAAGTAAAACACACCATACTCATAGCTGTGTGAAAATTTCAAATCATACCACCTTAACCAAGAGGCCCGGCATGGCCAGGTGGGTTAAGGCGTTCGACTTGTAATCTGAGGGTCGAATCTCCATAACACCAAATATGCTCGTCCTTTCAGCCATGGGGACGTTATAATTTGATGGTCAATCCCACTATTCCTTGATAAAAGAGTAATCCAAGAGTTGGCGGTGGGTGGTGATGACTGACTGCCTTCCCTCTAGCCTTACACTACAAAATTAGGGACGGCTAGCGCAGATAGCAATTGAGTAGCTTTGCCCGAAATTCAAATCAAACCAACACCTTAATCAAGTCCGTGACTTTATAGGATAATCATTATTTATCTTATTTGTATCACGTTTTTAAACTAGTTACGTTTTGAAATATAAAGAATGTAAATGTATTCATAAATGACTACTGAACTTCAGAAATTCTCAAATCCATCTAATATCTCGGAATCCAATTGTTAACACTCGTCATTATATAACTAACTATTTAGTAAGATCCAGCAGAACTTATTAGTTTGTTAATGAACTTAATACATTTCACACTATCAGAGATCTTAATTTTAAAGTGTTTGCACTTTTCTTATTTGGTTTTCGTACGGTTTTAATTTTGTTTCAATAAATCGCGTGCAGCAAACTCTAGCAAAACTAAAAACATTAAAATTTTCATCTAAAAGATATTGGAAAACGTAATTGCCATAAAATTAATAGGTAGTTCGGAGGATATTTAAAGAGTAACAATTTTTAAAGTTGCATATGGTTTCAGAAAATCAAATATCTAATAACTGCAAAACTGACAACACTACAAAGGAAATTAGAATAGAAATTTAAAATGCTGATCTCATAAAGGCGTCGTAGTATTAAGAATTTTCAATGACCTTAGCGAAGTTTTATATAAAACGAAACATTAGCAGATGGCTTAAAGAGGTTAAAAAGCAACAACACAAAACTTTTATTCGCGATCCTAACCATAGACTGCAGGTGATCCGAAGATAAACCACAAGCGGTATCCGTTAAATTTGCAGCTGGCGCAATAAAGATTTGATAAAGTTATAGTTTTGGATATTGCATGCATCTGGAAGGTAATTAAAAACATTTAAAAGGAGAATTGCAAAACTTCTAACAAACCAAAGATATTCATAATGACAATGTCAAACTTTTATACTTGTAAACAACAATCTTCTGTCAACCTAATTAATAAATTTCGAAGTTACTAGATGGCTAAAGGGACATGGCCTTTTAACGAGCCTTTTTACAGAACACCTGCATAAGTACACGCACAACATCGCGAAATGTCCATAAAATATCGTATACGCAGATCTCTAAATGCGTTTTTTGTTGCTTTCTTGTAGTGTGCGAATCCAAGTGTCCACGTTCCCACCGGCAGAGAAGCATGTCATACATATTTTTTTTTAATGGACTGTAGACCAAGAGAAACCTTACTGTGAATACCATACACGCTATACAACATGACAGTCTGCCATTCACAACTTTCCACTGTTTATGTTGACATTAGTATTGCATATGGTTTTCGTAGCGTAGCAACGGAATGTGACGTTTATCAAAAAATGAAACACAAAAATAGTAAGGTTCCACGCAGCTCGAAATTATAAATATCGTTTAAAATATTTACTTTCAATTAGTTAAAAGATAATTGTAATTGACTCGTACTAAACTAACTTCCAGCGGCTGTAGTCATGAAAAGGCCAAAAGTTATATTCAAAACATCAATTTAAAACAAATGACTTTTATCGTTTTCATTATGTTTTTTTGTGAATTATATACATCAAAAGTTCAATGCAATGTTAACTTTGTAATATTTCCATCCTCGTTTGGAAGAATTTCGAATTCGGGGGGCCACACTGGTCACTACAATCACTGACAACAAACATGTCATGTTCAAAAAATGCTAACACTATTTAATCTAAGAGCCTTATAATGAGAAAATGTATATCCACAATCAACAATGTTTTAATTCACAATATCTTCGTCTTTCAAAGGCCATATGCAATAAACTTAGAGCTAAGGACAATGACTTTTTTTAACCAAAGTGTCTCCAATTCCAGAAGGATACACAGAGTATAAGTAGAAATAAAATCAACAATGTTTTAATTCAAAATGTCTTCATTATTCACAGGCTTATGTACAATAAATATTGAGCCAGAACGACAATGTTTTAATTGAAAATGTCTTTATCCCTCACAGGTTTATGTACAATAAATCTTGAGCCAAGCCATATGATGTTTTTTAAACCACGGCGTCGCCATATTCAGAAATTTCATACAATAAATATAAAATCGAGATAAACGATATTTTAATTGTAAGTGTCTTCATTCTTCGAAGGTTATATAAAATATGTATATTGTCAATATAAATGATCACATTTGTCTTGAATTAAATTGTCCTTACTGAAATATGCCCAACTATTTATTAGATTACCCTACAAGACGTGGTATTCCGATGAAAGACTTACGCTCTTCCTTCTGTGGGGTTTGGATTTGTTTGTTTTGAATTTCGCGCAAAACTACACAAGGGCTATCTGTGCTAGCCGTTTCTAATTTTGTAGTGTAAGGCTAGAGGGAAGGCAGCTAGTCATCACCACCCACCGACAACTTTGGGGCTACTCTTTTACCAACGAATAGTGGGATTGACTGTAACATTATAACAGCCCCACGGCTGAAAGGGCGAGTACGTTTGGTGTGACGGAGAATCTATTATGGGAGAACATTACAGTAACAGTGATTCTCATTATTCAGTTGAAGATAGCCGCAAAGATGACAGATGCTACCTGCTAGCTGTCCTGCACGTAGCCAGAAGCTTTAAATTATAGATGAGCATTTGGGTGTCTGTTCTGACCATTAGACCCATGTTGAATAAAGTGCCATTAAGAACGAATTACGTGTGTCTCAAGTGTTCATTTTGCAGCAATAGTCTTTTATTTCGGAAAAAAAAATATGTGGTAGATACTATAGCTAATAGAAAAAAATGTAATAAAAATGCTCTTAACAGGACATAAAATATTTATCATTCGTCATATAAGTTAAAGGGTGAATAGTACTGAATAAATTTAATAATATTGTTAACGAAAATAAACCGTAAGGGTTAAGATTTTTCATGGAAATTTTCCTAATAAAGAAAAACTGTTAACTCTACCCATAATATTTCTTTTGATCAATATATTACTATTTCCTTTTCTATTTCAAAGGCCAGGTGGGTTACGGTGTTCGACTCGTAATCCGAGGGTCGCGGGTTCGAATTCCCGTCATACCAAACAGACTCGCCCTTTCAGCCGTGGATGCGTTAAACTTCTTTTAGTAGTTGACTCTTTCAAAATATTATCTTCCGAGAAATGCCTTTTACATCAGTTGTTGGTCGTGGATTCTCCGTCACACCAAACGTACTCGCCCTTTCAGCCGTGGGGGCGTTATAAAATACAGTCAATCCCACTATTCGTCAGTAAAAAAATCGACAAAGAATTGGTGGTGAGTGATGATGACTAGCTGCCTTCTCTCTAGTCTTACATTGCTTAATTAGGAAAGGCTAGCGCAGATAGCCCTCGTATAGTTCTGCGCGAAATTCAAAACAAACTAATTTCTATGTTTTTGAAAACTACATTTAATCACGACAGTAGAAACTCTGCTACACTTATATTTTCCTCAGTATTTTCCTTATTGTAGCAGTATTGTCCTACTATTCAGTTTTTGTTTTCTGGTTTAAGTTGACTAAACCTCACAAGGTCATTAAATTCGATGTAACCGCCAGATTATAAAATGGGACAATCCAATTTTTTCAGTTTCTTCCCGCGCACCACTCTATTTAATTATTTTATTAGAAAAAGTGTATTATGATTATTTTTATATTGTTATTTTTTGTTACACGAAGGAATTCCAATATATGTAATAAAACTTTACCATGATTTAATCATTTTTTGTATAGTGGAAGATTCTTATAAATTTCTTAGAACAAAAATATATTTCACAAATATTTTTCCAACGGAAGAAGTGCTTTAATTGGGACATGTTTAAACATGAATAGACAGATTTATCATATGTAAAAACAGATTCTGTAATAGTGAGTAAAAGATGTGTGTTTAGGATTATCATTCCTATAATTGTGAAACGAACATCTCGGGGTTCAAATATTGATGCCGTGAAAACAAAACGTTTCTCTCGTGTTTTAGTATTAACTTAGTCATTAGAAAAATAAAATAGCTCGTTGTGGGAGATTTCCTTTAAAACTGTTTCCCGCTGTGACAGCGGTAAGTTTATGGATTTACAACGCTAAAATCAGGGTTTCGACTCCCCTCGGTGGGCACAGCAGATAGCTCGATGTAGTTTTGCTTGAAGAAATCACACATGAAATGTTAATTTACCTACGTTACAAGTATTAAACAACGATTATGGGCCCGTTTGCGTGAAACTTAACTTTGCTTAAAGCTTTTGAGCTTTCAGCTCATTTAATATTCAAAAGTATCCGAGAAATATACTGCTTGATACATCAGTATAGAACAAAAAATATTAAATAGAGTACGAATATCAATTTTTGATATAAAGTATCCAATTAAATTTTAAAATGTAATTTATTTATTTACATTTTATTCACATAGACACCTTTTCATCTCAAGTGAACAACACTTATATTTCCTCTTCCTGTGGCAAAATGACTTTAATATTTCATTTCCATTCTGAAAAATACCAACTACAAAATCAAACTGGGTTATAATGAGTTTAAAAGCACTGTTTGAAAAAAGAATAAACACTTAAGCTGTGATATTTCATCTGTGAATAAACCAGAAGATAAATGAACTGCTTGAGAATATTTTTTTAAAAAATAAAAGCAGTTAATACAGTGAAGAATGAAGAAAAATAAACGCTCTAAACAGCGCCTCCATAAACGTAGAATGCAGTTATTTACACTGTGGGCTCACTACAAAGTAGAAATTTTGCAATGAATTAAATAATAGCTAATTAGCAGTAACACTTAGTCCTACACAATCAATAATAATTAACACTTTTATATTAACCTTCCTTCTTTCAGTCATATTTTGCCCTATCGGACAAATTCATAACAAGGCCAAAGGAGTATGTAAGAGGTCCTTGTTTATAGCGATAGTTAAGTTTGTTTGTTTTGGAATTTCGCACAAAGCTACTCGAGGGCTATGTGAGCTAGCCCTCCCTAATTTTGCAGTGTAAGACTAGAGGGAAGGCAGCTAGTCATCACCACCGACCGCCAACTCTTGGGCTACTCTTTTACCAACGAATAGTGGGATTGACCGTCACATTATACGCCCCCACGACCTGGAGGGATGCGAACCCGCGACTTTCGGATTACGAGTCGCACGCCTTAACGCGCTAGGCCATGCCAGGCCGCGATAGTTAAGTTTAACAGACAATAAAAACAGTCAATATAAATTTACCTATTGAGATATCGTTGTTTGTAGCTTAACCACTATGAAACTGTTATGTATATTGAACTTGCAAATTACCTACAACAACCCAAGATCCATAATTTGTCGTCTGCTCCTTTGTTTACGTTTTAGCTCTTATCCATTTATTTTTTCAAATTTCCCACAAATCTCTCAGTGACGAAACGGGTTTCATGACATAGCTTAATGTGAAATAAAACACAGAAAAATCATTTGTGAAAGAAATTAAACAGCAATAATCATAAGACTGAATTGTATTTTACCACAGTTCAGTATTATTATGAAGCATACATATTTTTGTTCCTATTAGGAATACATTAGTCTGTATATGTATTGTCGATAATTCACAACATTCAGTATTACAAAATTGTAATTCTAATAATTCCTTGTTGGGAGGAGCAACAAAAGTTAAAATGACTGACGTCAAGCAAGTAGATGGAGTGTACAGCCAATCGTTGTGCATTCTTTCTTTGTATGGATGTAGCTACACTGTAATTATCGAAGCATTATAAACCACTATGGTATGACAACAATAAAAATGGAAAGAGCAACAGAGTGTACGAACAATATAAAGGTTTCTGTATTTCACAATTTGTAGTGCATATTGGAGGGATTTACATATTTCGATAAGGCCCTGCATGGCCAGGTGGATAAGGCACTCGACTCGTAATCCGAGAGTCGCGGGTTTGAATCCCCGTCACACCAAACATGCTTGTCCTTTCAGACGGGGGAGGCGTTATAAAGTGCGGTCAATCCCACTATTTGTTGGTAAAAGAGTAGCCCAAGAGTTGACGTTGGGTAGTGATCACTAGCTGTCTTCCCTCTAGTTATACACTGAGAAAATAGAAACGGCTGGCGCAAATTTCCCTCGTGTAGCTTTGTGCGAAATTAAAAAAACAACAACTAAAAACACCGTTTCTTGTCTAAGGAAAGTGATTAAAGCTCGCTCTTTAACTTTACAAGTTTGTACATGAAATCTAGTAAATGGAAACAAGATAACTTATAAACTATAATTTTAACTAATTCAATGATTAGTGACATTTTTCGGAACTTTTCTCTCTTGTTTATTTGTATGTTCTAGGTGTCCTTGTTTACCGCACACCCTTTATATAACACTTAAAACAAATTACTTACTAACTTGATATAACACTTCAAACAAATTACTTACTAACTTGATATAACACTTCAAACAAAATACTAACTTTATACCACACTTAAAACAAAATACTTATGAAACACTCATTTAGTTTAATAATTTTTTTTAATATAAGCTACCCACCCCAGTATATGTCATGCATACCTAAATAAACACTTTACACTGATATATATCTTTATTAACACTTGCGAAATTAATTTTCAGTCACTTCTTTATAAGATATCGTGAAGATTCAGAAAAATTCAAGGTTCGAGTCGACTGACTTTATCCTTGAGTTTTCTCTTGGTATGATAAACAATCTGAACATAAAAAGGAAAGATAAGCAGAAAGACAAGTGTTCTGTCGATCCGTACTGCAACATCTCTAAACGTACTTCATACACTGAGTACGTGAGTAGATGCAAATATTTAGACAGAAAGGTATTCTTTGAGATTTGGAGCACCTCATTATTTTCTGAAAAGTAGTATATATACACTGCTCTATTAACGTAGTTTCCGTGGGCTAATTAACTGAAAACAGTTCAGTGTAGATACTATGTTATTACTGTCAACGCACTGTTTTTAATAGACTTTAAAGTTTCTGTAGTACTTAAGTTAAAAACAAAAACGTTGAAACACTAGAAATAGTAACAAAGACACTTCTTTTAGTAGAACGTAACAAGAACCGTCGTTACGTTTGGCCTTCTCTTTATTAATAAAAGCACTTTTATTCGTTTCGTTATGGCTTAAGCTAATATTTGCAAAATAATAGCATACATAATAGTCTCATAAAATAAGTTAATTTTCTATTTGTTTTGGTTTTTTTCCATGTAAATTTAATTGCTCGTGAATTAAAGACACAAATATTATCTTATTGCGCTCCTTTGATTATCAATAAGCGTAATTGTAGTATTTTGTAATCATATTCTAACTTTTCAACGTTCTGGCTATGTTACTTATAAATATAGCCCAGTAATAAATGTATTCTCGTTTTAAAATACCTTCTTTCTTACGTTTTCAGTTGTACTGTAGACGTTCTACTCTAAAAATTAAAAAAAAATCGCATGACATGGCCAAGCGTGTTAAGGAATTCGACTCATAATCCAAGGGTCGCGGGTTCGAATCCCGGTCGCACCAAACATGTTCGCCCTTGCAGCTGTGTGGGCATTATAATGTGACGGTCAATCCCACTATTCATTGGTAAAAGAGTAGCCCAACAGTTGGCGGTGGGTGGTAAGGACTAGATGCCTTTCCTCTCTTCTTACACTGCTAAATTATGGACGACTAGCGCAGATAGCCCTCGTGCAGCTTTGCGCGAAACTAAAAAAAGAATTATTTTGAAAATACACCTATAGTTTCGTGGTGTTCTAAGAAATATTCTTTTAAACTGCTTGCATTATACTGTTAATATTTTATTTAAAACTTTATACAATAATAATAATAATAATACCGTGTTCTTAAATATTAGGTTTTAAAGAACTGTTGGGAACTCCCTTGCACGTATTGCTATTTATTTATTAAAAACGATATATATATATATATATATCTTGGGTAAGTGGTTTTCATTTTTGCCTTTACAGCATTTTTAACTTTCTGATAAGCTAGCGGTTAGCGTACAGAATTACAACACAAAAATTAGGCATTCTATTTCCCGGAGATAGCCCAATATGACTTCGCATCGAAACAAAGTGTGTGGTATAAAAATTAATAGCTTTATAAGCAGATATGATCTTTATAACATTATAGAGTACTGCAAAACTTGATTAAACAGGCACTAACTTTATAGAAATGCGTATTTCACCCAAAATAACTTGTTTACGCATTTCTGTGGAATTTCGGCTAATTGTATTTTATCAAAATGTATTCTGGGCTTCGTGAATATGCTTTTGGAAGTATTTTCTCTGTCGTCTGTCGTGCTCAGTCGGCTGTAATTATGAATCATTGTAAGACACCGTAATATCCTTTGTAACAAGTTTCTACTATGGATGGCGGCTTCAGTCTTAAACCTCTTATTTTGTCTTTACACAAACGCCCTCCACCTACGTAGGCATAAACCTATGAGAGCATTCTTAAACAGACCAAAAGGTACAATAGACCAAGAGAGCTGAATGTTGAGAGACATGTACGTGGTTGAATGGAACTGCTGTCGCCTTTCTCAGAAAATCAGCTCTTGATTTTCAGGTGTAGCCGGAATAACCTAATCTTTGGTTCAAATTATTGGTTACTATATTGTGAAGATTATCAGGAAAAAAATGTCCACTTTCATTGCGACGGAGTTTAGAGTCTTTCTCAACTATTAGTTTTACTTTAGGTTTGCATTGGGGGCGTGATTTGGCCCTTCTCGGTACCCTCACCAGTTTGCTCTGTTCCTTAGCTTCACATCACCTGATAACCTTGCTTACGAATATTCTTTATCGTAAAATTCGTAACATTTATTTCTACCCTTCTGAGACAATGGTAAGTCTACGAATTTACATTATTAAGATCAGATGTTTTATATATCTCGGTGTTCGTGCAGATATCCAGATGCGGTTTGCTATAAAAAACAAACCTGCTGCACACATACAGTTCAGCCATTTAAATTCATTGTAATGAAGTACGATTAATCTCGTGTACAAATACCATAGATATGATTTGCGTGAGTGTTTTCGTATTTTCCTATACTCACGAAGAAAAGAAATCTGTATTACTATTGATCTATAAATTATGAAAGCTTAATACTGTTACAATAATTGTCGTTTTGCACGATAGGTATTTTAGGGACTCATCAAACGTGACAATACTGTATTGACCTCCACTATTATTTCTCTTCGGAATATGTGAAATTGTGATATTTCTTCAGTAATTATAGTTTTGAAAGGAAATGCATTTTTTTAAGCTACGACACAAAACATATTCCAGCATTATCGTGCTACTGCCTGTTTCTTGCTCACCATTTATTTATGTGAGTCACTACACTTAAACTTACAATGTGCTTTAATAAATATTGGATATTCATTCTCCCAGTCAGATTGAAAATTCTTTCTTCAAATTACGTTTGAAATCCATTTCTCCAATCAAATTTTGAACAGTACGTTTCTTTCGTAGCACATTGTTCTAAGAAACTACTCATAGTCTGACTGTAACAACGCCAGTAATGACCATCAATGCTCAGAAAGTTTCTACGCACAAAGAAGGCTATTTCAAAGAACATTCGTGGAACTGGGAAAATAAAGCTCCTAAATTACAGTGATGACAAAAAAAACGCTTTTTACAAGGTGAACGACCAATATTTTTAAAACAGTCATAATATAGTTTAATACACAATAGAAGAAAATAAAAAAAAGGTGCAAAAGGGAACAAAGAAAAATACATACATATTAACATGTACACGATTAGCTGCGAAGAATCTTTTTTCTATATATTAAAATAACAGTTCAAACAAATATATCCTCACGATAAAGTCACGATAACTGCATATATTTTACACGTTATTCTCATCTTGTCCATTTCAAAATTAAAATCTGAAACATATAAAATCAGCATTCAGATCTTCTATCTTTTGCTCATTAAAGGTCACTACCCAAGAGACTGTCCCTCAATATCAGACCTCTTAACTTAGGCTGAAATGTATTTTTATACGTTATACACTCGTAAATACGAATGTGAACCTGACTAAGTTAGGAGAATATGGAAAAAAAAGTGGGAAATGTCTGTGATTAACGTGCTTTGTATCATAACTTGTATTTATTTATATATGTTGTAGTGTCTAAACCTGACGAAGTTAGGAGAATGTGGAAAAAAAGTGGGAAATGTCTGTGATTACTCTGTATCATAACTTGTATTATATGTTGTAGTGGACGTAGTGTGTAAATATGTACTTTTCTATGTATGTGACTGAAATTATAAATACAATGTGGTGCTATCCACTGAAAGGAATTACAAACAAAAATCCATTTGAAAAATTTGCACCTGCGGTATTCAAGGTTCAGACAATTAAAAATATAACTGTGGTATTTGCGAGTCATTTCTTTATCACAGAACACTATTTCAAGTACATTTTTCGCAACAAGATCCTGGCTTTCACTCGGACTGTAAGTAAGGGTTTTATTATATCTTTATTGATGTATTTTGTAATTATATATAGTACTACAATCATTGAGTTCTTATTTTAAAAAGTGTTATTCATTTTCATTTTAACGTATAAAAACATTAGTTAAAATCAGCACAACACAACGGTAAAAGTAACTTATTTTAGAACATGTTCACTTTTTCTAATTCTTTTCAATGAAATGTGAATACCAGAATTAGCAACTATTAGCATCATAAGTCGCTCGTATGGCAGCGTTTCCTTTAGTTTTAATAATTTTCAGTATCGATGATGTTTGTTTATAGCATTGCAGTTCGTGAATGGAAGTCTTTCGTTTGTTGCCACAATAAATATACGTAAAGGTTTATCTCCGTTAAGACATAAACTATTCACACCAGCTACGCCACAAGAGTTTAGAGGAACTTTCATGAACGACATAATCTGTTCTCTCTTCAACATGACACCTTGTCTGATGAGTGCAGGTCCAAAGTTTAACTACAGTATGTAAGTACTTTCTAGAGTGTAGTCAGAAATCCACGAAAGATAAACGTAAGCTTGAACATTTACCCTCAAATGTATGCAGTGATACAATATTTGTAAGGTTTGAGTAGGTGCATCCACACAAGACATAATCAAATTGGATGGAATATTCTAATAATAAGAAAGTTTATTCCGTAAGTGCGTGACAAGATATCATATACAGTACATCAGTACGTTTGAATGGTAGTTTTATGTCACTAGTTCGTGATTACTCAGTATCAATTTAAAAACATCACGTTTACTGAAACAGAATCGAACTTGGATCAACATAAAATAATATATTTATTTTAAAAGTCCTAAAAAAAGATACAGCTAGATTTTTCCAGCCCATTCTTAAACAATTATTGGTTATGTTTCAATCCAATACGGACTTAATAATAAAAACTGACTCTATTGTTTTCACTTGATTATACCTTTCAGACTGGAAGTATCAAAAGCAACTGCACTTTTGTCTTTGTTTGAAGTTTTAAGTGTCATAAGCTGGACACGAAAGGCTTGTCTTTAGGCGTTTGTTTTTTTTTAAATATTTGTGTTCTTTAGAATTTATTTTTGTCTAATACCACTTCATTTTAACATGTCAAATGCTTTGGCCCTTAAGTAATGTATTGATTATGTGCTGTAGAAAGTATAGTAAAATATGACAAAAAGAAATTAACTTCAAGCATGCGTACTTTTGAAATTTTATTTTAGGTTGGTGGAGTAAATATTGTTAATCATCGAAAAATTGCCAGTTACACAAGAAACAATAAAAAAATATTCCAATACTCGGACTTCACAGTTATATTTATATGACTGCGGAAAACTTTTACAGTAATTTCACTGGTGCGATAGATTTATAAAAAAAATACCTAAAGTTTAACAACGAAGGTGAAAATGGTTGACAAAATTTTCAACATTTTATTTGCAAGTTTGAACGTTTCGGAAAAACTTATTCCATCATCAACGAAAGTTTAACATAAAGTACGCCTGTAACAATAGTTTTCTAGTTTTATTTTGTTAATTGGATAATACATTTTCGACACACAATGCAGTTACTGTTTATTGTTGCTTTAATTAGATCAAGACCGAACCAATACGACAGAACAACTACATTTTACAACATATAGATTTATCTCGGTAATATCAGAGACTTCATGCGCTACTCTATTGTTATAGTATACTTATTTTAGTTAGGAAATTCTAGTTCTCTACAAAGTGTGAACTTAAAATCTATAATGTTATTGTAAAGTTTTAGTATATTTACCTAAGTTAGAAAATTCTAGATCTATGCGAGGTATACGCTTAAAACTTACAACATTGTCATGTAAATTTAGTTTTTACAACATTGTTTTATACACTTTACAGAACTTTACACATTGTCTTTTAAGTGTAATGTGTTCTACAATGCTGTCCTTTAAGTGTAAAGTATTTTACAACACTGTCCTTTAAATGTAAAGTATTTTACAGTAATATCTTTTAACTGCAACGTATTTTACAATATTGACTCACAGGTGAAAAGTCTTACAATATTGTTTTTTTAAATTTGGAATATTTCACATTATGGTTTAAGTACAGTCTTTTATAACATTGTCTCGCAAATCTGGTCTTTCACAACTTTGAATAACGTAACTGTATAATGAAAGATAAGCACTTTTATCCTTAGGTGGTGTGAACTTTTGTGTTCAACTGTGTAATAGTTTACTGTATTGCTCATTAAGGTAACAGAGTTTCGGAATTTTTACTCAAATGCTGCTTCACACTGGTTTAAAAATTCTATGTTAATGACATAAAGTGGTTTCAAAGTTCCTTCACTGTAATTATACAAAGCTATAAAGTTCTCCCCACCAATAATCAACACTTTTTATAAAGCTATAAAGTTCTCCCCACCAATAATCAACACTTTTTATAAAGCTATAAAGTTCTCCCCACCAATAATCAACACTTTTTATAAAGCTATAAAGTTCTCCCCACCAATAATCAACACTTTTTATAAAGCTATAAAGTTCTCCCCACCAATAATCAACACTTTTTATAAAGCTATAAAGTTCTCCCCACCAATAATCAACACTTTTTATAAAGCTATAAAGTTCTCCCCACCAATAATCAACACTTTTTCTGCAATGCTGTTTGCCGTAATTTCATAAAGTCTGACATTTTTATTGTAATTTTAAAATGACTTTCAGTTCTATGTGCTAATAAGCAAAAATAAAATATACATTAGATTTTGTTTGCTATGATTTCATAAGCCCTTATAGGTTTCCTACAAAATTCTTATAAATATTTTCACTTCTTAGTAAAACGCGTAAAAAATATTTTTTATAATTCAGTTTTCTTTAGTCTAGCAGTGATTTACTGTAATTTCACGAAGCTTTATAATTTTCTCTCTATTAATAGTATGAACTAATGTATAATTCTATATTTTACTATTAATTTAAGTTTTTCATTGTAGTAATTTACAGTTGTAACTTCTAGAACTTTTTATAGATTTGTATCCGTGGCAAAACTACTAATGTTATCTTCCGCCGTTCAAATTTTGTGCCCCACAGTAGCACAGTGGTATGTCTGCGGATTCACATACAATAAAGCGGATTTCGATACCCCTGGTGAGAGAAGCACAGATAGCCCATTGTGTAGCTTTGTGCTGAATTTCAATCAAACAATCAAATTTTAAACTACAAACTAGAAGGAAAGCAGCCAAACAGGACAGCTGCTTACCTAGCTAAACGAAAGAGAGTAACACTAGATTATATTGTAACAAACAAACAGGACAGCTACTTACCTTGCGAAACGGAAGAAAGTAACTCTAGATTATATTTTAATAAACAAACAGAACAGCTGCTTTAGGTTTCTGTTCATCAGAAGAAAACCATCAGCAAGGGAGGAATGAATTATCTAATGATATAGACTTATCTTACTTGGTGATATAAAGTGGTAAAATGCGACATATAATTGATTTTAATTGAAGTAGTTTTCAAAGAGTCAACGAGCAACTACGTCATGTTTTTCCTTGGTTTTTAGATTTTAAACAATAAGTACTTGTTATTTTTCTATAATAGTTTCGTATTCTCGTCCCCACGTTTTGAGTATTGGTTTTTGTTTTCTTTCAAATTTCACATAAAGCTACTTGAAGATTATCTAGAGTAATTGTACATAATTCAGCAGATATAGCCTTGACAGAAGACATACACTCAACATACACATTGCCACCTCTTGGACTATTCGTTTACCAACGAACAGTGTGATTGACTGTAAAATTATAACGCCCCCACGGCTGATGGATAAGCATGTTTGGTGATGGGGATTCTAACCCGCAAAGGTCAAATTGCGAGTCGTGCGCCCTAACCATCCCGTCATGTAAGACTTTTGAATTTTGCTATATCAAAATGTGTGGTTATTCTTGTATTCTGCTAGGATATCAACTAGGTCAAATTGTCATTACCTCTCTGAGTGGTACCGTTTATCTCCAGAGTATTCTTACAGGTATACCCTTGAAGTCAATATCTAAGCTGATGCACTTAAGTAGAATGCCATGATAAATCATATAAACATGATTTAATGAATGATATATACGTGTATAATACAATGCTATGATAAGGCCAATAATAATTTAAATAATATTATTACTTACCTTCCCAGTATACTGGGGTGCAATGAGAAACGAACGCACATTAGTATTACCAACTTTACTTCGATACATACACATATATTTATTGGAATATCTTGTGTACCTGAGAAAATACTTTAAATAATCGGAGTTACATAATTTAAATATTTTAATTACCTCACACTTTTAGCTTGTCAAAAATAGATCCACTGTATTAATACCCGCTATAGCAGCCTGTCATCTACCAGTTTGATGAGATGCATTCCAAGCTTTAACGGGTCTACACGTATCGCTTGGAGCATACGACAGCACCTGTAGGTACAGGTGTTGCTGATAAGGCGTGGAAAGGGTTCGCTCGATGTTATTATTAACTGTACTGTTGACAAATCGCGGTGTCTTGGTGAGCAATAAAGTTTTTGACTTGCCCCAAACAATGGTAAAGCAGTTAATAATTAATAGCATATTTCTCGGGCACAGCACAAAACGTATACGACGCAGATTTCTAAACAGAGGATAGAGGTGGTCGAAACTGTTTCATGTAATCTTCATTAATATTGAGTAACAACAACGTCAATACTGAGTCTATTTGTTTCTATAGAGTACCACAGTGTTATGAACAACAACGTCAATACTGAGTCTTTATTTGTTTCTATAGAGTACCACAGTGTTATGAAGTCAAACCGAAACAAATCGATTTCAGTGCACGGGTTCACCGAGAAAAAAGAAATATATATATATTGTGTAGAAAAACGAAATTAAGTTTTGAGAACTCACTATCTATTAAGTTACCCACCTGTTCTCGTTAAAGCTTTACCAAATATACTGAGCGTGTTGAAGAGAATATGAGGGATGGCTTAAGATTACTGTTTGAATTTCGCACAAAGCTAATCGAGGATTATCTGTGCTAGCCGTCCCTAATTTAGCAGTGTAAGACTAGAGAGAAGGCAGCTAGTCATCACCACCCACCGCCTACTCTTGGGCTACTCTTTTACCAACGAATGGTGAGACTGATCGTCACATTTTAACACCCTAACGTCTGAAAGGGCAAGCATGTTTGGTGTGACGGGGATTCGAACCCGCAACCCTCAGATTACGAGTCCAGTGCCTTAACCACCTGGCCATGCCGGGCCTCTCAGACTACTACTGCATGTAATTGTTTTAAATATTTAAAAACTTGAAGTCAAAATGAAACAATCCAGATACACCAACAGGATTTGGTTTGAACAATACGAGCCTACTTATACTGAAAGTAGAATACACAACTGTTAAAGTTTTATTTCAACAGCTGCAATACAGAGGGTCATTTTTATAAATACCACACTTGAAACGTTATCTTTGACTGTTATTTTCTCATATTTCAGTTTGATTCATTTATACAATTTAAATCGTCACTTGCAGTATAACTCAAAACAATTAAAATAAGAAGGAACGTAGGTAGAGACAATAGAAGAATTACCTTTAATTAATACGTTTTTTTTCCAAAACATTCGTACATAGCTCGTCCCGTACTTCTCTAATTCACTTATACACGTTGCAAATCACAAGAAAAACTTGTAAGTGACCGATTACCTCGAATGTTAATAACCTAAATGATAAAATCGAAATCACACATGCATTTTTCACGCAAAAAAATATATGTGAATTTTATGAGGATATTGTCTGGTATACAATAATTCTGAAAATAATTCTTAATAATGCATCTGTTTGAGACAGTAGTGCCCCCCAGTGGCTCAGCGGTATGTCTGCGGACTTACAACGTTAAAAACCGGGTATCAATACCCGTGGTGGGCAGAGCACAGATAGCCCATTGTGTAGCTTTGTGCTTAATTCAAAACATCAGATCATTGAGACTGTAGTTAAAATAACTGAGAACTGCAAATGTTTTCATGGTTTGTTTGTTTGTTTTATTAATAAACTGTGAGAAAAAATTATTTTATTTCAACTTTTTTATTAGCCTTTGTTCCATTCACCCTGTTTCTGGTCCGTTCATAAATAACAGTGAAAATAGTTGGCTATCAATTATGAATCAAATAACCCTTTTTCAGGTAAGTTCGTGTTAAAGTAAAATAATTTACAAGATTATTTGAGTGAAATTGATACAAAGAGACTGCCTGCGGTCTAAGGATTTGGTTTGATTTGATTTGTCTTGATTTTCGAGCAAAGCTACACGAGGGTTGTCTACGCTAGCCGTCTCTAATTTACCAGAAAAGACCAGAGGGAAGGCAGTTAGACATCACCATCCAGCGCCAATTATTGGGCTACTTTTTAACCAATATACAGTGAGATTGATGGGTCATATTATAACCCCACACGGCTGAATGGGTGAGTTTGGTGGAACGGGAATTCGAAGCCACGGCTCTCAGATTGCGGTTTAAGGAAAAGATTGAAGCGATGGGGGGGACTTTTTGAAGACCGGAAAATTTTTTAAAAATATATATTTTCAAACTATAACCTATTCAATATTCATATCCAACCAAAGAGATTTTCATATTTTATTTCATCACACTTTGTCACATTTGACAATCTCAGCAGATTGTTTTATTTTTCTTACAAAAAACAAAGTTCTGCATCAACCAGTGGCAGATGTAGTTTGAAAATACGTAAAATAATTATATGCGAAATACATCGTAGTTTCTAAAGATGCTGCGCGTGCTTCGGGCAGAAAGAAATCTTCTCTTTCACAGTCTCTGTGCTGTGGACTAAATCTAATAAAATAATCATTCCTTTCTCATTGTAAAACTAATAATGTTTTCTGAAATAAGAGCAATATATCTTTATTTTATATCAGTGATTTTTCACGTTGTTGTTATGTGTACAACTAGTGGTATGTGAAAGCAGGCCCAGCATGGCCAGGTGAGGTAAGGCGTTCGACACATAATCTTAGGGTCGCACCAAACATGTTCGCCCTCTCAGCCGTTGGGGCGTTATAATGTAACAACTAATCCACTATTCGTTGTAAAAGAGTAGCCCAAGAGTTGGCGGTGGGTGATGATGACTAGTTTCCTTCCCTCTGATCTTATACTACTAAAATAGGGATGGCTAGCGCAGATAGTCCTCGTGTAGCTTTGTGCAAAATTCAAAAATAAAACAAAACAGAAATGTGAAAGCAAGAATGTATAAATTATACAAGTTGTAATAAGGCCAATTTTAGCTTCCTCCATAGATATTACACTATTCTTTTCACGTCAAATCTCGTTGTCCGCCTTAATCAGCCCACCAATGTCTTCTTCCGATCAAACTGACAGAAACTGTAACAAATATTCTTCAGTTGTGCCAGAAAGACAAATTTAAAAAATGACCATTTCTTTCCAATTAATTAAAAAGTGTTTAAAATGTGCATTTCTGCTACTGACTTTTGTTGTTTATTTCAAATTAGGCCTTGGTTTACATTTCCAAAAAAGTTTAAACTAGATGTGGTACTGTAATCTGAAAAATTTGGGAACTTCTTTTCAATATTAATTAGAAAATTTCAAAAGCTTTTCGACTCAGGTTTTTATTTCGGATAAAATTCATCCTGAAAACAACAACACAGCAACACTTAACGTTAATTATTAGCTAGACGTGAAATAATTTCTGTTGCGTTAATCATTCAAAGATTTTACAAAGCACCTTAGGCTTAGACCAGTAAAGGGAAATAATCTTGATATTTTGGCAAACAAACCGAAATTCATTGCAGAATCTACATCCTTTCAAATTATAGAATCGAAAAACTAAACACGTGCTGCCGTAACATTTTCGCTAGCCATCTCTAACTTTAAAGTGATATACTTGTAAGAAGGCTGGCATTCAACACAACTTACAGCCTTTTCTTGAGCTGTTCTAATCAAATAATAAAATCTGACCGTCATTTTTATAACATGCCAGTGGAACGCGATTTTACAATTTCTTGGACGCGAATAATTGATGTAAGGATTCACAACCACTGCTAACCAATTATCACTCCCAACGTTGCAGAGAAAGAACTCAAGTCATAATGGAAAAGCCTGGAAGTTAAAGCGCTCGCTTGCAAGCTGCGCTTTAAAATTCCCGTCACCGTTCAGGTTCGTTCTTTCAGCCACAGAAGTGTTTTAATCTTACTGTCAATTCTATTGTTCTTTCGAAGAGAGTAGATCAATAGCTCAATAGTTCAAATCTAACAAAACATACAAAACGCAACTAAACAAAATACTACTGAAAATGAAAAAAGCCAACACAATTTCACAAACACTTTACTCCTACCTACGTAAAACCGACTCACGCACACCACAAATATTCGGCATCCTCAAACCTCATAAACCAGATTGTCCATTACGACCAATAATGTCCACATATGAATCGTTTAATTACAATCTTGGTAAATACATAGAATGAGCATTCTCCAAATATGTAACATAGCCAGCTCATTCATCAAATACTCTTTTAATTTTAAGTCTTATCTAAATCAATTTAATCATAAAACCTTAATGGCCAGTTTCAATGTTATATCTCTCTTTACAGAAGTTCCAACTACTGAAGCCTGCAAGGTAGCCTTAGAACTCTATATCCGAGACCCTAATCCAACTATAGACATTCCCAGTAATCAGTTAGCAACCCTCATAGAATTCACCACGATAAAGACAAACTTCATGTTCAACAACCAAAACTAAATACAAACAAATGGCCTAAGCATGGGCAACCCAGGATCACCAGTTCTAGCCAATATTTTTATGACACAACTTGAAACACAAGCAACTAACATAGCATTACATCCACCACTATACTGGTACAGATATGTAGATGACACGGTTGCGGGATTCAAATCTACAGAACACATACTTAATTTTTTCAATCACATTAACTCTACACATCCCAACATTTATCTCACATGTGAACAGGAAGAAAGCAATCAAATATCATTTCGTAACCTCAAAATTACAAGAACCGACACACAATTTAAAACACAAATCCAACAAAAAATCGCCCTTACTGGACTATACGTTCCTTGGGACTCAGAACATGAAACAAAACAAAAACTCGACATACTAAGAAACCAAATAAACACAGCCATGAAACTCTGCTCACCAGATAAAATTAACGATGAATTAGACAAAAAAAACAATACTTCATCAACATCAATAAGTTTCCTCCACTAACCATAAAAAAAACATTATACGCACACACCTAGACAGAAAGCAAAATCAACCAACCAAAGTAAATATATCTCACGAATCAAAAAATCACAAAACCATATACTGCTGCACACCATATATTCCCGACACCAGCAGACAAATAACCAACATTTGGCAAAAACTAGTAACAAAATATGACATTTCAGTTAATACCAAATTGATCCAAAAACCAGGTACAAAACTGAAATCTATACTATGTAAAAACTACACTGACAAACACCACACCAACATTATTTATAAAATACAATGTGATAACTGCCACGACTTTTATATTGAAAAAACAAGTTGAAAAATGGAAACCAGATTAAAAAAACAAAAAAGTCACCTTCACGCGTTTTTGAACACTGCAAGTCAAATAAACACGACATAGCCATAGAAAACACTTAAATACTAAATAAAGAAACAAACATAAACAAATGTAAAATTAAAGAAGCCTTACTTATACAACAACTTAACCAAAAATAAACCAAAAAAAAGGAACACCTTTATACCTATGTTAAAATAATATACTAAATGATATAAAATTATATATTCAAACATCTAACATCGCTCTCTACATTCCGACACTCAGTTACAAAACCCCTTTCAAAAATTTGGTCAGCTTCCGGTCAGTTACCTCTTTCTTTCTTTGTGAACCTGTCGATGACCGAAGAAGATCGTTGTTCGCTCCTCTACGTAAAATATTTTCTCAACCCAAACGAGCCGTTTTTACATACATATTCTTCTCTACAAGTGGGTTTCCTCGACATCACTGATTATCAATTCAATAGCTTCTATCTGGTCTATCACTGCTAAATTAGCCCTCGGAAGATTTGCACGAAATTCAAAAATTGATAACGTGTTAAATCCGTAACATAAAACCAGTTTTAGAACATAACTAAATATGGCCTATAGTTATACATGAAACTAAATATGGTTTGTAATTAAATATGAAACTAAATGTGACCTGCAGTTCTGTACGAAATTAAATATGACCTGCAATTATGCATGAAACTATTCTATCTCAGTTCAAGTTTTCGGAAGAAAATACTTAGTTTTTTTATTTATTATTGGGAATCCTAATACGACAGGTTATCGATATTTAACAAGTCGACAGAAACTCTTTTACTTCTATGATTCTTGTAATTTTTTTTCTAAACATTTCTGATTTTTCCACAAAAAATATGATTTTTGAAGCTATTTGCTTGTTTTCCATCAAATAGATCATGTATAGACACACGTAAACATGTTTATCTAAAGGGATTCCAGGAAGAACTATGAACTTCCCAGTTGTTAAAGTCTCTGAAGACTTGTTATGACCAAGCGTCTCTACAATCTAAGTACGATACAAACGCTGATGTGATTATAAGATATTACAATGGTAGTCGAATGTTTGTGAAAAGCAAAAAAAAACAAAAAATAATTTTACGAGATGTGTGCAAATAGCGTTATGTACACCCCCTCCAGAAAAAAACACAATACCAATTTTTAGAAAGAGATGACCTACAGTGTTTTCAGGATGGGTAAAATTAATAGAGCAAAAAAAACGTGTTTGTCCTAATTTAATGTATGCCATTGAAGGAGAAATCGAAAACAGTCATCTATTCATGTACATTTACGACTTCTTCGTTTAGGAACATCTTAGTGACAAAGGATTTGTTTGTTTGTTTTTTGGAATTTCGCACAAAGCTACTCGAGGGCTATCTGTGCTAGCCGTCCCTAATTTAGCAGTGTAAGACTAGAGGGAAGGCAGCTAGTCATCACCACCCACCGTCAACTCTTGGGCTATTCTTTTACCAACGAATAGTGAGATTGATCGTCACATTATACGCCCCCACGGCTGAGAGGGCGAGCATGTTTAGCGCGAAGCGGGCGCGAACCCGCGACCCTCGGATTACGAGTCGCACGCCTTACGCGCTTGGCCATGCCAGGCCAGGCCATCGTGACAAAAGAAATCTCAAAGTATTCAAAATATAAAAAGTTATGATGCCAAAATTTAGGTTCGAACACTTTCTCAGGTTAACTTCAACAGAAACTTCTAATCTGTGGAAACCTATCCGTCTTGTCCGTAAGATAAGAATGAAAAAAATTAAAGACAGCATTAGAGTTTTCCTCAATCACTTGTAATGAAGTAAACTTACTTAGATCAGAATATCCTCTCGTGCTATACTTTAATTCGTTTTAAAATGGGAGAATTCAGAACATGCACTTTTGTCAATGGTCAATTTGTTTCTTAGGCTGTGGGGATTTAAGGTCATTCCATTTTGCTATTGACTGATTTATTTACTTCTACGAAAAAATAACTGTGAAAAATGTTCACTAGTTACCAGTTGAGTATTCATACTACGGCGACAAAAGCATTTTTTCCTTATAAGTTAACGTACTCTCTTTCTGGTACATTTCTAACCCTAAAAGTGTGAGAATGGTAAGTTTAACCACTATTGACAATCGTTTATCTTATTTGGTTGATTGTGATACTACTAAAATAATTGAGATAATTATAATCTCATTAAAAATATGTTAACCAACTTGAAATATGTCATATCAACTTGAAGAAACAGGAGATTCGGTCAGCATAATTGTTTCATAACTGCAAAATAAAATTTCGTAAATTTTACTTATTCAAAACGCATTTAGGTTTACATGTAAAGATATAGGATATAAAGATATTTGAAAACATGATGAATATTTTTTATGTGTTTTACACGGATGAGCTCTGGGTGTTATGAAATTGAATAACTCGTTATATATTAAACACACGGCTCAGCTCTGAGTGATATGATACATAAATAACTCCTGCTACGTGTGACACATATTCACAGCAATATAATCTGGAACATATAGATATGTCCTGTAACATGGTGCAAACGGCTCAAACCTTAACGATATTCTACATGCTTCTTGCTACATACCACATACCTAGAAGATCGGAACAGTACGATAACTAATTCATGTTACACGCTACACGCGATTCAGTTTGAAGCGACATGACGGCATCACCTTTCATATATTATATGCAATACAGTTCAGAACAAAGTCATGAATATTTCTTTCTACATGTCATACACGGCACGTTTTCAGAACGGCATGAGAAAACAAACTCTGTTAAATATAACAGATGTTATAATTCTGAACGAAGTAAAAACTAACTCTTGTTAAATGTCATATCTGACAAAATGTGGCACGTTAACAGAGATGACTCTAAGATATGTCGCATATACGACATAGCTCAAAACAAAATACTAACCATCTCATAAACAATATTTCATACAAGCACACTTCTGTGGCACATGTGATATAACACCTCCAGTCAAGTTTAATGATAGCACGTATGTTATTTTTGTGACTTTAGGTTATCTAATCTGGTTATCGAGTATACTCTTCCATTTGCATATACATCACGTTTAATACAGTCCTATAAAAAACGTTTACAATGTTTGCATTATGTGTCACAGAATATTTCCGAAACCTCGTTCGGGTAAGATCACCAACCTTTTCAAAGTTCACTTGTACCTTACAATTCTACATGTTTCCTATTTACAGAATTTAATATTCGCTCCCTCTGTCACTTTGTTTGTTTTTAAATTTCGCGCAAAGCTACACGAGGGCTATCTGAGATAGCTGTCCCTAATTTAGCAGTATAAGACTAAAGGGAAGGCAGCTGATCATCACTACCCACTACCAACTCTTGGGCTATCCTTTTGCCCCAACGAATAACGGGATTGACTGATACATTAACGCCCTCACGGCTGAAAGGGCGAGCATGTTTGGTGCGACAGGGATTCGAACCCGTGATTTTTAGATTACAAGTCGAGCGTCTTAATCACCTGGATATGCCACTTCGTAAAGTAGAAGTAATGCTTAGATCTGTAGTATACAATCATAATGTAAATTAAATAACTGCTAGTGTTAGCATATTATTTACAAACTAGAAAAATACTTTGTAACGTAGGAGAAATAATTAAAACTTTAGCATACAGTACTGATACAGATTACAGTCGGATTCTTTTAATGATTAACATGGACTATAAGACAGGCCAGAGATTTATCAAAGAGACAGCGTTTGTAGGATAATCTCGTTGAGGTCACATTAAATAAGTGTGCGTTGAATAGAGTGAGTAATATGTATGTTCTTCATTCAGCATCGCCTAGTAGTAACTTAGTTTAGAAGATAAAACGTCTTTTACAAACTATCGATGATTGAAAACCTCACTTTTTGCATGTAGTATTTCTCACTCGAACAGAGCCTTTGTAAGTACTCACTAAAGTAAGGATAATTCGAGGCCACAACAGTTATATTATTTCCACCTGATTTAAGTTTGTTTTTTGAATTTCGTGCAAAGTTACTCAACACCACCCACCGCTAACTCTTGGGCTACTATCTTAACCAATGAATAGTGGGATTTACCGTAACATTACAACGCCCCCACGGCTGAAAGGGCGGGCATGTTTGGTGTAGCCGGAATTCAAACCCGTAACCTTCGGAGTACGAGTCGAATGCCTTAACACGTTTCGCCATGCCGGGCCTCCCGATTTAAGTCCAGAAATACAATAATTTTGTACGACGTAAACTGGTATTGGTACTCTGTAGAAAGGCTAACAAAGTGTATAGATTACAAAGATGTACCACCAGGTTACAAGGATGAACCACCAAACGGTAAACAGCGACACTGTTTAAAAAAATACTACAATTGTTACTACATTCTGGGTTATTTTTTTTAACTACACTTAAGTATGCTAAAAGAAATACAAATGTTTGTGGGCTAGTTCTTTATGATTGAAGTTAATGTAGTTTTGGGGTATATGATTGATTTACAAACACACAATGCCGTCTACAGGACATTTTACCATCAATTGTTAAAGAGCAAAAATGCCCAAACCATCTCCACACACAACACATGCATGTGTACACCACATATATATTTTTGTATGTATTTGTGTGTGTGTGTGTACACAGCCTTTTAAGAAAAAAGGTATAGCATGAGAAAAACTCGCGAAATGAATACACAATAGATCGTGGAGAGTCTGTTCAAGTACTAACTCCAGTTGTAATGTGCTCTACAATTTTCATATATTTCCTGGTGGACGAGACACATCGTTATGTTGCATGCAAGTTGAGTCTTAGTTACTATTCCATATTCAACAACAAAAAAAGTATTAATATTCTAGAGAACCTAAAAAGAAATCACTTGAGCGATTTTATTCTGATATATTATCCTACGGGGCTCCTTTATCTCGAACCTATTTTAAATCCTCCACTACGTTAATGTTATATATATACAAGACTGGACCATTGATTTGATGAAATATCGATATAAATTCTTAACAACAGCAAAAAAAAAAAAAAAAAGATTTTGTAAGCAACATGAAACGCAGCGTATTCTACCATTCGTATGTTCGTATAGTATAGTACAAAACTATATTAGAGCGACATCTATAGAAGACAACATGGAGTATTCTTTCAGTAAAAATTAAGGAGAGTGGAATATGCAAGTCCTCTTTGCGATATTTGAAAAACACTCATCAATTAGTTATCTGAAAATTAACTGAAATAAGTTATCAAAACTAGGACTTTTAATTGGTATATCACTAGGCTCTCTTATTGTGAATTACTCATAATTCCTGAATTTAGAGTTACAGGCATGCTGCACAAAAAAACCAATACCGGAACCATAAGGACACAATCCTGCGAGTAACTGTTTTTTATATACTTTAAATGGAATTGGAATTTTAAACCTAAACTGCTGTGCGCGTGTGTACTGAGCAACAATTCTAGAACTCATGACCAGTTTAGAAGTGTAAACTTGTTCAGCGATATCAGATTTCGAAATCTAGGCCCTCTGATTTGCATCTCGTCACGATAAACCAGCAAGCCACGCGTAGCCCTCTTTGACTCAGGTCGAAGTTCTTACTCCAGTATGAGTTCGTGCGTAACAGAAAAAACAAGATTTCTCTTCCATTGTCAGCCATGTTTTCATCTGCAGTTTTAACATATTTCTTAGATGGTGCTTCTTTGTTTGTCTGCATTGAGTTACCAACATACTTAAGAAAATAATTTTATTTACACAAGAGGTCGTTAGGTGTATCAAAATATAATACAGAAGAAAACAGCTTAATTTCCCTCTGATAGAAATAAAGTAAGTTGCCGCCATTACACCAGTTTCTGGTTACATGATATGTTGTATTGAATTAAGCACAAAGCTGCACAATGAGCTATCTGTTCTCTGCCCACCACAGGTATCGAAACCCGAATTTTAGCGTTGTAAGTCTGCAGAGATACCGCTGAGCCACTGGGGGTACCACAGGATATGTATAAGTTCCTATCTCAATGTGACAAATCTGGCTATATCAGAAATAAACAACCTGTTTTCTGGTACTATAAAAAGAACCCAAATGTGATTTTTAATACACTTCTTTATAATATTAAGAAACTTTGAAAAAAGAATGAACAGTTATGTACAAGTTATGTTTTAATTTCTGGCGGCTTACTTATATACAGTTGTAGTTATAGTAGTATATAGTAAGTGAAAGTACAAAAATAGCCAAGATCTCCATCCTACACATCGTTAGCAATGTGAATGTATTGCCTAAGTCATATCGATCTTTAAATCGCTAAAAAACCAGGTCATCATTTGCCTTAACTACTCTTATAAAAGCGATTTAAACGAGATAGTGTAATATCTTATGTCAATGGAAACAGATCTTACATTTCAATGAAATATTGGCTGACATGAATCGCTGATACACATATCATAAACGCTTCGCGATTTTTATTCATGATAAACTTCCGACGATTTGTTTGATATTTATTTGGCTGAGAGATTCCAATTTGTTTTGTAATTTTTTTTGGTATTTTATTCGTGTACAGTTACATACTTTTTTGCAGTTCATTTCCCGTGTTTCTTAACACAATTTTGAGGTATATGTATCTCTGTGTTGTCAAAATCACCAAATGTTATTTAAGCGTGTTACTTACTTTGTTTTTTAAATTATGAATTCTTCTTTTTCACATTAATAAACCAACATTAACAATGACTGGCTTTCTATCATAATATAGCATCGCTATGGTGCGTTTGCTTTTTTTGTAGATGGCGCTTTAACAAAAACAAATTCTTCAAAACTTTTAAAAAATTAACAGCAATTTAAAAACGTATATAAATATCCGTATCGTGGGCTTTACACAAGGCTTATTTATAGAATACATAGAATAGTTTACTTAATTCCTTAAAATATCTGTATTGAGAAAAGCGATAACCATCTTAAAAGAAAATTGAAGACCACCCAATCCACCAGCAACGTTAATAATTCAAAAACGTACAACACAGATTTGGAAAATTTAAGTTAATCTTTAATTAAGCAGTTTAATTGTTTAATAGTCCCCCTAAAAACAGCGACGCAAATGTCTAAAGACAAGAAAATGTTTAAGATGATGTCTTTTTATTTCAATTCAAAAGTAACAAAAGAGCGGCGATAAGCACCATAGCGTGAGTAATGTTGAGGAATTTTAAAAATTAATAGAAAGAAATAAAATATCTTTAATAATGGCGAAATATCACATGAATCTAAGCTCTTTCGACATTATCAACTGTTCATTCTAGTTGGATAATACGTTTTGAAATAATGTTTCAGACACTGTACGATAAAGTATATAAAAAAAGACAGTTCACACCACCATGTGGATAAAATTCTACAAGAAATTTGTAGGTTTATTTGTTACTATTGCGAAATTAGATGTTTCCGATTCCAAACAGCTGGTTCGTGTATGCCTTTTTGTGCTACAAACATTTAACAAAGTTCGTGAGGTTGTGAGTGTTTGACCAGACCAAACTGTTTAAAAATCATTCGTGTTAACCAAACATATAGCAACACACCAGTAACTAAGCAAAATGTCAAAGGCTTTTAAAATCAGAGTTAACTGTTCGCGGTGGCCACAATACAGATAACTCTTTATACGGCTTTTTGCTTAGTAATAAAAACACAAAAGCGATTTGTGATATAACAGCGACTTACTCAACAGGAATTTGTTTGTTACTTTTATTGTAAAAAACTTTTTCTTGTGCAAGTAGTCAAATAAGTGGTTACTCGGAAGTCAAATTGTCTGCATACACAAAACTGAAAACATTGTCAAATGGCATATTTTTAGTAACACTTCGATATCAAGTATCTTACCTTATATTGATAAAAAAAATTACACGTACAAGATGATGTGAAATCGATTTCTCTAGTCAGTAGACGCAAATTATTTCAATCGTGGTCAACTTAGGTATTAACGGTTTGTTTGTGTGTGTAATTAGCAAAAAACTAAACAACTGATTATCTGATTTGTTTTGTTTTGAATGTCACGCAAAGCTACGCGAGGGCTATCAGCGCTAACCGTCCCTAATTTAGCAGTGTAAGAAGGCAGCCAGTCATCAAACACCCGCCGCCAACTCTTGAGCTACTCTGTTACCAACGAATAGTGGGATTGACCGTCACTTTACAACGTCTCCACGGCTGAAAGGGCGAGCATGACTGTTGTTATAGATTATCTGTGCAGTGCCTACTGCAGGAATCTAACCTCGAATTTTATCGTCATAAAACTTTTAAAAGCTTACTTCTGATTCTGAGTTATCGAGGGGGGATTATCAAGAAGAAATGAGTCTTTAAGACATATATATATATTATTCAATTCTTCTGAACTTTATTCTGAAACTCATGCAATTCAAATTTAGAATACTTATTAAATGTCTAGCCTTATTTAAGAATAAACGTCACGTATGAAGAATTTAATGTTTTATAACACTTAATATTTGTAACTCAGGTAGAAAGATATAAGTTCAAATAATATCTTTTACTTTGCAATCGAAACAGTATAGTGTCTTTTGTAATAAACGTCCACATAATGTTTTAACGTACTTTGAAATCTTTCTTTTTGCGAGATCGAACTAAAACATTTACAATAAGGAACAAAACGACATTTCTTCTCATTCGTAACTGACCGAAATATTTTGTTTCTTTACATTCTGCTAATTCTTTCCACAATGAAACATATAGGAACATATGCTTTTATGGGAATTGAACAACCAATAAATGTTCCAGTTTCGAAATTACAGATTCATTGCACAACTTAAACTCAGCTGCTAGTAACCTCAAGATTTTCGTTACGTAACGTTTGTGTTTTCTTATAGCAAAACCACGTAGGGTTATCTGCTGAGCCCACCAAGGGGAATCGAACCCCTGATTTTAACGTTGTAAACCCGTAGACTTACCGCTGTACTAGCGGGGGACTCATTACGTAACAAAATGCGATTATGTTTATAAGTTTCCCTAAATAAAAGTGTTTTTTTTCTCTTTGTTGTTAAGCGCACAACTGCACAATGGATTGTCCACGTTGTGCTCATAGCTTGAGTTGGACCCAAAATTATAGTGATATAATCTTATCGTTTAACAGCTGGGAGAAACCAAAAAAAGAAAACAATAATAGAAATGTAAAGAAGAAACAGTTTTTCTCTCTTGATAGGACTTACAGTTTTTTACAGCACTTCAAACCAGTATTCTAAATTTTAATTACTTTGTTCTCGAACGTAATATTATTATTTTTACCTCTAAGATTTTTCGAAACGTCAAGTTAAAATTTGTGTCATTTTAGGCAATAACTTCGTAAAGCACATATCTTCTGGGTTAACAACTTAACCATTTGTTCATTTTTAACCCTTATTAAAGTAGTGCGGTAGTCTACTTGTTGTTGTTGTTGTTGTTGTTTTGAATTAAGCACAAAGCTACACAATGGACTATCTATGATCTGCCCACCACGGGTATCGAAACCCGGATTTTAGCGTGTAAGTCCGCAGACATACCGCTGAGCCACTGGGGACGCGGTAGTCTACGTTTATTCAGTTCAAATGTTGCTTGCAGTTTGTAATGTGCGGTCACAGGGAGGTTTGTCGCAGCGTTATGGTGTGACTTAATGATTAGGGTCTTCTTGAGTGTTTGTAAATATTTTAAGCTACATAAAAAGCCAGTTATCTAAAGCAGTTTGTTAACTGGTGCTATTAGAAAGTTACCTAGAGTCTAAAGTATTTGTTTGTTTGTTTTGGAATTTCGCACAAAGCCACTCGAAGGCCATTTGTCCTAGCCGTCCCTAATTTAGCAGTGTAAGACTAGATGGTAGGCAGCTAGTCATCACCACCCACCGCCAACTCTTGGACTACTCTTTTACCAACGAATAGTGGGATTGACCGTCACATTTTACACCCCCACGGCTGGGAGGGCCCCCCAGTGGCTCAGCGGTATGTCTGCGGACTTACACGCTAAAATCCGGGTTTCGATACCCGTGGTGGGCAGAGCACAGATAGCCCATTGTGTAGCTTTGTGCTTAATTCAAAACAACAACAACGGCTGGGAGGGCGAGCATGTTTAGCGCGACGCGGGCGCGGACCCGCAACCTTCGGATTACGAATCGCACGCCTTACGCGCTTGGCCATGCCAGGCCAGAGTCTAAAGTAATGAGATATTTTTCTGACTGGGTTTATTAGTCAACTGCGATTATTAGGTTTGAGTTTCGATAAAGGAACATAGATCAGAGAGAAAATAGCAACTCGCCAAACTGTAATACATGCATTTACTGTGAATGTAATTTTCAAAATGAATACTAATTAAATTACTTTTAGAACTAGTAACTCATGAAATAAAACGCTTTCTTCATCACCAAGATGGCCGGTCGTGTTAGGAAAAAATAAAAATAGAACATACCCGCCAGTAGAAACAGTTACAACAATACATTTTTATTAAAGTCTTGGATTATATTCGTATTAGATACAAGACCAACAATATTCTTCATAGATTTTATCATTTTTATTATATTGAATTTATGAGAATTGTATTCATGTTTGTAAATAAAGAAGCATTATGCAGAAAACCTGCATGAATTTAAAGACGTGCCAACAAAGAAAGTGTAGTGTGAAATGTTCATTAGTAGAGTTTAGTGTTAAGTAAGGTAAAGATTTGTGTGTTGTTGTTTTTTTAATCTCGCGACAGCCATCCATAATTTAACAATGTAAGTAAGAAGGAAGGCATCTAGTCAACACGACTCCCCGCCAGCTCTTGGTCTACTCTTTTACCAGCTTATGGTGAAACTGATCATAACATTATAGTGCTCCCAAAGTGTTGAAATGGCAAGCACGTTTAGTGTGACGGGGATTCGAACCCTTGACCCTCAGTTTACGAGTCGAGCGCCCTGACCACCTGACCACGTCAAGTTAAAAAATGCCAAATTTCTTAAATGGATTCACAGACAGGTATATGAAATGTTTTACAATATAATTTTACAGATTATAAAAATATGCTATTTGGTTTAGCTCAAAATTACACAATGGGCAATTTTCGCTCGGTTCGCCAAAGGAATCAAATACTAGAGTTCTAATACTTTACTTTCACCGTTCTTCCAGCATGGAACACAAACAGTGCAATTAATAATACTTTAGCCACTTGTTCTGTCTTATAACGATGAAAGCTAAAGCAGAAAATCATTCACATTTTATTTTTATTTTTAGAAAGAATGAATAAATAAATGATTTAAGGGCGGACCACGAGGGCGCAAGAATATGAGTTTTAACCACCAGTATTCTTCCGAGATACAAAATCTTAAAATTAAATTACAATAACATATGAAATCTTATACACTGAACTGAATAGGCACTGACTGTATACGCTCGAAGAAGCTTGTTAACTGACTACTAAGGACAAGTTCCGGTTATAATTTAGACAGTACTAATCACGTAAAATTAACATGTTAAAAGTAACTCAACCAAAAACTAAACAGAGAGCTTTTAATTACGGAAACTGAAACAGACCTACGTATGTATTATTTAATTATATAGTTTTATCCATGTTCACGGATATATATATAAAAAGATGGTTTAGTTACTTCTAATGATCACTTTTAAAGGGACAGAGATCTAAAATTAATGTCGTTAGATCGTTAATTAATAATGGTACGTCATAAATAATTTTAAAAAGTCGTGAAATATTCAGTCTTGTGAACGCGAATTTACCTTACAAAATGTCCCAGTCATTAACGTAAAAATCATATTTGGTTAATTAAATTAAGCAATTATCCAAACATTAATCTTCTGCTGTCTACCATAAACTTATGATTTTGTTGTTCCAACAGCCTCGTGGTCTTAATCAATCTCTTTAAAATCAATTAGGCATGGATAATTTTATCGTGAATTAGACAGAAGAAATAATTCTTTATGACTTAACTGTTATCAAGAGCGATAATGTATAACTTCTTTGTAGAAGGCTGTCTACAAACCATGTTTTGATTTTGTTTGTAGATTTTCGTGGTATATAAAAACATGTTTTGTTTTTTAACCATACTCTATTATGGTACAGTTTACATTCAGGGCAGTGTGGCTTAAACGTTAATGTTCCTATGTACTAGTTCGAGCCCTTAAAAAAAAATGTACTAGCAACATTAAGGAACGGATGTGGCTAAGTTTCTTCGTGCCTGGATTGTGAAGTCGAGCGTATCCGGTTGAAGTCTAACAGGCCCGGCATGGCCAAGCGCGTAAGGCGTGCGACTCGTAATCTGAGGGTCGCGGGTTCGCGCCCGCGTCGCGCTGAACATGCTCGCCCTCCCAGCCGTGGGGGCGAATAATGTTACGGTCAATCCCACTTTTCGTTGGTAAAAGAGTAGCCCAAGAGTTGGCGGTGGGTGGTGATGACTAGCTGCCTTCCCTATAGTCTTACAATGCTAAATTAGGGACGGCTAGCACAGATAGCCCTCGAGTAGCTTTGTGCGAAATTCCAAAACAAACAAACAGAAGTTTAACTGCCTGAAAAACGTGCACCGTATGTTTGGGGTCGGGGCTGCCCTGTGAGAGTGATGGTCAAATCCAATTATTCTCAAGAGTTGGCGATAGTCGCTGTTGACTTTTTTTTATTAATCCAAAATTAAGCAGGTTATGATTAGATAGCTTCTATGCAGTCGTGAATCCGAAAATTCATGGCTCGCGACACGTTGCCCGAAAATTTCAATCCAAAATTTGAGACTGTGGGTGCGTTTAACGTAGTCGCATAGTTGGTGTTGGCTAGCTGTCTTACCTTATGTCTATTACTTCAGCGTTAGAGACAGCTAGTTTAGGTGGCCCCCTCGAGTTGCTTGGCGTCAAAATTTAAGAACTAAGTTGTAGAACAGATTTACAAAGATTTTGTTTTTAAGATAATTGTTTCAGAAACGCCTCATTCATCCTGTCTAATATAAAAACTACAACTTTAAAAAGAATAGCTATGGTAAATTGGATCCTAATACGTGTATCTCTGAATACTGAATTAGAACTCTGTACGCCGTGAGACAGCAGGCGTATAACGTTAAAATTTGAGGTTCGATTCCACAGCTAATGGCGCGTTCCTCTATAAGAAACGAGTAAAAAGTATTCAACTGATGCATGTTTAAATTTCACTCTTTTTTAACTTTCAAAAAATTATCACAGTTTGGTGAACGTTACTGTTTTATTTTGAGGCAGTTACTTTGTTCAACTTGTTATGTCTAAACCTTAACGTCTTTTGTCAGATATAAGTTTCGATTTTAGACGGTTTTCGTCAGAATTTCTAAACGCATGCATGAGAGCGATACTTGTGAAACATAGAAACTCAGTTTTTGACTCAATATCTTAAACACAGAATACAACTACAGGATGAAGGCAAAATTATTTTTACTTCAAATACTTCATAATTCACGTGGAACACAATGTAAATTGATATTTGAATGACAATAAATACACTTGAATATATTTCTTAACATTTTTGTTCTCCGGGACTATACAGAAGTTTTTACAGTCAAATGTTACAGTGACCCTTGTTTCTTCTTAGGCACGTAGCTTTCTATAATAATAAACTTAAGGAAACGAGAGAGCATCGAAAAAGACGTAATTATGTGACAAGGGTCGTTCAAAGTTAGGGTGGTTGTTTGAGCATTCGCCGTTCTAAACCTTTAAACAGTCACTTCTTTTGTATGTTTTAAAATGTTCTCATTGATTCGCAATAAACAACTGCTAAACTTGAAACAAAAGCCAAACTACTTCAAAGTATGAACATCTTGGTTGTCTCCGTCGTCCTCGCAGATCTCAGAAGACGGATCATGTAAAGTGATTAATGAACGATTGTTCTGCATTCTGGAAAGCCTGGATGAAATTGGCCTTTCGACTGATGCGTATGCCTAAGTTATTTCATACTTTTCGGCATAGTTGGAAAACTAAGCAGCTATATTCTTTGGACTTAACAAAAAAAAATGTTTGATATCGAATAAACAACTATGAACTGAAGTGATTTTAATTAACAAGAAGTCCAATATATATTCTCATACACAATATTGTAGTTATGTTCTGATTAGTAGAGGGGGAAAAAAACCAGTGAGCAAGTAAATTCACGTGCACGCATGCTATGCAGTCATGAAGTTCGTTTTAACAGTATACAGAGTGTACACACATGCGCGTATGTATGAACATAAGTTCATGCTACTTTAATACCATATTTATGAACTACGTTTGGACTTCATAAATAACGCATCTTATAATTTCCTTTTATTACAGAAGTAGCAGCACAAATTGATTAACGTTGTAATGGCACCATAGAAAATAAACAGTGCAATTAATATTTAGTATATAGAATCCCTAATACATTTTAATTAATGCAAGTTTTAGATTTTTACAGTATCAGTTAAATTTGATATTTAAGCTGAAAAGTAACAGAAGTAGTTGTTACTGGGTGAAACACAAAATGTTCGTTTCTAGCTTATACAATTCCAGTAAAAGTTATAAAAGAAATGCGAGAAAAATCCAAAGAAATGCCAATGTTCGAACTATTAGTCCTTAGTAAAAAATACATACGAAAAAAACGTTTCATACTGTTAAACATTGAAGTTTCCTTTTTATACACTTTTATACTATTTAGTATATAAATAAAGTAAACCCGGACAAATATTTTATAGTATCTTTGCCGAACATAATTCGCAGAAACAGATAAACTTAAAATAATCTTCTGAGTATAGACATTACTCAAGAAATAGCATTAGTGACGTAGACCTGGTTCATGAAATAGCCTTACAAATGTAGACCTGGCTCATGAAACAACCTCAGAGATGTAGTCCTGGTTCATGAAACAGCCTTAGTAATGTTGACCTGGTTCATGAAACAGCCTTAGAAATGTAGGCCTGGTTCATGAAACAGCCTTAGTAATGTAGACCTAGTTCATGAAACAGCTTTAGAAATGTAGGCCTGGTTCATGAAACAGCCTTAGTAATGTAGACCTGGTTCATGAAACAGCCTTAGAAATGTAGGCCTGGTTCATGAAACAGCCTTAGTAATGTAGACCTGGTTCATGAAACAGCTTTAGAAATGTAGGCCTGGTTCATGAAACAGCCTTAGTAATGTAGACCTTGTTCATGAAACAGCCTTAGAAATATAGACCTTGTTCATGAAACAGCCCTGAAGATGTAGACCTGGTTTGGTAAATAGTTTGAGAGATGTACATTATTTACCTACACATACAGACGTTCCAAATCATTCTCGTTTCCTATGTACTGGCAATTAAGTGCACCTACTGTTAAGTCATCACTAACAATTTTCTATTTGTGCAATTATGCACATATATACACTGATACACGATAGCTGATAGTTAAAGCATGTCAGATTGTTCAGTTATTGACTGCCTGCTGAGACAGCGATAAATCTACGGAGTTGCAAGACTAAAATCCAGGATTCGATACCCGCGACAGACACAGAACATGTGGCTTAGCATTAAAACAAATAAACTTTTTTAATATGCACCTGACACACTTTCCAACCATATTTTAAGGCATAAATCGTGGATGTGTTTCCTTCGTATAATATATAAAAAAGAAGGAATCCTCAAAAGCAGAGGCACTTGGAATTCTTTTAGGTAAGATTAGAGTAAATTAATCTATAGGGTCTTTATTTTCATTTTTATTAGCTATATTTTTGTGTGCCAGCAATACGAAGAGTGGGGCGCACGAATACCCGATTCAATTTTATTACCCATCAAGACCTCTGCTAATCTACCCTCGAATTTAAACTATTTTAGACGAGGTTAGAATAAATTACTCTACGAAACCTTGGGCGTAGTCAAATACAACGATCGAAAGGGTTTGACCATGTGAGTACAGAAATTTAAACAGAACTCAAATGGGTTAAAAGAGGATGGAGTTATGAGCTAAAAGTTCGTACTTGGAAAAACAGAAAACTAAAATCATTTATGCCGAGGATAAAAACAAAACAGAACAAAACGGCATCCACTTTTTATTTATAATAAAATAAATTACTGCATAATGACATAGCCCTTGCATCCATTAGCTAATTTTTTGTGTAAATATCCAGTGTCTTTTTCATTATTCATATTGGGTTAAATGAACTTTTCTTAAACATTTTGTAGATTAAAATTTCGTAATTTAATTATCCACTTTTCACCATGTGTGCTTAACATTTTAGTAACTTTAGAAAATTACATCTGGCTGTTCAAACATAGATATGTTGCTTGCAGAATGTAAGTACACTATACATTCATTACACAGTTAATGCTGAACGAAAATTTGTGAAGCACCCGTTTTAGAATAAATTATATTTGGAATTTTACAAAACTGAAAGCCCGGCATGGCCAGGTGGTTAAGACACTCGGCTCGGAATCCGAGGCTCGCGGTTTCGAATCCCCTTTACACCAGACATGTTCGCCCATTCAGCCGTGGGGGCGTTATAATGTGACGGTCAATCCAACTTTTCGTCAGTAAAAGAATAGCCCAAGAGTTGGCAGTGGGTGACGATGACTAGCTGCCTTCCCTCTAGTCTTACACTGCTAAATTATGGACGGCTGTCGAAGGTAGCCCTCGTGTAGCCTTGCGCGAAATAAAAAATAAGCACTCAAGATGTACTCTCATAGAACAGAAATTTATTTTACAAAAGCTTCGTTACACAAATCTTTAATAGCTTTAAAACACCAATATTTTGTATTCATCAATTAAAAGCACATTCGCAACAGTGTGCACGGGTATCAATCAAATGCAACAATGATTAACAAATAACGAGTTCTATAGGAAAACACACTACTTGTTTCGAAAGTATCTTGGACACACCTGCAGAAGGCATTCCAAGATACTATCGAAACAGGCAGCATGCTTTCTAAAATAAAAATCACTGTGGTTAAATATAGCTGTGTTTTTTTAATTTACTACTGTGTTAGTTTAATATGTTTCTTCCCTACACAAGTATTTTGCAACAACTCGGTTCCACACTGTACTGTGTACTTAATGTCATATCTCACATTAATGGGTTGTTTGTGACAGTTCCGCAAATATTGAAGTTATATCGTTTGCAATAACAATAACTTTAGCAGGTTATTTGGTACTTCGCAAAGTCAGTGGAGAAGCACTAATTAACTACGCTCTTTAAAATATAATAAAAACATCGCACAGCTTACATTAAGAAAGAAAGTTATATTATATAAGATACAAGCTCTTTAGAAAAAGTTACATATTTTCCGAAGTGTTTCGTCGATTTATTCAATTTCTCAGTGACCAGTATCTGATTTGTTACAAAGACTTCCAATGAAATCAACATTTCACAGGGCGTTGATAAATTTGTAATGGTGCTGATTAAATATTTTTGCATAATGAGCAGTTGATGCATCTGAAGATGTTTTCAGAAGAGATTTTGCTGCTGGTTTAAATTTCTGACTTTTATGTTTTGTTTGTTTTATGAATTTCGCTCAAAGCTACTCGAGAGCTATATGCGCTAACCGTCCCTAATTTAGCAGTATGAGACTAGAGGGAAAGCAGCTAGTCATCACCACACACCGCCAACTCTTGGGCTACTCTTTTACCAATGAATAGTGGAATTGACCGCAACATTATAACACCACCACGGCTGAAGAGGCGAGTCTGTTTGGTGTGACAGGGATTCGAACCCGCAACCCTCGGATTACGAGTCGAACACCTTAATCCACCTGGCCATGGCCACCCTTGCTCAAGGTAATGTGAGTTTCAAAAATTGGGTACTCACTCAAAATAACTAAGAGCCTGGACAAACTTCCATGTTTGGACAAGATAAACAAATCTGCGACTTTCAAAATAAATTTCACATTATAGTTAAAATACACTTCAAATATGTGATTTAAAAATACATATCGAATTTTCACCATGTACATAGTTAAACAGTTCCTTTTTCAGAATTTTAGGGCACAGTTCCATAAGGACTATTTTCGCATATCTTTCTTTAACTTAGAACTCAGATTAAAGAGAATTCAACCATTTTACATCGCCTTACTCTTGCCTGACCGAAAATTAGGATTTCACAGTCACTCTTTTTGTGTCTCAGAGCGAGGAGTATGATTTTTGTGGATACGGGGCTCGACCCATGAACTATCGGATGAATGTTCTATTAACGTTAATCACTGAGCTACAACCAATCAGGTTACAAAAGTTTTGAAAGTTAGTATTTGCTGGAGACTATGGTGAAGAATGTTATTTCTGTTACGAAATATTCGATTTGTCTTTTACGATTTTGTAAAGTTACAATACCATTTTTTTGCCTCTCTCTGATTTCAGCGTAGCTGGAATTTTGCCAAACTGTATCGCATTGCACTGTATACTTTAATTCAGTTCCGCCCATTGTTTGATGTAACGTTTTTCACGAGTTTCTTATCTGTATAACTCACTGTTAAACGTAAACAACTATGTGTAAAGAATAAGAAACGAATGTCTGTTACCATACACAACTCCGCTTAGAGTTCCGAATCCAAATCAAGTTCCAATAAAAACATCACAAATATTATTATTACAACTATCATGCTTAGATTTTGTGTTTCCAGGACGATTGAAATTATAACAAAGAAAACCAATCAGATAAGACTGAATGACAAATTTTTCACAAATTATTTTGACCCATGTTCAATTTGCTCACGTTCTAACACAACTGCACAAGTTTTCGATCGAAAGAAGGCTTGTCTTCATAATGAGAGTCAATCATTTATGACTAAGCGTTATGGATTATCTCGAAAGTAAATGTGTAAAGTCTCAATTTAAATGGATAAGCAAGTCTTCGTTGTTTTAAAAAGAAACACTAATGCTATAAGTTATTGGAAAATTACATTGATTTATGGTCAAGCATGTTAAGGCGTGCGACTCGTAATCTAAAGGTCGCAGATTTGAATTCCCGTCGCACAAAACATGCTTGCCCTTTCAACCGTGGGGGCGTTATTATGTGACGGTCAATCCCACTATTCGTTAGTAAAAGAGTAGTCCAAGAGTTGGCGGTGGGTGGTGATGACTAGCTGCCTTTCCTCTAGTCTTACACTGCTAAATTAGGGACGGCTAGCACAGATAGCCCTCGAGTAGCTTTGTGCGAAATTAAAACAAACAAACAGTCAAAACAATAGATAAAGTAGTTTTTATGTACACTAGAAAAAATAACCATGCCACGCGCAACATTTATTTCATTGACTGTCAAAGTTATGCTAAAAACTGTTTCAATTTGGAACGAATATAATTTCCCAAGAAACATGATATTCGCTTCATAGTTTTTAATATTTTATTTTATTCTGAAATGTTTCAATTTAGCACCAAAATAACTAAGAGTGGTTAAAAAATACCGAGTAAAAACGAGACTGTCATCAAACACAGAAAATAAAGAAAGAGATAAAGTACTAAGAGTATTTTCTGCGGCAACGGGACGCGAACCACGAATCAACGGATTCGCACGCCTTTACAAAAGTCAGTGAGCGGGAATTAAATCGTAAAGAGGTAGAAATGTCCCCGTCATACTGGATAAATGGGAGAATGAATAAAGTAGAGAGGGCTAAAATCCTCCTGGGGCATACATACCCAAGAATCCATGAAAGTGTTTTTGTCATGAGAAATCAGAAAACTGGAAGGTTTTAGTTAAGTATAGTCTGTACGCTAATTTATTGCACAGATATACATATACTCCTCTGGCTGTATTTAGTTTGTTCCCTGGTGAAACAGCAGTAAACTTAAAGACTTGCGATTCGATTCCTCTCACCTAAGAGAATGCCCTCTCCTGGAAAGAGGTACCTATCATTCTCTCGCTCACGTGACCAATTACATGTGCATAGCATAAGTGATTAAATACATTTGTTTTGTTCATATAGCTCGCAGGTTGATTAGCAGAAAACATTATAAACGTTAAGACTGCTCTTTTAAAAACAACATATTATATAAACTCAAGAATAATCAATTTTTGTTATTTGTCCGCAAGCAGATATTCCAAGATTCTGGCCACAATAATTTAAGAAAATCTTATTGCTTTAGTGCAAAGGTACAAATAATGGCTTATTTGCGTCCTTTACACCGGTGGTAATCGAATTCTGATTCACCAGACCAAATGAAGAGAAAATACATAAGTATCACACAATTCTTCAGAGAGAAAGGGGTTAGATTCCATTTTGAAATATCTTATCAAATGACGAAACAACTCAAACATATAAAAACATAATCCAGGTATTAAAAAAAGACTATTTTATGAGATATAACCATATAAAATGACTTTATAACTGACCAGCAATAAGTCGTTTATTACGTATCGTAATCAGTAAAATAACGTAATATCACTGAGAACGAAATTGTCTTTTATTACAGATATTTGGAAAGTGCAAAAATTACATTCAACTGTAATTTTGCCTTTCGGATTTTCAAAGGTAAAATTTCTGTTTAAGTAATAAAAATGCAGTTCTGTGTAGAACAAACAAACCTTATGCATGCATTTTAGGTATAGCTTAGTCTAAGCGTTATATCAACGTGGCTGCACGTGAATAAGAGGTGGCATTTGATAATCACAATAGTCCTACATAACCTGATTAGAGCTACGTCCTATTGCATCCTGGTTTGTCTGTTGAAACAAACCTAACGTATGTGTAAACTCATGTAGTTTATATACATAAACCCTCAATGGGATACCTTAAAACTGAACATAAGAGTTTGTTTGTTTTAGAGTCACACTGAACTATAGACTGTGTCCACTGAGAGTTTGTTTGTTTGTTTTTTAATTTCGCGCAAAGCTACACGAGGGCTATCTCCGCTAGCCGTCATTAATTTAGCAGTGTAAGACTAGAGGGAAGGCAACTAGTCATCACCACCCACCACCAACTCTTGGGCTACTTTTTATCAACGAATAGTGGGATTGACCGTAATGTTATAACGCCCACGTGGCTGAAAGGGCGAGCATTTTTGGTGTGACGGGGATTCAAACTTGCGACCCTTGGATTATGAGTCGACATTTTCTTATGAAAAATTTTATAAAATAAAATAATAAAATGACTATTTTCTTGATGTAGATTTTTGCATCGAGAGAAAGAATGTGTGAATTAAATTCTGTAATTCAGACTGCATTGGTTTTGCGTCAAGAGAGAGAATGTGTGAATTAAATTCTGTAATTCAGACTACAATAGTTTTGAAATAATAGGTCTTGCGATGATTTGAGCAATAACAAAATTAAATAAAACAGTATTGGAACGAAACTGGGAAAATGGCGATTTCTACAAGAGAGACCTCTGTAGGTGGCTATAGAATACACTCGAGGTTTTAAAAAAAAATCGTGGTAAAAGAGCAATGATTACGGTCTTGGATCACGACAGACAAAAAGCAATCCAGAGAATGATTGATCTGATGTAGTCAAATCTGAGAAGGTTCGTGATTCTTGTCGCCATCTAGCCTTTGCGATCCAATCAGCAATCTCACTTCAGTCTAAAGACACAGCAAACAAATAGCTCTGCCATTAGTTGTGGTCCTAAACACTTGCCAGTTTGTGTACAGACATATTAGTTTACGTCGTAAAATGGTTATGTACGTACCTGTCTCCTGTCTGTAGACAACTTTCATTATCTCATTCGTCAGTACAGTATGATAAATTTAAAATGAAAGACAAGTTGTACTACGAAATACTTAAAGATTTGGTTCTGAATATTCAACAGTTCAGGAATTATTTATAGCTTAAAATAAAATTTCGATCCATTACAAGGGAACAATAACAAATTTTTCTGGATATAAGTTTCGATAGTTTCACTTATTCTCTTTAATGCAACGTTTGTGAAGGTACAGAAACTTGTATCCACAAAAATTTGTTGTTGTTCCCTTGTAACGGATCAAAATTTTATTTAGATTACCTTATGCGATACTCTGTACTTACCTACTATTCTTGAAAACGTTTTTACCTTTCATAAACAGGACTCCAATTTTTCGTGTAATTCAAAGATACAATATCGTTTTTGTACGTCAAGGAGGGTTTTCATATGGAAAACACGTGTACAAGTTTATTTCTTTGTATGTGACAACTGTTTATTTCGCACAACTTTAAATACAGAAAAATACGGATAATTTTGGCTGAGATTATACAGAAGTAATCCAAAATGTGATTATATCTTCCACACGATACAGCATATATTAATATAAAGTCTTCCTCACCAAAATCACATGGCATATGATAAGACAAGGCCTTCTTCACCAAAATTACACAGCATATGATTAAGTAGAGCCTTCCAAGTTGATTTTATACGGCCAGTGGCGTATTCAGATAAAGGACAGAGGGGCTCATGGTCTTAATAGGGGCTTGTTGATAATTGTATTGTGTGTAAAATTACATGTGATGGAGAGCCCACAAACACTATTAGCCTCTGGGCCCACGCAACCTTAAAGCTGCCACTGTGCACATTAAGATAGAACTTAATTCATCAAAAACACGAAGCAATTGATAAGACAGGGCATTTTTCATCAAAATTCATTGTTTATATTTTGTTCGTTTATTTTCGTTGTTTAATGTTTGCGATTTATAATACAGCTTCCAGGTCCCTCTGCTATCCAGGTTTTGTATTTTGTCGGATAGAATGTAAAACCTTATATTATTTATTGCTGTTATTGCATTTACAATATATGTTTCTAAATATTAACGTATAGATAATCAATACAACTAATGTTTAGAAAAACTTACAGTCTTCAATACGTTACTTGAATTCGTTGGACTAAAGCACACACTACAGTATATTGATAATGTGGCTTCTTTACTGCTACTCACCAGAAAACCTTTAATATCAATATACTGGAGAGCATACGTTACAATATATTGATATTAAGGTTTTCATGCACGTGGCAGTAAATATGCCACACTAAAATCAGCTGTTGATTCCAAGAAGCAAGATTCTTTCTATTAGACAGAAATTAAAGAAAGAGTTGACCAGTTCTGGATTTTAAGAGCATTTATATTAGTATGTGAGTCAGTACGAGTTTACAGATATTTGGAATTAAACAATACGTAGTAATACATTATTTGATAGGGCCAGCATGGCCAGGTGGTTAAGGCGCTCGACTCGTACATTATAACGCTCCCACGCCTGAAAGGGAGAGCATGTTTGGTGTGACTGGTATTCGAGCATGAGACCCTCATATTACAAGTCGAATGCTCTAACCACCTAGCCATGTCGGACTTGTTAATAAAATTTAACAAATTTGTTAACAAATTCATAAAGAAATTTAGTGTATGTTAATGAGCTTAAACTATTAGTTTTATCCTTAATGTTCTGCAGGCAGAAACCCCGAGATAACCCATTATTTCTTTTAAAAAAATCTTTGACCAATAAAACATTTTTAGCCGCGACATAGCGGCTCATAAAATGACTCTTAATTTGTTTTATTGTGTTTTTTTTTCAAGTACATACTTTTAGCTCATAACTCCATTTCTTGACTGATTTAAAATATAATTACAACCGCGGCTAATGAGGATTCCTTCTTGTTTAGTGTAGGAAGATGCCTTAACTTGACACAGATGAAGGATTTTAGCCTTATTATCGGTTATATAGGCCTGGCTCCTCGTAGTGATAAGAACACTCCAGTTTTTAATACTGTTGGAGAAACTAAAACATTTACTTGACAACAGTCATCAAGACAGAATAATGACAGTCCATTTATTGTAAGGTTTTTCTATTGTTCACTGCCACCATTGTAAACTGATCGTGATGATTTTACATGATTTAGAAAATAGCTTTGTTAAAACAAAGTAATACTACATGAATTTGTTTTCTAGGCAACATTTCTTTGTTGTGTTTATTCATATATCAATATTATAAATCCCTTAACGAAGTAAGTAGGTATGAAATAAACCACTCTGACGCCAAAAGCGTGAGATATCAGTAGGTATAGGCGTCATTTTTATAACCATTAAATGATAATTGTCCCGAAAGACTGGAATTCATGACAGTTGACCAATTGCAAACACGAACAAAATCTTACGTCGATAAAGATGTGCATGTTTTCCCATGTGGATGTAACCACTTAGCTCGGATAATTAGGTCACCATTTTTCTCTTAAAAACAAAATGTTTTTTGATATCGTATTCTAAAGGAGCTTACCCACACGCACCAAAAGGGTCGTGTTCATGGTGCTGCTTAGAACGTCGATTAAAGGTGTCGAAAACTTTTTACGAATATTATGACTATGGAAGTTTTAGATGAATGTGAAAATGAACTAGTCATGACAGATTTTTATTCCCAAACTACTAATCGTCATTATTCCATGTTAATTATTATACATAAGCAGTTTATTCGTTTGGCATATGATCCGCAAGACACACGTTTCTGGATGATCCACAAAATGGCTGAATATCAAATAATGTGTAAAATGAAAAGATCGATTGAAAATTGGAAGGACTAGAAGACCATAATTTCCAAGTATCGGATCAAAGAGGAACCAAGAATAGATTTCGTTGACTAATCTAATTTTCTAATAAAAAAAATACATCAATGAGGGTCAGCTCATAACCTGATGATTGCAAGCTCGTCCTTTCAGCTGTAGAGGCGTTATGTTCCATAACCTCTCAATTTTATAAATTAAACAGCGAGCGTTCTTGATACCTCACTTCACGTTTCATTTTATCACGAACAAAACTCGTTCAAACTTACTTTTATTTCAATTTGTTGAAATTATAAAACCACCTCCGTTGGTTATACTGAGCTATAAAGCCTAAATATTCTGTTAATACAAGCCTGAAAATACATAAAATGTTAATCCTATGGTCGTTTGCGATGTGCCGCTATAAAATTATTCCGACTTTCTTCGCTGAATCAAATATAAGGCCACCTTTTCAACAGCCAAAATATACGGTATTGAACCATCTCTGATCCTCCTTAGTTAATGTTCATAAATACTTATGCTTTTCATGCTATAATGTTTTCATTTTGATAGAACAATTAACAATTAAATATAAAAGGATCCACTATGAAATTTTAAACTTTTAATCAATGTGGATATTTAATAAAGGTGATTGAAGTACCGAATGTATAATATAGTAAATATGTGATTTAGTATAAAATATCGTAGCAACTTACCTTGTTATTTGATAAAACAAGTTCTTATTTTAAAATATTTGATACTGAGTAATTGTTTTGCCACTCAAATATTTATTGCTGTCACACCAACATACACCTTGATTTGAGCACCCCCAATGGCTCAGCGGAATGTCTGCGGACTTACAACGCTAAAAACCAGGTTTCGATACCCGAGGTGGGCAGATCACAGATGACCTATTGTGTAGCTTTGTGCTTAATTCAAAACAACAAAAACCTTGATTTGCAATAAGTTTATTTTCCGGTGCATTGCAGTATATTTGCAGACGTGCAACGCTAGAAACAAATAAATAAATTTCCCGGTAGGATAAGAGATAAATGTCGATTACTTTAAATGAAATATTTGTTCTAAAAACATAAATTCTGGCGCAGTAATTTTCATAAATAATCTCCAATATCAAGTAACACGTCTAATTTAAATCATTGAATTAAATTAAAATCGGCATTTTAATGTCTTTTATGTGGTAAACTTTTTTTTCAAACATATTTATACCAATAAAGTTTTAAAAAAGGTATTATTCGCGATTGCAAACACAATAAGATTCTTTGCAAATGCCTGTGTTTTTTACCCAATTCTTGTACAACCAGTCAATGAGAGGTTAATTGGAGTAAAAAATGCGTTATTTTTTATTGTTGCACTTAAAAAACGGAAATGATATCATAGTAAGAAAAGAAAAAAATACATATTTTTAGAATGACTTAACGAATCACTGTACAGTGTAAAGTTTGTCTTCTTTTTATGTTAACAAAACGGATACAGTTGGACCTTGAAGGAAACTTTTTTAAGCTTGAAACATGTAATAATCGTTAGACATTCCACCTTTTTTCAGGAAATATTTTACCCGGTTGTTATAAAAAGTAGGAAAGTGACTTCATTCACAAGTTGAGAGGAAGGCCACAAAACGGAACATTGTAACATTTTTTTTGTTTTTTTTTAACGTATACATATGCCTTAAAACTCGGGGATTTTATTCATTTTTTTACTTATTGCCTGGTATACTTTAGACCGCCAAAGCGTTATTAAGCACAAAAAATAGAACAGAACAAGCAACAACGAATCACGTTTTTAAATATGCTAGTTGCAGAGTCGTAAGTTTATTCCCGCCTTTTTCATTGACTGATACCACAATCTATTGTCATAATCTCGAACCCAGGCGTCTCGATCAAAACCCATACTCAGTTGAGTTCGCTCATAATGTCGTTTGCTTAAATAATCTCAAAGACTTTGTGTCAAGGTCCAAAAGAAGACACATTGTCGCATAAGCCTTTTTTCTTGTTGTTGTTGATTGTTTCCTAGAGGTCTCTGCGAAATACTTCTGATAACAAGATCAAAGACAAATACTTCTGACTAGAAAGACGGGAACAAACAAGAAGCAGTCACGGTTTTTGTGGTGCAAAAATGTGTTCGGCTAGAAAAATGTTTCAAGAGTTTTACAAAGCTTTATAGCAAAACTGATTTCTTTAGAATCTATAATGTGTACCATGGAATATTATAATTAATTATATGGATTTTCACTGTTTTTTTTTAGTCCATTTCTATCCACGAGCTCCGTCATCATTATTATGGAAAATACGTTACAAATTTTCGAAAAGTATTAAACATATAAAGTTGTATAAGAATAAATATTTCGTATTAGTTAACTATACATATGATACAATAAAATATTGATAATACTATATTTATTTCGTTGTATAATTATATAATGAATGCTCATTTCTAATTAAAGCCAACTACTTACGTAGATCACAACTACAAATAAACACGGTAGTGAATCTAGCTAATTAACTGTTGTTACTTATCATATTATAATACGTTTTTCTTTCACGAGTTGATAATGAAATAACTTAGTTCGTCACAATAAATGAAAAATCTAAAATATTTGGGCGGTCATGTTCGTTAAAAATACTTGTCGTTTGTAAACACTTTCGAATCATAAGATGGACGTAAAAATTGGTCTACCATGGCCAAGTGGTTAGGGCACTTGACCCATAACCTGAGGGTAGCGGGTTCGAGTCCTTGTCACACTAAATATACTCGCCCATTTCAGCTGTGCTTGCAATATAATTTGACAGTCAATCCCACTATTCGTTGCTAAAAGAGTAGCCCAATAGTTGGCTGAGTTAGAGACGGTTAGCGTAGATATCCCTCGTGTAGCTTTGCGCGAAATTTAATGTACAAACACATATAAAAACTAAGGGGATCGGTTTATCACATCTCCTAAAAAATGAATTAGATAAGTATTTAGAATCATCTCTACTGCTGAATTTATTAAGCTGGTCCTTATAGCTAGAGTCCCCTCAGTGGCACACCAGTAGGTCTTCTCTATCACCTGAAAAAAAGAAACAGTCCTCTGCCTGTTTTGTTTTGTTATATATTTTTTAAATCTTTGGGACCACAATGGGTTCCATACACTATATTTCCACTTACATTAGTAATTATGTGGCCATTCCAAGGACATTCTGAAGTATGACCGTGAATATTATTTCACCAAATGTGAACAGATTCTACGTCGTTCTTAAGGCGTCAAAACATGCAATATGTAGAGTGTTTATCGTTGACGATTTTAATGAATATCTTCCTAATTGTGTTAATATGAAACGTTGTATTTTAATTCATTGCTAGAACTTGAATAAGGTAAACAACAGACAAATGTTTGAAAGGAATGTTGAATCTGACCGGAAATTAATAGTGGACAAGGTAAAGGAGTTAAAATTTTAACTATATTAACAGACTCTTGAAACACGGTGAAGAGTTCTGTTAACATAATGTATTGACGATCTTTATGTTTATTCTGTTAAGAGCGAAAGCTCGAGATAAATAGAACGAGTTAATGTGATGGAATTAGTTCAGGACGAACATATCTTTTATTGGCAATATACATGTTTTGTGAGATTTTAATGCTGATAACCATAAATCAAAAGTAATACACAAAGTAGGCTTAGCTTTAACAAAAACACCAAAACGGGTTGATACTTCATTAAAGGAAAACTCCTCGTTTGTACTTTATTTTCTTTTTTCTATACATGAAACTTTGTCACGTCATCAATAAAATAGACTAGCTGTCTGAGGCTGTATCTCAATGCCTCGTTTGAATATATCACCAGAAGACGCCATTTTTAAGCTATAGTGAATATGATAGAACTTTGAACTCCAGACATATTAATAAACATGCGTCAACGTATAAACATAAATCTCAGCTGTAATTAGAAGAAGTAATTATTATTTGTACATATGAGACTTTGACTTTGAAGGCTATCGTTTCCAGCTACACTGATTTTTCCTTCCGGTATACCTTCAAATTACTTTGTTTGGAAATATGAAACGTTTTCATCGCAGTTTTATATCTCACATAACTTTAGGAAGGAAGGAGGCAATCAACGTGTTGCTATTTACCTCTATCTAAAGTTCCTTAACGAAAAATATCCGCTATTTATACCTCGGTTAACTCAGTGTCAGGTTTATAATATCCTGAAAATGAGCCACATTTTACTGATAATATCACTGAGAAAGTTATTTATTTGCTATTTGCCTCTATCTAAAGTTCCTTAACGAAAAATATCCGCTATCTATACCTCGGTTAACTCAGTGTCAGGTTTATAATGTTCTGAAAATGAGCCACATTTTACTGATAATATCACTGAGAAAGTTATTTATTTGCTATTTGCCTCTATCTAAAGTTCCTTAACGAAAAATATCCGCTATTTATACCTCGGTTAACTCAGTGTCAGGTTTATAATATCCTGAAAATGAGCCACATTTTACTGATAATATCACTGAGAAAGTTATTTATTTGCTATTTGCCTCTATCTAAAGTTCCTTAACGAAAAATATCCGCTATCTATACCTCGGTTAACTCAGTGTCAGGTTTATAATGTTCTGAAAATGAGCCACATTTTACTGATAATATCACTGAGAAAGTTATTTATTTGCTATTTGCCTCTATCTAAAGTTCCTTAACGAAAAATATCCGCTATCTATACCTCGGTTAACTCAGTGTCAGGTTTATAATGTTCTGAAAATGAGCCACATTTTACTGATAATATCACTGAGAAAGTTTTTTTTTATTATTTGAAACAGCTCGACTCGCATTATGAATAAAAACTGCATTACTAATTTTAAATTTAAAATATTCATATTTTTATAAAGTTTATCTCTTTTTAAGCACAAAGCTGACCAACGGGCAGTGTATATTTTTCTCACCACAATTATTGAAACTTTATTTTCAGTGTTATAAGTTCTCGGACCTACTGCAGATCCATCAAACGGATTTTTATGAGATACTCCAAACATTTCACCACGTTTTACACCAGTTTCATCTAATTGCTTTTTGTTATTGTTTTTTTTTTTCAAATAAGGTAAAATAAAAACGGATTAATTAATAGAGAAGCTCAAAGTAATATAAAAAAAATAATTCACATGATTTTTCTTAGCAAACTAATTCTTCCTCATAATTTATGTATTTGTTTGTTGGGAGTATTGCGCAAAGCTACACGAGGGCTATCTGTGCTAACTGTTCTTAATTTAATAGGGCAAAGGAATACAGCTAATCTCTGCCAATTCGTGGGCTACCCTTTTACCAACGAACAGTGAGATAGAACGTCACTTATGATGCTCCCTACCGCTGAAAGGACGAGCATGATTGATGGGAAAGGGATTCGAACTCGCAACCCGCAGATTGAGAATGAGAACCCTAACCATCTGGCCATGCCAGTTCTTTCATGAAAGAACCGCGATTTTAAAGAAGTTTTCTTTTCGATAAAGAGAAGTTCTAAAACTTATTGCTACAAGATAAGTGAATAACACAAAAGATAGGTTTTTAGAGAAAGTTTAATTTTATGATTTTCAACGTTTCTAACCAGAAGTCTTCGTTTTTATAAAAAGGTATTTAGTAACATAAAAGTTTTTTTTTGGAAATATAGATATTACATAAAATATTAGCTAAGAACCAAATGGTAACAGTTTGAGCATCATATAAGTTAAATATCAAAGCTAATGCGAAAACTAACATTCCATTTTGTAACCGTGATAAATATATGGTATACTATCATTTTATTTAAAATATGTGGAACCAATCAAATTTAATAATCAGGAATTCTCGTAAAATAACAATTGAAGATAACTTTGAAATATTACTGAGATCACAGACGTATTATTTGGGATAATATGATAAACTATATTTGTGGTCTTTGAGTTTAGAATAAACTTGTTGAAGTCTTTTAAGCCTTGTTACACAAAATGCTGCCAATGAAATATGGCAATCAGTTTTACTTGTGTTACGAGTGTTTAATGTTGTAACGGAAAACAAAACCAAGGGTGAGTATCAAACGAAAAATTCGGAAGAGCTTCCACATTTGATAAGATAACGCTTACATTTAAAGAGGCGAAAACAATACCAACAGCCCCTCCTTGACCAATTTCCTGGGGTAATCAACACATATCGTACATTCATTAGTGTTGTTATCAAACAACGCTTCATCAACAACTGAAAGCTTAATAGGACGTAAAATTAACACAAAAGATATTTTTGTAAATTATCGTTTCCTTTAAACCGTGGCTGATAAGGAAGCTCGAAAACGAAATACGTAGGATAATTACGATTGGAGAAAACGATTACGGATGATTATAAGAAGCATTAACGTAAATACCTGTAGAAAGTAGCAGCACACATGTGAATACATAGATAGAAGGTGGTATGTAAAAAGACGTAAAATTAATTAAGAATGATTAGAAGTTCGCTACAATTTTCATTAAAAGTGGCATTATTAGATGAAACATGTGACACAATGCATCATAAACCTATATAGTGTATTACGTTAAGAATATTACAAGTCTTATAATAAATTTCAAATGTCTGAATTGTTCAATACCTTATATATAAAACAAGGCACAATTTATACATAACATAGCACACAACATGATTTCATATTCACGACGGAAATATTTTACCACACAAATCTCATCGGTAACAAAAATGTAATAAAAGCCAATAGGAATATTTTTTTTTCAAAACAAACAACGTAGTATTTGTCAAAATGAACTGCCTCAGAATGGGTGATTTATAAATCTCAACTTACAAGAAAAGAGAATGTGAACATTGTAGTCGTGTACTTTAGCAGTTAGTCATATAGCCTGCATGGTTCGTTGAAGTTTATTCTTTCTTATAATTACTGAAAGCAAAAGCTCCTTGTGGATAAGCAGATTTATAACACTAAATCTTTGGGCGCGATTCCTCTCTTTGAACACGGATCGGTTAGCCTGTTGTGTAAATTTGCGCTAAAAGAAATAGGCCAATCTTTCGTTAGGTTACTGAGATATTTAGGTGTTATTGTAAGACAAAGCCGCAATTAAATACCTTACATGAAATTTAGCCGGCAGGGGGCGCATTATTTTATTTTCCGACAGATGTCCATTTTATCTTTTTATTATTATTATAATTTGCTACTCTGATATGAAACTAAGACATATAGACTACACAGGATAATTTTCCAGTTTTCTGATACAATTTTATCAGTTAATTAGAAGCATACAGAAAGTTAGTTTGTAGCGTATAGTTCTGAATTCATGAGTCCAACAAGATTATTAAATATTTTGCTCTTTTTCCACTGAACATCGAGTGAAACATTTATCGCTTGACTAATATTGTACAAAACTTTAAAATTATATTTTTTGTTTGTTACATGATTTATATTAAAAGAATCTGATTAAAGTAATCAAAGATACATATAGCAAATATTTTTGTTTTCTAAAAGTTGATTACATAAACACACCATGATCCGCGTTTTTGTGTTTGGTTTATTTGTCTTGAATTTCGCGCAAAACTACTCGAGGGTTATCTGCGCTAGCCGTCCCTAATTTAGCAGTGTTACACTAAAAGAAAGACAGCTAGTCATCACCACCCACTCATAGGCTACTCTTTTATCAGCGAATAGCAGAAATGACCGTAACATTATAACGCTCCCAAGGCTGAGAGGGCGAGCATGTTTGGTGTGACGGGGATTCGAATGGTGTGACGACTGGAATGCCTTAACCACGTGACTATGCCAGTCTGTTTTTCTGGTTAATTGTAATTTACACCAATATTAAATTCTTATTTTTCAATTCATATATAACAGAAATATTCTCTTATCTGGCGATCCAGCGTTAATTCATAGGGTTTACAACGCTAGAAATCGGGTTTTGGATACTCGTGGAGGACGGAATATAAACAGCCTCTTGTGTAGTTTTCTGTTTTACAATGAGCAAAGAAATTTAAAATATTTAAAAATTGGATATAATATTTTATTTTAAAATGTCTTTGATTCTTTATATATATATGTATATATGGTGGCCTGAAAGTAGGTATGCAGTGGATAAGTACTGATGAATTTAAAGTAATTGAATTAAAATTAAACTATAGAATTAATAATTGATAATTTATTTAATGGCATTTTACACATGATATTGAATTATGGGCAAGTTAGTTTAAGTTAATCCCGCAGGTGTTCACACAATCCTTTCGTCTGTCTGTCTGACATTTCTGTAAACTTTCTAACACGTGTCTGTCTCTTCATTGAGTTCTGTAAATGCGTCTGGGTCGTGCCTTTTCATTTCGTCAACATTACGTGATTTTCTACTCTACACTTTGTCCTTGAGTACTCCCCAGAAGATAAACTCCATATACAACTGTCTACCTATATTTGGGCTTCTCTGTATATTTAAGTAGAAAATTCGAAAATAAAATGTCCTTATGTGGGAAACGCGCCTTCGTTAACTCATCAAAGCGTTGTATAGAAGAACCGGTACACTGTGCTGCCATCTAGTAGTAAGTACTAATCACGTAACCCTTTAGGGACGTCACATCTTTTTGTGATGTTAATGAACAACGTTCCATAGCTGTACAATTATCGTTCGCGGAAGTAATACTGAGTGAAAGTATTATGTAATTTGTGTAACTTTCTCAAACGTGCACCACTACTTATTTCACAAACAACTAAACCAGTTATTGTAAGATAATTAAAATCGAACGCCAGAAGCAGTGTTTCTCACTTATAGCTTTTGAAGATTGTTTGTTTGTTTTTTAATTTCGCTCAAAGCTACACGAGAGCTATCTGCGCTAGCCGCCCCTAATTTAACAGTGCAAGACTAGATGGAAAACAGCTAGTCATCACCACACACCGCGAACTCTTGGGCTACTTTTTTACTAATGAATAGTGTGATTGACCGTAACATTATAACGTCTCCAAAGCTGAAAAAGCGAGCATGTATGGTGCGATGGGGATTCAAACCTGTGACCCTCAGATTACGAGTCGAGTGCCTTAACCACCTGGCCATTCCGGGCCGGAGCTTTTAAAGAAACTTCTCTAATTTTGTATTACCGTATTACTGTAGCATTACTGATTTTCAAAGGAAACTGTTAAAACACACAACTTATACATACATCTATACATTTTGCTGGGCTAGGCCATACGTTGGAAACCTTAAAGGCATGTTACTAAGAACATGTAAATGGACACTTAACTTTCTAAATAAATCAAAGCTCGTCGCTTCTCAATATCTTATTTTGTAGTTCGTTCTCTTCACGAGACTTGTTCGTTAGATTACAACACAAGAAGTAGGTAGAAATTATAATACACACATTACATCAAACATGAAATGTCTTTATAAGTGTCACAAGAAATTGAAACTTTTTATAACGTGGAGAAATTATTTGAACTGCTATTTGCCCTTTATTTAAACAGTTTGTTCGTTTGTTTTGGACTTTCGGACAAAGCTACACATGAAATACCTACGTTAGTTGTCCCTTATTTTGAACGAGAAGAAAGGCATGAACTTAACTGGACTCACCGCCTATTCTACTGTAATCAAAATTCCGGATTTGGTCTTCATTATTAGAACGTCTCTACGGCTCTAAATGCAGAGAGCCATTTTTGTTTTGTTTTTCCTGGCAGCGTGAGTCATGGACTCTCATATCCATAGTCTGGCATTCTATTTAAGAGGTCATACAAGGCCCTTACTTTAACGTAATTTCACTATTAAGACAACAATCAGTTTGTTTGTTTGGAATTAATCACGGACCCGGCATGGCCAAGCGTGTTAAGGCTTTCGACTCGCAATCCGAGAGTTGCGTGTTCGAATCCCGGTTGCACCAAACATTCTCGCCCTTTCCGTGGAGGCGTTATAGTGTTACGGTCAATCCCACTGTTGGTTGGTAAAAGAGTATCCCAAGAGTTGGCGGTGGATGGTGATGACAAGTTGCCATCCCTCTAGTCTTACACTGTTAAATTAGGGACGACTAGCGCAGATAGCCCTCGAGTATCTTTGCGCGAAATTAAAAACAAGTCAAACCAATAATCCTCCATGGACGACACATCGACAAACGCACACAGGAAACAACAAATAACAGTCCCATCTGAAGAAAGAAAAACAAAAGGAAACCTAGCTTTGTTCGAAATTCAAAACAAACAAACAATTATTCACAAAGCGATACAAGGGGCTATCTTCTACTCTGTCCAACAAGGGTATCGAAGCTTAGTTTCTAGCAGTGTAAGATTGCAGACATACTCTTGAGCCAGAGGAGGGCTAAAACAAAGACGCACATTGGGTTGTATCGATTGTACCCACCACGAGTATCCAAACTCTGTTTTCAGCAGTATGAACATTCAGACTATAGCTGAGCTACTGATGGGGACCTAAAATATAATTACATTTTAAGATGTTATTGAACGATAACCTTAATTTCGTATTACAATTACGATTTTTTTGTAAACGATGGAGAAACAACTAAAATCACAATTAAAAAGTAAGCGGGAGAATTACATAACGATAATTTAATTGAACTGTTTGTTTCTTTCTCAATTCTTTTGACAAAAAATCATAATGAAGATTTACAAACAACTGCTGAAACACAACTGATGTTTAATGATACAAATCACTCAAGCCAAACAGAGCTCATACAAACAGGATACATGGAATCTAATTTTTTTTTCTATCTATGCATAGTGTCAAGGTATAAGCGATTCAGAAGATTTGTTTTATTCTGCGGGTTTTACTTTTCTTCGAGCGCTTTCAACTGTTTAGCGAAACGTCTAATACAATGTTGAGAAAAACAACCTACACGTTGTGTCATTCAGACCAATCACAAGCGGGCGTTACACTTCAGCTTTTTTTGCTTACGAATGATTTAATTTTGTTACAAACCATCGAATGGCCATGCCTTTAGATATTCTTAGAAATATTTTTGCTTTTGTAGAAAAAATTAAGCAAACAATGTCTGTAAAAATTCTAGAGTTTTCTTCACCTTTTTTGAAACGTCCATTATTAGTTTCAGTTCTGGCTAGTTCTACAATATTTATTCAGTGCATTGAACCCGTTTTAGTTCTGTCAAGCTTTAGGCCTTTTTAATAATTTTGTTGAAATGTCTAAGACAAGTTTTAGTTCTGAATAGTTTTTAAGTTCTTCAGTTAGCTTAAACAGTTAGGACAACGTTCAGTTCTGCTTTTTCTAAAACTTCCTGTCGTTTGCTAAAAATATTGGAATAGATTTCTTTCCAGCAAACTACAGAAATTTTCGTAGTTTTTGAAATTTCGGGGGTTAGTTTGAATTACGGAATTTCGGATCTTTCATCAGTTTCTTGAAATGTCTAGCACTAATTTCAGTTCTTATTAGTTATATATTATAATTTTGTTTATTTGTTATTTAGCATAGTACTACACAAAAGACTATCTTTGTTCTGCTTACTGCAAGTATCGAAACCTAATTTTTAGTTATAAGTCCTTAGACTTGCCGTTTGCTTCTAAAACTCTTTCATTTTGTGCAATCGTCGCTTTTTAGCTCTGACGAGTTTTAAAACATTTTTGAAACATCTGGGACGAGTTTCAGAGAATTTTTCAACCACAGAATTAGAGTTGATAGCTTTAGCAGATGTTCAGATTATGAACACGTTAGGTGTAGTGTCAACAGTAATGTCTGAACCTAGTTTCTGGTCATTCATAAGATTTTTAATATATTTTATCAATTATATTAGAATTTTTCAGAAGATGAACTATAACTTTAACTATTTAGTTTAGCTGTTTCGAGCAGCTTGTAATTCTGAGACGTTAAAATTTCTCAAATTAAGCAGAATTAATTTTGTAACTTACACTCATTCATAAACTTTGATGTCGATAGCCTTATAAGCATTTCTATTATTTCAGCTTTTACGAAAATTATAACCTAATATTTATCTATATCAATTTAAACTTTAATTTTATGTGGTAATAAACAGTTAATTAAGTTATAAAACTCGTACACATTTTTTTATTTTTCCAAAAAATACAATATCGCTTTAATAAAGTAGTGTCATAATTCTCTTTCACGAGATGAAACAGATATTTGGAACAAAGCGTGCACTGAACATACTCATTTAAAATCCATGCTTTCATATTATTAACCTTCCGTGGAATTAATTGAGTGCACTTGTTGTTGGCCGCCTGTTGGATTATTGTCGTGACACGAAATGGGTATTTTATGCTACAACAATCCTGTTATTATTATTATTGTACATGACAGTAGCGAATCGTCGCAACAAAGCATGAACTATAATGGATAAATTGGATATACTATTTTCGAGCTAACTTACGGTACTCAACTTTAAAATTAGTGAAATTCACAAATGTTAGAGGTACATAATACCAAGAGGGCAAATTTTTTTCAAACTGAGTTAAAATCACGATCTTTAACGACACAGTTATAGCAATTGCCATATATAGGCTGTAAGGACAGGTTGTTCGTTATACCAACCTGAGTGAACTTGTGATTACGACAGTCAGGTTATCTTCGCTGTTTAATGGAGTAAAGAATAATAAAACCTGAAACGTAACGACTCTAGCAGTTCTTGAATGTACTTGTTTTTGGGGTTTCAGACACCTATTAAAATATCATTAAGGAATTTGTTACTGGTTTGTGTTTATTTCTCATCATCTCAACAGGTTTCTCCGGTTTCTTATTTAGGATTTCCTTATTTTTATTTCTTTTTGGTGCATTGATGGCCTCAATGTTCCACGTACCGAGGTGTATATACACGATATGATAACCAACAAGAGTATAGTATACTTACTGATAAGATGTTGATAACACTAGTGTGACAAGCCTTGTCCTGTCCCGAAGTCATCGCTGTTCACCTTTGCCCTGTTGTTGTTCTCAAACGATGTCGTAACCGTTAGATCGGGCCTTTTTCTGATACCACTTCGAGAGGTTATATCTACAATGGCTTCAGTTCAAAGACAGTTGGTTCCAGAGTGTCGGTGAAAGTTTGTGAAGCTTTCATTCAATCTGTTTTAGTCTGAATGCCATGTCTCGTTCTTTAGACATGAGTAGAGAGCCTGTGAGTTGAACCTTCAGGAGTTTTTTTTATTATTATTTATAAAACTAAACCAAATATTCACGAAAACCTCAAAGGCTTTGTAAAGTATCTTCAGCGCCAATGCGAAATTATTTTAGCGAAATGTTCTGAGCCGGATAGAGGAGCAGACATCATAATCTAATGAAACAATAAAAGACGAGGTATCTTAAGTTTAAACTATCTTAAACTTATCTTCAAACACGTAAGATTAAAACTAGTAGTAAACGTTGACTAAAATCAATTTTCTGAGTCAGTTTAAGAATTTTAGAAAGGTCCCAGTTGTGGATTTTCTCGCAAGGTATCTGAAACGCTTATGTTTTAAAGTTCTGTTAGTTTGCAGCTACTTACTTGTAACACCATGGTGATAGGAGCTTAGAAGAGGCTACCTGCCTACTAAAATATAACTCTTAACTTCTAGGTTATACCTCGAGACCAAGTAACGTGGGCAACACTACACTCCGCACTATCTCTGCTTCATCTACTTGTAGGCCTGGCAGTTGGGCTCTATCCCCGCCCTATCGCTAATCGCTGTAACGCGCATGCGTGGCAAATTGCCCATTACAAACTTCTGTAAAGTGCAGGGCAATAGAAATCTGACGTACAATCGATCTGTTCCAAAACATTATCTCTCCAATGACTGAGAGACAGAGACAATTTATATGTCAAAAGCACATTTCGTGTTGGAATACACAACACACCCGACTTGTTCGTAAGTAGACATCTGCATTTATAAGCGCGTGGTAAAAAAGGACTTTTCTTCAACTGAGTTTTCAAGAAATCATAAGATACTAAAAAAGCAGTGATGTCTCAGGGAACGCTTTGTGAAATCTTAATTCGAACTACAGATTTGTGAAAAATAATTGAATAAATGAGCGCATTATTCTGAGTTAAGACATCAGATTTGAAAAACAACAATTGTTATTTTAAAGTAAAAAATATCTGGTGAAGAATTTAAAGCTAAATAATTAGTAATTATCGATTTAACAAAAATATTAAAATATACTCAACACTGTGTGTGTGTAGTTCCTTTTTTCTTTTATATTCTGTTCTCTCTCTCTCTGTGCGTGCTCCCAGTGGCTCAGCGACATGTCTGCGGACTTACAACGCTAAAAACCGGATTTCGATACCCGTGGTGGGTAAAGCACAGATAGTTCCTTGTGTAGCTTTGTGCTTAATTCAAAACTATTCTCTGTACACATTATGTATCATTAACTAATGAAGTGCTACCTTGACGTGCAAATTAAACAAACATTTTACAGAACTCAGGATATTAATTTTATTATATTTTTAAATTTTCGTATTTCGAGCTTTACCATGCTTTTCTATTTTGAAAAACGATCTACTTTCCTACTTATCCAAGAAGACTTAAAGTAGATAGCTAGCAAAACAAAATGATCGACATGTAGACAAAGAGACATACCCTCGAATAGGAAGCTTTTTTTTCCACTTTGGAAGACTGCCGATAGTACGCGAATAAGTAATTCAAATATATCTATAGGCGATCGCAAATTAAAAGAATGCTGAAAATATAAATTTAAACTTCTTATATTGACAATGATTTGTTGAAATGAGTTCAAAATGGGTACTTTATGAGGAAGATGGTAAAACTTAAAAGTAATCAGATGCCTTACGATGAGTACCACAAGGGTAGCTGACTGAAAGAGGTGTTAAAACTAACCTCATAAAGCACATTTTGTGTAATAATGAATACGAAGGCAAAAATAATAAGTCAAATATTCACTTATAATGATTGGTTTGTTTTGAATTTCGCTCAAAGCTACACGAGGGCTATCTGCAGTAGCCGTCCCTAATTTAACGGTGTAAGAGTAGAGGAAAGGCAGTTAGTCATCGCCTCTCACCGCCAACTCTTCGGATACTATTTTTACCAGTGAATAGTCGGATTGACTGTCGCATTGACCCACTGTCTGAAATGGCGAGCATATTTGGTGTGAGAGGAATCGAACCAATGACCTTCGGATTACGAGTCGAGTGTCTTAACTAGCTGGCCATGCCGGGGCACGCTTCTAAACCACTAAGAATTGCTTTTAAAACAATAAGTAGACACTGACGTAAAATTACAAAATGTCATATTATCCTTTGCTCAAATCAAAATGTTTGGCATTAATCTTAAACTGCTATATACTTTTGAGCACTTAGTAACGAACAAACCTAAACAGCTAGGGTTAGTTTATATAAGTTGTTGTTGTTTTCAATATCCTTAAACCATTTTACAAAATACTTAAATTACGTTTTTATATGATATAATCGAATGTTTTGAAGATCAAACAAGATACTGAAAGGACATGTACCTTTCTGTGGCTCTCGTAAAATGGAAAAGCGATTAGGACTAAAATCATATTGGAAAAAGAAAAACAAAAATTTTAATTAAAGGATCCAGGCTGATCAAAAATGAAAAGCCTACTTACTGTTATTATAGAAACAGCTTAAAGACCTTCGTTACTACATTATAAAGTAATATCCGCGTTAAGAACAATTTTATCAGTTAGTTATTTTAAAAAACAAAAAACAGAAAATTTGATTTATTAGATGTTCTCTGTACCCTGATGTTATGCACAGTTTAGAAGTTGTAGATTGCTATTTAGTTTCTTACCCAAAGTTGTCACATCTCACCTTCACGTTTGTTATATCTCAAATATATACAAGAACAAATTTCAAAAACTCGCTTCAATTTATAGGACCTTAGTTGTATCCTCTGTTTTGTATTTTAGAGACATCTGATATTTCACGCAAGTATTTCGAGCCAAAATATACTAACTATTTGAAAATACACCAAAAAAACTTTTGTTTTAGTTGTATTAATATAAGGATTATTTATTTCAGATTCCAATGAGCTTCTAGGACTCCTAGAATAATGTTAATCTAAATAAATAAATGTAATAAAAGCCCGAATGTTTTAGATGTATTAATTATTGTTAAAATAGTGGTCAGACCACAAATTAATTATAAACCTACTGGTTCCAGACAGTTTTTATATCCATGGAGCAAACACAAGTACCTTATAAATATAACAAGTTATATTAGTGATTAACTTACTTGATTTCATACAAAGATTAACTTGCACTATAAATCTAGTGATTTCACCAGTGTTTATATTCATATATTAATCAATTTACACATAACAACTTAAATGAATAAGGGACACATTCTTACATATTCCATCATAGATTAAAATATAATTGCCAAAACGTATAAACTAATAAACGGTTTTAGAGGTATGACACGAACGGATATTCGATACAGACATACTATATGAAATTGACTTAAGTTGTTGAGTTAATTAAGACATAAATAGCTGGATATTGCTATACAAACCAATAAGAAAAAAACACCTCATTGTTAGATCTATAATATGACAGAAGGGCATCTGGACGTCACTGTGACTGTCCGGATCTGCCAAGACCGAATATTGTTTACAGGATATCACTATACGTCTAAGAGGCTACACTGACAAGCCCATTTGTCAACCACCGCAAGAGACTTGCTATCTCCGATAAGAATACAGAATCATGTTGAGGAAGGGGCCGACAGACGGGTTAGTTTATAACAGGCCTTCATGCCCCCTTCTGTGTACTTCTCTTCGCGAATTGGTTGCAAAGAGAGGCTACCATTTCGAACTGCTACACCTCCGAATTTGAATCGAAACTGGCGAGTATAAAATAATATGAAAGACTATAATCACTGCATGGTTACTTGTCGTTAACATTTAAATGAAATATGTACGGATGTGCTTGAAGGAAACTGAACTGTATTATTTTAGTGTACTTCAAAATGGAACAAATAAATTACTTTGTTGGAGTAAAAATGATAAGCAAAGCTTACAGTTTGATAAAAAAAATCACTGTATTATACTAGTCGCGAAAAAGGCGTACAAAAATAAAAATAATGTTCGAATATTCTTACAGAATATCATTTAAACCTGCTTATTTTAATGTTACAAACTGCCATTTGAAATGTATATAAAACTATGAAATCACCCTTGTGATATTTAATTTCCTCTGTAATTGTGAGAACTTCCCTGTTTTTACGAACATACAGATTAATTCTTAGAAATACCAAATACTTCCTCAATTCTAGGTTTACGACTGTGAATGAACATCATATAAAGGTAAATTACATGTAGATGATTAGACTAGACAATTTAACGTGACTGATTATTTATTTAAAATAAAACAATAAGTCCAAAAGTACAAGAACCCACTATCCAGTAAGGTTTAATCACAAACAGAACCGGAAGTCTCAGTATCATCAGCTAACTTTGTTCAAGTGGATCTTCTGAATATATATAATGATATAAGTGACAATAAAATGATGGAAAATTTTATCAAATGTAAACTGGAGATTCGCTCTCTGATCTTTGGAAGCATTTTAATAATCGAAATAATAATAAAATCCCCAGTTTATTATAAATTAAACAGAAAAAGGAAATACAAGCTCCTGTCTGCCATTAATTGTTTCTGTTTATTTCGCTACATAGTTTCTAAAGTTTTGCTCCACTGTGTTTTCATGTATTTTACAATAGCGAGGTTAGAAGTCAGTTTCCATAGGCGCAGTATTAAAATTTGCAATACGACAAGGAAACGACCGAATAATAACAGTGTGTGTTTTTATAGCAAAGCCACACCGAGCTATCTGCTAAATCCGCCGATGGAAATCGAACCGCTGATTTTAGCGTTGTAAATCTGTAGACTTCCTGGTGTAACAGATTATTAAATGTCACCAGTAAAGATATAATATAGATTCTTCATAAGCCGTCCGGTGGATCCTCAGTAACTTTACGGATTTGCAACGCTAAAATCCGGAAATTAATTCCCAGTGACGGTCACATAACCAAATATGTAGCTTTAAGTATCCCTGTCACACCAAACATGCTCGCCCTTTCAGCCGTGGGGGCGTTAATATGTGACGGTCAATCCCACTATTCGTTGGTAAAAGAGTAGTCCAAGAGTTGTCGGTGGGTGGTGACGACTAGCTGCCTTTCCTCTAGTCTTACACTGCTAAATTAGGGACGGCAAGCGTAGATAGCCCTCGTGTAGCTTTGTGCGAAATTCAAAAAACAAGCAAACAACAAACAAGCTTTGAGTAATAAAACAATAACAAGAGTCAATGAAAATATTAAAGTAATCGCTTCAATCACTTATTACCAGAACCCTAGCTTTTACTTTTATTATTTTGTTATTTTATCGCTTTTATTTTTAACATTTAACACATTCCGCATGGGTGACATTTTGAAGCTCAGTGTTTAGGACATTTTAAACCGGAAGTACAAGCGAATAAAGATTAATCTTAAGTGATTGAATTTTATCACAAGAGTTTTCGTTCAAACTATTATTATCTGACGGAATATTGCGTATTTCACTGTATTATAAGAACACAGATTATGAACTGTGCGACCACCTGTCACCGTAATAAGTGGACACAGCTCCAAATCCACGTGCACTAATCCTATACGTTTAATAATTTCGACAATATGTGGCATACGGAATAAAAGGCCAGGTGGGAAATACCAAAGCTTAAGTTTTGACTACTGACCGTAAGGAGGGCCTTGTTTTTTGGAATTTCGTACAAAGCTACTCGAGGGCTATCTATGCTAGCCGTCCCTAATTTAGCAGTGTAAGATTAGAGAGAAGGCAGCTAGTCATCACCACCCACCGCCAACTCTTGGGCTACACTTTTACCAACGAATAGTGGGATTGGCCGTCACATTATACACCCCCACGGCTGGGAGGGCGAGCATGTTTAGCGCGACGCGGGCTCGAACCCGCGACCCTCGGATTACGAGTTCACGCCTTAACGCGCTCGGCCATGCCAGGCCTCGTAAGGAGGGCAACCAGTCTATAACCCCTACCGCCTACACAGCTCATCTTACTCGAACAGCGGGATCGATTGTTAGTTTAACAACGCAGCTGTAGTTGAGAGTGCAGAGTTTATTTCAGTAGCACAGTGTGGATTTGAGCGTTAGACCTTACAATCAGCAACCTGGCGTACTTGAAACTTGGCCACGTTCCGTCACAATGAGTATAAGTTTTCATAGAGTTTATACTTAACGGTATAAAACAACAACAACATCACTGAGTATCAGAAATGAACATATATGATGAAAATTTACTCTCACTTTGACATTTTTTTATGTATAAAGAAATAGTTTTTTCCTGTAAAGTGAAACCCACATTAAAATTTCAAAGTAAATACCTGTTATGAAATATGACGACTAGAGTAAATAAAAAGAACATGTGTGAGATATTTAATAATTTATTCAAACTTAATTATCCATTCCTGGTTTCAAAAATGTCTGTTATTATTATCGGTGAGCTGCACGATGTCAGTATAATTTTAATTGAAAATCACACGTTATGTGTAAACACACGTTTGGTGAGCTGCAGGATGTCAGTATAATTTTAATTGAGAATCACACGTTATGTGTAAACACACGTTTGGTGAGCTGCACGATGTCAGTATAATTTTAATTGAGAATCACATGTTATGTGTATACATACGTTTGGTAAAATGCAGAATGCTATACTGTATTTAAAGAAATACAACTTTACGTGGGTAAAGCTTATGTGAAGCAAATTCTCAATATTCTAGGCTAGGCTTTTTGTTAGAGTCTTTAATAACCTTTATTCAAAAGTGTTAATTCGTATTGATACGTAAAAAGTCCAAAATATATCTTCTGAGTTTTTAAACTGTCACGATAGCCCATGGTCAAGACTATTTAATATTGACTGAAAGTCAGCAATTATCTTTCATAGGTTTCATTACTACAGATCCCAGTTTCAATGTGACTAATGGTGATAACTATGTCTCATGAAATGGAGTTAAAGAAGATGCGACTTCTGTAAGAATATGAACATCGACTGATGTACATAACTTTCTAACAGGGTGTTGTCTTCCACCCCTCCTCTTATTTTACAAGATCTTTTCTATTTACAATTTAGAAAAAAAACATTCGCATGTTCTTATGGTGTTTCTAAATCAGAGATGTATTTTTCGATGATCTATGGATGTATGTTTCTCGTACGTGTTTGATTTATTTCCGTGTTCTTCTGGGGATAAAATATAGATTTATCATACATATTTTCATTGATAGAGCTGGAAATAGGATTTTGCTTGGATTGACAGTAGAAACTCTGTTGAAACAATAAGTTTGTATTTTTGATGGGTTCTCTTCACCGGAGTATCGAGTAAGGTATGATGACGTTTACTTTACCCTCTTTTCTTTCAAGCGAGTGCTTTATCGTGTTTTCCAAAAATAAAAAGGTTAACAAAAAGTTTCTCAACTAATCTACCGCTTACTTTCCACGTCTTGCCACAACATCGTTTTAATTCTACACGGATAGTCTTATCACCCCAAGGTATTATTCTCTGAAGAAAAGAAAAAAATACAGAAAGAATGATTCGGTGTTATGCCCAAAGCAGAATGACAGATTTGTGGAGGTGTGACATTTGCTCCGCTCGACAAGCCTGATTACATACTAAAGAGAAGTTTCTATTTTATACGACTTTCAGTTTAGGTTTATAATTTTATTGGTAATCTAGCGCAAAGCTCAAAAGAGCATTTTGAGAAAATTTTCATTTTAAGTTAAAATAAAAAAAACCTTCAAAACATGTATTTCTTAACGTCTTATTGGAAATCATAATTCTAATATCGAGTAAGAAAATTAGAACAAGCAATTGATTTCTGTGGGAAAAAACAGGTCTTGCAGTCAAGTATTTCTAAAGTGTTGCTTCCTAGAAGTACTATTTAAGCCTTTCTATGGAGTTTTTATATATTATTTTCGTTGTAACTAGCTTATAACGTCTTTAACGAAATTTCAACCATTATATATCCCTAAAAATTTGATATATAATTCATATATGGCCTAGCATGACCAGATGGTAAAGGCATTCGATTCGTAATCTGACGGTAGCAGGTTCGAATTCCCATCACACCAAAGATGCTCGCCCTTTCAGCCGTGGGAGCGTTACAATGTTTCGGTCAATTTCCACTATTCGTTGATAAAAGAATAGCCCAAGAGTTGGCAGTGGGTGGTGATGATTAGCTGCCTTCCCTTTAGTCTTAGTCTGCTAAAGTACGGACGGCTAGCACAGGTAACCCTGGTGTAGCTTTGCGCGAAATTCAAAACAAACCAATCACTCAGATATAGATATTTTATACAAAGGAAGATACGGGTATGTTTATCGACTCTAGATAATCCATGAACATTATGTTAAAAGTTAAACTTACACATTTAGAAACGTTTATTAGTAAGCCCATTTCAACAGTGTGTATATTATGTAGTTCATAATTATGTGTATTATTTTTTTTATTTAACAAATAAATTGTAGAAGAATATTGTCAAGTAAGAAACACATTGTAAACTTTGTTTGAGAGATATTAAAATGATACACAATAACTATCTACGATTTGTCCACCACCGAAAATTGAAACCCCAGATTTTAGCATTGTAAAGCTGTAAACTTTCCACTATCCCATCGGAAGACATATGTGGTTGCCATGGTCACAAACCTGTAAGAATATTTCACGAAAATTGTATAAACTTCTAAACAACAAATCTTCAAGAACAAATTAAAGTTTTATTTCATAAGCTGCTCTTATAACAAACTGTAGAAAGTATGTACGTCAGGCCTTTAATTTAAACTGTTTATTTGAACAAATTCACGGACAGAACGAGAATCTTGGCCACAGTAATGATATATTTATAAAGCATATTTAGAAGAATAATACACGTGCTATGCTAGGAATACAACAAGATTGTCAAACCTATTAATTGTATGTGTTTTCTGTTACTAAAAGGCCTGGCAAAACCAGGTAGTTAGGGCGATCGACTCGTAATCCAAGGGTCGTAGGTTCGAATCCTCGTCATACCAAACATGCTCGCCATTTCAGCCGTGGGGGCGATAATGTGACAATCAATCCCACTAGTCGTTGGTGAAAGAGTAGCCCAAGAGTTGGCGGTAGATGGTGATGACTAACAGTTCTCCCTCTAGTCTTACACTGATAAATTAGAGATGGCTAACGCAGATAGCTCATTTGTAGATTTGCGCGAAATTTTACACAAACCAAAATATTGCTAAAATATTATTTGAACGGAACATTTCTCGACAGTTCTCGGAATTTCTCAAACTGTAGTACGAGGCAACGACTTTTGAGCTTTTTACTAAACTAATTGTTTTATGTGTTTTTGGTATATACTTGATTTTACTTAGACACGTATTAAAGTGTTGTTTTTTTTATAGTAATCATTTCTTAAAAATAAAATGTGTAAAATTATCTACTCGTCTTATGGAGATACATCTGTAATTTTTTTACAGCAAGTTCATTAAGTAATCCTCTAAAATATTCTGAAGATTTGTGTACTAAAAAAATTATTTCGATTTTTCGCAGCATAATCTTGAAAATATTTACGCATTTTCTAACAGATTTTGCATAACTGCATACTTTATCAGGTATTACGCAGTCAGCATCACAATAATTCTAAAATAAGAAATACTTTTGTAAAATAGAACCTGTTTTTTACACAAATTAATCTAGTTATCATCATACGAATCAAAATTCCTCTCATCAACATTTATCTACAAACCATATCATAAGACATTCCCAAAAGATTATGAACTTAGTAAAATAGCTGTGCTCTTAGTGGTGAAAAACGAATATTTGATCACAATATACCTCATGATTTTGTGAAAATGAATCATCTTAAGCAGAAAATGTAGTAAATTTTGGTCTTATGATTTCTTATGCATTTATATTACTTCTTATTTCGCTTAATATACTTTATCACACAGCCATCTATTTGCTCTCTACTAAACGGAGAAATTGAAAAAAAAAGTATTATCTGTGTCCATATGACTGTGGTCCTTTGATAAGACGCTTAAGTTAGACCAAGTGGTTCAGCTAAAAACCTTGAGAATAAGAAATCACTTTGCGGATTTGATTGAAGTGAAATATTAAAGATTGTAATCTTTAATACATATAAGTTGAAGTATGTATAGGAAAGAAAATTTAAGTCAACTCGAAAACTTTTTCTTCTGGATAACAACAAGACTTGAAGGTTTAAAGAAAAATAACCACAGACACCTGAAAAAAGAATAAGGGGGAGGTAGGAAGGTATCAATACCTTTTTGTTAATGACTGAATACCAAAATAATATTCATTTGTTTAGGAGAAAGTATTCAATACATTCTATCTAACACAGTTTCAAATATAATAATTCTATAGTTTCATCTGTTTTTCTTTTAATTTCGTCAAGGAAAGACTACTGTAAAAAATATCGTTAGTAAAGCATTATTCTCATAAAGAAATTAACTTACAGACAATAAGACTGATTATAGAGCTTGAAAAAAACACAGAAAAATGCAAAAAAATTGTCTAGTGGTTTCCAATCATTTTCTGAGATGTTATATGATTTATAGCAACAAAATTTATTGCCAGGAAACTACACTTGGCTTTATTTTTGAAGATACAAATAGATTAATGGATAAGTGACTGCAAATAATATATATAAGTCTAAGTAAAAAGCTTATGTTTAATTTATTTTACTTTTTATGATGAAGACCAAATACTAAATACTAAAATCTCATACATTGATGTTTTAGCGCTCCCTACTGGAAGTTAGTAACATGAAAAAGTACATGTTTTCATAAATTACTGGTGTTGCTTTTACATGCCAAATATATTTAACATACACTCGCCAAAAATGTTTTAAATATAATTTCACAAACAGAGGGAAAAGCATAATTGTCAAACAAACTTAATTCAAAGAAAGTGGGAGACGCAGCGGTTCGATGATTTAGAAAACGTTTTGTTTATTGCACAACCTCAGGTATGATAAAATAAGTTTTTGTTGTTCGAATATATGATTAACTAACAAGAATTGGTGTTTTATACTGATAATTTTACTTGTTTTCTCTTTTGGCGAAGAAAATAGAAGTTATTACAGTGTTTATTTAATTAAATATGCTATTTCTGTTTTAGATATTTCAATTAATCTGGAAACAGTTACACCTGTTTTTTTATTTGTGAAAAAATAAATTATTTTAAAGCCGCCCTCCAGTGGCTCAGCGGTATGTCTGCGGACTTACACGCTAAAATCCAGGTTTCGATATCCGTGGTGGGCAGAGCACAGATAGTCCATTGTGTAGCTTTATGCTTAATTCAAAACAACAACAACAATTTTAAAGCCCCCTGGTGTTAAGGGTATAGTTACAGTTTAAAAGACACCTTCGTGTTGCTCTCGTGCGTACATTACTTACTCCTAACAAACCTTTATTTCATTTTACTTTTATGATAAAAAAGTTTTATTCATTTGACTTCTATGAACTTTTCGTTGTATCGACTTGCATTTTTAAAATTTTATTTTGTCTCGTAGAGATGTAAAAGCCGAGTTTACTCTCTCAAATTATATTGCATTTTTCTCCGAAAGAGAGCGTTAACTTATTGACACATGTTAGATATGCAGATATTCAGAACTCTAAACGTACTGAAATTCACTTTTCTGAAGTGTAGTAAAAACTGATAAACCCTACTGCATAAAATCAGATTTATGAATATTCGTATACATTTATGTTTAATATTTTCGTTTAACAAAGCACAATATAAAATTTCCGTAGAATAGTTAATATAAATGTTTACTTGGTATTTACATAGAAGCAAAAATACACCTTTAATTTACATCAGGTGTTTCAAAAAATAACTTAAGAAGCGTCGAATACTAGAATACTTACACTCTATACGAGATTTAATTAAGTAAAATGGTAATCATATAAAGTGGTTGTTGATAGGAGAAGAAGAAACGGTTAATCAGGATGATGTATTAAGCGCCTGTTTCTCTTCTGGATCATTTGTATTCTGTATTAAACTTAAAACTTCCCACAGCCTTTTTTTGCGTCGTATTCTCGATATTTTATAGTAACGTCACGAAAGCTTTAATATAAAAAGGTAAAAAATAATTGAACAAAATGTAGAGAAAAAGATTATTTTATCGCTTAGCCTATCCTTTCATAATATATGTATTCTTGGAAATTTTCTGTCAAACTATTGGTCTACAGTTTACTAATACAATTATCACCGAGTGATAAAATCAAGGACTCGATTCCTCTCGGTAGATGCCCCAGTGGCTCGGCGGCATGTCTGTGGACTTAAAAGGCTACAATCCGGGTTTCGATACCCGCGGTGGACAGAGCACAGATAGCCCATTGTGTAGCTTTGTATTTAATTCAAAAACAACAAAAACACTCGGTAGACAAAGCAGATATCCCGATACCGCTTTGCTACAAGAAAAACACAAACGTGCACATTAGTACAATTAATACAATTAGTCCTTGCTTGCTGCTTCCCCCCTGTAACAGAACGGTATGTCTGTTGATGTACAACGTCATTATTCAGGTTTCGATACTCGTTGTAGACAAATCGGAGATAGTTCACCGTGAAATGTGAAACTTTGTTCTTATCTACAAACAAACGAAACAGTGATTGTTCAAAGGCTACTAAGTGTAAAGAAAGAGGAGTTATATAACTGTTGGACAAGTACGTCGCTTAGTACACAACAAAGTTATAATAACAAACCATAAAAAGAAGTAACTTTCCTCATGTTAAATATACCTCTTAAATAACCCTTATAACTTTCATGTTTATCGATGTAGTGTAATTTCACGTTTAAGTGACAACTCTTACGAATATGTTTGTTGCTGTTTTTGTCGATTTTACCAGCACGTGGTGTTGGATTGTATTTCGAAGTGCAGAGATGTTTGACTTAGTTGATGTTTCAACATAGCATCCCAAATATCGTATACATTTAAACCTCCAGGTTTAAATTCTAAAATCACACTTAGTTATTAAATTAATAAGTTTCATGAATCTTTTCCTTCGCTTTTACCAATCTTGAAGATCTCAAGCCTAGGGGGCTTGGCATGGTCAAGCATGTTAAGACGTGCGACTTCTAATCTGAGGATTGCGGGTTCGCATCCCCGTCACATCAACCATGCTCGCCCTTTCAGCTGTGGGGGCGTTATTATGTGACGGTCAATCCTACTATTCGTTGGTAAAAGAATTGCACAAGGCTACTCGAGGGTTATCTGTGCTAACTGTCCCTACTTTAGTAGTATAAGACTAGAGGAAAGGCAGCTAGTCATCACCACCCACCGCCCACTCTTGGGCTACTCTTTTACCAACGAATAGTGGGATTGATCGTCACATTATAACGCACCCACAGCTGAAAGGGCGAGCATGTTTGATGTGACGGGGATGCGAATCTGCTACCCTTAGATAAGGAGTCAAACGCCTTAACACACTTGGCCATGCCGGGCCTACTCTGATAACGTGGAAATGTTTATTCAAGTATGTGTGGTATTTTCATCCCAGGAATTTACCTCAATGCTAAACGGGACGGAGAGATATAGAATTTGGGTTTCGAGCATTACAATGATGGTTTAAAATATAACATAAAATAGGCCAGTAAAGTGGTCCCAATACATACAAAACGGCCTTCATTTACCTATGGCCAAGTATGTTTAAAGAAAACGTGAATAAAAAATGAACAAAACCCATACAAAATTTTTAATGCCATCGACAGGGAAATGACGGACTGTAGCAAAAGATAATTGAAATAAATCAAACCCTCCAACGCGATTGGACAAATGTACGGTTTAATCCTCTAAACTCTAAGATGGGAATCATTGAGAGAAGTAAAAAGAAACACAAATAAACCTGTAAAACGAGATATCCAGGTCATTCAAAAATGTGACAACTCTCACCCCTCACGTGACTGTTGAGTTGGTAACCTCACAAACTTAATGGTCAGCATGACCTTACCGACTAAACATAGTTTAGTTTGACAGTAACTATAGAGACCAGAAATGTGGGATTATATTTACAAAAGAGCAATAATGCTTTCAGATTTATATCAAAACATAAAAGAAACACCTTTTAGAAACATTCTTATTTAAAGCCCAGAATAATACAAAAATTTTGATACGAACTCGTTACATTTGTAAAGCCGTGATATCTTGAATCTCAGCATACTATGAAAAAACAGAAACTGGTAGACAGTTTCAGAATTCTAATAAATATACGACTAAATCTGCGTGAAAGAATTTAGACTAAAGAAAAATTAAACATAGTTTCTATTATAAAGCTAATTTTCTTAAATTCAAAAGAGTTTCATGTTTTACTAAAAATAAATATATTCATTTTACCTCTGTTTTCTTGTACAAGTAAGAGTTAGCTATACGTCATCACCGAACGGCTGTTACCCCTGCAATAAATTATTCTACAAAAATTACAATTTCACTACAACTAATACCATTCTATAAAACGAATGTTGTCATAAATATTTTCAATTTCCCAACATGCACTAGAGAAAAATGTTTATCTAATACTGTGCGAAACGTGAGCTGCAGGTGATCAGGTGGCCCGGTTTGGCTAAGTGTGTTAAGGCTTTCGACTCGTAATCCCAGGGTTTCGGGTTCGAATCCCGGTCGCACCAAACATGCTCGTTATAGTGTGACGATCAATCCCACTATTCGTTGGTAAAAGAGTAGCCCAAGAGTTGACGGTAGGTGGTGATGAGTACCTGCCTTCCCTCTAGTCTTACATTGCTAAATTTGGGACGGCTAATACAGATATCCTTCGTGTAGCTTTGCGCGAAATTCAAAACAAACAAACCAAGCTACGCAATAGGCTACTCTATTGGCTCCCTGCCTGGCGCGGGACACATATCTTTTAACATCAGATAGACTCCTAAATATTACAATTAGGTATTTTAACAAAAATTGGATGAAAAATGATTTATTATGCGAACTAGACAGGTACCTCATACATGATGAAGAAAATCCTAAATACCTCTCCCCAATTAACATATATTATAAATATAACGAAAAATAAATTAAAGTAAAATATGTATGTATATAAACTTTAAATATTATATTTATAGTTTACATATTTATATATTTTAAAATAATAATAATAATAATAAAATAAAATAAATAACTTGCCACCTGCTAACTTGACCTACTGTGAATAATAGACTATAAATGGACATTGCCCTGAGAAGGACCTAACATACAAACAGTTAGGGAAAATAAGTTCAGGAAGGAGGAAGAGGTCAAAGAGAACCTGACTCTCCAGGGCAAAATACCCAGATACCATTGATTCAATAGGCTACTCTCGTCTCGTGATCAATTCACAATTTTTTATTGTTACAATCCCTTAGGTTAAGTTCTATACTGGGAAACAAATTCCACTGAATGTTGCTGCTTTCAGTTTTGTGTAACATCGGTGGCTACGAAAAATTTTACTGAGCTCGTATTAATTATATATTAATTTAATTGTTATTTAAAATTACTACTTTCAGTCCCACCGCATGTTCTACTCTTGGAGTTTCAACAAACGTCGACCATTAATATTTCAGCATTATGCTTCAAACTCACCAACACATAGAAGTAGGAGGAAGAATTCCACGTTTCGTGGTTAAGAAACAGATTGAATTTCCACATCGCGTGCGGCCTCGTGGATTTATTTATTTATTTTGTAGGTACGTATCTCTGTCACAGAAACTCGTTTACACTCATCACATACAAAGGTAAAAAAGTTCACGCAGATGCTCTTTTCACGTTTCTTTCTGAAGATAGTGATATTTACGTGCATAGAACGGTGGCACAAAATCTTATAAAATTAAAAGTGTCTGTAGAACGTAGAGGAATATCACTTGCAAAGTCTGTTTAAGCTTACGAAAACATTTACCAACAGTGTTAAGTAAAGTAAACGGTACAAATGAATTATTGAGGCCGCCAGTGTAATAACTGCTAAAGAAATAAATCACACAACACCGTATATATAATGAGTGCCGTGTATAAATTGTCTATACACATAAATACGTCATCTTTAAAGTATACAGCGTAATTATATGTGCACAGTTAAGTGGAGAAAAACAAACAAACAGAAGCACTTAAAAGAAATGTATTTATAATTTACTGGAGTACTTTCATCTTTCTTGTATTCATAAACAAGAGAGCACTTGTGTTTTAACTTGTAGTTAGGCTTAACATACGGCATAAACCTTTTGTCTCGTCTGGGAAACGTTTCCGTTAGAATATCTTAATATCATACGCAAACCAAAGTTAAAACTACATGTAATCTTGCTATTTAATGGTGCGTTATTTTAAAACAATAAGAAAAGAATAAATTAATGTAAATACGTATAGATACAAACAAGTGAAAAAATGTATACTTACTTTTCGCGGTGGAAATACGACGATGCAGAAAAAACGTTGAATATTAAAATAAATAGCTTAAGTATTGAAACTGTAATGCAGTATATATGTATTGCTGTCAATAAATAAGTTCTCCAATAATGGTGACGTGTCTTTTCCAAAAGATAAGTACTCGTTTATTTATTTATTTTTACTTTTTGAAATGTAACATGTTCATAAAGACGTATTCAACTCGTGCAGTTTGAAACATCATTTCTAATGAGGTCACCCTAAAGTCGAAACTTCATTGACTACGGTAGCTATGGAGACAGCTGTGTTCAAAAGATACACGTTTATGCAAACACACATAAATACACGTACATATACTTGTGGTTTATTTGATAAGTGCTCATTATCACACATTATAATACAACTCAGTAGAGGTGTCGCTACCTGTCCTATCACGAGCTGTATTTTACACAGACTTGTTTAGTAGCACTACTGAAATGACGTCGTAAAACAGTTTTAATACGTCTATATACAGAACATAACGTACAGTTGGCATTTACAAAGTACTAAAACGTTTGCTAGCGTAGCCTAGTACGAGGCTAGTGCAGGTAAATGCAGATCGAAAATCTTCATTCTATTTCAACACGAACCAAATTTTTAGCAATAAGTGCTTCGTAAAAGTGACAGTCAGTAGCTTTATTCGGCTCAGAAACCTGGACAAATTTCATTCTGCAATTCAGAATTTTGGATAGCTTTATCTAAAAGCTAAATATTGTTTAGTTTTGTTAAAGCGCGACGCTGCGCATATGCTATCTGAATTATGCCCACCATAGGTATTGAACCCCTATTTTAATATTATAAGCCCCCAGCTTACTGATGAGTCACTGTGGACTTCCACTGGCAGAAAAAGATATTTTTAGGAAAACAACATATTTATTTGGATAAAAAGAACACATTCTATTATTTCGGTTAGTGTTCTAAAACATTATTTGGATAAAAATAAAATATTTCTTTCTGTTGGTTAGTAATCTTAAAAAAGTTGTAATTTGGATAACAAGAACACACTATCTTCTCTTGGTTAAGATTCTAAAAAAAATATTGTTATTTCAATAAAAAAGGGCACATTTTCTTTCTTGCTTACTGTTGTTCTACAGTAAAGTATTAATAAGATAGGACAAGAAAGCTAAACATTACGAGATTGGCAGGTGGTAAAAGATCGTTTTAAATTTTTTAACTTTGTAACAATGGATTGTTTATTTGTTTGTTTTGAATTTCGCACAAAGCTACTCGAGGGCTATCTGTGCTAGCCGTCCCAAATTTAGCAGTGTAAGACTAGAGGGAAGGCAGCTAGTCATCACCACCCACCGCCAACTCTTGGACTACTCTCTTACCAATGAATAGTGGGATGGACCGTGACATATAACGCCACCAGGGCTGAAAGGGCGAGCATGTTTGGCGCGACGTGGATGCGAACCCGCGACCCTCAGATTACGAGTCGCTCGCCTTAATACGCTTGGCCACGCCGGGCCTGTAACAATGGAAAGGCATTTGTTTTCCACGTGACCTCTCCACACGTAACTATGTTCCTATAATATTTTTATAGCAGTGGATAAACAAATATCAATGTTCAAAGTAATAAAGATTATTTTAGGAACAATCGTTATCATGAGTTCTAACAAATTATGTAGCTAAAATATAAATCAAATAAAATGAACCGTAAGATAAATAATACTACTCTGTAAATATAAACATTTTTTTCTACCAGAAGGCTTTACTTATTTATTTTTCATATAACTAACTGTGATTTTGAATATACTGTGCTTAATTATTTAACATCACAGGAAATGATGTCATAAAGCAATGCCGAACGGTCTTTAACATTATTTGTTATTGTACATTGACCTTACAGTTGATGAATGGGTATTATTAGATTAAATGCAGGAAAAATGAGCCGTTGAATTTGATTCTCTTAATTATTTTTGTCCTTGCATTGACTGTACTCACGTTATTTACCACAGCCCCAGAAAAGCGCCATCTATCAGATACTTTTGAAAACGAGTATTAGTGAATAAAGAACATCTGGGGTATTTCGAACTCTTAAAAACAGAAGCAAGTTTCCGTAAAGAAAAAATAACGTGCATGATCTGAACGGCCACAGGAATTTACTGAAAAGTGCTCAAAATATCAAGTTTTTAGCAAATATGACAGATTTATTTATGTATTTGTTAATTCCAATACAAAAAGTGACAGTGAAAGTTTTGTTGTACCAAAGCCACATCGGACTGTCTGCTGTATCCACTAAAGGGAATTTAACCCCTAATTTCAGCGCTGTAAGTCCAAAGACTTACCGCTGTCGCACCGGTGGACACATAGTGGCGGCAATTAGACTATATATATATATATATATACACTAAATATTTTTAATAAATTTCGCGCCAAGTTACACGAGGGCTATCTGCACTAGCAGTCGGTAATTTAGCAGTGTAAAACTAGATGGAAGGCAGCTAATCATCACCACCCACCGCTAACTATTGGGCCACTCTTTTACCAACGAATAATCGGATTGGTTTTTCACATTATAACAACTCCACAGGTGAAAGGGCGAACAAGCATGTTTGGTGTGACTACGACTCGAGTGCCTTAACCACCTGGCCATGCCGGGCCATATTAAATTATAACAACTTCATAAAGAGAACGCTTTCGAAAAGTGGACCTTTCTTCTTCATAGGCAAACCTTCGAAAACGCTTTGGTTGTGGCGTTTCTGTGAATTTATGTCAAGACATAAAGAACCTACGTGATTTTGTGTCAATATATTTTTATTTCTGACAAGCTAAGTATACATTACTGTTCCAATGGGCCGGGCATGGCCAAGCGTGTTAAGGCGTGCGACTCGTAATCTAAGGGTCGCGGGTTCGCATCCACGTTGCGCCAAACATGTTCGCCCTTTCAGCCCTAGGGGCGTTATAATGTGACGGTCATTCCAACTATTCGTTGGTAAAAGAGTAGCCAAGGAATTGGCAGTGGATGTGGATGATTAGCTGCCTTTCCTCTAGTCTTACACTACTAAATTAGGGACGGTTAGCATAGATATCCTACGAGTAGCTTTGTGCGAAATTCAAAAACAAACAAACAAAACAAATAAATAATATTCCAATGAATCAAATATTTACTTCTTTTTATTTTACAGTTTTATTTGTAAGAAAGGCCTTTTGTTGGGGAGTTGCGTTATTTCTGAATCCATGATTTCAGTTCTAGAGCAAAATGTCTTATGATGTAGAAATAGAAGTTATATGGTACTCATTTATGGCGCTACAAAACGGGTTTCGAGTCATGTAATGGGCAGAGCACTAATAGCCACTTCTGTAACTCAATGCTTAATTTCAAATAAATAACTACATGACACTCATTCCGATAAAATCGTTATCTTAAAAACGGACTTCCATTATACTGTGAACACAAATTTTGTTCCTGGATAGTATGTGTTATTTCTTAATTGCTTATGTTGTAAAATTACAGAAAATGACCATTATTTCCTTCAAACTTTGCTTTTGTGACCCGGATAATGAAATTTAGAAATTAACCTATTTTCTATGTAAAAACAGCAAACTTGCACATTTTCTTTCACTTAAGGTCTGAATAAAACAACACATGAATCAAGATTTACATGTAATTATACTAAAGCTATACAAAAATGAATAAAAATGTTTAGAAGTGAGTAGTTTTTTCGAGATTTGTGACTATAATTTAAGTTTCTTTCACGTATCAGCCTCCAAATATAGTCTTCCATCATGTTTTTGTTATACGCTCCTTGGTTGCGGGGTTCAAAGAACAGTATATCTTTTTGGAAGCCTTCGCCTTGCTTTTTAGAGTATGTTCCCATGTTCTTCTTTTATTTATCAAGATGGGCGTCAAGAATATGGACTTTCAGGGACATCCTGCAGCCCATTTTGCCTCAGTTCTTCACCAGAGCCTCAACCAGTTCCACATAATTTTCGGCCTTGTGATTGCCCATGAAGCCCAAAACCATTGCGAAAAAGCTGCCCCAAGCTTTTTTTTCCCGTTCCTACTGAGCTTCTTGGGGGATTCCGTGCAGTCCAGGATCTTCTTTATTTGTGGTCTAACGAAGAATCCAGCTTTGACCTTTGCTTCAGACAGCTTGGGGAAGTATCAAAGGTACTTGAAGGCTGTAGACTCATTATCAAGAGCTGTGACAAATTGTTTCGTACGATCCAATTTCATGTGTAATGGTGGGAACAACACCTTCTGGAGGTTCACTTGTGGCTCACACATGACATTGTACTTCAGCACAGAGACCTCGTTCCGTTGTGATCAGTGCTTCCTGTTGTAGTGCGTTGCGGTGTCCCTGTTGTAACAAAAGCAAAGAGACCCATCAGGAATGCCACCATTTTGAAGTCTCCAAAAATCTCTCCGCCATACTCATCATACTTCAATTCAGGTGCTCTTACACAGTACTTTTTCGCTCTTGTCTTGATAAATTGGCCATATACATAGCAGAATGCGTCTGGAGAATGCTTGTAATTTCTTGATGGCATCTTTGATAAAATCAGATAGGTTTATGTGTTCACTTAGGGAACTAGAACTAAACTGCAGTAGTGACTGGTGAGCCCCTATATATATATTACTATGGAAAATTTTATAAAATTCTAAAAGGTTCTTGACAATTCTCGTAATTCTACAACATTCTAGAAAGTTCTTGAAAAAATCCTATAAGTTTGAGACAATTCTCTATCAGATAGTCAGCACTGAATTTACCTGGAATGTTCTGGATAAATTTGAAAATTTCATTCCCCCAAGTCACGAAAACAATGTTTGAAGAGAAAAATAGGTCTTTTCCATTTACTTTAGGCATAAGCAATTGGGAAATAACATTTTCTGCCCAGGAACAAAAAAAAAGGTAAAAATTTTGATACATAGTGTTATTATTAGTTTTCCTGTACATATATATTTTGATAATAGGTGTTTTACTGGTTCATTCCATCGGATTCAGACCAAACCAATGGGGCATAAAGAAAATTCATCAGTTAACTTATATTTCCTTTCCTGCTCACTTAACTTAAATTAATTTAAATTTTTACAACGTTAAAATTTGGGGCTATATCCTAACGATAAATATAGAACAGAAAATCCAGTGTGTGACTTTGAGCTTGACAACAAGCATAGAAGAACTTCTGTTTTAACTATTGTTACAATGACCCTAAGATATGGAATAATTCATCAGACTTCAATACAACTCATTGTTTCGCCCAAGAGTTTTTTGGGTTTTTTACATCTGATCTTCGCGCAAAGCTATACAAAGGGTATTTTCAACTGATAGATCTAGTCAACAGCACCAACCGTCAATTTCTTGATTGTTGTTATGAGATAGAGGGATCTGGTGCCGCTTATATGGTGGACATAAGATCTCAAAGTGCAGAACATGATTTAGCCCGCAATGGACCGCGGACCATTTATCCTGACGCTTGAGTGAAACACAGATTCAATGCGAGCAATATTTCTTTCTCTTCTTTTTTTTTCTATTCTGGTGATAATTTAACTTTGGGACAAATATTTATAAACACAAAGGAGCAATATAAATTTGACTGCCCGAGGACTGAAACCTGAATTTTAACGTTATTAGTCCAGAATTCTGTCACTGAGTCGCTGGAAACCTAGAAGTACGTTTTGATAGTCGTCATTCATGCGGTCCACAAAAAAGCGTGACTCAGCGAATTTGAAATTTAGAAAGGGAAATGCTATAAGTGCAAAGTAAATAGCTATCAAAATTAAACTATATTGGAAAAAAATAATTCTGTATTTCTTATTATGAGTTTTAGTCAGGTGAAAATACCTCAGTGGGTGGAGACAGCCTAGAAAAAAATATAAATGTTAACATAGTAATTGTCGAATGTTTCTCTCCTTAAACGTTTCGCATTCATCGTTGAAGAAGTAGTTATATAAACAAAAAATAAATAAACAACTACATATGTGCGTAAGTGTACGTGAATGAATGAAACGCGTAAATAAAGTATGTTTATATATAAATTGTCAATAAAAATAAACACTTTGGTGTTAACGCAATGTAACTGTGAACGAAGTTCGTTTATTGTTTTGATGAAACGCTATGGCTGTTTGCTCTGTTTATTTATAATTTTTAGAGTTCCCTATTATTATTTCTGAAAACGAGCGGCTACTTTGCACATTTTCAAGGCCTGGAGATGTAACGAAGTTATGTTTTGTTTAGCAGGTCATTTTCTTCAGACCTTCGACATGATTAGTTTCTGTTACAACGTTATCAAATACGCCAATCTTCTTATGAGTCACTTAACCTCCTACACCCCCAAACACACACATACTGGAAATATGTTTAAAATACTAAACACCGTGCATATAATATATTTGTGTGTGTATTTCTTACCTAACATAAAATGCTAAAAATAATGACATTTCAAACATTTTAACGTTAGTAATGGCTCATCGTCTCGAATGATAGTATAAAAATATTCAACTGTGTATCATTTTAACACTAGTAATGGCTCATCATTTTGAGGTAGCATGATAAAAGTTCACAACCAACTTTTAAATTGGTTGCGTTAGCCAAGTACTCGTAATTTGTAAGTTTTAATGTATAACGTAACTATCATATTACTTCCTCAAGCTATAGCATCCATCGTTTTCTATAACTGAAAGTGTATCTTCCCATATTTTATACACAATCGGTCATAATTATATGCATGTAACTAATGTAGTCCGGTGTCTCAAGTTCTTAAATGTTTTACATTACTTTGTCGGTTGACTTGACACTAACTTTAAAAGTTACACTCTAACGGGTAGGTAATTATGGTTTATTCAGACTGAGACTACAACTGTTTGTGTTAAAATGTTCAAATTATGTTTTAAAAGATAAATAACTTTTATGAAACTTTGTTCGAGTATCTCTCAGATTTCAAACTCTATCTTAAAAAAGTATAAAACGTTTGTCAATCTTTATACAAGACTCGGAATTAATTATTAGTTGTTGAAGCTAAGACTGATCGTAGTTATCCGGTTCTAAAACCAAAAAATCTCTTGCTGTTTAGTTTGAACAAGAACTTTTAAAAATGCCAAAACCTGAGAAACTAAAATAATATTTCAATGAATTAGAATTTTCAGTCTAAAAATCACCTCATGAAGACTTGAACTAATCTTACAGATAGCAAATTCATGTGAAACCTGAAATACAATCAGCCAGAAGAACCATGAACCAGATAGACTTTATCCGTTTCATTAACTGCGTAACTGGATCGATTGTCGTTTCTATAACATATCCCTAGAAGAAAGTGCTATGGATATTCAGTGAAATCACTTCTCGAACCTTGAACTCTTCCTTTAATCATTAACCTGACTCACTAATCACGAGGCCACAAAATTAGTTCTTATTCTACTAAAATAAAATTTTCAACAGATAAAGCCTGGATTTAGAGTAATCAAAAGCTTAATCACAAGTAAATAATGAGTTTAGCCTTAATCTAGGGGACGAATTTTGATTACTTACAAATACGAAACCAATAACTGAGATACTGCGTCTAAACCTCTGGTTAACGTTACTTTTATATTAGAAATACAAGCTGGTTGCTAAAGAAGGCATTAAAGCATGATAATCAATTCTTTCTTTCGATTTCAATTTATAATACCCGTTATATCATTACTAAGAGATTAAGCTTACAATCAATTACAACTTTTAAAATACTTATTTATTTGGTAATATCTCCCAGTTTAAATTAAAATAAATAAATACTCATCTCTTTGTTAGTTTATAGTAACATTTTCCTCATTATCTTTGTTAGTTTATAGTAGCATGTTCCTCATTATCTTTGGTTTTTGTTTATATTATTATGTACATTTTATATTCATATCTTCTTCTTGTTGTTTTTTCAGCTGCACGAAGTAATTCTTCCAATATCAGAGAAATCTTGTAATTTTTGTCTTGGTTTAATTGTTTTTAAATACGTGTTAAGTTATAATTTTAAAGCTGAACCGTATTTTATGTACACGTTGGTGAAACTGCTAAATCAGAACTCCTTAGAGTTGAAGAAAAGTTGTCCCTAACTTATAACTTTTGAAAAAAGATGAAAACAAAGCTAGCCCCACAAGGAAGTCAACCAGCTCTTTGAACTCAATATTTGACTGTCACTTTAAAATGTGCGCCCACAGCTGATAGGACAGAACGTGAACGATGACGTCACGTCTCAAACCCTGGGCCCTTCGATCGAAAATCCGATATGCTTGTGATATCATTAGATTACGTTCGATCCAACTGAATTCAAGACCACGTAAGAACACTGGGTTATCTTCCTCTTAGAAATCTTGCTTAAATTGATTCTATACGTGCTAAATTCTTATCTTTACCTGTCATAACAGCTGAAAGATAAACTCAGCAATTGTCCTGTTATAATAAGAATTAGTAGAGGTACTGTAACACGATAGGCATAACCAAGTTTATAATACATTCTAACAGGTTGTTGGTCAGGTTGTTAAGGCACTCGATTCCTAGTCTGAGGGTTTCGTGTTCGAATCCACACCATACCAAATATATTCGCCATTTCAGCTGTGAGGGCGTTATAATGTTACGGTTAATCCCACTGCGTATAGTCTTAGCTTCACTTCAGCGGGTTGTTTATATTTGCATTTAATGTGGATGCAATACTGTGTTGGTATAAAAAGTAGCCCAAGATTTGCCCACGTGTAGCTTTGCGCGAAATTCAAACAAACCACAGATATCCAAGTTATAACATAAAGAAAACTTTCTACTTGATTCAGTTGTTAATCTGAGACTTTAAGAAAGAAAATAGAATCAATGTAAGTGTCGCCATCAGTAACACAGCGTAAGAAACTAGGTTTCGATACTCATAGTTGGCAGAGCACAGATAGCCCATTGTGCAGTTTGTGCTTAATTTCAAACAAATTAACAGTATATCTGTTGTACAATTTAGAAATGTTTCAGTTTGATCTCGTTATGTTCTAGCAGGTGGATAAGACGACCCATTATAAGTAAAAGGAGAGATAACATCTTCCAAACACACTCATAACGACACTTTTACTAAGCATATAATTATCTATTTTATTATAGTCACATTTAGTGTTTCACATAAAATTAAACATTTACTTTATAAAAGTAAATTGATAAGTTTCAAGTTTTAATGGTCGTAAATCTAAGTAAACAGGTAGATGCTTTTATTATAAATAGGTATATTAAATTATCTTCTTTGAATAAAATAAGAGTAGAATTGTTATACAAATTAATATCCGAAAATTGAGAAAATACAAACAATTTGTCTATTAAAAAATCCTATTTGGCACATCACAAAATACTTTAGATAACTTTATGTCGAATTTTGTGACATTTTCTTAAATGCTACAGTTTAGCAGAAAATCGTAAAGAGAGTGAGAGTAAAAGAAATATAACAAGTTGTTCGTGAAATGATGTCTTAGCTTCACTTCAGCGGGTTGTTTATATTTGCATTTAATGTGGATGCAATACTGTTTTTGACTCTATTGCTTGTAATCATGAACTTCTAGAATGAAGAAATGTGCTTTCTGACTTCGTTAAAAACCTCTTCTGTCTGCTACGGTGGCGCTAATAGAAGAGGATGTGTAATACGTGATAATTCCCGCCGTCGCCTCGTCGTCTTGAGAAACGTTACCCGATGACGAAGCCAACATTACGTGTTCACTTCAATGAATAAAAGCTCCAGCTACAATATAGTTGGTGATGCAGTATACTATATAGTGATGAATTATTTTTATTATCTTTTATTACTCCGTACTATAGAAGTTTAAAAACAGACACTCTTAGATACAAAGGCGGATGGACTTAAGGACAAGTAGTGATAAATAGTATCGTAAAGTTAAGAAAACAGTCATATCTATTTACATGAATAACATCATTTTCAAAGACAATTATAAGCCCTTCTCAAACAGATATCGCGAAAAATATATTATGTTTTAACTAATATTGTGCATTATTACACTAAAATATTTGATTTTAACCAACCTTGTGTATTATTACACTAAAATATGTTATCTTTTAACCAACCTTGCGCATTATTACACTAAAACATATTATATTTTAAACGTCCATGTGCATTATTGCATTAAAATATACTATGTTTTAACCAACGATGTGAATTATTACAGAAAAATATATTGTTTTAACCCCTTGTGCATTATTAGACTAAAATATATTATGTTTTAATCAAACTTGTGCATTATTACACTAAAATATATTATGTTTTAAACAATCTTGTGCATTATTACACTAAAATATATTGTGTTTTAACCAACCTTGTGCATTATTACACTAAAATATTTGATTTTAACCAACCTTGTGTATTATTACATTAAAATATTTAGTTTTAACTAATCTTGTGCATTATTACACTAAAATACATTGTGTTTTAACTAATCTTTTGCATTATTACACTAAAATACATTGTGTTTTAACCAACCTTGTGCATTATTACTTTAAAACATATTATGTTTTAACCATCCTTGTGCATTATTACACTAAAATATATTATGTTTTAAACGATTTTGTGCATTATTACACTAAAATATTTGATTTTAATAAACCTTGTACATTATTACACTAAAATATATTATGTTTTAACCAATCTTGGGCATTATTACACTAAAATATATTATGTTTTAACCCATCTGGTGCATGATTACACTAAAAGACGTCGTGTTTTAACCAACCTGGTGGATTATTATACTAAAATATAATATGTTTTAACCAACCTTGTACATTATTACACTAAAATGTTTGATTTTAATAAACCTTGTGCATTATTACCCTGAAATATATTTTGTTTTAACTGTTCTTGTGCATTATTTCACAAAACTATATTATGTTTTACCCAACCTTGTGAATTATTACCCTAAAATGTATCCTGTTTTAACCAGCCTTGTGCATTATTACCCTAAAATTTATCTTGTTTTAACCAACCTTGTGCATTATTACCCTAAAATTTATCTTGTTTTAACCAACCTTGTGCATTATTTCACTAAAATATTTTCTGTTTTAACCAACCTTGTGAATTATTACCCTAAAATTTATCTTGTTTTAACCAACCTTGTGCATTATTTCACTAAAATATTTTCTGTTTTAACCAACCTTGTGAATTATTACCCTAAAATTTATCTTGTTTTAACCAACCTTGTGAATTATTACACTAAAATATATTATGTTTTAACCAACCTTGTGAATTATTACACTAAGATATTTTGTTTTAGTCTTTAAACTAGTAGTTTATCTTAGTACTTCTTTTTCATTACGAACCTATAAAAACAACCAAAAGATCTTTTTGAACCAAACGTACTGTGTTATGGAATAATTAGGTTGTTTCTCGAGAAACTGGCTGAAGACATTAAGCATCCTTGTAAATGTTTTAGGATAAACAAAATCGAAACTTTAGTCTTAGTATGTTTTCTTATGCTATATGTCTGTTCACGGGGGGTCTTTCCTTCCGGTGGCTTAGTGGTGAGCTTGACGACTTTAAACAGTAAAATTCCAAGCTCGATCCTTGCCATAGGCACAAATCAGATGACTCATCGTAAATCTTTGTGCCTTAAACAAACAAACATGTCGTTGTGAGAGATCACAGATCTTCACCAGTCTTTCTTTTCTTTAATTTAGTGACTGAACTCTCAGTATTTCTGTCCCATACAAACCTGACTTTCACTTGTTTGATTTGACTATTATTTTTTTCTTTCACGAATTTAAATAATTTTTCTATCACTATTTCATCTTTCACTCTTTCTACTGTAAATTACTTACTATTATGTATTTATTTTAATGTCGGTCTTTGATTCAGTTAAATATATATTTAGAAATGTATGTAACTAAATTTTTAGAACATTATCGAGCATAAGAATCATTAATATGCGTATGTAAATGCCAGTAATGTTGCCGTAGCTGAACTTTCTAGAAAATTTCGTCCCAAGCTTATTAAAGGTAACGAACGCAACGTGGAGACACAGTATATATTCTTAGTTTCCTACAGTTGGTATACTATAAACCTCGGAAGCTATAACTGTTAATATAACTATTAACACTTATTAATAGAGAAATTACAGATAGTTGACCAGGAACATTTCTAACTTTCGAACATTACAAACCTTTTAACTTCAATGAATTAACTTCGGATGTTAGTGTTTCTACGAAAATATTATACAATTCTAGTGGAAAAAAACAACAGCTCAGCTAGCTATCCGTTAAGTGAGCTGTTCTGATATCAACTCAAAATAAATTCGCTTATTGTAAGCCGTCGATAAAATATTTAATTTCCAGATCAGCTGGAAACACTCAATATTTTGTAAGTTTGTAAAATCTTTGTATATAAATAATTATTTGTAATAAACATAATTACAAATTGTATTATTGTTTGCATGTTAAAATACATTTGTATTACGAAAGAAAACTGTGTATCAACCTTGTTGGCAAGCATAATAAATTTGATACATCTGTACATTTAATTACCTTCTAAGTTTAAATTAGAATTTAGTTCAGCTTCAAGCTATTTGAAACTTTAATACATAGCACTAGTTATTCACCTGATTTTTCTTCTGCAAAGTTATTCAAAGATCTTGCCCGCTGCTGGAGTATAGGGAACATGCTGAGTAAACGTTCTGTCTGTCTGTGTTACTCATCTACTGCAAGAAAGCGCCGATCTAGAATGTTGTTGTTGTCTTATTGCGAAACTACTCATCTGGACTCTTCATATCGCATGAATTGAGCATTTACTTCAGAGTTTTCAGCTGATAAACTTACTGTTGATCCAAAGGAGGAACTTTTATAATGAAATAATCATATTGTAACTCAAAGAAAAGAGTACGTTGCCATATAACGAAAAGACACGAGGACATTTACCAGAAGATTACGGAGATATGAGTATTATTAAAGAGAAAATAGCTACAAACTTTTATGCACACACATAGTTTGCTGAGAAACAATAACAAAAAATACGAGAAATAAGAGCAAAGACTGATGACTAAAAGTTCAAACCGCAAGTATTGGGATGAGAAAGAAGCTATTAACCAAAGTGAAGGCGGAGACGAACGACCTTTATTGTTCTCTCAACTGTTTGTCATGAGAATGGTGGGCTTCCCGTGGGGTTGATGTATACCTGCGGCAGCAGCAATGGCGTGAAATTTTCTATAATTGACTCCTCCTGTGCAAACGTACCTCACAAGGACCGCGCAGATCTAACCGTCTGATAGAGCACTGAAAGTGATCGCATTAGTCATTCCTGAAAGAATTTCACAAGTTGGAAACGCCTTATCGCTGGTGGCCGCACCAGTCACTACAGATCACCACAATGATAGGGGATACGTCTCGGCAAACTCTTGGTGGTCCAGTTATTCCAAGAAGTAACTGTCACCCTAAAACCTATTGAACGGTAAATACGACCAGAACTGTCCACTATATCATTTGGTGGTCTGTTTCTTGTGGGTACGCTGACATACATTGTCTGCTAGTAATTAGAAAGAAAGAAACCTTGAAAACTAAAAGACAAAGGAGAGAAAAGTTTAAAACGTGGCAACTGAGACGCTCCTTCTTCTTGAACGTATTTCACCCATCGCTAAAACTGAACAATGTAACCTAACACAAGTGGTAAAAACAAAACTTTATTGAAAAAAGTTACCATCTTATTAGAGTAAGAAAAAATCTTATAAGAAAACTAAAAATCAGTCTGTTAAAAAGTATAGCTAACTAAATATTCATTGTTTACATATTAATATTATAATGTGTTGTTTCATCATTTGAGCATCATCACAATAAACAATCTTTTCGGACGTAAACCCAATAATAACTCACGAGGTTAAGCCAACTTAAAAGCTTTATGTTAGTCCTCGATTCGTGCGTTACGCTAACTGTCTCTATAATAAAAGTATAATAATGCCAATAATGAAGCTGAAAATAGATATATGAAACATTCTACTTAATACAATTATTTAAATAACTTTGAAGAAATAATAAAAAACACCTGACTTACGGAACACAAAAACTAGGCGTTGGATTCAAGTATAACTTAACAAACTCAAATACCTTCTATTTCTAAATAAACATAATAACTATTGATTATAATGTTTTAAATACACGATAAATAATTTGAAACGTGAATAGATGGTACCTGACTAGATTCGCTTTATCTTTTTATACATATATGTATGTATTATTTATGTATTTTTTTATCATATAGCTGCAGTCTTAATGCTGTAGGGTTCGCATCCCCGTCGCGCCAAACATGCTCGCCCATTCAGCCGTGAGGGCATTATATTGTGACGGTCAATCCCAATATTTGTTGGTAAAAGAGTAGCCCAAGAGTTGACGGTGGGTGGTGATGACTAGCTGCCTTCCCTCTAGTCCTACACTGCTAAATTAGATAGTCCTGAGGTAGCTTTGTGCGAAATTAATAAAAAGACAAAAACAAAACAAAATTTCATGCTGTAGAATCTTTAACCTTTAATACCTGTTTTTGCGATTTTAGAAACAGTGAGAAAAATCTGCCGTATTTATAAACAGATAACTGAAGGTACTAATTATAACAACTGGTTATTAGCCACTAGATTCTCTTCAATAAAATAGAATAAAATCATCTTCTTTGAAGTCGTGATGCTTGCTGTAACTGGAATTGGACGCTGAAGATACTAATCAAACATCTTATTTAATTTTTTATTTTGCTCATTTCTATATAGTTTTACCAAATCAATATGAAATCATTTTAAGTAACTTTGCTTGAATTTCTTGCAGTGAGTGAAGGTATCTAGTCATCATCACTGCTGCGAACTTTTTTACCAACGAATAGTGAGATTGACCGAACTTTATAACGCTATGGCTGAAATGGCAAGCAAGTTTGGCGTGACGGGATTTCGAACCCACGACCCTCCGCTAACAAGTCAAGTGCTTTAGGTTATTAACTTAATCAATTATTAGTCTTTAAAACTTTACCTTTCATTGTGATATTTGTACACGTAGGTTAGTTTAATTAACTCTCATTCTGGAGTTTGCACACGAAGGTTAAACTAGTTACGTTTCACTGTATCGTTTGTACAGGTAGGTTAGATTAGTTAACATTCATTCTGATGTTTGTATACGTAACTTAGGTTAGATTAATTAGCTTTCATTGTGGTGTTTTTACATGTAAATTATGCTTAGTAGCTTTCACTGTGCTTGTACTAACACTGCAATAAGAGTTAGTTAATTTAATTACTTGTATGAACACCACGAAAAGTTACTTACACATCAGTAAGGAACTTTAAGTATTAATCCTGACAAAAAAAAATTCAAGAATTTGGTATTCGAAAAAAACACCGATTTTGTTGAGATATAACAAATATCCGTGAACTTCTTATCTCTCAAAAAATCTTATAGTGAAAGAACAACTAGTTTCGGTTCATGAGTTGCAATTGAATTTTGTTCAGTATGTTTGTTTGTATTTCGCGCAAAGCCACACGAGGACTATCTACGGTAGCCATTCTAAGTTAGAAGTGTAAGGCTAGAGAGAAGGCATCTAGTCATCGCCACCCACCATCAACTCTTGGGCTACTCTTTTACAATAGTGGGATTGACCGCCACATTATAACGCTCTCACGGCTAAAATAGCGAGTGTGTTGGGTGTGACGGGAATTTGAATCCACAACAGTCGGATTACGAGCCGAGTGTCTCAACCACTTGCCAATACTTGGTACAGGATGTTTGTAAAAATACCATTTTCGTACAGAGTTTGGAACCATGTACAAATGTGTAAGTAGCACTAATCCAGAAAATAGTTAGTTGTTGTTGTTGTTTTTGAATTAAGCACAAAGCTACACAATGGGCTATCTGTGCTCTGCCCACCACGGGTATCGAAACCCGGATTTTAGCGTGTAAGTCCGCAGACATACCGCTGAGCCACTGGGGGGCAAATAGTTAGTTTTTTGTTTCAGTTTTATTCAGCCAAAAGCAAATATTATTATTACAGACTAAATAAACAAGTCATTAATTTTTTAAAAGGGTTTCGAATAACTTGTAAATAATACATTGCGCAAATCCACCCACATAGGAACATCAAACTACATGTAGTTCGATAAAGCAGAACATTTTCACAATAGTGAATATATACATTATTCAACTGTCTATATACAATCCGATAAATTGAGTTTCGGGCGTGAATAGCACATTTCAGGGGTTCTTACGACTGCGGAAGTTTTGTATCGTCAATGGAATGTTATACGTGAGAGATCTAATGGCTTTCTGACCAACAGAGGGAGTGTTGTAACTGTTCCCTCTCCGCACCGTCCTCCATTAATTACCTAACATTTGTCCTCGAGCTATCAAACGAATTCACTGGTAGTCCCAAGTATTATATAGACATTCCAAAATTAGAAACAGACATAATGTCATAGCAGCCAAACAGAAAAACAAAGAAAAGCTGCATAGTTTCGGTGATTTACAAAAAATAATGTAAAGTGCATATGAAAAATGTAAAACACCAATTCTGCGTTATTTTAATCTGTGAGGTAGTTTTTATGATACAAAAGTAATCTGGTTAAATAACGCTTTCGAGAAATTCTACTATGCATTATAATGCTACAATTATAGAACTATTGATTATATAAGTAAGTAAAGAAGCACTGGTTATGATGTAATCATCGAAAGCTGGTTGGTTTGTTTGTTTTTGAATTTCTCGCAAAGCTACGCGAGAACTATCTACGCTAGCCATCCCTAATTTAGCAGAATAAGACTAGAGCAGCTAGTCATCACCACCCACTGCCAACTCTTGGGCTCCTCTTTTAACAACGAATAGTGGGATTGACCGCACATTATAATGCCCACATAGCTGAAAGGGCGAGCATGTTTGGCGCGACGGGATTGCGAACCTGCGACCCTCAGATTACGAGTCACATGCCTTAACACACTTGGCCATGCCAGGCCACAAAAGCTGGTAAGGCATTAGAAACCAGTAGGAATAACATTAAGATAAATAATTTAAAACCAGTAGAACTAAAATTGAGATGAATATTCATATCAAATCCAGATATATGTTGTTTTTATTTTCGTATTCCTCTGAATCTGGTGGTGGTAGAGTTTTCTTACAGCAAAGCCACATCAGACGATTTGCTGAGTCCACCGAGGGGAATCAAACCCCTGATTTTAGCGTTGTAAATCCGTAGACTTACCGCTGTACTAGCGGAGGACCCTCTTAATCAGTCCATTTTTTATTTCAAATCAAAGGTGCATAACATACCATTCCGGATACATCTTTTGTGTCTCATAGGTTCCTACTCGAGAGAACTTATGTCAATGCCAAAATTCGACAGTTTAATAATAAACTAGAAAGAAGGCAGCTAGTCAACACCATCCACCATTAACTCTTAGGTTACTGAATTTATTAACAGCGAAAAGTGTGATTTACAATTAGATTATAACGCCACAAGCTAAAATGGCGAGAATGTTCGGTGTTGGATTTAAACCAGTGACCCATACAGTACAACTCGAGTGTACTAGGTTAGATAGTTACACATAACATAATGAACCAAGCTGTAAGTTCCTCTCCGTTCTAAACATCATAAATAAGAAACTGGATTAGCTGAATCCTCGACATAAATATAGCTCTATTTTAAAACGTTTCGTTAAAAAAACAAGGATCATCACTGCTAAGTTTATTGTGAATTCGAACTAGTATATGATCATACATAAGTGGAGCTAGTGAAAATATATGAATTAATATCACTCAATGAATTGGAAATGGGACGAAAAGGGTGTGTTAATTAAAACTGTGGACAAATGACAAATTTAACATACTCTAAGTAATGCAACGAGGAAACAAGGGTTATTACCTGAAGTTCAATGTGTGTTTTTCTTAGAGCAAAGCCACACTGGGTTATCTGCTGTGTACATGAAGGGAAATTTTGCCCATTATTTTAGCATTGTAAATCTTTGCCTCACCTAATGGTGGGATTTAACTGTCATTTTTATTACATACCCCTTGTTTAACATTACAGAAAGCGTTTTTGCAATAACGGGAGGCAAGCACACGAGCCCTCAGATTTTCAAGCCGGGCAATTCAACAATTAGGCCTCACTCACCCATGTTTGAAAATTTTGACTTGTAACGTTGTGTAGTAACGTTTCGTAGCAGCAACTTGTAGTTAAAAGAGATAATAAATTTAAGAGACAAAAGGAAGAGAGTTCAATGTAATGAGTAGCTGATATAAGACCTGCTTAGAGATTTCTCTTGACACAAAATATTTAAGACCATACAACAGCGTTAGTGCTATTTAGAGTAAATTTCGCGATTCTTGGAAAAGTACAACATTCACAGTAGGATAAAAAGTGATTTAAAATACATTAAGGACGGGTAACTGATAAAGTGTTCATGGAGTACTATAAGAGATTAATGTAAGTTAAATAACCCCTAGTTATATATATATTTTTTTAATTTCGCGCAAAGCTACTCGAGGGCTATCTGCGTTAGCCATCTCTGATTTAGCAGTGTAAGACCAGAAGGAAGACAGCTAGTCATCATCACCCACCGCCTACTCTTGTGCTACTCTTTTATCAACGAATAGTGGTATTGACCGTTGCGTTATAACGTCCCCACGACTGAAAAGGCGAACATATTTGGTGTGACGGGGATTTGACCTTGCGAGTCGAGCTCCTTAACCACCTGGCTATACCAGGACTTCTGAATTTCTATTAACAATGAGACTAACCTTATCATCTCCGAGTGAAAAATAAATGTTGAATATGGTTTTAAAAAAAGCTTCAAAAGGTTGTTTTTTGCCAGGTGGGTTAAGGAGTTCGATTCGTAATCTGAGGATCACGGGTTCGAATCCCTGTCACAACAAACATGCTTGCCCGTTCAGTCGTGGGGACGTTATAACGCAACGGTCAATACCACTATTCATTTGTAGGAGAGTAGCTCAAGAGTTGGCGATGGGTGGTGATGACTAGCTGTCTTCACTCTAGCCTTACACTACTAAATTAGTGACAGCTAGCGCAGATAGCCCTCGTGTAGCTTTGCGCGAAATTCAAAAACAAACAAATAAATGTGTATGTGACACACGATTAAAGTGTGATAAAATATCTTATTTTTTAATTATAAAGAAATTACGATTTATAAATGTAGAATATTATAAATCAGAAATCACACTGCAATAATTTACGTATGGTGGTTTATCCACAGTTTGGGCTTAATATCTGTAATTAAAAAATGAGGGTTAAAATATTTATCAGCAGCATACTTTTCTCGTTTTCTTCTCAATATAACCAGCTTACTAAACTAAACTGTCACGATACATTTCATCTTAATTGCACTGTCGATTTCTTAAGAACTTTAAACCAGAAACATGATTCAGAAAAAGTTTCAGCTCAGTAGCTAGCTGTACTGACTATATGAGTAATATCACAACTTGTCATTTTGAAGGACAATTAAAGGGACATAATTACATCTTGGTGATTATTAAACCGAGCTTAAAACTTTGACTAAGCGCGCATAGTTTGGAAAACAGAAATTCAAATATTTATTCATTGTATTTTGTGTGTCTGTTTTTCTGTTGGCCCGGCATGGCCAAGCGTGTCAAGGCGTGAGACTCGTAATCTGAGGGTTGCGCCAAACATGCTCGTCCTTTCAGCCGTGGGGGCGTTATAATGTGACTGTCAATCTCACTATTCGTTGGTGAAAGAATAGCCCAAGAGTTGGCGGTGGATGGTGATGTCAAGTTGCCTCCCCTTTAGTCTTACACTGCTAAATTAGGGACGGCTAGCACAGATTGTCCTCGAGCAGCTTTGTGTGAAATTCAAAAAACGAAAAAACTGTTTTCTGTAAAATCTTTACTTATAACGTAGATACCATAGCAACGCTGTCATACAATTAAGAATTTACCATACCAACACTGTCATACTATTTTTAGTTTGACATATCAACACTGTCACACTATTAAAATTTTACTGTATGAACGCTGTCATACTATTGAAACTTTACTACATCAACGCTGTCGTACTTTTAAAACTACTATATAAACCCTATAATACCATTGAAACTTTACCACACCAACACTGTCGTACTATTAAAAGTTTAAACTATCGCAAATCTTACGCCTAAGCTCCTCAGTTGCTTATATCTAAAAAATGCCAGTTTGTTGTGACAAGGAGTAAAACATAGTAACTTAATGCCTAAATATTGCTCCCCAGTGGCTCAGCGGTATGTCTGCGGACTTACACACTAAAATCCGGGTTTCGATACCCGTGGTGGACAAAGCACAGATAGCCCATTGTGTAGCTTTGTGCTTAATTCAAAACAACAATAACAATCTAAATATTAAAATTTAATGACATTTGTCGGACTTTGCAAGTCCTTATAATTTACAAAGACGTCAAAAAAAGAAAGTTATTTTGTTCAATGATAATTTGATTATACGATATTAAATTTTTAAGTTTAGTTTTTATATAAATAAAGCGATTCCAAATGTGTGTGCTTCCTTATCGCAAAGCTACATAGGACTATCTGTTGTGTCGAGGTGGAATCGAACCGCTGATTTGAGCGTTATATGTGTGACAACTTACCGCTTTACCCCATGGAAACAATCAGAAGTAATATGAAGAAACTTAGTTCTACGTGAAGAGTAACGAATACTTTTTAACTTTGAGTTATGTTATAATTTTATATACTGTAAGCTGGTGTAAGCATTAATTTGATTTATGGTTCCTCGTGTATCTATTACTTGAATGGCGACAATGCATAATGACGTGTTTCAATTAGTTGAAAATCAACATCGTACTAGGGATTTTCTGAAAGAACCAGAAACGCATGAGCAAAAAAAGACTGAAATAATGACTTGTCTCATGTGAATCTCAACCAGAAGGAGTCATTCGAACCTACACAGTATGGCTTCTTTTCCAAAGTTTTCTTCTTTTCATAAAATAGTGTTATATTCAAAATAAAGAAAATTTAGTCAGAGGAATAGCTGTATGAAGATTCATTTTATGCATAAAGACGTGGTTTCTTTTACTTCTCGTTTCAGTCATCTGGATCATGTTCAAAAGTTTTATACTACAGCAGAAGTTTCCTTCCTCAGTGCAATCAAACCATAACAAAGGTATATAATTGGCTCTTATTAAGACCTCCCATCACGTGATGATATGTTTGGCCGACTTAGACAAAATGTAACATTATTAAACAGCTCTTATAAAGATTTCTCTGACAGAAAATACCTCTTGAAAATCATGCTTTCATTTATGATATTAATCTATCCTTTTCATGGGAGGGGGTGAGATAAATAAATAAAACTTTCTAGCTGATATAAATGAAATGAGTCTTAACATAGTAATATTTATCTTAGGAAACATTTTAAATGTTTTAACATTTCCAAAGACAAATAAATAAAATCTAGTTATAAAAACGAGAAAAAAAGATAAATTGAGAAGGCGTGCTTAGTGGTCATTATACTAGCTAAAATTCGTAAGTACAACACAAAGATTATTATCATAGTATATTCAGAACTGTATATTTGTTCTGAGTTCCAGTTTAAATACCATATCAGGTGTGACGAAGTGATAGACGTGTCGGGCTGCGAAACGGAAGTTCTAAGATTCGAGCTTAGGTATTTTCTTTAAATCGCCCCGCTCTAACTTATAGAAGTATCTATTGGGTTTTAAGTAGCCATGCAGGTGGTGGATGATGATTATTGGTTGCCCTCACTCTGGTTGATATTTGTAAATCGGAAATCACTATGTTTGAACCTTAGAGTCTCTGAACTAGCCGTTAAGCTAGATTTACACTTAGTGGCCTTTGATGAAAAAATTTTATCAACAGTTTAATCTAACCCAATTCTCAGATTTGTTTTCAAAGCAACTGTTTACCTTAGACAAACAAAGGAAGATATAATTTCGAAATAATACTTTTGTGAGAAAGCCTTTCTATTTCAGCGCCTAAACAGCAATTATAGATTTCAATTTACATTTAAAATTGAATAAGGTTTATTAAAGTAACAGAAGAGAACTGATGACCGTTTTACGATATCTTAGGCTGCTTATAGATAGCAAACAGTTTACGTACCAGAACAGTAAGTACCTTGTCGCACAACGTAGGCAGAATTCTGCGACTTCTCAAAAATGTTGTATTATGCTCTTCATCTTTTAAAGCAGATGTCAATAACGGAAGGGAAGAATGCTTATTTTATGAAAATACTCCCGTATCATAAATCTGATTACAGTATTACTTCTATACCTATCTAAGAGAAACATTATTTGATTGACTAAATCCAATTTTCAGTCCTTCTTTCAGCTTACCACAAAACATTGTTTTGATAAAGTGAATTCCACAAGGTTTAATGATAATTCAGTTTTGTTCCTACTCTATTCGCAACAACCTCTAATCCATTAATTACGAACCACAATACTTTGTTCCCTTTGACAAGATAAGTGCTTGAAGCGAAAATCCATTCTAATAAACGATACTAGGTGGCAAATGTCTTGTAATTTCTTGCGTATATATATGAATGTAAATAGATAAGCTGTTGGGATTGCTAAAGTTTACTTCATAATATATTGTTATATTACATGCTTATAGTGTTGTCTTTACATAATTCTTTAATTATTAAATGAGATTGTCGGTGTTGCACATTTTCTGCTTTCGTAAATATATATAGTTATATTTACTTTTGTGCTCTTATATTATATATTTGGCCTTTGTAATTCTGATGAATATAAAACCAGCTTCGAATAGATGTTTTTACTTTTATATTTTAATAATTTGATACGGCCCGGCATGGCCAAGCGTGTTAAGGCTCGTAATCTGAGGGTCGCGGGTTCGCAACCCCGTCGCGCCAAACGTGCTCGCCCTTTCAGCCGTGGCGACGTTATAATGTGACGGTCAATCCCTCTATTCGTTGGTAAAAGAATAGCTTAAGAGTTATCAGTGGGTGGTGATGACTAGTTGCCTTCCCTCTAGTCTTACATTGCTAAATTAGGGACGGCTAGCACAGATAGCCTTTGAGTAGCTTTGTGCGAAATTATAAAAAAAAGAAAAAAATAATAATTTGATAGATTAATAAGGCAAAACAAACGGCATTTTAGATAATAAAAAAGAGACAGAAACAATTTAATTTTCTGAAGAACAAAAGGTGTAAAACTTGAGGTAACTGTTACAGTAAAAACAACCTGGGTATTCTCAAACAGACTTACATTTAACCTTCGGAATTACATAAGGTAATCATGCGGTTTCTTCATTTCTGGTCAAGTGTTCCATTTGCTACAGCGTAATTGTTAACGAATGTTTATATTTTATCAACTAATTAAAACTGCATGTGAGAAATATTTACATAAACTATGCTCAGGGAAGAAACATTATTCACCTGAAGATATACGCGTGTATGAAAATGTTAAAATAAGAGTTGAGTCACATATCTCAAGGTATAGGGATAATTCCTCGTGAAGAGTGCACTGACAAATGAAAATGCTATTGGCAAACTTATTTAGAGCCTCCCTGTGGCACAGTGGTATGTCTGCAAACTCAAACCGCTAAAAATTTGGTTTCGATACCTATGGTGGGCAGAGGACGGATAGCCCATTGTGTAGCTTTATGCTTTATTCAAAAACAACAACAACTGCTCTAGCAATTGAATGAAATCAATTCTATTGTCTACCATTCTTTGTTATAAGTCTCTCTACTCTTTCACTCGGTTAGCGATAAGTTTATGGATTGAAACACTAAAAACCCATTATGTCATTCTCTGAGGCAATATAATACAGATTGCTCATTGTGCAGCTTTGCACGAAGCAAACAACAACAACAACTACAACTACAACGTATCATGGAAGTTAACACACATCTAGTTTGTAAAGATATGAATAAAACGGGTATATTTCTTACGAATTGTTAATTACTGTATGATTTTACAAACAATCATCTAAGAAAGAAGCTTTCGAAATTTACGTTTCCTATATTTAAAACTTATTTCACCAGATATCATTGTTTACCAATAAAAGGATATTAATATATAGTCTTAACTTATCTTTTTCTCTGTCTTGGATTGATTTTTTTCTTTTAAACATTCGTATAAATGGAAACTACGTTTAAATGAGAAAAAAATTAATGTTGTCTATATAATGTAATTAAAAATGAAAGCAACATTCTTTTAACTTTTTTTTAACAAAAGACAAATTCTCTGTTCCATTTAGAAATCTTAAAAGAGTAAATTATGAAACTATTTGCTGAAAAACTTTAATGATGGAGTAGTAAGTTTTCAAGGTTTATTTGTTTTGAATTGTGCGCAAAACTACTCGAGACCTACCAACTCTAATTTCTCTCATTTAGCAGTGATGTAGTAGAGGAATGGCAACTAGTCAACACCACCCTCCGCTAACTCTTGGGCTACTCTTTTGCCAACGAATTGTGGGAATGACCGTCACATTATAACGCCCCCATGGCTGAAAGGACGAGCATGTTTGGTGCGACTGGGACTCGAACCCTCGATCCTCGGATTACGAGTCGAACGCCTTAACACACGTGACCATGCTGGGCCTGTTTTTGAAGCAATGCTCTTGTCTGTTTTTTCTTAGGAGTTAAAAACACTGAACCACCAAGAAAGGATAGAAAAATTTTGAAAGTATTTCATAAAAAAACAAAGCAAATTAAATTCAATTCCAAAAATAGATTTATTATTAAAATTAATTAAATTTTGTTGCTTTAAATTTAAAAGAAGATTTAAACAAGCATATTTGATAACTTTATTTTGGATATTCTGGCAACAATACTCAAAAGCTATTTGCGCTAGCGGTCCCTAATTCTGAACCGATATCGAGGAAAGACACCAAGTCTGGTTTTTGTTTGCTTTTGTTGTTGTTTTTCTTAATTTTGCACAAAGCTACACGAAGGTCTTCTGCGATAGCCGTCCCTAATTTAACAGTATAAGACCAGAGGAAAGACAGCTAGTCATCACCAGCCAGAGCTAACACTTGGGTTACTCTTTTACCGAAGAAAAGTGGGATTTACACTAACCTTACAACGCCCCCGCATCTGAATGGACGCCCATGTTTGGTGTGAAGGGGATTTAAACCCACGACATTTGGATAAATTACGAGCCGAGCATCCTAATCACCTGGCCATGCTGGGCCAACTAGTCAACGACACTCGAATGCAGCTTTAGAGCTATACTAATCTTAAAGTGGAATATGATAAAGTCCTCAAAGTAGCTTCCTCTCAATGGTAAACCAGAAGGCTTATAACTCTAAAAATCATGTTTATATACGCTAGATAAACAGAACACAGCTAGCCCATTGTGCAGCTTCATGCTCAGCTTTAAATAATCCCACACTGCTCAACGTGATTTTATGGCAACGAGTTGCGAACCATAGACTCTCGATTCGCATTTCGGCAAGCTAACCAACAAGTCACTCCTGTTTTCAAACGATTAGTGTTTGTTTTGATTTTTGGCAAATACTCTTGCACACTAGTGAGTAATTCACTTAATATGATCTGTGCAATATATAACAATATTATATTTTACCTTTCATTGTTCAGTTGTACAATTTTCAGAAGGATAAGAAGTAAAATGAATCTGAGCTTCATTAGTGCATATACTAGCTCCATGGTAATACGTGTAAGTGCATCTGATAAATAGTGAAACAGAATAACGACACGAATGACCAGAAGGTTTTGTTTTTTTTTAATTTCGCGCAAAGCTACACGAGAGCTATCTACGCTAGCGGTCCTTAATTTAGCAGTGTAAGACTAGAGGGAAGGCAGCTAGTCATCACCACCCACCGCCAACTCTTGGACTACTCTTTTACCAACGAGTAGTGAGATTGACCGTCGCATTATAAAGCCAACGGCTGAAAGGGCAAACATGTTAAGGGTGCGACAGGGATTCGAATCCGCGACCCTAGGATTACAAGTTCAAACGCTCTAACCTACCTGACCATGCCAGGTAGGTGACCTGTGACTCGAAGGTTCAACGTTTGTGTGATACAATATAAAGATAATATGACAGTTTGTCGATGTAAGGTTAAGACAGATGAGTGTTATTTTGAATTCAAGAATTTTTCATTTTTCTTTGTCGCGGAGATTGACTAAAAATTTATTTCTAGTCTCTTCTTCTAATCATTGACACGTTATAATTCAATTTTGAAAACCTCTTTTGAGTCACACAATGATTTGTGTAAAAGGGAGAAGATAGAAAATGAGAGTTGTAGAGTGAAAGCCACAGAATCCATTCATTTACCTCTCATCAAATGCTCAAGTTTGCTTTCAGAAATAATTCTGATCAGGAATCTTTTCAAGTAGAGCAGATTTACGAATTCTTAAGGATCCCCACTGAGCTTCGGACGAGAGCAAACCACAGAGTTTAATGGACCAAGGTACCATTTATCAACAGCTGCTATGTCATGCGGCGAAGTAAATTTGTCTGTCGGAAGAGAGGATAAGCAGTAGGCTAAGCTATCGATTCCCTCTCTAAAGTTGTGCTGAACCGAAGGAATTTGTTTTTGTTTGGCTATTTTCCAGATTTCGTGCCTACTTGGAGATTGGGACGGAATAACTGTTTTAAATACACATGCTAATTGCAATTCCTGAAGAAACCGGAACGGGAATTAGTTATCTCAGCTAAAAATTGGAAAACAGATATTCATATCCGCGATTCTGAGAAGGAAAAAAAAACACATTTGTATTACTTATGGGAAAACTCCATTCTTTGTTTATTTAGCATTGAGTCCAGTTTTCCCTTCAGTGATAAATTTAATGTAGACAAATGACCGTGAAAAGAAATGACTAAAATTTCAGCAGAGAATGTTCTTACTGAGTTGCATTTAAACCTCCAATACACGTTTAAAGATAAAGTGACCAATCATTCACGGTTGGCATTAGATCATTTGAAGGAAAACGACACAAAACCAAAAGTCAAAACAATGTATATATCAATTCATCTGAATTAGTCTTGCGTCTTTGTGAAAGTAAAACAAAACAAAGACCTTTTTTAACATGAAACATCGCGATTTAATGTATTCAAGAAATACAGTTCTCATGATACTTAGAAGCAAGCATTTTTATCGCATTATATCGTACGACAATTTTAAACTTACGTAAATCATGAACAGAATGCATTTTAATAAGTTTTTTAAATGAAATTCCACGAAACTTCAATTATTTAGAGATTATTATAAAAAGTATTGTGATTAAATAAAATTAAAACAAAGCAGACATCTCTATAGAAATAGTAATTTGTGTTCATATGAATGATTGAGTAACGTAACATCTGGACAAGAAACCCAACCAATCACTGTTACAAATAATAATATTTAGAATAGTGAAGTTTACTGTTTTTTTCAATAAATAAATACGTTCATATATAATCAAACCACAAAGAATTTTATCCTGTAGCTACAAATAACATAACAAAATACTAAAATATTATACTCTTTTGTGTTATTTCCTCTCCTTTATTGAATTCTTTGACCTCGGTTTCGTGGGTTCAAAGGTCACTTTTCAGAATAGGATTTTACAGTGGTCTTTGTTATTTAATTGGCAATACTATTTTCATGCTGTGAAGCTGTATTGTTTGTTTTATTGTTAACATTCAATTTTTACGTCATTCTTAAAAGTTTACATCTTTTTAGCTGTGGGTTGGGTGTGGCTTATTGATTAGCAAGCCCAGACTTTAAATACGAGTTCATACTTAGCTTCCGTTATCACAAGAACTTGCTTTTTATTATGTTATCGTGGGTAAGCTGTTAGATAAGAATATAACAGCCCAAGAGTTGACGGCGACTGCTGTTGACTAGCTGACTTCCCTCTAGCGTATTAGTCCAACAAATGACAAGAAAATAAAACCTTCTATATTTAAACCCTCAGATATGCATTTGCAACTTTGGTGCACGTAAAAGGGCATAATAGAAATAAATGGATAAAAAGAGAACAAACATGCTGCACACTGGTATCTCTAGATAAATATTTGAAGCATAAGATTATTACAAATACATCTCTTTCTCTTTTGAGGATAAGCCGCCCTCTTTCCTACAAATAATTTTTGAAGTACTTTTTAACCATATATTTGCGTTAATTACTGACTTATGTTTCACAGAATTTTTTTTAGCTATCCCATTTGGATCCTGCACAGTTTGAATAATATTATGTCACACACATAACGTCATGTGTGATCTGGTTCTGTGTACTCCTTCCTTGACAGATTCTTATGTACCAGAAAAAGTGCTGAAATTTAAAAAAATAATTTACTCCTATATTAGCAATTAAATTCAAATGTAATGAGAATGTATTTAAAAAAGAGGATATATTTTATGAAGAAACTCTTAGAAATCGTGCGTGATCGATCGACATCTTGTTTTTATATATATATTTATGTCAGGTCATGGCTGACAGAACTGTACAACAGTTCCAACAATACGTCAGAACCTAGGAGCATTATACAAAAGTTACAGTATTTTCCAACAGTTATTTCAGGTACTAACATTATTAATCAACACTTAGACTTCTATGTGAAATCGCAACTTATTGTAGAATATTTTTATTAATATGTCAGGTCCTGACAGGACTATATAACAGTTATACTAATATGTCATGTCCTGATAGTGCTACACAAAAGTTGTTTGTAATATAGTTAATCATGTAGCACAACACAAAAGCTATACCAGTATTTCAGGTCCTGTCAGGACTATACAACAATTATACGAATATGTCAGGTCCTGGGTATACTATGCAACAGTTATATCAGTGATACTAACAAGTCAGTTGTATCAATATATCAGAGCCTGGCAGTATTATACAACAGTTATTTGTGAATGTCATGCCTGTCAGTAGCTGAACTGGCAACATGTGTGAACAATACAAGGTTAACAAATTAACTCTCTATAGCATTAAAAAAATCATATATAAAATAGTTATACCCACCCGTAACACTAGTGTAAAACATAACTGACATTACCTTGAGATCATGACTTAGGATTCCGTAAAAATGTGAAACTCGACAGTATCTTATAAGCTGTCAATTCTGTACTTTTTATTTAAAACTTGAAATAAATTTGCCAAACCTAATAATATCATAAACACAATTAGTGAACGTGTGATACTCAATAGTATCTTAAATATTAAATAGTCATGTAGTTCGTGAATTCGTTTTAAAACATTAAACGAACTTTGATAATTAACTTACATAAGACAGCATTCTTGAAAGATAATGATTAACTAGAACCTGCGACAATTAACAGCAGTTCTGTGCTTTATTAATAAAAAAGTTAAAACGAATTTCATGTACATTTTACAAGTGATTTATGTTTACACGTATTTTAGGTTAGGTAAGGTAAAAATTTGAATATTATATGAGGTATACGTGCTTCGAAACATGTCAAATGGGATATGTTTTTTATACAACAGGAAACATTTTGCAAGTTTCTGTTTTCAGCTTAGAGCATTTTCAATATTACAGTAATTAAAATAGCTTACAGCATTAGAGAGACGATAAAGTTAAAATCTGGAATGTATCGCCCCCCAGTGGCTCAGCGGTATGTCTGCGGACTTACACGCTAAAATCCGGGTTTCGATACCCGTGGTGGGCAGAGCACAGATAGCTCATTGTGTAGCTTTGTGCTTAATTCAAAACAAACAAAACTGGAATGTATCATAAAGTCGAAAATCATCTGGCGATAGATAAACAAAACATAAAAAAAACCTATTACAAACTTCCATAAGTTATACAAATGCTGCAAAACCATCGTGAATCAATGTCACCATATATAACCTATTAATAGTTAAGTATATTAATTAATTCGTTTTATCCTGGTTAATACACTAAGTAAATCATAATGCTGTTATATACGCATATATAGTAAACGATTAAAGACATCAGCTTTTTTCCCCGTATTGTTCTTCCGAAATGGAGCGGTGTAGAAATTTCGATTTGAGAAAATATTTTAGTTTCTTTGATTTAGTAAATGTAAATGTCTTGAACTGTGTTATACTACTGCAAAAGTAATTCATGTTTTGATTGTTGTTATTAAGGAATCGATAACACTAAGCCTTCTTATAGGGAGTTAGGTCTTTTCCAACGTAAGTACTTGGAATGATAAGAACGAAATCTTCTTAGAATTCTGATAAGTACTGTAATGATTTAAACGCTCGACTTATTCAGGGCTATGTGGGTGTAAGCGTGTAATAGTACCCATTTGACGCTTAAGGATACATGAGTAGAGTTACCCTTCCCAATAAAAGTGATAGAAGACCGTTAACTTTACCATGAGTGCTTTTAATAGCTTTTCTCGGACGTTCAGAGTAAAATTTCGTGCTTGTAAGAAAGTTTTTTTTCACAATAAAACTACTAGAGACGTAAACTATATTCGTCGAAAGAGAGATTTCTGTTTCTTAAAATACTGTTAGTATTAACATCCGAGGAGTAGAATAGATTTTAACCTTTGTCGGACGTGTTCCAGTAAAATGTATCCTTCAACATTTTATTGAGTTTCCTTTTATATGAAAGTCTGTTTGGACAGCTCATATATATACACGCATATATACAGAACAAAGTACACATTTCTTGATGAGAAAATGTTTGTTTTTTCTTTCAAAAATTGCAAAGTAAATTACTAACATTTTAATGGTTTTAAAAAGTTGCTATTTTCAAATGCATTCAGTATTACATTGTAGTAAGCAACTTTGAAGTGAAATTAACTGATATAACACTTATCAAAATCTGTTGCGGAAAATATAAATATGTTTTTAGTAGCATATTTGAGTGATAAAGTGCAACTGTATTTTAATGATGTTATGTCCAGTAAAATAAAATTACCACTAAGCATAACCGTATTTTTACGGTACTATGTGCAGTGATGTAAAAATGTAACTGTATCGAGAGTCACCGTACATTTATCTTTCTTTAACTTATTACTTTTGTCAGTGAAAAATGAATGAAGACACTTTGAAATAAACAATCAAGTCAGAGGTTCATAAAGTATGGGCACAGCCTTCCCTAACTTAGAGCTTTTGACTTAAAATCGAGGAACCATCCGACAGCTCCCACCATCCATACTGTCACTCAACACCACATAAAGGGATTAGGTGTCTAGGTTTTAGTACCATCTACGGCTGAAAACATGGAGCACGTCTGATGTCATAAGTCGAACATTGGACCTTCCGATCTGCATAAGTAGCTCTTTAACCACTGGGTCATACCAGATCCTTTGCCAAAGAAGTATATCCAACTAGTTTACATAGCTGAATAGTTTGTTTGTTTCTTGAATTTCGCGCAAAGTTACTCGAGAGCTATCTGTGCTAGCCGTCCCTAATTTAGCAGTGTAAGACTAGAGAAAAAGCAGCTAGTCATCATCACCCACCGCCAACTCTTGGGCTACTTTTTTACCAAAGAATAGTGGGATTTACCGTAACATTATAATGCCCCCACGGCTGAAAGAGCGAGAATGTTTGGTGCGACAGGGATTCGAACCCACGACCCTCAACCCACCTGGCCATGTAGGGCTAGCTCGATAGCCTGGAAAGTTCAGATATTGTGGGGAAATTCTTAAGTATTAGAAAGAAATTATAAACTACAAGAAAACGTATAAAAACGGCTGAGTATGAAGATATAGATAATTTGTGTGTGGATGTGGCGGGCTCATACCTATATACTCGACTGTTAATTTTTAATGAAAAATAGAGATTAATTAAGAAACTTGTCACAAACCAAAAAAAATGTAGACATATTGAAATTCGTGTGTGGAATAAAAAGTAAAAATATTGGAGTAGGTTTACAAACAAAATAATCAGTGCAAATTAGAAAGGACTATATGTTTTTACAAGTTTTTCTTTTTACCCAAACACGTTTTGCATCAGAAATATAATATTCATAATAGGTAACGAAATAGTACAAAATTGTTTAAGATATAATCATAAAAGTTTTAAATCGTTATTACCCATACATATATACAATACTATTTTCTTTGAGCATTTCATATGCATAATTAATGTCTAAAGATGTCATTCTGTTTCTTATAGGTACCACATTTAAAGCATTTAAAAATATTTGCTATAAAGTAACTATTAAATATTACATAGTTATGAGAATAGTACGAATTTAACATTAAAAAAATGTTTGTGTTATACTGTTAAACACCAGGTTAAAAAACAACAACGATAACAATAAATATTGGGTGGATCTTTATGGTTGCTGTTGTGTTTGAATTAAGCACAATGTTACACAAAGGGTTATATATGTACTCTGCACATCACGGGTATCCAAACTCGGTTTATAGCGCTGTATGTTCGCAGACATACCGCTGTGTTACAGGGCGGAGAGATCTTTAGAGAAAAAACATTTATTATAACACTTCTTCCTGTTGTACTCCTTTCGTCAAGTCATCCTGAAGAACACATGCCTATTATTTTTGCTCTCAACTCCCGATTCCATGGAAAAAAAGTTAGGTGTAATTTTTTTCTTGGTACAGTCGTATCGGATGTTCGTAAGAAGAGTATTTTGATATGATGAACCGTATTTTTTCTAACAAATTGATCGGAAATGGGAAAATAGAACAAGAGCGGTTAGAATTGCCCCCCCCCCCTCCGTTGGTACACTACAGATTTACACTGCTAAAATCAGGGGTTCGATTCTCCTCGATGAACTCAGCAGAGAGTCCGATGTGACTTGGCTATAAAAAACACACACGTGCAGTTAAATTTTTTTTTCTAATTTGCATTTTCTTTTTACATTGTTAATTTAAACATCATTGTGATACTCTGAATCAGAAGTAATTATTAATGTGACGACAGATATTTAAAGTTATGTGTTACACGTGTATATCGCAAAAATTTGGTAAATTACCTTGTTTAATGGTACAAGAATAATATATATGTTTATGTATGTGTGTGTGTATCTCAGAACGGCTGGTATGGGTATTAGAGAAGATCAAAACGTTGTTCTCTTCTTAACAGTAAAAGTGTTAATACCCATACCAGCCGTTCTGAGATACATTCTTAATTTAAGTGTTTTTTTTCGTCACCAAGACAATGTGTGTGTTGTTTGGTTCGTTTTGAATTTCGCGCAAAGCTACTTGAGGGCTAATTTCGTTATCCGTCCGTAATTTAGCAATGTAAGACTAGAGGAAAGGCAAGCTAATCATCACCACCCACCGCCAACTCTTGGACTACTTTTTTACCAACGAATAGTGGAATTCACAATATAATGCCTCCACGGCTGAAATGGCGAGCATGTTTACTGGGACGGAGATTCAAACCCGCGACTCTCAGATTAGGAGTCGAGTGCCTTGACCACCTGGCCGTGCCAGGTCTTATATATATTTAGATGGATAAAATATAAATGACAATCTGTTAATTATTTAAAATAATGTACAAAGTAGATATTGGTTATAAATTTGCCTAATGTTATGGTTATTAAAATAAAATTTAGGTTTAAGCTTTTACTTTTAAAAACGTGATTCAGCTTGTTTTACATCTTAAAACGGACAAAACACTTAGTATTTTTAAGTTTTTCTTTCTTTTTAACTATTTTAGACGTCTGTACATAGTGTTCGTTTTTGTTTCTGAGCAGAACATAAGGTCGGTAAAAAGGAAGGAATACTCTTTACTGATCTTTTAGGCCCGGCATGGCCAAGCGTGTTAAGGCGTTGGACTCGTAATCCGATGGTCACGGGTTCGAATCCCGGTCGCACCAAACATGCTCGCCCTTTCAGCTGTGGGGGCGTTATAATGTGACGGTCAATCCCACTATTCGTTGGTAAAAGAGTAGCCCAAACGTTAGTGGTGGATAGTGATGACTGGCTCCTTTCCCTCTAATCTTATACTGTTAAATCAGAGACGGTTAGCGCAGATAGTCCTCGAGTAGCATTGCGCGAAATTCAAAAGTTATTTTTGTTATTTTGAATTAAGTACAAAGCTACACAATGGGCTATCTGTGCTCTGCCCACCACGGGTATTGAAACCCGGATTTTAGCGTGTAAGTCCGCAGACATACCGCTGAGCCATTGGGGGGGGCTCGAAATTCAACACAAACAAACATACTGATCTTTGTGTTATAAAAAATTGCAACAACGTTTTGTTGTTAATAAAAGATACTTTAATGTGCATTACAAAATTCAAAGTTAAATACACTTAAGTAATGTTTCTGCAATTCACAGTAATGATTTCGCTCCTAAAATTTACTATCACATTAAAATAATTATGAAACCGATTTCATTCGCAACCAATCAAAAAAAACATTATATTTTGTATTTATTTTTTTAAACAAATCGTCATTGAATGTAAAATATAACAACAATACATTGTAATACATTTCTCTTATATAAAAAAGTATAACAATTTATGTGAGGTTTTTTGTTAGTACTGTATGCATATATATATAGCTGAAGCAAATTCGAGTAATGCAGTCCCTAACCTATTTAAATATAAATCATCAAATTCCAAATTTTTTTCTTTTCCCAAATAGCCAGTAACCTGATTGTCTTTACATGTTAATCTAACGCTAGCACTTAGCCACAGTGACCTACTTATATCAGGTCATCCCTTTAAGATTTAGAAAAAGAGAAAATATTTCATGCGCTTTTAATGTTATTTAATCAATAATGAACGTTCCATTATTATCAATTACTTCCTGCCAACAATTCAAAAGCTTCTGAATGTCACTTCTATAAAATTCTTGAGGTTTGGAGGAAAAGAATGTAGAGAGGGTAGTTTTGATATCTTCATGTGTTCCAAGCTCTTTCCCCTCAAGATAGTTCTGCAAACTTCGGAATAGATGATAATCAGATGGGGCAGAGTCTGGAGAATAAGGAGGATGTGTAAGTTTTTCCCAGTCTAGCTCTTTAATCTTTACAGAGGTGATCCTTGCTGTATGGGGCTGTGCATTATCCTGGTGTTACACAATACCTTTACGATTAATCAAAGCAGGCCTCTTTTCTTTCTGTGGAACATTAAAGAGCTCTAACTGTTAACAATACAAGTTTGATGTAATCGTTATATTGAGCGGCAGCAACTCAAAGTGGATCACACCAACAATATCCCACCAAACGCTTAACAAGATTTTCCTGGGGTGAAGGTACATTTTGAACTGTGCTTTAACCAGTTTACCTACACTGAACCATTGTTTGCAGCACCTAACATTTTTATAAAATACCCTTTTTCATCTCCAGTCAATAACCTGTCCAAAAAAGGTGAGTTACGTTCACGAGCGTACAGAGAAGTGCAAATGTCCACTCTTGCTCTAAAGTTGGCTTCTGTGAAATCAAGTGGGACCCATTTTCCAAGTTTTGACATCTTTCCAAGCTGTTGCAGGTGACAGTAAACTGTTGAATGGGTTAAATTAAGCTTTTGTGCTAGCTCTTCAACTGTTACAGCACAATCTTCATCAAGTGCAGCCAGTAACAAGTCACCATTACTTTTATATGCAAAAACGGCTGTTCTGGGCCCAGAAAACACTTCAAATAGAAGAGCGAACAACGTTTCGACCTTCTTCGGTCATCGTCAGGTTCACACTTCTATTTGAAGTGTTTTCTGGGCCCAGAACAGCCGTTTTTGCATATAAAAGTTCTCAACAAGTGGGTTTCTCGACATCACTGATTGTTAAGTCACCATTACATTCAACAAGACAACTTGAACGTAGCGCATCACTTAATCTGTTGTCACCTGATCTGAACTTTTGAAACCACCTTTGACATTTTCTTTCATTGAGAGACTCCGTACCATAAACACCTTGAATGTTTCATGTAGTTTGTGCTGCATTATTGCCTTTTCTAAACTCATAAATAATTATATGCCTAATGTGTTCCTCACACACATCCATCGTCATAAGGGTTCATGTGATTAATGATCTGAAAACGTGGAGTTTGGTTAGTTTCTTTTATTTGTCTGAACATTTTTATACTCGCCCTACTACATATTTTGGTCATTAAAGCCTTCTTATCAATTAGCTCCTCTGACTTACCCTTCCTTATATCATTAGCCTGTGTACACACTTCCAAGATTGCATCATTGCTACAGCCTGGACTACATCACTCGCTCTATCAGTCATACCCTCTGCCTACAGCTAACATAATTTAATTCCTTTTTCCCAACTTACTCTACAGATTATCTTTTTCAATTGTCACACTAAAGGATTACCTGTAGCAATGACCTTTTAATGCTTGTAATTCTCATCCTTATCTGTCCATTTCTTAACTACAGAAGCTAATGTCTGAAATCTGTGACATAGCAGGATCTGTTCATTACATTTAAACCCGTTATTTCTACCCATATTATTATTAGTACTGTTTCTGAGTTCGTGAAATTCATTATTAACAGACACTTAAATGTTAGTTTAAATCCAGCTTCTATTTCTCACACTTTACCCTTTGCTTCAACATCTAAACACGGTTTACAAATTTACTTCTTTATTAATAGCTTTTTTTAAAAGTGTGTGCCGGTAACAGGTTCACAAATACGGCATATGTTCACGATACTTATACTGTCAAACCCTAATTTGACACTTTAATATTAATACTATTATTTACGAATCTCCTTAGACAAATTTATCATCTTAATAATTAACAACAATTACTAAAAACAAGAAACCAATTTAAATAAGATATTTCGCACACTTCAACAACTTAGCTTTCAAATTAATAAGTTATAGTACTTCTTACGCATAGTTTATATTTTTTGTTCACTTGAGCACAAAGCTACACAATGGACTGTTTTCGTTCTGCCCACCACGGGTGTCGAAACAAGGAGTCTACCGTTATAAGTTCGAAGCTGTGCCACTAGGGGCACTTTTACTTTAAATAAACCGTATCAATTTTTCATCATTGATACTAGTGAATCCATCACCTTTCATAATATGGTATTAGAGTAATAAGTGTTTTTCTAAATTTTACCCAAAGCTACTCGAAAGAAACCTACTCCAGCTGTTACCAGTTGTAAGGTGATAGACTTCATGTAAAACATTAAACTCATCTATCGCCAACTAAAATTTATCCAAATTAATACAAAATTGAGCATCACTTTGTAATACCCATAAGGCTGTGCACGTTCGTAAATACGGTTAGATCCTGCAAACCCCAGGTTGCGAGTTGGGTGCCATAACCACTAGGTCAGCGCCTCAGAATAATAACACTGAGTAGCAACTCCTGTAAATAAATATAACAGTACCATCTGCTACATGCCCCTGTAACTACTCCGCACGGTGCGAATAGATCTTCGACAACAAAGATATGGAAATTAATTCTTGTGGGGGTTCATAAAAATTTTCAGTTTTGCGGTTTTTATGGCCATTTTTTAGTTTTTTTACTACTAACTCATATTCTTTGAATGTATCTTTATCAAATTTGATATGGAAGTTTATTAGATCCGTAAGAAGATAATACAACTTTCAATTTTGCTTTTTGCCCTAATTTTGCGCCTTTTGATGGATTTTCACCAAATTTAGTAGGAAGGTTTGTTGGATCCATGTGGAGATACATGCACATTTGCAATTTAACATTTTGTGTTTTTATGAGCGCTTATTGTAATTTTACAATTACATGTAAGAGAAATAACTTACTATGTCCTAATTGTTATATTTTTTATACTAGCTAAAGTACCCGTTCCTGAGACTGAAGTTATGTAAATTCTTGATTAATAAAATGTTATATTTTATTTGGATCAAACATTTTACAATAGATCATTTTTCACTGAGGTAGAAATAGATACATATACATCGCATGATCAGAAACCTCTCTGTCAATCAGTTTATAATGGCTTATATGCTGAACTCTTAATTGAATTGTAAGTTAAATATAGCCACGAAATAGAATGAGTAAAAAAGGAAAATCATGCTAATAATTACACAATTATTTACACAACATGTTTACTAATTTAAAAATATTAACATATAATTAAGTAAAAATTATGTGACGAAAAGAAACAATGCAAAATCACACCGCAGTTAACTCTGTATAAAACAGTTAAAGCCACCAATCTCTGTTATTTACTTGTGAAACATATCTTATTATATTAATTTAATTACCAGTCTTGGTAAATGCGTCAATGACTTTAGCACTAAGAAATTCTAAGTCCTCCTGTGGGTCTTGTTGGCTTGTTTGTTTTAGTTTGGTTTGGTTTGAATTTCGCACGAAGCTACACGAGAACTATCTGCGCTAACTGTCCCTAATTTAGCAGCGTAAGGCTAGAGGGAAGGCAACTAGTCATCACCACCCACCGCCAACTCTTGGGCTACTCTTTTACCAACGAATAGTGGGATTTACCGTCACATTATAACGTCATCACGGCTGAAAGGGCGAGAATATTTGATGTGACGGGGATCGTGATCCGCCAACCTCGAATTACAAGTTTGTTTAGAATTGAACATGAAGCTAAACAAGGAGCTGGCTGTCCTCTGTTCACCATGGGTATCGAAGCCCAGTTTTTAGCGCTCTGAGTCCGCAGGCATGACGCTGTGCCATTGGGAGGTCCCCGTTGGGACGATGATAATTTTACGTACTTACAATACAAAAATTCGGAGGTTTAATTTCTTTCGGTAAACAAAGCACATAGTTTACTGTGGCTTTCTTCTAAAACAAACAAATAGTTCTTTTTAAATCAAAAGGATCGAAAGAAACAGATGTTTAACGTATTATGTAAATTAAGTTTGCTGTTTATAAACAGACATAATTCTGGAAAAACTGTTTCAATTTTCTACTCAGAGAGCATAGAATTAGATGTGTAGTATTGTAATAATAATAAAAATACAGTAATCCATCAATTTCTGTATATATATTATACGCTTAAACCCATACGAATTTTGCCTAAAAAAAAGAGTTGTTGTTTAACAAAACCGTAAAATGATTCATTATCCACTGATCATGAAACAATTTAATCTCCCACTTGATTCTGAAACGATTTTGTAAAGTTATTTCCGAAAGACTCAACAGCAAAATTTAACAACCATCAGTAGCATAAGATTACACCACGTCTGTTGAACAGCGTAGTGAAGTATTTCGAGCAGTAGACGACTTTGTAAGATCCGAAATAAATACTCTGAATTTTTCTAAAGGAACAGCCAATTGATCATTACAATGAACTGTAAATGCCAAGAATGAAATATGAACCACTGCATCGAAGAAGTTTAAATTTTTCCAGACAGAAAGTGATCTGAAAAGATAAAATATGTTCGACGCTGAAATATTACAATCGTAAATGCTATTGGTTCATGTTCTGTCAATGTTTCGGTCAAACAATTGTCATACTTGAAGCTTCTAGGACGAACGTTCTCTGAAACTAATGATAGCAACTCTTCTTACAGCATTCGCAGTATTTGTTGGGCCATTATCGTTGGTTTCTGACAGCATCAGCCGCACAACTGTGAAAAGTACTTCAGAGAAAATCAATCATATAAGATCTGTGATCGGTCCATACGCCTATTTGGATGGATTCAGATAGAGAAAACCTGAAGTTTTATACATCTTGGTTTAAAAAAATAAATGCTGATCCAACTATTGGCTGAAAGCACTTATCTTATGACGTCAAATTCAGAAAAGAGTTGTGATCAAATATAAAAAAATCTGGGAATAGCAGTCAATAAAAACACGTGTTATTGTTATTATTATATGATAAAGGTGTAATAAAGCAAAAACAGTCATATAACAAGAAATTATTTTATTTCTTTACGTTCAGTTAGACAAAGGAACTTAAGTTGAATGTAATCTGGAGATTTAATCTATATATATACTCCAGAAGAACCAAACTAAAACCATCCAAACTCGTACATTAATGATCTATCATTAAGTCCAGATAAATGACAAAAATTAGAATAAAATGAACATTTTTCTACATATCCTGTATGGTGTCTTCATTTGATAAATTAAACCACGATGAAACGTTGTTTTCGTAATTGATAAATTTTAACTGTGTGGTTAATACATTAGTTTTGATCATTAGCGATTACTCAAATCATGTTGTTTTTGTTGCCTATGACAAACTTATATGAACATCAATAGCAGACGAACTTAAAATAAGTTTCTTGACATGTTTAGAAACGACGGTCTTCATTAAGTCCGCATTGATATAAAATAAGAGTAAATCTGAATGTCCAATGATTTTTGTTCGACGTAATACCTGTCATCTGAAATAATTCATATTTATGATCCCAGCACAAGGAGAAAAGACAATTATATCAATTGTGATATTGATAAACTATGATTGAAATTGTTTACGCTTAACAAATAAATAGATAGATAATTAATAACGGTATTTTAGTGAAACACAGTAAACTCATATGTATTTAGAAAAATTGATTGAATGGTAATAGTTCTTGAATTTGTTCGAAAGTAGACTTTCTGTCCAGCTAAAATCTTATGTCAAACATGTGGCATTTAAGTTTGGCTTACGTTGCTTATAACTTCTTGTAAATAAGAAAACATTGTTGTGTTTTTTATTTATAAGATAGAAAACAATACAGACAACAAATTACACCAGTTACAATCTTACATTTAGAGAAACTTTGGAAATTAGTGGATTCATGTTTATTTTTGAAGGTCTTTAGGTTTCGTACTCGCGTATCGACTACTTTTACAAGTATAGACTTTATGCGTGTGTCATCAGTATAATGTGATTAACCTATAACTAACTTACTGAATGTGTCATAAGTATAATGTGATTAACCTAGAACTATCTTACTGAGTGTGTCATCAGTATAATGTGATTAACCTAGAATTATCTTACTGAGTGTGTCATCAGTATAATGTGATTTACCTATAATTATCTTACTAAACGTGTCATCACTATAAAGTGATTAACCTAGAACTATCTTACTGAGTGTGTCATCAGTATAATGTGATTAACCTAGAATTATCTTACTGAGTGTGTCATCAGTATAATGTGATTAACCTAGAATTATTTTACTGAATGTGATTAACCAAGAATTATCTTACTGAATGTGATTAACCAAGAATTATCTTACTGAATGTGATTAACCTAGAACTATCTTGCGAAATGTGTCATCAGTATAATGTGATTAACCTAGAATTATCTTGTTGAATGTGTCGTCAGTATAATGTGATTAACCTAGAACTATGTTACTGAATGTGTCATCAGTATAATGTGATTAACCTAGAATTATCTTACTGAATGTGTCGTCAGTGTAATATGATTAACCCAGAACTAACTTACTAAATGTGTCATCAGTGTAACATAGATATATAAATATAATTTAATAATTTCTTCAATATAACTTTTGCAAGCCTGATAAAGGTGACTTTTAAACGAATTTACACATTGCTATTTTCATAACTGCTACATTGAGTTTGTTTGTTTTTACTTATTCTGTAGTTATTATATTTGTCTTACATTACCCCATAATTATTGTTTCTGGCTGTGAAATGACAGTAAAGCATGTTATGGCCTATTTCATAATAATTGTTCCAATTTCATAATTATAACAAAAAGGATAATTGTAAACGTTTATGTGAAGGTAAGTAAAAAAGAGACGTCTTATAATGTGTTAAACATGGCTTAACCTCTGCAATAACACTAACCCATGCATTACGCAAAAAGGAAGAATACACTTATCAATTCCATACAAGAAATATTATTTGCTATACGATACACTATTTATCAGAAATTAACCGCAGATGATAAAATGTTGTAAGATAAACTGTGTGATGGATTATTGTTATATGATAAACTGTGTATTAAAATTAACCACAGATGATGAAATATTGTTATACGATAATCTGTGTGATGGATTATTGTTATATGATAAACTGTGCATTAAAATTAACCACAGATGATAAAACATTGTTACACGATAAACTGTGTGTCACAAACTAACCATAGACGATGGATTATTGTTATATGATAAACTGTGTATTAAAATTAACCACAGATGATGAAACATTGTTGTATAATAAACTATGTATCATAAACTAACCATAGACGATAAAATATTGTAAACAATAACATAAACTACTACAATAGTGTTCTTTTTCAAAGAACGAGTGATTTTCGCCAGTATGGACTGCAGTTCCTGTCATAATTCGACATAACAGAAAACAAGCAAACAGAAAGATTAAGTTTTGCTTCCTGAGAAACAAAACTGAACATGTTGATTTTTTTATTTTATTTTTTAGCATTCGAATGGGATATAATTAAATATAATTAACGAACAAGAAGATTGTTTTATTGTTTGTTTTAGAATTTCGCACAAAGCTACTCGAGGGCTGTCTGTGCTAGCCGTCCCTAATTTAGCAGTGTAAGACTAGAGGGAAGGCAGATAGTCATCACCACCCACCGTCAACTCTTGGGCTACTCTTTTACCAACGAATAGTGGGATTGACCGTCACATTATAACGCCCCCACGGCTGGGAGGGCGAGCATGTTTAGCGCACCGCGGGCGCGAACCCGCGCCCCTCGGATTACGAGTCGCACGCCTTATGCGCTTGGCCATACCAGGCCCGAACACAAAGAAAACTGATTCTTGTGTCTTTTTAAGTAAGTATTCGCAAGTTGTTTGTCCAACTAAAAGATGAATTATTATACAACATCAACTTTCTTTAGTAATAGATAAAAATCTTATTTCCATTGTTTTTCAATATATTTTGAATATTATTATGTAAATAGTTCTCCAATAACATATCAAATATTTTACTTTATAAAATTATGAGTTTCCCTACTTCAGAGAGACATAATATTGTTCTAATCTGTGGTTTTTAAATAACACCTGCGTTTAAGACGTCGGAAATTTCCATAAATATGTATAGTCTAGCAGAACCAGATTATTTTGGAAAAGCGACAGAGCAGGGAAATTGTCCTGTTCCTGTCATTCGATGTCGTGTATGGGGACAGATGTGAGTTTGTCTGGACAGCGAAGTGGAGATTTTTTATTATTTCACTCTATCAGTTTTGTCAGGCTGTCGGAGTAAGTGCTCTTGATGCATTTGGCGGCCAATGAGCAGGCAGCGCCGAAGAATTTGTTTTCTAGTTTATCGGTATGAGTCATTCGGAGCCTGCGCCGTAGTTGAATGGCCTGATTGCTTCAGTATCTTATATGAAATTATGAAAATATAACTTTTTTTTTTTGCTCTAACTATCGGTAATGGTGTAGTACCATTTAGATTGCCCTAACGCCTTTCCATTTTTTTTTTATAAACACCCGTGATTCTAAAGCACAATACTGTTGTTCCCATTTGTTCCGCTTATTTATTTATTTATTCTTTTGTTTTAACGGGTGTGGCGTAGCATTGAAACAATTAGAAAGCTAAAGTTGATCCAAGCAAAAAAAATCTCTGCTAGAACACTAGTGGTAAACTCAAAGTACCAAAGTGTCACTGGTTGGAATGTACCTTGCATCATAAAATGACTTTTGAAAAACCATAAACTAATAGCATAACTGAAACATTCTTTTTGAGAAGATGTTTTGACTAAATTATTACTGTGTTCACTAAGAAAGATAAACGAAATGAATTTAAGAGACGTTACTAAATCCTTTAATACATTTGATGTGCTACAGCTTTCACAAGTAAAACAAAAAACAGTACAGAAATGTTCAGAATGATCACAGTCAAGTTGAAAGAAAAAATCCTTCACAGATTTAGAACGCTTGAAAGTATTATGTACGATACAAAATATCTACCTTTTTCAGACTTCAAGACAAGCTGCGAATTTATGTTGAAAATAAAAAAACACACCATTGGAGACATTTATATTGGTTCTATCAACTTAAAATTGGTGACACGTGGGCTAGCAATCAGGCCAGAGTCTTCCTAATGTTCAGGCCTAGAAATCTATATTGCTGATTAGAGAAAAAGTTAAAACAAGTAAAAGTGCAGTCTGCAGACGCGACTACTTTTAACCCAGTAATGGGATTGGCTATCCTAACTGTAACATGGATCAAACTTTGGACTTTCCAATCCACATATTCTGTCCTCACATTGAAGGTAATTAATAATCTGATACTTAATTTAGTTCAGGAAGAGTTTGTCTCAAATTATTTAATTTCACGAAAATCCAACTGACATTACTTTAAGTGGTCCTCAAAGTACGAAGACTTTTGACAGCATGTGTGATCAAGCACTCTCCAATAAATGACTGAATTTACACTTTGTAAGAAACACAGTTTTACATATCTCCTCTAAACATGGTGCTTCGACATTATCTCAGTTCAAAAAATAATCTTTATGTAAATACTTGAACAAATGCTTATTTTGGGCTTTATAGTTATATATATATATATATGTATATGATATTAAACTACGAAGACATTTACGATGATAAAACAAAACTTGAAACGCCATGCTTGCACAACCTTACGATTCGTAAGATAAACTCAATTACTTCAAGCTACTGTGAGAAAGGTTTGGAAGAAAAACACAAAAAAAGGAACGATCTGACACATCACGCCTGGATCAATGGCTTCTCTCTAATTCTGCACATACGAAAGGCCCGGGCAGACCTAGTCTTTGTTGGCAGTTCCCCAGCACGACCGAGTGGCGCCAATCGTTTGTGCCCGGCCTACTAGCGAATGTCTGGGCATCAATCTGACCCTACTCACCCCGTCGTCCTCTCGCCGGCATCGATTGGGCTTTCTCAGCAAGCAAGAGTGGTTGTCACACTAATAGTCTATGTTGAGACGGTCTTACACAGTATAGGCGTTGGAATGTTCATCCTAAACGCTGGCCAATCTTCACATGGCTGACACCTGATATACTAGTAGATCGCTGATGTTTTTATTCCCGTTCAGTTAGGAGATGGTTTCCAACCTCTCCGTCACCATGCAAGCTCACAAGTCGCAGAAAAATCGCATTACTCTGTAGTAAAAGAAAGTAAACCGTCACAGTTCACTAGAAACACACACACACTCACTTTTCCTTTTTACTTCGGTTTTTCAATATTTCTAACTAATATATTTTTTAATTAACGCCCTTAGCTTCCAGAGATTTACGATAAAATATTTTCTTTAGAAATATTGAGCTGATCTTAGCCTTTAACAACAAGATAACTACCCAGAGTATGAGTAAGCGGACTAAGGTACTGTTTCGTCGTAAACACAGTACGTACAAAATCCAGTTCAAATTAATTATAATAGGCTCAATCTTTTCTCGTATAAACTTTATTAACAATTACTAATCTGAAGTTTTGAAATTTAGGTTACATTTTCTTGGTCTTTGTAAAGACACTGGATTTACCCATAGATATAATTAAAACACAGGTCCCATAAAACCTCACTTAATCTAACTTCCTTACGAACAATGTGATAATTAGTTGTTCTTAATGTTTTAACTGTTGCAGTTGTACACAAAGTCAATGCGTATACACGGTTTGACTTTCAATAAATCATACATTTTACTCTTGTACAGACATAGCAAACTGCTTATCGTCAGGAATAGAAATCAACAGCAAACCTATTGATCAGTGTCAACCAACTGTCAACGATTTTTCAGTTTATCATTGTTAACTGCTTGCTCACACTATTTGGGATCAACAATATGTCTATAAATCACTGGAAACTGCAGATCGTCTAACAATTCGTTATTGGTTGCTCTGAACTAAAAACAGTCCGAGTTCGGGATAACTGATATATTTATTTAACATTGTTAACTACAAGTAATCTGAGTCAGATACGAACAAACTGTAAACTGATCAATGCTAACTGTGTTTCTAAAGCATTAAGAATTCGCAGTTTGTTTTCATGATTATCCTGAGCCATTACTAATATCTCTTGATGTGTTTGTGTCGAATAACAATGGTTTATTTTTGTCATTATAATTAAGCACTATTATAATTTGTCTCTCATCATGCTAACCCGGGGTCGTTTATGCTACAGATTATTAATGTATTTTGCTAATTTAATAATTCTCTGAAATAACAATAAATATTTCTTAATAAACATAAAATGTCCGTATCAATCTTTTCCTTTAGCGACAGGGTTTTCATTGACGTCATTTGAGCTTTCATACTCAAGTTAAGCTTACATGTAGGTAGAACGAAGACCGCTTGGCATAAAATTCTTTAATATTTCTCGCAATATTCCATTAATTTATGCACAAACTGGTATAAGCGTAAAGCTCGATTATTGATGTAAATGTACAAACTTTAGATCAAATCAATTTCCACCCCCTTATAAGGATACTTTGCTGTAAAACAAGTAGTGCTTTGATAGGAAACAAATATGAATAAATTGAAAATATCTTTTCACTTGCGTTTTTGCGTATATTTATCCATACCTTTTTGACATAAGTGTGTTTATTTTGAAATGAAAAAGTTCTAATAGTAATTTCATAATTAATATTTTTTACTCTCTGTGTTGCGATATAAATCACGAAAAAATTCGATAAACGCTACCTTGCATTGAAAACAACAACAACAACAAACAATACTGTCAAAACTTATTCGTTTTTTTGCTAAGTTCAGCAACATTAAGGTCTTTCCCTTTTAGACAATGTTTCATTTTGTTTTTCATTCTTCGGGATGAGTCTGTTATTTTTTCCCGTGTGCGTCTAGGAAGAATAATTGTTTGGTTTGTTCTTAATTTCGCGCAAAGCTACACGAGGGCTGTCTGCGCTAGCCGTCCCTAATTTAACAGTGTAAGACTAGAGGGAAGACAGCTAGTCATCACCCACCACCAACAACTCTTGGGCTACACTTTTATCAGTGAATAGCGGGATTGATTGTCACATTATAATGTTCCCATGGCTGAAAGGGCGAGCATGTTTGGTGTGACGGAGATTCAAACCCATAACCCTCGGATTACGAGTCGAGTGCCTTATCCACCTGACCATGCCGGACCCCAAGGAAGATAAAATAATGTAGTACAAGAGGCCATTAGAAAAAATATGTAGTAGATAAAGTATAGATGCTTCTGATGTCCTTGTAAATGCTTTATGGTGAAGTTTTCTAGGACCAAAGTTTAAATCAACATTGTTATACGTCATCACTAACACTTTAATAGCGATATATCAAAAAAATTAAAATGAACAATATGTAAAAAAAATCAGTTACATATTACTGTTTCCTATGTAATATAAAGCAGATCTATTTTATTGAAATTGTTCCTTTAACTTTTGTATTGTATTCATCTCAAATATGAGGTTGTAATTCATCAACATAAAATTTTCGAAACCTATAAGATGTATAAGATCGTGTGATTGGCCAGACGGCTTACTTGACTTCATACTCACCAGTATGTCTGGTAGCAGTTTTGTACATATTCCAGGCAGTTCTAGATTAAGATAAAAGATATTTCCTGTAAGTGAGACAAAAAGTCCCAACACGCCAGTTTTCGAATCTGATAACTACCGTGATCCATAGACTATAGCTTTACTTAGAGAACAAACATTTCTTTAAGTCGTCCCATACCGCTCGTTCAGAAAATAAAAGTAGCGATTTTATCGTGTTTTATGGTTTGTTTTTAGTGTAAAAAACACTTCGGTCATACCCAGTGTAGCAATCTATTGTTTCTATTTCGTGTCTCTCGCGTCCTTAACAAGGTTTCTTTCGTTTCCAAAAACGTCAACTTCTTTTATTTTTGTAATGCAGAATTTGATCTAACGATACCTTGAAGATTATAATTAAATGTTACTAAATACACACGATAAAAATAAATGGAAGATTTGAAGCAAATTAGCTACTTTTTCACCAAATTATGCTTTAAAATGACGAGAACTTACACTGACAGTCGTAGTATGTTCCTACATCTCAGCTATGATAAATATACATCACCAGACTAAATGCTTACAATAAATTACTAGCTGTTAATTTGTCAGACTTAATTTGGGCATCTTAATAGCTATAAATAATTGCATTTCGTGCCAAAATCTGTCTGAGCAATACAATGAGCTTTACAACATTTCTTACAATTCTTCTCCTTTAGTCGTCTCGGTTTTTGAGATCATACCGCAAAAAAACAAAACGGATTTTGATAGTTGTGATGTACGACACAGATAGCCCATTGTATGTATAGCCTTCCGCTTTGCAACAAAACAAAACTCCATTATTTTAAAAATGTTCAAAAATCCCTTACACTATTCGCAAGTGATTAAATTGCAGATAACCGTGTAGCTTAAAACTCGAAAATACACGAAGAATTGCGAATAAATTATAACTTCAACAAAAAAGTGGGGCTTAAATATCCCCCCTCCAAAAAAATAACCCAACAACAAACGAAAATTATACGTTAATAAAACATATACATTTTTTGCCATCATGAGATTTAATAGCAATGACGTAAAATATTTGATCTGGTGAAACATAGAGATTTTTTTTCCGAAATCTAACAAATTCTTAAAATCAGCTGTGTCGTTTCTTTTCGCGTTGGTCCGTATCAGCTGTTTACGAATATATAGATGCGTGAAAACAGAATATCAGGCCGATTTGAGCCACAAATCACTTCCAAGAAGGTCTTTTGTTCAACAACCACATCTAATCACTGAGGAAGAAACGAAATGGAATGTAAGGATAAATGTAGTTTGTTTTGAACTGAGCGCAGTTTAACTCAGGGCCTGGCATGGCCGAGCGCGTTAAGGCGTGCGCTCGTAATCTGAAGGTCGCGGGTTCGCATCCGAGACGCGCTAAACATACTCGCCCTCCCAGCCGTGAGGCCTTATAATGTGACGGTCAATCCCACTTTTCGTTGGTAAAAGTGTAGCCCAAGAGTTGACAGTGGGTGGTGATGACTAGCTGCCTTCCCTCTAGTCTCACACTGCTAAATTAGAGACGGCTAGCACAAATGACCTTCGAGTGGCTTTGTGCGAAATTCCAAAACAAACAAACAAACAGTTTAACTCGGGGGGCTATTTGTGCTAACCTTTCCTAACTTACCAGAGATAAACTAGCGGGAAGGCAGCTAGTCAACACTGCCCTCCACCAACTCTTGTGCTACTCTTTTACAAATGAATTGTGAGATTGTCTGTCAAATTATAATACCCCTATAACTGAAAGCAGCATGTGTGGTGATGGGGATTAAATTTCACGAGCCGAGCGCCCGAACCACGAAATGTAAGAAAACAAAACACGAAGTAAAATTTGTTTTGGTAATATTCTCTATCTGACAACTCAGTTGATTAATAAAGATGTGTGCTTCAAATGTTTCACTTAAGAAGGAACATCCATTAAAACTGTTCTTAACCAACTGTTATGTAGTACCACAATAAATATTTTAATCGAAAACTAAGCAATTTGTTTGTAGTAAACTCTACGTTATTAGTTTCGTCAGATTAATGCTTGAGCCAAGCTTGTTAAGCAATCAGGTGGCTCATGGGATTAAACAGGTCTCAGAACTGGTGTATTATGTGTTCCGAAAGTGAGGTTTCTTCTATTAATCCGTTTATGTTATGTTTATTAGTAGTGATGATGAGAATGTTTAATATATCTAGTTTTTATATCTTTATTTTTAGTAATGTATTTTAATTATAGAGTTGTTTTGCACTGTTACCGTAGTATATTGATTTAGGACTAACCTGAACCTCATGGGATATTATTGGATTTATGATCGAAAATACTGTTAACATCAAAGGTACCCACTGCTCAAAAAATGCATTCTAATCTTTATAACTAAGAACGCAAGAAAATTATATTTAATTAAGTACGTTCATTGCATGGTCTGTTTTTAATTTTAATCAATGTAAGTAGCTTGCTGTGATCGAAGGATATTTTTACATACTCTTATTTCCTTCAGCCTTTGTAGTTCCACTTATCTTGATTTTGTGTGAGCTTTATATTTGTGGCTAGCTCTTCAGAAACACGTGTACTAAGCCACACAAGGCTGAAAAATATTTGTCATTATATTATTTCCACGTGTCACTAAAGGAAATTAGCCTAAATACAACAACATTAATTGGATTACCAGAAATTAAGGCCAGAAATTACAATCTAAAGCAAGAGTATTCATATAACTCCAAGAGGATCGTTTCTTGTGCACGATGAATATAATCCAATTCTATATGTCCTATTCAGACACAACAAGAATATCTTACGTGTCTTTATTACGGAAATATATCATCGAAAATAATCACCTTTTGATATAACAAAAGACTGACAGTTATTATACTTTGATAAAAATTTAAATTTAGTGTCTTACGTAAGACCGATATCTTCTCGAGAATGCAGTACAATGAAAAATACTATTCTCTCTGAAAGGAGACTGAACGACCTTTGAAAAGAAATTTTATCAATGCATGATTTAGCTACAAAAATTGATAAATGATTAATGAAGCAAGCAATTCATGACTTTTCAATGAAAACTATTGAAACAAAAAATATTCGTAATAAATAATATTAATGGTAAAGAAATGAAAGACATCAATTAACGAAGAAAGAGAAATACAAATATACAGAAAAAGTGAACAGAAAAACGGAAAATAAAATAAAAATGTGATGACTCATAGATCACGAGGGAAGTTGGCATCCAGCCAACTTTGCACAGCGAAAGAAATATCACAAACTTCGGTTGCTTGGGGACTAAAAAACTCCATCGAAGTAAACCTGGCACTCCTGGGCAGAAAAGTCTCTTTCGTCCCAGTAGGACACCATACTATTTTGTCTCGAAGTCGAACTATGATTAAATTATAAGTCACGAGAACTGTCTGTGTATTGTCTGAACGACCGTTTCTCTCTAACCTCTTTAATTTGTCTTCTCTGCAACGAAAACAGTTTTGCTGATTTCTTTTCTAGTGGCTCCTCAATGGCTCAGCTGTATGTCTGCGGACTTACACGCTAAAATCCGGGTTTCGATACCCGTGGTGGGCAGAGCACAGATAGCCCATTGTGTATCTTTGTGCTTAATTCTAAACAACAACAACAACAACTTTTCTAGTGATAACGAATAAATATAAAACATTATTGTCTTTAATTAATATACAGTCTACCAGAAGAAAATTTTGAAAATAGTTCTTATGTGTTTTTAACAAAATAAATATTGTAAAAGTTTGAAGATATAACTCATTGGAATTTCTTATACGAATTTAAATGACTGTAATTTATGGTTCGATACCCTAAATTTCTACTGAAACTTTAGCTTAACCTTTCTTGATGACCCACTTGAAATAAAAATGTGTCTCAGAATGGCGGGTATTGGTATTAACAATTTTGTTGATAAGCATGAATAAAAGTGGTAATACCCATACCAGCCGTTTTAAGATACGTTTTGAGCTCAACCTCTAAATTCATTGGATTTTAGCTGTCCTTGTATATTTAAAAGTTCTGGTTCAAAACATGTATGAATGATATTAGGGTCAACATCTGTATGTCTGAAGTGTTTGTTTCAATGTTTACTTCTCTATTCATGATATATTAAAACTATAGCTATCGCCTCTCTGGCTTCGAACTACTGATTAGAAGGAAGGTAGCTAGTCAGCAATAACTTACTTCACTCTTTCCCATAGTCTAGGCTAAGGAGTATCTACTATCCCTCTTATAAAGCATCTACAGCTTAAAATGCTGGAAATATTTTGTGGTATCGCATGGATTTGAACTTGAATGGCAATCTTTGAAACCCAAAGAGCAACCTATGCCTTTTTCTTTAACACTTCCACAGCAAGAGTTTCCGATTCAATGTATAACTACTGGAAGTTTCAGTTCAATAACTATCTTGCAAATATTTAATTCTACACCTGTATTTATGAATATCTTGTATACCTCAATAATTATTTATTTCGGTTTACATCTGTACCACTGAGGTCGCAATTTCTGTAACTGTGTGACTAACATCTTTGTTTCTATACTTCTATCACACCTGCACTACGTGGCCAAAAGTATATGGACATTCCTTCTAATTAGTGGGTTCGGTCGTTTCAGCCACACCCATTGCTGACAGGTGTATAAAATCAAGCATACAGCTATGCAATCTCCACAGACAAACACTGGCAGTAGAATGGATTGTACTGAAGAGCTCAGTGATTTTCAATGTGGCACTGTTATAGAATACCACCTTTACAACAAGTCAGTTCGTCAAATTTCTGCCTCGCTAGAGCTACATTGGTCAACTGTAAGTGCTGTTATTGTGAAATGGAAACGTCTAGGAATAATAACAGCTCAGCCACGAAGCGATAGGCCACACAAGCTCATAGAACGGGACCGACGAGTGATGAAACAAGTTGCGCGTAAAAATCATCTGTCCACAGTTGAAACACTCACTACCGAGTTTTAAACAGCCTCTAGAAGTAAAGCCTCTAAGCACAAGAACTGTTCGTCGGGAGATTCATGAAATGGGTTTCCATGGGCTCACACAAGCCTAAGATCACCATGCGCAATGCCAAGCGTCGACTGAAGTGGTGTAAAGCACACCACCATTGGACTCTGAAGCAGTGGAAACGTGTTCTCTGAAATGATGAATCACGCTTCACTATCTGGAAATCTGGTGGACGAATCTGGGTTTGACGGCCTGTCTGAAAGCATAGTGCAAACTGTAAATTTTTGTGAAGGAGTAATAATGATCTGGGGCTGTTTTTCATGTTTTGAGCTACGCTCTCTAGTTCCAGTAAATAGAAGTCTTAATGCTACAGCATCCAATGACATTCTAGAGAATTGTGTGTTTCCACTTTTGACAATGTCCCTGTGCATAAAGCGAGATCCATTAAGACATGACTTGCCGAGGTTTGTGTGGAAGAACTTGACTGACCTGCACAGAGCTCTGACTTCAACCTCATCGAACACCTTTGGAATGAATTGGAACGCCGACTGCAAGCCAGGCCTACTCGCCCGACCTCACTAATGCTTTTGGGGCTGAAAAGGAGCGAATTCACGCAGTCATGTTCGAAAATCTAGTGAAAAGCTTTCCCAGAAGAGAGAAGGCTGTTATATCAACAAAGGAATGACCAACTCCACATTAATGTCCATAGCTTTGGAATGAGATGTTCAATAAGCACATATGGTGTAACGGTCGGGTGTCTATATACTTTTAGCCATGTAGTGTATCACTACTCATGTTCCACATCTACAATGCTGAAATATTTGATTTTGCATCTGAGTCATTCAAGATCTTGGTTCCTTACCTCTATCTCTGATATCCTTGTTTCGACGTCTATATCGCTGGAATCTCTGGTTTCACATCTGTATCACTGCATCATATTAATAATATTCCATTTATTTAGTTGACACGCTAAACCGAGTAGTTACAATACAACACTGTTTCTTTTCAAAGTAACTAAACTTACACTAAAACGAGGTTACAAAGTAAGTGTCACGCTCATAAACACACAAACTTAAACTACTTTTAAGTGCCATCTGAAGTAAGTGACTTTGCAATGAAAAAAAACTTTTAAAACGTACAGTTAGCGCAATTGGCTCTCGAAATGCTATTACACACTATCACATCTGCCTTAAAGTAATAAACGTTATTTTAAGATAGATAGTTTTCAACAGTTATGATAATGCTTGTGTTAAACTTCGTAGTAATATCTATAATTTTCAAAGTCCGTGGTTTTCATTTTGATATTGACCAATACCTTCAATTCACCTTCCTATTTTTATGATTTTCAGTATCAGTTGTTTTCGTAGTGATAGGGACCAACACCTTTGGATATTAGCAACACTTGTGCTTTTCAGAATAGACAGTTTTTATGTAATACTAACCAACATTTTTGCCTCGAAGTAATATTTACGATTTTTAGTACAATGTGTTTCCAATGGTAATCTTTACCATTTCCTCACTCCTCAGAAAAATGTTCTTTCTGTGATCATATAACTTAAATATATATATATATTTATTTATATTAGAGTATATAACGGTTTGTTTCATTTTCACCCTTTAACATATAAGTAGTAAGTGCGATTTGTATTTTCAATACAAGTAAAACAGTTCGATAAAATGCACGAAATAAGCCAAACAATACTTTATATTAGGTCGTCGAGAAATTAATATCGCTTTTTAAATGAAAATACTGGTTTGTTTTTTTTAATTTCGCGCAAAACTATACGAGGGCTATCTGCGTTAGCCGTCCCTAATTTAGCAGTGTAAGACTAGAAGGAAAGCGGTTAGTCATCATTACTCACTGTCAACTCTTGGGCTACTCTTTTATCAGTGATTAGCGGGATTGACCGTCACATTATAACGCCCCCACGGTTAAAAGGACGAGAATGTTTGGTGCGACGGAGATATCGAACCAGCGACCCTCATGTTACTAGTCGAACGTCTTTACCTACCTGGCCATGTCGGGCCTAACATAGAAGTAATAATTCTGTTTCATGGAGGTTTCATTATTCAGTTAAACAGTGGACCTTAAAGAAAAAAATCATGTCGATGTCTTCTTTTATACTTTCCACATTTGCATACGTTTTTCCATTAATATGGTGTTGCAGCGAAGGAGAATGATAGTAATTTGATGGTGCTATATCTGGAGAATATGGTAGCTGGGATAAAAACTTTCAAATCCAACTCCATAATCTTTTGTTGCGTCAAACGTACCCCATGTGGATGTACATTGTCGTGGAGAAGAAGAACATCTTCCCGATTGACCAGTGAAGGATGTTTCTAATGAAGTACTTGATGTAAACGTTCCAGTTTTTGACAACACATCTTTGCACTGACAATTCGCTGTAGATTGAGAAGTTTGAAATGAAATACCCCTTTGATGCCTCACTAAATGCAAAGCATCATTTTCTGCCGGTGGAGCCTTGGTTTTGAGGTCGTAAGTGGTTTTTTTCTAAGACTGAGCCATTGCTTTCGGAGAGTTCGTGAGGTACCTTCTTTCTGATGTTTTCTCTTATTCCTTAGATAAGTACATGTATTTTTTCATGAGAGACATACAATTTCAGGGTCATTTCGCGAATATGTTTCCTTTAGTTGGGCTCAACGAATTTCTTCAGAGCATCAACATCAGTTCCAACATGTCGGCCCTTGACATCACAGTTTTTAAGGCCAAATTCAAGTGAACGAAATTTGCTGAGCCGATGTTTACGCTTATGAACATTCAGAACACTTCCATAAACTTCTTTGATATTTTGTGACCACAGAGGCGTTGTTTCTATCCTTACCTTCAAACAGCATTACAAAGTGAGTGTGGTCTCGTCGTTTGCCATCACTATAACGGATTAGAGTGCATTAAACTTTAAGCATTACGTAGGTTACACTAACGTGACATTTGGGAAGGTCGTTTAACCATTGTAAGTAATGTACGTTTTTTTTGTTGTTGTTTTTTTATAAAGAAGTAATGAAAGTGTTCCGAATCGCCACATTAATTTATTAACGATATAATAATTTTGTAGCAAAATTACACAAGCATTAAAACAAGTAGTTTATTACTAAACATTTTAATTTTTGGCGCTTTCAATGCGGTCTCTGCTTTTTGAGGCAATAAAGAGAAAGAAACCTATTCCTATAGAACGAAGACTCACATTTTGAAATAAGTTACATTAAGTGTTTTTGTCCGCTCTGAGTTGCACGGCGTTGTACAAACAGACAGACAGAAATAGAATTCTTAACAGAATCAGTCCTAAAAACAAAACTAATACCTAATATCACCTGCCCATTTAATTTCCATTTCTCTTTATTTGTTTATTCTTCGTATTAAGTGACTTTCTACTTTAGGCACATCAGTGACACTAAGTTTTAACAGAGCATTACAGATATTAATTATTTAAACCATCATAAAGACTGACAGTTAACGTGACTAAAGGTTTGTGAAAGTTTACTGAATACAATTTTTAAACAACACTGAAATAGGAAGGTTCTGTTTATCCTTCACTCTAAGTCCATTCCATTTATCATTTCTCGAACTTTGGCTAGTATTTAATTACAGTTCAAAACGTTATATGAATGTATATTATCACCTCAATTCAGTCGTACCAAACATCTTTCGTTCTGGTCCCACATTTAGATGGAGAGAAACAGCCTAATAAAACTCGCAATCCATTAATTCGGCAATATAGACACAAAAATGGCAAAGAATGGGAACTTAATCTGAGACTGTGAAAAATAATGGCTACTTTTACGTCAGGAGTTTATTTTCTGTAACGAATAAGAATTGGTAACACTTGGCGCTTTTGTTTGTTTTTAAACGCAGAGAAACACTTTGGACTGTCTACGTTGTGCAAATTGTGGAGTGCTCGGCCACGATTATCAGAGTTATAATCTTTGAAGTGTATTATTTCTTCTTAAAATAATAAATAACGTACAACATTAAAAACATTTTAATTAAGGCCAATATGTGACCAATAAAAAACATCGAAACATGTGAAGTCAACATTTTAGTGGTCATATACTGTTCTCTAACACAGTTGAACCGCTCGAGAAAAGAAGGCAATAAGGTAAAAAACGTCTAACTATGTAAATAGAACAACATTGTTGTACTTATCTTAAAACTAGTAATACCTCAAGAAACGTCTAACTATGTAAATAGAACAACATTGTTGTACTTATTTTAAAACTAGTAATGTATTAAGAAACGTCTTGCCTTGTAAATAAAATAACGTTGCTTTACTTATTTTAAAACAATAGTAAAACCAAATAGTTTAGGCAAACCAGATTTCTTTTTGTATATGTTTTCATTATTTGCACTTGTTAGCTTACCCACGTCACTCTCGTTAGCCAAAACTAGTTTTTTTAGTTTTTAAACAATCTCCCTGTTGTTGTTGTTGTTTTTTTGCCTAAAGGTTTGTCAGTTTTTATATCTGTAGCCTCATCAGCTTCAGGCGTAGAATACATTCTTTTAAAAATGGTTTTGACAAGTGGAGTCTCCACTTTGGTCATTTTTTCTTTACAAAATTTAATATACTTATGCAATTTTATGTACATTTGACTGAACCATCTGCAGTACATATTAGGATTTGGCTGAAATTGCTTTCCATAAGATTTTATAGCATGTATACATTCAGCCTACCAATAAGTAAAAAACAAAAATACATTCTCTTCAGAAAGACTTTTTTTATAAACAAGAAAAAAGTCTAAAAGGTCACAATATATTCTTTATAGACACGTGATTACACATTGCACTGAAAAATCTGAGATTCGAGAATGTGGGATTTTCCCATCATCTGGTGAAACTTTTTAGTAGACCTGGTGGTTAATACGCTTAACTTGCAATATGTGGGTAGCAGGTTTGAAGATCAACACTGAACATATTCATTTATTTAACTATGGGGGTTTTATGTGATGATCAGTCCTGCCCTTTGTGGGTAAAAAGAAGTCCAAAAGTTGGCGGTATTTGGTGTTGACTATCTGTATTTTCTCTAGTCCACTACTTCTAAATTAGAGACAGGTATCACAGATACACTTTTTAATGAGTGTGTTCCTAGAATCTGGCGGTATTTCGAAAATTAAAAATGGAATAGACATACTCAGATATAATCTGTTGGTTTGGAATATTAAAGATGGAACAGAAATACTCAGTAGGATTTATAATATCCGGTGACTGATGTGGCTACAGAAGAAAGATACTTATGTGACCTTCAAGCCATCACTTTTTGACTGAGACTGAATGAGTTGAAGCCCAGTCTTGAATGAAAACAGTGTTTTGTCTCGTAAGCTGGGCGTTGATGTAAACAGGAAGGACTATTTGTTCAAGAAGTGCAAAATAAAAAACAGCAATAACCCTCCCTTCGTATAACATCAGCTGCCCAAACGGCACCCCAAACCATAACATTAATATTGCCATATGTTGCGGACCCTTCATGAAAACCTCCATGAAGGAGAGTTGCCAAACTCAAGGGTCCAGTAAAAAATTACAGAGTTCTAAGAGGAAAATAGTGGGTGTGATACCATCTGTTATGTCCACTGCTATCAACATTCGACATTACTTAGTGTGAAAATTGACTTTCCGTCTAACTATTCGTGTATATAACACAAACATATGTGCTTCTGTCCGTTTGTCCGTTATTTAATTACTCCCATGTCGCTCAACTAATCTCAAACAAACTTTATAGGATTATAGTTTGGAGTAAAAGCCATGATTATGGGAGCTCATAATCCTGTCAAACATCATTATTGCTATTATAGATCATTTATTATCTTTAACGTAAGTTAACGTGAATTACATTCATGGATGGCGCTACGTGTCCTTACACTGAAAATATCCATTGCTACATTTTCTATAATACAACATACACATAGTATGAAGGGAGGAACACACATATGTCTCAGATAGTGTGTTACCATCCTCTGTAGAGAAATGCAAGGAAGAAATGACCATCACTATTGCAACAATACATACCGTTTATTAATTGATCACATAAAACACTGTGGAAGGACATTAAGAGCTTGGTGTTGAAAGCGGGTAAGAGAAAGTACCCCTACTGTCACTACTTGTCTCTACCTCTTCCTACAAAGTCACCCAGACCTTCGCACTTTGTGTATATTTTCTTTATACATACATATTGAATTATTAAAGCTTATTTAAAACATTTGATGAGGTAATAATGAATGCAATAATAATATGTTATGCTACAAATAAATTTTGTAAAATTTAGGATTTTTGGGTTATTTATTATAGCATCCATTCTCAAAAATGATCTTTGCAAAAACTTATAAACAATACGTTCAGAGCTGATACTACAAGACATTAATTGTGACAATATTATTAAAATAATAGCACATCATTACTCAGCTGTGTAGTCATCTGTTCACAGATGCCACTACAAGACATTGATTGTGAACTTAAAATATTACTGAAATAGTAACACATCCTTACACATTTTTGTAGTTATCTGTTCACAAGTAGCACTACAAGACATTAACTGTGAAATGATAATATTATTGAAACTGTTTACATTATTATTTCAAATTTGGTTACTGTATCAATACGAAACTGTCTTTATTTTTTTTAGTTAATTAAGGACTTTTGCACTTACAATAATATTACGTTAAGTTCAACACTTACTTAAACTAATACCTCAGCTAGGTAAATGTAGTTTTTTAACAGACTTACGACGAAAGAGGTATAATTTTACTGGATGATACACTATCAGTTAAAAGACATAAGTTTGATTTGACAAATTTAACCAAAATCTATCTTTGAAAACTAATGTTCATTATTTAGCAAATAATCCTTTGCCAACGATACTTGATTTTTCAGTTGTGCACCCCTAGGCACACTTCATCGCTTTAGTGTCTTTTCTATGTTTTAGTTAAACATGCCCCCATTATTCAAACGATAAGGTACGATATTGATTTACATTACTTCTGACGTCAGTGACGCGTAAAAATTGTCACTGTGCAAAGTTCAGTTTGTCTACGTATGTCAAAGCAATACTCAATTTAAAAGTGTATCATATCGATTTATAAAAGAAAACCGATAACTGTTACCTTTGTATGTCCTTATTTTCAGACTCTAGAAAAAAAGTCAAACGATAACTTTATAGACTACACCAGTAAAGATCTACAAAAGGCATTCTATGTATTTCTTCCTCCTCATGAGTTATTGTTGCTACTTTTATCCCTTGCCTTCCAAGCTTCAAGATTTGTTAACAAACATTTTAGTTAAGGAGTTCTCCAGCTTACAGGTGGATGTAAGTATGAAGTGTACATAAATTTCCAAAATATAGGCACAGTGAGTGTTTCAAGAACTCTGATTTCGTTTGTCTAATATTACGTTTTGTTAACCTCTGAATAAGGAATAAAATGAACTTTTTGTCTTATTTTCTTCGTGTTTACACAATCCATATCTCAGAATTACAAATCTATGATTCACAAGTAATTATCTGAAATTCGGAAAATATACATTTAATCTTTGTAATGATCTAAATTGGCTAATTTAGTGTAGAGTGTAAATAAAGTATAAACTGGTTTTCAAATTCACATTCGTCTTATTGTTTCGAGGTAGTGTAAGATACATGACTTGGAAAGGCTAGGGTTTCATTTAAGAACCGCATGATTCACATCTAAAAATAAAAACAAATAAGAATATTAGAAATATGTTCTTTTCCCGCGTTATCGCTGTATACGTCAGTCTTAAAACAATAGATAAGCTGTATTCAATCTAGTGTTGTTGTTTTACAACGTGATATTTAGTGATATTCAAATCATCATGTGAAGAAGTTATTTCAATCGGACCGAACAAAATGGGATAGTTATACTCAATTACCTTTCAACTGTGGCTCCCTCTACTTTAGTTAATGTCAAACTTGTATAGCAAATGTTCGAAAACAAACAGAAGAAAAATGGGAAAGAAGGGTAAAAACTAAATGTGACCAACAGACAAGCATTTGACCAAATAAAATAAATTTCAATTGTTCTTTCCGCCAAGAACAGCCAGTAACTCTGAGACAAGTTCACTTATTTCTATAAGTGGCTCAATTTTAAGACCTTAAATGTTTTGATTATTTTAGTCCTATATGGATCTTGCGTAGATAAAAACTTCCAAATTATCTGAAGATGCCCACAGCATATATTAATGTAACGACTGCTTATTTTATAAATGGTTCCTTCACAACCACACTTAAATTACTATATAAAGAAATTAAACTGAAATATTTAACTTTCTAAAATTAGTTTAAAATGTGGCGTTTCAGTCTATACTAGATTACACAGATCTCCGAAAAATACTGAGTGTTTCAATTGTAATAAAGTTGAAAGTGATAAAATATATGTATATCTCCAAAGTATGCTGTTATTTAATTAGGTATTTTAATGTACGATAACTGAGGTAATTCTGCCCCCTGCTAATACAGCGGTAAGTCTACGAATTCACAACGCTAAAATCAGGGATTCGATAACATGATGTGGCTTTGCAATAAAAAGACATACACAATTGTAATTTTAAGAAATATTATAAACCGAAAATATAACTAAATTAGGCTAGAAAATACCATAGCCCTTTCTTGTAACTTAGCACATTTAAACAAGAAAATGAGTAAAATGGAACTTTCCTGTCCAGTATATGTTTATATGAAGTAACCTATTAAATAATAAAAAGGAGTAAAATGGATCTTTCCTGTCGAGTGTATGTTTATATGAAGTAGCATATCAAATAATATTGACATTTCCTGTCTAAAATAACATTAATGTGTAGTCTAAGAAAACTCTTTTACCATCTTTTGATACAAAATGGAACTTCCAATTTTAGATTAATAATATCGATGACTAGAAGGGTTATTGTTTGAGAGGTGTTAAAAAGTGTCATCATCACTTCCTTTTTTCTGTAGCTTTAGACGTGATAAAATGTGAAATGAATTTACATGAAAACAAAACCATAATTTCTGCTAATTGTTTAAATTGTGTTCTTTCGCAAACTGAATTTTTAAATGTAATTTTTGTTAAGTGATAAGATTGGTAACATTCAAATATAAGTGTTGATACGCACAACTACTCTTTCAGTTGACTTAATAATTATAAGTTATAATGTTTATTGTGTTTGTATAAGTACTTAAAAAGTAACATTCACCATAATGTTCACAGTGAAATCCTGTGAACAGACACGTACAGCTGATATTGCGGTAACAGACATAAACCACCATAAAAGACATCAATAAGTTGATACCTTTGAGTCTAGTAGAGTTAAATGGTAAAATGAGCGTCCTGGAGCTAAAGGTTGTTTGTCGATATATATATGCAAAAACGGCTTGTTTGGTCTGAGAAAATATTTTACGTAGAGGAGCGAACAACGTTTCGACCTTCTTCGGTCATCGTCAGGTTCACAAAGAAAGAAAGAGATAACTGACCGGAAGCTGACCACATGTTTAGAAGGGGTTGTGTAACTGAGTGTCGGAATGTAGAAGTCGGTGTTAGATGTTTGAATATATAATTTTATCTATAATATTAATATAGGTATAAAGGTGTTCCTTTATATTGGTTTATTTGGGGTTTAAGTTGTTGTATAAGTAAGGCTTCTCTAATTTTGCGTTTGTTTACGTTTGTTTCTTTATTTAGTATTTGGGTGTTTTTTATGGTTATGCTGTGTATATTTGACTTGCAGTGTTCGAAAACGTGTGAAGGTAACTTTCTTTGAATCTGGCTTCCATTTTTCTACTTGTTTCTCCAATATAGAAGTCGTGGCAGTTATCACATTGTATTTTATAAATAATGTTGGTGTGGTGTTTGTCAGTGTAGTTTTTTTACATAGTGTAGACCTCAGTTTTATGCCTGGTTTTTGAATAAATTTGGTATTAACTGGAATGTTATATTTTGTTACTAGTTTTTGCCAAATGTTGGTTATTTGTCTGCTGATGTCAGGAATATATGGTGTGCAGCAGTATATGGTTTCGTGATGTTTTGATTCGTCAGATAAATTTACTTTTATTGGTTGATTTTGCTTTCTGTCTCGGTGTGTGCGTATAATGTTTTCTACGGTTTGTGGAGGAAACTTATTGATGTTGATAAAGTATTGTTTTATTTTGTCTAATTCATCGTTAATTTTATCTGGTGAGCACAGTTTTATGGCTGTGTTTATTTGGTTTCTTAGTATGTTGAGTTTTTATTTTGTTTCATGTGCTGAGTCCCAAGGAATGTATATTCCAGTATGGCGATTTTTCGGTGGATTTCTGTTTTGAATTGTGTGTCGCTTTTTGTAATTTTGAGGTTACGAAATGATATTTGATTGCTTTCTTCCTGTTCACATGTGAAGTTAACGTTGGGATGTGTAGAGTTAATGTGATTGAAAAAATTAAGTATGTGTTCTGTAGATGTGAATCCCGCAACCGTGTCATCTACATATCTGTACCAGTATAGTGGTGGATGTAATGCTATGTTAATTGCTTGTGTGTCGATAATGGACTATTTCCATAGCTTAACTTAAGAAACAACTAATTAGTTTCAATTTTTTAAACATCTAACACTTAATTTAATTTAGATAAAATAAAAAATTACGCAATTAAAAACAAGATTGAATATATTTAACAATCAAAAAATTTAATTTTTCAATCAGTATTTTTAAAGTTTGCGGTATTCATTTGCTCCTTTCAGATTATATTCAAAATTTTCGTGTAATCATATTCCGCTTTAGCTCCTAATTAGCCTCTTATCTTGAGTGATTACTGAATACGTTTCAGCCTGAGTAGCAGTTTTGCTCACTAGTTTTAACCAAGTAGATCTATAATTTATGTTCTCACGGCGCAACAAGCTCTATTTTTTGAACAATGAATTAAAAAAAACATATTGTCGTAATTTGAACAGACTGATTTTATTATTCACCTACAAAATGAATTTGACATGAAATAACATTTTGCTTACAAATATTTTAAACAGGTAATGATCTAACGATAATTTCAATATATTATGGGCTTATTCAAACTTTCAGATGACGAATAATTTAATTAGATCATTTTAAAAAAAAAGGAAAAAAAATAGTGACTTAGTAACAAACCTACTAAACAAACTTGGGAAGCAAGGCCATTTTATAATTACTCTGAAGATATAATGCTTTACTTAAATAAATAAAAATATGTATGTATAATATTTCTTTGGTGCATTAGTAGAACAGGATCGTTTGAAATTTCTAGCCTAGAATTAGGCATAATTTTGAGTTTTCAGTCTTTTTTTTTTAGTATCTCGTAAATATATTTAAATTTCTAAACTTATTATCAAAGTTTGAAATGAGAGTTGAACTTTAACTGGAAGTCCATTATGTCATTGTTAACTCATTTTCATCTCTTTTAAAATAAACGTTTTTACTGTTCATAATATTTCGTAAAAGTTTATCGGAATTTCACATAAGATAATTGTCTATACAAAATATTAAGAAAACATTTTTTTTATTATTCAATAAGAATACTGAAATGCGTATTTGATTAGATTTCTTCCAGTTCATACTGCTGGATAAAGAGCGATCTTTAAAAAGATTTTCTTCATCAGTTTTTTTTGTTCAAGTTTTGTCTAGAACTTATTTCAAATTTACTGTTTAATTTCAATGCATCAGTAACTTATGAAATAATTCACTATGAGCAATGTTATGTTATTAGTTTGGTTTTCATTCCTAATATATACTAGTAGTTTAGTCGTAGGGTGGATAATATGACAAGGATTTCGTGACAGTACAGTGGTCATTCTCAAACAGGGGACTAAAAATGGAGGTATCTTTCGCCACTGTAGAATAAAACATAACCATATTTCTTTATGCATTGATATGTTAGAAGTGGGAAATGGATTGTTATGAAAAAATAGCCAATTTTCACACGTGTTTATGAATGAATGTTCATAGGTATTTGCATCGCAAATTATTAAAACTTTAATAGCTGTGTTAGGTTTTAAGATACTTTAACAAAAGTAGTACCAAAATAAAGCGTACATAATGGCGTTTAATACTGTATGGCATAAGGTATGTTAGTTATATAATTAATCTGGCACTGTGATGAAATCTGTCATTTCTGGACTTAAGTTGTTTTTGTTTGTACCCTATCACTATTTAGAATATTTTATTGTTTGAGACTATCTTCGGCGGAACAAGACACGACTATATTTTTCTGTTCTATTAGTATCTCCTAAGTTTAAAAACATGGTATTAGAATAATTACCTCGTTTTTACATGTTATTAAATTTGGATAACCACCGGTATCCTTGTCAAAAATTTCATCAACAAAACTGCGACATAAATTGTTATATCTGCAATAACATAATCAGTTCTTGTGATATCTTAACAAAATTTATAGTCGTGTAAAGTACTGCCTTTGTTATTTAACAATATTTAACTGACCAAAGTTTCATGTCATCTCTTACAAGGTTTATTTTTGGTATTTTAAATAGTTCTTTAACACATATCTATACCGAGGTTGAATGAAGATTGTCTTTTTATACAGCAAGTTAAATCATGTATATTGCAGTGACATTATAAAGATTTCAATGATTTCATGTGGAAGAAATGGTTGCATGTATACTTACCAGTAATTTCACTTCAGTGACTTTTTCCATGTTTCGCCTCACTTATTGCTTACTTAAATCAGAAATGGCTTGATCAAACTAGCTTAACATGAATTTTAATCTAAACTGTAGTTAATTAGTTAACGTGTAGGTTTTTAATTCATTGTGTTTTCAGGTAGGTTAACCAAGGCTTTACCCATATGTATAACAGACGGGTTCATTAGGTTACGTTTTGTTGAACATTACCAGAAGTAAATTAATGATATCATATTATTTCTTTCACTCGCAAGTGCCCAGGAATATGACTAATTCCATAGAAAAAATTATTTAACGTAAAGTTCAATAGCTGTAACGTTTTCATATTTTTCTACCAACTTATCATTATTATTAGTTTCAACTGTAGGCATGTTATAAAATTGTCAGTCAATTCTCATCCTTTAGTTTTTAAAAACAGCAGTCAAAGTCCTTATGACGGTGGATGCTGTTTGCTGGATAGTTTATATGGTCAGTAGCTCAAAACTAGAGATAGCACCTGCCGTGGCTACTTAAAAGTCCAGATTAAAAATTTCGTTTAAAACCTATTTTCACTGCTAAGTTCCACACAAAACCTCAATACTGACTTTCTCTTCCTTAAATTAAACTAAGTACTGTTGTTTCGCTAATAATCAGTATGAATATTTTTATACTTGAATTTAATGAAAATGAATGTGATTCTCAACTAACAAGATATTTTCGTCCTTTTAGTAAATAAAGATAAATGCCCGTAATTTGAACAAAATAAATTGTTTTAAAATAAGCATCACGGTTTATAATACTGAGTAAAATAATCGGTCACTTTATTGTCAATACCTTTCAGCGAAGTGGTCAACGTCGTTGATACAATAAAACATACGTCAATTCCAACTTTATATTAAAAGCATTATTTCTTTGATCTCTCAGTTAAAGCGTACAAAATATTCAAATAACTCTTATTTTCATGCGCTAGAACAGTTTCACTTCATAATCTAAACTATTATTTCACAATAATCTGTGTATGGGCACTTATAACTGGAGAATGGCTGGACCAATGGTCACTAAACATGGTACGTACCCTCAAAATATCACGAGGAGTAACAGAGGGGGATAAATGACACGATATACAATACCGCGTGAAATCGGTAGGAAAATATAATATTTAGAGACATTTGGAGTGAAATCCTAAAGGGCACTTTAAGTACGTCGCAACAATACCCAAAAGACTGTCTGCTGTTATTAAAGCAAAAGGGGTCACAAAATATTAAGTGTTTCCTGAACTCAAGCACTTCTATTGATTTTCTGTTGTACTAAATATGAATATTAATAAAATGTTAATGTTTCACCTGTAATTTTTCCGTCCATCGTGTTTTGAAACTATCCTGTAGTCTATTTTTGACTTTGTCCTAACACCCTTGCACTGTACTGCATGTGTTCCACTACCCCACTTCCACCAACCATATCTTCTCTGTGAGTTCAAGAGATAAATCAGCTACATGGTTGCACTTTATATAATCCCCATCTCTTCAACAAATAACGTGTTGCCATCTAGCGTTACATAATATAATCTCAATATTGCGAGTAGAAAATATTGATAAGGTTGTCTTTAACTTCATACACTTCTTGCTAATTTTAGAAGTTCATGTTGTAGCTGAATCAGTTGAAAATCTAATATGTTTTAATCATTCTGTAAGTAGGAAATAACACTGGTATTTAGGCGATTACGATTTTATTAGTGCATATGTCCCGAATTTATTTTATGAACAGTTCGTCTCTTCCTGGACAGACACGAATGGTCACGAATGTAGATGATCCAGGACTGTGGAATAGAGCCTCAAGATTTTTGTCTGGGTTCACAAAGTTGAATAGATGTGATTCGTCACTCTCATAACCTGATATCTTCTTTCTGTTCCACTAGCCAGTAAAAGTACAATGTTGTTAAAGCCAAACATTATCGAGCGCAACCCGATATTTTAATTTGGGGATTCTATTCTTTCATTACACAATCTTATCATTCTTGACAAAGTTCATTTTATTACTTTCGATACACTTCCTCCGAATCTAACATTTCTACGAATCTTATTACCACCAGTTCTCAGTCTCACTTCAACTTGAAATATCACACAACGCAATCCTTCCAGAAGTTTTCAGCATGTGAAAACATAATACGGAACACAAAACGTTGTTACTTAGAAATATTAATTGAACTGACAACAGACTGTAAGTAAAGGAAGCACACACACACATATATGAGCTAAGTTTTAACATATTATAAAGCCCCCCAGTGGCTCAGCTGTATGTCTGCGGACTTACACGCTAAAATCCGGGTTTCGATACCCGTGGTGGGCAGAGCACAGGTAGCCCATTGTGTAGCTTTGTGCTTAATTCAAAACAACAACAACAACATATTATAAAATTATTGTTGCTTGTTTCTTTTCATCTACGACACCCAGTTGTGTGTAGAGTAAAAAGTTACCGGTGTGACCAAAACTGATTGAGCGTGCGACTTAAAGGAGTGAAATAAAATCTGGCGGTTAAACTGGTAGCCACTCTTATAGTATCGATAATAATAACTACAGCAAATATTCATTCATCACTTACCTAGGCCGCGTATTTTGTTTTACACATCATCATGTCCCATGTTGAATATTGCGCCAATTTATATTTCATTTCTTTTCTTTATTTTTTACCGCATCTTTCTTTCACATATAAGGTGTTTTGATTAAATTTATAATTATTGTAAATAATGCATAAAATATAATTATTCCTTCGTACCCTGACAAAAAATGCTTTAGAGCATAGACACCTATGTTATTGGAGTAATACATTCAGTAATGAGATTGTGTGTTTTAACCCAGTCAAACAGACGAGCTCTGGTATTATACGAAAGGGCTCATCAGCAGCGATATGCAACAGATAAGGTGTACTTGTGATGTTACTATAGGCAACTGCCATTGAGATGAACTTATAAAATGAAAATACCAGATTGTGTATCTTCATCAAACTTATTGCGATTTAATATTGGAAGTTCCGCCTACTGTAAACTTTTAGCATCAGTTTTATTATGGGAGTTTTGTTAATCTTATAAGTGTGTTTTGTAAGATATAGTAAGAACTAGCACTTGTCTGAACTAAATAACTGCGATTGTTCGATTCGCTCTTATAGTACCCTCACGTAAATAAAGACTTCGTTTCAAAATGACGCAGAAGTACCTGTTCGCAGTTACGATAGAGGCTTAAGTTAATCTATCAGTTTAACTTATTTCATAGACTTTAAAAAGATTAATTGCCTTACACCCTTGGTTTCGCTCATAACTATTTACACGGCCCACCATGAAAAGTAACTGTCGAGCATTTCAGCCATGCTAAGAGCCGCTGAACAATAACATACAGTAAAATTATAATTTTTATTATTTAAGTTACGTCACATTTTAATAATTTCAAGTGTTAATAATTGCGTGTTTAATTCATATTCATTTAGTGTAGAATATCCTACTTGTGAAATAAAATTTGGCATCAACTTTTTTTTTTTTGCTTGTACTCCCGTCATTTCAAAGGTGGTTTTTGTTTTTGGTTTGTTTTAAATTTCGCGCAAAGCTCCAACAATGGCTTTCATGTCATGTCGATTAGCAACAAAACTAATACCTAATATTGTTCATAGGCTATGTAACTAAGCTACAAAATGAAAGTTATAGACAACAAAACTGGAAAGATATTTGTTGATTTGTTAATTAGAGGCTTCGTTTATTAAAAATGGAGCTGATATAACAAAAACAGCTTAATCCAGAAACAATTAAAGTTCAAACTGAAACAATATCACTTTCGTGATAAATTGTTGCACTTGCTTCTAGGCGAGGTGACATTACACTACATCTTTACTTTAGACTTGTTCCAGGAACACTCGCTACAATTATGAGGTTTCACGACCCCCTTGCACTCCATCACTAAAATTGTAATGAGCAGATAGTAATCAAACAATTCTATCTCGTTAAATGCACTTTGGTTTCTATGACTATCCTATTTCGAGAAATCAAACGTGACAAAACGTGATTCCCACTGACATTTTTATCGGTTAGGTAATCAAGTTAGATCTAGTTATTAAGTACAACAATTTTTATACAAGTAGTTTACACTCGTGAAATTTTCTGCTAGAGGACGGCGTTGCTTTATTTAAAGTTGCGTAATTTGAGGCTGCGACAGCTTTCATTCAGCGAACTCGCCAAGCAACGGAGTCAAACGGGATGATATTGTGTTACGCTAAGCGGAGGTATCATGTTTACATGAAATAACATGTCAGTTCTCAAAATAATTTTGGTTCTCAAGCTCCGATGTTGTCGTGAGAACAATTGTGTAAGTGCAACAGAAGAATCAGGAAGTTAACTTTATCATATTTAATAAATATTTCCGTTTGTTGTTTTGTTTTTTGGAATTTCGCGCAAAGCTACACAAGGGCTATCTGTGCTAGCCGTCCCTAATTTAGCAGAGTAAGACTAGAGGGAAGGCAGTTAGTCATCATCATCCACCGCCAACTCTTAGGCTACTCTTTTTACTAACGAATTGTGGGATTCACCGTCACAAAATTACGCCCCCATGGTTGAATGGGTGAGCATGTTTGTTGCGACAGAGATTCGAGCCTATGTCCCTCAGATTACGAGTCGAGCACCTTAACCACCTGACCATGCTGGGCATAACAGTTTTTTTAATAGACATCACACTGAAAACTGTTCTCACTATTTCAATTATAACTTTTCATAGTACTTTTGCAAATAAAATTGAGCAAAAATCTAAAAATGGGATACTAAATGTAATCAAGTAGAAATATAAGTGTTACTTACTCCCCTTAATTAAATAACTTGAAAAAATTGTATGGTCCAAACCAAAAAATTTCGATATTTTCAGATATATATGACTAAGATTTCCTGTAACATCTTCAATGGCAAACTTGTCATCAATAGCCATAACTGTTAGGCGATTTCTATAAATCTGAATAATAACCAGTCAAGAAATGAATATTTATAGAAATTTTCTTTCGATACTACTGTTGTTTGTTGTTTTGTTTTTTGGAATTTCGCGCAAAGCTACACAAGGGCTATCTGTGCTAGCCCTTGAATTAAGCACAAAGCTACACAATGGGCTATCTGTGCTCTGCCCACCACGGGTATCGAAACCCGGATTTTAGCGTGCAAGTCCGCAGACATACCGCTGAGCCACTGAATATTCGATAAAAATTCCTTGTGAGGTAGCTATGCAATTATGAGTTAACAGCACATTTGACTTTAATTCAAAGAGATTAAGTAATATGAACTATTTTCCTTGTACTTCCTGTATCGAGAAAAGAATAGGGTGAATCCTAATGTTTAGCTATTAATCACAGGAAGTGGAGCACGTTGTAGAATATTTTTTACAGACATGATTGATACAGTGATTCTTGTACTGACACCATGCATCTATTTGCTTTACATCAACAAAATTGACATGACTATTATGGATTAAAAAAAAATCTCAGTTTTAACCCTGTAACAAAGTGTGTTTACAAAATTTCCTGAATACATGTATTATTTACTCTGTAAAAAAAATATTATACAAAGTGCTTCCACAGGAAGTGACGACGAGTATTCGGTATCTTGGAAAAGTTGAAAGTATTTTAAAACTAAGATGCGGTTAGAGTGATTATGTAATAACTCGTGGGCCCGGCATGGCCAAGGGGGCTAAAGCGTTTGACTCGTAATGTGAGGGTATCAGGTTCGATTCCCCGTCACACTGAAAAATTAGAGGGAAGGCAGCTAGTCATCACCATACACCACCGACTCTTGAGCTACTCTTTTACCAAAGAATAGAGGGATTGACCGTAACTTTATAACGTCCCCACGGCTGAAAGGGAGATCATGTTTGGTGTGACAGGGATTGGAACCTGCGACCCTTTGATTACGAGTCAAGATTGCCTTGACCACCTGGCCTTATCGGGCCTAAATCTAGAGGAAAGGCAGCTAGTCATCACCAATTCTTCAGCTACTATTTTACCAATGAATAATTGGCCTGACTGTCACATTGTCACGCCCCCCACGGCTAAAAGGGTAAGCATATTTGGCAGGACGTAAATTCCAACACGCAACCCGCTGGTCGAGCACCCTAACTGCCTTGCCATACCGGATCGGCATATTTTTAACGCGAATTTCAAGCACTCTGTTTTTATCAATTATGAACCATGCTGTTTTTATAATTATATTTCAAAATAATAGTTGGTGAACTTTTATCTTTTGGAATAGTATTCGAGAAGGTAAGAGGTTATTTAATCGTGACCTCAGCTATGAACTCATATCATAATTTCTGTGAGTTTATTTGTTTTGTTTGTTTTTTTGAATTTTGCACAAAGCTACACGAGGGCTATCTGTTCTAGCCGTCCCTAATTTAGCAGTGTAAGACTAGAGGGAAGGCAACTAGTCTCACCACCCACCGCCAACTCTTGGGCTACTTTTTACCAACGAATAGTGGGATTGATCGCACATTATAACGCCCTCACGGCTGAAAGGGCGAGCATGTTTGGCGCGACCGGGATGCGAACCCGTAACCCTCAGATTACGAGTCGCACGCCTTAACCACCTTGGCCACGCCGGGCCACTTCGGTCAGAAGGAGGTAAACCCTCGCTTGTCACCACTGTATCTTTGGATCCGTAAGGAGATATATGTAATCCTGTAGTTTCACATTTTCGGTTTTGTTTGAAACCTATGGTGTCAACAAATGACTGTAACAGAAACCATATCTTAGTTATCTGATCAACTGTTTAAGTCATGTCTAGGATGTGTTACATTACACTTCACCAGTATTAAAGACCCATTAGAAAAGGTTTACTCTTCTACACAAACAATATGCGGTGACTCCATTGTATTTTCCTTAGAAGTAATCGCCTTGCGCACACATCTATGCTCACAGAAAAAAATATAGATAATGTTATTAACTTCACGTCTTTACTTGATTAACACATTCTCCAGCGAACAGTACATTAGACACCATCCGCACAATTTTTAATTTTGTCCTGCACAACAGTTATTTTAAATTCGCTGACGCTTTGTACAAAGAAAAAAAGTAGTAATAAAGGGTAACAGAGTAATATTTGCTAAAATATTCATGCATACACTAGAAACCAAAGCCCTTGACACACATAAACAAGTTTAATACCAAAGGTATAGTACAAATACATTAATGACATGTTTGGGATATGGAATCATGGAGAGGAAACACTACAGCAGTTTGCCTACTTCCTCAACAAATTCCATCCATCCATCAAATCTACACTAAAGCTACCCAACGCAGAAGAATACTTAAAGCTCTTAGATGTAGCCCTAAAAATTCAAGTCAGATAAATACAGAACTCAATGCATAACAAAGAATGTAACAAACTAGTGTTACAAATCACACCACATATAACGAATCAAAAGAAGAGCAGTAACAGGAAAACTAAAGAGTTTGTTTTTGATTTTTTCGCAAAGTCACTAAGTCACCCGAGGGCTATCTGCGCTAGCCGTCCCTAATTTAGCAGTGTAAGATTATAGGGAAGGCAGCTAATCATCACTACTTACTGTCAACTGTTGGGCTACTTTTTTACCAACGACGAGTGAGATTGATATTCACAATTTAACGCCCCCACGGCTGAAAGGGCGAGCATGTTTGGGGTGATGGAGATTCGAAACCGCGACCCTCGGATTACGAGTCGTATGCCTTAACCACCTGGCCACGCCGGGCCTATTACAACAAGAATAAACCTTAAAACAAAAAAGCATGCACGAAAACGCCCACAATGAACATTCCTTTCATAAACAATTCAATCACAAACAAGCTTTGTGAACTCATAAAATAATCCTAACTGGCAATCAACACAACACAAAAACAAACAGGTAAAACACTGAACATGATAAATGTGCTACATCAAAAACGTTATCCATCAAATCATTTGTAATATATGTGGGGATGCATGTATATAGGAGAAACCGTAAGACCTTTTCACACGCGCATTTCAGAACATATCAGTGTTTTATGTACGTATGACTAACACAAAACCACTCCAGCAGAACATTTCCAACACAAATATAGATCGCCAACCACAGAAAATTCAAATCCTTTTTAAAATGTCTTTCTTACAAAAAAAATTTTTTTTGAAGGAAGAAAATGTATGAAGGCTATACTTGTTAACGGAAAAAATTTCCAAAATTAACAGCGATAGTAGGTGGTAGATGTAACTAAACCACCATTCATAAAACAACACATTCAACCAATACACTTAAAATTTTGAACTTAAATCTTGCATACTTTGGAGTTTTTAACACCTCTATTCAGCTTTGTATCCTTTCTACTTATTATAGTTTCTTAGCAACTTCTTGTGTGTTTTCAGTTAATCGTAAAATATATTATGGTTCTCTGTTACTTTATTCTTACACGTCTTTTCAGCCGTGGAGACGTTATTTTGTGACGATCAATCCCACTACTCGTTGGTAAAAGAGTAGCCCAAGAGTTGGCGATAAGTAGTGATAACTGGCTAACTTCCCTCTTGTCTTGCACTGCTAAATTAGGAACGGCTAGCGCGGATAGTCCTCGTGTAGCTTTGCGTGAAATTAAAACCAAACCAACTACATTGTCAATATGATAACTATGATGTAATATTAGAAAAATAATGAAACAATAGCATAATTTTATACATTGTTAGACGCACGTTACAACCCACTCGACAAACAGAATATAACAAGCACATTAATAAGTTAACAAATATTTTAATATCAAACAGTTATGTATGTTAATCCTGAAGAATCCGAAAAAGCGAAACGTTGGTTTAAATATACATTATTTTTCTTTATATGGAGTGTAAAAGTTGTTTTATAAACTTTCTTGTTTAATTGTTTCTGTGCGCGTTTTTATTTTTTCATTTACATGTAAAGGAAGCAACTTATTATGTTCTAAGATAACCTTTCACTAATCATGAATTTATATTTACATAACTTTAGTCCAGGGAACGGGTACTTCAACTGGTATTAAAATTTATTGCATGTATTTATATATTTTATACATGAAACGTGTGTGTGCGCCCACACATGTAAAAATATAAATTCATTGACACAGCGCAGGATGTAAAGCGAACGCAAGTTAGTTTATTCTATTGACATTAAAATTAATGTAAAACTTTTACTGATTTTATTGTCTATATCATTACCTACCTCCTGCAGTTGAGGATGTGTTTTATATATATATAGTACAACTTAAAATCACTTGAGGATACCATTCAGATTCATAAAAAAACTGTCGAAGAATGGGTGCTTTGTGTTTTATTTTGTTTTTAATTTCGCACAAAGCTACATGAGTGCTATCTGCGTTAGCCTTCCCTAATTTTGCAGTGTAAGACTAGAGGTAAGGCTGAGAGGGCGATTATGTTTCCTGCGACAGGTATTCGAACCCGCGACTCACCCTCAGACTACGAGTCGAACGCCTTAACCAATTTGGTTGTGTCAAGTTTTATTTATTTTAACTTTACTTTTGACATCATCCGACGTTTCCCACTATTACCCCCTCACATAGTCCATCACTGGGCCAGCGGTAAGTCTTTAGATTTACCTTGCTAAAACCAGGGCTTCAATTCCCCTTGGTAGACGTAGCCAACCCCGAATTAAGATGTGGGCTCATCAGGCTGAGGCTCAGGGCCTCGCACTAATTTGGAGTCCTCAAGCTATGACCATAAATGTATTCTGCGTAGATGTTTTGTTTCGAAGGGGCCTCTGTGAGTTTTAAAGCCTATGGTGAATAAAACCCTTAATCCCACCTTTGACACAGCAGATAGCCTGATGTGAATTTGGTATAAGAAAAATACACACACCCCTCACACAAGCTTCGCATTTCTTTATATTTTTTTTCTGCTTCTCGTTCTCGTAGCTCCTTTTCTTGCAACAATCGATTTGCCAGTATTATTATCACATTTCGAACCACATTCCACACGTTCTCATATAATTCAATGTTTACTGATATTCGAATATGCTCTGTATATTGGATTGTAACAAATGCATTCTGAAGAATGGTTTAGGCGGGAACTAGGATCGAAATGTATCAAATTATTTTATTTTTGTTAGAGGGCGTTAGTAGCTCAAATGGTGAATTGATTCATCGGCAATGGTTGATGCACTCAGCTACCAGCAGTGGATTGGCAAAAGAAGGCATCCGTGATTGGAAAAAAAAATCAAAGCAAAATTACTTGGACGTGAAAGACCGCACTGATTCCATGATGAATTGAAACTGTACAAAAAAAATAATAAAAAGAGGAAAATAATTAATGAAATTGATAGTCAACTTATTAGAAAAAAAACATAAAAAAAACGTTGGCATATAGTGATCGAACGTATTATTACCATCATTACTTATCCTGCACAATACAACATAGCATTTCACGGAAATAGTAATAAAACTACTAGGTTTATTGTAGCTAAGCCTTGTTAACCTGAAGATGACCTATAAAGGTCGAAATTTTATTCTGTACTTTATTTGATGTTCTAATACCCATATTAGCCGTCTTAAGAACACATTTCTAAATTTGGTACAAACACAAGTTTTAGGTTTTGCACCTTCTTTCTTGTGCAGGTACGGCATGGCTAGGTGATCAGGGCGCTCGACTCGTAATCTGAGGTTTGTTTGTTTGTTTTGTAATTTCGCACAAAGCTACTCGAGGGCTATCTGTGCTAGCCGTCCCTAATTTTGCAGTGTAAGACTAGAGGGAAGGCAGCTAGTCATCACCACCCACCGCCAACTCTTGGGCTACTCTTTCACCAACGAATAGTGGGATTGACCGTCACATTATACACCCCCACGGCTGGGAGGGCGAGCATGTTTAGCGCGACCCTCGGATTACGAGTGCACGCCTTAACGCGCTCGGCCATGCCAGGCCTCGTAATCTGAGGGTCGTGGGTTTGAATTTCCGTCACACCAAACATGCTTGCCCTTTCAGCTGTAAGGGCGTTATTATGTGACGGTCAATCTCATTAGTCATTGGTAAAAGAGTAGCCCAAGAGTTGGCTGTGGACTGTGATGACTAGCTGCCTTCCCTCTATCTTACAGTGCTAAATTAGGGATGGCTAGCGCAGATCGCCCTCGTGTAGATTTGCGCGAAATTGAAAAAAGCAACAACAAACAAAACACATTTTTTCTGGGAATTGAAATTTACTCGCAAAAAAGTAACTACATTCTGCGCTTTATTGCAAAATAACATTTTTTTTTCATTACAATCTGATGTTATTTACATGAGCTTATTTTAATCTGTTAAAATCAACATAAATTAGCTCCGTATTCTTTTTAAAGCTCGTTTGCATCATTCTAAAAAATTAAGAATATTTAATATACATTGTGATGTCACTGGCATTTGTTTCAAAATATCAAATGTTTACGTTCAATCTAAATGGTTAGTTTTACTTTAAAAAGTGAAAAGGTATAAACCTATTTACTTTTTTATGCTTCTTACAAAGGCAACGAAGAATTTCTTTCGTCTCTTTCTTCGACTGGTAGTTAGGCTTATGAACGTATACGGTATACTGCTACAGTGATAAAATTAGAAAATTAAATATTTTATACAATTGTAATGTTAAAAAAGATATATTTAATGACAACTAATTTTAGATATGTACTTATTCGGTAGATAAAGTTACTGGTTAACGTCATACAACGCACTGAACGTAAATGTTCTCTGACAGTTACTTAGTTAGGCTTCCGAACAACTTTGTGTAATTTGCAAGTTACATTTAACTTACAGATGTATTATAAGTGAGCATACTGAAAGGTTTAAGAGCGTAATGGAAATTGTAAACTAAATAAATAATTAAAATGGGGATGCGCCTTCACAATTTCGGTGTTTGGTGAAGGCTTTGGAGGATTGTTAGAAAAATTAATTGACAATTAAAGTATAATGGCAAAACTTTGGAAACACCTTGGATTTGGACAGAAAAGACCTCAGGCCCCTTTCAGACCATACAGATACGGTTATGGAATTGGTAAGTAGTGTGATCAGTATCATAACATACAAGTATACTTGTAAAAGAAACTTCAGTATATTAAATTTATAAAAATATGACAAATCATCACAGAATTATTTAAGCTTTTCTCTGAATCATATAAAAATAAAACTAAAAGTTAAGTGATAAATAACTGCTAATGTTATTACAGTTAACATACTTGAAAACAATATCTTTGAAGACTGCTGAGTTTTCTAACTAATCAAGTTGTTAATGCGTTAAAGTCAAATGCTGAATATGAACTGTAAAAATGTTTTTATTCATAAGTATATATGCCTTATTAATTTTATTTTTTGAAGCTCTTTTAGTCTCCAAGTTACATGAATAATTTAGTTCAAGTACTTATTGTAAATTGAGAGTTTGAATAGTGTGTGAATGTGTGCTAGCCAAATTAGTAATAACAATGAGAAAAATGTTACTTTGTAAAAACAACTTATATAAAAGCTATTAATATATTTCTAAAATACATTTAAAGCATTTGATTAATATAGGCATATTTATCATGATGAAGAGCATAAAAAATTTTAAGATGTGATGCAGAAAAGCAGTTACATTTCAAAATATTTTTTTTTAACATTGTTTAGGAAGAGGACAACCTAGTGATGAGGGAGATGAGGAAGAAGCTGTTGGTCACACCCCAATCCAGTTGAAGAGTGTTCATTTTAAAGATGAAGATGGTGAAGATGATTCTTGTCCGGTAAGATATTTTTTGTTCATTATAGAAAGCTTTGTTAGCTTAATCTAAATGACTGGAGAGCTAAAAAGGGTTTTGGATGTGTATCGTCATTTCTTAATGCATTAACATCCATTATGTAGCTAGCATACCTATCAAATTGTAGTTTGGAGATTTGAATGCAGATGAAAAACATTAGAAACAGATATATATGAAGAATGCTTAGGCCAGTTACGTAACAAGGTCTTGAAGAAAATAAATAGTTTTATTCATTTTATTACATTAGTAAGTCTTTATAAAAGTTTGCATTAAATACTTTTTATTAAAATCTCTACTGGCAAAATTTCATCCTGGATGTTTCAGAGGTCAACAATATTCTTGAGTGGCTTCAGATATAAGGTAACCAATCTTTCCCATTAATATATTTGTCTCAAAAAAATTTGATGGTTCCAAACTTTAATCTCACCAAATTTCGTTAGGAAGGTTACAGTATGTGTGTACTGATGATATTAATTGACCCTAAGTGGCACAGCTAGAAACCAGATTTCAATGCAATGCAATGATCTTCATCAAATCCATGTTAAAATAAACAATTGAATTATCATCCTAAGATGTGAAACATTTGAAGAGTGGAAGAGATGAATAACAAGAGTAGTAGCACAGGTGCAGCCTTTTGAATGAGTCAGTATGATGTTATATGAATGTGTTAGCACTGTAGTTTTATTGCATTTCAATGTTGTATTCGTGAACAACTGGGCTATGAAACCATTATAAAAGATTTGCATGATGTTGTATTGGCCTTGCAATAGTGATATGTTTTCTAACAAAATGACTTATCATCCTTCATTCCATTACAAATAATTTAGTAATTCTCAAATTTTCCATCAGTGAAAACAAAAACATATTTTAAGTATATTCATTAAATGTATTGTTATGATTGCATAATATTTTAAATAAATGTTAAGGATTTAGCATGTTTAAGCTAAAATTTCTTATGTTTTGTTGAAATGCCGACTAAAATCAGTAGTTAACTTTTGTCGGGGATAGAATTGGTAGAGGTTTTCTAGATTTAATTCACAAGATTAGAGGTTATCAATCTTTCCAGGACTGGAACCTTAACAACTCATAACCTGATATTTCTAGTTTCAACCATCTCGCACCCCAAAAAACTAAAATTATGACATTTTTTGGTATGGTAATACAGTTCAACACTTTCCTTAATTTCAAGCCAAAACAACAACAACAACAACCAAAAAGCAAACTGAAATACAACATTTGTGCTCTCTTCTCCCATTCAACAACCCACAGTTTTAGAACACCTGCTCAAGATAGAAAATATTAATGCAGAGGTATCGTATGAAGATAAAAACAATAAAGTGACAACAAAATGTAAAATAGTTCAGATTAGCTGCATATACCACATCATCAGGCAACTATTTTACAGGTGTATATCTATCCAAAACTATTATTATTGAAGAACACTTCTAAATCTGGACTTCCAAAAGTTAAATCTGTTATCTGTAATATTCAGGTTTTTATTTTCACTTGCAAATAGGTACCCATACTCATAGGAAGAGTGTCTAATTCCCTAAAAAGTTTGAGCACTTCAATTAAGTCACTGTAAGTCTCCAAAGTAAGCCTTAAAACATTTAAAACTTTTTGAATTTTTCAAAGTTTAAGTGACTTAATCAAGTATCATTCTAGCAGTCTAACTCAACTACATTAATATTATTTTTGTATTGTGTAAACCAAAAATGTATTTAATATTCTAAACAAGGTCACATAGTTCTCTTGTAAAAGGTCACACCAAATGTAATTCTTGTTTAAAACTCAAAACAGTGCACATACAAATAGAAATAAGAACTTTGCTCTTTTCACAACTAAACACTAATTTGCAGCTTCAGTGTTGTTTGCTACAATACCAGTGGTTCTTTCACACAATAAGTAAATCCTTTCCTTATTTCCATATCTCTAATTCATTAGGCAATACCTCTCCATCAGTAAGAGGCCAACACAATCTATTTACACATTACTACGTGTTTACTTTTTATTAATAGAGGGATATAGTCAGATGTTAATTGCATCATAGACTAGTGAAGTACATGCTTTTACAGGAAGGGATGATAACTTTTACAAAGGCTTGGCATATGTGAATAAAAAAAAAACAACTTAAGGTAGTATTAACAGACTACCTAACTGTTCTGTCGAGGAATGAGAACCTATCTATGATACAATTTCAGGTAGAGAAGAAGTTAATGTTCAAATTTCCATCAAAGGTATTGAGATAACTAATGAACAACAAAAGTTTCAAGCCAGTGTACTTGTAGATATCATTAGTACATTCTCTATTTAGGAAAATTATAATACAACAGTATTTTATCAACTTTTCTATTAGTTTCAAAAGGCATCAAATGGTTTGATTAATCTCTTGTAAAGCACCTTATCAAAGTCTTTCTAAAAGTCAAGATAAACAAGTTAAAGTGACCTCATCTGGAAGAACAGAAGCTTCATAAATAAGAATATGACAGTTTTGTATTGTAAAAAAAACAAAACAATCCCAGATTTTTCTAAAATAGCTACTTTTTCAACTTAACAAATTTTAAGTAAAAATTCCCCCACCTACTGAAATTTAATCGCAAGCACCATTTTTTCTACTTCTCCTTGATTGGTAAAAAATATTTAATGCACAAGTGCTACCTATCTCTCCAAGCCATTAAATGTTATCTCAGATACAACTGCCATAAAATTCTGCATACATATCATTAGCCTTAAACAAACTCCCACCCATACCAGTCTTTACATGTATACAATGTATACAATGACATAATCGTTATAATGCTATAGTTCTCCATCATTTGCCCCCTCCCAGTACAGCAGTAAGTCTATGGATTTACAATGCTAAAATCAAGGGTTCAATTCACTTCAGTGGGCTGAGCAGATACTTTGATGTGGCTTTGCTATAAGAAAAACACACACACCTCCATCAGAAGAATGTTGATGTGACCTCCATGTGAAGTAATTTCTGTGAGCACCAGTACATGATCATATTCTTATATTGTCTTTAGCACTCACTTTATTCAGTTGTTTTTTCTTTTATTTTATGAATTTCAAATCAACTTAATCAATTGCCTTTCTGTCTTTAATATTACATTGCTTTTGTTCTTTTTGCACTTTTGTTCCATCCTCCTGATTGAAACTATTTTTTCTAACTATCACATTTCTACTTTATGCTTATTTGAATAATATATACCATGTTAATTATTCAAAACAAAAATGCCAATGCCCAGAGATATTACTTTTAGGCATCTTCTCCAATTGACTCGGTGCAGTTGAAGGCACTTTCTCTGTTTATGAACTCGACATTCAGTTTTTCTCAAGTTTTTGAACTTCATTCCAATATTTTCAGTCATGGATAACTTCCGCAAATTCATGAGTTATGATGTACCAGCACATTCACTAACGACATTCCTAATTTCTTGCATCAGATGGTTGATTCCCTTTTGTCTGTTTGTTTCCCCATTTCAGATCCTTTTTTATTTTGTTTCTTTGAGTTTTTTAAACCTGTCTCTCATATGTAAAGGAGTTTAGCTAGTTTTTCCACTTTTGATTTTTGTTTCTAACAGTTCACAATGTAATTAAGAACAGGTACTTTCTCCTTTTCTGTGTGCTAAGCTTATGAATCAACTATGGGATATATATTCTATCATTTTTACTTGTGTATTATAATGTCTTTTTTTAGTTGCTACTTATATGCCACTTTGTGTTGTCTTATATTTTACTTATCCTACTCATCTTAGTGACTCTTTTTCCTTAGCCTTGGGCCATAACCCTTTTATATTTTTTTATCTTCAGTTCTTTCTGCTTGAGATACACTTCTTTTTCCTTCTTTGTTTTCCTTTCCAGATATTTTTCTCTCTTTTTTTTATCCTGTTTCTTTGCTCTCTCTCTCTGCCATTCATCTCTTCACTGAGGCTTCTCTTTATGAGCATGATAGTTTTGGTGAAAATATCTTTAGTCCTTACTCATTGCTAACCATTGAGATAAGGTTTTCTGCAGGTTTTGGGAGTATCTCTCTAACATTAACATGGTCATTTTTTTATCTTTTTACAAGAAGAACAATACACAGCACCAGTATTATCCCCAATGCATATTTCTCTTCCCTTTTCTTTTAGTGGAGCACAGGAGAACCCTTACTTTCTCAATTCCAAGCTTCTGAGGATGGGAGTATAGAGAAAATTTTCTATGATTGTGCCTTCCAGTGATAAGAGACTGTTTGGGCTCACCAATCCTCAGAGATGTAGGGCTAGAGTATACCCTGAAGTGTAGTACAAAACATTCATTCACAGTTTCTGCCAAATAGTTCCTGGTAGATATATTCAGCCAGGTGGAATATGGATTTGCTCCTGAGACGTAGGTGAGAGCTTCTCTTTTCTCCACCTATTGATATAATATCTTTCTCATAAATATTTCACCAAAAGAGTGTCTTACAGCCGTAGATGCACTGCCATCAACGTTCAGCCGTGACCAGTACAGAATATACCTGACATACTTTACTGTACATCTCTTTAATGTACATGGAATATATCAATAAAATAAATAACAAAATTGGGTGAAGAGTCATGAAAGTCACCACCACTTCTGTTCCTTTTGTTAGAAGATACCTTATCTAATTATTTTGCACCAGCACCATTCAAGTTTTTAGTGTTATAGAGGTGTTGGTTGCATTTGTTAAGTTAACATTTTCCTTATCAGAAAACTTCTTCCAGATAAACACCTACATTTTTGCACCATCTTCTTACTCTTCTTCCTACTTTTGGTTCATTTTTATTTTATTTTTTGCCTTGTTAAGAATGAACCTATGATCATGTGCTGTTGTTTATGGGAATTGCTGCATGTGGAGGTTGTGTCATCCTTCTGTTGGTGTAGGGCTACAGCATTATGATGATTGCATCATAAGCTGATGCAATGCAAGTAGGTGGTAGGAGTTTCTTCAGTGCTTAAGATATGCACAGGAAATTTGGGTGTTGTTTGTGAGATCTTAGTGGTAGGTAACTATCTGAAATACATTCAGTTAAAAATGTTAACTTTAATTTTCCTTTCATTTGTAATAATGTTCACTTTAAAATAATTTAAAGGTCTGCATCACCTTTTAGAAACAATATAAGCATAAAATTTCATTAACCTTTTGGTTATGAATGTGCTAGATTAAAAATCAAAATTCTTGATTTAAAACAAAACCTTCTCACTATGCAAAAAAACAACAAACCATTTTAAACCTTGTGGACTAAGATTTTGAAGTGTATTCTTCATATACTCCAAAATCTTAGAACGTGGTTTGTTGCTAGTCTTGTATATGTTGTGAGCCATGGTGTCTGTCCAAGTGTTCATCTGTCTCCTGTTTATGGCAGTCATTTCCTGCACTGTGTTTGAAAAGCTGTGCACACAGATGACACTCAACATTCACTTTTGAATTGATGAGAGAACAAGCAAGAATAATGTTGAAACCAAATTTTAGGATGTTCTGCAGTAAATTGTTAGGAACTTATTCCATCATTCACACTTCATGATGAGATGTAACTTAAAGAATAGAAATACATTTACCATATTTTATTGTCAAACAGCTGTTAGCATTACTGGTGTATTGAGCAATTACTTTTCATGGTGGGTACTATAAGTAACTTAGAACTTTGGCTCTAAGTGAAATTAAGAGTGCAACACAATTAACATTTTTAAAGTCTATGAAATGATTTGAAATGATAGATCAACTTAAACTTTTCCCATCACTGGGTATAGGTGTTAATGCTTGTTCTTAAATATATTACCATTTCAAGCCCAAACACCATAGCAAGAGCAATTAGCAACCATGTTAATTAGTTGTAAAAGAGATCCTGTTTGAAAATTTTTTTGAGAACTATTGGCTTATAAAAGTGGAGAATAAACTGCAGGATAATGTTATAACAGGCTTGTGGCTCAAATGAAGCAGCACTTAATGTGTAAACATCAAGATGTAGTCACTGAAACTGATGATAAAGAGAAAACTTGAACAAACAGTAATTTTGAACTCACTGGAGCCTAAAAAATGAAAAGTTTCATCCAGCAGTTAATCATAAGTTAGTCTCCATGCAACCAGGATACCAAACTTGTATAATAGAGAATTGGATGAAGAAACCACAAGTCTGATTTATGCATACAACATTCCATTTTCTGTTTGTAGAACACCCAAGGTTTGTTCAAATTGTAAGAATGCTGAAATCAGATATTAAGCCCCCAAGATTAAAAAAGAAAATAACTGATTGACACTACTAACAATAAAGAATGCTTTGAACTTGTAGAAGTCCTTCAAGGATACATACTACTACCCACGTTTTTTGTAGTATTATATTGGAAATTTAGTAACAGCTTCATTAAGAATGTATCTGAATAAACTTGTCATTAAACTGTTACTAATAATTCAAATTTTTGAACTTAAAAAGTTTTAATTTTTTAGTTTCAAAAAGAAACATTGGAAAAATAATTGTCCTCATTCTTTTGTGTCCTATGATATGTCAAAGCTTTATTTTTATCAATTCTGAAATTTTTAACTTAAAAAAGAGATCTTTGCAGTTTCCAACCAATTAAAATCACATAATTACAAGCAGAAATCTAAGATTTGAACCTCATGCCTTTGTGATTTGCTGAAATATTAAGTTTATGAAATTCACCATAGAGGTACTTCCCCTCTATCTATCTAACAGATTGTCATGTCAGTTAGCCTTATATGGCTCATGACCATTTTTATAGCTGATAGGAAGAACTGATTTTTGTACAGATGCACCTTATCAAAGTCACATGATTTGGCCCCAGTTTCAACATCTGAATTTTTTACATATTTTTTTTTTATCTATTTGTAACTTACATAAACCTCAATGGTTTTGGGATATTTTATTCTCGTGACTGAAATGCCTTTTGTTTTCTGAAAAGTATAAATAAAAGCTACATGAATTCTGTTTTGGACACCAAACTTATTGAAGAAAAACTTTGTTACTTGAGTGCAAATGAGCTCGAGTATACAGTGAGCACTACAGCTTTGTTTTTTATGTAACTTTTTTATCTGTTGTTGAATATTTTTAACAAATCTAATTAAAATGTAAAAAATAGAAACTTATTAGCTGAGCCAAACAAAACTTTATTAAAATATCTAAAATCTCACCAGCTTTAGTCTAAGCATAATGCATGTCACATTTCACATGCTCTTTGTGTTAATGGCTGATGGAGTTATGTTGTGATTTACTACTGTTGAAATAGGATTACTGCTCAAGTGGGTACAAAATACAGAAATGAATGATAAAATAAAAGAAACAGATGTGAAAATGTTAACAGTTGAAACTCCCAAGATAAATAATTTGGACATTTCTAGTTAATACTTCAGTTATTACAGAAGAAAAAAAATGGTATTGCATATTTTATTTCTCTGTACATTGATGATTTCTCTACAGTTTGTGCAAGGGTAAAGAAAATAAAAGATATAAAGTTTTATCACAAAAACCTTTTTGTATTGGTTTAGGAAATTCTAGAGGTTATGTAAATTAAGTAATTTTATTCTTGGCATTAAAAGTCACTTTTTACTTGGAGTAGACAAGGAACAAATTTGGAAATTAACAGAACAATTCATTGGTAAAAATACTTTGTAACAAAATAAGATTTTTTGGGTAAAACAGCCTTAATGTTTATAAATACAGAATGGAGAAAATTTAGAATTGTTGTAAAAAAATTAGACTCCATAGCTTCACAGATCCAATGTTGGTCAATTTGCCAAAGTCCATGAACAAATTGTTAAATCAAATTTAACAAGAGTTTTTTGGCTCAAAAGATTTTTGTAATTAATCTCTGCTTTAATCACTTTAATAAACCTTAACATTCTCAATTCTAAATGTAAATAATGTACTTTATACTTTTGACATGTTTGTGGTGTTTTTTTTATTACTAAGTAATTCAATTCTTTGAGTTATCTTTTTGGAACAGGTTATTTGGTTGGAACAGAAAATTTTGGAAAATACATTAATTTTCAACTATTTTTATTGAACTTAACAAATTCATCCTTAGCTTTTTTACAATGTTTATGAAAACAGTTTATAATTTCTGGAAACTCAATATTTTAAAATCTCCTATTTTAATGCTTTTGCAGAACAACATTTCTGGACATGTTATCTTTAGTATCAAGAATTAAATATAAACTAGGACCTTTCTAAGTAAGATCTATTACATTGGTGAGAAAATGTTCCTTCACAATATTAATATTTCAGTGCAAAACAAAGAAAAAATAATTTACAATGGTAGTGTATAGTGATTTGAAGAAAAGTTTCATTCAACACCTTGGTATCGAAGAAAGCTGTAAAATGTAGATATTGAGCCTTTTATAGTAAAAGCTGCTGTTGGAAAAATCAAATAGTGTGATGAAATAACTTAGCAAACCATTTAAAAAAAATTTTTCTGTTCCTAGTTGCCGGCATAGACCATATTTAGTGTGTACTTTTTTTGTATAATACATGTATGTATAGAAACATTTAGTACTTAGTGTTCAAATAATTCTAATGACCTCATTTACAATCAAAACTAATTAAGGGTCATTCCATGTCAGATCATTCAGATTTTGGAAAATTTTCCAGGTGACCCTCTCAGAATGCCTTGAAAAAATTCATTTGTGCTCATCTACCCATATAATGAAAAATTGCCAAAGATTAGATCAATATCTGTAATAGTTTCTGATTTACAGCCATGTAACATTTTTGTTACTTTTTTTTTACTTTTGGCAAATTCATTTTTAGACAACTTTTGCTGCTTAAAGCTGCAAGAGTGATGGTGGTAGAAGGCTGAAATTTGCAACACTGACTGAATTAATCTTACAGAATTAAAAAATGGTCTCAAATCAAGTTTATCTCTCTTAGGATTTTCACAGTGAAGATGTAAAATCACCTGAAAACCCAAAATTGTAATAAAACTGGTTTATTTAATAAGCCATAATCCTAAGACTTGATATGATGCAAAGCTGAATTTTTTTTTCAAATTTCCTATAATATATCAGTTGATAAATCAGCAATTGTTGTAATTAAAAGTCTATTAGATCTCCTGTAAAAAAATATAGTTGCATGCAACTTTTTATGATTTAGCTAAAAATAGCCCTACTTCAGGCCACAGTATGACCATGTCACCAGTTATTCAGCCTTTTCAGATTTTTACCATATATTCTTACATCTGAATATGATCAACAACAAAAATCAGGATGGTGTTCAATCTACTTTTTGAGTTATAATTTTTTAAAATATCTTCTGACCACATGTTTTTATTTAAAAAAAAAATCAGTTCAGGTGTGTTACTGTGTGCAAATATATCCATACAAATTTGAAAAATACCTGTCAGAATTTTATGAATCCCGCTGAAATATTCTAACCAGCCTTTCACAATGTTAAATAATGAAGTTGTAAGAAACAAGAAAGTATTAATTAATTTCTGAACAAGTTTATTGGCATAACTAGTTAGATCACATGGCCATGCAAATATATTGTCTGTGCATTACAGTTATGCAGATATGGCTGAGTTTAAGAATTGCAATATAATAAATACAAAAGTAAGTCAGAAACAAAAAGCACAGTGCTACAACTAGGGATAACTGAAAAAGATTATAGTCACACCAAACTGCGATAGTCGTGACAACAAAATGTTTCAAAAATTGCTTTGGTGATAAATTAGCCTTAACAACATCAAATAAACATTGCTTTGTTCAGACAGCTTGAATAAATTTCTGAAATTTGAGTTTGATTATGTTGAGATCACTTTGATTAGAACATAGTGGCAAGCACTAGTGCCTTGCACGGTAGGTGCACGTATCACACAAAGAACATGTTGAAAAGAAATCCAGCTTTCATCTTTACATTACCTTGCAGGCCATGAGAACAGTTCATTTCTTGATTTCTTCATAAATGATACCAACACATCGGAATGTTCATCTGATCTTTTATGTTTCCCGCATACTATTCATGATCATTGCTATCATTAGACCCTATTTGAGCTGCTGCAGCATCACTTTCACTGCTACTACCAACAGTTACAACTGTGTACACATCATCATCTGACAGCCTTTTCATATACAATTTGTTGGTAGAGTGAGGAATAAAGCTATGATGTGACATAATACCTTCCACAGTTTTGCATTTTTCATTGTGCTCAAGTAGATCAAACTTTACACAATTCTGCAGGACTGATTTCTGATTGACAAAAAAGAACTAAATGCCCTGAATGTGGTCATTTGCCCAATGGTATATATCAGAGACATTTAAACTTTAATAATTTATTATTTTGCACAATCTTGAATTTTTTTCAAGATAATGTTCAGAGATGTAAGAATATATGGTAAAGGCTGATTAGAATATTTCAATGGGATTCATAAATTACTTCAAAATTGTATGTATATATTATATGGATATATGAGCATGTGCTAATTTTTTTAAAGACATTCTGTGGGGGTCACCTGCAGCCCCCTGGATGATTTGACATAAAATGACCAATAATAAAATTAAAAAAAAAGCTAAATTTTAAAATTGTGCTATTTTTACATTATCTAACCAGTGATGAGAGTTGTGACATTAACTTGATTACCTATAAATGTTGATTACATAATTAGTATCACATCAAATAATTGAGCTTATGATTAATTAATGAAATAATAAACTAATTGAAAATAGTGTCTGATTATTCCAGTTCTCCAAGTGTTCAGAATACTGCCATTATTAATACCTCATTCTCAGTTAGCTCAAGGCTTTTTAGCTCACTTATTTAATGTCATGACTCATGAAAATACTAACTGAAATTAGCATTTCTGGCTATTACTATTTTCAGCTATTCCACTATTCCAAGTATCATGAAAATAATACAGTTTTTAAATTTATTCAATCAATGAACACTGCAATTAATCAGTTAGTAAATTTCCTTAATTACCCAGCTCTGCCAATATCCTTTTTCTGAATGTATTTGTTTTGTTACATTGAATTGTTAATCTGATTTCAGTAAGATTCAAATTGTCTTTTCTATATTGTAATTTAAGAATGAAGTCTCAGGTCACTGGTACTTTTGGTCATATTTTGTTTTTATTATTCAGTTAGAAAATCTTCAGTTCACTGCATTGTGAACTGTTTGGATGATTTGTAAGTTATACAGTAAAAAGTACTTAACACTTCTAAATAGTTCTTTAATATTTGTTACAAGTATGATATTATTTTATCTGATATCAAGAGAAGTTTAAATAGAGGTTTAAAGTTTGTTTTATCTTTTTATCTAGCCAGTACTGGTTCAAGAGTACAGTGATCCTCTAGACTGCAGATCTGATCTTTCAGCAACAGTTGAAGAGGATGATGATGGGATGTATGTTGTGCCAGTAGAAGACCACTTTTATACCGAACCTTCAGAGCCACAGAAAGAAGTGAGAGGTAACTGTAATTTTTACAGTATTTCTTCAGACATGCATTAATATCTACAAACAGCACTTATATGTACTGCATATTTGGTAGCCAAATAAAAAATGGTATGAAAGTGTTTGTTGATATGTTATCAGAAAATTATAAGGTGAATATGGTAAGTATATATTTTTTTAACTCTGAGACACCAGAACAGTTGTGAAAAAGAGCCACTAAAACTGTAAAGCATATGCCATAAAATACTGATTTTTTTGAGCCACAAACATACTCTTATTACAACCATTTTACAGTAATTTTTACAACCATTCATGTTGATACTTATTTTACCTTTAGTTACTTTCTATAAGTTTGTTTCCAAGTTACATATATAAAAAAAAACAAAAATATATTTTTTATATTACAACCTCTAATACTCATCTACCTTCAATAAAGTAGTGACTGATTCACAATACTGTTAGGATTCAGAGCCATTTTTTATTTTGGTATCAGACTTCTTATATTAAGTTATTGGGCCTTGAAGAAAAGTGTTATTTATAAAGGAGGTAAGCAGGACACTTGATCTGTTTTATGGAGAAGTAAACTAGGCTAGAAGTTAAATGTTTCTCATTACTTTTATTAGAACATTTGTTATTCAGATATCATCAAACAGCTAAGCAAAAAAATATGATTGTCCACTCACATACAAATATAATTAAAGTATAGTGCAAAAATAAATGTATCTTAATAAAAGAAATATCTTAATAAATATTACTCGCAAAGTAGTATGAATAGAGTATCAGATTTAACCTCTCTTCAATTTTACAGAAAGTTATGTGAAGTTAGTTGCTTCCAATCAAACAGAAAAACAATGAAATAAGAATAAAATCAGATACAAGAATAAAGGTGATAAGTAAGCGTCATTTCAACAAATATAGGTGTCACATAACCCTAACCCAGCTCAGTAGGCACTGTTGATAAATAATGAAGAAAAATTTACATCTATTTTCCAAGTTCCAGTACACCATCCAACCTTTTTCCTGGTCACAAAGTTTTAATACATATGACTATTGAGTAGTTAATTTTAACATAATCATAAATAGTATGGAGTATATGTGTATTTTGAAAGTCCCACCTATTCTCTAAATTTGTAGGAAATTTTCTGGGTGGTGTTTGAATCAGCTGTACATGTTTTACATTGTTGCTACCTGAACTTTTGAGAACTTCACTTAAAGTTTGTGAATCAATGCACCATGAGACAGTTTTGTAGAATATTGTTGGTTTACTACAGTTAGTATGCTATACCTCAGAAGCTATATCTGTGATTAATGCTTATAAACTGGAAAACTACAAATATCATAAATTTGATAAATATCAATATTCAATTAACTTTTAAATTCCAATTAAAATTTTTAATTATTTGAAACTGTAATATATTAAATTGGAGACTTGTCCAAGATAGATTATAATATGCTTGAAACTACTGTGTCATAACAGTCCTTGTTATCATGTCTGATCACTCTCTTTACAATGGCTATACATCTTGACAGCCTCCCAGTGATAAAGCTGTGAACTTATAACACAGGTTTCCACACCTGTGGGCACATTGTATAGCTTTCGCTTGACTACAAACACAGTGTCTTGACAATAAGTCTGTAGGATAGTTTTAATGAAGCTGTCACATCCAAAGCATGCCATTCCTTTCATCTGCTTTTCATAATCTACCAGAAATACCAAAATCTTGAGTCTAGTCACTTGACCATTATATCTTTTTATGGAGTAACATGAACTCTTATTTCATTTTCTAACTGATTGAACTATGTAAACAGTTGAATAAAAGATATGATTGCTTTGGATTTATGAACCCACACCCTATTGATTTTGTTTCCAAATGGAGCACCTTCTTGATTATGTTGCATATTAAGGAATATCAGTGGATTTTACCATTGACATTTGTGTGTATGTATACTCTTAACAGATGTTGCACTTTGCTTATCAATGCTAAGGTATGACTTGTTGAAGATGTATTTTTAGGATGGTTTTGTTGCCCCAAGTTGTTGACTAATCGTATTTTGTTTTTCAATACCATTAAGTACAAGGAATATCCTTGTGTTAGAAATTGTAAACTACTGATCTCAATATCTTATGGACTGAGTGCATTGATATCTATTTGTATATTGTATCAGAAAGAGTTTTTACATACCTATTCCAAAAGGACTAAATTTTTGGTTGAATCACACTACCATTAAAACAACATTAGAATGTAACTCTAAATGTTGTTCTACCTTAAGTTGATACTGAATATTTGTATTTTATTAATTTACGTGCTCAAAATCTTTTTAATATGATGTATTCAACTCTTATATTTTATATGTTCATATTGTCCTTTTATTTTCAATGTCACAAAGTTTATGATAATGAAATACACTATGTAATACAAATTTTGTTCCTGGATAGTATGTATTATTTCTTAATTGCTTATGTTGTAAAAATACAGAAAATTCCTTTCAAATTTGATTTTGTGTCCTGGATAACAAAATTTAGAAATTAACGTATTTTATACGTACAAAATGGGTAAATTTGCACATTTTCATTTACCCTAGTCTGAATAAAACAACATATGAATCAAGATTTACATGTATTTATACTAAAGTTATACAAAAATGTTTAGAAGTGACTAGTTTTTCGTGATTTGTGACTGTAATGTAAATAACTTTTATGTGTCAGTCCCTAAATATAGTTTCCCATCATGATTTTGTTATACACTCCCAGGTCACAAAAGCAAAGTTTGAAGAGAAAAATGGGTTTTTTCTACTTACTTTAGGCATAAGCATTTGGGAGATAACATTTTCTGCCCAGGAAGAATAAAAAGTAAAAATTTTGTTACATAGTGTTATTATTGAGGTTTATTTTTTAGTCACTTGTTTACTTCCTCTGTCAACCAACATACACTGTATTTCTGCAGGAAATTACTACAATGTTTATTATCATATCCTACTTGGCAAATTCTGAGGTTCAGTATGGAAATATATTTTTGTTCTCCCCCCAACTTTTCTGTTTTTATACTATGCTGTTTTTAGCTTATGTGAAATCTGTTGTAATGAGATCTTATATTCATGATTTGAATCTTATTTCTATTGTAGTTTTTATTTTCATTTATTGTTAGTATTCATTGTTTTTTTCTCTACCATTTTGTTGGAAGAATGTTTTTTTTTTTACATCCTATTTTTTTTTTTTCCCCACAGTAGAAGAATGTAGTGTAGGCCCTTTACAGTAAGAGATAGGATTCTATAACTTTTTTTTTTCTTGCTCTTAAAACTGGGTTTAGAAATTTAATTTATTGGAAATTAGGGAAATGAGTTATTCTTACTTCCAGAACTACCAGGCTTAGCTTTACAAGGTTAACTGAGGCTTGATGGTCTACTTATTAGCTTACTGGACTGTGAATCTGAGAGTCCTAGATTTACATGACATTACCTCATAATCATGATTTGTACTTTGGGCTGTGGATGCATTATAAGAATGACAGTCAAATCACTATTAGGTTAGAGAAGCTCAAGAATTGGCAGTGGGTATTGTCTGTCAGTTAAAGATCAGGGACTACTAGTTTAGCTATCCATTGTGTAGGTTTGTGCAAACATCTTTTTTTTTTAATTTGTAGTTCTCCTACCAGCACTTATGTCCCTTATTGGTACAGCAGTAAGTCTATGAATTTAGAATGCTAAAATCAGGGGTTTAATTCCCCTCTGTGGACTCAGCAGATAGCCCAATTTGGCTTTGCTATAAGAAAACAATGCACATACCAGCACTTATTGTAGTGACTACATCTGTGCATATTTCTTCTGTTATTTTTACACAACACATGATTGGATAAATCTTTCATAGACTGGATATGCTGTTTTTAGTACTACTTTACCACTGAAGAAAGTCTTGTGCATTTTGATATGCTTTGTATCTGTTTATTTTTATGGTCAATAATGATATATATTTCAATGGATTTTTATTTTCACTGTATTTGTTTAACACCCATTATTTGGATATTCTATTTCACAGCTAATAAACTAAAATAACCTTTTTACCAAGTTTCATTGTTCTAGAACAGTCCCGTTTTTTGTGTGAATTTATAGAAAGAAGGTTTATAAAATATTGTTTAGAGAACTGAAATCATTTAAAAACAAAATTTACTGCATTGCTGTTGCCTGTCTTATGGAGTGGGTACTCTTGTCTCTATATGTACAACTCTTTTGTCAGATGAAATGGTTATATTTTGGTCCAACTAGGGGTTTTATTGAATTTTTGACTCTACCTGTGTTCATGGTTCCTTTCTTTACAATGAAAGGTGAATATTTTGCATGTAAGAATGCAGTAGGTGTGCCTTTCTCTCTCTCTCTCTCTAAGGTAATTTTCAGATTTTTGTTAACTTGCACTCAATTGTTTATTTTCAGCAATTGTGATTAAAAATTGAATAATTTTTATTCTATTTCAAAAAACCTAAAGTTTATCTCATCATTCTTCTTTATACTTTTTATTGGCATTCTCATAATGAATGTTAATGTGTTTCTCATCTGAAAGTGTTTCATATAGATACTTACCTCTTTACGGAAAAGATTTCTAATATCTCATTGCCAAAAAAGTTTTGTGCATGTGCAGAGCCTTTCAACAAAACTTCCACCTTTACAGATGGTATTGTGTACTGTACCAGTCTGTGATACATTTGACATTAGACTACAGCAATAGAAGGGCATCATATGTACAGTACTCCACTTCATTATTTTGTGTATGTTAATTATTTACATTATTCCATAGTTCTTTTTTCATTAAGAATTACAGAAAATTTTCACCTGTTATTTTCAACTTGTAGATGGCATGCAAAATGTTGTTCTTACTTTTATTTTCTGGTTTAAAAAAACAACAAATTTTTAAAATCCATTTCAGTTAGAGCTCCGATACAGATTACTACATAACACCAGTTGTCTGAAGGCAGAAACTTAAGCTTTTTATGCAACCAAATAACTTTTAATTTGACATTTTAGTTGCTTTTATAACAATAAATAAAAATAGATAAAAAGGAAATTCAGTTATTATATCTGGCTTCTTTTTTTTTTTTTTACTTTCTACTCCAATAAGACTTAACCCAATTTTTTTTTACTAAGAAATCCATTTAATGTTTTTCTGCCATGGATCTTTCTTCTTGTAATTTACAACCTTTTGCCTTGACTAGTTTCATTAAATGACTAATTTTTCTTATCTGTTCCATTATGGAATGTGACTCCTTTTGCTGTTTTCTTGCTTCTGACAGACAAGAGATTGAATGGTTAACAATATTTTATTTCTGATTAGTGTCTTTTTATGAACAGTCATTGTAGGACATCTAGTTTATCCTTTATTAGTATTGTACATGGGAGAATGCCTCTAGTATATTGACCTGAAATTAAATACATACGTTACAACTACATTTTTATGTGTAATTTAACCAAACTTGAAAATTGTTTAATCGATTTTCCTTTTTATTTATTTTTTTTTAAGGGCAGCCGAGTCATGTATCTTTTGCTTCTGAAGTACAGGAAGATGCTTATGAGGATGTTTGTATAAGTGAATCCAGCACTAATATTCCAGAAGATGATACAAGGCCAACAGCTGAGTATGATGATCCATGGGAGTTACGACTTGGCATGCGTCTGGCCAGTAGTCTGGAGGTGTCACCTTCTCTTGGCACAGGAAGATCTGAACAGTTCACTACACTCAGTTATCCTTCAACCAGTGGTGATGCAGATTTTGGTCCAGAAAGTAGTTCTCTGTTTAGCTCAGAGACATTTGACTCTGTAGACAGTGATGAAATGGCTCGACAAATGTATGAATCTGCTTTTGACTGCAGGATAAGACAAGAGGTGGAAGACATAGGACGATTGGCTAATAGTTCAATGTTGCAAGCAGAGTTCATGTTTCTGAAACGTGAATTTTACCCAGAAATAGCATCATCAGCATCATCTAGTAGTGGTTCCTCCTCTACTACACCTACTCGCCAGCCAAGGCCTTTGCCTCGAAAGCCTGTTTGCAGAGAGCAAAAGAAATCCTTGCCAGAGATTACACAGGTAGAAAAAGGAAAAGCTAGTCATGTTCAGGATAAATCTAGTCCTGTACCTTCCTGTGTACAAGCAAGACAAAGAAGTCCAACAAATGGCCATCCAGCTCATCAAGAAGACAAGGAGAACTACTCTGGATGTGATTCACCAGTTATAAGAAAGAAGATTATTCGTGGTCATCAGGGTGTGAAAGTTCTACCCACAGATGTAATCAAACAGTTATCAAAACCTCAGATCATACACCCATTTTTCAGTGAGTCTGCCGATAAAGACTATTCTGGTAATGATATAGAATATACAGTTAACTGTAAAGTTGTGAAATCTAAAAATAAAGATGACCAATGTAATTCTGTCCTTCCAGCAAATGGTGCTATCCCCAAATCTGAATCTTCAGGCAGTAAGGGGATGGTTCTTACTGTGGTGAAAGCTCAGAGTGAAGAGAATGATAGTAGACCTCAGGGAGAATATGACCCACCATGGGATGTACCAAGTCCTTGCAGTAGTCTTGATGAGTTTGTGTCAGCCCAGTCTTTGTCATCTTCTAGTGATGTTCCTAGTATTCAGTCAAGTCACTCTTTTTTGATAGGAGGTCGCCGAGACCCTTCTACAGACTGTAGATGTCCAGGAGATTATGATCCACCCTGGGATCTTTCCAAACCCATTCATGATGCTATTCTATCAGATTCCTCCCACAATCCTTTGCCATCTTCTTCAGATGATCCTCCAAGCTCCAAGTCAACTGCTGCTATTAATCAGTACAGTGGTACTAAAGATACCAGACCACCTGGAGACTATGATCCACCATGGGATATACCAAAGCATGGTAAACCTCCTCAACAGGTTGCTTGCTCTAGTCATTCTGATGGCACTGAAGGACAAACTATCTCTAAAGATCCCAGAGTCCCAACAGATTATGATCCTCCCTGGGACTTGCGAAAACCATGTTTACAAGATTTAAGGAAACCTCCTCATCATAAAGGGCCTCAAACTCCATCAGATGAAGTAGACAGCATGAATGTGAAAGAAGTGGGAATACAAAAACCAAGCCAAGTTGTAAAGAAGCCTAAAAATCTTCCTTCCACTCCTTCTGAAGCTCATCAAGAATGTGATCAGACTCCTTCTAGAAACAGAGACATTGACAAAATCATAGGTGCTCCAAAAAGACCGGGATCACTTCCTCTCCAAAATGCAGCAGCTTCTCCTCCTGTAACCCCTACTACACGAGGACAAAACATCTTACCAGGGTCAGGGTCTTCCTCCCACACTCCAGTCAGAGGCCCTGATTCTGCTAAACCCAGTTCCTCTAAAGGACAAGGTTGGTTTTTATTTCTTACCTATGTATCTCTTAAAATTATTTACTTGATTATTGTTTTGGCATATAATTTTTTTAAAAGATTCAAGATCAGCATAGTTTTAGTAAAGTGTAAATCTTCATATACATGCTTAGAAGATCACATTAAAATCATAGAAATAATGTTCAATATTTAGTAACTTATTGACAAGAGCTGGAAAATGCCAAGTTTTTGGTTGTTTTTTTTTTACTTTAAAAATTTAAGTTTTTGATCAATAAATTTTTTGTAAAAGGAAATTATGAAGTTTGTTTATAAATGAAAAATTAATTGAAATTAAATTGTGTTAAATATCTTGATAACAACATTAAAAAGTGTGGGATACATAAATAGTTTAAGTCATTGAAACAAGGAAATTAAATTTTATATAAGAGTTTGAAATAAGTAGTACAATTAGTATCATTCAGCTTATGGTTAATAACATTTATTAAAAAGATGCCTTAAATGTAAAGTATAAAATGAGTACTAGAGATAGTTTATTTCTCTGAAGTTATTTGTCTTTTTATTTTAAAGCTTTCTTTATAAAACATATTGTTTCTTGTGCCTTTGCTTTTCATGTCCAGATATCTTATGAATATGAATAACTTTAATATTAAGGGAAGAATATTATTTAACAAAATCACTAACTTAGTAACTGTTAATGAAGTAAGTCATTGTGTACAATTGGAAGTGCCCAGTATTTTACTTTAATTTCCAATACTGAAATAATTTTAACCTCTTGCGTGGAAAAAAAGAGATATATTATGATCAGAGAATTAAAGTGTGTCATCTGTCAGGGTCAGTATTCTAAAAATATAAATTTAATTTTTTTGTCAAGTTTTAGTTTAATGGAGGTCAAAAGAAATGAAACTGAAACCTAATTTAAGTCAAAACACTGGTGTTGCCCCATGTATTTTCAAAATTGGAATAAAGTGATTTGCACAGCATTTCACATGATTGGTGACAGTTACATTGTAATAAAGTTAAACTATAAACAAAAATAAACAATCCACTTAATAGTTAAATCTTTGGATTTTTATGGATTTAGCATTATAGTGAGTCATGAGGAAATCCTAATATTTTTATTTACTTTTTTGTAGTTTTTGTTTTTTAGTAATGTTAAAAAACCCAAAATATTCAAATAATTAAAATACTCATGAAATGCTCTCATTAGTGTCAAAATATTCAGATTTTTATGTATTTTAATGATATATTACATAATAGTGACCTATTATCACTGATATTTCTAGTCCTTTACTGACACATAGATTGGTATGCTTTAATGTAATACAAACTGTATAGATTTTGGTTTTTCAGAATACTACATAAGGAGCTAGGGTTGCAACAAACTTGGTTACCATGTGTTGGCTTAAAACTAAGTTTTTCTTTAATTCTAATATATGTATACAACTTTTATATTTTATAACTAGAAGGTTTTTATTTATAAATATGGAATTATTACCCTAATTTTTATGCATCATGTGTAGACACTTTCCTGTAGAAAAATGTTTCTGGTGCCAGTTCCTATAGTTATTATAATTTTGTAATAATTTTTTTACTTAGTTAAATAAGATTATAGTCTGTGTAGTTTCTCTGACTAATCAAATTAAATACAATGAACAAATTCTTTAAGAAGCTATAGTATTGCATCTAGATGTAATCTGTTAACATTCTGTTATTCATGTCATATATTGAAGGAGATATTTGTAAAGGACCATTTTTTAAAATGAAAAAGGTGAGCAGGGTCAGTGTGTTTAATTCAGTACATAAGCAATATCTCAGCAAAATAAAAAGATATGAGGTTCTTATTTTATATTCTAGCTTGTAAATATTGTTAACTTGAGCTCCTAATTTGTATGAAACTATAAACTTATGTTAACATCACTAACATCTAATTGTAAACAGTGCTGCATTCAACATGCTATGTGGTTCACTAAAATCTATACTTAGATCTGTACTTTTAATATTTACTTTAAATTAAGAAATTAACTGATATGTATAATATTAATGTTTGAATTACTATCTACAGTTTGTTTCCAAACGTTTCACAAAATTTATAAAATAGTTCAATAAAATTTTTTATTCAAGTTAACAAATGAAATGACATGACCTTTGACCTGTGACCCCTCATTCAGTAGTTAAAAAGTTCTATAAAGAACCAAATTTCTATTTCAGGCCAAAAATCAACAAATTAGGAAATTAGACTTGTCATAAATATCAAGGAAAATTGTTAATATAATGGTTCAGCTTCAGATAAACAGAAATAATTCTTAATGAATGAGATTTAGCTTTCTTGTAACCCCTGCAGATTGATCCATACCAGTGACATACTGGAACCTGCTGTAAAATTTAAATATCTCAATATCTCAAAAGAATGGATTGAGAAAAATATTAGATTTTTGTCTAAAGTTTTTCCATTTTATGGAGAAGAGTTTCAAATGCTTTCACGGTGATAGTGTATGAAAAAGTAAAGATACTCAACTTTGATAAAGATTTCATACAAAAGCTATTTTCACCTAAGATCAATTTTTGAATGCATTCTGAGAGCAACATTGAAGTTTTCCTCCACATCTTGTTCTTTTCGAAATCTGCAACCTTTAATCACAAATACTCCATACCATTTAAAGAACACTTGAGAATTTTCATGACCCCTATAAGAACATTTGAGTCAGTGAACATGGTATCATCTGTTGTTATCTTTGATGTTACATTAGGTTGAAGCATAATAGTGAGATAGCTAAGAAAAGGACTTGAAAATGACAGTATTCTGAAATAGAACTTTAAACTACCAGATTTACTATACTCTTAAAGAAGTATTTCGTTGCTTGAACTGGATGATTAATTGGTAAAATTGATTACTTATGAGCATTAATTATAGTAATTAATGCCAATTGAAATGAGTGATTAATCAAAATTTTGATTGAATTAATTAATATTAAAAAATAATCATTGAATTGAATTAGCATTTCAAGTTATTTTATATTATTCCATTTATCCAATTAATTGGAATATTGACATTGTAGTTTTTCATTATTAATTTAAAAATATTCATGTTTGTTCAGCTTAATCATGAGTGTTACAACTTACAAAAATAATGAATTATTAGTCTCCAATTTTTAAAATTTTAAATTACTACAACCATTCAGGTAATTGAAATACTTCCATTATAAATGTTTGATTAACTTAAGTTTGTTCAGCTTCTGGTGTTTATAATTTGGTGATAAGAGGAGTTATCTTATGACTTAAGAGTCTCAGACTTGTCATAGACCAGGGGCATAATATATTACAGCTTCTCTGTAATAGCTGTAACTACCAAATTGGTAGTTATTTGGCTACCATTGCCACCAAATGTGCTTATTCTTTCAGACAAAAAGCATTATTTGTTTTATTGTTTTTTAAGTTATGATAAAGCTACTAAGGTGTCTTGCCACCATCTATAATTTTTAGCTGTCAGCCAGCATCAGCCACCACCAACACTTTTGCCAGTTTTAATGTTAAATAAAGTGTAAATTTAATTTTTTCTGGTGTGATATGTTTCCAATTTGAAATTGCATAAATGTATTTTTCAATGTTGCATAAACAGTAAAATTACTGGTTTTACATTTTAAGGTACAAGTTGCTTAAATATTTTCTTTGTTGTTGAATAAATTTTTAATTGGTATTTTCCAAAGTTTGTCTTGGCAAAAGTTTTGACAAACCATGGCATGTCTAGAACCTACAACTATCTGATTACAGATAAAATGTTCATGAAGCATTATTATTTGTTCAGTCAAGCATGCCAGCCCAATTAGGCATGTGATACATTGTAAATATAAATGTGTTACTGATTTTAAATAAACAATAACAAAATCTAGTTACTTTATTAAAGTAATGAAAAAAGAAAAGGTATATTTTTCTTACATTGTATTTAATATATTTTAGAATTGTATAAAACCAACATCTGTAACTGATTATATAAGAATAGGCTATAATTAGAATATAACCTTGTTCAGGCATAGCAGAAAAAAAATGTGTTTGCAATAACTTAAACAATAGAAAAAACTGACCCTAAAAAATTTTACAACTTTTCTTACAGAAATGTCCAAAGAACCTAATTGCATGCTTAAACCAGTCAGTTACACATTTTTATCTTTTTTTATTTATGTTAGAACAATGCTTGCTACCAGGGGAGTAGATTTTTTACACCCGATGGGGGGGGGAGTGAGTTTTGCAACCATTTATGTAGACTGTTCAATTTGCAAATTGGTAATCTCTGATTGCATGAACTTGAAAGCTGTAAACATGCAGTCACAGAGTAATCTTGTTGCCACGATACTTGCATGTGTACTTAGGCCTATTGACTGATCTTTACAAACAATTGCTTAGATTGAAAATCTTAGAAGCATGCCTATATTAAAGATGTACATTTTGGCTACTGAAAAAGCCTACATCTAGGCATAATTATGTAATTCAATTGGTAAGAACACGAGAACGCACAATTTGTAGGCATGTGATGCAATAAAATAATTCAACAGACCAATCTGTAGGGGGAACGATTGAATGCACCATACCCCCAATCTAAAATGAAGGGGGGATTATACCCTCCATCCCCACCAGGATCTACGCCCTGCTTGCTACTATCATTTTTTTAATATTTCCTTTTTTTATTATTATTTTAAGAATTTGTAAATTCCTAAGTTTTCAGTTCTTGTTTCTTATATTGGTCTCTTTTTTTTCTTGCTAATGTTGGGTAATGTTTTATAAATATATAATTAGAATAATAAATGTAACAAACTTTTGTAAGTAAACAGTAGCAGATAATTTATGGTGTAATGCTTCATAATATATTTACAGGCACTACGGTTATATGCTTTTCTGAGTAACAGTTTTTTAAAATATCAAACTCTTAACAATACTAGCCAGTATATAAAAAAGTATATAATTGTATAGATGATCACACAGTTTGGAAATCTAATTTTATTTCAACAGAATATCCTGTCAAATAAAAAAGTTAATATTTTGCCATTTTTGTATTATTAATGTAGCTAATATCAAAATTCTTCTATTAATTTGTATTGTGGTAGTTCATATTTAAAATCCAAGATTGATGTATATAATATAAACCATTTGTTTATGAATGATAACTATTAAGCATTTTTAAGAAGCAGATTTTGTGTAGTACATACAATAGTCAACAACTATTGCTGAATCCTTAATGTATTGATATTGCAATTCTGTTTCAGTAACTGTATACAAGGAACAAGAACTTAGTTTATAAACCTTATTCATAATAGGAATGTAAAACAAGCTTAAAGTAACTTAGTTTTTGATTTTATATAATGCATTATATTTTGACAATGACGTATCATAGTAGTGTAAATTTATTCAGTAATTTCAAAAAGCATTCCTTCCTACTTTAATTGTTACCACAAACATATAATAACTTGTTGGTTGTTTTTTTTTAAAGATTAATGTGCAGTCATTGTTAAATGTATATATACATATAAATTCTTGGCTCTCTTTGCATATTTCACACTTTTTGTACTGGAATATACTTGTGTGAAAAATATATGTCAATATATTTTATATGCCAATGATAAGTTTATTCTTCTAACAAGTGAAAATGGCATGGGTAGTATAATTTAGTCTGTCTTCATACAGTGAAGACACACACCTAAAGTACTTACATCCTTGGTTACCTAAAGGTTGCTGTGCACATTATGCTCACCACATTGTGGCTTGCTATTTTGATATAGCTGTGTTTATATAAAATTGTAAAATCAATACTGAGAAAGTGCATTACTTGTGTTAACCTATAGCTATATGTTATCTGATTATCCACTGTTCTATGTAGTTTTTACATAATTCATAATTAATTTTAGGAAGTAATATTTATTTTCATCAATAAACATTCACCAGTTTTAGTTATTATCATTGGAAGTACATAGAATGCTATCAGTTGTATTTTTAACTTGTTACAGGCTTTTTCGTACCTTGCATATATGGTATATTTTCATATAAGGTACCTAATTTGAGTTACAAATTTCAGAATAAAATGTGGCTTTGACCAAAAGCATTAATTTGAAGTTTTAAGATTTAGGAAAAAGAAAGAAGATGTGAAAGTATAGTTTTTTGTTCTTATTTTGAAAGTGTTTGTGTGTTAAATTTATATTTGTTTGAAAGCTGTAGGAAGTTTCTTTTGAGAATGCATCTGCAAAGCATATTAAGGCTTAGTTAATGTAGTAAGTCATGGCAAAATATTTTAATGTCTGAAAATCTTATTTTCTGAATATTTATGTTTATCCTATTCAGACAATGTACTGAAATAAATTGGCTAACTGGCTACTTAATTATTTCAAATTGCAATTATGACAAGCTTTAAAACATTATTACCATTATCAGTAATAATAAAAAATGTTTCCATTATTTAATTTATTCAAAATGAATATGGGATTACTTCATATTTTAATAATTAAAATAATGGTCATGTGGTCATCTCAACATTAGCAGTTTACTAATTATAATTGCTCAGATTATCTTTTACTTTTTGTAATTCAAAACTTCTGAACATCAGAAGATATACTTATTATATTAAACAAAAGAAATTAGAACATTATTTTAAAATAAAAACTAGCTGAAAATTGGAACATTAAAAATGGTGGATAGACTGCATAGAATTTTATATAGTATTGTACTGATCCACTTTGAAGACCATCTTCTTTGGCAAATGCTTATGTAATGACTATTCTGGACTATTTTTCAGAAATTTTCATACCATTAACAACAGGAGTTAAAGGAGTGCAAAGTGATATAAAATAGCTTGAGCTTTATCAAAGCACATTGTTTTTGGAAGGTGTTGATCTGATTGGTCAAACAGCAGTTTTATTGGAAAAGCAAACAAGTATCTGATTATTCAGGAATTGTGAAACATTGGAAAGCCTTGCAGGACATAAATACAAATATTATGCCATGTGCTCATTAAGCAAAAGATATAGGAAGTGAGAACTTTTTTATTTTAAAAAGAAAAAGTAACATTGAAGAAGTGGTTGATCTGTCAGAACATCATGTTTTATGTATAAAAACTTATAAGTGTCAAGTCTGGTATGTGGGTGTAAATGATAATTTTACAACAAAAATTTATATGCATTTCTTTCATGTATGTAAACTTATAAGTTTCCTGTCTGGTATGTGGGTATAATAGAAAACTTACAGTTGTATTTACTAGAGTTTAAAGTCTTATCCAGTCATTTTATTCATTAATAAATTATGACTAATGTTTTATAGTGACCTTTAAGACCTGTATTGATTTAACCATTGTGTTGAACAAATATAATGTATTCAAAGTTAAATGATATAGTGGCAGTAAGTAATAGAGAATTGACATCAAAATTGAAACTCAGAAGATTTAAAGAACCAATCATTACCAACCACTGATTCAGTACCTTGAATATTGTATCAAAATATTTTTATGTAAAGCCAAAAGTAAGCAGAAGATATTGACATAAAGCTGCTACAAGATGTAATTAAATGTTTTTAAATAGTGGAATTGCAGAATACCATTACAAGTTAATAGTTCAGAGTTAACAGGTAAATATATACATATATTAATAATGTGAAAGTTTCATTATCCAATAATGTCTACAGAATTCTGATGCATAGTCATAACCATTTCTATTACAACCTGAAAACCAATTTTTATATGCAAAAACGGCTGTTCTGGGCCCAGAAAACACTTCAAATAGAAGAGCGAACAACGTTTCGACCTTCTTCGGTCATCGTCAGGTTCACAAAGAAAGGGTTACTGGTCGGAAGCTGACCACGTGTTTGGGAGGGGTTGTATAATTGAGTGTTGCAATGTAGAGGGCGCGGTTTGAATATATAATTTTGTCTATAATATTAATATAGGTATAATGGTGTTCCTTTATATTGGTTTATTTTGGGTTTGAGTTGTTGTATAAGTAAGGCTTCTTTAATTTTTCGTTTGTTTATGTTTGTTTCTTTATTTAGTATTTTAGTGTTTTCTATGGTTATGTTGTGTTCATTTGACTTGCAGTGTTCGAAAACGTGTGAAGGTGACTTTTTATGTTCTTTGAATCTGGTTTCCATTTTTCTACTTGTTTCTCCTATATAGAAGTCGTGGCAGTTATCACATTGTATTTTATAAATAATGTTGGTGTGGTGTTTGTCAGTGTAGTTCTTACATAGTATAGACCTTAGTTTTGTGCCTGGTTTTTGAATAAATTTAGTGTTAACTGGAATGTTATATTTTGTTACTAGTTTTTGCCAAATGTTGGTTATTTGTTTGCTGATGTCAGGAATATATGGTATACAGCAGTATATGGTTTCGTGATTTTTTGATTCGTGAGATATATTTACTTTTGTTGGTTGATTTTGCTTTCTGTCTAGGTGTGTGCGTATAATGTTTTCTACAGTTTGTGGAGGAAACTTATTAATGTTGATGAAGTGTTGTTTTATTTTATCTAATTCATCGTTAATTTTATCTGGTGAGCATAGTTTTATGGCTGTGTTTATCTGGTTTCTTAGTATGTTGAGTTTTTGTTTTGTTTCATGTGCTGAGTCCCAAGGAATTTATAGTCCAGTATGGGTGATTTTTCGGTGGATTTCTGTTTTGAATTGTGTGTCGGTTCTTATAATTTTGAGGTTAAGAAATGATATTTGATTGCTTTCTTCCTGTTCACATGTGAAGTTAATGTTGGGATGTATAGAGTTAATGTGAGTGAAAAAGTTAAGTATGTGTTCTGTAGATTCGAATCCCGCAATCGTGTCATCTACATATCTGTACCAGTATAGTGGTGGATGTAATGCTGTATTAATTGCTTGTGTTTCAATTTGTGTCATAAAAATATTGGCTAGAACTGGCGATACTGGGTTGCCCATGCTTAGGCCATTTGTTTGTATATAGTTTTGGTTGTTGAACATGAAGTTTGTCTTTATTGTGGTGAATTCTATGAGGGTTGCTAACTGGTTACTGGGAATGTCTATGATCGGGTTAGGGTCTCGAATATAGAGTTCTAAGGCTATCTTGCAGGCTTCTGTTGTTGGAACTTCTGTGAAGAGGGATATAACATCGAAACTGGCCATTAAGGCTTTATGATTAAGTTGATTTAGATTGGACTTGAAATTAAAAGAGTCTTTGATGAATGAGCTGGCTGATGTTGCATATTTGGAGAATGCCCATGCTATGTATTTACCAAGATTGTAGTTAAACAATTCATATGTTGACATTATTGGTCGTAATGGACAATCTGGTTTATGAGGTTTGGGGATGCCGTATATTTGCGGTGTGCGTGAGTCGGTTTTACGTAGGTAGGAATAAAGTGTTTGTGAAATTGTGTTGGCTTTTTTTATTTGTAGTAGTAATTTGTTTAGTTGCGTCTCATGTGTCTTTGTTGGATTTGTGTGTATTGGTTTAAATTTGTTCGTGTCTGATAGGATGTTATTCATTTTTTGTATGTATTCATTCGTGTTCATTATTACTATAGCGTTACCTTTATCTGCTTTTAGAATTTTTATGTTTCTGTCTTGTTTTAGGTTTCTAATGGAATTAATGTCTCTTTTTGTAAGGTTGTTTTTTAGTTTTCTGTTTTGTGAAATTATGTTGATAGTTTTGTAAGAAAATTCTTTGAAAAAATCGTTTAAGATAATGTTTTTAGGTGGTTCTGGAAAATATAAATTTGTAATTTTACCTGGGAAGTTTGGCAGTTGGATGTCAATAAAGTTATCTAAGTTGTCTTCTTTCTGTTTGTTGTTTTTGTTTTCTGTAGAAAGTATCACAAGTCTCCTGGCTAGGTCTTCTAAACATGTTTTGATTTCTATGGTTGGAATGTACCTTGGTGCTATTGCGAAGTTGAGTCCTTTGTTAAGTAGATGTATCTCGTCTGTGTTTAATTGTCGGTCAGATCTGTTAATTATGAGGTTGGTCAACGGTTTGTCATGTTGATGTCTTTTCTGTTGCTTACATCTTAGTTTTTCAAGTTTTTTGTTGTGGCGGATCTTTTTGTCTCTATCGTTTTTAGTATTGATTTGGTTTATGTTTCGTTGTATTAGTCCGTAAATCTCTGGTTTAATGCAGCATGCTAGTTGATAGTCTAAGTTCATTTTTTGTTTTTGTAAGTCATGTAGTTCTTTGTATTTTGTGTTCAACATGGCTTTAAGAAGTTTTTTCTGTAAATTTTGGATAATGTTTGTGTATTTATTAAAATCTTTTGAAAGTTTTACCTTTACAAAATTAGGGGTTAGTTGTTCTTTTCTACATTGTTGAATAAAGTTGATGTCATTTCTTCTATTAATGATACGTAGGTTTAAATTTCTTAGTTTCTTAACAATCGTGTGAGCGTGTACTGTTAATGGTGGTGTACTGTATGCTTGTTCAGACATAATGGAAACAGGTAAGTACAAATACACTGAGAAAAAAAACACAAAAAACTTACACTTCTCGAACAATTGCCGTGGTGAAATAACAATCAGTGATGTCGAGAAACCCACTTGTTGAGAACTTTTATATGCAAAAACGGCTGTTCTGGGCCCAGAAAACACTTCAAATAGAAGAGCGAACAACGTTTCGACCTTCTTCGGTCATCGTCAGGTTCACAAAGAAAGGGTTACTGGTCGGAAGCTGACCACGTGTTTGGGAGGGGTTGTATAATTGAGTGTTGCAATGTAGAGGGCGCGGTTTGAATATATAATTTTGTCTATAATATTAATATAGGTATAATGGTGTTCCTTTATATTGGTTTATTTTGGGTTTGAGTTGTTGTATAAGTAAGGCTTCTTTAATTTTTCGTTTGTTTATGTTTGTTTCTTTATTTAGTATTTTAGTGTTTTCTATGGTTATGTTGTGTTCATTTGACTTGCAGTGTTCGAAAACGTGTGAAGGTGACTTTTTATGTTCTTTGAATCTGGTTTCCATTTTTCTACTTGTTTCTCCTATATAGAAGTCGTGGCAGTTATCACATTGTATTTTATAAATAATGTTGGTGTGGTGTTTGTCAGTGTAGTTCTTACATAGTATAGACCTTAGTTTTGTGCCTGGTTTTTGAATAAATTTAGTGTTAACTGGAATGTTATATTTTGTTACTAGTTTTTGCCAAATGTTGGTTATTTGTTTGCTGATGTCAGGAATATATGGTATACAGCAGTATATGGTTTCGTGATTTTTTGATTCATGAGATATATTTACTTTTGTTGGTTGATTTTGCTTTCTGTCTAGGTGTGTGCGTATAATGTTTTCTACAGTTTGTGGAGGAAACTTATTAATGTTGATGAAGTGTTGTTTTATTTTATCTAATTCATCGTTAATTTTATCTGGTGAGCATAGTTTTATGGCTGTGTTTATCTGGTTTCTTAGTATGTTGAGTTTTTGTTTTGTTTCATGTGCTGAGTCCCAAGGAATGTATAGTCCAGTATGGGTGATTTTTCGGTGGATTTCTGTTTTGAATTGTGTGTCGGTTCTTATAATTTTGAGGTTAAGAAATGATATTTGATTGCTTTCTTCCTGTTCACATGTGAAGTTAATGTTGGGATGTATAGAGTTAATGTGAGTGAAAAAGTTAAGTATGTGTTCTGTAGATTCGAATCCCGCAATCGTGTCATCTACATATCTGTACCAGTATAGTGGTGGATGTAATGCTGTATTAATTGCTTGTGTTTCAATTTGTGTCATAAAAATATTGGCTAGAACTGGCGATACTGGGTTGCCCATGCTTAGGCCATTTGTTTGTATATAGTTTTGGTTGTTGAACATGAAGTTTGTCTTTATTGTGGTGAATTCTATGAGGGTTGCTAACTGGTTACTGGGAATGTCTATGATCGGGTTAGGGTCTCGAATATAGAGTTCTAAGGCTATCTTGCAGGCTTCTGTTGTTGGAACTTCTGTGAAGAGGGATATAACATCGAAACTGGCCATTAAGGCTTTATGATTAAGTTGATTTAGATTGGACTTGACATCAACTTTATTCAACAATGTAGAAAAGAACAACTAACCCCTAATTTTGTAAAGGTAAAACTTTCAAAAGATTTTAATAAATACACAAACATTATCCAAAATTTACAGAAAAAACTTCTTAAAGCCATGTTGAACACAAAATACAAAGAACTACATGACTTACAAAAACAAAAAATGAACTTAGACTATCAACTAGCATGCTGCATTAAACCAGAGATTTACGGACTAATACAACGAAACATAAACCAAATCAATACTAAAAACGATAGAGACAAAAAGATCCGCCACAACAAAAAACTTGAAAAACTAAGATGTAAGCAACAGAAAAGACATCAACATGACAAACCGTTGACCAACCTCATAATTAACAGATCTGACCGACAATTAAACACAGACGAGATACATCTACTTAACAAAGGACTCAACTTCGCAATAGCACCAAGGTACATTCCAACCATAGAAATCAAAACATGTTTAGAAGACCTAGCCAGGAGACTTGTGATACTTTCTACAGAAAACAAAAACAACAAACAGAAAGAAGACAACTTAGATAACTTTATTGACATCCAACTGCCAAACTTCCCAGGTAAAATTACAAATTTATATTTTCCAGAACCACCTAAAAACATTATCTTAAACGATTTTTTCAAAGAATTTTCTTACAAAACTATCAACATAATTTCACGAAACAGAAAACTAAAAAACAACCTTACAAAAAGAGACATTAATTCCATTAGAAACCTAAAACAAGACAGAAACATAAAAATTCTAAAAGCAGATAAAGGTAACGCTATAGTAATAATGAACACGAATGAATACATACAAAAAATGAATAACATCCTATCAGACACGAACAAATTTAAACCAATACACACAAATCCAACAAAGACACATGAGACGCAACTAAACAAATTACTACTACAAATAAAAAAAGCCAACACAATTTCACAAACACTTTATTCCTACCTACGTAAAACCGACTCACGCACACCGCAAATATACGGCATCCCCAAACCTCATAAACCAGATTGTCCATTACGACCAATAATGTCAACATATGAATCGTTTAACTACAATCTTGGTAAATACATAGCATGGGCATTCTCCAAATATGCAACATCAGCCAGCTCATTCATCAAAGACTCTTTTAATTTCAAGTCCAATCTAAATCAACTTAATCATAAAGCCTTAATGGCCAGTTTCGATGTTATATCCCTCTTCACAGAAGTTCCAACAACAGAAGCCTGCAAGATAGCCTTAGAACTCTATATTCGAGACCCTAACCCGATCATAGACATTCCCAGTAACCAGTTAGCAACCCTCATAGAATTCACCACAATAAAGACAAACTTCATGTTCAACAACCAAAACTATATACAAACAAATGGCCTAAGCATGGGCAACCCAGTATCGCCAGTTCTAGCCAATATTTTTATGACACAAATTGAAACACAAGCAATTAATACAGCATTACATCCACCACTATACTGGTACAGATATGTAGATGACACGATTGCGGGATTCGAATCTACAGAACACATACTTAACTTTTTCACTCACATTAACTCTATACATCCCAACATTAACTTCACATGTGAACAGGAAGAAAGCAATCAAATATCATTTCTTAACCTCAAAATTATAAGAACCGACACACAATTCAAAACAGAAATCCACCGAAAAATCACCCATACTGGACTATACATTCCTTGGGACTCAGCACATGAAACAAAACAAAAACTCAACATACTAAGAAACCAGATAAACACAGCCATAAAACTATGCTCACCAGATAAAATTAACGATGAATTAGATAAAATAAAACAACACTTCATCAACATTAATAAGTTTCCTCCACAAACTGTAGAAAACATTATATGCACACACCTAGACAGAAAGCAAAATCAACCAACAAAAGTAAATATATCTCACGAATCAAAAAATCACGAAACCATATACTGCTGTATACCATATATTCCTGACATCAGCAAACAAATAACCAACATTTGGCAAAAACTAGTAACAAAATATAACATTCCAGTTAACACTAAATTTATTCAAAAACCAGGCACAAAACTAAGGTCTATACTATGTAAGAACTACACTGACAAACACCACACCAACATTATTTATAAAATACAATGTGATAACTGCCACGACTTCTATATAGGAGAAACAAGTAGAAAAATGGAAACCAGATTCAAAGAACATAAAAAGTCACCTTCACACGTTTTCGAACACTGCAAGTCAAATGAACACAACATAACCATAGAAAACACTAAAATACTAAATAAAGAAACAAACATAAACAAACGAAAAATTAAAGAAGCCTTACTTATACAACAACTCAAACCCAAAATAAACCAATATAAAGGAACACCATTATACCTATATTAATATTATAGACAAAATTATATATTCAAACCGCGCCCTCTACATTGCAACACTCAATTATACAACCCCTCCCAAACACGTGGTCAGCTTCCGACCAGTAACCCTTTCTTTGTGAACCTGACGATGACCGAAGAAGGTCGAAACGTTGTTCGCTCTTCTATTTGAAGTGTTTTCTGGGCCCAGAACAGCCGTTTTTGCATATAAAAGTTCTCAACAAGTGGGTTTCTCGACATCACTGAAAACCAATTAATCTTGTTGATGAAAATAGTCAAATTAATTAAATATTTGTTAATGGGGATGCAATTAAAAATGTTTTCTTTTCTTTTCTTTTAGGTCCCTCATCCAGATCTAACTTGAACCTCAATTTGAATGCTGCCAATGTTCCTAAACGTGCTCGAAAACAGGTGGCTGCAGTCGGAGAAACAGCTGATTCTGTTGCTCCTTTGGAAAAGCAGGGGTAAGTAGAGTTACTGATTATGCAGTAGAATCTGTTTTTTAAACAGATAAACGAAAATGTGATTCGTTTTCAAGTGATGCATATAAAGTATCAAAGAAATGCATAGTGTAGAAGATGTATGAACAAATATTGAGGTATCCTGCATTTTTTCATAAAAGTAAAATACAATATGACTGTCATTTTAAAATATGGAACCATATTGTCATTACTTCCTGTTAGCCATAACAACCATTTTAAAAAATGACGACTCTTGATGTGCAGATGTTTGTCTTCTACAGTAATTTGATCACTATTTATCTGATGAAATGTTTTGTCTCTTAGTAGTGGATTATGGTAGAACTTTAAAAATACTGTCACATTTTCTTGAGTTAGAAATATAACCTTGTTAATTTGTATGGGATTTCAATTATTAACTGATAATATTGTAACATTTTATAATGTCATACAAATGCACACTTGCATTAAAAAAAAATTGGTTTTATTAGAGCTAAGAATTTTATTTATTTGTTTATTTTACTGTATTAATGCTCAGTAATTTTGTACATATAGTGTTCTTTGGTAGATTAAGAATTTTTCAGTGTTTAGTAGTTTAGCTGCTGGACCCACTTCAGCAGTATGTCATGAAATACTATTGTACAACTATAGAAATGAAATAAAAACCATATAACACAAGCATATTTGGAAGGTGGAACTTTCTTGACAAAGAGGTTTGTATATCACTAGCCTTGAGGCAACTCCTAACTAGTTTCATGTAATTTTACATAAACTGTATCACTGCATGATTACATCATCATGGGACAAAACTCCTACACTTATCCCCCCCATACACACATACACACATGTATTAGCATTTGTGAATCTTTTATTCTTTCTTTCTTGGCATTGTAGAGCACAGATGTGTTGAAATTTCTCCTTTGTGTTCACTTTATTGAGATCTGCTTTTTTAACAAAACTGTGATTTTTCTTTGGGTTTCTTTACAATTTTTTTCATGAAATGTATGTTGACAGGGAGTCTTAGTTAGTCCTGAGTATGGGAAGTTGTTATGCTTAGGTGTAATTTCTGCTGTAGCCTTTGAAAGTTCATTAGCTGTCAGGACCATTGCATCAAGCCAGGAGACTTTATATCGTCAGCTTTGGACCTACATGGGATTACTGCAAGACTGCTTGAGGCACATTTTTGGTATATATGTATCTATATTGAACTTATTGTTCAATCCAGATTGTGCCTTTTCCATGGACTGTCATTAGAAAGAACCAACACTGGATGTGTGTTTTCCTGTTTCTCTGGCTCGCACTTGCTGACTTTTGCAAATAAGGTTTCACAATCATCCATTACATTGTCTCCAGTTAAAGATCTTTCCGTACTGTTGGGATCTGGGTGTCTTCTCTGAGTCTCCCCCAGTATAAATTTTCCAAACATGTCCTTCAACGAGAGCACAGGAGATACTTGCCACATCCCAGGTTCATAGTGTTGGAGTAGTAGACCTTGGAGAATCCTCACCAATTACTAGGACAAGAACAAGGTGTACCAATATGGAGAGAAGTGTGGCAATTGTGAAACTGCTGGTATAGCACCTTGTATATAATTCAGATAAATCTTTCATGTCATGCATGCTCTCATCCTATATTGAGTAATTACCTCTGTTCAACTGATAAGATTTTATGAGTTAGTCTATCTGCAGGAGGACACTGTATTATGAAGCATTAATCCATATATATAGTGAGTTCATATCTCCTGCAGATGGTCTATCCCTTAAAGTGTGATCAGTTGAGTGGATGTGAACACTCACTGTACAAAACTATAAAATATCTATATCTCACATGCTCTCTTCCTACTGCTACTGTCTTCAGTAGGGTCAAGATGGCCACACTCAATATTAGTCTTTGATACATAACAAATGTGCCCTTTTCTGCAGCTGGTCTCAGTCCCATAGAGTCTGAATGTAGTCGAGGAGAGCACCCCATATACGCCTGTAATTTATATCTCTTGTAGCTGCTGTTAGACCCATAGAGACTGAAAGTCAAGTTATGCAAGTATTGACAGTGCATACATTAAAGTGCTGTTTTCCAACAGCAGGAGTCAGTCTCATAAGGTTGACAGCAGAGTTGAGGTAAGCTCTCCTCCCAAAGCTGAATTTGATGTATCAAGTTTGATGGTAGGGTAGAGCACGTAAGGTACAGTACTTATACTGGGTGTATGTTGGCCTTGTTACAGTTCTGCCTGTCCATTTAACATAAATTGGCTTTTATGGTTTTTCCTTTTGATGTACAAGTGAAGAGTAAACCCTCGATGAAGAAAGATGCAGTCTTTCACAAATGTGCCTCAGTCCTCTGGTATCTCAACCTGTGGGCATCATCTAGCCTCTTTTTAGAGATGTTCTGGTCTTTTCATCATATTAATCTGTGTAAAGAGATAAATTATTGTATCTGAGGCTAACTTTTTCTTTACCTGAAAATGTATTTCTGATAAAAACTCACTTCTGTATACATTCCCACTTCTGGTGCATATTTTCTTACCTGCATTGCCAAAGAATGAAGATTTGTGTGTGCAAATGCATAGGGATAATTAGCACACATGGAGGTGTTTTACCATTTTATTGATAGACCACTTTTTTCATGTGAGAACATCACCATGCAGTGGCCCAATTCATGTAGAATTGGGTGAAAGTTGTCTGAAGTTTAATGCAATGCAAAATCTGTAAGATGCTAATCTGTGTTAAAGGTGAATGTCTATGAGATATGCCTGATCAGGTGAGGAAAATGTTAACTTCAAGCTATAGCATATTTTATCAAACCAGCTAAATATATGATGTAAAATTCTGTCCAAATGATATTTCCATAAGGGAATAACTTAGTTTAGATGTGCAGATATATATATTTATATATAGGGGAAACTGGAAGAACCCTACACACAAGGTTAAAAGAACATGTTTACTCTCTTCATAAATAACAACATTAAAAGAGAGCATTTATAGATCACTTTATCATGGATAAGTGAGTACACAGACAGAGAATTCAAAGAAGCTCTCCACATCAAACAACAATGGCCACAGATGAGTTGGAACAAAAGATGGCTTCTAAAGTTTTAATTATATTAGTATTGTTTTCTTTTTGTTATTTCAGTCTGTAACCTTTTGTTTATCACAGGTAGTACGTAATTATTTCATTAATATTATTATTTTCAATGGTAAGGTTATTAAAAATGTCAAATGCATGTTATAGATTCAATCAAAATTTATTCTTCAAACTCTTTGATGCCCTATACTGTCAGTCATGACTTGTGTTTTAGTAGAATGCTTCTGAAGAAACTGTACAGCAAAATGTTGAGTGTCCAAGTAAAGAAAAAGAACAATTTGGTGTTATAAGATTGTTTATTTCTAGTATTAATATGACATGTTAGATTTTGTTAACTTGTGTCCTTTTACCTCATGTTTCTTGGTTTGTTAATATTCTTTACTTTGATTTTATGTTCATTATCCATATTTAACTTTTCTACTCTATGTTTATTTGTGGATGGAAATTACAGAAGAATGAGATATCTATGTTGTACTTCATTCTTCTTCAGGGTTTTTATTCTCATCTCTTTTGTGAGCATGTCAAAAGAAACTTGGTTGATGACTGATTTCAGAGCTTTTCCATTTCATTTATTATCTACATATTCTTTCTGTCTCTGTGGAACCTGTAAGTATCTTATAAAAGTTCATTTATTACACTTTTTGTGTGATTACTAGAATTTTGGAGACAGTTGTTTGCCGTTTTTTATGTGGCTATTCCTATAAATTGTATTAATTAATATAACGTCAGTGGTGTCTTGCCCATTCATGGAGACTATCAACAGCCATGTTGTCTGCTGAAGTTTCTTTTACTGTTCTAAATTACTTTTAATTGTGGTTCATTTCCGAGTTTCTTGTTGTACGTTTCCCATTTCTTAAACCTCTTCTGAATCTGTATCATTTTAGTGATGCTCTCTTCAATGTTAGGGAGGCATGACAAGGGACTGCCATCTATAATGTCTGTGGTCTTCTCATATGTCCCATTTTTACATTGTTCTGTCAAAAGATTTGGGCTCTTCCTTATGAATATTAGGAGTGCCTACTATTTTAACACCTCTACTGTATTTTATTACTTATGGACACTTTAACTGTAGTAAAAGGGTAAAAAATTGATTTCATAGCCTTTATTTGCTGCAATTTCTCCTTTATTTTCTTTCCCTGAGCTGATATTTCAGGCTGTTCCAATGCTTTGATCATTCTGTGTGTGATGCATTTACAACAGAAGTGAATGGTTTGAGCCTTTTTCTGAATTCTGATGCATTGGACTAGATCAGTTGATTCTTTTTGTCCAGTTTCTATTGCCCCATGCGCATAATGGATTATTCTCCTTTTTTGAGTAAACACTTCACGATGACATCTGTCAACTATTGTTAACTATTTCCAGAGTTTCTAGGATTGTGACTCATTTTCATTGCAAAATAAACAACAAGGGTATGATAATTGAATGTGTGGATAAACTGTACTGCTGGCAGTTTGTTCGGTTAGGCCTCATGTATGATCTTTAACCTGTGCAATGCCTAACAGATCTGTTCACAAGTTGAGTTGTGAGACTGATAAATTTTTTTATTGATACATATATTTGAATAAATGTGAACATGTCTGTATTTATTAATCTAGATAGGATTCTTACATGTGGCATATACTTCTGTGTTTATCCTATACACAATTTCACCTTCTATGTTGGAACTTCATAATTGAATACTGCCCTTTAAAAGCAGATAGAGGGTGCCATTAGTGGCTAAGGGTACCTCAGTAGATACTTTTTCCACCTCTGTGGGTGTCCTGTTATACATTTGAGGTATAAGAAGTAGGACTATTGTTGTCATTGGATGTCTCAGATCCAACCAATATTCCTGTTCTTTTCTGTTTGTTTTTGTATCTTTGTTCCCTTTGCATTGTCCTTAAGATTTGAACTCATCTCTCAAGACCTTTTAAGTCTCTCTCCAGTTCTTCCTAAGTGACCATTAATTTGGACAGTTATGTGATTCATTGGTCATTTTTTTATATAAATGAAGAGCTACTACTGCTTTTGGAAAATATCCTTTCATAAAACATGTCTGGGCTCCTCCCTCCAGGAACTTTCTATTGCAAAATCAGGACATAGTATTCTCCCTACCTATTTATGTTGCCACCTGTGTCCCATTGTTGATTCTCAATTCTTCATATTAAGCATACCATTATTCCTAACAAAACTGATTTTCTCTGAATTAAAGGGCATGCATGGACAAAGAGGTTCTTTTGATATGAAGATTAACTTCTTTCTGAGTGCACTTTAGGTTCAGTCTTTCTTTAAGGCTGATCCACTTTACTTGCTCTCCATTGTATTAATTTCTGCAAATTATTTTTTGTTCTAGATTCTGCTCTGACTGTAACTACATATTTTTTTCATGTATGTTATTGTCTTCCTGTCATACAGCTTATTAATTATTTATGTTCTTGATTTATTTTTATTTTAATTGGTTTCCATATCATTTATAATATGGTGTTTCAGTATTTTAGAAGTAAGTTTATTCAATTTGATTTTTATCTTTTGAGAATTAAAATGAATTTCAAACAATACCTTATCTTGTGACTACATATTATGGGTAATCAGAGTTTATGTAAGATCATCTAATGTTTGTGCAGTAAGTTGAGTGGAAGGTGGGAAAATGGAGAATTATGGGTAGGTAACATTCTGCAGTTTCATAATAATCTGAATTTTTTTAGTCATGTATCGTGTTGAAAACACAATTCAATACTGTTTGTTGAAGTATTATATTTTATGTTTACTACCAATGTAATGAGACTGACAACTATAGACAACCAACAAGTTCAACATTTTCTTTTTATCCTATTGTCAATCCTGAACAGAAAAAAACTTACAGAAAAAAAAATGACATGAACAAAATTGTACAAAACACGGACCAGTTTTAAGGTTTATACAAATTTGAATCTGTAATTCACTACCAACATCAAAGGAAATGATGCATATGTTTTTGTGTCACAGTTTATATGTTCACCTGTTACTTCTCATTCATAAATTCTGACAGGGTATTCTTGAGTAGTTAATTGATAAGTTGAACAAGTTTTCTTTGTATTAGTTACTTCTAAGTTAAAAGTAAAAACAGGATTGGTAGTTCTACAGGGTCTAATAATTATGATGTTTATTTACTAATGAAAATTAGAGTTAGGTAATTAGTACAAAACCTATATGATATGTGTCTTGGAGATCTATTAATTAGAGATGATTATTTTCACTCTGATGAAGTGAACCCTGTATATTACTATGATTATAACAAATTATCTAGCTGTGTATTAGGTTACCACTAATCCTTTTATACACTCAATTTCAAGTTAAATTGTTCTTATTTCATTAACTTCCATCTAATATAATTTACAGATTAGACATAAAATAACTTGAACATTTTAGTTTTATACTTTCAGTGTTTGGGAAATATTTTGTTTGTTTGTTTTGAATTTTGTGCAAAGCTACACAAGGGCTATCTGTGCTAGCCGTCCCTAATATAGCAGTGTAAGACTATATGGAAGGCAGCTAGTCATCACCACCAACTCTTGGGCTACTTTTTTACCAAGGAATAGTGGGATTGACTGTCATATTATAATGTTCCCACAACTGAAAGGGCAAGCATGTCTGGTGTGACAGGGATTTGAACTCGCGACCCTCGGATTACGAGTCGAGTGCATTAACCTCATGGCCATGCCAGGTTTTGAAATGTTGATTTTCAATATCAGAGTAAATACATTGATTCAACATGTTATCTAGATTTGTTGTTCAAGATCAAAATTAAATCCAAATATTCAGTTGTTTTTCTTTCGTTGCTGTTGCATCTAACATGCAACACTTGATATAAAGTAACTTGCATTTTCCAAAAATTTACTAGACATTCACTACAGTTATTACATATGGGTTATTATTACATATGCATAAGACTTGGTATTAATATTAGTTACTTGTCTGATTTATATTGAATTGTTAAATAATCAAATGCTTTACAAAGGAACAAGTGATTGTTACTTAAAAACAGTATTTAATAAATGTGTTTCATTGGACTATTTCTGTGTAGTATGTAGAGTGATTTGCACATGTAAGTAAATCTGTAACCCATATTATAGAACATAGCTTTCAGAATGGTGTTAGGATTAGATTTTAACTGGCACTGTAAATAGTAATTTAGTGTCAGCCATTTTGCTCCATGTTGTGATACGTGTCATATTTCGCAACTAAATGAAGTAAAGAAAAGTGTTCATTCAAAACAATATTTATATCAGTTTTCTGTTTTAAATGATGTTGAAATTCAATAACCTGAGAGCTTTTTAAAGGTGGACTTTCTTTATGAAAACAAAGGAAGATCTACTTTGTGTAAACATTTTGTTTGCTTCGGTTGTATTGGTTCTTGTGATGTTTCTATTATTTTTATCTTTGTTTTATCTATATTAAGTTTTACTATTTAACAATATTTGATGCAATGTTTTGTATAATTTCTTTTTAAACAGTTTGAAGGTTAGGAAATGAGTATAGATAAAATATATAGGATTAAAAAAAATATATGTATATTTTTATTAATGATACATGAAATATTTTAAGAGGAAGTAACATTATGTATTTATTATTTATCAGATGGTACCATGGCTGTATAAGCAGGTTAGAAGCTGAAAAGGTGTTAAAAGTCCTCAAAGAAGGAAGTTATTTAGTCCGTAAAAGTGAAAGCTCAAAGCAAGGCTTTTCGCTGTCTCTAAGGTAAGAAAACTTTTCTATAGATTTTTGGATTGACTTGTAAAATAAAAGCTTTACAAAAAACTTGTACATATATTTTCATGCTCTAGTGATACACTTGTAAGAAAACAAAAAAGATTTTTTGTTAATCTTAACTTCACTAGAATGTCATTTGGTGGAAAATTCCATATTGTACTCCGTAGAAAACGTTTTGCATCTCTAACAAGAGAAATGTAAAAATAATAATACACAAGTTTTGCAAATGTGTGGTCTTTCATTTAACCCTGTAAACCTGTTGCAGAACACTCATTTGAAATTGAGGTTTCATACATATAATCTCAACATGCAACAAACCATAGGGATTGATTGTGTATTTTTGTACTGTTAGAATAACACTTAATTAATATTTCTATCTTAAAAAAATCTGGCAGAGTTGTATGCAAGTTTTACAAGTTATTTATTGAATGATTCAGCTTGTTCCTATTAAAACTTTCTTGCTCTGTTAACAACCATATTAACTGTGATTCTGAGTGTCCTTGACACTACACATTGGCCTCTCAATGGCACAGCAGTATGTTGATAGATTTATGACACTAGAAACTGGATTTTGATAGCTATGGTGGGCAGAGCACAGATAGCCTAGTGTGTTCCTTTGTGCTTAATTATAAACAGACATACACTATACACAATACTTTATTCACAGGGCATCCGTATCTGTTGACATTCCATCTACTAGCCAAAATTTCTTGTTGGTAGTTGTGTTTTGTTTGCTCCATTCGTGAATTCTGTACTTGGTGTTAACCCTGAGGTTAACTCTGGTTAATGCTGAAAATTGTACAGCATCTTTAAATTTTTTGGAGGCTTTTTTCACACACTATAATTTCCATTATAACATGCTTTATGTAAAGAGGCAAAGTCATTCTTGGACCACATGTTTTCATATACTTTTCCTGGACCCTACATTGTATATTGATGTTTTTTTTTCCAAAATCATAAGTATAAAAGTATTGGTTCTGCATTGACAGATGTATACTAGAATTAGATTGTTGTGAATCCAGTTTTGTTTCTATTTTGTTTCTCATGAAAACAGGCATTGGTTTGGAGTTTATGAAGTTTTGGTTTTCAAATCAGGATGTATCTTCATTTTCTTTTAAATGAATTTTAAGGTTGGAAGGTTCTCTTTAACAACCTATTACAATTCTATGGAGTACATTGTGACTTCACATATTCATGTATCATAATTATTGGGAGTTTATCTTGGATAGCACTTGTTTTGATATGCCAGTGCAGTAGTGAAATAATGGCCTTTTGGTTTGTAATGTTGTCTTTCATAACTATTACTCTCACTTCACAGGTGAGGCTGTTTTTCATCTTTGACTTGGAGTGTTACTTACTTAAATGGTCTGCTTTGTAAATTTTATCACTTACACATACTATTGAAATCTAACTTGTTTAAATGTTGTGTTCTTTAGGTCTACATCATTTATGTTGCTGTTTGACTTTTATTTCTTTGAAAGAATGGTAATATAACCTCCAACTAGTAAGCATGCCATACTAGCATTGGCATTGTCAAATGATTAGGAGTTTGCTACTTCTAACATTTGCCATGACACACTAGTGACTTTATACATACAAGTTATTTATAAACTGTGGGAATTCACTTTCTAATTAACCTGTATTTCTTCACAGAGTTCTTAAGAAGAAGAAAAAAAATCAGTTCTAGAAGGACTAAATAACATTCACTTTTCATAATAACGAAGATTGTGCATGTGTAATTTCTTTCCACTTACATTCTAATTTAGATACTGTTATAACTTTATTAATTAAATTGTTTATTTCAGCTTTCTTAACTTCTGCATGCTTGTGCCAGTTACATGTATTTTCTTGAATAGTAAATGTGAATATAGAATTTGTAATTTAATGAACTAAATATATTACAGAGCTTCAGTTTGTCTATTACTAACATATGCTGATAATCTAAAGTTTCCAAAGCTGTTATACTGAATTCTAAAGAACAATAAAAGCATATACCTGAAATAATTTGTTGGTTTGATACTATATTGTTTTTATTTCAGAAGTGCTCGTGGGTTCATGCATATGAAAATTGTTTACAATGATGGAAAATTCATTCTAGGTCAGTTTAGCAAGCCTTTTGATACCATCCCTGAGATGATACGTCATTATTCAGTCAACAAACTACCCATCAAGGGAGCAGAACATATGTCTCTTCTTCACCCTGTCATGTATCAATCTCAATAGAATTGACTCGTATATAAAAAAAACAAACTATGTTGCTTATGAGTGAGGCAAAACATTTATTTGTGTTTAACAAAATATTTCACAGATTCTTTATTAGAATTGTCAGAGATCTTTCACACCCTGTAACATTTTTTTTTTTTAAGAAGGTTGTTCGATTCTCTCATTTCTTATTACAAACTTTTTATAGTTCTGCAGCTGTTGTTTGATATAACTAGCTTGTCTTTCATTCCAGCATTTAAAAAAAAATTGAATTTCTATAATCTTACATTTTCTGTTATTAAAAGTAAATCTACAGAATAATTTTATGACTAAAGTATTTACAGATCCTTTCATGAATATGTACATTCCAAATTTTGTCTACATTTGCATCTTTTTATTATAATAAATCTGTCCAATCATTTTACGATTGAAAAGTAATTCCCAAGTCTCTATATGAATATCTCACCTTACGTGCCATTTGGAAAATTCGTTATACTTATTGCAAACCTTATATTTTAACATCTTCAAAACTGCATCCATTTAAGGTGGATGAGCAAAAAGTGTAATTCATAATCAGTTTCTTAAGCCTGACTTGGCCTACATTTGATGGTCGTGAACTTATTAACTGCATGTGATTGAACAATGGAAATGTTTATGAACTATACATATACACCAAAGAATTTTACCTCTTTTTATGTTTATCACATTGAGAAACCTGTTTGGTCTCTGATAAAACAAGAACTTTGTTTAAGGAAACATCCTGATAAATTAGTCAGCTTTTGTTATTATTGGTTGAAGGAAAATCTTGGTCTTTTTGACAAATGAAAGAACAGTTGATACCAAGCAACTTCTGTAGATATTCAAGTAGAAGAATATTTATACTTATGCCTTCTTTTAAATGTTGTAATTTTCATTTATTGTAGAATTCTGTTTTTTTAAAACAAAACAACATTGATACAATAACCAACACTTAGTCATATCTCATTCAACTTCTTAAGTTTCAGAAAGTTAATATATAGATTTTAATTTAAAACGTCAAATTTTTCAGTGACATAATAGTCTCTGGGAGCATGCACAGCAGATATAGAGCCAAAAGTCACTTTGTACAAATTGTCAAAGTGACTTAAAGATCTTCTAATAAAATAAAGTACTGTATCAAGTCTGTGCATGGTTTTTGAGAGTGTATATGTTAGTTAAAGACTAGAACTAGGAACTTCCTGTTCAAACTATTAACTTCATATTTAGGATCTGTATAATATAACAGAACAGTGTAGTTTTTAGCTGAGATAATTTTTTTCTTAAGTTATCTTTAAATCCAGAAAATGTAATTTTGTCAGGTTCTTGTGATGACTGAGGTATTATCTGTTTGTTTATTTAGAATTAGAATTTTTTTTCACAAAGCCTCAAGAATATTATTTGTAATGTTTTTAGAAATTCTAGTTTCCTCTTGTCTTTACATATTCATAAAGTGTCTATATTCTATTTAGAAAGTGAGAAATTCTTATATTGTTACTTGATATGGTTCCTTAAGAGCTGAGAAGCTTAGCTGTATCAGATTTACAGTTGTCATTATTTTTAAAACTAGAATGTTTGATTTATTATGTCATTTGAAAATTGTTTTTGTGTACTCTGGAGAAACTAGAAATATTGTGTTCAGGATCTTGTATCATTAATATCTGAATGAGTTATTTCACCATTAACATCCTTTTTGTATTATCTATAGAAGCAGGAAATACTGTGTTCATGATCATGCTTTGTTAATATTTGACTGAGTTATATAGGAAAGCAAGTCATATATTCAGGTATTTTCATCATTAACATTTCTTGTGTTTTATATATATATATATAAAAGCAGGAAGTATTGTGTTCAAGTCTTTATGTTCTTATAATCAACCTAGTAAGAATAGAGAACTTCATGTTCAGGCCTTTTAAGATCCAGTGTAAGTTATTTATAAATCTGAAAAATCCAGTTCTTATGCTCTCATACAGCCTTAACAAGTCTGTAAGTTATATCTAGAGAATTATAAAATCCAGTTTTGAGAATCTGTACAGTACTGTGTTGTTTCTAGAACCATAAAGATAAGTGCTCAGCTGTTTGTCATTGAAATGCTTGTACGTCATATGAAAACGTGGGGACTGAAATATCAATGTACTTTTAATCTGTATTTGTGAGTATATGTGTGTGTGTGTGCATTTCTTGGTGTATTTTCATCACTTGATTAGGCTTAGATTTAAAAAAGAATGATCATGAATTAATGTCAGCATGTGATTCAGTTTAAGAACACCATGTATACTTAAACCTTTTGTGAGGGAAATATTTTGAATTTCCTAAATACTGATATGTGGTTAACTTTTTTCAACCCATGTGGTCAGCGAAGAATATAGTGATGCACGTGTGTGTGAGTGAAAGTTACTGTAGCTGTTGTTTGGAAATGATGTGTGCATATGTACACATTCATTTTTGTTTTAGCTTGTTTGTAATTGTTTATGTTATTTCTTTTTGAAGTACCTTCAGAAGCTGGCCTTCAAAGTTTGGTAGTTGTGCAGCCAAATATTGATATTTATACTATATTGTTTTTGAATTATATGTCAGTAGAAAGTTTCATATAGTTGTGTTCTCTTGCTGGTGTTAGAGGCATCTCTGTATTTTTTCTATGTTTTATAGCATCTTTTTTTTAAACTCATTAATGTTTTGAATTCGTTAAGTGTCAATAAGAGTATACTGATTCCAGCTAGACTATTACAGAGGTTTATTTTGTGAGACTGGGAGCAGTTTCGGGATTTGAACTGTCTTTTCATATGGTAGAAAAGCAGTTCTCTATAGGTTAATAAATTTGCTTCCTGTATGCAGTTGGGAATAGAGCATATGTTAGTAATTTGAACAGTTTATTTCATTAACCATAAAATACTTAAGTGGTTTTTCTGTTTACTTTTAACTACTTAATAATAACTGATGTACTTAAATTGTGTGATATGTGACGATTGGCATTGTAACTTGGAAATGTGTATGTAACATATATATAGGAGAAAAAGACTGTTATTTTTTTATATTTGTGATTTAGTATGTACTTCACTTGACCATTACCTTTTCATTTATTGTTTTTATGTATTTTGTAAGAAACCTAGCCTAAAAATTATGCTGTTTTGTTTGATAAAGTTTCCCATAATTTGTTTTAAAAAGAAACTCAATATGCATTTACCTCTACTAAATTAAAATTTGACTTAAATTTTACTCCCTGCTCAAACTGAAATAAGTTTGATACTTTTACTTATGATACATTTAATAAAGCATAGTAATGCTTTGTATTATTTAAACATTATAGGGGGTGATGTATACATGTTATCTAATGATTAATATTAATTATTAAAAACTTGTGTATCATGTTACATATAATCTTATTTCACCTCTAAAGAGGTTTTTTTAATCTACTTAAAAAAGTCATGGTATAAAAATTTTAATGCTTAATTGGATTATTGTCCTTAAAGAAATCCAGTAATATTATTGGATCTCCCTCTGCTGATAGGTTAGTTTGCTGTATCATATAATGTTTTGGGACAACACGTGACCTTTTGGTTTATCTTGGCTGTTTTACACTTTAAATTAACTTTAAAAAACAACAGCCTTAAAGTTGTCCCTAATAATTCATATACTTTTCAATTTTTTTCTTAAACTTGATTAAATATCTTTCCTCTACAACATCTGAAAACAAGCCATTCTGAAGGCCAACTACCCTGTTAGAAAAATAAAACTGTTCTAGCTAAAGACGACTCCCATTCTACTAAAATTTGTCTGTGTCCCCTGGTCATACTGTTAACTGTGAAAAAAAACATCAATATTAATTCCACTTACAATCTTAAACACCTCAACCAGTTCCCCCCTTCCTAACTTCTTCAGTTTTCCATATAAAGCAGAACAAAAAGGGTATATTTTATACAAGTTTATTTCTTTGTTTTCTTAAATTGATCAGCTTATTAAAAAAAAAAACTCACTCTGTTACACATGTCCATTGTGAACATTGAATAGTAGTTTGTTATAAATATTGTTATATAAACTTTTATTCATTTGTAAATGTTTCTTCCCTTAACCTTTATTGACCTTATTTTTAGTTTCTGTGGTTGCTGGTGAGCACAAACATTTCAAATGCATTAGTGGATGAGAATCATATACTCTATTGAATGATAATATTGGAAATAATTGGGATGCTTAAATTGACTCTCTGCTGCATACCTTTTAATTTCAAATAAGTTATTTCAAACTAATTTTTTATTTAATTAACTTGAGCCTAACACTGTTTTTGTAGTTATTTGTTTCTATTTTACCATTTCCTTGTAAGAATTTTTGTGAATTGTGTTTATACATAAATCATTTCTGCAAGTAATATTTGTCTTAATTATGTATGTGATAAGCGAACGTATTCTTGATGGTGGAATTTCATAACTTATTTAACAATTTAAAAGGAATGGTAGAAATAAAAAAACTTAAAATATTATTTGATTTTTTTTAAAGAACATAAATACATTTTTGGGTAATATAAAGCAGAATAACAATAACAAGATTGTATGAACTTTGTAGAAACCTGAAGAAGAAGAAAAATACACATATATATCAATATCTTTAAAGGCTTAAGATGCAATACCAACACTATGATTGGAATATCTACATGTCAAATTTAACAGTGAAACAAAAGAGTGAGTTGTAATCAGTTTTATGTTACATAATTCAGTTTAGTGATTGTTACTTTTTCAAGCTATTATAAAAAAAACCCCAATAATATTTGCTGTTTTACAACATATCAGACACACATTCCAAATTAAAGTTGGGTGCTTACCTCAATTACTTATGAGCATTGGTTACATCAACTGATTAATGGAAATTACGATTAATTTTATCAATTTCATCAAAAATAATCAACTAATTTCTGATTATTACTCTTTCAGATTTTTCCAACTAGCCATTAATTGACATTTTGATCAAACCAGTGTCAGAGAAATAATCAATTAATAAAAATGAGTGTTTCTGTTTTCATTTACTCCAAATATCCAAGTGATTGTTGCTAAGTGAAAACCTAGATAACTGGTCCGATTTGTACTCTGCCCACTGCAGGTACCAAAATCCAGTTTTTTAATATAAAATGAGAATTTCTTAGCTATCTCAATAAATGTGACAATTTATCCTTTAAGAAATTCCACTTATCTCTCAGCTCATTATTTCCTTTTTTAAGTGTAAACATCCTATTAATACCAATAAACATTAATTTATTTAGAATTAAACCATACATTCTATTCTTTTCAAAAAATATATGAACATTCTCCCCCTTACATTATTAACTTGTACTATATTTACATTTAAACATTTTTTATATTTATTAATCTTTAGGAAAGTGATACAACATTATTATTAATTTTAACTTAAGTGTTTGGTTTCTAATTAATAAGAATAAAACAGTTATTTATTTGCCCCTTGGCTTTTTAATTGCCCCCAGAATATCATGCAAAGTTTCAGCTTTTCTTTGGAATGTAACAGTTGGTTTGAATAAAATATTATAAGAAATGTACATGCACTTTTGCATTGCTTAAAACAGTATCATTTTAATATAATACATTGTAAGTAACTTGGAAGATACATACAAGCACTGTTTAAGATAAAAATATTTTTCACAGGTACATACGTAATTTTATACCTCAGGCATCACAAATTACTTTCCTTAATACAGTAAAAAAAAAAAATACAGTGGAACCCCTCGAAGTGGCCACCCTTTGAAAGCAGTTATTCAATCAGTTCCTATTTTTGTTTATATAATCCCTAATTATGTACAGTGGAACTCTTCTAATCAGGTCAGTTTGTCTCGGTCCTGAAAGTGGCTGCTTTAAGAGGGGTTCCAGTGTATTTTATGGGATCTTGCACAGATGTTTATATTACAAGCAAAAGCTTATCCTAACGATCTTTCTTTCTTAAATGACCATTGAATTCAAAAGTGAAACAGTGACATTCTGTAAGAGTAATACACGAGTCTTCTCTATTCTTCTTTCAAAAGGGCATTTTGTTCATATGTCCAAAATGTGAGAGTGGGGGAGTAGGCATGTGGTTCTCGTACCCTACAGGTTGCACTGCCTGAGGACCCAATTTAAAAATCTGCACTGTAGTATTAATGTTTGTGTATTGTTACATCAATTTGAAAAGCTTCAAGAATATATTTCTATGGAAAGACATCAGTTGAGGGTCTTTAGTAATCATCTGAACTTTTCAAACATTTCAAATAACACACCCATTTTTATCGCATACATTGTTAGGTTTATTCATTCAAGCAGCACACAAAAGTATAAAATAATTTTTCATGAAAAACTGATATATCACTTGATTTCAAAATACAAAATTTGTTTTTTGAAGCATATGGGTAGATTAATTTTGGTACATACAGTAAAATTAATATCTGTGCAGTTAACACTTTTTTCATACAAAAAAATGTTAAGTTTCCCTACCTAGTTATCAGACTACAGCCTCCAAAATATGAGCTAACTGTTCTCAGAGTTAAAGTCAGAACAAAGTTTTTATTCAATATATGCATACACTAAAACTTTCTGTCAAACTATTTAGTTTCTTTTTCTGAATGAAAAGAAGCTGAATAGTTTGATCTGGCAAAACATAGTAGTTCTGGAATTAAGATAGGGCACAGGACAATCATACTAGCTCTGTTTTTAAATATATATGAGAGGAAATAAAGTTTCCATTATTTAAAGAACTAGGTGACAACAATTTATATTAAAATAATGAGTTTTATATTCTCAATTTTTGAAACATGAAAATATAATCAAATAAAAAGAAATTAATAGACAGTTTTTTGCAAGCTGTTGAAAGTAAATTAATAGATGTGAATGTGGCTGGTTATGCCTTTATGTCAAGTTTATTTCATCATATATTTTGGACAATTATTTCCGAGTTAGATTTTGTGGTTGTTCCAAAAAGAACCACGGAAACTTTAGAGCTCTGGAGAAGATACCTTTTTCTAATGTATATAAAGAGCCTCAGTAATTTAAAAGGGTGAAATGCATATGCATGAAACCATCACAACAGTTTGGTCAAGTCGCACAAATTACGTTTTGTTCTCTATTGTATTAAAGAAACAATTGGATCAAATACTGCATGAACATGAAATTATTTTCATCTTTGTAGAATAGTCTGTGAAACATTTACACTTTCACAATCCTGATGGATTTTACTATCAACTTCTTTTTTGAACTGTACAACTTGTATTTAAAATAGTAAAATTGTAAAACACATTCTAAGTAGCCTGAGTAAACGTATTTAGATAATTATAATTGCATATAACAAAAAATTGTTAGGATTATAAAAAAGCAAGCAATACAATCTCAATAACTGTACAGAAAAAAACAAAACTGTGACCTTTACAAAAGAGATGTTCTAATTTTATCTGTTTGAAAACTAGAAGTATATTTAATATATATTACCTATCTTTTAAATAAAATTTTCTATCAAAATCATATACACTAAACAAATGTAGAACATTCCATTAATAAAAAGATTTCCATTTATTTCAAATTTTATTCCCAATTAGTAAGAAATGTTAAGCAAATATGATGCTAAATTAGAAGATGTGTATCTTGCATCAGCATATATATATTGAAACTAATGACTGTATTTATGACAAATATCACATTCAATTTTTAAGCTATAATTTGAGTTCAGTAATTAATTATATGTAGATTTTTCTTCACTGCCCTATACACAACTCTTACATGCACTGAACTTTCTTTTCATTCTGAAGTTACTTTTTTTTCAAATAAAAATTAATTTGGAAACAAAGACAATGCAATAAGTCAAACTTTTTCACAAAGTGTATACTGCTGAAAAATTATACATACGAAATTATAAGATGTTTTTTTAAAGTTTGTAAGTGTCTTAAAGTGATCAGAGTACTCATATCAACAAGTAATAAAGCATTGAAAAAGAAAAGGATGACATTGCCAAAAAAGTACAGAAACAATGACAGGATAAATACACAAATTTCCTTACATAGGTAGCCATATTTTTTACAAGAAACACTTATCCACAACTGAATGTTGCATTCCTTTTACTTGCATGAATTCATGGTTAAGTAAAAACAAACTGAATGATGTGTTAAAAAGTCTTACAATAGCTTATTCACGTAAACAATGACTTATGTAGCAAGTTTTGTATGATTTTATTTACTCATCCCTACCTTCCATCTGTGCCTTTTAGTATTTACATCCATACATAACACTTAAATGTTTTTATTACTTTATTTCTCCTTTTTCTTCAAACAATAACAATGAAAATAAATGAATGGCAGTTGTTATGAAGGTAGCAGTTTTAGCCTGAAGTGGGGAGTTGTCATGATGGACCTCACCTGTTAAGTTGGTAAAATGCAACACTACTTCTGTATTTTTCAAGTTAAAATACAACTTCAAACATTTGTAAGCTAACCCTTCTGATACCAGAATCAGCATGTCAAATGGCTGTTATGCTACTTGTCAGTTTTCTACTTTAGCAACATTTTTTGGGTAAACTGGAAGTCTTAACAGCTTTGAAAAACCTAAGTCTGGTGTTTATAACAGTCTTAGACATTGTTATGTAAGATTTGAAACTATGATGAGCAACAAATAATGTGCAGAAACCATTTTTGTCCAAGCCCAACCCTACATAATAAGAAACTACAGTGCTTCCTGATAGATTATTAATTTTGCAAGTACAAAATTCCTTGACTAGTTTTGTGTTAAAATAAGTGTACTAACTAATTAACTTCATTAAACTATCACAATTATGAAAGAATTAATAATAAATACTCAAATATATCTAAAAGAAAGCATGTAATTTGTGTATAACTTTGCTACATCTCCATTAAAAAAAGAATAACAATTGAGATTACTGTTCCATTTCATTAACATTCAAATTCTTTAGGAGAGAGTTAAGATATAACCATGGAATTGAAGAGTATCATTAATGACAAAAGCTGTTACTGAAAAAAAAATGTTTAAAAGACACAGTAATGCAAACTAAGTAAAATCAGTTACAAAAATGCAAATGTGTATATATTAAAATCACATATATAATAAAATGTGTGTTTTATATAATTTCACTAACTACTCAATAAAACGATATTTTCTCACATAAATTTAATACCTCTCCACACATTATCATCCAATCTACTCTTGAACTTAATAACTTAACAACTTACTACTTCTCTATTTATATTCCAAAAAACACAACCAAAAATATCTTCACCTTTGATTTATTCCTACAAAGTAATTCAAGTTTTATATAATATTTTAATAAAGAACAACTTCTATATTTAACTAAACTAGTTTTATCATAAGAAAATAATCACCTGCAAAGATACTTCTGTAAGTAACACCAACTAAACATTTCATTCACTATCACAAACTGATAAATATATAAAGCTCTTAGAATATTACATGTTCAACATTACCATGTTGCAACATTAAGTTAGGTATCTGAATGTGTGTGCAAGGTTACAAATGTACCATATATTTCATAAACTTTACCTGGTTTAAATTCTGAAAGTGACTGAGATGCTAGTAAGAGTTATTTAGCCTACATGCTAAAGGGCCATTGCTTGTTACCTAGCCATTTCCATAATTTAACTATACAATAAAGGTTCACGCCATATATTGCACTAAATTTCAAGTCAATACATAACCATTGAGAAACAGACATGTGTGCACATACACACAAATGTAAGCCCAATTTTCTATAAACTATGTATGATAAAGTTAAAATTTTGCCAAATGTTATATATTCCACAGTTTACTGGTATATGAAATATTTACTTTAAAAATATCAATTTATTTTACAAATTACTATAACAGACACAAACAAACTATAATTCATTAAAGTTTAAGAAGGTATATTTTGTTAATTTGGCTTTAGTTTTACAACTGAACATTTCTTGCAGATGAAGTTATCACTAGCCATTAACAATGAAAAAAACATTTAGAGCCAAGTTTAGTTTTTACAGCTATTTATGGGATATTGGTTTTGGGAATCAAAACTATGAAATTTCAGAAAAAGCTTTAAAATGTTCATTGGTAATTCTTATTAATGAAAATGTTGCATCAATACTTCATAAAGCCACTTATCCTTACCAATACAAGTTTAATACTCAAGTACACAAAATCCAACTAAAATGTAGTCTTTGGAAGAGGATGATTATTGTTCATTTCTTTTGAGACAAGTTACTCCTTCTTCTGGGTAGAATCCTGTCTTGTGATAGCTTCTCTGGAAGCAAAGTGAAAGTTGTTCCAGAAGTTCCAGGCCATAAAGATAGGGCCAACTAATAACAAAAGATTGATTCCCCAGAAAAGAAACAGAGAAACACCATTTGGTGGCACCCGCTGCACATACGGTGTTCGAGGGTGAAGTGAGGCACCAATGTGTATGATTTGAGCCTAGAAAACAAGTATTAAAATTTGTTAAAAGTATTATAAATAACAGAAATACAAGTTAACCTGTGTGAAGGAGTTATTGTGTCAAACTTAATAACATTTAAACTGATTGGTATAATGATGCTTGTAGAAAATTATACAAGATCAAGACAGTTGAATAAAACACATCAATTCAGAAATAAATCATAAATTGCATATGAAAAAAACTTGGCTAAAAATATAAAAATTAATAGTATTTCTCCAGATACATTAATTAGAATGAAAGCAGAGCTTTTAACACATGATACAGAAAGATATGTAACTGATGACTGTGAAATGGTTGGATTATTCAGTTATACATTTTCTTCAGTTTTCAGTGATAAAGACTTCAGCAGTGTTACTCATATTGAACAGTCATTAGATGGAACCAATTTGATCACCTTATCCTGAAATTATTAGAAAAACATTAGGAAGATCCAGAAATGATAAAGCTCCTAGATCAGATAGTATTTATATATTGATTTTTGGAGGAGGATAAACATTAAACACGTGAGCCACTTGCATGCTAATATTTTTTGTGTGAAAGTCTTTGAGTACCTGATCAATGCCAGATGATTGGAAGCTGTACGTTTATCCTCTTTGCAAGGGAGGCGATAAAAACTGTCCCATTACTTATAGATCTATTAATCATGCATCATATGTGGAGAAAAAGTTTTAATTTTTTTTTGCTAAATGATATTTTACAAAAAGTTTAAAATTTTGTCATATCATCAAAATGGTCATTCCTTATTAGTCTTCTGACATTCTTTGAAGAGGTTAGTGTTTATATAAAAATGGTAGGGGTGTTGATTTAGTATATGAGAATTTTCAGGAAGTATTTGATACAGTGTTCGTGTTTTCTTATAGCAAAGCCTCATTGGGCTATCTGCTGAGTCTAATGAGAAGAATCGAAAACCTGATTTTAGCACAGTAAAGCTGTAGATTTACCACTGTACCAGTAGGGGACAATACAGTGTTACATCAAAGAATTTTTAAAAATTATTTCTGCAGGTGTGTGCACAGTAACATTCCTTATTCTACAGTAACCTAGCTGAATGGAAGAGAGCAGAGGGTTGTTGTTATTGATGGAGTTTGGTAAAATTGGATTAATATCACAAGTGGGGTACTTCAAAGGTCAATAACAGTGATAAGGGAGTGGTCAACAGGTTATTTAAATTCTATTATGGTATTAAGGTTTTGGGTGTTACTGAGTATGAGGATGCCACTGCTTTACTAAAGGATCTGGATTATTTGGTGAGCTGAGTATATAAATGGCGGATAGCTTTTAATCAAAATGAATGCAAAATGACACGTGGAATATCACAATTTGAATTATGAAAATAATTTTGACAGGAGTGACTTCAATAGTGTCACAAAAGAAAAAAATGTCTTGGTGTTATGACTGATCACTCTCTAAGACACTCAAACACTGTTGTGTTGCTGGTGGTAGGACAAACAAAATCTTATATTGTATATGAAGAAATACTGAAAACGAAATTAATTTCTAATTTTATTGTATGGGTCACTGGTTAAGCCATATTCAAAGTATTGTGTTCAGTCTTATGATTCCTACCTTAGAAAGAACACTGAATAATTGGAAAGGATTTAGAGAAGGGCTACTACCTGAAACAAAAAGGTCATATAAGGACAGGTTAAGATCTCTGAAATGATTTTCTCTTTACAAAAGAGAGAGAGAGCGAGATGAAACCTGATTTATGCCTTTAAGATTGTTAGGAAAACTGTTTGTGCATCCTTCTTTTTGTACATAATGGTGACAACAGTATGACTAGGGAGGCACACGTACAAATTTTGCATGGTACAAGTAAAATTGTTTTTTTCTAACAGGAGGGTTGACCTTTGTGATTGGCCACCTTCAGTAAAGTGGATGCAATAAATTTAAGAGTAAATTTCACAGGCATCTGAATGATAACAGCTGGCTTTGAGTGTCTTACTTTTATTTCAAAATTTAGTTCAGAGGCTGGGATGTTATAGATGGAAAAACAAGTCCCTTGTTATCCTTAAAGTACATGTATATATGTTGAGTTACAAGCTAATATCAATTATAACTCATTCTTTTCACTCTTGACTGGTTTTAGATACTTTTCTAGTTTGAACCCGTTAAATATTGTCATATTAAGATCAGTATTCTGTCCCCTGAGGTCAAATCAAAGGCTGTTTAAAAAGTTCTAATCATCATTTCTGAAGAAAAACAAAAGTGCATGGATATGAAAGCAATTCAGCACAAGTAAATGTTTCCCATTACTTCTTAGGTCTGGAAATAGCTAAATATTTATGTGTTTTTTTTAACTTCTCAGTTCTAAAAGAAGCAAATGTATACATGGACAAAAAGTGTAAATACCACTGTTCACAGTCATAGTTAATACATGGCTCAGAAGTAAGGCTTTTTGTTGTTTGTTAAAAATTTACTCCTAGATTTGCTTGACTCCCCACACAGCCTGCAGATACACACAGGTTTTTTTTTTATATGTATGTATGTGTGGGAGCTAGATTCTTCACAACAATGTCTAACTTCTTGGTAACAAATTTCAACAATAAACAAACAGCACACAGCTTACTTGATTTACAATAATGTATATCACCACAGGTCATTCCATAAGTTATGTCCAAAAAATCAGCACAGAAAGTGCATAATCATTTCTGTCTTTGTAGAAGGTTTTAATGACTAAATTATGTATTAGGACATGTATAAAAACGTTCAGACAAATAAAATAAAGTAATCCAAGTAATTAGATCATTAATCAAATAAACCCTTATGAAGATGGATGTGTCTGAGTGGTTTATGAGTTTAAAAAAGGCCACAGTGTAGCAGAAACTGCATTCAAGATGTTTATGGTATGGAGTATCTCAATGAAAAAAAATGTCAAAGGTGGTTTCAGAAGTTCAGATCATTTGACTACAGCTTAAGTGATGCATCAAGTTCAGGTCATCCTGTTGAGTGTAATGATGACTTGCTGCTGGCTGCACTTGATGAAGATTGTGCTGTAACAGTTGAAGAACTAGCACAGAAGTTTAAATCAATCCATTCAACAGTTCACCATCATCTACAACAGCTTGGAAAGGTGTCAAAATTTAGAAAATGGGTCCCCATGGTTTGACAGAAGCCAACCTTAGAGCAAGAGTAGACATTTATACTTCTCTGCACTTTCATGAACATAACTCACCTTTCTTGGAGAGGTTAATGACTGGAGATGAAAAGTGAATATATTATAAAAATGTTAAATGCTGCAGACAATGACTCAGTGCAGGTAAACTGACTAAAGCACAGCCCAAAATGAACCTCCACCCCAGGGAAGTCTTGAAGCGTTTGGTGGGATGTTGATGGTGTGATCCACTTTGAGTTGCTTCCATTCAATGTAATAATTACATCAGATTTCTACTGTGAACAGTTAGAGCGCTTGGATGTTGCACTGAAATAAAACAGGCCTGCTTTGATCAATCATAAAGGTGTTGTGTTACACCAGGATAAAGCACAGCCCCATACAGCAAGGATTGATGAGCTAGACTGGGAAAAACTTCCACATCCTCCTTATTCTCCATACCTTGCCCCATCTGATTATCATCTATGTTTGCATAGTTTGCAGAACTATCTTGATGGAAAAGAGCTTAGAACACATGAAGATGTCAAAACTACCTTTTTTGACATTCTTTTCATCCAAACTCCAGGAATTTTATAGAAGTGGCATTCAGAATTTTGTGAATCATTGGCAGAAAGTAATTAATAACAATGGAACATACATTATTAATCAAATAATATTAAAATCATTTAAAATCCTTTCTCTTTCCTGAACCTAAAATCAGACATTACTTAAGGGATGTCTTGATATATACAAATGTTTGTTACACAGTTAATTATTAGTGTTTTATCCAAAGCTTTGAATAATCATCTCTTCCCATCAAAATTTACAGAGAATAATTCAGTTAACCCTTTCACGATTGGACACAGGCACAAAAGTCATGACATCACGTTTGTTGATCTTCGTTATTGAACTACTATTTTATGAATTTGTGTCAATAGTTTTAGAAGCAAATTGTAGATGATAAGTCAAACTTTAATATTATAATATTTTAAGAGTAAATATTAAAAGAGCACACCTAGATACACATTTTGTTGAGTCACGTGGTACACAGAATGCAGCACTATTTAAAATTAGATGTTTTTGACGTCAAAATACTAAGTCTATAGTTTTGTATAAAATAAAAACTCAAAATACTAATATTATCAAGCTAGAATATAAAATTTTATATTCACCTCCTTCCATTTTTTGAAATGGTCCTTTATATATACTTATTTCAATATATGACATATGAATAACCAGTCTACAAGTCTTACTGAAAACAAATGTTTGAAATGCATTTAGTAGGTTTCAGAGATTTTACAAGTAATATTTGAGAAGTTTGGAATGGTGACGAGTTTTTTAATCAGACAAGTAACAAAACAGTCTCAATATTTTCACAAACAAATCTTTTAGAAAATATATCATTAAAAAACCTAATTTTTTGTGTACACTGAAATTATGAACTTTACTAAAAGTCTACCAAATTTTGTGAAGCAACACATGATGTCTCAAAAGTTATAATGCAAATACTTAAAGTGTGAAAATGTCTAAACGAACTTGTGTATATTACACCTAGACCATAACAAAAGGGTTAATTTAAAACATAAGTAACAAAATTAATTCTTTTCTACTTTGTTGTTACAATACAATCTGTGATCATTTTAATTAACTCTTTCATTACGGGTTGGGTGGAATCCACAGAGCTCGTAACCATGAAAGTATCCATAAGAGTAATAATACCACAATTTTTGATAATGTACACTTATTTTTACAAAACTTTGAAGATTATTGATAAACATTAAAAGGCTTTCATACATAAAACGTTAGGTTTTTGAATTAAGTATTAAGGTATTCTAATTAAAGATTTCCTGGTAAGTTTTCTCTTTCAGAATGTTGGCTATCCAACATGAAATTTTATTTTAAGATTAAAACTACTTTTATGTATCAGAAAATTTTCAAATTTCACGTGTGACATCTTTACAGCCTTCAGATAATTATTAAATGTTTTTAAGAAAAACTTTACACTTCATCTGTTATTTTCACTGTCAAATAAAACTTGTGTTCAATCTTCTAATCACAATAAAAAAAATAAATATAAATTTTTTCTTTCTAGAAAGACTACAGACAAAAACTTGAAAACACAAATATGTAAATCTAAGTAATTTAAATATTATATTCTACATTTATATATAATTATTATTTTTATCACTTTTACCTTTCAGCCATGCTAAGCTAACTTGGTAGAAGTTACGATGTCAAAGTGCACGTGCAGTTACATTACTTTTATTGATAAGCAGAAAACATCGTTCTCTGCTTATCAATGAAAGTGTTAATACCCATACCAGCCGTTCTAAGATACATTTTTTATTTCAAGTAGGCTTCTCATCATCAAGACTCACATTATGGTATCCAAGAATATAAAACTGGCCTTTACAAAAGTAATGTGTTTTAGTGGACTAGTATTTTGTAAAATATAGGCACATTTTGGTTATATATGTACATGCATTGTTACTATTTATAAATAAGTTTTAAAATTTATTTTCCTTACAACACAGAACAATAAATAAAAAAATAAAGAATACAATTATCTCTTCTAGTTATGGCCTTTGTACTCAACTGTTGCTTGTCATAAATTGCTAAGCCTTTAGAAGTTTCACACATGGAGGATATGAAATAAATTTTTGAAGCTTTTATATATACATTTGAATAACCAAAAATCACAAACTACTATATCAATAACATCAAATTCCATTATAATTTAGCAAGTTTAGTAACTAAGCTTGATTTGGGTCTAAAAAAAATATGAAATTTCAAACAGGCAAAAGACTCAGCTTTGTAGCAAAGTTTGTCATGAAATAAAAGTGATTGTGCCATTATATTAGAATAGCTGAAGAAAAAAACCAAAAAAACTTGTAGGACATTCTGAGCATTTATACACCTATCTCTTTATAGAGATATAAGTGTATACAAGACTGTTTCTGAACATCACAGGAGATAAGCAGAGCCACTATGTTTGATCCAGTACGTGAATGATTTTTCAGCAAATAGAAAAGATATGAGATACTTTTTACATTCTAGTTTTTCAATATCGGTAGTTTGAGTTCCTAATTTGTACAAAACTATCAACCTTGTTTTTGTCATCACAAACATCTAATCTAAACCACTGCTGCATTCAACATAAAAATCAATGATTACATGTGTTTTTTAAATGTTTACTTTTAAAATAACGAAATTACATAATTGAGAATATGAAAATTTGGTTTATAGTTGACAATTTGACACCAAACTTAATGAAATAAATTCATAACTTAGTAGTTTAATAATTTTTTGAATTCAAGTTAAGAAACGTGATGAAATAGTCCTTGACCTAAGGTCCACTGTGTAAATAAAAGTCATTATACAATCTTTAAATCTAAATTTACAAACATGCAGGCTAAATCTATTTTACTATGTCTCTCATTGACTTTCTCTAACTTACTTCAACTATTTATGGATGCATTTATAAATGGCTAAACTAAAGCTTACATCTTTGCATGTACCATGAAATATCAAGATATACTAATATTCGATCAAGACAATGAGAAACTCTTAGAAAGTTCTAGTAATGTGACGAAATAATACAGGTTTCAATGAAACTACACAATGTATAATTTGTACACAGTTATGTAAACAAAGCAGCAGTAAGCTGTCATTTCTGAAAACTACATTTAACATTTGGACTGTACTTAAATTAAAGGAGTTGTTTATATCTAACACCTCTGAATACAGTATCTACACACTGCTTAAACCACAGCCATAATCCTAGATTAAATGGCTCTCAAAAGTACACTTGCAATAAAGAGCAGTAAATGAGATTTATAAATAATCGTTTTTGATAAAGTATCTGTGACATGCAAATAAATCACAGGCAAGAAAAAAAAAAGTATATTTTTGACTACTCAATTATAAAAACAGCTAAATGTGTGAACGTGTACACATTACCATTAACAAAACTGTTAGGATACATATATTATGTATGTTTATAATTTCGAAAGTTATAGCCACTTTTATCAACCTCTTGTGTGTGTATATATGCCGATATATACACGTAAAACACTTCAGTAACTGCCCAAGAGCAAGGACTAACCTGAACAGCTGCACCAGCATGAATGACAGTTATGTCAGGAACCCAGTAGCATCCTTCAAACACCAATCCATATGCTGTAACAATATATAATGGAAGAAAATAGAAAAGGTACACCAGCATCTGTAACAAAGAACCAATATATATCACAAATCATCTGTTTATCAAAAGACCTTTCAGTTTAAAATAATAACATTAATGTGAAATACTTTACCTGGCTATTCCACACACATTAGATGGGAATAATGATGAAAATATTATATGTATGGGAGCAAATCCATTTCAAGCATTTAGTTTTTATAACCACCATGGTAACCCTTACATAACAGCCATCATCAACTGATGCTGTTAACTACACCATTCCTGCTGTTTAAAGAGTTATTGATCAACTTTATAGTGCAAGTCTATCTTATGAAGCAGCATGATAACACCATCATCAGATGTTATATAGTTAAAATGTTACAAGTATTAATAAATTATTTGCATACTTTGAACAGTCTCTTTAAGAACTGAGCCAAGTACCCCCCAAAAAATTGCATCTTTAATGTTACTGTATTGTAAGTATATTACTGTTTCTTTAGAATGCTTATCACTAGGCTCATGTATATAAATTATGAAAATTTAAATATAAAACGTGCACCAATCGTTCTAGAGTAAACAGTTTCATAAAGAAGCAAGAATACGAATAACTTATGTCTGCATTCTACAGATATAAAAGACAATATAATTACTTGCACTGTACCATAATTATACTCATATTTGAAGAATGCATTTTTGTATACTCTCAAAAAAATATTACTGACTTAAATACACAACACACGTATAATTGTCAAACATAAGTATTTTTAACAGTTTAGAAAATAGTTTTGCGTACTGTTCTTCAAATCAAGCTTACCTGAATCCTTGGAAATGGAGCTGGATCGTGTAGTGCTAAATAAGGCTCAATATATGTGACATAATCTTGAACTGTTTGTGAATCAGCTCCCAGAATTGCCTGAAAGAACAGCTAAATACAGCTTGAAGTTCCCACACACAGATACATTTTAAAATCATTTATTATTCATTATCAACTTCACAGCCACAAAATGATTTATATAGAGTAACCTATCATTAATTGTCCTGAAATCACCATTAGCCAAAAATACAAAATTCACATTTCTAGAAATTATGTAAACAGATATTTTCTGAAATATTTTATTTAGTTATAAAAGTTAAAAATGGAAAAAAATGAGAACTTTTCACTCCAACTCTCCTAAATATTTAACTATTCCAGATTTCCTTCATAAAATTTACACAATTAACTTTTTTTCTGTATATCTATCTCTGTGAAAATATAGATACATATACAACATTTTGGCTTGAATAAAAAATAACATAGGTAAAACTAAAAAATATATTTATAATATCAGTAACTCAATACTGCTCTATTTAACAACTATAAACTGTTATATTTTCTAACAAATTAACTTGAAATAGTTTTCATATAAACATTGCCTTATATTTCTCATAGTTGCTTCAAAGTTAACATTTTATTAAATTGAAAATATATTTCCAATAAAATCTATTGATCTTCACTTTTCCCATCTAAGCATTGGCCTCACTTGTTTTAGTCTTTTTATATCTCAATTAAATGCCCTTGGTAATTTCTGACTTTATGACACTTTCTACCTATGTCAATTTGCTCACTATTCTGATACTGTACATAATATAAAGCCTCACTCAGAAATGTACCCACCTTTTAAGACGTTCACCATCCAAATCATTAACATTAACTCTTAAAAGAGAAGATGGTGGGCGAGTGTCAGTGGTGGTAACTCTTACTGTAAATACATTTTTAATTTAGTAAAATGTTAACTTCCAAAACATACCTATCAGCCAGCACTTACAAATAGTATTCCACATTGAGAAGGTGGAGGGGCCAGAATGGGTACTGTCCATACCGAAAGTATCTGCATAAAACATGAGTGTACCAAAATAAAAATGATAAATGAGTGGGGAAAACCACACTATCACCAGCACATGTATGATCTTCACCCACAGCTCAGTTTCTAAATCAATGGTAAAGCAGTATGAATAATAATCATTATACACTAGCCCAAACAAAACAGCCAAGATTCTGTAACTCAGCATTGGAATTAAGAGATCATGGTCTCTATATCCCATATTGGTGGCTAGGGAAACTGAACCTCAATGTTATATGCACAGATATATTTTTGATTGGATCCAAGCCTGTAGCCAGTGATGTGTTTCAAACTACCAGAATCATAACAAGAAAGTAACACCAAAGTGGACAAAGTTTCTCCTCCACCTGAAGAAGTCCAATCAGCAAAACCTGAGACTCAGAATGACAAAATCACGTGTGCCTTATTCAACCACAGAAAGAGAACTCATCTGGTCTAGAATTATGAGCATTCATCCTCACCTCACTTCCCAATCAAGTAACCAAGAAGCATTTCATGTGCCCATCAAATTATGGAGGACATGGAACACTGCTCAAACAAGGACCTAGCATGAAACCACTCCCTGTTGATGAAATGATAGACCTCTTTCCAAGAACAATACATTTGATAATCACTGATAAATAGAAGGGCCATACACACCTCAACCAGATAACTTGGTATTATGAGTAGACTCTCGTAAAAGCCGGTGCATTTCCTTCTGATATCCGGAAAAAAACATTCAAAAACCTAGGTAGGAAAGCCCCAAACTTAACTCTGCCCTCTTCTCCAAAAGTGAAGAAATTCACTCCAATAACTAGATATTGGGTGTGGTAAGGACTCTCTTCCTCTACTAGTAGAATCTTTGGGAGAATGTTCCTTGGAAAATCGTGAAGCAAAGTGCTCTGGAAACAGTGTAAGAAGAGATCCAAGGTTCCCTAAACTGTTAAAAGTAAGCTAACAACTAACCCCAATTTATTCAATCTAATGATTAAAAAAAATGGGCAGAATTTCTTTAAGCTTCACTCATGATAGTCCATGAGTGGTGGTTCAACAGAATATGGTAATATCATTTAGTGAGTGTCTAGATGGTCATCAGGAACACCTTATTTCTACAGAACCTGTTGCAAAAGGTAGGAAGTATAGATAAATTTGGTGCTACTGAGAAACTGGATTTATAGAAACAGTTGTCAGAAGGGGATCAATGACAGAAAAATAGAAGAGACTCTGGAAAAGAAAGGAACAATAGTATAAACATTCACACTTCTCCTTATAAGCTAACAGATGTTATTAAAATAGCCACAACGAGTAGTCAAAAACCCACAGAAAAACAAAACTGACAGATCACATAAAGAATATGAAAAAGCCACATACTAGCTCATCTGATGTTCTCCAGCAGGTGACTGAAATGGGTATCAAAAAACATAAATAAGTGACAAATCTGATGAGAGGTGAGTCTAAGGTTTCCTCACCTGTAAAGAAAAACCAGAATAAGTAACATGGATATTTGTATATCCACCTAGCCAAAATAAGCTGGAAATAAATCCTGGAAAACATTTAATACAGAGTTGAGTATCATCACCTCATGAGAAGTTGGTGCAAACTATCTACCACCTCAGGGATCTCTCAGTGTTTGATTTGTTGTAGAAGTGATAAATAGCTGATAAAAGAACTGATAAGCAAAATTTATTCACTTCTCTGGCTGCCACAGACTTAGGAAAAAAGGACCTATCAGGGTATAACACGATAAAAATGGAGTTACAAAGAGTTCTATGAAGACCTAGTGCAAACAACTCGATCAAAAACTTTTATATGTCATTATCAACAAAAATACCTATTAAGGGGAAGTTAATACATGTTACATGAGGCCAAGAGCTCAAATGGATGTCAAGACAAAGCATGAAATATCCTTTAGTATTCCATTTAACTTATTGAAAATGCTGGATTGCACTAGTGAATCAAAAACTTTATAATGTTTAGAATAATGAAAAGTTTTTAAAGCTACCTTACATAAAATTACAGGAGATGAAACTGGACCCAAGTCAAAAGGCAATATTGTGGGCATGTTTCAATGAAGTGGATTTAAACCTCTCATGAGGCACTGACAAGTCAATTTAGAAGTCAAACCCTCATGAGCTTGAAAAAGTTTGGGTGTAGAATGTTGGATCAAGGTTGTCTCAGAAATACCCAAAGAGGGAGAGGCAGATGTAAATCCTCTTAAAGATACTGTATACGAGGAAACCATGGTTAGGCCAGCCAATGTGACACTACCACCAGCTCCCAATTAGAGGATCAAATCAGAGTCAAAACTCTAGTAACAAATGAAATGGTAAAAGGTATAGAGGTGCAATCCCATCCAATTTGGACTGAATGCATCTATAAATAAAGCCTGAGGATGAGGTATTGTACACCAAAAATGCCTGTACTAAAGTTGTAAAGAGCAACAGATGTATTGATCATTTGAGACCAACCTAAGTTGAGAACAAAACCATCTGAAAAATGTATAATGGAGAAGCCATTTAGCTGAGAAGAATCAATTGGTCTGAGACAGGTGACTTGCTATGAAACTCATCACCCCAGGAAACTTCCTAGCCAGAAGGGTGATAAGAATTGACAGGAAAGAAGTGAGCCCAAAAGAGAAATCACAAAAGACAGAAATAGAGGTCCCAAAAAGGTGTACTTCCATGAAGGGAAAGTTATGAAACCACTGTGGGAATGATGGAAAGAGCCATGATGACATTTCTCTGCAATATGTCTAAACCTTGAACCATTGGACAGTAAGAAATTCTAAATTATTGATGTGGAAGGAAAATTTGTCTTCCCTTCACATACCCGTGAATTCATGACCTTCAACACATGCACCCCATCCCAAACGTGTGGCACCTGTGAAAAGAAGAAACTCTGAACACAAGGGTGGTATAGGTACATTGATGGTAGTGTTGCACTGAGTTAACCACCACTCAAGAACTACGATGTAGCTCCTGATGGAAATTAGATAATCCAGTGAATTGGAATTCCTGATCCACTGGTTGTCAAAAACCACTAAAGGGACACCATGTATGCTCAACCTGAAGGAACTTGGATATTTAGTGGATAACAAGATTCTCAAAAGAGATTGAACCATCCAAGAAAAAGCCTGACTGCCCAATTCCATAGCCTAGAGCTGTATGGGAGTTGAGTAGGCCCAACTTATAACATGTTGAAAAACTTGTATGATCTTGCAGGAAATATGGAAAGTGCCAAGCCAAAGGGTAGATTTGTGAACAACTAAAGCTGATCTCTGTGCATGAAACATAGTAAGTGGCAGGATGAATTCATTAAAAATGCCTCACTAAAACTGGTCACAAACAGGCTTGGTGAAGATTGTCAGTGTAGGTTGCAAAAACGAAATCAACTGTGAACCTGGAAAGATAAAAAAATTAGTTGATACAAGAAAGGCCAATGATCATCCACCAATCACCTTTTGTCTTGAGCACAACAAATAAATTAAAATGAAATTCCAGAAAAACTGGATCAACTCTCAATAACCCCTTCCCTCATGATCAAAAACTAAAGTATAGCTTGAAAACAAAAATCTGCACTCCACTGTGAAAATACCACAGGTTGAGGTGATAATGGAGATGAAGAAGTGAATGGAAGAACCAAACCTAAAGTATCCATGGATCCACTGTAAAGAAATACCAGGTGTCTATCAAATGTAATAACTTTGCCCTTACAGACCTCACCCATCAAGGGTGTATGTTGACACTGTTGGAAACAGTGTGCTCAAGTGGAGGAGCCTTGAAATTAAGGGCTGAATATATTCTGAGCATTCATAAAGCAAGGAAGAGAAAACTGTGGTTGAGACTCACAAGGTGTAGTTATGCCCTGGTTATCAGTAGGAGCCCAAAAAAGTCTAGAGGTCAACAACAACAACAAGGAAAAAGCAAACGAGTGACATCAATTTGAGATTCCAATTGTCCTGGGATGCCCTCGAACATCAAGGGACAAAGGAAAAAACCTCATGTAACTTACAGAGGGCTACAGCAGATACAAGAATGTACATACTCAATAAATCCTAACAATGTACAAGTTATGGAGGGAAAGACGAAAAAATCTTGAAGCAAGAGTGAGAGTTGAAAAATACATGAAATTGTGATATATTCAAATTGATCATGGGATCTAGTCTAGAATCCAAAATATCAAAAAGCAGATCTAGTCTGCAGAATCAATATATATATTCATCTAGTGTTTGTAATCCAAACTATCTCATCACATAATAAAACAGTAAATTTTCCAGCTTGAACCCCTAGGTTGAGTATGTCTCCATTTCACAATGAATCAAATTACAGACAGCCTCAACTGAGATAGTTCCCCCCCACCTGCAGAGAAAAATTACTTTATGAAATTATAATTGTACAGAAATTCACAAGGTAACACCAAAATTGCAATCTAGAATGTAATGAAGCACAGCACTTAAGAGAAAACCATAATGAATGCTTTATTGAGAAAAAGTGACTACATTATACACAGTTTCAAGAGAGAGGGTGAACTGACACAAATAGAGAATGTCACAAAGTAAAAATGCAAAGGTATTTAAATGGGGGATAACAAAAAAACTGGAGCAAGCAAGACCAATGCTTGAAAGATCAAACTGAAGGCCAAGAAATGGTTATAAGTATCAGCAGACAGTATGTTTTGAAATTTAAGTTTGTAAACATATGACATTCATGGACAGAACATAAGAGTAAAATAACTTTTAAATTAACTTAAAGAAAAACAAAGCCTGAAATTTTATTCTAAATTCATTTACATTGCAAAATAACTTGCAATATGAAAACATTAATGTTTACTTACCAATCCTCTAAAAACTGCCATGAAGCTTGCAAAGGTTAAAAACAACATGCACAAACAATCTAAACTTCTCTTCCTCACTGGCAGAGGGGGTAAACCTGTCTATTGTAAGTTAAACTAAAGTTAGCATAAAACAAAATATGTTTAGTGACCACATTAACTGCCATAACCAAATTCATGTTTTTTATTTCTTTAATCTTAGTTATAATCATTTTTTTTAAGTTGAGAAAGTTCATTTAGAAATCTTTTCAAAAGTATTAATTTTGTTTATTTCAAATTCTTATTTTCCACAAATGTTTTTAGTTATTTACAAACACTTTTTGATAAATCTGTATGTAGTAATTATAACAAATTGTTTTTATAGCAAACCCAGTTCTGCAACAACAGTGTCAGATACAATTTATTATACATTTTATTAGATAAAGAAAATACAATCAGTGAATAAGGTAATTGACTTTCTACACATCAGTGACAATAGTTTATTACTGAACTCAAAATACAAAGATCCATAATCTGAACACTGTTTAAGAAGTTACTGATAATCATTGAAGATTCACAGAAAATTTCTTTCATATGAAAATTATAATGCAAAAAATATGATATAATTTCTTAGTTTATATCATTAAGTAAAAAATAAACTAAAACTCAAAAATTGTAATTTAAATGAGAAAGTTTCAAATTTAAGTTTTCCTTTTAAACAACAAGAAAATATAATACACTATGATTAATAATTTCTCAATATTCAATATGTTTTACAGTTACTTTTCAAAAGGTGAACCAAGAAGTAGAAGAGATAAAAAGTACTGATATAATAAATCAATTATTTACAAGATAAAAATATCTGTCCTTTATAAAAGTGTTTTTAAAAACAAATAAACAATAAGACCCTACTAATGAGCTTTGCAATAAAAAAGTCTAGGAAGTAATGAAACTTTACTGTAAGATGTTTAATAAAAGAAATGCAAACTAATTTAAATTACAATACATAAAATACACAATGAGAATCCATGTAAACTTTAAGATATTAAAAAAGCAATGTGTTATCAAAATTACACATTACATGAAATACTAACATAAGTACCTTTGGAATCTGTCGTTGTCGCCAGATTTTCAAAAATTCTGGAGCAGAAATTAGAGCAAAGGATATATAGAGCAAAGTTCCCCAAGTCAATCCATGTTTACCTGCACATAAACAATTAACATGGGTAGCCTTAAGCTGAAGACAAGACTTTACAGATGTTATTCAGTAAGCTAATGAAATCAATATATCCACATACCAGCCACCCAGGTCAGAAAAGTAACCAGTTTTGTAAACTGACTGAAAACAAGGCCACTTTCATAATTATATATCAATATATAACATCTTTCTAGAGTTATAAACTAAATGTTATAGATGAACATTGCTCCTTTCCAAAACATAGTAGGATGTTTAGTAACATTCACAGAAACATTATTTCACATTATGCATATACATACATATTTCAGTTTTTATAAATTTTGATGTAAAACTAGTTTTAGAAATCTACAAATATCTGATGACAAGAAAATTAATCATCTTTCTCTTTTATTTTCTACATAAATTATTTTTCATACCAATATATAAAAAATATTTAATAACTACATAAAATCTGGGTTTAAGACAAACAAGAAACACTTTACTCATTTATAATACAAAAATACTCTATTAGAACACTGAAAAAAGCAATTTTTTATTTTCAAAATCATTTAATCAATACATTTCTGAAAAAGAAGAGAAAAAGCTTATTTTCTTAAATTAGAATTTTGAAACTTAAATTTGTGAGTAATCTTAGTGTTAACATTTACTGCTTTTTTATTAATTTGTCAGGTTTTTTAATATGATTTCAGTTTTTCAGAAATCAGTTAAAAATGTTTATTTGGAAAACCAAAACCAAATCAATAGGTCTGAATGCTGTTTTTTTAGTTGTTTGTTGAACTGTGTATTTTGTTTTTGTATGATGATATGATTGTTGTAGTTCAACGTTTTTGAAATTGTTTTGCATGATTTTTTGTATTTTCTGTAATATAATGAGTCTAAAATTTAAATTTTATGACACTCGAGGATGACTTAAAGACACGTGTATTTATTAAGTTTAGAGTATTTGTGGTCGTACTAGTTGAGTCTTCAAGAATTTTGGTAAATAACAGTTCTTGAAATCTTGTTTTAGAGTGACTTCACACAGAGTAGACTTCACTGCATTTACACGAAACCCAAGTATAACAATAAAAGGTGTACAGATATTGTTACAGCAGAGTTCAAAGTTGATAGAAGCCGACTAGCAAAAAGCCAGAGGGTTATAGTGTTTGACCAACAAGGAATACTAGTATTTCTTTACCAGTTGATAATCCAGGGATCATTATGTATATTCAGACCAGTTGATAGCTGAATGCAAACCCAACATTCATGGGAATACCATGCTATGATAACTTATAGATCAATCTTTACTAATAGTTTGTTGTGAGTATTTCAACAGGTGGTTTAAAACTTAAAATAGCAAATAAAAACAATATATTTAAGGGATGTTTCAAATGTAATTATTGTTATAAATGTAGCTTTAAGATTTGATAAATAAGTGGAAAGATGCAAAAGTAATAAAATAAGGAAATGAAACTTTAGGAGAAAAATCATCTTAAAAAAAACTGTTTGCATTTTATTTTCTTGATGGCGTTGCAAGCAAGCTCTTTTTCAAGCCACAAACAAGCTTACTGATTAATTAAAATTACAAATGTGATTGTTTCTGACTTGAAAAGAAAAAGAGCATATGCTAAAACATATAGGTCAATAAGCTAGAAAACAACTTACCTGATAAAGCTGCTAATAGCAGCACCACCATACTATTAGCAATAGAACCACACCAAAACAATCCAACTTCAATGAAAGAATTGCTAGAGTTTTAGAAAAAAAAGTTATTTTACTATAAAACTATATGCTTTGCAATAAAGCCTCTAATCTATACACAAGAAAACAGAACCTGCAATTGACGACTGTTATACCTTATTCATATAATACTACAGTTGCATCATAAAAATTAAAAATAAACAATAATAAAAATGATTCAACTCGCACCTAAACAGTATTTGTTCAGTGAGTGCTGAAACTAACACTTATCTGCAACACAAAAATAACTGACCTTTACAAACTGTTCTAATTATTTAATTTTTTCCTATTTACTTTTGATGTCAGCTGTGAGTATGATGAACACAAAATCAGTTAAAAAATGCAAGAATAATAAAATGAGATAGAAGCTTTGATGCTGAATTTCATGGGATCTATAAGAAATTAGTACCTGTATTTTCATATAACTCAGTACAGAGCTTCTTACAAAATATGCACTAACAATGTACATAATTAATCAAACTCACTTCCATGAGATGGCAGTGACTATGAGCAGGTTCATGGCATACATTCCAGTACCGTGCCAATAACACATCATTGTTCCATGTGCTGAGCGAAGATTTGGCTCCACAACCTTTAAAAATACACCCATAAACCCTGAAAAATAGAAAGACTAAAACATTTTACACTAAAGCTTTTAAATAATATTAAAAACAAACATCAACAATGTTAACATGAAAACCTATTTCTGATAGGTACATACCTCTACTCACATAAACCTACACTAACCTTCTTTCTGCACTCCAAGTATTACTAAAAAAATATTTCCACTCAGTGCATCAATCTACATACCCCATCAATTTCACACAATTTTTACTTTTGAACATGTACGTATCATGTGACTACTCTCCACCAATAGTATTGCACTACCTGTATTGGCACAGGCAGTTCCTTTTACTATTCCCACTGAATTCTCAGTTTTGAGAATTGCCAAGTTCTAAAAGAAAACCACCACAGGAACAAGAATTATAACAAACCAAACCTAGCATTATGAGGTTGTGACATTGCCTCAACTCAACTCCAAAATCAGATCGTTATCCATAACAAGTATTATGAACAGAAATCATAAATCACTCAATTGTAAATGCAGAAACATCTTGCTTCTGGAATTAAAAGGAGAATAAGAAACATTTGCTCAGCTGTAGGAACATTGTTCAGACATGCTGTTGCTGGAGTTATGAGACAAATGAAGTCCCCCAAAGTCTACTGCAGAAACAAGAAAAGAACCTCTTACAAATGGAATTAACAAGAGGGCCCTCTACTGTACAGAACCATAGGGAAAATTTACATAAATCCTGTAGCAGTTTATTGGATAAAGTTTTCACTTCTTGCCCTTCTTAGGAACAATAAGTTGATCACTGTTTGAGAACCAGTGACACAGCTCGTTAATTGTTCAGCTTGGGTTGAATGCTATAAATTAGGAGCTCTTCCTTTTTTCCTTACCATCTATTCATTACTCTTTGCTGAGGTGCTTCTAAATTTCAGAGTTATTGACAGGACTGTTATACATAGTTACCTTGATTCTGGTAGCTAAGGTTCGAGTAATTGACCCAGTATGGACTTGCCTGCAGCAAGAACACAAATATTTGTATACTGGAAGTGATTTTGTCCTCAAACAGGAAGAAACTGGATATTTGTTTATTCAGTTTAAAGATTACTGAAATTGACTACAGAATGCTTTGGGTCTTATGCTTTAGTTCAATGCTGTGGAAAACAGTAAAAAGTAACACCAAGGTGATAGGATGTTTAGAAACACTGAGGTCAGAAATTTATGAGTGTAAACCTTACCGATATATTCAAAACTACCTTTGTTGATAAGTTCCAGAGGAAAGGCATTTTCAGTCAAATATTTTTAATACTGATAATTTCATTATGAAAATAACCATAAGAGCTAAAATACTTATTAAATTAGTTTTGTATCACTCAAGTATAAATGTACTGGAATGAGAATACAGGTCAGAAAATGTTTATCACAGTACTTAGTTTAAAACTTGTTCTGGTTGATAGCTTTTAGATCTGAAAAAGGCAGTTCAGATTCTTTTTGCTCTTTAGCTGTGAATTTGATATACTTGTGCATTGAATTTAAATAATCTTGCAACTTTATGAATACAATAAGCATCTTCAATGCATCTCTTATTAGCTAAAGGTTTAAATTCTGATGGACACGGCTGTATCCAACTGGTTTCATAATAAGACAAGAAAAAATTAGCTAGTATGGGAGCAAGTGGTGAGCCAGTGGCTACACCATCAATTTTATCATATGTCCTATTATTAAACACAAAATGAGATTCTTTGGTCATAAGTTCAAGTAGTTTCATAAACTGATTTTTAGTTATGCCATTGACTTTACTTTAGTCTAATCAAGAAATAATAAATCACTAATTAATCTAACTACATCATCAAATGAAGTGTTAGTGTACAATGACTTAATATCAGTAATATCTGTGATTTTTACAGATGAATCAAATTTCACAAATTTTATTAAATTTGAGAAATTACAGGATTTTTTTAAATGTTAAAGTAATTCTTAGTAAACAGAAGTAACAACTTGCTTGAAAAAAACAACTGGTTTGTAACTGTCTGTTCCTATGTTACATAAAGATGTACCAATCAGACCCATAATGTCACTATGTGATCCAACAGGTTTAATCTAGTTGTATACTTGATCAGAAATGACATTCTCTTTCTTCAGTCTTAATAAGTGTTTTTGAAGTTCATTTTCTTTCTGCTGAGTGGGACCTTTATCTAAAACTTTAAACTTGCTAAAGTCATTTAAGATGGTACAGAAGGTAGACATGTTTATTGAGAATGACAACATTGTTTACTTTGTCTCGATATGACAACACTATGTGGCCTGGCATAGCCGAGCACGTAAGACGTGTGACTCGTATTTCGAGGGTCGCGGGTTCGCGCCCACTTCATGCTAAACATGCTCGCCCTCTCAGCCGTGGGGGTGTATAATGTTACACTCAATCCCACTATACGTTGGTAAAAGAGTAGCCGAAGAGTTGGCGGTGGGTGGTGATGACTAGCTGCCTTCCCTCTAGTCTTACACTGCTAAATTAGGGACGGCTAGCACAGATAGCCCTCGAGTAGCTTTGTGTGAAATTCCAAAACAAACAAACAAAGACAACACTACATTAGTTAAATGTTTCAGATTACTCAAGATAGTTGTTTTATTGCTGGACAAGTTAATATTACATTTGTAAGTTAATAAGCATGAAATACAGATAAAACTATTCCTGATATTTCTGTGATAAAGTTATCAGAGGTATACCTACTTTTAGTCTGAATAGGTAACAGTTTAATACTAGTTAGTAATTTTTCAAAATTTACAAAGAAATCAGTATTTCTACTTTTTTCAGGAGTAACAGCAAAGTTTAAACCATGTTTTTCATTATCAGAGAGGTATGACTTCAGATGTGTTCTCAGTGAACGTGGTCATGGGGTACCTGTCTCTTTTTCAGTTTGTGCAGCTTCTTTATTTGTAATAGTTTAAATTAATGATTTTTGCCTATTCTGAGTCTCAATGATTTGCTTTAAAATTTATAAAATCCAAGCAACTAAAGTGTTGTTTTAACACTTTTTAAGAGACTGGAAACAAATATTTCACATAATTTGTTTTATAACTTGTTTTATTTTCCTGTAATTGTTTAAGAATTTTTCATAAGCATTATGGTATTGTTCACTAACCCTTAGGTTGATGTTAAAGAAACTTTGGAATCCAAGAACTTTTGGTCATAATTCAAAACTTTTGCATTATTTTAGAAACTCAATGTGCAATAAGTTATTTTGAAACTTTATATATGTTTTTCAGCATTCCAATAAAATTTTAATGTGTAGATACCACAAAGGTTTACTATAATAGTAATGCCAAGCAGATCTTTTGGAAATCTGGTTATTTTATAATGAACATAAGAACACATATCATTATAACATTCAAAGACTATGTTACTACATACATTAGAAATATACAGGGTGTTTCACTATAAATCACATAAATATCCAACTTACACTACATTCAGCAATATGCTAATATTATTACACATCAACGATTGAAATTTAACAAGATAGTAAAGTTCAAATATTATATCTAATATGTGGAGAAGGTAAAAATTTAGCCATGATGATATACATACACATCTAATACATACAGAGAGTTATATCTATGTTACAATTATGTACATATGTGATACGAATAGCAAATTATGTGGTAACATGACTAACCAAGTGAAAAAACAAACTACAGTAACTCTTAGAAATGACAATAAGAACAAAGTCTAATATATATACATATAATATTAAAAACAGTGTATGTGGTTACACAACTGATAAAAAGACATCAGTAAAAACAATTCTTGGAAACAACAACAAAAAAAAAGAAAAACCCTTGATAGATTGTATTTTGCAAGCTTTTGACTATACCTTGATTGTCTTCAGGCATTAAGTAATTTGTGAAAAACACAATTTTATTTGTTTCTTTTCTACTTCAGTGGCACTTGTTTGCTGGATGAACTTTTCACTTTTTGTCCATCTCAGGCATGATGAGTTGATCACAGTTTGTGATGCAATGACATAGCTAGTTGATCGTTCAGCCTAGATTATACTCTACAAATTAGAAGTGATTCCTTTTTCCTCAGTATTCATTCATCTTTTTCAAGTCTACTATTCTGAAATGTTCACTCTTTGTTTTTTGTTATGGTATCTTCTTAGGCAATAGTAAATTAGAGGGATGGTAATTTTTATGTGCTTTACAGAGAGAGGTCATAGTGGTAAGATACACTTACCCCCACAACAATCTAAGAGTAATCTTCAAACCAAACAAAGGGATACACATTTTTTTCCATTTAAAGACAAAATACTTACTGAAAAAAAAATCACTGATAGTATACAAATATTTGTTTCCTTGCTATAGGTAAGTCTACACTGGGTCAACAACATGAACCTTAGCTAGAATTAAGGATAATGTACATAACAGCCCTGCTAATAACTTTTGAATTTACAATCATCTCAGCTAAGGCTGTAGCTTTATTGTATTATTGTCTTTCAACTTTGTTACTTATTTAGTTTTTATAACAATGTTTAGCACAAACTGATGAAAGGCCTTGACTCAAAACATTATCACAATTTCAAAATAAAATAATTTCAGTGTTTTCCACTCGTCTGTTGAAGTTTATTTTTAAAAATTAACTTTTTTTATTCAACTCTAATTTAACTAAACATGATTTAACTACAAAAAATAAACACGTCCTGAAAACGAAATATTACAGCTCAAATGTCATTCTACAGATTCCATGTCTGATAAAAACAGGGTTTCAATCAGGATACAATTATGTCCAATACACCTAAATTCTGAGATAACACCACTTCCTCAGTAAATAAACTCTCTAAAAATATTAACACATTTGCTAAAAGCTTGGAATAATATATGAGTTTGTCTACATATATGTACGTTAAGTATTTGCACTATAATCTTTGATACTGCATCTGTATCTTCACAAGATTTGTTAGACATTTAGTAAAAATTACAAGAATTTTGTATACAAAACACCTGATTTTTAATGAAATATTTTTACTAAAAATATGTTTGTAAAAATAGTCTGTTTTGTTACTAGTCTGAGTGCAACATGATTTTATGCTATGGTTAAAAAAACTATTCTTCACCTTAAAAATCTCAAATACTAATTATGTAATCTCTAAAAACTCCTAAATAATTTCAAACATTTAATTTTAGTAAGACTTCATATTTTATGTTATTTTTATACACTCTTAATTATGTAGGGTCAGTCACTTGACCAACCTTATAAATATCATAAAAACATTAGGAAATAAATGTAAATTGTGCTTTTTCAAGTCAAAATAACTTCACATTGTAACATGAAAATATAAATGTTTAGTCTTATAGCTTAGGTCTTATAATGCTAAATATTTATTACTTATTATATTAACCTTCCAGTAATGCCTAACTAACATTATATAACTTGCATTGATGCAGTGCACATGCACTCATGTTACATGTCCAATAACATAAAACTAACCCTTAGTCTTCTCTGTCTTAGTGGACTAGTATTTTGTAATATATAGCCACATTTCAATTATCATATGTTACATAAATAAATTATTACTGTTTAGAAATAAATTGTTAAACTTATTCTCCTTAAAATATAGAACAATAAACCAAGAAGCAAACAATAGTCTTCTCTGTCTTGGCCGTGTCTTAGTGGACTAGTATTTTGTAACGTATAGCCACATTTCAATTATCATATGTTACAAAACTTATTTTCCTTAAAATATAGAACAATAAACCAAGAAGCAAACAATTATTTTTTCTCACTACAATCTTTGTACTAAGTTGTTGCTAAGCCTTTTAAAATTTTGCATGTGGAGGATAGAAAATAATTTTTTTTTAGGATTTTAGGATACTGTAATGTGAGTCTTGATGATGAGAAACCAACTTGAAATAAAAAATGCATCTTAGAACGGCTGGTATGGGTATTAACACTTTCATTGATAAGCAGAAAACAATGTTTTGACCATCCTAAGTCATCTTCAAGTTAACAAAGAGAGAGTTTGAAAACTGAAAATGACCTAGGAAGGTCAAAACATTGTTCTCTGCTTATCAATAAAAGTAATGTAACTGCATGTGCACTTTGTCATCCTAACTTCTTCCAAGTTAGCTGAGCATGGCTGAAAGGTAAAAGTGATAAAAATAATAATTATTTATAAATGTATAATATAATATTTAAATTACTTAGATTTACATATTTGTGTTTTCAAGTTTTTGTCTGTAATCTTTCTAGAAAGAAAAACACAATTTATATATTTTTTTATTGTGATTAGAAGATTGAACACAAGTTTTATTTGACAGTGAAAATAACAGATGAAGTGTAAAGTTTTTCTTAAAAACATTTAATAATTATCTGAAGGCTGTAAAGATGTCACACGTGAAATTTGAAAATTTTCTGATACATAAAAGTAGTTTTAATCTTAAAATAAAATTTCATGTTGGATAGCCAACATTCTGAAAGAGAAAACTTACCAGGAAATCTTTAATTAGAATACCTTAATACTTAATTCAAAAACCTAACGTTTTATGTATGAAAGCCTTTTAATGTTTATCAATAATCTTCAAAGTTTTGTAAAAATAAGTGTACATTATCAAAAATTGTGGTATTATTACTCTTATGGATACTTTCATGGTTACGAGCTCTGTGGATTCCACCCAACCCGTAATGAAAGAGTTAATTAAAATGATCACAGATTGTATTGTAACAACAAAGTAGAAAAGAATTAATTTTGTTACTTATGTTTTAAATTAACCCTTTTGTTATGGTCTAGGTGTAATATACACAAGTTCGTTTAGACATTTTCACACTTTAAGTATTTGCATTATAACTTTTGAGACATCATGTGTTGCTTCACAAAATTTGGTAGACTTTTAGTAAAGTTTATAATTTCAGTGTACACAAAAAATTAGGTTTTTTAATGAAATATTTTCTAAAAGATTTGTTTGTGAAAATATTGAGACTGTTTTGTTACTTGTCTGATTAAAAAACTCGTCACCATTCCAAACTTCTCAAATATTACTTGTAAAATCTCTGAAACCTACTAAATGCATTTCAAACATTTGTTTTCAGTAAGACTTGTAGACTGGTTATTCATATGTCATATATTGAAATAAGTATATATAAAGGACCATTTCAAAAAATGGAAGGAGATGAACAGGGCCACTGTGTTTGATTCAGTATATAAGCCATATTTCAGCAAAATAGAAAGATAGGAGGTTCTTATTTTATATTCTAGCTTGATAATATTAGTATTTTGAGTTTTTAATTTGTAGAAAACTATGGACTTAGTATTTTGACATCAAAAACATCTAATTTCAAACAATGCTGCATTCAACATATAAAGTGACTCACTAAAATCTATATTTGGATGTGTTCTTTCAATATTTACTTTTTAAAATTCACAATTTGATTCCAAATTTACTGATATAAAGTCATAAAATAGTAGTTCAATAAAATTTTGAGAGCAAGCCAACAAATGCGATGGCATAGTCTTTGACTCATGACCCACTGCAAAAGGTTTAATAATGTGCTTATATGTTGTTGTGGTTCCAGCTACATCTTCCCCAAAGTTTCAAAAGTTCACACATCCATACATCATAATGATCCTAGAACTCTGTAACCAACTATACAAATAAATATAAATAATTAAAAATTTAGATCACAACAGCACTGTAACAAACTTTTTTTCTGAAATTATGGCTTCTGTCTTTTTAAATGAAAAAGCTAAATTAAGAAAATACGAATTCCAACAAATCTTTACAAAAATATTTTGCACTCTGGTAAAAGCAACTGCAAATACATAAGCTTAATAGTAAACCTTAATTTTCATGCTTGTGATATTATTCTCAAGTTGTAACTGACCTTTAATGTACTAATATGTTGCCTTCCAATACATGCATTTATCTATTTCTTTGAAAATTTTAAATGCTAAGTTTGTAAAATTATAGCTTTAATTCAGAAATTAAGAACATTGATAATACTATAAACAATAGTTTAAAATCAGACCTCACTGATGGCTTCTTCTTTGGATGTAATGTAATACTGAGTTTCACTTAAAATTAGACCTTGCAAAAATGTCAAAATTGTCCAACACTGAGGCAAAAGGTTTTATTTTAATATTTCAAAGAAATACCTCAACCAACAACTTCACAGATTTAAGGATATGGTTTTCTTTATATGAGCCTTTATGGCATGTTTAAAATGGAAAAAAATAAATCAATGTTGTCTTCCCTTTATGTTTGGAGTCAATCTGAGTCAAAGAGATGCTGTCAGGAATAATCACTGTCACATTCTAACTACTAAATAATTAAGATGATCAACACACAGTATAAGTAGGATTGTGTGGGAAGTAGTCACCACCATTTTTTATCCATGAATTATAGTATACACATACAATCTGCAATTATTAAGTTAGACTTTTTTTGTCCACCCCATGACTTGTTTTGCAATAAAAAAATTACTTCTGGTGCACATAACAACAACCTGCATTTATTTTCATATATTGAACAATAACTTTACAAATGTAATAAATGCACCATTACAAATAATTTAAAATTACAAATAAAATAAACATTAAAAATTTACAGAATAAACTAAATTAGCCCAACTAATTTAGGCAGGTAGATGGTTCCAAGAGAAAGTCATTGAATTACCTGCATTAAATACTACATTTTGAATAGGAACTGATGCAGCAAGAAAATATATTACTACAATGTTGTTTTCAATTAAGCACAAAGCTACACAATGGGCTATCTGTGCTCTGCCCACCACGGGTATCGAAACCCGGATTTTAGCGTGTAAGTCCGCAGACATACTACTGAGCCACTGGGGGGCTATTACTACAAAGAAATTTAGAATGCTCCAAATACACCTTGCTTTAACTCAAAATGAAAACAAAAAACAATGATTTTTCCAACTTTAGTGCATCTTATTTTGAGCATTAAGGATTTATGTATATAAAAACCATTGTCTGTTGGTAATGCTATGTAATGCTCAAACTGTTTCAATGATTAAAGCACTCAACAATCAAATGAGAGTCTCACATTCAAATACCCATAGTTTGGAGTTGAACCTTTTGTTTTATTGATAACTGATCATATTCAAATCACACACTTTCAATATTTGGAAAAACACAATTACAATGACACTTAAATGAAGAAGGCAACTTACTGCTGAAAGACATGGAAATGGGTTCTTGCCCCTTTATATTTTCCCTGTGTGCTGTTTATTCAACACAATTGATTTCTGTCAATTACAACTGAACATTACCAGCTCCTTAACTGGAATTAACAAGAACTACAAATAGCAGTATTTTGAAGAAGTTCTACAGTAATAAGACAGAAGGTTGCAATTAATCAACTTGTATGCAATGAGCTACAGGTGTATTTGATATCTGACATCAAGGTGAGTCAACCTATATTTTAGCTTTTATTTAATGCATAGTCAAAGAATATGTAAGTGTTTTCTGAATGCTTGAATATAGCAGCTTGGCACCCTGTAAACTGTAAATTAAAACTGTTTAATGGTAGAAATCACATTACTGGCATTGTAATATAATAAGGTATTTCACTTTTGTCGAAAATATTTACTTTTAATTGTGAAGGGGTATGATCAAAATGAAGAGAGATGTACTTACTGCAAAAAATCTTGTTGTATTAGTTTTAGGGTTCAACAGTTTAGCCTACCCTATCATTAATTTTTGAAAAAATGAAAAATTGGGTAGACGAGTTCTGACATAAATTTATCATTTAGTATGATTGTTGTTTTTAAATAGATATTACTACTATAATTATTTCAGTTGCCAAGTTTATGTGCATTAGTCTATGTCAAATCTATCATTTTAAAAAAGTTTCTAACCTCACCTCTTTCAACTATGAAGGAAAATGATTGGTCTCATAAATTAGCCACGTTTCATGATTCTAGGTCAAATGGTTTTTATCGAAGAGGTCATTAAGTGTTTGATCCAAAAGGACTTCCAGATGAGAATAATGACATAAAATTACTAATAATTTTTATTTATCTTGCTAATGCTACATCAAAAAACAGAATATTGCTGGAAAACTCTCTTTGTGCTCTTTTAGAATATGGCATTTTTTCTAACATTCAAAATTTTTATCTTGGACATAACTTTGACTGTAAGCATCAACATGGATGACCAAAATCAAGATTTGGTATTAAAATGCCAGAAGAGCAGTACTTTCCAATGAGCCATGGTAAAGGGCCCTGTGATGGCATTTATAGATATCATTTAATTTGCAGTCAAAGAAAGCTTTCAAAGGCCATATGATCCAATCCTCATTCCAAAAGTCCTTTGCAAATGGTGTTACTGGAATATTCATATGACTAAGAGAGAAAAAATCATGTTTTTAAAGGTCATATGATATAATCCTCAGTTTGAGAGTTTTTTGTGTTTTTTTGGAACAGGGATAAAGATAACATGGTAGCATTCATTCTAAACATGTGTAAAAATACAGAATTCACACTGAGAAGAAAAATATTACAACTTCAGCTCACTGCATTTGTAATAATGACAGAATATAAGTTTTATTTCTTCTGACATGTTACTGAGTCCCTATATCTCTAAATTGACTGAAAGTTAGTAACCTAAGTGAGCTTATCCCAGAGCACAGATATTATAAATTGTTGCATGAAAATTTTATGGCAATTGTTAGCTGGTTCTTGTTGAAGAATTTTTTACAATAAAATGACAGATACATTTTTGTATTTTGCTGAGGCAGTATGAACTTTTTCACTCCAACAGCATCTAAATATCCAGTTGGTTACCTTAACCATAGCAACATAAAGAAGATACAAACTATCACAGAAAGAACTTTTAGAGGCAAAAATAGCAATTGCTTATGAAATTCATCAACTAAATCAATATGCACTGTAATAATCTGCAAGTTATACAATTTAATTAAACTTTCCATTATGTGTATGAATCAAAACTATTCACATCTCATGTTTACCAAACTGTTATTATGTTCATAAAATCACAAGTTGAGCAAGTTATCTTTTATTTCTAGTCACAGGTAAATTCATTGTCCATGAAATTACAATGGCTAATGTACTGAATGAACACCTCCTGATCCATTAAGATCCTATATTGCTTTTTATAAAATCTTAGATGGTGTGAACTTCATCATTCAACTTTAGTTTTGGTCATCTGTACTGATGCTCAGAGTTCGAGTGAAGTAAAATTTAAACAATTCAAGGTCAATATTCTGACTTTTCAAACAAAGTGAAATGTTTGACAAAAGAACAAAGAGTATTCAACAAAATATTTATTTTTAATGACACAGGAAAAAGTAAGTTTTTTTAAATTTTGTCAATGATCTCATCTGTGAGACATTTAAAGTGAAATAACTGGGAAAGTCTCACATCAAAAACATTTGATCCAAAGACACAAATCTTGAGTGAGTTTTATATTATGACATCAACAATCATGAACTGATGGTTTTGATGGTGACTGACACATCTAAGTATAATCATGGATATTTTTGCACAGCATAACAATTTCTTTCCAAGTTGTACATTTAAGATATATATATTTTAGCAAGATGAATTATTAAAAAATGAAGTAGCTTGAAAAAGAAACTACCTGATATTATTCCATCAAGTTCCAGTGCAATGATCAAAGCAACTACTCCAGAGACAGAAGATACTGCAAAAACTTATATGAAAATATCATATATTAACATTTCTTAAAGATTTTAAAGTATACTAAACACTGCAAAGCATGTCCATGAAATAATAATAGATAAATGCTTTAAAGCTTTCACTTCCTTACACTTGTTTGTTTTTTAATTATACAACTCTATGATTGAAACAGCTTAATACTTTGAACAAGGTTGAACTTTAGTTTAGTTTTAAAGCTTGCTCTCGGTGACTGAAATGTATTGTTTATAAAGCCTTAAACATAATGCATCAAGAACAAAAAATTAATTTATTAGAACCAAAATGTTTGAATACCACCTGTCCCACTAATAAATCTATTGGCACACATCAATGTCACTAAATTAACTGCTGCATGATGTATTACAATGAATGATGAAAAGTAAAAGTATTTATAAATCAGTATGATGTGGTACCTGATGTACTAATTTTGAAGTATAATGTATAGTGAGTGGTCAAAAATGTAAGTACATTACATGTAAAAATCACAGATATAAATAATACAAGCATGACATGCATCCAGGAAAAAATGAAATAAAACTTTGGTTTCCTTTTTTTTTCTTCAAGTCTTTTTATTTATCTATCACATTTAGTAAAAGAAACATATTGTATATTTTCTTTCAATCGTTAACCTTAACAAACACAACATAAAGCAACTGGTTTAGAAGAGCATTATTTACTTCAAAGTAGTACCTGAACAATCACTAACGGTGCATTTGTTGTAGAATAAATAAAAATGTGAACAACTGGAAGAGATAAACCAGAAAAATCTCGATATTTTGTCATAAAATATAGATTTACATCTTGGTTTTCCAATATATAGAACAAAAAATATAAAAATACCATTACAATACATGAATGTAAGAACATTGAATTTGCTGATATTTTCAAAGAATCTCTTAAGTTGCTACTTCAATCTTTTAAGTGAAGAAATTATAAACAAAGTTTAAATGTCTGTCACAAAATGCTTTAAGGTCAACAAAAGCTACACCAGATCATCACCAATGATGAAAACCTGAAAGGCAAAATATATTATAAAATATAAATACATATAAGTCATGGTTAAACTTTCAATAAGCCATATGCTTATGGAACCTATTAATTAGAAATAAACTATGGTATAACTACAACCTTATTATCTTTGTTATTTAGTGCTACACATAGTATGATACGCAATCAATAAAATTTTTCTTATGCATATAAATCGTTTGCCTATCTCTAATCGTATTAGCACAATATACTTTCTTCCTCATGTACAATATGTTGTTAATGGTATTACGATACCAGCAAACAACGAATAGGAAAACTGGGTCATTCCATGTCAAATCATTCAGATTTTGGAAAATTTTCCAGGTGACCCCCACAGAATACCTTGAAAAAATTCACATCTGCTCATCTATCCATATAATTAAAAATTTACAAAGATTAGATCAATACCTCTAATAGTTTCTGATTTACAGCTCTGGAAAATTTAAGTAATTTTATTTTACTTTTGGCGAATTCATTTTTGGGTAACTTTGGCTGCTTAAAGCTGCAAGTATAATGTGGATAGAAGGCTGAAATCTGCTACACTGACTGAATTATTCTCACAGAATTAAAAAATAGTCTCAAACCAAGTTTATCTCTCTTAGGATTTTCATAGTGAGGCTGTAAAATCACCTGAAAACCCAAAATCATGAAAAACATTGGTTTATTTAATAAGCCATAGCTCTAAGACTTAATAAGATACAAAGCTGAATTTTGTTTTCAAATTTCCTGCAACACATCAGTTAATAAATCAGCAATTGTTGTGATTAAAGATCTCTTAGATCTTCTGTTAAAAAAATGTAGATGCTTCCAGTTTTTATGATATAGCTAAAAATATCACTACTTCTGACCACAGTTTGACCATGTCACCAGTTATTCAGCCTTTTCAAATTTTTACCATATATTTTTACATTTCTGAATATGATCCACAAAAAAAATCAGGATGGTATTCAATCTACTTTTTGAGTTATAATTTTTTAAAATATCTTCTGACCACGTTTTTATTTTTAAAAAATTCAGTTCAGGTGTGTTACTGTGTGCAAATATATCCATACAAATTTGAAAAATACCTGTCAGAATTTTATGAATCCCGCTGAAATATTCTAACCAGCCTTTCACAATGTTAAATAATGAAGTTGTAAGAAACAAGTAAGTATTAATTAATTTCTGAACAAGTTTATTGGCATAACTAGTTAGATCACATGGCCATGCAAATATATTGTCTGTGCATTACAGTTATGCAGATGTGGCTGAGTTTAAGAATTGCAATATAATAAATACAAAAGTAAGTCAGACACAAAAAGCACAGTGCTACAACTGGGGATAACTGAGAAAGATTATAGTCACACCAAACTGCGATAGTCGTGACAACAAAATGTTTCAAAAATTGCTTTGGTGATAAATTAGCCTTAACAACATCAAATAAACATTGCTTTGTTCAGACAGCTTGAATAAATTTCTGAAATTTGAGTTTGATTATGTTGAGATCACTTTGATTAGAACATAGTGGCAAGCACTAGTGCCTTGCACGGTAGGTGCACTTATCACGCAAAGAACATGTTGAAAAGAAATCCAGCTTTCATCTTTACATGACCTTGCAGGCCATGAGAACAGTTCATTTCTTGATTTCTTCATAAATGATACCAACACATCGGAATGTTCATCTGATCTATCTTTTATGTTTCCCACATACTATTCATGATCATATATAGATGCCACATATTTCCCTGGCTGATAATTGTCATTGCTATCATTAGACCCTATTTGAGCTGCTGCAGCATCACTTTCACTGCTACTACCAACAGTTACAACTGTGTACACATCATTATCTGATAGCCTTCTCATATACAATTTGTTGGTAGAGTGAGGAATAAAGCTATGATGTGACATAATACCTGTCACAGTTTTGCATTTTTCATTGTGCTCAAGTAGATCAAACTTTACACAATTCTGCAGGACTGATTTCTGATTGAGAAAAAAGAACTGAATGCCCTGAATGTGATCATTTGCCCAATGGTACATATCAGAGACATTTAAACTTTAATAATTTATTATTTTGCACAATCTTGAATTTTTTTGAAAATCATGTTCAGAGATGACAGAATATATGGTAAAGGCTGATTAAAATATTTCAATGGGATTCATAAATTATTTCAAAATTGTATGGATATATTTGCACACAGTAACACACCTGAACTTAATTTTTTTAATAAAAAATGTATAATCAGAGGATACTTTAAAAAATTATAACTCAAAAAGTAGGTTGAACACCATGCTGATTTTTTTTGCAGATCATATTCAGAGATATAAGAATATATGGTTAAAATCTGAAAAGGCTGATTAACTAGTGACATGGTCATACTATGGCCTGAAGTAAGGCTATTTTTACCCAAATTATAAAAAGTTGCATACAAATACATTATTTTACAGATCCAACAGACTTTTAATTACAACAATTGCTGATTTATCAACTGATATATTATAGGAAATTTGAAAATAAATTTCAGCTTTGTATTATATTAAGTCTTAGGGTTATGGCTAAATAAATAAACCAATGTTGTTTTTTTTACAATTTTGGGTTTTCAAGTGATTTTACAGCCTCACTATAAAAATCCTAAGAGAGATAAACTTGGTTTGAGACCCTTTTTGAATTCTGTGAAATTAATTCAATGTCACTAGTTTTACTTAAAAGTCTAGAACTCATTTAGGATAACATAAAAAATGCATTTAATATTACTACATATACTATTAATAAATAAAATACCTTAATATTTCAATAATGAGCAAAACATTACAAGTGTCCATAGGTAATGATAAAAGCATTTTGTCTTATTCTTGCATTTTTCAATTCTAGATTGAGTTTTCAGCTTTACACTTACAACAGTACAATTAGAACTAAATAAACCAGAACTTAATAGCTGATCAAAGAAAAATAAACAAATACTAATGTCACTAATTGTGACAATAACTTACAAATAAGACATGCCATGCAATATACTACTACTAATAATGCTAGGTACCATAAAATTGGTAATTATCTTGTTTTTTTACACCATAACCATGGGACCCTGATGACCTTACAACTGAAACTGACAGTACTGTCAAAATAAATAAAGCACCAATTAGCCAGACAACAGGACTCGTTGTGTCCCACTGTATCAACAGCATCACCATGTTATATACGTAAGTTAGTGGAACAGTTAAGACTGAAGCTATAAAAACTTTTGTTGCATTGGAAAATGACATTTCTCAAAATATTAAACAATACTTGCTAAACTCTTGTACTAATAAACTTATTAATTTGAAATAAAATTATTTCAAGCTTCACTTCAAGTTCAAAGAAGCATTTTTCTTTTTTGCAAAACAATCTAAACAACACCATTTTGTTATTTACATCATATAAAACATGACCCTAAGAGTGCGCTGTGACTAAAACTTAAATATTGTACAAAACAGGAAATTCAACTTGGCAAAGGCGTTATTGTTTCGAAAAGCGATTTTCGGTATTGTGATCCTTCCCCTCAGATTTGTTACAGAGGCACTTAGGATCACAAAGATTTTAGTATGTGTGTGTTTTTCTTTTATTTAGATAAGTGTTCTATTTTCTATGTACATCGAAAGGAATCGGGACTCTAATTTTAGCATTGTAAATCTATAAGTTTACCACTATCCCGTCGGAGAAACGTGTGTGTGTGTGTGTGTTGTTTTTTTTTTTCTTATAGCAAAGCCACATCGGACTAACTGCTGAGTCTGCAGAAGGGACTCGAAACCCTGATTTTTAGAATTGTAAATCCGAAAACTTACCGCTGTTCCTGTTCGGGACCCCGTTGGAGGACCACAAAGACGTTAGAGGTCAACGTTTGTTTGTTTTGAATTAAGCACAAAGCTACACAATGGGCTATCTGTGCTCTGCCCACCACGGATATCGAAACCCGGATTTTGGCGAGTAAGTCCGCAGACATACCGCTGAGCTACTAGGGGCAGAGGTCAACGTAAAAATGTATTTTTTTTATTCATTTTTATCTACCAAGGCCTCGGTTTTATACTATCTATACATGTTAACATTGGGAATTATAAAGCATATATGTAAAAAAAAAGAAAAAAAAAAGAGTTCATTATAGGAGTAAGACACTAATTAACATTCCCAAAGAGTTCGGTATCTGAGATTTCGAGATATGCGTAGTCGTAATACAATTTCTGAAAAATTTTAAAACAACACAGTTTGAAACAATGCAATAGATATTATTACATTGATTTGGAGGCCCGGCATAGCCAGGAGGTTAAGGCACTCAACTCGTAATCTGAGGGTCGCGAATTGGAATCCTCACCACATCAAACATGCTCGCCATTTCTGCCGTAGGAGTGTTTTAATGCCATAGTCAATCCCACTAATCGTTGGTATAAGAATAGCCCAAGAGTTGAAAGTGAGTGATGATTTTAACATTGTAAATCCATAGATTTATCGCTGTACTAGCTGGGGCTATCAGTAGTGATACCTTCAGTAAGTGTAACTTTTAAAAATAAAAGGATGTTATAATAATTAATATTATTAAAGTAACATGTTTTGAAGAAAGATAGTTTATGATGTAAAGCCAAATAGTAATTATAAAATAAATTCAAATGTTTCTCTCTAAAAATAGTTTTAAATTAATTTCCATGTGTGTGGAGATGGTATAGGCCACATTTTGTGCTTGATTATTTCTAACTTGAATATATAAATTTGTAAAGGTATCTGTTTTTCCTCGGGTCTTAGTTTTTACAATTGAAAATTATTTACCATAATTTCTTACAGGAAAGATATTTCGTGAAGGTCTCAGGAAAGACATTTTTTTGTGTGTAGTCGACGAACCTATTGATAAGTTTAAATGGATGAACTCAAATCCTCGTTATACCGAACATGCTCGCTCTTTCAGCTATGGGAGCGTTATATATCAGAATCAATCCTACTATTCGTTGGTAAAATAGTAGCCCAAGGCGGTGAGTGATGATGGCTAGCGCAGATAGCCCTCGTGTAGCTTTGTTCGAAATAAAAAAAAAACTTTCGTGAACAACCTGATTCGGTTACTTCATTCGAACTTCGAGTCAAGTTTTTCCCTCCGACTTATCTTCATGATTAGATGTATAATAATTTTGGGAGAAAATTATAAATTTGTTTCTAAATTTTGATATTAGTTTAATCGCTGTGTGAGAGTTCCTTTAAAACTTATTTTAACGTTGCAATTCATTTGCAATTTTAATTTAAGTTTCATTTACTTTACAAGGAGAATTCCAACGGACCGATAAGAGAGATCTTAAGGTTTCACCATTTTCTCGACAGTCCAACATATTTGATCTTTGTTTTTGAATTTAGCGCAAAGTTACTCGAAGGCTATCTGCGCTAGCCGTTCCTAATTTTGCAGCGTCAGACTACAAGGAAGGTAGTCATCACCACCCACCACGAACACTTGGGCTACTCTTTTACCAATGAATAGTGGGATTGATCGTACCATTATAACGCCCCTACAGCTGAAAAGGCATGTTTAGTGCGACGGGTATTCAAACCCGCGACCCTCAGACTACAAGTCGAACGCCTTAGCCCATCTGTTCATGCTGGGCCCACAATATGTTAGGAATTTGTTAATTTTTCAATGATGTAAAACTGCAATAGACGATAACTGGTACAAACAAGCAGTACCGGATTAACGCATACGCCACGAAACGGATTATAAGGTGTTGGGCACACAAGTAAAGAAACTGTGGTTTGTAAAACTATCGAATTGAAGGCATTATTACCAAATATTATCCGTGCCTATTGTCCCACTAAACCTAAATTTGATAGTATAGGTAATTAGTAATATACAAACACGTGTACGGGTACGTACACCAGTTTGTCACTTTATGACTCCCCTACATACACATCTTATAGGGCACTCCATTTATTCACATTACACTGATTATTTTCTCATTCACATAATGTTTTGTAACTTTAAAAGTACAAATGTCATGGAACAATGTGTACAAATATTATTTACTTGAATTTCTGTGGGGAATAGTACTAGGAACATCCTTACCAAAAGACTACTTCTTTGAATTTTCTGAATGCTGTTCAAAGAAATTTCATCAGTTAACAGTGGAAGTTGAAAAGGATTAGAACCACTACTAGAAAAAAGAAATGAACAAACATGTTATCTTGTGTGATTTTTGCAATAGAGTTTGGAACTCAACTATTTAAAATTATCTCACTGTCATCAACACTTTTTTTTGTTCTATTTTGTTTTTGATTGCTCTACTAATCTTTCCTTGACTGACAAGCAAAAAAAAAGAATCATACTTGGTATTTTCAACCAATTTTTATTTATCTCTTACGTTCACTCAGAATGTTTATGCATACAAATGTGTGCAGTTTTAACAACAGATTATTGGTCAAGAAAGTAGCTAAATTCCCCTCACTCAAGTTATCTATTATTTTGGGTCACTTCCTATGATATTATCTGCACTCACATGCTATATAAAGAAAAACACAGAGAGAGAGAGACAGGCCTCTTTTCATTTGGTTAGTTGATACTCTGAGGATATATCCTCTCTTAGTTTCACATGAAATTGACCAACATTGATATAGCACATAACTCCAAATACAATAACATTATAAATGTGTATAACACTTACATGTCCAACACATGCTTCAACTATTTCCAAGAAAAAAAGATGTCTTTGGAATCTCATTCCACGATCTCTTGTAATCTAAAGAACATTACCTTATTCCTCTTCCTTTGGAACATTCTTGATCCATTAGCGTATGTATCATTTTGATATTTGAAATATTTTCCTCAAACATTATTCACATAAATTTTTCAGAGATCTACTCTAGTAGGCCTAAGGTTGTTATTTAAAGCAGATCCCTTTATCCCTGATCACGCAAAGTCACACTTCCTTGCCTGAAAATCCTGGACCCATAACTCAATAAAGATGCTGTATTTTGTTTACACACAAACACATCATGTGTCATTATTTAATGGAATAAATCCTGTTTTCACATCTCAGTCAGAGAATTCAAATTTTCTTTTGAAAAACATTTTTTGTTAAACATCTTGTTAGTTCTTCCCTGATTATTCAGAGTAATCAGTGAACTTCAAAATAAGTATCACAAGAATAAGGCTTATACCAACTAAAAACTCCTTAGAAATGAGTTTGGTATCTTCTGATTCACTGCCTATTGATATTTAAAAATTTTGGAATGTGCTCTAATAAAAATCAATATCTGGAAAAGTTATTAACCTTGCACTTTTCATTAACATCAACTTCAAACGAGTTTGAACCACTCCCAACAATACCACTTTTACGAAGAATTTATGTCGTAAGAGGAGTCAGAAGTTAAAGATCGTGAGATTAAAAACTGAACTGATCTAATGTAGTCTTTCACTTTGAAAATATCTGGATATCTTTTATATATCTAAAGGATGTAGTTAATATTTGACAAAAAGAGAAAAGAAAAAGATATTGATATATTTAGTGCTTACTACACTCAGTCTACATTATTACTAATAAAGTGGGAATAAATCACTTGCTTCTAACACTTTACTTAAGTATACATTATCTTAATGTTTGATATGTTTGATTAGCAGTTAATTATAACCTAATTAAACAACTGAGCTGTAGCATATGTTTGACACCATCTAGTTCAAACAGGGCGAAAGGTGCAAGTATTTTACATTAATCCAGACTAAGAATAGCATCTAATTAAATACTTTGATTAAAATGTCTCAAAAGTTTGTATGTTAGATATGAAAAACAAAACACAATCTATTATATAGCACTATGAAGTCACATAACCAAATATGTAGCTTCTATTTGTATTACAACAATTAAAAAATAAGGTTTCAGAAATTGTTTTTTGTGAACATTTTTCTGGACAAACATACAACTGCGATTTAAGTGAATATGGATTTGCTCAAACTCAAGAAACAACAACAGTTATGAAGTAATACAGCATTAAAGAAAAGTGTTTAATTTGCTTCTAATACAGCATTAGTTCAAGAGAGTTAAAAACATTTACATTCAAATATTGTGTTCAGAACTATACAAAAGCCTGGTGAGAAATAAATTCTTCCTTCACTGAATCTGATCAAAAAAGTCTCAATGATGATTTAATCTTTGGGTCACAAATGATCAACATTTATTAATTTTTTTTTTAAGAATATGATCCATAATACTAGAATTTGAGCTTAAAATCTTTTAACATCAAATGCAATATGCCAGTAAAATATTTTCATATATGTTTAGCCCTATAATAAATATTTACAAAAACTAATTAATAGTTGCATCACAATAAACAAAACTTTCTTCATGACATTATCAATGTAAAGTAACACTCAATATTAACAACTTTAAAGAAGCTTAAGTTACATTTAAGTTTTGATACATAAAACATAATGTGGTAATATGCATGATCAATACCAACAATATGTATACATATTAAGAAATAATGTTAGAAACTGACCACACAAACTTTTTGAATTTCATTTACTAGTGCTCATACAACAAAATAAAGTTTAAATATATCACAAAAACGACAAATACTGTAAAATCTAGTTTTATATTCTGTAAATGTATGTTTCATGCCTGAGTATTTCAAAATGGCACTAGATCTATCTGCTATATTAGTCAGGCATTGCAGAATTCTTAAACACAGGTCAGAGTTTGATATTCTGATGTCCTATGGCACAGGTTAAACTTCTGAGTTTGAACAGTTCACTGTAGTAAATCGTTTAGAAACTACAGTGCTATCTATGAAAAGTGCTACTTCAGAACACACACAACAATGTTTAAAGCATCTACTTTCAGTATGCTTTGTACTGTAGCAATCATAAACATCTAGCTTTCGGAACCATAAAAACTGAAGTATTTCGTTACATGAAGCAACAAGTTTGTTTTACCTTTGATATGATTTACATTACAGATACAAGTGTACAAAGGTATAAAACTATAGAAACATATCAAACTACTTGATCCCATGATAAGAATGTACTGCTTGTCTCAGAAATTCGAAGACAAAATGTAGGCACTGGCTTTCAAAACAAGGTCTACATCACGTACATTAAACTGCAAAGTTTGATTTTTCCCACATAAATTTACCAGTAACATTTTACAACAGCTATTATCACACAAGAATGATCTTATATATCTGTACAAAGGTCATAGAACAGAAAAATTCTGATTCTAAAACTATTCATGTACGAGGAGCAAAAACATAGTCATAAAGTTCACAGCATTTATATGTTAAAAGCACAAATATTCATATCATCATCAACATTCATGATTTCGTTACTTTTAAGGTCAAAATTAAGTTTTGTTTCCATAAAAATGACAGAAGGTTTTCCTTAAAACATAATAAATTCAAATATTATATGCATTTATATAAAATTACATATCATTTAATTAAGTTCAAAATACTAAATGATATTCTAAAGTATGGGGTTGCACATTAATATTAATAGTTAAAATAATTAAAAAATAATTTATAAAGAATTGAGTGGATTGTTTAATGCTGTGCAAAGTAACAAGAGGAATATTTGCACTATTCATCCCTAATTTTGAGGTTACAGTCAGTGCTAACTAACCTGTCAAACTCAATTATGGGATTTGACTGTTACTTTTAAAAATCACCCACTGCCAAAGCATGCACAGTGCATTTCTTTGTAAAGATCACAACCATGAACTCAAGAGTTGAAAGTGGAGACTGCAATATATATATATATTTGTTTTGGAAGTAACAGAATACAGACCAAAGAAGTGAACTATACAGTCTTAGAAGCTAACAAATCACACTTTATGTTGAAAAATTACATTTTCTTTCAGAATAAAAAAAATTCACCAATTTCCTCATTGGAGAATAAGTTTAACGATCCAGTCTGCTTTTAAGAAATGTGTAATAATAAATATAAGTAACATAACTTAAAACTTGTTATAAAATAGCAAATTTTAGAAATTATTTTATACACTGATGCAAGAACCTATCAAATTGGAGATATAATTTAACAAAACTTCCAGTTATATAAATTTTGAAAGTAAACTGCCCTAAGTGATTGAGGGTCGGTCATAAAAATAGTGTCAAATTAACTAAGTTTTAAATTTATAAGAGGTGGCTTTCATAAAAGTTAATCACGATGATACGGTCACAGAAAAAGGAGGAGGAATTTTGAGACTATCGAAAATCTTAAAATTGATTATGTAAACTAAATAAATTTAACATACTGGTACAATACAAACGGAATGTCTACAAAAAGCCTTGGTATTTTTATTTTTATGAAGCTTCATAAATAAAATAGAATCATGTAAAATGAAAGCTTGGTCAACAAACAAAACTTTTATACAATCTTACACATTAAATTGAAAAATAGTAAAATAGCAAGAGCAAAGATGGACAAATTATAACATGTAACTGTGAATATAATACTGTGAGATTTAAAAATGGTATATAATACTTTTACACACCAAAGAACTAAAAGATCAGAATAATTTTACAATGATCTAAGAATCAAACTTTAAAAATTAGGGTGTCAAAATATATAGATATTAAATAAAAACCTCAGTCGTACAGTTAAGATTAAAATGAAATTTCGCCTTTTAACAAATCCTGATCTTTACTTATGAAAATACTTACTGAAATTAACAAGGATAAGTCACACATGAAGGTAAAGTTACTACTGAGATGATAACAGAGATAAATCAAGGTATGTTATTCAGGGAATGGTGAAGTTCAAACTTTAATGAAACTTTCGTACTAAAAGAATTAACAAAAATATATTAAGACAAAACACTAAGTAACAACTATAAAATAGCCATTTATTACAGAACTAATGTTATAAAACAATGGAATTTTGAAAAATCAAGAAAAAATACAAGTTCCAATAAAACTTGCTGCAATAGTGAAATGGTGAAAGAAAAAATGATTAACTATCCTTTAAACACTGCAAACTCACTTATGGGAGGGGCCAGTAAGAACAAAATATATATAGCATTTTAAAATAAAAATTAATCAGGAATGTTTTAGGTTTTATATAAATACATTTTTTTATAGTTGCATAATTTAGAATAACTGATGTATGGTCAATGATATTCTTGATTTGATAATGTAGTTGAGCATTTCTTTGTTAAAAGCAAAATGATTGTGCAGTGTATTTTCTGAATGTGAAGTTAAAGATAAGAAACAAAAACTGTTGGGGAAAGAGTGTTAAATTGACTAATTGAACTTATATCAGGGATGTTGTTTGTAGATGAATTTATAGAGCAAAACGAGTACTAGACAGGTCAAAAGCAGCAAGACACCAAGCTTGTAATCTCACTTATTAGAACATATTTAACATCACATTTGTTCAAATATTTCATCACTAATCCTACTACATAACTCAATTTTCCAACAACCTTAAAAACTAATAGAATATTTTAACATTAAAGCTTTGCAAAGGTGCAAGGTATTTTCCCAAACATCCTAACATAAACCTAAACACATACTTCACATCAACAGAACATCTAGGAGATTTAAATAGTAGTGTAGCCATGACAGGGCATAACAGGCAACTATTAGTAAATAAATAAGTCAGTAAACTTTGCTCACACTTTAAGATTAATTTCCTATTCCTAAGGTTTCTGGCTTCAACACCATATTTGGGTAATCAATGATTAATTCTCAACTTATGCAGAAACTGAAACATATGAAACTAGTTTATTTCATTAGATAATTAATGTATTATTTAGTTTGTAAGACTGAATAATCTTCATTTGTTGAATGGGCAACCTGGATATTTATTTATGAAACTGTTATTGTAATGTAATAATATACAATGGAATGCCAGAACATTAGTCACTTCTTTAGCCACAGACTGGAACAGATGCTGCATGTATACATACAGATGGACCAAACCAAAGTGCTGTCTACAACATGAGCATATACTGGTAGTGTTTGAGCAAAACTGATTAAAACTATTCTGCTTAAAGCAATGCATAAAAAAGTACACTTATTAGCCAATATATTAAAAACCCTAATCTATTTATGTGTTTGACCATTATGTGCTTTATTACAGCCTGAATTTGATGTGATATTGACTTCTTTAATACCTGAAAGGCCTGAGCATCAACCTTTGACCATTCCTTCATCATTATTATTAAGGTATTATTAATCATTTGATTAAGTTAGGTTTGACAAATGAAGTATATTATCTTCAAAAAAACTCTTAAAACATTCCAGATACTCTCAACAGGATGAAGGTTGAAGGAATGTGCAGGTTTTGATGAATGTTAAAAGTTTATGTCATATTTAGTCAATCAATGATAAACAGATTTAGTTATGTGACTGAAAGAAATATTATTCTAGAAGTAACCAGCCCTATCAGGTTGGTCAGATAGGGTGGTTAAATATTCAAATATAGAGATATGGAACTAGCCTATTGTATCACCTCTAAAACTTTGTACAGTGGAAATTATGGAAGATGGATCTTTGACTTCTACAGATTATCATCACTTTCTGATCTATCATCACTGCAGTTACTTGAAGTATTACAGATCTGACCATATTACATATTTCCATCTGGTAACAGCGTAATACCAATAATTTAGGAACCACTGACAACATTTCTTTTGATTATTGGCTAAGACATATGGCTTACAGAAGTGGCACATTTTGAAAGTTAGTTTTATACAGCTCCCTATACATTTTTTCTAAAGAAATGAATGTTCCAAAATCATTATTAAAGTTATCTAGCAATTCATGCAAAGGTGGATGTTTCCAAACAATCTTCTATAATTGCCAACTATCTTTCTTAGTTCTATGTTATGACCACAGTTTCTCTTATTAATCAAAGTTTTTGATCTTATTACCATTCAATGCAAAGTTGGGATACAGTAGACTTTAATTTGTCAATCAGCTGGATCATCCTTATCAATCAAGCTCCAGCAATAACACCTTGTTAAAAGCTTGATAAATCTTTCACAGTTCTGAGCCTATTTACAAAAGATTATTTTATTTCCTCATATTAACTGTTTTAGCACTTTAAGTAGGCATTGGTTAGTTTTTTAATATATCAGATAAGTCGATCTCATTCATCTTTCTTCTTTCACAAGAGTTCAACATCAATGAAATGCAGGCAAAGGCAAAAGTGTCTCTAAAAAAGTCTGATCAACTATAAGGCTGCATTAGATAAGAGGGAAAAAAATGACATTACATGAAATAAAGACAAAGCTCTTATAAGATAACAATCTAGTATGAAGATGACAATGATGGATAAATGCATGGCAAAGGGAAGACCATAAAGAAAACTACACACAACACTGATTACAGAGAAGGATTTCAGATGCATTCAGCTGCAAGGAAATTGGGCAAAATGACAAGTGAAACCAACAACCAGAAAGTCACTACAGCAAATGATCTTTGGAGAAAACATCACTGTATAGAGGAGACTTGGCACAGTCAGATATCTAACTTAAATTTATAATTGGCAAACACAATAACCTACATAGTAGAGTAGAAGATACAGAACTATACAGAGCAATGAGATATATAATAAAATATTACATAATTATAATATATTTACATTATAAATGTTTAAAAACTAAGTTACAAGCATTTCTATTCTATTAAGATGCATTGACCTTCAATTTGATGATAGGACACAACACAATGGGGTTCAATACACAAAAACTGGTTTACTTTAGTTTTCAAATTATTTAACTTATCACTCAAAATTACACTTGTAAACATTTTTATGATGGTTATTGGTTACTCAAGATGTTCATTTTAAATTATTGTGTAAATTAGTATCAATCTTCAAATAATTATTGGTAGCCTTAACATCTTTATAGGATAATACCAAATTATATAGCTTACAATCAAAAATTGTTCACATTAATATTAATTTATTCAAGTTATGCAGGTTTTTAATACTTAATGTTGTATTTTTTTAATATTGCCAGTTTTCTTGAAGTCAGTCAGCCAGTATGTAAAATCAGTTTAATCATTTATCAATACAGACTTAAGAACACTAAATTCTAACACGACCTTTAAAAATAAGTTCAGATATTCAATATTCATTTGGAGCTTTGTGTTTCAAATCTAATGGCATAATAAAATATCTTCTGAACCATACTGATTTTATAACATTGCTGATCAAATGCTTTATCACTATTAAGTTTATATTAATATTTATTATATTCAAATCTTACTGTACGTTCATTCCAAAGTTGACTGAAAAATTATTTTGAAATTTTTACATGCAAAAAAAGAAAATTATGTTATCTATCTATTTTCTATCTACAAAAATGGTAAACTACGAGCCTTGTAGTTCCTAAAGTAGCACAGACTGAGAAATAAAAAAGATTAATTCTTATGATAACTGCTTTTTTAACTTCAAAAAGCTACCATTTCCCACTGTTAGTCTGCTTGATGTGTTTTTTTTTCTGTCTTCAAAATAAAACACTTTCAGAAATATGGTTGTAGGTGAGTTAGCATTCTTCACAAGTTCTCACAGAAGTTGAAATAATGAAGTAATTTCAATGAATATTGTTGATATTACACACAATGATCATTCAGAAAAGTCATAGAATATTGTTTCCCAATATATATTAAAGATGCAGAACTAAAACAGATTATTAAACAAATAACACAGTTTTTAGTGCAAAGAATTTGATAGGCATGCATACACGTCTATGCTGGAATTTTTGTGTTTATTGTTATGGAATCAAACACAAGTCTCAAAAGTTACTGATTTTTCTCCAGTTTCTGACTTGAAGCTTAAAGAGGTAGGCCTCCGTAGTATTGGAGTTGGATTCCCATTGAGCACTGGATGTTCATTTTCTTTGGTTTTTGATGAGGAAGAACCAGAAGACTCTGAATGTCTTTTGCTACTACGATGAGGAGATTTGTGTGAAGGAAGGTTTACACTGAAAAGCACAGAATTGTTAAAAAAAATGTTTTCTGGTATTTTCATTACATTAGACTCCTCAACATTCCACAAAAATATCAAATAAAATAATTCAGTTGCAAACCTACTTTATCAGTATAAATAAATAATTATTCAATTTCAAAGTGCAATTAGTAAATTGTAAACAGAAAAATGTAACTTGGCCGTAAGCGATAATACATAACGTTATGTTTCTTAAAATATAATTGTCAATGCAACATTTCCCCACTATTTCAAGTAGTACAGGCCTCAAATTATTGACTTTTACAAGGGATATCCCTAATCATGAGTTGATTTTGATTTCTAGCAATCTGAAGCCATAAAATTTGTTTATAGTATCTACAATATGCATGAAAGTTGTAAGAAAATGTCCACAAGCTATACTAATTTAACTGACCTTGCACTGTGCATTTCACAAGCTTCTTAAAGAGTTTCTTTTCAAACTTTAATTGAACAACTGTATTCTCACTGTAGATCAATAAACTTGACATCTAAACATAGGTTCTGATTCAACTTTTTATATTATTTAAACTTTAATTTCTGAATTTCAAAAAAAATATTTGAAAAAAATATCTTATTTACCACATGACATGTCTGCTCTCTACTTTATTCTACTTAGATTTTATATTGCAACAATACGACTTCTCTAGAGCCTTAACACTTAGAAACACATTATATATGTATTGACAAGAAAGAATACAAAATTTCAATATTCTCTCTTGTTAATTTGTTAATATATCAAAAATCTGTCAAACATACCAGAAAGCTGGCAAAAACAGTAGTTTGCAAGACAAGCTTCACAAGTGTTGTGTAAAGTCACTGAATTTATGAAACGTTTTATCTACTTATAGCTTAGTAAAAAAAGCCAGATAAATTACAGTAGTTTTAGGATATTCTATTTTGGTGCTTTATATATTTTTGTGTTCTAAAAAGCAAAAATGAAAGCTACAGAAATTATCTTTTAAACAAACAAAATAGTGACAAAAAAGTAGGGTTACTGAAGTATCACCTCCAATCAGAAACTGCCTTTATATATGAAGTACTAAACTTCTTGTTTTTTACGTATATGTTTTATTCAGCATTATACATTTTTAACATAATTAACTAAAATGTAAACATCAGAAACTTCTTAGGTGGGATAAAAAAAACTCAATGAAATGGAAACTAACTATAAAAACTTTACAAGATGTGTTGATAAGATAGTTTATGGTATGTACTCCTCATGTTGTAATATAATTATTTATTTAACCTGCATTCTCTTACCAAAACTTATTGATTTTTATACTAAAATGTGTTCAAGGTAAAGTAATAAAATAATTAAATTAAAACTGATTAAAAAAGGTTAGATGAGTTTGTTAGGATAAATAAATGTAGCATCCTATCACATTCTGCAGTAATTCTATATAAAAAGGTATTACTGATATTATTTCACATTTCTTGACCTTTAATTTCTCTACACATTAATGATTTGATGATTTTACCATAGCTTGTGTTAGAGTTTAAAAAAATACGAAATAAGTTATAAAATTCCCCCCCTCAAAAAACAAAAGAACTCTGAGTTTTGTACTTTTATTCTTAATATAAAAATTCCATTTCATTCAAACTGATTCAGTGATGGCTTTGTAAATTTGCAGACAAATCTTTATTGAAAATACATCATAGAAATGTAATATTTATTAAACACGTGCCAAGTGTTATGAATACACACATACTGCTTTCAAAGTCGTAGTAACTATAGTGTCGTGATGTGTTGATTACAAGGTTAGTCACTTTGACCAAAACCATATGCATATATTTTATTAATTGTAGGTCTAGTAATTGAGCTTTAAGATTTTTGAAAGATGAAAAGTTTAAACTTAAAAGAAATAATTGCTGTTTTATAGAAATGTATACAGTCCAGACCTGATGGATTCATATACAATGGTAGAAAATATTTCATTCCACATAACATTCTAATCAAGTTTGTACAGAGGAATACTTTTATTAAAAAAATCCACTTATCCAGAAATAATGATAAACAAATATGATGTCTACACATTACCTAAATATACTTACTGCTGTCTCACAAACGACAACAAATCCATAAAGTGTTTGTACTTTTCTTGTCCAAATTCCTGAAAAATTAGAAGGAAAATAATCACAGTGAAAAGAGTTAAGTACATTTTGGGTATTATACAAGGAACATATTTTATAATACTATCTTTTAACACATTATTTACTGTAACCATTTAGGACCCAACCTGAAGTTTGTATTCTATATAGATATTGTATGAATTGCTCTCTATCACAGAGGTACACAAACTTTCTTTGCTAAGCTTACTGTGATTCCGAAACACTTTCTCACAACAACACTGCTGGTGTAGAATGATTACACTGAAAATTCCACAATTAAAATTACTATGTCCTAAAAACTACTTGTTTGTTTGTTTTTCGGTGGGGAAGTCAAAACTTTACCAAAAGCACATTGAGAATAATGTTTTATTCAGTTTATTAAAACCCCTTTTCTTGAAAACTAGCATTGTTTTTTCTATTTCTCTCAACAACAAATGATTAATGACTTAAATGACACAGGGTAAGTTTACAGTAAGTTTCTTGTGGATTAATATGGTGGCTGAGAATGATGAAAATTATATTGAACACTATCTGTTGCAATTTTTTGGAACCTACTTCATCATGTCAAAAGTTTCCTGAATGATATGATTTTTAATGTACTTTTGATAAAATTTAGTTCCTTTAAGACAAGATAAGTAGTTTTTGAAAATACAATCATTTTATGTAAAGTAGTAAGACTGCACATCATATTAAAACTCTACACCACAGTTACAGTTTTTAAAAAAAATACAAATATCTATATTCTCTTCTCAGGATGCTTATTTAAGTTATTACAATATTTAAACCAGATTAATTAATACTTTCTGTTTGAAAACGAATACTACAAAAACTTTTCACACTCAAATATGTAAAAGAAAATATTTATTCAAGAATACGTCAAGTAATCATATAAAAAATTTAATATAGCAGGAAAACAAATACTTTATTATTGAAAAGACACATTACGTAACAGGAACACATTAAATGTGATATTATATATAAAGCAAAACATCATACCGCTGGTTCATGTCTTGCACACTGATACATGTCTGCCAACTGATGAAGAGTTATTGCTTCACATCCAACTATAAGTCCCAAGGCCAATGATCGAAGAAGAAATACACGAACATCCTGCCCTGAAGGATAGTACTTGGATGGGTCAGAAAGAAAAAGATCAGTTTCTGAAATAATAAAAAACAAAACAAAAAAAACAACCTTAATTTATTCACTTGATATGACTTGAAAAGTTCAATACATCCTGGATGAATTAGTAATTTTGAGGAAAAGGATAACTTTTGACTTTCATATCTGTTGGACTTTAACAATTTTCATATTACTGAAGTATAAGATTTTAGAATGAAATCATAAAAAACTGACATAAAACTAAACACCTGAAACACAAGTCATTCATGCTTTTAGTATTGAGTCTAGGATGGTCAACAGAGAGACTATTCCAACCAGTAATTTAAGGTTATTTCAACAGATCTCAACAAATGATGCTTGGTACAGCTTCTGAAATGAAATATGGATTATACTATGGTGATGCCAAACCCGGTACTATTATATCTTTATTATATTTACTTTACATTGCAAAAATTACATTTCTAATCTGAGAATTGTTAGGATCATCATCTTATAATGCATCTGTTTCAACATTGAATCTTTGGGTTTCACTGTACCATTAGTTTCACAAAATAATGAAACTAATAAACCGAATCCTCCTATCGGAAAATAATGATACACATGTACCCATTTTGTTAGGTTTCACTGTCAATGCAGCAATCAATTAATGAATCTCCAATTCAACTGGAATGTTAAATTGATTGGGGTATCTTTAAATACATTCTTCCCTCATCTTGCCTTAACTCCTAGTTTGGTTTAATTGCTAAACTTAAACCACTAAATCTGGAGCATTTCAAGCATGTTTCATTAATACATTAGTTTATTTACATTTAGAAGTTCACTTCTCCGTGTTGGTTTTCATGGTTTTGGGTCAGTTCTAGCAACCTAGGCCTGGAATATAGTGTCAAACATCATTTTTGTATAATGTAAACAACCCAAACTTTTCTGGAATTACTTATTTTTTCAATCCACATCAAAATGATGGGTTGGCTCATATGGATGTGATGAGAAAAAATCAGAAAAGATCATTCATCAGATTACATTCTTAAAAGTCATATTAATACTGACCACATGCAGATGTAACCAAAATATTATATCAAGATGAAACTGGTGACACTGAACAAGCATAATCAAATAATCTTATCTGCAGCAATACCAATGTTTGTATGCTATATATTCTGCTATAATGTATCATAATTAACTCTTGCTACTTATTGTAGGAATGAGATATATATTAGATTATTAACAGTACTACAGGGTGTTCGGAAAGTCACTGGGCAGTTTTGTCTGTCAATAAATATACAAGTGCACAGTGACTTTCCAAACACTCTATATAACATGCAAAGGAATAACCAACCTAGAAGTTAAGAAAACATGTGACCTACAGAATTTATTTTAAAAATAAGCCTAAACTCTAGAAAACCAAATTCTTACTACTAAATAAAAATACACCACATTAAAACAAACATTTCTCAAAGTATTTTAATGGTAAGTTCAAAAGTGGAGAAAACCAAGAATATGACTTTAGTATATAAGAAAAAAAAACAGGAAAAATATTAAGAGGAATAGTTTTTATATGTTGTTTAGTAATGAAATTCTGAAAACTGAGATACTTTTCCAAGTCTCAAAAATATTAAACATTTTATTTAGTAATGCACATATAAAGTACAGTAAAACTAAGAACAGTAACTCGCAGTTTCTTTAAATAATGTATATTTTAGGTATATGTGTGAGGTATATATATATGTACACACAAACACATATGCAAAAACAGAACATATTTTATTACTGACATATGAGCCAACAAACACATGATTGTGCCAACAAAAGTGTAACAAAGCAAAGTATGTTATATAGCAGCAGCAGCACCCAAAATCACTGGAGATATTCCACCTATTGGCTGTAACCAAAATAACAGATGCAAAACTAGAAAAAAAGGTGATACCATTCAATAAGGGTTTAGGATCTGGGTACTAGAACACAGTGTCTCAAATCTCATTACCACTTACTGTCTACAGTCAGTTGTTGGCATGAACGTTACCCCCTCATTACCACTTACTCTCTACAGCTAGTTGTTGGTATGAATGTTATCCCTTCATTACCACTTACTGTCTATAACCAGTTGTTACCATGAACATTACCCCCTATTACCACTTACTGTCTACAGCCAGTTGTTGGCATAAATGTTACCCCCTCATTACCACTTACTGTCTACAGCCAATAGTTGGCATGAATGTTACCCCCTCACTATCACTTACTGTCTACAGCCAGTTGTTGGCATGAACATTACCCCCTATTACCACTTACTGTCTACAGCCAGTTGTTGGCACGAACATTAGCCCCTCATTACCACTTACTCTCTACAGCCATTTGTTGGCATAAATGTTACCCCCTCCTCACTACCACTTACTGTCTACAGCTAGTTGTTGGCATGAATGTTACCTCCTCACTATCACTTACTGTCTACAGCCAGTTATTGGCATGAACGTTACCCCCTCATTACCACTTACTATCTACAGCCAGTTATTGGCATGAACGTTACCCCCTCATTACCACTTACTACTACAGCCAGTTATTGGCATGAACGTTACCCCCTCATTACCACTTACTATCTACAGCCAGTTATTGGCATGAACGTTACCCCCTCATTACTACTTACTGGCATAAATGTTACCCCTAAAGATACACAAAATATAAATATCGTCAACCACCCTTAATTTCCATCTAGCAACCAGATCCTAACCCCTTACTTAATCTGTAGCTTGCCTTCTAATTTTGATTACAACTGATAAACAGAATGTCCCTCAATGATCTTGTGTGGTAAAGACAGATAATTTTCATTTTTGTGTAAATGGTATAATTTTAAATCATTTTGTTACAGTTTTCTTGGAATAATCACACACTTGTTGAAGCATACATCCTAAATGAAAATATTGTATTTTAAATAATTATTTAATCAGAGCTGTACAGTACTGAGTAATTTCCTGTATGCATTTGAACATTAGTAATAGTCCCTAATCTGTTAAAATGTAGGTAAATTGTGAAAGGCTATCAGAGTTTATGATATCAGTCTCTTAATACTGTACCAACATTTTAACTATATGTGCCACAGAAAAATTAATAGATCTTGAGCAAAAACATTCTATTTGTTGCTATGATTTAATATTTATGCATATAGATAAATCATGCTTTCTGTTTTAAAGTTAGAGTTAGGAACTATTTTCACATTATCAAATTAATACATAAACACTTGCATTTCAATGTGTACTATATAATTTGTGCAAATGAAGAGCATAAACTCACCCAAACAATAAAAACTTTCTAGAGCATGCATCCTGTACAGATGAGGTGTGGTTACTAAAAAGAAAAACATACATTAAAATACTAGATGTTAGTAAATACTTTAAGATATTTTTACACACTTTTATTTGCATAGACAAATTATGGCTCATGTGTTAATTGTTATTTATTCTAATATCATTTAAGCCCCAAGAAATTTTACTAGTTAAACAATGAATGATAATGTTTATCTTTAGCAGTCACAAGTAGCAAAAAGTTCAGTATTTTTTCTCTTCCCGCTTATACGTACATGCCCATATGGTATTTTTATGTGAGCATAAAGCTTTTTACATATTGCTTGAAGTAAATAAAATTGAAATACTTTAATAATTAAAAAATATAATGAAATCATTAGCTTTATTCATATATTCCAGCCCAGGATGGCCAAGTGGTCAAGGCACTCAAATTGCAATCTGAGGGTTGCAGGTTCGAATCCTCATCACACCAAACATACCAGCCCTTTCAGCCATTGAGGCATTATAATGTGACAGTAAATCCCACTATTTGTTGGTAAAAGAGTAGCCCAAGAGGTGGCAGTGATGACTAGCTGCCACCCTCTTGTCTTACACTGCTAAATTAGGGATGGACCAGTGCAGATAGCCCTCGTGTACCTTTGTGTGGAATTCAAACCAAACCAAATCATATATTCCAGAGTTCACAGATTTTGTAACTTTCAACACTGAAAATAATTATTTTTGTTGATAAAGATATCAAGAAAAAAAAATCAGTTTAAAAAAGCAATAAATTAGAAGAATCCTTTAATGATTATAAAAATAATGCATAAAAGTCAGTACTTATTTGAATGAACATCATCAAGGAAGAGCCTTGGAAAGGTTTTTCTTAATATCCAGTTATGTTAATTAGCTCTAGTGTGTTTCATCTGGTTTGTTTAAATTCAAGTTCTATAAATTTCTTCACTGATCTTCTACTACTGTACGGTTACAAGTTATTTCTTTCTACAGACACTTCATGAGATGCACACCCATTACATTCAACTAGATTTCCCAAAATAAATTAGAAGAACATATGCAGCAAAATACAGTAAAATGAAGAACGTGGGTAGTTTACTGACTTTAAACACAAAAAAGCAATTTGTATTAAAAACAATCTGAAAAATCATTCTTATGGAGTATTAAAAATAGTAAAAAACAAAACTGTGAAAATTAAGTTTAAAAACTGACAGAAAATATATTTAGAATTTCTTTATCAATGTAAAGTAAGAATATAACACATAGCCAACAAAGAACCACTTTGTCTGTCAAAACTATTTCTTGCACATCCATCCTACAAGGAAAAGTGAATCTTAAATTTTTCTGAAAACAACTGATTCCTCTTTTAATCTTTTGTAAGATAATGGTCTTAATCACACATGGTGTCATACTCATTCCATGAGTTAACTCTCCTGTTACAGAATATAAACCTGTTTTAACTGAGGCTTAAACTATTTGTTTTTCCAAATCTTAACCGTGTCTTCTCATCCTATTACCTTTATAATTCAACACAAAGCAATCAAAGGTTTTTATGCTATTGCCCCTCCCAAAGAAACATACAATCTTGTAACTTCATTTAGATCACCTCTTATAAAAGGACTTCTTTTCTTTACAAATAAAAATAAGCTGCTCTCCTTTGCACATTATCCAATAAGATAATATCCCATCTTAGATATGAGGATCAAAGCTCTAAACAATATATTCTAGGTGAAGCTTAACTAGTGATAATTCTTCATGTGAATTGTAATCAGTGTCTATAAATACATGCTAAAACCCTATTAGTTTTATTACTAGCATCACAACATAACATTGACAGCTTGAGTGATTCATCTACAACTGTGTCAAGATCTTTCTTTTTTAACGATGCCATTAAGTGAGTAATTAAACGTGTAAACCAAATTATGATAACCCAGGTGCATTACTTTACACATGCTATAATTAACCACTGACTACTAATTTGCTGTATAAGATACAATGTGCCTTTGGCAACTGAATGCAAGTGTGCCATATGTGGTGAATGGTTACCAAAAAATCTGCACACATTTAGATAAGCCACAGTCAGTGGGTTAAAGGTAATTTAAAAACTATTTCTCAATTTGCCAATTGTTCTAAATCATTCTGTAATATCTTATTTATCCTCACAGCTATACATATCCAAAAGTTAAATATCCTTATTAAATTACTAAATAGGCCTATGCCAAAGTCACTGACTCTCTCAATATGGGCCTAAACAATATAACTGATCAAGCAACCTTTTTGTAATCATATAAATTCTTTATAGTCTTGCTACTACCAACTTTTAATATAGTATGTCTGTCTTTATGAAGTTCAGCAGTAATTCAATAAACAATACAAATCTTTCAGCTACAAAAATATTTCTTTATGAAATATTTTAAATAAACTAAAAGAAAGTCATCCATGAATACGTTAATTTTTATTTTCAATAGTTCACGTGCAAAGTTATTTTTGTGTTCAGATTAAAAATACTTTTCTTCATCTCAGAAACCTCACATTTGATCTGTATAATCTCTAAATCATCCTAAATACATTTCAAATGTTTATTTTCAGTACTTCGTAATTTACCTGTTATTTTCTCTAACTCTATACAGTTTGACCAACCTTGTAACAGCCAAAAAAAACAAAAAAAATCAATATAATTTCAATTACCCTTTTCTCTTTCTAGATGAATTCAAATAACACAAAACTACATTTGTTTATCCTAAATAGCTTTAAATTCACTCATAATGATATATATCTATTACCCTTTCAAACATGTCAAACAACTGTTCACACCACTATAAGTTATGAATCACTTGGGGAACACAGAATTCATAACATGATATTGAATTACATTACCCACGAGTTGCTCATGTGCATGCTTCATGGAAAATTTTTTATATTATTATTTATCTAGCCTAACCCTAACTAAACTAAAAAGATCCCTATTTTTAAATTTCAGTTACTTTTATTATGAAAAATAAGAAAATGGTTTTCTCAGTCTTCTTTTCTGTAGTTGTTATTGATTATACTTAAAATTAATTTTTTACACTAACAGTAATAATACACTAAATACATTTTATTTAATTAAATAATTCACCAAAGAACACAGACTAATAACATGCAAAAAGTGAACAATTTCCCCTAACAGCACTACAATAACCATTATAAAACCATCCAAGCTAATTATCTTTTCTTGTATTAACAGTGAAATTGACAATTCTCACTCCAATGTCATATAATACTTCATTTGATATATGAAATCCTTGCCTTTCTATTGATTATAGATAATATAGAATCAAATTCTGAGACCGGATGTGACAGGTAGGTGTGGCAGGAGGGTTCTGATTTTCTATCTAATGGCTCTGTTACTAAACAAAATTGACGGCTATAAAAATTATGGTTTGTCTCAGCAATGACAATTTTACAGTAAATAATTTGTACTGACTTTCTCACTTACTGAAGAGGTGATGGATATAACAGAGAAAATGTGTCACACTAGAAAAAATTCTGGAATGTTTTTTTAAATATTGCCTTATAAAATTAACAATATAAAACTTGTAAAGTATAAAATATGGATTATTTGCTAAGATTTTATGCAATAATAATTGGCATAATATAAACAAAAGTAATTATTAAAATTCTGAACATAAGTCGCTAAAACCTTGTGACTTATACAGTAAAGAATGCCTGTGATGATAGGTTTAATCTTAGAAAGAAAAGTCAAAGCCATAAGCACCAACTCCTGAGACACATCATAAGTAACAAATGTCCAGTTGAGTAGATATCAAATTATTTTTTCTTCATTCCAAAGAATGTCTTTGTCTTAACCAATTTTGTATTTCACACACAAAAATATTAACCAACGCTGCAGAACACTCTACTTGATTTTCTTTCTTGTTTTTAGCCCCCCAGTGGCTCAGCGGTATGTCTGCGGACCTACATGCTAAAATCCGGGTTTCGATACCCGTGGTGGGCAGAGCACAGATAGCCCATTGTGTAGCTTTGTGCTTAATTCAAAACAACAACAATCCTTGTTTAAGAATGTGAGAGATACATTGTATCCATCTAAAATAAGTAAAAGGCGATCAGTAATGACCTTTATATGAAATCAAGAAACTCAAACTCACATTTGTTCTTAAAGAATGTTGATCCTAATTAGAGCATCAAGCTCTAAACAGTCAATGTTCTCACCTAGTTTGTTAAAGTTTAACAGCTTCTGTAATTCTAATAATCTTTATCTAGTATAAATATAAGGTTCAGTAAAGTCCAACGAAAAAACAATATAGTTGGACCTGACAAGCTGTCCCTCCAAAATAACAAGAGCACTAACATTATAAATTATCAGTAACAGAGATTTTTAAATGCTACAATGAATTTCAAAAACACTGACAAAACTTACTTGTTTCAACACAGTCTGGATACAAAAAAATTGATTCTTCATCTTTGTTTAGAAGTTTAGGTCTGTAGAATGAATGTATGTTCTTGATACAATCAAGCCTCCGTTCAATCTCAAGTCTCAAAGGCTATTGAAATTACATTGCATAGTTATTAAATATAATCATAAGTATTGTAAAAAAAATTATAACAGCTATAAAATTGTGGTGGGTTAAAATTTGATTTCTCATATTACTGAAGAAAATATAATCACAACCATACTTCAGCTTGTATTAAATTACTATATTATTAGCAAGTGCTTGCCTTTCCTACTCAAATAATACATTGTACTAGTCAAGTTTCAATTCCATATGAGATACAACAGTAGAAATTAGTAACCTAAATTATTTAACTCGCAAAAAACAAACAGTTGTAACTCTTTCTATCGTTGTTCAACAATATTATTTCTGTTGTTTTTTCTTAAATAAAGTTTAAATTTAGTACCTTAGTAGCATCACTGCCAACTGGAACATGTGGTCCCCTTCTGGATTTGAGGGAGAATCGTGCTATTTGCCTTTTTGCAAAAATGAATAACAGGACAAAAGTCTAAAAATTGAAAATAGTAAATGTATATAGATACAAAATAAATCTTATCTGTGAAATTTTTTCAATAATACTGTCTATTTATGTATAGATTTTTGTGAGTTGTAACCAAATAAAAGTGCAAATTACAAAAATAATCTCAAATTAGTCAATTTTGCAATTGTTAATTAAACTTTGCTAACTTGTTAATCACCATTTAAACATATGGTACTCTATTTCTGTATGACAGTTACTTTTATATTTTGCTTTTCAAGAATCTTATGATAGTTGGATTATAAATAAATTTAATGCTATTCCTTTCACAAGCCAAACTTATTTTAAACTGATTATTCTAGTTAACTCTTTCATTTAAAATTGAATTGCCTTTCCAAAGGAATCATCTTAAGGATTAAGATCTCTAGCCACGATAGCCAGTCTATTCTTACTTTTATGCATTTTTTTATATTTAATTTAATATTTATATCCAGGAGTTTTAAAATTTCAGTAATGTGTAATTTTTTTATAACATATATTGATACAAAATGGTAAAGCCTTCTTAGAAACAGTAAATTATATCTGACATAAACTAGCATATTTTTTTACACACACACAACAACAATTATGAGTAAATGTAAAACAGAATTCCCACTCTTTTTTTCACAGTAAAAATTAAGAATTTTATAAACACTTAAAAATATTGTCCAAATTAATCTCTAAGACACATAGCAAAGGTTTGGTTTAATGCTAAATGTTCAACAATGAACTGTGGACAATGAAATCTAATGAATCACTAAACAAAAAATTTGACATACCAGAAAACCAAAGGCAATACATATAATAATGGAAATGCCAGACAGCTGATCGGCCATCTCCTAAAAAGTTCATCATACATGGAAGACAAGCAGTCACTAGAAAAACTTACTATCTTCATCTTATAATTTTCATGGAAGGAAATATCTTGCACCTATCATTTACAAACATTGTCCACCTGGAAAAACACATAAAACAGTAACAATCAGTAAAACTATGGAACCTGCAATAATAAATACCTTGTTTACAGTATACAAAAAATATTTTACCTCAAGTACAAGTAAAGATCTGAGAAATAAAGTAACATACATTAATGTATTTTACAAGAAAAAACCATTACAGATAATTTATTAACTCAGTTACCTGTGACCATTAATTGCATTGGTTAGTGTCACGTAAAATAACTAAGTAATTAAAATTATAGTTACTTCAATACCTGTCCCAAAAATAATACACCAGTTAAAAACTGGTGTTTCCAGTTACTATAACTGCCCAAGCAATCAAAATATCACCATTATGATTTTTCATCATTACTTACAATTAATACTGGTGTTCTAGTTTAATCAATTAATGTCACAACTTATGAAACTAATCTACTAACCAAAATTAGTGTTTGTAGTTGTGACTATTCCAACTACCCATGTCTTGTAAAAATATTATTTGGTTAAACTTAATTAATTAATCATTCCAATAGAAGTATTAATAATTAATTAATTAGCAAATTTCACTGTTTGTTCAATTCCTAGGATAATTAGTGCAGAACTTAAACATTCTATTAGCTTGAAGTCACACAGAAATGCTAGGATACCAGATCAAAGACGATGTCTTATGTCCATGATTACTGAATCTTGCTTGAAAACAAACTTCTGATGTTGCATTTCTATTTGTAAACACAGATTTTTGCACAATTTGGTATTTCTTTGATAAAGTATAAGATGCATACTTTGTGAAAAATTATAAATGCAATAATCAAATTAAGTCAACCACCAAAATTTTCTCCAATTTTTATAAATATTAAAGATTTTTTTTAACCTTTCAACTGTAAGCAACTGTTCAAAGTTTTCTTAACATGAAATGAATTGCCATATTTTTGTTTTGTTTTCAGACAAAACTGGTTTTTATATATGTCTTTTATATTTTTTAATCATTTTTTGGAAATTTTTGGTCTCTTGTATTAGATCTAAAAATGTGTTTGACAATTGTTTTATTGAAATAGAACCATTTCTTTCTAATGAGATACCAATTTTATGCAACAAAGTTCAAAATTTTTTAAACAATGCATAATTTCTTATCTTGAAAAATACAAGCTATAATCACTAAATTACCTACCTAATTATAATCTCACCTTGAAAAAAAACATTCAAGATGTTTAAAAAGTAATTAAAAATAAATAGAAAGGTAGACTATATAAAAAAAATATTTGGGCAAAACATTGTCTGTGTACCTAATATACCACTTAGATCTATCAACACTTTCCAGGCAGAGTGTCATCAATATCACTTGAATTTCTTTAAAGTGGTGAAAATCTTTAAATACATGAATCTTATTACATGGTTGTTAAAAAGTAGCTAGTTCTGATAAAAGAAAAAATTCAAATAACTTGATTTAGTTTTTCTATAATTTTTATACCTTGAGCAATCTTTCACAACTTTGTTGTAAAATGCTGTTTACAAAAGAATTAATAAAACTACTTCTTCCTGATTTAATAATTTCTTTAATTTTTATTACCGAGTCAATAGTTCCATTTCAAAACTGGGTAAATTTTGACAAGACTGATAGCCATTAATTTTTTCTTTTTTTACTGATTGCTGTTTTCACAATTTAGGTTATGAAAAAAAAACTGATAAAGATCTATTTGTGACTTACGAGTTGACTTTTCACAAGGGTTTTGTCATAACCTTTGTCAAAACTGTAACAACATTCTTGGTCAAAATAAATGTATATTTAATAAACAATATATTTTCAATATAATAAACTTAAAAATAACATGAAATAAGCAACCAGACTGACAAAAACATCTCACAATCTGTTCAACCCAATGACACCTATGCTTTGCTTCCATTTTTTAAAATCATAGTTGTTTCATGAGTAATTGTTCAGACCACATTCTATGACACCATAAATGGGTGAGAATAAATAGCTGTAACAAAACATCAAACAGAGGAAAAAATCAGGTGAAAATATTACATCAATAATTATATTCTTAAACTATGATAGTTTCTTAAGAAATATGAATCCATAATTTTGGACACAGAAAAATCCTAAAACCATAGATAAATACGAAGTATACAGACAAAACTAAATGGAGTTGTAGAGAAATTACTCTCCAAAGATTTTCTTCATTTTTCCCTTATGAATTACACTGAATGTTACAAAGTAACAAAATATAACTACTAAAAGAGTTCAGAGTCAGAAACTGTTGGAGGAGTACAAGTTATTAATTTCACTTACACTTCAAATTTGCCACAAAGTTGGTCACTCAACACTTTAGAGGTGCTAGCTAACCGAGTAGTTCATAAAATCAGAACTCAATCTGATATGAACATAGTCTTGAAATTTAAATCAAGTCATTTCTTCTCAGTACAATAAGAAATTAAAATATTCTTTATCTGTCTTATGATACATGTAATTTTGTGCTGTGAAACTTTCACTTTTCATAATATCAACAGTGTTTTAATTAATAAGTGGAATATAAACACACCATTGGAAATTAAGCTAGTGTCTTTTAAACTTTATGTAAGATATTACATGTAGTACTTAAACTTCCATAAAAATGTGTAATTTCACACAAGATTTTAAAATGTACTGCTTTGAAGGATCAATGTATAAAATTGTTTTTAGCTAAAAAAGATTAGAAATATACTTGAGTATATATGAAAAAAGATGTATATACACACACATACATTATATATATATATAGATAGATATTCTATAACATTGGTTCATTTGATATATGGTTTATATTTGAAACAATTTATGACACTGATATGTTTGGGTAAAGTGTACATCTTCCATATTTTTAATACATCATCACTGCCTGCCACTAAAATACTATTTCTTTAATAATTTTAATTAACGTGAGATGTAATACTAAATAAATATATTTATATATTTTTGTTCTTTGTAAATCATATACATGACTCAATTCTATGTGCTGACAACATTACAAACTGTTTATGAAAATAAAGACAAAACATTGTTTAAATTCCTTTTATGAATTCAATGATGAATATACGTCTAAATCAAACTTTTTTATTTTACTTGTGTGAATTCACTATACATAATAGGTAACACAAGTTTTATAGACATTATTTTATATTAAGCTAAAAATAATTATAACTTTGTTAAACTAAGTAATAATTGTAAATACATGTTCATGAGGGAAAACATACTTAAATAGGGCATCAAACTTTAATTTACTAAAAGTCTTTTAAGTCTTAAAAAAAAAAAGATGATACATCATACCATGAAGTAATTGAAAACAGTTATGCCTATAAGCTTTTAATGCCTTATCAGATATAATTAAAACACATATTCACAAGAGGGAAAACACATTTTTAATTCCGAAAAAAAAATCAAGGTCTAAATGTTTATTTCAATAAATGTATATTACTACACTAATTACAAAGCTTATAAGTTGGAAGACCAATAGCGATCGCAGGGGTATTTCTATACAATTTATAATATTCGTAATAATATTACCAATTACAAACATTCGACCAGTACGTCGGCGTTACAGTTCAAACTGAAGTTAAAATAAATTTTTAAAAAACAACCCTTCGGTAGATTTAGAACATGAATATCTAGCTAATACAAGAACCGAGTTTAAAAGTAAAACATTAGAAAAAAGGTAACTGAATAAACACAATTGTTCCTCGGTTTACCAGTACCTTTCCACGTCAAACAAATATTTGTATCAATATGCACGTCAGTCGCGACATCCTGAAATGCAAAGTTCTAGAATTTTATTCGAATATTAATTAAACAGAAAAGAAAAGAAATTAAAATTTAATATATTTGTTGTTAACTAATTGTATTACACTTTAAAAATTAAGCAAGAATTATAAGCGCTACATCTGAAGATGTCCTGAACAGGTAAAATATGATAATTAAAAATACAAACTCATAGAAAATCTCTTATTACTTGTTTGTTTGTTTGTTTAGAATTAAGCACAAAGCTACACAATGGGCTATCTGTGCTCTGCCCACCACGGGTATCGAAACCCGGATTTTAGCATGTAAGTCCGCAAACATACCGCTGAGTCACTGGGGGGCGAAATTAATAGTAACAATATTATGACAAGGCAGGTTTCATTAGCTTCGTATAACGAAATTTCTCTTTTATGACTTATTCTTAGACTTGAATGATATGCAGACCGATAAATACATGTATAAGCAGATAACTAGTGATTACTAGAAATAGGTTTGGAAGTAGGTTTAAACCTAAAACAAAGTGTCACAGAATTAAAGTTATGGAACATTTCGTTTAATTGATGTAGTACAGAACTAAATCATGCATTAGTTTTTCCACCCTACGTTTAGTTAACAGTCTGATATCTTCAGTTTATTTTGGACGCAAATATTCGCTTAAGGAAACTACACGGGTTATTTTTTTTAATCTAGTAAATCGATTCTCTAACTGAAAATACGCCGTGATTTCTTACAGAAAAGACAGCTCATTTGAGATAAAGGGTTTACTTTTTGGTCAACAAATTAAATAATGACCATTCACCACGCCTTTGTGCTTAGATCACAGTATTCACAGGTCACGTGTGAAAGGTGCTATCTTGTGCATACCTGACTTCGTTAATATTATCATTTTAGATAGTTAAAGTCAGGTTTGCCTTTGTAAAAAATAACTTTTAACTTTCAATATTTTGAACTTTTCTTGTAAATTTCTTTGTATATTGTTGCTAGTTTAGATAACTTCGATAGAATTAAACTTTTATATTTTTTAAAGTCACAGTTTGAACCTGGCTTGAATAAAAGGGTCATTTTTATTTTTACATTGAGCACATCCGTCATAAGCTCTTTATTTTGTTTTTGTCTCTTTATAGTTTATTGTATTTTAGAGCGTATATCTAATAAAGATTGTTGTTTTAAACCATCAAGGTTTCAACTCTTTCGTCATGACAAACTCTGTCTACACTATGGAAAATCTATACTCAGTAGAGTATCATAGAAAGGAAGGAGACATTTTGGTGTGTGTTTTTTATAGCAAAGCCACATTGGGCTATGAATCAGCAGTCCACCGAGGGGAATAGAAAGAAATTTTAGTATCGTGACCAAAGAATATTGTTGGTGTGAAGACTTGTATCTTTCCTGAGTGTTTGAATGGACAGACCTTTCTCCAAGAGTACTACAAACATAGTATTGTATAGAAATTACTTTTCTGCAGAATATATGACTTGTTGGAGGTTCAGTAAGAGGACAAAATAAGTAAACCTGTAAGTAGGCTGAGAGCTTTAGAAGGATAACATATATCGTCTGGTATATTCAGAAGAGCTGATAAAGTTGTCTTCGTAAGATTAAACCTCAAACAAAGTATATATTGGACAATTGAGAATAATCTTAGTAGTCCACGAAAGAATGATGTGGCCTCTATAGGATTCATAAAATTTAACAGAAAAAAAGAAACCAATCTCTGGTCAATATCAATCAAAGGAAAAAATAAGAAAAGTGCCAATAGTAGAAGAACTCCACCAAGTATCACTATTAGAAATTTTATTGGTCGACAATAGAGTGGGCATTTGTTGAGGAAACTGAGAGTTAATGGCATCATTTACTGCTACATCTTCAATTAACAATATTCACAATCTCAGATTTTAATCTTTTCTCATTTTAAATTTGTAACGTTAATGTCTGGTTTGTACTACTTCAGCAATTTATTCAACCATGAGAAGCAATACATTACTGCGTGAATATGTAAGCTAATTCTTGTACACTGACATATTAATCAGTATGAAATGTACTCTCAAACGTGTAGCTATGTACAACTAGTGTTTTCTCTAAGGCTATTGTTCAAACACAAAATCGTCTACCTTTCAAATATACATTTTAGAACACAAAAACAGATCAGTCTTTCTAATAGAGTGCCCTTAAACTACTTAACTAGTTTTTAAATAAGCTACAAATAGAACAAAATTTTGTTACTGCTATGAACTAGAACTTAACTTAGATACACAATATCAAAACGCTTCCTCTCGACTAACTAAAATATAAAAGGATAGCTGGAAGACCTCTAGTTGATTATTACAGCAGCAACCTAAAATTAACTCAGTGGTTGTCTCAGTAACCTGTTAGTTAAGTACCCAGAGTGTGTGTTTGGCCAGATGGCCAATTGAGGAGAACTACACTCACTAGTCACTACATAAATATACACAATATGAGTTCTATAAAACAACCACCGTGCAGATTTTTTATTGGAGTACTAATGATATGGCCAGTTCAAAGATACCATAGATGTTAAAAATGGAATCATACAGCTTTAGTGGGGTATTTTTAAGAATAAAAAGCAGCAATAATAGGTTTTACATTGGTTACTATAAGGTAAATGTTGTATCAAAAACGGATACCTTTTCATTATCACGAATAAATGTATATTTGATGCGTCTACTGCAAAACTATGGAAATGTTTGTAAGTAGAATTGATTGGTATCATGATGAGTAAAGAAGGAATATCTACTGCTCTTGTCATGAGATGATAGGTTCAATAGTTTCTTGGATTTGTGTTGTATAGCGAACATTGCAAAGCCAATGTTTCTATGACTGCTGCCCTGATGTCCACTCTCTACAGAGCGGATGTGCCTTTCAGATGAAAAGAAAAGTGAGAGCAACCATTTCTGTTAGTGACGCATGCTTTAATGAAAGTTCCCATGATAGTATATTCATGCAATTATTATAATTTCTTGGCAGTTATGTTGTAGGTACAGGATAAGGCTAAATGATTGATAGTGTACGTAAGTCATATGCATACAATTTCTTTATTAAGATACCATATGACAAAAAACATACCAAATACTTGCAGCTGTAATATTCACAAAGCGCTACTAATCCAGAAGGGATTATCACATGCAGTTTATGGTATTTTTTGGCACTTGGAGGTACATGATTACATGTTGTACCAGTTTTGTTTGTCTCTTAGAATTGAATTCAGCCTGTATTGCAGTTAACCCAAACCCTAAGATAGCAAATTCTTTAGACTTTGCATGATGTAAAGACTGAAGTCTACCAGAATGATGTTATTTACACTAGTGCAAAAATTTACTGATAATTTTACTGGTCAGGTTAAAGTGGAACCTTCAACAATGGTAGTAACAGTGTACTATATGTTGAGCTCAGAGGAAACTAGCCTAACCATGGAAAACTCCAGCAACGAATTGTCCATTCTCCTCTGCAAAAGATCTCACCAGTTCTCTCCCAGAGAATGTGTTAGTTGATCAATATGTGTTGGAAATCATCAGCTTAATTCACTAATAAGGTTAAGGTATACGAATTTACCAACATATTAGCACAGTAGGTTATTAATATCTTGACAGAACAATAAATTGCGCTTTACAGTTCTTTTGAAGGTATTTCCACAAAGGAGGGAGTTTAAAACACTCTCTTAACCTTATCACCACTGTTGGATGAAAGGACAGAATCGATGATACAGACTAATGCTTGCAGAGTATATTAATCCTGGTCAAACAAATGAGACATTGATTACACCTCGTGATGGCATGCCACACAACTGTATATGCACAACATTATACATTTGATTATCACAGATAGGAAAATTGTTTGACTGAGAAACCAAACCTGAAAAGGTGTTGCAAACCTTAATTTATGAGAGATCAAAAGTGAATTTAGTCCAACAAAATTCAGAAGCAACATTGTTATGATTAACGATCGATAAACCTAAGCTAGGATTCACAGTCGTAGGATTTATATATATGTGTAGAAACGGCTCGTTTGGGTTGAGAAACTATTTTACGTAGAGGAGCGAACAACGTTTCGACCCTCTTCGGTCATCATCAGGTTTACAAAGAAAGAAAGAGGTAACTGATCGGAAGCTGACCACATGTTTGAAATGGGTTGTGTAACTAGGTGTCGGAATGTAAAGGGCGGTGTTAGATGTTCAAATATATAATTTTATATCATTTACTTTGTTATTACTTTTAATATAGGTATAAAGGTGATTCTTTGTATTGGTTTATTTTGGGTTTAAGTTGTTGTATAATAAGGCTTCATTAATTTTGCGTTTGTTTATGTTTGTTTTTTATTTAACATTTGAGTGTTTTCTATGGTTATGTTATCTTTATTTGACTTGCAGTGTTCGAAAACGTGCGAAGGTGACTTTTTATGTTTTTTTAAATAATCTGGTTTTTATTTTTCTACTTGTTTCTCCAATATGGAAGTCGTGGCAGTTATCACATTGTATTTTATAAGTAATGTTGGTGTGGTGTTTGTCAGTGTAGTTTATACATAGTATGGACCTCAGTTTTGGGTTTTGTTTTTGAATAAATTTAATATTAACTGGAATGTCATATTTTATTGCTAGTTTTTGTCAAATGTTGGTTATTTTTCTGCTGATGTCGGGAATATATGGTATGCAGCAGTATTTCGTTATTTTTTGATTCGTCAGATATATTTAGTTTTTTTGGTTGATTTTGCTTTCTGTCTCGGTGTGTGCAAATAATGTTTTCTACGGTTTGTGGAAGAAACTTATTGATGTTGATGAAGTATGGTCTTATTTTGTCTAATTCGTCGTTAATTTTATCTGGTGAGCATAATTTTATAGCTGTGTTTATTTGGTTTCTTAGTATGTTGAGTTTTTGTTTTGTTTCATGTGCTGAATCTCAAGGAATGTATAGTCCAGTATGGGTGATTTTTTCGGTGGATTTCTGTTTTAAATTGTGTATCGATTCTTATAATTTTGAGGTTAAGAAAAGATATTTGATTGCTTTCTTCCTGTTCACATGTGAAGTTAATGTTGGAACATATAGAATTAATATGATTGAAAAAATTAAGTACGTTTTCTGTAGATGTGAATCTCGCAACCGTGTCATCTACATATCTGTACCAGTATAGTGGTGGATGTAATGCTATGTTAATTGCTTGTGTTTCAAGTTGTGTCATAAAAATATTGGCTAGAACTGGTGGTATTGGGTTGCTCATACTTACATCATTTGTTTGTATATAGTTGTGGTTGATGAACATGAAGTTTGTCTTTATGAATTTTATGAGGTTTGCTAATTGGTTGCTGGTAATGTCTATAAATGGGTTAGGGTCTCGGATATAGAGTTATAAGGCTATCTTGCAGGCTTCAGTAGTTGGAACTTCTGTAAAGAGAGATATAACATCGAAACTGGCCATTAAGGTTTTATGATTAAGTTGATTTAGATTAGACTTGAAATTAAAAGAGTCTTTGATGAATGAGCTGACTGATGCTACATATTTGGAGAATACCCATGCTATGTATTTATCAAGACTGTTATTAAACGATTCATTTGTGGACATTATTGATCGTTGTGGACAATCTGGTTTATGAGGTTTGGGGATGCCGTATATTTGTGGTGTGCGTGAGTCAGTTTTACGTAGGTAGTTATAAAGTGTTTGTGAAATTGTGTTGGTTTTTTTAATTTTTAGTAGTATTTTGTTTAGTTGTCTTTGTTAGATTTGTGTATATTGGTGAATACATGAATACATAAAAAAGTGAAGAACATCCTATCAGAAAAATTTAAACCAAAACTGTACATTCCTTGGGACTCAGCACATGAAACAAAAAAAAACTCAACATACTAAGAAACCAAATAAACACAGCCATAAAACTATGCTCACCAGATAAAATTAACGATAAAAGAAGCCTTACTTATACAACAACTTAAGCCCAAAATCAATCAATAAAAAGAAACACCTTTATATCTATATTAAAAATAATAAAATAAATAATATAAAATTATATATTTAAATATCTAACCCCGCCCTTTACATTCCGACACTTAGTTACACAACCCATTTCAAACATGTAGTCAGCTTCCGATCAGTTTCCTCTTTCTTTCTTTGTGAACCTGACGATGACAGAAGAGAGTCGAAATGTTGTTCGCTCCTCCACGTAAAATATTTTCTAAATTGCTAATTCAACATATCATGAAAATTGTGTGCCTCTGAAAGTTTGGGTCGCTGAGCCATTTACTTTGTTGGTAGCATGATTAACTGACTTTCCTGACAAGATAACACAGAAAAAAATTACTTGACAAGTTAAGCATTTTACGGTAGCTTGGATCACCACTTTTGTTCTGTCACTGATTGTGCATATCAACAGATATCTTAATCACTAGCTTGTTATCTGAACCAAGAAATCACATGTTGGACATAAGCATCTCGGCTGATCATTTCAGCTGTGAAGCTTCTCCTTCTCATTCACTACTTGATAAAATCAAGTCCTGAACCGTATACATTCAGTTTCAGACACAGAACTAATTATTCTCCAAGAGTGCTCATTTCATACATTGCCTGTCTGAAATAACACAGACAATGGCCCAATTTGTCTGTCATTTCTCTCTCTCTCTCCTACTGGAGGAAAGGTCTTTCCTGCCTCCAGCATGAACTCACGCTCTATACTTAACAGTCCATTATGATGTGGTTCCTCTGACTTGGCAAGATCTAAAAGCCCCATTAAGACTTGTTGTATTATATAATGATGATAGACCTCCTGTTGGTGGTTATCATTCGTTAAGAGCCTCTTACCTATGATCTATTACTTAGCTGTAAATTACTTTTCTTCATGAGGGTATGTGCTTTACTCCTTAGGCCGAAAGGCTTGTGGAAGAATGGCTCATGTTGGCAATGCTCATTTACCAGTAGTAGCTCACTCCTTGATGCGGCTGAGAAAGACATTGAGATGGTTTAATTTTAGCTGCCTATGTTTCTTTATTGATTTTGAGCGAATAATTCCTGTTCTGTCTGAAAAACTATTGTCCCAGTACTGCATATTATGCAAATATGTCAACAGTAGTGTTTTTCAATGGTGATATCTAGAAATTATAGTCTTAGCTATATTAAAATGACAATTATTAATCATATGAGTACCACTAGTTGCCATGGATAAATTCAGAATTTCTTTAGAACTAAGAAACGTTGGATTTAAGTTGTCAGAAACAGGATCTTAAGAGGTAAGTGATTTGAAGAGAGAATTCAGTCTGTCATTTCATAAAACAAATATACACGCTGTGTTTGTGTTTTACATTTTTGTAATAAAGACTTCGTTTTGTATTTCACTTTGTATCCAGTCTCAGCATTACTTTCAACATCATGAGCCAGTTATTCAGATACTTAACATTATTGCCTAATTAATACCTTGATCTAACCACTTGTGACTAAGCTTGTGACATTTGAAGTTTAACTTTGTTTTACATTAATATATCACAATACCCATGTGGTATTGCTATGAGCTTATTCATAACTAGGCTTACCTGTAGCTGATAGGATTCAAAAAGATAAAAAAATGTCAGTGTTAAAGAATGTCAATGGTCAGAAAATTCAAATGTCTACACACAGGTAAATCTATATCTGGTTACTTGCGTACGTATCACAGTATATACTCTCACTCTAATTTCTTTCCTAATGGATACGGATTTTGTTTTCTTTAACATCTAGGTGGCAGGAAAGTTGTTGTTGTTTTGAATTAAGCACAAAGCTACACAATGGGCTATCTGTGCTCTGCCCACCACGGGTATCGAAACCCGGATTTTAGCGTGTAAGCCCGCAGACATACCGCTGAGCCACTGGGGGGCGGCAGGAAAAAGAAATTGAATGAGTTATGGGATAACTAACTTCTGTTGTCAAGGCAATGGTAATAGGAGAGCAGAGCTGAATGACGGTCAAGCATTAGACCTGGTGAAATCTGACTGAATGATGGCCAAGTCTGAGAGGATCGTAAAGTCCATAGGTGTAAAGAACACATTATTTTCAGACAATTTATTCATAAGTACATGCAATCCTGTAGAAATGTAACTTGGTCCCTGTTAATAGTCTGCTCCAAAAGGAAATATTTTAAGACAGGAGAGCATTGTAAATGGGCTGTTATTACTTTAAGCTATAGTTTTGACCACCCTTTGAATACCGGTCCTTAATATACAAGATCAGATTCTTGGCCTTTTTTATTATATAATTTCAACTAGTGATTTGTTTATCCCTCTACTTGGGCTACTAATAAACTTTATAAAGCTGCCTTAAACCAAGGAGGACAAGTATACCAAGAGTATATTATTCTGTGATTTTGAGAATCTTTCCATACATGGAGTGGTGCTAAAGACCTCTCAGGCTGCTTTAACTTTCGCATTGGTGAAATCCATTAAGGAAAGATCTGACCAAGGCTCCACTGAGCTAAATCTTAAGTTCTTGGAGTCACCAACCAAGACTGTAGAAGAACTGTTCCCTACATTGCCGTTGTGGATTAAAATTCCAACCAGCTCAAGCCTCTTCACCACTCCACCTGTATAGATAGTAAAACTGAAAATAATTCTGATCTTAAAACTGGAGAACTAACAGCACATGTATAAGGGTCCTTTTAGGAATTGTTATATTGAAATAATATAACACTTCCTGTGTCTTCAACTTCAAGAAAACCACCACCGTTCTCAGCAGGGAAAGGCTTTTATATTGATAGAATCCTAAATTAAGAGAGGATGCAAGTGTTGATTGAGGCACATTACAAGCAGGTGTCCGCCATTAATAATCTACTTCCCGCAGTCATCATCGTAACCAGCCTGAAAAACTTTGGATTAAGCAAGACTCCTTGTCGACTATAATGAATATAGTGTGGTTGAAATAATATTATTATTTTCTTCCCTACTTCTTGAAAACACGTAAGGTACCAGACTATGAATGAAGTGTCGTAACATATGGCAGACTAATATAATGTTTTACAACAAAAATAAGTTTCTAAAATATAACAACTGTAGAGTATCTGCTGTCAGAGATCTACTGATAAGCAATTTTCAATTTCCTGTAAACTGTGCAAATATGTATTTTAAAGTACTTTTATTTATTTAGTGAATTTATTAATTACTTCGGTAGTGTACGTAATTCAATAGCCTAATGTTGTATATATAATGTGCTTGTATATTTGGGTATGTATTTAATTTAAACACACTTTGCTTTTATTTTTTAAATGGTCGTTTTATATAATATTTTCATTCATGTCAAATGGTTTCGATTTTATAGTCAGTGAGAATAGATTACGTTTATCTGCCATGGTTTTAAAAGATTTGTTTTGTATTTTAATAAAAACGTGTTGTATTCGTTGCTAGAGGATTCCTATTTTGATTTATACTGTTTGTTTTCGAATTTCGCGCAAAGCTACTCGAAAGCCATCTGCGCTAGCCGTCCATAATATAGTAGTGTCAGACTAAATGGAAGACAGTTAGTCATCATTACCTACCGCCAACTCTTGGGTTACTCTTTTACCAACGAATAGTGGGATTGATAATAACATTATAATGCCCCCACAGCTGAAAGGGCGAGCATGTCTGGCGCAACGAGGATGCAAACCCGCGACCTTCAGATTACGAGTCGCACTTCTTAACCCACCTGGCAACGCAGGGCCCGTTTTATATTATATACTGACCTTAATGAAATAATTCCGTTTGTCTGCAATAGTAAATTATTTTTATTATCATTTAGTTGCATTCAGTCAGTTTTAATCTTTTATTTTACTGCTGCGCAATCTTTTGTATTATATGAAGTCTTTTTTGATTTTATTTTTCTGTGTTTTAGAAAAAGTGCCTTTAAGGAAGTGAGGGAAAATTATGACAATTTCTTGATCGATGTGTGAGTTAAATGTTCTTGAACTTCAAATATAGCCAGATTAACCTGAAAATAAATGGGAGAAGAGACATGTAGCCCATGAGAATACTGTTTCCAATGGCCTTAGTAACTAAATGATTTTATTCAAACTTTTAGTATACTTTATGTGTTTATTTCTTATATCAGAGCTTGTACAAGAGAGACACTTATAAAAAACACACCAAGTTTGTTTTGTCTTAGTTATCGAACCAATTCAGTTACTAAAGGCATCACATATATTTATCGTGGGAAACATTTTCCCACCTTCCTTACTTCCTTGTAGCTAACACAGTACAAAAATACTTGTCTAAATGTTGCCTTGCGCTTTATTTATGTAAAATAAGAATGTAATGGTAAGCAAGTTTCTCTAGTTACGTTTTTCAGCAAATTAAACTTTTGTTTGTTTGTTTTGGAAATTCGCACAAAGCTACTCGAGGGCTATCTGTGTTAGCCGTCCCTAATTTAGTAGTTTAAGACTAAAGGGAAGGCAGCTAGTCATCACCACCCACCGCCAACTCTTGGGCTACTCTTTTATCAACGAATAGTGGGATTGACCGTCACATTATACACCCCCACGGCTGGGAGGGTGAGCACGTTTAGCGCGACGCGGGCGCGAACCCGCGACTCTCGGATTACGAGTGCACGCCTTAACGCGCTCGGCCATGCCAGGCCAATTAAACTTAGTTAAGGTCAGAGAGCATTTGATACTTCGCTATTTTACTTATGCAGAATTGCCTGTTATTCGGCGCTTCCTACTCGTCTTGCTTGGGGAAACGTCTGAGAATACTACACACGAATATGATATTATTTGATAATTTTAATGGACTAAACGAGCCTCTTCACACGTTCTTATCAAAATATACCTCATAGAACAAGCGTGACTTAGTGACGAATGTACTTGGACTGTGAAATCGAGGTATTTCGGTTCGCCTTTCATTGTAAAAAATCTCTTTTCACACGTTGATGGGGTGCAATGGTGCAATTTCGTTCGGTTTTGTGAACCTGACGATGACCGAAGAAGGTCGAAACGTTGTTCGCTCTTCTATGTAAAATATTTTCTCATCCCAAACGAGCCGTTTTTGCATATATGTTTTTGAATTTCGTTCAAAGCTGCACGAGGGCTATCTGCGCTAGTCGTCCCTAATTTTGCAATGCAAAACTAGAGGCAGCTAGCCATCACTACCCACCACCTACTCTTAGGCTACTCTTTTACCAACGAATAGTGGGACTGACCGTTACTTTATAACGCCCCCATGGCTGAAAGGACGAGCACTAGTGGATTCGAAACCACTATCCTCAGATTACGAGTCGAGCGTCTTAACCACTTGGTCATGCCAGACCCTTTCTACAGCTGATATCGAAACAAGGTTTTTACTGTAAAAAGCCCACAAACTTAAGGTTATACAAGAATTTTTGTTTGTTTGTTTAGAATTAAGCACAAAGCTACTCAATGGGCTATCTGTGCTCTGCCCACCACGGGTATCGAAACCCGGTTTTTATTGTGTAAGTCCGTAGACATACCACTGTGCCACTGGGGGGCATTATACAAGAAAGAGGTTAAACCATGTGTCTGACAATTTAGCAGTTATTACATCTTTTCTTTCTATAACTCGTACAAAGAATATTTAGAAGTCGAAAATAGTTTTTCTCTTTGGTATTTCATATGATACTTATAGACATAGTAAAATTGTAAATAGCCATATTTTCTGTTTTTAGTATCTTTTATTTATTACTTCTTTATAACGCATGTCAAATTATTTCACTGTGTGTATGGTTTCTTCCTTCTAAGGCCCGGCATGGCCAGGTGGTTAGGGCACTCTAGTCGTAATCAGAGGGTCGCATTTTCGAATCTCCATCACATCAAAGATGATATCCCTTTCAGCTGTGAGGGTGTTATAATGTCACGGTGAATCCCATTATTCGTTGATAAAAGAGTAGCCCAAGAGTTAACTGTGGGTGGTGATGACTAACTACCTTCTCACTAGTCTTTTCCTGTTAAATTAGGGACAACTAACGCAGATAGCACTAGTGTAGCTTTACGCGAAATAAAACAAAACAAAACAAATCATTGAGCATTTCACGCTATTTAAAATGAAAAAAATGTAACTTTTTCGAGAGCAAAAAATAATATAAAAAGCGAAAACAAAATTAAAGAAGCGTTACTTCTTTGTCAAAAACACCCCTCCTAAAACACAGACCTGTCTGTTTACCCTAAATTAGATGATAGTTTCACTTTATGTGCAGTCATTTATGGTGTTATTTTGTTGCTCTAAATTTATCAATAACAACTTGTTAATGATATAACTATCCGACAGAACGGTGTTTTTAAATTCTGTGTAATTGATATTTTTTGTTAATATTTCGCGCAAAGTTATACCATGCACATTGGGGATATAGTTCTCTTCAATTTGAAACTGAATGACCAGATGGAAAACAACCAATCAGTTTTAGTAACTGACAATGTTTGGGGCTATTCATGTTTTGTGAAAACCGGCTGTCGCTCGTACTACAGCTCCAAAATGTGGAGTCCATTTGTATGATAATGGTTGACAAACCAATAAAATCCTTGGATTCACAATTCCGGCACGCTGAGTACTGGACCGTGACCTATCAATTTGTTAAAAAATCCCTATCGACATATTTTAAAAATACTTAGCTTCGTACACCAAGTCTGCCGACACAGCAGTCGTTTATTCCTTAATGAAAATGCTTGACCAAAACTTTCATTCGATACTAAAATATTTAAAAAATTTCTCCACATTTGGATTGTTTATTATTTGTTGGTTATTCGCGGAGAGTTACTCAAAGCGGGAAGGAAGCTAATCAGCAGAATACATTGCCAACTTTTTGGCTACTCTTGTCTGACCGAACAGTGGGATTTGACTGTCACTCTTCTAACATGCTCAAGGCCCCAAAGTATGGAGTCCTTTTTTTTTTTGGTGATAACGAGACATGAATGACGAATCCACAGAACACTAACTACTGAGCCACGTTCGGTCCAAAATTTGGGCTTACCTTTGATCTGGTGATTACATAAGCAGCGCTATCTTAAAATCATGCTAATTCACTGTCCTTATTACAGATATATGAGGAAATAGGAAATTCGGTTTGTAAGTGATTAACGAAGGTAACTAAGCTTTCGAAGAACTACACTATTGAAAAACAGGTATCCAGTATTTATACATATATTTACCCTTAGGCTCCAAATACTAGTTTTGTTTATCGTTATTTTTCTTTTATCCGTGGTATTATAACAGGTAATTAAGCTTGTTTACCTTCAGAACTGCTGTACAACTGCGCACCTACGAAGCTCGGAAAACAAGTATATACAGTTAACCCCAGTTAGTAAGGTAAGTGAAAAATTTGTGTAAGTTTTCTATATAAAGTCACGAACTAATTCTGAACCCGTAGGTTAGATGCTAGCATCTGTGATAAAACAAGAAAATATAACATAAGACGATGTTTAAAAGCACAAGTAGAGGCCAAGAGGTTATCACACGAGTTACTCTCTTCTCAATAAAAATACCTAAGGTTTGATATTGTCTCACTACCTTTGCCGACGTATACACGAATCTGTTTATTGTTAAACAAAAGGCTACATGATAGGCTATCTGTGCTTTTCTCACCATAGGTTTAAAAACCCAGTTCGGCCAATGTGTGAAAGATGTTTCAAGTCCTGATGGATTGTAAAGGACCTTCAAAGAACACTGTTCTCATTGTTAAAATGAACAAGACATTAATTAGAATGCCCATAAGAAGAAAAAAAAACTATTCACTCTCTGATCTTTCAGATGAGAGTCTGTATTTGAAACCAAACTTCTATAATCCTTTAAAGTAATGAGCTACGCTTCATTCATTAGAAGGTTTGTCGTACTATAAGGTAAAATTGTCGTCTTTACGAGCACGTAAATAACAGGAGATTTGATTAACAAATAAGGAGAGTGATCTGCAGTATTAAATGTAAAATAAAGAGTATAGGTTAACTTGAAAAAATCAGCGAAATATTTACAAATCACAGAAGTGTTTTGTGACAAGAATGTGTTTTGCAAAGAACAATATTTTTGAACACAATAAACCTTCTTATTTGTAACGCATAAAATGTTAAAAAATATTCAATAGTGTATTAAAAATTATTCTAGCAATCATGTACTGTCCACGAAGCAAAGTGGTATAAACGAAAAACACAACAAAATCTCTCTAAGAAGGTGAATGTTTGCATTTGGAGACAATAAACTGTAAAGAAAAGTTATTAACACAGAAGTAGGTGCGTGTCTACTTGAACGAAATAACACTTTCCACTAGGATGTGTTTTGCTCTACAATTCAGGCTCGGCATGGCCGTACGTGTTAAGGCATGCGCTCGTAATCTGAGGGTCGCGGGTTCGCATTCGAGTCGCGCTAAACATGCTTGCCCTCCCAGCCGTGGGGGCGTTATAATGTGACGGTCAATCCCACTATTCGTTGGTAAAAGAGTAGCCCAAGAGTTGGCGGGGGGTGGTGATGACTAGTTGCCTTCCCTCTAGTCTTACACTGCTAAATTAGGGACGGCTAGCACAGATAGCCCTCGAGTAGCTTTGTGCGAAAATTCAAAACAAACAAACAAAAGCTCCACATTTTCTTTCAGCGGGAGGAAACCACGTTGATTTAGAAGTAAGTCTTTATTTGATTATCTCCCAATAGAAATATGCCAAATAAAGTGCGCCTGAATTCAAAGGTAAATTCAATTTCTTTGTATAGTCGACAATGCTACTTCGTTCACAGCTGTTATATCTGGCAATGCCATAACTGGCCAGCAAATATTATTAGAGTGCCCGTCCTTTTACCGCGGATGTTACATATTTCTACAATATCCATCGGGATAGAGGAAATGCTTCTTATTATGAGAGAAAAACAAAACGAAGTGACGATAACAAATTTTAAAGGCCCGGTATGGTAAAAGAGTAGTACAAAAGTTGGCGGTGGGTGGTGATAACTAGCTGCCTTTCCTCTAGTCTTACAATACTGCTAAATTAGGGACAACTAACGCAGATAGCCATCGTGTAGCTTTGCACGAAATAAAATAAGGCTTCAGTACATTTGATATGTAACACTTATTTTAAATAATATAGCTTTAAACTTTGTTTGTTTGTTTGTCTTTCGCACAAAGCTACTTGAGGAATACCTGCGCTAGCCGTCCCTAATTTAGCAGTGTAAGGCTAGAGGGAAGGCAGCTAGTCATCACCACCCACCGCCAACTCTTGGGCTACTCTTTTATCAACGAATAGTGGGATTGACCGTCAGTTTATAACGCCCCACGGCTGAAAAGGCGCGCATGTTTGATATGACGAAAATTCGAACCCGCGACCCTCCTGTTACGAATCGAACGCCTTAACCCACCTGACCATTCCGTGCTACGCTTGAAGGAATACGAACATGCACAGTGAATTTGTAGCTTGTATATTTCACAACAACCGTTGCTGAAAAGTAGAAGTTACAGAATATAGGGTGCTCGGTAACATTTATAAGATTTATTTCCTGGCCTTTCTTCATATGGATTGTGAGGTTTGATGTACGAACTTAATTAAAGCTGTATCAAGCTCGGCATGGCCAAGTGGGTTAGGGCGCTCAACTCATAATCTTAAAATCTCGGGTTCGAATCCCGGTCGCACCAACATGCTCGCCCTTTAAGCCGTAGGGGCGTTATAATGTTACGGTCAATCCCAAAATTAATTGGTAAAAGAGTTGCTCAAGAGTTGGCGGTGGGTGGTGATGACTAGCTGGCTTCCCTCTGATCTGGCATGGCCAAGCGCCTAAGGCGTGCGACTCGTAATCCGAGGGTCGCGGGTTCGCGTCGCCCTAAACATGCTCGCCCTCCCATCCGTGGGGGTGTATAATGTGACGGTCAATCCCACTATTCGTTGGTAAAAGAGTAGCCCAAGAGTTGGCGGTGGGTGGTGATGACTAGCTGCCTTCCCTCTAGTCTTACACTGCAAAATTAGGGACGGCTAGCACCGATAGCACTCTTGCAGCTTTGAACGAAATTCAAAAACAAAGAAACCCTCCTCCAAGCGTTAAGCACTGGATAAATTTTTAATTTGTGCAGCAAAATCGAACATATGCATTTTTATACAGCACTTCATGACATTTCATTGAGTGAAAAATACCTAATTTAGTAAGTCCAATCGCACAGATAATTTCTTTGTTTTTTCAAGCACAAAGTTCAGCAAACGACCAGAGTTGTTCCTGAGGATAGAATCTAGAAATTTAACTGTATAAGAATTCAAGCTCATTATTGTGAGGCGGAGAGAGCTTGAATTGTTAAAGACAATAAAAATGAAACTAAGAGAATGAAGGAGGTGTAGTTTCAGTGTTCTGCCAAAATATCTTTTTTTTGCCGATTTTTTTATTATTTCTTATACAGTTAAATTATAGGTATACCTGTCTTGCAAGATTTCGATTAACAACATTAAATCAATAAACTTCATCGACCTTGTGAAATTAAAATTTAATTATATACGTCTCAGAGACATTTTCGTTATGGAACAATAAATTTTCAATCTGTTTTTATACAGAATCTTAAAAATATTAACGAGACTAAAGCTTTTTTTTGTATTTTTAGCGAGTGTCTAAACAGTAACGTGAATATGGCACGCACTAAGATCTCTAATCCTGCCGTTGAAGAAGATGGCAATGAAACAAACAAAAAAGTTAAGGTTAGTACCTTTTAAACATTTATGTTAAAGTATGCCTAATTCTTTTGAAAACCCAGTACAATAATTTAGCGATTATACTGTTTCTTTTCCTGTTTGCAGAAATGTTTAAATTTATGATGTTTTGAAACTTATTTTCAAGAGATTATATGTATTTTATTTTTTAAAAATGCTTCCTGTTTGTTTCAACATCAGTAAACACGTCGTGTATGAAACTCGTTAGTGTTTATTTTTTATGTATTATTTATAGCTAAAAATGTAACCTAAAAAAAGGCCAAGTGTTTACATCTTGTAATGGTGCCATCAACATTGTCGAAGGTTTTTTTTTAAAAAAAAAGAAAAGAAATTATTAACTCGCACCCATGGTGAATGTATTTTGTTTTTGTTTTGTTTTTTTGGAATTTCGCACAAAGCTACTCGAGGGCTATCTGTGCTAGCCGTCCCTAATTTTGCAGTGTAAGACTAGAGGGAAGGCAGCTAGTCATTACCACCCACCGCCAACTCTTGGGCTACTCTTTTACAAACGAATAGTGGGATTGACCGTCACATTATACACCCCCACGGCTGGGAGGGCGAGCATGTTTAGCGCGACGCGGGCGCGAACCCGCGACCCTCGGATTACGAGTGCACGCCTTAACGCGCTCGGCCATGCATGGTGAATGTAAAACATAAATACAGACATTCAATTATTTCAAAGAACAGTCAAAAGATAACATTTTATTCAACATTTCCAAATATGGAAAAAAGGTCATTTTACCCAACAAATACGTTTCAGAAAAAAAAGTGCGTTGTGGAAACGAATTTGTTTTATTTTATTTTGAAGAATTTTGGCCTCAAACATTGGTTAACTTGAGAACGTTATTATACACTAGTTTAGTTAGCTTGTTTCTTCATATTTATTTGAAGAGTAGCCTCAAACAGTTTTAAATAAATTTAATAAAAGCTCTCTCATAAGCCCCTCCCCCAGTGGCTCAGCGGTATGTCTGCGGACTTACACGCTAAAATCCGGGTTTCGATACCCGTGGTAGGCAGAGCACAGATAGCCCATTGTGTAGCTTTGTGCTTAATTAAAAAAACCCAACAAAAAAACGTTTTCACAAGCCAGAACAAAAAAGTATCTAAATTTACGTTCTATGATGCATTTTGAACCATCAAACGTGAGCAAGTGGTTTGAAATAAATCATCATTTTAAAATGTGTCAAAATAACAAGATTCATGATGTAAATAAAAATCCATTTTAATCGTGGTTTTGTTGTTATTTTTTAGCTTCAAAGTGACGCATTCTTTAGCGAACTGGCGAAACGAGTCAGTATGAAACATGCCCTACAATCTGCAGTACGTGCTATTCTTCATTTCAACGTTCTCAAGAATAAGCAGGTGGCGGCTACTTGGAGTAAGCGAATTTCTGTGTAAAATAGACTAAAGTGAGCATGAAAATTTCGCAATAACAATAAATTTTGTTAAATATCCCAAATAGTTAGAAAATAGTAGTTTTTACTCAAGCCAAATTGAATTAATCGTAATAAAGTATATAGGTGTTCTTCCGGACCCTATTACTAATGGATTAAAGACTAATAACTTAAATATTCAGTTATCTAAAAAATAACACCATAAAAGCGAAAATGTAGGTTAATGAATTTTCCAAGGTGGATTAAAATTTTCTTTGGTATTTTTTTACATTTCTTGATGAAGTAACAGGTCGTGGAAAAAAATTTATAGAAAGGAGCAAGACACGTGGGAAAATAACGTAAATTGTTCTATTTAGCAAAAACATTGTGGGATAAAAATAAACCTGTGTGGGTTAAATAAGGTATTTGCAGTTTGTGGAATAAGAGTGTACAATTACAGAGCATGATATACAGAGAGCAAAAGTAAATAAATGTATCGTATATAACCTACATAAAGGCAGCTATAAGGCCATGCAATATACAATAGATAAACGAGACATTTAAATACATTTATACGTGTCAATCTTAAAGGCATTAAAACTATATAAATGGTGATTAATATTTTGCGCTTTCGACCAAAGTTTTGGTTTGAATTTCGCGCAAAGCTACTACTAATTTAGTAGTGTAACACTAGAGGGAGGGCAGCTAGTCATCACCACCCACCGCCAACTCTTGGGCTACTCTTTTACCAACGAATAGCAAGAGAGTGTTATTAGAACCATGGTTGAATTTCGAATCCAAAACAGCAAGAAAGCGTTATTAGGACCATGGTTGACTACAGAATCCAAAACAGCAAGAACGTGTTATTAGAACTTTTGTTGACTTGAAAATACAAAATAGCAAGGAAGCGTTATAAGTCTGTTTCCCAGATGAACCTTATATAGAGGTGTTGATCATTTTTGCCCAATGTTCTAAACAATGCTTGTCTTCAGTCCAAATAAAATATAATGCCCTTAGCTCAGCCACGTATAAAGGTATTTAAATGTTCTGTTTATCCAAAGATCAACAGAATACTACACATCGTTTAAAGACGTAAAATTAGAAAAGTACTCGTAGAAAAGTGCTGTTATAGAGAACAGGTATGGAGTGTGAAGGATAGTTATAAAACCAACTAAGTTAAACAATTAAATATCACAAATTTTTTATTTTAGTTTCTAAATTTACTTTTCATGGTACGATTGTTTTTAGCCTGATATAACAAGCTATTTGTTAAGTTTTCTTACCAATAATCCAAGAAAGGCTCGCATCCCTTTTCTGCACGAAACTTTCGTCATTTGTGGATATATGATTGTGCAGTGCATTTTGTTCTCCATAACTGCGTTTGATTATTTCCTGTAGTTACAAATGTATTTAATGAGATGTTACCGAGAAATGTATCATTAATTCAGCTTTGTTCATTTCCTTGATGGCTCAGCATGGCCAGGAGGTTAATGCACTCGACACATAATCTAAGGGTCGCAGGTTCGCATCCCCGTCGCGCCAAACATGCTCGCCCTTTCAGCCGTGGGGGCGTTATAGTGTGATGGTCAATCTCACTATTCGTTGGTAAAAGAGTAGCCCAATAGTTGGCGGTGGGTGGTGATGACTAGCTGCCTTCTCTCTCTAAACTGAGCCCCTGTCACGTTTTTTGTTGTTTTGTTTTTGTTTTTTTTGCCTGGCATGGCCAAACGCGTAAGGCGTGCGACTTGTAATCCGAGGGTCGCGGGTTCGCGCCCACGTCGTGCTAAATATGCTCGCTCTCCCAGCCATGGGGGTGTATGATGTGACGGCCAATCCAACTTTTCGTTGGTAAAAGAGTAGCCCAAGAGTTTGCGCTGGGTGGTGATGACTAGCTGCCTTTCCTCTAGTCTTACACTGCTAAATTAGAGACGGCTAGCACAGATAGCCCTCGAGTAGCTTTGTGCGAAATTCCAAAACAAACAAAACAAATACTGTTTTTTTTTGCCACTGTCGGACCTAACCTTAGGTTTTGCATCACAATTTGCTGACGATGTAGCAGTCTGGAAAAGTATCCCCACTTCTTCAATAGCAGCAACAAACTTCCAACCAGTCCTAAATAATATAGAATAATATTGCCATCAATATGGAATAAATATCAGTATTCCGAAAACCCAAGTAATATTATTCAACAGATTAAATAGACTGAAAAAAGATCCACCCAAGCTGTACATGAATGGATCACTTTTACTGACTGCTACTTCTGCTAAATATCTTGGTTTAACTTATGATTCAAAATGAACGTGGTTACAACATTCAAAAAATGTACTGATACGAACCTGGAAAAGAGCAAACTACGCAAAAAGCCTTTCAGGTAAAATCCAAGGAACATCACCAGACAATATACTGAAAATCTACAAAACGTACATAAGACCCATAATAGAATATGCATCACCCGCCTGGATTAACATAGCACCCACACACTTACAGAAACTACAAATAATACAAAATTCAGTTTTAACTTCGGCGTATAAAGTAACACGTAGCACTTCATCCACATTCATGCACAAGTATACAAACATAGAAACAATATCTGAAAGACTCTTGCAAAATTATCAAAAGTATTTTAATAAGAACTGGCATAAGAATAACTTAATGTGTGATCTCAACAGATATCACGTACATGATGAAAGTAGTCCTAAACACCTCTCATCTTTTAACATATATTTAAGAAATATCAAACAAGCTGGCCACCATGCACTGGACACTTAAACCTAGTTTTATATTATTTACTCTATTTTTCTTATTTTTTATTTTATTATTTTATTATTATTACTACTAGTAGTAGTATTTTATCTATGGAATAAAGAAAGAAAGAAAAAAACAATATATGTATATATATATATATAAAGAAAAAAATTATTGTTGAGACTGCCCTGAAACAGGCCTGAATACGGTGCCATACTCTGGCCGAAAGTTATACCAATTAACCAACACTTAACGATAGACGCCATCAACGTTCGGGATGGAGGAAGAGGTCTAGTGCACCTGACCCTGCTGGGTATTCAACATCAATACCCAAATACCCGCTCAGAGGAAGCGAAGTCTGTCATTTCAAAATTAAGGACGAATACCTTGAGTGGTTTTGTCAGAAAGTGAATAAAGAAATATTGGTACTTTTAACGGAATGTAGTTCTGTAACTACATAAAGTTATAAAAGTTCCGTATTATTTACTTATTAAATAACTTCAGAGTTTGCTGTAATACAGACAGTGTTTGACTATTGAAATATAGAGTGAGGGAGTCATAAGTCTAACGTGATGCAAGAAAAAATGTTAAAAATTGAAAGTGTGAAGGATAATTAAAATGTTAATAAAACATAACAAACAATGACCAAGTGAAGATCTAACGTCTTTAGCTAACAACACTTACTACATGTTTGTTCAACACGGGTTAAAACCAACACAAAATATATATTAAAAATATCAAATAATGTAAAACCCTGTTATTCATGCTGTTACAAAATCGTCCCTTTGTAGCCAGTAGCGAAATATTAGAGGTTTAACTATTTGTATGCCCCCCCTCTCCAGTGGTAGAGTGCATGTCTACGTACTTACAAACAAATTATTTTTTCACCTAAGGGTCGCATTAGTCCTTTATTCATAAAATTACAGAAAAAACAAATGGATTTCTCTGGTTGTTTCTAGTTGAGAATATTACATCTGAGGCAACTGCCATTTGCATTTAGTGATAAAAATAAATAAACCAAAGTTTGCCATGAATTCTAAAAATGTACAGGGTAATTGTAGGCTAATTGAAATGAAAAGATCTAAGAAACTACAGCACATGCCAACCACTTTTTATGATAATATGTAACTAAAATCATGAAAAGTGTATGTATATACGAAAACCAGTGTTAAAATTGGGATTTGAGATCATATTTGAACAGAATTTGAATTTTAAAAACATATAGTTTTACATATTTTTCTGTTATCTAATAAAATATATAAAAATTAACAACCTTTTCAAGAGGGAGCACTTATTTTCGTCCATCCCTGTGTATAATTAAGTTTTGCGTTGTTTGTTTGTCTCTAATTTTGAACAGATAAACTGAAGGGAAAGCAACCAGCCAAAAACATCCATCTCCAACTCTTGGAATATTATAATCGAATTTGACTGTCGCTCTTCTAACACACCTACGGAGTTAAAGCGTAGAGCAACAGAGAGCTGGTAATGGATCCTAAGATTTACGCTCCGGCTTGCAAACCACGAAGCCGGTCCTGACCTCTTCTAACTAAATAATTATTTACGTAGTGTGTAGCCATTGTATGATACCAGGGAATTTTAAACGAAAGATATTAACTTTTTTTTTACAGCCATGTGGCCTCCCAGTAGGTCAACTGTAAGAGTTGAAGCTTATGACATAAAAAACAGGTTTTTGATAACACGTGGTGGGTGCAGTACAGATAACCTTTGTTGTGGCTTTGTGCTTAAAAGCAAACAAATAAACGAATACATTTTGTATTAATTGTGATTTGATGTATTCTTTTTTGTTTTACTTATAATTTCAGAAGCTTTATCATCGAGTTGTTTTTTTTGTAATCATCTGTTCTTTAATTTTGTAGCTTTAGATCTGAAGAATGGAACGGGAAGCGTGTATAGAGGCCCACCTATAGATGCAGCTGATTGTACAGTAACCATAGAAGATGATGAGCTAGTTAGAATCATAACAGAAAAAACTGATGGGAAAAGGGTTGGTTTCATTTGTAATTATCGTTGAAAACACAAACTCAAGTACTCAGGAAAAGAGAAAAAAACATTTTTTATTATTTTACAAACATCATTATGGTTTCAGGGAATAATTATTTATTACAGGTGAGTTTAAAAATGAAAATCATTAGCCTTTTAAACTGTTAGTGATAACGTAGGTCTGTGGTGTACATGTACTCAAATATCTATGAAAATGTTACGAATTTCCACAGAGGTTTAGGACCATTAGGTGAATAATAAATGGAATATGAACAGAAGGAGAAAATAACTAAACATAAAATTCATTATTTACACCACAGTTTTTATGGCAAAATTTGTATTCTGTGTGACTATTGTTTGGCTGCTAAGGGTAAAAACAGGAACTGAAGAAGCCCAGAAACGTGAGAGCTAAACAAGAGATTGTGGAAATACCTCTTTTTTTATATTGAGTCCAAAGTTTTAGTGGAGTTTTCCATGATATATATCACGTACTTTATCTATAGCTCGAATACAATTCTAAACCATTCAACACAATATTTATAGGTTTGTGTATCACATCTTTGAATAGAAAAGCTTTTAAAAAACATCTACAAGGCAGCTCGAAACTTAAGTGGTTGTGCGTAACCTTGACCTGTTGAAAAGGATTAGTGTATTTTTATGACCTTTCAATATCCGATTAAGAAGTACGGAATTAATTACACGAAGTAACTGCATGGAGCTATAGAGCATTTGTTTGATTATACCTGACTAAAGATATATCCTGTTATAAATATAGACGGGCATAAATAATAGCTATTTCAGCTACGACAGAATTAAGTTAATAAAAATGTATTAAATCGTGTAATACATTGAAGAAAATACTTTATTATAGAGAAGTTATTTTACTAAGATCGAATATATTTAAAATTATAAATATGATTAGAACTGCGTACGGAAACACCAGTATTTTATACAAAAAAGGCGCAATAATAAATTATAACCATTTTGAATCCTGTTTCATTAAAGTTGGCAATAAAATAACATTTATGGAAAATCACTTGCATTTTTTTACTTTTAGGCCTTCACACCTGGACAACTTAAAAATTTCGGCGACGTGCTAGCTATACAAATTCTCCGGGAATTATGGGAAAATGAAATACCCGAAACAAAACGCTTAAACGACAATACATCATATTTTGGCAAGGTAAAGTAGAAAAAAAAAATCAAATATTACACGAACTAAATATGAAAGCTGATAAACTACATTAAAGTTATGCTGTTTTAAAATGCAAACTTCAAATATTTCGTCATCGTGAGATGGCTAATTAGTAATTTTTTTCTTTTCTTTCTAGCCTTTACTTGGCCTGAAAACTGAGCTGATTGTCAATGTGTTTAACAAAGTTCTACAAAGAGAACACGATCTTTGTGATAATATGAAAGAAATATTTTATTTGAAGATTACTAAGAAAGGAAAGATGGTTAAAGAATGGAGTAAGTGGAAAATAAATAACTTAAATTCCAGAATACATTCCTTTCCACACCTAAGTTTCTGCTTCAAAAACACAACAAAAACAAGGCGAGACTGATTTCTAGACAATTTCTATTCATATTTTGTACATCAGACAAATATCTGATAGGATATTTTGTTGTGACTGAACTTAAGATTCACAGTTGAGAAAACAACAGTTTTCAACAGCTAGTTTTCATTGTAATGCTTCTTTAAGTTTTGTTACCCACAGTAAATCTCAACATGAAAGTAAGTACTTTTTTAAAATTTTGCTTAAAGATACACGAGGGCTAACTCACTAGTCGTTCCAAATTCAGCAGCGTGAAACTAAAAAGAAGACAGCTAGTCTTCGCCATTCATCGCTAACTTTCGAGGTACTCTTTTACCAACGAATGGTAGGATTGACTGTCATATGATAACGCTTCCACTGCTGAAAGGACGAGCAAGTTTGGTGTAATGAGGATTCAAACTCAATACCCTCAGATTACGAGTCGAGTGCCCTAACCGCCAGGCCATGCTGGGCCTAATAGGTAATGTAAACGAGGACCATAAGCTTTTATTATGTATACTCTTGTTAGTGTGTTTGTGTTTTCTTATAGCCAAGCCACATCAGGCTATCTGCTGTGTCCACAGAGGGGAAACGAACTCCTGATTTTAGCGTTGTAAATCCGTAGACCTACCGCTTTCCAGCGAGAAACATCTTGCTAGTAATCCATGATGACAGTTCTACTAAATAGCGAAACAAATGTGGTCGTATCCAAAGATACACGTTATTCTCACCTGTTGAATCTTTTATACAATCCTTTTCTCAATTGATATAAATATTTGATACAATATATCTTAAAGAATGGTTTATTGATAGTTCTATGTTCATAACTTTATTCTGTCTGAATAAACAGAAACCGTATTCCAGTGCCGTTTTGTTTTAAAGGATAACACTGGCCACTTTAGAATCAATAAACTGATGCATTGATAGTTATGGAAGTGAAAAACTTCAAGTGTTCAGTTTACATTGCATGTATTAACTAATTTTCCGAGTGAATTAAAAGACAGTTTAAATATTTGTGTTTTATTCTTTTAGTTGATTTCAGTTTCTTGTTTTTTTGTTTTTGAATTTCGTACAAAGCTACTCGAGGGAAGGCAGCTAGTCATCACCACCCACCGCCAACTCTTGGGCTACTCTTTAACAACGAATAATGGGATTGACCGTAACATTATAACGCCTCCACGGCTAAAAGGGCGAGCATGTTTGGCGCGACGGGCATGCGAACTCGCGACCCTTAGATTACGAGTCGCACGCCTTAACACTCTTAGCCATGCCGCGCCTTCAGAGTCTTTATATGCAAATTTTTTCGATGATAACGCATTTTATTCCACAAGACAAAGTATTTTGTATACAGTTACAGATTTATGGGACATAAACAGGATACAATAGTTTTTGTTTTCCTGTACATTCTTTATATTTATTCCTTCAATATTATTATGCTAAAGAAAACATTTTGTGCGTGAGCCCTCTGGAAATCAGCTGATCGCGGGATTGAAACTTGTTACCGAACGTGCTCATGGTCGTGTGGGCCTATAATGTGATATTCATTTCCATCATTCGTTGGTAAAGAATAGCCTGAGAACTGGTAATGGGTGCTATGGGCCAGTTACCTTCCATCTGCTGCCTCATTTCGGAATTAGTATCGACTAATTCAACAAAACCAATCCCAGATTTCTGTGGGTATTCAAGGTTCCATTATTAGTGGTAAATAAACATGTCTTTAAAGTTGTTTATATCTTTGGGAAAATGTCTTTGTTACAATAAGAGTATGCCAACATTATATCTACAAACTTGCCTTATTTTGGCATCAAATCTTTGGGTTTTTTCAGTTTAAAAATAAAAGTATTATTAAAAGACAAGGTCTTTGAGGCCTTTAGTAGTGATTTCTAAATATTTTGTCTGACAGTGATATGTAAATTTCTTTAGTGGAGTTGTTGACTTCTAGATCCTCTGTTAACACGCCCTAATATCATGCTTTATTTTTCCTTCTTCTGTGGTAGTAGTCTATTCCAAACTTTTAGTTGTGCCTTCTGAATCTCTTCTATTGTTGTCAGAGTTTGAGCAAATTATGAGCTTCTCACTTTTGCCCTCCTATTGTTGCTGCTAACTTCTTTCTCTTCCATGAATGATTTTCTATTGCATTTGGACTCATTTCATTTGTATGCAAGAAAACTAGTTTCAGTGACCGAGACAAAGGTTTTTCAGTTGACAAGAACAGAAGGCGTGAACTAGTGGACTTGTACCATTCGTTTTACATTATATAGACTTGTGTACAGTTTTTCTCAATTATTGGATATTGGTACTTTGTACTTAGCCGATACCTCTGCAAAGAGTGTATAACTCAACTACACCTGAACAAAGCATTACAATGAAACTACAAACCCCTATAAAGTGGAGAGTTGTCATGTCGATTTTGTCTCGACGATAATCCGTTTTATTCTCGGAAAATTATTTGCAGTATTCCTAATTAAAGCTAAGATTTTGAAAACTCATTTAGGCCTTCACTTATGTTGTAAGAAATCTTATGATGGAAACCTCTTAAATGAATCTATCTGAGATGGGAATTTGTTGAGGTTGTTGTTGTTGTTGTTTTGAATTTAGCACAAAGCTACACAATGGGCTATCTGTGCTCTGCCCACCACGGGTACCGAAACCCGGATTTTAGCGTGCAAGTCCGCAGACATACCGCTGAGCCACTGGGGGGCGAATTGAGGTGGTAAAATTTGATAAACCCGAGTCCAATGGCTTGCAGCATAATAGCACAGCATATTTTGTATCTAATCCTTACATATATATTACACACATATCTTCTACTTGTGTTCATTTAATAATTTAAAGACATTTTGGAGGACTGGCTATTTTTTTTTTTTTAATAATCTCTAAAGCTATGATCGCCACCCCGTGGCCAGGCCATCCTGTTTTAAAGAACTTTAACTGTGTAGCTCTTGTAAGTCCGCAGATATACCGTTGTGTCACTGGAGGCATGGTCAAGAGCCGAGATAAGCTTTTAGTTTTCTTTATTTGGTTATCTGAGATACATAACTAAATTCAATATAATACACACTTCATATTTGGTAATTTGACTCTATTTTGAATAAAGCTTGTCAGACCACGGATATTATTCAATTAAAACTCTCTCTCTTTCTCTACATATTTATTCAGCATTAAATTATTCAAATGTAGAAAATGTTTAACTGTTTGTTTTCTCCTGTTATAACATTGGCAAGTTAAGTGTTTCGTTTCGTAGATGGAAAGTACGCCAAAAAGCAAATATTTTTTCAAACTTTATGAGCTAGTGCAAACAACCTTCGCATCGCCTTTATCAAAATTCCTCTGAACAAATTAGCATACTACTTTCTGAATAGTGGATAATGACGTACATGGAAACAGAAGTACTTTGTTGGTGGTTATTTGGTGACTTCAACTGTTAAGTGCATTGGGATCTATTCATATCCGCATTGAATGAAAAAACAATTTTTACTCTGAGATGAACTTCATTCAGTTGGTACTGAATAATTAATTAAAAACGAACATCTGTTGTAGTTGTTACACTCATGTGGACATTGTTAATCACTGTCCAATTTCGTCATAATTTGAAGAATAATAAGTCACTTCAATAACGTGAGATAAAAATGATTAAATAGCTTTTAATTTAAATCAATATATATTTCTTTTCATTGTAGGTTTAAACCTAGGTGGATCTTACAGTTAAACATCACGTTTCCATGGGAATGTGTTGAAACATAAATGCAAGCTTACCAAAATATTTTGTTAATTTAATAGGAGTGTTTTTGGAGACCGTGCTGTAGATAAAGAATCCAAAATTCAAGCATAGATACATCACTGAATACGCTCCTACAAGTATGTATAGCGTTGTGGGTGTTGTAATTAATTTTGTTATTTGGTTAAAAGCAACTGTTTTGGTGAAAAGTGCTGTTGACCATTTGCCTTTTTTCTCTGTTCAGGAATCTTAAGTTAAGGATGGATTACAAGAACTCTAGAGGAATCTATAACTTGGGCATTTAGTCAATAGGTATGGCATAAGGCGTTGTTCAGGTTTAAAATACCAAACATGACTATTTAGGAATAATTAAAACGTGTATCAAACTTTGGTATTTATTTCACTTGTTTATGCTTTATAAAGTTAAATGGGGCTTGAAATGGTCTGGTAGTCAAGCTGGTTAACTCGCATATCTGGCACCAAACTTGCTCACTCTTTCAGCCTTGGTGACGTTATAATGTGACGGTCACCCTCACTATTCATTGGTAAAGAATATTTCAATAGTTGCCAAAGTTTATTGAAAGCTGGTTACCTTTCCTCTGATCATCACTTCAGAACCAGGAATGGTGGAAGTTAGCTTATGTAGCTTTGTCACAAACAATTAATCAATCAAATAAACAATTAAATGAAACAGCGTGTGCATTATTAATGGCTGACTTTATGAAGGATTTTATAGCTTTTAACGTGAAACTTCTCCTTTTGTTACCAGACTGACAACTGACAATTTTTTAAGGGTAAAATTCAGTGACAGTTGCACAGGAGAATCTGGTTCCATATTTATCTGATTTTTATACTTCCATTTTATACGTGTCAATCCCAGTGTAAATTTATTTTTGGGGTGAGGTGGTGATGGTGGGAGAAATGTAAAGGTGCCAGGCACACGACGAATTGAAATAATTCAGTTTATGTTAATTACAGTTATTAAGTTGGTATTAAGTTGTAGGTTGACTCCAGTGTTGATTTTCTTTTCTTTACCGTCTACGTGAAGAAACCAGTTTAATTATTTCAGTCAAATTTTTAGCCATTGTAATTTAAATTACTACCTTTAAAAATATTTATAAATTAATATATATATATATATATATATATATAGGCCAGCTTAATAACTGTAATTTGTATATATATCACTATATAATTTTTATAATGTTTTTGTATTTTATTTTATTTCTTGCTCTTTCAGTAAATGGTAATTTCAAGGGCCATGGACCACAGTTTGTGAAACTCTGCTCTAAGATTTTAATTTACTTTCTGATGACATCAAGTAGGATGACTCCAGTGTTGATTTTCTTTTCTTTACCGTCTACGTGAAGAAACCAGTTTAATTATTTCAGTCAAATTTGTAGCCATTGTAATTTAAATTACTACCTTTAAAAATATTTATAAATTAATAAACTTAGTTTCAGAATATACGACATCGTATTGAAGAAAATTATGTCACTTATGATTGCTAACCAAATTTAATGTTGACGAATGTTTTTTAATTATTTACTAAGAGCAATTTCTGTTGATAAATTTCAATATTAATTTCTGATGCGTAGCACTGGATCTGAAAAGTGGGCCACTTGGCCAAATTTACGAAGGACCGCCCAAAAATGGACAGTATGGTTGTCAGCTGATGATTGATGATAACGACGTCATTTTGCTGATATTGGGAAAACTCAACGCACAAAGGGTAAACATAAACCGAAGGGTTCGACACTGTCGATAAATCCCATTTCTGGCGATGTTTGAGATAGTTTCATATAATAATAATTAATACCTTGGTGTGACATCTAAAACCCTATGTAATGTTTGTAGCAGACATAGTATATATTTTCATTGCTCTAAAAACTGTATTTTGGAGAATCTAGACTATCTAAAGCAATGGTTCCCAACCTTTTTTATGCCCCGCACCCTTAAAACAGTAATTATTTATTTAAGAATAAAGATGAAGGTGGCCAAAACAAATTTTTATAATTAGTTTTTAATGATATGTAAACAAAAACGAAACATTTGTAAAAGAAAAAAATATTACAACAAACTAAAAGTTATATAAACACTACGTGGCCATGCATGAAATGAAATGTCTTTGAATTTGAAATGTTCATAAACCAATTTAAATTTAATGATTCTTTTGTTCCTGTTTATTTCTTACGAGTTTTTCAAAGCGTGGCACTTTGTTGCTGATAGCAATCTGCAAGTCTGCCTGTGCACCCAAGTGTTTACGTTTCATGTGTTGTTTGTTTATAGTTGTATATTAAGATTTCGGTAGAAACGACAGTTTATCGTAACAAGGTAAAAAGCAACGTCGGTAACAAGAAAAATGTGAAATAAAAATCGAACGAAATTTTTGAATATACAGGACAGTATATTCTTAATGTAAACAACAAAAAAAAACTGAAATGTTATCGCTCACCCCCTGGAACGCTGTCTCGCACCCACAAGGGGTGCGAGCATTCCTGGTTGGGAACCACTGATCTAGATGAAACAAAATAAATCTGAAATGCAGTTTCGTGAATTGAACGTTAAATACAACCCATGAGTAAAGAAATGTAGCAGTTTGTATTGTGCTATATCACTATCATGAGTGGTTTGAAATAACTTTAAGAAATTTAGCGGTTAGTATTGTATTACACTGAGAATCTGAAATGGTTTTAAGAAATATAGTAGTTAGTTTTATATCATGATGAGAGATCTGAAATGCTTTTCAGAAATATAACAGTTTTATATCATGATGAGTGATATGAAATTATTTTAAGAAATATCGCGCTTGGTGTTGTATCGTGATGAGTGACCTGAAATACTTCAATACTCCAGATCTCTAGATGTTTGTTTGTCATTCATATTTAGTCGAAAATCATAACACAGTGTTATAGTAAAATTGATTAACTAAATTTTTTGTGGTGTAAAATTAGTATTAGAATTTTGTAACCATTGTCATAAAGTTCGATTACAGAAACTTATAATACCTTCTAAAATCTTGTCTAGAACAGGGGTTACCAAACTTTTTTCACAGGGAGACAGATTACTTGAAGAATGAGAAGCACGGGCCGCATGATCATTATGTTTAATACTCATAGGCTAGAACGAAAGCTCTCTGTAAAAGACTTAACACAAAGTTTAGGATGCCACATCAGCCATGTGGGAGTAGCATGTAATACACATATAATAAAAAAACAACCAGAAATACAATCAACATTTTTATTTACCAAAAGGTTATCAAAGATGGTGACATTAGCAAAAACAATTGTAACATCGCACATTGTGAGTACATATCTGAATTTTACTAAGCCCCAAAAAAGTTAATGAGATTCATGAAATTGGCGTTTGGCTTTCAAAACATCTTCAATGTTCGGTTTTGAATTGCACATACAATTATTAGAATTGCTTTCAACTGTTCATCAGTCAACCTTGATCGATGTACCGACTTCACATACTTCATTTTTGAAAATGCTTGTTCACAGACACAAGTTGTTCCGAACACTGATGCCACACCAGATGCGAACTGCTTCAGCTTTATAAAATCATCTTCAGGTATGCAGCTGTAAAATTCAATAAGTTACCCTTCTCTGTGTTTTGCTTTCAACAAGTCATTTCCTTGCAAATCGATGACCTCCAGTGAAGTTCCACTGGCTCGTCAGCAATGACACAATCAAAATGATTCTTGAAAAGAAGAATATCATTTTCGATTCTGTCGAGATCCGAAAATCTTTCTAAAAATACTTATTTAAATCACCAATAATATTTTTCTGAAACTCTAGGTTGACATCTTCTGTGATTCCAGCATGAAACTCATTAAAACACTGAAAATGAGAGAGATTTTCTCTTTCCAAATGTGCTTCAAACAAGGAATGACAGCTTTCTCCAAAATCCTTTGATGATTCTTTAGAGATCAGAGACAAGGTTATTCTTCCCCTGAAGTTTCAAGTTCAATTCATTCATGTGGGATGTGATGTCAACAAAACATGACAACTTTGACAACCAGGTTGGATCCAACAGAAGTAGATCGGCTCTATATTTCTCCATAATAAATATATCTATTTCTCTTCTCAGCTTATAAAAACGAGACAAGACTTTACCGCAGCTGAGCCACCTCACCGCCGTGTGATAAGGCAACAGAAATCCGAATCAATTTCTTCAAGAAACGCCTTGAACTGGCGGTGATTAAATACATGACCCCGAATGAAGTTCACTGAAGAAATGGCTGATTTCAGTACGCAAGAAATATATAAGTCTTTTCCACTGAGTGCTTGCTGAAGTATGATGTAGTGTGTGAACAGAGTGCTTGGAGTTGAAGATCTTCCAACTGTTTCCTGATCAGCCCCACCAGACCCTTCTTTACTCCAGCCATGTTTTTACCTCCATCAACTGTTACACATCTAAGCTGATTCCACTGAAGGTTATAGTCTTGCAAAGTTTTATGCATTTTCATGAAAATGTTTTCTTCAGTTGTTCTTCCATGCAGGCTGCAAACTGATGCCAACTCTTCCGTGATCTGAAAGTCCAAATTAACTCCACGAATGAACACGACAAGTTGTGATGTACTCGACTAGCTTTTAGACGTATCTGTAATGCGATGTTTTCTCCAAGTTCTTCTGCTTTCCGTACAGCTGAAGTTGCTGAAAGGCTGATACTTTCAAACAAATTGTCTTTTTCAGGACATAACTCATTTGCTACTTCCATCACACACTCTTTGATGAAGTTGCCGTCAGTAAAAGGTTTTCCTCGCTCTACCATCCTATGCACTATTTTGTAACTTGTACGAGTGACAGATTCATTTTCAGCAAACTTTCTCGTGAAAAGATTATTTTGAGATTCAAACTTCTCAGAACGGAACTTTCCTTAAAATTTCAAATATGTTGGTAGATGTTTTGTTTCATAGTGACGCCGAAGATTGCACTCTTTCAAAACGGCAACACTTTCTGTGCATATCACACAAGTAGCTTTCTGTTTTTTTGTTTCAACAAGGAAGTACTTTTCTCCCCATTCTTCATTGAAAGCACGACACTCAGAGTCCGATTTTCTTCCTTTAAAAGTAGCCATAACGATGGGTGAAAAAAAAACAACAAACAAGATCTGAAAATTAAAAACACAGAACGCTGTGAGAAAAGTATTGTACTGGGCCAAGAACGCACAAACAAAATATATTGAAACGTACGTTTGCCGCGACACTTACCTAAGAACGAGTTACGAAAAGCGCATAACCTGACTACTAAGAGAAATGAGCTTGCTGAAGCGGTAACCCTAGGCCGCTGAATTTACAAGACGAGGGTTAAGTCTGTACTTGTTTTCGAAATCCTAATGCTTTCATAGATACGTGCCTCAATATGAATAAACGGGCAGCAAGGACGAAAGAAGAATTTTCCTATTGGTTAAAAGTACGCGTGACAGCCTTGTTACTTTTTATCATAGCGTCTTGTGTTTGCCAACTTAAAGCGACCATCGGTGTGATTTATTTTGTTATGAGAGTCGGGGACTTTTGATGATTTTGTTTGTTTTGGAAATTCGCACAAAGCTACTCGAGGGCTATCTGTGCTAGCCGTCCCTAATTTAGCAGTGTAAGACTAGAGGGAAGGCAGCTAGTCATCACCACCCACCGCCAACTCTTGGGCTACTCTTTCACCAACGAATAGTGGGATTGACCGTCACATTATACACCCCCACGGCTGGGAGGGCGAGCATGTTTAGCGCGACGCGGGCGCGAACCCGCGACCCTTGGATTACGAGTGCACGCCTTAACGCGCTCGGCCATGCCAGGCCGACTTTTGATGAAATGTCACTTTTTATTTCCAAGCGGCTAGCTGCTGGCGGGCCGGACAAAATGACCTCGAGGGCCATATCTGGCCCGCGGGCCGTAGTTTGGTGACCCCTGGTCTAGAATACTTTACGATAACAATTACTTTTCATTTTCAACATTATCATTGAGTTTGGGTAAATCAATAACATAAAAAGTGATGTAAACTCCTAAAAATATGTTTCTCTATAAACCTTCCGGATATTTTTTTACATTTTTGTAGATATTTAACTTATTTTAATTATTTCATATATATGTGTGTGTGCAATCAATTTTCTCAGTTTACTGGTTTCTTAATGAAGATTAATTGATAACAACAACAACAACAAAATGTTTCATTGGCCTGATGGAAATCACTTGCACATAATTAAATTTTTATATCATGTTTTCCCGAATGATTTATTTTAAATATTATATTGAAAAAAACAACAAAATTTTAGCATCTTTACATATTAAGAAAGAAAACATTTTATTAGAGAAGGTCTTTCGCTGTATAGCGATAAGTGTACAGATTTACAAACCTAAAACGGGGGGTTCGATTCCCCTCGATGAAATCAGCAGATAGCTAAATGTGGCCTTCCAAAGAAAAAAACAAGCAAACACATTAGAAAAGCACCACCAGTTGGCGTTTTCGTTGTTATAAAAATCAATTGTTTTATATTTCTTACTTAACGTTAGAGGTTTTAAACTCATTCATTATGACACCAGCAAAATACCTGACGCTTTGTCATTCAGTCTTGTCGTGACAGAAATAACTTAGGCTTATATGATATTTAATTCGCTATAATTTAATGAAGGTTTCATCCAGGCAAACTTAATTTTTAAGTTTTTAATTTTCATAGTCTAAAGTGTTTTTTTTCGTTAAAATTCCAGAAAAAAACGTAATGTTTTGTGTCAAACTTTACTATTTATGACAGGCTTACATGACAGGAAAACTTAAGCTGAAAGGGAATATCATGCTCACCCAGAAGTTAAATGAAATGTGCAATGACATTGTGAGGTCTGGGAAAGCTGTGGAATTAGCATTATTATCCCCGCTTCTTATAGAAGATGTGGTAAGTTCTTTAATGGAGTAGGTTTGTCTGAGTGCACAGCTGCTTAATGGAATATCAGGTCTGTGTCTGCCACAAGGATCGAACTTCGAATTTTATTGATTTATACAGGTAAGTTTACACTAAGCCACCAGGAGGTAACCAAATACTATTTGTGTGGTTACTTGAATGGCATAATATGCACACAGTGGAATAAACCGTCAAGTCACAAATCACTGTGTTTCAGGCATAGCCGTCTCTCAGTTTAAACTGCAAACTATAGAGAAGCCATCCAGTACCCATCGCATTAAGGAACTATTCTCAATCAAGTTGTAGAAATGACAGCCACTCTTATAAGTCATAACGCACTCGGCTCTGGAACTTCCTTGGTAGCTCCAGGTCTTGAATCCGAGACCCTCGGGCCCAGCATGACCAGGTGGTTAAGGCGCTTGGCTAGTAATGTGAGGGTCGCGGGTGCGAATCCCCGCCCCCCAAACATGCTCGCTCGTTCAGCTGTGGGGGTGTTATAACGTCACGATCAATCTCACTATTCGTTATTAAAAAGAGGAGTTCAAGCGTTGGCTGTGAGTGTGATGATAATTTGATTTCCTTCTAGAATTACATTGTCAAATGAGGGACAGCTTGCGCAGATGGCCTTCGTGTAGATTTGCGCGAAATTAAAACAAACACACAACTCCGAGACCCTTGAATCACAAGTCCAATATACTAACCATTAACGAATGCTGTTAGTTAGTGCTCTGGAAATAAATTACGGAGTTAAAAAATAAAAACAGTTCTTGTTATCAAAGACTTAATATGTGACTGAAACAATTTATACTGGTGCTTCTAAGAACTCTTTTATACACAACTGCAAGCGTACTATAAATTTATTTAACATAAAAACTGATTATTATGTTAGATCGACAAAACCTCCACTTTTTCAGCCTTATATCCCCGTCGCACCAAACATGATCGCTCTTTCAGCCGTGGGGGCGTTATAAGTGACGGTCAATCTCACTATTGTTTGGTAAAAGAGTAGCCCAAGAGTTGGCGGTGAGATAATGACTAGCTGCCTTCCCTATAGTCTAACACTGCTAAATTAGGAATGGTTAGTGCAGGTCGCTCTTGTTTAGTTTGCGCGAAATTCAAACAACGAAAAACAAACTGTCCTCCCTCCTTTTATTGATTAATTTAAAAGTAGGGACGGCTATATCTGAGCCCTAACTATGAATTCATAGTTTTAGTTTTCTATTTTTTCTGTATATATGTATGTTAAGACCACATTATATATATATATATATGATGAAATGAATAAATAGGCTTAAGCTACAACAACAACAAAAAAGATTCATTTTGTTCAGATACTTTTAATTATTCATGATTTCTCACAACTGTATTTATTTCCCAGCCCATACGGACAGATATCAAAAGTGATTACGTATTTCTGAACCTTTCTGTCATTATTGGAAGAAATCCTGGATTTGTCTCTAGAATTCAGGCCATATGTCAGTGGAACATTTTAAAGGATGGGGTACTAACTTCTCAATGGAGTAAGTCTAGCATTATGTTTGTTTTAAACTCATAATACTGGACATTATACATGAAAACTATAAGAAAGAACCTCAGATACATTAGTAACATAGGTAAATGTAATTCTTTCAAACAATATAATTCAACGAAGAATGTTCCTAATACAAGTTTACACAAGCAAAGTGTTGTTTTTAATTGCGTCATATTTTCACATTGTAGACAAAAGGGAAACTGTTGTTGTTGTTTTCTATTATTTTCGAGTTTGTGATTAACTAACTTGGCAGTTGTTTTGGTTTTAAATCTCACAATCCCCGGATTAGTTTTGGAGATAACCAGAGCCGCGCTTAGAAACATTTGTTTTTCTTCAACCCCATCACGCGTTTTTAAGATTTAGATCTGCTGAATAGTTGATTGTTTGTTTTCGTTGTTAGAATTTCGCACTAAGTTACACGAGGGCTATCTGCGCTAGCCTTCTCTAATTTAGCAGTGTAAAGCTAGAGGGAATTCAGCTACTCTTTTACCAACGAATAGTGGGATTGACCGCACAGTATAACGCCCCCACGAATGAAAGGGTGAGTATGTTTGGTGTGACAAGGATTCAAACCCGCGAGCGCTCTGACCACCTGGCTATGCCGAAACGCCTACTGAATAGACTTGTAGGCTACTTCGTAACTAACGTGGTTGTGCATATTCAGGTGAATCGGGTTTCAAACCTAATTCCTGGCTTAGCTATTTTGTATTATGAGCATCCAGAGAAAGCCGTGAAGATCAGAGGAGACGAAGAAATTGGGAAGGAAAGTTTATCTTAAGCTTAAGTTTGTAATTAAACCTTTCATGTAACTGTTGATAAGTATAGTATAACGATTGTTTGCTTGTTTGTTTTGAATTTCGCACAAAGCTACTCGAGGGCTATCTGTGCTATCCGTCCCTAATTTAGCAGTGTAAGACTAGAGGGAAGGCAGGTAGTCATTACCACCCACCGCCAACTCTTGGGCTACTCTTTTACCAACGAATAGTGGGATTGACCGTAACATTATAACGCCCCCACGGCTGGGAGGGCGAGCATGTTTAGCGCGACTCGGGCGCGAACCCGCGAACCTCAGATTACGAGCTCTGCCATGCTAGGCCTTGTAGTATAACGAACTTTAATATTAATTGTATAATATTTTGTGTTTTTGTTCCCAAGACAATAAACACGTTAACATTCTTACATAAACCTTTATTCACTGTTGTTTTTCTGAATAAATTATTATCTTGTTAGCTGTAGATTTGAAGAACGGCATAGGAAAAATATCCAGGGGAGAATCGAAGGAGGAAAAAGCTGACTGTCTACTGACGTTAGAGGACAGTTTGTTGGGTGATATCATGGATGGCAAAAGTGGCTTCTTAAAAGTAAGAAACGAAAATTTTTACTTTTTTATGATATTTATTTTGAACGGTATGTATATATTTATATGTAATACAATGAGAGTGGAGTTGTTTGACACCTTATCTTCAGGCTATGATTTACGGCTTATAAAAAGAAGTGGTTTCAAATATACATCTGGCTTCAAACGTTCGAATGTATAGAAACAGAATGTTGAAATATGCAATGAATACATATCTTTTATTTTTTATCGATGGTTGTATTGGTAAATATGGCAACAGCTGAGAGCTGACGAAAAGGAGTGAAGAACTTTGTTTGAAATATAACTCGGAATTCTTTTTATATTTATAGAAGCAACTGCTGAAATTAATAAAGTATGTGGTAAACAGGAATTTATTTTCGTAAAGCTTGTTTAGTTACTGTTTCTAATCGGATCTTGATATATTTAACAGCTGTATTACAAATTGATTAAAATACCAAAAATCCACGTGAGGTCTAATTTATCTTGTAATACCTCTGCTAGTCTAGGTTCCTTGTGATAAGTAAAAACGTTTCAAAGCACTATATAAATAATGTACAACCCAACACTATACGAAGCCCAATTTTGTTCTTTCCATTTGTTCTTGTTCAAGGAGGAATTCCCCTAGACTGTTATAACTCAGGAACAAATCGAACTGAATACTTCTGTGGTATCACTTCTGATGATGCATTACATCTATTGATACCAGAATTCAGTACTGTGATAATCAAATGAAAATCATTTAATGCTGTCCAGGTGTGTAAGAAAATAAACAACTCACATCCATTATGTGAATACAAGCTGATCTAGTTTTGTATTTGATACTTTTCTATGGAAAGACCCATAATGCAATGCGTAATAACATTTGAAAAAAAAAATTGATGATTTGTATGGGGTCAAGAAGACTTGATAGAAATGAAATAGAAAGTTTATAACCAGGGCGCTTTCGAAAAGTGGACCTATCTTCTTCAGGGATGCTTGGTATGACCAGGTGGTTAAGGCACTCGACGCGTGTTTAGGCGTGCGACTCGTAATCTGAAGGTCGCGAGTTCGCATCCCGGTCGCGCCAAACATGCTCGCCCTTTCAGCCGTGGGGGTGTTATAATGTGACGGTCAATTCCATTATTCGTCAGTGAAAGGGTAGCACATGAGTTGACGGGGGGTGGTGATGACTAGCTGCCTTTCCTCTAGTCTTACACTGCAAAATTAGGGACGGCTAGCACAGATAGCCCTCGAGTAGCTTTGTGCGAAATTCTAAAACAAAAAAACAAGGCACTCGACTCGTAATCTGAGTATCGCAGGTTCGAATCTCCGTCATACCAAACATGTTCACTCCTTCAGCCGTGAGGGCGTTATACTGTCACGATCAATCCCACTGTTCGTTGGTAAAAAAGTAGCACAAGAGTTGGCGGTGTGTGGTGATGACTGTCTTCCTTCTAGTCTTAAACTGCTAAATTAGGGACGGTTAGTGCAGATAGCCATCGTGTAGCTTTGCGCGAAATTTAAAACAAACAAACAAACAAACAAATTTTCTGCAGGGGCAAATTAGGAATAGCATTAGTGGTAATTATTCTTAAAATACTGAATAAATATATTAAGTTTTGAGTAAAATGTATATTAAAACACCACGTAATTCATCTGATTAAACCATAGTTAGATATAGTTCGGTATATAATAACATTTGGTTCTTGATAATAATGTGAATCATAAGATAGTAAAAATATTAATTCAGAACGTATTAAACAACAATGCTTTATATATATATATATTAAAATACTTTATTTCATTCGAATAAAATTAATTATTTAATAAACTCTGAAACTAGTGAGGTGTTTTCACAGTTGTAGTTTGTTACATACATGTTGCAGCTTGAATACAGCGTTGATTTTGTATATCATAATAAAAAATAGCTCACAAAATAAGAGTGAAATATTAAATTCAAAATAAAAATTAATTGTACAATTAGTACAATTCTTTAAGTGCAGATTTTGGTTTTAAAATTTGACATACTTTCTTTGATTGATCCGTTTTGTTTTGAGAAAGAACAGTGCCAGCTTCAAAGATAAGAAATTTAAGTGTTATCATTTATTACCCACAGGCCATAGATCTTGGAAAGTTGGAAATAACAGGAGATCCTGCACTCGCACGAAAGTTAAACATTCTCTTTGGTCCTCAAGCCAAGTTATAAAGACATTTTTGCAGTGTCTGGAACTCACAGTGTGTATACGAGTAGAAACACACAAGGGTATGTGTGAACGAACATAAACGTTTACTTTGTCGGAAGTTTCGAATTAAGCATTTTTACAGATATTTACTCAAAATACTAATTGTATGATCGAGAATTTACTAGTTTTACAGTTTATTAAGTCAATATCCCTTGAATTTAAAGTTTTTAAAATGATTGTTACCTGTCTACGTGTAACAATGTGATGTAACATATAAAAAATACAAAAGTCAAAGATATAACGTGTTTTTTGTGTTTTTATTCATAGGTGCCTACAACACATTAATTAATACTTTCATTGAAATCTACAATAACCTCACGATCTTGCAAATGTTTTTTTTATTTGGTTTTTAATCATGAGTATAAATAAATATCATCAATAGCTTACAAAATAAGAGTGAAGTATTAAATTTAAGATAGAGAGAAAATTCAAAATAAATTCAAGTATATTAAATTACAAGTAAAAACATTGTTTGATTGTTTTGGAATTTCGCACAAAGCTACTCGAGGGCTATCTGTGCTAACCGTCCCTAATTTAGCAGTGTAAAACTAGAGGGAAAGGACCTAGTCATCACCACCCACCGCCAACTCTTCGGCTACTCTTTTACCAACGAATAGTGGGATTGACAGTCACATTATAACGCTCCCACGGCTGGAAGGGCGAGCATGTTTGACGCGACTCGGGCGCGAACCCGTGACCCTCAGATTACGAAGCGCACGCCTTAACGCTTGGCCATGCCAGGCCCAAAAAAGTAATCTAACAGGTTGTTAAAGAAACCCTTTAATATTAAAATTAGTATTTTTAAGTATACATCAGATTACCAACCTTTTTTTTTAATTACAAAAAGCTTGGTATAATGAGTTAGTTAAGGAGCTCGACTCTTAATCTGAAGGTCGCGGGTTCCAATTTACGTACTACATACATACTCGCCCTTTTAACCGTGGCGACCTTATAATGTGACGGTCAATCCCAAAATTCGTTGGCAAAATAGTAGCCCAGGAGTAGGCGGCGGGTGGTGATGACTAGCTGCTTTCCCTATAGTCTTACATGTTAAATTAGGGAAAGCTAGCGCAGATAGCCCTCAAGTAGTTGTGCGCGAAATTCAAAATCAAGCAAAAATTACAAAATACAAAGTGCAGCCATCTTGTATATTTATTTTTTAAAGACAAAACATTTTGATATTAATCCCATGGAAACTTATAGAGGAAAGAGAAAAGCTGTAAAAAAGGTAAATCAAAAATATATAAAAATCTCCTGTTGCTATTTTTTTAGCCCTCAGTGACAAGTCTAAAATTGGAAGCTCGAAACCCGCGATGGGCACATAAGATAGCTTGTTTAACTGTTTCGTTATTAAGCACAAAACTACAGAAAGAACTATGTGTGCTCTGCCCACCATAGGTAAAGAAACCCAGTTTTTAACCGTATAAATCTGCATACATTCCACTGTGTCACTAAGGAGGGGGACCCGCAGATAATACAGTGTAACTCTGTCCTAATCTAAGTCTCCCGCTGGTACAACGGTAAGTCTACAGATTTACACCGCTAAGATCAGAGATTTGATTTCCCTCAGTGGACTCAGCAGGTAGCCCGATGTGGCTTTGCTATAATAAAACAAACAAATACTTTCTAGCCCATACCTTACTACGTTTTAGCATTCCTTAAGATTAATTGTAAAACAGAAAAATATATGCATAAAATAATTTATAAAGACAATATTATGTGAAAATAAAAAGTAAATGTATATAAATATTGCAGCACAAGAAATGAACTTTAAGTCACTTGAAACATTTTAAACTATTTTGTATCGCATTTACCTCTGAGAAGTTTGCATAATTTCCAAGAATTAATGGTGTTTCGAAAATTTAAAGCAGTTTACTTTTTGAGTGGACTCTATAACTTGTTTTAAGAGAAAATACGTCTTTAAGTTTCACATTGAGAATCTCCCTTCCTCCTCCCAGCTTGTTAATGTGTCTAAAGGTTTATAATGTTGTTGTTTTGAATTAAGCACAAAGCTACACATTGGGCTATCTGTGCTCTGCCCACCACGGGTATTGAAACCCGGATTTTAGCGTGTAAGTCCGCAGACATACCGCTGAGCCACTGGGGGGCGGTTTATAATGAAAAAAAACTGGTTCTTGATGTGACACGGTACAAATAACTTCATCGTGTAGCCTTGTGCTTAACTACAAACAAACAAATAAACACACTCAGGACACAAAGCAGGCAAATTCTGCAATGTTTTTTATTTAGTTTTTATTCACGATTCTAAATAGATATAATCAGTCATGATTTGTTAATATACATTGTTTATTTGTTTAGGAACAAATACACATTACACTATGTGCTGTATCTACGGCGTGAAATGGGACGCCAGAGTTGAGCGTTCTAAACTTAACAAAATACCAATATATATAGGTAATAATAAACGTATTAATAAAAGTACATGTCTGTAAGCCTGTGTGTTGTGTGTAACCATCATAAATTCAAGAAAAAAAGAGTCTAGAAACCTGAAATTTTCACCCACACTAAGTGGACCCTAAGAGTGTGCACCTGGGTATTATTACTTTTCTTATCCACATGCGTATCCGCATGTGTATCTTTTTAATGAGGTAAGCTAGCGAAAAACCACACAGAAAAGAATGGTTCCGTACATTATAAACAGAAATCACAGACAGACAAAAACATGCATGTCTGTGTGTGTGACCGCCTTAGCTCCAAACTGAAAGAACCTAGAAGGCTGAAACTTTGCACCAGTACTAAGTGGCTCTTCAGAGTCAACGTGTAGGTATTACTTTTATACCGCGTGTGCGCAAGCGCGTGCATATTGTTCTAATGAGGTAAACTTAACAAAAATCACAGATAACAAATGATTATTTATGTAACAACAGTTAATACATAGCAAAGCCAGTGCGTCTTGGTAATAATGTGTTCCAACAATGTCTTTTGTATCTTTTCGCTTATCAGTAAAAGAATAACGTAATATTGTTCTTAACAGGCCATGTTCTGAAAGTACAAAATGAAATATATAAATTGCAAAATTGTTTTAGATAAAAAGTTGGTTTCTAATTCTCTTAATTAAGAAAGTTTGTTTCAGGCAAGCTAGCGGAAGATCATATAGAAGAGAAGTGGTTACTTATATCACCCTTAACTGTAGACTTGGATATTACTCATCTCATACACATACATAGAAACACATCTTTTTAATGAGGCAAGCTAGCAAAAAACCATATAGAAAAGAAGTGTGACTGTTATAGTCCAAAGAAAGAACTTAGAAATCTTAAATTTTGCACTCATCCTAAGTGAACCCTAAGGGTGTGCAATTGGGAATTATTTATCTTTTCCACGTGCCTGCGCGTATCTTTCTAATGTGATGAGCTAGCCAAAAACTACACAAAAAAGAAGTGGTTCCTTATGTGACGACTTCTAATATGTAGAAATAATAATACATTTTTGTAACATTCAATTCCAACAACGGCTTTTTTGTCATCTTGCCTCATCACGAAAGTTGATAGGGTATACTTTTATCCTAAAATTGGTTCAGAATACACTAATTAACATATAAAAATAGAATACCTGAACCTAATAACCCAATAAAATCTGTTACCTGTTGACTGTCATGAAACTACTTCATAGGGTGTTAAAATGAAGGTATACTAGGTCTATACGGAGTTTGATACAAAGCTTTAGTCTTACATTTTACTGCTTTTATTTGTACTTTTACATTTGTTACTACTACTTCGCCCCCTGTAAAAGGATTTTGCATTTGGCGAATTTTATGAGAGTTTTTGCGTTTTTATCGCCACTATTTCACCCCCTTCGATCTTCGCCAAATTTATCTGAAGGTTTGTTGAGTTCATGTGAAGTAATATACAAATTCATGGTTTGACATTTTGTGTTTTTTATGAGCGTTTTTCTTTTTCTGAATAACATGTAAGGGAAGCAGTTTTCCATATCCTAAGATAATCTTTAATTAATTATTAATTTACATAACTTCCGTTCAGGGCACGGATACACCAACTAATCTATAATAATAAAAAGACGTATCTCCATGTCTCCAAGATGAAAGAATCTAGAAATATGAAATTTTTTACCGATATTAAGTGGACTCTGAGGGTGTGCACCTTGGTATTATTACTTATCTGATTCACGTATGTGTGTATGCGCATTTTTTTAACGAGACGAGCTAGGGAGAAACCACAGAAAATAAGCGGTTCCTCATATTATCAATTGAAACCACAAACAGGCTGACAGACACACTCGTGCTGCATGCGTTTGTCTGATATATGTTGGACTGCCATAACTCCAAGAGAAAATAATCCATAAATATGAAATTTTGTAACAATACTAAGTGGGCACTGAAAATGTGGAAGTGTGTATTACACATTTCATCCACGTACGTGTGAATGTCTTTTTAAAGTGGCAAGCTGATAAAAAACCAACACAGAAAAGAAGTGGTTCCTTATATAAACAATTTCTAACGTACAGAAATGACAGAGTATGCTGGTAACAATGACTTCTAGCAATGGCTTTTATGTCAAGTTGCTTATTATCAAAAGTATATGGGCCATAATTTTATGCTAAAATGGATTTAGAACACACACGCTGTCAATTCATCAGGTACTTTGGCTAGTTATTAATAAACCATTAAAAAAAATGAATTTCCAAAAGCTACAGAACGATTTCTAAGAACAACTCATCAAGCATCCGCCCATTTCACACTTCATTTAATTTATTTTTGACATGATTAAAACAAACCGCTCTTATGTGAAGTATAACACGTCTAACTAATGAAAAGAGTGTGTTGAACTATAAATATAAGGTATCACGCAAAGTCAGCCTTTCTTAATAATGTGAAAATATATTTACATTTACAATAAAATTCCATTCCACTTATCTGCAAGCCAAACATTCATAGTCCTAATTAATTTTCAGAACACATGAAAACACCTTGAAAGTTTCAGCATTTTCAAAATTTTTGCCTGTTTTTTACGTGATCAAATATTATATTTTCTCATACGTATTTCAAGATCTTTGAGACTGTAAGATATTGAGGAGCCAGAATTATTATTTCTTCAGAGATGGCCTAGTATGGCCAGACGTGTTAAGACGTTTGAATCGTAATCCGTGGGTTCGAATCCCAATCAAACCAAACATGCTCGCTCTTTCAGCCGTGGAGGCGTTATAATGTTACGATCAATCCCACTATTCGTTGGTAAAAGAGTAGCCCAAGAGTTGGCAGTGGGTGGTGATGACTAGCTGCCTTCTATCTAGTCTTACACTGCTAAATTAGGGACGGCTAGCGCAGATAGCTCTCGAGTAGCTATGCGCGAAATTAAAAAACAAACAAATCTTCAGAGATTTTTTTTTGAATTTCAAAAATGTCATTGAGGGATTTTGTAGTTTTATTTTTTTAGACTTGTAATTAAATCTTTCTAATCTCCTTTAACCAAATAATCAATGATAATTGTTCATGAAGTTATATAGAAGTGTGAATATTTTTTTGTAATTAAGCTCAAAGCTACATATTGGGTTATTTGTGGTGTACCAATCACGAGTGTTGAAATTTAAGCTATAAGCCCTCAGATTTACCGCTGAGCCACTAGGGGTCAGGGGTCAGAGTGTATGGATGCCGTGGTTAAGCATCAGGTAAAAATAAAAACATTTCTTACAAAATAAAAAAAAAAATTATTTACTTGCAAATCAATCAATACTGTATGATTACAGATACTTCTTTGCAATATGTGTATTTGCTTTTGCACATTTTTTCTTAAAGGGTAAAGCATTAAAGAGAGGTTCGATTCTCCTTGGTGGACTCAGCAGATGTGGCTTTGCTATAAGAAAACATACAAACGGAACGTAAAAGACGCCAACTCGGAATTACACGGATAAGTGATTTATTCTTTCCGCATCAATTGATATAGAGATAACAGATAATGTTCAAAATAATCACTTGAATTTGGAATGGAATTCTTAAAATGTAACTTACATTATACCAGGTACTGTATTTGAAAAAAAAAATCGCGTTTTTCAAAAATTCTTTAACGCCACAAATGTAAAATTGGCAGTTCACACAAGTACAGATTTTCGTTCAGAAATTCAAACGTAAATATGTTTATTTTCTTCTTCACGGAAGAACAAGCTCTCCCCGATATGCAAATATGAAGCCACACTTTAATATCATGTGACTTTGATATTCACAACAGGAATATATTCTCACAGGTATATTGATTCACGTTTACAAAGTCAACTGTGATATTTGTAATTTGTCCCTCGCGGGTTTCCGAGTTCCTCATTATGCGAAGGAAAGGTAATTCGTAAATACTTTATCATTTAAACACTTACACTATTATTTATTTCATTTATAAAAGCGCATACATTTGCCACTAATTTCACGTAAATTTCATTTAAAAGCTCACAGAACTGGGTCGATATTTATCTCAAGCATAAAACTCTGTAGAATAGAAATCCGGGAAGAAAAAATGTTTTAGAAACACTCAAAAATTGTGACATTGTTTTTGATATAAACACCTATGAAGAAAGCTAACAAAACAAACAAGAAAAAAAATCAATAATTATAATAAATGTAAACAACTTAAGATTGTGACACCATAGATTGTGCACATGACAAGAAATTGTTTGAAACTAATTTTGAACAGATGAGATCTTAAAACGTTTCACCAGAATTCTTGGGTTGATTGCGAAAACTAAGGAAAACACCTACGCTCCCACATTTGACATTTATACATTTCTGCTAAGATTTGGAAAAAAAAAATTTAATAAACAGAAATGTTTTATAAATTTCACGCAAAGTTACACGAGAGCTATCTACGCTAGCCATCCCTAATTTAGCAGTGTAAGGCTAGAGGGAAGGTAGCTTGTCATCACCACCCACCGCCAACTCTTGGGCTACTCTTTTACCAACAAAAAGTGGGATTGACCGTAACATTATAACGCCCCCATGGCTGAAAGGGCAAGCATGTTTGATGTAACGGGGATTCGAATCCGCGACCTTCATATTACGAGTATAGTACGCTAACCATCTGGCCTTGTCAGGCGACGAACAGAAGTGAATGGTCTTCATGTGGCGCAGTACAATATAAACATTACTACAATGCTCAAAACAGTGATGTTAAAACGGTGATTCATATTCTGTTTATATTCTGGAACTGGATTCTTAACAATAATCACGACCTCTCATCAGGTTGATTTACCTTCGTCGAAACCTCTGTGAAACTAAACAATCAGTTATTCTCACATAAAAAAACGATCATTATTATAGAACCTTTGGATTTACTGCTTATCTTTGAAGAGTATATAAACTATATAACTGATTAACTTAACAACATCTACTTGACTGCTGGAGGGCTCGTCATGGCCAAGCGTGTTAAGGCGTGCGACTCGTAATCTGGAGGTCGTGGGTTCGCATCTCCATCGCGCCAAACATGCTTGTCCTTTCACCCGTGGGGGCATTATAATGTGACGTTCAATCCAACTATTCGTTGGTAAAAGTGTAGCCCAAGATTTGGCGGTGGGTGGGGATGATTAGCTGCCTTCCCTCTAGTCTTACACTACTAAATTAGGGACGGGTAGCAAAGATAGTCTTCGAGTAGCTTTGTCCGAAATTCAAAACAAACAAACAAATAAACAAACCAAGGCTCCTAGAAAAGTCCTTTTTTATGGCATCGCATGTTGACCCATGTCATGTCACCCTGAAATCCATTCTTGTCTGCATTTACATCGTAAAGACGTTTCATTCGATTACCCGCTGATTTAAGTCTTTCTCAAGTAAAGTCCTGGTGCTCCTTAGTTTCACACCATAAAATGATTAAGACACTGCTGCGTGTCAGTCCTCACAGAATAATTACAAAACGTCCAATGACATCACCAGCGCTCTTTCAGATATCGATTATGCTGGTTTGTTGCCTGTAACTTAAGTATCTCTGTTCAATAACTTATGAGTAGGCGCGAAAAGTCTTGATCTCTCATCGTCTAATATTCTTCAAGATAATTAGATAACTGATTCAAAAGTGTATGGTTGTACATCTCCAGTATTCCTGCAAAAGATATTGAGAAGAACAAATGTTTTATCTTGGTCGCTTGAATCCAGCATATAGGACTTATTCAAAAAAATAGGACAGTTGAAAATGCTGTCACCAATCTAAGGAAGTTTCATACGTATTAAAAAATGTTATGTAAATTCATTGACAAAATTCTATGTTAGAAGTTCTGCTTCTTCGTTGGGAATGGTGTATATTTCTGGTTGTTTAATGAAACGTTTTATTTATGTATTTATTCCCGCTGTTACGTAATTGTAACAGACCCAGTACGTGAACAACAACTGTGCTCCAACACGGTGATGCTACAGTTGTCCATGTGTTTTCATTTATGGACAAATTTGTTCAGAAACAGTTCACATAATTTACTCCAGTCCTCTATATACTTCAGGCATCCAACCACAGAAAAATACTGTTTCTACCCCTCCGATGTCTTTTTAATACTTGAATGTCTCGCTGTTCAAAGGGTTCAGAGATGACTGAGTGTTTCTCATTGTAGTGAATGAGGTTTGGTGTGATTTCACGCAAAACTACTAGAAGGCTACCAGCGCCAGCCGTTTCTATTTCGGCAATGAAAAACTAGAGGGCAGGCAGTAAATACTACCCACTGTCAACACTTGTGCTACTCTTTTGCCAGCTAATAGTGGTACTCACTGTCACATTGTAACGTCCCAAGGCTGAAAGTTCGAAAATATTTTGTGACTGGAGTTCGAGCTGTGACACGCAGATTACGAGTCAATCACACAATATACCAGGTCATGTCAGACATTGAGAGTTTGGAAGAAGTATTTTTAATTGAAATTCCTACCAATCGTATCTTCTCGTTTTCAAACAAGAATTATTGTACACATAAAGAAATCCTAGCATATGCTTGTTTTGGGGTGTATTATACCACTGTATGTAATGAATACCATATTATACCATTCCTGATCCATTTAATAATTGGTTTAATACCCATATATTTGTCTATGCATCTTTCAATTGAGTTTCAGACCATAATAGTTGGTCATAATCCATGGATTTATCATGCTATTCTGTTCTGTTGCAGTTTAGGTTGGCTGTTTTTTTTTTACAGTGCTTTCCTCTTTTTACAGTTTTTGTTTTATCATATCCCAGTCACTAGATCCATAGTTGTTCTTAACAAGTCCTGGAATGAGGATGTTACTTCTTGGTGGTATAATAATAACCTTTCCTGTTTACAAGGAAAGTTCACACATGTTTTCTGGTCCCGAACTACGAAATTATTTGAATCAGGCGTAATTCGCCATTTATGTTTTCACATAAAATCTATTGACATTACGTATTCTTCTTCAATGCCAATTACCAACAAAGAATGTTTTGTAGATAAGTGGGGAGGAGTGACTTTGAACTATTTTTTTTTCTGGAGCTTTATGGACACTTGCTGCTTGTATTAATCCACCTTCTTATTTTATCTTCGTAGGCAATTATGTAACTTTCATTAGCAAAGCAAGTGTAACAAATGGATCTGTAGAACTAGTATCGATCGATATGTATCAAGGCTTCCCATAAAATAATTCATTGACTAGCAAATTGATTTTTTTAGATAATAAACTCTTTGCTGTAACTGAAGCTGATGAAATATTTTCTACTTAATTTTGCTTTTAGCTAATTACTGTTACTCTGTCTTTAATTAGTTATCGTTTGACTATTTTTTCTGTTTGAGCACTGGGACTCGTCCTCAATGTATCTTGTCCTTACAAAGCCTTCCATATCCATAGCAAGTTGAACTAAGGTCATTTCTCTGCTTCCCTAAGTGGCTAACGCAGGCATCTCTTAAGTAGTTTTATGTAACATTCAAAGAAATAAATATCAACATAAGAACAAAAACTAAAGTTACAAAAGATGCTGAGAAAAATTATAATTCAATAAATTTATTTAAAAATATATTTCAATAATTTTTTTAAAAAATATAATTCGTTTTTTTGGAAATTCACACACAGCTACTCGAGGGCTATCTGTGCTAGCCGTCCCTAATTTTGCAGTGTAAGACTAGAGGGAGGCAGCTAGTCATCACCATCCACCGCCAACTCTTGGGCTACTCTTTTACCAACGAATAGTGGGATTTACCGTAACATCATAAACCCCCACGGCTGGGAGGGTGAGCATGTTTAGCGCGACGCGGGTACGAACCCGCGACCCTCGGATTACGAGTGCACGCCTTAACGTGCTCGGCCATGCCAGGTCTTAAATATAATTTAATAAATTTATTTTAAAATTATAATTCAATGAATTTTAAAATAATATCCACATTAGTGATTTATTTCTTGACTGTGGCCCCCCAGTGGCTCAGCGGTATGTCTGCGGACTTACACGCTAAAATCCGGGTTTCGATACCCGTGGTGGGCAGAGCACAGATAGCCCATTGTGTAGCTTTGTGCTTAATTCAAAAACAACAACAAAATCTTGACTGTGTGTTGCCCCCCGTTAGTACAGCGATATGTCTTCGAATTTATAACTCAAAAATCACGAATTCGATTCCCTTCGGTGGGCTCGATGTGACTTTGCTCCAAGAAAAAACACCACACTTCGCGCTGAAGATGTTAGCATCCATCTCACGATGGTTATTCGAACTTGAAATGTATATTCTTCTAACTGCATTTTACGTATATTATAGTAGCTCTTTTAATTTTTAAACAATCTGACACTTCGACTCCAACAGAGATGTCATTATTGTATACTGAAGCAACTGGTTAAAATGAACAATTTCAATCTCATGACAAAAGTAGCCCAAACCCCTTATACACGATATGGAATTAGTATTTTTGTTTGTTTTGGAATTTCGCACAAAGCTACTCGAGGGCTACCTGGGCTAGCCGTCCCTAATTTAGTAGCGTAAGACGAGATGAAAGGCAGCTAGTCATCACCACCCACCACCAACTCTTGGGCTACTCTTTTACCAATGAATAGTGGGATTGACCGTCACATTATAACGCTCCCACGGCTGAGAGGGCGAGCATGTTTGGCTCGACTCGGGCACGAACCCGCGATCCTCAGATTACGAAGCGCACGCCTTAACGCGCTAAGCCATGCCAAGCCCATGGAATTAATAATTAATAATAATTAATTAAGTGGAATTACACACTTTCGGTGGCTTAGCATCAAAACGAAGCTCAAGAACGAACCGTTTATCAGCGGGATAACAGTCAAACTTTTCTCTTAGATGTATTACATTTAGAACAGTTAATGTAGGTTTTAAAAATAATCTTGAATAAATTATTCCTATGCAATTATTAAGCCATTAAAGGATGATTTAATAATAATTAATATAATAAGTTTTGTTATAGTGTAACGCCTCAAACTTACTACTATGAACAGCTGTTTTCTTATGGGTTTGAATATTTTGATGATCAAATGCAATTTTTTTTTATTTTCCTTTATCTCCTTTTTTTACAAGCAAATATGTTACAAACGAGTTTATTTGTTAACTTATCTTGGACTTTTCCAGTGATAAACAGTTTACGTTTTAAATTAAATCATCTATTTTGTATTGCTACGTATCAGGACTTCTTCTGAATTCATTTGGCATTGACAAATGAAATCAGAGGATTACCTAAAAACATTTTTGTGTAATCTGGTGATTGAAAGCAGTTAAATAAATTATAAATATTAATTTAATTTTCCTTCATCAAACTGTATCTTTGATTTTCGATGTTTTGTTTATTCCACATATCTCTTATAAGCCTAACAAATCTCTGTTTGCTAAGTGATTTATAACTTGCTTATAAGTAAGTGAAATGATCTCATTGAGCTGTGGTCGGACGTGAGCAATAGTTTAGCATGCCTGACTGTGGATTTGTATATCTCATGTTCGCGTCCCGTTAGCACAATCCATTAAGAAGAAAGTTCGCGCTTCTTACTCTGTAATCATGGATCTTTTATTAAAGTAAAGTTAGTCAGGAGTTGGCGGTAAGCTCTGTTTGGTAGTTGCCTTTCTACTAAAATATCAGCTCAAAATTAAGGACGGCTAGCGCAGACATTTTCGAATATATATAACAAACGAAAAAAGACATTGAGTCGTACTGATTAATACAAACGATAGGAAAGCGTTGTAATGTTTAAGTAGCTGCTTGTTGTTACTTATTTTTATTATGATTTTCTTTGTTTCTTTGTAGTCAAACGCAGGCTACAGAGTGGGCTGTCTGTGCTCTGCCCACCAAGAGTAACAATGTCAATATCTCATTTTTCGTGTTGTAAGTTCACAGACATACCACTATGCCACTAGAGGTATTATAAATCTAAACTTCTTTGAACTGTGGCTAGATAATACAGTAAATTTAATAACATTTTCAAAAACGTGATATGATTTTTTAAACAATATAAAAAGGGGTTGGATAATCACCTTAACCACCACCACCAGTACAGTAATTACTTTATGGGTATGAAAATGAATGAAAGAAACAATTCAGGTTCTCTCTTAGATTGTAAATAGCTTGACAGAATGAGCAGGAAAATGAATTATGAAAAGCGTTACAACGTACATAAATTCACATAAAATGCAGACACACGATATTTCTCCAACGTTATAAAATCACACGAATGCTTGTTGCCATGGCTGCTCAACGCTCATTAACTTTACACACGAAAAGGTATGAATACAAATACGCTAGAGGGCGAGGTTATGCTGCCAAATTACAGCAGCAGACTAGTTAGCGTTATTTTCGAGATTATTTTACGCAAGAGTGAATGATATATTTTATCACCGGGAGTATTTAATTTATTTTATAATCTGCTTTACCGACCAAGTTCATAATTTACTGACGTATTAGATATAAAGCTGTTCGACAGAAAATGATAAAAATTAAAATATTGGGTTTGCCCTTAACAACCGCTATTAATTAAATCTTTTTGAAGATACGCATTGCAATAGTTTCAGTTACGATCTTATATTAAATCCCCTACTTATTAGCTAGTAGAATCTTATGGTAATTTAGTTTCTAGATAAATAACGCACGTTCTAATCTTCGTAGAGAAGTTTAATAAACTTTCTCCTTTCCTTCAGGATACGTTTATTATTTTAAATTTTAATATAATATTGAGGTTCCATATTGTTTTTCTATATTTTCGAAAATGGATCTAACTTAGCAAGTTTTATACAGAAATGTTAAATCAGTGTTTTGTTAAATGAATTAATATTGGTATTTAGTTTGAAAAAGCCCCACAATCCAATAAATAGCACCAAATAGATTAGAAGCACGCATTACGTCTAATATTAATATAAGTCACAACTTCATAAATGCTTTCATGTTTCAACTGTTAAATTAACATAAAAAACACAATCCGATTAGCTTATATTAAAGGTAACTTAGTTCTGTAATCATTAGTGAACAAAACTGACTTTTGCTATAACTTATGTGATCAAAGTTGTTTGTTTTTAATTCGAAGCTACGCAGTAACTGTTTATGCTTGCTTAGTATGGTGATCGAATTTCCAATTTTAGAGTCATAAGCCCTCAGGGAAATAAAAATGGTTACGTTGTTTTCAAAGTGCAAATCTACGCAAAGGATAATCTGCACTCTGTTAACCGCATGAATTTAACCCCATTTTTGCATTGTATGTACTTACCACTGACGTGTAGGGGGACCGATGGTTTCCAAATAATATTTATCTCGAGGTTCCAATACGTATTTAAAATCATTTATCTTTATCTTACCTATTGTATTCTCAATTATGATTGCAGTTATTGCAAAAAATACTTTGAAAATTATAATTCTCGTCTAAACTACGTAATATTTTTCCACAATTGATAATGACACAGGATAAAACCAGAATGTATGTAATCTACTCTAATGATTGCAAGTGATAGCGTATATTTTGTTTAAAGAGAGTTACACAAATTCCAGTGTACATTTACTATATTTTAAAAGCATTTTTTTAAATTGCGCCTCCTAATTAATAAGCATTCAATGTTCGTTTGTTCTGAATTTCGCATAAAGCTATACAAAGGTTATCTGCTATATTTTTATAGCAAAGCCACTTTTGGTTATCTACTGAACCCACCGAGGGGAATCAAAGCCCTGATTTTAGCGTTGTAAATCTGTAGACATACCGCTGCACTAGCGGGGGTCCACCAAACAGATGGTTAAATCTAAACATTTCGCATTCAAATAAATACATCTTTGCAAACTTTGGAATACAGTCTTGTTTTTTACTTTTACTAGAAACCTAATTTACCTATCCAAAGCAACAAAAATGTAGACGTCTTCTTATCTTTAAATATTATTTAACAAAAGTGCATGATTCATTTAAAAAGTACTTGAGTGAGTCGAACACACAGAAGGCCAAGAAAACTTTGAATGTTTGTTTGTGTTGAGAGTAACCTTGTCCTTTTCAAAACTCATGGATATTATCTTTCTGTTTGCTTTAAACCTGGCAAGGCTTGATGGACAGGGCGTAAACTGAGAGTCGTGAGTTCAAATCTCGGCAATGAACATGCTTCCACTTTCATTCATGGAGGTGTTACTATGTGACGATCAATCCTATTTTTTGCTAGTAAATGGTAGCCCAAGAGTTAACAGTGGGTACTCTTGAGTTGCTGCCTTCCCTCTAGCATATCACTTCTACATCTGGGAGGACAAGTATAAATATCTTTCAAGCAGCTTTGTTCGAAATTCAGACGAACAAACAGTTTGCTCGAGTTACTCTGCATGAACGTAAAACACTTCTCAGTGTCTTGGAGTAAATGGTTCACATTTCGTTAAGTTATAGATTCATTAATATTTTTACCAAACTGAAACGTCAAAGCAGAGAGGGAAAATTCAATATTATTAATGAAAAATATAATATGAAATTGATATGAATGAACAAATTTAAGGGATCTACAACTTTATAAGTAGTTAGAGATTAATTTTATGTTAAGTACTTTATGTTTATTCGCAGTTCAGCGGAAACAACTCTAATGAAAGTTAGAAACAAATAACACAACTGATCTGATTATATTATAATATGTAAACTTCATTTTTTGCTATCTATTAGATCTAACTGAATGAATGCCGTTAAACAGTAGGGCGTAAATCTGTTGGAAATTAGGATGCGGTGGGCAAAAAAAACAACTAAACTAAGTTCACAAAGTAGTGCAAAAAATTAATTGAAATAAGGGAAATACACGTGCCCTTTCCGCCATATGCATCAATCGCCTGTCTCAATAAGTATATTTCAACAGGGTTACTTGTATGTTGTGAGAAGAGCAGTAACACACACACGTCAAATTTATACTAAATAGTTATATATTATCATAAATTATGTTTTCCACACTAAAGATATTTCGAAACTTGTGAAGTAAGGAAAAGGAAATCAATTTACTTAAATGCGATTTTGTGTATGTATTAAAATATAGATTTTTTTTAAAGATAGAAATTTGAAATTTAAAATAGCCGTATAAACCGTGTGTGATAATTTAGTGGATTTTCTATGGATTGTTTGTTTTTTCTTTGATTTTTACTTTTGTATACAATGATGATATAATAAATGTTTCTTTTACTAACCTCCAGTGGAGGAGTTGAAAGTCTGGGGACTTGTTCCACGAAAAATAGCATTTTAATATCAATGGTGGGTGGAACACAGATAACCAGCTGTGTGACCATGCGCTAAGAAACAACCAAGAGAAATAATTTTACTATTTCTGTCTATTTATACTCAAAAATGACTGACTCAATATACTTGTTGGTGAGCAAAATCAGCACGAAAACAAGATGTTTTCTTTAACTGCATTCAGCATTATAGAACAATGATACATAACCAATGGATGCCAATTGGAATTATTCCATGTCAACTCACCAGAAAAAGAGAGCTTTTCTTGGTTCACATCACAGATTTTCTTGTAAAAAATTAAAGCAAAAACTTCATTTTGATTTATTCAGCTATGCGAAATCCTAAATCTGTACTGCATAGTTTAATATATCAAAATTAAATTTTTGCTTAAATATTTTCAAGAAAATTTATGACATGAACATTAAAGCTCGAGACGAGTTGGCATGGGATGACCCATAGGTTGTAATTTGTAATTTGTAAAATTGTCAGATATAGATAAAACATTCTAAGAAGCCATATCGGTTTGATTTGATTTGTTTTCAATTTCGCGCAAAGCTATACGAGGGTTATCTGCGCTAGCCGTCCATAATTTAGCAGTGTAAGACTAGAGGGAAGGCTGCTAGTCGTCACCACCCGCTGCCAACTCTTGGCCTACTCGTTTACCAACGAATAGTGGGACTGACCGAAAGTAATAACGCCTTCACGGCTGAAAATGCGAGCATGTTTGGTGTGATGGGGAGAAGCCATATCGGATTTCCAGTTTTGCTACCAGTTATTATTATACCAGGTGTGTAGAGCGGTTGATTTTCTAAGGTGAACGAAAATCAGTTAAAAGTTTTACATTTGCTTAATTATCTCATTTACACTTCCTTCTGCTTTAATGTTCCCGCTAGTACAACGGTAAGTATACGGATTTACAACGCAAAAATCAGTGGTTCGATTCCTCTCTGTAGATTCAGCAAATAGCCTGAGATGGCGTTGCTAAATGAAAACACACACACATTCCTTCTGCCTTAAGGCCCTGCATAGTCACGTAGCTAACGCACTCGACTCGTAATCCGAGGGTCTCGGGTTTGAATTCCTGTCGCGCCAAACATGCTCGCCCTTTCAGCGTAGGAGACGTTATAATGTTGTGGTCAATATTCGTTGGTAAAAGAGTAGTTGGTTGGTTGGTGATGACTAGCTGCTTTCCCTCTAGTCTTACACTGCTAAATTAGGGACGCTTAGTGCAGATAGCCCTCGTGTAGCTTTGCGCGAAATTCGAAACAAAACCCTCTTCTGCCATAAAGTGAAAATACACTGGATGGTAGATATTATGGTGTACTGAGAAAAACTACGCATGAAAGTGACAGGAAGTGGAAATTAAAAAAAGAAAAAAAGTTATTTATAACCATGTGCTAATGAAGCTGATTGTGCTATTTATAATTTTTCTCTTTCAACAAAAGCAGTAGTCAACTGAAAAACTTAACAGAATTATGATTGTAGTGTATAAGTGATTGCTACTTTCAAAATTAATTTCATGTGTCTAAACAGCGGCTTTAGAAGTCACAGTTGTCAATAATGAAAGAAGTCTATGAAATATACACTAAAATATTTGTACTATTTCGTAATAATAAAATTACATACACTATTACTTATAAATGATAAATAGTGGGTGTGGCTTGTCATCAAACAAACAAATGTGCTCACACATACAACACAGCGCCCCCTACAGTATGAACTTCGGCTTTATCAATGCAGCAAAACATTTGCGGTATTAAAATATCTAGCGTGTTGATCCGCGAGATAAAGCACGTGGCAGATGGTTACGATATCAGTTCTGTAGCATACAGACTAACCTTCCCTTCCTTCCCCAGTACGAGCTAGTAAATATTTTCATATCTCTGTCCAAAAAGATACGTAGACGGGCTGACGCTATTTGGGTACTGCACTAGTTGGTTGTGACTTAAATGTTTGTCACCGTTTTCACAGAACTACCAAAACCGATTGGTCTTCTATAATAGTAAGATATTTACATTCTGTTTTTATGCTTTTAGAAACTACCATATTCTTCTTGTCTCGTTTTTTAATTATTTCCTTTTTTTTCTGCTATCGATTTTTTAAAAAAATATTATTATTATTCAAATATATATTTATTGATTAGTTGCACTATATGTGTGACCAATGGTTGCCTGTTGACTATTGTTACGTGCGTATGTGTAGGAAAACTTGTACATTAAGGAAATCGTTTTAAATATTTCAATATTTAATTTTTAATGAATTACTTATAAATTATTTTCCATGGCTCTTAAGTTTTATTAAAAAACAAGCCAAGATATTTTTATTTCTTATAGAATGGTTGAAGATAAAAAGTGAAATCCACTGCTTTATAACTTTTCTACAATATTCTAAATAATTTTATTTCTAATAATTAGATTTCACTCGCCTAAATGAAACTCGTACAAACAAAATTATTCAACTGAAAATTCAAGGGTCTAAGTTTTTTTCTTATCAATTTCCTGATTTTTTAGTAAATATAATATTATTTAACGATTTATTGTGTGTGATATTTAGTCGATTAATTGAAGATAACGTTAATTATTAACTGGACTACAAGTGATGTCTTTTTGTTAATTGAGTTCCAAAATGGTTGAAAAATAGATAAGTGTTTGTAGCACCTGTGGAACTGTTTTTTCAGCAGTGTTGTGCAATCCAAAGGTGAAACCCGCCAATTTTATTTCTGTCTTCTTGTATCTTGTCAATTTTGATAAAAAATTACTAAGACACGAATTTTCTACTCTTTAGATAAGAAATAAAAGTACGTTTGCTAAATATTAGTGAATTTCAAGGTTAATAATGTATTTTCTAATTATTCTAGTCACATTATGCAATGTCATTTCTACTAACAGAAATGTCGCACTGTCGTAATACAATGATAAACCAGATTGGTGTGTGACATAAGGATATGCTAAATGTTGTAGAACGGGGTAATGCGTTAGTATGATAAACACACAACGACAGTTGTTGTTTCTTCTATGTTAGCTTATATTTCGTGAATAACATTTTAAAAACATTTTTAATTACGGACGTCTCGGAATTTCTTCAAATTCCATCATCAAGAAAACAAAAACAGCATTGGTTATTAAGATAGGGGGTGATTTATACGATCAAAAGTTTAGAGAAAATTGGTTTAAATTGTGATAGTATAACAGAATGTGCGTCAACACGTGCGACGTTTAATAATATTGTTAAAATAAATCATGATAAACAAAGACTTGTGTATAAGTATGAGCACTGCATCTATAAAGCAAATAATAATAATAACAATGAAATTGATCAAATACAAACACAGATAACCTGAAACTGGTTAAATTAAAGACAACAGAGAAGACATGATGTTATTAATTAGTGTTAGTGGGTCATCGAAGCTGAGGAGACTGTTTTTGATAAAAAGTTCATAATCTGTGGCTCGGGAATTGAGAATTTTAAACTTTTAAGAAAGTTGAGGGTTGTGTAATCTGATACAGGACTTGTATCTGCTTCTAGTTGAAATTTCCCTTTGCTCATGTGCAAATTTTGTATAACATTTTAACCCAATATTAAATACTAACGATATTTCTAGTGTTTCCAATTAATTATTATCGTTGTTATTAATGTTTCCATAAAAATATAGTGTTTATACTCATATATAAGTCTTTTTTACATAATATTTTATCTTAAGAATTTAGTTATTAAATATATGTATGCTGCACGTTTTATCGTACATTATATTATATTGTTACAGTTTAAATCTGTTCCATCATAACTTTTGTTTCTTTACAAAACCTACTCTTTTAATAGTCAATGTTTTTGTTTTTATTTTGAAGTTAGAATAATTGTTTTAAGTTTTAACACCGATGATTGAATTTAAAGCAATTCCGAAACGTCCGTAATTAAATATTTTCTTTCGTTATTTCTATGTTTTTAATATTCATTATAAAAGTTTGATTTTCAGCCAACTATTTGTTATGTAACTGTATAGTATTAGCGTTTTAAGTATTACTCAGCTCTGAAAGGGTTAAGTATTTATTTATTTAATAATGAAGTTAAAAAGAATTTTGTTTTGATCGAATTTAGCGCTATTAACTAAAGTTCTTTCTCTCCTGAGTACAACACAAAGAAAGAAGTAATAGCTTTTTATTCTGCTCGAAGTACTTTGAATTGAAAACTAAATTAAATCTGAGTAATAATGGAAAAACGACAGGAAAGGAGAATGTATTTCACTCATTCGTCCCCTGGCCCGGCATGGCCAAGCGTGTTAAGACGTTCGACATGTAATCCGAGTGTCGCGGGTTCGAATCCCCGTTACACCAAACACATTTGCCATTTCACCCGTGGAGCATTATAATGTGACGTTCAATCCCACTATTCGTTGGTAAAAATGTAGCTCAAGAGTTGACGGTGGGTGGTGATGACTAGCTGCCTTCCCTCTAGTCTTACACTGCTAAATTAGGGAGGGCTAGCGCAGATAGCCCTCGATTAGCGTTGCGCGAAATTCAAAAAACAAACAAAACATTCGTTTCCCTAGCGGCACAGCCCTACGCCTGCGGACTCACATCACTAGAAATTGGGCTTCAATACCTGTGCTGAGCAAGGCAAAGAAGTCTGTTGTGTAGCTTTATCCTTAACTCCAAACAAACAATTATGTCATTTAAACTTGTAATAACTATCGTTCTTTCAAAAAAAAATCATAATTTATCCAGTTATTATACTCGTCACAATATGAGAATATTTTTTCAAAATTATAAATAAATGTGAATGATTTAAGTATAATTATATTTTTATTTCCCCAATAAGGTTAATTTTAATTGGTTGTTAATTTAACCTTGGATATATGATTATAACGAATACACTAAAATGTGTCAGTTTATTGTTTATTATAGTTCATCCAAGTTTTCCTTCTTGCGTTTTGCGGAACAATATTCATTCGAGAACTTGTATTTAAAGCTGCTCATTACGGTCAGTGAAGTCTCTATATTGCTTAATATAAATGTTAAAAAAATGACAAAAAAATCGAATTAATTGTGGATTCTTTTCGGAAAAAAACAATTTGCTGCTAAATATATTCGCAATTTGAGACTTGGTTGTGTTGTAAGAGCGACTGTCAAATCCCTTTATTCAGTTAGACAATAATGTAATATAAATACGGTCCCGTAGTGGGACGGTGGTAAGTCTTCGGAATTACAATGCTAAAATCAGGGGTTCGGTCCCCTTCGATGTGGCTTTGCTATAAGAAAAAAAACAATACAACCACAAACATGCATATATGTCCTAAGATTTGGCAATTGGTATTGTTGACTAGTTGCGTTCGCTCTAGTCTATCACCTCAGAACTAGAAACGGCTGTGCTCAGGTAACTGTTTGTTTAAATTTGCGTGGGAAATCTAAAACAGATAAAAAATCTCCACGTTTATCTTTCCAACGGATAATTACACAAAATTTACCGTGTTTGTTTCTATGTATATTTCTTTTTTATTCCTAATGAGAGACAAACTGTGGTGCCCAAATACTTTTCATTAACACATTTTGTCTTATAAAATTTAAAGTTTTCAGTTGTTTTGGTTTGACAGTTTTTACCACAAGATTAAAGTACAGGGTGTTTGGAAAGTCACTGTACAGTTTTGTAATCATATTTTATTCAGTCTATTTCAAACCAGCAACTGATATCGGTGTTTAGAAACAAAATAAGAAGGATCCAGACCTGTATTGATGCCAACGGGGGTCATCTTCAACATTGTTTGTACTTGTCATACATATTTACCTCCTGTATTCTATATTGAAACATGTCTGTCAATAAATATATAAGTGCACAGTGACTTTCCGAACACCCTGTATAACTTGATTTATACATAGCAATGTAAAATTTAGTTTTTATGTTACGCTATCACTAGTTATTCAACAATCATTTTCTGCTTTCATTCAAAATATTCTTGCCATCAATATTATAAGTATAACTATGAAACAACAGTTTAATAATTACAGCATATGAAATACACAAACAACACTTTTGATAAAACTTTTTTCTGAATAAGCAGGTTTGTACAACATTTCAAAACCATCTGACCGCTTTTTATTTTATCCGTATTTATCTACTTTATTCAGTAATAATACCAAGGAAAATGATTCAAATACAACTAAAACTAAAAATGCCGGATCAAAGAAATACAAAATCATATTTATTTAAAGACTGTTATCGTCCAAAGTTTCTCTTGATGACGACATACCCACTTGAAATAAAAATGTATTTCAGAACGGCTTGTATGGGTGTTAACACTTTTATTGTTTCGTATGTGACAAAACTCTATGGCTTCGCGGCAGACTTTGTGGTTTCTGACGTCAATCCCTGAATTTAAAATGTCACAAATAACTGAATGATACATTGTTGTTGTTTTTTTTTGTGATCTAGATGATTTGCTAAATTTCACCAAAGTATTTAGAATCTATAAATGTTTTTATAATAAAACTTATGACAGCATGAGAAATTCTGCAAATTCCAACTTGATAATTTAGAATTTTTATACTTTTCTTTGGAACAAATTGCAGTTTATTTTGAGCTCTGAACAAAATGGATCCAAAAAGTAGAATTTTCAAGGCAAATCATTATTTTATAAAAGTTTAGTTGAAATAACGTCAGGAACTGTTATTTTAGTCTACATTATTTTTTACTGTAAAGTCTTTATCATGACATGATTCGTCTCACCTTTCTATTATTGTATAATAGCAGTAGCGAGACTTTTAAAACCTAATTAAATAGGCCCGGCATAGCCTGGTGGGTTAAGGCGTGCGACTCGTAATCTGAGGGTCGCGGGTTCGGATCCCGGTCGCACCAAACATGCTCGCCCTTTCAGCTGTGGGTGTGTTATAATGTGGCGGTCAATCCCACTATTCATTGGTAAAAAAAATAGTCCAAGAGCGCAGATAGCCCTCGAGTAGCTTTACCCAAAATTCAGAAACAAAAAATAAACCTAATTAAATATTTTACTTTTGTACATAACTAACCAAATGTGAATTGAATTAGCTTTTCTTGTATATAAATTTCTGTACTAACTTGAAGTCTTACATTTGGTAGGACCGATATGGCTAGGTAGTTAAAGCGGTCGATTCCTAATGTGAGATTCGTGGGTTCGAATCTCCGACACACCAAACATGCTTGCTTGTTCAGTTGTGGGGGCGTTATAATTTGACGGTCATTCCCACTATGCGTGGGTAAAAGAGTAACCGAAGAGTTGACTGTGGGTGGTTATGACTAACTGCATTTTCTCTAGTCTTACACTACTAAATTATAGACGGCTAGCGCAAACAATACTCTTGTAGCTGTGCGCGAAACAAAAAAATGTAGTAATTACACAACAAACTAATTTCAGTTTCTTGTATGTAATTATTTAGTTCTTAAAAACTTCTAGCTCGTCGATGAGCTTGAGAGAAATATCTAAATCTACTGCGATTACAAAAAAACAAAAATTTTGTAGTGTACGCTGTTAAGGCTTTTTCTCCCACGGTCACGGAAAATTAAACTCCCTAATCCTCGCGCCAAAGTTTGAAATTTTATGTTTCAGAAGGCACTTATTGGTGGAAATAAACTACTTGACTTCACCATTCAGAATCTTTTTTTTCAGATCTGAAATCCATGAAATATGAAAACAGAGACTGGTGTACACAGCAGTAACGGTTTTAGAGGTTTCAGCATTTCCATCTTCTCCAGAATCAACATCGTACACCTTACTTTCTTCTAATCTAATTCTATTTTGACCTCTCAGGTCACTTTTCCTTCTATTACTCTTCTTTTTCCACTTTCAGCATCGTTTCTTCACTTCCAGTTAATATAATTTGTTTTATTCGAGCGTGAATCTAAAGGTTAGCACTATCGATAACAGCGCAGTCACCTTTCTTTCTATGTTTATATTCTTGTCAAGACGTGTCACAGATTTCACTTATAAGTATATATTTTTAATCAGAAGAATAAAGTTCTTAGATGGTGTTGTTTAATTATGGTCACAAAGTCTGGCCCCTCAATCCGTTTCTCGGCTCTGAAGATTTTCGTGTGTTTTTTTAATTTGGGTCGGTGTTTCGCAACCAGACGTCGTAATATACCTATTCAGTATTAACAGAAAATTTTCTCAAGACGTGGAAAGTATTAAAACAGTTACTGAAGAAAGTTAACATCTAAATAAAATGAAATCATTTTTTCCCCTTTCATGGACACGTACTCTTCGGCAAACTTAGAAACAGCATAAAAATCTTATACTTTTAACACTCTAGACCTTCCTTCTTCAACTCGTTTCCTACGATTCGTAAGACTGGTTACCTAGGCTTCCTTGTGATCTCAGCATGTAACTTACGTGTGACGTCCTCGATATTATTTTTGGACTAAAAGTCAATATTTTACCTCCTACGTTACTGACAGCACTTTCTACTAATTTAGCTCTTCCATCACATTATATTTCAAACTACAGAACCAGTCTTTCTTTAGACGTCTTTGCACCACGCAGTGATGGACTAACTGCACTCAAAAGAAACCTCTTATGTTCCATTACTGATAACTTGTAGCTGTTAGCAACATTACTTCTGAACTTAAACGATATCGAATCAAAAGATAAATATGTCAACAGTACAGGAGGTTGCCATCGGAAACAAAATGGTACAATCTCATGCAAGCCTTCTTGTACATTACTTAGAAGAACGAATATATATTTATGTATGTATGCATGTATATATATATATACAATGTGATGCAATACATTAATTGTTCATAGAAAATTAAAATTAACGCTACAAGACAAAGATAAAGTTAATTATATGCCAGAAACATAATGGAACTGAAACTCCAAACCACGTCTTCGATAAAGATCACTGCTTGCTGTCGTACTTAATTCACAAAGGATAAATTCACTACTTTTTACATTATGCAAAACGAAATTCGAGCATATTAATTTTTTGCAAATACTTGTCATCCGTCATCTATATATACGACCCTATTCTCAAGTCAGAGTACACGCTTTTCTGACTTCAGTATTGGTATTTCGAAACCTACACTTATAACCAGCACACATTATAAGTCTATTGATGATTACTGCTATTTAAACTACAACTATTGCCATTCTTAATTTAAAACTTCATTCCAAAACGTCAGTTCTTACGACTAAAACGTGTATGTTCTAATAGCGAAAACCTCCTTTGTAGTTCAAAGGAAATAAAGGATTTCATTAAACAACAGAAGCATCACGTCTACATCAGTGATAATGGTAAGCTCGCCACATTCAGTGGATTATATGTCGATTGCCCTCAACACGCTGACACACTACATACTGGCAGAATTTCTTTGATTCTCATGTACTATTCATTCAAAACGTCAATTGCAACTATATTTTAATATAAATCTCCTGAAATGTTCACTACAATTTCCCTGACTTCTTTCAAACGAATTAAGATAACTTAGTATGTTATATGTTACAAACAGAAGTATTTACATCTAAACAAACCTTCAAAATTTGACCTTGAAGTCGTAGTTTATGCCACACATGCGACTACATCTCTGGCTCTATACTCAAATAGTTTGGAGTAATTAATATGAAACATCTATTAAACTAAGAGACATTATAACTTCACGTAGACTTCTTAGCTCTCCAATGACTGAGTTTATATATCTCAACAGCTCTACTTTTGTCTACACTTTTTCAGCCAAGTTGTTTTTCAACAGATATCTTGTTCCATATATAGTTTTTATATAGTAGATAAAGTGATATAAAATATGTTAGGTATACGCTAGAAACGAAGGCAATCACATTTAAAGAGTGATGTGAAAATCACTATGTGAAAATAATGTGAAAAAGTTTACACGATGGTGGATGTGGTGTCATAGGTTCTGGATTTTGCATCCAATTTTTATTAAATTAAAAATTGTATAATGTTAAGAACACCCTAACGTGTGGTTGAAATTTTAGTGTTATGGAACAGACAATTTTTTTTTCAAATGTATACAAGATTTTGCCATAAGTTTTGGATATTTTAAAAAATATATCCAAAAGTAGTTAAGCTTTTTGAATCAAATTCGTTATCAGACTAGGGTACCATATAACCCAGCTAAATACAAAATTTGAAATAAATTGATTGAAGGAAAGTTTGCTTTTTGCACTGGTACGAGGAGAAAGGAGAAAATGAAAAATTTCAGGCTAAGTTTGGCCTGGTGTAAAATTATAAAGGATAAAGCGATTTCTTTGTAAAGTATTTAATTCGTTACACCATTGGTTATCACAGTTGTATTCACAGGTTTAAGTAATTATCTCTTTTTCGTCAAAGGCTTCATAGTTCATCACCTTAGAATACCCTTCGACAATACTAATTATTCTTCTCTATTTCTGTAATTACAGTACACGCTGTGAAAGACTTCAGAAATCGCCCGTTACGTCTAAACAAATAATCACGTATCTAGCTTTATTTTCGCTAGCTTAACTTTAGCTTTATTGCACTAATAGTTTGCAGAAATAAACCATGTATTTACTTGGACGATTTTCAAGCGTCGTGTACTTAATAAAAGTTATTAAAATTGTTTTAACCAAATAATGCAGGCAACAATGGATATTTATGATTTACATATTGTTGATGATGTATTAAGTTATATACTTTTATTTAAGAGGTCCAGTTTGAACTACTATATAGCAGAAAACTTTTCTCGCTATTCTTCAGGGACATAATCTCTAGCTATTCTTTTTCTGTAGAAAATCCTGAATTTAAACAGCAGCAACATCAAAAAGGATTTTAAAAACAGAATTAAAATAACGTATCAACATGACATATTTATATATAATTTATAAATATAATCAGGATTCAGATTATATTTTACAGTAAACCTCAATTAACTTTCGATTTTTTTGACAGACTATAAAATATTAGTAAGAATTCTCTTTTAACATTGAAGATGAGTGCATGAGACTGGTTAACATGAACATTTGGAGATAATTGTATGAAACTTTATCTAGATGCTAAGAAAAATTTGAAGTTTTAAAATTAAAATAAACCTTGTAGTGTGAGTGGATTCTGCAATTTTCTGCAGATGTTATTTTTTTAGTTTCAACATAACAACAAATACTCTATAAAATAGTCATATATTCTGGAAAAACACGCGTATTCACAAAATTGGTAACAACTCTACAAGGCAACACTGTCTCAAAAAGTCTCATGATGGAACAACGGTAGATTTATAACGTTAAAATCCGAGATTCGATTACCCGAGGTGGACACAGCATATAGTCCCATTTCATTTTTCCATGAAAGAACTAACGAAACAAACAAACTGACCCAACAGGTTAGCTAAGACTTCACACGTAAATATATCGAAGTGAAATACGGCGTGAAATTGAAAAATTGCCAGTTTAACAACCATTAACTAACTGCTCATATGATGCATAGACACCTATAATATAGATTATTAGTTCTGGATCCGGGCTTACATAAACCAGTAAGGTTATTATCATTTAATAGACGATCGCATGTGTGTGAGACTGTACATTTTCATCACGATGCGACAACATACTATCGTATATTTGTATTTATTTAAACATAAAAAAGAACCATCAACCATAAATAGCTTTTTTTTTCTCTCTTTGTTTTCGTGATTTGGTCATATTTCAGATATTGACATATATGTATATAAATAAGGGTGCTTGATGGAAAGCACTGTGGAAAGATGTTTGATTCATTATGAAAGTAAATACATTTTTTTCTCAAAGCGACAAAATACATATTGATTTCTGTTACTAACTGTAAGCCGATAGACATGAGCCGAAGCTTACTCACTGTTAGTTTATTAGAAACCTAGTGCTTAATCGAATATTTGGTCTATGGTTTCTATCCGACTTTTACAAACCCGGCATGGCCAGGAGGTTAAGGCACTTGACTCGAAATCACAGGGTCGCACGTTCGAGTCTCCTTCACACCAAACATAATCACCTTTCCAGCCGTGGGGACGTCATTATGTAGAGGTCAATCCCACTATTGGCGGTGGGTAGTGATGAATAGCTGCATTCCCTCTAATCTTAAGCTGCTAAATTAGGGACGACTAACGCATATAAACTTCGAGTAGTTTTGCGCAAAATTTAAACCGAAAGAATTTTAACTACCGCGGCTATTGAGAAATCCCTCTTGTTTTACATTTTTCAAATTCATATCTTTAAGTTACGATAATGATCCCTTCGAAATGGAGTTTGTTTTTTCTTATTTTTCGAGTACATCTGCGAAATACATGTAATCTTACGTTAAGTGCAGATTTCAATCAAATGAAGTGCGCTAGCCGTCCCTAATTTTGCACTATAAGACGAGAGGGAAGACAGCTAGTCATCACCCCCCACCCCCAACTCTTGTGCTACATTTTTACCAACGAATAGTGGGACTGACCGTCACATTGTAACGTTCCCGCTGCTGAAAGGGCGAGCAAGTTTGGAGCGATGAGAATTTGAACCCGCAACCCTCGGATTATGAGTTGAGTGCCTTAACCACCTGGCCATGCTGGGATTGAAACTAGGAAAAGTGCGATCAAGTTATACAAGACTCTGAGGACGTAATATTTATATTTCTACCTTAAGGTGTTGCCTCTTGATTTAAAATGTATATTTGTAAACCTTATTTTCCTCTATTTAAAGTGTTTTATATTACCATTGTCACGTTGGTTTTATTTAAAGCAGATTCGTAGATTTGGTACAGAAAGTACGAAAAAAAACTGCCTGAAAAGCCTGTACGTTTACCAGGTGTTTACCTTCTTTCTTCTCTGTCACGCTATAAGTAAAGAAGCGTTGTATTATCACCCTTAGGATAACTCATAATAGTAAGTAAACACGCCTAATAACCAGCAAAGGGAAATACACCCTCAGTAAGGCGAAACCACAGGCACCATCTGTGCTCTGTAAACAACAAGTTTTATACATATATATGTATTACTTTGAGTACTTTCTTTTAACATAATCTAATTATAAACATTCTAATATCACCGAGTATTACAGATGTGATTCTGAGTGAATAACCCATAGCAGTGAAAGAAGTAGAAATAACAGATAATAGGTTGTGTCTTGTATTCTCCTTGATAATGTAAAATAATTCAAGCACAATGGTTGTAGCCAGTGCTCCTAATTAACACTAATTTAATTTTGTTTGTGAATCTTATCACTGCTAATTCTATGTCCCTTACGTCAGCTCTTTCCTAGTCGCCCCCTCAACTCCCTGTTTCATCTCTATTATCTCTGTACACGTAAGCCACTACCTCTCTAAAGACAAATTCGAGCAGCAGAGCAACTAGTCGATCGATCTGTGACAGCAAGCATTCTTCAGTTACTGAGGCCTATTAAAGCAGGTCCGTTTTGAGTGATATGAGTCCAGGGCTTTCTGTTACGTCATAAGCAGGATAAACAGGGATTATTAAAGGTAAACACGTATAGATGGAAGCTTTAATGTGGACACATGAAAATTTAAAGAATTATTCAACCAAGTATTTAGCGCAACATTATCTACATGAAGAGGTAAGCCTTGTAAACACGTATTTAAAGTCCAAGTTTATGTTGAATTTAACCTTACTTCACATAACCTACGTCGAATGGAACCAATAATTGGGATCTAAGCCTTATAACAGAATGTGCCAGCTCTTAATAATTTGACATTATGAAACGACATAAAAAACAACAACATGAATGACATTTAAATATTCTTTTCCGTCTATCACTTGTGAATTTTCATTTACCGTTAAATTCGTTTTTCTGATTTTTAAAGTATTTTAATAGACACTTTTGGTGTTGACATTTTTCGTTTGGTCGCGGCAAAACTTATAGGCAAGTAAAGTTACCGAACAACTAAAGCAGTTTTAAGTACATTAGACCTGTGTTTTAATATTATTTAGGATTCTACCCTTATAAACTTTTCGTAAAGGTTATATAAAAGTGTGATATTACAAAAAAAAATCGTACAAAGTCTGAATAGGTAATAAAGTTTAAGAAAGTATATTCAATTCGTCAAGGTGTTTTAACACGAAGTCCTTCGTAGAAGCAAAGATTTTAAGCAAACTGATTGAAAATGGTCATTTTAGATGCAAGTGCAACATAGTTGCTGAGAAACGCTGAGCACAGAATTGCCTGCATTTTAAGAATGGATAACAGGGCATCATTTTATATTTGCTAAATATAACTAGCTGTTATATATTACACTGTATTCTTACTAACACTATTCACCTATCGCTAAAGATGCAACAGGCCACTAGTATTACCTTACGATACCAAATTCAATAAATTCGCAAAATAGAATTGAAAAGTACTATTTCTGGCACTCAAAAACATTATTTCTAGTAATAGCTTTCAGACTATTATCTCATCAACAAAAAAGTAGATGAAAATAAAGTGTATTGTATTATATCTTAAAAGAGGGTATATATTTTTTTATTTTCATAAGCTTGATGAAATAAAATTATATACGGTATGACACTAGAACGACTGTACTAAGTGAAATCACATTCTAATACTGAATTTAAACTAGGTAAGTGAAATATATATATATATATATATATATATATATACATTGTTACCAAGTTCAAATTAATAAAAAACAACAGTGTTTTCTTAATTATCAGCTTTTAACAGCACAATTTAATTTTTTACCACTAGACTAATCATTTCAAACAATGACTTCACGATGTCTCTCTGAAATTAGTGTTACACATTGTGCGACTATGCACTGGTATCAAAACATTTTACATCAGAACATCCTTAGTTTAAAAGAAACTGAATTGTTGAAATAAACGTTATCCTGTCAAAATTACTAGGAACTGCAGTCATAGAAGTTAAACGTTATTTTACCAGAAGTATCAGGAACTGTAACCAGAGAAGAATAAATGTTATCCTGCCAGAAATATCGGGAAATTCAACAATAGAATGAATAATGAAGTTCTATTGGTAGAAGAGCGCATAACATTTTACAGAGAATTCCGATGCATATTCATAACAAGTTTTTCAGAGTTTACTCAGTGAAGTCTCGATCGAACTTATCGTCTGAATGATTTCTAGAATTATAATAGCCCATCACTTCCAAAACTGAGTGAAAGAGTTATTATTTTTCCATCAAAGTTGCACCAGTCATCAATAATTCAGCATTGAAGAGCTTTGCATCGAGCATGTTTCCCCATATTCTTAGGCCTAATGTACAGTTTAACGTTTCAGCCCTTCCTGAGTAAAGATATTCTTATCAGTCCACCAAAGTTGCAACGAATCACCATTAATTCAGCATTGGAGAGCTTTGGATCAAGTATGCTTCCCCACTTTCTTATGCCTAATATACAGTACTTACAAAATATCATGCTTAAAAATCTCAACAGATGACATCTGTTCACTTGTAGCCACCAGGAATACTGAATAGTAATGTTTAATTTGTTACTAATGTAACAACTTCTAGTATTTTCTGCATAATTTGGATATATAAACACTTTTTGTGACGTGTTACAACGCAACAGTACTGTTATCTGACTTAAACATCTTTCGGGTGTTGCATTGTTGAACACCCAAAACCTCTGACAGTCCCATTTAGAATAGTTCTAACATAACCAATCATTGACATCTTTCTCTATTTCAATGCTGATTTTAAACTATTCCAACAGCGTAAAAAATATGTCGTCTCTCAAATGTAAGACACTGTGGCTTTTTTTACTCGTCAACAACTACATAAACTATAAAGTATGTCTTTGTATCTATATTCCTTATACTTCCCTTTCAGATCATAACGAGTTGTGCACTCAAATGTTCCAGGGATGTCCCGACACTGTTGAGATTTTTGTTTTATTTAATAACATTGAAAGACACGTTTAAAATGCTCTACAGAACAAGTGTTATCTTTTACAGAAACATCAATAAGCTATTTACAAAATGTCGCAAAATTCCTTTTCCACCGTACTTCACGAGCTTTTACCACACATTGTCTGCGATTAATTAAAGGCATTCAGCTGTGGGATCAATATAAAACTTTACAATTTCGTCAACGTATATAATTGGACAAACTATTCCCAGATGTATCAATACTAATAATGTCAATCAGCTTTAAATCAGCCCCCCAGTGGCTCAGCGGTATGTCTGCGGACTTACACGCTAAAATCCGGGTTTCGATACCCGTGGTGGGCAGAGCACAGATAGCCCATTGTGTAGCTTTGTGCTTAATTCAAAACAACAACAACAACAGCTTTAAATCTCAAGATCCCAGCATGGCCTAGCGCGTTAAGGCGTGCGCTTTCTAATCTGAGGGTCGCGGGTTCGCGCCCGAGTCGCGCCAAACATGCTCGCCCTCCCAGCCGTGGGGGCGTTATAATGTGACGGTCAATCCCACTATTCGTTGGTAAAAGAGTAGCCCAAGAGTTGGCGGTGGGTGGTGATGACTAGCTGCCTTCCCTCTAGTCTTACGCTGCTAAATTAGGGACGTCTAGCGCAGATAGCCCTCAAGTAGCTTTGTGCGAAATTCCAAAACAAACAAACAAAAATCTCAAGTACTAGAGTTTCAAGATTATAACTTTTTACTAACGTTAACTGTATGGATTGTGCAGTGCTATGTAAACTATTTGTTTGAAAAGGATACGCATCCTTTCCTGTAAAACAGCATATGCCTTTCAAAATAAGCCAAACAAATATCATTTATCCAAAGAACTGAATCTATAAATAAACATTAGAACTGTTTGAGACGGTCAGGGTTTGAAGCAGAATAAATCAAGATTACCTTGTATATGTTATGTTATTTTAAAAGTTGCTATGATGCTCTTTATTTATAATAATGCATTGAGAACTGAAAACCTTGCTCTTGATATGTATAAAATAGGTTGTTAAAGCGCTTATGCACCGAATATTCATTGTCCGTCTCATCTTGTACTTCTTTAAAAAAATCTGAATGTTTTATAGCCTACTGTGACTGTAAGTTTATTTAAAAAATGTGTATCTTAACGTACTAATACATTCTACGAACGTAAGTATTTAAGCTATGAATTATTTATATGTAATCTGCTGTTTGCATACGAAAATACAACAGTATACCCGCCAATAAAAACAAATACAGATTCACTGAAAGGATAGTAAACAAAATAAGCAGTGCAGTGTTAAACTCAATAAAGAAATAGTTGTAATCAAACGATTTAAATTTTCTCTTCATCCTGAACAATTTAATCAAAAAGGTGCATTACTTAACTTGTTTAATGTTGACCAAGTAAATTTATCGTATTTCTTTCTAGCCTTTGATGTAGGAAGGAAACCGCCACTACTGATAAGGCTTCCTGGGCATAGTAAAAAGAACTAAACCTGCGCTCACTCATAGCCTTTTTATTATCCAAATCAATTTTTTTTTTATTTTTACCATAATATTGGTTGGAGGCCAGACATGACCAGGTGGTTAGGACGCTTGACTCGTAATCTGAGGATCGCGGGTTCGAATCCCCGTTACACCAAACATGCTTGCCCATTCAGCCGTGGAGGGCTATAATGCTACGGTCAATCCCACTATTCGTTGGAAAAGAATAGCCCTAAAGTTGGCGGTGGGTGGTGATAACTAGCTGCTTTCCCTCTGGTCTTACACTGTTAGCTGAATTAAAGACGGCGAGTGCGAATAGCCCTCGCGCAGCTTTGCACGAAAATGCAAAACAAACAAAATATATTATTTAGATATATAATTATAAAAGCATATTGTTTATTTAGTAAGCTCAGGAATAGAAATCAGTGTTTTATGTGGCATTGTGATCGTATTTCCCAATTTCTTACCTTTATATCTATAAACAAAATATTTACATTTAGTTACGCTGGTGCTCCCCGCTGGGAGAACTACAGGTGTTCGGATTTACAACACTAAAATCAGGGGTTCGATTCCCCTAGGCGGATGCAGCAGATAGCCCAATGTGGCTTTGCTATGAGAAAAATATACTCGGTTACGCTGAAAAATGAAACCAAGAAAAAATGTTAATACTGACCTTTCACTTAAGTTTTTTAGTTAGGCTGGTCATAGATAACTTATAATAAATTAGATACAACGACCATATCCTGTTTCCACTTTTGGATGTGTGCGTGTCGGGAGCTATTATGCTGCGGGTCATTACTCCTAATGATTTGGTTTGTTTTTTGAATTTCGCGCAAAGCTACTCGAGGGTTATCTACTCTAGCCGTACCTAATTTAGCGGTGTAGGACTAGAGGAAAGGCAGCTAACCATCACCACCCACCGCCAACTCTTGGGATACTCCTTTACCAACGAATAGTGGGATTGACCGTCACATTATAACGCCCCCACGGCTGAAAGGGCGAGCACGTTTCATGTGACGGTGATTCGAACCCGCGACACTCAGATTACGAGTCAGTCGCCCTAATCACCTGGCCATGCCGGGCCCCCTGTTTATGAGGAACTGAAGATGAAAATATTATACGTAGATCTATATTAAGGCAACAGTTTCATATGTTGGCATGAGAATTATAACTCGCCAGTGTGTTGACAGATTTATTGCACCACTGTTTCTAATTTGACATTTAAAGTTAAGCACATGTCATGTTAATACCCCTAATATAGAAATATATTGTAGTATAGTACAACACAGTGCAGCCTTGTAATCACTGATCTCCGTATTTTTAACTGTAATTAGTTCTATTGATACTCATTGTAGTGATTGAATTTGATTATGTTATACAATTTACTAATTTGTGTAATGTTGTACATGTTACATATTACACTTTTCTCTTTATTGAAATCTAAAAATGGATACGTTATAAGATCCTATACACTAGTACCAGAATATTGTAAAAGATGATCCCCAGGATTCATGAAATATTATTACAAAATTCAACAAATATTAAAAGGCGCGTATTCCCACGTTACTACACATGACAATAAATCTCATAAGCTCTTACGAAAGATGCATCTTGAATAGGATAAAATAATACTGGAGTGCTACTAAAAAGAGGACGTACTTCAATTAAAATAAGAAAATTATCTTATTTAAACACGCAATGAAGCAAACGAAGTTTACAAATTAGTGGGTCCTTTTAAAAACTGGAGCAAACGAAATTCACAAGTTAGTGCGTCCTTTAAAAAATTTGGAGCAAACGAAGTTTACAAGTTAGTGCATCCTTTAAAAGAAACTGGAGTTATCGTTGTTGGTCATGGAATGAAACTTGAAAAAAAAATAAATAAAAAAGTGGATATCGTGGGCTAAAATCCTATTATTATTTTCATATTTTTATATACTGAAGTGGCTGAGACCTTTCTAAGGCAGTTTCCAATGTTTCCATGTAGGCTCATCAAAACAATACATTGCTATATGAATATACAGTGAAATAAGTCACTTGCAATAAGTGACACACACAAAAAGCAAACAGTATGTCGCATAATAAATTCATTCAAAACGAGGAACAACTTTATAAAAAGTAAAATCAGTTAAGTGGTAATGGAAAAAGTTGTGTTCGTTTGGAGTTAAAGATAAAGCTACACAATGAACCATTTGCACTCAGACCACTAGGGGTATCGAAACCCAGTTTCTAGCGTTATTAGTCCGAACACAGACTATTATGGGACGAATGGAAAAGTACAAATCAGGGGCAGAAACAGCTCAGTAGAAGCAATAGGTTATTATCAAAACTTAAAAAATAGAACACCAATTAAGAAATAAATACAACACCAAATAGTGGCACAGAATATGTTATAACAATGAATGCAAATGTGATTTGTTTGTAGTTAAGCACACAGTCACACAATGTGCTATTTATACTATGTCCATCACAAGTATCGAAACTCGATTTTTAACTTAATAAGTTCAGAGACTTACCGTTGAGCCACTAGAGGCTACGAAGATAGAAACAAATAAAAGGTAGAAAAAAGGTACCTTACTGAGAGCAAAGTAAATTTAGCATTAAGTAAAAATAGGAAGTTTGTAATGATACCTATTAAATAAGAAGGCATTAATACTTAAATTTTCTTAATTTATCATTTATTTATCACATTTAAAGGATTTATATAAAGGGCCAACCTGTTAACAAATGTTGTAACTGGAAGATTACACTCCCTGATTTGCATTTGTGAATAATACACTTATCTCACATAATAATAATAAAGTTTATAGTTAATTAAATGTAGAATAGAAATTAGATTGCTTAAAAGAAAAGATAAAGTTGGACTACGTGGCCAATCAAAGTCTTAAATATAAGAAGCGATATAAAATTACTTTTGTAGATAAACACTTCTCTATATGTAAAGAGACATAACGCAGGTCTAGTGTTGACTCCTCCAAGATGGCTACCTCATGACACGTTTTCAAAGTCAAATGCCGTATCTGGTCTGTTATGGAGTATTTATTGGCCTGATACCGATATTATACTTGGCCCAATGTTGTTTGGATTCTGTTCTGTAATTGAAGGATCCACATATTGCAGAATATTTATGGTTTGTTAGTTTGTTTTTGCTTTCAGAAATTTAGGTGTAACGAATGGAACAAACAACTGATAAAAGTGTATTCTCAAAACGGTTGGTATGGGTATTAAAACTTTATTTTAATTAAATTTTTATACACATATCAGCCACTTTTATTTCAAGTGGGCTTCTCGTCATCACGAGAAAGAATTGATAAAATTGCTCATCTTCCATATAAAATACATTAGAAACACTGGCAGTAATTAGTGGATCGTTAGTTCCAGTATTAAGGATATTTTATGTTCACGTATTTGTGTGTGTGTGATTGAATCACAAGTTTAATAATGCTAAAAGTGTTTAGAAATATTGGATTTCATAGGTTATTCAAGAGCTAAACCTCTAGAATGTGTCTTGACACCAATCTTATCAACACAAGGTGAGAAACAACCAATATCAGTAATTTTTTTTTACTTAACAATTTCTCAATCCAACTTAATGTCTCAAATAGTGTCCACGAATAAGTGTGGTAGAGATTGTAATGTAACAACCTGAAATACAGCCAGTTATGAATCAGAGAATTGGTTGTTTACGATTTTTGAAACGAACCACAAATGCTCGCTATGTAAAAGAGCGGGTAGTGAAGTGTTACGCTTAATGATATACGAGATACTCCTACTCTAACATGAAATAAATTGTTTCATGAAATGAAGAATAATTTCATATTTTCCTCAATGAACAAAAATATATACATATGTGTGTGCGTTTTTATGACTAATCAGTGTACGCTATAGAATTTCGTATCGTAGAACTCGACATTTTATTTCGTTTTTCCTTTATTTGAAGAAATGAAATTTTCCAGAAAATGTCTTTGCGTTCTCAAACCAGAAGGAAAAGACGGTGAAAACCTCTTCGGTGTAATTTAGTAACAAGACTGCAGGCAAAAGTTTAGAATAAAAACATTTTATATCCTACTATTTTAGTTGGAAAACTTAGTGTACATTTTTAATTTTTCTGTGAATATGACTTTAAAGTAACTTCGTTCAGATATTGAATGATGACATTAATTTTATTTTGTCCAGTCTAATACTCACTTTTTCTTCCTCAGGTTTTATTTGAGAATGCATTTCAACGCCTGAAAAAGAGTTTCTAACAGTCATTTCCGGGCATGCTTTTAAAGAAATGGTTTTCAAATCAATTTCCCACAGATACTTGCAAAAAATTTCATTTTGATTACTGAGGCAGTTGTGACCAGTCATGCGATTATTTCATAAAAGGTGTACAGCAGCACGCGAACGAATATCTAATGGGCACATAATAAAAAGTGGTTCGCCCTCCAAAATTAGAGGTCTCGGTCATAGCTCTACCTCTATTGGAAATCCGCCTCCTTACGGCCGATCTCGATCTTTGTCTGTGCTTGGCAGTGGTGGTCTCGCAGGAAATAGATCTAATACACTGGTGGGAAGGGTCAGATCTCTTTCCTTTAGCGGTAATCAAACCCGCAACGGCACTTCGGGAGCCAAGAGTAAGAAGCAGCTAAGCCAATCAGAGGAAGACGCTCTTTTCCAAAGGTTTACTAAAAAAATGTACATAATGTTGGTGATTCTGGTGATAGCTATGATAAGTTTTGTTATTTATTCCTTTTTCTACGGCACTAGCAAAAGACTGTAATCAAAACATTCTTTTTCAGGCCTTGCGAGCGAGACGTTTATTTCGCTAACTGAAATCGCTTAAATAACATTGTATGAACACTTTCAAACTAAAATTATGTATATTAGTAATACCGTATTCATTTTTAATCATTTTTTTAATATGGCAAAATGTGCTTTTATTGATTTTTGAATTAGCTTCAATTAAGCAAGATGATACTTGGGTATTCTGAAAACAAAGTTATTTAGTCTTCATGAAAGAGCCAAAGGGAAGAGGATATAGCTTCGCCATCTGGTATCAATGTTTGTAAAATTTATTGTTCTGATAATTTTAAAAGTAGTTTTCAAGTAATTATTAATGCTTATATTTTGTCACTTGCATAATTATAATATTAATTTGATAATTCTTACGTTTATTAATGAGAGCATAAACAGTTATGATGATGCATTAACAGCCAATCCTGAACAGTTCTATCAACACACATGTATTGTGTCATTATATTTGACTGGAAAGTTAACTTTTGTGAAACACTCCGTTCTTTTATCATTGTTTATAAAGTTATATATATGTATATCATAATAAAAGATTTGTCATATTATTTGATAGGTCGCTTTTAATATTTTTCTTAGATATTAAGCAAAATTAACACTTAAAGTACTATTTGAAATACTGTTTTTAGAAATTTAGTCACAGGTGGCTAATTTTTTAATTACAAATAAGTGAATATCATAAAGTATCACAACTTATGTCACTTCAGTATTTATATATCTTACACAAGTATTACAATGTTAAATTATATTTCGTATAAAATTATCACTACATTTATACCTCATGAACATTATATTTTTTTTAATTTGAGCTTATTCTAAAAAATTATGTTTACAAATTTTAAGCAGTACAAGTTCTTTATCAGTGAATTTTGTTGATAAAAGGTTTAAAACAAACACATTTCAGTAATTTCTTGTTAAAAAATTCCATTGTAACATACCAAAATATAATGTTATATTATAGTTATGAACCACTTCAGCTGATACTAAATTGTGCAGACAGCTTAAAGACAGAGGTGAATTGATTCATTTGAATATACAGAGAGAAAAATCATGGATACTTTTAAAAAAATCAGGATATTGAATGTTCAGCCCATTTTGAAAATGTTTAAACTGTATAGAATATAATAAATACAAGTGTCAAATATTACATATTCCTAAGCTTACTTTGTCACTTTAGGTAATATGTTTTTCAGTTAATAGAATTTGATTCATTTTTTGTTTTTATCTAAAGAAATATTTCCTCATTCTAATAATAAAACAAAAAGTTTCATATTAAATAATTATATTCCCCAAGATTCATTTATTTCTAAAAAATGTAATAATTAGAATATAAACTAACATTTTTAAACCAAAAATTCACCCCAAAATAAGAAATTACAAAAGGAATAACCTATTAAACATATAGTTATGATGTTCACATTTGTTGATGGCAGCTTAGCTATTTTTAATTTTGAAAAGTATCTAAAACAATAGGTAAGTAAATAGACTTGAATTTTCATTTGAAGTCTAATATAAAAATCCATGTTCTTCAATGCTATTGTTGGTTCTCTTGTAAAGTTCTATTTAGTTACCAAACTAAGAAATTGCATGAATAAAATATGATTTTAATTTTAAAGAAAAGAAATAATGATTTTCATTTGTTAACAAGATTTTAGTAACTAAAAACAAAGAAAAATTAAAAGGAATATTTTACTTGAAATGCATAAGATAATAAAAAAAATACATTTGTAAATTTGATTTTTCTGCTTTTATTTGTACTGGAAAATATATTTTAGTGTGCAATACAAAAATAAAACTGTTAAACATATGGTACAGTCAATTAGTTACTTCTCTAAAAATCTTGAGTCAGTATAACAACAGTGTGCTACACATTTCCACATATTTCCTGTATAACTTGTATTCAAAATTCTGTGATTAAAGTGTTTTGAGGCTAAAAATATGCATTTATTTATAAACAAACACTAACAGTAACACATATATAAACTGTACACGATGCTAAATTAGTTTTCAAGAAAACATATAGTATTTAATATTCCAAATTATAGCTATAGGCTATCTAACTGAAACATAGATTTAGGTAACTGATTTAAAAAATCCCCAATGAAATCTCATTCTAAACATTGCATTCTGAAATTTATGAAAAGCAGTACTATATAGTAATTTCATAATGGAACAAATTAAAAACGTTAACAGTGACTACATGGTACCTCTTATATAAATTGAATGCAGGTAACTTCTATTATCTTCTAAGTTTTCACTAATTAAAAAAATTCTTGAAAGAAATGTGTTGTATATTTTAATCTGATTCCTTTTTGAAATACTCTCACTGGGCATTCTTGTAAACATGACTGGTTCTGGCTGCTTACTCTAAGGAGTTAGTCTTTCTTTGATATAATAGTAAGCATCACTCTTACTTCTTGCCCTAATGAAATAAAGGTGAATTGACCATGTCTTTCAGAAGAAACTTGCATTGTTTTATAGTAGTTCTTACTGATTTTTAGTGCAAAGATAACAAAATGAGCTATCTGAATTTTATTTATCACAGGAAATCAGAGCTCAGATTTCACCATTTGAAGTTCATAACTTAACACAGATCCACCAGGGGCCTGGTATTACAGTAAGCATCACTGGTTCTAACTTCTCACATGAGTAAGATATAGATGAACTAACACTTTCTTTTGAAATAACTTACTGGTCATTACAGTAAATAACAAGTTTCAAACTTTTCACTCATAAAAACTCATGGTGAACAGAAAATGTACTCGAAACAACAAAATTATTTTAAGTAGACACTCAATAAAACATGAGATACAATTAATACCGAATATAATTTTACAAACTAATCTATTAAAAAAGTACAGAATTGGCACTGAATTTTAATGAAATACACTATTTTAATTTTTTATCTCACAAACTCAAAAATACAATTATTTTGGTAAGTTCCCAAGTTGAAAAAACTGACTTCCACTTGGATGATGACAGAAGTTATGTTGACACATCTTTTACCCAGTGTTAAGTATAACTTTTAAATTTACCCTATTTTATCTGAGAATATTAAGATATATACACAAATGGACAAAAACATTTTTCTTTTTAATAATATTTATTCAAACAATGAAAAAAACTCATACACAAACTAATGTTTCTTTTTCTTGGAATTGATAATGGGTGCAGGTTTATTTGATACAGGCTGTCCATAAGCCTTTATGGAAATTCGATTCAGATAATAAAGAGCCAGAATTGAAAAGAGAAAGCTGAAATAAAATAAAAAAAAATTCTGTAATTTGTATAGAAGAACTACTTACTTAAATTTAAATACATGCCATAACAGTAACTTCAGTACATTTCACTAACCAGTCCTTAAATAAAATTATAAGTTTATTAGTTGTTTTGGTTAGTTGAGTTAGTGTTTTATTACACACAGCAGCTAGGATATCTGCACCAAATATCTGGTAAAAAGTTAAAAATAAATTTAGTAAAATTAATAAAATGAAATTAAGGTAAAACAAAACAAAGTTTTAAAAAACACATAAATAGCATAAAACCAATGTTTACATCTAATATACAATGTCAAGAGTAAAACTACAGTAATTCAAGTTGTAAAGGACTTTCTGTAGTGTAACTGTAATTATCATAACTCACCAGGAGAACAAACAGGTAAGTTAAAAACCACCGTCAGTAACCTGAAGTTGACTTTTCCAGTCCTGGTTCTGAATTATTTGACATTATGGCCATTTTCAAAAAGGAAAGTAATAAAAAGGTTTTTAAAGAAGTGTAACAAAATTATAATAATAACTCGTCAGGATGATTAACGGGTAGCCAGAACAGCAGCATAAGTCACATAAAGTTGGCCTTTCCAGTCCTAGTTTTGAGTTATTTAATGTTAGACCAGTTTCTAATTTCAATTTGAACGAGATGAACTGTGATTTTTAAAGGGAGCCACATTAAAAAGGTGTAATGTATAAATTAAAAACTTAAATGCAATTAAAAATATTAATAGCTTACAAAAAACTAAAAATATCACTAAGGTGGACAATGTCACCATCACCAATAACACTGTTTAATGTTATGGACAAACCTTGGGACAGAATATGTTTAAAATGATGCCACCATTGAGTCATAATGATGGCAAGAAAGTAAAATGTGGCTGATAGTGATTTGAGTGTCACAAAACTACACACTGGTGCAACATTTCCAAATAAAAGAAAACGATGAGTTAAAAAACTGTGACCAATGTGTAGTCTAGCTAAAACAGCTTCCTCCCTCCGAGCTTTACGGAAGTTAGATAGCCAAAGCCCAAAAATGCTTGAAAAAGCTTGTTGTCACGTTGCTCACTCTAAGTGAACTGCCAGCTGGCGCGGAGCCGAGCCTTGAATACAGGACCATAGTCCATGTACGGAATAAGCACAGTGGTGACAGTGCCAGAGCAGATGGATTTAGCTGCCATGTCTGCAAGCTTGTTCCCATGAATACCAACGTGGCCTGGTATCCAGAAAAACTGGATAGAAGTAGATGTTAATGAGAAATAGGACAGTCGGTTTTGAATATCAGCGAGAACAGAGTGTGAAGCAGTTCCAGGGTCAGTATAGAACTTAGCAAGTCAGTATAAATAGTGCAGTTGGAGTACTGCTTAGCCTCTATGTGATCCAGGGCAAGATAAATGGCATACAGTTCAGCAGTGAACACAGAAGCTGTAGAGGGGATATTCTCCCCCAACCACCAAACCACAACAAACCATGGCAGAGCCCACACAGTCACCTGATTTTGAACCATCTGTATGAACCAAAATGGAAGGATTGTTCAAAAGATGTTCAGCAAATGGCAGAGAGTATTTCCAATTAGGAATGTTTACTTTACTCAGATGACTTAAAGATAGGTCACAATTGGGAACTGTAAGAAGCCATGGTGGGTTGGGTTGACCAGTGGATACAGCAGTATTATTGAAGGGCAGACCCAATTATTCAACTGCGCTTGGATACAAAGGCCAAAAGGAGAAATTATGGACCATCTGTTCTAAAAAGGTATAACCCACTGAGGAAGGAAAACACAACCCCAGGTGCAATGCTTTGGTGAGGAATGAAGTTTAGAAACTTATAATAAAGAGTTACAAATGACAGAGGTGCAAAGGTTCGTGAGACTCTATGTATAAGCTCTAAACTGGGGAAGTGCAGAAAGCCCCAGTGAAGAGCTGAAGTCCTTGATGATGAATAGGGTCTAGCATCTTTAAGGCTGATGGCCTGGAAGAGCCATAAGCCAGTAATCCATAGTTGAGTTTCAATCAAATAAGAACATGATATGTCTTTGGCAGAGAATGCTGATCTGCTCCCCAAGTGGTGGAAGAGAGGACACGGAGGATGTTCAGTGCTCTTGTACATTTAACCCTTAGCTGCTTGGTGTGTGGTATAAAGGTCAGCTTACAGTCAAAAATAAGCCCCAAGAAGTTTGTCTCAGGATCCACAGGCAGCACAACTTCACCGATACGGAGTTCAGGATCATGGTGAATAACCCGCTGGCAGCAAAAGTGCATGCAAGCAGTTTTAGAGAAAGAGAGAGAAGTTAAAGCTGTTTGCTGTGGTTCACTTCAGTAAACAATTAGGGGCAGTCTGTAGCTGCCACTCAATATACCTCATGTTTGACGACTGACATGAGATGTGAAAGTTGTCGACATAGAGCCCATTTGCAACAGTGAGAGGGAGTTGTTCAGTGATGCCATTAATTTTTGTACTGAAAAGTGTGACATTTAGAACAGAGCCGTGAGGGACTCCAAGGTCCTATAGAAAAGGATGGGAAAGTATCAAACCCACACAAACTTGAAATTTCCTGTCCATTAAAAATTTTTAATAAAAATGGGCAAATGGCTACGTAACCAATATATATGAAGGTGTCACAAAATACCAGACTTTCATGTTGTGTCATAAGCCTTCTCAATGTCAAAGAATATTGATACAAGATGTTGTCATTTGAGAAAGCCTTCTCTGATTGACATTTTAAGTCGAATCAAGTGGTCCACGGTGGAGCGCTGTTGTCAGAACTCACACTGGGTGGGTGAGAGGAGATTGTTTGGTTCGAGGAACCAAACGAGATGAGCATTAACCATCCTCTCCAGGATCTTACAAAGACAGCTCATCAAAGCAATTGGACAGTAGTTTGAAGGAATCTTGGGATCCTTCCCAGGTTTAAAAAAAGGTAGGACAATAGCCTGGCACCAGGAAAAACATTCTCCTGCCAGATCTAGTTAAAAATGATCAGAAGAATAGCAAGAAAACCAGGAAATAGAAGTTGCAGCATGTCATAATGTACATCATCAGTGTACATTTCAACAGTGTAAAGGGACAATTATAGTCATAGAGACAACCAGTTTGAAAGGAAAGAGGTGACTGCTCTGCTTGAGTCTTAATGGCTAAGGAGGTGGAGGAAAAAGTAGAAGTGCTAGATACCCAGCAAAAGCTTTCACTGGCAATACTTTGGGTATCAGCTACTTCCTAGCCATCAGAGAGCAAGATCAAGAGGAGGACAGAATTATATTACCTATTGACCTTTTGAATCTTGTCCCATATGACTTTGAAACTGGTGGTAGAAGATATGCTGTTTGTGAACTTAATCCAAGATTCCTTCTGGCTTTAACGTCTCACCCACTGAGCATGTGTACAGGCCTGATGGAAAGCAATGTGGTGCAAGAGTGTGAGATACCTACAAAACATATCCCAGGCTTGCTTTTGAACCTTCCCATGCAAGATTCCACTGCAGATGAGGATATTGTGGGAAATGTGTTGAAGTTGTACAGTGAGCAGCTACCAGTATTATACAGTCAGTTACTGCTGCCACATAGTCATCTATTAATAGCTTAGAGACAATAGCAGGATCAAATTCTGTGAGAGCAGTGAAAGAGGGCCAGTTTGCTTGATCCAGCTTCCACTGGGGCACATGGGTTGTGTGGTATTAACCACAGCCAGTGTCTCTCAAAATTATAGGAAAATTATCACTGCCTCGTGGATTATTGTCAATCCTCCATGAAAAGTGGGAGAATAGCGAAGGGGAGCAAACTGAGAGATCAACAGCAGTAAAGGTCTGATCAGGTACAGGAAAACAAGTTGCAGAACCACTATTGAAAAGAGAGAAAGGTTGTGATCAGAGAACATACACTCAACAAAGCAACCCCTCCCATCAATATCAGAACTTCCCCAGAGGGGATGATGTCCAATAAAGTCCCTCAGGATTGAAAAGGGAGACAGCAACTGTTCAATGAAAGTATCAAGGTCTGATTGGTCATAAATCTCTTCAAGCAACCAGTAGAGAGAACAGTGATGGCACAACCCAAGGAAACTTGGATGGCTACAACCTCCAAAGGTGTGTTGAGTGGCAAAGACAGGGTGGCACATGTTGATCAACCAACATGCCTCATCCATCACACAGCCTGTCATTTCTGTACAAGGAAAACTGCCGAAAGGTGACTGTATCAGCAGGTTTCAGAAGTGTTTCCTGTAAGGAAAGGCATACAGGATAACAGGAAGAAATCAGAGCTTTGATATTATCCAGATTAGAACATAAGCCTCCATAGTTCCATTCCATCAAGGTGGCTATTTTTATTTATGTATAGGTAAATTGGATGGAGAGCCATTCTGTTTATGACCACATCTTTTTTATTTACTGTCTTTATTCGAGGGAGGTCTGTTGACCTCCACGGATCCCACCCTGGGTCGATTGGGCAGGTCTTTGTCATTGGAAGAGAATTCCAGCAACTGAAGATGTGAATGAATGATTGTTTTGCATTTTGGGGTGGGAGAAGATGTGCCTGAGGAAATGCCCATACCTAGAACCAAAGGAAGTGGATATTGGGATCTGATGGAATGTATGTTAAGGATGAAGGTGGGTGTTGAAGTTGATTCATCAACTTTTTTAACCATGGAGGTCAAAATACTTTTCATTTGGTTTGAAAATGATTCTTTTGAAGGCACAGAGAGGTCCATTTTCACTCCTCCTGTAGTAGTGGAATGAACTGCAGCAGCATATATCTGAGATGAAATGGTAGGCAGCAACTTTTGAGCCCCAGAATAGGTAATGTTTTGAATTGTTTTCAACTGCTGCACCTCCTTTTCTTTCAACCATTTTGGGCAAGAACAAAAGAAGGACAGGTGAGAACCATTGCAACTGAAGCAATGAGGGTCCATTTCACACTCATAGGCATCGTGGTCCTTGCTACCTCAATAAGCATATGTCAAAGAACTATAACATGAAGTCTTCAAGTGGCAAAACCTCTTACACTGGAAACACTTGAGAGGCTTTGGAATGTACGACCATAGCCTGCAATTAAGAGAACCTGCTTTGATGGTGGCATGCAAATGTGGTGATGTAAATGTGACAATGAGGATATTGGTCAGCACCACAATTCCAGAGAAACCAGCGATAACCTCTGACTCTGGAATGTTCTTCAAATCCCTCTCAACAATAACTCCTCATAATGAATTCAAAGTAGCATAAGGTGTAACCTCAATAGGTATATCCCCAATTGCCTTTGAATGTAAGTTCATTATATAGAAATTTGGAAGTTTCTATCAGTATGTCACCAGATCAAAGCTTGTTTACTGACTTTGGAGGGCCAGCAAGTCCCTCTAGTCCCTTTTGAATGAAAAAGAGAGCCATTTTCCTTAAAGGTTTCTCTAAAAGTGAATGCAATATAAGAAAATGAGGTACAACAGGTGGTATAGATGATGAGGATTGCTGCTCAGAATCTTCAAGACGTGGTCGTTTACCTATAGACTTTTCTCACTATTTTATTAAGATTTAAATTGGGGTATCCATAATAAAGGAAGCAAAATTTCGGTGCCCACTGACCTCACCCACCATGGAGCCCTATGAGGGGATGCACAACAATGTTAAACAAGGATACCGCAGCAATGCCAGGGTTTTTGTGAGCACTATACCCAAACACCAGCATCATTTACAATGCCCTCAACACCTGTTGAGAACATCCGACACTGGTGCACGGATGACCCTAGCCTAAGTGGACCAGCCAACTGATCCAAGGGAAGCCACCCAAAGGCTGCTCATCTACGGAAATTTAAGACCAAAGTGGTGTGTTGGAGTTGGACCCCTCAACCACCAAGATCCTCTCCTCTCCTTCACTGGTTGCCATCCACAGCAAACATGTGGGGGATGTTTAGATCCCAGATGAGGTAAACTGAGAGAACAGAACCTTACATGGGAGGTCCCCTCATCACATATGGGAATACACACCAAGGGGTAATTGTTTTGTGTTTTTTAAAATAATGCAAGATACCCACAGAACATGAAATGGCCAAACATTAAAATATAGAAAGAATTTACTGAATGTGGTTTGTTTGAACTTACAGGTTACAGCAGAGTAAATGAATATTATATTTTATTTAATGTCACTGAATGAACAGATTACTTGAACACTTGTTTTTCACACTGCTTCAAAACTAAAACGATATTCAGTAAAATTACACAACTCTCTAATTATTTCATAAATACCTCTCAATAAGACAAGGGTAAAATTACTTTCCATTAATCACTTTCATTTCCAACTGGTCTAAGTCACCTGAGCCATATACAAGGTATAAGACATCACCACCCATTAATTAGCAAGAAAAATTGTTGTAAGTACTGAAGAGATAAATACTCTTATTTTAAAAGGATTGGGGAGATGAAAATTCATATTTTATAGAGAGTAGAAAACTGAACTTATTTTACACGTATCAGTTAAGTTTTATATCACAAGTAATAAAAATTAAATAACTATCTTTCAGTTAATAAGATTAAAATTTTTTTTTCTCTCTCGATTATATAATCCCAAAACATATCTAACCTCTTTATCACTGTGAAATCCCACACACTGGAGAGACAAAAAAAAAGGTAGAAAACAACACAAATCAATTTGTCTATTACCACACACAATAACAAAGGTTAACACTATTTTAACAAACTTGTGAAAAAGTTAATATTTAAATTACATAAGAATCTGCAACTTTCATTGACTGGGAAATATATGGTGAAACAAAGTGAATAATGGTAAATATCCAAGCTGTAGAAAACTATAGGAAAATGAAATTAAGTCCTCATTGGCTAAATTTATAAATATTGTCTTATAATAAGATCTGCTGTTGATTGAACAAGTTTAACTCTATTACGTGAAAGTTGTCCAAAAGGTATAAAAAATAAAAACTGACAATATATGTTTATAAACAAATAAAAAAGTACAAGAGTTAAAGAGAAGTCACAATCCAATAATTTGTGTGCCAATTCAAGTAGACAAACACATAACTTTGGTATGAAATCAAAACAAACCTTCTAAACTCCACACAGTTGTTATATATAGTACACCAATGTGAAAGACAAAACTATAAAACATACCAGGTAGTGATGCAAACCCGATGTACCATCCCAGAAGCAAACATGGCTATTAGGAGACACAGAGCCACTACAAGGATGATATAAATACATATATGTAGCTTTATAATCTCCAAAAAATACTTTAGACAATGCTATAAATAAATCAATTATTTTGTATCAAACAGAAAACTTCACAAAATCTGATTGACTTTAAATGTCTGAATACGATAAAAAACAACAAATTATATGTTTACCTGAGAATTATACTTTTTTATTACATTTATTTGGCATTATAACTGTTTTCCATACCACTTTTTCTGGTAAGAAATAAAGCAACACTAACAAGTTTTCTAAATTATGGAAAAACACTACTTCAGAAGAAAACAAAATGATTGTATCTTCAATAAATTTCAAGAAAAACCTAGTGCTCTGAATTATGCTAATTAAAATGACCAATTGGATATCAGACAGACAACTTTGGACTACCCAAGAGTTACAAATCTTATTTCCCCAGTAGACTCATTGTTTCTAATCTAAGTTGTTTTAACTGTAAACTGATCAAATTTTCATGCTAATTTTTAATTGGATTGACATTTTATAGTTATAAGATGAAATACAACTTGGATTTTTTTTTGACAACATTAATGATTTGAGATGTAAGGAAGATATTTAATTAACCAGTCAAGATATTGAATTTCTGCTTGAATTTCAGAACATAGAGGGCGTTGTTAGATGTTTGAATATATAATTCCGACACTCAGTTGCACAACCCCTTTCAAACATGTGGTCAGCTTCCAGTCAGTTACCTCTTTCTTTGTGAACCTGACGATGACTGAAGAAGGTCGAAAGTTTGTTCACTCTTCTATGTAAAATATTTTCTCAACCCAAACGAGCCGTTTTTGCATATATATTTCTCTAAAAAGTGGGTTTTCGACATCACTGATTATTGCAATTGTATCCTTAATAAAACCATTCAATTACTACATCTATTCATATCTTAGGACTACAATGTCCCAAAGTTATTAGCAACAATTTTTTCTGCTGTATAAAGATTCAAACTAACAAATATTGAAGCAAAAATCAAACAACACAATCAACATCCTAACTCCTTATGACTAGTAGCATGAGGTGTAACCTCAATAGGCATATCCCCAATTGCCTTTGAATGTAAGAGGAGTTCACTGTGTTGAGATGTGGATGTTTCCAATGTGTCACCAGATCAAAGGTTCTTTACTCACTTTGGAGGGCTAGCAACTCCCTTTAGTCCTTTCTGAATGTGATATCAGAATGCTTAAAGTAATTACGCGAAGAAGAAATTAAACAATCCTAAATTTACTTTAGCTTCGTTTTGTTCATTTTGTATGATGAGCTAATAAAAAAGCAATGAAAATATCTTAAATATTGGTAATTATATCTTGAAATAAAAACAAAGGTAAAAACTTACCTTCAGGAAATAGCTTTGTTTGGAAATTTTTTCCAAAAAGACTTGTTTCTAAATTTCCAATGGCCTGGTTTTGAAGTTAAGGAGATGTATTTACAAAGAAAACTATACACTAATATTTTTAACATCTTGCAAACTGATCACAAGACTAAACAAAAGAGTATTCTCAAAAACCTGCACTTTCAAATGGATTGAATTTTACATAAATCATGCAAGATTTTCTAAAAAATATGAACTAAAATTTAGAACTTTTTAAGCCAGTTAGGTTTCTTGTTTCAATCTGTTGCATTAACAAACATTTTGAATATTTTTCATAACTTTGTATAAAATAAAAATATTTAATCTACAAAAAAATGTAGTTTGTTTTGATTTTCTAACCAGATAAATCAAGCATTTCAACAACCTTGGTAAACCTAGATTTTAGTAGAGGTGTGAATAATCAGCAGGTAACATTAGTACATATTTGTTCTAAAGCAAATTAATAAAAATCTGTGAATGAAAGAACAGATAATATAGATCAGTTTATAAACCAGATCATAATTAACATTTAGTTTGTTTTGAATTTTGCACAAAGTTACACAAAGGCTATTTGCACTAGCTGTCCCTAATTTAGAAGAAAAAGACTAGAAGGAAAGCAGCTAGTCATCACCATCCACATCCAACTCTTGGGCTACTCTTTTACCAACAACTAGTTTGACTGATCATAACATTATAACACCTCCATAACTGAGAGGGTAATCATTTTTGAGGTAACAGGGATTTAAACCCTCAACTCTCAGATCACAAGTCAAGAACCCTAATAACCCTGCCATACAAAAATAAGGAAACAATAAATGTACCAAAACTGCAGAATAAAGTAACAGAAATCTCTGAATAATAAAAGAGAATAAAATGCATAATTAACAGTTTATTTTAAAAGAAGTTGTTACATTCTACAATCTGCTGAATTAAGGTTACATTGATGGCCGATTGAAACTGAAGTAAATTCAAAGATGTTATAAGAATAAAATGCTTACTGGATATCAACTTGTTAAATAAAACCCCTTCTGATATAAATTTAAGCTATTCCACTTATGTTCAAAGAGTCAATTACACAATTTGTAATAGAAACACAACCAGGAAAAACAAAACATTTTTAAAAAGTGACAATTTGGTACATCATTTCAAGCCACCAGAGAAGGTTACAATAGAAATATTCCATTGATGATTACAAACAAAACAATTTCATATAACTTTTGTTTTAGTTCCTAACAGTCACTCTCACAAGTCTATTTTAGAATTTTTCTTGTTCATTATGTATATAAATAATTTAATTAACCACTTAGGATATACTTACAAATAAAGTAATGATACTGTTAGAAAAAATATAGGGTTGTAATGAATGTTTTACAACCTAGTTAATGGTTAGCTGGAAATCAGTATCAATATGACAGCCAAATAATTGAATTTTTCTCAAAATTTACTAGGAACAATATAACTTGCAAATTGTTATATCTTCTGGGAAATGAAAAGTTTTTATAATAAATAGAAACTGGTAAATATACAGAGAGTCAATTACCAACTCTATTCATGCGAATACCAACAAATAACACAAATTTTGACTAAGTAAAAATGGAAAAAAACACCAAATATTCTCAGTTATCAATAAATTGTCTGTGTGCACAAGTCTATCAAAGTTTAATACTTTCCAAAATATATCTTTGCACTTTATGTTAAACAAACAAAACCAATAAAATGAATTGAAACAAGTTTAGTAATAAGTGAATATTTGCATTTTTCTAAGCAATCATTATCAGTGTAATTGGATCTGATATAATCAGTTTTTTACTAAAGATTAATCAATCTCAAGATAATTCTTTAAAAGGATTATGACATTTTCATAACAGTGGTCATTCTTCAATCTGTTGCCAAGAAAATTATTCAGTTGCTTAAATATTTTAATCTTTCATTATTGAAAATAACATTCATCCCAGTATATCACATTAAACTTAACATTTACTGAAAGTACGTTATTTTGTTCACTTCCTCATTCAGATATCCATATTCAGTTCTTAAAAGTTAAAAAATCCAAGGTTGTTACAGAAGAATCACATTCACTCTGTATGTAGTAGAAACAACAAATTTATTTTTGCTTCAAGAATGTTACTGGTTTCCGAGAATGAGAAATCACCTATTCTTTATACACACCGCTGGTTGAAGGAATCTTCACACAAACTGAAGTAATTGTGAAAACGTGTCTTTGCCCAGGACTACAGCAACATATTAGTGTCACCTTACAAGTGTCAGAGATAAAAAGTAACTTCTTTGCCATGACCAATATTGTTAATGAAACATGTACTTGCATATATTTCACATGCACTCTATTTTCAATGAAAATGGTACTTTATAGCAAGTATCCAACAAAGTAACTTACGTGATATTTTTATTCACCAAATCTCACTTCAGGCATTTCTATCAAGAATATTTTTATTGTTGTTCCCAGTCCAATGTGACAGATAGAGATGAATATCCAAAGATAACTTTTGAATTACTGAGTCTCCAAAGCTAAATGTTTAGGAAATTCTTTACAGAATCATAGGCATTTTAGGCATTCTACTACAGACCGCAGCTTATTGCTGTCACAATAAAGTGATGTTCTGACTGTTGTCTTTTATATCAAACACCTTTCAAGAAGATGGTATCTTGAACTTCCTCTTATTTGTACATCTCAAACAAGTTTCTCCTGAGGTATATTAAATCATTTTATATGGGTTTGCATTTGTTTGGAATTAAGCACAAAGCTCCACAATAGGCTACCTGTGTTCTACCAACCACAGATATTAAAAACAAATTTCTAGTGTTGCAAACATGCAGATATACCACTGTGCCACGAGGAGGTCATTTGGTGTGGCAATTATATCTAAGTATGATAGAAACAATAGGTCAAAATCTGCAATCCTTTAGTAGTTGTAATGAAATCAGTTACAGTACACTTGTATTCCTATTCCAGAGCATGGTCATGACAAGTTGTAATGTGTGGACGAAACTCATTAACTTAAAAATTAAACATTGTTAAAACTTTCTGCAATATTTGCTCCATTATCTATTGTAAGCACATGGATGTTTCTTTTTGATTTGCAACATACACATTACGTCCTCAACAAGTTCTCTATTGTATTATTAAGAGAAGCATATTCTAAATAAAAATATTTTGTGACATAGCATCGTAATGGATCTTTTCTGTTTATGTGTATGACCTGATATGTTAACAAAGTAGCATTAACATATATCAGGTTCAGAATTTTCAGAATAACAAATTTTGCTTTGAAATCTGTAATGTGGTTTTGCTTTCATCAAGTCAACAATTTCTCATCAGTAACAACTGAACACAGATGGTTATCCAATGTAGGCAATTCCTCATTGCAATGTAACTTTAGCATAAAGACCATCTGAAGTCCTTTTTTTTGTAAAACTCTTCAACAGTTTGAATTCAATAAAATTTCTGAAACTTGAGTCCACATTCTCACTTACAGTATTAGATTCAGTACAAGTCAAATTTGAAAGTTATTTCAGTTTGAAGAATAATTATTTTTAAGTCATTGTGCTGCACAATGGTAAAAGTTATTTTCTCTCTGCAACCTCTTGTGATTCACATGCTCTACAATTTGCACTTCAAAATTCCCATTTATTTCAAAGTAATTCCACACAGGAGTCTCTTCAAACTGTTAACGATAATCAATGAACACAAAATTTATCAAGAAATCATCCTTCATGGCACTAACACTAATCATGACCTACGAGTCTCATAATTCCAGGTGTGTATTTTAATGTGCACTTTTCATTTGTTTACTAACAATTGCTGAGTCATTATTCACGTTACAACTTTCATATATTGTAAGTCACACTAGACATTGAGATCTATCTCAAAATGTACTGGAAAAGTTTAGACAAAGCTCTTGATAAAATAATTTTGTCTCTAAAGAAACACATTATTTGTAGTTTGACAAAACATAGTCATCTACCCGATATTATTATATGCTGCTTTGTTAAATTTCTACTGCATACTAACCAGTCTAAAATATATATACACACACACATCTCTTTGGACATTTTCATAATTATTATATTTCTCCTGGTATTAAGTTCATTTTGAAACTAAAAAAAACATTATAACCATAGGAAAATCCAATCACATAGCAACTTATTTTGTTTTTTAATTCAGAAGAACTCAAAGCAAGTTGACAAGAAAATACAGAAAGTGACAAATATGGAGTAAGGTTTTAATGTAAAAAGAGAAATGATGTCAGAGAAACAAAACAAATAAAAACACCTGAATACTTTGATAAAACTTTTACCAAAAAAAAAAGAATTACAGTTTGATTATTTGTTTATATGCAAGTTTTATATCTTTTCGGGTTTTGATGAGGACAATTTTAGAGTAATTTATGTAACACTGATTTCTGTATTACTCAATGAATTTAGAAATATACAGTCCAGATATGTAGCACTACATACACATTCACACAAGAAAGCTGTCCAAGATACCTTTGCTTACTGTCTTTCTTGTGTACACCTTGACAACAGTTAATTCAGATTTTAAATTTATCAGACTAGAATAAATTGACAATAAAAGAACAACTTAAGTGAATTATAAGCTTGGAAATACAAACATATTCATACAGAGTAAGTTTTAAAGACCCAGAACTGGATAATTACTTATACAAATTGCACCTTCAAAAGTTAACTCTGAATTTTTTTTCCTCTCCTAGAAGTTTAATCAAAGATTTGTAAGGCAAGTAAAGAAGTTCAAAATACTTTATTCAATTTGTCTTTTTATTGCATCTTCAGGTGAACTTAAAATGTTAAGTACTAATCATAACTGAAAAAATTACAGTTCTATTAACCTTTTCAAAACAGATTCAGTTTGTTTCTTTGTTATTAAGCACAAAGCTACACAAAGAGCTTTCTGTGTTGTCTGACATGGGTATCAAAACCCAGTATTTAACTGTAAAAGTCCACACACATATCATTGTCCCACCAGAGGGCAAAATAAGCTCAGTGTAACATTTGTTGACATGTTTGTGCATGAAGTATTTGCACTATATCTTTTGATACAACACGTGTATCTTCACAAAATGTGGTAGACTCTTATTAAAATTACAAGTTTTTGTATGCAAAAAATCAGATTTTTCAATGTAATATTTTACTAAAGATTTTCTTGTGAAAATAGAGACTGTTTCATTACCAGTCTAAGTGCAAGGAGATTTCATGTTATGATTAAAAACTATTCTTCATTCCAAAAACCTTATATTATTTGAATAATCTCTAAAACCTCTTAAATACATTTCAAATATTTGTTTTCAGTAAGATTTTATTTTATTTTCTATACACTAACTGTGTGGAGTCTGTCATGTTACCAACTTTATAATCATAATAAATTTAGGAAATACAAATTATGCTTTTTTTTATACTAAAATAACTACATATTATAACATGAAAATACAAATGTTTAGTCTAAATAGTTTCTGATGGAACAGTACTAAAACTATTTCAAAAGTTTTTCAACTTTACTTTTATATACAAAACTGGCATTTTAAGGATACAGTAAGAATTAGAATGAACAGAAGTGAACCAAGATATCCTCCAAATACAGTCATCCACTGACTCGCTGAGAGTTGAGTCTTATATACCTGCATCCCAGCAAAAAGAAGGAAAAACAGACAGAGAGACAACAAGCATGACACTCCACTGGATACAGCTGAAAATTAAGTAAATATATAAATATGAATAGGGTTTTAAGTTATTTGTAAGCATGAGTAATTATATACAAAATACATAAACTTGCAGTTTATCAGAACAGCTATAATGCAAGTCATGTTTGTATAAATTAAATAATGTCATAATGTACACAATTTAACTTCCTTTCACTAGGTGCTTCTAAATTCTTGTTTTTACAGAAAAAATGGATTCTTTAAGACAAGTTATAAAATGCTATCAATAATACATTTGCTGTGGAAAGCATACTGCCTGATAAAAAATTTTAAATGAAAGTTTTGAGGGTACAGTGGGTAAATAAGATTTATTCTGGGCTCAAACATGCCTGGAAGCAGGAATATAAAATACATATATGAATTGCTATTCTACACACGTTTCATTAGAAATATTGAATGGATAAATTAAGAATAATGTAAAGAATACTTTCAGTCAAGTATTACTTTTATAATATTAAAAAGAACCATTTTCAAAGTTTCTTTAACAAGAATCAATACTTACCAGAAATAAAATGAGCAAATTTGTAAATTATGTTACTTATATTTATAATACAAATTTAAAATATACTCAAAGATAAACATTATTTTAAAAACTAATATTCTAACTTCAAAGAAAACTAATTTTTGAAAAAATAAAATTCAACATTTTTGCGATCGCAAACATGTACTTTTCTATAACTTTATTAGTATTACAGCTTATTTTATAACATTATACTAATATTACTACTTAATGGTAGTACAAATCTATAGTATTGATAACACTAGAAGTAGTAATACTAACAAGGCCGACACTTCGTAGTGCTATTACTTCCAATGTATGTAACCTAATTATTAAGCAAACTAAAGGAAAGAACATTAATGAATGCTCATATAATGTGAGAAGTATTTCATAAATAACATAATAAAAATATATTTTGATAAGTTAGTTTAAAATATTACCCATGATAGTTATATACGTGCCCAGTGAATATTTCATACACTAAACACTTTCAACTCAAGAATTACTGGTTACCCTAACCGTACCAATAGCATCACGCCAGCTGTATAATACAGTATTCCCACCTAGTGCTTAATAGTATGTTGCATATAGAAAAATAATATAATACATATATTATTTTTATGCTGTGTAATTGATCAGCTTTAAATTTGGTTTTGTTTCTCACAAAAATAGAAGAGCTTTGTCACTGTTCATGTCAACAGTTATTTTTTAGTTTCACAGTTTAAAGCGTTGCGCTGAAAATAAATAAACCAACAAAAAGCTTTTAACAAGAGGTGATCTATTTTTAAAAAAAAATCAAACTAATTCTGCTTCGGTAGAATGTCATAACTGAAACTGGCATTTGCATGTTTATGTAATCCATGCCGACCAAATGTCTCAAGGTTATAAACTTGTGATAATCATTCCACTCAGGTAAAAACTGTACATTTGCAATTTTTATTATTAATTTTCAAGCTAGTATGTGCGTGTTTTCATAAAATCTTTTAGAAAGGTAGCTGGCCTGGCATGGCCGAGCGCGTTAGGGCGTGCACTCGTAATCCGAAGGTCGCGGGTTCGCGCCCGCGTCGCGCTAAACATGCTCGCCCTCCCAGCCGTGGGGGTGTATAATGTGACGGTCAATTCCACTATTCGTTGGTAAAAGAGTAGCCCAAGAGTTGGCGGTGGGTGGTGATGACTAGCTGCCTTCCCTCTAGTCTTACACTACTAAATTAGGGACGGCTAGCACAGATAGCCCTCGAGTAGCTTTGTGCGAAATTCCAAAAAACAAACAAAACAAACAGAAAGGTAGCTTATTTAAATATGCAATATAAAAATGTGTAGAGGCTGATCTAAGGTAGATTAGTTGTTCAGGCATATATATTATAGATTGGGAAATGTTACAGTTAAATCACGAGAGGGAAAGTTTTTAGAAACTGTTTAGAACAGTTTTCTTCGTCAATTGGCGAAGGAACGAACAAGAAATAATGCTGTTTTAGATTCATTGTTAAGTTCTAATGAATAAAGTATTTATAAGATGGGGAGAAATTGGTGCAAGCGATCGTGACTCAACTAGATATGATGTTTTGTTCTATATTAACATAAGAGATAAAGAGATTTTTATTCTCATTTAAAAAAACGCAGATTTTAAAGATGTGAAACAATAACTATCTATTTTGAATTGAGCAACTTAATCGGTTTGAGATACCGAATGAATGTAGAAAAATATAAAAATCTTAAACATTTAAGGTAAGACATAAACGTTACAGAAAAAGTTAATGCCACGAAATAGCCAAGATGACTCACAAAATGCAAAGAAATAAAAGAGGATAAAATGAAAGAAAATTTTTATAAGTTTGAAAAGATTAAAGTGGCTGAAAAAGTTGAAGATTTATAAATGATCAACAGCAGGAAATTAGGAAATAAAAAATCGTAAATAATATTAAATTTTGGAGTTTTTAAACTTTACACTGTACTGGTTAACAATTTTTTTGCTAATAAAACAATATAAAAGTTTCTTTATAATATGACGATACTGATTATGAAAGGCATGTTGAACAATACAGAACACCTCTAGTTTTCTAATTGTGATACATTTATTGAAAATGTTCTTATATATCGTGTAAATGTCATTTTTAACAGCTTTATTTATTGAAAATTGCATTTAAGAATGTTTAATAACAACACATAATACCAATACCAATTTTAAAAACCAACGAATAAAATAAGATATATAATGAAATTACATTAAGGTTATGTTTAAAACTTTTAGCATGGCATTATTGTTTCTTACAAAATATCTGCTTGATTTGTTGTATCTTTTGTATATGTTCCACTGCAAGAATATTTTAGTCAAAGAGCTCACCACGCTCACTGCATCGAAGTTATTTAAAAATAAGTCTAAATAGGAGTGTAAGAAATGCATATTTAGTGTTAATTTAGATCCATTTTTTCTAGTCTTCGAACATATCGTCAATCATCACAGCATAGTTTTCATCTCTGTGATTTTTAAAGAAATTTTTGACAACAAAGTTAAATGATTTTCAGGCATAAATATTTTCCGATTTAGCACTTTTTCAGAATCATCATTTCCAGAATCTGTATTCCAACAAAGATATCCCCTTTCATTTGTGCTTCATTGATATTTGGAAAATTGTCTAATAGATGTCTGAAGCTATTACCATATTTGTTCATTTATTTCACGAAATTATTCATGACTAAGTTTACATGAAGTGGGGCAAAACACATTTTGAGGTTGATACTGGTTATTATGTTTCACTCATATATAATTCTCTCTCACTGCCTCTGGTAACTCCTTTCTGAAATTATTTTTATCATTTCCACAGTCTCAGTGATATATAGAGCCACAATCATTGATATACCCAAAATGTAGGAAAATGCAAGAGCGTAATAAATTTCACATCATCACGAGTGTTTCTCTTATGATAATAATATTTGATGGCATGAAGTGTAATCTACTTTGATAAATTTCTTTCTTGTTCATCAACAGCTTAATGTTTCTATTGTATAACAGTACAACTTTCATATTAACATTAAACGAGTCTATAAAAAGTCTCCATTCTTGAAAATGACGTTCAATGGCTTATTCTTCTACTAGTGCATCAACATGCGTACAAAAACACAAAGTATCTTGCCTGTTGTGGTGAGAAGCAAGACTTTGACTGTGACTTTGGTGAGTTGAAACTTTTTTTTGAAGATCATAAATTCCATTACTGTAAAGAAAAGCCAAAACGTTCCTCATACTGCTTTGATATATACAAGCCCCGAATCAGATTATTTAGCTCTTCTTACGAGAATTACTTTAGAATAAGGAGATAAAGATGATTCATTGTTTTTTTTAAAGATAATTCTTCTGTTTTCGAATTCGTGAATGAATGAGAAACTAATTTCATTGGCAATGCAATATCCGGATATTAAATGTATTGTTTAGTTTTACCTGTGTATCCAAAACCATTAGTTATATAAAAATAACAGTCACTTAAATAATCTTTGGACTCATGCCAAGTAGCCCACCAGTGGCTCAGCGGTGTGTCTGCGGACTTGCACGCTAAAATCCGGGTTTCGATACCCGTGGTGGGCAGAGCACAGATAGCCCATTGTGTAGCTTTGTGCTTAATTCAAAACAACAACAACAACAACTCATGCCAAGTAATCGGAACTGCAAATGGCATGCGTGCTCTCTTCTTATTCAGCAACTGTATCATGCAAGAGGTGCAAACTTTACGACACATGCATGGAGCCCATTGTTTTTCTTGATACCCAATTTTACACAGAAAAACAGTGTTAGTAAACTATTTTTAACTTTGTTTTTCTGTCGTATATTTTTCATAAATGTTGCATAAACTGTTTGGATGATTTTTTTTTCATTTACAAATTTTACTTGAACAGGAGGCAACAAACATTTGAAATAGTTTAATTTAAATATATATAGAATAATTTATATTTACATAACTAGACAACGTTTAAAAAATTAAAAACTAGTTTTAAAGAATGTGATTATATCGCAGATATTATGCGTAATAGATTTATCATTTTACTTTTTTAAATATCTACGCTTCTTTCAGTATAGTTTTATTTTTGCATGTGATGTATATTGTTGACTTGTATTGTGTAAGTCCCGCATGTTCTCAAACTTTAAAAGATTCTTGAGAGTAAGAATTAATAATACTTGTTTTACGAAAACGTTAACGTGTTCAAACTTTGGTAAACGTTCTAAAAATTTGCCTTAAACTAAATAAAATGTAACAAGTCAAGAGGAATATTATTATTGGACAGCTACAGTCAATGTGCTATAGGTTCAGAAGTTATAATTGTGATTAACGCCTATTAATCGGAAAACCACAGAAATGGACGAGGAACATTTGTAGATTTTGAACATTACGAACTATTTAACTTCAGTATATTAACTTCGGACTTTAGTATTTCTACGATGATATTAAATATTATCACAAACAAAACCATACGGGTACTTCAAGCTTAGTCAGCCGTCAAAAGAAGTGTACAGGTGTATCAATAAAGAATTAATTTACTTTTCATAAACGTCGACAAAAGATTCAGTTCAAGATCAGATAGAAAACTCAGTATAGTTTCTTTGTTTGTAGAACTCTCGTATGTAAACCATCATTTGAAATGACTATTAGTAATAACCGTTATTTTATATTGTATTATTCTGTTGTAGGTTTAAATATGTATGTGTTAAATAAGAAATGTGCGTGTATCAATCTTGTTAGCAGATATCATAAATTTAATATATATTAACATTTAATTAATTTGTAAGTATAAATTCAAATTTCCGGTTATTTAACTTAGTAATACGTAATGTACAATATCGGAGACTCGTTTGAAATAAATTATAATATGTATGTAACAGATGTGAAGGAGAAGATCTGATTTTGTTTTGACTGCGAATGGAGCGAGGCGAAGTAACCAACTGAGTGAGTAAAAGACAACTGAGATACAAAGAAGTGTCTGACTCAGCTCATTTTATGTTAAGTTGAAGGACTTTTCGAATGTTCTAGTACAAGAGGGTTTCTAGATATCCGTGTAGATTACCTAGAGCGGGAATGAAGCAAAAGTGATGCAATATGCTACAATTATATCAAGAATAAATAGCACATATAAACAATATATCTGGAATTTCACAACAATATAATAAAGTTAATGTTTGAAGTTATCAAACGTATGCTATTTATTCATTACGTTGTCCAGGTGAATTTAATTTCACAACGTAAATCTAATCTAGTGTACGGAATTCATTGCATCGTAATTTTACAGTGCTGATAAAATACTAATACATTACAGTAACTTAAAATCAACATGTGATTGATAAATTCTGACTACATTTTTTGAAATCAGCACCATTGAATCACTTCAGTTTTCTTCAATAGCACTTTTTCTTTTGTCCTGTGCTATCATTTATTTTAGTAACTGACGGACAACTATAAAATATCCCAAAATGCATATTTAGGAGATGTTACGTAGAAAATAAATCTAACACGGACAATAAAGAAAAGAAACAAACACAAATGACTAGAAATATATAAATTCTATTCACAATGAAAAACAGTGTCATTCAACTATTTCACTTACTAGCTGGGACACAGTTTCTGCTGCAACTCTAAAGCTACTGGCATGAGGCTGATATAACTGGACATCGATACTTGGTTTTTAGAGTTATAACCCTTCAGATTTACTGTTACATTATTGTGGGATGAATATGTTTTGAAATGAGCCTTTGCAGTTTTTAAAGATTCGGGAGTTAATTAATGTCCGTTACATAGTTGTATCTCAGAGAGTTCGATGAGCAGATGCATTACATGAAAGGAGTCGTCGGCACTAAATATAGCACATATAGTGTGGTTGGTATATTGTTATACATTCTTCTCGATTTTTACCTCTACTAATAAGTTATTAGATTAAGTAACCTTCAAGTGCCATAGAATGGGAATCATTGGATGAACTCTTTAATGTCCTCAGCTTCCTTGTGTATATTGCTTTAACACACTGCTGGGTTTGAGAGAAGGCTGTTTTAAAACGTACGTACACGTGATGACAGAAGTTTTGATTTACTGTCGAAACATTAGTTAGTAATCGTTAATGTATGAAGTCTAATAATTTATTAGAGTCAAATAATTTAGTGTGTCACGATCTTTTAATGGTTCGTTAACAAGAATGTTGTATTCGATGCATAACGTATGAAAAAAAACACAAACCGAACAGTTTGAATTAATTACTTGCTCTCATTGCAATAGGGGCGCAAGCTGTCATAGTCATAGACCTCTAAAATTACGTAATTTCAGAAATTGATACTGAGGCCTTGACTGAAATTGAAGGGATTTCGTCAAGATTTGATTACATTTTATAGTATAACGTAGGTACTGTTCTGAAAAAGGAAGTTGTATTTTCTGTATGTAAATATGGAATTGATAAAGCTATGTTTCGTAAATGTTTTGAAGAAGGAATTTGAATTTTACATTTAGTTTCACTCCATAGACTAATACTAGTAGTAGTTCTGTTACTACAGGTAGAAAATTACCACTAGAAGTACCACTACTAGAATGAGAACCAACTTGTAACTTGTAGTACAAAAAATTATATTACCACTCACCCACTGTTATTAGACTTGTAGTAGTTAGATATTTTGACTATATTATTAGGCTTAAGCTTTTAGTACTTCCTATTAGTACATTATTTGTACATATACGTGAAATTGTAAAGCTAATCTACTACCGAGTACTACTATTAGTATTTTGTACTATTATCATTAGTGTTACTACAGATAATTATAATTATTTTTCTAGTTATAATTATAGTACTATTATTCTGAGTATGATAAGTTCTATATATTATATACATCAGTACTATTTATTTTAGTACTTATAATTTGCATAAAAGTTTAAAGGGACATCTAGAATGTTCCTTCCAGCTCCCAAATATAACCACAATTTACTACTCGTATATTCATCTAATCTTTTTTTTTTGTTAAGTTTTCTGTCTCCACGAAGGCAGCTCATTCCAAAAGCCAAGCACTCTGAAAAGTAATACTGTTGAAACTGAAAACTTTTCCTGCACTGCCTAAATTTGAATTTATAATAATTTGTTCTGTTGTTTTCACTGCTAATCACAAAAGTCTGATGGATTTATGTCATCAATACTTTTAATAATTTTAAATGCCACTATCCAGCTCCCTCTGACCCGTCTTTAGAGAAAGCAAGTAAATATATTTCAGTTTTTTTTCATATGACAATCTTGGGTATTGCAGACACTTTTCTCTGAATCTTCTACAACAGTTCAGTCTCCTTTTTTTAGGAAGATGGTCCAAACCTGTACATTACTCTAAACGAGGCCTTACAAGTGGTCTCTACGGTGATGAATAATATCCCTTGTATTCAATATGTGTGTGCTTTGTATGTATATCAATTTCCCCTAAATGCTTCCCATATCAGTTCAAGATACCTTCCCAACTCTTTATTCTAATCTGCAGAAGTCACATTGTGTCTTGTTCCATCAGAATTGACTTTCCTAGAATTTGGAATCGGAGTACTTTTCTTCATATTGTGTCTCGTTCCATCAGAATTGACTTTCCTAGAATTTGGAATCAGTGTACTATTCTTCATATTGTGTCTTGTTTCATCAGAATTGACTTTCCTAGAATTTTGAATAGGAATACTATTCTTCAGTTCTACATGTAGTGAGATCCCAACTCTAATAGTAAAATTGTTGTATATATTTAAATTCTTACCGACCATAACTTTTATATTATTTTTATCAGATGCAAATATTAAATTTAATGTAGCTTCCTCTATTGTAGTTATCATCACTGGTTGGGTCTATAAAAGTATTCTAAACAATTTCTAAAAACTTATTGTCCTTACTGTCAGACTCAAAATTCTCCTAGTTAATATTCTTGAAATTAAAACCTCCCATAACATTTTTTTCAGTTTCTAGTCCGATATCATTATGCAATTTCTGCATAGCTTCTACTTTCTGATCTGGTGGTTTATGACAAATCCCAGTTATAAGCCTTTTCCCTAACACTAAATGAAACTGACAGCCTCAGTGCTATTTTCTTTAATATGCTGTAACTCAGTGGGATACAGCTCACTCCTCGTATATAAAATTACTCGTCCTTTTTTTTTTTCTCAACTTTTTCTCAAAGTAAATAATCTATAGCCTGGTATTTCAAAAAAAAAATTCAAAATTTTACAAATCCAAGGAAGTCTCAGTGATATCTATAATATCAAAATATGTGGTTTTTCACAACCACTTCAAATTCACTCATCAGTTTTATTTCTAATACTTCTAGCATTATAGTTGTAACAATTAATCATAGATTTTAAAATATATTTGTTTTATGCCTGCTAAATATGTTTTCATGTCAGTTATATTTCCTGTTTTAATACCCTAATCCTCATCTCTGTCTAGTTCTAGATTAAATCCACTACTAAAACTGAGTTAATGTGCCTTTGGTAACATGTTAGCCTCTGCTTTAAATGTAAGACATCCATACTGAAAATACTAACTTTCCCATTATATTTGTTCTGCAAATCCAACCAGCTTATTTGTTGATCCTTCTAGATCAAAGCCTGGTATTCAGTCCCAGTGAATGATCCCTTTCATCACGTGCCCTTATCAGTGTTTGGTATTTTCCAATAAGCTCTTAGATCTATCTGTTGTTATACCCTTAGCTCCTGTATGTACCACAAAAATCTGCATTAATATTAGTGTATTTTGTTCCTATTTATTCTACATACTACTGTATCTATATGCTTATCTTTTACATTGTCATCCTTTGTGATCCTATTTATTACACATAATACTATATTTATATGCTTATCCTTTACACTATTGTCCCTTGTGACCCTATCTATTTCACTTGCTATCCCTCATTAGTAGCAAGTGCTTTGTAACAGGCTGCTCAACCTAAATTTATAAGACTAAAGTTAATAATTCTTACAACAGATGATATTGGAATTCATTTGCTGATGTTCTCTCGCATTTTATATGTTTCAGTATTTAACTGTAAACATACACAAAAGCTAATACAGTGTATCATTTTTAAATACAAATAAACTAATAACACATAATCATATAATATGGACTATAAGGAAACATTTTATTTCACAAGACTACATATCAGTGTGGTTGAGAAAACCCACTTGTAGAGAAAAATATATATGTAAAAACGGCTTTGACGATAATTGGAGAAGATTGAAACGTTGTTTGCTCCTCTATGTAAAAACTTTTCTCAACCCAAATGAACCGTTTTTACATATGTAAGACTACCTATATTTATCCCCTCAATGTGGATTTCTGTACGTGGTGAGGGGACCTCTTTGAGAAGGTTCTGGACTTTCAGTTTTGAATGTTCCAACTCTAACACACCACTTTGGTCTTGAATTCCTGTAGATGGTCAGTCTTGGGGTGGCCCCCTGAAGATTAGTTGGCTAGTCCATGTGGGCCAGGTTCAACTGAGTGCCAACATATGACCTCCTCAACAGGTGTAGTGAACATTGTCTGATACTGGTGTTCAGGTATAGTGCTCACAAAACCCTGGATTCATTGCAGTGACCTTATATGGCACTATAGTGCATACCCTGGTAGGGCTTTATGGTGGGTTAGATCAGTGGGCACTGAAATATTCTTTTTTTTTTATTATGGATACCTCTCAAATAAAAAAAAATTTTCATGATATCCTCGTCTGTGGTGGAATCCTGCTTGCCACTTAGCATGGAAGGATAAAAAATGGGCCTGGGATACTTTTCGTAGATATCCCACACTGTCAAACCGCATTGCTTTCCAACGGGCCCGTGCACATGCTAGGTTGGGAAGACGTCAAAGCCAGAAGGAATTATGGATTAAGTTCACAACTAGCCTATCTTCCACCACCAGTTCCAAGGTAACATGGGACAGGATTTGAATGCTCAGTGGGCATAACAATTCTGTCCCCCTCTCCATCTTACTCTCTAATAGTAGCTGATGTCCTGAGCATCACTGATACTCTTGGTGGAAGCTTTTGCCGGGTATCTCGCACTTCTGTTTGCTTGTTCCTCCACTTTCTTGGCCATCAAGACTTGGATGGAGCATTCATCTCTTTCCTTTTAAACTGACTATTTTTTTGACTTTATTTGTCCCTTTACACTGGTGGAACTGAAAAATGGCTCTTCATCTGTCTGGCAGTACCTCTGTTGGACCTAATGATGTACACTATGACATGCTGCGTTATCTCTCTCTCCTGCTTTTCTTGATATTCTTCTAATTGTTTTTAACCAGATCTGACAAGAGAATGTGTTTTTCCTGATGTCTGGTGCCAGGCTATTATCTTACCTATCTCTAAACCTGGGAAAGATCCCAAGATTTTTTCACACTACCGTCTAATTGCTTTGACAAGCTGTCTGTAAGACCTTGGAGAGGATGGATAATGCTCATCTTGTTTGGTTCCTTGAATCAAACAACGTCCTCTCACCCACCCAGTGTGGGTTCTGATGACAGCATTCCACCACGGACCACGTAATTTGACTTGAAACATCATTCAGAGAAGCCTTTCTCAAATGCCAACATCTTGTTTCAATATTCTTTGACATTGGAAAGGCTTATGATACAACATGGAGGTGTGGGATTTTGCGAGACCTCCATATATATAGGTTACATGGCCATTCACCTAGGTTCATTAAAAAAATTTTAATGGATAGGAGATTCCAAGTTTGTGTGGGTTCAACACTTTCCCGTTCTTTTGTACAGGAACTTGGTGATCCTCAGGGCTGTGTTTTGAGTGTCACACTTTTCAGTATAAAGATAAATGCCATCACTGAACAACTTCCTGTCACTGTTGCAAATGGGATCTGTGTTGTCGACTTTCTCATATCAGTCGTCTAACATGAGATATATTGAGTGGTAACCACAAACTACTCTCAATCGTGTACTGAAGTGGACTACTGTTCTTGGAGCTTATTTTTGACCGTAAGCTGACCTTTATACTACACTTAAAGCAGCTACGAGTCAAATGTGCTAGAGCACTGAACACCCTCCGTGTCCTCTCTACTGCCTGTTGGTGAGTGGATCGATGCTCTATGTTAAAGAAATATCGTGCTCTTATTCATTCAAAACTCGACTATGGATCAATGGTCTATGGCTCTGCCAGACCTTCGGCCTTAAAGATGCTAGACCCCATTCATCATCAAGGACTTCGACTCTGTGCTGGGGCTTTTTGCACCTTCCATAGTCCGTACATGGACTATGGTTCTGTATTCAAGGCTTGGCTCAGTGCCAGCTGGAGTGAGCAATGTGACAATAAGTTTTTCAAATAAAACCCTATATATGTGGAATCTCAAAAACATTCTCTGCACCTTTGCCATTTGCGACTGTCTCTACTGTATTCTTTGAAACTTTGCTTCTTACCAAAGCATCCCACTTGGGGATGTGTTTTCCTTCCTCAGTGGGCCTTATTTTTTCAAAACAGATGATCTGCCATTGTTTTTTTGGCCTTCGCAATCCGGCACAATTGGATGAATTGGGTCTGTCCTTGGAAAACATTGCAGAATCCACTGGTCTGCCCATCCCCCCATGGCTTATTACAGCCCCCAAATCTGACCTTTTTTTAAGTCATCTGAAAAAGGCAGATAATCCCAATTGGAAGTACTGTCTTTTATTTGCTGAACATCTTTCGAATAACCTTTCTGTTCCAATTTATACGGATGGTTCAAAATCAGGTGACTCTGTGGGCTTTGCCATGGTTTGTTGCAGTTCTGTGGTTGCGTGCAGAATCCCCTCTACAGCTTCTATGTTTACTGTTGAACTGTACGCCATATCTCTTGCCTTGGATCATATTGAAGCTGAGCAGTACTCCGACTGGACTCGCTTAGTTCTCTACCGACCCTGGAACTGCTTCATGTTGACTCATTCCCTGTTCTTGCTGATATTCAAAACCGACTTCCTATTTCTCATTAACATCTACTTCTATCCAGTTTTTTTGGATACCAGGCCATGTTGGTATTTGTTGGCACTGTCACCACTGTACCTATTCCCTACATGGACTATGGTCCTGTATTCAAGGCTCGGCTCCGTCCAGCCGGAAATTCACTCGGAGTGAGCAATGCAACAACAAGCTTTTTGAAATAAAACCCAATATTGGTCTTTGGCTGTCTAGCTTCTGTAAGGTTCAGAAGGATTAAGTTGTTTAAACTAAACTAGGCATTGGTCACAGTTTTTAACTCATTGTTTTCTTTTATCTAAAACTGATGCACCAGTGTGTAGTTTGTGTAACACTCAAAATTACTGTAAGCCACATTTTACCTTCTTGCCATCGTTACAACTCTCAACGACGGCACTATTTTAAACACATTCTGTCCCAGGGATTTTCTGTAACATTGAACAGTGTGTTATTGGTGATGGTGACACTGTCCACCTTGATAAAGTTTTTAGTTTTTTAATGGCCATTAATCTTTTTAACATCATTTAAATGTTGGATATTTATTCATTACACCTTTTTAATTGTGGTTCCCTTTACACAGTTTCATTCTTTCTCATTCAATTTGACATTGAAAAATGGCCAGAACATTAAATAACTCGACACCAGGACAGGAAAGGCCAACTTCAGGTGACTAACGCTGCTGTTTGAACTAATCGTTTGAACTACCTGTTAGTTGTCCTGATGGTTTGTTATTACACTTTTGCTGCATGCTATTTAAAATTTTTATTACTTTACCTTTTAGTACTGGTTGTAATGACACATAACCCAGAACCAGGACTGGAAAGACCAACTTCAGGTTACTGATGGTGGTTCTTGTACTTACCTGTTAGGCTTCCTGGTGGGTTATGATCATTACCATTCTGCTACAGGAAGTCCTTTACAACTTTGCAGACTGGATGTCAACATTGGTTTTATGCCATTTTATGTTTTAATTGCTTTTCTGTTTATACCTTTGTTTCCTTTTATGAATTTTATAACATTTACTTTACTTTTACCTTTTTACAAGACATTTGGCTAATTTTTATTTCGATTTTGCTACATGTCTTTTGACACTTTTCTTATTTTACCTTTTGATACTGGCTGTTATGACAACATATCCCAGAACCAGGACTGGAAAGGCCAACTTCAGGTGACTGACAGTGGTTTTTGTACTTACCTGTTAGTTTTCCTGGTCGGTTATGATCATTACCATAGAAGAGCGAACCCAAACGAGCCGTTTTTGCATATAAAATTCTCAACAAGTGGGTTTTTCGACATCATTACCATTTTGCTAGAGAAAGTCCTTTACAACTTCTCTTACTCTGCTTTCTGTTCTAACATTGTAGACTAGGTGTCAACATTGATTTTATGCTTTTTCTGTTTTTCAGTGATGTTTTGTTTTACCTTCATTCTGTTTTATGTATTTTACTACATTTAATTTATTTTTACCTTTTTACTGGACGTTTGGTACAGATAGCCTTGGTGCTTTGTGTCATAAAACACTAAATCAATCATTCCAAACTCCTCTTGAAGTCAAAGGCCATTGGGGATATGCTCTTCATTCTACTTTGAATTCTTCCAGACGAGTTACAGTTGATAGGGATTTAAAGACGATTCCAAAGTAAGAGATCCTTGCAGGTTTCACAAGCTAAAGTGGTACACAGCCATGCGTCGGATTTTTAATTGTAGAGATGGGAACATGGAGCCAACAAATGTTCTAATATTAACATTTGCAACATCACATTCTCCTTCCACAATCAAGGCAGGATATCTGAATTCTAAGGTACAACCTTATATTCCTAACCCTGTTAAATGTTTTTTTGTCAATGATTTGATCACTTGAAAATATCTTGCCTTGGTTTTTTAACATGTGCCCATTGTGCTGGTAAAGACCATGATGCTTTTGAATGCCAACTAGAAATATATTGTGTTTACTGTAATGTCCCATATCCTTCATATTTTACTTCTTGCCCTAAATGGGTGGAAGAGAAAGAAGTATGTCTCAAGACAGTTCATACTGTTATTTATCCAGAGGCTTGGAAATTACTATTTCCAATTCCATTTTGGACTTATGCTGCTGTAATCCATTCCACTACTACAGTTGGAGTCCAGATAGACCTTTCCATGCCTCCCACAGAATCCTTGACAGCTCATCTTAATCCAGTACTCTCTAAAATGAACAATGTTAACGAATCAGTATCTACTTGTATCTCTGTCCCTACCACATCTTCCAGTCACTGCCCGACTTTATCTTGTTTAAGCCCAGGTGTTTCCATGGGGTATCCTCTCTTGACATTCCCAAAATTAAACAACCCATTCATTCACATTTTCAGTCACTGGAATGTGTGTTTACAAACCCTGATCTGCGTAATCGATGCAGAGCAGGATCATTAGAGTGACTGACCCACATCCAATAAAGAAAAAAATGTGGTTGCAAGCAGAAGATATCCATGCCATATTTTCCTCCAAAATAAATAAATTGATCACACTAATCCAATGGAACTGTCGAGATTTTCAATCAAATGTGAATTACATCAAGGATTTGATTGACTTTTATCATCCCAAGTGTCTTTCTTTACAGGAACCATTTTGAAAACTTACTAATACAAGCACAATTCAACAATACTCTTTATCCCAAAATGACAGTTCATGTGTAGGACAAGGACATAGAGGAGTAGCTCTGCTGGTTGATCAACATGTGCCCAGCAGGTCATTATCATGGAGTGTGCCCTTGGAGGCTGTAGCCATCCATATCTTCTTGGGCCATACCATCATTGTTTCCTCTCTGCATTTTACCCCTGGAAAAATTATCATCCCTCAGAGCTTGATGCCCTTATTGATCAACAGCCAACCCCCTTTTTAATTTTGGGAGATCTTAATGGGCATAATCCCTTCTAGGGTGGTTCTAGTATTGATGTGAGGGGTTGTGTTATAGTGCATGTGCTCCTGAATCACAACCTGTTTTTTTTTCAATACTGGCTCTCACACTTATTTTCATGCACCCAGTGAGTCATTTACTGCTGTGGATCTTTCTATCTGCTCCCTTTTGCTTTTCACTTGCTTTTCCTAGGTGGTTGACATCAATCCATGGGATAGTGACGATGTTCCCATCATATTAAGAGAGATTGGCTGTGGTCAGTGCCATCTGACCTATGTGCCTCAGTGGAAGTTGGACCAACTCAACTGGTTCTATTTCACTGCTCTCTTGGAATTTGATCCTGCAATCATATGTATATCATTGATAGATGACTATGTAGCAGTAGTAACTGACTGCTCAATGCATTTTCAAAACCTTGACATCTTTTCCATGACATTGTCAAAAATCAGTTACAGTACACTTGTATTCCAGAGCATGGTCATGACAAGTTGTAATGTGTGGACAAAACTCATTAACTTAAAAATTAAACATTGTTAAAACTTTCTGCAATACTTGCTCCATTATCTATTGTAAGCACATGGATGTTTCTTTTTGATTTGCCACATACACATTATGTCCTCAACAAGTTCTCTGTTGTATTATTAAGAGAAGCATATTCTAAATAAAAATATTTTGTGACATAGCATCCTAATGGATCTTTTCTGTTTATGTGTATGACCTGATATGTTAACAAAGTAGCATTAACATGTATCAGGTTCAGAATTTTCAGAATAACAAATTTTGCTTTGAAATCTGTAATGTTGTTTTGCTTTCATCAAGTCAACAAATTTCTGATGGTTATCCAATGTAGGCAGTTCCTCATTGCAATGCAACTTTAGCATAAAGACCATCTGAAGTCCTTTTTTTTGTGAAACTCTTTAACAGTTTGAATTCAGTAAAATGTCTGAAACTTGAGTCCACATTCTCACTTACAGTATTAGACTCAGTACAAGTCAAATTTGAAAGTTATTTCAGTCTGTTATTCCCCTGGCTGTTTTCAACTGGATATGGCAGGAGGATGTCTTTCATGATGCTTGGTGCCAAGTTATTGTACTCTCTATTTTTAAACCTGGGAAGGATCCAAAGATCCCTTCAAATTGCTTTGATCAGTTGTCTCAGTAAGACCTTAGAAAGAATGATTAGTGCTTGTCTTGTTTGGCTTTTGAAATTAACCTTCTCTCACCAATCAGTGATGTCGAGAAACCCACTTGATGAGAATTTTATATGCAAAAACAGCTCGTTTGGGTTGAGAAAATATTTTAAATAGAAGAGCGAATAATGTTTCGACCTTCTTCGGTCATCGTCAGGTTCACAAAGAAAGAGGTAACTGACCGGAAGCTGACCACATCAATAACTTCTCTCACCCACTTAATGTGGGTTCTGAAGACAATGCTCCATGATAGACCACTTAATTTACCTTGAAACATCAGTTAGAGAAGCCTGTTTGAAGCAACATCTTGTTTCTATTTTTTTTTTTTTTTAGAGAAAGCTTATGATGCACCATGGAGATGTAGCATTTTATGAAACCTTCACTCGTAGAGATTGCATGGCAATTTGTCACTTTTTGTTAAGCAGTTTTCAATTAACTGATTATTCCAGGTCCGTGTGGGCTCAACGCTTTCCTGTTTTTTCCCACAGGAACTTGGGAAACACAGCCTCAGGGCTGTGCTCTGAGTGCCACACTTTTCAGTATAAAGATTAATCAGTGATGTTGAGAAAACCCACTTTTAGAGAAATAGAACAACGCTGTTCGTTCTTCTATGTAAAATATTTTCTCAACTCAAATGAGCCGTTTTTGCATATATAGTATAAAGATTAATACCATCAGTGAACAGCTACCCCTACAATTGCAAATAGCCTTTTTGTTGATGACCTTCACATCTCATGTCAATCATCAAACATGAGGTTTATTGAGCCTCAGCTACAAACTGCAATTTGTCGTATATTTAAGTGTACCACATCAAATGGTTTTCAACTTTCTCTCTCTAAAACTGTTTTTGTACATTTCTGTTGCCAATGGGGTATTCATCTGGATCCAGAACTTCATATTGATGATGTTGTGTTTTCTGTCATCCCTGTGGCAAAGTTCTTAGGCCTAATATTCCACTGTAAATTAACTTTATTTCCTATATCAAGCACCTTTGTATAAGGTGCACCTCAAATGTATAAGAGCACTGAACATCTTTTGTGTCCTTTCTTCTACATCTTGGGGAGTGGATCAGTACTCCTTGGTTAAAATTTATTGTGCTCTTATCTGATCCAAACTTGACTATGGGTTTATGGTTTATGTTTCTGCCAGAACCTCAGCACTAAAAATGCTGGATCCTGCCCACCATCAGGGACTTCACCTTTGCACTGAGGCTTTTTGTACTTATCAAGGCCAAAGTTTGTATGTGGAGTCCCATGAACCCCCTCTTTATATTTGCTGTTTGCAACTGCCTCATGTATGCTTCCAAGCTTCGCTTTTTACCATAGCATCCTACTTTGGGTTGTGTTTTCCATCTTCAGTAGGCCACACTTTTCAATAATAGAAAATCTGTCATTGTTCCTTTTAGTCTTCATCTTCAGGCCCAATCAGAAAAATTCAATATATTTTTGAAAAGCACAGCAGTATCAACAGTTCAACCTCTTCCACCATGGCTAATTACTCATCTTAACTGTGACCTATCTTTGAGTCATCTGAGGAAGGTTGGTACTCCAGATTGGAAATATTGTTCTTTATTTGCTCAACATCTTTCAAATGATCCATCCATTCTTATATATACAGATGGTTCAAAATCAGGTGACTTTGTAGGTTCTGTCATGGTTTGTTACAGTTTGGTTGTAGTGCATAGAATCCCCTCTACAGTTTCTGTGTTCACTGCCAAATTTCATGCCATTTCTCTTACCCTGAATTATATTGAAACTATGCAATATACGAATTGTATGATCTATACTGATTCACTCAGCTGTCTATTGGCCCTGACATCATACCATGCTAGTTATCATTTTATTCTTATCAATATCCAAAACAAACTGGCCCAACTCTATCATCTTTCATTGTCCAGTTTTTTTGGATACCAGGTCATTTTGGTATTCATGGGAATGAGCTAGCTGACAGAAGGCAAAGTTCATCTTCTCTGGCTTTATCACCACTGTACCTGATCCATACATGGACTGTGGTTCAGTTATCAAAACCCGACTATACACCAGTTGGCAGTTGACCTGGAGTGAGCAACACAATAATGAGCTTTTTCAATTCAAGCCTTATTTAGCTCTTTGGCCATTTTGTTTCTATAAAGATTGAAGGGAGGAAGTTGTTTTGGTTAGGCAATACATTGGTCACAGTTTCTCAACTTACAACTTCCTTTTATCTGATACTGATGCACCAATATATGGTCTGTGTGGCACTCAGGTCACAATTATACATATTTTATTATCGTGCTCCCATTACAACCAAGAATGATGATGCCATTTTAAACATATTTTTAAGGTAGGTTTACCATTGTCACAGGTGATACTGGCTGCTTCACTCATGTTTTTACATTTTTAAGAGCCATTGGTTTTTAACTTAAGGTTTTTATTGGAATATATTTACTGTTTAAACATGATTTCTTTTATACATTTTAATTTTATTTTGACCTGAACCCAGGACTGGAAAGGCCATCTTTAGGTGACTGACGGCAAGTTTGAACTTAATGCTTCAGTCTTCCTGGCAGGTCTTAATTTTACATATTTTTACTTTCATTTCCATATATCATTATAGTATATTACATCTTGTTTGGCACTGATAGCCTAGTAGCTTTGTGCCAATAAACATGAAATACCTATCTACCTATATTTATACCTACCCTAGAGAAAAATTAAACACTTAAATCCACACCTTTTTAATATTTATTTTACTATCATGGCCAATGGCAACTTGTTCCATAAGCCAATCAGCTGGTTAGAAAAGTAAAATTCTTAACTGGAGTCTAGCCTATCTTTTTATCAAATCTTAAACAGGTGACATTTCTTTCTGTTGGCTTCAGGTTAAAGAAGCTGGAAATCTGCATCCTTTTGACCACTTGGATAATTGTGCAGTATTCAAGAAGATAGTCTCATTATCCTTGTTTTCTCTAGAGAAAATAAGAGCTTTTAACCTATCCTCTTTACAGCAATCTTTTTCCCAGTAACCTGGCTATGAAACTTTTCTATTAAATAGATATTCTCTTTTAGATAAGGAAACCAAAACTGTCCAAAAGGAGCTCGAACTTGTGATACTATATACAGAGAATTGTATATAAATATATTTTTTTCAAATTATAATCAATGTGTGTACAAACTATTGACAATGCATTGCCATAATAGATTGAAATAAAATTCCAGGGATTTAACTTTGTGCTTGAATCACAATTTCTTCCTATTTTTATTCATTATAACTAAAGTTATATACATCATCATTGGTTTTGTAATATAAGCATGTTTATTATGAGCTTTTGATTATTTTATGTATTACCTATAGAAAATATAGTGAACATTAATCTTGTGTCTTGCACGAGTGGTTTGGAATTGTAATTTGAACTGTATCACATATCAATATCCTTTACAAAAGTAAGATTTGAATACACGACTGCATACATACATGAATGCATGACTGGGCAGATTTGGTTAGTGAAAACCTTAGAAACTAGCTGAATTCTCTGAAATGTTTTCAGTGTTCTTAAATATTGTAAAACATGGTGATGTTTCAGAGGTGGAAGTAATGAAAGAAATAAAATGTATGTACTTTTTGTTTTATTGAGTAACTGTGACAACTCATGTTGGATCTGGACCTTGCATATGTTTATCTATACTTTAAAATACAGTCATCTTTAATTGTGTTGTTGAAATATTTAAAACTTAAAGGAGGAAGTTTTATATGTAGTTGTTTATGAAAAGTTTGTCATAGAACATTACTATTAGTTTATTAGTGAAACAGACTGATTTTTATATAACAAGGTTACAATGTGAACAATGTATTTATTCAGGTATATCTTTTCAGATCTGAAAAGTAGGAAGTGTTTTTAGAATTTGAAAAGATGGTATGTGTGCCGTGTATTTTAGCACCAATCTTGTTGTGGGTATGGTATCGCTTTATTCAGCCTATTATAGCCAAATACTGGAACCCTAAAGTTGCTGATGCAACTATTGAATGCACTCCAGAAGGCTGTAAACTTGTACGTAAGCCTAAAGCAGAACTCCAGTGTCCAGTTGCAACTGAAAAAAGAGAGGAGGTCAGTATTGTTTATTTAAATATCTGTTCAATATCTAAAAGTGGTAACTATTTTGCTGGACTTGTATTAACAGATGATATAATGTAGTAGGGGTGGCATCATTGTAATGGGGGGGATTGCCTGCCCAGTTTAGATTGTGTTCCTCCCTTCTTCCTGGTTTTAGTTTCTGAATTTTTGTAAAGATCCTGACAAATGCAAATTAAAAATTTAAACAAAGCATAGTTAAATTTAAATATTATAATAATTTACAGTGACATATAATACTAGTGATTATGGCTGATTAATTTTGGTTACCATTTCCAAAATGTGTCCTCATGAACAAGTGGATACCCTTTCCATAGTACATATGCTGTTACTAAAGTATAGATGTAAGTTTCTTAAAAAAGAAACATATTAGGACATTGCAAGTTTTTGGTTGGATTTCCCCAAGTTTTAGTTTTTAGTGTCTTGTAGTTATTGAAAGAATTTTAAAACTTTCCTGCTAAGTTTTGTAATATTTTTTATACCAAAAGTTATAATGCATTGTTGATTGTGATAATTTTTTGAATTTCTATACTTTTCATGTATTTCATAAGATTCAGATAAGAAAACATCTACTTTTGTTAAAGAGCTCTATTAGAACCTTATTAATAACTAAAAAAGAAGAGTGGAACCCCTTGAGGTGGATTCCTGTACGTGTGGAGGGGACCTCCTAGAGAAGGTTCTGCATATAATTTACCTCCTCTGGGATATGGATATCCATCCACGTGTTTGCTGTGCATGGCAGCCTGTGAAGGGGAGAAGAGAATCCTTGTGGTTGAAGGGTCCAACTTCAACAACATTTTAACTTTGAATTCCTGCAGGTGGGCAACCTTAGGGTGCCTCCCCAAGGGTTATTGTTCCACTTGGGCCAGGGTCAATTGATTATCAGTGTTGGACATCCTCAACAGGTGTTGTGGACATACTGTCTGATACTGGTGTTCAGGTCTAGTGCTCATGAAACCCTGGTGTTGCTACAGTGTCCTTGTTTGGCCCTTCCAGGGCTTCATGGTGGGTGGGGTCAGGAGGCACTGAAATATAGCATTTTTATTATAGATACCCCTATTTATTGAAAAATGAATAAAATGAAAACATTGAAAAAAAGATTATATGAAAACAAGCACTCATGGACATCTTTGTTGTGCAGACACCATAAGAGTCAGATTCTGTAGCTTGATTTCTAATTATCCACTCTTTATCCAAGAAATCCTTAGAGCTGATGCCCTCCTTTTTTATTCAAAAGGGATTAGAGAGGCTTGCTGGCTCCCCTAATTAGTAAAGAAGTTGTGCTCTGAAGACATTTTTAGCTGCAACACACCAAACTCCTTTTGAAATTGAAGGCCATTGGGGATATATCTATTGAGGTTACTCCTCATACAACTTTGAATTCTTCCAGAGGAGTTATAGCAAGAGTGATTTAAAAAACATTCCTGAGCCTGAGATCCTCACTGGTTTCTTCAGCTATGGAGTTTCTGTGGTGTGCTGAATCTCCACTTGTGAAGACAGAATTATGGTGCCTATTAATGTTGTGATATTAAAGTTCAGATCATCACATCCTCCTGCCACATTCAAAGGTTATCTGAACTGTAAGGTGTGGCCTACATTCTCAGCCCTCTCAGATGTTTCCAGTATTAATGGTATGGTCACTCAAAAACATCATGTTGTGGTTCTTTAACATGAGCTTGTTGTTGTGGCAGAGACCATGATTCTTATGAGTGCAAACTAGAACCACAATGTGTTAACTGTAGTGGTCCACACCCCTCTTACTTTATTTCTTGCCCTATGTAGGTGTAAGAGAAAGAGGTCCAATGCTTGAAGACTATAAATAATATCTCCTACCCAGAGACTTGGAAATTATTTTCTCCAATTTCATCTCGGACATATGCTGCTGTACTCCATTCCTTTGCCACAATGGGAGTGCAGACAGACCTCTACATATCTCTAACAGAGTCATTTGCTGAACATCTGAAGAATCTCTTGCTCTCCATAATTAAGAGTTGATGAACATGTGTCCACTTCCATTTCTGTCCCTGCCACTCCTTCCTGTAACTGCTTGGTTCCCCTTCCTTTGGCTTTGGGTTCAGATGTTTCCACAAGTCCATCTTCTTCTACAGCCCTGAGAAGTAAAATGACCATTCATTCATATTTTAAGTCACTAAAATCATTGTTTACAGACAAAATCCTGGTTACTCAACCATGGGCAGGATCCATAGAGGTTGATACACCTTTATCCAATAAAGAAAAAGAACATGGTTGAAAAGAGAAGGGGTACATGCCATGTTTTCCTCCACATAAATAAAACAGGCCATTCTGATCCAGTGGAACTGTCAGGGGTTTCATCCAAATATAAATAACATTAAGGATTTAATTGATTCTTACCATCCCTTTTGTTTCCTAAGAGGAAATGTTTTTGAAACCTGCTGTTGCAGTCACCCTTTGGTAGTTTTCTTTGTACAGAAATAACAGGTTAAGTGATTGGACAAGTGCATGGTGGGGTGGTACTGCTAGATGATCAGCATGTGCCTACCCTGTCTTTGCCACTTAATACACCCTTGTGGGCTTGAGCCATCCATTCTTCCTTGGGTTATACCATCACTACTTGTTCTCTCTACCTGGCTCCTGAAGAGCTCTGTGATCAGTTAGACTTCAATGCTCTTATTGAGCAGTTTCTGTTTACTCCTGTTGGATTTTAATGGACATAATCCCTTTGAGGTGGTGCTGATATTGATGGGATGTGTCACTCCTTAGAGCATATATTCTTGGATCATAACCTGTCTCTCTTCAATACTGGTTCTTAAACTTATTTTCATGCATCTAGTCAGTCTTTTACTGCTATTGATCTTTCTGTCTGCTTCCCTTCACTTTTTCTCTTACTTTTTTGGAGGCTAACAGTAATTCACAGGGCATTGATCATTTTCCTGTTATTTTGAGAGAGACTGGCTGTAGTTGAAGCCATCTGACCTGTGTGCCTTGGTGGAAGTTGGACTAGACCAATTTGCCTTCTTTCACTGCTCTCTAAGAATTTAACTTTGTTATTGTCTATAAACCACTGATAGATGAATGTATGGCAACAATGACTGACTGTATTATCCAGGCAGCTGCTCAGTGTGTTTTTGAAACCTCAGCATGTTTCCCACAGCATTCTCATCCTTTGTGGATCCTGCCTGCCACGTGGTATATTCCACACTTTTAAATCACATTGCATTTCAGTGGGCCTGTATGAATGCTCAATGAGTCAGTTGTCAAAGTCAGAAGGAATCTTGGATTAAATACACCTCTAACATCTCTTCCACCAGCAGTTCCAAAGTCACATAAGATAAAATTTGAAAGGTTAGTGTATAGTATACATTTGCTTTCCTTTCATTCTTGCTCTCTGATGACCAGGAAGTTGTTGAAGCATGGAGAATTGCCAGTACTCTCAGCAAAATGTTTTCTTGTGCATCTAGTACTTCTTCATCCTTCACTTCCTTAGCCATCAAGACACAGCCAGAGTGATCATGTCTTTTCTTTTGGGCTGATCATCTCTATGACTGTAATTGTCCTTTTACCCTGATGGAACCCATGCTTGCTTTTCATCAGTCTGGCAGAACATCAGTATGACCTGATCATGTTCATTACAAGATGGTGCATCATCTCTCTTTTGCCTCTCTCCTCGGTGTGTGGATTTCTGTATGTGGTGAGGGGACCTCCCAGGTAAGGGTTTGCTTTTTCATTTTACCTCCTCTGGGTGACCCGTGAAGGGGAGGAGAGGATCCTGGCAGTTGAGGAGTCCAACATTAACACACCTCTTTGCCTTCGGGATGGCCCCATGGGTCAGTCAGCTGGTTCACTTGGGCTAGGGTCAACCAAGTACCAGTGTTGGATGTTCTCAGCAGGTGTTGTGGAAATTGTATCTGATGCTGGTGTTTGGGTATAGTGCTCACAAAACGTTGGCGTTGCTGCTGTATCCTTGTTTGGCACTGTAGTGCATCCCCTCATAGGGCTCCATGGTGGGTAGGGTTATTGGGCACCAAAATATTCTGTTCTTTATTTTGGATACTTCAATTAAAAATATTAATAAAATAGGGAAAAACAATCCATAGGTAAATGGCCATGTCTTGAAGATTTTGAGCAGCAATCTTCAACATCTGTAACACCTGTTGTACTTTATTTTCTCATACTACATTCTTTTTTAAACAAACCTTTAGGGTAGATACCTCCCTTTTTTCATTCAGAAGGGACTAGAGGGACTTGCTGGCTCTCCAAAGTCAATAAAGAAGTTTTGCTCTGGTGACATATTGGTGGAAACATCCACATCTCAACACAGTGAACTCCTTTTGCATTCAAGGGCAATTGGAGATATACCTTTTGAGGTTACACCTCATGCTACTTTGATTTCATTATGAGGAGTTATTGTCGAGAGGAATTTGAAGAACATCCCAGAGTGAGAGATTCTTGCTGGTTTCTTCACCCAAGGAGTTTCTGCAGTAAGGTGTGTATCTCCACTCGCAAAGATGGAATTATGATGCCAAACAATGCCCTCATTCTGACAGTTACATCACCACATTCACTTGCCACCATCAATGCAGGTTATCTTAATTACAGGGTATTGCCATACATTTCAAACCCTCTTGGGTGTTTCCAGTATCAGCAGTTTGGTAACTTGAAGATGTCATGGTTCCTTAACGTGTGCCTGTTGAGGTGGCAAGGACCATGATGCCTATGAGTGTGAAACAGACCCTCATTGTGTCAGTTGCAATGGCTTTCACCCATTTAACTTTTGTTCTTGCCCTAAATGGTTGAAAGAAAAGGAGGTGCAGCATTTGAAAACTATTCAAAACATTACTTACCATGGGCTCAAAAGTTGCTGTCCAACACTTCATCTTGGATGTATGGTGCTGCACTTCACTACTATGGGGGAGTGAAAACTGACATCTCTCTGCCTTCAAAAGAGTCATTCTCAAACCAAATGAAAAGTTTTTTGACCTCCATGGTTAAAAAAGATTTGAAAGGTCAGTGTGCAGTATAATTGTCCCCCTCTTGATCTTGCTCCATGGTGGCCAGGAAGTAGCTGATACCCTGAGTATCACTGATACTTTTGGTGAAAGCTTTTGCAGGGTATCTAGCACTTTTTCTTCTTCCTCCATCTTATTAGCCATCAAGAATCGGATGCTTCCCCAGTCCAGAGTTTGTACACAGAGTCTCATGAACCTTCTTTGCACCTCCACTGTTTGTAACTGTCTTTATTATATGCTTCTAAGCTTTGTTTCTTACCAAAGCATTTCACTTGGGGTTATATTTTCCTATCTCAGTGGGTCATACTTTTTCAGAACAGACAATCTGCCCTTTGTCCTTTTGACTTTCGTATCCAGGTTTAGTTGGTTGAATTGGGTCTGTTTTTGAATAACATTGCTTTATCCACTGGTCAGCCCATCCCATCATCCGAGAAAAGCAGACACTCCCAATTGAAATACTGTCTGTTATTTGTTGAACATCCTTCAAACCATTTTTCCATTCCTATTTTTATAGATGGTTTGAAATCAGATGACTCTGTGGGCTCTGCCATGGTTTGTTGTGGTTCATGGTTGTGCTCAGAATTCCCTCTACAGCTTCTGTGTTTGCTGCTGAACTATATGCCATTTCTCTTGCCCTGGATCATGTAGAAGCTAAGCAGTACTCAAACTGCAATATTTATACTGACTTGCTTAGTTCTCTACTGGCCCTGGAATCCTTTCATGTTAATTCACACCCTGTTCTCACTGATATTTAAAACTGACTGGTCCATTTATCTTTAACATCAACTTCTATCTAGTTTTCCTGGATACCAAGCCACATAGGTATTTGGGAGAACGAGTTTGCTGACATTACAAAGAAATCTATCTGCTCTGGCACTATCACTGCTGTGCCTGTTCCATACACGACTATGGTCGTGTATTCGAGGCTCGGCTTCATGCCTCCTACTGTAAGAAACATGAAAACAGCTTTTCCAAATAAAGCCCTCTATTGGATTTTGGCTCTCTTGCTTCCATAAGGATTGAAAAAAGGAAATTGTTCTAACTAGACTACATATTGGTCACAGTTTTTTAACTCATTTTCTTTTATCTGGGACTGATGCATCAATGTGTTGTTTGTTTACCACTCAAGTCTCAATAAGCCACATTCTACTTCTTTGGAAAGACCAAATTCAGGTGACTAACACTGCTGTTTGAGCTACCCAGTAGTCATCCTGGTGAGTTATAATTAAAATTTTACAAGTTTTTTAAAACTTTTATTACATAGTTTCCAAAAATGGCCATAACATCAAATGACTCAGAATCAGGACTGGAAAGGCCAACTTCAGGTGACTAATGGTGGTTTTTGAACTTATCTGTTAGTCTTTTTGGTGGGTTATGATAATTTCGGTTATGCTGCTGTTAGTCCTTTACAGCTTGTATTACTGTGGTTTTTGTCTTACTGCTGTAGACTTGAAGTAAAATTGATTTTAATGATATGTTTTTTTAATTAAAAAATTAAACTTTGTTTTGTTTTACCTTGACTCCTTTTTACAAACTTTAATTTTAACATTTTACCAGATGTTTGGTGCAGATAGCCTAGTAGCTTTGTGGCATAAAACACCAACCAACCAACTCTTTTGCCTCTCTTGCTAGTATTCTGGTTGTATTTAATCTGGCAGGAGAATGTTTCTCCTGATGTTTGGTACCATGCTGTTGTACTCCCTTTTACTAAGCCTGGGAAGGATCCCAAGATTCCTTCAAACTACTGTTCAGTTACTTTGATGAGCTATTTCTGTAACATCTCAGAGAGGATGGTTAATGCTCATTTTGTCTGGTTCCTTGAATCAAACAATATCTTCCCTCTCACTCAGCAGGTAGCGATGACAGTGCTCCACCAACTTGAGGTGTTAATCAGGGAAGCCTTTTTTAAGTAATATCTTGTTTCTGTAGTTTTTGATCTTGAGAAAGCTTACGATACATCTCGGAGGTATGGCATCTTGCCAAGAAACTGCTTGCATGCAGTTCTGCTACTAACAGGGTATTCATCCAGATCCTGAGCTCCGTCTCAGGAAAGTTGTGCTTTCTTGGTCCCTGAGGCAAAATTCTTGGGGCCTATCTTTGCCCATAAGCTGACCTTTATTCCACATATCAAGCATCAAGCAGCTACGTTTTAAGTGTACAAGGGCACTGAACCTTGTCCTTGTCCTCTCATGTTCTTTGCTAAAAATCTGTTGTGCTCTAATTTGATCAAAACTAGACTAATGGATCTGGTCTATGACTCTGTCATAACCTTAGACTTGAAGATATTGGATCCTCTCCACCATCAGGGGCTTCAGCTCTGCACAGGGATCTTCTGCACTTCTCCTGTCCAAAGTTTATATATTGAGTGTCATGATCTTCCTCTATACTTTCCCTATTTGCAACTGTTTTTATTGTACACTTCAGAACTTTGATCCTTATCACAGCATCCCACCTGGGTTGGGTTTTCCTTTCTCAGTGGGCCAGAATAGATAGTTAGCCATTATTCTTTTTGGCCTTCGAATCCAGGTGCAGTTGGATGAATCGGGTTTGTTCTTGGATGACATCGCTGTATCTGTTGATCAGCCAATCCTGCCATGGCTAATTACCATCCCCAAATATGATCTTTCTTTAAGTCATCTGAAAAAGGTGGATATTCCCAATTGGAAGTATTGATTTTTATTTGCTGAACATCTTTCAAACCATCCTTCCATTTCCATTTATGCTGATGGTCAAAAATCGGGTGACTCTGTAGGCTCTGCCTTGGTTTTTTGTGATTCAGTTATTGCACATAGAATTCTCTCTGTAGTTTCTGTATTCAGAGCCAAAAATGTATGCCATTTCTTTTGCCCTGGTTTACATAGAAGCTATGCATTATATGAACTCTACTACTTATTCTGACTCACTTAACTCTTTATTGGTCCTGGAATCCCTACACATTAGACCTTGCTCTTTTCTTGTCGATATTCAAAACTGACTGGCCTATTTCTTTTTGACATCTACTTCTATCCAGTTTTTCTGGATACCAGGCGTCCATGTTTTGCTGTTATGCTTTCATTGTGATTGAGAGTGATGGCACCATTTTAAACACATTTTAGCTTGGTTTGGACAGTGTCATTAGTTATGGTGACACTGTCCACCTCAGATGTGTTTTTAAGTTTTAAGGGCCACTGGTCTTTTTAACTCCAATTTTAATTTGAAAATTGGGCTGTTTCATATTAGCATTATTCCTTTTTACATAGCTCCCCAGAAAAACTGTTAGTTCTCTGAATAATCATGCCTCACAAATAAAATACATTTAAATATAATTTATTGCTTTTGTGTATGAAAAAAGAGATTTAGCTCCAGTTGTGTCTTTAATGAAAAGATAAAAATGAACGTAAACAAGATCAGCAAATTACTACAGCATTATCAACTCATTTTCTGAACTTTCAAATTCCTAGTTTACTCATGCCCAATAACGTAACTTAAACTTCCTCTTGCCAAACAATAGAAATATCTAAATTTTAAAAAATGTATTTAGTAAAGAGTGCAAATAGTTCATACAGACAACCATAAAAAAAAATGCAACAAGTTTTGTATTCTTTTATTCACTTGTATGTTTTTGTGTGTAAAATGTTTGGATCCGTGATATCCAGTGTTTCAACTACCTGAAAATTATTGTATTTTCAAAAGTGTTGGAAAAACACAGACCTGTAGGAATTAATCTTAATTTAAATTATATAAACTATAACATAGAACTTGCCTGAGTGTGCAGTTGTATTAAAAAGATCTATAGAAGTTTTAGTACATTATATTAAAGTGATATTGAAGCCCCGTCTTTTTGTTGCAGTTCTTGTAAGGTCATGCTGTATCTGATGACCATGCATTTTGACAATAACCCTAAGTGCAGCTTACATTGGAAAAAGGCCCTTTTGTAATGCCGTTATATCTGAAATATACCATTCTTCCATGTATGCTTTCCGAAAATATTCAATCTTATGTATGAGGACAGTTCTTGGGTGTATTTCCACAGTCCAGTTGCACAGACTGTGGCTAGGACTAATTCAGTTGCTTTTCTGTCACACTGTATCACCTGAAATCGTGTGTTGTCTACTTAATTCATTAATGTCAAACTGAAAGTGATTAGTGATAACAATGTGACTGATCATTTTTAATGAAATATAAGAGGTAAATTAACTCAAAGATGTCATCTGACTATCAGTAGCAAAGATATCTAACTACAACTAGCAGCTATCTTTCCCATGGAAAAATTAAAGGTTCTGTGGTAGGTAGCTAGAGAAAAACAAATTTAGTGAACTTTTTGACCAATGTGTTAAGGAAACAACATGGATAAGAAATTTTGAAACATTCCTTTATTAATACAAAAAGTTAGAAAACACATGTCGTGCTTTTATACCACACTTCAAAAGAAATAATTTATTGCATGTTTGCCACTTTCAACCTTGTAAATGATGGACAAAGATTGAGAAGTTAGGAGGTTACAAGACTGATTGAGATGGAAAAGCTTCTATTATAGATTCTACAAGTTCTTGTCACTTAGCAAGACAACCAAGTTAAAAGTATTAATAGACAGGAAAAACTTTGATTACCATACATTACCATAATGCTGGTTTTTAAATACTGGCTGTGTGCCCAGTGTTACTCAGTTCTTCAGAGAGATTTGGATATTATGAATACATATTATTGTATAACTATGTTCATATTTGTTTTTTTCTAAACAATAGGTCAAAGAGAATGGGTTGTTGAGTAATGGAGAAGTAACAGCACAAGAAAAGAAGGATTTATGATTGCTGGAAGATGGATTATTACGAAAAAATGTGAATGTTACATATATATATATATATATATATTATGAATGTATATGCATTTCGATAAAGAATTACAATAATGAATATATTTAATCTCATCCTTAATTGTGTTTCACAAAATACAGCTGGTTTTGTGTTTAGTGCTTTAAAACAAGTAGTATGTATCTGAGAAGAATGTTAAAATAATGTTTATGTGAAATAGAATTGTGTTGTATTGCTAAAGAATTACAATAATGAATATATTTAATCTCATCCTTAATTGTGTTTCACAAAATACAGCTGGTTTTGTGTTTAGTGCTTTAAAACAAGTAGTATGTATCTGAGAAGAATGTTAAAATAATGTTTATGTGAAATAGAATTGTGTTGTATTGCTCAGCATGTGTTGATGCAACATTTCACATATAAGAAGAAATATGTATTATAAAACCATCACTGTTTTCTTTTGTTTTGACTTCTAGTATATTGAAATTTCTCATGTAACCCAATACCTTCCTTATAACTGAACAAGCTTACCCATTTAGCTGTGGAGATATTATATTGTGAATGGCATATTCACTATTTATTGGTAAAAGAGTAGCATAAGGGTTGTCAGTGGTTGGTATTGATTAGCTGCCTTTATCTCTAGCCTGTTTCAGCTAAATTAGAATGGCTAGTGCAGATAATCTTTGTATAGCTGTGTGCAAAAATTAAAAAAAACAAACTAGTGATAATGAAAGTAATTTTGCAAAACCTGAATTTTTTCCACATTCATAAACAAGTGATAGTTTTTTGAAGTTGTGTGAATTGGAGAGTGTTTGACAATGTTTAATCAACATAGAAACTGTCACTCCTGTTAACAGAATAGTCAGTAGGTCCTCTCATTTAATAACTGTTAGTGTTTTATAGAATAATAAAATCTCCGTGGGCTTTCCAAAAAGAAATCTTTGTTGGTATGTTTGATTGTTCAGCTTTCACTGCTAGAGGGGAAAAAATTCAGTATATTAAATAAGCATGAGTACAGATTGAAATGTGTAGCTTTGCAGGAAATTGGAAAAAAAAATCCAAAACAAATATTTTAAAACTATTTCATTTCACAATTTTTGTTGAATTATTTGTGACTTTTTTAGTTTTAATTTTTTGTGACTTTTTAGTTTTAATTTTTTAATGACATTATGCTTAATATCTATAACAATTGTCGAATGAATTGTGGATAAAAATGGTGTACATTTTCAAAATATGTAAAAATTGCTGTCTGTGAGTGAATGGTTTCTTGTACAGAAGGATTTGGTAATGGTTATTAAACTTTGTTAGAAGTGGCAAAACTGTGTACTTATAATAATTCCACTAAATATTACATAGAGATGAAACTTAGCCTGCTAATTACCATAAATTCTTCTAACATTATTGAAGGCAACTTAAACATATTGTTGAATCTGGTAGTTTATCGAAACTTGAAATTTTTGACACAAGTGTCTTAAAAACTTCTTAAATGAATGAATACCATTTTGAGTTATTGAATATTAATTTTCATGGGTATATTTTAACACATGCTTTTCATTAATTTTTCTGTGAAATTGTTTAGAAGTTTAATTGTGTTCATAAAAAATTAATAAATTTGTTTATGGATGCCACAGTGATTTTTGTAGTAGTCAACTGATAGAGATAGGACAAAGAAATGTAAAGGTATCAACATAATAAGTTTCAGCATTTTTTAACTTTCAAAATTTTGCACTGTAAATTTGTTTAGTTCATTTTTAAGAACATTTTCATGCTCAACAAACTGAGAATTTGATGGGTTATCTTCATTTATATATCAAAACAAATCTCTTGAGTTATAAATACTGTCTGCCAGTATAATTCCAGGTTGTTTTGTTTTTACTGGTACAGCAGTAAGTCTACAGATTTACAATGCTAAAATCAGTGGTTTGATTCTCCCTTGATGAACTCAGCAGATAGCCTGATGTGGCTTTAATATAAGAAATTGCACAAACACTGTTTCAGTTTATAAGAGTGACTGCTCTGATGGATTTATAGTTTCTGGAATTGTTAAATACCTGGATTAGGTCAGCAAATAGGGCAAATAAGGACAACAATATTGCAAACATTTTAGTGAAAAAAATTGATTAAGCATTCTTCTTTCTACTTAAAGAGCTGTAGAAAAAGTTCTTAGTTAAGGATTTATGTCTAATATGTTATAGCTTGAATAACATTTTGTAGGAGTCTTGGTAAGACTCATTAAAGAGTTAAACATTATGTTCTGCATGTTAAATGATGAAGATCAAGACGATTGATAAAACAGTATTTTGGAATAACTTTTCATCTTTGGTGAAATCAGAATCATTTTTATAAAAATTATTATTGCAGAAAACTGCCCATACAAAACCAAATGTGTCTTTAACAAATGCTGTATTGATGTCACTTTTTTGTTTTGACAATCAAGACATGTTTTTAAAGTCTTTTCTTACCTTAATTCTCAACACGGCCTGGCATGGCCGAGCGCGTTAAGGCGTGCACTCGTAATCCGAGGGTCGCGGGTTCGCGCCCCCTTCGCGCTAAATATGCTCGCCCTCCCAGCCGTGGGGGTGTATAATGTGACGGTCAATCCCACTATTCGTTTGTAAAAGAGTAGCCCAAGAGTTGGCGGTGGGTGGTGATGACTAGCTGCCCTCCCTCTAGTCTTACACTGCAAAATTAGGGACGGCTAGCACAGATAGCCCTCGAGTAGCTTTGTGCGAAATTCCAAAAACAAACAAACAATTCTCAACACACCATTGTCAAATTCATGTCAAACTCGAAGAAAATGATTCGTTACTGAACATCTTTACCAGATGTCAGGGTTACCAAACAAGCTGAACACTTTTATACCTGTGTTTATCACAAAACTTATGCTGACCTCTACACAAATTTATCCCAATAAAGAAATTATCATTCTACACAAACGTTGAATAATGGTTGTACAGCTATTTCCCTAATGAAGATTACATGCATTTTATTTTATTATACATACATTAACATTGGTTTATTCATTTATTTACCAGTTTTTTTAGCAACTAAGTAAGCTGATAATTATGGTATAATTTTAGTAAAAATCAAATTTCAATGAAGATGGAGTAAGTTATTCTGAAACATTTGAAACTTGTAAATAAAATGTTTTTATTTCATCAACTGTCTTTATCTTCATAATTACGCCTGTAGTTTTTCATTAATAAATAATGCACAGAATTATGTAATATATGAAAGATTGACAGTAATTAAAAATTAGAAATTAGTTTCAGAGAAACTACCACATATTCAAAAAGTGCATTCAAATTTTATGACATTGAATGTAAAACTAAATATGAATATCTAATATTTCTGAATATTGATCCTTGCATGGAATATCCTAAGTGAAACCTTGTTTTATACATTTATTTTATATATCTTTACAATAAATCTCATTTATCTTGTACATGGACATCAGCATATTTTATCTCTTCTAAATCTCGTGGACTGAGAGTCCACTTGTGTTATCAGTGGTTTTAAAACTTAATTAAACAATCATTACAATTACCACCACATGTTCAATAAACTGTGTTCTAAATAGTCTTATGCTTATTAGTTGATCATGAAACTGTTTACAGAATGTTGTTGGTTATAAACTGGTGCACTTGTGTTAATTGACATTAGTTCTGTTGATTTTATTTTCACTTTTGGGCAAACGTAGAATAAGGGAAGTGGCGTAACTTAAACATCTAGTGTGCTTTCGTGGAGCTTGAATTAACTTGCAAAAATCTTTACAACTAAGAAATAATCTTTAGAAAGTTTAAAAAAAATTACAATAGGAACATTTTAAATTTTTGTAAGCTTATTTGTGTAAATTGAGATAAATTTTATAAAATGTAAACTTTTTACGCCTATTTAAATTGTCACGATGTGTATTTTGATTACTTACGTGAGAAGGCCCGGCATGGCCAGGTGGGTTAAGACGTGCGACTCGTAATCTGAGAGTCGCGAGTTCGAATTCCCGTCTTATCAAATGTACTCGACCTTTCAGCCGTATGAGCGTTATAATGTAGCGATCAATCCCATTATTCGTTAGCAAAAGGGTAGCCCAATGGTTGGCGGTGGGTGGTGATGACTAGCTGCCTTCCTTCTAGTCTTGCACTGTTAAATTAGGGACGGCTAGCGCAGATAGCTCTCGTGTAGCTTTGCACGAAATTCAAAACAAATAAATCAAAGGTTTTGTATAAGGTTTAAAAACTCGATATGTATATATTTAAAGTATATATATTGTTCGATGGTCGGTGTGAATTTGTAGGAAAATGTATGTTGTGACAAAATAATGGTACTTATGCACTTTCTGTTAGCCACTTTCACATCTCTATTTGTCATTCTCGTGGTTAATTACACGATATATATATATATATACACATATATATATGTAAGAACGTGACACTATCCATTAGTTTAGTTAACGTTAACTTACGTGAAAGATAATAAATGCGCAGTAACAGCAATAACGGGGAATCGATTGTTTTTGCTTGCTTGTATTGAATTTTGTGCAAAGTTCCACGAGGGCGTTCGGTACTAGTCATCCCTAATTTAGCAGTGTAAGACTAGAGGGAAGGCAGGCAGTCATCATCACCCACCGCCAACCCTTGGGCTACCCTTTTACCAACGAATAGTGGTATTGACTGTCACATCATAACGTCCCCACGGTTGAAAGAGCAAGCTTGTTGGGTGCGATGGGGATTTGAACTCGCGGCCTTCGGATTACGAGTCGAGTGCCTTAACCACCTGGCCTTACCGAGCTTTACATAATAAAAGTTTTAATTTGGTTGATTTGCAAGGAGCTGATCAGTAGTGAGTTTTGACTGCCTTTATGTTCAATCACACAGCATGATTTTCAACGAAATATTGTTTTCTTTTGTAACGTCTCAATTTTAAGTGGATGAAATGTTTTTTCGACAAAAAGAAGAAAGGTATCATCAATGGGAAATTTAACATCAAAGGTTAGTGTTCACAACTGAAAAGAATGCAATTTTACTCGTTTAACGCTCTCTACAGAATGTGAATGTGTATCACCTGTTAACAAATAATGGTACATAGGTGGCGGAGCCGGAATGGTACTGGGTGCCCTGATTGGTGGAATAGATGTTTGTGTATAACTATCATTGGAAGTCGTTCATGTTTTAATGCACCAGCTTGATTAAAATGGTAAATAAGGTGCTACCCCCATAATCAAGTACTTTCTGATGCCCGTACATGTCCACGTAAGTATATATAGTGTAGAACGATAGTTCGCAACTAACTGAAGCAGAATATCTGTGGGATAAATAAAAAAGTGGGACCAGCAACACTGTGATAAGTAATTGGATAAACGGTCCAAGTTTTAATATAGAATAAATTATTTGTAGTGTCTCAACTAGCAAGGATACTTTAGTTGAACTGTTATCACCATTAACATTCTCGAGTGTCTTTTCACTTTCACAAATTTTGGTTTTGTTATGAATGTCCATCATCATGGGCGTCGCAAGGGATGTTTATCGTGTGTCAAATCCAGCTCAGAAAGGAAGTTTGTTTGGGATCGGAGTTCATTTTGGAGAATTACGAAAATTGCAGAACGTAGCGTTATGATTTTATATTCCTAATCTCTTTCTTATATTTTGTACTCGTTACGTCTTATGAAATCGGAAAAAAGAAGAAAAAGAAATCATTTGAAAAAACCTCCTATTTCTTGTCTTAAAACAGACCAGAATAATACTAATAAGAGAACAAACAATTCAAATGCTCAATATATCCAAAGAGGAGCGTCATCAGTTGAGGCACATTGTGCAGTTTATAAAAAGTTTGTTTGCAAATTCATACATTCGAGACAAAACATGATTTAAATCACTTACGGCTCGGTGCAACTTGAGAGAAGGTCTAGCTGTTACTTTTATCTCGTGTGTGATACTTATTTTGTCTGAATATTTGATTACAAAGACACAATTGCATAAAGTTATAGTCATACAGTTGAGGGGTCACTAAGGATTCTTGGTTGGCTTCTTTGTTTCTAGCAAATTACAAAAGTTTTGAAAGAGCAAGGTATTTAACAGATTTCAGAAAAAGTTCTGAGGTAAATGTTTAAACTGTAGACTCAGGTTTCTTGGACATTTTACTGGTTGTGTAACAGTAAGCAAAATGAGCTAAGTGTTTGAACCAGCCGCCACCTTCTTATTTTATTGGAACAAATGGGGAAAATACTTGGAATAAAAAGAGTTGAGGGACTCGATTCTGCATTTTAAGGCAAGGAATAATCCTTTCTGGCTTTATTCAGGTTTTATATTGTTTAACTTATGATTGGAAAAATGGGCCTAATATCATTATGAGGAATAAGGTAATCTCGAGAGCACATATTCTTTTTGGGGTTATGCAAGTCGTGTACATTTCTTTCATTCTATATTGTAAAACCTTTGAAAAATATTTTAGGCAGTTTTTTCATTCATGGAAATGGAATGACAGGTTTTCGATATGTTTTCATATGCTTGTTACTTCTTTAATATTTGAGTATTCATGACAGTGTATCGCTCTAGTTGAAATTCCCGATATGCCTTTTGGAATATCCTGTTACTTTTCCGTTCTTCTTTTTTCTCCCCACATCCAAAATGGTGTTTCATAAACATATCCGTGGATGATGCACTTACCTTTATGACTTATATTACTTCTGACAGGTTACTTTCAACGCGTTGTAGCGTGTTCTAGCTAATTTTCGTCAGTGCAATCTTTTCCATGTTCGTTCCAATAAAAAGTCGAAGTCACCAGCATTTTTCGTCGTTGTTACTATAGTGTGAATGGACTGTAGATTTTTATTCTGTCTTGCCATTCTTACTTGTTTTGCGTTGCTTTTGCAGATCCACTTCGTGACGTGAAGTAAGATGTGGCACTTTTTTAGTTGTTGTTTTCATTTGTCCGATTTCTACTTAAAAATGAAAGAATGGAAAATATATTTATGTGTTTTGGATTGTATATTTTTATATTTTTTCGATCAAATTAAAATTAATAATAATTCAAATACTGCTGTTGAAGAGTTTTTTTTTTTACTTCTTTTCTTCCTATTTAACTTCGAAAATCTGCAAAGTAGATATGTATTCTGGCCCGGCATGGCCAAGTATGTTAAGAAGTTCAACTCGTAATCCGAGGGTCGCGGATTTGAATCCCGGTCGCACCAAACATGCTCGCCCTTTCAGCCTTGAGGGCGTTATAATATGATACTCATTCCCACTATTTGTTGTTAAAGAGTAACTCAAGAGTTGGCGGTGGATGGTGATGACTAGATGCCTTCCCTTTAGTCTTACACTGCTAAATTAGGGACGGTTGTACAGGTAGTCATCGAGTAGCTTTGCGCAAAAATTCTAAACAAACAAACAAACAGAGAAAGATATGTACCGATGTACAATTATTTCCCCAATTTCATAAATACGGATTTCTTCTTTCCCCTGGGAGTATTTGTTATGAGAATAACATAAAAACTTGAAATGAGCAGACCCATTAATGAAACAATCTCAATGATCTCTCAAAGATATATGAAAAATTAATTATAGATACAAATTTTATTGTATTAGTGTGCAGTAAAAAATCGAAAAGCGTTAAATATATTTTGTTACGACTCCTTATGGTATAATTCGTAAATAAAAGCACATCTCCTGTTTTGTACTTTAAAAGATGTATATTATAACACAAAAAACACCAACATCAAATATTAGCTCATATACAATGATTTAGAAAAGTGTACAATACAAAAAACACACCAAACAAACAAAAAATAACCAATACTTTTTGGTAGATTCACTTAGGAACGGTCTCTCTAACTCACTACAAACCTAGTTAGTATGTTGAAATTCACGGTTGATGTGCAGTTACTTAAGTTTTGTGTTCTAGTGTAAGTTGTACCAGAACTTGTTGATATTTTTGAAAACGGTTTCAACAGTTTTTAAAAAGCACAAGGCTTAAAGAAATTAGAAAAAATAAGAATAAATTTTAAACTTGATAATTTTTTAGAGTCGTAAACAAAAAATAATAATAGCTTATAACAAACAAATACGATTAATGTCTATATTCAAAAATTATTTCGAGTTTAATACAGAAAAAAATCTCTGTCTGAAATAGATACTCAAACTAAATTAAACTTACCAGAAAGGTCCAGCATAGCCAAGTGGTTAAGACCCTCGACTACGAGGGTCGCGGGTTCGAATCCAAGCCGCACCCAACATGCTCACTCTTTCAGGCGTATGGACGGTATAATATGACGGTTAATCCCACTATTCGTGAGTAAAAAAGTAGCCCAAGAGTTGGCGGTGTGGTGGTGATAACTACCTTCCTTCCCTCTAGTCTTACACTGCTAAATGAAGGAGGGGCTAGTACAGGTAGGCCTCGAGCAGATTTGCGCGAAATTTAAAACTTAACGGAACCGTGAAAGGTTTTATATAGAAACCCTAAAAATCCCGCGCTCTTGCCAAAAAATCATAAGTTGCGTCACTGATCAGACGATACACTTGTTTGCCCACGCTGAATAGAGCGGCAAGTGTACAACGCTAAAATTAGCGGTTCGATTTGACCTCGGTGAGCTCAACAGATAGCTCGATGAGGTTTTGCTAGAGGAAAACACACACCTAACAAGTAAGTTTTTCATAAAATTACGGCATCGTAACATTTCTAAATAAAATTTCTCTCTCTAATCGATGCGAAACACTTGTGCTTTAAAATTATTTAATAGATGGCAGGACCATCTCAACGAAAATTGTAATGTTTTAAGTTTTCTCCCAAAGATACTGGTGTACTATCGCCGCTAGTCGTGCATAATTTTGAAGTGATAGTCCAGACAGAAAGCAGGTATTCAATACCACCATCGAATACTGGGCAACTCTTTAACCAAAGACTGAAGGAACTGATAGCGAATCAAATTATGACCCTACCATGTACAAAAGGACCAACATAATCGGCGACAGGTTTCGACCCTGAAACTCATAGATTCCCAGTTGCCACGCCAGAAACTTCACTCCTGCCATGTTATTTCTGTTATAGATTATCAAGTGCAAAGCTACACAACTGTATATCTGCACTTCGCCTTTCGCACTGAGTAATCTAATAATTGCAGCTGAGCCATCGAGGGACATTTAACGAAAACAGTAATAATAGCTATTCTATCTCCAAGAACACATATTCTAATTTTCCAATATGACCAACACCTTTTTCTGATTCATCAAATTAAACTAAAGGGATTTTTATTTATATATATATTTCTTTTTGAAATTTATGGAACTATTATTCAAACATTTTGACAATTGATTAGAAAAAAAAACGACTTCTGTACTACTACTAATATGTATATATATTTATGTATTTCAACCAATGTTCTGCCATAGCGGATTAATTATGGCTAGTAGTACCGTCACTTTTATTCAAAACTTATATATAGCCATCAAAATTCACACCTTTCTTATATTCCTGACTTTTCTATTTTGTGTAGGATAATTTGCCATATGGTAGATTATTTTACGTTATTGACAACTGAAGTTTCAAAATGCTGTTTTTCATAAAACGTTTTGTATTATCTATACATAACATGTTTACAAAATTATTTTGCAAATTGAATTTATATATATATATATATATCTTTTTAAATCTCCTTTTTTCTATATACTTTAACTTTCATTAAGTATATATATATTACTGAAATTTGATTGTCTAAATAGTGAATAGCCCCCCAGTGGCTCAGCGGTATGTCTGCAGACTTACACGCTAAAATCCGGGTTTCGATACCCGTGGTGGGCAGAGCACAGATAGCCCATTGTGTAGCTTTGTGCTTAATTAAAAAACAACAACAACAAATAGTGAATAAATGGTATGAAATTCAGTATTTGGGATTGCTGCTTCCTTTACTATGTGACAATAAACTGCACCAAAATTCAGTCAAACCTTGATAACTTACATCGTGGCAGGCTATCGTCCAACCAATCAGAAAGTGCCACAACAGCATAAGGCTTATAAAAGTGTAGGCAGGCATATTGTTTTTTCCAGAAGCGGTATCGTGAATGTATTTATGTTAGAAGTACTAGGTGACAAATATGTAGAAATTAGTTTTGACTGGATCTAAGAAATTGAAACGAAGGATGTTATTTCATTATGAGCTATATGAAGCTCTGAAAAGGGTACTTGAAACTGGTACTCTTGACAATAGAAGTAACTCAGGGTATATTTATCAAGGGATACACAATAATCCATTTGAGATCTTCCTGGTGACATGGCTGTATAAATCTGAACATTAACAGATCAGTAAGATACACATTAGTATGATATTGCTTCAAAGGACGTGTAGCTGTTTTGAAACCACTGCTTAGGAGTGACATTTACCAAACCAAATGGCTGAACTAGATATCAGACTTAAACAATGATATTACTAAAACTAAGGGATAATGCTGTTTATAGGTAACTTCGAATTCAAAGTTTTGTTCGATTACTGAAAGGAGAACGCTTTTACAGTTAACACACAATATTTACAGTGAAGCTTGTTGGAGGACTATTACTAGTGTGGGTTGTATCTCAACCAACAGTATTGAATATCACGACAAAATAGATAGATTCAGATTACAAAGAGATATTAGCTGTGTCTTATCAATTTCACAAAAGAATGATCTGGAGGACAGGGGTTTATTTTCCAGCAAGACAGTAATCCCAAGTGTGCAGTGAATGATAACTGGAAACACAACAGTCTGTTAGAGATCTATCTAGTATCATATGGCTATAAGTACAGATGTGAATGTTACAAGATCAGTAAGATATACATTAGCATAAAGCAGCATCAATGGACGTGTAGCTGCTACAAACAGTCTTACCCATGGCCCCATTTCCCCAGAAACAATATTTGTGGTACAGGTATTAATCTGTAAGTAAGACAGTGATTCCAATTATGCAGTTAACATGGTGAAGTGATACTTGAACCATAGGGATCATAAAATATTTTATAATCACACAATGATTATAAAATGAAGATGCATTGGTCTGTTGAAACCTAGTACTGACTGCTAGTACATTGTATAACTTATTTACTCTTTCTCGGTAATTTTTTTTGTAATCATGTATTCCACTGATGTTTTTGTTTTGTTTTGATGTTCAGCAAAAGATACACAGCGTATTGTCAATGTTGTGCATAAAGGAGTTATCAAAACCTCATTTCTTACGTTATTAGCTCTCAGATTTACTGCTGGGTTTATGGGAGGCTGTACTAATGAAAAATTGACTATCTAGTTGCAGTTAATTATTGATTGTGATTTCTATGTGTGTATCATTTGTGCACTTCCGTAATTATTTGTAATACCGTATATCTATAAATAGAGGCTTAGTTTCGAAAGCTAAAAAAATTGTTGATTAACATACAATTGTATCTGGATATTTAGTAGTTGGTTGGTTGCTTGGCGTTTTGTGGTGCATAGCAACTAGGCTATATGCATCAAACAATAGGTAAAAAATAAAACAATAAAGTAAAATAATTAAAGTTCGTAAAATGGAATCCTGTTAGAAAAAGGCCATATTTTTTAATTAGAAACTTAAATAGCATTAAAAAGCGAATCACTCTTAATAAAGTAAAAACATTTGTAAAGTGCACAGAATTATAACCACCAATGATATTGTCCAGCATCAGGGGAAAACCTGAAAACGAAACATGTCTAAAATCGTGCTGTCGCCCAGAGTCGCAACGACGGCACGACAGCAAAATGTAGACTGTTGTGACTTGAGTGTCACACAGATCATACATTGGTGCATCGGTTCCAGATAAAAGTAAAAGATGAGCTAAAGAGCTGTGACCAGATCAATGCATGGTCTAGTTAGGACAACTTCCTCCTTCCGGTCCTTATAGAAACAAGACAGTCAAATTCCAATAGAAGGTTTTATCTGGAAAAGTTTCTTATCACTTTGCTCACTTTAACTCGACTGCCAACTGGCGTGGAGCCGAGTCTTGAATACAGGACCATAGTTAATGTATGGAACAGACATGGTAGTGATAGCGCCAGGACAGACAGACTTAGATGCAGTGTGAGCGAGTTAGTTCCTACAAATATCAATGTGGCCTGGTATCCAGCAGAACTAGATAGAAGTAGATGTTAAAGAGAAATGGGCCAGTCGGTTTTGAATGTCGGTGAGAACAGGTCAAGAACTAACGTGAAGCAATTCCAGGGCCAGTAGAGAGCTAAGCGAGTCGTTATAAAGAGTAAAAGTCGGGAAATGGCAGTAGTCGCATGCAGAATCTCCTCTAATGTTTCTGTGTTCAGTGCCCAACCATAACAAACCATTGCAGAGCCCACACAGTCAACTTATTCACATAAATGTGAATGGGAGGATGTTTGACAAATAGAAAACGGTATGTCCAATCGAGACGATCCGCCTTTCTCAGGTGACTCAAAGAAAGGTCACATTTGGGAATGGTAAAAAGCCATGGTGAGATGGTGTGACTAGTGGATATAGCAGTGTCATCCAAGGACAGATCCAATTCATCCAACTGTGCCTGGATACGACAGACAAAATGAGCAAAAGCAGATCGTCTGTTCTAAAAAAGCATGAGAAAGGAAAGCATAATCCCAGCTGGGATGCTGTCGTAAGAATCAAAGTTTTGAAGGGTACCATAAAGACAGATGCAAACGGCAGAGGTATAGAGGAGGTTCATGATAATCTGTTTAAAACTTTGGACTGGAATAGTGTGGAACGCCACCATGCAGAGTCGAAGCCCCTGATGATGAGCAGGGTCCGGCATCTTCAAGGCCTAGGTCCTGGCAGAGCTATATACAAGAAACCCATGGTTCAGTTTTGATCGAATGAGGGCACGATATATTTTCAGCTTAGAACATCGATTCTCTTCCCAAGACGTGGAAGAGAGGACATGGACGAAGCTCAGTACCCTTGTACACTTGACATGTAGCTACTTGATGTTTGATATAAACAGCTTATGGTCAACGATAAGCCCCAAGAACTTCGCTTCAGGGACCGTAAGAAGCACAACTTTACCGACACAGAGTTTAGGATCGGGGTGAATACCCCGTTGGCGGCAAAAGTACATACAAACGGTTTTAGACAATGAAAAGGTGAAACCTTTTGCTGTGGTCCATTTTAGTAAGTGACTGAGGACAATCTGTAGCTGCTGCTCAATAAAACTCATGCTGGACGACTGACACGAGATATTGACGACATAGAGTCTGTTTGCAACAGCAGAAGGGAGTCAGTCATTCAGTGATGCCATTAATAGCAGCCCTGAGGTAGTCGAAGTTCCTGTTGGAAGGAACAGAAAAGTGTCGATCCTATAAGAATTGCCGGTTTATCAAAAAATGTTTAATAATAATGGGCAAATGGCCACGCAATCCATATGAGTAGAGGTCTCGCAAAATGTTATATCTTCATGTAATATCATAAGCAGATCAAAGAATACAGACACAAGATGTTGTAACTTGAGAGAGGCTTCTCTGATCGACGTTTCTAGTTAAATAAGATGGTTCACAGTGGAGTGCTGCCCTCAAAGTTTACACTGGGTGGACGAGAGGAGGCTGTTTGATTCAAGGAACCAAACATGATGAATATTAACCATCCTCTCTAAGGTCTTGTAGAGACTGCTCGCTAAATAGAAAGCTCACAAGTGTCACTTTTAATCTTACATACAGATAACATTCATGTCATATAGTTTTTATGTCCGTGTCTTAACGCCACTGTTGTTTGAATCTAATTTCTAAGAATGCTATTGATGTATATGTTACAGCTATTATATCAATGCATTTCTTGTTCATTTAAGTTTCAAATAAAGAAATATTTCTTTTATCATTAACTTTATTTTCAAATTATGTTGAGGTTCTCGCTTTAAACAAAAATAAATCTAGGAAACAGCGATTTATAAGCATAATGAAGTTAATAATGAAGAAGACAGTCAAATGCCCTTTCGAAACAATATATGCTCCCTCATAGATAAATTACTTTGTTGTATTTATAAATCGTTTCAGCCAACTTAATACTGTACTAGCTGGAATACCTTGGAGGAAAGTTATGTAAATCCATGATTACTGAAAGATTATTTTTGGACATGAAAAGTTGATTCCCTTATATGTAACTGCAAAAAGAAACGACAACAAAAAACGATAAAAACTTCAAAACACAAAACTGAAAATTTGTTATTTATATCTTCATGGACCCAATAAAACCTTCGAAGTGGGTCCATGGACCTACAACCAATACTATCGATATATTTAAATAGATTAGCACAGCGTTCTTTCTTAAGTATGACGTTTTCAAAGTTATTTTGCAATACTGGAATGCTCTAGAAAGTTTCCTTGTTTAACATATACAAATTTTATACGTATAGAGGCATCCATATAACTTCCTATTCAACTACTGATTAGAAGATACAACTTGTTATCTTAAACAAAAAATATTATGTGGTTAATCTCATGTTTACATGACGAAGACCATTGTGTCTGGTTTGCAAACGAAACACGTTATGTAAACGTCAAACGCATAAACTTTATGAGCAATACTGCTCGCTTTAGTTTGATTGTTTAATTTCGCGTCAAGCTACACAAGGGCTATCTGCACCAGCCGTTCGTTATTTAGCAGTGTAATACCAGAGGCAAAACAGCTGGTCATCACCACCTACCGCCAACTCCTGGGCTACTCTTTCACCAACGAAATTTCACATTATAACGCCCTAACGGCTGGAAGGGCGAGCATGTTTGAGACGATAGTAATTCGAACCCGCGTCCTTAAGATTACGAATCGAACGCCTTAAACCACCTGGTCATGCCGGACCTCTTTAGTTTGAGGCCTAGAAATCAACTTTATTTAAAGTTATATATGTATAACGGTATATATATATCGTTATTGTTGAGGGGAAGTTAAATAAATAAACTACGTTTAAGTCATCTAATCCACTTTTTCCAAGCTTTATATACTATGTGATGGCTATCCATCAAGTAATTTCTCACGACTTTCGAAAAAGTGTGTTTAGAATTACGCACAAAGATACACAATGGGCTATCTGTGCTCTGCCCATCACGGGTATCAAAATCCGGTTTTTAGCAGTGCTAGTTTTCAGACATACTGCTGTACCACTGGGGGCGTTGGAAAACGAAGACCTGGTAAACCTATTTGCTAAAGATCATGAGACTTGTTATTTGCCTTTTGTTGAAAGTTACACGAGGGTTGCCAGCTCGCGGTTCCAAAGTTTGAACTAGTAGGCTAGAAGAAAAATAACTAGTAAACATTGCTCACCTATTAAACAGAATGTCGGTATTTGACTGTCACTCTTATGACGCATCCACATCTCAAAGTACGGAGCGCGATATATACATAGATATATTTTCAATAACGGGACGTAAACCATGGACGTAAATACTTTAACCTGACTAACGTTACAGTATTTACATTTTTTGTTGTTGTATTTTACACTTTTCCTTCAACATTCTTCAATACGGATTTTTATGTCATAGCTCCCTTAATCTTTAATATGTGAAGTTATATTGTATTAAATCTTCACTTTTTTCCGCCAGAGTGGCTATTTGAAAATTCAATTCTACAATAACCGAAGCACAATGAAGCCTTTGGCAATAACAGGAAGAAAAGAAAACAACAAAAACAGGGCGGATCAATCACCAAACCCCTCACGACAGAAACCCAACTCGACTTATTCTACTGCGACTCATGCAGTGTAGGCATGGGTTCTATTAAAACGCCAATGCTGACGTTGAAGAAACCATACACGGCTATTCACCCGTGTCTTTTGCTGCTTCCACCAAATTTTGTATCTAATGGAATTTTGTATAAAAATTTTTTTTTCCTCAACAAATGAGAGAAATGCCATTTACGCAACTCTCTAACATTACTATTAGAATATTTTTTAAAGGAAACATAAACTGATACTTGTAAGATAATGCTTTATCTATCTATCACTTGGAAAACATCTGTATCGATTTTCAAATATATACGGTATTAAGTTTCTTCTTTTTAATACATGTGTACGTTCCAGTAAAATATTGCAAGAATTCCAGGGGAAGTGTATATATATATATATATATAAGTTTGCACGAGAGTCTGAAAATGTCCACGAAATAGTTAATGAGAAACGCAATTTGGAAGTACACGTTTTGTTTATTTAAAGTTAAGCACAAAGCTCAACATGGGTTATATGTTCTCTACCATCCACCGGTGTCGAAACCCGATTTCTAGCGTTGTTAAGTCCACAAACATACCGTTGTGCCATTGAAGGTAGGGGGGCACAAGGGTACGTTTCGTTATGTTTAAACAAAATCAAATAATATTCTCAAAGAAAAATATAATTAAAAGAGATACGAACAAAGTATTTTTATAAATCAAGGAGTAATAAGTCCATTATTTAAGGTGAAATAAATGACAGTTTATTGCTAGTGATTACCCAACTAACGATAAGGTTTTATGCTTCTGATGACGTGTACATAGAAGTTTTCTTGGTTTTTAAGGATGTAATTACTGTTGAGGCATATATGTGACAAATTAATTTTTTTCTTCTGATTTTTAAAGGTTTGATTTCTGAGCAGCTTGATTATAACGCTATAGAACTTGAAGCGATAAAAAGAAAGTCTTGAAAAAGCTTTGACATGTGCTTGCGTAACATGTAGCACTTGTTAAAGCACATAATAAAAAAACCTTTCTTGAAGCCTTTTCAATCATCAATGAGTATGAGAAACTCCCTGATATGTTAAAGAATTATTATTTGTATTTTCGTCCCGAAAATGTGAGACGTTCTTCTTAAATTGTGATTAAAGTGATTTGAAGCTCATTTTCAGGATTATGAATATATTTTGATAACACGTAAAGAAAATCATAACGAACTATTTGCAATATTTTTTTAAATAAACATTAAATACTATACTGTAATGTGTACGAAATAGCTCTGACGAATGATGTTGAAATACAAAATGTAAACTAACATATCCAATTTACTCTACGAATAAATCTAACTGTTTTACGAATGTGGCGTAAAAAGTGTAGAAATAATTCTGAAGTGAAATTTCATAGAGATGTTAGAAGCAGAAGATTCAATACTACATTTCATATATAACTATGGACTTTTAATTTAACAAATTAGCTTTAATGTTTAACAATAGAACTTAATTCATCAGAACTTTATTGAAGTTTGGATTAATGCGCATAATTTTAAATATTAGGAATTGAAAGAATTTAAATTATTTATTGAAACTAGAATTAACCGTTAATCGATTACATATCTTCACCTAGTTTCAATTCATGTTACATCAAATTGACGCTTAACAAAACGTTCGTAGTTATGGAAAAATAGCGTTCAAAATTCCAAATATTTGACTAGTAATTATTTTCGAACTTTGACATTTTGTAACAAAATTCAATACAATTCTTGGATAAAATTTAATATTATAAATTAAGATTTTCAAAATACGTAAAAGTTTAAATCACATTCTTGGATTCACAACAAATGACTTTTTCTAGAAAATACTATAAAGATTTTTATAGCAATAACATTTATTAGGTTTATAACGCTAGGCTTTTACAAAATTTAAACTGATTACTCTAAAACAGTCTACGGAGTTACAATGCTAAAATCAGGGAGTTCGGTTCCACTCGGTGGACTCAGCAGATAGCTCTGGGTAGCTTTGCTATGAAAACACACATACTGAAGGTATGTTCCGCAACATCCTACAGGTGGTCAGTGGGCTGGTCCAAAACACAAGTCACATCATATCGTTAACTCTGATTTTTGTTGTTGTTTAATGTGGCAAGTGAAAGCAGGTGAAAGAGGTTTTCCAAGAGGTCTTTCGTCTCTACTGAAACTGTCCAGAGACGAAAAGTATTTGATAACCAGTATTCTAAAATATATGTTTTAAACAGTAAGCCTCATTTTTGGACTGAAGACCATAACTTCTTTCTTTGTATGAAACGTATAAGTTGATTTTTAAAAACTTCAAAGCTTAGCATGATGTAAAGTTCCAGTGAAACTAGTAAGTCATGACACGCTATCTGCCATCCTTTAAATGAGACATTTTTTTTATTTACAAAACTAGAAACCTCTTTAGATGATCTGAATAAGAGCGCTCGTTAGGTACTGACAAATAAATACACATTCGGAACCCATCATGCTTTTTTCTTAGCGCAGCAGGATGTTTTTGGTACGTTTTATTGCAATAGAATGTTTTTGATACATTTATTGGCAGTAGGATGTTTTTGATACTTTTTTGGCAGTTGGATGTTTTTGATACTTTTTTGGCAGTTGGATGTTTCTGATACATTTTTTTTGGCAGTGGGAAGTTTTTGATACATTTTTTGGCAGTGGGAAGTTTTTGATACATTTCTTGGCTTTATTCATCTGTAATTAAACGTTTATTTTTTTTTCTCATAATATAAATATCTTTTTCTTGTATTCTGTTGTTTCCTGTTTACATTTTGTTGAAAGTTGTTAATGGAGATTCTTGAACTATAAAAACAATTTTCTCGACTAGATGGGAGAATATAGACTAAACACAAAACATACACAACAGTTAAATATAAATTACTATGTTTGTAAACAACCGACGTTAATTTTATTACCTTGATCTTTTATTTGCTTTTTTTATACCTAACTACCACAAGTAAAATAAAATCTAATTTTGTTACAGGAGTTGCTAAGTGATATTTAAGATTATGTTTGCTTTTACTGCTTAATTTACTCAAATAACCAAAAAATAAGAGAATTTCAGTTATATATGAATTTTTACGAAGCTTTTTGTGATGATTTGAAGTTTTAAATTATAAATGCACAAACAATTCAGTTTCAAAATGTTTAGAGAAAATAATAAAGTTACCAAGATAAAATTACTTTAATTTTACCTTTCTATCTTATCTTGTTATTTTCTTTTTACCTTATCTGTATGATTAATAGTTTTAATTGTATAGTCGTTTGAAAGAAATGAGATAGTTTAATGATGGTATGTTTTTAATTGTAATCATGTAGAAAACTTTAATTATTCAAAATATTTTCTACTTTTCACTGTTTTAAGTAATACTAACGTTAGAATTGCTTTTCCAAAAATTGTAAAGTGTAATTTTTATCATTGTATTGTTTTTATCATTTATCCAGTATACCCCAGAGCATTGGCTTATTATATAACACTAAATGTCTCGCTGTATTGAGCTAAATCACTTGCTTTGTTTAACAAACAAACAAACAAACAGCAACATGCAGAGAATCACATCTGGATAACGTTAACTCCTTCGTTTCACTGACTTTAAACAACACTCGAAGCGTGTGATGTGCGTACTTTCGTAAATTAATTTCGTTTTGTGGAACGGAAAATGAAACTTACGGTCAGATGCGTGAAGTCAGTGATTAATTTGTATTTCCATAGACATCAATGAAAATTTTTGTAAGTAGACTTTATAAGTCTAATGACCAAACTTAACACTAGATCTAATATTTTAAGCTATAAAAACGATTTTCTGAGTTTTAATAAAATTTCACATAGAACGTGGGACGAGAGCGGTGTTTACTTTGTGTCGCGTACTTTTATTTGTATTTTATTGTATTTTTATATAAAACGTGCGTTTTATAAAGATGATCAATCTATTATTCTGTGGCATGTCACTATAGTTTAAAGCTTGAGTTACGAGCGACATATTTGTAACTCATAAATTCCCAATTAATGGATAATGCAATTAAACTTTTGGACGTAGAATATAAGATAGTTTTCCAAGGTAGTCTTCCATTTTTCCCAAGGAAGCACAAAAAGTCGCAGAGTAGAGTATTTAAAACAGTAACGGGTTCCTAAACTGCATAATAAACCAATTCGATCAACGCCCTCTACTGCAATTAAGTTGTGTACACCGTCAGGTACCTTCCCTCTAGTCTTACGCTGTTAAATTACGGCTAGCGCAGATAGCCCTCGTGTAGCTTTGCGCGAAATTCAAAACAAACCAAACCATCCGGTATAGTTAATACAATAATAAGCATAAATTTAAAAATGTCAAAGGTTCATATATCAAGACTCATAAACTTTAAACCATTTCTTGCATGCAATCAACAAGGTTTTTGATGAGAAAGAAAGCTAAAGATGATTGAGTTACATCAGTCACATTTTACCAAATACTAAGTTTGAGCTACAGCAGTTCCATTTTACCAAATACTAAGTTTGAGCTACAGCAGTTCCATTTTACCAAATATTAAGTTTGAGTTACATCAGTCCCATTTTACTAAGTTTGAATTGCAACACTTCCACTTCACCAAACTCTAAGTTTGAAATACATTATCTCTCACTTCAGCAAACACACTTAGTTCAAATCACAGCAGATCCATTTTACGAAACATTAAGCCCAAATTACAGCAGTTCCATTTAACCAAACACTACGTTTGAATCACAACAATCTCATTTCATCAAATACTTAGTTCAATTCACCATAGTCCGATTTCACCAAAACCTGAGTTGGGTTCAAAGTAGTCTATTTCACCAAACATTAAGTTTCAGTCAGAGCAGTCTTACTTTACGAAGCACTAAGTTCGAAACACACAGTCCTCATTTCACAAATACTGGTCAAGTCCCATAACGCAGCTTCAGTTGGCATTTGTGCTTTTGATCTGTTCAAACATGTTCTTGGAATTAAGTCTACATGGTATGTAAGATTTGTAAAAACATCTATAAAATAAAATTAACATCGTCTTTCCTTGAAAAGGCTCATACAGTGGTATGAACCACAGCATTTAGCAACAGTGGCCATTAGTTTGAGATGTTTTACTTAAGAGGAAGTAATTTTGAGGGTTATATGGAACCTGAACCGGTTTCGTTAATCTTGTGATTAACTCTCAGTGTGAAGGGCTTAAATTAATTATCACTGTTGTTTTTAAAAGCTGATAATGAGTAGATGCCTCATAAGTGAATACCAAATGTAGAATAATTGTCATATTCCGGTAATGTATTGTCATTCTAATAATTGTCTTCCTCACATGTGTTATTTGTATTTTTCTCTGTTGCTATGTAAAATCAAGCAAGTTGTTCCACTAAATTTTCTTCGAAGTTGTTAATCTCATACATCAGCTTGTGTTATATATTGCACTACTTTCTACATCCAATCATGTTAGGGACTACTGTTCCTAAGTCTCTAGCACCTTTATATTATTTTATGCATCTAACCATGAAAGGAATTATTGTACTCAAGTCTCGAGTACTTACAACACTACGGCAATATAGAAACTCGGTACACCCTTTGCGTTACTTCCGGGTGTGTAATTATTAACATGAAAAAGTATTATAATATAGAAACAAAAAGGAGCCTATTTAATGTGTGTGTGTTTTTCTTATAGCAAAGCCACATCGGGCCATCTGTTAAGCCTATCGATGAGAATCGGACCTCTAATTTTAGCGTTGTAAATCTGTAAACTTACCGTTGTACTAGGGGGTCTTATTTAATGAAAACAGACAAGAGTAATAAATTTACACACCAAGAAATAGCGATTAAAATGAATCTAAAAACTAGATTAAGCAAATTTGAAAGCACTTCGATTACACAAACCTCGTGAAAATATTATTTAAACTTGTAAGTCATCTTAATGTTAGTTTAGTAAAGAAAATATGTAAATAGAATTACAGACTAAAAGATAAACACCTTAAAATTGTTTAAAATTCTCCCAAAATTATATATAGAAAACTACGAAAAGTTAGAAGTAAAAATAACAAAATTACTTCCTTTTCTTATTGGTATAAAGGAGAGAATATAAAATTAAGATAACAGGAAAGACTAGTGGTCAGCGTGCCAGTTTGTGGGTTATAAGGTTTAAGTTTCGTGCTGAACTTGCTCCACACTTTCAGGTGTGACCTTTCTTTTTATGAGAGTCACAGTTAATACAGTTACTGGGTTCAAAGCTCTACAAATTCTTTGAGGTAACAGGCGTCTGACTGGCCGTTTTCTCCTGGTCAGCCGTTGAAAATTAATAATGATTATACCAGAGCTCTAGAGGTCTCTGACTTGGTTGTTTAATCCGTGTGCGCATAATATACGCAAGGATTGAAAGTACCCTTAACATGAAAAGTATTCTCTCAATTTGAACTACATTATCGACACTTGATTGATAATAGAAAATATAAAGTTGTCTCGTTTATTATTTCTTCTCTTATCTACTTTCGGATCCTTTATGCGAAGAATTTGATAATTGTTTAAAGATATTTAGTTTGGGACTACAGCTTTAGATTTTGTATTTAGCCCTAGTGTTTCCATCGATATTCAGTCTCAAATGACAAAAATTATTATATGAAAATCCTCCTTCGCATGGTTGACATTCCAGAAAGATATATCTGTGGAGAGATGAATTCAAGGTATTCTGGAAAACAAAGATAACAGGCATTGTGAAGCTGACTGTAATTCAAAACAATTTATATTTATGATGTGAGAAACGTTTAACAACCTGATGTAACACACACATACCTGACACCATGAAACGAAATGTTAGTTTTATTTTGGTAGTGATTTAGAGGACAGGTGTCTTCAAGAAAAGGAATAGTCTGATACACACAAATAAATCACAAACTGAAAAATAGTGGTGCAAGGGTGCTATGTTTCTGTGCGACACATAATCTACCACAAGTCAAAGAGAAAAACAGACTAAACACAAAGAAAGATGAAGACGAAAAAAACAATTGTTAAAAGAGCACAATTTGCCCTCCCTAATAGTTCAGCGGTAAGTTTGAGGGCTTAAATCCGGGGTTCAATACCCACGATAGACAGAGCACAAACAGCACATTTCGTAGATGTGAGCTAAAAACAAACCAGAATAGCAAAACAAAGATAAGTCAGGTTTGTTCTATGCTGCTAAAGGTGTATCTATGAAATAATCAGCACTGCTTATAGAGAAACCAGTTAAGAAATGATGCGGCACATAAGATGTAAGTTCATGTGCTACACAATTTTTCTTGCACTCCCCAAAGTGTATTAGCCTATTTTATGTGTATATATATGTGTTTGTAACAACTGGAAATTAACTCTGCACAGTGGGTTCTCTTTAGTCTTTTAAAGTAGAGATAGAACAATCTGTGTTAAATTGTGCTCCTTTGGTGTATTTTGCTCGAATTTCCGTGATTGATTTTTAACCTGAACAGACTATACAAAGAATAATGGAACAAACTGTGAATTACTGCGCTGTTCATTGATAACTGTGGTTTCTACAAGACAGAGCCTGATAGTCATCAAAGGACGTTGAACTTTGTTAGAATTGATTGTAGATACGAGAGGAATGTTATAGTCAGATACAGAAAAATGAAGCAAAAATATTGATTATTGGTTGGTATTGAATTTCAAATGAGACTTAGTACGTGCTCGAGAAGCGTGTATATGCTGTTAAATTGTCTTAAGATGGAAAGATTGACCAATATTTTCTACGGTGTAAATGGTCCTTTTTTGTAGCAATCGCTCAGCCCACATTCAAGAAGTTTGCACAATTTTTGCATAGTTCTATGGAAGTTGATTTATTGAAACATCCATGTGGAAGGTGACTGTAATTCTCTAGTATATTTTATCAAGTTGTTTTTCTCTTTTTCCTGGAAATACTTTTCATCATTTTTGCATCTCACATTGTTATTGTTTCAAGAGAGGACTTGGAGAGGTTGATTGAACGAAGACTAATTGTAAACAGCAACATTAGTCCGAGATAAGAAATAGTTCTGAACTGCAGCAATGTAAATGAAAGATGTGATAGAACTGAATAGTCCATCCAGAGAAGAATAGGTTTGATGAGAGAGAGCTGAATCGATGTTCGTAATACCAGAGAACTTGACAGAAAACTAGAGTTTACTTGCAACGAGAGATTTGAACGTGTACAAATGACGTTGAGAAGAAAAACTGCATAGGATTATGGTGAATTGTGGAGAGAATAGGAGTAAAGCTTTTAGGCTTTATAGGAGAACGTTTCCAATAGTCGAACCAGAGTGAAAGAGAGAAGTCGGCGTGAAAATAAGATTGAAGGGTAGCTTTAATGAAAGAGGTATATTTAAGGAACACGTTAGACAGGACTCAGTACTCACCATACGCTAAAAGAATGGGCTTTTGTAATGAACCGAGAACATTTTCAGAAGAAATGAAAAAGTTTGGACCGTGAAATAGCACATAACAGTGGAATGGTTTCTATCTACTACACTTATAATAACAGGTTATAGTCAGTTTGGGTAAGATGCTGGATAAAAACTTATTTTAAAAAATAATCATGATGTTTCAGTTTTTTTCGACTTATTAAGATAAAAATTGTTGTTAGGACTGACATAAACAATGATATTCCATCAATAGTTAACGGTGGAGTGATATTAACAATATGTATAGCACTTGACTAAAACAACACACATAGTTAGAAAAAGTCCTGAAAAGGACTATTTAAAGTGAAAAACGATTACGTAAATTTTGAAAAAGATGATTTTAAGTGTGGTAATGAAAGAAACATCCATTAAAAGAACAGTGAAAATATATACTTATATAAAACGAAGGAAAAATTTTGTTTATTTGTAGTTAAGCACAAAGCTACTCAATGGGCTATCTGTGTTCTGCCTGCCACCAGGTTTCTAATGTTGTAAGTACGCAGGCATACTCCGCTCTGCCACTGAGGACTGAAAGAAAAACGATAAGCAAAAGTGAAATATCTATATGATTTTGCTGTTGAGAAAAGATCTGTAGATGAGAAGTGAAGAATGCTATAAAAGTTGGAGAAAGAAGTGGAAAATTAAAAAAAAACTCTAATCAACCACCATGACATGTTCACGGAGAAAATTCAGATCAGAAATCCTATATTTTTACTTATGTTATGGTTGTAGTTGGAGTCGATTGTGTGTTCAAGTTGTATAAATCCTGCACATTCTTCAGCTGAAGGAGTGGGGAAAAGAAAACCAAGAACAAGGGATAAATATATTAAATAAAACTAGTTTGATAAAAATAAAACAATGAGTGAAGACCAAAGGAATAGATAAAAACCAACGAAACAAGCTAAAAGGAAATACAAGAAATATAATGGAGAAAAATTACATGAAAAACATAGTAGTAGAAAATAGTGGGTTCAGATTAAAGTATCGATTGGGACAATAATTGCATAGTTCTCCGAATTTACGTCGAGCTATCTGCTGGGTCCAACGAGGGGAATCGAACCTTTGATTGTAGGTCGCAAATTACATTAGCAAGAAAAAAAAATAATATTTTTTTACCAATGGGAATAAATAAATAGAATTGGATGGATATATATCTACGAATAGATCTAAACGCGTTTTTCACAAAGTATAGCCAGGAGAAAATTGAAAACAAAACAAAAAAAGGTCTTCTGGAACGAAACTGATGAAAAACTAGAATGAAAGAAAATATAGTGTACTATCCCACAAGAATGGTCAGCAAAAATAACTAGAACTGGAAGAGAGCTTAAAAGATAAAGAGAAAATATGAAACAGGGCGAACTGGATGATCTATTTCAAGTAAAAAATGACATTAACTTCTGATGCACCAGAGTAGCAACAGAAATAAAAGTTTCCTGAATTATTTACAAGGATTGTCTTTATTTTCTTCATGTTTAGAGACACTTTGCTTTAAGACTCAGGTTTGTATCAAAATAGAGCCTAAAGACCCCTGAACGGCAGTGCTGATTAAATTAGTATTGGTTTCTTCTGATTATTTGAATTTTAAAGTGTTATACTAAACGATACAATGTTTTGTCTGGAACGGAAGAAGCAGTCAAGGGAATTTAACTGAAAATACAAAAACCTTCTTTTATCATATAAAACTGGAGAAGGCTAGATCTGGTGTTAGGCAGCTAAATTAGCGAAAGTACTTAGTATTTACATGTGCTAAGTGACCAGGCCATTCAGAGATCTATAGGTTTGGTACAGTCATCTTTAATTTACAACTGATGACAAGAGACAGTCAGCACATCCATCGTACATGGATAAATGAATATTCTCACTGTTATAACACTCTGCAACTGAAAGATTATTCAGTTTAAATTGTTTGGTAAATAATTTTGCATGTTAATCATCAGGCATCGATCAGCCAAGAAATTTAGACAGAAATACCAATGTTCGTTTTATATTTAATGGTTGTTTTGTTTGTTGTTTTGAATTAAGCACAAAGCTACACAATGGGCTATCTGTGCTCTGCCCACCACGGGTATCGAAACCCGGATTTTAGCGTGTAAGTGGGCAGACATACCGCTGAGCCACTGGGGGGCTATTTTTAATGTATCAGATATAAATCTGAATTGTTCGATGCAAAATTTATATACGATTGCGTTAACGTGTCAAACTGAAGCTTGGAATACAGAAAAAGAGAAGAAAGTCAATTCAGTGTTGGAAAGAGTATCTATGCCAGAAGAATAAAAGTAGCTTTGAGGAAAGAGACACTTGTACAGGTATCTTTAGACAGATTTCAGTGCCCAACTCCATGCGGTGAAAAATTGCGTTATTTTAATGGTTTGGCTTGCTTTGAATTTCGCGCAAGGCTACAGGAGGGTTATCTGCGATAGCCGCCTCTAATTTAGCAGTGCAAGACTAGATGGAAGACAGCTAGTCATCACCACCCACCGCAAATTCTTGGGCTACCCTTTTACCAACGAATAGTGGGATTGACCGTTGCATCATAACGCCACCACGGCTGAAAAGGCGATCATGTTTGGTGTGAAGGGGATTCGAACCCCCCCTCAGATTACAAGTCGAGTGCCTTAACCACCTCGCCATGCCGGGCCGCATTTTTTAAAAATGAAAATAGACCATATACTCAGAAGAGATAAAAGAATTTAGATTATAGAGAGACATTCAATCTTGAGACATTTGAAACAGGAAGAATAATAGGAGAGGGGGAATATTAAGACCATATATATGTGAACGTAACATTTAACGAGGGTAACAGTAGACAAGAAGACAATATTTATTTCACTTATAAGTTTTAAAAGGATCAATTTTGATGCCTACTTTGTTTGTTTTTTTACTGAAAGCAAAAATCGCTAGGGTTGGTATGAAATAAGATATTTTGTTAGTGAGACTTTTCATTTGTAGCTAAGCACAAAGCTAAAGAAGGGTGTATCCGTGGTAGCCATAACACGGATACAGAAGCTCGGTTTTTAGCATTACAAGTATTCAGATTTATTGCTACGTCACTGGAGGCTTGTTTATTTTTTTAAATTTCTCGTAAAGCTACACGAGGGCTATCTGTGCTAGACTAAAGGAAAGGCAGCTAGCTAGTCCTCACCACCCATCGCTAACTTTTGAGCAACTCTTTTACCAAAGAATAGTGGGATTGACCGTTACATTATAACTCCCCCACGTCTGAAAGGTCGAGCAGATTTGGTTTGACGGTGTAGCATGTTAGTAAAATGATGGAATAATGTTGAAATTTGCATGGCAGTAAACTGGAAAACTAGGAAATTAGAATAAAAATATTCTGGAGTACTTAATGGTGTTCTTACTAGAAAGATGGAATCCTACCACATACTATAACAAACGGTCCTTCTAAAGAGTTTCCTGAATACAGCAGTAGATTAAAGCTGGAACCTAAGGATGGAATATTTTATTATCTAGCAGAAATTAGCCATTTATTGATTAATATCATTGGATCGCTAGAAACCTATAGTACGTAGTTATAAACAAGATAATTTAGTACAAATAGTTGTGTGTTAGAGTTCAGAGAAGGATTGCTAAGTGTGAGACAATGTAAATCGCAAATCTTAAAACTCGTGATAAAAATAAAAAGTCATATAAATAATTCATATCAAAATAAACTTAAAAAAATACTTGGATATGGAAGTGAAATTAATGTATAACCGATCAAGAAATAAGTCAGTCAAGTAAGGAGTTGGAAATGGTTAACAAAAAGAATAGGCAATAAAAAAGAGGGTGGATTAGCAAACACTCGTATTCCTGACAAAAATTCAGAAAGGAAGCCTCATATTTTTAAAACATATTAGTTAGGCCTATAACAATAAGGCGCGGCCGTGACAGAGAACTTAAGTTCAACTGCCATGGGAAACGATAAACTGGACGAGTTATGAGATCCAGATGCGTTAGGCGTCTAGACAGTGGTTACGGTTGAGCGTTAGTGGCTAACTTACGGTGTGCAGGCTTCTTTCGATGTAGCCTAAAATAATTGGTAAGTCTAGAACTATAGTCACATAGCTTATCTTGAAAGTGCAGTTGCAGTGAACTGGTGTCTGCCTATAGTTCGTTCTGAAACAAGAACTGTAACCAAAGATATGATCGTTCTTCGGGAAGCTTTCTGCACATGAATCACGGTACATTGACAACACAGTTTTTCTAAAAGTTTTGTACAAATCTTCAAGACCCGATAAAGATGTTCCTTGGCATTCCGGAACGCTTCAAAGCTACAACAGGAAAATTATTTGCTCAAACGTTTCCCTGCAATCAACTAACTAATATATGATAAATCTTTGAGGTCCCGTTTGGTTTATCTAGCTTTTTCTCTTTCTCTTTTGATGCACAAAAAAATAAACCCGAAAGCTGTGGAAGTACGACTGTTATTTTATCTGACAAACACTGGATAGACTATTTGACATTGTCATCACCTTTCAAAATTAAATATTTTCGATATTCATGTTTTTGCAATAAGATCATTCTTTAGGTTTTCATTATACTATTAAAAACACATTTGAAACTACACACATTAAATTATTCAACTGGTAGCAACTATGATATATATTTACTTTTTCTTCTCCTAGAGAAAGGGCTAGGCCCAACCAGGTGGTTAATGCGTTCGACTCGTCATCTGAGATTCGCACAAATATTCTGGCCTTTTTAGACGGTGGGGCGTTATAATGATACAGTCAATCCCACTATCCGTTGGTAAAAAGAGTAGCCCAAGAGTTGGCGGTGGGTGATGGTGACTAGCTTCCTTCTCTCTAGTCGTAAACTGCTAAATTAGGGATGATGATCTGCGCTAGCCATCGTGTAGCTTTGCGCGAAATTTCAAACAAACCAAAACCTGAAGGATGGAAGTCAGCTATTCGAAATCATTCGAGTTTCGGGATTTTGGAACGCGCTTACTCTGAGTGTGTGTATGAAAACGGTAAATATAGTTGTCAGTCGCTATCATTTGACGAAATATTGTTTTGTTTATTGTAATATTCGCGCAAAATTACACGAGGGGCAGCTGTGCATAACGTTCTAGACTAAAAGCATCCATCACCAACTCATGGACTACTCTTTTTCTCATCAAAGTGTGGGATTTGAACGTCACTCTTGCAATGCATTCTTGAAGCAAGGGGCTAACATGAACACTAACCACGACCGTTACTGGCACGTATGAAAATTTCGTTTGAGGTAACATTTGTGAGGGTTTAACGCCTTACAATATCATTTATGTCAGCTATTACGTGTCACATAAACCATATTTCTGTCAATTTTATGTGTCTACCTGTTGCCATATCTTCATATTTCTATTTCAATATATTCTAGGTTATAAAATATTAGAGGGCCGAAAATATTACCCCTTGATTTTTTTTTCCGTGTTTCAAAAACGCCTTTGAGCCAAGAACGTGAGAAAGTTCTGTAGGTTCTACTTTTAATCATTATAGCTAAATCGTAAATTTATGTTAGTTCAAAGATAACTTTGCTTAGAATTTTTGATAACGAGAAACCCACTTGAAATACAAACATATCTCAGAACGGCTGGTATGGGTATTAACACGTTTATAAATAAGCAGGGAACAAATATGATAAATCAAAGGCATGCGCCCAGAAAGGGTCTGTTGCAAACTCTCTCTTTGTTAACCTGAAGATGATCTGTGAAGGTCCAAACGTTGTTCTCTGCTTAGTGTTAATACCAATATCTGTCGTTTTGAGATACATTTTTCTTAGAATCCTGCATATGCATATGTTTCTGTTTGTTGATAGTTAAAAAAGTAGAAAACAGCATACTTCTACTCTGCTTACCGTGAGTATCGAAACCTTTAGTGTGAAAAGCTTTCCATCCTACATACAGTTGAGCCACAATATAGATTACAATAATAAAACATATCTTTGAAATTTACTGTTAATATAACAATTAAAAAACAGTGTCTCAAGATTTAATATTAATTGTTATTTTCCTGAAAAATGTTTCTAAAATATGCCCCCAGTGGCTCAGCGGTATGTCTGCGGACTTACACGCTAAAATCCGGATTTCGATACCCGTGGTGGGCAGAGCACAGATAGCCCATTGTGTAGCTTTGTGCTTAATTCAAAAACAAAAACAACTCCTAGAAATATATAATGTTGACCAAAATAAAGCACCAAACTATATATAACTGAAGAACATACAAACTAGAAACCGGATTTCGATACTCATAATTCACAGAGCACAGATACCCATTGTGAAGATTTGTACGAAACTATAAATAACGAAATCAAAACCGCAAAAAAACGTTTTCTTGTAAATTCTCACGTTCTAAGGGACAATAAAATAGACATTCATTGATGTTTCTCAAGCGTATTTAATTTATAAACATTTTTATCCATAACTGTATATACTAATATAATGCAGTAAAATTAGACGTGTACATGTTTATTAAGATAAAGGCTTTGGTTTGTTCGTAAAGTTCAAAGCCACACAAAGGGCTATCTGTCCTCTGCCTACCATGAGTATTGTAATTCGGTTTCTAACGTTGAAAGACAGCAGATATAGCATTATGTCACTGGGGGCTAAGACAAAGGACGTCTATGCTGTCATAAAAGAAACACTTAATATTAACGTAGGAATTTTCAATTCTACCAACTTTGATATTTCTATATCTACGTATATAAACTATCAATAACAAAGATACACTTGGTTCAGTACACCAGAGGAATCTGAAAAAACCTTTTTCCTGTTTTTAGTTTGATAGATATATATTTACACCACATTTTCTGTTTATTACTTATAAACCGTTATACAGAAAATAGCAGATTCGACAATGCTGAATATGAGCCTACATCAATCGTATAACGTAGAAGTACACCATTACTTCAAGTGCAATATATTCCACTGGTATGCCCTCGAAAAATGACAGGAAACCATTGTTGAATGAGTAGAGAAAATTGAAGAATTTAACTGAAATGATTGTTTGTTTATTTTTGAATTTTATGCAAAGCTACACGAGGATTATCTGCGTTAGCAGTCCCTAATATAGCAGTGTAAGACTAGAGGAAAGGCAGCTAGTCATCACCACCTACAGCCAACTCTTTTACCAACGAATAGTGGGATTGACCGTTATTATAACGCCTCCATGACTGAAAGGGCGAACATATTTGGTGTGATTGATATTCGAACCCGCGACCCTCAGATCATATGTCGAGTGCCCCTAACCACCTGGTCATGCCGGGCCAACTGAAACGAATTTGTCTGTGCCTTCAAAATGCACCTAACTTTTTACTTATTCTACCAGTCTCGAAGTAACTCTTTAATCACCTCGTTTTCTTTTTGTTTTTGTAAAAGGCCTGGCATGGCTTAGCGCGTTAAGGCGTGCGCTTCGTAACCTGAGGGTCGCGGGTTTGCCCCCGAGTTGCGCCAAACATGATTGCCCTCCCAGTCGTGGGGGCGTTATAATTTGACAGTCAATCCCACTTTTCGTTGGTAAAAGAGTAACCCAAGAGTTGGCGGTGGGTGGTGATGACTAGCTGCCTTCCCTCTAGTCATACACTGCTAAATTAGGGACGGGTAGCACAGATAGCCCTCGAGTAGCTTTGTGTGAAATTCCAAAACAAACAAACAATGTTTTTGTTAAAACTCTCCAGAAAAATAGAACGTTATTGTGAATACTCTGAAAGAGACTTAAATAGCATTTTTGAGCCTTTTCACTGTATTCTAAGTCAGGAAGTTCATTCCGAACCAAATTTTTAAATATTTCAACTGTATAAAGAATAAAAGATTTTTGGATAATAAAAGCTTATTTATTTATGTTTCATTCACCACTTAAAATTTACATTGACTTTATAACGTAAGTAATAATAGCTCTATTTGTCGTCTAATTTAAGGACCAAGCTTAACATGTAAATTTAACATAAGGCTTAGCTGAAACACTACTTGTTAAAATTTATTTTGTTTTTAACTACAATTCAATATCATACAATTTATGTATTAGACTATTTTGCTCTTATATCATCGAAGTTGTCAAAAAATAAAGAATAGTAAACGAATCTTTCTAACAGTCAACATTAATATTGAACATTAAACATAAATACCATATAGTTGGCCTAAAAGCAGTCAGGTGATTGTTTTGTTGCTAAGCGACGATGTATATTGCTAAGCATGACGAAAAAAAAAAGAGCTCGAATCTTCTCGACAATCACAAAGGGATAAACCTTTTATAGCTAGTAATTACAAAAGACAGTTTACTCGTGTGTTTTTCACGATTGTCAAAAAAAAACACCCTCATGTATCTTAGATAAAATAATTAGACATCAAGAGACAGAAGGATAAAGAGTTAACTAGCAATAGAGACAGACAACTAAACGGAGAAATAATAATCGACGTACAAAGAGACCGTGAAATAGTTTGTTGTTTTGTTTTAGAATTTCGTTCATAGATACACAAACATTATATGCGCATAACTGTCCATAACTATGAAGTGACAGATATAAAGGAAGACAACAACATCTATTGTCAAGTCTTAGACTATGGTTGTTAGATCAAATAATGCAATTTGACAATTTTTTCTTCTAGTTTTAAAGTGTATCTACAGACCTTAAAGAAAGAACTGATTTTTTGTGACAATAGCAACTCAAACCATGAATCTCTGGATTACTTATTAACAAACCAGCTACGAATGACCCAGTGAAATGGTGGTAAGTTTTTCAATAGAGTGGTAGTTAAAAAAAGTGCATGAAACAGATAGACAGAGCGTGGGAGATTAATTATTTGTTAGTTAACCAAACTTTTACAATACTCAAGCAATTAAAACGGTTAGAAATAAAGTCATGTGAGAACACAAAGCAATATCACAACCAAATAACTAAACTTACAAACTGAAACACTCTTGAAATATCTTTGGACAAGTAGAAATGGCTAAATAATAGTGTTTGTTTGATATTTTCTAAAAAATTGTAGATTTATGTGGATTAAAATAATAAATCAACCTCATATTAATAATTGTTTATAATTTGAAGCGACAAAGATAGATATTGCTATGTTACATGCTTATGCGTATTAAGAAGTTAAGAACGATAGTCTTATAACGCTAAAATTAGGGGTCGATTCCGAGCGGCGAACACAGTACAGCAGATAGTCGAACGTATTGTAAAGGAACAAATGGATGCAAACAGCAGCCCCGATGATTAAAGGAAATATCCATGGCTATGTATACATTAGACCTACTTAAAGCACGCCACTAGGGTAAATGAGCGTACAACTAATTATTTTTATTTGTCTTTTAAGATATAATTTATTTTAATGTGTTTTTCGTTACTTCTAAACATACCTAGTTATAGACAACTTACGTACTTAGTTGTGTAGCCAAAAAAAGTCTTTTTTAATTAACTCTGACACGTACTACTTGTGTTCTCTTCAATTGTATTTTTTACTTCTAAGGCATAGCTCGTTAAAGCTCCAGAAACACATCTACTGAACTGTTTGAACAATTGGGAATGTTCTCTTTTAAAAGCACTTGGTGCTTACTTAAATAACAGTCGGTGCTCGTAAAACGACACGACACTGTAAAGGAGCATCTCATTATACTTCCCTGAAATGTCTCGAATAAACAACATTTCTCAGGTTTGTAGCTGTCTCTAACAGAGAAACTGAAGCTATAATCTATAGATATTTCCATATGGATCTTATCCAATGTTATTCTAAACCAATGAAGGAAGAAGGAAACATGAGTAGACGAAGGTGTAAAATGAGAAATAAAACGAATAGATTCGACAAACTTCTGTCTCCTAAACTTAGTCGAACTCATGAGCTTTCTATTAGTACAGCGGCGTGTCTGCGGATTTACGCCGTTAGAAAGTTGGTTTCGATACCCGTGGTAAGCAGAGCACCAATAACCCATTGCGTAGTTTTGTGCTTAACTATAAAAAAAATAAAAAATCAAACTTTTAAATTTGAAGTGCAAACAATGCTGTTTCAGCAGCGATTTTATAATTAGTAAGAATTATCATGTGTTTTCTAATAGCAAAACCACATCAGACTACTTGTTGTGTTCACGAGGGGATTTCAGGTTCTGGCTTGGCATGGCTAGGTGGGTTAAGGCGTTCGAATCGTAATTTAGGGTCGCGGGTTCGAATCCACGTCGCTTTAAAGATGCTCACCCTTTCAGCTGTGGGGGCGTTATAGTGTTACGGTCAGTCCCATTATTCGTTGGTAAAACAGTAGCCCAAGAGTTGGCGGTGGGTGCTTATAACTAGCTGTTTTCCCTCTATCTAGTTTCACACAGCGAAGTTAGGGACGACTTGTGCAGATAGTCCTCGAGTAGCTTTGCGCGAAATTCCAAAAAACAAACAAACAATCCAGCCTCTGACTTGTAAGTCCGTAGATTTACCGCTATCTCATAGGGGGAGGGGAGTTAAGGTATTGTAAAGAGCACTTGTAAGTAGCTATTACATGCAAATAATAATAAAGCAAGAAAGAGGTACAAATGTGAGTTAATAAAGAAGAGTGGTATATACATTTTAAATTGGAAACTTCTGGTCCACCAGTTTAGAAGGAATGGATATAGTTGCGACGCCGTACAAAATCGGCCTGGTATGGCCAGCTGGTTAAGACACACAACTCGTAACTCGAGAGTCACGGGTTCGAATTCCTGTCACCCCAAACATGCTCACTCTTTCATCCATGGCGGCGTAATAATGTTGGTAAAAGACTTTTTCCTTTTTTTAATTTTAGCCCTGATACACTGATAGCCCTCGTGTAGCTTTGCGTGAAATTCAAAAACAAACAAATAAACCACACAAATAATACAGACACTATCACATAGAAAAAAAGATCAAAATATTACTTAGCAAGTTTAAACTCGAAAATCTTTTTCAAACAAAAGTAATGTTTTTAGATCATCAAGCCTAAAACCTTACTATATAAATCATAGAGCAGAATCTAAGAGTTGCGTGAAGAACTTGAATAAACGTTGTTCGTTTCACGTGCATTTACGATTATCCCACAAGGAAGATTTCATTATAAATACAGCACGAACTTCATTAAAACTAAAGTACAGTTGAGTGTTTGGTTAAATCAGTGCCTTTAGGGTACAGCTCACAAAACTAACGTTTTATTTGAAATTAAATCTGTTACATTAAAATAACCATACGAAAATAAACAAATTAAAGGATTAAAACTTTGTTTTAGTAAAAATATCAAAAAAAGAAATGATAGGGGAAAAGACTCGCCATTTATACAGTTGCAAGTAAGAAAGTAGAATTTATTTATTCATGTATAATGATTGGTTATTCTTAAGCAGAAACACATGCAAACAAATTCTGTTGACTTGTATGTTTGTTAAGTACAAAATTATTCCATGGGCCATCAATGCTTTGCCTCTCGCCGATATTAAAACCCGATTTCTGGTGTTGTAAAGGTGCAGGTTTACCGCCTGCTACTGAGGTTGAGGGAAATCATAATAACATTATTGAGGGAGCGTTGATGTTAGTGGTTTTGTTACCTGGAGACATGTTTTGTTTATTTTTGTCAAATTAATTTAACTTTGCTTACCGGTATTTTGAACAAAAAAAAAGCAACTGTCAAGAAAGAAACACTACTTACACATTAAGAGCCAAACACATTTTTCGATTACAAAAGCTTTTTTACCTTTTTTTACCAAATCACTTCTTGGCCCTCGTGGTGTTTAACAGAAGGGTATAAGATGTCTGTAAATAAGTCCGGAGTCAAAGACAAACATTGTGGACAGGAAATAATCGATCATGAAAGAGAGGTTCTCCTTCAAACAGAGTATTAACTGACGCACAAGCAAGTTTTTACGTTACCTATATAAAAGCTAGGCTGATTTAAAGAACTTACTTTCTTATATTAATTTCTCGATTCCTTGAAATCAGTTTTTAATAAACTCTTCGAATTATAAACCAACATGTTGTTGATACAACTTGCACAAAGCAGTTTGTCATATTATAGCTTTGACGTTTATAAAGTAAAATTAATAATCCCTTCAGTACAATAACATGGATGTTAAACATATCAGACATCGAATGAAGTGTTGTTGTTTTTCTCAGTTTAGAGTAAGGCATAAAACAACTCGCACGTTATCGTATATCAAAATGTCCAGTTGACCAATAATATAATGAACAATATTCTTATTGTGGATTCGTCGCCTTTCACCCTCAAACCGGACAAAACACAAAAATACCTGAAGACCGAGACTCTAGAAGCTGATTCAACGTCAAATGCACGTGGTGTTGTTGGGTCTATATAGTAAGCAAAAAATTAGCATTGGTGAGCACACCATCCTCGACATCCTGAAGAATGGTATCATCAAAGCCATTTGTTATAGGAATTATATTCTATAACTCTTTGTGCTTCTATACGACCTCAATTAAATATGTGATAACGCTAGCTCCCTTCCTATTAAGCTGATCAACAAACTACGCGAACAAGTGAGAACTGGTAAAATGTATATCCAATAGATATGGAGCTTACATGAGATGCTGTTCAGATATGTTCACATTTTACCAAGTGATTTTACGCACAAAAGATACCTGAGAAATAACTTCATGAGAGTAGGAGATGGAAGAATCTCAGAATCCTATTAAAACTCTTTATTTTTAATGTACAACATCAGTGCCAGGTTATCCCCGCTCCTTCTGGAAACCATTCTTCATATCTACGCTAGGTATCCCTAATTTAGAGTGAAATACTAGGAGAAAAACGGCTGGTCAACATTAAGTAACTCTAATAATACAGGTCTGCAATGGTTTTACTGTCTTATTTTTTAAATGTTCTATGGTAATTCTAGTAAGCTGAATCTGAAAACTATATCCATTTTTCTCTTTTACATATAGATTTTTCACAAAAAAATCTTAACACAATACATAAAAGAGACCAAAACATGTGGTCTTGATACTAAAATACGTAGGTTTCACAAAAAAATCAGTTGAAATAGAATACATATTTGTTTGACATCAAAGTTCTCCGCTTTTCTTTAGCTTGTTTGTATTTTAGTTAACAAACATAATGATAAAAATGTTCGTTATGGTAGATGAAACAATAATTTGATCGAAGTAGGAGCTTTTTTTTTCTTCCCGATTTGTAAAAAAAAGAAACAAAAACCTTTGCATGATAGAAAAAAAAAGAGTATTATTTTCGAACTATGCATAGGTGAATTATGGTAAATCTATTATTAAAAAAACAACAACTTTTACAAAGTTTAAATTCGCAGGCTTGTGTTATTGACTACTTTTTATCATTTAGTAAAATTTGACCTTTACTCCTAAAAAAGCATACACGATCCCAAAAGTAGGGAGCATGACTTATGGGCGCAAACCACGGAACCTCAGGCTCATATTCTGACAAGTTAATCATTGTAAGCTCTCTGATCAGTTACTTTTATTTTTGATCGCATGACGGCTAATCAGTTGATAGATTTACATAAAAATTGCACTGTTGGGAAGGGTTATTGTCATTATTTCACAAGGGTAGTTTTATTTTGTTATGAGTAAAATATTATAAGTACTAATTATCTTTTTTTCTTGTGTGTGTGCGGTATAACTTCTTAGGCTCCACGCCAAGTCGAACGCCTTACGAATTTGCATTGCAATACGATACAAAATTAACGTGTTATACAAGGATAATGAATTTAGACATTCTGTAAGAAATAGTGACATCAATATTTCTTTTTTTTACGTAAGATAGTTTATTGAAGACAAAAAATGAATTAACTATACACTGTGACAGTCTTATCAAGTATTAAGCCATGAACAGTGAATTAAATATACACAGTGTCAGTCTTATCAAGCATTATGCATTGGACTGGAGGGAAATCTGATCGTAATAATAACTGTGAGCTACAAAAACGTTTTTTTGGTTTAGAAAAGCAAAGTTACACAAGGGTTATCTGCGCCAGCCGTTCCTAATTTAGTAGTGAAAGAGTACAGGGAAAACAGTCATTCATCACCACCCACCGTCAATTCTTGGTGTACTCTGTTCCCAAATAATAGAGGGCTTGACCGTAACATTTTAACGCTCTCCATTGCTGAAAGAATGAACACGTTTGATAACTGGGAGTTAAACCAGCAACCCTCAGATTGCGAGTCGAACGCCTTAATCACCAGGTTGTGGCCGGTTTTACATGGTTGGAGAACGTTTCAAGGTACTTAAATTAGGTACCTAACAATTGTTGTAACGGCGATAAACGTAACATGTTTTGTTAAAATTTTTTACAAAAAGTATTAAAGCAGAGTTTGAAAGCCTTTCAACATGGAATCTGGAGACATAACTAAGATATCAAACTGTAAGTAGTTGCAATTTTTAATTCGCCAGTTAAATGAGCATTCAAATAAATTACCGATGAGTGTGTGTGTTTTCATTTAGCACAGCCACCTCGGGCTATCTGCTGAGTCTACCGAGGGTAATCGAACCCCTGATTTTAGCCTTATAAATTCGTAGAGTTACCGCTGTACAAGCGGAGGACCAATTAAATGGGCGAGATCAATAGTAATTGGTAGAGTCGTCGAGTGTAGGGTTAAGGAATAGAAGACCATTGTATTACCTATCACACAATAAACTTCGAATAAAATTTTCTGAAGGGAATGTCTTTATATTAACATATTTAAGTTATATGATTGTGTTGAACCTGTTACGTTTACAGTGTCCACGATAACTGACTTATTTTATTTTCTGACTGTTTTCAAGTTTTGTTGTAATAACTGTAAGTTTCTAAGAATATAAAATAATTTACATCAAGTATACTTAGTACTAATATCAGGAAAACCACAAATGCAATAAATTTTATAATATGATGCTTAATGATATATACACCTGTCTAATAACAATAGTAAACTCCAACCCGGCAAGAACACGTGGTGAAGGTACTCGATTCGTAATCTGAGGAACACGAGTTTGAATCCCCGTCACTTCAAGCATGTTCGCCATTTTAGCCATTGGGGTGTTATAACGTAACAGTCAATCCCACTATTCGTTGGTCAAAGAGTATTTCAAGATTTGACGTTGGGTGGTATTGACTAGCTGCCTTCCCTCTAGTTTTACACTGCTAAATTAGGGACGGCTAACGCAGATAGCCCTCGTGTAGCTTTGCACGAATTTCAATACAAACTAAACCTAATAAACTCCAAATTAACAAGCTTTACAGTTCGTATATTTTTACTGTATGCTGTAGACAGTAAAAATAAAGTGTAAAATTCAATATTATCAGAAACGAAGGAAAGTAACAAAAATATATTTACTGAAAGAATGATCTTGACCTTGTAGATGTAGACTTCCTGTAAGAATTAGCAATGCTTACAGACTTATAACGTTAGAATCCGGGTTTCGATACCGTAGTGGGCTGTGTACAGATAGCGTAGTTTTGTCATTAATTACAAACAAACAAACTTTAGTACGAGCAATAACGAAGGTAAAATAAATGGTAGACTTAATGTAAAACTTTACGATGTTAGGCTTCAGTAGTTCTATACGAGAGTAGAAGATGAAGACTTACTTTTCCGAATTAACAACTCTGGCCTTCAATACGATCAATAACAAAGGCAACAGATCATGACGACATATTGTAAGGCTTAACAATCCTAAAGATAGATGCATAACAAATGAATAGAGCAGTTTTATTCAGCTTTTCCTGTACAATCAATATATATTTTAAAATCACTTCCAATGGCTTAGAATGTTTGAGATTTGTTAAATTTTGTTTAAAAGGAAAAAAAAAAAAAGATTTTCGTTTACTTTTAAAGATGTTATTTATTAATCCAAATTCTGCTAACTTCAAACTTGCGCTTTATAATTTTAACTTATTCTCCTTGAGAGTTTATGGACCGTCATACTATCTACAGTGGAATGCAGTCAAGGTTTATGATTTATTCATAAATATGGAAATTATATGGAACAATGTTTTCAAATTTTCAAGGATAAAGCAATTATGTGCTGTGTTTGTGTTTTCTTATTGCAAAGCCACATTAGGCTATCTACTGAGCTAACCGATGGGAATCGAACCCTTAATTTTAGCGTTGTAAATCCATAGACTTTCCGCTCTACTAGCGAGTGGCAAGTAATTATGACTTGATCTGGACAAATCTCCGAAAATACTTAGGTTCACTATGTAGTTTGTTACAATTTCTGCCGGCGTCGTTTTTAATAAATTACATCATAATACGACATAACGAAATAGAAATTTATTTTTCAACTTAGCATACTGTTCAAGTAATCATTTTAAATAGTTAAAACAGATCTCTCCATATCATTTCTTGGCGTGCTTGTTTGTTTTGGAATTTCGCACAAAGCTACTCGAGGGCTATCTGTGCTAGCCGTCCCTAATTTTGCAGTGTAAGACTAGAGGGAAGGCAGCTAGTCATCACCACCCACCGCTAACTCTTGGGCTACTCTTTTACTAACGAATAGTGGGATTGACCGTCACATTATACACCCCCACGGCTGGGAGGGCGAGCATGTTTAGCGCGACGCGGGCGCGAACCCGCGACCCTCGGATTACGAGTGCACGCAATAACGCGCTCGGCTATGCCAGGCCTCTTGGCGTGCTACATTACAAATATTGATAAGAAATAGTTTGTGAATAAGACTCTTAATTACTTCTTTGGGGAAAACTGTTTTACTGTTTCAACAAAGGAAATCGATTGTGGTTAGATTGCGCATTGGATAAGGTATTACAGATCTTATTGCATCTGTAAGTAAATCTACAGAACGTTTTGTGAAACAAAAAATGAGACAACACAAAATGTTTAAGGTAAATAATGGCATAGCATTACACAAAACCATGATGTATTTCTTAAATTTGAAAATTTATTGTATATACACGCATCTTGACAAAATGTATACAGTGGTGTTTCTCGTATTAGCCAGAAACTTATAACCGTTAAAACATGATGGGCAGAGAAATACGCGTGGCGCTCTCTATTTAAAAATACTCGTGGTGGGCAGAGCACAGGTAGTCCATTGTATAGCTTTGTGCTTAATTTCAAGCCAGCTATTTAAATATGGAAATATCATAAGCAGTTTCATAAACGTAGGTTTAGCTTTATATTTAAACTTATAATTCAGTTTAAAATGTTTTAATTAGTAGTCATTTTCGAGTTATTATATATCCTATTTATTAATAAACTGAAAAAGCACGATTAGATATTTTGATTATGAAACCAAATTTATACAAACATTATTTTAATTAGAGACAATCAGTATAAATGATGAACTTTAGTTGTGAGAAAGTATTCAAATCAAAAGCCCTTGAGGAAGATATACAGTTAATTAAATACTTGTATGATTTTGATTACTTGAAGTTCCCGTGATTAGTGGTGATAGCTCGAACGGTAAGGGCCCGGCATGGCCAGATAGTTGGGCTCTTGACTCGCTAATTGAGGGTCGCGGGTTCGAATCCCCGTCTCATCACACAAGCTCGCCCTTTCAGTCGTGGAGGCGTTGTAATAATTTTGGTCAATCCCACTATTCGTTAGTAAAAGAGTAACTTAAGACTTGGTGTTGGGTGGTGATGACCAACTGCTTTCTCTCGAATCTTATACTGCTAAATTATCAACGGCTAGCTCAGATAGCTCTTGTCCTCGTGTATATTTGCGCGAAATTCAAAACAAACAAAGAAATAAATTGAAACGTAAGATCGCTCACTATGTCGTTTTTAATCCTAGGTGGAAAGCGATTTAGAGACCAAAGATTAGTATTTTATATCTGAAAACGATTCGGCTCTCTATATATAAGTAATTCGTATTTCAATGTCCTCTCTTTGTTTTCTTGACAGCATTCATTTGAGAAACTACAGAACTTTGAGTCACAGATCTGATGGCAAATGTACATCATTCATCATTTTAAATGTAACGTTTGCAAATCTTATGCAGTTTGTTCGATCCGTGTTTCTTTATTTTTAGTACAACAAGGGCACGACACAATAAATGTAAGTGATATAAGATTTTAATTAAAGCCAAACAACCTCGACAGTTTGTAATGACATAATTAGTCACGGTACGGCGTACTATCACAGTTGGACATCTTCTTCATACCCATGAGACTGTTGATGTACAAGTCCGTTTTCTCAGACGACACGATTCAGTTTTTCACGTTTAAATACAGTCATTTTCTAAGTGGAAGTACAGATAGAACAAGTAACGAAACATTATGAGCGTTCTGTATAAAACAATTTTAAAAGCCAAACAATATTTTTAATTGTAACAATGATTTTCTTTTGGACACATTGATCCAATTAGAAAACTTTGTAGGCTCTTGTTGTTACTGTGTAGCCGTTGCTAGGTTAAAACTAACTTTCCAACACTACAGTCTCTTGGAACTTCTGGATTTTGATTATTGCATCCTGTTGAAGTTTAGTTTTCTCTTCTTATTAATGGACAGAAGTGGATTACGTTTCGACTTAATATATATTAGTCTGTTTAATTATTTCACAGAGAAGTAATTCCTCTATTGACTGACGTGGTTCAGTGAGATTTCACAAGAAAAATCCGTTTGGCTATGCTTAGCAGGAGAATAGGCAGTTCCACACGCTCGAGGTCATGATAATCCATTATAAATTTGCGTTTGAATGACTGGGAAACGAAATAAGTAGGCGTGGAAGCATTATACGTAATCTGTCACTGTAGACAATGTATCTCTAAAACCCTGAATTATTGTCGGATCAATTCCTTTCACCGAATATTAGTCTATTAATGGTATCCTACTTTCATCAAAACGCTGCAAAAAGGAACAGTGCATAACGTCTTTTATCTCATCTTCTCAACAAATAAGGTATGTGATAACACAGTTAAAGATGAAAACATTTTTGAAAATGCATGCATTTTTGGAAATACTCTGACAAAATATTCTTGTAATTTATATATTAATATATTTATATATATATTTGTAGTTCATATATTAAGATGAATACGTTTGTCTTATGTTCTGTTTCCGCGCTCCTGTTACATCACCAAGATAATTCAACTCTACTTTGTAAAGATGTACTTGATATAACATTTCTTTGTGGAAAAAAAATGAACGACACGACCCGGCATGGCCAAGTGGTTGAGGCACTCGACTCGTAACCCGAGCGTCACGGGTTCGAATCCCTGTCGTACCAAACATGTTCCCCCTTTCAGCCGTGGACGCGTTATAATGTTACGGTTAATCCCACTATTCGTTGGTAAAAGATTAAGATTAGCCCAAGAGTTGGCGGTGAGTGGTGATGAATAGCTGCCTTCCCTCTAGTCTTACACTGCTAAATTAGGGACGGCTAGCGCAGATAGCCCTCCAGTAGGTTTGCGCGAAATTCAAAGCAAACAAGAATAAACAACAAATAGACTTCTAAGCTTCCAGTTCAAAACATGTAAGGCTTCGATTTTATAGTAAAAAATTATTGACTTACCATAAAAAACGAAAAACGTATGAGGCAATGAATAAACAAATAGTTAACGTGGTTTATAACGGCCCACTACGGGTATCGAAACCCGTATTTTAGCGTTGTAAGTCCGCAGACATGCCACTGTGGGGGGGATAACAAAGTTTGGCCTAAGTATAAATATCATTTCAGGAGACAATCAAATAGTTTATTGTTTGTTTTAAGGACGATTTTTATACAAACTCCAAATATTCATTTTCATAAGTCTTTTCTATTTTTTAAAATGAACTCTTTGTAATGTTTATACTGCAAGTGAATCATTTAAAATTAGGTCAAATTCCGTTTAATGTATCTTTGGTTATAGTTGTGCTGACAGTGTTTATAGTTAACCAATCGACATGAAACGTTTTTCCCTAAAATAATGATTTGTGAAAACGAATATTTGGAGTTTGTATAAAAATGTTCCTTGAAACAAGCAATAAACTATTTAATTGTCTCCTGAAACAAAATTTGTATACAGGCCGAACTTTGTTATATCATTCCCACCACAGTGGCATGTATGCGGACCTACAACGCTACAATATGGGTTTCGATACCCGTAGTAAGCAAAGCATAGATATCCCATTGTGTAGCTTTGTGCTTAATACTAAACAAACGAAACAGAAGCTTAGAGATAACGTTTCTCCAAGAACGCATTTGAAATTTAATTTAAAAAAAATACTTGTTAAGTATTTAATCAAAATACCTCCTAATCATTTCTATAATACTACATCGTATTGTCGGTGTAATTCCAAATAACGAAATTAACTTTAGAATCGTTTAAGAACAACGAAATACAACTTGAAATAGAGCATTATTTTGCTTTTCCAAAACAGTGTTAAGTTCAACATGAACTTATCGTTAAATTGATAAAAATACTGAACAGATTAACAGAAAAAAATAAAAGCCTGTATGAAGGTATACTTGTGCAGTTAGATTAGATGGTACTGTACATTGTATGGAGCTTATTTAATATTACAGTGAAAGGGTAATGTTTGCATTTTAGATCACTTTCAGCTTCTCGGCATGACCAGGTGGTTTGAGTGATCGACTCGAAATGTAAGAGTCGTGGATTCGAATTCCTGTCACACCAAACTTGCTTGCCCTTTCAACCTTAGAGCGCTATAATGTGACGGTCACTCCCACTATTCGTTGGTAAAAAGAGTAGTCCAAGAGTTGACGGTGGGTGGTGATGACGAACTGCCTTTTCTCTAATCGTACACTGCTACATGAGAAACGTTTAGCGCAGATAGCCTTCCTGTAGCTTTGCGCGAAATTCTAAAGAAACTTTCAACCAGTTTTGGACAACCTTCAACTAGTTTTGGATAATATTCAGTTAATTTTAGGTAAACTTCAACTAGATTTAATTTATCTTCAACCAGTTTTCGACTACCTTCAACTAGTTATAGATTACTTTCAGCTTGTTTTCGACTAACATTGGCTGGTTTTAAACTATCTTCAGTTAGTTTTATATTATCATGATCATTTTTAAAATACCTACAGTTAGTTTCAGACAACCTTTAGCTAGTTTTGACTACCTTCAGTTAGTTTTAAGAGTAACAGGTAATGACAGCTGAGGCTTCTAAAGATTACCATATAAAGCTAGTGACAACTTAGCCCATCATGTGACATACATGAAAAGTTCAACTTTTCAGAATCACCCGTTTTAATGTCTTCCAGGGATTAGGTTGTGTTTCCTCAGACATTTATGTTTAAATACCAATACCCTCTTTTCATTTTCTTTTGTTCTCTGCTTCTGACATTCTGTCAAAACTTCCATTGATTTTCACTATAACGAAAGTGGCCGACTTTCTGTATGACCTAAACATCTGACGTACGTTTCTTATGAGTTAATCGATTGGTCCTTGGAAGATGGGTAATTAAAACCGATCAAGATTAAAGGAAAACTTTTCGAGTTATCCTGTATACACACATACACTGGATTGAAAACGATATCTCTGTCTGGAATGGAGTTGGGATAAATCGTATGGAACGAAATCCTATTTTTCGTTCATATCGCGTAACAATCATAGAAGTCGGTTTGACATTTCTTATTTGTTTGTTATTAAGGACAAAGCCACACAATGAAATACAGTATCGAAACTCTGTTTTTTAGTGTTTTAAGCCGTAAGATATACCGTTGAGCTATTGTGAGATGATATGGGTAATCAATTTTAGATACCAAAAACAAAAAAACAAAAATCAAAACTTAGTAGGAAATGATGTTTTTACATTTCTGTTTTTTTTCCCTGAATGAAAAAAAAGAAAATGTTTATGGTCTTTACCTTTCTCGAAGCCCATTTATCACTGCTGGCCCAGATACCTTTCTTCTGACATGCATTCCTATGGCTAATTTTCTTTCATGGGTTTCATTCACAGTGTATCTAGGATCCACCCTTTCGAGACCTTTCATCAGTTCTCTTGTCGCCCCGCCTCAAGTGGCTGTTTTTCCTGATGTCAGATTAGGTTATTCAATACGACGCTTACACTGGAGGGTGGACAGCTAACACGAGACCAGGAATTACCTTAATCACCAGCTGAGACACGAGTGAATAGGTTGCGAAATTATACAATGACCCTTTTCGAACTTCAGATAACGTCTTAAGTTAGTAGATTAAGGATAAAATTATGAATGGAAGATGCATAATTAATATCTCTAAACTTAATTAGACGCTATTGTGTCATGCTTGCTAACTTAAATAATTACTGTTAAATATAACTATTATTTGTTCTTCAATTAGATTTCTTTTCAGTAAATATACATGGAAACTTCTGACACATTTAAACTCAAAGAATCTGGAAAAATTCGACGGTATTTTTAAAATAAAATATAATGACTTAGAAATGGAAACTTACCACGTAAGGAAAAACAACGTTGACCCAATTAATTTCGGTTATAATTAATCTGGAAGAGTTTCGTTAAACTTCATACCAACTTAATTGTGTATTTCGTTCACTGTAACTATTTAGCAGAACGTAAACTTTTGTCTGTTCTCAAAGCTGACGTGTTTATTATGAGACTTCAACGCTTCTCGCTATAAGACACTTTTCTCCGAAAACAACATTTGTAAACACCCTTATATAAACACCAGGATCTCATTAGCAGGATGGCGATATCTGGTCATACCAGCTTGATAATCCACTGTTTATTGTATCCTCGCTGGTTACAAATAAGCGTTGTGTTGTTTTGTTCTTATTTCACGTTTTGATCAAAACTGGTTTTGGCTTCTAATCTAATCTCAGTATATGCAGTCACACTTGGAACTAAACTACTGCAGGGATTGTACATAAGCAATCAAAGTAACTACACACAAATTAAAATAATTACAATGTATGAACGCTTGACTTAGTTATGGTTCATTGGAGATGATATAATGATATATGAGTAATTTATTGATACCAAACTTCAATCAGTTTTTTTAATTATCCATCTCATGAGTGAATAGATTAAAAGTCATTATAAAGTTTATTCAAATAACTTTACTAAAAACGTTAGGAACAAAGCAAAGTTTCAATTTTAACTTTCTTTGAATTTAGAGGAAAGGGACATTTTAATGACTAATTAAAAATTTCACTTTAAGAACATTTATAAACTAAGTTTATTTCTTTATTATTAAGTGTTAACACAAAGTTATTCATCTATGGTTTTGAAATCTAAATTTTTAGCGATATAATTTCTCAGACTTACCACTAGTCTACTTGAGTAGGGCGCTTACATTGATGTTTATTGAAATAACGTTACTTACACAAAGAGAACGATTAATTAAAAGAAAGACACAAAGACGCTCAATTTACATAATATAGCCTCCTAGTGGCACAGTGGTATGTCTGCAGACTCATACTGCTTGAAAGCCTCCTAGTGGCACAGCGGTTTGTCTGCAGTCTCATACTGCTGGAAAGCCTCCTAGTGGCACAGCGGTATGTCTGTAGACTCATACTGCTGGAAGGCCTCCTAGTGGCACAGCGGTATGTCTGCAGACTCATACTGCTGGAAGGCCTCCTAGTGGCACATCGGTATGTTTGCAGACTGATACTGCTAGAAAGCCTCTTCGTGGCACAGCGGTTTGTCTGCAGACTCATACTGCTGGAAAGCCTCCTAGTGGCACATCGGTATGTTTGCAGACTGATACTGCTAGAAAGCCTCTTCGTGGCACAGCGGTTTGTCTGCAGACTTATACTGCTGGAAAGCCTCCTAGTGGCACAGCGGAATGTCTGTAGACTCATACTGCTGGAAAGCCTCCTAATGGCACAGCGGGATATCTGTAGACTCATACTGCTGGAAAGCCTCCTAATGGCACAGCGGGATATCTGTAGACTCATACCGCTGGAAAGCCTCCTAATGGCACAGCGGAATGTCTGTAGACTCATACTGCTGGAAAGCCTCCTAATGGCACAGCGGAATATATGTAGACTCATACCGCTGGAAACCGGGACCCGCTACCCATTGTGGGCAGAGCATAGATAGTCCTTTATGTAGCTTTGTGCTTAATTCGAAACAAACAGACACACAATGCATGATATATAAAAGAACCAGCTTTTGATTGCTGAAAGAATATTTAACATTAACTGTGCACTAAATCCAGACATAAGTATGAAACCTGATTTTGTAACTGAAGTAGAGGTAAGAAGGCTATTTAATAGGTTAAGAAATGAGAAAGCAGAAGTGTATATAACAGCCATGCAGAATTATGAAAGACAAGAGGAAAAGACGAAATTATTGAGAAGTTTAATTTGTGTTTGTGGATTGAAGAATAAGCCCCGAATTATTGGAGAAATTAAATAATCATTCAATTCCCGTAAAGGATGAATTGAGCCTAATGTAATTGCCTGGCAAAGTGACATCATGAATTCTACCGAAATAGGTCAAAAAGAAGCTGTAGATACGATGATAATACTAGAACATGTAGATTTTTTGACCTCAACATTCTTGCTGGGAATACGTTTTTATGTTAAGACATATAATTTGGAATTTTCTTCTATAACATTTTTTTGTTTGTTTTCGGAATTTCGTACAAAGCTATCTTTACTAGCCGTCCATAATTTAGCAGCGTAAGACTAGAGGGAAGGCAGCTAATCATCACTACCCACCGCCAACTCTTGGGCTACTGTTTTTACCAACGAATAGTGGGATTGACCGTAACTTTATAACGCCCTCACGGCTGGGAGGGCGAGCATGTTTGGTGCGGTGCGGGCGTGAACCCGCGACCCTCGGATTGCGAGTGCACGCCTTACGCGCTTGGCCATGCCGGGCCCTCTTGTATAGTAGAAACCTTTGATAGTAAATTACATTGATCTCAGAAAAGCCTTTGAGAGCATTCATAGGAAGTCTATGTGGATAATTACCAAGAGCTATGGTATACCTGAGTAGATAATAAATGTTATAAAATATTCACACAAAGATAGTACAGTTAGAACCGTGTGGGAGTGGTTTAGAGTTATGCAAGGCTGCAATTTATCTCCTTTGTTATTTGCTGTTATAGTTGATTGTACAATGACATTGGCAACCTTATGGATGGACACCTAGTTTATTAGCGAGAGAAACAAAATAGACAAACGACGAATAGTTACATTGTGTTGACGATATTGTTGTATTGGATTCATTCTGGATAGGCACAACAGAAACAACAGAAAGCATAGAAAAAGAAACTGATAAGGTTGGTCTCACTGTTAATACAGAAATGTTGTAAATGTTGAAAAGTGGGCCGATGAAATGAGAATTCTGATAGGAGGTAAATCAGTAGAAGATATTTAGGATATCTTGGAAGGTAAAGCAAGTTTTGCATTTGAAAGCCTTAACAAAACTTTCAACTTGCAGATGAAAATGAGAGTATATCAAACTGTTGTGTTATCAACAATGTTGTATGGATGCAAACTTTTGATGCTAAATGTGGTAACTTAAAGAAAGCTGGAAGAATATCTGCTTTAGATTGAAAATCTTCGTATATTATGGACTAATTAAATCATAATTGAGGCGGCGCATTGGAGAACTTAGCAAAGATACATTAGATTAGACATCAGATAAAAGAGCTCAGCAGGCATTTATGTGGCTGCTAGAAGGAGGAAAACGCAAGGAAAGAAGACAATAGATGAGTAAGGCGGATCTAAACCTAAACTGAAGATATCCTTACAGTGCGGCGCCTTGACATTCTTAACAAGGATGTCTATGTTATTTCGGCAGTGGGCTTAGACATAATTACAATATTGGCTCTTAACAAGTAAAATGAGCATTTGGTATACTTATTTACCCACGCCCTGTTAATCTTTACAATACGATTCATTAATATTTTAAACAAGGGAGGGCGACGAGGAACATGGAACTAAAGGATGCCAAATCTCTATTTTTTAATAATTTAAATACTTGCATTTAGAACTATATTAATATGCTGCACAAATCGCTACATTTACATAACTTTGTTGTAATTACTGGTATATGAGAACATTTAAAAGTGTTTTTAGCTGGTATAAGTTACGTGTTTTGGTATAAACACCGTTCTTCATTAAATAAACGTGCCCTTTAATTACTTTTCCCTAATAGTTTAAAACAAATTTAATAATCCCGTTTTTTAAAGAAAATATTTTGTTAAGAGCACAGGTAGTGTAATCGATTGTCCAAAATATTAAATTTGGCAGTTTTATTGGTTGCAAACTTAAAGGTTCATTAAAGTCACAAACATCTGCCATTTGAAAATATAGGGCATGAGTTACAACATAAACTGATTAAAAAGTTAAAAGATAAAATTAACTGGGTAGTAAACTATAGATGTATAAGGATAACCAGATAAGCTTATAAAGTACTGATTTTAAAACCAAATATAAAAAAGAAAGTTTTTTTTAAGGTATTCAACCTGTGAAATGAAACAATATTTTGGAAGAATATTAAAGTATATATAATAAAGAAGACAGTTTATTAGAATTTTTTTTACATGTAGACAATTTTAAAAGCTTATGTCCAGGCCTCTCTGTTCACACGATTAAAAGCAACAACGACAAGAAAGAGCAAACGTATTTTAAATAAATATAATTTGTTAAATCTTGTGACAACTGATTTTTCATTTTTTAAAATTATAAAACATTAACTTAATCTGGAAACAAATGAATGTCGAAGCTCCTTAGTTCCAGACTTCTTGTAACAACTTTTAATTTGGGTTTATAACACTGCAAGTTGCGGGCCAGATATGCAGCAGTAGAAACTGGAAACCATGTTGTTGTTTTTTTAAATTCGCGTAATTTTCATAATTTTGAAATGTTTACAAAATGTTGATTGACATGGATGCTTTATTCAAATTAAAGGGGTTTATAAGATGCTTCTGGACCTATGAATCAATTAGCTAGTCCTAAAAATTCCTATTTTTTTCAGTTTTGGATGCAATAATTATATTTTCCAAAAGAAACTATACGCAATAGGACTTTTTGTATGTTAACGTATGGATACAATCTATGTAAATTAACCGTGCGTGAATTATTTGTGAGAGCTAAAATTGGAATTAGAGTTTCTGTATAAAATGGTAATAAAAACCATGACCTGAGCTCTTTCGAAAAGTGGTTTCTTCTTCTTCATGAATAAATCGGGAATGGCGGTGTAATTGAATGACCAATGAGAAATATTCGTATTTAAAAAAGTCGCGTAATGATTCAGAAAAATTCGCAGTTAAGATTCTTTACAATTAACGATATAATTTTTTACAATGGCTCGTGCTCACTAAACTTACTTCACGTAGTTTCTAATTTACATAACTTTGTTGTAATTACTTCACTAATCGTTTTAAACAAATTTAATATTCCCGTTGTTTCAAAGAAAATATTTTGTTAAAGTATATTATAGTTCATGTATGTATTTTGATTTACATGAAAAAAATACACGAAGCAGAGATCAGTCTAATACATTTAACGTTACAGTTTTAATTTTCTATCCTATTGAATTCGTATATATAGTCGGATTTATTTCTTTAAATAGATTAAACGCTTTTATCAAACTAAACATTAAAATGTATTTTATTATAATAAACCTTATTCATAGTTGATATTTTTAGTTAAATAATACTGAAAACAAAGCATTGTTAACTTTTGATGATATATTCTTATATATAAACAGATTATTTTTACGTGTTTTAATTAAAAATACTATTCATTTAAGTGGCTAAGCTCACGCAACGAGTATGAATTACAGTACAATGAAATAAACTCAAAAATAAGAGGGAAGTCTCATGAAAAATTGAAAAGTTACATATTGTTCAGGATGTTACGTGAAAGTTTGTTTGTTTTTTGGAATTTCACGCAAAGCTACACGAGGGTTATCTGTGCTAGCCGTTCCTAATTTTGTAGTGTAAAACTAGAGGGAAGGCAGTTAGTCATTACCACCCACCGCCAACTCTTGAGCTGCTCTTTTACCAACGAATAGTGGGATTGATCGTATTATTATAACGCCCCATAACTGAATACGTTTAGTATGACGGGTATTTGAACCCGTGACCCTCATATTACAAGTCGAACGCCTTAATCTAGCTAGCCATGCCGCGTCATGTGAGAGTAAATGAACTTGAATAAGTTACTTTTCACTGTTGTACATATTATATCAAATGCAATCTATAAATGCAACATGTACACTTGTAAAAAAGTATAAGTATTTGAATTTTAATTAATTATAGCAACATTTGCTTGATTCTCTTCTAAAATGTGAAGACGCAACATCAAAGTAAGCTTTGATCTGGATAAGAACATTTTCGACTGATAGCTGTTTTTTGACTTTAGACTAATTTGTGATAACAGTTTTTGTTCTAAACCTTTTAAGAAAACTTTTACTAATAAATGTTTACAATGCAATAAATGCAGACAAAAAATATTGTTCATGTTTTCCTGTATTCTATTTAAATCCAAATTAACTTTAGTGTGCAGTAATTTAATAAAATTATAACTTTTATTCAGATGTGTCGTTTCCTCGTGCAGTCTACAAATGCAAAATAAAATGTTTCATGACAACTCAATATAGAGTAAAAGTTACTAAGTTTTCCTTGTAAAAGGAAAAAAAAAACATACAAGTATTTTCAAGAAAACGGATAACGGGAAACCAGTGCTATTAAAAAGTTTAGCGTAGACAATTGTTTCAAAACATTATAAATAAATTTTTAAAAAATTTCTTGTTTTGAATTACGCACAAAACTATACCAGGGGCTATCTATGCTTTGCCCACCAACGATATCGAAACCAGGTTTTTAGCGTTGTAAGTCCGCAGACGTACTAGGGGGCAATTAAAAACAAACTATCAAACTATGAGTGATGCGACATCTGCAATTACAGGTTTATTTGATAAAAAAAAATATTTTTTCGCTAAACATAGCCGAATTCACTCTGTCAGCTGAATAACAAACACTTTTCCTCCTAGAAACAGGAGAAAAAGGAAAACAATCATATTTATTATGAATACTTTGAGAAGGAGAAAACATAGGTTAGAATAAATACGTATATGGAAGGAATGGAGAAAAAGTGATTCCCTTTGAAAATATTGTTAATTTGTTGTATTTATTATTAGATAACAGAAAAATATGTAGAACTATACGTTTTTAGAACGCACTCGACGAAATATGTTCTAATATGATCTCATATCCTAGTTTTAACACTGGCTTTTATAAATACCTGGGTTTTTAATGAGTTTTAGTTACATAGCCTCTTTTAAAGTATTGTGCACTTGTTGTAGTTTGTTAGATCGTCTTATTCCAATCGGTCCGACATGACCACTTCGGTTAAGGCGTTCGAGTCGTAATCTGAGGGTCACGGGATCGAATCTCTGTCGCACCAACCATGCTTACTCTTTCAGCCTTGAGGGCGTTATACTTTTTCGGTCAATCCCACTATTCGTTGGTAAAAGAATAGCCCAGAAGTTGGCGATGGGTGGTGATGACTAGCTGCCTTCCCTCTAGTCTTACACTGCTAAATTAATGACGACTAGCGCAGACAGCTCTCGAGTAGCTTTGCGCGAAATTCAAAAACAAGCTTATTACAATTAGCTTAAAAAATAATCAAATTAGTTTTTCTGCAGTAAAAATGAAACTCAAAATAACAGAAACCAGCTTCATAAGTTAATATTTACTTGGCATTCTCTAGGATTTCACACCGACGTGGCATGCTTTTAATTGGTTTGTGCAGATACTCCTGAGCGATTGCCTATCATCCTTTTTTGAGGACTTCAAAAATTCACCTTTTATGTTTGGCTTGTGATTTCTCGTTAATGAGTTTAACTCAGCTCCTAAATTTTCGATGGGATTTATATCAAGTGATTGGCTTGGCCATTCCAAAACATCAGTTTTCTTCTTTCAAATTTTAACAATACCACAATTACAGAGATACTTGTTTTATCATTTTGTAGGGTAATTGGAATGAGATTGATTTGGTTTGGTTTGTTTTGAATTTCTCACAAAGCTACATGAGGGCTATCTGCACTATCCCTCCCTAATTTAGCAGTATAAGGATAGAGAAAAGGCAGCTAATCATCAATACCCACCGCCAACTCTTGGGCTAATCTTTTATCAACGAAAAGTGGGATTGATCGTCACATTATAACGTCCCCACAACTGAAATGAAGAGCATGTTTTGTGTGACGGAGATTCGAAACCCGTGACCCTCGGATTATGAGTCGAGTGTCTTAACCACCTGGCCATGCCGGGCTGTAATGAAAGCATCTAAAAAGTTACAGCAAGTGCACAGTACTTTTCATGAGAAAATATAACTAAGATCACAAAATGTTCGAGTAGTTATAAAAACCAGTGTTAAAATTAGAATTTAAGATAATATTTGAACAGATCTTTACATGTCCACTCTGAGAACATACAGTTTTACATAATTTTAAGTTATGTTATAAAATATATAACAAATTAACAACATTTTAAGTGAGGGCACTATCTTTTGTTCACCCCTGTATGTTTATATTTCATAGTTTATATACTTGAATTCTGAGAAGACATGGATTATGTACTGTTACTCTGTATTAAAGCAAAAATGTAATGTATCTTAAATACAAAACTCACTTTAATATTTGTAAAACATACTTTGTGACGAATTTATTATTATATATCCCTTTTCATATCAATGTTTGTTACATTTGTATTTAGCAATGTACATTCTTACACTGTGAAACAGTATTGCAAAATTTTTACTTATTCACTAAAGCTGTAGAAGGTTCTCGAGAGTAAGAATCAACAATATATGTGTGTTCGTAAACAGTAGTGTTTCGTTAGTATCGTTAAGCAGGCTGAAACTTTCTTCATGCCTATATGTAACCAATGCGGTGCACCAAGAGACAGTATATACATTATCGTTTCTTTATAGTTGTTATACTAAAAACATCGGAAGCTATAACTGTGACTAACGGTTATTAACGAGAATTTCAGATATTTGACTAGAAACATCTATGGATTTTGAACACTTCAAACCATTTAACTTCAGCGGATTCTCATTCGACATTAATACTTTTACGAAAACATTACGTTTCTTCAGCAGTGGAAAAACTTAATGTTAAGTGAACTATATATCAGCTCGAAATCAATTTGCTCATTGTTATTCCTTGATCAAGGAAGTCCTGGATCAGATAGAAGGCGCAATATTGTTTGTAAGTTTGAAAAAGGTTTGTATACAGATCATCATTTGTAATAATCATTATTTTCATTCGTGTTATTTTTTTGTATATTCAAATATATTTGTATTAAAAAGAGTACTATGTGTATCAATCTCGTTAGCAGGTATCATAAATGGGACGCCTATTGACATTTATTTAACTTCTAATTCTAAATTACAATTTAACACAGTTTTCGGCTAATTAAAATTGTAACATGTAACAGGATTTACAACAGAAATATTTACTAATTATTGTCCACTTAAACGGGTATTATTATTATGTATTATGATGTGTTTATACTCACCTGAAGTTGACTAAACAAAAATTCTTTTTATGTCACAAATAAAAATTTCACATAATTTTTTTTACGTTCAAGTTATGTTAATATAATATTATTGCACATTTTTAGGTAAATATAATATAAAGCCTGCTCGTTTGCTCGTTTTTTACTTTGATTTGAAACCTTAAACCTTGCTTTATTCAAGTAAGGTCCATCAGTGATCAAAACAGCGAATTATATAAGAATTGAATGCAGTCCAGGTGGTTAGGATGCTTTACTCGCATCCCCGATCAAATTCACGTCATGCCAAACATTCTCATCTTTTCAGCTGTGGTGCTCACATTATAACGGTACAGTCAACCACACTATTCGTTGATAAAAGAGTAGCCCAAAAGTTGTTGGTGGGCGTTGATGGTTAACTGTCTTGCTAAATTGAAGATGGCTAGAGCAATTAATTCTCGTGTCGCTTTGCGTGGAATTCAAAGTAAACAAACTGACAATTTTGGTTCTTTTTTCGCCAGGTCATGCTGTAAGTTGGACGGACAGAAAAAAACAAAATCAAAGTCTAACAAACTACGAATGCAGTTCTAATCTTTACTTTCGACAGAGAATTACTCTATGTTCATTAGCACTCAAAATCATCTCAGAATATAAGTTTTGCCTGTTTTTAAACGTAAACACACCTTCCTTTATCTCGTTTTACAAGCACAACGTTATACGTGATAAGGACGTTACGCCATTTTTCAAAAAAATATCTTTTTATTTCAGCTAAGGTTTAAACTGAACAGATAATCAGCAAAAACAAAAACAAAAACATGGGATCAGAGCCAGAAGAATAATCGAAGTGTTGTGCATATTTCACAAACGTTTTTCAGTTTATCCTTAACAACTTTACCAGCACTCGTATGTCTTCACATTTTCAAGAAAAAACAAGCTCTTCACCGTAAGGGTCGTATTTTAAAATTTAATTAACGTTGTACGTTACCAACGATAAATCAGTTTGCAGAGCTGCTCACTTGTTAATCTTAAAAAGAAGGTAGTTAGTCAAAACGAAAAGAGAAACACAAAATATTAGCAAGAGGTTAAATAATATATTTATATTGTAATTCAGTGCTTAAACTCAGGACTTATTTTTAAGAGATGATTTTTTCTAACATTCTTGTTAATTGCTTATGCTTTTTATGATCTTGTTTTGTTTTATATGGATTGATTAAGTTTGGTGTTAATAGCATTAGAACAACACATTGATTACTTCGATGTAGAATAAAATCTATCCTTAAATTAAAGAAAATAATATATATATAGATTTTGTTTGGATATTTTTCAGAAGTTATAGGCCTGGCATGGCCGAGCGCGTAAAGCGTGCGACTCGGAATCGGAGGGTTGCGGGTTCGCGCCCCCATCGCGATGATCAGAAATAGAACAAATATTACTTATTTCTGTGCTGTTCTATGAACCTACGTTTTCAATTTAAAAAAGTAACTCATACTATTATGTTAAGTTTAATTTTCCAGCATCATGATAACTTACACGTACCATCACTAAATTACAGTAACAACATGTTTCACAATAACTTTCATTTATAAATTAAGCAAAAATATGTTTTATCCTTAAAATGCTATAACAGTCTGTGATTTATGTCATATCAATCCATATTCATTTACATATATTTATAACTTAAAATTTAAAAGATACTTTGCATTGGATGAAGTTAACTTCAGTACGTGCTTTGAACGAGGGCCCGGCATGGCCGAGCGTGTTAAGGCGTGCGACTCGTAATCCGAGGGTCGCGGGTTTGCGCACGCGTCGAGCTAAACATGCTCGCCTTCCCAGCTGTGGGGGTGTATATAATTACGGTCAATCCCACTATTCGTTAGTAAAAGAGTAGCCCAAGAGTTGGCAGTGGGTGGTGATGACTAGCTGCTTTCCCTCTAGTCTTACACTGCTAAATTAGGGACGGCTAGCACAGATAGCTTTCGAGTAGCTTTGTGCGAAATTCCAAAACAAACAAACAAATCAGAAGTTATATTTTATTTTTTTACTAAACTGATTGGTCAAGGTTTCCAGCCAATAAAAAATTGATTGTAACCCATAACAAAGATTAAATAATTATACGAAATGATTTTGCTATTTAAGTTATAGTCATTTTAAGCCAGTTAAAAATATGATAAAAGATTAAGATGCATGAACCCGAGAAATAAGAACAATTTGAAATATCACTGGTTTGGAGAAACAAACATGGAAAGTTATCTTTGAAAATATCAGCTTTCGTAGTAAAACCTATTTGAAGAATTTGAATTGTGATAAATGTACCAAATCGATCACTAGTTAAAGACGCTTTTAAATCTTGTTGTTTCTCTAATTAAACGGGTTTTTAAATAATATTCACTCATTCATTTGTTAACGTTAGTTTTCAGCGACGAGCGACATCTTGTGGTTTGTACATTATAAGGCCGAAAAAAAAAAAGTCTAATTATATTCGCGTAAGGCTTGCGACTCGTAATATGAGGGTCGCGGGTTCGCATCCGCGACGCGCTAAATATGCTCACTCTTCCAGCCGTGAGGGCGTTATAATGTGACGCTCAATCCCACTTTTCGTTGGTAAAAGAGTAGCTTAAGAGTTGACGGTGGGTGGTGATGACTAGCTGCCTTCCCTCTAGTCTTACACTGCAAAATTAGGGACGGCTAAGGTTTTTCCTCCTGGTTGGGGGTTGTACAGTACACCAACAATTTGCTCACTTAAAAAAACAGCCTGCTAATGAATTCACAAGTGATTGCGGCCCTGTGTTCCTTCATATAATCGAGAGGCATAATAATAATAATAAATATAAAATAATAGTGTGAAAACAGCTTCATATACCATCAAAGTGCATCACTTTAATTGGAAATTACAAAACGTTTCCACAAGATCATACCTCTGGACTTCTCTACGAGTTGCCTTTTCGTCTTGTTTACATTTTCTCCAAAATTTTATCTCCTTTTCGTGAAGACAAAAAACCTACTTAAAGTAAAAATCTATTTTCAAGACGGCTGGTATGGGCATTAGCACTTTAATTAAAATAAAGTACAGAACAACGTTTTGAACTTTTCAGGTCATCTTCAGGCTAACCTGAAGATGACCTAAGAAGGTCGAAACGTTGTTCTCTATTTCAATAACAGTTTTAATACCCATACCACCCGTCTTGAGATATATTTTTACTTCGAGTGGGTTTCTCATCATCACGAATCACGTAATCGTGGTTTATTCTGCTTCAGACTCTGACGGTTGTAACGCTTGTTAAAAGATATAACTTTTTATACACAACAAAACAATAAAACTTGAATGAGGATTAACACATGAGTACAACAAAGGCTTTGAAACTTTTCATGGAAGGATTGAAAAAATGAAACTGAGAGGAAAAATAAGGTTGTGTGTGTTCTCTTCTAGCAAAGTCACATCGGGCTATTTGCTGAGGCCACCGATTGGAACCGAACCCCTGATTTTAGCGTTGTAAATCCGTAGATATACCGCTGTACTATCGGGGGACAGTTAATGATATTGATGAACTTGTGATTAACCTCACCTAATAAGCCCACAGAGGGAAATCGAATCCCTAATTTCATACTTACCGCTGTACTAGCGGGAGGCAAAAAATAAGGTAAAAAAGTATAGGTCTTAAAGTACAGTAAATAATATTCAAGGATGAATTTCCCCGCTTGGACAGCAGTAAGTATGCGAATCTACAACACTAAAATAAGAAGCTCGATTCCTCTCGGTGGAGCAAGTGACCCGGTGTAACTTTGCACTCGAGAGATAAAAATAGGTATTAAAAATTAAAGTTATCAAAAAAGAAGAAAAAAAAACTTTTAGTGAACGAAAGTGAGACAAAGAATGAGATAGCATTAAATGTAAGATGGACAACGAACGATAGAGATGTTGAGATAAAGAAACACAATATGAAAGAGCTAAAGATTAAAAAAAAACTGTAAATGTAGGAAATGTGTTAATAAAGAAAAAAATAATTAAAATGAAATAAACTCGACAAACAAGGAGATACAAACAGTAAACAACGAGGACATGACGAAAGGGGAAAACAAAGATTATACCAGAAAGACAGAACTATGAAAGACTATGAAATTATTATGGGAATAGAAAATAATAAAGTATTTTGACATTACGAATGAAACACAGGGTGTTCAAAACACACACACGAGGATGAAGACTAATAGAGCCACCTTCTTTGTTCCCATAGTAACCGTTTCTCCATGTCAGTTCTATTGTTACAGCCTTCGCCGACCTATCTGCGAACTTTATCTGATTCAACCTTTCGTAGTTCATTCCATTCCGTTTTTGTTTTTTTTCATTTTGAAGTTTCCGTTTGGAACTTTTCTCGTTAAGAATACCTTATTTTCAGGCCTAACGTAGCAAACTTTGAATTGCTGATGACGAGAAAAGAACGTATAAGCTTCAACGGATACTAGCTTGGTATATTTGGTTAAGCTTTCTCAGCATACTCTCCAGGATTTTACAATTGAAAAAAATGCACTTGACAAGTGAGGTAATGACTGTCATCTTATGGTCTATATTGAATTAGTTAGTGTTTTAAACGCTTCTATAACACTTACGAATGAGCCTCTGGTTTAAAGAATGTAAGAGTTTAAATTATAATTTAAAAATAACTGAATTATAAAGTATGGACGATAGCTTAATGTATATTTCAGGGCCTGATATTCAGTATAAATTATGTTTGATATTTACATTTAAATTAGTTACACTTTGTGTGCTGTTTTAAATGTTTGAACGACAGTACACACAAAGTTATAACACATTCAGCCAAACAGCTGAATATTATGACAGTATTATTAAAGTGAATTAGTTGCCATACTTTTAAAGAAGTTCTAAAAGTAAAAAAAAAATGAAGTGTAAAAAATTACATGAGTTTTTAAAAGTTTTGATAATTAAATAGCCTTTGAGGAAGAAACTGAACTGTGGTAAAGTTTTTCACGTTTCTAAGGTTTCTGAGAGCTTTCGTTGAAACTTAAGAAGAGCACAATTAAAACTTGCAAGCCAAAATTTATCAACTAACAAATTGTTAATCTATCTAGTTTAGAAAGTTGTTTTAAACCCAAGATGACTAGATTTAACGAGCAAAGTAGATTTCTGTATTGTCATAATTTGGTGTTTTTCTTGTGACGTGTTTCCATCACTATAATGTTCCTATCTACCACTTAGTAAGTGCATTCGATATGTGCATAAGTTTCATGTTTCCGTCATTAAAAGCCCTCGATCTCCCAGTGGCACAGCAGTATGTTTACGAACTTACAACGCTAGAAATCATGTTTCGATAAACGAGGTGGGCAGAGCACGTATAACCATTTTTGTAGCTTTATGATTAAATAAAAACAAATGGAACAAAGCTCACAATAATTAATTTTAAAGTCCCCCACTGGCATAGCAGTATGTCTACGGACTTAGAACGCCGTAAAACGGGTTTTGACACCCATGGTGGGCAGAGCACAGATAGCCCATTATGTAGATTTATGATTAATCACAAACAAACAAATTATCGTTCATTGACTTAGTTGAGAATTATGTTAATATCTAATAAAAATCTTCAACTTTATAATTTTTTATCATTTCTTGTTCAAACCATGACGTAACCAAACTAGTAAAAAACGTTACACATTTTTTATCATATCACCAGCTGTTTCTATTTAAAAAAATAACGATGACAGTACATGACCATCTAATAAAAAAACGTGTAAATTTTGTCTTTACGATTTCAACGGTTTATTCTTAACATCGTATGATTTTAATGTATTTTAAGGGAATTTCAGAGAAAACGTGACAAATATTTGAATAATAAGGGCTGGTATTAATTTTTTTTGAACGTTTAATTTCATTTAGTGGATAGAACAGCTTCGATAGGGCCCTTCGTATTTTAATGTTATGTTATTCTTATATCCAGCCCGGCATGTCCAGGTGGTTAAGGCATTCAACTCGCAATCTGAGGGTTGTTGGTTCGAATCTCCGTCACATCAAACATGGTTACCCTTTCAGCTGTTGGTGCGTAATAATGTGACGGTCAATCCCACCGTTCGTTGGTAAAATAGTAGCCAAACAGTTGGCGGTGGGTTGCGATGACTAGCTGCCTTCCCTTTAGTCTTTGCTAAATTAGGGACGGCTAGCGCAGATAGCCCTCGCGTACCTTTGTGCGAAATTAAAGAAAACACAAGCAAAACTTAACAATTTTTCTATAAGATAAATGTAATCAATTATAATAGAAAAAAATGCTGTAAGATGCTCTTCCTGTATCATAATGTATATTTAAGGAAAATAACTGAGGTTTAAAATGATTCTTTAAAACTTGAAAGACACTAAAGCTAATTCTTTTTTTTTGACATTTTACCAAATTTTAAGCAAACGAGATTAACCTAAAAATATGGAAACAAATAGATTTTGATAATTTGTTTCCAATTATACGATAATAAAGGGAGCAGTTTTATGTGACGATTTGTACTTCATATAGTAACAGCCACATTCCTCAACTGCTGTTTTTTAATCTTTGGAGCGTGCGTCAGACTCAATTACAAAACCGATATTTCAGGTCTACAAATTGCTTCACTGGGGCAACATATTTCATGTACCATAAGACTGACATAAAAATAAATTATTTTACGAAAAGTTGAGAATACTTTTTCTTTCGTTAAGATCCGAAACTATTCTTCTTCTTACGCTAATAGAAATAAAGAAATGTTTTTGCAGATGTTGAAAGATATCTTTTCATTCCTTCTGCTCTTGGCTGGTTTCTTATTCGATCTTCACTGGAGTACATAATAAAAATGTATCATAGTTTAGATTTTGTCGTAAGTAGGAGAACATTTATGTAGCCTGCACTTCCACATTTAATTACTTACTTACGTTGCACACTTGGCTAAAAGTGTTCGCATAAGACCTTAACTGAGCCTGAAGGTCAACACATAACAATATCAGATTAATTACAGTAAAACTCTCTATTGAAATACTTTTTTAAATTAACGTACCTCTATCTAGGAACAGAAACGTATAAGTTTGGTAATTCAAGAAGGCGGTTATAGAGAGGAACAAACTCCTCCGCTTTTTGAATTATTTAATGAAAAAATCTGTTAACCCTAACTTAACATATACATTTGTTAATTAAAGACGGCTCTCATTGAAAAATAATTGTATAATTTGTAATTAGTGTAATAAAACAATGGACACTAACATAAACATTTGATAACTGAAGATGAAAGTCACAGAGAGAAACAACTTCCAATCTTTAATTATTGTAATTAAAAAATGCTTATTAACCTCAACTCAGTATAAAAGTTGGTAATTGAAGATGGCTGTTGTAAAAAAAAATTTTACTCTAATTTTTATAATGAAAAATATACAAAGCATAGCCTCTGTTGAATCACGAATAGGGCCCGGCCTGGCCTGGTGGATTAAGGCGAGCGACTTGTAATCTGATGGTCGCGAGTTCGCATTCCCGTCGCACCAAACATGCTCGCACTTTCAGCCATGGGAGCGTTATAATGTGACGGTCAATCCCGCTATTCATTGGAAAAGAGTAGCTCAAGAGTTGGAGGTAGGTGGTGATGACTAACTGCCTTCCATCTAGTCTTACACTGCTAAATTAGAAACGGCCAGCGCAGATAACCCTCTAGTAGCTTTGCACGAAATTCAAAAAACAAAACAAACGAATCACGAATCAAACTGATAGCTTATCTTGTTGTGCTCTCAATGTCGCCTTTTGATGTTCAAAACCAATTCACATTTCAAATTAATGTCAGGAAATAAGTTACTGTATAAGGTAATGAGTTATACATTTTTAGGTTTAAGAGCTTCCTAAATCACTGACCGTAAAAGTACGTTAATAAAAACAATAAAATGATAAAGAAAAGTTTTATATATAGCTGTATTTTGAAAATTTTCAAAATTAGCATATGGTCAAATTAAATTGTTAAAAAACTTCAAAACAATTACTTGAACTATATAACTAATAAATTCATATAGTGTTAACATAAAGGATTACTTAAACAACAAAGCTAAGTAATTCAAATAGTATTAACATGAATAATTTGTTAACATTAAGAGTATGTTGCATGCTTGGAAAGTTTGGGTTGTGTGTTACTTTATTGGAATTTAGAAGGTAAATCCCAATTTGTTTTTCCTATTAGTGGTGTTTATTGCTCTAGACAACATAGGCTTTATTAAGCTATTCACTCAGGCACGTAATTTATATGGATACTTGAAAGCTATCTTTACGAAATAAAGTTCACTTATTAGTCCTTATAGTGTGTTTTTATTAACCGTTTTTCATCATGTTTTTTACTGCCCCTTCTTTGCTTTCCCATTTAATTACAAAGAAAAGTCTCAATTGGCCTTAGAATATGAAGGGTAATTTTAAATGTAGGCCGTTCTGAGCTTCATAACCCTATGCAATGTTTTAGTTATAATTCCATTTCACGTATAAAGATAAAGGTTAATTCTGATAAATAATATATCCCAAACACTGTGTGTTGACTGTTCTCTTTCATATCTCTTTTACGTTTTCCTATTCATAGTTTGGTCTCCCGCTAGTTCAGCGGTATGTTTACAGATTTACAATGCTAAAGTAACGTGTTCGATTCCCCTCGGCGGACACAGAAGAAACTCCGATGTGGCTTTGCTGTCAGCAAATACGCACACTTCTCAGGTTTGTGTTCCAGTTTTATTTGTTTATTCTTTAAGTGCGACGCGCTTGTTTCGTGTTGTTATTTGGCTTAGTTGTTAGAAATTACACATATATCTGAGAATGAGTTGCTTGATTGTAACGACACGACCTTTCTCTAGTCTTTGAACATCCTAATTGTTTTCACTTGTTGTTTTTTTATTTTTTGCACTCTCAGAGGAAATGAATGAACATTATGATGTGGAAAATTATATTCGATTTATTACTCATAAAAGTCCATACCAAAAACTATTTCCCTAAACAAAAGTGTATAACAAACAAATTCTGTCACCAAAAGTATTGTGAAGAAAGCTTTGGTACGCACGGCCTACACAGAGTCTATTTCAAGCGAAACCCGATTCACTGTAACAGATAAACAGACAGACAGAGAGTGAGAGTCATCAGCTTCAACTGATATCGTGAGACGATTCTGTGTTACCCTTAAAGACTTTCCTATAAAAAATGTGATATACTTAGTTTACCTAAACACTGATGATTCATCAACAGCATTTACAAATAAGTTCATACAAAGGTGCCACTCCTCTTTGTCAAGACTTTTTTCTCGTTAATAATTTTACGAGACAGAGAAAAAAACAACAGAATTGTTGTCACTGCAAATGACGAGCCACAGTGTTCCTGGAGTAATCACGTTTAACGAACATGGCTCGCCTTTAAATCCTTAATATATTATTATATATTTAAATAGTTGTTGTGTGCAAAACCAGACACGTGTGGCACAGCTCACATGTACGTGTGACACAGACTGTAATCGTGTTCGTTCTTTTGAAGCCAGCTCGAAAGGCACGGACAAGGAAGATACATTAACATATGAATGACCTGTTTCGTATTATTGATCTTGTCTGTCGTGATGGTCATTGAAAAGTTTTCAAACCATTTTATCCACTCAAAGTAGCTAATAGGGTTTCTCTGTTCAGTTATACATGTTAACCAGCACCTGCAACTTTTCTTTTGTCTGTGCGCTTCTTTATCAGTTCTAACACTTTAGTGTCTGTTATTTTGATAAAACGTAAATAGAGCTAAATATTATTATATTGGTTAAAGGTGTACTAAAAGCATGCTTAATGGGAATGTATAAATTTGCTTTCAGTATTTTAAAGTATAATGCGAAAGCTTCTTAAAACGTACTCGAGCTTCGGCTAATGTTTATATAAAACGAGTTAGTTTGTAAAATCGTTTAATACCACTTTCGTTGAGAGACACCTAAGGAACTGTTTTAAAACCTTAGTTAATATTTATATACAATGAAGTGACAGCGTGTAAAGTTGTTCTAATGATATTTTTGCTGAGAGACATCTACATAAGCGTACTAAAATGATGTCATGAGTTTGTTTGCTCGTTTTTAAAATTTCGCACAAAGCTACTCGAGAGCTATCTGTCCTAGCCGTCCATAATTTAGCAGTGTAAGACTAGAGGGAAGGCAGTTAGTCATCACCACCCACCGCCAACTCTTGAGCTACTCTTTTCCAACAAATAATAAAATCACTATATTATTATTAAGTGATACATATTTAATAATTAAATGAATAATAGTTTTTGTTTTTAGAGGTGTGTGCTTAAATCAGTTTCACTGTTTACACCACCTACAGGCAGAAAGAATAAAAGATTCTATTAGTGTAATTACTTTTTAATTTCAATATGCTTTATTTAATATACCTAACCTTCCTTCTCTAGTAGTGAAAAATGAACAGGCAAATTCAATAACAAAGATTTCATTTTGGAAAAACCCACTGAAATTGCATTATTCCGTAAAACCTCTTAAACACTGTTACAGCTACTAAATGAAAGGACCTACTGACTATTCCATTGGCAGGAATGAAAGCTTCTGTGTTGATTAAACACTTTCTAACTCACACACTTTCTGTGTTGATTAAACATTTTCAAACACTTTCTAACTCACACACTTTCTGTGTTGATTAAACATTTTCAAACATTTTCTAGCTCATACACTTTCATCCACTTGTAAAGATTTACGTTTTAAAAAATTTACTTCGTTGGCATTTGTTTGTTTATTTGTTCTGAATTTCGCCTAAAGCTGCACAAGGACTATCTGCGCTAGCAATGATGGACTAGAGAGAAGGCGGTTAGACAATACCACTTATCGCCAATTCTTGTTCTACTCCCTTACCAATGAATAGAGGGATTGACTATAACATCATAATACTCCCACTGAAAGGGCTAGCATGTCCGATGATTGAGTTTCGAACCCGCAACCTGTAGGCTACGAGTCAAGCGCTCTAACCTCCAAAACATTTAAAGAGACTTATTTTTCTAACTTTTTATATCATAACTATATATATACACACCTGACCATTATTTCCAATGGGAATAAACGTAACACGTTATTTTAACCAGTTCAGTGCCGTAGACGAGGTAACTTGTCCAAGCCGATCGATAACACAGTGTCATGGACGAGTTAATTCGTTCTCAATAATACCTATTTTTGACGCTAAATATCAACACCATACATGCATTTGACCTACTCACAAACTGTTTCACTTTTGATCCAAAATGGCGTCACGAAAAAAAGTTACAAAGTGAAGAAGCATTGATTTGTATTGTAGCAGCTGAAATACTTGGCAGTCAACAGGTTAAAGAAAGTAAAAAGAGAATACATTTTATTGTTCACTGTTATTTACTCACTAGCTTTAAAGCTATACAAAGAAGAGAAAGGCGAGCAAACAAACTTGAAATCCACGAGTAATGAGGATTTCATATGACACCCAAGCGTTATAACTGTTTTATTATCATTTTTCTCATTTGTTCCATTGACTTACATTCCTAAACATTTCTTATGAAATGCAATCGACAAACAGGTCTTTTATTTATTTAAAATCTTCTTAAGAGAGAAGGCAACTAATCATCACCCCCCACAGCCAACTTTTTAACCACTTTTTTACGAACGAATAGTGTAATTGACCGTCACATCAAAAGACTCATACGGCTGGAAGGGCAAATACATTTTATATAACTAAATAAGTACAAAGCTCTGTCTACCACGGTTATCAGAATTTGGTAACTTGTGGCGAGAGTCCTCAGATATATCACTGCGTTACTGGAGGAGCGGCCCGTAACATTATAACGCCCCCACAACTGAATTGGCGAGCATGTTTGATGTGACGGGAATTCAAACCTGCAACCCTCAGATTACGAGTCTAGCGCCCTAAACACTTGGCCGTGCCAAGCCTTTACTTCAAACGGACAGAAGTAGCTTAATGTGTCAATTTTGTGATGTGTATGACGTTCCTAAATGTTTCTGTTAGAGTGTAGTATTAATGTTTAAAATATTAGCTTCTAATTCTTCAATATATTCGACATAAGACTGGTTTCAGCATCGATTTTTTTAAAGTTAATCAACATTTTTGTTCTTTCAACAGTTTTCACTTTAAAAACGTCTTAGTGTTCCAATGATGTCAGTAGATACTTAGAAAACAAATTCATTATCTGTATAATTTAATAGCAATAATGTTTTCTCCCTGACACACCGGTGCTACTAGGAGAACCCATATGCTGATTTTTTGTTTGTTCAGTTTGTTCAGAAAACTGGTACCTATGACGCCGATTGTGGCTGCTTCTACTTGTTTGTTCTAGAAATTTTGGGGCAAAGTTTCACAAAGGCATTTCTGAGTACAGTTATCTCAAATAATGAACTGACAGATTTAGAAGGGGTGGCTGTTTGTATGAAACACATACTGCCAACTTATTGGTTACTTCTGTTTTATCTAATACTTGGATCTGATATTTTTATTCTATGGCTCATCCATGGTATTAAAGTTTGGAGTGCGTAAATGGGACGCGGACCATAAATTATCTGATTCTAAGTTCGTGGATACTAATTACCAGACCACATTCATCATCCCGACTGTTTTGACATAGCCTATTTCAAGTCATACCGACAAATTTTATTGATACAAACTATTTAATCATTCAAAAAAATTATGTGTATACTAAAACGTTAGCCATTCATCCCATAAAAAGTCCTGTTTAAATAATTTAAATTATACATAAATCCTTTTATCAGTTTATAAACGTAAGTTTTAGAAAGGAACATTCAAATAATGATAGTAATTATTACAAAAGCTCTGGGTCTTTGGATCTCGTGAACAAATAAATCAGGCATACATCTTTTTAGATATCTGTAATATTTGTAAAAATTTTTGCGATTCATACAAAAGCACTATTTTTGCTTGATTTTAAAATAAAGCTAAATTGATTTTAAGCATTTAAAAATGTAGTAGTAGTTGTTATTATTGTTCGAAATTAAGTACAAAGATACACAATCTGAGCTCTACCTACCACGGGTATCGAAATCCGAATTCAAACACTGTAAGCCCGCTGCTGTTCCACTGCGGACCGTATTTCTAGTTCACCACCAGAATATTGTCGTGTAAGAAAAGAAAAACTAAGAGTGTTCAACGAAAACAAGAATTTATAAAAAGACCAATACACGGACTCTCTGTATACAGACTAACATGTCACTAGATACAAGTTACACAGCAGGGACATAAGACCATAATTTAGCCATGATACGTATGGGTAGAAAAAAAAACGTGGAGAACATGAACTATGTTTATCACCGTTTTCATTATTTAAAAGGCTTTTATTTTGTATTAAATATAAGACCCGTCTTACCAAGTAAAATTGCATATTATATAATAAGATTTTCTTGTAGCGTGTAAAATTATCGTGTTGTTACCAATTAACATCTATTTAAAATAAGAGTGAATTATGGACTTTTATATCAAAACGATGAGCGACTCAGCGGTACGTCTGAAGGGTTACAACGACAAAATTTGTGTTTTCACACCCATAGTACGCGCAGCTCAGACAGTCCCTTGTATAGCTTCGGGTTCAAAACCAAAACAGAGAAACAAAAAACTCTCTTCAAAGCGTTGTTATTCTATTATTTCTTTAATTCTTCGTACTTTCCCTTGCTGAAAAGCGTTGTTAAATATTTTAAAGAAATATTCTAGTGAAATATTGTGTTAATACATATATAAAAGGAAAACTGATTTTTTATTACATTATTTGTATGAAAGTCTTTCAACTACTCGAGATGTAGTTTGAAACTAACTGTTGCGAAGAAACTAGTTTGAAGTTTGTTAATAATATTCAAAATAATTCTAATTTGGAGTTTGTTAAATTATATACATAAACTAATAGGACAAAAATCATTCTATACTTTTAATTTAGAAACAAACATGATAATTTTAGTCATGGATAGATTTCATTGTGTTTTCGGACCAATTTATTAAATCAAGTAATTATATTTGCAAGACCATAACATAATAAATCAAACTAAACTTAGTTACTTATGTATCTTAACACCTTGGATCAAAAACTAGTTTTATTTGAATAATAGAGTTAAATATGTACAGTATTCAAAGCGCGAGCTAGTGACCTTTAGTTATGTTAGAATGGATAATATATTAAGACTTTGGACAATGCCAACTTCCATACAGCGCAGAAATCATACATCCGGGTTATGATATAAACAGACAAATGAAATTGTCGTTAAAATTATGGATACATTATTTTTCAAGTGAAGAACACTGCCGTTACAAAAGGTTTGGACGAAATCAGCAACTTCTGAAGGGAGTTACGATGAAAATATAACACCACTACTATTACGTATTACAATTTATATTAAAACACTTGAAAGTAATTACTTTAAAAAATAAGTACTCTGTCTCTTCTGTAAAGTTCACGAGGGCTACGTTTGTTTGTAGATAAGCATAAAGTGAAATAAATGGCTGTGTGCGTCTGCCTACCACCGGTATCAAAACTCAGTTTCTAGCATCGTAACTCGAAAAACCTTCCTCTGTGCGACCGAGGGATTGTTACAGTTCCTTTACACAGTTAATTTATTCTTAATTCTAAAGTATAAAATAATTAAATAACTTTACCAGGAGTATTTCTGTCGTTTTTAATGACAAGAACTACTCGCACAAAGCTACTCGAGGGCTATCTATGCTAGCCAACCCTAATTTAGCAGTGTAAGACTAAAGAGAAGGCAGCTAGTCATCACGACCCACTTCCAATTCTTGGGATACTCTTTTACCAACGAATAGTGGGATTGACCGTCACATTATAACGCCCCCAAGGAGATGCGAAGCCACGATCCTCAGATTACAAGTCGCACGCCTTAACATGCTTGGTCATGTCGGGTCATTTTATCTGTAAAGGCATTATAATGTGACGGTTATTCAGATTATTCATTGGTAAAAACGTAGCTCACAAGTTAGCAGTGTTGCTGTTTATTATGTGTCTTCACTCTTGTCCTACGACTGCTGAAGTAGAGACGACGAGCCCATATAGCTCTTGCGCAGTTTTACGCGACGTTCAGAGCAATTGTTTGTTTGTTTGTTTTTGAATTTCGCACAAAGCTACTCGAAAGCTATCTGTGCTAGCCGTCCCTAATTTAGCAGTGTAAGACTCGAGGGAAGACAGCTAGTCATCACCACTCAACGCCAACTCTTGGGCTACTCTTTTATCAACGAATAGTGGGATTGACCGTCACATTAAAACGCCCCCACGGCTGGGAGGGCGAGCATGTTTGGCGCGACCAGGATGCGAACCCGCGACCCTTAGATTACGAGTCGCACGCCTTAACACGCTTGGCCATGCCGGGCCCTCGTTCAAAGCACGTACTGAAGTTAACTTCATCCAATGCAAAGTATCTTTTAAATTTTAAGTTATAAATATATGTAACTGAATATGGATTGATATGACATAAATCACAGACTGTTATAGCATTTTAAGGATAAAACATATTTTTGCTTAATTTATAAATGAAAGTTATTGTGAAACATGTTGTTATTGTAATTTAGTGATGGTACGTGTAAGTTATCATAATGCTGGAAAATTAAACTTAATATAATAGTATGAGCTACTTTTTTAAATTGAAAACGTAGATTTATAGAACAGCACGCAAATAAGTAATTTTTGTTCTATTTCTGATCATATCAGATGTCTAATCCCAGTATTAATTCCTCATTGGTTCTCTGATAAGGTTTCGACGAGATGCTTTATTGAACGTGTTAAGCAGAGGGAAAGGCCCACGAAATTTACACACACCTTGCTTTTGTTATAAATTATGAGCATATGAATAAAAGGATAAACGTTTGCAAGGCCTTTACTGTAAAGTATCAATTATAAGTTGGCTTCTGAAATTGTATTTCATTGCGTGCATAATACATGAAAGAACTATATCTGTTTGTATATTGGGACGAATATTATTTATAAATATATATATATATAAAATGATACATAAACATTGTATGTCGTTGTACTTTTTGCGAATTGAATTCTGCAAAAATTTCAACACATACACCTAATAATCGATATTACTAAAGTTCAATAAAACACCAAAAAACGTTAAAGTCAGTAATTGTTTTAACTGTATTGAGACAAGAAAAACAAACATACTTCATTTAAAATCTGACTTTTTATTAAAATACGAAGTTGAAATTCCATTATTATGACAGACAAAGATACTTAGTGTTTTTATGGGGCACGGCATGGCCAGGTGGTTATGGCACTCGACTCGTATTTTGAGGATCGCGGATTCGACCCCTCGTTACACCAAACATGCTCGCCCTTTCAACCGTGGGAGGGTTATAATATGTCTGGTAATCCCACTATTCGCTGGGAAAAGAGTAACCTAAGAGTTGGCGGTAGGTGATGATGACTGATTGCCTTCCCTCGAGTCTTAAACTGCTAAATTAGGGACAGCTAGGGCAGATACCTCTCGCGTAGCTTTGCGCGAAATCCAAAACAAACAAACAAACAAACTTTTATGGTTAAAGTTAGTCTTTGTAATCGAATGATCGTTTAAACAGCAACTAAACTTGGGAGAAAGACAACGGTAAAACTGAATACATTATTTTACACCTTTTTATACTCAGTAGCACGATCAGTTGTTAGAATTATAGTCAGTTTCTTTGTGTGAGCTATCACCTCTGTAAAAGCAGCTTGCCATTTTGTTTGTTTAGATGCATCTGAAATTTTCAGGTCGAGTACTGAATTCACTGGGTGAAGTAATAATTTTGTATTTTAACAATACGTTATAACAGTTGTTCATATTTCATTCAGCCAATTTTTGGCTTTTTATTAAAATACATAATTGATATGGAGCTCCATAAGAGAACATTTTTTTTTTATATGTGAATAGTGAAAAACCTTAGTAAAGTGTCTTTATTTAATGTGTACTCCAATTTGAATAACATAAAATATTTAACACTGTTGTGTGTATCCTTAAGCTGAGGGATACTCTTTCGTTAAATCACTTCCCGAACAGGACGTTGCAACCCCGACTATACCCGTATATTTTGCTGCCAGAAAAGTCTTCGCCCTAGTAATTGAATTTTCTTTTAGAGATACAATAACTTAGTCTATAAATCTGAAGGTACGTAGTTAGACGTCTCTCAGTGTTCTAGACATTGTTTTATCTAAAAGTTAGTCCCAATAAAAAAGAAATATGACTATTGACGATCGTATTGTTTTTAATAAAACTTTGGAATTCAGTCGTCAGTCGGATCCTTCGAGTAATTATTGTGAGTGCATTGTTATAGGAATTTTTATTAAATTAATGTTAGTGAAATGTTTACTTTTTATTTTTTTCATTTTATTGAAAGAAAACAGTTATACTGAACTGTTTCTATAGTTACAACTGCTACAAAGAATATAAACAAAACACGACTATTTTAATAATAATTTTATGTACTTATTGTTTGTATCTAATAAATTGCAACAACTACAGAGGAAGTAGGCAATCAATTTTTATTGTTAGTTTCAGTATCTGAATTTTTTATTTTAACACTGCAGAGAAAACGTTTGAGAAATTTGGGGAAAGTCACAGTGTATGTTCAATACAAAAATTACTTCGGGGGAAACTCAAATAAATACTTTTATTTATTCGTAATATTTCCCTCCTGTGTATTATTTCTCTAGATGATAACTTTTAGGAAAAGTAAACTGTGTAAGACAATGTATAATATTTGTATTTTATTTTACCTGTGTGTGTGTGTGTGTCTTCTTGTAATAAAGCCACATCGGGCTATCTGCTAAGTCCACCGAGGGGAATTAAACCCCCAATTTTAGCGTTATAAATACGTAGACTTATCGCTGTACCAGCGGGGGACTTGTTTTATCTGTCTAGATGTCCAATCTATGATACATATTTTATATGAAAAATTCATCACGTGATATTTTTTTGGTTTATTAGGTTGTGCCTTCATTATTAAAACTTGTAAAGTGACGTTCTTAAATAGCGTGTGTTGCACCACATGATGAGATTGGTTGTACTGAAAATGTACCACTGAAGTTCTTAGAATTTGAATGCAAATGTTGATACACGTTGGAGGATTTCAAAGCGATCTGATTACCTAGTTTTAACCTTAGCAACATGCTTTCGTTTCATATAGATATTGCTTGTTCTTCTTTTGGACACGTACCAGTGGTCCTTGTGAATATAGATAGGGTACTTTTCTTCAGTTTCTTTTTCTTTTATTGGAACGTCCTTGAAGTAGCACCGTTCCAGTGCCTCCATTGTTCACAGCCTTACCACTTGTCTGGTCCTCAAATCTCCAAGTCGCTATAATAGCAGAGTAAAAGCAAATATTGCAAGTTTGTGGCTAAACTTATCTACAGAATAACTCAGAAATAAAATAACTTGAATACAAAATTAAATAAATGAATCAGCCCTTATATTTATGCCCCGTTTCAGCCATTTAAACCCAAAATAAAGACAAAAGGATGACAACTTACAAACTGATAAACTTAAAACTGTGGAAAATATAAGAACGTTTTATAATATTAAAAGGCACTGTCAATCTTAACCAACAATCTACCTCTAGAGCATAAATTATGAAATCTGTGTACGTTCAAGTAAAGAAATTGTTGCTCCTGCTATCTTACCAACCAGTATAACTCTTTTGAAATTGCTGTCGTGTTAAATTGATCGTCGGCTGTACGTTTCCTCGTTAGAGGGCGCTACACAAGAAAGCGCGAACAAGAAGACAGAGCAAAACGGAAGTCGAAACGAGTAAGAGAAACAAACACACTTGGCTGAACACTGTTTTGTCGGATCACAGCAGTCTCAATACAATTGTGATCTACAGTTGTCAAGATTAACTCTACAAGTAACAGACAATAATCTCGTAAGTATTATTGTAAGTAGGATTTTTTTTAATGGTGTTCACTCTTGTATTTCACATTTGTTAGCGTAGATTAAGCACAATTACAAAGACAAACCAAAATTTTGTCAGTTTTATTGATAAAATCCTGATTTCTTTCATCTAATTATTTCAATTATATTAATGTGAAAAATGTATACCTTAATGATATGCCCTTAATTATTACCTTGATAGATGGAAAAATATTATCAAAATAATTTTGTGCCTCTCTGTCTCTTAGAACTAGCATATCCAATGATGTTGGAGACATTTTGTGATGACGAGAAACCCACTTGAAGTAAAACTGTATCTCGGAACGGCTGATATGGGTATTAACACTTTTATTTCAGGTTAACAAAGATGACCTAAGAATTTCGAAACGTTGTTCTCCGTGTTAATACCCCTACCAACCGCTTTCAGATACATTGAAGAACTTTGTTCTTTGACGTCATTGGCGATTTTTACCTCCTTTCAAAGTATATTTCTTATACTGTCAACTCCGCTCGAAATATTCTATTAATACACAAAACTATGTCTTAAATTACAAGACTTTAGGGTTAGAATTCGATCACTTAACTGTTTGCAAAGTATTTTAAACTGGGTTGTCTGAATGTTGCAATACCATAAACAAACATTTTATTACCACCTTTACTGGTAATAACATCTTACATCCAACTTTTTACTCCTAATTTAGTTAAACAATATAAACACGAATTAATTAAAACTTTCATATCAAAACACCAGTGTTTTAAACATTCTGTAAGATACGTTTCTAAACGGTTTAACTGGAAACACAGTAAAATTTCGTATTAGTTTTAATGAAACAGTTGTTGAAAGAAAGTTTAAAGAGATCTTTTCAGTTATGGATAATTTATTTTATGTAATGTTTTGATGATTTTGTTTATATATTTACAAAAACAAATTAACTGCTGTTCATAATACCTCAAGTGATCGAAAGACATCACATCTCGTCATGACATGACAAGTGATCCAGAAGAAATTACATCTCGCTTATTTTCATGACGTGACAAGTGACCATGAGACATCACACCTTTTTCTTGTTCATAATGCAACACGTGACCCGGAGAAATCACGTGTCTTCCCTGTTCCTGATTGGCTATGTATATTAAGATTTGTATATGCTGAGCATCAATTGTTTCACTTTTTATCACATTAAAGAAATATTATTTTGTCAATCTAATTTTAACATGTGTTTGAACTATTTCCAGTTTTAAAATTGCTGTTACTCTGACAAACGTTCGAAATTAACAAAGACAAATATTTTAGCAATGACACAGTTTTTAAAGATTTCGTGATTGAGTATTGTTTTAATATCTTGAGAAATTTAGTGACTAAGAATCTTATATACGGAAAATAGATTTATAAAGATGTTTAAAAATAATTTTATAAATAATTTTTATAAACATATCCTTAAATGTCCTTAAAATAAAGTAGTCAGGTGGCAGTGTCTCATATAAACATATTCTCAAATGTCCTTTAAATAAAGTAGTCAGGTGATGTTATGGCAGTGTCTCATTGCCACATGGAAGTACCTTATAATTTATTTCAACAAGATATCATCGTTCTGTTACTCGTCACACCAAACATGTTTGCCTTTACAGCCATGGGGACATTATAATGTAACGGCCTATTCCACTATTCGTTGGGCGTCAGTGGTGATGACTAGATGCCTTCCCTTTAGTCTTACACTGCTAATTTGGGAACGGCTAGCTTGGATAGCTCTCGTGGTGCTTTGCGCGAAATTCAAAACAAACCAAACCAAATCCGTTATTGTGTTTCAACATGATTGCGAAACATTACATACAAAAATACATAATTTTGTGTATACAACATTGTGTATAGCGTACCTGCCTTGGAATAACAACAAGTCTATATGCGCTGTACCGTGTATTTCATAACAGCTTCATTCTTTTTTAATGTACTTTAAAATAAACGTAACAAAGTGCTTTGGAGCCAAGTATCACTTCTCTTACAAATACACACACACATTATAATGTTAAAGTTTCCCATCATCTATTATTAGTATTATATAGAACACAGACCGTTGTCTTGAGCTATAACCGCAATACATATGTATAGCACATAAATGAACGTTAATGTGTATAACGAAAGGAAATAAATACTCAGTTAAGCTTTAGTAGTGTAAGCACTACTAAGAATATCTAAGTAATAATGTTAAAAAAATCTCTCAAATGTTAATCTGATGTTATCATAAAACTATGTTTTCGTAAAAGAAAAAAGCTTATAAAGTGAAGTACCCTTTTAGAATATGGGTTTGTATTAACCAACGAGTTTACCACCTATTTTAAGGGCCCAATCCCTTGAGCTGATAAAATCTTATACTTTATCTTGGTGCATCAACCACTTAAGTTTCTTTTTACCTTAATACATCCACGTTTAAAATGACATCAAAACAAATCATTTATCGAGTTTAACTGTTAGTAAGGAACTTATTGTATATCCCCATAAATTTGTGCTAAAGTAATTCTGTATAGGTAGGGGATTAAAGTCAGTGTTTCGCGCAAAGTTATATACGGGCTTTCTGCTAAGACTGTTTTTGCTTTGTTTCAAATTTCGCGCAAAGCTACACGAGGGCTATCTACGCTAGCCGTCCCTAATTTAGGAATGTAAGACTAAAGGAAAGGCAACCAGTCATCACTACCCACCGCCAACTCTTGGACTACTCTTTTACCAGCGAATAGTGGGGTTGACCGTTAAATCATAACGCTTCCAGGCTGAAAGGGCCAGTATGATTGGTATGACGGGGATTAGAACCAACAATCCTCAGATTACGAGTCGAGTGCTTTATCCACTTGGCTATGCCAAGCCCCTTCTAAACCAGCTCCAAATTTTGAAATGAAAGACTAGAAGAAATGCAGTTATTCAATAGTTTGTGAGCGATAAAGGTTCGAATGAGTTTTGAAAATATGCATAAAATTAGTCGCGTATAGAACATTTCTAAATACAATTTAAATTACTAAAAGTACAATTAAAGCGCTTTTATTTCTACCTATAATACTCATATCATTAATAGATTTATTACTGCAAACGTTTCCAGAACTATTAAACAGATGAAGTGAGAGTGTTAAGATCATTGTAAACGAAAGAACTGTTTTTAGGTCCTCGTCATTTCAATGGTAAACAGATTAGAAATCGATTTTCTCTGAAGCTCACAGAGTCTTTGCCGTTTCACATCTGTAAATCATCTCACATAAATGATTTACATTACATTAACACAAATTTAGCAAATATCTAAGTGCCAAAAATTTTAGATCTGATATGATAGTTAGATTTCAAAAACAGACAAATAAACAATGTAATTTAAAGCCACGACCTTCTCATCTTCAGTTGCAAAGCGAGAGTTGATTATAATGATAACTGACACGTAAATGTTTGCATATATTTGTATTTGCCTCGGTGACTGTCATCAGACATGAAACACCTGAATTGTTTGTCTCTGCTGTAAATAATAATTAATTGTAATCTTTCTCAGCTGTGATTTATTGTATCACAATTTGGCAATTTATGGCTCAGTGTGTAAATCCTGTACAAATATTTATTGCAAGAGTTATTGTTTAATAATTCGATTCTATGTTATGATGACGATGCAAATTTTAGGAAGTCTAGCGCATGCTATTCTCCTGCAGCTTTGCACGAAACTCAAAACAAACAAATATTATTGGTTTATTTTTAGCGCAAATCACTTTATTCATCGTATGGTTTCAAACCATTGAAAGCTCGTTAGCTTATCGTTGTTCACTGTAGGCCTAGAAAGGTAAACGCAGTCGATTATATTATATCCTAACATTATGTATTTTACTCGGTTCCAAGCCTTCTTATCCAATTTCTTTAAATATACATAGCATTTTATTTTATGTAAACTGTTATGTATAGCTTGAAAACTAGTTTAAAGAAAATAAATACTCGGGAAATAAAAGGAGTTATGACAGCATTTATGTTTATTTTTTGGAATTTCGCACAAAGCTACTCGAGTGCTATCTGTGCTAGCCGTCCCTAATTTTGCAGTGTAAGACTAGAGGGAAGGCAACTAGTAATCACCACCCACCGCCAACTCTTGGGCTACTCTTTTACCAACGAATAGTGGGATTTACCGTCACATTATACACCCCCACGGCTGGGAGGGCGAGCATGTTTAGCGCGACACGGGCGCGAACCCGCGACCCTCGGATTAGGAGTGCACGCCTTAACGCGCTCGGCCATGCCAGGCCGAAGAATTTATGTACCTTATGACCTTCATAAAGACAAGGAAGAGATCAATTTTGCGGGAATGTAAGCATAGGAAGTGTGGTGTACAATATTTTGAAATTTAAATCTTTATTTATTGCTTTTGAAATATTTATTAGTGAACTCAAACTTTCACGATAAGATGATACGGATACCAAAACCCGAATTATAGCGACATAGGCCTATGGACTTATTGCTGAGCTATTTGGGGGCTGGGGGTTGGTTGCTGATTCACATTATAGTTTACTTCAAGAGTATGGTGTTTGTAGAACACTACAGGTGACATATGAAAACCTTATTATTTCCTCTTAGGCCGCCTGGAAGGGTTATCTATATTGTAGCGTGTTGCCTGTAACTCAGGAGATACGAAAATGACGTCACACGAGAGACGCTTAATGTCGCAGTTGGCACTGCTTTGACATCGGTAATGAGTCCACATGCCATGAATCACCAGAAAAATTATGCACTCTGTAGGCTATAACACAGAGTGACATATGAACTGGAAAAATAAAAAAAATATTTGTTACTCTTAATTTTGATTTTATTTGCTCGTGAAACTACATTTAGTATATATATTTCAGTTCGTTACAACTTAAAAAGAATCCGAAAGAAAAATAAATTAAAAATTAATAAACACAAACGCTGCACTAATTAAAAAGACCCCAGGATTCAAGCTATAATGTGGGATATAAAATTTATCCTAGGTTTTGGAGGCGAGTGGGAAGTAGAATTCACTTGTGGTGAGGATACACCGTCTATCAGTTTTAACATCCTTTCGCCAGTCTCACATAAAGAAATAGCAGCAGATACAGAATAGAAATTAGGAGAGCGAGATGTGGGTGCTCAAGCCCACAACGTGTCACATCTATATCACCCTTCACTGCCGGCAGACAGTTATGGAAAGATGACTGATCTTCAAAGTAAAGAACAAAAAAATAATTTACAAAAAATTGTTGTTTTTGTTTTGAATCAAGCACAAAGCTACACAATGGGCTATCTGTGCTCTGCCCACCACGGGTATCGAAACCCGGATTTTAGCGTGTAAGTCCGCAGACGTACCGCTGAGCCACTGGGGGGCTTACAAAAAAATAAGAATATGAATAATAAAAATAAAGTACTGCTATTTGGGGTTAAATAAGTTAGAAACTTACTTTTTGAAGTTAAAATTCCAAAGACCATTATGGTAGAAAGGCACTAATTGGTAGCTTAGTAAACAAATTATACTGGTATGAAAAATCCAATTCAATTATTTAAATAAACTAGTATAGCACCCAACCATCACCCATTTATTAAGTCTGATGTGACCACCTTGCTCTAAACAAGCCTTTATATGGTGCAAGATGTACATCCGCATAAAGTAGATCTAAGTTGTTGAAGGATCTCATTCATAACTAAAAATAGTTATTAGAAATGTTTAGTACAATTTCTCTAATCTTTATTTCTTTATATTTATTTAATACATTTTCATAATTCTTACAGAAACGTTTAATAATTTTATTTACATTTTCTTTATTAAATCTATTAACTATTATTTTTTGTATTAGTATTTCAACATTGCTGATGAAATATTATGATTTATTAGAAATTTTGCAACACCTGAATAATTCAGAAATTATAATGCTTACAATAGAAGAATATGATACATTACTATTAAACGAAGGTAAACCATAAATTGGAAAGGCAAAATATTTTCTTTTATCAAAAATATTTCCATTTATATATCTATCAGTTATTTGAATTTCCAAATCTAAATAATTTGCCAAAACAACCTTCTGCAGAACATTCTGTGTGCTATTTACAAAAGTGATAGTTTAGCGATTTTTCATCTTGTGTACCTAGGATTGTTTTAATTCAAATTATAGAAAAACTCTATTGAACTCTTACTTCACATCGCAGGTTTCAAGGCAATCTGTTAAGGGCCATGCATGACCAGGTGGTTAAGGTATTCGACTCGAAATGCGAGGGTGGTAGATTTGAGTTCCAGTCACACCAAACATGCTCGCCCTTTCAGCCGTGGGGGCGTAATAATGTGACGATCAATCCCACTATTCGTTGGTAAAAGAGTAGCCCAAAGTTGGCGGGGGGTGGTGATGACTAGCTGCCTTTCCGCTAGCCTTACACTGCAAAATTAGAGACTGCTAGCGCATATAGTCCTTGTGTAGCTTTGCGCAAAATTCCAAACAAATCAAATCAATCCGTTAAGAAATACCTGAAATATAAATTGACCAGTTTTGATTGAATTTTTTTTCTTTTTTTTTCGCACTAAAAATACGGAAATTTGATTTGTTTGAAACATACTTAACTTTTATAGATTTTTTTTCAAGTTTGGTACACTGATAGATCTTTTCTACCTACAATGGGGAATCTCATTTGGTTTAAATATAAGCCACCTCTGCAAAGTTATTCGCCTCCCACTAGTATAGCGGTATGTCTTTGGAGTTACAACACTAAAATCAGGGTTTGATTCGCGTCGGTGGGCTAAGCAGATAGCTCTTTGTGGCTTTTCTATACTAAAAACACACACGCAACGTTATTCAACAAAACCGCTCAAATGTAACGAAAATTTTTGCACATGTCTACGCAAAACGTAACGTAAGCTAGTTGTCTAACACTTTTACTATAGCTTCACCTAAGAGTAAAAGTTGACTGTTTTTAGTTTTTTTATAATTTGAATTACAGAAAACCGATTATGAGATGAAAAATTGTGTAGATGCATAAGTATTGGTTAAGAGAAGCAAACTAGATTAGAAGTTTTCAAAATAATCATGCGAGTAAACGGTTATTACTGATTATTTATCATCAACTTTTCGAAATGTACGTACTAAATTGCATGGAATTATCATAATTAAACAGTGTTTTGTGTCTCGTGATGTTAGCTTAAGCAATTAATGATGCCTTATACGGCTGTACCGATTCCACGTGGAAATGACAAGAAACTGTTAATCTAAATTTCATAGCGTTACTATAAAGGAAGCTATTAACATTGTTTTTGAGAAGATAACCATCACCAAATATTTTAAAGAACCGGTTTTTCTTTTTGTAAAGTAAAAAGTTTGTTCCGAATAGTAGGGTTGTGATTCCAAGGTTAATGTTGGTTACTGTCGAGTTTCACTTTTTTGTTTAATGTGATTTGTTGGTGTTTATTAAATGAAGTCGTGATACCTTATCAAAAACGCCTTAGTTGTGAGAACAAAAAATGTGCTGCCGAAAAAGGATCCAGTGTGCGACTTAAAGCAATTAAATCAAAATGGCGGCCAAACTGGTAACTTCAATTGTAGCACTGATAATAATTGTACAGTAGATATTCATTCATTAGTCCACCATGCCACCTATTTTATTTTACGCACGAACATGCCCCAAGTAGAACAAAAAACGTAACTTGACTAACTAATTGATGAATAGTGTCTGTACAATTCTTATCAATACTGTAAAGATTGCTACCAGTTTGGTCACTAATTTTGATCCTTTTATGTCGCACATGAATTCTTTTCTTTCCCACCTAAGGTGTTTTTGATTATATACATATATAATACATATATGTATATATATATAAACACATTGATTTCAATTTTGATCTTTGGTTATTTTTTGTCAACAAACATATGCGACGAACAAACAAAGCTGTTTCCAGGTAATGATGAAGTAGAACTTTCTAAGTGTAAAAGCAAATTAAACTGATACCTTTTGCAATACCAAAAGATAAAATATTAATATTAGAGCTTCATACTAATTGAATTACTTTGGCAAATTTGTGTAATAGGCTTAAGCACACTGGAAGATGCTTAAATATTTTTGCTAAATATTTATAATACAAATATAACTTCAATATTTCTTTCTTAAACGGTCATATTGGTCTAAAATACCATTCTTACTATAATTCTTATTACTCTCTGATACAGTCTTGAAAGGTCTTAGTTAGGGTGCTCTTTCTTCTAATCTGCTAGTCATCGGTTCAAATCCCATCACCAATGAAGTTTGCCCTTTAGGCGTGGTTAATTTTATTGTGACGGTCGGTACCACTTTACATTGACAAACGTGTAACCCTGGAGTTTGCGGGGGACAGCTTTGACTGATTGCCTTCCTTCTCATTCATCATTTATAAATTAGAGACAACTATCACAGATTGCCCTCAACTACGATAACATGAAACACAAACAAACAAACTCTCTTAATACTCCCGTAATGAAAACACTCAATACATATTTTCCTACCTCGTTCTTAAATTCAGGTTTGGGAGTCATACTAATGTTAGACATAAATACCAATCGAATTAACTAAAAGGCAGACATTACATTCTGTAAAATAACAAGACAGAGATGTTTCTAAGAATTATTTGTTAACAGTGCTATTAATGCAGAGCATAACAGTAGATATATTACATTTTTAGTTTTACCGTGCAATAACACATTCTTTTATAATCTCAGTCAACGTGCGATAAGATTACAAACTTCTTTTTATTGCCGTCTGTATACATTTATGACAGTGCGAAATTGCAAACGTAGCAGATAGTTCAGTGTGATGGTTCTGTTTGTTTGTTGAACTTGGCGCAAGTTACATGAGATGGTTGTCCGCGCTAGCCGTTTCAAGTTTTGAAGCAAAAGTGTAAAGGAAAGGCACCTCTTAAAACCATCCACCTCCATCTTCTGGCCTACTCTTTTTAACAACAAATGGTGAGGTTGACCATCACATTATAACGTCGCCACCACTGATGGATGATGGATTTCGATCTTCTGACCCTCAGAATGGTTTGTTTCTTTATTTTTGAATTTCCCGCAAAGCTACACGAGGGTTACCTGCACTAGTAATCACTACTCACCACAAAATTTTAGGCTACTCTTTTACCAACAGATTGTAGGATTGAACGTAATATTATAACACCCACACGGCTGAAAGGGCGAGCATGTTTGGTATAACAAGAATTCGAACCAGCGACCTTCAGATTACGAAACGAATGTCTTAACCACATGGCAAAGCCGGGCCACATCAGAATGGAGTTTCAGTGTTTTAACCATCAGACTATATCTAATATTTTAAAGGTGGGCGTCACAGACACTATAGGTTCTCGGAATAACATTACCTAGGATTCAGAAATTAATAAGACAAAAGAATAATGCATAACTACAACTGTTTTTGACAAGAGACGCCATGAGCACTTGAAAAACAAACTAAACAAGTACAACAGGGAGTAAATTATAGAGACGCTGATATATTACCAAATGTCGAAGGTTTCTCTGAAAACACACAATAAACATGACTATTACTAAGTCGTATCAGTGTCTGGAAGTCACAACACAATACGATCAAAGTTATTACCTATTGAAACATACAAAGACACCAGTTATAACATCCCTCGTAAATATGCACATAATACAGACAAAATTAGAATTCAGAATTATAAAACAAATGTTTCTTCTCTCCAAGAAAACAGAGGATCGAATACCGCCACAGGATTTCTCTGGACTTTCTAGTAGACAGCAGCAGATTAGAAGCCCAAAAGTAGAATATAACTTGCTTAGTAATCAGTGCTTGTCAATAAAAAAGTAACTAATTTATATTTTGAGGAGTCATATACAAGGTTTAGTACGTAATATTAAAAGGACTTTTAATATGCTCATTATAAAGTCATTAGACAGCCATCAGAAGAACATTTTGACGTTGTTTCGTTTTATGTAGTTTGTGTGACGTCATCGAAAATTGGCCGCTTTTGGAAAGGGTAACACTTCAATCAGAAACAAAATATTCATGCGCTAATTCCAAAAAGACGTGCATAGATTGAGGCTTTAGAATTTTTAAGATGGAGATGTAACTTGTACTTATTGATGTTGGAAATCAAATGAGTGTAGATCAACTTGGGGTTTCAGACCCACCAAGAAAGAGGTCAAGAACAAGTCCTTTCTTAGCTATATTAAGCAAAGTACAGTGTTTTGTGAGAGCTGAGAATCCATAAACAAAAGAGATAGTAGGAAAGGCTATTTACGTGTACCAGTCAATAGTGCTTAACATAATAAACAATAGTATCAGTCTGAAAAACAACAACAACAGAGCATAGGTTAATCAAAATAAGGCTTTCAATCACACTTTCCCTTCAGCTGTCGTATTACTCAAACAGTTCTAGAATGCGATGTGTACTTAGCTATTCCATACCAAGATATATCACCCAAAATACAGACTGCTGTGCAATCAGACCGCTGAAATAGAAGGACGCTGTAAAGACGTCGTCTTTGTGTACTAGATGGGATATGTAAAGCATGTTGAGAGGAGTAGTGTGCTTTGCCTGTGACAACAATAAGAAAGAGTATTTATTTTCAACAGACACTACGAAGATACTCGGTTGTCAGAGAAAGCATATGTAATGATCGTTCTAACATAAATTTGTTTTAGATCGCTGTATACTCGCATTTCGTCTTCTCTTCAACTTTGTTAAAGTTGTACGTATTTCTGTCACGAGTTGGTTATATGCATAACAAATTGCGTTACACATCGATTTAGGTTTTGTTCCTTGCTGGCAGCATTGTTTCTTTACTCTGCTTTTTTTTCCGTTTATGTCGTCGCTCTCACAACTAATGTTTTTTTTCTCTCGGTTCAATGCGTGTCCTTTACAATGTTATCTTCAACAACAAAATTGCAATCCAATTTTGGAGCTTCATAATTATAGGAGATTTTCTAGTCTCCAAATCCGGTTGACTAGAATGTCAGCTACTTTGTCCAATAATTTTCTAGTACTTTCATTCCATAATTCTTTAAGGACTGACCATACTTGGGACACTTTCTCAATCCCAACCGATTCTCAGTTCAAACTTCATAACAACACGACAGGACGTGAGACATAGACTACAACGACACGGTGAAACTCCAAGACCGTTTTAATATAGCGTATCAAACCTTCTTATTAACCATAATAGTAACTATTTCGTTGTTTGTTATTCGAATAATATAGATTCGTGGAACAGCTAGGTTGTTACTCATCAGACCTGCAGTTGTCAAAACTCTTTGTTAAACAGTTGTGAAATTTTAGCTGTTATCTGTTAGAGTTTTGGTTATCGTAGACATGAACTTCAACCTCGGAAAAGCTAGTATCTTTTTCTCTTGATAACTTTGTGGCACAGTGGTATGTGTGCGGTTTGTTTTTTGTTTTTTGAATTTCGCGCTAAGCCACTCGAGGGCTATCTGCGATAGCCGTCCCTAATTTTGCAATATAAGAATAGAGAGAAGGCAGCCAGTCATCACCATCCCCTGACAACTCTTGGACTACTCTTTTACCAAAGAATAGTAGGATTGACCGTCACAATATAAAGCCCCACGGCTGAAAGGGTAATATGTGTGCTGACTCGCACTGCTAAAAATAGCGTTTGATATCAAATATCCAATTGTGCATCTTTGTACTTAACTATAAACAAACAAACAATGTGATATATATATATACACCAGTTATATTTAAGGAATATCTAAATTATAATATTCAGTTTAGTCTTAGCCAAAATAATATCCCAGCATTTATTCTTCAATGTTAAGACTAACTTTATTTTGTAGATGGATAAAAAAGAAAGGGTTAAGGAGTTAAATCCATAAGAATATTTCGCATAGGTAATAAATATACTCTTCAAAAAAAGAAACGCAAAAGGCAACGTTTGAGACAAATTGTTAACAAGTTTATTTTGGGTAGTTCTGTATGACATGTGTGAAACTTTGCACATTCACTGCTGAACATCAAAAGTCTGTAAAGGCGAAGTCCACGCTCACTAGTTGACGTTCAACGTCACTCAACGTCAATAACAATTATGCCCCCTGTGAGCATCAATAACTGCTTGGCATCTTCTGCCCATGAAAGCGATGAGATGACGAATCATATCCTGTGGAATGGCTGTCCACTCAGCCTGCAAAGCTGCTGCAAGCTGAGGTAGTATTTGGTTGAGGTTGTCGCCGTCGCAGACGTCGGTCCAACTCATCCCAAAGACGTTCGATGGGGTTTAAATCTGGTGATGTGGAGGGTCAGGGAAGAACTTTGATGTTGTAGTGTCTGAAGAAGACACTGGTGAGTCGGGCTGTGTGAGGACAGGCGTTGTCATGTTGAAAAACGTCGTTGACGTTCACCATGATGGGTTGTACATGGAGCCTAAGAATCTCGTCGACGGTTGCGTACGGTTTGATAGGAAATCTTACGCAGCCCTGGTATGGTTGAGGCAGTAAACGTCGTAGTGGTGGTCCTATCCCGAAGGTGACGTAACCGGATGTAGTGATCTTGTCCCGGCGTGGTCACTCGAGGTCTGTCAGATCGTGGACGGTCACGAGTTGATCCATGTTGTTGGTGACGATTTCAGAGCCTTGTGATTGTGCTTGGGTGGACATTCATAGCTCTGGCAACATCTGGTCGAGATTCGCCTGCTTCCAAGCGACCAATGGCGTTGTTGCGTTGTGCTTCAGTCAGTCTTGGTGTAACTGTCTTGCGTGTCGGTGGCTTAACACTGAGATATGGAAACCAAGAACCCGTCACTTTTACAGGGATTTTGCGCATGTTGCACTTGCAGAATATGCAGATATCTCAAACAAATTTATTGGATACGAATGCGTTTTGGCGAAAAATTAGATGTTTTTCTCCGTTTTCAAAGTGCACAACTTTTATTGTCATTTTTGGTTTGACAATCAGTGCCTTAACACGTGTAACATCACATACTCTGAGCTTGTTACGTTATTACATATATTTCTCTTTAAAATAAACAAAATATCCCTATTGCGTTTCTTTTTTTGAAGATTATGTAATGCAATTAATGTGTGTTTTTCTGTTTACCACCAGATAGGAAAACATAGAATTACCTGAAATATTTGTTGCCATGGTGTCTGTATTAGCTTTATCTTTCTTTGGTAATACGCGTTGAATTAGAAGCAACAATCTGATAGGAGATATGTGTTTGTCTTGTTTCGTTTACAGACTCTATTATAAGAGGAAATTGTTTTAGGTAACTTAAATGAAGGTGGTTAATTTTTTAGCATGATATTTTAAAAAACAGAAACTCCACTGTTAAACTAAAGACAGTTTTGAATACATTGAATTAAAATAAACGATAATATTTGCGCGAAGCACAAGAACTTTCGCGTTCTGTTACAAACTTGAATGTTTAGGTTCATCCTCTACCTGTTAATTTCTTCATAATAATTGAATTGATTATTAGATATTCCCTTCATTAACTCCAAGAAGTTCAGTAAACAAAGTTCTAATAGTTTGGGGTTGTAACACTGCACCTTCTACTATACGAGTTTTACGTATGGATCTAATACTGTCTCCCAATGGGCAAATTTCGCGATTCCAAATGGCCTTGTAAGAAGGTATTGCTGTAACTGTAAGTATTTCCCTCAGGAACTGAGCTGTCGCTCTAAATAGTGACTTAGCTTATTCTTATAACAGCATCATTATCTCTCATAATTCGCTCTTCCATACAGGTTCATTCACCTGATTTAGCTTGAGTGCTTTGATTCTTTGCGTGTCTTTAGAAAGTATCTACAATATCTCGACAGCATGGATGTATCTAAATCAACACTAATTTGCCATACTATTATCGTCGTCATCGGGTTTAGAATGCAAAGAAGCAAGAGCCTGGCTTAAATATTAGGTACATCTTGGCTGCTTCATCAAACGCCAGTTACCTGAATATTTTTCAGCGCAGACAGAAACCTTCCATTAAACCTGAAGAGAGCGATGCATTATCTCTCCTCAGTGTTTACATTTGAATAAAGATTAAACACCCGGTAAGCTTCTGGCTTAGAATTATACGAATGTTAACAGATAGATCTAGTCTCTAACCACGAGTTTGTTCCTCATCTTTGTTAGTTCGTGTACATAACAATTCCCTTATTCTCATCCTAACACTGTTTTGTTTTCTTCACCAACTGACTCATTATTTCTATTCATCACCTATTTAACATTTCATTCACGGGTGTACTTCTTTCTTTTTTTAAATAATCTGATTGGTTAATTTTTATTCACACATAATCTTAACTTACCAAATAACCTATTTATATCTCTTTCTGTTACATTTTTCTCTATTTTGCACTCACCAACTATAATTTCTCATCACAATATTAAATTACTTTATCTTTGTACACCAAGTGTGTTTTAAATTACAGATGGAAGTTATTTGTAATTGATAATACACATAACAATGTTCTGAAACGAGCGTCTGACTTCCTTGATCACCGTGAATGTTTCTTTAAGACTAACGTTGACTCACACAGCTTCCTACTGAAACTAACTGCATCTCTCATTTTGGTAATCGCTACAAGCTTCTTAACTAATCTTACATGACACTCATCATGAACATTTAAAATGATTTTATAGTCTTACATTCAGACTCGATAGCTATTTTAATATTTCTATCTTACTACTTGAGAATATAGCTCAATTTTTTTTATCCTAACGAATCGTTTTTACAATTTTGACTCCTCTGTAAGGAACTTTTCCCATTTCAGTGTTTTCGTACGCTCTTCATTTAAGTTGTAGATGCTGATTTTCGAACTTCGGCTATTCTTTATTCTTTTCCATTTTTAAGGTTAATGTTATATTTTATTTATGATCTCAGTTATTTCTACATTTTAACATCTGCATTTTTTTCTCTGTTTTTAGTTTTCAACTTGATTAAATTTATAAGTCTGTTATTAATGTCCATCTATGGATTCAGCTATATAAGTGTTTAATGACTTGTTTTGATTTGAATTTTGCGCAAAGCTACACGAGGGCTATCTGCGCTAGCCGTCCCTAAATAAGCAGTGTAAGACTCTTAGGTTACACTTTTACCAACGCATTGTGGGATTGGCCGTCACAATATAGCCACTTCAAGGCTGAAAGGGCGAGCATATTTGGTGTGACTGAGATTCAAACCCGTGACCCTCAGATTGCGAGTCGAGCGTTTTAACCACCTGGCCGTGTCGGGCCAAATGTTTAATAAGAAGACAGTTCAGTGTGTTCATTCACAGGCATATTCTACTTATTATAGCACCTATTGGATTTAAGGCATGCTATTCTTGTTTTACAAAACGAAAGAAAAACGCAAATCTAATGTTCGATTCCCGCGATTGACACAAGAGATGTAGCTTTGCTTTTAAAATAATGAATAAAACAAAATTGAATAATACTCAACTCAGTTAAACTAGGTATTTCAATTCTCTGCTGAAAAACACCGACTGATAAAAGTAACGGAGAATAGATTTTACACACATCTAGAACGATCCCAAGTTCTTGTTCTGCTGTTTATGAATACAGTCATTTAGCGGTCAGTTAACCTTCAGTTAATCTTTTGTCAGATCAGTTTTTAAAATATGATGAAAATGAATTATGATAATTATTAATCTGATTCTTGTTACGCGATGTTTTCGCATTTCAGACATTCAATGAATTTCCAAAATTATCGCTCGACACTAAAGTGCAATATAGAACAAATCCTACATTGTTTTTTACGATTAAAAAATTCAACAACGCATCTAAAACAATTGTTCATCAAACATCACATGCACCTTATGAAAAAGACTTTTCTCCGATGAAAGTTATATTTGTAAGATATAATTCTTGTTCAGTGAAAGAAGATGAATTTCAATGAATCGACTAAGATTTTCACGAAACAAACAAGTAAGGTAAAACTTATGACTTATCTCGGAACTTAAACAAAAAATTAGTCTTATTCATGATATGAGAGCTATGAATCAACAGCGATGAAGTTAAATGTTTCGAAACATTTTATAACTAAAATTATAACATTATTACTGTCATACATTAAACTCATTATATCTAACTATTTACCTCAAAAAATAAATAAATTTTCGTAAGTTAAAGTTACTATCGATTGCCTTTTTAATACTTATTATTACTTTGATTGTAATTTAGCATAAAGCTACATAAGGAGCTATCTGCGTTCTGCCCCTATAGGTATCGAAACCCTGGTTCAAGCGTTGTAAGCCTGAAGTCATATCGCTATGCAAATCAAGATTTAGCCAGAAGCATTAACATTCTGATAATAAACTTTATTTATCGTCTTTATGTCCTCTACCCCAGTAGCATAGTGGTAAATCCGAAAGCTTAAAATGCAAAAAAAATGGTATAACACAGATTGTGCTTAAGTACAAGCAAATAAACAGACGTAGTTAGGGTAGGCATTCAACCCTGCTATTGTTATTAATATTCTTGACAGATAAAACCGTACTGTACTCCACTATTGCTGCTTTTTCTTTTGTGAGGCAAAAGTGGCCAAGTGTTTAAGGCACTCGACTTATTATCTGACTGTCGCGGGTTCGAGTACCCCTCTCACCAGCTTATCATTGCACCCGTTGTGGTATTATAATGTTAATTCCATTGATTTTAGTAAAATAATAACCCAAGAGTTGGCGGTGTGCGATGATGACTAGCTGTCTTCTCTTTATTCTTATACTGTTAAATTAAGGACGGGTAGCGCAGATAACCCGCGTGTGGCTTTTCGCCAACCTCCATACAAGTCAAACAAATATATTATAATTATCAGACCACGCGAGACTCAGTGATTAGCATGTTGATCAGGCTGCAAGTTGGAGGGAATCGAAACATGGTGGTGTTGAATACGATCCACAACTTCAGATGTACAGTGCGTTGTAAAATTCAGAGATAACCATAACGTTTTTCAATTCTAAGAGTTAGTCGGTCTGGTGAGTTGTTCAAAATTAGAGATGTCTGTACAATACCTCTAAGAATCACTTAACTTGTTGTTGTGTGTTTTGTTATAGCAAAGTCATACCGAGCTATCTGCTGAGTCCACCGAGGGGAATATGTTTGTTTGTTTTTTTGAATTTCACACAAAGCTACTCGAGGGCTATCTTTGCTAGCCGTCCCTAATTTAGTAGTGTAAGACTCGAGGGAAGGCAGCTAGTTATCACCACCCACTGCCAACTCTCGAGCTACTATTTTTACCAATGAATAGTGGGATTGATCGTCACATTATAACCCTCTTACAGCTGAAAGGGGGAGCATGTTTGGCGCGACGTGGATGCAAACCAGCAACCCTAAAATCACGAGTCGCACACCTTAACACGCTTGGCCATGTCAGGCCGTCTGAGGGAAGCAACTCGTCGTTTAGACTACAAGCGCATAAGATGACATTTAATCTGAAATTTTTATTTCCAATGCCAACTAGCGTTATAACATTACGGTTCACCGCTAGTACAGCGGTATGTCTCCTGATTTACAACGCTAAAATGAGGGGTTCGATTACCCTCGGTGGCTTGAGCAAATAGCCCGCCGTGGCTTTGGTATAAGAAAAACCCACGCACACATAATATAATGTAAAACAAGCAATTTTAGCGAAAAATAATTAAATACGTAACTCAGAATTTTGTCTATTTCAAAAAAATAAAATAAAATTCGAATTAATAATTAAACCTCACTGAATCTTTCAAGTATTTCGCTTTTCTAAACTTAGAATGAAAACAGCACCATAACTTATAAAACTACGTAAACTTTGTTGAAAGATTGTTACGTAGCATGACGAAAGATAGGGAAAATATTAAGTTTATTACGCGTTAAACTATTTTTAATTTATTTTTGTGATATGTTTTGAAACGACTACATATCGAAGCTTTTTGTGGCTCTTGTTTTCTGTTGCTGTGAAACGTCATTTAAACATCAGCCAAAAATTATTTAACTTTTGATGTCGAGCGTGGTTTGACTGTTAGCATACCTGTTTGTGGTTTTCCGAATTCCTCTTCGTTTCCCGTTCCCACAAATATTATAACAAACGCCACGCGCTCAATATATGTTGTGATTGAGGATGAATTTGGCGGTCGAACCCTAATATTCCAACGCATATAACTTACTTCACAGGCGGTCCAGTATAGGTTGGTAGCTAGTTCATGTGATTTGTAATTCGAGGGCCGTGAGTTCAAATCACCATCGCACCAAACATGTTCGCCTTTTCGGCAGTGAGGGCGTTATAATGTGACGATGAATCTCACTATTTGTTGGTAAAAGAGCAGCCCAAGAGTTGGCGGTGGGCGATGGTGACTAGCTGTCTTCCCTCTTGTCTTACACTGCTAAATTAGGGAAAGCTAACGTAGAGAGCCCTCGTGCAGCTTTAAATTCAAAACAAACAAATTAACTAAAATTTGGCGGCGGTACTGTTTACGAGCTGCTTCTAGTCTATTATTGCAAAATTAGGAATAGCTAGAGTAGATGGGCCTTAAGTAGCTTTGTCCTGAAACAATCAATGAAACATATGAGCTTTGCAGTTTTTTAAACAGATGTGAAGTTCTAGTGGAACTTAAACTAATGCAGTACAGTTTCTGCACGTGATGGAGTAAACTGAGTGTATAGGTGTTAAAAGCTCTGGAGAATAAACTATTTATTTGAAGTTCTAAGAGAAAAACAATGGTCAAAGACATTTTTAAACCATTGGTTCAGAAACTGTGTTCTAAAAGAGCCAACGAAGGATAGGTTTTTGTTTTGTTTAAGAGTTGGCTTTGATAAAATATTGAATTACTTTAAAATAATCAATCATTCAATGTGTTATTCCAGCTAATGAACTCAGACAGTAACAGGAAGTTCGCTTTTTTTCTCTTCTTTTCCATGTCTCTCAACTGCAAAAAATTATAAAAAACCCAACAAAAACAGCAACAAGCAAACTTTATTTATTTAGGATCTTATACAAAAGTTTTAACAGAGCCAACAGTAGTTTTTTTCTTCTAAACTAATCGGTTTATTTGTTTGAGCGCAGAGCAACCTTCGTAAATAATTAGCTCCGCTTTTTTCACCGCAGGGATTTAACATCATAATTTAGCGTAATAAACTCTCAGTCTTACTGCTGAGATACCAAACGACTAATTTAATAGAAGATGATCTTGATTTTACATGTTAACATATTATTGCAGCTTGCGAAGATTTATGTAAGTAATCTGCTATCCTTTAAAATCATGTTTACACTCTCTCACATGTAACCCCAGTGACACAACAGTAAGACTTCTGACTCAGACCGCGAGAAACAGGGTTTTGATACTCGTGGGTAGCAGAGTACAGGTAGCACATTGTGTATCTTTGTGCTTAATTTCAAATAATCAAATAATTGTTCTCTCTCACACACACGATATATTTTTAAGTACTGCAGCAAAAGTTTACTGAACAGAGTGAGAAACAACAACAAACAATGAATCTCTTAGTATGCTGTTAAGATTGTGATTGCCCATGCAATTTTCTCTAAAGGGGACCTAAGGCGTGTTTTAACCACAAGCACCACTGTATAGTATTGTGTTGTCTATCAGTCACTCAGTAGATTCAAAACTGACGTCACATTAGGGGCGATTAACGTTGCAATTTGTACTCTGTAGGCTATAACACAGCATGATATATGAACTTGAAAAGTAAGAAATAAAAAATATTTATTACTCATAATTTTGGTTTCATTTACTCTTGAAACAGACACTTTCGGAAACCATGCGAGTACATCTAGTATTATATTATTTGATAGCAAAATCTCATTCTTGTTATTGTCATCTTAAGATCATGTCAAAGGTTAAAAGAGCAAATTCGCTTTGCAATACTGAGTCCTTTTTCCTTAACATTATTCATGAATTAATATTAACCTCTCATAAAAACGAAATACTTAGAATGTGTTGTTCTGTCACTTGAGTACCCTCACGGTGATTCTCATAACACCTTGCTCGATTTGGCTTTGTCCTTAATCTGCATATTAAACTATTAACACACACGTACGCGATGCAGTGTAATAAAGGATGCATATCTTGAAAATACATGACATATTAAAGATTATTAGTTGCAAATGAAAGTCGTATGAAACTCATTAACAAACACTGTTATTAACAGTAAAAAAAACGTTATGAGAAAAATTACACACATTTTTTTTCTGCATTATTTTTGCATTATCAGTAGACTAATGGAATCACATTAAAATGAGCCTAAGATATTGCACTAAAATTATAAAACAAACTAAAGATAAATTGAAAAGTTTGAACGGAAAGCAACAACATTAATAATCCATTTCTCTTCTTTCAGTGTAAATTAATACTGTTAAGTTGTCAGAATGGAAACTGGCATCTCATTGTATTTTATCTTGAATTAAGGTAAATGTTAAGGTTATTTTAAGGTAGTAAAAAGGCTACCCAATACAAATCTTACTATTGTGATACAGTTCGATGTAAATGAAAAACATACATCGTGTTTTTAAAAGTAAAAGGAAATTTTGTTCAAGAAACGAAGTGGTTTAAAAACGAAAAAAAAATAATTTTATCGTTTTGAAAACTAGTTGTGCTGTTGTTACTACTCTGATGTTACAGTCTGCCGTATATCTCCGAAATAGAACTTATAATGCTACAATTTAGGGTTCAATTCCAGCAGAAGACAAACGCACGTAATATTCTGTGTGGCTTTGATATAAAACAAACAAACTTAGTGACATAAACAAATATCATTTTTTTGCAGGGTATAACTACAAGTAATGATGTTTGTAAGAACTGTTCACACGTAAGGTCCAGAAAAGCTGCTGTAAGTCAATACATGAAAAAAACGTGCAGATCTGTGAAGGCGTGGTTCTGATCTATAATAATGGGATTTTGTTGTGTGAATACATATGTTGAACAGATGTACAAGTCGTAATCAACAAATTTTCACACAGCAAATATTTATATCCAAATTTTTACCTCAGTTCTTTGATTGTATTTAACTAGTTAACTTTAACTCTATTCACAAAGTTTTAATTTTTAATTTCAATACCGTAACATTAAATTTCTATGTAGCTTTACTCGAATATTATGCAAGAACTTTAATACGAGAAAACAGTCACTATAAATTCTTTATCACATAGACTTCCAAGTAAGATTCCAGGAAATCCACCAAAGCGAATTTTACCTCAATGAACTTACAAAACACTCCTACATATACATATATATACACACACATGACGAACAGCATTTTCACTCAACAAACCCAAAGTAGGAGAAATACGATAAGAAAACCTTATTTCACAACAAAAACCGCAAAAAACAGGCATTTGACCAATTCTGCTTTTGTAAGCAAAAGGATTAAGACAGCTCTCTAGTTGCGTGAAAAATGCTGAACCAGTAACTCCTAGAAAAAGGAAAGAAATAAACTACAATGAAATCAGTTTAAGGAAAAAAGCGCTTGTGAGGAAAGATCTACAGTGTGGAAAAGAGAAAATTTAATCAATGTTATAAGCCAAAGCAGCAGGTGCAGTCACACTGAAATATACATTTCTGGGGAATATTTCTAGAAATCATACAAACTATAGGAGCTTAAAAAACAATATTATATTCAAAAGTATTGTTGCAATTACATCATTTTTATTAGATTTATTCATCCTTTCTAGCATGAGTTTGATCTACTGTTGTATTTGATCAAGTCTTATCATACATGTTTTATAAAAATTCCTTTTTAAATACTATTTCACACAAATGCACATTGTGTTGTATTAAAGACAATTCTGCTCAAATGGAAAACAATGTCATCCACAGTCCTGTAAGAATCCAAATGAATCTTTCAAGGCAGAATATTTTATCCAGGAAATATTGGTATACAGAGCACTGTAAAGGTCGAACTGAATTTCTCGGAGAAGGTTTTGTTTAATCAGGTAACATTGTTTTGCACAGTCGTGCAAAGATCCAATGGGATCTGTCAGAGAAGGTTTTTCTTAAGCTTAAAACAGGAACATGCAAAGTTTTGCAGCGATCCAACTGTGTGTGTCAGAGACAGTTCTGCTGAAGCTAAAAACATTGGCACAGACAGTTCTGCAACGAACTAATCAGATATATTAGAGAAAACTCTATAGTAACATGCAGAGTGCTGTAAGATATTACTGACTGAGATAAGTTTTTGCCATTAAAATAATCGAAATAATCAAATTTATAATTTTAAAAAGGCGATCTTATTCAGTGCAAAAACAGTTCTGCAAGTGAATCTGAGAAATGACTTTGTTACAAGTAATTACCAGCTCAAAACGCAAATTTTAGAAAATTGTTTTATTAGTCAAATGGTTTCTAGTTATTCGATTGTAACAAATGGTTCTGGATGTACTTTAGCGTTTTCATTAATAACGTTCTAAAATTACAAGGAGAAAGACGTAAAAGAGAGGATCACTCACCCAAATGTATAAAATAACGTTTTAAAACGCAGCTAAGTAACATCAGAAATAAAATGCCATTAAATATACATTTACTTAGAAGTTTACCCTAAAATGAGCACGAATTTCATTAAAGAAATGGAATACTAAAAGTAGAATGGAAAGTTCACTTACATTTTAATAGTTAGAAAAAACCCTACTCTTCAGTTCTTATACGTATAGTAACTTTATTCAAAGGTTTAGTTATGAAATAATCGATGTCTATATGTCGACATATTTGAATTGCTTTACAAACAAACGTTAGCGAATAGAAGACTCTGCAAAGTCTTAAAACAAGCATCCTTTGCATCTCCACTGTTGAGTTTTCTCTTTAACTTTCTTTCAAGGTTTAGTGTTTTTGTAAGTTTTTAGCTCATTTGTTCTTGTTTCAAAGGCTTTTTCACCCTATTCCGCCATACTGACACCTTTAAATCCTCTAGGATTTCAGAACTTGCACACAATGGAAAACACGCGAGGTTTGGTGCCCTATTTACTAGCCCCCTTTTTTCTTATCTGAATCTGTGGATATATAAACATTTACTTAAGGCGACACTAATTTATCATACTATAAAAACGAAGGTAGGCAAACACACATACACACATGTTTATTAGTATATTCCTATGAAGTGCAATTTAATAACAAACGAATATTGCTTCTCCACGACGACAAAAAAACCACAACGAAAAAGTTTAGTACGCGTGTGTTAAGGTGTTAAACATTTTGATCTTTCGACTCAGAAATAGTGTTCTAAAGAATGTAGGTAGATATGTGTCACAGCTACAACATGTTACAAACATTGTAACCATCACAATATTTTCATAAACATTTGATTTATTAGTGTAGTCTAAACACCCAGCCCTCCAAAAGCAGACGTTTTTTTTATTTTGTTCTCAAGGGCGTTAGCGGTAACCTTACGGTCTTACAACGTTAAAATTTAGGGGTCGATTCCCTGTATTGCATAGAGTCCACCGAGACAGTCACACCAACAACTTGTTAATTTTTGCTGATTTTGTATTTTGATTTGTTCAGTTTCTTTTGTACCCAAATAGTTAATAACCTAAAATTATTGATGTGTGAGAACATCATTTTACAAACACTAGCTCATCAAATTGGGGCAGTGGGGGTGTTAAATAATACAGAGGCAATGTTTATTTAAAAAAAACAACTTTACATGTTATAAAGGTACGATGGGCTGTCAACTTATGTTTAGTTTTATCTATTTATTTCTTATATAGACTGGTTTTACTCAGATTTTATACTGTACTTTAACATTCTCCTCGGTGGACTCAGCAGATAGCCCGAAAACACACACATAGCACTTTAACATAAACACAAAATAAGCTCAAAAAGTCAAAATAAATTAACAGAGCAGAATATGAAATCGAACAAAAACAGATAAACTGATTACTGTTATGAAAAGAACTGCGTCATTTTCCACCACGTATTCTCGGTTGGTAAAAAATAAACAAACAAACAAAAAGTTTAATCATATTTAAATATTTACGTTCCCAAAACAAAAGTTTTATATCAGGGTACAGTTTCAGTTCTGGTGGAAACTCAAAATTATGTAGATTATGTTCACTGAAAAAAAAAAAAAAGCTTATGCCGTAGATTTGTTCTCATGGATGTTCTGTGTAGTTAACTGAACATTTATTGAATTTCTACAGAATCACCATGCACTATCCGTCGGAAATTCTGCCATTTGTATACGAAACAACTGTAAACAACAGGAACTAAACAGAGAAGTCTGCTGTCCTCTTCAAGTGAATACTATCGGTATTTTTTCTCCAACATTTCATCTGTCAAGAACCTAAAATAAACTGAAATAAGCCATATAGTTTCCAGCTCTGAATGTAACAGTTATCTAACCTGAATGTATATCGCAAAGTTTTCATTGATCCACAGAGTCAACAGAACGAGGATTAATTCTATAGGATACCAACTCTGCACAATTCCTGAACAAATATTAAACAAACAGTCGCTATAAATCACCGCTAATTATCCAAGTCTTTCGTAAAACGATAGCAGACACAATTAAATACAAACTAATGAAACAACACTGCTAATAGTAAGCTGGTATGGACATTTAAACAGTTGATTTGGTTTAGGGTTACACAATCTATCCATTCAAAATTATGCCTTGGCTCTCCTGCATGTTCTGTGGTCATTGAACTCTTATTTTCATTGTTTTAACGAATTTATTTTGTTCTTTAATTTTGGTTGCTAGACTTCTTTCAGTTCCATTAATGTGCAACATTCCCAGAAACCAATTAGCAACCTTCATAGAATTCACCACGTTGAAGACAAACTTCATGTTCAACAATCACAACTATATACAAACAAATGGCCTAAGCATGGGAAACCCGGTATCACCAATTCTAGCCAATATTTTTATGACACAACTTGAAACACAAGCAATTAACACACCACTATACTGGTACAGATATGTAGATGACACGGTTGAGGGATTCACATCTGCAGAGCACACACTTAATTTTTTCAATCACATCAACTTCAGATGTGAACAGGAAGAAAGCAATAAAAATCATTTCTTAACCTCAAAATTACAAGAACCGATACACAATTTAAAATAGAAATCCACCGAAAAATCGCCATACTGGACTATACATTCCTTGGGACTCAGCACATGAAACAAAACAAAAACTCAACGCACTAAGAAACTAAATAGACACAGCCATAAAACTGTGCTCACAAGATAAAATTAACGGTGAATTAGACAAAATGAAACAATACTTCATCAACAAGGTTCCTTCACAAACCGTAGAAAAGATTATAGGTACACGCCTAGACAAAAAGCAAAATCAACTAACAAAAGTAAATATATCTCACGAATTAAAAAATCACGAAACCATATACCGTTGCATACCGTATATTTCCAACATCAGCAGAAAAATAACCAACATTTGGCAAAAACTAGTAAAAAATACGACATTCCAGTTAATACCAAATTTATTCAAAAACCAAGCACAAAATTAACGTCTATACTATGTAAAAATTACACTGACTAACACCACACCAACATTATTTATAAAATACAATGTGATAACTGCCATGGCTTTTATATTGGAGAAACAAGTAGAAAAATGAAGACCAGATTCAAAGAACATAAAAAGTCACCTTCACACGTTTTTGAACACTGCAACTCAAATAAACACAACATAACCAAAGAAAACGCCCACATACTAAATAAAGAAACAAACATAAACAAACGCAAATAATTTTGCCTTTGAAGCAAAGTAAGAAGCCTTACTTGTACAACAACTCAAGCCCAAAATAAACCAATACAAAGGGATACCTTTATACCTATATTGATAAGTATATCCAACATCTAAGCATGTACGTCCTCTACATTCCTACACTCAATTACACAACCGCCTTCAAACATGTGGTCAGCTATCGGTCAGTAACCCTTTCTTTCTTTGTGAACCTGACGATGTCCGAAGAAGGTCGAAACGTTGTTTGCTCGTCTACATAAATTCTTTCTCAACCCAAACCTGCCGTTTTAACACATAAATTTTTGTGATTTTACTAACAAATAACATGAAACTAAAAGTAAACCCGTAGAAATCACTTATATACTACGTATAAGACTTTTTTCTCGTGAAAACATAAGAATTTTTGAAGGTTTCAAACCGTATAATTCTAGTGGGATCACACAATTAATGAGACAGAAGGAGTACTTTAAATATAAATACAATCCGTTACGGAGAGGCAAATAAACTAAGCTAGTACATGCAGTCTTGACAAGACGTTTGTATATTTTGTAACGAATACGTTCATTATTATGAAGACGGAATTATAAATATACTTAGTGCCGTCTAGACAAGAAATGTATTTTATATTAAACAACTGCATTTGTACTTTGTATAATGAGACAGGTTCCATGGACATCATGAACGATTTATTAGAATAATAAAGACTTTTGTTAAACACCTGTAGAAATATGTGTAATTCAGCATTTCATCTTTCACAAAGACCCTTATTAAAAGGTGTATAATAACAAAATATTTTATCGAATTATTACCACTTCCACCTAAAGTGAATGGAAGTTTCGTTTTCATCTCTGTGTGTTTGTCAGAAATATTCCTCGAGAAGGGCTGAACACATTTGGGTGAACACTGGTATACATATGGACTATGACCCAACCTGGAGGTGATTATTGTTTGAAGGTCAAGGTATATACCACAGCAAAATCACAAAGAAACAAAACTTCAGTTAATTGTTGATTGATTTTTTTACACTATTTATGCTTCATAATCCGGTCAAAAATGATCGAGGTTTGATGAAACTTGGTGGACTTATGGAGAATAGCATTTCTTACTGTTCTGCTGAAAAGAGTCCGTATTTGTTGGTAACAACACTTATAAGAACATATTTTCCATAATTTAGAGGGTCGAAGGCATGCACTGTGTTGAGTGACCCATCTAGTTATAAGTACCAATTGTAACCTTTTTAAACGTTCAGTATCTGGTTATTTCTTCTCGATGTGGCATGCTTTCGATGAGATTATTTGTGTAATTCACCTTAAGTTCATCCCAACTTGCCATTAGAAGACGCTGCAATTCGGATAAATTAACTAGTTTAAGGCCGTGATTAGCAATTTTGCCGCTCAGTTCTGCCCAACAGTTCTCAGTTGGATTGTAATCTGTATACTTTGCTGTTAGACCTCAGTTATCTTCTCTGTTACTACTCAGGTATAAAACATAATGCAAACATTTCGGCCAAGATTGTATATATTGAATTATTCAAAGTATACATAGCGATTATGTAACTTATTTGAATCATGATAAAACTTTGTAGAATGGATAACAACTACCTGTTGTGGAGACAGTCTATCAAAAAATACAGGTTAAATCATATTGAAAGAAATAGTCCCTATGCTATAGAAGAGATTCAAAATAATTAGATATTGAATAGTTGAAATGTATTACGTTATATATTTAATAAACTTATTTAATTTATTGGCAATAATTTGATTAATTTAAATAATATATATATACACACACACATATAGCACATCAAACTTTGTTTTGGCAAAATATAATTGTCACAAAATAAACGTTGACGGCCGTAAACATCTCTTATAAACATAAATTTAAAGTTATCTTTAAATATATTATTACTGCTGCATATATTATGTTAATGTGTTAACGTAATGTGAGGGACAACTCTCCTAAATTAGGTATTTTTTAGTGTAAATAAATTCTTTTTATTTCCTAGGTGAAAACGTTAGAAGATTTTCAGCTCACTAGACTTAAACCGTAGGTAAGAAAGCCCTAACAGACATAGCTCAACGTATTATACATAAACTAGGTGAAAGGCTTTAAGGAATGGTTAGGAATTACTAAATTAAACGTTTTTGATAATCTCACAGGAGAACGATATTGACTTATTTAGATCAAATTCTGTATTTAATAAACATTTCTTTTCGTTGAAAGACCAACAGTGTTATCTTGTTGCGCTGTTAAATAATAGCGTCAGAAACGTTATTCTTAGCAAAACTACGGTCTTATGAAAATATAAATTCTTCAATATTTATATATATACACACATCGTTTTTTTAAAATTTGTATCATCTTCTTAGTGGCACTTAAGCGTTCTCGTATTTAGTACATTATCATAAAGAGATAGACAAGTAAAACTACTTTCAAAACAATCAATTTTACATAAACTAAATGTTTTTAAGTAATTTGAAGTTTATTTTACAGAACTTCTAATTGTACTTGTTTCATTTACTGCAATGTCTACCTCGTTTATAAGGATTGGATTCTTACATCTGTTTTGTTGTTTTCCCATCAAAGGACTTTTATCAAGTGTTCTATTGATTTAAGCTAGATGTGGAGTTTATTTCTTTCCTTTTAATGACGTCCATTTAAATTTCTTCAAAAATATATTTAGACATAAAAGTTTTTACACTTTTCATTAAACGTCGTTAGAGCTTTGCTTTGATTTTACACGTAATTAAACTTAAGTTCAATGAAGAATACTTCTTGGAAGTAGATATACATTGTAGTATCATCTGTCTGTATGAGATGGAGAAGTCTGAGAAGCAGCTGAGAAATAACAAATTAAATTCTGAACAGTTGTGTGCCTTCGTTAATAAACTAGAACGCTAACAAAGTCCACTAGGGAAAAGTTGTCTCTACTAATTATATTTATAGTCTCTAGCCATGCCAAAGGTTGAGAACTGTGTGTATATATATATATGTACCAATAAAATTCGCACTCTTCTAACAAAAAAAAATGTTTTATAGTAATAATGTTAGTATATTTATTTGTTCTTTTTATGCAAAGGCTGCAATAGTTTTATTCCGTAGAATCTGTACTTCACCTATGCGTCAAAAGTGCTAAGTATAAGTAAAATGGGAACGAAAACATCAAACCTGAAAAAAATCTTAGAAACTGAACTGGTGTTTGAGATAAATATCACAAGGTTAAAACTATGCCCACCAATTAATTTTGTGGGTGTATGTCAACAGCAGTAACTATTGGTATACTGCATAGTGTCAGATGTTTAAAACAAAGTAAAAATTCGCATAAAATAGATTAAAACTTGTATGTACTGTGCTGTGACATTAAAACATCTATATAATGCATGCAGTAATAATTCAGTGTATATGAATCCTATCTATGTAATGCACGTAGTAATAATTCAGTGTATATGAATCCTATCTATATAATGCACGTAGTAATAATTCAGTGTATATGAATCCTATCTATATAATGCACGTAGTAATAATTCAGTGTATATGAATCCCAACTGTTAGTGAAACAGAGTTTAGGGTGTTGCAAATAACGAGTCAGTTTTGAAGCTTTTACGTATCGATCAGTTGTATTTATGTTTTCTTAAGCCAGCTACCCACACAGCCCATCCAGGTTAATATGCTCGCTAGATTAGTCTTAACCAAAACTCATTAAGTATAATACACATAAAATAATTGTAAAGAACTGTCTTACAGTGCTAACAGTTTAACATGAAAATGAAGAATATACCAAGCAGACATTACTGTCGGCATTATAATTTGTGGTAACATCGATAACACTACGGAACAAAATTCTTTTCTTGTTCTTGTTTCTAGGCAGAAAGTGTTACTTCTCAATTGCTTAAGCCTAAAGTAAATGGAAAAAAAATTCTCTTCAAACTTTGCTTTTGTGACCTGGGTAATGAAATTTTTAAATTTATTTATTCCGGGAAGATTCAGTGCTGAGTAGCTGATAGAGCATTTTCTCGAACCAACAAGAATTTTCAAGAACTTTCTGGAATGTTGTAGAACTTATGAGAATTTTCAAGAACATTTTAGACTTTTCTAGAACTTTCCATAGTAATATATATGTATGTACAGGGGCTCACCACTTACCACTTCAGTTTAGTTCTATTTGCCTAAACGAACACGTAGACATATCTGATTTTATCAGAGATGGCATCAAGAAGCTGCAAGCATTCTTCAGACACATTCTCCTCTCTATGTTGTCAATTTATCAAAACAAAAGCGAAAACGTACTCTGTGACAGCATCTGCTAAAATGGGTAAAGCCTAAAAGACATATTTGGGCATGCCTTTTGGGAATCAAGACAAACCCTGGGAATCTCATTTTACCTGCGAACACTGCAAAAAGAAATCTAGAAGGTAAGACAGACAATTTTTGCTTGCTTGAATAGTAAGATTTTATATTATATAAATTTTAGTCCTTTTAAAATTTAAATATCTTTTAATTTTTTTTCCCAATAGTATAGAAAAATATCACATATAAAATATTTTGCATGAGCCTCTTACACATTAGTTGTGGATGAAACAAATTTATTCTTCATAATAACAATTTTATTTTGCTCTTTTGCAGGATGGTACAGAGGCGAAAAGAGAGCCATGAAGTTCGCTTTTCAAAAAATTTGGCGTGAACCCACTGATCACTCAAGCAATTGCTACTTCTGCACGGTGGACCCTTCCAAACGTAGGGTTTTCAAGAATGCATCTGCAATTATATATCCGGACTTTCCATCCTCCATCGCCCCAGTGCCACAGTGCCCTGAGCTCATTCTACCCACTCCATCAGATTACAACTTCAAAGGTGCAGCTAATGAGAGAAACCCATACTAGCCCAACCAAAGAGACCTCAATGATTTGATCAGAGATCTTGGTCTAACAAAGTCGAATTTTGAGCTTTTGACATCTAGGCTCAAGGAGTGGGATTTGTTAGATGAAAGTGTGTAAGTCACAAGTCATAGGAAACGTCACCGACATTTTTCAAGCTTCTTCACTCGTCAAGATTGGTTCTGCTTCTGCCACAATGTATCAGGAATGTGCGAGGTAATTGGAATTGCCTGCAACCCGAAGGAGTAGCGCCTCTCCATTGATAGCTTCTGGAGTGCACAGAATTCCCCAAAAAGCTCAGTAGTAAGGAAAGTAAGTTTAAGGCAACTTGTCGCAGTGGTTCGGGAATTCTTGGGCAATCAAAAGGTCGAAATTATGTGGAACTGATTGAGGTGAAGAACTATGGCAAAGTGGGTTGCAGGATGTTTCTAAAAGTCCATATTCTTGATACTCATCTTAATATTTTCAATGAGAATATGGGAGCATACTCAGAGGAGCAAGGCGAGCGCTTCCACCAGAATATACCGCACTTTAAACACCGCTGCCAAGAAGTGTATAACGAAACTATGATGGGAGACTGTTTGGGAGCTGATACGTGAAAGTGATTTACATTACAGTTGCAAATCTCGAGAAACTACTCACTTCTAAACATTTTTGTATAACTTTAGAATAAATACATGTAAATTTTGATTCATGTGTTGTTTTATTCGGACCTTTGTAAATAAAAATGTGCACATTTGCCCGTTTTTACATAGAAAATAGGTTAATTTCTAAATTTCATTATCCAGGTCACAAAAGCAAATTTTGAAGGGAATAATGGCCATTTTCTGTACTTTTACAATATAAGCAATTAAGAAATAACACATAGTACCCAGGAACAGAATTTGTTTTACATAGTGTAATTTGCAGGTTTAAAGCAACGAAAAGAGCTAGTCAAACTATATATCTATATTAAGAGGCTTAGAAATGTATGTTTCAATTAGGATATTTTTGCATAGATACTTAACACTGTTATAATATTATAATCACACTTAACAATGTGATAAGAAGCTATTCGTTGGTATTAGCATGAGAGATAAGGTAGTGAGTCTGTATCTTGTAAAATATACACGACTGTATACAAAGTCCAGGATGTATAGTCTCTTGTCGCCACATTTATTGTAACAAAGTTAACATGTATAAATTGCTATAATGTTGTAGACTGACATTTACATTATTGTATTTCGCTTACGGTGATATCTTTCGCTAAGTATTAGAGCTCAACATGTCGGCAGGAGCTAGAACACCTGAAATATTTAGTTTAGTTGAAACATTATTGCAGTGTATTAGTCTTGAAAAAAATATGTTATATAATGTATAAGGTCAAAGCTTACAAAACATGACACATATATTGAAGTAATAAGAGTGAAAAACGCATTAAATAACGAATAAAATAATGAAAATAAACACCAAGTAATGCCAGTGTATGATTCTAGTAGGAAGGACGTGAACTACAACCAACAGTGTATTATCTGTTTTGTTGGTGTATAACCTTATAAATATGGAAGTTGGCTAAGTACAAAGGTCCTCAATGGACCATCTGTACTGTGCGATCGGACCCCCTAATTTGGCATCCTAAGTAAACAGATGATTTATTTTAAGTAACTATTCCCCTCACCCCCGTGGCTCAGAGGTAAGTTTGATGGCTCATAATGTTAAAAAAAGGGTTTCGTAGCAGACACAACACAATATTGTGTAGCTTCTTGCTTAACAATAAACGAGCTAAATTATTAAAAAAAATTCGTGGGCCCGGCATGGACAAGCGTGTTAAGACGTGAGACTCATAATTTGAGGGTCGCGGGTTCGCATCCCCGTCGCGCCAAACATGCTCGCCCTTTCAGCCGTGGGGGCATTATAATGTGACAGTCAATTCAACTATTTGTTGGTAAAAGAGTAGCCCAAGAGTTGGCGGTGGGTGGTGATGACTAGCTGCCTTCCCTAATCTAAATTAGGGAGGGCTAGCACAGATAGCCCTCGAATAGCTTTGTGCAAAATTCAAAATAAACAAACAAACAAGAAGTTCGTGAATTGTTACTGGTTTTAAATGCTATTTGCGCATTCGTTTTGTGAGTAACTAAAACACTGAACAGCTGAAACCTGGAATTCCTTATACTTGCTAAATGCCAGTTAGACTTAATTTTAATAAATCAACAACTCCCATGGCATGAGAGTTCATCGGGATATATTTTTTCCAATGATGTCGTAAACAAAGTGAGAAAATTTAAGGCGAAAATACTGAAACTTTTGTTTATTACACCATTTCTTAACCTGAAATCATAAATTATTACTTTTAGGCCTGTCGTATGGAGAACGTTCTTTAATGTCATATTACTGATATGTCAAAGTGATGCGCTCGTTTCTAAGTTATAAAAAACATTTCACAACGTAATTAAGATATGTTACAGGTAGATGTAAGCACTATAAAAAGAAATAACTTTCAGGTAATAACAAATACAATGCGGAAACTCTAAATGCCTAAATAAAGTTTCGAGCATTGTTGGACAAAGTTTTTTCTTCTTACAAATACAGAACGTTTTATATTTATTTAAATATTGTTAGTATTGAGGAGACAAATAAAGAGGAAAATATAGAAAAAATACATAGATGCTTTCAAGTGTATAAGAAAATCAATTTTCGTCACATTTTATTTAATATAATTTTCTCTTTTTTATCTCTTTAACTTAGGAATTTTGAGTTAAAAGTAATAATAAAGAACAATTAGTAAACTCAGATTTTATATATTTTTTTGTTGAACAAACTAATAAATTTGTTTGTTTTTGGATATAGCACTAATTTATACAAGAGCTCACTGCGTGCGCTAGCTTTCCCTAATTTAGCAGTGTAAGATTAGAGAGAAGGAAGCTAGTTATCACCACCCACCGCTAACCTGTGGGCTATTCTTTTACCAACGAATAAAGGAACTGACGGTCACTTTATAATGCTCCCATAGCAGAAAGGTCGAGCACATTTGACGTGATTGGGATTTGAACCTGTGACCCTCGGAGTAAGAATCGAGTGCCTTAATTATCTTGCCATGCCGGACCTAAACGAATCAGCAACAAACCAAATATTTTTATGACACGTGTTTTTTCAAGAATTTTGTTGTTGTTTTTTAAATCGTATCTGCATACAGTTGTTCGCATGTTAATTGATTTATAACGTATGTTTATTTCACACACGTGCACAGAGGATCGTTGCACATGACACTGAGATCGAGATTACAAGTACGTCGCGTTTATAAGGTGAAGAATACAGACTTCATGTTTTATTAATCAGATTCACCACTTGATTTATCTCACCACAACTCTCTTTCCTATTCAAATGACGTTTCTCTCTAACAATGATATTTCGAAAAATTTAGGTTTAAGAGGCTATCTTCTTCTCTTTAAACGTATTTAAATCTGTGACATGTAGAGATAAAACAGTGATTATAGAGGATGAAACATAATGGATCTTGGAGCCTTCGCACAGCTGTTTAATAATTGCATCTCCTTCATACGTATCAACACATATTTTTGTCTCAAATTCTTGTCTCATCTTTCTACTTATAAGTTCATCTTCCTCTTTTTGTGTCCATCGCTAAAACAGCTGCAAATATACGGAATTACAACCCTAAAATCAGGGGTTCGATTCATCATGGTGGGCTCACCAAATATCTTGATGTGGCTTTGCTATAAGAAAACCTTACACTCACCCTTTGTAAGGGCTGGCATAGATATAGTGCACTACTCCAAATCAGCAAATCGCGAGATCGAAACTCTTTACCGATCGTACTCGCCATTTTAGCTGCGGAAACGTTACAATGTGTTGTTCAGTCCTACTAATCGTTAGCAGAGTGTTGCTTAAGCATCGGTGGTTGTTGATGATGACAAACTATATTTAGTTTATAAATTATGAAAAGCTGAAGGGTGGTTTTTACATGAAATTCTATAAAATAAATAAACCTTCTTTCTCCATAATCACCTATTAGTTCCTTTATGAAGATTCTTATAAATCTTTATCATTACCCCTAAGCAAATTTATATATGTTTATACCCATTTCATTACATTACTTTCAATCCCAATCTGTCAGGCTTGGCATGGCCAGGTGATTAAGTCACTTAATTCATAATCTGAGGGTCGCGGATTCAAATCCCCGTCACACCAAACTTTCTCGCCCTTTAAGCCATGGGGGCGTTATAAAGTGACGTTCAATCCCACTATTCGTCGGTAAAAGAGTATCCCCAGAGTTGGTTGTGAGTGTGAAGACTAGTTTCCTTTCCTCTAGTCTAACACTGCTAAATTAGAGGCAGGCTAGTGCAGATAGTCCTCCTTTATCGTCGTGCAAAATTCAAACTAATTTATATCTGTCAGTTGAAGTACTTGTTTTTTGTGTTTAATAATCATTTCTGTCACACGACCTGAGGCTGAGATTAATAACATTGACAAATAAATTTCAAATGGGCTAAAAAAAAATAGCATGTATTTTCGTGTTCTGACTTAAATAGTTTAGTTGAGTATTAAAATACATCACCTTTGTGCTACGCTTATTTAAAAACCATTGTTTTTGAATTTATACATAAACACTAAAGTAGATAATGTTTACCCCTCATAAAATACGAACGAAATCTAAAGGTCCCCTTATGGTTCATAGATGCCGAAATGTACCAATAAAGTCGCTCCATAAATCCGTAAACAAACCACACGAGGACTCTCAGCCGTGGTGTCTGAGCACGTGAACCAGTTTGGTCCCGCTAACGTATAAGTGGGGGTATAAATACGATTTCAAACGTAGCGGCCTAAAAATCTAAAAAAGCCCAGAGATTCAAGATCTAATTCCAGATTCGGGTTCGACGACCTTCCAATCCTACTCTTACATCTCAATCATGACACATTGAGCTTACGTTGAGAAGGTAAACTTTCGAAATACCGTCTGACCATTGTTTTGCTTCGCACTAAATTAAAAATAACATAAAAAAGAGACTCATTTGTACAGATCGGATGGCGCCTACGAAATCTCAACCCTAATATAGTAATTCTCTCTTTTATTCTTGTTATTTAATACGTTAAAAGACATCAAACCTCCTATCAGTGCTACTATTCTCTTATTAATTCACATGTAAAGATTCGTTCCTCTTTTCTTCTTCAAAACGTTTTAATTTGTGCAGTTACTTATAAATGAATTCGCGTCTTACTTATTTCACACTTAGCTTCCTACTTTTGGTACTTTACTTTCTTCATTTCACTTTGACTCTTTGCTTTTATTAAAGAGCTCCTCATGGCCAGGTGTTAAGGCGTTCGACTCGTAATCCACAAGTGGCGGGTTCGAATCCCCGTCAAACCGAATATGCTGCCCTTACTGCCATGAGGACGTATAATGTTACGGTTAATCTCACTATTCTTTTAAAAAATGTAGCCCAAGAGTTGGCGATGGGTGGTGATGGTCAGCTGCCTTTCCTCTAGTCTTACACTGCTAACTTGACAGCTAATGCAGATAGCCCTCGTGTAGCTTTGCGCGAAATTAAAAAACAAACAAACTTTTATTAATTCACACTTGGCTTCATATTTTTGTTGTTTTCCTATTAACTTCACACTTTTGTTATTTCACTCTTTGACCCATACGTTTTTTATTCACTCTTAGCTCCACATATTTTTAATTCACTCTTATCTCTATACGTTTGTTATTCTACTCTTGATCCATATTTTGTTATTTCACTCTTATCTCGACATATTTTTATTTCACTCTTAACTCTATACGTTTGTTATTCTACTCTTAATTCCACACTTTTGTTATTTTACTCTTAGCGCCACATATTTTTATTTCACTCTTAACCCCACACTTTTGTTATTTCACTCTTAGCTCCACATATTTTTATTTAACTCTTAACTCTATACGTTTGTTATTCTACTCCATATTTTTGTTATTTTTTCTGCGCTTCCTTACTTTTTCAGATAAAATTTCTGAAGTTGTTCTTTACTGCTAGGTTTCCTAGTGTATTTTTTGCTTTTTTTATTATTGTGCAAACCGCCAACCTAATTCCTTGAACCACTCGTGTCAAATGCTTCTTACATTTAATGTTGTTGTTACTATTCGTCTTTAACACGTGGAAAATCGATGAAAACAGCGAAATAAAGATTGTCTCATCTTGTTCATGGGTTTATGAGTGTAAAGACTGCCATGAACGAACAAGAGTAATCTTTTAATAGTTCTACACAGGTTTCGGTTTTACATGGAACTAACTGAAACCTGGCGGTGAACTGGGAAAAATTAGAACTTTACATTCATCATCGAGTGAGAAACTTTTATATTTAGATACTTACTATCATAAAGAGAGTAAGCGAGAATGAAGGACAAGCACCTAATTAATAAATTTAGTTTTAAAAAATTCAGCAGTTTGCGAGGTAGTTAGTCGTATTTCTGTCAAAATTTTTGTAAACTTGTTTTGTGTGTGTAGTTTTTAATTATAAATAAGCCAATTATTTCAAAATAGTCATGAAAACGCAATAAACATTACGTTCAAATTTCACTATTCAAAGAATTCAGTCCAAGAGTTGACAGCGATTGCTGTTTTTAGTTGTCTTTACTTTTGCTTCCCAGTTAAAATTACAGATATCGATGCGCAGATGGTCCTTTTGTAGCTTGGCACGAAATTCTAACATAAATGAAAAAGTTTACGTTTAAATGAATACAAAATGTCAGAATTACTTTTAAATCAGAAACAGCCAAGTAAACCTTTTGTTTGTAAATTAATTTCCAGAAATAATTAGTTGTGTAATTTAAGTAACGATTCCATCCTAGTAGGCTAATAGTTCTTATGGTTGAGACACGAATTGCGCTATTTAGTCGTCAATTTATTTTAGCCTTACATCACTCACGCTTTTTGTTCAAAGTTTTAGTTTAAAAATTAGTAATTAATTTAATTTTAATTTGTGGAATTAAGCGCAAAGCTACAAAAAGGGCTATCTGTGCTCTGTCTATCACGAGTATCAAAAACCGGGTTCTAGTGGTGTGAGTTCACACACACACATGCCACTAGGGGGCTTGAAGATAACAAAGCCTGTACAAGTATTCTCTGTGTCTAATCTGATACACGACATCATTAAAATATGTTATTATCAGAAACGAAACCTAATAGCTCGTCGCTTTCGGAAAGTGGGCTTTCCTTCATGATTTATCCCTAATGAAGGAAAGTCCATTTTTCGAAAGCACTAGGATTATTGGTTTTCTTTGCTGATGCTATCTTCCTTGATTATCCCGAATGCTTTGGAATGTCTTGATTAAATAATATTTTCAAAGAGTAGACATTGAGAAAAGAATTGACTTTTCAATGTTTTTAATATGTTATAAGTATAATTTTTAACAAAAGCAGTAAAATGTTTTTTTTTGGATAAAATAAATCAAACTTAAACAATTTTCATACAAACGTTGCAATATCCAATATACATTTGTATGTATGTATATGATTAGATTTAACATATGTGTTTAATGTCAGTTATAAGTTTAGGAACAAAGTCTGGAAGAAGTATTGGTGATACGTGCAATTTTCTTTTATGTTTTAGAGGGGAGGAAAAGATACTAAGAGCACGAGATTAGAATTTCAACAGTCCGAGTCATTCGAAATGTGGATAACATCGCCAAACCTAAAGCTATCTGCACCAACTACAATTGGAAGAAAGTACCATGTTTATGAAGCATTTTTTTTAGTAATCGCTGTACTAAGGACAGTATATCCTGGTAAGTTTATGCTGCGTATGACGTTAGAGTCTTTGGCATGTAGTACTTATATATACGTGTAACATCTGCTTTTTACATTATAAGATTTGTTTTGGTGAAAACTATTTTTGAATATTATATGTAAAATAAAGTTGTAAAAACCAGATAGTCGGTTATTTAGACATGCAAACTTTGAACAATTTATTAAAAGAGAAGACATTACTGTTTAGCTTGAAATGAATATTCAAATTTTCTATTTTAATTAAGACCTTTAAAATAGCACAGTATAATTTTAAAATCGCAGAAGAATATTTTTTACGTAAAATAACTTCATAAAAATATACCCCATAAAGAAATACCCCATTTAAAAAAGAAATACAAAAATTGTTACGGAAACAAAACAAATCCAGCAAAAACTTAAGTTAACAAGAAAGTAGGTATAATTTTGAATTAAACCTGATCAAGAATTTTAACCAACTTTTCTATCTCTTCTTGTATCAGATTTACTCCATTGAACGGATAATACGTTCTTATAAATTAGGAGAATTTGTTGAATAATTGTGTGATTTTGAATAACATTTAAGGAAAGTTTCTTTAATTAGTTCGCTGAGAGAAAATTGTAATACAATCGACTAAAGATCCAGCTGAGTGGAAGAGAATTTCAATAAAATTAGCTAAAAACCCAAATGTTTAAGGAATAACTGTAGTAAAATTGTCAGTCATGCGACACTTACATCTAGATTATCTTTACACCATCTTTTATTTGCGATCATACGACACTGGCATCTAGATTATTTTTACGCCGTCTTTTATCTGCAATCATACGACACTGCCATGTAGATTATTCTTACATCATCTTTTATTTGCAATCACACAACACTGACATCTGGAAGAGAGATATTTTTTTTGTAAAATCCACTAAAAATCCAGCTTTAGTAAGATTCACTAAATACGATTATTGATATGAATATATTGTAATAAAATCAATTAGGGATTCATTTTATTATGTTTGCAATTAAGCACAAAGCTTCACAATAGAATATCTGTGGTTTGCCTCCCCAACAGGTATCGAAATCCGATTTCCAGCGTTGTAAGTTCGCCATTTTTTCTTATGAATTAAGTTTAGTAAATAGCAATAAAACCCCAGATGATGTTGTCAGGATATTTAAAAAAGGTCTACATGGAAACAACACGACTGATTGTGAAAAAGTTTTACAAGAATCTATAAAAGACTTAGAAAATTTAGTGAGAATTCTAGTCGAATCCAGAAGATTCGTGGATCAAAAAGGATATTATATTTAGCTTATCGTTACATTATCCTTTATCTGCAGTCATAAGATATTGACATCTATGTTTAAATATTTATCAGTATGCAAAACACAGTCGTTTCTCCACTTACCTAATGTACAGTGAAACAGTATACTCTAGTCTTCCAAGCCTCGGACAATTGCTATCTCGTCACGGCCACACTCGCTTAGTTCATGTGGTCAACGACCTCGCACAATGTAAGAAAAATCGACGATTATATTAAGGGCTAAGTTGAACGTTCATTCACAATAAAAGCGTTAGTTGTTCTTATATTACTAGTCTGTATCTTAGAACGGCCCTCTGAGAGGTTTTTTATGAATTATTTTAATGCCCTTGTTGGTGATCGTCTGTTTCTTTCATATGAAACCACAATACTGTGTTACGATCAGTTTTCACACATCGCGTATAAAGTGACTTCAGTCAACTTCATCGGTCTCTGAAAGTACGTGAAGTTTGACATAACCTTTCCTATTATACATTGAGACCTCCCCAGAAAAAAAACAACTCGCTAATATAAATTTAGGCTTATACAGTACTTTAGCATACTGATATACTCGGGAAAATTGTTTTGCATTCACCAAAACCTCTTATTTGTTAGAATCCTATGATGCATTGTTAGCCCTATAACTAAATTGTCATTAAAAACAGTTTAGTTGTTAAACATATAAACGTTTTAATGTCCACTAGAAGTCTGGACTGAAAATTTAAAGTATAAAGGATAATATGACTCTTCTTCTGTGGTCCTAAAAAGAAAAAAAAACGAAAATTCTTAAATCCCACAGTTTTATTTTGAGTCACATGAGATATAAATAGGAATGTTTCTGTTGATTACCACGTCTCATTTTTATGTAGAAAGGTGATAAACAAATTATTTCTGTCGTTATTTTGTCTCCTACAACTGAACCAGACCGTTCCTTTAACAAAAGTAAAATATAATTTAGACTACTGGAATATCTAGTTAAAGCCTTCTTTTTTCTCTACCCATGAACAACTGTTTTGACTCTTGGCTTCGATCTTTTGATTTTTCTAGAAAAAATATATTTAAAATGGAAAAAAAGCAAACATCATCTTTTACTTATATGTTGAACACTACAAAATTGTTATACGATTGCCAGTCCAAGTAGCACATTGAAAATAAAAGAATGTAAAGATACCCAAATTATAAAATGAATATTATAAGCTCTGAAGGGAAGCGAATACATAAATTAGAAAGGCAAATATGTTTCAGAAAAGGCGACAAACAAAAACACAAAAACGTGTGAAAGTAATAAAAACAATAATGCACAGATAGGGAATTAAAACTTACAGGTCAGTTAAAGCAGTACAAAAAGATACACACGAAGTAAAAGGTTTACCGCAATCCGCATATTTAATATAAGGAATATAATTATTGAAATATTAGGCTGCAATCAAAAGCGTATATAAATTTGTAAGTCTGTTAAGGAATGTTGAACGGTTAGTAGAGTAAATAGAAATATGTTAATGATATGTGGAGTGCAAAGATGATAATCTGTGATGACAGTGTGAACATTTATGTCTTCAGGATTAGCCATGATGTGTTTTTTTTAGTCAGGAACAAGTCATTAATCAGGCTGGTTGAAGTGTTTGTAAACAGGAAAATTTTGTTAGGTACTAAAGAAAGATATATGATTATTTCAGTGTTTTTCTAAGAATGGTTTGGACAGTGTCAGTGGCTGAGCAGTTGGCATATTTATCGATTTTACATTTATCAAAAAAGGTAACTGATAAGTTGGGCATCTTTATCTATTAAAAGAAAGGTAGCTAACCCGCTAACCCTTAAAGAAATGGCGCTGTTAACTTTGGTATGTACAAGAATTGAGGTATTTAAGTATCTTTGTTTCTCGGAAGGGAACAATGCAAACTTTGGGAAAAAAAACTTTTTAATCTGTAGAAGAAGACAATATCTTTGAAAAATACTAATTGGTTCTTCAGTTTAGGATAACAGAAAATTATAAGAGGAATAAGGCTAGATTCTGTCCTTCGAGACTCTTTAAGCCTAACTTTATGATTTCCGTCAATTACATTTGAATTCTTCAATTATGTTTTGTAATTGGTGTCCTGAGAGCGGATTTTTGTTTTTATTCCGAGCGCTTGACAATAGCTTCATTCAGTGTTAGTGGCGACACACTTAATTTTGTTTTCTTTTTGTTATACTCAAAATTGTACAATGGATCTTCTGTGCTGTGCCCACGACAGGTATCGAAGACCGGTTTCCGGCATTGTAGGTCCGATAAAAACTAGTAAGTGATAGTTCTTCGATTTCCAAGTGGGACTTGTCCAGTCAGTGTCACATAAATGTCCAAAACGTATATATATATAAAAAAACAACGTTTGTCATGTTTACAAAACAAAAACACAACCAGATATGTTTCACAAAAATGATTCTAGCCTAAACGTTTTTATATTAATCAGTTACTTAACGAGCTATTAGTTTGTTTTTATACCACCTACTCCCAGTGATATCCACGTAATTCATGTGTGTGTGTTTTCTTAGAGCAAAACCAAGATCGAATCCCTGATTTTAGAGTTGTAAATCCGTATACTTACCGCTCTATCAGTGGTGGACCTAATTCATGCTGTGACTAATTTAATGTTTTTGTCTATTACACTTAATGTAGAAAACTGACCTATCAGTTACGTGAAATTACACATTTTATAAGTAGAATACACAGGGAGTTCCAATGGTAATAAATGAAATTAATTATAATATCAATATATTATTTATTTTATATCATATGTTATCTAGACGGTATTAGGTACGGAAGTCCTGAACTGCAAGGTGAAAAACATAATTTTCGAGATCTAAGATACAATAAGTTCTAAGTATTAGTGCATAAAACATGAGGTTGTAATCTTCTTCGTATTGGCCCGGGTCGCGTGTTCGAATTCCCGTTGCACCAAACATGCTCACCCTTTAAGCCGTGGGGGTATTATAATGTGGCGGTAAATTCCACTATTCGTTGGTAAAAGAGTAGTCCAAGAGTTGGCGTTGGGTGGTGATGACTAGCTGTCTTGCTCCTGGTCTTACACTGCTAAATTAGAGACAGCTAGTGCAGATAGCCCTCTTGTAGATTTGCATGGAATTAATAAACAAACAATTAATCTACGTATTATTGCATAAAACATGATGTTAATATGTTCTACATATTAATGTGTAAAACTTGAGGTTATCTTTCCTCATGAAGTTCGGGTGAAATGTTTACTAGCAACGTAAGAACAGTGTCCACTGATAATCTAATTTACATTCAGCATACAACATTGCCAAAATTACATGTAAAGTAAAGAGCTTAGCTTCTTTGTACATCCACTGGGGATTACAAGAAAGAGAACTTTTGCAAATTCTTGGTAAGTATATGGTACATTTCTAAGCCTCAGGACGTTATATAACACTCTGATAAAAGAAAAGTTGTAATGTCGGAAACACTTCTCTGATTATATCAAAACGCAGCGCACTATTCATCATCTCTAATTTATTATCTCACATGTACGAGATAGTTTCTCGTACATATCTGATAAGACCACCATAACATATCTCAGATTTCTATCATGTTGGTGAGAAAGACCAGCCGACCTGTAGCTGTAAAATATTTGTTTTAGTTACTCTTCGTGTTTACGTCAGAGTTGCCTTTATTCACAAAAGAACAACGAAAAAAGAAATAAATGGAGAACTAGAGTCTGATGTAAAACGCCCGCTAAACTTGAAACAGGTAAACGGATTAGCCAAGTTTGTTATGTATGTCAGAGCTCGAGTACTGTTTTTTCAACGTGTATTGATATTTCTTGAAATTATATCTCCTGCCTAAATTAGAATCAAATAGTTGATGTTGTTTTACGGAACAGTTAAGCGTGTGCAGAAGAAATAAAAAACATAGAATAAGTCATGTTGTTCAGTTTATTCGTCATTATTGAGTTACAAACATTTAATACTGTCTCAAAAGCATTTTCTGAGGTTAATTAAGAAGTCTAACTTGTATACATGGAATCAGTTTCTCATTATAATGACTTTATATCTAAGTGTACATTTAACAAACTGACAGAAGTAATTACTAGGCCATTAGTCGACCACGATAAGGTGGTAACTTAGAAGACAAGATATTAATTATACTTGTCATAAGACATTGGTATTAGGCCTATTATATTCTTAACACGACTTTCTTTTTGTAATCCCATGAATATTTTAAAGAATCAGATAAGTATTTAACACTAGTATTTAAACCATAATGTGTTTGTCATGTCCGTAGTATTATGCATGGGAACATAAAAATGGTCTCTATTCTGGGAAGCTAAAATTCGAAGACAATAATTTAATTATTGAGTAAGTATCTTCCACCATCTAAGCCAAAATATAAAATTTCATTTGTAATTCCAGTAATATAATATTGTACACCTGAACGTATTTCAATCCATGTTATATTGATATGATATTTAGAATATTCATTTGTTTATTCTTATTAAGTACAAAGCTACACAATGGGCTATCAGTGCCTTACTAACCACGCGTTTCGAAACCAAATTTTTAATGCTATGAGGTTACAAAACTACTGATGAACCACTAAAGGAATGAGGAATTTTTCTCTTTTTTTTTTATAGTGAACGTTGCACAAAACTGTCGTAGTGGTAAACAAAAAACTAAAGAATAGCTTTCACATTTGTACTAAGTTGCAACTGAGCGCCATTAAATAAGAAGACTGCTTTGAAATAAAGAAAAAGGCTTTCTATATTTTCTAGATATGTTAACACACTGCGCGTTGGAAATGTTTCATAGGTGGCTGCGTTTTATAAATATAAGATTGTTGAGCTCATTCTGGCAGTTGTCGTGTTTAGGGCTTTCAAAAAGTAAACCTTATAAATCTCTATGTGTAAGTCTACAAAAAACAACAGTGAAACGTATGTCAATACGTATTACATCTATACGGAAAGCCCTTCTGACAGTAGGTCTATTAACAGAAAGAAGCTTTTATCATTTGAGACAGTATAAAATGAAGCCAGTACAAGTTAAAAGTTTGTTTTAAGTATCGATGTCGGTTTTACTGACCAATAACACATTCTAAAAGTACACTATTTTTCTTTTTATTGTTTGCTAGATTCAATTACAGTCTAAGATTGTTGTTTTTTTCCCGAGTGTCAGGTCTCTATTTTTTTTATCTTTCTTAACACTCCAGAGATTAATTTAGATCTTCAGGTTACCAAGTAATTTTCTTTTCTGTTCACCATCTAAAGTGTCACTGTATTGTAGCGGACGTATGAACACACGCGCTTTGGACTGTTCTTTAACACATCGTGACAGACTGGACTTAGATGTTAAGATGTGTTTTGTACGTAGTTATTTTCAAAGTGATAAAATACTTGTACTTTCCTGTAGCTGAGCTAACTATGTCTCTTTATATGGGTATTGCTTTTATATCACGATAAACACAATTACTAAATTTTGTTTCAAACGAGTTAAATTAATTTACATAGCTGATTATACAAACGAAAAACTGGAACCGATTAAAATTAATGAGAATCAATTAATTAATAGACTAATAAAAACTTTTAATGCAACCTAACAAACTAGCAGTATCTTGTTCTGTTACAATAGCTTCTATTGTTATGCAATAAAATAAGAGGAATAACATTTCAAGTTTTGTTGTTAAGTTTGTAAATGGAAAATAACACACCAAAAACTCCAGCTACATAATATTGGTTTAGTTTTATAAACAGACCACAGCCGTACTTCAATGTGTCGTTCTCACAAATTTAAAACTAACATATATCGTATGTTTTTATCACAAATGTGTATCTTAGATCTGCAATGTGTCTTTATCACAAATATAAATTCTAAATATATCGTGTGTTTTAATCACAAATGTAAATCTTTGATTGCTCTGTGTCTTTATCACAAAAATAAACTTTACATCTGCCGTGTGTCGTTATCGCAAATGTAAATCTTTGTGTCATGTGTCGTTATCACAAATGTAAATCTTTGATGTGTCATGTGTCGTTATTACAAAAATAAATTTTACATCTGCAGTGTGTCTTTATCACAAATGTGCATGTTTACGTTTTGAACAAAAACATCTATAAAATAACATCAAATGATGGACAAAAACGTACATTTCTGGATCTTTTTTTAAAAAAATTAGACTTTGTTCTGTTCACGACATTTGTTCTAGTACGTGCAGAAAGTAATTTTTTTGCAATTTACTTAATGTTTTCCGTTTAACACAAGCTGTTGTATTTACCGGTCTTATCCTCCGCATTCTTTCCATTATGTTACACATAGCTATGAGAATCAGAGCAGTCAATATTTGTTTTTTATGTTTGCATCTATGAGAGCGAAAGTAAATATATTTTTTATTCGTATCTATGAGATCAAAAACAGTTAATATATTCTTATATTAGTAGCTATTGGACCAAAGTAGTCAATAGAGTTTTCATATTTTATTTAAAGTATCTTTGCAGTACATTACATACAAGCCAAGACAGAAATATTTCATCTTTAGGCTTTCGCTACTTACATCACAATATAATAGAGCAACAAAATATAATTAGGGATAGATCTAGAATATTGATTTTAAAAGTATCTTAATTTTAACATTATCTCCTTAAACTTCAAACATCACCGAAATAGAAGGTTTTAATTTTTTAGGGTCAATGTGCTTTAATAACGAAAAGTTAAATGAATTTAAAATCATTTTATTTATTTTTGGCTCGGTATGGCCAGGTGAGTTAAGGCATTCGACTATTAATCTGAGGGTCACAGGTTCGAATGCCGGTCGCACCAAACATGCTCGCCCTTTCAACCGTGACGGTGTTATTATGTGACGGTCAATCCCACTATTCGTTGGTAAAAGAGTAGTCCAAAAGTTGGCGGTGGGTGGTGATGACTTGCTGCCTTCCCTCTAGTCTTAGACTGCTAAATTAGGGACGGATAGCGCAGATAGCCCTTGAGTAGTTTTGTGCGAAATTAAAAAAAACAAACTTTATTTATTTTTATAAATCAAATATATGGTGCCGCTTTCTTATGCATTAAACATGAAAGATTTCACAAGCTCCTATTGTAATTATACGTAAGCTTATTCATAAGTTTAATTATTTAATGTACGTTTTTTTTGGTGCCTAGCAGATATTACCATATGTCTTTTTATTCAAAATTTACTGAAATTTGTGTTCTTCTTAGACCTAGAATATTACTGATGTTGATATAGTTATACGGAATAAACTTGTGTTGTATTTTATTCACCGTTTTAAACTATATAAGATTAAAGACAACGATAATATACTTGTTTGATAGATAGTGATACTTGCCCCCACGGGTATTAAAACTCGGATTCTAGCGTTTTAAGTCCGCAGACATACTGTTGTGTCACTAGGGTGGAGGGCAAGAGAGAAAGGAACTTACCAACTGTGCCAGTCGCTAACCTGACCTTTGGGTTCTTTTCCTGACTTCATAGTGGAAATTGACTCTTAACTTTACAGTAAACTCGTGGCCTGAAGTATTCAAAGAGAATTATTTTGCAACAACGGAAATCCGAAACAGAATTTCTTTAAATTTCAATCCAAGCAGTTCGACCAATAGAACTCAAAAGGTTGAAGATAGATAAATATTAAATTGGTTTATATTATGTAAAGTACAACTTGCCCTTCTACATTTTACTCAACTTCAAAATAAATGGAATATTTAATTTATATTATTATATTGATTGAACAATCTATGGCTTCATAAATCGTGTCCTTCTTAAATAGAGCCGAGCGTGACCTATTGGTAAATGTGCCCAAGCTGTTAATAGAAATATTAATGGTTCGTACTCATTGCAAAAAACAAAACAAAAACACTGTGTACCTTGCGGTTGATGTTACACGATAGGAATGATTATTTAATTATAAAAGAGCAGCAGGTGTGTTCTGAAAAATATCTACTTCCTCTCTATTCCATTAGATCAAAATTAGCAAAGACCGAACGCAGACACCTCTTATGTAGCTTTATCGGAGATTCCGAAACAAACCTTCAAATATGGTTTCTTCGATTCAATGCACAAGTGCTAAGGCAAGTCAGTGTGACAAAAATTAGTTAATTTTACTAAACACAGTGTGTCCAAAGGGTATAGTACGTGTAATAGTTTTTACCGTGTACGTGTTTTTGTTTTAATAAAACGCTCTAAACAGCAGCCAAGGAAGTGAATTAAATATGAAATGCACATATGCGATTTTGCTATAAGGTAGTGTGCATTTTGCATTAGGTGAGACTCCGTCCATCAGAGTATCACACAAGCTACCTTAGACATTGTGCTTTAAGCACAATAAAAAGCACACGTAAAAGAAATATCATTCAGAGACGGGTCCAATATGGCCAAGCGTGTTAAGGCGTTCGACTCGTAATCCGAGGGTCGCGGATTTGAATCCCCGTCGAACCAACCATGCTGGTCCTTTCAGCCTGGAAGCGTTATAATGTGACGGTCAATCTCACTATTCGTTGGTAAAAGAGTAGTCCAAGAGTTGGCGGTGGGTGTTGATGACTAGCCCTCGTGTAGCTTTGCGCGAAATTCACAAACAAATCTCACAGAGAGGTGTGTATTAAATATTGTGAGAAAAGGGGAGAATCTTAGTAAATGTAACAGCTTCTGTTAAACAGGTCACGTTAGGTAAGATATAGAACTGTCCGTTTTGTGTGTAGTAGTCGATACTTAGTATGTCTGAAAGCTCTACATTCTACTCTCAGTCCAAACTTATAAATGTTACTGTTGGTCAATAATATTCGCGTGAAATGTAAAAATAATGTTTGTAATAATGAGATAGCGGTAAAATATAAATTATCCTAAAAACATGTCTAAAATGGTTATTATTATACACGTAAAAATAAAAAAACTAAAGACTTTATATAAATTGTGGTTTAATCTATGAAACTACACAAACATCTCCTGTAGTGTCAATTTAATCCCTAGTTTACAAGGACGTAGAAATTAATTGTGTATTTATTAGGCATCAAAAACTAATTAAACGCCTCAGTTTTCTACAGTTAAGACTAATAGCTATTGATGGGGAGTAGTTTGAAATTAATTTGTTCGAGAAAGTTTGTTTTATTTTCTTTCGAATTTCGTGGAAAGCTACCGAGGGCTATCTGGGGTAGTCGTTTCTAATTTAGCAGTGTAAGACTAGACGGAAGGCGGCTACTCATCACCACCTATCGACAACACTTGAGCTTCTCTTTTACTAACGAATAGTGAGATTTAACGTCACATTATTTCGTCCCCACGGCTGAAAGGTTGAGCACGTTCGGTGTGACGGAGGTTTGAACCCGCGACCCTCAGATTACAAGTCGAGGGCCCTAATCACCTGGCTATGTTTAGGAAAGTTTGTAAGGTAGACATATTTTCGCATATTATTCTACGGACAACTTCTTCTTGTTTCTCACAATGGTTATGGAATGAACCATATTTCATTAAAATTTCTTTACGTCACCTGCGTTGTCTATGTGGTTCTTGTAGCATGAAATCACCAAACTTTGTGGGTTTAGCCTGCTGTCCTTACAGTGTTGGAACTCTTCATTTTCTGAGAATACAAACGATGTAAGTTATAGTAATATATTTATTAAATCACTATCATTACAACTTACTCCGTTATATGTATGTCATTATTGTAAAACTTCTCCATTTTTAACACGTCCTTTAGGAATTGATGTAATAAGCTAACTAAGGCCAACATATGTACTACTTGAACGAATGGAAGATTGAGAAATTCCGAGAATAACTTTCTTTGCGATTGGTTAACTGGAACGAGTCAGGAACTTGAAACAAAGAATATATATATAAAGCTAGTCTTGTATACAGTGGTGTAGTATTTATTAAACGAATGACAAGACTCATTAAAATATAACAACTAGTTTATTTGTTTGTTTCGAATTTCGCGAAAAGCTACACAAAGCTGCCCCAGCCGTCCCTAATTTAGCAGTGTAAGGCTAGAGGGTAGACAGCTAGTCATCACCACTCACCGCCAACTCTTGGGCTACTCTTTTATCAACAAATAGTGGAATTAAGAGTCACATTGTAACGCTTCCACAGCTGAAAGGGCGAGCATGTTTGGTGCGATGGGAATTCAAACCCGCGACCCTCAGATTACAAGCCGAACGCCTTGACCCATCTGGCCATGTCGGGCCACAACAAATAGTTTTGTTCTAAAAAGTACTTATTTCATTTCTGCTATGTTATCTTCTCTCCTTGTGTTGAATAGGACTTCTACATTTTTACTTTACCCTTTCCGAAAAGGTTCAGTTATCGATAGCATCGCAGTCTCTGTGTTACACTAAACAGTTTCAAGGAGTAGTTCTGACAGATACCATTATATCGTGACTTTATATTAATTATGGTTGTCACGTGATTTGTTGAATTCTCTGTTCAAAAACTTTTAAATATAACTTAGTCTTCTGTGTGTATATATTTATTTATCTGTATATAATGTAAACTAGTTTTAATACTATTTCCTATTACCGCCATGCATTAACAGAATGTGTTGATTTTGCTGTTGATTTAACCACCAGTTTTAAAATTTTATTTTGTATGCCCTCCCTCCCCAGTGGCACAGCGGCATGTCTGTGGGCTTACATCGCTAGAATTCCGATTTCGATACCCATGTTGGCGGACGACAGATTTTCATTCTGCTTTGTACTTAATTACAAACAAATATGGTTTGCTTATTTCACATTATTTAGTTTAGTGGTCTTAAATACACCTTTCTGCGTTTTCCACAATCTATAAAACAAGTTTCTAAAAGTACTTTTAACAATAAAGTTCTTTCTGTCACTTAGAGACGTCGAGATTGCTTCAAGTATCCTAAGAAATGCGTGCATATATTATCAAGGCATAATAAGGGAATACTTCTAAAATTTCCCTGATTCAAAATATATTGGCTTTGAAACCATTTTATGTGAGACTTCATTTACAAACTGCTTTTGTAATGATAATTTAAATTCAGCCCCAGCTTTAAGAATCTCTTTTAATGTCTGTTAGTGTCGTTTTTAAAGGCATCTTCATGACAAAAAGATATTGTGGCTTCTTTTCTGAGAGAGACATCTATACACTCGCAAGACTATAAAAATACTTAGGAGCTTTTCGATAAAGAGCAAATAGAATGTGTAGGCGAGTTCATTATTTTACGTTTTCTTGTCGCTTCTTCGCCGCTTCTGGAACACAGTTGTAGAAAGATTATCTAGTTGTCTCTCTTCAAGGTTTGATAATATTACAAAAAAAAAACAGTTTATTTTACTAAATGATAAAGAAGAATTACTAAAGATAATGTAAAAAAAAGTTTTGTATTTGGTATTTCAAAACTTAAAGTGAAAACATAAACACTAAACTATTCTTCAATGTTGATTTACATAAAGATTACGGCCCGACATGGTCAGGTGGTTAGGGCACTCGACTCGTAATCTGAAGGTCGCAGGTTCGAATCCTGTTCACACCAAACATGCTCGCCCTTCCAGCTGTAGGAACGTTATAATGTTACGGTCAGTTCCACTATTTGTTGGTAAAAGAGTAGCCCAAGAGTTGGCGGTGGGTGGTGATGACTAGCTGCCTTTTCTCTTGCCTTACACTGCTAAATTAGGATCGGCTAGTGCAGATAACCCTCGTTTAGCTTTGCGCGAAATTCTAAACAAACAAACGTATATTCGTTTCTGTTGTCGTAAAATTGTGCTTCATACTCCAGGTTCTTGGTGTATTAAAGGATAGATCCCGTTGTCTTATTAAGGTATAGTTGTGTATGTTGTTGATTATATGTTTTTCCTTTAATCAATGAGTTTAAATCTAGAGATGGTTAACACTGCTTTTTCTTGAGTAGTTTGCAGAAATGTTCAGAAACAAATAATAAGCTTAGTTTAAATGTCTTTTTTCACACATCAGTTTGTTCCTTCCTATTTACCCATTTTATTTTTTCTTGTTATTTATAGTTAAGTCCAAAACAACCCATACCTACTTTAACTACCTCTTCTGTTATAAGCATTTCTTTCTATTCAACTTTTATTTTCTGCTATCTTAACTACATTTTCTGACAGAGACGAACGTTCGAATTCTCTCAAGACTTTTCGTGAAAACCGGAAGCACCGATTCAGTCAGATAAGCATATACATTACTTTTGTGCATTTTTCTCTATTCCCATTATATCTTTCCACAAATATCTCTTAGTGGCACAGCGGCATGTCTGCAGATTTGCAACGCTAGAATTATGGTTTCGATACACGTGATGGGCAGTGCATAGACAGCCCATTGTGTAGCTTTGTGCTTAATTACACACAACAACAACAACAGTTTTCCACAAATTCGATGTAGCCTGTGTTTGAAGTATTCGTGAGGAGACACTTCGCTGGTTTGAAACTCACACAGTTTTCCTTGGGAGACGTTTAAAGATATCGGAATTTGAGGAAATGTTCCTACTTTTCTACCTGAGTAATTCCACGAGAAATGCGTCATAAAACGCTAAATCTTCCAAACAAAGTGTTACCATTAATTTGCAAAAAATGTTTAACCAATTCATTATATTTCCTTAAACGTCAGCAAGGTTTTGCTTAGATATGGCTAGACAAAGTGTTGTTTTTGTTGTTGTCGGAGGTCAAGAAAATTTTGTTAAAACCAAACGTGTATTGTAAAAAGAACTATGACCGCACAATAAATATACTTTACTATTTCTAACAACTATATAATAAGTAATAAACTTTACGTGGATATTATAAAATTTGCACCGTAGTTTGAAGAGATCTTTTTCTGTTTTCAATTTAATGATTGCTGATAACTTTACAATTATATTTAAAACAAATATATCGGCCCATACGTTAACATAGTTTCTTGGTTTAATAGCTTATTACTGAAATTTAAACAGTAGCTAAAAAGAAAGTTTAACAAAGTTTTACAGTTGAGATGCTCACGGCGTTAATAAACTACAAGGCTGATGGATTTGCTAACTCTATTAATATGCAATTATTCTTTGTTAGAGACACGCAAGAGAAGAACTTGACACTTTCCTAACCACGCTTGACGTACAAAGACTAAGAACAAAAGAAAAGCAAAGATTTATTCCTTAGTTTTTTATGGACCGCTTTAGATTACTTACAAATATATATTAGTTGTAGTAAAACTATACTGTGCAAGACAGTGTTCACTGAGGTTCACCTTTTTTTTATACTTAAACCCTGGCCAGATGATTAAAACACTCGACTCGTAAGCTGAGGATTGCAGGTTCTAATCTTCGTCGCACCAAACATGATCGCCCTTTCAGTCGTGGGAGCGTTATTATGTGACGGTCAATCCCACTATTCGTTGGTAAAAGAGGAGTCCGAGAGTTGGCGGTGGGTGTTGATGACTAGCCTCCCTATTTTTAGTCTTACACTACTAAATTATGGACGGCTAGCGCAGCTAGCCCTCGTGTAGCTTTGCGCGAAAGTAAAAAACAAATAAGCAAACAATATTATAAGTGACTTTATAACACGTATTACGATTTGAAATAGCTTTAGACTGAGTTACATGGTAATTTAAAATTACAAGTCGTTGTTTAGAATTAAACACAAAACTGCACAATGAGTTATCTGCGCTCTCAGTGATGTCGAGAAACCCACTTGTAGAGAAATTGTAGCTGAACCTGGCGATGACCGAAGAGGGTCGAACGTTGTTCGCTCTTCTATGTAAAATATTTACTCAACCCAAACGAACCGTTTTTGCATATATATTTATCTGCGCTCTAACCACAGGTATCAAAACCTGGTTTTTTAGCGGTGTAAGTCCACAAACATATCGCTGTGTTACTAGGGAGCTAGATGCAAATATGTATCAAATATGAGGTATTTTCCAACAAGATTGATGCACACAATTTACTTTCTTAATGCATACTTATTTTAATACACAAACAACAATACAATTTATAGTAACAGTTATGACAAGTGATAATTACAAATAATAATTTATATATATGAAACTTTTACAAAATTAAAAACAATATTGAATCTTCTTTCTGGTCTACTTTATCGATGGTTTGCGATCAGCGAATTTAATTTCGTGTTGATATAGATACAGTTATAGCTAGCTAGCTAGCTAGTTATTCGCTGACCACACGTCGATTATAAGCCAAGTTCTTCACCGATGAAGTAATGTAACATTTTCGTAAAAATACTAACGCCCAATGTTACTCTACTGAAGTTAAACAGTTTGTAATGTTCTAAATCTATGAACATTCCTGGTCAAATATCTAAAGTTTCAGGTTAATTAGCGTTTATCACAATCGTAGCTTTCGAGGTTACCTTTTTTAAAAGCGTTAGGCAAATTTCTAGAAAATTCAGTTATCACAACAATACTGACGATACACTGATGCTCTGGTAGAATATTTATTGTTGATGTTTGCAATCCAAAATTTTCTGCACATTTAGTGAATAGGCGGGAATTACGCGATACAAGTTTAGCAGTGTAATTTACATGCATTTTAAAATATATATTTAACTGAATCAAACAGCGATCTTAAAATAAATATATAACAATAAATCCATTACAACTACAAAATTCATTTCTTCCATGGCAGCACTTTGAAACAGTTATAAGTTGTGGATTGTGAAATAAAAATAAATATATGGCAAAGATGATCTTTCGAACAATCTTTGTTTCGTATATTGGTGATACCACAGTTCGAAAGTGCTTAGTACCCGAAATATTGTATGAAATCACGATGTGGTCAAGAAAGGCATTCAGACATTTAGGTTTCTCAGTACATAATCTCTTAAAATTTAATTAGTTTAATAATTAGTATGTTAAACTGTGAAGTTGAGGTTTCGTGGTTTAAGTTTGGTTTTGATTTCGCGAACAGCTACACGAGGTTTATCTGCGCTAGCCGTACCTAATTTAGCAGTGTAAGACTAGAGGAAAGTATACTCTTTTACCAACGAATAGTAAGATTGACCATCACTTATAAAGACCCCACGCTTGAAAGGGCGAGCATATTTAATGCGACAGAGATTCGAATCCATGATCCTGAAATTACGAGTCGAGTGCCTTAACCACTTGGCCATGGCAGGTCTCGTGGTATTGCTCTTTTTTACCGTCAATACAAATTATTGCGTTCCATACTTTGTGGCTGCAGATGCGTGAAAAGAGAGATGGTCAGATCCACCTATATGATTTAACAAGAATAGCTTAAGAGTTGGCGGTGGAAAGTGTTGATTAGTTGCCTCCCCCTAATCTTTCACTTCAAAACTAGGGACAGCTAGCGCAGATAGCCCTCTTTTAGGCTTGCGAGAAATCGAACAACTAAACAATGACGGAAGCAGAAATGGTAGAAGAAAACCATGTGAAAATAATTCGAAGACTAACAGAAACCTATTTTTATGCGCTTAATTTTTCATTATAATTATTATTATTCACTTACTTTTTCTTTTGTAATACAAAGTTTTTCAATTTTTAAAAAATAGTGTGAGTGTTAGTGTTTTCTTATAAAAAAGCTACATCGGGCTATCTGCTGAGTCCATCGAAGGGAATCGAATTCCTGATTTCAGCGTTGTAAATATTTAGACTTACCGCTGTAACAGCGGGTAGATTTATATATTTTCGACACTTTGTTACTGAATTAAAGCCAAACTACTACATTGTCTGGGAATAAAAATAATGTATTAAAGCTAACACACAGAAAAAACACTCACCGAATGATAGAACAAACAAAACAGATATTATAAGAAAAAGGAAACAGAAAATGTACACCGAATGTAAAATAAAATAGACATAGGAAAAAAATCCAATGAAGTTAGTGCACGAGGATTGGTTTGAGTTTTGCGCAAAGCTGCACGAGGGCTATCTGCGCTAACTGTTTCTAAATTAACAGTGAAAGACTAGAGAGAAGGCAGCTAGTCATCTTCACCCATCGCCAACTCTTAGGCTATTCTTGTACCAACGAAAAGTGGAATTGCGCGTTACATTATAACGCCCTCACGGCTTAAATGGCGAGCATATTTGATGTAACAGGGATTCGAACCCGTCACCGTCGGATTACGAGCCGAGTGCCTCCACCACCTGGCCATGCCGGGCTAGTGCAAGAAGAAAGAATAAAACTAATTGTGATAGAGCTAGAACCACACAAATTTAATATCTGTGCTGAAAATAAAAACAAATGAATAGATATTATGATGTCGTAGTAATCACAGTAAAACAAAATGGGTGAAAAACAAAGTAAAAGAAGGTGTTACTTACTAACGTGACCTGGTAAGGTGGTGTTAAATAAACGTAGAAAAAGGAACTACAGCTCATAGTAACAAGGACAACATAAAATATTTTTCTAAATGAGATTTCTTCTTACGTCGTATTATTATAAAAATATGTGTGTGTAACTACTGTTACTGTTATTAATGCGCTATAAGCTTCTATAAAGGACCCACTTTCGAATGGTAGTTTGATTAATTATCACAAATGTTTTAAAGATAGCTGATTTTTTGAAATCTTTAGTTTTTGATAGCTAATCTTTATTTTTAAAGTAACTTTTTAAAAAGGAAATAGTTTATCTAATCTGTTATAGTTTTTAATACGCTATTATCTTGATTTTTGAGATTTCCTGAAAATGAACACATTAAGTTTGAGAATCATACTAGAAACGTAAAGTGTTAATTTTTTCAACAAGATTTAAATGGGTTTTCCATTCAAGTTGACAGCTCAGATTCATACTAAGAACAGAAATTGATTTTCTTCCGTGTTATCAATACATCTTTGGTGAGAGTTGAAATCAGATATGAGGTTTCCGATAATTATACATTTAATACAAAAAATTGCTCCGTTAAGACATTAATATATGACATTAAAAATCCTTTTTATGTGAATGATATAGAGAAGAGCTCACATTATATTTAATAGAATTAGTTAGAATGATGGTTATTGATGCAAAATATGAATGATTTTGTCTGGGAAACGTGAGCATTAATTAAAACATTTTAACCCTATAATTTTAAATTACATGTGGTTATACAAGAGTTGAAATGCGTATTGAATAAATGATAAAAATAAATTAAGACTTTCACTCGAAGGATGCATAAGTGATTTATGTGTCTAAACCGATTTGTCAATTTTAAAGCCTTTCCCATATGTCTTTGCATCTTCATGGTGTTCAATTTCGCTTGTTTCACAGCGAGTTTCTCAATTGTGAATAGACTCTTGAGGTTTCGTTTCCAGTCGTAAATTAATTAATTTTGCTTTTTCCACTGTCAGAAGACGGAAGTGTTCATATGTTACTTTCACTTTCTCCCGCGTGGAGGATGTTCATCGAATCAGACATGTAATGGGCGTTCCGTTTTACCACTATACTCGTAAACAGCCACAAATCATTCAGTACAGTATATTCTTAATATGTGTTGCTGAGATTTGTTATCTTACAGTCGACGTTGTAATTGACACAGGCTCATTGGTAACGTCAGAAATTTTTAGGACATTTTTTCAACGAGTCCTAATACAAACTTTCAGGAACATTTTCTGAAAAAAAACAACTTAAAATGTAAAAAAAACAAAGTTAATTGATTAAAGTATTATTAGAGAGAAACAAAATCAATGTTGGTTTAAAAACGTAATAAATGAAGATAAATATATATCTAACCAATCTACGTTTTATAGAGAAATATAGTTATGTATATGTATAATAATAAAAGTGCGAGACTCTGTGTGTGACGACAACAACTCCAAAAGGAAAGAAGCTAGAAACCTAAAATTTTGCACACACACTAAGTGGACACTGAGGTTGTGCATCTGGTATTATTACTTATTCACGTGCTTTCGCACGAACGCATGAGAATCTTTATGTGGGATAAGCAAAGGAAAATCACATAAGAAAGAATGCGTGACCGCCACAACATCAAGAGCAAAAAACCTAGAAACCCGAAATATTGCACTCATACTAAATGGACCTTCTTGGTGTGCACCTGAGTATTATTACTTATCTACGTTCGTGAACACATGCAAGGGTACATCTTTTTAATGCGAAAAACACATATCAAAGATATATGACTGTCATAGTTACAAGAGAAAAGAATCTAGAAATCTTAATTTTGCACCGACATTAAGTAGACCGTGAGAGTATGCACCTGGGTGCGTATATTTTTAATGAGGTAAGCTAATGAAAACCATTTACAGAAGTGGTTCTTTGCATTATAACTACAAATCACAGACAAACAGGTTTTGTAGTTTATACATATCATTTTGTGCTTTCAGCATACTCTTAATAATCAGCAAAAACAATTTATACTCTTAAAAGAATATTAAGTTGTACTTTTATTGCTAAACAACATTATATAAAAGCCATTATTGGAAAACATAGTTACAAAATGTACAGACGTTTCTATATATCAGAAGTTAATTATAATAATATAGCGTGTCAGTATGTCTATCTGGAATTTCTTTGGGAAAACAAACAATATTGTCAAACTTGAAGTACTGAACAGTTTAAAAAAATGAAAAGATTCTAATAAAATATGATAGAAGTTTTTGATATTAAATATAAATATGAAATATTTATATAATGATAACGTTCTTTGGTAATAAATAGTTCTTAATTTACTGTACTTTTTCTATGGCTTTTTTATGTTTTTGGATTGCTTTGTTTTGAATTTTTGCGCAAAGCTACACGAGGGCTATCAGTGCTACATTAGTAGTGTAAGCCTGGAGCGAAGGCGGCAAGTAACTATTATCCACTATCAACTCTTCAGCTACTCTTTTATCAACGAACAGTGAGACTGACCGTAACATTATAACGCCCCCAAAGCTGAAAGGGCAAACACGTTTGGTGTGACGGAGATTTGAACTCGTGACCTTCAGATTAGAAACCTAACGGCCCCCCAGTGGCTCAGCGTTATGTCTGCGGAATTACACGCTAAAATTCGGGTTTTGATACCCGTGGTGGGCAGAGCACAGATAGCCCATTGTGTAGCTTTGTGCTTAATTCAAAACAAACAAACAAAAAACCTAACGACCTGGCTAGGGCCAGGCGCTTATGTTTTTGGAAAATAAAAATGTTTGAAATATTTTTATCTGTTCTTTTATTCTAAATTCAGCACACGCGCACACTGACATAGTTATATCTATATCAGGGTAGTATCCTGACCGACGCTGAGGTATGTGTTTTTTGTATATGCACGCAAGTTTAATTTTGAGTATTTTTGGCATTTATATTTAACTGATAAATAATCTTAGGTAACAATATATACATTTATAACACACAACTTTCAAAATTTAATTTCCAAATTAACAAATTTTAGACTTTAAGCTAAAATAATGTATTTTAAAATTTTAAATTGTTTTACAGCTTATTATTTTTTTTTTAAATAAATAAACAGTTACGTTTACCTTTTTTTATGTTTTATAATTTTTCCCGACTAAGTTTTTAAATTATTATGTCACCTTTTACAGTTTGGAATAATATGAAACTGAGATAAATTTTAATTTTAATTTAGCAGTTAATTAAATGTTGATATGTATTACATTTTTGAAATACACAGTTTTCTTTCTTAACAAATATATTTTAACATACAAATAATTATACAATTCATAATAACGATTATTATAAATAGTTATTAAAAATAGTAATTTATATACAAACTTATAAATAATATTATGGCTTCTATCTGCTCTGTAACTGAATATTTATCGACGGTACACCATGAGCGAATGAATTTCTAGTTGGTATTGGTACAATTAGCTTAATGGCTAGCTAGCTTTCCATTCTTGACTAGTCTCATGACGTTTATAAGATGTGTTACTATTTATAAGATAAGTTACTATTGATGACGTCATTATAATTGTTTTTACAATAAATTATGCCGATACTACAAACACTATCAACAGTAATGTTAACCTACGCTCGAGAATCATAAGCAACAAGTAATAGTAATTAGATGGTGTTTTCATAAGTGACACAAAATACTGTCGTGTAAAAAACAAAGTAAGAATTAATAAGTTGTACAATGCGCTAATACTGTGAGAGTACTTTCTTCAATAAAGAATATTGCTAGTAGCGGCGCCAATCTGTCATCTCTGGTCTCTCAGAAATGAGAACTAAAGCAGCATGGAAAGACTTGGAAGAGTCTGCTGAGGATATATGTAAGAAAGTGGGAATGCGCACCGAAAGAGTGCGTAAAGGTGGACAGAGATCTGTCATTAGACACCTGAACGAATTCATAATCACATCTAGTACTGACCAAAGAGATGAACCAACACCAGATGCCAGGAGACACACATTTTATGCCATCATATACATGATGCTTAATGAGCTGAGTAGAGGATTCTCCTCCGATGCCTGCAGTGTTCTGATGGGTGCAACTGCATTGAACCCCAAACACTCCACATTTCTGAATAAGCAAGCGCTCTTAGAAATGGCAGCAAACTATGGTGTGGCAGAGAATGATCTCGCAGTGGAGGCCCACCAGTTGAACTGGCTAATTGCCAGGAAGAAGGACAAGGGACAGGAAGTACCCACACCATTGGAGCTTGCAACCATGCTGGAGCCATACAAGGATGCCTTCATGGATCTCCATAAACTTGTATGCATTGCTGTGACCCTGTCTGTCACTTCAGCTGCCTGTGAGAGAAGTTTCTCGTGTCTGAAGCTTCTCAAGACATAATTGCACAACAGCGCCAGCAACCTTGCTGTCATATCAGTAAACTCCAGTAGGGCAAAACAACTCGATACTGTTATAGACACATTTGCTGCCAATCAGTAAAACAGGCTCATTGTTTTGAAGTAATATTGACTATAAACTCAACATGATAAAAGATAGTTAGCCTGATAGTGACCTTACTTTTCTTCAGATTGTATTAACTTCACATGGGATAATTCGTTTCTGCTATGTAAACTATGTCTTTATGTTATATTTCTTTTATTTGTAGCTTTACTCTTAATGGTATATTAAATGCTCAATCTAAGCTAATATTAATTTTTTTTATTATTATGTATTACCTTGGGTGGAATTTAGGTGAGCTTCCTCTTTTACATATACGCATATTTTCATAAACAGATTATTTATTGTTTGTAATAATGAATTATTAATCAGAGTATGAATTTCCAATAAAAACTGCATTGAAAACGCAGTTTAAAATACCACACTTTTTTAAAATCTACCTCGGTATTTACATTATTATAATTTACCATCTATACTTCATATTGATGGCGTTTTGGGAACCCCCTCCACAGTTTACCTCAACCCCCCCTAACGACAATATCCTGGCGCCGCCACTGAATATTGCTCCCTATTTTCATGCTACCATGGAGCTTACTGATGAACAATTACGGAATATTTTTTCCGAATGTCGTTTATTACTCCGCACAGTTAAGATAAGTTATATGGTCAGACTGCAGCCTCCACATTTGTTTACGTGACAACATATTAGTTCACTCGAGACCATTTGCTTAATGGTTTCAGAAGGCTAAACTAAGACTGTGTGTGTTTCATTGGTTTCTTTACCGTTATTATATGTTATTTTTCTTCATTTAAAGGAAGATTGTGATAATTCTAATAATATAGGATATCTAAGGTGGAAGCTAAAAGTAGAACGCACTGCTACTACTGGGCAAAGTAAGAGAACCTATGACTTAATACACCTTATAGTAGTGTGGCACTTTGCAGCTAATTGGATAACAACCAGTCACAATTTAAGCTTTCAACACGTGACTATGCTTAAGTACATAACTTTTTTCTAATAATGTATATGAAGATTTTTCTATCATTACTTCTGGACTGTTCCACCTGGTGTTATTATAATGATGTACAGGCTATACTGTTAACAATAATTCTGGTATTATGTTAACCACTATAAAACACCGTACCTCCAACAATTTCATGAGCTCTACTTTCATTAATATTCGACTCGGGTGGTTAGGGTGCTTGACTCGCAATGTGAGGGGCGAGGGTTTGAATCATCGTGCTACCAAACGTGCTCGACCTTCTCAGCCGTGGGGGCGTTATATCGTGAAGTTCAATTCCACTATTCGTTGGTAAAAAAGTAGATTAAAAGTTGGCGGTGTGTGGTAATGACTATTTGCGCTAGTCCTCGTGTAGTTTCGTGCCAGTTATAAAGACAAACAAAAAGTCATTGCAACATCGTCATCATAAAAGTTATTTCATCTTTCTACACACCTACCACCTATGCGTAATTCATTAGCGTTCAATGGAAAAACGTACAAGACATGCTGCATGTATCTCAGCATAAGTATTATTGATCGATTGAGATCCAAATATTACGCATGCACAGACACATAAAAAACTTCATTACAGCAGTTGCCTACAATATATCAGACACTTTCAAATATTTTAGTAGTTTATAATCTCTATACCTTTGTGGGAGGCTTCACACACGTGCACGCTATGACCGCTAATCTCTTCACCAAGTGAAGGGAAGTTTACCGTGCACTGTCAGCAGCTTTATGTCAGAAGGGTTTTCACAAAACTTTCCTGACTTCCCGCACGACGTATTCTGGATTAGTACCTTTTTTTTTGTTATACAAGCTATTTCTCCAAGAATATGCGGACAGTTTTTCCTTTGTTGGGCCTACATCGCATTATATTATCGACGTATCGAACCAAGGCTATGCTGAATTACATTACCACTCTATTTCCGTGTTTTTCAAGCCTTTAAGGCAAACAGTTTTTTCTTTTCTAAATTCTCTTTCATCGGAAATATACTCTTCAAAAAAATAAACGCAAAAGGGATATTTTTGTTATTTTAAAGATAAATATATGTAATAACGTTACAAACTCAGAGTATGTGATGTTACAAGTAATAAGGCACTGATTGTCTTACCAAAATGACAATAAAAGTTGTGCACTTTGAAAACGGAAGAAAACATCGAACTTTTCACCAAAACGCATTCGTGTCCAATAAATTTGTTTGAGAGATCTGCATATTTTGCATGTGCAACATTTCTACAAAAGTAACGGGTTCTCGTTTTCCATAGCTCAGTGTTAAGTCACCGACACGCAATACAGTTATGACAAGACTGACTGAAGCACAACGCAACAACGCCATTGGTCGATTGGAAGCAGGCGAATCTCGATCAGATGTTGCCAGAGCTGTGAATGTCCACCCAAGCACCATCACAAGGCTATGAAATCGTCACCAACAACATGGATCAACTCGTGACCGTCCACGATCTGGCAGACCTCGTGTGACCACGCCCGCACAAGATCGCTACATCCGGTTACGTCACCTTCAGGATAGGACTACCACTGCGACGTCTACTGCCTCAACTATACCAGGGCTGCGTAGGATTTCAGACCGTACGCAACCGTCGACGAGATTCTTAGGCCCCATGTGCAACCTATCATGGTGAATGTCAACGACGTTTCTCAACATGACAACGCCCGTTCTCACATAACCCGACTCACCACTGTCTTCTTGAGACACCATAACATCAACATTCTTCCCTGGCCCTCCAAATCACCAGATTTACAACCCATCGAACATCTTTGGGGTGAGTTGGGTCGACGTCTGCGACGGCAAGAATCTCAACCGCAGTCTCTACCTCAGCTTGCAGCAGCTTTGCAGGCTGAGTGGGCAGCCATTCCACAGGATTTGATTCGTCATCTCATCGCTTTCATGGGTAGGAGCTGCCAAGCAGTTATTGATGCTCACGGGGGCATACTCGTTATTGACGTTGAGTCACGTTAAACTTCAACAAGTAAGCGTGGACTTCGCCTTTGGATGTTCAGCAGTGAATGTGCAAAGTTTCACACATGTCATACAGAACTACCCGGAATAAACTTGTTAACAATATGTCTCAAATTTTGCCTTTTGCGTTTCTTTTTTTTTTTGAAGAGTATATTTGTTCTTTGAGTATTTTTCACTTGTAATTCTCTTGCTTGAATTTTCTTCCGAATTAAAATCTATAGAACCTAGTGAGTTCACTGTCCCCAAAACAAATTTCAACCACTAATGTTTTATAATACGTACGTGATTTCCAAAACTTCTGAAATATCTACTATGTTGTAATTACCCCAAGTATTAATGACGGAGCTTTAAAAAATTATGGTTCATGTGAGTGCTTCTCTCATCTTCAGACATTCAAAAAAATTAACATAAGATTGAAGTTGTTTGTGATGAATAACGAAAAAAAAACAACTCTAGTCCTGGAATAGCAGTGTCATTAAGGCGTTTGACTCGTATTCTAAGAGTCACGGGTTCGAATCCCTGTCACACTAAACATGCTTGCCCTTTACTGCTTTGGGGCGTCATAATGCGCTGTTAATCCCACTATCCGTTGGCAAGAAGTTGGCGGTGGGTAGTGATGACTAGCTGCCTTCTAACTGCTAAATTAGGGACGATTTATGTAGATAACCCTCGCATAGTTTTGCGCGCAATTAAAAACAAGGAGAAACAAATTCGCTATTTTAAAATAGAAGTTTGTGCTTGTACAGTAAATCCACATAGACTAGTTGCTGTGTCCATCAAGGAGAATCGAACTCTTGATTTTAGTGTTATCAATCCGTAAACATTCCGCTGTCCCACCGATAAGCACAAATACTTTTTGAGCTTCTTCCATGTTTATTTGCTCTTAAGCTCTTTTTCGCATTGTGCAGTTCTTAAGATTTTAAAATCAAAACAAAGTGTTTTATGGACAGTTTTTACCACAGATACAACTACTTGATAAATTTCATCTTCGTCTGTCTTCAGTTCTTTTCTTTTTTTTAATCGTTAAATTTCATTTTTGTTTTGAAGTTTTAAAGTTATTTTATAATAATTAAATTGGAGTAATTCAGCAGTTTTCCTTGAAATGACAGAAAAAAATGGTATACTAATGTTCTTATCTTGAAATGGCTTTAAGAAAGTTAATGTAGACTATCTCGTTTGTATACGCTTTAGGAGCATTTCATGTAAACCTCTGTCAGTAATCATAGGTCCATAACCTCTATTCATTGCTATTGCTTTTAAGTAAAACTTTTTTTATATATGATATACCAGAATATATATTAATAGCACTTCAAGCATATGTGTAAAATGCACTTAGTTTTTAACTTAAATGTGGTTAGAGTTATAATATGGTGATATGCTGACACATTAGTGCAGCTTCAAAACCTTGATGTTTTAATACAAAAATCCTTTGGAATCTGTCTCGAGTTAATATGCACTTTATAAGGAATTATTTGACTGGCTGGCCGAAAGGCATAACATTTTTTCTCTTCCTTCTGTCATTAACAGATCATATAAACAATCATACAATTAAAATCCAAGGCTCTTGTCTTCGTACTTCCAAGTTTATGCTGGAATTGACATCTGTTAATAAAGTCATTTATTATCCTAATGAGTCAGAAATGTTGATTGGACGAGATTGGTAATTATTTATTATGTATAACACCGCTAACTAACAAAGTAAAGGTCTTTAATATTAGAAAGTGGTATACAAATGGGAATGCTTTTAAGTCTAGTTTATTACTTTGGTAAGATGAATGTGTTATGGAGCTAAATAGACAAAGCTCGAAAGCTTTTTAGATTAAAATTTCTGTATATTTAAATTGCTTTTGATCAAAAACATTATTATGGAGAATTTACATGTTTATTGTTAGAGCACAAAGGCTGCACAATCAGTTATCTATACTGTAACTACAATAAAAACTGAGTTCTGAATTTTAACCCTATAAACCATTGAACTTCACCTCTAGGCCACCGGCAAGATGTTTTAACATATTTATCTTTGTCACTTCATTATAAATATCAAAACAAAATTGTTTAGAAATAGGATTTCAAATTTATTTTTTGTCTGATTAAAGATGTTTTAAAGCGATACTCGTAAGCTAAGGTTCATATGCTTCTCAAATGGTATTTAGTATTTAAATATAAAAGCTACACATAAATACAATAAGATTAGCAAAATATTTTTTTAAATTACACAATAAGAGAGGTATGTATTTTTAATCTGATATGGTGTTACACAGCAAAAATGGGAAATATTTTAAATCTGATATTGTGTTACACAAAAGGAGAGGTAAGTGTTCTTTTATGGTGCTACACGGCCCGGCATGGCCAGGTGGTTAAAGCACTTGACTTGTAATTCGAGGGTCGCGGGTTCGAATCCTTGTCACACCAAACATGCTCGCTCTCTCAGCCGTAGGGCGTTATAATGTTACGGTAAATCCCATTATTTGTTGGTAAAAGAGTAGCCCAAGAACTGGCGGTGGTTAGTGATGATTAGCTGCTTTCTCTCCATCCTTACACTGCTAAATTATGGACGGCTAGTCCTCTTGTAGCTTTGTGCGAATTTCAAAAACAAACAAACATGGTGTTACACAATAAGAGTAGCAAATGTTTTTTAGCCTGATATGATGTTATACAATAAGTCATCAAGTGTTTTCAATCTGATATGATGTTATACAATCAGTACAGCTATTACTTTTTTGTATGACCCGATGCCAAATTTGTCTCTTTGTTTTTTTCACGAGATTGTAAGAATCGATGAATTATATCAAAAACAATGCAGTAAAACATGGTGGAGCTCACATACCACTTAAAGTGCTCTGCACATTCAGCTCTTATAATTGTGACAGTGAATCCTGTTATTCACTTAAGAGAAAGAGTAAGTGGAGGATACTGCTGACAAACAGTTTTAGATTAAGGACGAAGGTGTATGAATACCAAATACTTTTTGACCGACACGTGAACGTCGACTTACAAGAATTTTTTTAAACAAAGAATCAGAAAAATTTTGATCAGACAGAAACATGTATGATGTTCCTCCAGAGTAAGAACTGAATGTAAAAAAAATGTGTAGTAACTTGCAATAAAATAGGAAAAACATTTCTCAAAATTTTCCATCAAAACACTTTCACTAATGTTTTTGTGTAAAAACCGAAGTGTTTAGCTTCTCGTAAATCGAAAAGTCAGCTTTAAAACTACGTTTTTGTAAACTCTAAAAACATCAGTATTCATTGCAACTCTGTCTAAAAACATCGGTATTCATTGCAACTCTGTCTAAAAACATCGGTATTCATTGCAACTCTGTCTAAAAACATCGGTATTCATTGCAACTCTGTCTAAAAACATCGGTATTCGTTGCAACTCTGTCTAAAAATCTACTAATTTCCCCATAAAAATCACAGTCCACTAACTATTACAATTTCTTTCATACATTAACCTAAACTACCTGTCACATAGCATATATGATATGAAGCTACTGAATTCACGAATACTTTGGTTTCCATAAATGTTTTAGCAGTTCCAACATACCAAGCTGTTGTGGGTAAAAGTGCTCAAATACCCTGCAACATTAGCCTTCCTTCTGAAGTCGACTCCATATCCTTGGTGTTATGGTACAAGTCAGGGATAAGTGCTCCAATTTTCAGTGTGGACTCAAGAAAAGGACCACTAGAAGAATCCAAACATTTCACCAGTGACGTCCTGGGACAAAGAGGATATTTTGACATCAGCACCCAACCATCCGTCTTGACTATTAATCCCATACAAAAAGACGACGAAGGTGATTACCGGTGCAGGATTGATTTTAGATATGGACGAACCTTTAATAGTATTGTAACATTGAATGTTATCGGTGAGTTCCTGTACTCCATAGCTTTAAGATTATTCTAAGTGATTAACATTACCTCTAGTGAACAAAGAACTGAAAAATATTTACAAACACTTTGACTGCTTTGTTAAAAACAATAATTGATAAAATTTAAGGACCAATTAAACAAAATACCACTTTTATGTAGTTTTTATTGGCTTATTCCTAGTTTAGGTTTAAGCCTAACAAAAATAGTTTAAAATATAGACAAAAATATTTTCAGGTCTGTTTTTTGTTGTTGTTTTTTGCCCCATAATAACATTAATTGCACGAAAAAGAACAGAAATAAATATTCAAAATATCTTGTATACAGAAAGAATTATAATTTTAGTGATTTTTTTTAAATTATCAATGTTCTTGGAGAGGAGTTTAAGAAGAAAAGTTCATTATCTCATTTACAGATAACATTATATTATTTTGTTCAATGTGAAAATAGTGTCATAAAAGTGTTAAGGAATTAATAGAAAGTGACAAGAAATCAACGTAAAACGGTTTTAGAAGAAACTGGTTAAACTTTAGTAACTCGTTAATGGTTACGTTTCACACCTTCTCTTTTTATAAACAAACATTTTTCCTTATCAGTGATTTTAAAGTTAGAAACTTCGACAAAGTGTGAAGTATGAATGTTTCACACTACTACACTAAGTTTTAATAGAAGCTTTACTTTTATCTTAGCTAATTTATTTGGATTCGTGTCACAACACTTGCAAGAAAAGCATTTTTGACTACAATGTTATTTTATAACAAATAATTTATCATGAGTAAATACCTCTACTCTAGTTATTGACTTTAACTGCATTATTATTTTTAAAGCTTTATCCTAACCAGAGCATTATTTTGATGAAAAGTACATTTTAATCTAAATATATTAATATTAAACATGTGTGTATGTATTGTATGTATTGTATGTATGTATGTATTGTATTATGTATGTATTAAACATGTATGTATTGTCGTAAAATGTTTTCAGTTCCACCAGAAGAAGTAGTTATTGTTGATGAGACTGGCGAACAAATTTATGGATTTATTGGACCGTATAACGAAGGATCCAAACTTGTTCTCGGATGTATAGTCAAAGCTGGTGAGTTTTATATTTATTGTTTTGAAAACCTTTGTAAATACTGGTCTACTTGTATTGTAAAGGATTTATTGGAATTTTGTTTTCTCGTTGTAGTTGGTTTCCAGAGTAAAATTTCACAATGGACAACTTACGTTCTATCCACACCGAGAAATCAAACCCCAGATATTACCATTGTTAATCGGTAAAATTACCGTTTAAACCACGAGGGACTTTTTATTATATCCAAATAGAAAATAATTAATTGTTGGAACATATGAAGTGATTATTTTGGATTAGAAACCTCGAAAAACAACTTGCTAATTAAATTATCGAGCTTTAATTTCTTTATGTTTTTTACACTGTTACTAATTGAATAAAGCAAATAACTGCAACACTTAATAAATTATTAATAATCATTGTTAACAAAGCGTGTTCGCCATCATCCAGCATTATGATGTGCGCTATTAGTTTTTTGTCATTGGGTAAAATATAACTGTTACAAAATATTGCCCAACTGAGTATGGGTATAAATTGTCCCAAGATGTTATGCAGTTATTCATTGTTATAAGTATTTACACCAATAACTTGGGGAGTTCGTCCTTCATTTTTCAGATATGGTATGTTCAAGTTATTCCTTAAAATTATTAAACATTTACAATTCAGTTATATTTACTCACCTTTGATTTGATGGAGATGTCATTGACCAGTTTATTTCTGAATAATTCACGTTTCTGTCCCTACTTACCAACAGATGGCAAAAATATCGATCAGTTCAAGGAGAGGTTTTAAGACAACATTCCGTTGTGTTTAGAATAAATTAGTAATAGAAACGTAATGTGAAGTTATAATAAATAAAAATTATTACAAGCGTTTTTATGATGTGCATTTTAATAATAATAATACACACTACAGATTTGTATATTTGTATAACAGTTCTTCTAGCTGCTAATGTTTACTTTAAGTGCTATTTTCTTGATTCAGTTTTCCATCATTAAATAAAACCCTATGATATGTTTACTGTTGCTAGGGAAACCACCACCATCTGTGACCTGGTGGAAAAATTCGGTACTACTAGACAGTACTTTCCAAGACAATGGAGATGGAGGTGTTCGAAATGATTACATTCTTCAGAAATTAACACGAGAAGACTTGAAGGCTCAGCTTACCTGCCAGGCTTCTAATACTAAACTTATCACACCAGAGGTCGCAAGTGTTATCATTGACATGAATTGTAGGTATAAAATGCAATTATTTTAATTAATGTTATCCTTCCGCTTTTCGTTTGCTGACTTTTTTAATATACGTTTGCACAAAACTGCACTAGGACTACATTTAAATAGTTAACCCTAATTTTGAGGGCAACTATCCAATAGCTTTCGCCGTCAAATCTTACGTTACTTTTTAGTCTTATCAATAAGTGAGATTTTGTCGCCACTCTTACAGCGTACGTACAGCTACGAAGAGAAAATTATATTTTTACAACAATACGCCGCGAACTTAAATTTTCTAACTCACAGGCTAACCAATAGGTTGCGCTTGTGTCGTCATCTTTCAATTCGGTATTTTTGAAAAATAAAATAATTAGTAATTTAGTAACTTTAAGAATAAATAAACTTATAATGAACACAAAAAATAATTCTAGGTATAAAACAATTTATCAAACTTTACCGGGATTAAATAGGATGAGATAGGATGACAATACTGCCTTTGTAAAAATAAGGCCTGGCATGGCCGAGCGCGTTAAGGCGTGCTCTCGTAATCCGAGGGTCGCGGGTTCGCGCCCGAGTCGCGCTAAACATGCTCGCCCTCCCAGCCGTGGGGGTGTATAATGTTACGGTCAATCCCACTATTCGTTGGTAAAAGAGTAGCCCAAGAGTTGGCGGTGGGTGGTGATGACTAGCTGCCTTCCCTCTAGTCTTACACTGCAAAATTAGGGACGGCTAGCACAGATAGCCCTCGAGTAGCTTTGTGCGAAATTCAAAAACTAACAAGTTTTGTAAAAATAAAATGGTGTATTAGTTTTTACTTTAACGCCCGAAGAACAAAACAGTTTGAATACGAATGAACTAAAACCTGTATTACGCTATGTTATATAAAGATTTTGCTGTATGTTTCATTTAATTTCACGCAAAGCGACTCAATGAATACCGTTCCTAATCTAGAAGTGATATACTAGAGAAAATGCTGCTAGTCAGCACCACCTGTCGTCAGCTTTTGAACTAATTTGTCTGTACGGACGTTGATCGTTCCATTATACGCTCTGAAGGCTGAAAGGGCAAGCCTTTTGATGAAGTATTCGAACCCGCGAGTCAAACCTCCTAAGTACCAACAAGACCATGTCAGGCCTCCTATACCAAGAGTTGTAATCTATCCAGTTTCGTTGTTTCAACAAATACACTTCCAACTACTTATAACTGGCCATTGTTTACACTAGAGATTATATTCACATGCGCAAATAAAACATGATGTCATATATAACATCAAGATTTTGACACGTCGCTGTTTATAAATCTCACGTTGCGCAACCTTTGGTATTACTAATTAAATATCTGTCAACATAATACATGTATAAATCTCAGCTTGTATTATCACAGGTACAAAGAGCCACAAACAGATGGATCAGCATGTGAAGGCTACGATTCCAAATATTCATGAGTCTCGTCTCGTTGCTCAAAACACTGATGTTTGTTTAATTTTGCAAAAGCCTAGTAGAAGGTTAGCTGAGCAAGCTGTCTCTACGTTTAAATCGACAAACTAGATAGAAGATATTTATTTCCCTAGTTGTACTATAAGAGTTACAGTAAAATTCCATTATTCAGTAGGGTAACAGTAACCCAAGTTGGCGAAGGGTGTCGTTGACTAGCTGTCTTCCTTCTATTCTGTCATTTCAAAATTAGAAACAGTCATGCGCATATGGCCTTTTGTAGCTTTGTCCAATGATTCTGAAATAAACATAAATCTAGAATTGACAAGTACTGTGGAAGAAATCTAACAGCATAAAAATCTTTAAATTGTTCGAAACATGTCATCAAAATTTTAACTCTTAACAGTGGCATAGTCATTCTGTTTGTTCGATTTTAGAATCGTATTATACCATTTACAAGCATGATATTATACGAGTAAGAAATAACTTTTGTTGTCGCTGTGCAATTTTTAAAAGTAGTGCAGTGCAGTAAGTGGGCTTGGATCGGCTGGTTGCAGTTGGTTAAACAAACTATTTTGCATGCGTCAGACTTCAACATTTTTATTGGTCTAGAAAGTCACATGACCTAACAAAGCGTTTCATCATTGGATGATCCATAAGACTCTCCTAACGTGTTAATTGCCTATTTTACATTTTTCACAGCAGCAAGTATAACAAACACACGCATTGTTTGAAGCGGGATTTGTGTTATTATCGCTAGAACTTATACGCCCAGGTTTTTAAAGGAATATAAAGAAACCTATAAGTGAGATAGCTGCCATTACTTTTTATTACTTTGTATTTTTTGTGTGCATGCAGTGGATGCCCAACATGCATTCGTTAGTCATAACTGTATGCCCTTGGCTTTCTTTGCGAGACCACGTGCGTCTCTAAAACTTTATGCTATTTGCAGGTGTTCCACCTCTGATCACTTACGTTCTTTCTCACGTTCTGCTAGCACGCGATATTTCTGAAATTATTCCAACCTTAACCCTCGTTTATTGCGTACCGATTTTTAGTTCTCTGTTAACCAATAATGAAACTTTGCAGAGTTTATTGCATTCAGGCACTGCCACGAGTAGTGATACAATTTATCTTGGCGTAGTTCTTACATTAAAGACCAAGGAGTTTGTTTGCTTTTTTTAAATAATAAATCAATGAAAATAATCCATCATTTAACCTGTTATCTCATCTAGAATACTTAATGAATGAACTTGTTGTTGCTTTTGGTTCGTATGTGGCCTAAAGGTAAGTGTGCACGATTTTGCATTTTCAGCTGTGGGTGCGCATGCGTTACAAAAGTGATTGTCAGTTCCGCTAGCCACTTTAGATTAGCTACCTAGACGGCAGGTGCAACTTATTTGTTGACCCTCCTTTGGTCAGCAGTTTTAAGTGAGAGACGGTTTCACTTGAGTCTTTAGGAATCTGACCTAGCCATTTAACTAATGTGTTGCATAACATGCCTTTTGAGTGGAAAATATGAAACACCGTAATACTGCTCTTGTTACTGGTTTCCGTTTTTTGGAACTTCGCTCCAGCTATTTCTCTGTAATAATTTTGTCACATCTCTGTTGTTTCCAGACAAGTTTGACTTTCATGGTTACGCTATATAAAATTCTACTTCGTTAAAGATATAACTAACGAAAAAGACACCGTAGTTTAATTTAAATTAAGCATTTTTATGGATTCCTTACCTTGGATTTCCCTTCTCAGTTTGAACTTATTTACAACAATTAAAGTGACACAAACCTATTGAGTTTGATTCACAGCAGTTTTCATAGAGATCTGAACCATCTTTATAGAAAGATAGTCATTTCACCCTCGCCCCGCGTGGCCAGATGGTTAAGGTGCTCAACATGTAATCTGAGGGTCGCAGGTTCGAATCCTCGTCGCACCAAATGTGCTCGCCCTTTCAGTCGTGGGGGCGTTATAATGTGACGGCCAGTTCCACAATTTCTTAGTAAAAGAGTAGCCCGAGAGTTGGTGGTGGGTGATGATGACTAGGAGCCTTTACTTTAGTCTTACATTCCTAAATTAGGGACGGCTATCGCAAAAAGTCCTCGTGTATCTTTGCGTTAAATTAAAAACCAAACAATAATCTCATTGTGTTCTTTTAATTTAGAGAAAACTCAAAGTTCTTAGCAGTAAATTTACCACGAGTGATTCTTTATGAACACGAATCTCTGATTGTATGATTTATTTCTCCTCTTACATAATTCTATCACTTCAGAATTATCCTAACTGCATGTTGTTGTTTTTTAATGTATTCTTAGTGCCTATAGAATTTGGAACTAAACTTTAGTTTTACTTTAGGTTAATTCTTAGAGCTCTTTGTCGACCTGAAAATTGAAACCTATCGTTAATACACCAAATAAGAGTTTTAACCATACACTTATCAGTCTCTTTACTGGAGTTAGATGTTTAAAAGTTACTTTTTTCGAGATTAGCCCATTTATCAAAGTCTATGAATATAAAACGTTTAGCCCCTCAGTGGCACAGTTGTATGCCTGCGGACTTACACACTAAAAACGGGTTTCGATACCCGTGGTGGGCAGAGCACAGATAGCTCATTGTGCAGCTTTGTGCTTAATTCTAAATAAAAAATAAAACGTTTCATAGCTATGAGGAGTTGGAACTTCCGGGATCGTCTCTTTGAAGATCGAATTTCAATGATTACTCTACTTAAGAAATATCTCTACAATTACTTTTACTTTTCGAAACTGTCTCCGACAGCATAAATAGTGTTAACTGTTTCAACCTCATATCGGTAAGTCCTTCATCATCCGTGGAGAAATTCAGTGCCATAAGATATTGAAATATGTTTTGTATGTTATTCTTTCTTCGAAATCAAAGACTTCCTTCATTGTCATAAGAAAATTCCCTACGTCATCGTACCCTCTGTTTCTGTTAGAACAGACCAATTAAAATTTTATGTTTAGCGTAGTTTTCTACATACTTCCACGATACAGTCAGTCCCGGAAAAGACGTAAAACAAATAATGAGATCACGTAATAGATTTTCAATGATTTACTATCAACAGTTACTTTTCAGTCTAATTCCATATTTTAATCACACTTAAAAAAGCCAAAACTTACGTATTCGATACGTCTTTAGGAAGCTCAATAATGTATTGTGTTATAGGTTGGTTAGTCAATAAAACAACTGCTTCTTAACTGAAATTATTACAGTTGTGTTTGAATACATTATAAGATCCATTTTTAGAAAGAAAAAACACTCTTCTCCAAAAAATACACATCAAAAATGCGTAAATCATTTTTAAAAGCAGATATTAAAATATCTGGTAAAAATTTCGATAGACTACATCATCTCATACTTACCTCAGTTTTATCATAAACATTCTTTCTATTCAAACCGATTTAAATAAGTATGAATTTTTTCAACACAAAACATAATTGCGAGAAAAAAAATAATGTTGTTGTTGATTTACAACTTTTTATAGAATAATTATTCATTAGAGCTCAAAGAAATGTTTTTGTGTAACACTTTTTAAACACACAAATTAGTGCCTGAACGAGATGAAGAAACAGTAAAAACAAATGAGTTGTGTTCAGACTGATTTGTACTGTCATTATGACATTTGTTGTAACATAAACTGTCATTATGACATTTGTTGTAACATAAAATATTTGTTGTTCAAAAGAGTTGATTCCTGATTACATCTGAATGATTCATTCGACTAAAATATAGTTTCTTGTTTATTTCGCTTACTTTTGCTAATTGTCTATTTTCTTGGTTAGTTTTCGGCTGGGAAATTCACTTTCTTTGTCGATTACCGTTTTCAAAACACTATCCAGACAGCTCTACTTTTAGACAGAATTAGTAGTCTGATATTGAGTTTCAGAGTCATTAAACACGCATTTACAGTTAATATTCGTTGATAATTCATGAAGTCTGGCATCAGATAGCTACATAGTTCTCTCACTCGATGTTTAGCAAATATATTTTTCATTTTTTTTTATTTTTTTTTTTTGCATTGAGTTGGCGCCATCCATGTACGTCAGAGCTTTAACTTAGCTTGTCAGTGGTATCGCTCTCAGGGTATCTTTTCCATTAAGAATATTTTACGCTAAGAAAGACAAGAAGTATTTTTGTTTCGAGATTAAAAATCTTCGTAGAGAAGTATGGGGCTACTATACTAACTTGTTATTACACGTGGTTATTATGGCCATCCATAAAACTGATTAAGTATTTGGAGGGATAAAACTGACAAGATACACAGTCACGTGACAAGTTGTTTTGCTAATAAGGATGCTTCAAAAACATCACAACTAAATAAGAAACTTAATCTTTCTTTTTGTACCTAGTAATTTTACGGTTGCAAGCAGTTTGTATCTTAAGTCCCCTTATATTAGGTTGTCCAGAAATAAATGTCCAAATTCTCACGATGACATTCAGATGCTGTATATCGAGTAAATTTTTGTTGGTTGGTTTAATTCAACGTTTGTCGCTTACAAAGTGTCTTAACTGTCTGCATGGCAGCATGGACAAGAAGGAATTTCGTTTTATTTTCTTCTACAACTTCAAACTTTAACGAAAAACTACCGAAACTACACGGAACATCAACAAGGCATTCGGTTATAGATCTGATAATGAACGTACATCGTTGATTTCAAAGGTTTCGACATGGAGATAAAATTTTTGAAGACCATGAAGGTCGTGGAAGGAAGCCATCCTTAGATGAAAACACGTTAAAGGAAGCAGTTGAGATAGACCCTCGCACAATAGTACGTGAGCTTGTAGAAAAGATAGGCACAAACAAATCAAGCATCGCCAACCATCTGAGTGCGATTGGAAAGATAAAAAAGTTGAATAGGTGGGTTCCGCATGAGATGACTGAAGATCAACAAAATCAGCGTTATAAGACCTGTCAAGGATGACGCTCCAAAAATTGAGTGAATTGGGAATCGAGATTAAGCCTCATCCACTTTATTCCCCTATATATTTTCATTTTTCTCAAGCACTTTGAAAACTTTTTGAGCAATAAACGCTTTCAAAACCAAGTAGCAGCAGAAGAAGCTTTCAGGGAGTTGATATAAACTCTGATTTATACAGCAGGGGCATAAACAGCATCGTTACACGTTGGCAAAAGTGTGTCGACACAAATGGTGTTTACTCTCATCAAAGCATGTTTTACAACACTTGTTTATACTTTTCCAAACTTCGCAGTTCAAAAACGACATTTATTTCTGGACAACCCAATAAACACTCTGGTCGGTAAAACAGTATTCCTGATTACCTACTAGTTAGTTAACCTGATTGCCTTGTTATTATTTGTATAAGTAGAGGTTCTGAAATCAAAATCAAACTTTATAAACAAGTCCTTCAACCGGTTTTCCATAGAAGCTGAAATGTTCCTTCAACTGACAGAGAATATTGCAATCAAAACAATATAAGTTTAATATCAATCATATATTTCAAAGTAATAGCTTGAACATAGACTTTATTTTAGAAGAATGACAAAACTTCTTCATAAACAACATTTACAGTTTGTTTTCCATCTACCAACAAATAAAGAGTTTGAGATGGTCCCTCTCTTGAACATCCCACATCTCACTAATTGTGAGAAAAACATGGTTGTTTGAAAAACAATCGAGAAACTTTGATACCTTGACCTTGAATCTCTTTAGAACATTCAACATTGTCTGAAGCGCCAACCCGCCAATATTGTTTGTTATTAATTCAATAGGTTGGGAGTAATCAACCAACAGGCTTTATAAAGTAGAGTTAGGGTTACATTTCAGTTTTATCCTCTTAAAATATTACTCGTAGTCTACGGAGTTCATATACAAGCCATGGCTGAGATTAGCGTAATAGATTCGGAGTCGTTAGGTGAAAACAAACACACATTTCTGCTTTACATGTACACATAAAACTTACTCAAACGATACCTATATATAAACACACAATATAAAGCTGAATATATGTCATATTTATATCCGATATACGCACATGTACATATAGTATAAACTTTTTTGTACACAATATTGCTCCATACATACCTGTAAAAAGGTGTGTGCAAAACATAAAAATGTCTGTATTTACTACGACGTGGTTGAACTATGAAAATATATGAATTGTACAGATACTGTAGCTAAATCATACCCCCCATCCAAGTAACATGTCGAATTCCTTTGTGACAAAGAGAAACGTAATAAGCTGAAATTTCAAACCTTTGTAAGTATTACTTACATAATTATCGTACCATCAAAACAAAAACTTATGTCACATATCAATAATAACTTCTGATCAGAGAAAGCTTACTGTCAAGATCAAAACTAAAAATTAAGCAGTCAATAAGTACAGCTAATTAATTATAATTTTCTTACTTTCTTATTTATAAAGACTGTAATATTACTACCCTCGCTTTTGACGATGCTTTCATCCGTAAACTTAATCATATCTCACGGGGTTTGGTCAACTTTGGGTATTTAGACTAGGTCTAAATCCCCATAAAAAGTATAAGTTTAAAAAATAATAATAAAACTAGATAAATTAAACATTTTAATCAATATTTTTATCGAAAGGCCTAAATATCCATATAAAATATATAACTAAATAATAGTAATAAAACTAGATAGATTAAACATTTTAATCAACATTTTTACCGGGAGTAACATTAAAGAATACACTAACACTAGTTGTTAGCTTTAAGAACTGTGGTAGATTTAATGTTTTTAGGACAACATGATCACGTATAAGCAGAACTTTCTACAGTCTTCCTTAAGAACTGGGGCCTGGCATGGCCTAACGCGTTAAGGCGTTCTATTCGTAATCTGAGGGTTGCGGGTTCGCGCCAAACATGCTCGCCCCCTCATCCGTGTGAACGTTATAATGTTACGGTCAATCCCAGTATTCGTTGGTAAAAGAGTAGCTCAAGAGTTGGCGGTGGGTAGTGATGACTAGCTGCCTTCCCTCTAGTCTTACACTGATAAATTAGGGACGGCTAATATGGTCGATGTTAGCCTATGTTGAGGAAAATGTCTCACAGAACATGGCGTCGCATAATATTATGCAGCGAGAAAGAGGGACAGCACACAGATACACTGGATGCATAAGATATATGGATGGGTAGGAACTTACGGGCCACCTTATAGAGTAACAAAAGTGTTCGAATGAAATTCGGTGTGGATATGTGAACATTGCTCTTACGTTTGGAACTTCCTCCAACTGTTTATTTCTGAGTCTAGTTTTACAAATTTATTAAACCACTTAAGTGTAATATATATAAATCCTTTATCCTAGTTTAAAACAGCCAAGCAATATTTTCGTAAAGTGGTAACTTCATAAAGAATAAAACTTATCATAAACAGTTGTTCATTTTCATACTCCATTGCGTGTGAAAACAGTTATAAAATAGAGAATGCTATCAAATTTGATTAAATTTAATTTAAATCAAATTTTTGGAATGGGGAACAAAAGTTACATATTGTAACTCCCTTAGTGGACACATTGGATTACACATTGTAATGTAAATTCCTTAAAGGACTAAAACTTAGATAATAAACGTTCTATGCTGTAGCTCTTCAAAGAAAGCTTAAACTTTGGGAACAGACGTTATAAACTGTAACTCTCTTAAAAGAGGAAAAATCTTGCAATGAGAAAAACAAATAAAGCTCTGATACAGCTATATGACAGTTACAAAATTAACTGTAACTGTTTTATGAAAGCTACCACAGTACACTCCAGATTTTGTTGTTGTTTTGAAGTAAGCACAAAGCTACACAATGGGCTATCTGTGCTCTGCCCACCACGGGTATCGAAACCCGGATTTTAGCGTGTAAGTCCGCAGACATACCGCTGAGCCACTGGGGGGCGTACACTTCAGAAATAATACATTTTAATCAAAGAAAGTTCATAGCTTCATTAGTGTTCTTACAAAATAAAAATCTAGAAGTTTAAAGATGTTCCTTATTGAGTAGAAAAAACTAAAAGTCAGTTTTAATTTGTGAGAGAGTTTAAAAATACACAAAATTTGTTTTTGTTTGGTCTGAAATGGCATGGTTCCGTTTACAGTTTTCAGAAAGCCTAAATTTGTGAAATGTTATTATATTATTACTAGTGACAGTTAATTAAGTGGTAATTATATTCGATTGTTTGTTTGTTTTAGAATTTCGCGCAAAGCCACTCGAGGGTTATCTGCGCTAGCCGTCCTTAATTTAGCAATGTTAGACTAGCGGGAAGGCAGCTAGTCATCACCATCCGCCGCCAACGCTTGGGCTACTCTTTTACCAGCGAATAGTGGGATTGACCGTAACATTAAAACGCCTCTACGGTTTAAAAGGTGAGCATGTTTGGTATGACCGGGATTCGAACCCGTGACCCTCAGATTACCAGTCGAACGCTTTCACCCACCTGGCCATGCCGGGCCTAATTATTTTCGATTTGATGTATCTAAGCAAAAAAAAAATCTTGTATTTTTAAATATTCTAAATTTCTGGGATGAACATGTTAAGAAAAAAAACAACTAAGCGAATGATGAAAATGGAAGAACTACTTTTTTGTATGTTTTCTATCGCAATAGATTAGTGACAACAGTCTTGTTAATGCTCTGTTCAGTGAACCCGGTAGAAATACGTATTATTTCGACCCATCGCCATTTTGCTGCCGGTCGACAGTTTGGAATCGAGTGCCAAACAACAGGGTCACGTCCTCCTGCTCACATCAGCTGGTGGTTAGGAACCCGAAAAATGGAGGCTGCCGTAGAGACTGTCGGGGATGATGGAAACCAAACTCTCAGCAATCTCGTCTTTACGCCTTCTAGCGAAGATAATGGAAAATATTTGTCCTGTAGAGCAGAGAACCCTAGGCTACCAGGGAAAGCGTTAGAACATGGCATTACTTTGAATGTTTATTGTAAGTATTGCTCAATATTCCAACTTGCTTATATCTAATAGATCACGTCTGGTACGTATTGGACTTTTTATCTATCAGGATTTGCTCATTACTTTTCATTCACACTATCTGCTACTGTAGCATTGTCTAAATGAAGCCAGTGTTTATGTTCAGGTAACATGTGGTAACGGATTTTCAAGCTTCTCCTGGGAATGCTCGAAGTATTTTTCCCAGATCAATTCATGGCGGTTCCTTCAGAGTTTAATATGTTTGTGTATCGAGCAATATAAGGATATATCATTTGAGATAATGTATTGAAAATACGAAATAATATGATAAATTTTACGATAAATTAAGATATGTCTGTCAGGGTAATAAATATTTTGTTTATTTTTTAAAAAAAGAAACTAAACTCTTTCTTTTGTGTGTGTGTATTTCATCTTATTTCATAACCAGTGTAGTTTCAACACTCCATCGTGTTGTGGTACAACTTAAAATGTTCTCAGATTCCTTTTGTACAATGGAACCCAACAAGTATTATTTTGATTTATTTAAACAGTAAGTTGACAGAACTAGAATCGATGCAGTAAAACAGGTCGTAACATACTGACTTCCTTCACACTAACTTTTGATGCGCTACCGTTGATGGCGTATTTTTCTATTCTATACGATCAATAAAACAAGCTTGTTACTTGGTCCTGTTCTGTTTGCGTGTTGAATACCCGGATTCACATGAGAAAGAGAGAGAAAAGAAAAGATGAATTTGACTGTTGAGATAGCTGAGTTCAAACAGATACCACGAACTTGACGGGCGTCATTTATCTTTATTAGTGGAGAAGGTACTTGTGGGAATGTCTTTAGTGCAAGCATTGTGATTATTGCCAGTTGAGTGGGGTTATGTGCATGTCAGGTTTTGTTTAGACTTCCGAGAATAGGGCAAGCAACGTATAAATTAAATCGAAAAAACGTAATGCATTAATTCATGGTTTTACACTCGCAATTTTTTTTATTTTGCCGCCTCTATTATGCACAAACTGAAATAGAAAATGGGCTCATAGAACTAACTATTTATTGAAAGTTTTACATGCGGAAAGACCAATAGTACAGGTGTATCTGTTCATAAGGCAACATTATTAATTAAAATACCAAAATTAATAGGTTTGAAATACGAATCTAGGTGTACTAACACAGACTGCTTGTATAAAGGTCTATGGTAACATAACGATTGGTGTTATTAATTAAAATAATGAGCACAAAATATAATTCGAAGCATTAATTTCTATTTTGTCAAGTAGCACGTCAGCCATATGTTTACGTCCATTTATAATTCTCTATCAAAAAATATTGTTTGGTTTGCTTTTAAATTTCGTGCAAAGCTAGTCAAGGGTTATCTGGGCTGTCTCTTATAATTTTAAGGGATGAACTAGGAAGGAAGTAGGCTATTAACACCACCAACTTTCAACTTTTGGGTTACTCTAGAAGAATAACGGGCCTTGACCATACTCTTATACCAAACATACACATGAAAACAAGGTATGGAGTGTTATTTTTCGATTTTTTCTGCGATGATAGGGTGTGAAGCACATAACCTGAAATCTCACAGGTAACAGTGTGTGAACTATAAAACTTGTGGTTTTCACAAATAATAGGGTGTGAACCATACAACCCCAGGATTCCACAGATCACAAGATTTGAACCATACAAGTTCAGGTTCTCACAGATAACAGGATGTGAACCACACAATCTCAGGTTGTTACAAGTAACAGGATGTGAACCACACAATCTCAGGTTGTTACAAGTAACAGGATGTGAACCACACAACTTCAGGTTCTCACGGATAACAGGATGTAAACTACACAAATTCAGGTTCTCACACAAAACTGGATGTGAACCACACAACTTCAAGTTCTCACAGATAACAGGATGTGAACCATACAACCTCAGATTATTCACAGCTTCGGTACAGTAACCGGTAGGCCCCGATTTGTTTTATTGAAAGATATATTACATATCTGAAAGCTCTGTATACATCTTATAGTGGTGTAATGAATGAGCAATACCCCTAATGAAAACTCCAAAGTAAGAAGTAAAACTCTTCATTCAAGTAAGAATTCCGTTCTCGTAACAATGGTGGAGACTATAAAATCCCACTTATTGATTCCATAATTCCCTGTTGGTAGATATACCATTTATGTTTTTACTATTATAATATTCTGGCATTTTAAGCAGAACGTACTCATTTCAAATGTGTTGAACAGTTAAGAAATCAATTTCTTGTTTTAAATTAATTGTAACAAATAAGCCTTATGAATGTACAAGTACAAATTGTTGCTTGGATTCATATAAAAGTAAATACATAAGTTTCTGACTATTGTGTGAAAGTTGCAAAATTCTGTAAAAAAACAAAACCAAAACTAATCAATGGTGAAAATTATATTTTCACATGTTCAGTCCTTTTCCAAAAAACAAAAACTCTATTTTTATGTACTCAAAAAATTCAGCTATGTCTGTGTAATACCCATTTTTGTGTATATTTTAATATTCTTATTAGCATAAATATGTATGCTTAGTTTGTCATAGTTCGTTTTATGTAATAGATAAACCCAAGGTTTCGGTGATACTGGGGCATGGCCAGGTGACTGAACGAATTCAGACAGGTGATGACGTTTTCCTTCATTGTCAGTACAACTCTAATCCGGAAGTGACGAGAATAGAATGGCAATACCAGCGAGGTACTTTAATAAGCAATTCTCGAGCCGGAATTTTTGTTCGCAATCAAACTCTTATATTGAAAAACGTAAGAATGGAGCAAAGCGGCACCTATCGATGTTTAGCTGATAACGAAGAAGGTAAAGGAGAGAGCGAGGAACTGGAGCTTAATATCAAATGTAAGAACCAGCAAATGAACCTGCTTCAGGACTAAATTCTCGAGAAAAACTAGATGTTAATCCGAGCTCTTTTTTTAATCTGCAAAAGATAAAAATTTTTTCTGAGTTGTTTTTTAACTAAACAGTTACTATGAATCTTTGTTTTCCGCGCCCATGTGCTTTCTTAAAGCAAAACCACATCGGGCCATCTGCTGAATTCACTGAGGGGATCTAACCCCTGATTTTAGCGTTATAAATCCGTAGACTTAACGCTGTACCAACGGGGAAATATTCTTCTGCTTGTTATCCCTAGAGATTAGTGAAAATGTTGTCAGACTGAAGAGTTGCGCTGGAATTAAGCTTTTTAACATATAGACAAAATGAGTTGCTTAAAGAACATTATATGGATTCCAATAAATGTTAATGGACACCAATAGCTATCAGAAATGATATTTTTTCTTTGCGTTTTGGATTTATGTTTCATGTCGCTGCTAACATAGCAATAAACATCATGTAGTCTGGTGAGCCAACCAACAAACAAACTGCTAATCTTTGATAAGTGAAAAACGTTGTGCACCCCGCAAGTACAACGGTAAGTCTAAGGATTTACGACGCTAAAATTAGGAGTTCGATTAGTCTCGATGGGTTCAGCAGATAGTCTAATGTGGCTTTGCTGTAATAAAAAAAACACACACAGAAACGTTGTAAATAGCTACTGTTTTAGCACAAATGACAGTTGCTTACCTTGTTCGGTATAGAACACACAGCATGCTATTAATACAACATTTGGTAAGAATAGATCAAATAGACAAAATCGAGTCGGGAATGATTTGAAGAAAAAGGTTATGAAAAACAAAGTGTAATAAGACCAACTTATGTTATTATTTTCACTAGACTTCTTTGACTTACATCTTTGTTTGACATTATATTCATCATTGATTTTATTAAGTTTAATCGTGATCTATAATTAATTGTTAAATGCGAGTATGAGAAGAAAATTAGAAGTTTTTCTTTCTGTTGACCTTTCGTTTTAAGAAACATCGACATGCTTTGGCCTAAATTTTGGTATCTTAAATATGAATGTTTTTACAGAGTATTCTATAAATTATAGTAGTTCCCGATGACCCTCGGCTAAACAGTTTGTAATTACACGTGAAAATATGACTTGAAACCATTTATACATTAATTAGCAAAGGTACCTAGCATTGTTCGATTTTTAAAAAAAGTAATGGTAAAAATGAAGGCACAGCCCATCTCTTCCACTTTTTTTTGGGCTGTGGAATATAAACCGTTTGTTCAGTGCAAAGGTGGCTGTTCTATACACGACTTAAGATGTTACTTTCGTTTACCACACACTTCTTGCGTTTGACAATCAACCACGTGACTCAGCCGAGCACTTTTTGTGGCATCATGACGAGAAAAACGAAGCAGCTGCCAAACAGGAACTACTCGTTTGATTGTAAATTTATTCAAAGCAGATCTTTGGAGAGTCAGTCTTAGTTTACCTACTTACTTTCATTGAAAACTGTTTAACCGTTTTCTCACAATTACTTGTGACACCAAACAGACAGATGGACAAGTTTGCTTTATGTACATAAAGATATTGAAAATAAAGAAAAATTTGAGGGCAACATAAATTTCGCTTTTTACAGTTTTGGAAACCGTAATAGTGAAACGAAACATTCAGAGTTTAAAATTAAACTTTGTTTTAAATGTTGAATTTGTTTAACCTCTCTACTTTTCCAGATGTTCCAGTGTGTAAAAAAGGTCAGAAGATTGCATATGCTGTCGCAGTAAATGAACTTGTGAAAGTTTCCTGTGAGGTTAATGCTGATCCTGATGACGTCACGTTCACCTGGTCAGTAAACAATACTGAAGGCAGTCAAGGACTGTTGTCCTTTGATAGCTCTGGTTTAAGGAGTGTGGCCCGCTACGTTCCTAGGAACAAAAACGATTTTGGGCTTTTAACTTGCAAGGGTCGAAATACGATTGGAGAACAGATAGAACCTTGTATTTTCACACTGATAGCAGTTGGTAAACAAAGCACTTTTGTTTTTACTCTCAGTAAGAAAAATAAAAAAAAATGATAGAAAGAAATGTTCACTTAAGAATAACGATATTGTATCTGTCATCGATGTTGAACATTATACAATAAACAAAGTCCATAGCGTTAGACCCCCTATAGCCAAGTGGTCACATTGTACAATAAACAAAGTCCATAGCATTAGACCCCCTTAACCTTAGCCTGAACTCGCATTCTGAGGTTTCTAATCCCCGTCCCACCAAACGTACTCGTCCTCTCAGCCATGGGGGAGTTATAAAGTTAAGGCCAATCCCACTATCCATTGGTAACAGAATAGCCCACGAATTGATTGTGGGTGGTGATAATTAGCTTTCTTCTCTCTAGTCTTTAACTGATAAATTAGGTAACGCAGATAGACTCTTATATCCTTGTGAGAAATTCAAAAGAAACAAACCAATGCATTAATTTTCTCAATTAAATTAATTTTACTGTTATGACGGACATTTCCAATATCCAGAAACTTAAACCAGATTAATATAACCTTAGGCTGAAAGTTTATAACGACATACAAACCTCATCTGACAACTACTTAAAGACAATTTTCATTTCCAATAGCAGAGATGCCAACCATTACGATTTTGGTGTACACATTATGACTATACGATCATACAGACAAATATTACGACTTGTTGCAACTCCCGAATTATTATATATTACATAGGCCTGTACAATAAAGTGATCAATTGTTCTTCCAGGGCTTGAAAGGGATAAAAAGAAAATTTCTAGTAAGATACAAATAAATTTTGATAATAAATAAAAGACATAGTCCTAATGGCTACTTGCGATAATCATGTTTGTGCTTGAAAGAATAAAAAATATTTGTATCTATGACATCTACCAATAGTTTGAGTGTGGTGCTTCTCCATACTGGGTACGTGGGGAAATCCATAATTACGTCATCAATGCCTGTCAGCCAATCAGCGTTCGCGTAGATGGATATTTTTCGTGCACTAAGCGGCATAGAAACACCAATGCGATTGCTCACAAGTTGAAAAAAGAGACCTCGTCCACCAGATTGTCTTGTTTCTGGCAAATCTAAAAGGATTGAAACTATGAATCAAAAATTTAGGAAAGAGTACAGTGCAAATTATCTGGTCATTTCATCAAAAGTCAGTGACAGTCATGCGTTTTGTACAGTTTATCACATCGATTTTTCTGTGGCACATGGAGGGATAAACGATTGTTTCAGACATATAAAGTCGGCATCTCACCAACAAAAGGCTGAGGCGAAGACAAAAACGATACAGATAACGACATTTATGAGTACGAATTCAGAATATGAAAAAGGATTTCAGAAGAATTTTTTAAAATTTATTTATTAAATACACAAAACACAGTCATAAATGAGCAATCTATAGCAGTAATAAATAATAATAGTTATAATAATAACATAATAATAAACAGCTTAAAGGCATTGATCAGGCCTAGTAGCCCCAATCATTACGCTCAGTCATTTGAAATAACTGACATCTCTGCAATTGGTTTTAATGAGCGTCATTGAGAGGGTATTTTCAATATATCCGAAAACATTTAACAAAATTTTTATACTTATACATTTCGCCTTTAGATCAAAATAACAAGGTTAAAAATTCAATAAATCCGTTTTATTTACTTAATTTATTATCCTGAATATTATATTACCAATCATTTTGAATACAGTTGCTAAGAAAGCATATTAGCAACATAAACTTTATAGTATTGATAAATTGATGAGATAAATGTTCTTACAGTTTGTTAACCGTTCGGAGATACGAAAAATGAATGTCTTTGGAATTTGAACTGCTTATACAAGTCACTGTTCATTATTTTTATACTTCTGTAAACATATATCATTTGTCTCTTTTCAAGCTTGAATCTTTAACAACCCATATAGATTTGAGTGTTTTATCTTTTAAAAAAATACCCTCTGATCTCCCATGTGTTCATATTGCTACTCAGAGATATGGCAGAAATCTAATATTTTTGTTTTTCTATACGATTACATAAAGCATCGTTTAAAATGCTAAACCTTTAAATCATCCAGTGATGCACACATCTACAAATCCATTGATCCATCAATTCTCGCGACTCTATAACGCCCATGTGATGCTATTTATATCTACTCGTGTCGTACTCAGTATTTCTAGATAAGATTAAGGTAAAACAAACACGTTTATTTTATTTTTGCAGGTCCACCAAGTCCTCCAAGTAACTGTAATATATCGAACTCAACGAATTCTACGATATTCCTTGAATGTTCCCATGGTAATGATGGAGGATTACAGCAACGCTTTCATGTAGAAGTTTACATTTTACCAAACAAGCAACTCGTAGCCAACATAACGAAATCCAATGCTCCAGATTTTATTTTGTCATCTCTTCCTTCAGGATCTCGTCTCCTTCTGTTATTGTATTCTTCAAATGCCAAGGGGCGTAGCGGAACTATAGCATTGACCTCGCACACATTAGAACCTGTAAAGACGGAATCTAGTAAGTGTGAAATCTGACGTCATATTAATGTTTTACATTTTTAAAAGAAAACCGCACTGAATAAAATTCAGTTTTTAAAACAAATGCTTCTTTTCTGAATTTATACAAAAGCAAAACATTATGATATTCAAAATGAGATAGGGTTTAAATATCTCTTTCTCGAAAATTCTCCATTAGGTCTATTTTAGTTTTTTTCCCTTTTAATTTTATTTGATTTCCTAAGAATTTTTGTAACAAAATTATCTTCAGAAAATGTAGGTTTGCATCGTTCTTCATACAATCGAGAAAAAAATTTTGGCAGAAAAAAAAGATATTTCAATTTAAGTATTTACACATGATGAAAATATATCGGTTTCATTATGGTGATGGTACAACAAACTTTTTGTTGCCTTTGTGATTGTAATTTAATGAAGATACGTGAAGGACAAATTATTTGAGCGACATATAAATAGCTTGTTTAATAATTACAAACATATTAAAAATAGATTTTTCTATCCCACAAATAATATACACATGGAAAACGTTTATTCTTTTTTATGAACTAATTAAGTTATTTTTCCAATGATGTATAATTCTAGTAATATTAGGTTCTGAGTTAATTCAAGCTGTGTTATAGTACTTTAACAGTTGTAATTAGATCTTATAGGTTGTTGTTGTTTTGAATTAAACACGAAGCTACACAATGGGCTATCTGTGCTCTGCCACGGGTATTATCAAAGCCTGGTTTTTAGCGTTTTAATTTCGCAAACATACCGCTGAACCACTGGGAGGAATTCTTATAGTTATCATTTAAATAGATTATACATTTTTTATGTAATATTTTACGAATACTTTTATCTAATGGCGCGTTTTGATATGAATAATAAAACCTATGTAAACGTTTTTGATTTCTAGTGACAAATAACATTAAGGTGTGAATACTGAGGCTGATTCAAATTGGTCTAACTGAATGGAGTATTACAGATAATTTAAAAAAAAATTGTACTTATGGTTATTAGAAGTTATAAAATGTAGTTCAATCTAAACAAGTGCACCATAGACATCTCATGGCCTGGCATGGCCGAGCGCGTTAAGGCGTGCGCTCGTAATCCGAGGGTCGCGGGTTCGCGCCTGCGTCGCGCTAAACATGCTCGCCCTCCCAGCCGTGGGGGTGTATAATGTGACGGTCAATCCCACTATTCGTTGGTAAAAGAGTAGCCCAAGAGTTGGCGGTGGGTGGTGATGACTGGCTGCCTTCCCTCTAGTCTTACACTGCAAAATTAGGGACGGCTAGCACAGATAGCCCTCGAGTAGCTTTGTGCGAAATTCCAAAACAAACAAACAAACAAACAAAAGACATCTCATAATAGAGGTTTAAATTTCGCTCAAAGTTACACGAGGGCTATCTGCGCTAACCGTCCCTAATTTAGGAGTGTAGGCCGGTAGTCATCACCACCCACTGCCAACTGTTGGGCTACTCTTTTACCAACGAATAGTGGAATTGACCATCACGTTATAACACCACCACGGCTGAAAGAGCGAGCATATTTGGATTTACTGGGATTCGAATCTGCAAATTACTGGTCGAGCGCCTTAACCACCTGGCTATGCCATATCCGTAATAAGGGAGAACAAAACTATTTTGTACAACAAATATTTCTTGAAGTTTTATTTACATGATCACGGAGTCAATCTAACAGTACAAACGCTCAGTGTCAATTGTCATTATCAGTGCACGTGTGTCATTCTGTTACCTAAATATTCCTGTATGTCGCGTGAAGTACAGTAGAATATCATCCTCGGTAACATCACCGAGAGAGGGCTTTCACTATTTGTTGAGTCTGTAATTTGTTTGCTTGAAGAAAAACATAAGGCTGCACAGTGGACTCTCTGTGCTCTGCCCATCACAGGTATCTAAATTTAGTTTCTAGCGTTGTAAGTCCGCAAACATACCACTGTACCATTGGGAGCACCGTTTTAACAATCGATACAATGGATATTTTGTTACAATAGTACATCATCTAATTTCAAGAAACACGTTTTGAGTTTATAGCCGATATTTTTGTTTCACGGAATTAAAGTTTTTATCACATCGTGTTACAATATTACATGACGCTATAAAAGACCCAAAGTTGTATTACATTTTATACTATTTATGTAGTTCGTTAAAGAACACAGTATATAACTTATAGGTTAAAGAACAATGGAAGAAACACGTGGTAGAAGTATATAAACAAGTAACTCACAAAAGAAATTCCTATGTTTTGTGTCTATTTTAACTTGAATTTGATATAAAAGCTCGTGTTTAATTTTACAAGTGATTTATATTTAGGTATTGGCAAGTCACCGCGACTAAGACCTCTTCTTGGCATTCTACTTGGAGTCGTGGCTGCTTTGGGTATGATGGCCTTGTTTATTGTTGTTTTCTTCAGAGGACGAAGAACTAGGGAACAGAAAACTGCAGGTAATAAAGTAAACAATGTCTTAACTTCAGGTAAAAATATATAACAATGTTTTAATTTTTTACACCCATTAGGTACATAAACGTTGATGTTTCATTATTGTAAGAATAAACTGATGGCTTAGGAGAAAGTAAAATTTTTTTGAGCGACCGCGAACTTCAGAAAATCTTAATCATTAGAGAATCAAATTATTTTATGCTCAACTTATCAGCTTTAGGCATTTATCAGAATCATATAATTTATGCGAGGAAACTCTTCCATTAATGTATCAATGAACACATTTGTAACATAAATAAAGCATGAGAACAATACACATTTGTAACATAAATAAAGCATGAGTACTAAACACTGTACATTGAATTATGACATACCAAAGATGGATCTCCCAATAACATTTAAAAGTCCGACGATTTCTTAGATCGATGTATTAAGGAATCACTCTTTATGAAATAATATAAACGAACAATAACAAACATAACAGACAATATCTTTCTTAAGTTTAACTATTTTTTAGGTAATAATTTCAACATTATTTACTCTGTTTGTCTAATTTTATTAAACTTCCTCGTTTATGTTTTAATTTCAATACATAATGTGTTATTTTTTTACATTCCAATAACTATTGCATTATATTGTTTACATATGGGCTTTGTTATAATAGGAACGATCGCATGTATCATATATTTTTTGTGTATAATGATTTTTAGAATGCAATAGTTCTTATTTGAGCGAGAGAGTGTATTATGGAAAGCAAAAAGCCGAAATTTTGAACAAAAAGAAATCAGTTTGTAAGATTCTGTGGCTTTTACAATTTTTTTTTTATTTGTAGAGAATAAATATGGAAGAAAAACAAAAATAAATACTAGTAACAACTATTTAACTAAATATCTGGGTTTACGTCATTCTACAATTTTGGACCCGGCATGGCCAGGTGGGTCAAGGCGTTCGACTCGTAATCTGAAGGTCACGGGTTCAATCCCCATCGCACCAAACATGCTCGCCCTTCCAGCCGTGAGGACGACATAATGTTACGGTCAATTTCGTTGGTAAAAGAGTAGCTCAAGAGTTGGCGGTGTGTGGTGATGACTAGCTGCCTTCTCACTAGCCTCACACAGCTAAATTAGGGACGGCTAGCACAGATAGCTCTTGTGTAGCTTTGCTCGAAATTAAAAAAACAAACAAGAAAAAAAATCGTAAAATACTTGTGCTTTCTGTCTTCACTTTCGAGCAAGAAAAATTAAATAAATATTAAAAATGAATGTATTACTCAGTTTCGTTAGTAAGCTGTACTTTAAACTATTCATAACTGAAAACGTACAACCTACGAAATGATGTGAGTAGTATTATAAATATGTACAGACTATATATTGTTACGTTTTGTATAGGTTTCTATGTGATTGTTAGTGTTAGCAGAGAAGAAAACAGTTTTTAAAAACTTCGTGGTTGTTGTGACTAAAATAGCCAGCATTTGGCAAAAACTAGTAACAATAATTCCCATTCCAGTTAATACCAAATTTATTCAAAAACCAGACACAAAACTGAGGTCAAAAGTATGTAAAAACTACACTGACAAACACCACACCACATTGTTTATAAAATACAATGTGATGACTGCTACGACTTTTATATTGTAGAAACAAGTGGAAAAATGGAGACCAGATTCAAAGAACATAAAAAGTCACCTTCACATGTTTTCGAACACTGCAAATCAAATAAACACAACATAACCATAGAAAACACTAAAATACTAAATAAAGAAACAAACATAAACAAACGCAAATTTAAAGAAGCCTTACTTATACAACAAGTCAAGCCCGAAATAAACCAATACAAAGGAACACCTTTATACCTATATTAAAAATGGTATAATAATAATTATAAAATAAATAATATAGAATTATATATTTAAAAATCTAAGCATGCCCTCTACATTTCGACACTCAGTTGCACAACCCCTTTCAAACATGTGACCAGATTCCGGTCAGTTATCTCTTTCTTTCTTTGTAAATCTGACGATGACCGAAGAAGGTCGAAAGGTTGTTCGTTCCTTTACGTAAAAAATTTTCTCAACTCAAACAAGCCGTTTTAACATATATAAGCTTTCTATAATAACATAAAAATAACTGTTCGGGTAATTAGTTGTAGAGAGTTTGTATTTAAAGTATATTAAAATTTATTATTATCAAGTGATTAGATGGCATTAAAACAAAGAGTAAACATTCTATATCTATTCTTCCCAACTTTGTTTTAACTTCATCTGATCAATTGATAATAATGAATTTCAATATACTTTAAATACAAACTCGAAAGAACTACTTACCTGAATGGATTTTGTTTTTTATTTCTTGGGATAATTACCACAAATGCAACTGGATATAATAAAGGATTAGAAATTCCTTAAATGTAACGACTTTCTAGAATTAGTTTCCTTTCAATTAGTGTAGCTTAAATAAAAGCATAAGAATCAATTTTACAATAAAAAATATAAAATCACTTTTGGGACTCGGAAACATAATTAACGAGTATTACGTGTTTTTTTTTTATTTAGGAATGTTTCTCATTTTCACCGCAAGATGGTGTATTAACCTTTTTTTCCTTTTATGGAGATACTGAAAGAAATTTTTTTGATAATTTTTCAGAAGACCAGTTTTAATCTACATACTATAGAAAGCTGCTGGAAAATAAGTTTATGATAATTGAATAATAAGAAATAATGGTGAAACTTGAATCTCTTGAGCTTATATATAGCCATAATGAAAACAAAATACAATGGAATGTTTAAAGGAACAATGTTTCACTCTGTATTGGCTAAATAATTAACAACACTTACCTAATGAGACAGGCGTGAAAGTTGAAGTGTTTAATTGTTTGCGCTTCTTATTTTTGGTTTTAACATAATGAGTTTTGTTGTTATAAGGCAGTTAAATTCATTATCCACACTAAAATATTTATTCGAAACATAAATAAAATAAAAATAAAAATTAGCCCTAATATCTGATTAGTAATAAGATAATATTTGGTCCAAAGATCTATAAATACAAAAGCGAACCTATATCAATCCAACGAAATCAAAAATCTATTCCATTTTTAAAACTATGACTCTTTTCCACGTTTTGTGCGAACCACAGTGATATTTCTTTAGAAAAGAAAATTTCGGAATTTTATATCTGCATATACAAATAACTTATAGACAACAATGGACTTATTGGTCCATCTAGACCATTCCATTTACTAAATGAAAATTTAAGATAAAAATAAAACACTCAGTGTCACCAGTTTTCATTCAATATTTGTCAAGCCTTCTCTCAAACATCCTTAGATTAACTGCATTTATCACATCTGTAGGCAACCAAACCTAACTACTTTTTCTAGAAAAACAAGGTTGTCTTAGTTGAAATTGAATAATATTTTTCTAAAATGTATATCTGTGTCAACTAGACCTACCTTTCTCAACGTTAAGTATGAAAAAGTTTTGTCTCATTACACAAAGTAACTGTACAAAATGTATTTTTGTATTGCTTACCTAAAAAAAAAAAAAAAAGCTTTTCTTGGAGGAAATTATCTGTTTTACTTTTTATGGTTTTATTGCCATTTGAACAATCCTAATGAGAGCTTTACACAGCGTAAGTTTCAGAAACAAACTTTTATTATTACAAATTGCAGCACGATTAGATATTACTGTAAACAACACGATCAGTTTTATTGTAAAAAGAAACAACGACCTAAACAGTTGTTACACAAAATCTTACTGACAAACCGGACAACGTGACATTCGGAACTTCACCATTCCTACTAAAAGTAGGCCTATAAAGTGAACAGCTGTTATAAGACATTTATTGCAATGCATGAGTTGCAAGTTGACAGTCCCATAATGAAATGATATTGATTATTTGGAATAAAGCACAAAGATACACAATGGGCTATCTGTGCTCTGCTCACCACGGGTATCAAAACCCGGTTTTTAGGAGTGTGAGTTCGCAGACATGCTGCTGTACTATTGGAGAGCAAATTGTTATATATGAACTTATAATGCTATTGGTTAAAGTAATTTTTAACTGATCACAGTCTCAATTTTAAAACTACACAATACTAACTAAAGAAAAACATGATTTTGTGTTTTAAAAGATGTTTACCGTAGAAATTAGTTTTAAATTCTTTGTAGAGATAACATCATACTGGCCTACGTCAGAGTGTCTGCCATAGAAGGACAGTAGTGTTTTATTTGTTTAATATTAAAGAAAACAAACTACACTACGGGCCACCTGTGGGTAAATATCCTCAACACTATGAACTGATTCAAACTACACTACGGGCCATCTGTGGGTAAATATCCTCAACACTATGAACTGATTCAAACTACACTACGGGCCACCTGTGGGTAAATATCCTCAACACTATGAACTGATTAACTATAGAAACTGCACGAGTTTCAAGCATCAGCCAGCAATTCTTGGGTTACTCTCAGCCGACCACGTAATGGGGTTCGACCGTCAATCATATAACCCACCTATGGTCCTAAAGGGTTGAGCGCATTTCTGTTGAGACAAGAAATGAACCACAATTTCTTGGATTCAAAACCAGGGCATGCTAACTACTGGGCTATGCTCGGTCTGGAGAGTAAAATCTATAAGAGGCAGCTACTAATGCAATACTTCAAAATTAAAAGATGCACACTTTTACTTAGATTAGTTTGTCTACTAATAATTTTAATAATTAAGGCCAATTTATGCTAATAATATACATTGAATTATAGTAATGTATGTAAAAATGAATATGATGAAATTTTGTTCATCATACCTGCTATATTCCTTCTCTTTTCTTTCAGATGATGGATACGATCAAAATGAAAAGTAAGAAAATTTTTCGTTTCTGTGTTGTTTTTGTTAAACACATAACCTTTGAAAAGAAACTATGATACGATATTTTAATTATATCATTGTGTTTTTATTGATAATAAATACAACAGAAAACAATACAATTTTGAATGAAACGTTTTGACTTTGAAATGTGTCCAAAGATGAATTGTTTAACGATCTGTAAACACAAACTCATTTTTGGTTTAACATGTTCACACTTTTAAAGGTTTATGCTGACACTCTACTAATAACATTGTTTAACATGCATATCTATTGATATACTTAATGTAAAGCTTTTTCGTTTGTTTGGCTTAGAGCGAAGCCACAATGGGACATTTACCTTGTCGTTCCCTACTGGTACAGTGGTAAGTCTACGGATATAGAACGCTAAAATAAGGGGTTCGATTACCGTCGGTGGACTCAGCCAATAAACTAATGTGGCTTTGTTATAAGAAAATCACACACATCTACCATCTCCACCGCGGGGAATCGAACACTGTATTTTAGCGCTGTAAGTCCGTAAGCTTACTGCTCATCCATCAGAGGACAACTTGAAGTCGTTGGTACAATAGTCATTCATAAAACAATTGCTTTTGTCTGTCAATAATTTTTAACAAAGCAGTTAAAAGTCTATGTCGAAAGATAATATGTCAACCATGCTACACCTGCGACATCAAGCACCGATAAAATCTTTCGTCCAGAACCAAGGTTTACAAAGCTGGTACGGATACACATAACACAGTAGTGGACTAAAAGATATACATATATATATATTATTGATTTTCATGGACAACAATAGTTAATTTGCAAAACTGTGTAACAAGTGAATTCCAATAATTATTAATTTTGTTTAAGTCTTTCACAAATCAGAATTAATAACACAACATTGTTTAATTTATTCGACACTGTTACCTATTTTGTTTTTATCTGAATTAACTTTACTATCATTTAAAAGAACTGGCGAGCCCTCATATTATTGTTTTTGCTTTCAAGCGAGCTATTAAATCTTATCTTTAACAGCATTGATCTACTTTAGGAGTTCTAAGACGTCGTGAGTGATAGCAAATGTCAATATGTCAACCACACTACACATGCTTCACTCGGTGCTAATTAGACGATTCGCATGATACTAAAACTCCGCCACTGGCTGGAAATGATTTCAGAATGAAGTTTGTGATTAAATAAATAATTTTAATAGAGTTTTAAAGAACGATTATGCATTTCTTATCAGATTAGCGTTTTACGTGAATGTGCTTGTTTATAGAAGGTTAAAATGTGCTTATTTATAGAAAGTTAAAATGTACTTGAAAAGCCCAGTAAATTTGCAAGCATGAAGGTTTAATATTCGAACACTTGAAGCCTAAATACAACAGATAATTTCCTGTTTTTCACTTTCAATTGGTTGTGAATGCAAACAGGTGTATGATGAATGCATGCAGAAAACAGCTGGAAAATGTGACCATTAATCATTCTAAACAGGGATTTAAAAAAAAATACACCCAAGTGCCCGAACTCTCATAGCTCTGTGCTTTTTTAGACCACTAGGTTTAAGATGTTGTGCTAAGCATTAAAAGAGCCTTACTAATAATGCTTTATGCAAGGTATGGCCTCAGTAGCATAGCGGTATGTCTACGGACGTCTGATGCTAGAAATCTGGTTTCGATACACGTAGTGGGCAGAGCACCGATAGCCCTTTTCTTAGCATTGTTCTTCACTTCAAACAAAGATACGGACCTCTAGAATATGTATTATATAATACTTTGGCTAACAAACTTTACCACATTAGTCACCATCTTAACTACACACTATAAAACATTATTGTGTTTTGAAACTAGCGTCTATTTCCTGCAACTTTCACATTTTAACTCTCACACGATTTTTTACCAATAATAAAAGAATCAAATGCCATGTTTTATTTTATAGTTTTAATGGTTATCCTCGTAATTATGTTTTACTGATAAAAACGTACTTGAGTTAATTCTAGGGTTTGCAAAACAATTATATTTCTGTTTGCATGTTGTTTTTTTGAATCAGTCTTAAGTGTTTTTCATCAGAATTTTTTGGTGTTTCAAGGAAACGCTTTATCGACTAGCTTTAATATTTTAATTGAAAAACAAGCACAGTGTTCAAATTAACGGTATATGAGTACTTCTTATCGTTAGTCCTGAGACAAAATGGCGATCCTTCTTGATGCAATTCACTAATATAATATTATGAAGTATTACGAACCTACTCCTAGCACTTCACTAATATAGTATTATGAAGTATTACGAACCTACTCCTAGCATTTCACTAATATAGTATTATGAAGTATTACGAACATACTCCTAGCACTTCACTAATATAGTATTATGAAGTATTACGAACATACTCTTAGCACTTCATAATACAGCATTATGAAGTATTTACTTCATATGAACCTACTCCTAGCACTTCACTAATATAAGGTAATGAGTTATATACCTTATTTGAACCTACTCCTAGCAAAGAAGTGTGGCTGTGTAATATAAAGTAAATAATTCTCTCGGTTGTTATTTTGTCGTGTCGTTAACTGTATAGATATGTGTGTTTATTATATGGTGCGAATCCTAAGTGAAAGTATTAAAAATATTCCCTATTACCTATAAGATAATATAAGATTATTTCCATACACATAACCTGAGGTTAAAATTAAAAGCGGCCTGGCATGGCCCAGCGCGTAAGGCGTGCGACTCGTAATCCGAGGGTCGCGGGTTTGCGCACGCGTCGAGCTAAACATGCTCGCCCTCCCAGCCGTGGGGATGTATAATGTGACGGTCAATCCCACTATTCGTTGGTAAAAGAGTAGCCCAAGAGTTGGCGGTGGGTGGTGATGACTAGCTGCCTTCCCTCTAGTCTTACACTGCTAAATTAGGGACGGCTAGCACAGATAGCCCTCGAGTAGCTTTGTGCGAAATTCCGAAACAAACAAACAAATATAATTAAGACGGTTGCAATCAAAGTCAGCGGTTGCGCGATTTGAGACGATGCACTCCAGCTTTGAAGATGGAAAGTTTTCCTGTTGAAAACTGAATACTGGAAACAATAACGCTTGATTTAAGGTTTTAGTAAAACCACGCGCATAGCTGGTTGCTTGAACTAATGCGTTATACACTTTCTCTAATAATTTTACTTATGTAACATTTACTGAAGCAGTTAATTTTAGGGTATTCTACTAAAGAGGCTTAGCAATATTAGAGCAAATACAATATTGTAGAATAATGATTTCGTACTGTAAACGAAAGTGATAAGATAATACCTTCAGAGTTCCTTAAAAGGGATGTGTGATCATCAGAAAGTAAAAAAGAAATACAAAATTCATGCTGTACATTTTACTGTTTGAGTAAAACTTTTCATTAATTCAAAGCTTCATCTAAGTTCTGATTAATTAATTTTCACAAGAGTGGAACTGGTTCTTAAGGACTACGTAACCTCAATGCCAAATTGTAATTCTCGAGACAAAAGACCATTCGTGTCGAAAGGACAAGTCTATTGTTGTCATTTAGTAGTTTGAAATCGATTAGTAAGAATTAGTGTACAATTTCTCTGTAGACAACGACTTAGATAAGAGTAACTTTATTAAATGTTTTAATGAAACCCTTTTCCAAAGTAACAGCATTTAAGCGACGAATTTGGATAACGAGAATAAAAAATAGACTCGATTAACTTCAACTATTGCTTAAGCCGAAGTATTGCAAAAGGTACATTTCATTATGAACACCAAAGTGTCGAAATGTCTTGAATTTTTCCACGTTAGTTTACGTGTTTCCAAACCTACCGTGGAGTATATATTTTTTTCTCTAATATTTGCGGTTTTAGCTCGTTTGTGGTAGATAAAACTATTGCACATCATAATAGTGATAAAGTTAACAAGGGTGACTTCACAAACCCAGCAATAAGCACTGCTGTATTAATTAATTTTTAAATACAAAATTCCATGGTAACTCAACGTTTAACGGATCTCATGTGTAGTTCAAATAGGAAAGATTTAAAACTGGATATTTTGATCCTTTGCCATTATATCTAATGAAGTTTATGGTTGTACTTCATTTAGAACGGAAAGCCTGGAGTATTTTGTATACACAGCGTGAAAAAAAAAGTACAATGTAACCAGCGCATTCTCACCTGACTTATATAACTAATACTCTAGATTGATTATAACACATTAATTACACTAACTGGACTTTTCTTGTGAGAGAAATTGTTCATAATGTTAAACAGAAACCACTTAGTTAAATTAGGCGAGATATTTTAGCTCATGAAAACATTATACTTACATACGAATGATGACAGGTAACTTTTTTGTATTATAACAAACTTACACAGGAACGTTTAAAGAGGAGGGGTTTATAGCTAGTTGAATGACTTGTTATGGTTAAAACACATATTTTCCATCATAAACTACTGCTATAAAAGAACTTGTCCTTGATAAAGGTGTTATAACCTTGTTAAATCATGTGCTATACTCCATAATAACTCCTGTAATATTATGTGTTTAATCGCCGTTAACTATTTTAATAAATTATATTAAAATCGTAATTTTTCCAAAATTTTTTATAAACTTGTATTTTTATTATTTTGATACCTTTAAATTTAAAACACAACATACAGGTGTAACTCAATGACTCAAGACTTCACCATCAGCAAGGCCGTGACCTCTAGTGAACCTGACTTGATCAACATACAGAACAATTCTCCGAGTGAGTACAATTTCATAAAATAATGTTCTAGTTAGTACACTTTTGAGTTTTACATATATGTAAACGAGCGTTTGATTGTAAGCGCATGGTTTAATGTTACAGAATATGTCGCATAATTAATATTATTTAACTAAGCCTTCCATGCTGTTTTAAAATTATTCTACCTTTTGAAGTAATTATTGCTTTGTTCATATAACTGTAGGCTGTAAAAATAGGTCTTTTCTGGCTTTAGATTCAGAACTGTAACAACAAAATTACAGGTGTAAATGATATAGAATAAAATAACATGGCGTGAGTTTCATTTATTTATATACAAACAAATATCTGTGTTCTCTTGGAATTGTAAATTCAAACTCGTTGTAGATCAAAATAAATAAACGAATAACAGGTATTCTTAAACGTTAGAAGGATATTTGACATTATAGATATACATATATAAGAATTAGTACAGATAACTTGCAAAACAAAATATTTTCATAAAATAGGTCAGAGAGTCGTATTCTACAGCTTCAAGAACACGTGTATTTCAAAAGCAAGAACATCGTATTGATATTTATTTATAACAGTCTATTTTAAATAGCTGTCAGAAACAACTTCCATTTCATGCCATCCTGAAGCCATAAGGTGGTATTTCACCTACAAATTTACGCTTATGCCTAATAAAAGATAGCATTAGACTTGAAGCATAGATTGTTTGCAGTTAAACACAAAGCTACACAATGGGCTAGCTGTGCTCCGGTCACCGCAGGTATCAAAACCAGGTTTGTAGCGTTGTAAGCTCACAAATATATAGCTCTTCCGCTGGATGGTGAAAGTGAAGAAAAATTATAAGAAAAATACAAGAACGAAAAATAAAGTGAACTGTGTTTACTTAAGTATAACTATTATATAATCTATTATAATAAATAGAATTATGAATCATTAACACGTATAACATCCTTACAAAAGTCGTGTAATACACCTTAAAGAGGTTTCATTATTCTTTATTAGGTTTTAAAAGACAGAGCACTTTCAACTACCGATGTACGGCATGGCTAGGTGGTTAGAGTACTCGACTCGTAATCTGAAAGTAGTGGGTTCGAATCTCCGTCATACCAAAAATGTTCGCCTTTCAGCCGTGGGAGTGTTATCATATGATGGTTAATCCCACTATTCATTGATAAAAGAGCAGCCCGAAAGTTTTAATCTTACTTTAATACTAAATTAAGAAGCACTAGCGCATACAGCCTTCATGTAGCTTTGCGCGAAATTTATAAAAAAGAACAAAATATAATTAATATCCCAAAAGTTCCTAACAAGCAAATCGCCTCACATGGCAGAGCGGTATGTCTGTGGATTTATACCTTTCGAATTTCGATACCCGGGGTGGATGAAACATATAGAGCACTTTACATAATTCTGTACTTCACAACAAAGAACAGCAAATCTAATCTACTGTGGTGCAGAGTTTTAAAATCACTCAAATGTCCTTAACAGATCAATGACATATCTGAAACGTACGTAAGTTAATTATCAAAACAAAGAAGAAAGCCATTTATTTTCCACACAGATTCACAAATACAGTTATATGAAGCGAAGTGTGCTTTTCTACTCACCGGTTATAGTTCAGGTATCTTTTCAATAACAGATGTTTCAATAGACGTAAAGAAACATGATACTGTATGTAGTGTTATAAAATATCAATACATAAATTGTTATTTTCGAATAACTGATCCTGTAAAAGACGAAATGAAATTTCTTTTTAGACTGAAAATATAGAGAGTTACATTACGTTTGTTTTCGCTTATGTCTTTTTTTAAGTCTTTGGTTCGATGAAATATTACGATAGTACTTTGATAAGGTTGGCCCGGCCAAGCGTGTTAAGACGTTCGACTCGTAATCCAAGGGTCGTGGATTCGAATCCCCGTCGCACCAGACATACTCACCATTTCAGCCGTGGGTTGTGTTAGCGGTGGGTGATGATGACTAGTTGCCTTCCTTCTAGTCTTGCACTGCTAAATTAGGGACGGCTAGCGCAGATAGCCCTCGAGTAGCTTTGAGCGAAATTCAAAACAAATAAACATCGATAAGGTTGCTTACCTCGGAGAGGAGAAGGCGCTATAATTGATTTTGCAGAATTTTATCTCTATCCGTGTAAGCTTCTCAGAAGTGGTTACTGAATTAGGAATAAGTTATGCGGAAAGGCTTAATAGCAAAATAGCTTTACGACGATAAACATTTCCAAAAATCAGTGTTGTGAAAACATCTTAAAAGGAGATTTAGAAACAGGATTACCCTCTGAAACTAAACAATATTATGACATCTATGTGGGTTCTAGGTAGTATTGTGTTGCATCTGTTATGTGGCGCCCCTTCTAGTACAGCGGTATGTCTCCGGATTTACAACGCTAAAATCAGGGGTTTGATTCCCCTCGGTGGGCTGAGCAGGTAGCCCGGTATGGCTTTACTATAAGAAAAACACAAAAAACACTGTTATGTGGTTTATAACAGTGCTTTCACTTATGACGTTAACTTCAGGTTACATTGTAGTATGTCGATTCTATTTATAGCATGAATCACAGTCAAAGATTTTAACCATAATAAATGCTCAGCATTTTTGTATTCTATTATACTATCCCAATAATGTTATAAACGTAAGATATTTCATTGTATCTGTCTCGGCTTTCTACGTGGCTATGTATAGAATGATATAAATTCTTCCGCACATCATTTTCAACCAGTTTATATTTCTTATTTCCTGTACTGAATCCAATGTGGATTAAAGGAGATTTCTGTAATATGTTGGATTTTGAGCTACAAAAGTTAATAATAAACAGCCATCCAGCTTAATGGAAAAATACTAATGTGAATAATTTTATTTAAAACATTACTAGTATCAAATCAATACAATAACTATTTTGTGTTGATCTCTGGTTATATAGATAATACTAAAACTTAGTGATAATGTACTTAGGTGTTCCAGAAATGTAGTAAGATAAAATTATATCATACAAACATAAGGCTTTTTAAACTGTACTGCATCACTACAGTAAGATTATCCGTAAATGTAACACGTTATTCATGTCTCGTTTGATAGCAAAATAATGTGTATTAAAACATTTCTACTGCTCTTATGTGCAGGATTTTTATTAATTTCAAAATATTACCATGAAATCTGTACTACAGCAGTCAGAGTTGTAGTTGAATCTCTGTTAAAATCAGTCAAGGAATTCTAACTTACAGGCGTGTAGTGACTAAACATACAACTTTGTAATGTGATACGTCAGTAGCATAAATGTGCGTCACCTATAATCGCCAATTACCTATACTGTTTCGAGTTCATTAATGATTCGACAATATCCACTCTTAAACTGATTTTAACCCAATATTATATGAATAGTTCATTCCCAAATGATTATCCACAGTTGTTTAGAAATACATATATGTATGGTGAATAACAACAATGTTCTTTGAGTTCTCAAACAGTTTAATTACTATAAATAAAAAGGAGATTAATTTGGATACATAAAATAGTTTAATTAATACAAATAAATAATAATTTAATTAAGACAGACTAAAATAACTTAATTAGGGTAAATAAAAAAGTTTAACTTTTTATATTTAAAATATATAAAAAATTAATTAAGATAAATAGAATACCCCCACAGTGGCACAGCGGAATATCTTCGAGCATACAAGACTAAAAACCAGGTTTCTATAACCGTGGTGGGCAGAGCACAGATAGCCCATTGTGTAGCTTTATAGTTAATTAAAAATAACAAAAACATAAATAGTTTAATTAAGACAAGTAAAAATATTTTAATTAAGATAAATAAAAAGTTTAACTAGGGGTATGAAAATAATGCAATTAAGATAAATTAAAAGTTTAACTAGGTTATGAAAAGAATGTAATTAAAATAAATAAAAATGGTTTAATTAGGATAAACAGAAAAATATTTTAATTAGAATAAATAAAGTAGCTCAATTAGGATAAATATTTTCGGGTTCTCATATATTCTAAATCCACATTTTACGGCTATTAGGCTCCCAACAACTTCGTATATTAATTTATATATCACTTTGTACAAAAACGACACTTGTACATCTAAATATTGTTTTTCTTTTTTATCACAAAATATCTTCAAATGCAGTCCTACAGATGCACAAACAAAAACGTTCAAGCTTTGGTAAAAAGCAGCTTTTATATCTTCACTAACATAGGTTTTTATATTTAATACTTCGTATATCATGGAAAGCACGTAGAGCGTTTTGAACCGCAAACTCCACACTGTGAAACGATAACTGTCAAGAATTGGAAAAGTAAAGTAACTATGATAGTTGTTTGTTACTAAGATAACAACTCAAACTCTTCAGTAGAGTTGGTTTCAACACCGACTCCAAGTGTCAGAACATAATGTGAACATTTTTATTAGCTAATGAAAAAGACCTGTATGGTAACAATGAGCGAGTGTTTTGTTACCCTAAAACTGTAGAGTCGTTCAGTACTGAATTATGATGTCTTAATATCTTGTCTAAGATTAAATAAACAAGCCAATCGACATGTTACTTTCGTGGTGATTCTGGAAGTAATCTGTTAATCTGATATTTAACTGCACGTGAGGAATACATGAGTAATCATACTCTAGTTTCTTTCGGCGTTAAAACATTGGACTGTATATATATATATATGGCTCTTGCTGTTGCTAATTAAAAATATACGGTTAGTAACATAAAGTGAAAGTATTCTAAGTAATGTAATAGAAACTGTCAGACTAGTTCACAGTCGATATTTGACATTTTCGGCAAAATGGTATATTATCCAATAAATGAGTTAAAATGTCAGATGCAGGACCTTAAGTTTCAGGCTTAATGCGACTCGGATTTTTGGCCTTTTCTCCGCAAACTGGCACGCTAATCACTAGATTATGCCCTGATCCAAAAATATAATGCTAAAATTACTCTACTGAAACCTAATCCTAGCATTTATTTGTTATATGTTCAAAAGGACAAGTAACCAAAATGAAACATGAATTTCAAAACAATAACAATGTACGAAGTATATGAATTAATAAGATGTGAGAAATTTTTTCTAAATATTTAAGAGAACTGACCACGTAAATCTTAAAGTTAATATACTGCTTTTCGATCCTGTCGCTTTGTTTTGAATTTCGTGCAAAGCCACTCGAGGGCTATTTGCATTAGTCGTCCCTTATTTAGCAGTGTAAGACTTGAGGGAAGGCAGTTAGTCATCACCGCCCACTGCCAACTCTTGGGCTACTCTTTTACCGACAAATAGTAGGATTGATCGTAACATTATAACGTCCCTACAGCTGAGAGGGGGATGATGTTTGGTGTGACTAGGATTCGAACCCGAGATCTTTAGATTTCGAGTAATGTACCCTAACCACCTGGCCATGCCAGGACGCTTTGTTTTTACAAGCTAATGTGAAATATTCATAGGTAGATTACAAACAGTAATTTTGGTGAGAAGTATTTCTAAATATCAGAGGAAGCATTCGACAAGTAGACATTTCCATACCTTGATATTCACTCAGTATAACAAGTTCAATAATGTATAACAAGTAACCATTTCAGACACGAAAGTAGAATAAAAAATTGTTTTGCGGGATGAGGTTATATGGCATTTCTGTACATAAAGAAAAACAAACGCCGTTTATGTCGTTAGAACACGTACTTTTTCCAAATACGAATAGAAATTTTGTTTCGTACATTAAAAAAAATAATAGTTTAAACACAATGATAAAATACCTTGTTTCGTTTGATTAGAAGATATAGCATTTCCAGAAACAATGATTAAGAGATATTTTCATGCTACTAAAAGATGCATTATTTTCAAACATGCAATAGAAGTTTGTGTTTAAGCTATTTGTAAAAAGTATGAAAAAATAGAACTGTGTTCAGAACATATATGTGAGAAGAACATACAGTTCGTGAAAGTGTTATAAGCTGGTTATTTTCAAATCGTATAGTTAAGTCAAACCTCACGACTTCAAGTAGAACAACTATTTGCTATAAAATATAAAAAAAACAGAAATTAAATTGTAATTTCTAAAGTGCAGTTGAAGGAACTTAAAATTTTATTATAATAATAAAATTAAACATATTCCCGTGTTTTAACACAAATACAAAATGCTTGAGGATATCTCACATATTTATGGGTCCAACACCTGCTCAGTGCAGAAAGATCGCTGGACTGTTGAGTTAATACTTCGTGGTTCGAGTCTCCATATCACCAAATTTAAAAAAATCTCACTTTGCACTTTAGATTCGTGGACTCGTTATAAGAGTGACGGTCAAATCCCACTATTCTGCTCTATAAGAGAAATGTATGGTGTTGATTACTTGCCTCCTCTCTAGTTTATGACTTCAAAATTAGGGACGACTAGTCAGATAGTCCTCTAGTTGATTTGCACGAAACAAACAAACATTTTATGCTCAACTAAGAAATATAAAATTTTGGAGAACTTTTTGTATTTTCACATCCACTGTTATCAATAAATATAAAGAATAATTCGCGTGACCTCCTGTGGACACACTAGAGATCTATATCTGGTGACAATCAAAAACGAACTATGATTGATAGAGCATTGATCTTTAAGCTAATCAAAAGAGCTACAGCTTTCCAATAATCTCTATTATTTCTTCTCCCGATAATATATTAGCGTCTATTACACCTGATTGCATCAAATAACTGTGCGCTGTTTTAAGATTTCTCTCTTGATACTCATGGTTTAACACGTTAAAAAGTTGACAAAAAGACTTACGAGTCTCCATCCTATTGGATGATATATATATATACACTGACTTCCGCTTTTGCCAAGGCACGAGCGCTTAAGAAAATGAATCAAATAAATAAAGTTTCCCTTTTCCATTAACTATATAAGTTTGGACAACAGAGTGATTTTCTTAGATGAAAAATGACCTCTTACAAAAGTGGAGATTTACATTTATTTTATAGGTGAAATGAAAAATCAAAGAGTCGCCAAAAATTCTCGGTTATGTTTTTTTTTTAATTATTTGCTCAGTTTTCGAAGAACATCCATCTTCGAGCATTATTGAACAAAATGGGAAGACGAAACAGTGTTTCATTGTCATCATTGCTTTCTATCTTCTGGCATAAATAGCACAAAAGCTACAGCCCACTTAATTCTCAAATATTATAGCCTTTCAACCAAGAAAGACGCACACGAAAAACGTGTAATGTTCGATTTCGTGACCTAATATTGTTCTTGCTTTTTGTCACGTAACTCGTCTTTGAGCTATTTTTCTTGTTTTGAAAACGAAGGCAAAAAAAGAAAAATAAATTTTGAATAAGCAGTTATTTTCTACTTGCATTTTAACATTCTTTCAGACAGAGGAATCTTAGTCAACACTACTACCAATAACTAATAAGATTGGTCATATTAAAACTCCCACGGCTGAAAAGGACAGAATGTTTGGTAATGTGATTCGAACCCGCCACCCAAAAATTGCGAGTCGAGGGCACTGACCACCAGACACTACTAGGCTTAAATTAATGTCTTTGTTTTTCAACTGAAACATAAACAAACAACTGCTTCATTGAAAACAAATGTATAAATATACATATATATATATATATAACTTAATACTGCTTATTAGTTCTTAATGTTCAGAATATTAATTATTTTCAGAAAGTCTCTAATAATATACGAGACTAAACTTTTAGAGATAAGTGAGCAAAGTGATTGAATTGTGTCCTTATGTTATTTAAGAAAAATCAGTGTTTAAATTCATTTTATTTTTCTGATTTTGACTATTTGTAAGACTATAACGAAGTTTCTAAGAAATTTCGTGTCATTAAATACCAGATGGCACTCGAAAAGCATACACGTTCCTAGTACGAAATTCTGTTACAACTTAAAAAACACACAAACTGAATTTTAGTCAACTCACTTTTAAAACACTCAAGTATGTATAAAATAATAATAAAATTACAAAAATCAGATAAACAGAAGACAGATTTTTATACCACTTCTCATTTTTCAGTTAAGACTTTTCTACCAGTCCAAAAGAGAATGACTAAAGGCGGCTCAGCAAGACATACGGACCGTTTTTTCTTTCAGCCAACTGTCACTCCGACCGACTCCATGCATTTTAACGTAAAGCTACTTTTTAAAATAAATTTTCTACATATAAGAATTCCCTTTTTTTTTGTTTAGAAGCACAATACAGGTAAGATATAATATAACTCTTTTCATACGTATGAAAGATGACATTATATATATATATATATATAGTATTTACCGTCCGATGCCTTCGAGCATGACGTATAGATCAAGTGCTCTTTGTTTTATTGTGGCGTTACCTTCACGTATGACGCTATTATTTTAACATTTAATTTTTTCTTCAAAACTTACTAGTTGTATGTGTTTGCGTAATCCGTTCTGTGTCCATAAGAAAAGTTACACAACATTACAAAATGACATGCAATAATCTCTTTCAGTAAAATTTAAATATAAAAATTCCAATTCTAGCCAGATGACCAATACGAATTTTGCCAACCACAAACCAGCTGCCCGGAAACTAAGGGGTGGACAAGTTTAGCGCTTGATTACTGCCAAGACGAACGTTCAGGATTAAGCTACATTGGCAATGCTGGCTGGATGGACCTGGAAAATGATGTACAGGCTAAGCACGAGCTGTTGACTGTCTCGAACCCGTCTCATCATTGCTTGCAAGTAAGTGTTTTGTCTTATTTAAACTTTAACATGTCGTAGCTATCCATCTGAACAAAACTTTAGACTTATCTTCTAAAGTATGTAAAATGCGCTTTTGATTTCGATAACATTTTTTTTTTCAAATTATGTTAACAGAACTCAGCGCCATCTAGTTATAACATATGCCTTTTTTTCCAGTCTACAACTTTAATTGAATGCATTAAACCTTGAAAAATATTTTATTTTTATCTTTCTGAGTCTTATTTGGAAGAAACTGTATAATTAGTTATTGCTGCTTGGATCGTTTTAGTTTTAAAGATTAACAATGCACTTTCATAATTATCGATCACGCAAACTGTGTTAAATCTTTTGTACTCCATACTTTTTGCAGTACTTTTCTGTTATATTGTAAGATTGAAAGATATATGAAAGTAAAGATAACATATGCTCAACTCACACTGTGTTTGATGCATAACAACCATTAGCTAATGATGTAATAATTATTTGCATATAATCAGTGAGGTCGAGAAAAACCCACTTGTAGAGAAAAATATATATGTAAAAACGGCTCGTTTGGGTTCAGAAAATATTTTAAATAGAAGAGCGAACAACCTTTCGACCTTCTTCGGTCATCGTCAGGTTCACAAAGAAAGAGGTAACTGACCGGAAGCTGACCACATGTTTGGAAGGGGTTGTATAACTGAGTGTCGCAATGTAGAGGACGTGGCTAGATGTTTGAATATATAATTTTATCTATAATATTAATATAGGTATAATGGCGTTCATTTATATTGGTTTATTTTGGGTTTAAGTTGTTGTATAAGTAAGGCTTCTTTAATTTTTCGTTTGTTTATGTTTGTTTCTTTATTTAGTATTTTAGTGTTTTCTATGGTTATGTTGTGTCCATTTGACTTGCAGTGTTCGAAAACGTGTGAAGGTGACTTTTTATGTTTTTTGAATCTGGTTTCCATTTTTCTACTTGTTTCTCCTATATAGAAGTCGTGACAGTTATCACATTGTATTTTATAAATAATGTTGGTGTGGTGTTTGTCAGTGTAGTTCTTACATAGTATAGACCTTAGTTTTGTGCCTGGTTTTTGAATAAATTTAGTGTTAACTGGAATGTTATATTTTGTTACTAGTTTTTGCCAAATGTTGGTTATTTGTTTGCTGATGTCAGGAATATATGGTATACAGCAGTATATGGTTTCGTGATTTTTTGATTCGTGAGATATATTTACTTTTGTTGGTTGATTTTGCTTTCTGTCTAGGTGTGTACGTATAATGTTTTCTACGGTTTGTGGAGGAAACTTATTGATGTTGATGAAGTATTGTTTTATTTTGTCTAATTCATCGTTAATTTTATCTGGTGAGCACAGTTTTGTTATACAACCTCTTCCAAACATGTGGTCAGCTTCCGGTCAGTTACCTCTTTCTTTGTGAACCTGACGATGACCGAAGAAGGTCGAAAGGTTGTTCGTTTTTCTACGTAAAATATTTTCTCAACCCAAACGAGCCGTTTTAACATATATAAGCTTTCTATAATAAAATAAAAATAACTGTTTATTTATTTACGTTACAAAATTTCCCGTGTAGAATGTTCTTTTTCTTGTAACTTTGTAGTAGTAAACAAAATACTAAATTACAGGGGGTTATGAAGGTTAATAATGAGTCGAGTGTTAATATGTCAACTAAACTTTATCTGCTATTACAGCGCCATATTTAGTGCCGAATATGAAGGTTTATCTGGTGGGCTGGGATAAGATAAACATAATAGGGATAGAAGTATATCATTGCCTTTTTAAAATGTGAAGTGGAAAAAAGTTCGTACCTCCATTATGCTAAACTTACAACAAACCTTATTTGCATATATTCTCTTAAAACATCTGTATTCCTTGTATTACACTTTTTTAATTCTAAGTGTCCCAATTAAAAAGTTCGTGTATCGTTATTCCCATGTGATATTGCACATTTGTATTCCGTGTGTCACATCGAATTGTTCCTTATAGAGAATAAAAACTAGGCAGATTGTTGCTAGTTATCCAAAATATTGAACACTTAAACTGCACGCATTTTACGTACGGAATCTAAACACGTAGTTTTGATTGTTTTAATTGTTTGAAGCCGAAACAAAGAGTGAAATAACTGATAAAGAAGGAAAATAATATCTTGTATACATTCAGATATATTAAGCGGTAATAAAGAGTATGGCTTTGTTCGCAATGGTCCAAACTTATACCAAATCATATCAATACACGTTAAAACCAATATAAGTCTTACTCAATATTACCTGATTGTGAAAGCACAGTAACAATTTTGTTTCTCAAACAATAGTAAATGAATGTACCTTGAAATTGGTCAGTGTAAGGAAATGTTTTTCTTTATGTTGATAGATGATAGTCGATTATCAGTATATTTTTGTATTCCACTTATATTTATAATCGTATGTGCCATGACTTACATTATTACAACTAGATATTTTATTTCTATACACAGGTTTACCCAGTGAGGGAATATAGGAGGTATACTCCAGTTTAAAACACTGAAATTTTATGGAATTATTTTGTGTCTGAAATAATCCCCTTTTATAAATGCTGACATCAATATTTAGATCAACTTACCATTGCTCATATGATCTTCCCACCGTCTATGGTCAGATCAACATAATGTGTAACACTAGTTAGGTAATATCGCCCTGAAGAAAAACTCTAAAATGTCAGTGTGGAGAAGTGTTAGTATTATCCAACTGTGAATCAAAGCTCTCGTTACGTTATTGTACTGTATGGTTAAAGCCATATTAATGTGAAGGAATGTTCATGCCATCTTACTGTGGATCAAAGCTCTCGTTACCTTATTGTACTGTATGGGTAAAGCCATATTAATGTGAAGGAATGTTCATGCCATCTTACTGTGGATCAAAGCTCTCGTTACCTTATTGTACTGTATGGTTAAAGCCATATTAATGTGAAGGAATGTTCATGCCATCTTACTGTGGATCAAAGCTCTCGTTACCTTATTGTACTGTATGGTTAAAGCCATAGTAATGTAAAGGAATGTTCATGCCATCTTACTGTGAATCAAAACCTTCAATCACCCTTACTCTATAATATGATCAAAGCCATATTAATGTGGAAAAGTATTTATGTTATTTTAATTTGCATTATGACTTCCATCACTTTACGGAAGGGAATTATCAAAATCTTATTAGTGTGAAGAATGTTCATGTCACCTGAAAATGGGTCAAATCTCCAGTCAAGAAGTGGCAGAACGTAGCTAAAGTCATATTGACGTTGAAGAATACTGAGGTATTTTCTTGTTAACTCTCCTAACATAAGTCACTTTACTGTAAAACAAGCCAAGCTGCTATGGAAAAGGACTTTGGTCTCATATGATAAGTCCTAACAAAAGACATCGTACTATTGTGGAAAAGCTAAACTTTTCTTAAACTCTCGCCTTAAACTCTTCTAATATGTAGAACATGGAATAAAATAATGTGTGAAAGCTCAGATCTCTGAACCTTGGCTTAAGATGTTCTAATAAAGAACAAGAAAGAACCCACATGGTTGGGAAAAGCTTAGATCTGTTGTTGCAAGTCCTGGCTTAATTCGCTCTAATTTATTACATAGAAGAAATAAAGTGATTGTGGAGAAACGAGACTTTTTTTGTTAATTCTGGTTTAAGCTATTCTAATGTAGAACATACAAAAAGCCATACGGTTAGGAAATTCTCGGATCTTTTAATGTGGGTTTTGTGATTTAAGCTGCTCTAGTATATAACATGGAAGAAGTCATATAGTTGGTAAAAATGCAGATCTTTCTTTGTGCGTTCTGGCATAAGTCATAATGCAAAGAAAAGATGAGGTCATTTCCTTTATATGTCAAGTTTTAGGCTATTTTACTAACGTGAAATTTAGAACGTCCTTGATGTGAAGTAGTCCTCATATTATTGAACTGTATGGATAATATTATCTCCCTGTGGTTTTTAGGAATTGGCAATAAGAACACCGGTCGAGATATTTTGATTTAGTGCTTGTTTTTATCTTTTGAAGTAAAACTATTGAAAGTGTATTAGATATTCCGAAGTAAGTTTTGTAGAGACATTTTATATAATTAACCGAATCTTCAGTATTTTTGTATGTTTCGTAAAAATGAATCAGTGTACACAATCACCATTCTCGGAATAGGTCTTGTAAATTATACATTTTGTACGTGCCTTTTCAAGACATTTCTTGAATACAAAAATCTTGGGAAATTTTTAAATAACTGCGAGAACATAAAGTAAAGAAAACATTTATATGATATTTTAAGTGTAACACAAATTACAGGGTTGGTTGTTTTCCTTTCATTTAGTATTCATTCAAGTATCCTAGTTGACGATCATTGAAAATATTTTGTGAGGTATTATAGTTTAACGTCTTAAACGGAGATAAATATTAGCTAGATGAAGACCTAAAATGTGTATCTTAATATATATAAGTAGAGCCTTCAAGCATTTGTTTAAAACAACTCCAGATATATCCCAAATTAAATCATAATTTTTATGTAGATTTCTACATAGAATCAATAATGACTTCCAACAAAGAAACTCAGCTGGGTTTACAGAAATATCAAAGATTTTTTATTGAGTTCTAGAATTAGCTAATTGTTTGTCATTTGCAATTCTTTCTGTAATTGTTACGCCCACTTTTTAAGAAGCTCAAATATATTTGTAGCTAAGCACTATAAATTATGTATGTTTGTCCTTAGAATAATAAATCAGCTTCTTAATTAATTAATACTTTCTTTCTCTTCGAGGAACAAGTTTATCATAACTGATATTATTTTTGTAACATTTATATGTTCTCTTGGCTACTAATGTTTCACAGAAGGAAAACATGAAGAAACTGTTTGTAAAAGTAATAGAATCGCTCTATACAATTATTTCGAGATCGCCGGTTACAGCTGACAGTGATTATTTAGACACTTTGCAACTATATTTTTACTCTTAGTCTTCCTAATTGAAATGTTGACTTCTTCTAAACGTAAAAAGATTTTGTATCCTTCTTTTAAATTTGAAAATATCTCATGCTATTCGATCTTACTTTTGTTCGGCTTGGAACTGGTGACGGATAGTTACTCTGTCTGAAGTATTTTGATTGAAGAGTTCGATTGTACACGTTACATGTAATAATATATGAATAGCTTAATTATTTCTCTGTTGTTGGCATCATACAAATGGCGGATAAATGAACAACAAGATTCCGATGGTTTCAAGAAGTCTGAAAGTTGAACTGCTCACCTAAAGCCAGGTTATTATTATTATTATTATTATAAGCAACAGCAAAGTAAAAAATGTCCTTCTGTTTCTGCCAATATTACCGTATTTCGTTCAGTATGGTAATTTCCTACAGTAATACCATTTCTTATAACTAGATCTTTTATTTAAGTCAAATACCTGTATTAATATAACAAGATTAAGAATGAATTTTGTAAGGATACAGTAAACTTCTGCAGCAACATTTAGATTGTGAAGTTGTCGTCTTCAAGTATTATTTACCTTGTTGTCATTTATCTAGTAGAGTTTATAGCTTCATAAATAGTATTATAATTCTCTCAAATAGTTAATATTTACATTTTTTGGTATGATATTATTGAATAATATGCGTGATGATTATTTAGAAAAGGTAGATAGTAATCCTATTGGTTAATTTTCACAAATATGTTTTTAACAACGAAACACAATAATATTCGAAACGTTCACAGTGAAAACAAAATACATTGGTGTTGTTACAGTGTAACAGGTAAAGGTTGTTTGTTCTTTACGTGGTAATACGGGAGTTAAAACTAAAATTATCTTTGTCAACAAACACCGAGCGAGTCGTTACTTGTCTTCTCTTTAATAAACACCGAGCTAGTTGTTACTTGTCTTCTCTTTAATAAACACCGAGCTAGTCGTTACTTGTCTTCTCTTTAATAAACACCGAGCTAGTCGTTACTTGTCTTCTCTTTAATAAACACCGAGCTAGTCGTTACTTGTCTTCTCTTTAATAAACACCGAGCTAGTCGTTACTTGTCTTCTCTTTAATAAACACCGGGCTAGTCGTTATTTGTCTTGTTTTGCAACTTAAGGAATAACTGCTTCGTTTGTTCTTTATATTTTCATTAATTTACATTAATTACCTATTTTTCTTACAGGGTAAATTGTGTGTAACAACAATTGAAAATTAAAAATACATTTACAGCACGTGACTTCGTTTTCATCCAATTTCTTGAAGATGTTACTAAGAAGTATACTTCAGAAAATGTTTCAGAACTAGAAAAGATGAATGCATTTCTTACACATTAATAGAACCGAATATTAAACAGATGAAGCATCGTGTAGCCTAGTCACAAAAATCAATGTTTTTTTTAATCTCCATATTATAATTCAGATTGTGACGTATGTAACGCACGTATCTTTATTCAACATTTATCTACCTAATCCTTTGGCAATAATTGTTCAAGAGGAAACTGTTATAATGACACTTCTTTTTACCATTGTTGATTGTGAGTTTTGGTTTATTTGTTATGAAATGTGAATACATTACAATTATTGCTGAGAGTTCCAACCTTATTAAAACTAGCCAGCCATAACCGCAAAACTTAAGAGTTAATTATACGCCGAACAACGTGCTTCACGGGGCGTTGACTTTAAAAGTTACACTGAAAATTTTCTATTTAATACAGCAAACGGAGTTTGAAGTACGTTCTTAGAACAAGAGCGCCTTCTATACCAATGGATAATTTAACCCGGGAGAGTTCATTTAATCTCGTACTGCATACCTCAGTGAGCTTTTAAAAAAATGTCGCTTACACTTGCTAAACCCAGTTCCGTGCAGTATAAGTGTTCATACATTACTATTTATCATATAACTCAAGTGGTTTAGGTGATATGTTTCTATATAAGTCACATTAGACTGTTTTACAAAGAAATATTTTGATAAAAATAGTAATTTATTTTCTTAAACTAGCGTACTAATATTATATACAACTGATGTATCTGCAAGTGACTAATGATGAAACTATGCTAAGAAAAACTAAATATTAACACTGAAACGAAATACGCATGTAAATCTATTTTACTCCACTACAACCGTACGTAACCAATAAGATTTCTGACAGAAGTCTGAAAACAACATTACAACATTATTGTAAAAAAATATTTCTATTGGTTGTTTTTGGTATTAAGTACAAAGCTACACAAACAGCTACATCTTCTCTGTCCACTGAAGATATCGAAACCAGGTTCCTAGCGGTATAAGTCCGTAGACATACCACTGTGCCACTGCTTGAATTATATAACTGAAAACCAATGAATTTAATAATCCAAAACCCAGCAAACTAAAGATTATATAATATCAATTTTTTTCAAAGCATAGTTTAAGTTTTGAAACTAGTTTTTTTTTTAAGTATTGCTGCTTATATTTCTTATGTTATTGAGCTTAGATATATTTTTCATTACAGTAATTTCGAAAAGCAGAGGATAATAGTTAAATATCGGTGTTTGTTGCATGTTCATAGAATCACATTAGAAGTAAAAATCCCTTCCCCTAGTGGAAAGTCAGTGGAATTACAACGCCGGAAACGGAATTTCGATACTAGTAGTGGGTAGAGCACATTTAGCCCTTTGTGTAACATTGTGCTCATCTTCAAATAATCACTCAATTAAGAGTTTGTTGTTCATTAATTTCTAGTTGACTTTCATCAGAAGTATTTACATAACATTACAGTAAAAATAATAGAATCCAAATAAATGCCGAAAGTTAGTATTTATACCACAGTTTAATATTTTATTAGAGGTCTCACGTCATTGTGTTAGATGAGCACTCATTGCTTCCGTGACACATTTCTTCAACCGTTACACACGTCAAGTAACTAAAGAATGAAATGGATGATCATGCTATTGTATATAAATAGCAACCGTTCAAGTCGCGTAAGATTTTCTTTTCGATCAAATTGTTGGAATAGACGGAAGAAAATCATCGTTTTCCTACACTAGATAAATTAAGGAAGTCAACAGGAAGGAGATGTGTGTCTTACTACGAAATTACGCTTCTGGAATACTTGTCAAGATGTACTGTTGTCAAGTGGAGCATAAGCGAACGTGACGACAGAGTCTATAACCACGTGGTGAGACTCCAAAAGTATTCTAATTGTTATTATAGATTTTGATTTAAAGAGAGCGTAAAAACTGACTTAAACTTTCTTTTCGAAATCATTTACCTAAACAGCTTGGAAAGAACATAGAGGATATATGTTACACATCTTTTATCTGCACTTTCTAAAACACAGGACTGGTCGAGCTGCAACGAAGTGTGTTTTTTGATGATGCGTTTTAAAGTTTTCATCATTTTTACGTTTTTATTTGTGTTTTTACCAATGAGTTAACGCTTTGCGCATCATTCTTTTGATGTCATCGCTGTAGAAGAATTACCTGGAAAGACCAGCAAAGCTTGCGAAAAAGTTTCATTTTATCAATATGTAGTCTTAACACTGTTTTTGTTTGACAGAATATTTCTATCAATGAGAAGACCAAAGTAATTCATTTTAAATCTTTTAAAAATAGTTGGCGTTGGAATGCAATTTTCAAGTAGGTATTTCCTTCTTTGCGACAAATCACCGAAGATACGAAATAATTTCCATATAAGAAATAAAGCCTAAAACATTTTATGTCTTATGTCTTATAATTATGAGGTGTATAGACTCTCTAAAACCTCATAATTCTTTATACAGTATTTTTATGACTAAATAGGTTATAGGATTAAAACTGCAGACGAAAAGTAGTCAAAACATAAAGCCCAAAGTAAAATCAAAAGTACAATTATCGTTATACGTATTATATACTTATCAAATACTCGTACTACAAGGTAATGTTCATTGTATTACATCCTTATCAAATACACGTACTACAAGGTAAGGTTAATCGTATTATATACTTATTAAATACTCGTACTACAAAGTAATGTTCATTGTATTATATCCTTGTTAAATACTTGTACTACAAAGTAATGTTCATTGTATTACATCCTTGTTAAATACTTGTACTACAAAGTAATGTTCATCGTATCGAAAATCTAGACCGTTTGTATACGTGCACACAATTGAAAATTTATTTTCATCTGCGTTAAATTACATAACTATAACTCTACTTGCATGTTATTTTATTATCTATTAAGGCTCGAGCTGTATAATGGTTTGGTTAAGATCATAATCACCTTTCTGTTATGAGATGAACAGATAACTCGGTTCCAGATATAAACATTTTAATATATGCATTGAAGCTCGTAATACTTTCTACTAATATTCTAAATACAAAATAGTTCAACTAAACGGTTAAAGAATTTATCAACAACATACAAAGTAAAAATCAGTTACATGTGTCGCTTTAATATTTCTTTTAAAATCCAATCCAAATTAGTTTCTAGTTGATTCGACTTTCCACCACAAACGGCCTGGTAGTTGAGACGCTTGACTCGTAACTTGTGGGTTCGAATCCCCCTCACACGAAACATGTTCGCCATTTCAGAAGTGAGGACGTTGTAATGTTACAATCACTTCCATTGTTCGTTGGTAAAAGAGTAACCCAAGATTTGGCGGTGGGTGATGATGACTAGTTGTCTTCCCACTAGTTTTACCCTGCTCAATTAAGAACAGTTAGCTCAGATATTTCTCGAGTAGCTCAGAAACCTACTAACCATCCTTCACAAATACACCATCTACTTTAATGTTTTTATGTTTAAATGAAGTCTAAAATACTTCGTGTGTCTGACTTTTTACTATTTTAAAATAATTTGCAAGTTTTTTTGTGTTTGTTTCGCTTTTTAATTTCATGTGAATGAAAATATTAATCTCAGCTAGATAAGTGTCAAACTTTGGGGGCTGATTCTCTCGATGTATGCATTGCGTAACCTTGGGTGAAAACGAAGGGAAAATTTCATATGTAAACACTTGAAACAAATTGTTTTCTATTTTTAAAAATACAGCATTTTATATTGTTCTCCTATATGAAATGAAATGCCATGTTAACCTTCAGTTAAACACGTGTAAGAACACAAAAATTTGTTGTTTTTTATTTAAACCTTCTTGTTGTTGGGTCTCTGCCTCTTACACGCTGGCGAAAAATAATTACAATTATACTGGTCATCAGAGAGTGGTGTTAGGCTTTGTTGTTAGCTCGAACAAGTCTTGTCTTAGCAACCTCTCCTATTCCAGATTAATTAACGTGCAAGCACTACTAACCATATATAGAGCAGCATTAATGTTCTTCATAAAGTTAGAACAGTAATATTTATAGTTTTCGGTGTAATTCCTCACATTCATAGCAATTAAAAAATAAGAATCGTGTACGTACAGGTGGCAAAACTCATCTGTACTAATATCTTAAATAATAATAAATCACAACTTTGTTTTTAAATATATATGTGAAAACAAATCGTTTGGGTTGAGAAAATATTTTACGTAGAGGAGCGAACAACGTTTCGATCTTCTTCGGTCATCGTCAGGTTCACAACTTTGTTTTTGTTCATGAAATTAATTCTCAGAAGTCCTAAATACATTTAGGCGTGTGAACTAAGATGGCCATTTATCACATTAAGTCGTTTTACCGTAAATACGATGAGTAATGGGTGTTATCTTTTACAGCAGCATTAGTTGTATATTGTTTTTTGTAGTGTGGGTCTAAATTTTGTCCAGTACACTTACGTTAGTTCTGTAAAAAGCCATCAAACACATTTTGTTATAAAATATGACATCGTATCACACAAACTAGCTCCAAATATCCTCACTCCAGATCTGTAGGATTCAAAGACCCTCTTGTGGTTTACAGAGGTCTCACTGTACCTGTCAAGTTTTTCCATTATTCCCAGTTACGTCTATCGCTACCCCAAAACAAACTCTGTTTGGAAATCCACCCACGGTGTGTTTGTTCCGCGTATTACCTAGACAGCTTGTCCATGAGGGTATGAACATAGCTTGAACATGGCATTCCAGAATCCCGTTTGGGGAACAGGAACCCAAATTCGATGGTAAATTGAAGTTCAGTGAACTTGAAAACCCATTCATTGACACTTATCAACCCTGGGTGAACATTCGAATTCTCTTTGTTCTCTTTAGCAAAAGGGGCTACTTCATATGGATAACGACACATAAGGGGCCAACCCCAGTTCGGCTGCCAAATTTAGTCTTTCTAGCTTTAATACTGTGGAAAGAATTAGCGAACAAATAGATTTAAAAACGTACAGTGTGAAATGATACAGGGTAGCAAAAATAATTTAAAATGTGTGTTAGCGAGAAGGATCTTTAAACTGCTGAAATTTCACTGCATAAAAGATAGTCCGTTTACTTGAAGTTTGTTGTATTACTCCGCCTTCGTTCTTAAAAGATTTGGCTTTAACGGTTATAAAATTTGACAGAATTTTCGTTATATAATAATGAAACATATTCCACCTCTACATATGGTGGCGAGGATAATATGAAAAAGTGTATTATATTTAACGATACAAATCCAATTTATAACCTGTGTTTCAAGTGTTAATAAATAATAAACTTTATATTAATAAATTCAAATTAGATACTAAAAGACAATTATGAAAGTTGAACTAGCGAATAATTAATATTTATGATGTGTTGCTATGGCAATAAAAACAATACTCGATAACAAAACGGTACAAAATAGACATGTGACAATTCCTGCGAAATGTGCTACAGTTACATTTATTTGTGATCACGTATGCTATGAGAAAGAACTTCTAAAGCACACTTAATGACATCTGAAGTCGTAAACATGAGTACTATACAGCTGAAAATTTAAAACTAAAAACTCATTTAAAACACTAATAACGAATATTTCTGTTACTTGAAAATGTTTTCCTGAAATTACAAAAAAAAGTTTTGTTTGTGTATTTTTTGTGTGCAAACCGAGTGCCTTAATTATCAGGTCATGCCAGGTCTTTATTATTACTTATAGCAAACTAAATAACAGGAAGATACTTGACTGATGAAACTGTGTATAGGTCTGGTATGGCCAAGTGGTTAAGATATTCGACTCGTTATTTCAAGATCGCAGGTTCGACTCCCCGTCATATCAAACATGCTCGCCCTTTCAGCAGTGGGAGGTTATAATGTTACGGTCAATCCCACCATTCATTGGTAAAAGAGTAGCCCAAGAGTTGGCAGTTGGTGGTGATGACTAGCTACCTTTTTTCTAATCTTACACTGCTAAATTAGAGACAGATAGCCCTCGAGTAGCATTGCGCGAAATTCAAGTCCATAAGTAGCACGTTCGATATTTTGAAAATTATAACTTTTGTTGTTGTTGTTGTTTAGCTAAGCTATAAAGTTTTCAGAATCTTTATCAGTATCAGTTTAATAATAAATGTAAGATGGAGTTTTTTCTTAGATTACTTTTCTTGAAGTTCTTTGGAATAATGTTAATATAATTTTCTTAAATGTATCGAGTAGCTTTGAGCAAAATTCAAAATAAATATAATATGTGTATAAAGAAATATATAAATTGATTGATTTATATTTGCCCTTCTTTTATTTGTTTGTTATTAAGAGTAAAGCTATACAATGGGTTATATTTGCCGTGACTATCACAAGGATCGAACTTCAATAGTGTTATAACATTAAATACTCGAGTTTATGCTTTTATTTTATTTTTTGTTTTGTTTTTTCTAAAAGTTTAAGCTATTCCAAGTGCTCAGTAATAGTTATGTTTGTTATATCTCCTTAAGGGTCAGAGATAAGTTTACTGACTTTCAATCATAAAATCGTGAATTCGATTCACCACGGGTCAAAGTGCAAACACAACATTTATAACAAATATTTGTGTTAGTTTCTGTTAGACGTCGGTTGAATTAAATATTCGTAATAACAAACCAAATTTTAATATCAGTAGCAGAACAGTGGTAATTATTATGAAATAAGTTTTTGATAAAACTGTTTCTCACATAATTAATTGGAGAAGAAAAAAACAATTTAAAATATATGTACACACATATAGCGTGTGTGCGCGTGTACCTTTACTTGTGCAAAAGAATTACATGAAATAAATAAACGACTCCAGTGTCTGAGTGTTTTTCTTATAGCAAAGCCACATCACATTGGGTTATCTGCTGGTAATATCATGTATTTAGATTACTTTTAAACCAAATAAACCATGGAACTGAAATTATGGAATAATTAAAAAGCAATTAAAAATAAACCCTGGAACTATACTTCTGATTAAACTGTCGTGTAATATGAGAATTTTCAATTATAAAGTGGGTAGAGTTGAAGTCTGAGAGAATTAATTTCTCTGAAAGAGTCAGCTTTGGTATTAAAAAAACAAAAAGGTATATTCAGTAGCGTGTACAGTTTTTCTAATTTTGGTATGCTTTCCTTTCACAAGCCATGTTTTAGGTTAATCGAATGAGTCACTATGAAGCAGTACACGTGGTTTTCGAATGAGTTTAACACTACACCATTTAATGTGTAGTGTAGTAAGTTTGTTTGTTTTGGAATTTCGCACAAACCTACTCGATGGCTATCTGTGCTAGCCGTCCCTAATTTAGCAGTGTAAGACTAGAGGGAAGGCAGCTAGTCATCACCACCCACCGCCAACTCTTGGGCTACTCTTTTACCAACGAATAGTGGGATTGACCGTCACATTATACACCCCCACGGCTGGGAGGGCGAGCATGTTTAGCGCGACCCTCGGATTACGAGCACACGCCTTAACGCGCTCGGCCATGCCAGGCCTTGTGTAGTAAGTAAAGTTCCCAGATCGGATTTTTTTCGTTAGACTATCAATAAACTGTTCGACTTTTTTACAAGAAATTCCCTCACAATCTTAGCGGAACTCTGGTAAATACCATAAGGACTATGTCTGATCTGATTGCGCACAGAAAAAAATCGTGCAATATTTTTTTTATTAACACATCAACGCATCGTTGAGATTTAAATTTATACTGTCACGTTCATTGACGTTGCACTCAGTCACTCGAGCTCCCATATAAATTTATTCTTCCCAGTGACACACATGTCTTCTTTCCTTCTCTCTCCACGGATGTTGTGTAATATTTATGAATTGACGGGAATAAAATGTCCCCCGGGAAACAAGTTATCCCCTCATTTTCGATTTTTAGCAAATTAACAGTCCTTACAACTTGCACTATATCGTCAGCTAAGTAATTGTGTTACACTAGAAACAACAATTCTGCTAATTTAAATAATAACCACAATACAGCAACTGATCAAATTCGAACAATAAGTGAGACCATTGTTTTTTCAAAGCAAGCACAAGATGTAAACCACGTTTAAACAGCCGTCAATTACAAGATGTAAACCACGTTTAAACAGCCGTCAATTGCAAGATGTAAACCACGTTTAAACAGCCGTCGGTTCTCATAAGACGACAGAAAAAGCGTGCTCATAATTCATAACCTATTGGTTGTCGAATACGTAATTATCTAGACTACAACAAACGAGGTTTGCCAATTTAAACTTTGGGGCAGACTGCATACCTACATTGCATATGTAGTTTGTAACGTACCCTACTAGCAATAAAGAAAATTACGTTTCGAAATACGGATTGTTCAAAACCTCGAGATCTGCTCGAAGACGTATTATCCTGTATTAAATAATGTATAATTAACTCGTTATTATTACAACATATTATTATAAGGTATTTTGCAACATTAAGTAATATGTTAAATTTTAACAATATTTTTCGAAGCAGTGAGTTAACTTATTTAACTGATACAAAAGTTAACCTGCAGTATGAACAAATTGATGTTTTCGCGACATCTATTACGCGCTCAATACCACGATAAATATTGTTATGGAAATACATTACACGCTCAATACCACGATAAATATTGTTATGGGAATACATTACACGCTATATAAAGTTAACCTTCATACAACTCAAAGTCACGAATAACTTGTATAGACCTTCAGTGTCAGCGGTGTGTCTGTGGACTTTAAACGTTAAAAAGCGGGTTTTGATACTCTTGCTGGGCACAACATAAATAGCCCACTGTGTACTTAAGTACAAACAAATAATAACATATAGATTTGTTCTATTCTAAAAGAAACTGTAACATATTCACTACTAAAATGTACTTCTGTTCTAAATGACAAATAGCAAGCTCCACAGAATACAACGATAAAAAAAACGCTTTTGTCTGTTTGAAACATCGTTCTAGGGGAGACCCCAAGCGTGATTTTATTTAAGTCACATTTGCTATTGTTATGGTGTTTGTATACATATACAATTCCAACATCATTAACCACACATTATATTCTCTCTTTCTCGGTCTAGTAGAAAAATACTTATTGTCGTGTTAAAAGTGTCCATTGTAATATAATTTGATTGTTGTTTGATGAGCATTTCGTCCATGAAATTATGATTCCAGTTTTCAATTTTAAAAAAAAGTCTTTGTATCTTCTAAATGAGTTATTTCGTTTATACCTTTATATTTAAATAATAAAGATTTCTGCAAACCGGCTTTTTAAAAGAAATAATTCATTTATGATCGTACTGAGAAATTTCAGAATGCAGAGCCCTAATTAGATAAAGCTACTGAAAGAAGTTGAACAGTTACGAGTAAAAACGCTAACTTTTATTTTTCTAAGGTTTCAAAGGCGTTTATTTAGGAAAATCAAATGTCTATCTTATGGTTTTAAGCTTATTTCATGTAAAAGTAAAACTGAGCATTTGCTGGGGTATTTTTACTGTTAACTACATTTTCTTGCGCAAGCTTAATATCAGTTTTGTTTTTATAATAGAAAATCACATATATATTTATGAGGCTATGGACTATCTGTGATCTTATGACCAATTATTGGTATCAAAATCAGATGTTTGGCGTTGTAAATCACCAGATTTACTGCTATGCAACTGGAGGAGGAAGGCCATGAATTGTTTGTTTGTTCTTTGAATTTCGTGCATAGCTACACGATGACTATCTGCGTTAGCCGTCCCTAATTTAGCAGTGTAAGCCTTGTCATCACTACCCACCGCCAACTCTTTGGCTACTCTTTTAACAACGAATAGTGGGATTGACCGTGACATTATAACGTCTTCACGGCTAAAATTGCGAGCATGTTTGGTTTGATGGGGATTCGAACCCGTGATCCTCAGATTACGAGTCGAGCGCCTGAACCCACCTGGCCATGCCGGGCAAGGCCGTGGAAGAGAAAGGGTTAAAAAATGAGAACGAGCTCCTAAACTCACTTGGCTATGCCGGACAAGGCCGTGGAAGAGAAAGGGTTAAACAACGAGAGCGAACGCCTAAATCCACCTGGCCATGCCGGACAAGGTCGTGGAAGAGAAAGGGTTAAACAACGAGAGCGAGCGTCTGAACCCACCTGGCCATGCCGGACAAGGCCGTGGAAGAGAATATGCCTTATACCTCAACAGTTTGTGACATGTTTTTACACTGTGCTTTGAGTATCTAATATAAAACCAATTTGTATCTTTATTACTTTGTTACATTTTTTTGTCACGATGTTCGGTCTTTCTCTATCTGACGGTCATGAGTCTTGGAAATAGCCTTACAGGGAAGTTTTCATTTCGCGTCTCTCCTTCAAACGTGCTTTCCATAATCCTTCTAGTGTAGAGGACAATGGCTTTTCAACGCAAGTTTTAGGATCATCATCACAGATAACTCCTCAGGCACTAATTAGCAAGACCTGTTCTACTTATTGTTTGGAGTAAAACGAATGCCCATTTCATTTTCCATCCGCTTGAGGTTCACCTGGTGGTATGACACAAAGTGTTACCTTGTTAAACACTTTTAGACTCGGTTCCAGACGGGGATACATCTTTGATCACATCGCATATTGTCGCTTGGGATACATGAACTAATCTTAGTGTTTCAGTGCCATTAAGTGCAGAAATGTCTCTGCCTAGCAAATTTTGAATCCATATATTAAGATGTCCTTATGATAAAAATGTATGAATAATTTACGTCCCAAAAGTAACCAGTTTGTAGCAGTATCGCACAATCTTCCTTCTGCCATACAATATTAAAGTGTAGTTCTTATACATGTCATTCCACTGCGACTTTATAGCTACTGTAATTGTCACGTAACCTGATGATTTGCAAATTCAAAGTCATGTGCTCTTAATTGAGTGTAATGATAAAAAAAATATCTGGTAGTTTTGTTTAATGGTGATAACTGAAACATTAATGAATATTTCTCACTGGCAAAACACTGTAATGTGAAAACATCGAGCAATTATTTATTCATTAATAATATGAAAAAACGACAGGAAAATTGTATATGCAAAAACGGCTCGTTTGGGTTGAGAAAATATTTTACAAAGGAGAGCGAACAACGTTTCGACCTTCTTCGGTCATCGTCAGGTTCACAAAGAAAGAGGTAACTGACCGGAAGCTGACCACACGTTGTTGTTGTTTTGAATTAAGCACAAAGCTACACAATGGGCTATCGGTGCTCTGCCCATCACGGGTATCGAAACTCGAATTTTAGCGTGTAAGTCCCAGACATACCGCTGAGCCACTGGGGGGCAACCACATGTTTGGAAGGGGTTGTGTAACTGAGTGTCGCAATGTAGAGGGCGGGGTTAGATGTTTGAATATATAATTTTATCTATAATATTAATATAGGTATAATGGCGTTCCTTTGTATTGGTTTATTTTGGGTTTAAGTTGTTGTGTAAGTAAGGCTTCTTTGATTTTGCGTTTGTTTATGTTTGTTTTTTTTATTCAGTATTTTAGTGTTTTCTATGGTTATGTTGTGTTTATTTGACTTAGAGTGTTCGAAAACGTGTGAAGGTGACTTTTTATATTCTTTGAATCTGGTTTCCATTTTTCTACTTGTTTCTCCTATATAGAAGTCGTGACAGTTATCACATTGTATTTTATAAATAATGTTGGTGTGGTGTTTGTCAGTATAGTTTTTACATAGTATAGACCTCAGTTTTGTGCCTGAAAAGATATTTTCTCAACCCAAACGAGCCGTTTTTGCATATACAATTCTCAACAAGTGGGTTTCTCGACATCACTGAAACGACAGAAGAAACCTAATTTGTCTTTCACTGAAATTGTGAATAACAAGACACGTTTCAGTATTTGTTCATTGAATGAAAACAACACACAAAAGAAGCATCAATTGTGATTCATGCATTAAATACGAATAAAAGTTTTCTTTATTCTTTTCTGAAAACTTCCTTTTCTTTCAGTTTCTAAAACCTTTTCGAATAAGATTTCGTTTCAATTACTCCCAGAGAAACAGAAATGTAAGAAATGAAGAGAATTAGACGGGATCTTTCGTTCAAACAGCCCGGCATGAGTAAGGCAGTAAGGCAAGTGGTTAGTGCGCTCGACTCGTAATCTGAGGATCGCTGGTTAGAGTCTTCGTCACCCCAAACTTGGTCGAACCTTTTAGCCATGGCGCGTTTTCATGTGACGGTCAATCCCACTATTCGTTGGTAAAAGAGTAGCCCAAGAGTTGGCTGTGGGTGGTGATGACTAGCTGCCTTCCCTCTAGTCTTACATTGCTAAATTAGGGACGGCTAACGCAGATAGCCCTCGAGTAGTTTTGAGCGAAATTCAAAATAAACAAACAAGCTTTCCCATATACTGTGATGTTCAAACAAACAAACAAACAAATTGTTCAGACATGTTTTCCGTATTCTGTTCACTTATGCTAAAAAAGAATAGATAACGTATTTATCTTTAATTGATATTATAGGTGGCAACAAATACTTAATTATTTTTTTATTTATTTATCATATGAAAAACAAAAGTAAACACCTTCATTTAATAGTACTCCTAAAATTAACAGTGACCGTTTTAGTATTTGTTTATTACTACTATAAGAAATAGCATAAAAAACAACAACATTCGCTCACTGTATTGTTATTAGTACTTGCTTATTTATTCCAGAACTTTCGCCAAAAGCCACACAAGGGACACAAACCATAACCGTCCTGATTTTGAGTTTATTGGATAAACGGAAAGTTAGCTGGTCAACAACATTTACTATCACCATGTCTTGGCTTTGACCCACAGCCACAAAATGCAGCGAGAATTTTAAAGACAGTGAGACTCAAACTGTGAGCCCTTGGATTAAGAATCATTGCACTCTATCACCACCTCGTTTTCTGTTAGGACTATTAACAACGCATAAGGAAAAAAAATGGAGAGGGCTTGACTGAGTAATAAAGAAAAAGTTTCATCACCCACTGAACTGGGTTCTAACATTTTATTTTGTGTAAAGTGGGTTCTTCACTATTAATAATAAGAATGATAAACATTTTAATATTTGTTTATTTATAATACTTTGAAACCAACGTAAGTCACTTTATTTTCTGTACGTTATGCTAAAGCTCAGTTCTTTGTAATGAGAGATAAGAACACAATAAATTATTTCTTTTTTAATGGCTAATGTATTTTTAGAATAGTCCAAAACTGAGTTGTTGTTTGTTATAACACAGCTTATAGTAGAATTATGAAATCGATACAAAAAGATTATTTGAGAATTTTACACTCTAACCAATTATCTAATTGATTTCAGTCATCGAATAATATTAATCCAGTCACTACTTGAACAAAGGGTTAAACTTTTTAACATAATAAATATAATAACTGAATTCTATCGGGTTTTGAATTCGTTTTGCTTCAGAAATGAATTTGACGAAATGTCATAACATTATTAGCATATGAAATTAATTTATGTTACTATATGGTGACGTAACACGGACTTCAAACCTCCTAAGTATTAGACACATTAAAAAGATACCTACAGGTATTTCATTGGTTTCTTGACCCAACTTGTGCTGGTGAACTTTGAATAATTGAAATTACAGTCCACAGCTAACCAAAAAAACGTGTTATACCTACATTACTTTACAGACCTGTACTGTGATAAGTGCAACAAAAAATTCCTAGGATCTATTAAGTTTTCACCATTACTCCATCTACAACAAAGATTGATGTATGGCTAAAATGATGCCAAGATCGGAATTTTAGTTAAAGATCTTGTTCATCTGGTTCCGCTAGTAAAACTTGAATTGCATTACTGGTATTTTAATTTTATGTTCACTTTATTACATAATGTTTACTGAAATACACGTACAGAGGTTGAGTACCTTATATAAAACCAATTTGTATCTTTATTACTTTGTTACATTTTTGTCACGATGCTCGGTCTTTCTCTATCTGACGGTCATGAGTCTTGGAAATAGCCTTACAGCCTTACTGGTATTTTAACTTTACGTTCATCCTATTGCATAATGTTTATTGAAACACGTTATTCGTATATACAACTACGGCCATATAAATTTTATTCAAATACACCGTGAAATTTTACATCAAAACGGCCATTCCTTTAAAAGGAAAAAAAAATAAATCTCAATCGCGTGCGATTCATGGTTAAACTGGTAGAAACGAACCTGTTAAATTTTCAATCTGTAGTTAATTCCCAAGTGAGTTGGCCTAAAATACCACGACGCGTTTCTAACGTATGAAAGACTAACATTCATCACTTGTGAAGGAATATAAGAATTATGGGCAGTTGTCTCTCTCGGCAATACAAAACGACATCATGTCGCGAGCATCGGTTTTTAGTGACTTTTGAAAACAAAATTGAAATAAATAGAGAAGTAGTAAGGAACGCTAGGACTCAGATAGAGAGTTATTAAAAAGAATTCTGATGCAGTATTTGTTGGTTTATTTATCTTCTCATAGTCACAGTTCCCTTTAACGTTTCAATGCTTGCCTCGAATAAGCTAGAAATAGGCCAGTCTCTCTTGAGATCGAGGACTGTCAATCACGTGTATGATGTTGACACGTCCTTATGATCTAAATGTATGAATAATTTACGTCCCAAAAGCAACCGGTTTTTAGCAGTATCACACAATCTTCCTTCTGCCGTATAATATCAAAGAGTAGTTCTGATACATGTCATTCCACTGCAACTTTACAACAACCGGGCTTGTCACGTTACCTGGTGATTTGCACATTATTTACAAAATAAATTAACTTTAGTTACTATATGGTGAAGTAAAATGGACCACAAACCCCATAAGTATCAGACACATTAATATTTAATTGTTTTGCTGACCCAAGCTGTGTTGGTGACCATTGAATAATGTTCATAAAGATATAAAGGTCAAGGACGGTCAAGAACGTCTATGAAATAAACAACATAAAAGAAAACATCTTACTATTGCCTTAGCAAATGCAATGAATTTTTAGAACTTACTTTATGTTGGGTTCTTTTGCGTATTTATATTTGTTTGTTTTAAGTAAAAACGAAAGTTGCGACAAGTTAGGGGTATTTTAATGCATTTGTCTAATAATAATCAATGACTAACATACACTGATACGATAACGTTATAACCAGAACATATTTGTATCACACAGGGTGTAGTGATTGTAGTATAAGTATAATTGCTCATTTTCTAGACCGTATGTTGAGATTGAGTAGCCAGAAAATATGTGTAAAAAATTCGTTCAAATATGAAATCCACGTTCTCGACTGAGAATAAAGTGAGATGCTGGAAAGTGTGTCCAATATAACAAGGAAAAAGAACTACTGAAGTTTTCTATAATTTAGGGTGAAGCCACATAATGCTAGTGACTACCTTCACCGCAGAATCCTGAATCCTAGATATTAGTGTTGTAAATTCGTGAACTTAGTACTATTGCGTCAAAAGATATCATCAAATGTACAATAGGGTTTTATAAACTAACACTCCGGATAAGACCACTCATGTATGCCTGACATGGCCAGGTGGTTAAGGCACTCGACTCGTAATCTGAAGATCGCGGGTTCGACTCCCCTTTACAGCAAACATGCTTTCCTTTTCAGCCGTGTGGACGTAATAATGCGACAGTCAATCCCACTATTCGTTGGAAAAAGAGTAGCCCAAGTGTTGGCGGTGGGTGGTGATGACTAGCTGCCACCCCTGTAGTCTTGCATTGCTAATTCAGGAACGATTAGCGCAGATAGCCCTCGTGTAGCTTTGCGCGAAATTCAAAACAAACAAACCCACATTTTGCTTCAGCTTACAACAGGAAAAGTTACAAAAAATCCATTGAGAAAGAAAAAAAAATCTGTGACTAATGAAACAAACTTACTTGGATATTAATTAGTTTTTATCATAATTAATACACTATCCTCTTGGAAATTAAATATTATGTTACGGAATGAAAAAAAGATCAGGAGATACCTGTACTTTGTAAATTTCTTAGAGTTATTTCTGGATAAAATATCAACGAAAAACCCTTAAGAGAGGTATTAATTTTGATGTAATCAGTCTTGGTATTTCGTATACTAAAATTCTGATCTGTGAATGTTTACAAAGTTCTGATCGCAAAAATACCTCAGTGCACAAAAGTACTTTGTCCTTTAGTTCATACTTTTATCCGTAGGGCGTGTTTGTTTAGTTTGTTTTTGGAATTTCGCACAAAGCTACTCGAGGACTATCTGTGCTAGCCGTCCCTAATTTAGCAGTGTAAGACTACAGGGAAGGCAGCTAGTCATTATCACCCACTGCCAACTTTTGGGCTGCTCTTTTACCAACAAATAGTGGGATTGACCGCCACATTATAACCCCCTCACGGCTGAAAGGGCGAGGATGTTTGGCGCGATGGGGATGCGAACTCGCGACCCTTAGATTACGAGTCGCACGCCTTAACACACTTGCCCATGCCGGGCCGCGCAGGGTGTGTGTTTGAACTATATAAAATTTACATATATTGCGCTTGTTTTATACACAAAATCAGCATAATAAGTCATTTTTGCCTGCAGAATTAAACTCTGAATTTTAATGTCATAAGTCGTCAAGTTTACCGCTAGGGAGTTTGTCAGAGCTATCCATTCCGTTCTTGAGGCAAAATCGCAAAACGATTTCATTTCATAGCTTCAACAGAATACTATCGTAGTTGCATTTAATTAGTGTCTTATTTTCTATCTTTTCTAAGTTGCGACAAGAAAGCGAATATTTGAATTTGTTGTTTTTCTATTCTTTTTGCGCAAAACTAAACTCTTGAACACCGGGTCACAGACGTTTCAAGCTGACAGGTAAGAAAAGAAGCATTTACTTTACTGATCCTCACTGGTGAGTTTGTGGAATTATGGCATTAAAAATCGGGTTTAGATCACGTGGAGGGCAAAGCACAGATAGCCCATTGTTTATCTTTGTGTTTAATTCCAATGAAAACAATTTACTCCTCTGTACTTTTTGTCAGCTCTTGAGCTACTCTTATCTGATTGGATTTAACAGTAATTTTTATTGTGCACGTACAGGGTGGCCCGTAAGTCCCTACCTATCCACATATCTTGTGTATCCAGTGTATCTGTGTGCTGTCCCTCATTCTCACCGCATAATATTATGCGACGTCTATTCTGTGAGACATTTTCCTCACCATATCAGGGATTATTGTTCCAAATGCCGCGGTAACAGCTGCTTTCAACTCATCATCATCATAATTGAATATAACATAATAATATATGGATGGGTAGGGACTTACAGGCCACCCTGTACGATTCCAGAGTTATATAAGCATTTTTCTGGAACGGGTTTATGACAGTTTTGTAGCCGGGATTCACCAGCCAATACGTTAAGCTCAGCATTGAAATGCTTACGAATAACTGTTAATATATCATCATGTGTTATCTTAAGTCGTATAGCAGTATCCGGATATCCTGAATGTTCTTTTCGCACTTTCAGTTATGTATTATGATTCTGAGAAAATAGTTTTAGCCACGCGATAGCTGAGCAGTACGTTTGAAGCCTTGTTTGTTTGTTTTGAATTTCCGCAAAGCTACTTGAGAGCTATCTGCGCTAGCCGTCCCTAATTTAGCAGTGTAAGACTAGAGGGAAGGCAGCTAGTCATCACCACCCACCGCCAACTCTTGGACTACTCTTTTATCAATGGATAGTGGGATTGACCGTAACATTATAACGCCCCCACAACTGAAAGGGCGAGCATATTTGATGCGACCGGGATTCGAACCCGAGACCCTCGGATTACGAGTCGAACGCCTTAACACGCTTGGCCATGCCTGGCCCCGGGTGAATGCTTATAACGCTAAAAACCAGATTTCTGTACCCGTGGTAAGTACAACGCAAATAGCCCATGGTGTAACTTTGTATTTAATAAAGAAACAAAAGAAAAACAGGAAATGTTATGCAAATCGTAAGAACAGTTAAAGTTAAAATTAAATTATTATGAATTTAATTATCCAGCAGAAAACAAACTTGATCAGATATTGAAAATATGCTAAGGATTTAGTTTGAATTTGAACATTGATTGGATCAAATTCAAGTAAATAACGAATTATTTTGAATTATAAACATCATCTTAAAGATTAAATTATAATGCAAATTTGAGAAGTATAATTTCAAATTTGTATATACGTATTTTGTTTCGAAAATTAGGCTTTGAAGGCTAGTCTCGCCATCTCGTAGGAGTAATCTTAACTACAATGGGTAACTATTAATTTAGACATCTAAAATATAAAGAAGATAATCGTAATTATTTTATTCATAATACTACAGCATAATATTTACTCTGACACAATAGAGTAAATTTAGTTGCTGTTTTAGAAATGAATTTCTTTGACGAAATATTTTTCAATTTTCTATTAAAGTCACCCTGATTATTTTGGAAACAGTATTGAAAAAGTAGATTATAAAAGCTACTTCCGTATTATGTTTGTTAGCAAGAAGAAAATTGGCGCAGTCACCTGGAAACACAGTAAGACGTTCATCATGTGAGAAAGACTACTTTATTACTGAAATCTAGAATTATCTATGACAAAAGCAACAATTGGAAGCACAACTTTATCGATCAAATTTTGAAGCTAAACAAGACAAAAATACACCGATTTTCTTTTTAAAAAAAGTTATCTAGTTCATAACTTTCTCTACTGTTAATCATAAAGATGGTTTTAGACATCTAAAGATACGTGGTGAACATATTAGTTGCTAAGCCTACACTTAGTAAAATAAGCAAAATCGACTCCTGTTTGTGAGAATATTTTTAACAGAAGATAAAACTACGTTTAGTGAAAAATCGATCTCTGTGTTTCTATATACATATGTGCTGAAATGTCCTAAGAATTCAAGAAAAAAATCGATGTCCGATATAGTAGTTATATAACACTTTTGCTGTCTTCAGTCGTGAAAGTTTCGTGACTTTGGTGGTGTGCTGTCAGTCCCACGTTCTTCACATTCATTTCTCAGTATCACCCAAAATAAAAAGGCACAAAAATGACAATGTTTTACATTTTCGTTTCTGAAATAATCCGTAAGTATTTCTCCAATATATAGAGTTTGGGATTTTAGCCTCTGGATCTGCTTAACGGGATTAAGAGCATTTGTAATCCTTTTGTTTTTTGCAACGTGTCATGAACTTATCTTCATAATCCCACTGTGCTATCGATATCCGTCTACATGTACTTTATTCCATCATAAGCATACACATATTAATTTGGAGCGTCTTGTGTCAGTTGTTCCTTCTTCTACTCCTAAATGTATTTCCAGAAGTGGAAGCTTTGATTCATCACATATTGTCGTCATACTGGCGTAGACATCCTGTAGTTGCTACGAACACACGATTTACCCTGAGATAAAAAGTAAAAAATAAATTACATTTTATATTTTAGCCTTACTTTTATATTGTAATCTAAGATCTAAATTAGAACTATTTATATTGTAATGTAAATGTGATTTCTTTTCTCGTGTGATTTTCTTCATAAATTTAGTATCACACTTACTTATCCTACAGACTACGTGACAGAAAGGGGGAATCCATCGAAGAAGTTTCGATTTACTTAAACAGCTATCCCAGTGATGGAACAGCGGAATAACTTGAGAAAATTTTTGGAATTCGAGCATAAAAAATATCACATTTTAGAACTCTAGGAGTATCGAGTGTGCTCCTAAAAAATTCAGAACGACGACTTCTTTTTCCCCCCACATGAAAATTGTGCTGATACACGAGCACTGAAAATAAATTGGTTTACAGATTCGACTCGACGGCTCAGATGGTCAGTAGCTATCGATTAACACGAGGCTTGAAATATATTGATTTCTGGTCCACTGTGTTCCTGAGAACATTTTGTAAACGCTGAATAGACTTGAAAGACTACACAGTTTCCTAGTTATTCGAATCGTAATTGCCTAGTTAAGTCAACTAATAGCACATACTCTTGATGATTTACGACAGTAATGTTTTAATTACGAAGACCTTGGAATGTTTAAATGACTACAGATTCTTCATTCACTTTTTTGATCATGTCTACAGTAAATACATGCTTGACATTAAGTTTCATAGCACGTATAAAATTAACATTTACTTGGCTTTACATTTTCCTCAACACTTTAAACATATGGTACCAAAATTTAGGTTAAAACTCTCAGTGTTTCTTATTTTATCCGCCTGGCAAGGAACAATTGAAGGAAACTTAAGGCGATTTATTGCTTAATCAAACATATACTCTTTGTTTTTAATAATTAGATTTTGCCATGAACATATCTATTCAAATTAAATGTGTATTGTACAGTTGAATATATACTCTTCACAAAAAGAAATTCAAAAGGCAAAATTTGAGACATATTGTTAACAACTTTATTCCGGGTAGTTCTGTATGACATGTGTGAAACTTCGCACATTCACTGCTGAACATCCAAAGTCTGCAAAGGCGAAGTCCACGCTTACTAGTTGACGTTTAACATCATTCAACGTCAATAACGAGTATGCCACCCCTTTATATCACAAGTCCAATATGCTACCCATTAACGAATGCTGTTAGTTAGTCTCCTGGAAATAAATTACGGAGATAAAATATAAAAACAGTTCTTGTTATCAAAGGCTTAATATCTGACTGAAACAATTTATACTGGTGTTTTTAAGAACTTTTTTTATACACAGCTGCAAGCGTACTATAATTTTATTTAACATAAAACTGATTATTATGTTAGACCGACAAAACCTCCACTCTTTCAGCCTTATATCCCCGTCGCACCAAACATAATTGCCCTTTAAGCCGTGGGAGCGTTATAATGTGACGGTCAATATCACTATTCTATGGTAAAATAGTAGCCCAAGAGTTGGCGGTGGGTGGCAATGACTAGCTGCCTTCCCTCAAGTCTAACAATGCTATATTAGGAATGGTTAGTGCAGGTCGCTCTTGTTTAGTTTGCGTGAAATTCAAACAACGAAAAACAAACTGTCCTCCCTCCTTTTATTGATTAATTTAAAAGTAGGGACGGCTATATCTGAACCCTAACTATGAATTCCTAGTTTTTTTATATATATACTCTTCACAAAAAGAAATGAAAAAGGCAAAATTTGAGACACATTGTTAACAAGTTTATTCCGGGTAGTTCTGTATGACATGTGTCAAACTTTGCACATTCACTGCTGAACATCAAAAGTCTGCAAAGGCGAAATCCACGCTTACTAGTTGACGTTTAACGTCACTCAACGTCAATAACGAGTATGCCTCTCCAGTGAGCATCAATAACTGCTTGGCATCTCCTGCCCATGGAAGCGATGAGATTGAAATGACGCATCACATCCTGTAAAATGGCTGCCCACTCAGCCTGCAAAGCTGCTGCAAGCTGAGATAGAGACTGCGGTTGAGGTTGTCGCCGTCGCAAACGTCGGTCCAACTCGTCCCAAAGATGTTTGATGGGGTTTAAATCTGGTGATGTGGAGGGTCAGGGAAGAACGTTGATGTTGTAGTGTCTGAAGAAGACACTGGTGAGTCGGGCTGTGTGAGGACGGGCGTTGTCATGTTGAAAAACGTCGTTGACATTCACCATGATGGAGCCTCAGAATCTCGTCGACGGTTGCATACTGTCTGATCGGAAATCCTACGCAGTCCTGGTATGGTTTAGGCAGTAGACGTCGCAGTGATGGTCCTATCCCGAAGGTGACGTAACCGGATGTAGCGATCTTGTACGGGCGTGGTCACACGAGGCCTGCCAGATCGTGGACGGTCACAAGTTGATCCATGTTGTTGGTGACGATTTCATAGCCTTGTGATTGTTCTTGGGTGAACATTCACCACTCTAGCAATATCGGATCGAGATTCGCCTGCTTCCAAGCGACCAATGGCGTTGTTGCGTTGTGCTTCAGTCAGTCTTGGCGTAACTGTATTGCGTGTCGATGGCTTAACACTGAGCTATGGAAACCGAGAACCCGTCACTTTTATAGGGATTTTGCACATGTTGCACTTGCAGAACATGCAGATCTCTCAAACAAATTTATTGGACACGAATGCGTTTTGGCGAAAAATCCGATGTTTTCCTCTGTTTTCAAAGTGCACAACTTTTATTGTCATTATGGTATGACAATCAGTACCTTAACACGTGTAACATCACAGACTCTAAGTTTGTAACGTTATTACATATATTTCTCTTAAAATAACAAAAATATCCCTTTTGCGTTTCTTTTTTTGAAGAGTATATGTTGTTTTCAGGATGTTAATTAGCTCTTGGAAAACGTTATTAGTGCGATTTGAAGCTATATGTTGTGGGAGTTTGTTTTTAGTTTCAGAAAAAAGTGTATTTTATGTATTTTAAACTGATTTTTGGGACTATATAAAAATATCACTTTTTTAAAGCATTCACTAATACTTACGATTGAAATTAATATTTTAGTAAAATTAGTTTAAATCTGTTTCTTTAAAGAAAATAATTTTTACCTTCATCTGTAAATCTGAGAGCTTATTACGCTAGAAACTGGGTTTCGATACTTGTGGTGGGCAAAGCACAGATATCTTCTTATGAAGCTTTGCCCCTAAAAATAAACAACTAATTCTTCTGTATTTTGCAAACATTAAGAAGTGATTTTAAAACATCATCATGGACAACAAATATTAATTGAAAAATTTAAAAATCTCAAGGAACATCCTTGTGTTTATTTTTCACCACAAGATCTACTTGATAGACGTGTTCATTTTAGGTCTTTTGCTTTGCCAGTTACGATGTTGACGATATTCTAATTAAAACTTGTTTTCATTTACAAATGTAACGATTTTTCAAATAAACATTTGCTATTCTGGCGTAAACATTCTGCAGTTGCTTCGAAAATGTGATCTGCCCTAAGATAAGAGGAAGAAAAATAGTAATAAAATACTGCTAATCAAAAGCTGTGGGCTGGCTTCTTTTAAACAAGAAAATTCCCGTCAGAAATAAATAGAATTTTATATTTTAGTCATACATTTATTCTGGATGGAAGTATCAGAAAATCTAAGGAATAATTACACAAATTTAGATGTTTCAGGGTTTCCACAGCAACATGATTTGGCTGACGTGTTTCACAGACAAGAGCCTTTCAAACGCTAACAATGATGATTCTAGTTACTAAGCTCTATAAATACTCTCCAAGGTGACCAGGGTGATTGAGATATGCGTCATCTCAGTTGAGCCTAGGATAACACAATTTAACCTGTTACTGCTTTCTGTAAGTTTGTAAGTGTACATTGGACTTCACAGCACGACTCATTCACAAAACTTATTGCGAAGGCACGTGACAAGAAGCTATTAAAGATCTAAATTACGATATATATGACATTCTCGTTGCTCTGTTTAGTTAGAGAAAAGAAGTTACCTGCAGCTATGAAACTGTAATATATTTTGTCATAAAAATATCCAACTGCTAAATTTCGAGAGTCCAAGCATGTACTAAAGAACTGCTTGTGCGAAAAAAAGAAAACTTGTTCATGAACAAGAAAAATTATAATCGTTTATATTTATCTATTAGAATTGCATGTTTACCTCACAAAATCTTAGTCGGTTTGGCATGAAGTCTAAATAAAAATGTTAGCATTTCTATTTAAATCACTGACGTTCAAAACGATAAATTGAAAAACAGATGTGAATTAATAGTCTACCAACATACTTCAAAAGTAAAACGTACACAATTTAATGCCTATCGTATAGACTTTTAAATTAATTAAATTTTAGTTAAAGTAAATAATAAGCGCAGTATCCATATAAAAGGAGGCTGATGATAAATCGCTTAAGGTTACAGTTTAATCGAACTAATTCGATTCTGAATCTATTTGATCGTTCCTGATAATATAGTCTTGAAAAGGAGATAACTTGGGCCTCATTTAATAATTCATTACTCTAAAAAATTACTAAATCTGTTTTGAAACGCGTTTCCTGATAATAAATGTCAAACGAAACAAGCTAATCATATGTCGCTATCCCGAAACAGGTAAATATGAAAGTAGGAAAGGAAGTGTTAGAACACCTAAACTCAATGATACTGAAGATAAGTATCTTCGTTTATGTAGCCTTTGGCGCAGAAAGAAGACTTCCACTGATCAGATAAACTACCATGGGCCAAATGATAGAAAAGTGTCCAGATCTACAGTATCAGGAAGACTCAACAATAATAGAATATTCGGTCATGTAACAGTTTGAAAAATAACCCCTTTACTTCGATTTCTAAATATCTTAACAGACCAAAATGTGCTAAACCGTACAAAACCTGGTCTGTTGATGATTGGAAAAGGGTGTTATGGATGAATGAGTCCTAGATTGAAATATTTGGTTCATTCTCATCTAAATAATCAGCAGTCTTTTAAAAAAAATGTCAAAAACTTTGTAAGGCAAGATTTTTCCTTAGTAAAACTGTGTTTAACATCCAATAAAATTCTAAACTTTGTTAAACGACTTTGGAAAGTATCTTTTATCAGACTTTCCGAAACTTTTCTCATAACTTATGTAAAACTAATGGGTCTTTAATTACGATAACAATTTTTATCACCTCATTTAGCTAACTTCCAACCCTCTAGTACCTACCCACTGTTCCAGGACTGACAAAGAATAGTAGTAAGTGATTCATACATCGAATCTTTAACCTTCTTCAAAACCATTGGGGAAATATTATCTGCCCCAGGAGCCTTATCGTTTTTAAAAAAATTCCCAATTTTTCATTAACCAGCTCAGAGTTGATGCAGTTATCTTGTTTGATCTCATTTCCATTTATCAAGTGTTCAAGATGTGGATTACTGTTTAAATCTTGATAATCAAATAAAATATAAATCATTAACAGCTGGCTTCTAGAAGTACAAACATTTATTTTTTTCTACGAGATGCAAGTCAAATTTGATGACATTTCTTGTTATGAAAGTTCATATTTGTAAGATTAGTATCGATTTACATTTTAAAGTTTTTTTCAAGGTACGTTGTACTGGTATATTAAGACTAGCATCTCTAGATGAGAGAGGGTGAGTCTACGGATTTACAACGTAAAATCAAGGGTTAGATTCCCCTCGGTGGAGGCAGCAGATAGCTGGATATTTCTTTGCTATAAGAACACACACACACACACATTAAGAGAAACAGTTAGGGATAAAAAACGTGTTTTTGCGATGGCTACTCCTGATCTATATGTTATAACTTAGTAACTATAAAAAATCAGTGTGATATTTATAGAGTAATCAGACTACCCAAAGTAATTTATACAAGAATCTAATTTATGGAAGGAATGAGTAATGTTCGAAAGCTTTCTCAGTAAGGACGACTAACGAACAGAGAATATCTGTCTGAAGAAAGACGACGATGAACAGAACCTTCTTATATCTGAAGAACCATTGACGAACACATCTGTATAAAAGAACGACTCCATATAAGAGATATTATATACACAAACTGAGGCCATATATTAACAAAGTGGACTCCGCATATAAATTACCTTGAATGTTGTATGCGTCATTTTAAACATGTAATTATGTTATGTTATGTTACGAAGCAGTTGAATCAGAAAGACATTTATTCAAGCTTTTCTATCCATTTGAAAAGTAACTTAGTCACGCCCACATATCCATATCCATTACTTAAGATTTCTAGAAAGTGTATTTGAGGGTTCTAAGTTGGAGAATCGTAGAAAAAGAAGTTTCAGAGAAAAAATTGCTATCACAAACAGCTATCATTTCGAGTGCATATGTTAATACTCTTTTACGGATTGTGTGTTAATGATACGAGTATTTCAGATTTTCAGGTCATAAATGAGACGTTATCTGAGACCAGTATTCTAAGTTTTCAGGTTTGAGTATCTTACCTGCATTTCAGGTTTGGAATGCTTAAGACTGCCTCTCTGATTGGAAATAGGAACACCTGGTCTGTTTATGTCCGCGTCATAATTAGATTTAGGATTTCTCGGAGGTTTCTTGTGTTGGAATTTTGGAGTACCCTTTGTGCTGCGAACTGGCAACGTTGCGCTACCGCGACCTTGATCTTCGTAGAATGGTCCATTGTCGTGTTGATACCTAGGAGATTTTATTCGTTCATGATGTCCCTGAACTTGTGGAAGCTCCGTCTGATCTCCATCATCATCGTCACTCCAAGGACCAGATCGCGGTGAAAGAAGATGTCGTTGTGAAGGATGGACACCATCAGACCGGAATCTGGTTGCTGGTTGATCGAAAACTGGTTGGCACAGCAGCTCTTCCTCAGAAAACCCACCACTGTCCTATGAGAGATAAAACAGATTCCGGACTCAAGAAAGTCAGTTAATTTAATAAGGGATAAAAATAACTTAAAGTTTAAGCCTGTAGGTAAAAGTCCGTCTTTTAATTGATAATATTTATGAAGACAGATATATGTGCATGCAGGCAGGCACACATTTATTTATATATGTATAACAACATCAACAGTTTGGAACTATACATTACGCATACATTGTTGGTTTGTTGTTTTGAATTAAGCACAAAGCTACGCAATAAGCTATCTGTGCTCTGCCAATCACCTACATCAAAACCCGAATTTTAGCGTTGTAAGTTCGTGGACATGCCGCTGAACCACTGGGTAGCATCTCGCATACTTCAAGCCATTTGGAGCATTGAAAAATGTGACGCTTTAATTATACTGTTATGTGTTAACTTCATTATTAACGGTATTTTCGATCGTAATCCCAACAACATTTTTCAAAGTTACGAAAGAAAAGAATGTTTACTCTGAATATGTTCAGATAATGGATATTTATAATTCGTTAAGAACCAAAAATTAAAGAAAATGTAGGATTATAAAAAAATATTTATAAAATCGTAAAATTTTTATTAATTACTTATATTACGCAGGTGTTAGTCTTCCAAACATAATATAATCATAAAGCAGTAAAACTATTAGTTTTAGTTCTTGCTTACGTATTCGCAATAGCTCAACGTAAAACACCAGGTTTCTCTACATGGGGAGGAAAAACATATTTATCTGATGAAGAAAGCAACTTTTATAATGCTTTTATCTCCAGCTGGAAATGCAGTTCCTTAACTAGAGTGGTTTACTGTGATCAAGTTTCAAGAGTTCGTAATTTTTTACAAAATCTTTTTTAACAATGGCTAATGACCAATGAAGCTCCTACTTTAAACGACACTTCACGTCTCATTCAATTTGATCATAGATGATTATGCAAATGAGAAAGACGAGAGATACTTCTATTTAGACATATCTATTAACTACGATCCCCCTAAGCCAACCAAAAAGTTATTGATTTGAAAGACTGTGGTTCATAATGGCTCAGATATAGACCAGTTTAAGAGAATTAAGACCTTATACGAAGCTAACAATGCAAAATGATTCTTATAATAAAAGCCTATAAATGAACAGAATTTAAAAATAGTAAACTCGATCTCTTAACTACAATACCGTTAAAAATAAATTAGATTAATATATCGAACATTCTAACTAGCACTGTGGAAAATAATAAACTAGATACAGTAAACATTTTAAACAATGTAGGTTATAAAACTCTCATTAAAGAAAGAATAAAAAGAACCAAAAGAACCTTCTACCAAATTGATTTTTTGAGCTTCTAAGACAAGAACCAAAAGGAAATAGTAATAGCAATTCCACCTACAAGTCGCGTGAGATGAACAACAAATGGCGTGCTATTAGCATGAAGTCAATCTAGGTCGTGATATTAGAGTTCTGAGAAAGAACTATATCATTTAGACTCATTAGTATTCCTTTAAACAGATTCTCTGGTGATTAGAAAAACTAAAGAGTTTCTGGAAAGTTTTCTTATTATACGTGCATTGCTTTGTCTTTCTCGGATGGGAAAGATGTTTAATTCAGCGTAGTTTTCAAACATTTTCAAATATCTGCTTGTAGATTTTTACATACAGGAAACCTGCTTTATTAGTATTAGTGACAATATATAAATTTTATTTTATTTCGCACAAAGCTACTGGAGGACTAACTGTGCTAGCCATCCTAAAGTTTGGAGCGATAAACTAGATGGGAGGCATCTAATAAACACCATCCACCACCAACTATTGGGTTTCTCTTGACCAAAAAATAATGTTATTGAATATCACTTCATAACGTCCCCAAGGCTGATGGTACCAGAATGCTCAGTGAAGGGTTTGGGTTCGTAGCAGTCAGATCATGCCAGACTCGATCACATACAGAAAATCATCCTTGTGCAGGACTGACCTTATTTCGCGCTCTAGTTGTGTCCGTACATTTCAACTTTTCTCAGAGACGATGCTGTTGAAGATTTATTTTCAGTCTTGCAATTACCTTCTCTTGTAAATTCGTTGTGTTTAACTTGAAAAATGTCTGCAGGTTAAACTCTCTTTACTTTCACTTGGGACTACTAATGGAGCGAGTTATATACCCACCCCGCTGTTTTTATGTACATATAACGTCACGCTCTCTCGGTCGAGGAGGAATATCGAAAACAGATAGATAACATTAAAGCTTCACTCTGTAATCTAGAAGTGCTGTCTGACATTCTATGTACTTGTATTTCACTTATTTTGTTTCATCAATAAATAATAATTTTCGATTTGCGGAGCTATGTATCTTGTATCTCTTCTTCAGCCCAGTCAAGTGAAATTTAGTTTTAGTGCCGGTTCTCCTGTTATTTGAAGTTACTTTCCGAAAGTTAAATAAGTTAACCTGAAAATACTTCAAATGCACGCATTGATTATATAAATCAATTTAACAAACAAAGATGGTTGTATATGCCAGGCAATCAAAATGGTTTAATTTGCATATAACAACCATATCAGGGAAATCATTACATTAATTGACTTGTTGATTGATTGATTTAGTGTTTTATGGCACAAAGCAACGAGGCTATCTGCGCCACATTAATTGACAGTTACTTTCTTATCCATATAACGTTAAAAACTAAATTTGGTTTACTGCTCTAACTTTCAGAAAAATGATACAGCTTAAAGTGATTCCATGCTTAAATTATGTTACTTTAAAGCTACATACCTCATTATAAGCCTTCAGAGAATGTCTCTCAGGTGAAGGAGTGTCGCTACATTCTTCATAATTTGTCTGCTTCTCGTAATACAAATGTCTGTTTGCTGAACAAAAAATAAACTTTGGTTTTATGATACGTGAAATATTTTTAATAAAATGAATCAATAGATTCTGCAAATGAAATTCACATTATTTTTGTTTTGTATAGTGCATATGCAATTAATGCACCATTATAAATCAGTTTTGAAAAGTTAACAAGTTCACTGGGAGTTTTATATTAAAAGTTAAAAATTTTTGTTATGATTCCTTATGACCTGTAATTGAGGACAAAAGTGACCATATTCATTATGCAATCAGAGAATTTTGATAATATTCAGCCAAGTGCAATGATCTATAAAAATTCTTTATAAAGCAATTTGTCTTATTTATTTTATATTAACTATAATTTCGTAACGCACAGTATCCCTACAATATTGAGTCTATAATGATAATCAGATATTATATTGCAATCAATCTTATGAACTATATTTTATTTATTCACATATTTATTTACAACAACTTGTTCGGTCAGACATGATAATTGTAGTCGCACAGTACTGGTTCTATATTCAACATCAACTTTATTATATATTCACTTAACCTGTTTATTTATTTCCTATGTTTATTTGTTTTGAATTTAGCGTAAAGTTACATCAGGGCTACCTGCGCTAGCCGACCCTAATTCAGCATTGTAAGACTAGAGGGAAGACAGCTAGTCACCAGCTTCCACCGCCAATTCTTGAACTCCTCTTTTATCAACAAAGAGAGGGATTGATGGTAATATTATAACTGAAAGGGCGAACATGTTTGGTTTGACAGAGATTCGAACCAGCAACCTTCAGATTATTGTGGAGTACTCTATCCACCTGGCCATGCCGGGCCTCACTTTCTATACGTATCATGTCTTACAGAATAACGAAGAAAGAATTAGCACAAAAAGTCAAGCATTTTTCTTCAAGAGACCAGTTTGTCTGTTCCATCTGAGTCTTCTTCACAGCGGTCTTTTCAATGGTATTATATACAACTCGTATGGCTGTTGTTGTTGTTGTTTAGAATTAAGCACAAAGCTACACAATGGGCTATCTGTGCTCTGCCCACCACGGGTATCGAAACCCGGATTTTAGCGTGCAAGTCCGTAGACATACCGCTGAGCCACTGGGGGGCCACTCGTATGGCACACTACTTATCATCTAATGTCAGAATAAATATTCAGTCGGTGGTAATTGAAGAAGTTAATGGTTTAAATGAAACATATGATTTAAAAAATATATCTATATAATATTTAAGTCAAAGGCCCAGCATGGCCAGATGGTTAGGGCGCTCGACTTCTGATCCAAGGGTCTCGGGTTCGAATCCCCGTCACACCAAACATGCTCGCCATTGTAGCTGTGAAGACGTTACAATGTGACGGTCAATTCCAGTATTTGTTGGTTAAAGAATAGCCCAAGAGTTGTCGGTTAGTGGTAAGAGCTAGCTGCCTTCCCTCTTATCTTGCATTGCTAAATTAGGGACGGCTAATACAAACGAAATTCAAACCAAACCAGAATAATTAACTGCCGTATAGTTATGTATCTATATATATATATTTACACGATTATATTAACCCGCAATTTTTGTGAAAAAAATATGAAATGTTCACGTTTTTAAAACATTTCTACTACGTCAGTGAGGTTTTACAAACATTACAGATACATTCACTGGAACCTTATTTTTAAGAATTATTATGAAAGAAAGTAATTTTAATTATTATTGTTAATGAACTGTACTGACACTGTAGTCATCGTTAAATTAATTTTAACTCTCCTTGTTAATGAACTGTACTGACATGGTACTCACCGTTACCAAAAGGATATTTGCTTGTAGACTGTTCTTTCATTTTGAGAACATCCGTTCCCTCAGCGTCTGCATGATAAATAATAATAACTCTTGAGGAACTAGTTTTACAATAAACACTTTTATAATGCAAGTTTTAATTCTATGTCACTTGAGGATTCTGGGAAACATTACTTAATTAACAAATCAAGGTAGCAAGTTTTTTTTTTTGTTTCCTTTGGTTGTTGTTAATTGTAAAGCAATAAAAAAGGTAGTTTGTGCTGTACCCACCAGGGGTATCGAGATTCGGTTTCCAGTGTTAGAAGCCTTTCGATTTGCTTCTGAGCCAATGAAGCGGAAAGTAATAAATATCAATGTTAGAAATGCTAAATTTATTCTTCGTCTTTTAATCACTATTGGTTTAAAAGTTATTACGTCAGAATCTGGACTGATAAAGAAAGAGTTGCGAGGATAATTGAACAAACCTACGACAAGCTAATTATAACATGAGAAAGAAACTACTGCCTCTATCCTACTTCATTATTTTCTATCGAGGATTGTTTTCGTTCATTTTATTAGTTTGCTTGTTTTTCATTCATCAAGCACTTCTGATGTTTTTATACATTTTCCAATTTCATTACGTTCTCACTCTTTCCTCTCGTTCTCATCTCCTACTTCCGTTTTTTAAATTATTATTCCACCTTTTCGCTTTTTTTTCAAATAATTCTCGTCTGTTTTCATAGAAGACTTTTTAAAAATTTATTTGTTTCATTCTGTAATCCGTTGTTTCAGATTTTTTCGCATCTGTTTACTTTATGTACTTTTCACTATCTTAGTTCATATTTTGTTAATATTTCCTGTTGAATAATTTCTCTGCTAGCATTTATTTACTCGTCGTTTTGACAGGATTTTTTGTTGTTTTTTCATTTTTCTACTTTCAACTTTGATCTTTTTATTCTTGTTACTCGTACTTTTGATCTTTGCTCTTACTTTCAGATTTTTGTAATTCTCTAGGTCTTTACATAAAATTCCGTTTCACCTTTACATTGGAGTTTTAGCTTTAAGTTATTGATTATTTTAAATCATATAAATGTTATTTTATATTTATTTCATAAATGTTATTTTAATTCCTATAAAAGCTATTTTATATTAATTTAAATTCTTATACTTATTTTTATATTTATTTTATAAATGTTATTTTAAATCCTATAAATGTAATTTTAACTAACTTTTAAGTGTTATTAACATTTAATGTATTATTTCAACAAACACAAATATTCACTACAAGCTAATAAAGAATGATTATTAAGGTTTACATACAAGGCCAACCCTAAAAATAATTTTCACGACCTTTTAAGAAATTTTATAGAAATATTTAATAACTTAATTCTAATTTTTATCTATTTCATTCTTTTCAAGACTTTCTAAATGTTTGTATGACACTTTTATTGTTTGTATCTGTTTTAATACTTATTGTTTATCATATTGGTTGATTTAAACACCACGAGTTATCCAGAGAGTAAAAATTACGCATTCACATCGAATATTCATATTGTAATAACCAAGTACAGAAAAACACTTACATATTTTATAGTTTAAAATAAATCGAACCATTTCTGGTACCATTCGTCTGTATTAAGTTTGAGAAATGTTGGGTTCTAAAATAAAACTTATACTCAATACAATAACTGTAGGCAATAGTAACAGTAAAAATCCTTTTGTTAAAAGTAATAAAGGTCAAGATCAAAGTTTTACTGCTAATTAATTTAGATATATTTAACTTCTGTACCCTCTTCATTTCGAAAACATAATGCAAAAGATTGTTCGGTACGATTTAATAAAAGAATGCTCATATACTATCTTATCTTTTACGTTTCTTGTCGTTCCTATGAAGTTTATCTATATACAAAACATGAATAAATAACGTGGTTTGTACATTTTCCATTTCAAGAAAACTAAATGGCAAAAGACACAATCAAACCTTTGGTCTTTAGTAGCGTGCTCAAAAAAATGGTTTTAGTAGGAACATTCAGAAATCATACAATTTTATCTTTATTCTTACGCTTTATATCTTCACCTTTCGTAATTCCCCAGGCAACAGCATTATTTACGTCTCGTTGTCAATCATTTTAGATAAAAAAAATTAAAACTACTAAAACAAAAGCAAAGCAAGAAAGATGGCGTTTTCTGGTTGAGTGTTTGTACTTGTAATTCGCACTTAAAATCGACTCTAAGACAACTTATTATAGTTTAAACAACGTCACAACTAATAATGAAAGCATACGGCGGAAATCTAACGTTTGGTGTCTCTTTTCATATTGAAAGTAACCTCTAGACTTATTTTCTTTCTGTACCATCATAGAATGATGTTTATAAAACCAACATTAACGTTCTTGAGGCTTATCATTGGATATCTCGGGACACAGTTAAAGTAATTCAAACGACTTACAAGAGTCGATTACGATATCAATAATATCAAAAGGAGAGAATTAAATACAAGATTTTTGCTTCATTATCATGTTGATAAATGGTATTGTTCAAACAATAATTGATGTGTAAACTCATGTCATTGGTTAATTAATCACCTTCTACGGTCTCTATAATTGTATATTTGTGAGGCTTTTTTACTTTATTAATATGTAAAAGAGGAAAATATTTTAAAGGTCTTATCATCGCAATTATATTATTATTATTACAATTACTGTTTTGTTATTATCAAATTACGTTTTCCATACAGTTCGTTAACGAGAACACTAAGTTATGATAAATGATATTTTGTGTGTGTAAATTTATTAAACTACTCAAGGATATTTATAGCAATATATCTCTAGCATATGCGCCAAAATATTTTACTACAATACTAACAGCTTGTGTTATAATTAGAATAATATATCATGAAATATAACTGAATCCAATTTTAATACATTTGTAGGTACAAAGGTAGAAATTCCATAAAAAATGAATTCATCTTTTTTTTGTGATAAATTCCACAAATAGTAACCGATACGGTAGCCTGTTTGTTTTGAATTTCGCGCAAAGCTACTCGAGGGCTATCTGCGCTAACCGTCTCTAATTTAACAGTGTAAGACTAGAGTGAAGGCAACTAGTCAACATCACCAACCGCCAACTTTTGGGCTATTCTTTTATCAACGAATATTGGATTACCGTAACATTATCACGCCCCCACGGCTGAAAGGGCAAGCATGTATGGTGCGACCGGGATACGGTAGTTAAAGCGAAAAATTCCTTTTTATAAACAAGTGGCAACGCACGTAAAAATACATTAAAGATGTCAGTAAACCAACAAAAATATATTGCTTTATTTCTAGAATACTGAAATAATCAAAATTCAAACAAACTGATGTTAATGATAACCAAACACGCAATACTTCAACTATAATTCGACCCTCAAAGGCTTTAGTGAACAAAAAAAATTACAAATGAAACACGAATATTTCTGGATTAGTTCAATTACAAATGTTATTGATTTCAATTACTCCAATAATAAACCAAATTACTATGTAATTGTTAGTGTTGTAGACCAGTGGAAAGATTAACATGCTTTCGTTATGTAAAGTCCTACATTTCTTGGATCTATATCATTAAAACCAAATAGATTTTGGTAATAAGTTTACGTTTCCGAAATCTTCCAGTCTCAGGTTAGCACGTGTTCTCTGCTGTTGGGTAACAAATGCGAGATGATCTGCTTGGCACAATTAGGTTTGAGTGAGCACCCCGAGTCGTAATTACAACACTTTGAATTCAGTTATAATGAATGGTATAAGTAATCATATAATTTATAAATTAATTAACAAAACTTAAGTAATCATTAAAGTAATACCTACTTTGATGGAAGGAATGATCAAAATTCGCTATATTATATCCGAGGTTTAATTCAATATTTTTTTTATGATCAAACTTTTGGTTTTCATATAAACTTTGAACCTTTTCGCATTTAAACTGCACAATATTAACAGAATCTATTTCAATAATAAACAGAAAATTTAATAAATTAACTCAAATAGAAACAGAAATAAAATGCTATTTTTCATAAATAGATGCAGTAGGCCAACAAAACTCTTCTCACTAGTAGTGCTATAACAAGTTTTATTAACAACTAAGATAAGCTGCGTAAACAGTTATCTGTTAGTCTATAGTATGCATTCAAATATTTTTAACAGTTAAAACTGTATAGAGCTCAGAAGTCGTCGTCTTACCTGACCGAAAGTACAGAATTAAAACCAAGCATCAGACTGATACGTGAAGTCTCAAGCACTCCTATGTTCATATTATATACACAGATACATATCCCACAGTCTCAAGCACGTTTATGTTTATATTATATATATGCACATCCCCATCGCAATGTGGGTCCTACTTTTGTAGTCACCTCCAAAACTCATGGCACATTTTATATCCCATATTATAATCTGTATCCCAGGGATATTCTTAAGTTATGCAGCGTCTTTAATTTTTATTTATTGTTGCTTGTTTCAGCTTGTTTTAGTCAGTCCTTCCTTTTGGTTTTATTGTACTTCATTGTTTGTGTCATATATGTGGGGGGGAGAGGACTGGCGTGCATGGTGATACTGACATTTAATTCTGGATTATGTGTCATTAAGTTTATTTTTATCCTCTATCAATACGTCGCTCATGGTTGACTTTTCCTTTAATGCTGTAATTAAGCTACTTTCTTCTATAAAACTTGATTACATCTCCGCTGAAACTTCAGTTTAAGATCAAAGTTTCTACCAGTTTTTCCCTCTAAGAACAGTTGTCGTAAATATTGCTTGACACTCAATCTTACTATCACACATAGGTCATTGTTGTTTCTAATAATTCATGGAACAACGACAAAAAATAATTCTCATCAAATAATTGTGCACCAAAAACACATATATGCCCACCAGTCTTTGATGACCAAAAATGGCATTCTTAGTGAATGAGATGTAAGCTTACCAGTTGAGTTCGCCAGGTGGTACCGAAGACTTTATTCATTTTTCTCTAATTATGTTGCTTAAAGACCATGGTAATTTATTAAACTTGGTTCATCGAAATTGTGTAAGATTAATTAATCTAACTGTTCTTTTGGGAATTAATCAATTTAAATTATCTAATATATTTATTTAACTTATTCGTTGCTAAATATATTTGAGAATTAATATATTACAAGATTCATTATACTGTGGTCGATGTGTTTGCCCTTCCACTATAAAGTTACGACTTCCTGGCTTACAAAGGAAAAGGGTTAGTTTTTGATCCAGTAAGTGGTAAACAGTGTTACCTTTTATTCTGACCAGACAACTTAAAAAAGGCAAGCGTATACCCGTAGTATTCAAACAGTTTAAATGTTTGAACTTAAACTTTTACCTACTCGTCGGGAAGTTCCGCAGTGGAATCAGATCAGGGTCACTGGACGAGTCCATGTTCTTACTTGTACCCAAGTCCTCGGAAACCGCACTGTACCTGTGTATTAATTAAGATCAGAGATAATTAACATAATCTTAAACTAGCGTCCGAAAAATAGTAAATGTGTATAAAGTTAACCAATATTTAACCTGTAGTTTGTTTTAACTGAGTCCCTCACATGATATCAGTGTCTATTTCACACTACTTTGTTAAACCAAAATATGTAGGTGTTTGTATTGTATATACAGTAATCACACACATAATATATATATATATATATATATCCAATATTCATATTCACAAATACACATATATGTAGAGTCAGTACAGTTTCCAAATATTTAATTGTAAGCTATAAATAATGAGTAAATACAAGCAATAACAATGAGTATCTGATGGACGGAAAGACTATATAAAGAAGAAACATCTGACGAATTCGATGTCTTAGGGTTTTAATAAGTTGATTATTAAACTAAACTGCATCATTTTGTTACACATCGGTTATATCCTAGGAAAGTTGCAATCCTGATTATTGATAACATAATTACTTGTTGACACTATGATACGTTGTTTGTTACCAACTTGTTTGTGTTTGTTTTGTAAATACGTGGCAAAGTTTTATGTCCTAAATTAAAATACAAAATATATGGAAATTGAAATGAAAAACTAACTCGGTGTGAAACTTAAGAACACCAGTGTAGCCGCGTAAGGTCATCCAAACGATGTTTACACAGACAAATATGCGACACCAAAATTAACAATGAAATAATAAGTAATTGACAGCAAATAGTGAAAAGACTGAAGTTACATAACAATAAGAACACCTGAGGTTTAGAGTAATGGGCATCGAAAAAAAAGCCACAGTATTGATTGGTAAGATAACAAATGTAATAAGATATCACCTTCCTTATCTTCACTCATATGTTTGCAAACTGTACAAAAGAAAACCCTGAAGTTTCAATTTATTCTAATGATTAAATAGTGTATATGGACTTATCGGAATATTTTTAAAGGAAAAGTCCAGAAAGTTTTTTGGAAAACTTGTGTTCTAAAAACGAAAATGCTATACAGTTTAGAGGTCGTTTTGTTTATTTTCATGTAAAAAACAAACAAAAAAGCATATCGGTCAATAATGTGTGTGCTGTAAAGTGAATAGCTTTTTAGATCAGTAGTGCTAGTTTTTGGAGAGCCTTGATAGACACTTCTGTTCAATTTAGCCTTAAGTGACTATTACACTAACATCTGTAACCGCATTCTCGCCCATAACTAGAAGGAAACACCCCCCTACCCATGTTTAGAATTCCGTGAGCATTAGGAATTTCATGAATGTTATCGTGTCCCGAGAACCGTAATAAAATGTCATTTCTTATAACACTGCTATGGAAAGTCTTGAGAGGACATAAAAATGAATTATTCAAAAGAAGTAGAAAGTGGTACGTTAGAGCTACAACAAAAACACTATTATTGGTGCACGTACTTATCTTCTACGGTGCCTTCAGAAACATCACCTGCAAGATGAAATAAAATAATCATTCTATGAAACTGGCAACTTTTACTACACATAACTTCATTACATCGTTTTTGTGTATTAATAGAAAGTTTATTTCATTCCACATTAACTAATTTATTAACTGATTTTTCAATTTTGGCATTATCTTTCAATCTGTATCACATTTATTTACTAATCTATCAGGCAATCAGCTGACTTTTGTGACTCGTGTAAGGTGATCCAGAAACCTTTGTACTTCCTTTGAGGTAACCTGGTGAATTTTGTAATTTCTGTAAAAAACGTGTTTCTTCTAATTATCATTATAATCACATCATACATTTAGAATCTTTCATTTTTCTTCAGCATTCTCTTTAACATTTTTATTCACTTTTGTTTAGTGCTAAACCTACTTGTGTTATTTAATTAACACTCTTTATCCTATCTACTCACAACTGATATCACCACTTTTTATTCTTTCTCTGTGTATTATTGTAACATTCAGAGTAATTCTTTAATTTAAAATGCCTTTCTTCCTGGCCCGGCATGGCCAAGTGTGTTAAGGCGTGCGACTCGTAATCGAAGGGTCGCGGGTTCGCATCCCGGTCGCGCCAGACACGTTCGCCCTTTCAGCCGTGGGGGCGTTATAAGTGTGACGGTCAATCCCACTATTCGTTGATAAAAGAATAGCTCAAGAGTTGGCGGTGGGTGGTGATGACTAGCTGCCTTTTCTCTGGTGTTACACTGCTAAATTGGAGACGGGTTTCAGATGGCCTTCGAGTATCTTTGTTCGAAATTCAAAAATAAACAAACCTTTCTTTCTATAATTTTGTTTATGATCTTTTCTTTTCATTTAATGAATATAACAACAAAGAAAAGATATGAAACAACTAAACAACTAGCAGCAGTGACCAGTTGATGAGGTTATAGTTAAGACTCATTCTTATCATAGTTGACGTTTTCGTTAACTGTTTGAACAAAAATGTATACTTTCACTCTTACAAACTTAACGTGTTTTATTTAACTTGAAACTTAACATATTTATTTCCCAAATGTTTCATTGTTCTTAGCTGAGCTTATAATAAATTATAAACAACCTAAGCTAAACAAGTCCAGTCCTCCCATTTCTGGGGTCTCTCTATATTCAAGCGAATATAATTAAGAAAGATGGCCTTATATGAACACCATTAATCTAAAACTTAACAACGCTTGCAATCTTTGAATGATTTTTCACAACAAAATTCCATAAAACCTCGACTATCAAATCAAGTCAGCAAAATCTTTATAAGAAAGACGCAGTCTTAACGGCTCATGAACATAAAGCATCAGGCCTTGTTGCGTTAACTTAATATTCAATTTTTAAAACAAATTTACACGTTCTAAACCTCGGAAAGCTAGTTGAAAAGTAGGGAAAAAACAACTAAAAATCTTGCATGTTATTAACTGTACAAGATGATTATAAATCAGAAAATCCTGTTACTTGCGTATAAAGAAACAGCAATAATGATTAAAATGCTACTATGAAATTCTACACGATAAAATTCATTAAGCGCATGCCTGTAAGTCGTTGCTAATGAAGAACGATCAGTATCAACATGATCAAGGCAAAAACTAGATTAAATAACCCGAATATGAGTAATTTAAAGAAGATTGCATTAGGCAGACTATTTTACTTCATATTAACACTGTAATTATTAAAATGTAGAAGAGACTAAATTACGAGACTAAAAATTTTCCAAACTTAGAAAGTTTTGAATAAAAAACTCGACGAATTCGCGGGATAGACTTTTCTTAATCTATTTAGTAAGTTTTCTTTGTTAATAGATTAAAATCTAAGTTAATAAAAAACAATGAATCGATTCCATTTGTGCTATAACTTCTGTTTCTTATCATTTTTGACCATTTACACTTCGTGTTACGTCAATAGAATTTAATACATCCACATTTAAAACAAATGGTGCGTCCCGTTCTATGAAGAATAAATACGCAGCAAAAGTTTTTACGAGCAAAACAAGGGATACGAATCAGTAGAATTAATGTTAATTATTGGAAGTAATGAAAATTGTTGAATATCATTAGTAGATACTTATCAACTGTAAAATTACTGAAACGATCGTAATGTCAGTTTTAAGTGTACCTTTATCAGGTTAAAAAAACAATTATCATTTATTGCACATGCGCCGTGTGATTGATTAGCCGTGCAAAAAAAAAGACCTTTATATGACACTATGATTACACTAATTAGTAGAATCAGGTAGGCCAATTATTCATAGCATGGGAAAAATACCAAAAAAGAGGGAAGATGCTATTCTCGACTTTGCCCTCAAAGGCTACTTAAAGTCACAAAGGTCAAATTGAGACAAAATGAATGTTGTCTATATTTCAATTAGATCTACAACTATTTCACTATATCTTCAAAGCAAACTAGCTTTATCAGAGTGATATGCCACGTGCTATAAAATAGTAGAAGTTTTATTGTTTTGTTCAATTGAGCACTTGCCCGGCTTTGCTAGGGCAATAAGGCATTCGACTCGTATTCCGAGGGTCGTGGGTTCGAATGCCTGTCACACCAAACATGCTCGCCCTATAAGTTTGTTTGTTTGTTTGTTTTTGGAAATTCGCACAAAGCTACTCGAGGGCTATCTGTGCTAGCCGTCCCTAATTTTGCAGTGTATGACTAGAGGGAAGGCAGCTAGTCATCAACACCCACCGCCAACTCTTGGGCTACTCTTTTACCACCGAATAGTGGGATTGACCGTCACATTATACACCCCCACGGCTGGGAGGACGAGCATGTTTAGCGCGACGCGGGCGCAAACCCGCGACCCTCGGATTACGAGTGCACGCCTTAACACGCTCGGCCATGCCAGGCCCGCCCTTTAAGCCGTGTGGGTGTTATAATGCTACGGTCAGTACCACTATTCGTTAGTAAAAGAGTATCCCAAGAATTGGCGGTGGGTGGTGATGACTAGCTGCTTTCCATCTAGTTTTATACTGCTAAATTAAAGACGGCTAGCGCAGATAGCCCTCGTGTAGCTTTGCGCGAAATTTAAAACAAAACAAAACAAAGCCTTAACAATTAAATACAAGAATTAGTTGATTCAAACACTTGCGACGCGGTGGTATAGATTTGTATATGTTTTTCAGTGACAACTTTCTTGAACTGTATTTATGTGTCCAGCTATGGAGGGGTCTATTATCTTTTTTTCATAGTACTTGACCCCCAATCTTTTTCCTGCTTTAGAGCTACAAAATTGACACACTTAAGTCGTATATATGCGTATCTGTGTGAAATCTTTTACAGATAACGAAATAAGGGTGAAATGATAAACGTGCCACAAGCGAATGGAGATATCAGAATTCTTTTTTCAAAGATTTGATGTTCATTGATACAACTGATTGAGTGAATTCTAGAATTTGTCCACAGTGGTCGCCTGTCATTTTTATATGCCATAATTGGATGTGATCCAACATCAAATTACTTCCGTAGTCAGTAAATATCTTGCAAACATATATTGGAAGTGAAAATATACCAGCTTCTGCAGTCAGTTTGTTGTCGTTGTTTTAATAAGGCTAAACTTACACATAGGACTATCTGTGCTCTGCTCACCACGGGTATCAAAACCCGGTTTCTAGCAGTATAAGTCCTCTGTGTCACTGGAGGCATAGTCAGTTTGTATCATGACAATAAATGTTAGGAAAGCCTTCTTCCACCTTTTAGGATGATTGAAACTCTCCTTAAGCTGGATTTGCCATAAAGGAGTCTTCAGCAAAGTTGAAATGTTTGTATGTTTTCTGATCATCACTCCTGAAGCAGCAATTAATGACGCTTTAAGATGTTTGCTAAAGCCACTAAGGGTCTGAAGATGTTATCTCTAGCAAGAAATATCATGAAACTCTTCCAATTTGCCAAACAGTGATGTGGCTACAGGAATGCCTGCCGACATATCTGCCTGGAAGATAAACCGCTTAGCTGCAACTTAACTGGATAAAAGTGTCCACTGTCCTAGATAACTGTTCAGAACTAGTGACCAAAGGGCACAAGTAAAAGTGTTAATCCAGCTAGATGCACCTGTTTTAGAATTGACTTGGAGTGGCGACTCTGCTTGCAGCTGAGATCAGCCTAATGGATGTAATCTAGCAAGTCCATGGCCTCCATACTGTTACCTTTATCCAGCCAACCAACAGACCTTCTTACTCATATCCAGTTAGCTAATAGACTTCCATACATGGGCTCTAAGATAAAACTTCTAACACATGCATTACAAGGTAATGAATTCAACTTGTATAGCAATGCTGTGATGTTTATTTGCAGTGTTTCTTTGATAATTTTGACATATGAGTCGCGAAGTTTGGAGATAGTTGTACTGTTAAGGGATCCTTACAGAAGTAAGGGAGCATAGAGAAAGAAATATATATATATATACACGAAGAATAACAAGACAAATGTAAAGACTTACATTATATCGAGTAATCGTCGTCACAAATTAAGCATTAATAACATGTAACATAGTTTTGTTTAGAAAATAACAGGTTTGGGTGTTGAAAACATTATTATAAATGTACGACAAGATTTATCAGAATACATCAACACAATGAATAACATTCTTTGAGACAATAAGAAATGTAAGCCCATTTCAAACAATCCAACAAAATTCTGTTATAAACGAAGTAAGAAAAGTTGATTACTAACAATTTTTATTTTTATCTAAGGTGCTCTGACTCACGCGCACCACAACTCTATAACGTTTACAAACCACATAAACTAAAATCCCCACTGCGACCTACACAATTCACTTATGACTCCTTTAACTATAATCTTGGTAAATACATGTACTGGGTCCTAATCTGAAGGTTTCTTAAAGATGTCTTTAACTTCAGAATAAAAACCCAAAGCCTTAATAGAGAATTTTGATGTTGTATCACTTTTTACCAAAGTTACAGTCAAAGAAGACTACAATGTTACACTTAATGTCTACAGTAATGACCCCAAGTTATTTAATCCACATCCTGTGATGTCACACTTTATTTCTATAGTAATAATTTCTAGTTATTTAATTCACATACCCAACAAATTTTTCGTTTCCCTTCTGGAATTCAGAACAACAAAAACTTTACTCCAATAGCCAACACTATATTACATGTTTTCGCCAACATATTTTTAATCGAGATGCTAACATTTGTCATACAATTCACACTTATGCACCCATTTGCTGGCACGAATATGTCGACGACACCTTCGCCGGACACTTTTATGGAACACATAAACACTTCTTATGAACACATATATTCCATTCACTCTAACATTCAACCCACCTTTGAATACGAGAAAACGCAAACAGTTGTCTTTTCTTAACCTCAACATTATCAGATCCGACGTATATTTCAAAACCAAAATTCACCAACAAATCACTCACACATCCAACTGTTAATCCAAACAAAAAAGTGTTTTACTAAACAATCTTCTACATACAGCTCAAGACTTTGTTTAGCTGAGTATACAGATGAATAACTGAACATTATAAAACCTTCCTTCATTCACAAACCATTATCGAAATAAGTTCCACACAACCATTAGAACAAAAAAACCACAAAATTCAACTCATAAACAAAGTTGACATTAGTACACCAAACAATAACACAACATTACACTCCAGTTTACCATTTATCCCTGAAATCAGCTCAAACATAAAACTTAAAGAAAACTAAACATCAACATAAAATTTCTAGAGACACACAGTTCCAGTATCATTTGTAAAATAAGATGCAATAACTGTCCAGAATTTTACATCGGTGAAACAAGTATAATACTGAAAACCAGATTGACTAAACATAATAGAAAACCCTCCCATGTTTACCTTCGTCGTAACTCAATAAAACAAAGTACGTTCATAAGAAACACTGCAATTTAAAAAAATAAACTAACATCAATAAATGCAAAATAAAAAAGTATCTTAATTAAAGAAAGCAGCTCCACCCTAAATAAACACCCAGGGGTCAAGATACTTATATTAGATTGTGAAGCAATGTTCTATTCTACAAACATATATTCTATATATTCATGTATCTTTGTAAACTGGTTGTACCTGAGAGTGACAAATTATCGTCCAAACGTCATAGCTTCCATAACAAAGTTCTTCATTACTCGCTCAAGCAGCCTCAGACCTTTTATTTTCTTTAAATTATGTTTTTAGTTATCAAGATTGAAGAAAGCTATGCATTCCTTTTCAATTTAAAAGCTGTATATATTCATTAAAAACCAGTTTCTATAGGTCATTGTGAACTTAAAATAACATAAAAATATTACTTTATAAGCTCCGAGAATATTAAAAGTCATAATTATTGATTAATTATATAAAATTACCAGTTCCAGTAATGAATGGAAGAATTACTACTACATAATAACATTAAATTTTTAGCTTTGATTTGTTCAACTCAGCGGCAAACACCTTTTTTTTCGCTTTCAAAACTAAGATAAAATATTTACAGCACTGTGAACAAGCTAAAAATCATAGTGCAGGTAAACATCAATATAAGACGCATCGATGATGCGCGATAATCAGTTGGGCGCGATGGGGTCTTAGGCCCCAAATTTTTTTGGGTTTCTCCAAGAGGCTGCCGCTTAAAATTACCTCTGCTTAATGTAATCAAAAATCAAAAACCAAATCCACTTCAATCTTATTGTATGGTTTTTACGCCGCATATTGTGATCAGGCCGCTGGTTAATATGATCAAACCCTGGTCTGCATGTAATAATTCCTGGCGCTGTCAACTGCAGTAAAGTACACAATCTGCCAGTCATAGGATAGCTTTCAGTGCGTAGGCAAGAAGTATCAAAACTTTATTTTTATTAAAACCACAAGTCAACCTTGATCGACCGATGGATGACGAGGGATGAGTCATATACACCTATACACCAGTGGTAGTGGCACGAAGTGCTGCAAGCGAGAGCGTCAATGCTCAGCTCATATGTATACTGTATTTCTAAGAAACAGCTCGCTCCCCAGAAGCTTTCAGACGAAGGGGAAATCTGTGACGTCAGCTATTCCCTTTTATTCTAACACCACCGAAAAACTGAAAGGTCTTGTAACACCGGCTCGTAGGCAGAATTTCGTCGACCGCATCAATTTAGTCGTGTGTATATGGGATAGTAACCATCCGGTGGCAACAGACTGCGATTTTCATATTTTTTCAACATACAGCGTATTTATACCCATGGAGAAGAAAGGCCCCAAGAGGAAAGCTTACACAGTACAAGAGAAGATACAGATTGTGCAGAGAATCCGGAACGGGGAAACAAGGACCAAGATTATGAAAGAAATGGGAGTTACAGAGTCTACACTTCGAGGTTGGCTAAAGGATGAAGATCAACTGAGAGAATTCTGCAACCAGGTGGACAGAAAGACAGAACTACAGAGGAATAAAACCAAGACAGCAGCAGACCCAGCAGTAGACAAGGAATTTTATGATTGGCGCAATCAGATACAACGCGGTCGAATTTTTGAACCCCAACTAGCGCCTTATATCGATGTTTGACTGTATAAAATACCAAAAGGTTCTCACGTTTTAGAGTTTTGTTTTTCTCTTCCTCTCTTTCTCGGTAACATACAAATCTTTTTTTGTACAGTATTATAGACAAGTAAAAGATGAAAAACATCGTATTTATTGCTTTGTTTGTTGTTCAGTACAAAGCTTCTCAATAGACTATTTTTTCCTTTGTCCATCACTTGTGTCTAAACTCGGTTTTTAGCGGTATGAGCCCTCAAACTTAACACTGATCCACTGTGGTAAAAATATACTCTATTTTCAGTCTCTTTTGTTCACAGTTGTATTATTGTTTTTACTTATAAACCAAAACAGCCTAAACATCAGATACAGTGAAACATTCAGACGATGTTAGATGATTCGTATCTTAATATGGAACTATTTGTCAGATGAATATTTTACTGGTTACTCAACGTAAATTATTTAAAGATGTACACAAACTATATTTACAAAATGCCCTTTAAATCGCTATCCTATATACAAATATATATATATTCATAACTTAATCATTCTAAACCACCTGCGTTATTAACTGTACTTACAAGTTACAATTAATTTTAACTGTTTGTTAGAAAAAATGTTTAAAACTTTTTTGTAATATTAGCCGAATGTAAAACGACAGATCTTAAATACAATATCCCATTAATGCTCTAGTGTCAGAGTCCTAGGAAAAACTCGTTAAAACAAGGATAGTATGGAGTTGTTCTAATTAAACTGTGTTTCACTTAATATTTTCATCTGTCATGATTTATTCTAGAGATTAGTAGTAAGTTTGCTGAATATTTCACATCTTCCTTATCTATAGTAAACGTGTTGTTACTGTAGAAACGCGCTCCGCCTTTAGAGTATTCAGAATAGTGACGAAGGAATCCCACTATTTAGATAGACAAGAGTAGCTCAAGACTTGGCAGAGAGTGCACTTGACTAGCTTCCTTCTCTCACGTTCCGTCTTACCAAACATGCTCGTCCTTTCAGCTGTGGGGGCATGCAAATGTACAATCAATCCCACTATTCGCTGGTGAAAGAGTAGCCGAAGAGTTGCCAGTGGGTGGTGATGACTAGTTGCCTTCCCTCTAGTCTTTCACTGCTAAATCAGATAATCCTCATGTAACTTTCCGTGAAATTGAAAAACCAAACTTAACTAAACTCAATAAGTTCATAATTAATGACGACTATGTAGAGATAGCTCTATGTAAAGCTTTGCATGGAAATTCCAGAATAAGTTTCCAATAACCAATAATGAGTTCTAGAAACTTATTACCTGCTGCTCGTTCACATTACTTAATGTGGCAAAACGTTTTTACCGGTACTGTTGAACACCCGCGAGTTGTTAAGCCTACGCAATCTTTCGCCTCTAACTATTGTGTTCATTTCAACCGTTTTACTCCTACAGTTAACTTTTCACAAACTACATTATTCCCACGTGCATCCGGCAAGCAGACTTTTCATCTTTATTTCTATGGCTGTTGCGTTTGTTCGTGTTATTGTATTCCTCATATTTCATAATGTATTAACACAATTCGTTATTACATCTTCATAAGTTACTTCATTCGTCCTGTTCACAATGAACAAGTTAACTTTATTTTCACCTTAAAATTTTCTTATTTTTATCCGGTTTATTTCGTTTTTTTATTCCAACAAATTTCATTCAATGAAACATGACCAATTACTTTTCACTGTAAACTATTGTTTAGTCAATTTTTTTTAATTCACTTAAGATTTTCATGTGTGAAGAGCGTTTATTTTGATCAATTTATCTACTTCTTAAATTTCATCTGCGAAACAAACAACTGAGTTATCCATCATTTTCTAAATAAGAAATACAAACTGTCACATTAAAAAAAAAGCAAAGCTAAACGGATGACGTAACCAGATTTGAAAGTCATTGGCTAATTGTTTACTTTGCCACGTGGAAGTGAGGATTGTATAAAATTATGACTATGGCTATCTGCACGAGCCATACCTAATTTAGCAGGAAAAGATTAGAGCGAAGGAAGCTAGTCATCATCACCCACCTCCAACTCTTGGGTTAATTTTCTACCAACGAATAGCGGTATTTTACGTCGCGTTGTTACGCCCCAACGGCTGAAAAGACGAGCATGTTTGGTGAGAAGGGGATTCGAACCCATGACCTAGATTGAACTAAAAATTTAGTTTGTGGCCAACTTTGGAATAAAACAAAAGCCCGGAAATAAATATGTGTTTAACTTATTTCTTGCAGACAAGATGAGCCTAAATTTAACATTATTAGGAAGAGCACAATACAATCCATAACCTGTGTCTTAATGATGACAAGTTTTTTGCTACTAAAGAAAATGATGAAAAACTGGTAATTCTTACCTTTTTCGCTTTCTTCTCTGTCCCCTTTCATCCGTATCAATAATACAATAATCAAAGCAAGAAGAACTAAAGCTGCCACAACCCCTACAAGTATACCTAGATGAGGCTTCAAAGTGGTTGGGTAATCTGTTAGCACAAAGACTGCTGTTTATGTTTATTATATGATGATTACTTAGTACAGTACTAACACTTATTTCTAAAAAGTACAAATACAATGAAAATATTTTCCTCCTCCTTTAACAGTGACTGTTTTACGGTACTTGAAAACATAAAATACATTGGTAGATTTACATAGAACCTGTGCATTGAATCGTTGTTGGTGTTTTACATACTGGAAATATCATTACTTTGAAACAATAAATTCTAACTGGATAAGTGTAGAGTGTGATTTGGTAAAATTACTTATAATGTATTACTCGCTTGTTCAAAAATTAGCTGCCATTGAAAGAATGTTAAGAGTTCGTCATATGACTTATCTATATTTTATCATATGTGATATGAGACAGTTTGTGCTTCCAGTAAAAGAAATATGAATATACACTATCCGCAAAAAAACCACAACTGATTTACCCAGTCAGTATAAAAAAAAGACATTTATACATTAGTTGTAATATATTACACCTGTAAAAATATACAACGAACTTAACGCCCAGCCAGTGTAAAAAATTAAAAACAGGCGTTTACACACCAGCTATAAAATACCAACGAACTTAACATCCAGTCAGTGTAAAAAAGAGAAAAAAGATACATTTAAGAAAATTATATTAACATTATTAAAAAAAAAAAACTTCAGGAAAAGTAAAAAAAGTAATATGAGGATAAAAACTCCATTTTACAACTATTATTAAACTGGTTAGAACTTTGAAAACTTTACAGCTTCGCTAAACAACAACAACAAGAATTATATACAAGAAAATACCAAGCTTGACGCAGATGAACTCAGAAGTATCATATTAAAATATTTGTTTCTTTACGAGAAAGAACTTCATTAGAAACAAAATCCTAACCAAAATGAAAAAAAAAATGTAAACAGGAAAGCAGAATAAGTTTGGTGTCAATATAATGCAATATTCTGTGAATATCTACACAGTTTTTTTTAAATCAGCGTTTGTTACTTAATACCAGAAATCGGTTATCTGCGATGTGTTTATGACAGGAATTTCAACCTCTGAATTATAATTCATCATGCTTACCACGGAGTGTCAGAAAACATGAAACAAAAGGGAATAAAAACAAGCGAAATCATTGAAAGTCTTATCAAAATCAAAATATAAAAAATGAAACGTCTGAGAAATTACCTTTCTTCGGATAATTAATTACTAAAATAAAATTTTCTGTAAATTAACGACTACTTTAAGACTAATGACAGTCAATAATTATATCATTAACGACTACTTTAAGACTAATGACAGTCAATAATAAAAACTTGTAAAATATTTGAAGTTCATGATGCGTATTTTTACTTCATATAGAAACCAAATAATGAAATAAAACGCACTATGCCTTCAGTAAGAGTTCACTGTGACACGTATTTTATTTTCTCACTGTACACTTGAAACGGTCTAATAGAGAAATCATGCACAATGGTAGTAACAACGGTAATAGTTTTATTTCTTAGAATTTTACTCTCAAGTTAGTTTAACCTGCTCATAAACTTCCATTGATTTGTTTCGAGTGAAACTTTTATTTACCAAAAAAAAAAAAAAAAGGATACAACTTTCCAAGTACTCTACATGCTCGTGTAACGACGTGACAGAGCGAGACAGTTCCAAATTCCAGAACGAAACTAGGCAACAAATGGTAACACTTATGCATGTACTAAAGCGAAACGAACTGACAAAAGGACCAAAAGTTTAAGCTCGTGAATCGTGTTTGTTGAGTTCGATAATAATAAAGAAAAAACTGAATGCAAAAACATTCCAGAAGATATTAAAAGTCGACTAAGGATTAACATACAGTTTTTCCTAATATATAGCATGAAATAAAGTAAATGCATGACTGCTACTTTGATAGATTAAAATGGTAAATCTTATTTCAGTTTATCGTTCTACTGCAGCGTTTCAACTTTACAGAATTTGGGGCCAACAGTTTTTTTTACGTGTTGTCAGAAACAGCTTTTATTACACGTTTTGTTGCTCTGTAAACAAACGTATAGCTAAAATTTCTAGTAAACTTTCATTTTATCAGGCTTGCCTGTGTTTTACACCGAATTGTTTGTACTTAGAACTGTAATTAGGATAGTTTCAAGTTTTTCATCTTTAATTAGCTGCCATGGCGTGAACCTCATATTTACAGTCTAATTTATTGATTTTATCAGGGAATGGAGTACTTTATATTTAAATTATAGTCAACATTTGAAAATCAAATCATGACAAAGACGTTTGATTTCTCCATCTGAAATCTTTCACGTCCATTGCCTATCTGTTAGGACCAGATCTGCATGTTATATATAAATGAATATATAATTCTACATGTGGGTATCCCAATTATCTATTGCTTTATTTTGATCGTTATTTCAACCCAAAGAAAAAACTTGTATGCATACACAGATTACATGTATGCATACATTTATTCGCAAACTCACCTAAATGCCATCTAGCAGAGATCTGGGTTTGGGCAGTTATGGCAACAGCAGGACTCCTGCCCTTAGCGTTAAAAGAGTAAACGAGTATAACAAAGGATTTCCCAGGTGTTAGCCCAGAAAGCTTAAAAACTGGTTCAGTAATTCTGCTGACATTAGCTTTGAGCTCCTTGTTCTCGAGCAGATAGGCCTCCAGGTAGAATCGTTGTTCCAGACCCCCGTCGTCTCCAGGTCGACACTCCACATTCAAAGTATCACTACTGTTGTTGGAAATAGTGCAATTATGAACTTGTTCTGGTGCTCCTGTAATGGAAAGAAATTAAAATGAAGTGGGATGCTCAGCGAGGCTTATTTTTCATATATCGTAAATAAGCTAACGACTGAGAAAATTATGAAAAAGTACACGTGTATTTACATGAGAAGAATACAATAATCTGACCACGATGCAGCATTCTGTCATATAATTTTGTTTCTGTAAAAGGCAACGATTGTTTTGCATTTCTATAGAGTGATATAAAACATTTCTCGATAGTGATGTAAAATGCTTAAGTTCGCAAATTATCTCGGTTTCCAACAAAAGTAGCAAAACTAAGTTTGCGTTTTTACTCAGACCATTCTGTATTGTATGTACATTGATGAGCCTTAAATGAAATCAATCATAATAAATTTTATCAGTTCCACACAACCTATCAACAAGTAAGTAGGTCCCCCCACACATTACTCCAGAATGAATGCCATTTTATCAAATAAACATGAAACGTATATAAGTTTGCCATTAATATTGAGTATATCTACGCTTTGCAATACTTAATGCAGAAACAGCTGAACATCGTGTTTACAGTACACGGAATGTTGGTCTATGAGGTTACATCTCAGTGGTAGTGAAAGACTTGGTTGAGATAATCCCTATAAGCTGTTTTCAGGGAACGAACGATCAGTCATGAACCGCAAATGTTCCATAAAGTTTCTATTCGTCGATTGGCCAAGAGAAAGTAGTAGAGACCTCCTGAAATGCATCATTTTGTGACATGGACTGAAAGAGTAGGTCCCTATCCTGCATGAAAGCGCTGCTATGTCCGATTTGTGATGTATCGAACACCATTGAATGTCCCCTCGTATATCACTAACTGTTTCCGCCAAGTTGCCGAAATAGCACCTCACACCCTAATAAAATGTATTGCCGTATTTTATCGCAGCTTTTAGTTGGTTCAGCAAAATCTATTGGAGTGATAGCCGTCAAACTAAGGGGATTTTTATCTATGTGCAAACGTAGTTTTATCAGAAATCAAATGTTCCAAAAGGTAGGAATATATGATATCGTGTGTGGGCTCCACTACTATTGACGTGGAGTGGGTTCCATCTAGTCACTATGTCACAGTAGCCTATGCTAAAAGCTAACATCTGATGGGAATGGATCACACTTGCATCTATCCCACAACAGTAATATCCATTTGACATAGATCGTTCTTCATAGTGGCATGGGAATCCGTTGTCTTCCCATGCCACTTTAGACTACACTAAAAAGATAACTTCTTATGGCAGTGGCTCACACTTGCACCTACCCTGCAACAGGAAATACAACAATTCTCGAACACCCCATTTGGAAGTAGTGTATCAAACCGTTGTTCACCCCTTTCTCAAACTGAATCATTGCCATAATTTAAAGATTTAAGAACGGTTTTGATATTTAGGAACCTAGTTATGCACAGATTTATTTATATCGTCTTTGTGTAACGATATAAACATCTGATGATCTACAGAAACATGTAATTAAAGAGTTAAAATAGGGTTAATAAACTCTGTCCAACATGCATGCAGAAGGAATACAACCTAGTTTGGTTTGTGTAAGGCGTGCATACATTCTTGTTATTAATACAACCTAGTTTGGTTTGTGTAAGGCGTGCATACATTCTTCTTGTTATTAATACAACCTAGTTTGGTTTGTGTAAGGCGTGCATACATTCTTCCTGTTATTAATACAACCTAGTTTGGTTTGTGTAAGGCGTGCATACATTCTTCCTGTTATAAATACAACCTAGTTTGGTTTGTGTACGGCGTGCAAACATTATTCCTGTTATAAATACAACTTAGTTTGGTTTGTGTAAGGCGTGCATACATTCTTCCTGTTATAAATACAACCTAGTTTGGTTTGTGTAAGGTGTACATACATTCTTCCTATTATGAATACAACCTAGTTTGGTTTGTGTAAGGTGTACATGTATTCTTCCTTTAATGTCACAAGGTAGTCAAATTTGCAGTTAATACCAATCTTAGTGAGACTAAATAAGGACGATATTTGGTTTAAAAAATGTGTTCAGCAGTTTGATAACATTGAGATTTATAAACAACAAAAACAGGTTTCAAAACCAAACAGTATTCATTTCCACCATGTAATTTGATACAACTGAAGAATTAGTTGTTTTTTAAGTTGTTTCACAGATACGTGAGTGACTTTATCAAGTTACTAGGCTTCACTTTCTGAATTCTCTCCAACATAAAATTGGTGTTGTACTGTTAAGCTTTCGATTTGGTTCTCTCTTCTCTCAGCCAATGAATATCATTCTAAATAACACAGCTATGTATCATATAATTTTTTATTCCTTTCAAAGTTTGCTTAAAAAATAAGAGATTAATATGCTTTAGTTAATTCAATGTACGCTTTCAATACGACACAAAAATCAGTTTTAAAAAAGCAGTAAATCAAATATATGTGTGAGTGGCTGTTTCTACACAATTCAAAAATCAATAATATCATATGAAATTTTGCAGAGTTTAGCACATGACTTTTGCTTGAAATTTTTAGTTGCAACCACGTGACATATGAAACTGAATTTATATGAAATATTTTAGGACTTCTGAATGAAACGCACTTATAAATTTAAAGAGATCGTATTTCATTAAAAATTTAATGTTATACTCTTTTAAAATCTTCTAGCTTTACCTGAATTTTAGAACTTTAAATATAACAATACTTCATGTATTTCATACCACAAAAATATCTTGAGTTTCGTAGTAATTGTTAATCGTCATTTTTTACATAAACTAAAAAATAAACTGAAAATAATATAAGATAACATTTCATTAAGTTTTAATAAACTGATTACATTAAATCTTTAGTTATTTTCATAATTATGCTTGAGAACGAATTTTAGATTTATTTAACAAAATTTAATGAGGCCTAACATGGCTAGAGGATTAAATTATCATACACGTAATCTTAGAGTCACGGGTTCGAATCCCCGTCGCACCAAACACGCTTGCCCTTTCAGCTGTGGTAGCGTTACAATGTGACAGGCAATTCCATTATTTGTTGTTTAAAGAGTAGCCCAAGAGTTGGCGGTGAGTGATGATAACTAACTGCCTTACCTCTAATTCTTATACTGCAGGCTCTTTGGCCTGGCATGGCCAAGCGCTAAGGCGTGCGACTTGTAATCCAAGGGTCGCGGGTTCGCACCCGCGTCGCGCTAAACATGCTCGTCCTCCCAGCCGTGGTGGCGTATAATGTGACGGTCAATCCCACTTTTCGTTGGCAAAAGAGTAGCCCAAGAGTTGGCGGTGGGTGGTGATGACTAGCTGCCTTCCCTCTAGTCTTACACTGCTAAATTAGGAACGGCTAGCACCCTCGAGTAGCTTTGTGCGAAATTCGAAAAGAAAAATATATATATACTGCAAGCTCAGATAACCCTCGTGTGGCTTTGCGCGTAATTCAAAACAAACCAAAATTTTGTGTTCGTGATGACGAGAAAACTCACTTGTAGAGATAATTATATATTTACGAACGGCTGGTGTGAAGAGAGAAAGCACTAGGTAAAGGAGCGAACAACGTTTCGACCTTCTTTGGTCATCGTCAGGTTTGTTCGCTCCTCTACTAGTGCTTTCTCTATCCATACCAGCCGTTTCTAAATACAAAATTTAATGTGCTTCTTTATTCTATATGATATAACTATATGCTTTTGATGGGGATAATGAATAATTATTTTCTGAAAGGTATTAGTTTTTCTTATAGAATAACAGCAGTATACCTGACAAATAAGAAGAACAAATATAATTTTACAGCACATGAGTAAACAGTGTAAACTTTATATCACCAAACAAGAAATCCGATAACTTGAACGGTTTCCAAATAAGGACATTTTGTCTTCAGGGCTTATTTTGGAACCAGCAGCAGAATACACACAATGTGAAAGTAATAGAAACTATCTTTAGTTACGCCATTGGCATTTGTGTTACCCCAACTTGATAACAGGAAAAGTGTTTAGGCTGGCTTTAAACTTGGATGTAGTAGTTGTGACAATTGCTTCCCACTATTCGTTGGTAAAAGAATAGCACAAGAGTTGACGGTGGGTGTTGATGACTAGCTGCCTTTCCTCTAGTCTTACACTGTTAAATTAGGGATGGCTAGCACAGATAGCTCTTCAGTAGCTTTGTGCGAAATTCAAAAACAAAACAAACTCTCCCGGATGCTTCGTTCTCTTGTAAATCAAATATGTATCTACAATACAATAGGATGTAACCGAAGGAGAGTATTGTAAGCCTAATCCATCTATATACATCTGAAACATCATGATTCTACAATATTATGAGACTTTTAAACATCATGATTATACGGTATTATGTGACTTTTAAACTCTTTTCTTGACCCATTTAAAGCTGAAAACAGTGACAGTAAATCCGTTTTTGTCCGTAAACATTTTATTCATAATCGGCGTGACCTAATTTTGGTTCACAAGTGCCACTGTATTTCCAACAATTAGGTAAGTGTAACTTTGATTCATACGAACACAACGTAAAAAGCATTTAACCGGCTTTGTATTGAGCGAAATACGCCGTCGGCAATGGATATGATGGACATGTTATGGTTGAAATACTTTTATACGTTTTTTTATCTTGAATTACCCTAAAAAACGTTATAAAATGTAAGCTTAATAGTATCATTATTTACAATTACGCTTCGCCAAAGGTGTGTTGATTGACGCACAACAATCTTTATTGTACAAAATATAAATACAAAAATATTTCAGAACATAGTAATGTAGATGCTAGATAAAAGTTTGCAATTAAAAACCGCACGTCATTTGTATTGCTAGAAAACACAAAACTTATGTGTTTATATTGCTTCAATAATTAAATTAATATTTGTCCTATAACAAGGTTATATATTATGTAACTTCAAACTTTATTTCTGTGATGAAAATTTGAATATTTTTCTGGACTCGCTCACTTCCAGACACTCAGTTGTGACCCAATTGCAGATAACCCTAGCGTAACTTTACGTTAATTTCTAAAACACACATTATAATTTGGAAGAATCTGCGTTTAGGGAAGATGATTTGTATTGTTGTGAAAAATACAAGATGATTTCCTACAACGGTTTTACGCCATACGTAATAAATTATCGTATTTGTTTGTTTGTTTTGAAATTAAGCACAAAGTTTCACAAGAGACTACCCGTGTTCAGGGCTATTAAAACCCAATTTTTATCGTTGTAAGTTCGAAGACTTACCGCTGTGTCACTGGGCGAAATAAATTATCGCAAAAAAATATTTCGTTATTACTTTAGAAATGTTTTTGAAGAAGTTAAAACTATCTCTATTTTGTTATTACTCGTACTGGACTACCTTTACATGTACTTTCTAATTATCTCAAATATAATAAAAAAAACTATTCTAAAACAAAGAATTGAATTTTCTAAAGAGCATAAGTTATAAAACATAATTCTGTTGTCTTATTTATAACATCTGAAATTATTTAATAAATTAATCGGCTATAAATTTATGTACTTCTAAGATACGATTAAACAAACAAAGGAAAAAGTGAGATATGAGTATTTTCTGGGAAATACTGTCACTTACGAACAGATAGTAAGGTAAAAATGCAAGCTTCCTTTTGAACCCCAACCATGTTTTGTGCCTTGCACGTTAAGAATCCAAAATCATTCTCATCTCGTGGTATGTATCGGGCCACACTCTTCAACCCAGAACTATCGTAGGACAAGACTTCCCGGTTTTCCACAGTATTGTTGACAGTCCAAGTAAAAGTGACATCATCAGGGTCAGCCTCAACTTCGCAAGATATTTCAACCAGTTCTTCTAACGTGACGGCATAGGCAATCTTCTGACCTTCTTTACAAACTGGAGAGTCTGTGATGTATAAAGAAAATAAGTGATATTTCTATATAAAACAACCTTATGAGAGATCTTTATATAAAAAAAGTATAGTGACATCACATCGGTTTTAATTTGGCCTTCAATTTGACTTTTACAACAATATTAACTGTCTAGCGTCTGTGTTAAAAAGCAACAAAAAACGTGATATGTTTATCATAAATATGTCCAACGCTGTTTTTTAGGAGAGGATTAGAGTTCATTGATGGTCGGTGATGTTTTCGCATATCCTAACATTCCTTTCACAGCGTTAATTTTTTTTCTTTCATTCATAAATTAATCTAACTAGACGCGTGTTTTTATAATGGCGTAAATATATTTTTTTATCATTTCCATTAATCTACTACTAAACATTTAGGACATTTCAAGTTTTTATTTCCTGCTAATTTTGCTTTAGAATTCAATAGTGAATAACTAAAGACGTTGTTAATAATAACGATAATATTTGATTGAATAGGGGGCTTTTACCATCAGTACGTAATTACAAAACTAAGAAAACGTACACTTGATTTTAAGTTCCAGTCCTTTACTTTCTCCTCTACCTTCTATATTATCGGCTAGACATCGGTAGACACCGCTTTGTTCTCGTCTTACGTTTTCCAAGACAAGTGATTGGTTGTGAACAAAAACTCCGGCTCGGGTATTGGTTAGTAACGTACTTCCTTTGAACTGCCATTCCATCTTCGTAATCTTTGGGTTCGATTGAAACTTGCACTCTAAATAAATATTCTCCCCTTCGTATAATTTGTCAGGCACTTGATTAGGAGCTAGTAATACAAGCATAATAGGAGGATCTAGAAGAAACGATTATGTTAGGAAAATCCGTAGGTTACAAATCAATTAAAAACACAAATTTGGTACACTGTGATTGATCCTCAGTGCAAAGCCACACGTCATTAAGTGGGGAAACATTAAGTATGCAGACTAAAAAACGCTAGAATTCGGAGCTCAATTTTCTGCGATCGTCACAGAAGATAGCCCAATGTGGCTTTGTTCTAAAATGAACAAACAAAAAAAATCTACAAAATATGTTGTTTGTTCTCCGCTCACCCTCTCCCTACGGTTATCAAAAACTGTATTTTTAACGTCCGAAGCCCGCAACCTTACCGCTATGCCATTAGGAACAAAGACAAAAAATACAATACCATGACATCCGAGCATTTTCGAAAGATGGACCTTTTTTCATCAGACTGTCCCTGATGCAAAAAAGCTGACTTTTTGAAAGTGCTCTGATTATAGAGTTTTATATACTTACAAAAGAAATAATCAGTATTCAATAAATAGCATTTATTTTGGCTAACATTTCGTTCGCCCCCCAGTGGCTCAGCGGTATGTCTGTGGAATTACACGCTAAAATCCGGGTTTCGATACCCGTGGTGGGCAGAGCACAGATAGCCCAGTGTGTAGCTTTGTGCTTAATACACAACAACAACAAACAAACAAAACAACATTTCGTTTAAACCTGATTTCGGAAGTGGGAGTCGTTTTTGTTATATGTTATGCTTCTAAAAACAACAAAAAACAAACAAGAGAGAAGCTGTTAACCAAAAAAAATGTCTTTTTTACGAGTGCAAAAAATATACGAATTGATAGGAATATAAATAGATATTTTGTGTGTTTTAGAGCAAAGTCACATTGGTCTATCTTCTGCGTTCACCACGAAGAATCGAACGCGAGAATTTGGCGTTGTGTGTCTCTAAACTTAACTCTCCCTGTCCAGTTGTGGGAGAAACATAAATTTTTTGGATACCAGTAAAAAAAATTTATAATTCTAACCATCAGATTTTTCTAAATTGGGAATGTGCATGTATACCAAATCTCTTGCGAAGATTACAAATGCCGAGAAAAAACTGAATAAAATAATCGTTGTTTAGTTTTTGTCACTTTTTTGTTTCGCGATTGAGTAAGTTTTCTTTTTTTTATTCTTGTTCCTAATTCAAAATTGAAAAGAAATTTAATTAATAAACATTCAACCCGTTTGTTACTAAGTAAAAAAGTCGGCTCTTAAGACTGGCACTGACTAGTATAGTTTGATGTTAACTAATCACAGAACTTACGTTTTGAAAGCCATGGCTGTCATAAAGAGATCGTACGTTTCTATTAAGCTTTCAGACGTAGTTATAAAACTAATCTCCGTTTAATGATTACCATTTCATTGTTTGTAATTTTGAAGTGGCAATAACATCCACAATAAATACTTTTTTTTTCGGTTTAATAGTTCTTACATATTTTTGCTGCTTTTTAAAAATATCATAAAGAGAAAGCTAATAGAGCTAACAACTTTTTATTATTTTCTATTATTGCGTTATTCTAGAAAACCAGTAAATTACATTAAAGCTTCTTCGATCAACAACAAAATTAGTCTTCTTAGAGCAGATTCTACTTAAGAAATAAAATATAAAATAAATTGGAGACAGGCAAACATATCTGAAGATAATTAATAAGTGGGAAAGGACAAAAATATACATGGAACGAAATTATATTTTTCCAGGACAACAAAGTATACGTTCAACGCTATTAACAATAGTAACAAAGAAATCGAAGAAATTAATTTCTTAACAGTAGCATCAGAAAAAGTCTAGGTAAAGTAATAAATGTGAAGTGTTCTATATTGTTAAGTTATCCAGTTTGATTTTGATTTTAACTAATTACTCTTTTATGCGTTTATGTACTTTTTTATTTCGTATAAAACTAAATTAAACTGAAATGCTTCATACATTTAAGATCTGCACTTATGTTTGAAAATGTGATATGTTAGAGTATTGGTTAATACTACGAAATTTGTGTTTAAACCTACAATATACATTTAAGGTCAATCCGTCAGTTTTTGAAATTCCTGGCATCCTGGTATTTTCCACACGACAGGACAAATATTTTCCATTATCGTCGCTAGAGGGTGTAAAAACGAGGTTGCTGACTGTTCGATTTCCACCATCCCTGACTGTCTCCATAGCACCTTCCATCTTCCGGGTTCCCAGCCACCAAGTGATGTGTGCAGGAGGACGTGACCCGGTTGTTTGACACTCGACTCCGAATTGACGACCAGCAGAAAAATGGCGGCGGGTTGAAATGAGACGCACATTCACAGGTTTCACTACAATGTTATTGGTAATTCATGTTACAACAACATGTCTATCAGAAGAAACAATAATTCTGCCGTTTATGTTGATTTGATTTTGAGTAACATTTAAGGTATCACAAAACTTATTTTGAGCAACCTTCCAAAGAACTGTTATGACTTGTCGGTTTAACAGAGTAATTTTTACAAATTAAAACGTTTGATGACATTTAGGGGTTTGAATAAAAGCAGTCATATATACTAATGTTTCCCATAAAGTTATAGCTAATTTGCTTCAGTTATTTGTGACTTGAGTTTGCTCTTAAACAAAGACTTTTATATAGAAAACACATTTGCTATCACTCTTAGACATGCATCCTCTATAGACTTCCTAGTTGACTCGTTGTCATTCAGCCATTTTGGATTTTTTCTGGGACAATAAGAAGCCAACTAGTGGTACATCTGGTTTGGTCTTGCTCCCAGGAAAAAGCCATTAAATAAATTTTGTAATGTTTCATTGATGGTATTTTGTTGCCTTTAAATCTCACTATTTTCAAAATGCATTATAAATGTCAACAGCTTAAGTCTAATGTATTTTCACTGAGAATAGACCTTAAAGTGTATATAGAGTAATACAACGAATGAAAGTTCTGGGAGATTATAATGGCAGTTACTGAAGGTGATTCGACATAGGGAAATTTATTTTTTCTAACAATTTTAATATTTCAATTTCTTACGTTTTATTTTTTATGGAATAAGTAATGTTTATCTAACATTCCATGAACACTAAGTACTAAAATCTTGAGACAGGAGGCTAAAGAGAATAAATTAAAAAAACAATCTCAAAAACTGAAACCAAACTTTTTATTTCTCATATCAAGAAAAGTTGGAAGGGAGTCACTGGAATGATTTATACAGATTATAATCTGCTTACCTTCTATTGTGCTTACTGAATGCACTGAGCAACTAAGACACGTGATCAGTGTCACCAGAAAATGAAAAAAAAATCCAAACATCATCAATATAGGTACTATGTGAAAAACATTAAAAAACAAACTTCCATTAATCGTCGGCCTGAAGTCATGGGTAAAACTGTCTTTTTCAGCTGTAAACGAATCCTTAAGATTATAGGATCGGGTGTTAAAATATCGGTTTTTTCAGGTGTTAAAATATTTCATTGCAACAGTAAGTGTTAGGGATCTTATCTATTGCTATTTTTCAGTGTTTCTGACAGACTGATGTGTTATTACGTCAGGCCCGTAGGCAGGAGATTCACACTCGCTATAGAAAGGAGTAATCTATCACAAGAAAGCTAGTAGTTATGTTCGAAAAGTAGGCATAGCGAAAGTCAAAATATTCTGAAACTTTTGCTGAGGGCCTCAGCAAAAATGCTTTTTCATTTATAAGACTAGTCTAATATAATATATAGCTCGAATCACTTTTAGAAATTAATACCTCATTTATGCAATATATCATCTCATTCCATTACAAGTCCTAAGGAGTTCCGCTGTCCTTTTTATCATCCTAAAAGCTTAAGAGCATATAAAAAAGTGCAACTGTTTTTTTTTTAGTAAAAATACGACCTAGTCAAAAGAAATTAGATAATCTATAATGCTGTCGGGAAAGAAGTGAAACTAGCATCACTAATAAACACTTTAGAAAAGAAGCACATTACGCTAATACAATAATAAGGAGGCAAATAACGATTTATAAACGTAGTGGAGTGATTTATTTATGATGGAGCATATTATTTGTCTTGACAGACCAACTTACCAAACCTTTCAGGTGTTGAGAACATTATTATCGGCCTGGAGTGGTCTATTAGTTAGGAAACTCAAATAGCATTTTGTTGGTTCGAATCTCATTATCGAACACGCTTTTTATTTCCGTCGTGGTGATGGCACAATGTAACAGTCAATTCTATATTTTGTCGTTGCTAAAATAATAGGCAGTGGGTGGTTTTGACTAGTTACATGCCTCTTGTACAAATATAAGTTTGGACTAGCATTTAAGAAATAATTATTTGTCGACATGACATTAAATGTAGTTGTGAGATATATATTACGAAAACCAGAAAAAGTGTTTGCTTTTTTTTTTTCTGTTAGGAATAAACTAAGGCTGTGACATCAAGAGCCAGCTCGTAGATTTTTTTTTCGGGGGAAGGAAATTTTCAAGTATTGGTTATTAAAACGTTAAAAAGAATAAAGTTAAAAGTTGAAACTAATATAATAAAGGCCAATTTAAATAAAAAAAAACTAATAACCAATTAAAGTTATGACGCTATGAAACTGCCTTTTCCAGGGCGAAAATCTATAGATTCTATGCCCAGAGTAATTTTGCCGTCGGGAGAAATGGGTGTACCCCGAGAAAACCCACTTTCACGATCAAAGCGCTGAACACACACACAAAAAAAGCCTAACCCATGTCCGGAATGTCCTGGAGCAAAAAAAAAAAAGGCACAAATTATTAAATATACACAATAAACGGTTTAAAGAGTGCAATCGTCCTGCAAAAATAGTTCTGAAAGGTTAATTTAAGATTGTAGTAATTTAAAAAGGCAGAATAAACCCTGGCCTGCTTAATGCTGGTTTAATTTAATCACCAGTATACAAACTGAACCATACAGTCTTGCTGTATATTTATAATTGATGCTAGAGTCACCTGTTCCATAATGCCTTGTCTCATCTATCTACTAAATACTATAATTATACTATAATGATGAAATGTATAGTCATGATCGAGGGAACAATGTAAGTATCTTTGTAATAGTCTTGTGTATATGATCTGTTTGCAGTTTTCTTTTTTAAAAATCAGATTAGTTCTAAGTCACAAAAGTAAATAACAAAGAGTAATCTGAAGATGACCAAAGAAGGTCGAAACTTGTTCTCTACTTTTTTTAATTAAAGTGCTAATACCTATACCAACCGTCTTGAGAATACATATAACACATTACTGGGATATTTGGTAACAATAAGCGTAGTTTATAGACTGTAGAAGGACATTCTTAAATATAGTCGTTAAGTGTGTTGCTGTGGAGCTATGTTTCGATTGATTTTGTAATAGGTATGTGAAGTGTACATTTCGTGGTGTTAGGAAATGTAGTCAGTGAGCACGTGTGGCTTACAGCCTCGAATGCAACAGAAAAAGCACATCCCTAACTTAACTACTTAAAACTCCACATTCGCTGATACTTTATCTTTCTATGTCATATAAAATAGAGAGCTGTAGCGTTTTCAGATGTAAAAAAAACCTTTTGCAAAAAAGGTTTATTAATTTTACACCTAAGCGATTCTGAAATGTTTCGAAATGATAATCAACTAACTGAAAAGTTCGGAGCAAAAATGATATTTCTAGTCAATAGAGTGTAAGTAAATTTAATAACTTAAATTGTAAACACATTACAGATTTGGAACTCACAGTCTTCTCTTTATCTGTTGCGAAGAAGAAATTTTACCTGCTAGAAAATAAATAAATGCCAGAAGAAGATAGATAAAAGTTGGATCTGTACTGTGCATACTTTACTCAATAGTAAAATGAGCGCCATCTACTGTAAACTCACAAGTATTTCTTATAACAACGAAACGTTTATCAACAAACTTGTAGTTTTTACATGAGAAAATTGATTATATGAGCAATATAAACGTTGAATACGGATATGACTATCACGTTGATTACTGATATGAAGAATAGAAATAAAAAAAATATAAAGTTAATTAGATTTTTCAATCACTATTGCTTCTAAGTTGAAGGTAAGCATGAAACTGCAGAAAAGTGACTTGTAACGGTGCTAAAATTCTTAATTTGTATTTATTTACTTGGTAAATAACTGCTTGCAATCCATACTATCTTATGAGCCAAAGACAAGGTTCAATAAACTTAAAGACATGATTACAGTTTCTAAGCTTTTAACACTTTTCAAGAAATTTTAGAAAGCTGCAACAATGGTGTCAATCACGTAAATTTAAACTATTTGTTTGTGTTTGTCGTTTCATATCTCAAGGAAGAGATGTGTAAAAATATTATTTCATATCTCTATTTTTCTCTTGCAAATTATTATTCAGGAAGAATTTTATTCAATAATGTAACTTGTCAGCTGGCCAGTGTAGTAAGTGAAGAACAATAGGTCATCTGGAACGTTTTACATATTTTATATATTTGTGTCTTTAAATCTGTAATGGACGAATGAAGAAGCAAAGGAGAAGATATTCTGCACTGAGCATGATTTTAATCATAACTTTTAATTCTATTTTCTTCGTGTGTGTTTTTTTTCAAATAAGTATTTCATATTTTCCAGCAACCACTTTTAAAGAGAAAGTGAAATACCTTACTTTAATCAACTGAGACTAAACTGATTAAACGTTGGAGACTAGAAGTCAAACAAATATCATATGATGCCAACTCCATCTAATAAATAATGTTTGGAATCACCAAAGAAAATGTATGTTTTAACAGTATCAATCACTTACAATTCATATCGATGAAAACGGAAGCAATCTTCGGTGAGGTAAGATTAGTGTTAGAAGCCTGACAAGTGATTTCTGCCATCAAATCCTCTTTCGAAAGTTCTTGTACGATATAATCGTTTCGAACTGTGTGGTCTTGCATTTCCTGGAAACTATCATCAATCTGAATAGAATCTCTCCACCACGTCACTGTTGGTGATGGTTTTGCTATATAAAGGGTAAATAAAGTAAATGAGAAAGATGCCAATAAACCAGGAAATGACATAAAGTTACGCTGAATATACTTCGCAAATAATTATTATTCATTTATATTTTTCTTTTTCTTCTCAAATTTGTTGACAAGAAGAGAACTATTGAAACTGAACCAAAATTTACTCAGTTCTCCCATTTAAACATATTCAACTACCATTAATTTACGCTATAACTTTCTGTTATCTTTGCTTGTATTTTCAGTATTTATATGCGGCAACATTTCCTTCATATCACACTGAAAAAAAAAACACAAATTTCCCAACACATCCATTGTCGTGCTCGATTGGTTCTTGAAAGGTGACCACCAAAAATACAGCCGGTGAAGAAGGCATCATTAGGCGTGGCTTGGTGGTTAAGGCACTCGAATAGCGGTCTTATGGTTCGAATACACACTGAAACGTTATGAAGCAGATATAATGTGACAGTGAATTCTATTTTTAGTTGATAAAAGAGTAGTCTAAAAGTAGGCGGTGGGTGGTTCTGTCTAGTTACCTTCTCTCATGTCTGTCACTTCTAAATTAAAGAAGGCTTGTGCCGATAACCTTCGGTTAACCTTACACAACGTTCAATTTGACTTTGCTCTAAAACGAGAGCAATGCGCGAAATTCAACAAACTGTCAATTTATATGACGCAATCTATGATGTTATAAGGTTAATAGTGCCAAAGAATTTTGTGGGCTAAATATTTTATCTAAGTACAACTGAGCTACACTTATTTGTTATTCTAAACGGGAGTGGTTTGGCCCAGTGGTAGAGCCACAGATTTCATTCCTGGATTCAAATCCATGCGATGCCACTAAATATTCACCTTGCTTTAAGCTGTTGGTGCGTTATAAGAGTGGCAGTCAACCTTATAGCATAGATAGTAGATAGAGAGCGGTAAGTTCTAGTCAATGTTTCAAAACCAAGAACGGTTTCAGACAGAGCTTTGTCATAAGTCCAAAAATACTATTCTAAATTGCTTTTTATGTACCATCAAGTGCGAAACATAAGAAATTCCATAGGGTCTGTTCAATAATTATGATAGAAATCAACTCAGAATAATTATGGGAAAATATGGGCTGTTCTAAGCTATCAAGATAAGAGCTTTGAAGTCTAGTAATTAAAAAGTCCTTAGAACTATGAAATAATACTTGAGAAACAGATATGAAAGTTTTTATTAGTAACCCTCATAATATGAAAGCCTTGGGAGCATCATGGTCTGAGAGTTAACATGCAAAGACAGTTAATTCGATAATTCTTGGTTCGTATCTTGTTGTTGCAAAAATGCGTTCCGCTGAAAAATAAATCTCACTCTTCTTTCGTATAGACGTAGCATAGTCAGAAGGTTAGGGCGTACAGCTCATAATGTGAAGGTTGTGGGTTCGAACCCTTGTAACATCAAACGTGCCATTAGGGCGTTATAACGTGACGGTCAATATCACTATTTGTTGGTAAAAGATTAGTCCAAAAGTTACTGATGGGGTGGTGATGACTAGCTATTTACTCTATAAATTAGAGACTGCTAGCGCGGATAGCCCTGGTGTAACTTTACACGAAATTCAAAACAGCCAAACAGACAAAAATATCATAAGAGTTGTCGGTGGGTGATTCTTACTAGCGAGTTTTCTCCACTAGTATATAAGCTAAACATCATGGAATGCCATGCGCAGAGCAGACAGCCACTGTGTATATTTGTACCATAATGCTAAAATATTAGCATAGTTCGTAGTTTTAGAAGAACGCCTGTTTAAAACTCGTAAAAATGGATCAATTTTAGAAGAATAGTTATGGATCACACTTATTATTACTACTGTGTGTATATATTAAAGAGATTTTTGTACACAATAAAAAATAATATATGAATATTACTTATAGATGTAACGCTAATTTCAACATTCGGTTGTTTTTTTGATACATTGTTCATTCTCACTACTTTTATTCTTTATCGGTAGAAATCACGATACAAAAATGAGAAACAATGAAAACTGAAGGACAAACATTAAACATAATGGATAACGACACGTTATTTCGGGTTCATAACTCTCTTTTCTACCTTTGGAATGGGTAATATTTTGTGATGTGCGGCAGTCACGAAAATATCAAGTTATATATAGAAGAGTTTTAAAAAAAAGGCGAAGCGCTTACACCCACTGAAGATTAGAAGGCTTCTAGTAATAATGTGACCAATGCTATGACGGAACATCTTCAAATATTTATGTTGACATTTTGAGAAAAATGAGTTTTTTTTTTCAATGATTATCTTTTTAGATTTAGATTACGTCAAACTATCGTGACGACACATCGTTTCCGCTTCGAAGTCGTTCGAAAGAACAAATGAAAAAAAAAAACTTTCCAGAGAAACTATTGTCTTGGTTTTACTCACTTGAATAGTTTATTAATTTGTTTGTTTATAAGATTAAGGGTGTTATCCTACAACAAACATGTATGAGATTTCAAGAATAAAAGTTCATTGACATCATCAACATGCTAAATTCACTTTTCACTGAAGTATAAATGAACTAGCCACACATTTTTATTGGTTTTATATGAGGAATAAAATACTTTAATACTTAAATATATACCCTTTCATGCATGCTATGGCCCGGCATGGTCAGGTGGGTTAAGGCGTTTGACTCGTAATCTGAGGGTCGTTCGAATCCCCGTCGCTCCAAACATGCTCACCCTTTCAGCCGTGAGAGCGTTATAATGTTTCTATTCGTTGGTAAAATAGTAGCCCAAGAGTTGGCGGTGGGTGGTGATGACTAGCTGCCTTACCTCTAGTCTTACAATGCTAAATTAGGAATTGCTAGCGCAGATAGCCCTTGAGTAGCTTTGCGCTAAATTCCAAACAAACAAACAAATAATTATGCATGCTTATGACGTTTATATTTATCGCCAATCAAATGTTTAAATAGGTGGTGTCACAACTTTACGTGTTACTGTTAGAACACCTCGAGACACACACAAAGTTAGGTGTAAATGTCTATTGTATCTTGTGAGAAATATGAGAAATAGAAGTTAATTTAATATTATATTCTGTGCATAATTAATAAATAAACTGTTAAGAATGTGAAATAGGTTTTTACATCTGAAAATGTTATAAATGCATATTTTCTATGGAAAAATATAACGAATGTAACGTTTTATATAACTAAATATAAACACCAAAAAGGGAAGGGATATAATTTTTTTCAATTACTTTTGTTTCTAAACTTCAACTGCTGGTGTAATATAACTTGATATAACAAACAGCATCAAAGTTATTTACGATGTTGATACGTTTAAGATTGCCTCTTGATTAAACTAATTGTTGTCCTATATAGAAGGTCACAGGTGATAAAGAAAACCTTGCCAGACATTTGTCTCAAGAAGTGGAACGAAAATTGATTTTTTTTCGTTTGTTATTTTCTTCTTTTATGATTCAGTACACTTATACCATGAGGTGTAGCAATATATTGTAGCCGTTTACAAGTTTGCTCTACGTAATTAGTTAAAAGATTACTTCAAGAAATTGGTTAAAGCGTGAATAATTTGAAATTATAGAGTAAGTACTTCGAAATTAACTCTCACAAGAAAAAGTAAAGAACGCTAAAAATCTTTGAAGATTACAAAAAGGTGGAAGCTGTGATTACTTGGCAAACTACCTCAGTCCTAAGCGTTACAAATCATTACGGTTGGCTACCTTGATGCCTATGGATTGATCCACGACAAACTAACTCATTCTATTAGTAAAATAGAATTGCACGTAAGAAAATATTTAAATTATTAGGAGTTTGTGCAGTAATTAAATGAATACATATTATGAAAGTAATTTAGGGTAAAATTATCTCACGCAGTTTTGTATGCAGTTTCGCAGACGTTCGATAAAAAGTACTTTCGGGCATAACAAATATCTCATTTGGAGCCTCAACTCTGAATAAAAAGTATTTTCTTCAAGACAATGTGGTGTAACTTGAACTGAGCTAATAGTTAATGTGGTTGGTTCTATGGACCTAAAAATCCGCAGCTGGGGTTCCATTACCACAAACTCGCATTTAGCACTCTGGCACTGTGAGTGCGTTATAAGAGTGCTCTTGTTTAGTTTTACTCAGATATTAAAAAAAGTTATACTTCTTCTTTAATAAATGGCCCAGCATTGTCAGGTGGTTAAGGCACACGACTCGTAATCTGAGGGTAGCGGGTTAGAATTCCCATCACACCAAACATACTCGCCCTGGGGGGCGTTATAATGTTACGGTCAATCCCACTATTCGTTGGTAAAAAGTAGCCCAAGAGTTAACAGTAGGTGGTGATGACTAACTGCCTTTCCTTTAGTCTTGCACTGCTATATTAGAGACGGCTAGCGCAGATAACCCTCACATAGCTTTGCGCGAAATTCAAACCAATCATTTTATTAAAAGAGAAACATGTATACCAGGAAAATTTTCAAAATAATTACTTTTATTCTGAATTCTAGTATTTTGAGAAATTTTTATTGAGTTTGGTCACATGGGTGTCTCGGTAGCAAAGCTTAGGGCTTATAACACTAAAAATCGGGTTTCGATACCCGCGGTGGAGCGATCACAGATAACTTATTGTATATCTTTGTGCTTAACAAAAAAATATACAGTCTAAATAACACATTTTTCACGATCCATCAAAAATTATAAATATCTATCTATATATAAATATGTATAAATTTGCATAACAATGTTCCTTGGCATCACAAAAATATTTTACATTAAGAAAAACGCCAAGGTTCTTGGAAAATCAATTACATATCCTCTCAAATTATAAAGATAAAACTTACCATTTGCGAGCATCCAGGACGAGGGGGTAAACTTAAAAGCTATTCTGTTTTATTACTGTCTTATCGAATATGAAAACTCGGTAGAATTGTACACGAGAGAAAGTGGAAAGCACACATATATTAATAATATAATCGAATTAATAAAACCCATTTTAAGTGAAAGGCACAGTTGTGGAAATGTTTCAGTTGGAAATATTTTGACTTGTTTTTCGAGTATTAACAAAGTTAAAAAAAGAAATTATGTTGTTCAGATATAAACTGAAATAATATTATGTTCATGAGATGAATTCTCCAGATCACTCAAGATAAAATAGATCATTTAAAGTTGCTACTCAAAGTATTAAGTAAAATATCAATATCATATTTAATTATATTTTGTTCTTTTAGTAAAGAAAATCCATAAAACTCGAAGAATTGAATTAAATTTATGTTTAACCACTTTGAATTGAATTTATTATAATTGAATAAAAAATACTAGCCACAGCGTATTTAATCTTTACGCTGAATATTTTTTTCTTTACGTGATATGTGATTTTGTAATGGTATTCCCTCCTCAAAATTATTAAAAAGAAAAAAAAATCAATGAAAGCGAAACGACAAACCAAAGTTTGAAATAAATGGTTAAAAACCAACCAGAAGGGGCTCATCCTCACATCATATTTGTTTGTTTTGTTTGTTAAATCTTTTCACACGTCAATCGATGGTACATATCTCGTGAGATACAGACGCTGTCCAATATGCTTATTTTCATTTCTGACAGACTTGGAGAGAACAACTATTCTGAGTCTCGAAGTGTATAGGTAAAGAGTTTCACCACTCTTCTGTTTGATTCTCTTAGTGCATGTAGAGAGGGAAGGCCGCATGTGCTATTGGTGCAAATATGAAAGAATTCAAAATTCTTTTCAGCCGGAAATATTTTTGTTTTGAAATCAAACAAATATGCTTCTTGACGTTACTGCATAAATGAGTTTTAGGTCTATTCAAGACCGAGAATCGACATCCTAAAAACCAAAAATAAAATACATAAAAACAAATGGCTTCCTTGGTCACCCACTGTCTGGAAACTTTTACTACTGGCATGTATAATAAACATCTGTTTGGTTAACAAAACACAGCGTTATTTTTCCAGCTTTAAAACCAATAATGACCCTCACACATATAATACGAGAAAATATTTTATTCGAAAAATTCACTCATGTATGAAAGGTCATAAAACTACAATAAAACGAAAAAATGTCATTATGATGAAATACCACCGAATAAAAACGTGTACCAGGTGGCAGCATAATGGGGTTGGCGTATTATTTACTGACACAAGAACTAAAATCAATATGAATGTTACTTTTCTGTCGGTTTCATTATCTCTACTACATACAAGTAATTTTATAACATTGATTTTGTTTTTTATTTGTTTACAAATACATCTGCAACAGAGGAAAACGTCTCGGGTCCCGATATTTTAATAAAATTCGAAGGCAGAAGAATGTGTTATGAATCACAATGTTTTGATACTATTCTTTTTTCTTCATAATATTATCATTTGACAGTATCTACCACTTTTGCAGCAGAAAATATTATTACATCACTAAAGACTCACCACCATGTTTAATTATTTCAATTAGAAACTCTTACCTGAAAGTTGTATATTTAAGTGTTAGTACACAAACATTCAGGAGTTTTCAAAACCTCAATCTTTGTTTTCTTAGCCCATTTGAGATGTTTTTGTCTGTATTTTCCGTGTTTCCGAACAATGGTATTACCTGCTCCTAACATCAGCCACAACGTGTATTTCTTTATTGATATCTGAAGAAGTTCTGATTCAGTTTGATGGCAAAACGCTTCGATTGATGATACTGTCCTTCTTCCTCGAACACTTTTGAACATCTCTTCCTATTACTGGTCTTTAAAATCCCGGTCACAGCAAAGCGTTCTAATGTTGTTTTAGTTTCACACAAAATAATGTTATTTTTAAATTAGCTTTCAAGTCTTCTTTTTATTGTGTAATTAGTTAAACTGTGCTCGGTTTCAAACATTTTCTATTTGTTTTCCGTTTAACAGCTTGCAGATTCTTTGAGTAGACTCAATTACTGCAGTTGCAGATAAACGAAACAAGTACTTTTGTATCTGGGTGTTTTAAAACAGAGGTGAAAAATTCATACATCATTATAAAAGCATCACTATCAGTGGATGAAGCCAACATAATTGTCATTTACATTGTTAAGTGGTTGATGAACAGTTATGTTCAGATTATATTTATGAAGCTGTAATTCTCGTGATTGAAACTACATCCTAACATATACACCAAAACAACTCTGTCTCAGTTGTATAGGTTTTGTAAAACAAAGTTAGTTTGTTATTTCAGTTGAATTGAAGTTCATGACTTGTACCCTATATAAATAGATCTATAAATACAGAAAAAAGTGTGGATGTGGCAATTACTGTCTAGTAAAACTCTGACTCTGACTCATCTACATGCTTGTTTGTTTGATTTTCACGCAAAGTTACACGAGAGCTATCTCTGCTAGTCATCACCCTCCTCTCTTGGGTTACTCTTTTATCAGAGAAATAGTAAGATCGATCGTAACATTATAGCGTCTTCACGGTTCAAAAGGGTGAATATATTTCGTGTAACGAGGATTTCAACCCGCGACCATAAGAGGAGAAGTCCAGTGCTCTAACCACTGGTCCATGCCGGGCCGAGGAAATTAATACCGAGTTAACATAGATACAATTCACTTAACAGAGAGCTAATTAGTTCTGAATTCTACGCTTGTATCACACCATTTACAAGCTGATTTTTCTAACGCTGAATTGTGCAGTGCTTTTGTAAAAATATTGATGTTTGATATAAATTCACTGAAGTTGAATGTTTTCTACGTTCGAAATCTATAAATGTTCCTGGTCAAATATTTATAGTTTCCCGATCAGTAAGCGTTTATCGCAATTATAACTTCCATGATACCCTCAGTGAATGAGCGGTATATCTGCTACTTACAACGCTAAAAATCGGGTTTCGATACCCGTGGTGGACAGAGCACAGATAACACATTGAGTAGCTTTGTGCTTAATTTACAATAACAAATATGAACAGCTTCCAAGATTTTTAGTATATTAACTGAAACAAATCAACAATATAGTATTGTCTCTTGGTTTATGAGCTTTAAAGCGAGGTTCTAGAAATTTCAGTTGGCCTAATAATACGGAAAAACTTTTGCAAAACATATATTGTTGATTTTTACATTCGACAACCTTCTACAAATTTAGGGAATAGGCGAGAATTTCGAAACATACTTTTGAAGGTGTAAATCGGGCCTGGCATGGCCAAGCGCGTAAAGCGTGCGACTCATAATCTGAGGGTCGCGGGTTCGCGCCCGCGTCGCGCCAAACAAGCTCGCCCTATCATCCGTGGGGGCGCTATAATGTGATGGTCAATCCCACTATTTGTTGGTAAAAAGAGTAGCCCAAGTGTTGGCGGTGGGTGGTGATGACTAGCTGCCTTCTCTCTAGTCTTAAACTGCTAAATCATGGACGGCTAACACAGATATCCCTCGAATGGCTTTGTACGAAATTCCAAAAACACAAACAAACGAAGGTGTAAATCACAAGCATTTTTAAATATAAATTTAACTAATTAAACAAACATTGACATTGAAATATATATACATTACATTACATTAATTTACATTACACTGTAAATCCATTACAGTGTAAAGAGTATTTATTAATTTTGTGAATAAAGTGTATTTGGATAAAAGTATCGAGTGCCTTTGTCAGGACTTATATTACAGAAATTGGCGTAATAGCTTTTTTCGTGTTATAAATGAAATGTTTTTATACCAGTTATTCTGTTTATATTAAACAACAGACATCTTTAGATAATATGTTATGCTACTTACAAAGCAACACACGGGGATATCGGAACTCTGTTCTCTGTGAGAAACAAAACCGTATATTTTAACGTAGAAATTGCGTAAACGTACCGTTAAACAGCTTGAAGGATTTCCTGATCAGATATATTATAATATTTGAGGAAAACTCAACTATTATGCATGATATTTTACTTATATGTTGATTAAACCTTAAATAACTCAGATGATCCAGTTTGTTCTTCTTTTAGAATGTCCACAAATATTTTATATCCATTCTTATTAAGTAAATTTACTCAGCGTTGTTAGTGACGTAAGAAATTCTGCAAGGGCGTAAACACAGAATATGAGCCAGCAATAATCCTTTCCAGAAGGAAAGGCGTGGTTCGCCAGCGGTTTATCTGAATGATTCTGATTCGATACTTCTTGGACCTCAATGAAATAAATCAAAGAGATCTAAGAATAAAGAAATTTCTTTGGCAACACAGCTGTCATTTGGTATCTTAAAATTTTTTTAAATGCTCGTTTCGAGTAGAAGAGGCTGGAGTTTTTTCAGTAAAAACACTTATAAATATAATAAAATGAAACTACTTAAATAGTTCGTTTTCACGAATACGTTAGCGTCACACTAATGGATTTTTTAAAATAAACTATGCACTAGTAATGTCACACCAAATATTTTGGGACTAGCTTCTGTTACCTTTCAGTTTAAAATAATTTATTTTAGATTACTGAACTGGAAAACATGATAAAGTTTAGTATAACAAACAACAAACTAAACATGGTTTTTTTTTCAAGTATAACAATTAGATTTTCTTACGCTTAACCTATATTAATTTTTATTTCTCGAACTTGAAATCTCACAAACAAATAAACATTTTAATATAGTGCTTAATAAAACCACCATAACACTTATTTGATTATTTTTGTTAGTTTATTATATATTATAATGTATAATACAAAGCGGTAAAAATAAACAGATGAAAACAAATCAAGAAAAACTATAATTACAAAGGATCAATGTAATGAGACTTTAGAAATACTGCTTTCCTGAAACAAAGCAAAACGCCCACTTATAATGAAGATACATTTCATAAAAAGAGACTCCACCTTCAGGCTGCTTTTCTTATTATTAAGCATCAGTTGATTTCAAAGACGCATATCTGCTCAACATAAATGCCTGAGCGTCAAAACTGGTAACTTAAAGTTTATCTCGTTTTTGAGGTTTTGTGATTTTTAACCCTAGAATACGGTTCTGTGTCCAAGAGGTTGGACACAATTTTTTTGTAATTGTATGTTGTCATCACCCTTCTTCTATTTCTCTACAATTTGATGACAAATATTTGTTTAGGAATCGTCTTTTTTTTTGGAGTGAAAGTACAATATTGCTTGTACAGGTTCTCCAAACCCGGCCACTGGAATAATGTAAAGCATTTCAGAACTGTATCATAGAGTTAAAATTTATCAAGGTTGTTCTTAATCTTGGAATTTGAAAGTTTAAGATTTATTAAGCCGTGGCGCCTATTTGATCTTAGACCTTGCTCTTAAATATCATTTTGGTTCGATAGAGTTTTGAAGTTAGTGCTAGTGTCCTTGAGATTAACCAGGTTTAGCAGCAGCTTAACCTTGAGGTTGCTAATCTGGTTTTAACGGTATCGACATGGCTTGATCTTTGTAAGTTGGTAACTAATTGGAAACATCGAGTGTTGGTAATAGTAAATATAGAAGTCATTTCACGCTGGTGCACATAATTATGGAAACAGATCTAAATAAAATAATACAGAGTAATCATTCCAAATTTAATCATATTATCAGAATCACTACAAATTAAATCGAGTAACAGAGAGGTCTTTTTTAAAATAAAATATGCGAGATTCAATAAACATACAATGAAACAACAGATTATCAATATTATGAACAACTCCACTCAAAAAGTGGAATTAGAAATTTGGAGTTTTTAACCTGAACTGTCACTTGTGGAGAAATATAGTTGTTGGTCTTTTGGAACTGTTCACCAAAATGAGAGTAATCAGCAAGTATCACCCGCCGCAACGAGGACTTTGTGTGGCTCTTTGTACTAATCAACGGGTTTTACTGTCACTTTTATAGCATGCCCTTCACTGAGAGTGCTTACCTAATTCAACAACATCATGTCTCGAACTACAGAACGTTCGATCCGCAGTCCAACACTCTAATCACTAAGGCCGCACCTTGTTCTACACCCCCTTCCCCATGAAAAACATATCCGATTAAGTAGCAGACTACGTTTGTATTTTTACAAGTATTTGGTATTATACACAACAGTTACACTTGGCGAGACCTTGCCCTACACGCCCATTAAAAATAACGTAAAAAAATAGGCTCTAAAGTTTACTGTACTACCGAACGTATTTTTAATAAGACTTACAGTTTTTAATTCTAAAAAAAACAGAAACTTACCTTTGTTAACAAAGCAACTAGAAGCTAAAACTCACCTCCTTTTGCTGTACAGCGAAGGATGAGGGAAGTACCTTCGTCATAAGGGCCTATTCTTCCGTAGAGAAGATCGTTTTTTTCGTTAGTAATTGTAACGCTCCTTGGAGGAACTACAAAGATATTTTAAGAACACCATTTACATTTCTAGCATTTAAAATAATTGCGCGATAATAAAAAAGTACATGAACGTCACATGATTAAAACTTCTTTTCGAATTTCTAAAGCATTCAGTGATCTCTGCTCTTGAGGTGTTTTTGTGAGTTAAGTTTCATTATAAGGACATATCGACTTTAATTGGGATTAAATAGTTTGAAAGAAATGTATTTTACGACTTCGATTTTTCGATATTAACAACCTATTACTCTTTTTTTATAACTTTGAATTTTATATTAACATGAAAAATGTAGACGGGTTGCCGACACAAGAACTTTCGATAGAAAATAATCTCAGAAGATTCCGTATAACGAGAAAAGACCTGAAATAAAAATAGGATTCTAGAAGTAACAAAGGAAAAAAAATGTTTACAATTACTGATCTATTACAATGAATATAATCATTATTCGATTAGTGTTCTCTTCAGAAATGGTTTATAGGAATCGTGGAAAGACATATTATTTGACGTCGCCGTAATTTGGTTGTACAACATTGATACATTTAAAAAGCTGAAAGCTTTGGTTACGAAAAAAATGCAATTCCTATTTATAGTACATCTCTTGTTAAATTACACGGAATATATATAATTAGAATGGCCCAGAATTCTCAGATAACGAATTTCTAATTTGCATTTTAATCAAAACAAATCGGTTAAAAAGTCAGGAATGCGTAAAAGATATAATATTGAAAATGGTGTGCAGATTAAACACAATAAAACATTTCACTAAGAAAACACGAAGTAAAAATAAAAATATATGTTATCATTATATGTTGCTAATACCATAACCACTTCATTATAGTGGCCAGACATGACCAGGTGGGTTAAGGCGTTCGACTCGTAATATGAAGGTCGTGGGTTCGAATCCTCATCACACAAAACATACTCATCCTTTCAACCGTGGGGGCATTATAATGTGATGGTGAATTCCACTATTCGTTGGTAAAATAGTAGCCCAAGAGCTGAATGTGGGTCGTGATGACTCGCTGCCTTCCCTCTAGTCTTACTCTGCTAAATTAGGGACGGTTAGTGCAGATAGCCCTCGAGTAGTTTTGGGCGAAATTCAAAACAAACCAAATCATATCTAATAATGTGAACTAAAGAAAACATTTACACTCTGGTGGATAGCTGGCTCTGATAGTGATTCTGAAAGGTAAAGATGTGCCGGAGCTCGAACCTGCGACCCTCACCTCTTGTGTCGATCGCCTGTAACAACCAGACAATAGCAGGCCCGACCGTTATATCTGTTAAAACGTTATAAAATCGCCCGATTCAGTCAACATTTCCTTCTCTTCTATTATTTTTTGATTGAATGATTCAGACAAATGAATATCTACACAGAGTTGTCCCTAATTCTGAGCTGAGAGGAAAAGCATTTTATCATCAGCACTCACTATCAAATCTTGAACTAGTCTTGTCAAACAAAATAATGAGATTTGACTGTCACTCTTATGGTACATTTTCAGGCCTAACGTGCAGAGCACGATTTGCTAAAACGAGTTGTGAACCATGAATGATATGCTACAAAATATTGATCCATTACCTGGTAGGCGTCTCTAGACCCATTGGAGATTAGAGAAAAACATATTTGAAGTTGGGCATTATAAACACATTAATTTTTCCCAGGAGCTCAAATTTGAGATTTGATCGTTGTAACGCAGATATGTTTTTGTTTGGAATTAAGCCTAAAGCTAAGCAATGGACTCTCTGTGTTCTGCTTACCACAGATGTCGAAACCCGGTTTCTAATGCTGGGACCTCCAGACGTGTCTTGATATATAACTTTGCACAGTCAGATATCATGTGTTAATAAAGAGCATTTCGTTTTTTAAGCGTGGTTAGTGCAGATAGCCCTCGTGTAGCTTTGCACGAAATTCACAAATAATTCTTTAAACGTGAAAAACTTAAGTAGAGGAATTACGTTTGTATTGTTACAAGTGTACGGTAGTTTACTCAACAGTTACAACTAGACATTAGTTTTTGTAAATTCGCTCCAATCATACAGCTTTAGTAAAAAATAAAATCTCTATATTAAAAATACACTTGTGTGTTTCTTTATATTTATTATTTCTGCAAGCAAAGAAATATTGAACTTTTAGGGTTAGGTTTTTAAATATATTTTTCAGTCATATAAGCCCACTAAAAATATTTATATTAATAAAATATCAGTTAGAAAATCACCCCCCAGTGTCTCAGCGGTATGTCTACGGACTTACACGCTAAAATCCGGGTTTCGATACCCGTGGTGGGCAGAGCACAGATAACCCATTGTGTAGCTTTGTGCTTAATTCAAAAACAATAATAACAACTTAGAAAATTATGTTTGTATGATACATTAAAACCTATTCTTATTATTTCTACCTATTGTGTAATATATGCTTAGTGGTACTTGTTATCAATTCCTCTTTGATTTGTGAAAATGTGTTATTACGGAATTAATACGTTAATCATTAAACACAAAATAGTTAATATATTGTATTACCATATAAACAGTTAATATCCATTACAGTTTATTAATTTCCTTGTTCGATAAACGTTAGATGTGTGCTTTTCATCGAATAATGTGCTTGTATTGCTGTATCACTTTACTTAAATTGTTTGTTTGTTTTGAATTTCACGTAAAGCTACACGAGGGCTATCCACGCTAGTTGTCCCTAATTTAACAGTTTAAGACTAGAAAAAAGGCAGCTAGTCATCATCTCTCAACGCAAACTATTGGGCCATTCTTTTACCAACGAACAGCTGGATTGACCGTCACTTTTACCACCTTGTCATGCCAAGCTACATAAACTGGAGAGATGCACTCCGTATTGGTTATTTAAGAGTTTGAAATGAACATTGGTCTTTGTAAATGAGAAAAATACTCTAATTTCTGTAAAACGTAAAGTCGTTACGTTTTTGTTAGCCATTATTGACATCGGTTTCTGGTACTACAGTTTTTTATAAATGAATAGGTATCAAAACTGTGTTTAGTTTCCATCAGTTGGATCGAACTCTCATTACTGACATACAGAGATATCTACCACTCGTCACAAATAATACCTTCCTCATCTATACTATTAAGCTACTATTTGACCTAAGTAGCTAAGTTGTTATTGGAAAATTCGGCTCTGCAACTTCTAACTAATTCTACTTCACTTATTAAGCTGCATCACTCTTAGGCTCTGATAGTCTCAGTGGAATAAAAGCTCCGTCTTAGCTTGCAAACAAGATTCTCTTTATATGACTAGCTTTTGCACTCTATCCAACCAGTTAGTTAGTTTGTTTTTGAATTTCGCGCATAGCTACACAATGGCTATCTGCACTAGCCGTCCCCAATTTAGCAGTGTAAGACTAGAGGGAAGGCAGCTAGTCATCACCACCTACCGCCAACTCTTGAGCTACTCTTTTACTAACGAATAGTGGGATTGACCGTAACATTATAACGCTCCCAATGTTGAAAGGGCTAGCATATTTGGTGAGGCCGAGATTCGAACCCGCGACTGTAAGATTACGAGTCGAACGCCTTAACCCACCTGGCCATGCCAAGCTTCCCAACTACTTAACATGCTAAACTAACACTCTTACAGTTAATATCTAAAAGTAAGGTTTTATTACAACACATATTCGCTGTATTCAGTAATAGGGCGATATCATTCTGGATGCTTTTTATACAAACTTTTCTAGATCACTCTAGCTTTGATCTAATTTACGGACTTCCTTTTCTCCCATTTGTATTAATGTTATTTCTAAGCTGATTTTATTTTATTACAAGTGTTTGTAACAATATAGTGTAATAAAATAAATAAGATTACTTACTGATAACTTCTACTTTTACGGCACTTTTGAGAGTTCGTCCCCATCGAAAGTCAACTCTACAATTGTAATCTCCTTCATCTTCCTCTGCTACAGTTTTGATGGTTAGATAGGCTAGGTCAGAGTCCAAACTAAAGTCCAAGTAGCCACGCTGTCCCAGGAAATCACTGGTAAAGTGCTTGGATTTTTGCAGTGGACCTTTTCTAGAGTCTACACTGAAAATAGGAGCACTTATACCTGATTTGTACCACAATACCAAGGATATGGAGTCGTCCTCAGAAGGAAGGCTGATATTGCAGGGTAGCTGGACCTGAGAGTCCACAACAGCTTGAAGAAATGATACTTCTGTAAGTAGTTGAAAGTTAAAGTTAATAATATCAACACAATTAAACACTGTACAACTTGCCAATAAATACTAGGTACCCGAAACTAAAAGAAAATCGATGAAGTAATCCCTTGGCAGCTTTACCCAGTCTGCAAGTGCATATCGTAAGCTTAATAATGAAGGCATGTAGCATGCAACAGCCTAGCTCGTATTGATATGAAATGTCCCTACTTATTTGAAATCAAACTTCACTTGACATCACCAACTGAACATGGTCCACATGATGAGCAAAATGGTTTATTCGATTAATTTCCGGATCGTGGAACAGGGTCTTTCATTCGCTCTCTGAAGTATGAACTTCAAAGAATCAGCTTGGGAGAACCGTATTGTTGGAACACCAAATTTGCTAAAGACAAGATGTTTTTTGTACAATCTTTGATAGTCACATATCCCATATAGGATGCTATAGACAAACAGGTTTTATAATTGGTGTTGCTTTTATGGTAAAATTAATTACATAATTTATTTATATCCAAAACATATCCGTTTGTTTGTTTTTGGAAATTTGGCACAAAGCTACTCAAGGTCTATCTGTGCTAGCCGTTCCTAATTTGGCAGAATAAAACTATAGGGAAGGCAGCTAGTCATCACCACCCACCGCCAACTCTTGGGCTACTCTTTTACCAACGAATAGTTGGATTCACCGTCACATTATAACGCCCTCACGGCTGAAAGGACGAGAATGTTTGTTGCGACCGAGATTCGAACCCGCGACCCTCAGATTACGAGTCGAACGCGTTAACCCACCTGGCCATGCCGGGCCTCCAAAACATATCCAATGATCATCAGCTAAAATGATGCGACAGCATAACATTTCCGAATCAAAGATAAGATTTCCATAGAATATATCCAGACAGGTCAACGCATTCTTCTTCAACTTTACACGTACGTGGAAGTTCGACTTGTTTGAATCCGAGATATGACAATTATAAACACTTTATAAGAGTCAGTTATAGCAAAGTTATACATTTCAATATGATGGTAATATTTGAAGCAAACCAACTGGCCACATCATCATTATTTTACTATAGTATGAAGATTATTAAAATAATTTGAGAATCTTATCACATTTAAGTTGTATCTAGATTACATGCATCTATATAACTAAATTAAAGCTTTTTAAAAAACACATTCTTTGTTATTTTGGTGTTGTTAACAAATGAATAGTAATTGGTTCTCTTTCAGAGTACGTAATTTCTTTGTTCTTACGTAAGGCATTATCTTCTCAGTTTGCTCTAGTCTACTCCTAAAATCTCTTCTGAACATCATACGAACGTTACCATCAACTATAAAGTTTTCTTGATTGAAATTAATATATTTAAGTCCATGTGCTCAACACAATGTTTGAAAATATCTCGGGTATCTTTTTAATTCATTTATTATGATTGGGAAAAAAATGTTAAAAAGCACTACACTATGTTTTTTGTCAGTATCACTTGTCAATAGTCTATGTTTCTTGTTGCGTTTTATAGGAAAATATCAATAAAAGGTTTACTACGAAAACCAGTGTTGTTGTTTTGTGTTTTACTTCTTCATGAATCTGGATTCTCTGAAGATGATTTATTTTTTTATCATGAAATATTAACGAAAGGTTACCTCGTACTGTTTTGTCCCACTCTACTTACCTTAGGGATTTTCCAAAAGTTCCATCATCTCATTGAATTATGTTACGTTAGTAACATGTCTTTCAGTCCTTTACTTTATTTTTGTCTCTATTTCTTTAATAGTAGAAACATTGAAAGAAAATTTCAAGTAATACGATATCGACACCCGAGTTTGCTAGACAAAAGTAAATCGAACCTACTGTTTACATTTCTTTGGCTAAATGCCAGAAATTTTTGCTAGTTGAATGGGGCGAGGGGGTAAGCAAACATTTAAGGATGAAAGAGACAATTTTTCTTTTATGTGTGTGTTGATAGCAGTGGTTAAACAGAACGGTTAAGCATCAGTGCGAAAACAACGTTAGTGGGCGTCACACAAGAAGCTTCGTTACGAGATGTAGCCGCCGCTTTAGCTTATGTAAACTGTACTATTGGCGAGATTTCTTTGAAACAATAAAGTGATTAACAGATTCTACGTCCTAATAAGTACTGCCTCTAAAACTTGAAAAATTGTGTGAGATTTAGAAATAGGTGCACAGATATATTAGAAGCAAAATTATATATTTATCCATAACACAGAAAAGTTAAAGAGGATACTTCATTTCAATCTATCTCAACAAAATTTTGTTATTTATTTACAATATAAATGGTTAAAAATCAGATATCTCCCTTTAAGGCTAAAGCTTTTCTCATAATAAAGATAAGAAAAGGTTCTATAATTTTGGGTTAGAACTGCGTGTAACACTAAGAGTGGTTTGGTTTTGGTTTGTTTTGAATTTCGCGCAAAGCTACACGAAAGCTATCTGCGCTAGCCGTCCCGAATTTTGCAGTGTAAGACTAGAGGGAAGGCAGCTAGTCATCACCACCCACCGCCAACTGTTGGGCTACTCTTTTATCAACGAAGAATGGGATTGACTGCCGCATTATAACGTATCCGCGGCTGAAAGAGCGAGAATGTTTAGTGTGATGGGGATTCGAACCCGCGACCCTCAGATTACGTGTAAAGTGCCTTAACCACCTGGCCATGCCGGGACCCACTAAGAGTGACGCAAAATCTTCCCCTCGGTGGACTCAGTAGATAGCCTGATGTGGCTTTACTGTAAGAAAACACACACACACTTTTACTATTTCAGCTGATCTTATTTAATAAACACCGTATGTTCCTACAATTACATTATATTTTCCATTTCTTATTTATCACATATACAGTTCTATTCCCTTGGTTAATTTTCTTATTTCACGCTGTTGTTCCCATCAGTTTCCTTGACTTTTTAATCTAGACTTTTTTCATTATATTAACACATGTAAGGTGTCAAGACAAAGTAATTGAAACCGTGGGTTATTCGCAACGAATAAAGCCACCAAGGATTTTCAGAAAATAACTTAGCCTGAAATAAAATTGCAAAGAAAACAATAAAAAATTGTTATGTTCGCGCTACAAACGTTTGTAGTAAATAAAGTGCTTAAGTTTTCCCAGAACATAAAATTTATTGAGTGAGATATTACAAAAAACAAGCTTTGGATGCGAGCAACTGAACAGTTTGTATCATCTGCATAGCATTACAAAAATGTCATTGAAAATCTATTTACTGAATATCAATAAAAAGAAAGATAATAGAAGCTAATATCGGAATATTAAATATTTGTGACAAACAAAACTATTTTAATTAACTAAAACCTTTCGTTTCAAAATAAGATAAAAATGCATTAATAAATTAGTGTTTAAGTGTAAAGCTATCTTGTCAATTTGTCTGTAAAGCGAAACGTAAAAATATTTGTCTATGATACGAATGATTTAACTTGGTAATTGCTCTTTTCCTTGTACAATAGATTTTCAGTTGGAAATGCGTGTTAACTCAATGTGATAATGAAATAAAGTTTTATATTTTGCGTCTGAAAACAAACAAGTTTCTTGAACGAATTGGAAAGATATTCAATTCATTGAGGTTGGAGGAAAGTTTTAAAATAATTTTCTCATTAGCTGGTTGGTTTAATTGGCAACTCAAAAACCTTCATTTTCCCTATCGTATTTAATGTTATTTTTACGCTTGTAACAACGAATATGTTATAAAGTACTCGATAGTCTGTATTATAGATTGAATATAAATTAGTTATTCATGGTGATTATTAAAATTGGTGTACATGTGACGTTTTTATTGCAAACTACGTTCGCACGTTATACAGACGTCACAGTTACTGTGGTGAATACACTATTTTTGATAAATAGGGCAATAGAGAATGGGAAAAACAATTCAGGATATCTGAGAGTTCTAGAATCTAGAGAGTAAGTGCAAACGTCATCAGTTCTCTTTCTACTTTGACAAGGAATTAGGTAAAATCACAACCCGAAAACAAGTAGACCTGCCAACGTTGAAAAATTCACTTATAGCAACACCGTTCATATTTTCCTTCTAGATAATGCTATTTTAAGGTGACAAAACAGATTTCTTCAGGATAAGTTAACATTTGTGCTCCCACCAAATATTCCAGAGGCGCTCACTAAATTATCCTATGGTCTGAAACTTTAATTTCGTTGGGGTGTGCAAATATTTTATTATATTATTAGGAATAGTTAGTTGTGAATTTCGAGCAGAACTAAACTAGAGCTTTCTGCACTAGTCGTCCCAAATTTAATAGTGAAAGAATAAAAGGAAGGCAGCTAGTCATCACTGCCCACCGCCAACACTTGGGATACTCTTTTTCCAAAGAATAGTGAGATTGATCGTCGATAACCGTTATAACGCTCCCACGGTTGAAAAGGTGAGCATGTTTGATGTAACGGGGACTCAAACCCGCGACCCTCAGATTACGAGTCGAGTGCCTTAGTCACCTGGCCATTCTGGGCCAGGTATATATAAGACTTGTATAATTTCATATGCAATGAAAGATCCGGCATGTTCATGAGTTCGAATCCTCGCCCCCACAAACATCTTTGTTCTTCAGCCGTGGGGGCGTTATTATGTACGGCAAATTACACTATTCGTTAATCAAGGAGTAGCCCAAAAGTTGGCGATGGGTAGTGATCACTAGCTGTCTTACACTGCTAAATTAGGAAAAACTAGCGCAGATAGCCCTTGTTTAGCTTTGTGTGAAATTCAAAATAAACTGAGCCAAACTTATATATACCACTTAATGAGTAACGAACAGTCCAAAAAAATGATATCATGTTACTTTGTATAATCCTCAGCAACTGATCGAAGCTACTGCAAGTTCGGTCACTTTAGATTATTTCCATATCACTCATGCAGTTTAGTTGAAAAACTAAGTCCTTCTTTCGGACTCAGAACACCGATATAGACCTTTTTATTTCCAAATGCTGATTCAGGCAGTGCGAGAAGTTCGAGTAATACTGGGGAGACATAATTCATTTAGCTTATGTTGAGTTGAAATCAGGAGTAAATTATCAGGGTAGAAACTGAAATAAAGTTGGTTCAACAGTTAACTGGATGCTTTATGTTAATCATTGATAAATACATGACATTAAATTATTTTATGATTAGTTAGAATCAACAAATTTTATCAAGCACAAAATCGTGAAAAACCAGAATTTCTATTGGCCTTACAAACCGTATAAGTTTGAAAACTGAAGTAATTTATAGTAGTAGTGTAAAAAATTGGGATTTCTCTCTCTTTCAATTTGCAAGGTAGTTTTAAAATGCAAAATCTACACAGATTAGCTATTTTCATATTTTGAGAAGAGTAAATTCTTCCGTGTAGACAGTACATGATCCTAACTAGTCAAATAGCTTAGGCTACTTTGAAAATTACGTGTGTGTGCTTCGTAATTGGCTGGCTTTGTCGTCTTTTCCATAAGCTCCAGACGATAATGTGTCACGTTAACCTTTAATGATAAATTTTATATCTCAATACTAAATTTATGTTCGGCCCATTACGAGGACCCGAAATGGGAATACACCATATTTATTGCAGCCAATAGGGGTACACTACAAAATAAATTATGAGAACAGAACAAAAAAATCATGCTCTTATGCTTTCCAACTCGACAAAAACGTATGTATGTGATTTAACTTAATGTAAATAGAATTCCCGTGTCTTATTATCTTTCATCACTCGTTAAAACATTTATTATGATTTACTGTGCAGTGATTACAAATGCATGCTCAGTTTGTCCTTCTGCATTTTACAAGAAATAAGCTATCTAACGTATGGTCCCAAAGAAAAAGCTCGATTGTGAATCAGAAGTAACTGTTTAACACTTAAACTAAAGCATCTTTATCTGTAGCATACCAGTTAATTCAAGTCCAATTCCTTTTTTAAAGACCTCTATTGTTCAAATTGCTTTCTATAATCCAAACGAAAAGCTGAGACAGACATCTTTACAACATGTGTTATTGGTTTAAAATATGCCTTTATTCCATACAGCAAGTTCCTTCTCCGAAGGTCTGGCATGGCCTAGCGCATTAAGGCGTGCGCTGTGTAATCTGAGAGTCGCGAATTCGCGCCCGAGTCGTGCCAAACATGCTCGCCCTCCCAGCCGTGGGGGCGTTATAATGTGACGGTCAATCCCACTATTCGTTGGTAAAAGAGTAGCCCAAGAGTTGGCGGTGGGTGGTGATGACTAGCTGTCTTCCCTCTAGTCTTACACTGCTGAAGTATGGACGGCTAGCACAGACAGCCCTCGAGTAGCTTTGTGCGAAACTCTAAAACAAACAAACAGAACTTCCGCTGAAACGTAAAACTTGATGTTTCAAAAGCATATGATTTCCGTTACATATAGATACCAAGTTTTTAATTATCAAATTCTCCTGTGTCTAGTAGTGCATATTCATTTTTTGTCTTTTATTCACCTATAACAATTTCATCTCGATAATTAGACAAAATATTTATATGTACATATATATGTGTGTGTAACGCAGGATACAGCAATCCTGAAAAGACACTTTTCCTGTGAGTTATATTAAAACTCGTATGTCATGATGTTTCGAAACGTTGGATAAACACAGATACAAAGCGATGACGCTAGAGTGTTTCCTTTGGCATAGTCTACTTCGAGAGAACGTTATCAAGGTTCGTATGGTAAAATAACGTGAAATACTGAAATATATTTTTAAAAAGCTGTTATTAAAGAGAACAAAAAATATACATCTTTTTCTCCAAATTTACTTTTGCTTTGAGTACAATTATAATAAATATTACATAGAGAAATTATTATTGGTTTAGAGTTATCTCCTGGATACAGGTATCTTGGTCAAACTTTGTCTAACAACGTCGTTTCGTTTCATACGGCATGCCAAGAGTTTCGGTTTCGAGCCTCTTTTAAGATCTACTTGATGGTAAAAACAATGTAATTATTCATTAGCTTTTCTGTATGGTTCCAAAGAATACTTTATTAATATTTTAGAACTTTTCATTAAGACAGAAGGCAAGATTCGTAGGAATAATTCTGTAGAACAGGTGTACTAATTAGAAATGTTAGATGCACTATATTAAGCATATATATACCTGCAGTATTAAACGTTTTTCTGAGGTTATACATAAACAAAGTGACGAAAAACTTAAGATATATTAAGTAAATATATGTATTTGTAAAACGTTGCAAGATATTTTTACACATATGTCAACCAGTATCCAAAAAGAACGCTTGAAAGCTTCTAACACTGATGTTCGGGATTTTTTCCCTCACACGGGCAAAACATAGATATTCTACTGTGTAGTCGTGCCCTCAAATAAACAGATAGATATATTTTTAAGCGTGAGTGTTTAGAACATGGCATGGCATAAATAATTCATTGTATAGGTTTATGTAAACAATATCAAATAAGTGAAGCTATTATAACAGGATTAAAAGATCTGGAAAGTCAAAATATCAACTGATTTTAAAGAATCTGCTTTCTGTTTTAGTCAAAATTAAATAAATATTCAATGTCAATGTACATCAGAGGGCAAAATTTCAAACATCGTGGCTGTAGATGAAGCAACAACGTTTCTAAATGCCTTCATTGAAGTTATTAAGATAAACCGACAATTTTACAAAGATAAAGCAAACATCAAACCGTATTACACACAAGAAAAGAGTTACAGAATTTTGTATATCATTAGTTTTACGGACGCTGATTACAAATCTGTTAATACCAGGGTACGGCAACATCATATAACCTCGGTTCTTTAGTGAAACTTGTACTTGGATAAGTTCTTTGGCCTAAAATAGCGCAGTACTATGTTTGCGGACATATACCTATAGAAACTGGGTTACAATACCCGTGATGGGCAGATCACAGATGCTTACTGACAAAACAGCCACTCGCTTGTTTTGAATTTCACGCAATGCTACCCGAGGGCTATCTGGGCTAGCCGTCCCTAATTTAGCAGTATAAGACTAGAGGGAAGGCCTCCACCATCGCCAACTCTTTGGCTACTCTTCTACCAACGAATAGTGGAATTGACCATTACATTATAATGCCCTAACAGCATGTTTGGTGCGACCTATGGATTACGAGTCGAACGCCTTAACACGTTTGGCCATGCCGGGCCAGCCTCTCGCTAAAACAGCGGTAAGTCTGCGGATTTACAGCACACAATAACAAAACAAGAAATTCTTTGAACTATTGTAAAAAAAAAACAAAAGATTTACTTTTCTCTATGTGCGTGTGTGTGTTTTCACGTGTTTTTATCGTTGTTTTTTTGTTTTGAATGTTCCCCGGTGGGACGGCAGTAAGACTTCGGATCTACACTGCTAAAATCAGACTTTCGATTCCCCTAGGTACACAAAGCAGATATCTTCAACAAAAGACACAACACAGTTGTTTTGAAAAATATATATATAGCTTTATTTTTACTTTCAAACATTTTACACCATGTCAACTTTCATCTTCATGTCATTGTTGTTTATTCTTTTTTGTTCATTAGTTTGCATTATTTCACTAATTAAATAGCTTGTTTGTTTGTTCGTTTTGAATTTCGCGCATAGCTACTCGAGGGCTATCTGTGCTAGCCGTCCCTAATTTAGCAGTGTAAGACTAGAGGGAAGGCAGGTAGTTATCACCACCTACCACCAAACTCTTAAGCTACTCTTTTACCAACGAATAGTAGGATTGACCGTAATATTATTTAGCCCCACGGCTGAAAAGAAGAGCATGTTTGGTGCGACTGGGATTCGAATCCGCGACCCTCAGGCTACGAGTCAAACGTCTTAACACGCTTGGCCATGCCGGGCCAATTAAGTAGCAGTAAACTCTGTACGTGTGATAAAATATCTTATTAAATTCTCTTATTGATCAAAACCCGTTAATAGACATTCAGAGAATTGCAATTATGTACGGTTTTCCCTTCGTCATTATCATTTGCATGTTCTAATAGTATTATTTGCAATGATTTGATGGCTACCACTGACTTTATTAAACAAGCATGCTTTGCAAAAGAAACGTTTCGAGCACCTAATACTGCAGGTGATTTTATAACACTGCCACTAGAAAGACGCAACATGACGACAGATCTAATGCATCTTTATAAGCAAACGTGTTGTGCTTTTAAAACCATCCGAAGTACTTTAAAAACATTAAATAATTTAAAACCATGATCCACATATTTAACATATTTACTTTTCTAGCGTAATTTTTTTAAAATTAGAACTTTTTTTTTTAAAAAAAGGTTGTTTTATATCTCAAATATATTTATTTTATCTTAGTAGTAAAATTAAACCTATGTACAGGGTGTTCGGAAAGTCACTGTGTAATTTTGTGATAATATTTTATTTAGCCTATTTCAAGCCAGCAACTGATATCGGTGTTTAGAACAAAAATTAAAAGGATCCAGGTCTGTATTGATGCCAACGGGGGGTCACTTTCAATATTGTTTATAATTATCATTTATATTTACCTCCTGTATTCTATACTGAAACATGTCTGTTGATAAATATATTAACTTTCCGAACACCCTGTACTTAAATTTCCATTTTCGCATTTGTGGCATTGTAGCAACACTGCGGAAGCACAATGCTAGTAATCGCGTTTCGATACCTGTGGTGGATAGAGCATAGATAGTGTATTGCGTTATTTTGTGCTTAACTTTAAAACAAAATACGTCTATGCATTAATTCGTACATTTAATTAGATAATTAATATATTTATCTGAAATACTTGCAGCATGAGCAAGAGGTTAGGGCGCTTAACTCACACTTAGAGGATCGCAGGATCGAATCTCCGTCACACCAAACATGCTTACTTTTTCAGTCTTGAAGGCGTTATACTGTAACGGTTAATTCCACTATTCGTTGGTAAAAAAGTAGCCCACGAGTTTGCGGTGAGAGGTGATGACTAGCTGCTTTCTCTGTAATCTTACACTGCCAAATTAAGCACGATTAGAGCTTTGCTTTGCGCGAAATTAACCTGTTCAGTGCTGTAGACAAGATAACTCGACCAGGCCGATCGGTAACACAGTGCCACGGACGAGTTAATTCGTTCTCAATAATACCTAACTTCAACGCTAGATATCAGCACCATACATGCATTTGACCTACTTAGAAATTGTTTCACTTTCGATCCAAAATGGCGTCACGAAAAAGTTACAAAATGAAGAAGCATTAGAGTTGTATTGTAGCAGCTGAAATACTTGGCAAGTCAACACGTTAAAAACAAACAAACGATACGCGCAGAGCAATCTTCTTATTTTTGTTAATGTGCACATAGACAGTCACAGACTTTGAGTTACATCTCTAATATATTCTAATTATTAACAAAATAGTATAAAAATAAAACGAAATTATAGAACTATCAGAAAAGGATATTATTTATATTATTCATTCTAACAGCGTTTTGGACCACAAAACTGTGGACTTAAGGGCTACTTGAAGCTGTATAACATATGGTCGATTATCATACGCATACTTATGACTGATAATTGTTTGTTTGTTTTTGAATTTCGCGGAAAGCTACACAAGGGCTATCTGTGCTAACTGTTCCTAATTTAGCAATGTAAGACCAGAGGAAAAGCAACTAGTCATCATTAACTACCGCTAACTCTTGGGCTACTCTTTTACCAACGTATAATGGGATTGACCGTAACGTTAGAATGCACCCACAATAGGGGATTCGAACTCGTGACTCTCATATTGCGATCCAAGCGCTCTAATCACCTGGTCATGCTGGGTCAATAAACTTTCAACAAAGACTTGACGACGTCAGGTTACCGTGAAAAACTTTCAGCTGTGACCACGCTGCTATGCTCAGTAAAGTAACAATATATAATTTCTATTACTCGAATAAATGCAATCAATATTTCTTTCTCCAAATTTCATTGTTAATCTATAATATAGTAATGCTTATTTCCGATTGTCTACCACTGGAACAGAGGTAAATCTTTGGTTTTACAATACTAAAATCAGGGGCTCGATTCTCCTCGGTGGACACAACACATAGCACGATGTGATTTTGCTATAAAAATACACGTCCTTATTTCCTGCATAGATAGTCTAGTAAGAACCTGAAATTATAAGTTGATTTCTGTTTAAATACTAAGAAAGAATGTTTAATATTATACTGAAATAGCTCTGTAATAATTATATATTCACACACACAAAAATCGTAGCAACAAAGCTACTGCTAGTGTATAACATGTACTAGTTAGTAATATTGTAGCAATATTGTTAATATTTCAAGTAACCTTGAAAGAATAATAGAAAATGAACCTACAAAAGAAAGGAAACTCAGATTTAAATAATTACAAGTTTTTTGTTATTAACTATTATTGTTTTTAGCATTAATTTTATCAATATCTTTTCAATGCTCTAGTTTCAATGAAACGGTGTTACAACAGAATGCACGCGAGATTTGGTGCACAAAATTGTAGACTTCTGGACGTCCTTCTGTAAAAGGTACCATATCATAGAAGAAGTATTCCAAAACTTTAAACAATGTGAAAAATGTTTGGATAATGCGAACAAAATTAAATGTATAATAGATAGAAAAAATAATTATATCAGGTAGTAATTTAGATGCTACATTTATGATTACCACCAGTATCACTTTTTTTATATAAAACTTGAAATTTATTTCTACAATGTGTAGTTATCAAAAGCATGTTATGTTTCAGTTTTTGATTGAAAAAGTAATAAAAGTTGGTTGGTATTTTATTTTAAATAAACATTAAAATATTTTTAAAGAGAAAACAAAAGTTTTTACCGAGCATTCGGTAGAGGGCACTGGACATAAAAATAATTTTAACATAAGTCAACAAAAAAACATTCTTTTGCGTTAATATTTTACGCCACAGTTATCAGAGACGCGAGAAACAAAATATTGTGACTTTACAATAACTATTACAAATACACTTCTGGCCAAAATCTTAAGGCCAATGAACATAAAGAAGAAATATGCATTTTGCGTTGTTAGACTCAACCACTTATTTGAGTAGAGCTTCGAAAGATAAAAATAAGAAAATGGAAAATAAAAATGAAAAACTTTTTTAGTATTTAAAAGGGAAAATATGAACACTATGAAATTAGCCTAAATACTAGCTGGTCAAAAGTTTAAGAAAATATCAAAAAGAAGTCCTAAACAGGGTGGAAAATGCCCAACAAGAGGTCTTAGTAGTGAGTTGCACGGCCATCATCGCCAATAACTGCAAATATTCGTTTTGGCATGGTAGATATAAGCGTTTGCAGAAGGCTGGCTGCAATGTTATTTTAAGTGGTAAAGATCATGCATTGTTTGGAAATGACGTCCATTTCTATCGACTTCCCTTGCCATCCACCCACAAACAATTTTAATGTGGTTCAGTTCGTGCAAACACGCTTGATGGTCCAAAAGAATCACCTTTTTCGCCACGAAAAAATCCTTTGCTCTGCAGACATTGTGGATTGCAGCGTTGTTCTGTTGAAAGATTCAGTCATTTTCTCATACGCAAGGGCCTTCAGTCAATAAGAATGCTCTATCCAGCATGCCAATGTAGCTAGCTGCTGTTTGAAGCCCCTGTATAACCTGAAGCTCCATTGTTCCATGGAAGGAGAAAGCACCCCAGATCATGATGGAATATCTTCAACTGTGTCACGTAGAAAATGTATCTGGTGAGATATCCTTATCGTGCCAGTAATGTTGGAAGCCACCTGTACCATCCAGGTTAAATTTTTTCTCATCAAAAAACATCTTATTTTCCCATTTTTTTACGTTCCATGTTTGGTGCTTCTCAGCAAAGCTTAACCAAGCTGTTTCTTGGGGTGGAAGGAGGCGTAACCTTTGAAGACGTTTACGGTTTTAAAGCCTTTCTTTTGTAGATGCCGTCTTATTGTTCTTGAGCTGTATTTGCGTCCGTAAGGGCCTTAATCTGATTAGACGATCGGCTGGTGTCTTGCCAGACAACCCGTCGAATCCTCCTGCTCAACGCCGGCGATATTTTCTTGGAGCGACCGCTTGAAATTCTCGTTCCGTATCCCTAAGGATCTTTAAAAAAATTGCAACAGCAGTTTTACTGCGTCCAATCTCACCAGCGATAGCACGTTGAGAGAGACTTTGCTTTTGCAGCTTGACAATTCTGCCACATTCAAACTCTGTCAACGTTTTAGCCTTTACCATGTTTCTACCCAATGTAACACTGGGGATATCAGTGGGAGATGCTGACAAAGCTAATGCTGGAACACAAATAACTAAATTTCGTTACGTGTTTACCTATTAACGCCTCGTTTCATTATGGTCTTAAACTTTTGACTAGCTAGTATTCAGGCTAATTTCATAGTGTTCACATTTTCTCTATTAAATGCTACAAACGTTTTTTATTTTTATTTTCCATTTTCTTATTTTCATCTTTCGAAGCTCTACTCAAATAAGTGGTTGAGTCTAGCAACGCAAAATGCATATTTTTTCTTTAGATTCATTGATCTTAAGATTTTGGCCAGCAGTGTATATTCGCTATGAACGTGATTAAAATGTTTTAATATATAGTTAGCTACGGTTCATTTGTCTTTCAGAATTAATAACTTCGATGTTCTTTTCTGGAGGCGTACGAAGTCGTTAAAAATATAGAACTCAAAACATCTTACTACGTCAGCTAATCTTTAGAACCACTTTTTATACATATCGACAAGCTAAGGTTCCATTACATAATCATCAATTGGTATCAGATCAGGCAAAAAAAAGAGAAATAAGATTGTTTTACAGGTAGTAAGCGTTCTAGCCATTTTGTGTAGCATGGACAGTGTACGTATATCTATACGTGAGTGTGTTTGTTTGTTTTCAAATTTCGCACAAGGCTACACGAGGACTATCTGTGCTAGACATCCCTAAATTAGCAGTGTAAGACTAGAGGGAAGGTAGCTAGTAATCATCACTCGCCGTCAACTCTTGGGCTACTCTTTTACCAACGAATAGTGGGATTTACCATAACATTATAACGCCCCCACTTTTTTGTGTTTCTGTACTTGTTGGTACAGAATATCAATCCCACTATTCGTTGGTAAAAGAGTAGTCCAAGAATTGGCGGTGGGTGGTGATGACTAGTTTGTTCAAAAACAAACAAACAAGCTGTAGAAGAGCCTTATTTGTCCACTTGTGTAAAAAGATATATCTACTGGAGCGGTTGATTGTAGAATCCAGGATATCAGAAGTCAGAGTATTAATATCCAAGTGAAAAACACAATATACAGAATAAATAAATACATAAACATAGATTTTTTACAGACAGATAGTGAAAAAAATAATTATATAATATACATTGTCATTATGAATATAACAGTACATAATGTTAAAAGTGAAGTCCAGTTTTGCGTTTTCAATCAATGTCAGTCTTGGAAAAGAAAAAGTTGTCTTTTTATTGTGACATTACAGAATCAAGCTGTGACACAGCTTAAACAGAGTTAGCTACGACACAAAACTCCAAACTTCTACAAAACATCGAAAACGTGATAAACAGCTTTTTGAACAGTCGCTTTAAATGAACAAAAAACATAAAACATAAATCCAACACTTGCACAGTACCTCTTGGATTATGCGATTTAGCACCAAGGTTAGATTTAAAACAAACATATACATAATTAAATAATTAATTAAATATATCACCTGAATTTAAGACAGAGACCGGAAACACCAGAATAACGATGCTCTGGTAAATAATTAGACCTTCCAGCAAGTGAATCAAACAGGACATCTTAGTTTGTTACTAAACGGTCCATAAAGTCAATTGGCATCCAAAAAATGACAGATCTGAAAGTAAAACATAAAAAATTTTCAAATAAAACAAAACTTTTAGTACTAACACAATTAATACTTCCTTAAGCAATAATACTCGCCCCAAAGTAACTACCTCCTTCCTAACAAACATTGTCACACAGTGTGTAACCCCAAAGTAACCACCTCCTTCCTAACTGACATTGTCATATAGTGTGTAACCCCAAAGTAACCACCTCCTTCCTAACAAACATTGTCATACAGTGTGTAACCCCAAAGTAACCACCTCCTTCCTAACAAACATTGTCATACAGTGTGTAACCCCAAAGTAACCACCTCCTTCCTAACAAACATTGTCATACAGTGTGTAACCCCAAAGTAACCACCTCCTTCCTAACAAACATTGTCATACAGTGTGTAACCCCAAAGTAACCACCTCCTTCCTAACTGACATTGTCATATAGTGTGTAACCCCAAAGTAACCACCTCCTTTTTAACTGACATTGTCATATAGTGTGTAACCCCAAAGTAACCATCTCCTTCCTGACAAACATTGTTATACGGTGTGTAACTTTTTCATCCTTAACTGATGTTCTCATACTATGTATAATTAGTATCTTTTTAACAAGCATTCTAATACTGTATGTGACCACTTTCTTCTCAACTGTTTATATAACACCATGTGGAACTATTTTCATTTTAACTTTCTCATATTATATATAATCAATATATTCTTAATGAACATTTTCATACTGTGTTTGATTACTTTCTCCTTAACTATTTTAACCTAGTATGTGCAACTACTTCTTAACGAACATTCTAATACTGTGTGTATCTCTTTCTTTCTTAACTGGCATGTACTTTGGAAGGAAGTAATATTCCACATTTTTGACAATCAGGTAAGTCCTAAAGGAAATCCATTAGGTTTAGTTTAAATTTCGAGCAAAGCTACACGAGGACTATCTGTGCAAGTTGTCCCTATTTAGCAATGTGAGACTAGAGGAAAGGTAACTAGTCATCACCACCCACCGCCAGCTCTGGGGCTACTCTTTTACCAACGAATAGTGGGATTGACCGTCATTATAACGCTCTCACAGCTGAAAGGGCAAGCATGTTTGGTATGGCGAGGATTCGAACCCGCGACTCTCAGATTGTGATTCGAGTACTTTAATCACCTGGCCATGCTGGGTCATCCAATAAGCAAGCAGTTAGTGCATACTAGAGTCTGCTACAAAAAATACTAACGACAAAAGTGAAATCCTACTTCCTCCTTTACTAATATTCTCATAACTTGATATATGTTATTTTATCTTGAGTGAGATTTCTCATACTAATCATCAGTATTAGGTAATTTGTGGAGAAAGGCGAAATTTAACGGTGAAAACAGAAATACTTTATCTGGAAGTAGTTTAATTATGCGTTTCACAATAAATATTTGACTAAATTTTTATAGTGGTAAACAAGGAAAATAGTCTGAAGAAACTTCCCCTTAGGTAAGATAATCTTATTGGTGTATAGAAAACCAAATATATATTATTACCTCTAGTTACATGACTGTACACAAAATACAATGTACGTAAAATTAGACACAACTGACCAGGTCAAACTGTAATACTTATAAAAAAATAAATACATTTTTTCCCGGTAGTTAGATGATTATATACACAAAATACAATGTACCTGAAATTAGAGACAACTGACCAGGTCAATCTGTATTGTTTACAATTTTCTTGTCTAACAAATTCATATTTTCCGGTGAAAACTTTATTTGTTTGTTAATTTTAGAGAAGAGACATATTGGCCTTTCTATTGTGTACAAGAGTGGGAATTAAACCTTGTATTTTAGCGATGTAAAATAAATAAACTTATTGCTGTCACACAGGAGGACTCCGTTTGTCAAGGGCTATTTACTGCACACAGTGTTTTTGTAAATACGATATGCAATCTTATCGTTTGCTTTATTTGCCGTATTATAAGTTCTCATTTGAAAACTAAATTGTGATACTAAACTGTATCACAAATCCTGTTCCCCGTCAGGACAGTCGTAAGTCTACGGATTTACAACGCTAAAATCACAGGTTCGATTTTCCTAGGTGGGTTTAGCAGATAGCCCGATATGCCTTTGCTATAAGAAAAACACACATACGTAGTCCACAAATCTAATTTATTTAACAAAAATACTTTAATTATAGTAGGCTTAGTTGGTCGAAGGGAGTTGATAAAAACGTAGGAAATACGGCGCCTTTTAATTAGTACATTAAGCTTTGTTTTTTTAAAACAAAAAAATTATGTAATCTTGAAAAAGTAATTTTTAAAAACTAGCATTCCCTAATTTAGCAGTGTAAGATTAAAGGAAAAGCATCATAACCACCCACCTTCAGCTCTTTTACCAACCAATAGTGAGATTGACCGTAACATAATAACGCCCCCATGGCTGAAAGCACGAGCATGTTTGGTGTGACGGGGATTCAAACCATCGATTCTCGAGTTGAGTGCTTTAGGGGCAAGTAAAAGTCATTTGATACTAATTAACATTCTTTTATCATCGACATTATTTTGTTTACTGAACTCTAGTGTACAATATATACTTACCTACCTAGTGAGGTATCGTAATGAATTATCTTGACTTATCAGTGTACCTGTACGTTGTCTAAGAACCAGGAAAAAATAATAATGTTCGTATACGGATCTTGATAGGAAACATGAGACGGTTTTGTGAAATCAGACTCTTAAGTAGGGAAGATAGAGAGATCAAACCAAAATCCTTTTACTAGTCCTGGCTGGGAGTTATTACTTCTAGCACTAATTCCCCTGAACATAACTAATCCAACAACAATAAAAAAAGCGTCCTAGAAGTTGCCTACGCCTGCTGGAAATTACTTTTATTGGTATACTTCTGTCTAAAAATAAATGTATCATATATCTCTGTCTTTTTCTCCGTTTACGTCATAGCCTACGAGATGTTTGAGTGAAATACAAGTAGTTCATCTCTTAACATTTCTGTACATCCTCAGAATAATTTATACGGTACTTTTTTCATCAAATGTTCTCAGTGCTATACTATTTAACCGTGAAATTTGTCCCTACGATAAATTTAACGAGAATATTGTTGAATTAACGGTAATATTGCGATTTAAAACATTTTTCAGGGCCTAAGAGCAAGTAATACATTTTAAATAAAACCCTCAGATTTAGTAGAGATTGTGGTATTGTTTTCATAGTGCAAATCACGCTGAACTATCTGCACTCTGTCCATCTGAAAGAGTTTAGACCTGGAGTTTTGTGTTGTGAGCCTAAGCGATTATCACCGACTTGTTGGGAGACAATTTAAAAGTTGTTGGCTGAAACACTGTATGAAGAAGTCACTGAAAATGAAGTGTTACACACGTCTACTAAAATTTTGATTATAAAGGAAAGGTACAGACAGTTTGAGAATGTGATTTAAAAGTAAATAGACACACTTTGAGTTTGAAGAACGTAGCTACACAAGTATGTGGGTGTTGTTTAAAAGAGTAGATCTAGATATTTGTATTAATATCATAACCCTAAAATCGATCAGAATTCTGACATACATCAGTAAATAACGTAGGATTTTATACTCTTTGTCATAGGTCTAAGTTTGACGAATAACAGCCTTAAAAATTCACATCATATCACAGCTCTGTGGCTAAAATTAAAAATTCTGATGCGTTACTTCATTTAAACACCTCTGAAGAAAAACAATAAATTATTTCGGCCTTTACATTAGTGGCGCAAGTCAGTTGTTAAAAGAGAAACAAAGCTCAGACCGCAGCTTCTCAATGTGAAACTACAGAGAAAGTAGTTCTGTTAATTAACTTTACAGGAATTTTGTAAGTAAGTTAGCCTAGTTAATTTGAATATAAAATATATGTATATAGGTTATCGAGGTAAAATCAGTCTTCTACTATAACATTTTCGATACGTTCTGTTTGTTTGTTTGTTTTATTTTCGCGCAAAGCTACACGAGGACTATCTGAGCTAGCCGTCCCTAATTTAACAGTGTAAGACTAGAGATAAGGCAGCTAGTTATCACCACCCATCGCCAACTCTTGGTGTACTCTTTTATCAATGAATAGTGGGATTCACCGTAATATTGTAAAGCTCCCACAGCTGAAAAAGCTAGCATATTTGGTTCGACGGGGATTCAAATTCGCGACCCTCAGATTACAGATCAAGTGCCTTAACCAACTGACCATGTCAGGTCCTTTTGGATGTGAAAAAACGTATTTATTCTTCCGTTTCTTCGTGTTTACTTATTTATTGACAATTGCTATCGTTTTAATATTTTAACAACTTTAAAATTATCGTAACTGTAAATCGAAGAAATACATTTTACTAGAATTTTATCTCTAATAAAATTATCTCTAACCTAATCTCTGTTAATAGCGTTTTCACTACACTTGTGTCAGCATTAGTTACTTCATTATATCGTAGAAATTCAGATGAGAACATCTATATTGGATAGTCTTAACAGAAATTGCATTACTTTTTTCGGAAAATTTCACTGCTATAGTTTTTAATGAAGAAAAACGTCTTCAGGTTACTATTTTATTTATTGCAGAATAATGTTATATTAAAAGTGTTAAGATTTTCCTTCATTCTTTTAGATTTGTGTAGTACATTAGAATGTTAACGTTGCTGTACTTCCAAACATCATCAAGTAGGTGAATTGGTAAAGCCGCACGCGCTTTAGTAGTTACTGTACCATAACTGTGAATCCTCGAATTTAGGATTCACGTCCTGTTTATATTACGGAAGTTTGTTTGTTTTTGAAACAAAGGGCTACTCCTGCTAAACGTACATTTAGCAGTGTAAGACTAGAGGGAAGGCAGTTAGTCTTTGTCATCCCTTGGCTACTCTTTTACCAACGAATAGTGGGATTAGTCGTACAGTATAATGCCTCCAAGGCTGAAAGAATAAGTATATTTGGTGTGAAAAAAATTCGAATCCGCGACCCTCGGATTACGAATCGAACGCCATAACCACCTGGCCATGCCGGACTTATATTACGGACGTATTGAAATCATAATTATCTCCCAGTTCAGAATACTTTGTATCAAGAAAAAAACAATAAACAGATATGAACATCTAAATGTTTGAAGTAAAACACGTTACTTTAAATGCTTCGAAAGAATGCATTTCATTTTTATACCTTTTTCTACTCTTGGGAGCAAAATTCTTAAATATAAGTGCATGTGTATACATGTTTGTTGTTTCAAACTATTTATAAATTAGTTATATCCGTGCATCCTGTATTAGATAGTGTGCATTTCCTGTGAATCTGAGGATTTGTGGCGTTTCGTGTCCTTATGTTTCCAAAAAGCTTTCCACAAACTGAGGCAGTTGACGCACTACTTCACAAATGATTTTTTTCTACAACGTTCAGAGAAACATTTCACTTTTGTACGGGGAGACATTTAAGTCCCTAGAGGATTCTTGCAGACGGTTGTCAGTTAGACAACTTTCTCCACAGAACATTCCAGACATGCTTTACAAAATTCAAATGTGAGGTTCACATCTCGCTAGCCAGTCCACAAGGGCGCGGTCTTTACTTTAAAGATATTTATCCACCAGAGTACGTATTAATTCGTTAACATGAAACCAGAGGTAGCTGAGGGATTGCTCCCTCTCCAAATTAGTCTGTAGATAGAATCTTGAGTCATTCATAAAGAGACCATTTTTATCACAGATGTTTGTGACATGAAGATAAACGGGCCTGTCTCTGGAAGACTTAGCGCGAAACAAACTGAACTTCTAGCATACTGATCTCTCTCTTTCATGAAACTTTTGAGCTATGGTCCCTCTCGTTACAGTCTTCCTAGCGTGGATAGTTCTCGTGCGAGTTGGCTAGCGATAATGCCATCTGGCAATTGAATACAGTTATCTTGAGATATTGTGGCTCTAGGACAACATTGAAAATGTCTCTGGGAAACATCTCTCTTCCATAGAAACTGAATAACACGCTTCTGGATACATTTCATTCTCTTGCAACCTCAGCCTGTCTCTATCCGTCCTCTTATTCTCCACTTCAGATGTTGTCCACACCGCGCCCTCTTGACATTTCTCATAGTGGACCTCCACAGGATAATCGAACAATGAACATACAATGAAGTAAAGACATCAGGACCTTGGCATTTATTAGTAAGACGCGTAACTAAAAAGTTTGAAAACCATTCGGGGGTCATCTATACATGTTCATTTAACTTTCAATGCAATCAAGCAGTGACTCAATTGTTATTAGTGCTAATAATTGCTCGTCCCTTAATTCTTGGACACCAATGCGTATTTCAACAAAATAATGGTAAATGTAAGACTGGATTTAAAAACAAAAGAACTGATAAAATTGTTTCCATACTGTTATAAAAACTAACAGATATTGTCATGGGCTGGTAACCAACAACTGTCATCACTTGGAACTATTTCGTTCTTCAAATACTAAAGGTAAAATAAATAGAGAAAAATTGTTTCATTATTACAGTTTGTAGCTTTATTTTTATAAATTGCAACATCTTCCAAGACAACAAGAAGTAATTATTTAAAGCGATTGAACTTTACAGTGGCCTAAACAAATATAAATAAAGCGAGATTTATTCTAAAGAAATGGTTGAATTTTACAAATAAAGAACCTCTGTACAGATATAAAACTGGTCATGCTATATTTGTTTATAAGAAAAACAACAACAAGCAAACGTTGACTTTTTTTATTTTTATATAATTTTCAAATAAGATGTCACAAAGTTAACTTTATACGTTAGAGAGAAAAAAAAACGTATATAGTTAGTACTCCACAGAGAGATATAACACCAATATCTCAGATCTGTCAAATCTCTTTGGGATTAGTTTTATTATAACTTTTCTCGTGCTTCTAAATATGTTTCAGCTGTCAAGGATTCCTTGGAAAGTTCTAATAAAGAGGAACTTAGAAAAACCAGTATTGAGTCCACCAATCAACTTCAACCCTCAGCTCAGCTAAACAGAACGAATTTTTTGTGTCATTGAAGGACAACAATGATTAATTTCTGAATTATAAATGATATATTTAAAACTTACATGTTATTCTAAATAGTCCAAGAAATGTGAATCGCTATTGTGCTCGATAATTATTGTTCAAAATAAAGTTTCTGTACAAAACTAAAATGATAGTGGTAACTTGAGTAACATTTTTAACCAATTTTATCAGTGCTTTCCAGTGTCTCAGAAGTAAACCTAAATAAAGTCTTATAATGCCAAACATCGGGTTACGATACCTGTGGTAGAAACAGCACGGATTATTCATTGTGTAGCTTTGCGCTTAACAGCTATTAAACAAACAAAGTTTTTTTCTAACGCTGTTAACACTGTTTGATCTCTGCCCTAATCCAAAAACTGTAGCATTGGCGCACAAAGTATTTCCATATGCTGAATACTTTTCTCAGCTTCAAAATCTTTGGCTCAGTTTTGAAAAGCTCATTTAATTTTCTTAGAAACATGATATTCTATATGAGTAGAAAAATATGATAGATAGATAGATAGTGGTAACTTTGTGTAAACAGATACGTAGATGTCCAAAAAGCGAAGTAGTGAAAATGATTTTGTGACAATCACAGCTGTTTGGTATCCACGACATGTCTGGCTCTATTCTGATTATCATCAAAATTTCAAGAAACGGCTGGCAACGTATGAAACACTCGCGTGTTTAGATATATAAGTTTTCCAATAACATTGTTTTCAAAATAATCAGTTAGAAACCGTCATCTGTCGAGAAATACATATTAAATCGATTCTGTTCACCGGCTACATACAAAGACGCTCCGTGATTCCTCAACAGAAAGACTTTAACAGCTCTTCTACACCACTTGTCTTCTAGTACTCTCTAAAATATCGAAAATAAAACCAGCAAGTCGACCGTAAACGACTATAAACTAGAAAACCAAGCTATTCTATACTGAATCTGAGAGTGGTAGAAAACAAGAATGTTGCTTAGGTTACATAAATTACTGACTGCTTTACATTAGACAACTGAGTGGGGAGAGAGAACCTGTGTTGGCTAACTTTTATTGTAGATATACATAGGAACATCATGATAAAGTATCATTCTATTAGAACATCATAAAACCTCCGTTTTACACGTTTTGCTCATGTTCAATAGTATTACAATGAATTTCACAAATACTCTTTCTTGAATTCCCAAGTCAAGAAGCGACATTATTAATGCTTTGCGCTAGAGAAGAAATGTTACGTCATATGTGCCATAAACGCTTACGATACTTAGGTCTTGATGAACACTAGTATAAATGGCGTATTATTTAAGGTCATTTATATATATATATATATATATATATACACATGTATGTAGGTACACAGGCATTTGATATGTCTGATCATTTTAAGTATTTTACATGTTGTACATAAATATATATATATATATAGAGAGAGAGAGAGAGAGAGATATATAATTATGTAATGATAATTAGTGTTATTTTGAATGTGAACATTTCTGAAAATATCTGCATGTGTAAACGGTGATCAAATGGAAATTGAATCTTATTTTTTCTCCGACGGTGGATCAGTATTTAATATACAAACGTACAATTCTAAAATCCGGAGCTCGATTCCCGGGGTGAACAGATTACAAATAGCCGGTATACTGTTTTGTACCATAAAATAATAACAGCTACAATAACGTATCCCAATGGTATTAAGATATATCACTTGTAATTATAGTCCTCACCGAGTACGAGTCACTTTCACCAACGTTACGTGAGCTAAATAAAACCACTGGGGTGAAATAAAGGTGAGATCTGTCTATATTAATTACAACAACAACAAAAGGCTGCTTTAAAATTCCGGCTGTTTGGAAGTGCTGCCTGCATATACCATATCTAACAGAGCCAAAAATATGTTAGTCACAAAGTGCTAGGTAATTACTATATGATAAGTTCGGATGTATTCCTGTAGAGCTTCCCAGTTGCAGACTTTGCAGAAAAATATTATGAGATTGGTACCATTATGTTTTTTATTTTGAATTTCGTGCAAAGCTACTCGAGAGCTATCTGTGCTAGCCGTCCCTAATTTAGCAGTGTAAGACTAGAGGGAAGGCAACTAGTCATCAGCACCCAAAGCCAACTCTTGGGTTACTCTTTTACCAACGAATAGCGGATTGACCGTCACATTATAACGACCCCAGGGCTGAAAGGACGAGCATGTTTGGTGCTATCTGGATTCGAGCACGTGACCCTCAGGTTACGAATCGGACTCCTTAACCCACCTGGCCATGCCGGGCCGGTACCATTATGATGGTGGATATCTTGAAGCAGATTGGAGATATTAATCTATTATACGTGAACATTCTTGGGCCACAGTTTATTCATAACTATACACCTCTTTTTCTGAATACTTATATATATGGGTCACGAGTGAAATTGTTAATTCATAACCTAATATTTTGTAAAATGAATATCCTTTGACATTTCAATTGTACTGGTTAAGACGACGTAAAGAGATAATAACAAAAAGGTTTTCTTTTCTTCTCAAAGGTCAGAAACACCATCATTGTCAGGCAGAACAGACACAAAAAATAAAAAAAAAATGTTTTTATTTTACTGTATTTCGCAACATGCTGCACGAGAGCTACCTCCACTGGCCGTTCTTAATTTTGATGTGATAGACTAGGAGGAAGACAACTAGTCAACTTTTGTGCTGCTCTTTACCAACGAAATATTGGATTGGGCATCACATTATAACGGATTCACAGCTGAAAGGGCTAGCATATTCAGTGAGGAAGATTCAAACCCGCGAATCGAAGACTGCAAGTCAAACGCCCCAAATACCTGGTCATGCCAGGTAGAAATTAAAAAAAACCTTGAAGTCATTTCAATTAACAACCAACGCCTATTGGGAGCTTATGAGAGCTTTTCAGCCTTTAAAAAATAAGAAAATATGTATTCGCAAGTTCTAGGTTTAAATACGAAAATCGTGAATAGAAAATAATCATAGGTTATGCTATTTGCTATTTATTTAAAAAGTATCAACAAAGAATATTAAGATGTAGAAAACTTTGTTTTTAATGGCTGTTTAATATACAAACATGTTACAGCGGACAATTTGCGTTCACTTAACCGTAATAAAACTCCATGAAAAAATCTTAGATATTCAATTCTTAGCGTCATAGAATGTTTGTTGTATCAACCTCAACGTAATTAGTTTTATTAATTTCTCTATTCATCTTTTATTTTTATATACAACGATATTCAAAATATGTTTGGCATACACTGCCTTTCTTCGAGCTACATAGCTAATGTTGTTTTCATAATGGTTCAAAAGGCATTTTATTTTTAGAATTCTACACATTTTTATAATATACGCACATACGGATACAGAACATCCATTTCAGAAACACAAAATTGTGTTTACTTAAGTCGATTTATCCATTAGCAGGAAGGGTAAGAATAGTTAGCAATTATTTTTAACAGATAATTAGAATTTCTCCTTTGAAGTTTTTCCACCTTTTGAATGATCATTTTGTTACGTGCGTTTGAGTGATTTAATTCATCATTTAATTAAAAACGCATCTTTAACGTGCGCTAATTATTTTAATGATATACATGTATCGAATACACGTAGAAATTTAAAACCAGTTAACTGAACTTAGCAAAAAAATTGATTAAAAACTTGATCTAAAATTTCAAACCTAAAATAAAACTAGTTTCTCTTACTGTCTTCTTCCTCTTACGGCCCGGCATGGCCAAGCGTGTTAAGGCGTGCGACTCATAATCTGAGGGTCGTGGGTTCGCATCCCGGTTGCGCCAAACATGCTCGCCCTTTCGGCCGTGAGGACGTTATAATGTACAGTCAATCCCACTATTCGTTGGTAAAAAGAGTAGCCCAAGAGTTGGCGGTGGGCGGTGATGACTAGTTGTCTTCCCTCTAGTCTTACACTGCTAAATTAGTGACGGCTAGCACAGATAGCCCTCGAGTAGCTTTGTGCGAAAGTTAAAAACAAACAAACAAACAAATTTTTTTCTCTTTCTCAGTGGCTCAGCAGCGGCGCATCTGAAAGCTTTAAACGTATTGGGTAGCTTTATGCTTGACGATAAACTTATTGCGCTACGTTTACAGACTTCCAACATAATAATAAGGGTTCGATTCTTCGCAATAGAAACACTGCTGATAACCTATTTACAGGTTTGCTCTAAAGTAATATCTTTAACATATTTTATGAAATGAAACTAATCTCATTCAAATGTCAATACATAGAAGTTAAATTATATTGTTAACTGTTAACTAAAAACGGTAATATGTTTGAGTTTAGGAAATAAAACTGGTTTCATTTGTGTCTTATGTATTTCCATTCATTTTCAACATCCGTAATTTTGATTGGGTATTATTATATCTTTACAACGAATAAATGTAGAGAATTTATTTTGTATGGATTAAAATAATATGTTAAGTTCTATGTGGTTGCGTGGTACAAATAAACCATGTGATTCCAAAACCTACCTATGGCGTATTTTCAAATGGCAAACTATACAATAAGTTGACTGATCTCTTCCTTTTACGGGATAGAAACCAGATGTTAATGTTATAAACCTCCAGACTTATCGCTGAGGCACCGGAGGCATTAATAGAAACAGGGTTCTAAAAACCAAGTTTAGTTTAACCCATTCATATAGCACAACAATGTTTAGGCCCAAAAAGGAACCTGTTGGTTTATTTAAGCTATTCCATCCATCCCACGCTATTACAATGGTAAGTCTACGGATTTACTACACTAAAATCAGGGGTTCGATTCTTTTCGGTAGACTCAGCAGATAGTCTGATGTGGCTTGGCTATAAGAAAACAAACATACACACACACCATCCATTAAACAAAAAATATTGAAATATTACTTTGTTCACCTCATCTTAAAATTTAATGTTAAACTGTGAAACGTTTTGAAAGATATGTTACGTTTATTACAATCCTTACACATAAATCCTTCTTTAGATAATAAGAACATACAACTTTTCTAAGTTTAAATTGCGTGTCTCTCTGGAGAGATACGAAACGTAGCTAAGTGTTTTAATAATTAAGTTGAAATATACACGAATACAAAAACGTTGGTTCTTACTTTTAGTTCACGTTAGGTATTGCTTCAACTGGTTCTACATGCATCATGGTGCTAGTAATCGTTTCGCTATGGTAGTACATATGATATGTTTCTGAAGAGACACATTGGAAATACTTTAATTTCCTAGCTATTACTTTAGAGCACTTAAAAACTTCCAAGTTATCTTTGTACAAAATCTACCTTTTTCTTATTATGATTATGACACGGGTCTTGCTTTTCTGCCTTTTCCATAACTGTAATAGATATTTTTTTTCGCAAACAGTTATATATTTCCATATTGTTCTGTTTATTTCCCAAACATGACTATTTTAAAGTGAATTTCTAATATCCCAACTTTTCGAAATACTTAATGTGTTATATACTTAATATCATAACAAATTATACATTATTTACAGCGAAAACAAAACCGGAAAAAAAGGAATTCCTTATTCAGGTTTTATATTTCACGTACAATATTAAAATACTAATTGTTCGTTTCGATGTTTCTTTTAATATTTTCACAGGAAAAGCGAGTAGTTTCCTGTAGTTATTTAATTTGAGATAAAAGAATCCATAAAAGTTGGAGAAAAATAGAAAAAAAATATCTAGATAATTATGGCCCCTTCCTTTTTGTTTTTAATTTAACAAGAAAGGTTTTTGTTAACCAGATTACCTAATTACTCTCTACTAGCCAGCGTGACTTTCACCAGAATGATAGCAGATATGTATCTTGAATTTTCAAACAAGCTGATGAGGTTTGCGGCTTATTAAACGACAGCAAAAAATATAGAATCTATTGTTGTTGGTTTATGTCAAGTGTGTTGCAATAATTCTCTCTTGTACTTAAGCATAAGTGCAATTTGAAGAATCAAGTAGTACACTTGTATCGCCGGGACAAGGCAGAAAGCTTGCAAAACTGAAAGAGTACTTTATATACAGTTTATTTTTCTTTATAAAATCTGTATATTTCATTTCTTTACGTCAATAATATACTCTGATTTTGTAATACGACACACTTCTAAATAATTTACATTATGAACATTTTAATAATTAGTCTAAATTAGGCACGTAATCTCGCTTTCAACACCCCCATGTTATTTCTGGAAAGTTCATCCTTAAATGTCCATATTCTCATGTTTCATGGAAGAAAGTCAATCTTCTAGTTTTTACGACAGAAATACGATAGCTGAGATACGAGTTGAGTTTGGTCTTCAATACGAGGTGCGACTGAAAGACGCAGATATAACTTTCGATTTTGTAAACAAAAAAAAGGCTTAGAAACAGCTGTAATCTGTCACAGGTGCAGTTACGTATACATATATAGTAAAATGCTCAAATATACAACAATCCTTGGATCTGTTTGGACTTCTTAACCGGATCTCATACCTCTGGAGGAAATAAAAAAAGCAAACATGTATAAAGGCTAATAAAAAAATCATTGATATCAAAAACAACATTACAAAGTGTAAAAAATACGAATGTTTACTATATGTAGTTGTATAAGGTTCTCGAAAGCGTTCTATATCAAAAGTAAATAATTCTAGCCTACAGAGTGTATAAAAATTCTCGTGGTTCGTGGCATGAGCACATTTTACTTCCGTAAAAATAATACAAATATCAACGTTAAGCGTTCCTTATGTGATGGCATTTTAGGGTCTACTGACTGACTGACAAAAACACACTACTATATAATTGTGCGAGTGGTAAATGATAAGTGAACCCCCTACAGGCGGTTTAAGGCCCCGTTTCGGAGAAAGAATAATCAAAATGTAAACTGAGGAGCAGACTACATTAAGACACAACAAAAAATAAACCGTAACATAAAAACAAAATTTGAACTTTAATCCCTGTAGAAAAGAGAAGTTCATTTATAAGGTGCATTTCACTGAAAATCTTATCTACATAATCACATAGAATAAACGATATATTCAATAAGCAATCAAATGTCAAATAACTTGGCACGTCACAACAATACAAATATAATTATTAAGGTACTCTCTTCTCTTTTTTTAAATTAGAAGTTAAATAAACGTTCAACTAAGTACCTTAAGTACTGGTAGAGCAATTCCCACAGATTAGATATAAGCTTTATTAAGTTTCTTACTTCTCAGAATTTCGTTCCAAGCCGTGTAGGGAAATAAAGCTTCGCGTGAGCATTTAAACATGTCCATAAAACACAGGTAGTTTTCCCGATGTTATAACAGAGCTTATGTTTTTGTGTTTTAAAAATATTTAAATATTTTCTTTCAGCTTAGTAAAAGCAAACAATATTAGTTTTAGTTATAAACTACCAACGATATTAAAAAAAGCTTATAGCAAAGTTTTCTATAAGTTATGTCCCCTGCTGGTACAGCGGTAAGTCCACGGATTTACAACGCTAAAATCAGGGTTTCGATTTTCCTCGGTGGACTCAGCAGATAGTCCGATGTGGCTTTGCTAAACACACACACACCCATAAGTTTTGCAGAGGACATAAGAAGTATACATGCGACTAAACGTGTAGTGTGATTTTAATATGAATATAAACACTGAGCCACATGCTAACAATAATCGTTTTGACCATCTTGAGAGTGAATACTGAAATCGTGTTATGTATGTGGTGAAAAACTTATAAAATGAAGTGTATTAATCGAAACATATCCGTAAAATAATACACTGTACACTAGTCCTATTTTCCTAATATAGTTTCGTTAGTTTATTATAAATAAGTGAGATTATGTATTTAGAAGCAGCTTTAATTCGGAAATTCCTTTGTTTGTTGTTAAGAGTAAAGCTTAACAATGGGCTATCTGAGGTGCGCTCATCACTGGTATCGAAACATGCTTCATGCTGCTGGGGTCGGGAGTGGGGAGGAACATTTTGCATAACTAGGCTCCTAAAACAGCTCATTTTTAACTTTAAGTTTCTTAATGAAAACGTAACTTCTCCTAAACATTTGATGATTAGGAAAGGTTTCAAACTTTAGTTTGTAGTTTTTACCGTCGTTGAATACTTTTTTCTCTTCTCGAAACCATATAAGGAAGGCCAATATAATATATACTTGTCATAACTTCAGTAATATAGCATTATTACCAGAGCAAACCTGACTGTTCAGACTATAGGGCTCTACGATCTGAAATCTTAATTTCAGTAAGGATGCTATTCGGCCGAAAACACGGATAATTAGGCAAACATCTTCCAAACGGAAACACTGGCTTTCGTATGGTAGGAATACGCATCGATATCATTAGTGGACTGTCACCTCGCAAATGGATTTTCGGCTCATTTAGCTCAAAAAGAAATGAAGTTCGGTTGTTTGTTGGAATTTAACGTTATAAAGTTCCCTTTCTTACAAAATAAATCTACAATATCCTTGAATTATATGTGTGTTTGTTCAAAGAAACTATGGTTTACTTTGGTACACACCCCCAGTGGAACAGCAGTAAGTTAACGAAGTTACAACGATTAAATCTGAGGCTCGATTCCCGTAGTGGACATAGTGCATAGCTTAAAGTTACTTTTGGTTTTAAAAAACAGGACCATTAGTAGATAAAATATAACAGGTCTGAGCGACTTCAGATATATATACAAAAAATGTAATTTTACAAACTGGTCCTTATGTAGGTTCTATCCACTCGGACACACAAGACAGTTGTTAGCTTTCGTGAAACAAACTTTAGATGTAGCTTTGTTTTTGTTGCTGTCATTGTAAGTTTAAAAAATAACTCTCAATACATTTGAAAAGCAGACAGATGTCGTTTTTAATACTTCATAATACTTAAAATCAAGAAACAGATACGGATTACTGAAATTATCAAATCTTGAATTAATGTCTTGATAGTAGTGGAAAAATCGTATAGTTTAATTGGTATATTAGATTAAGCTGCCACATATTTTGGTGAATGAACATAATGAAAAACAGACAGTTGTGTTAATGCTCGTAAATAAGTGGTGGGAATTTAGCAAACATGATGGCCCAGCATGGTCATGTGAGTAAAGTATTCGACTCGCAATCTGACAGTCACGGGGCCGAATCCCTGTTACATCAAATACACTCGCCTTCTCAGCTAAGAGCGTTGTAATGTTTCGGTCAGCCTTCCTATTCGTTGGTAAAATATTAGCTCAGCAGTTGGCGGTTGGGGATGATGACTGACTGCCTTCTCTCTTGTCTTTTACTGCTAAATTAGAGTTGGAAACTAGCGCAGATAACTTTGTTGTTGCTTTGCGAGAAATTCAAAACAAACAAACATAATTAACAAAGGAGGCGAGTTCTTTATTATGTTGAGAGTAACATAAAAGAGTTACTTTCGTTATAACTGCTGTACGTTTGGCAAGCAAATGTTACGCGACAAAAAAAAGTTCTTTATGAGATTTAGTGTAAGAACCCAGATTCTCTTCCAAACCAATAAACTATTCTTCCTCGCGCTGACCATCCTCAAGTAAAACCAAAACATTCCGTTTGACATATATATCGCATTTGTGAAAACAAAAGAAAAAAATTGTCTCTCTCTCTTTCTCTCTCACTTTATTTCATTGTTTATTTTTTGTTGATTTTTAAAACAAGCTAAACGAAACAGATAAAACCATCACGTCAGTTTTAAAAGATTACTGTTTTTACCCTTCAGCCCTAGCGAACGTCTCCCGAGAGATGTAGTTGTCTGTCAAAGATGAGAGAACATAGGACTAAGTGTCCATTTCCTAGTTTCTTTATTGTGGCACGTTTCGATGAAATATCCTTCTCACGCAGGTCAGTTCTAGATCCATTAAAGACTCTATCCTGAAACATAAACTACAAGATCCTGCTTTTCGACAGCGATTTTGGTGGCGACTGAGATACTCCTTACAGCATAGGATAAGAAAACGAGGTCATACAGTTCAACTGGAAGATTACATTCAGCTCCTGGCAGCATAGGATAAGAAAATGAAGCCGCACAATTTAACTGCAAGATTGTATTTAGCTCCTGACAGCATAGGATAAAAAAATGAAGCCCTATAGTTTAACTGAAAGATTACATTTAGTTTCTAACAGCATAGGTAAAGAAAAGAAAATTGTACATTTTAACTGAATGATTACATTCAGCTCCTGACAGTATAGGATAAGAAAATGGAGTCGTACAGTTTAACTGGAAGATTGCCTTCAGCTTCTGACAGGATAGGAAAAATCGTATAGTTTAATTGAGATATTAGATTCAGCTGCCACATATTTTGGTGAATGAAATAAATGAAAAAAGACAGTTGTGTTAATGCTCATAAATAAGTGGAGAAAATATTCTCGTGTTCTCACGATTTGGGAGCCGCAGTGTAGTTAATTTTGTTAAATTCCAAAAAATGAACTATTTAGTATAAACTTGCTTTGTTTCAGGTAAAACAATACAGGTACTAGATATCGTAAATCAAGGTCATTTTGTTTATTTACTCACTTCCAATGACTAGTCAGATTAGTCAGAATTTAGAATAGCACATTTAAAAACAGATAAAATCACAACTTGCTGGAAGGCTTAGAAAAGGAAAACATTGGTTCCCAAAACAGGTGTCTCCCTCTAAGTCAGTGGTACGTTTACAAATTTATAATGCTGAAATCCGTGGTAAACAAAGCGTAGAGGGCTTGTTGTGTGGATTTATGCTAAATCAGAGAAACTAAATCCCAAATCATTTCATAGCTTAGCAATATCAGTTCCATGTAGAAATCTGAAAGAATTATCTGTGGATGACAATAACAAGTGTATTAATTATTATTTTATCTCAGCGAAAGAAAACTCGCAAATCAGTAAAACACACACTCGTACACAAACCGTATAAAGAGCTGTAACTTACTTATCGATATGTAAAATAAAAAATAAATAATTACTTAAACAGCATAATGAGCCCATAATTTAATAACAAACATATTTCGCAAAAAAAATATACTGTTCGACCGTAACTACCAGGCTTAATTAACAAGTTTGTTACTCTGTGAAAAAAATACTAAGCACGAAAATCTTCAATTTTTACGTTATAAACTTGTTGTTGTTGTTTTGAATTAAGCACAAAGCTACACAATGGGCTATCAGTGCTCTGCCCACCACTGGTATCAAAACCTGGATTTTAGCGTGTAAGTCCGCAGACATACCGCTAAACCACTAAAGGCACGCTATAAACTCGTCAGTAATACGTAATTTAAAGAATCGTGTAATCACATGAAGTACTTTATCATAAAGGCTCTCAAATCAGGCCCAGCATGGCCAGGTGGGTTAAGGCGTTCGATTCGTAATCTAAGGGTCGCGGATTCGAATCCCCGTCGCACCAAACATGCTCGCTCTTTCAGCCGTGGGGGCGTTATAATGTGACGGTCAATCCCATTATTCTTTGGTAAAAGAGTAGCCCAAGAGTTGACAGTGGGTAGGGATGACTAGTTGCCTTCCCTCTAGTCTTACACTGCTAAATTAGGGACGGTTAGCGCAGATAGCCCTCGCGTGGCTTTGCGCGAAATTTAAAAACAAACAAACAAAAAACAAGCTCTCCAAACTGTTTAGACTAAGACGATCGTATAAGCTGCCAGTTATTATAACAACTGCAATTCAATGACATTCAAACAACGTAGGAAACCTGGAAAATGGTGATATTGATGACACAACTACGAAACCTATAGTTCAGTGATTTTCACACCACGGAAAGAACTTAGAAGGTGGTAGATGTATTAAAACGACCATGGAAAAGGTCTACAAATGTCAATATCATCTCGTAATAAACGTATAGAAAGGTAGTAGATGAAATAAGTAAAGTTAGGATTATTAAATACCATAGAGATTGCATTGGAAAGGCATCAGACAGTTAAATGCTTAATGTATCATTTTCGGATTCGGCGCACAGGTACTACTGCAGAACATGTAAAGTTTTCAAGACAATAAAACCATCACAGAGTTGTGTTACTTTCAATGTGATCACACATTCAAAATTATATTCACGAAAAGAAATTTGTAATTCAATAATATAGATGACAAGTAAGAATCTACTCTTCAAATATACAGACGTCAGGTATAAATTTACGATTAAATGATATAAACGTAAAATAATGATTTGCAACTGAGTACATAAAAATTATACTGATATAGTTATCTATTTATCTATATCGCTGAATTAATTAATCAACTTAACGATATAGACATACAATCATTATATACTAATCTATAATTCATTGATATTTAGTGATACGGCCATTGAGTAATAGCTTACAATTCAGTGACACGTACGTTACATAACAAAATTAATAATATAGAATATACAACACTTAACTATTGAAAAAGTCACATAACATGCTGCAATGTACAAACATTACGTAAGTAAACATCACGTGAATGTATCGATATAATTTTTCAAAAATATTAAGTTTTACCTTTATATCAATCAATTGATAAGTTTCAAATTTTCCGAGTAACATTTTTTTGAAACCCTATAAAAGACAGGATTTAGCTTTTATATGTATAGGCATTAAACATCTAATTTTCTGTCGGTTATACATTATTTGTTTACCAAGTAAATAACGACCTCCTAAGTGAGTCTCGTGTGTCAATATATTAACCGACTTTTGTCACAGCTTTCGCCCACACAATGTTTAAAATTGGCTATAAATACTTTAAACCTACGTACGGAGTGACGAATCTCTTCCGCCTACTGGTAAAATACATAAAGCGCTCATAACCCCTAATTTATAACCTTTACTTGTCATTACTTGACGTTGGATTACTTTAACACCAATATTTTTACCTTGATACTACATTTAAACAGTAAGAATGACAGGTTTTTTGCAATAACACTTCAGCGTTATTTTATCGGTTTTTGTTTCTTACTGACATGTAAAATACGTAATTGAATATCCCATTTTCTTACTGAATAGCCGATAAGATTTTAAAGTTTCAATAGATGTATTATATTTCTTTCTAACGAGGTCTAATAAACTATTTGTGTAGAACTATTTTAGAGAACGTTTCTTGTTGTCGACAAGGCTATCCGGCAGTTTTTAAGATTATGGAACTTTATTCTGTTTAAAAATGTAAATTGGGGGTATAAATAAAAACGTGTTGAAAAAACCATAGAGTCCCCTACCATGCCAGTTATTACAATTGTACAAAATATAAGCGGATCACGTTTCATCTCGCTAATGCAGTTGCATCATTGAAGTCAATCCAAGTGCTCAGCATGTCCTCCGTTCGTTTCAAAGACACACTCAAAAAGAGGTAGAACCTTGTGTACTACAGAGCTTCATTGTTGTGTATACAACACAGGTCAGTATGATTTTTCATCAAGCGTTAATAATGTCACCTATTAACAATTGAGTAAATCAATGGCCTCTGACAACAAAGTCATACTTTCAACTGCAACTGGTAAGAAATTACGATTTTAGGGCACAATGCGATGCCACGTACAGCCGTTTCTTTTCATTATAATTTTCTGCGTATTTTCGGCACATCTGTCCCCCTCTAGTGCAGCGGTAAGTGTATGGATTTACAACGCTACAATCAGGTGTACGATTCCCCTCGGTGGACTCAGCAAATAGCCACATGTAGCTTTGCCATAAGAAAATACACAATCACACACACACACACATACACGACACATCAACGTTTCTACCCACTAGCAAGTCTATAATTTGTAGAATTCACCCAAAATCTATACGTTCATACTCAAACTTATTTTGTGTCCCCCTGTATAACAAAGTGCCCTTACTCGCATATATTCTGACCCTGTTCAAACTTACTTGTCAAAAAGATAAACGCGAATACGTCTCCACAAATACAGAACTGGAACTCACACGCATAGTTATTAATCGCTGGTTGTATCCTTAACGCCACTAGGTTAATTTGTAAATCTGTGCTAATATTTTCTTCATCCTTATATGTAGGTGGCTCTGCGTGTTATTACAAAACTTGTCTTTCAAAGCACGAAAGAATACAAATACAAACTACTTTAAAATCCGTTAAAAAAAATTGGACAACAACATCATAAAAATAATTTGATGGAAATTGATCCTATCGTCCATTAAATCTTACAAGTGCATCTGATAAAATCATTGTATGTATACTTGTTAGAAACCTATATCGACTTCTTACTGATCATAACTTACTGGCAAATATAGTGATTAAATTTATTTCTCTATTTTCTACCAAGATCAACTTTTTCGTGTTCAGACAACGCTACAGACCATTTTGATACAAACCGACCAACTTGTACGACGCTTTTCAATATTGAAAGGGTTTTTGATTCCGTCTGACACCTTAGTTTTATCTTGAAGTTTGGTCTTGTGTCTGTACCACTTCATCCTGTTTGTGTCATAAATTCATTCATTATGGAACGCTAGGCTGTCTTCTTTCTCTCTCCAAGACAAATTTTCAAGATTATCTCACGTAGATGTACTAGAAGGTTCAGTTTTGCTTCACATACACATACCTCTATACTCGCTATGTTTCTGGTATAAATACCAGAAATAAATATAAGTCTATATTTACACAGGTATAAATATAAAATCGATCATATTTAGTGTGACGAGGATTCAAACCCACGACACTCAGATTATAAGTCGAGTACCTTAACTACCTAGCCATGCAGTGATAAGTGCAAAATACAGTTTATTCTGGTCATTTTCTGACTCGGTGGGTTTACACGTCAAGTGGCATTGTATGTTTAACGTCATCTCTAATACTCTATTATAGGTGTCATAAAAAAAATCTCAATCATTAAATCATGAGCACTCATTGAATGAGATAATCTATTAAAACTTTCATAAGAAAGTTTGTATAAGTGAGACGAATATTTCTATTTAATTAAAAATTCCTATTGATGTTTAGTTGAGAGGTTCTGTAATGTCACTGCTTTTCCTCGATGCCAGAGTAAAAGTCATCCTATTTTTTACATCGATTGCACATTTAAGTTTCGTTTTTATTATGCGTTGAATTTACTTGCGTACCGAAGTAAGTTCTAATAAGATAGAGTTTATAATAAGCTATAATACAGTGTTAGTCGCAATTTATAAATTGCACTTCTTTATGGGATAATGTCCAGGTGCGTTTATCACTTACATATTTGATCTACGGCGAATATCCAACTATATGACACTACAATGCTGCGAAGGTAAGTTACATGTTTGAAGGTGTAAGTCACAGTTTTTTTTTCGGTAAATAACATGTATATAACGAAATTTTTGAACAATGTGGGGTCAAAGAACACAGTTTTTAGATGAAAGAGGCTTACCATGTTTTCCACAAAAGCAGAAAAATTTGTACAGCAGGTTGTTTAGAAGAACAATGGTCTCCAAAAGTAAAGTCTTAGTTAAACTGAAACAATGCTTTCATTTTAATGTAATGACTATAATTACGAAATATTATCCCCTGGCCCAAAACGCCATTGCGATGAAGCTCTATATACCTTTTGCTTCCGTTGAGAAGACGAAAATAAAAACAAGGATTCATTTTAAATAAGGGTTAAAGAAGGTTCCAGAGCCGAATATTTTACTGTACTCTGCCAAACCACCAAATCCAATTTTAACTAACTTTTGCGCCTTTGGTTAGATGTGAAAAGTCGAACTTTATAAATAATAGAGAGCTTGTGGAATGTTTGTTAAGATGCAGGACCTAATAGCTCCGCGTCCTGTTCAAATTTCTATAAATATGCTGATGATACTGTCAAAGTTGCTATATACTCATCCACGGCCATCTTAAACAATATTATACAAAGAGCAGCCAGTCAAAATACAAATAAACTCAAAACTATTCTGTTTCTTCGAAGCAGAAAGAGTTATTTACGTTGCTGAAATCACGATCTCTTTATTGTTTATATATTTGCGCTGGTACAATTATCTAGGACAATGTCACTTTCAATGAGGTTCTGGCATGGAAGACTTACTTTAAAACAGTCAACTTCGATGACACACAACAAATCAATCTTCTAAAATGCCTGATTTTAACCACCTGGAATTTGAATCCAAATTTTCTTCTGTATCCTCATAAGCCCTTTATTCATCCTTGCATCACGTCGTGGATAACTGCATCTTCATCTTTCGAACAAAAGACTTTTGATGAAAGAAAAAGTCCTCCATCTCGCCTTGAAAACAAAAATACCCGGTCCAACTCAGGAGTTGTATATTCACATCACATTTCATCATAATCAAAATCTTTGTGTCAAATATGTCATACATCACTTTCTCACTCACAATGTCATCCTTATCGGTTTCCTCGACTCTTCACTTTAACCCTCATGAAAACTACTTCATCCAGCTAAAAATCTCTTCAACATAAATAAAATTTCTCCACTAGAAAATGATTCTGGACATGTCGCTTCCCTCAGAAAAACCTGTCTTCGTACATTTATCCTGCCTGAAAATATTTGTTTTTCTTTTATCATACCTTACTTACCTTTGCAACTGGTTAAATAAACTTTCGAACACATGACAATCTTGATTTCATAACATTCAGTTTTCTTTTCGGAAACCTTTTCAGTTCAGTAACATTTACACATGCTCATCCATTATCTATATTCTCTGAGGTTTAACCTGATGGCTGACGAGAAAACGTAACCCTCAGATGACTCGCCAACCTTAATAGCTGAAATAAAATATGACAAAAGAATAAAATGGAAATTGACTCTCCAACCAAAGCGCTTACCTCCTATGAAATATCTGATAAATTGGGGAAAATCTGGCTTGGTTTGTTTTGAATTTCGCACAAAGCCACACGAGAGCTATCTGTGCTAGCCGTCCCTAATTTAGCAGTGCAAGACTAGACGGAAGAAAGCTAGTCATCACTGCCCACTGCCAACTCTTGGTCTACTCTTTTACCAATGAATAGTGAGATTAACGGTCACATTATAACGCTCCCACGGATGAAAGGGCGAGCATATTTAGTGTGAAGAGATTCGAACTCGCGACCCTCGAATTATGAGTTGAGTGCCTTAACCACCTTGCCATGTTGGGCCAGATATATATATATATAAGCCTTAAGTAACACTTCGGTCCTGCATCTTGACAAACATTCCACAAGCTCTCTATTATTTATAAGGTTCGACTTTTCACATCTAACCAAAGGCGCAAAAGTTAGTTAAAATTGTATTTGGTGGTTTGGCAGAGTACAGTAAAATATTCGGCTCTGGAACCTTCTTTAACCCTTATTTAAAATGAATCCTTGTTTTTATTTTCGTCTTCTCAACGGAAGCAAAAGGTATATAGAGCTTCATCACAATGAAGCTGCCTTTCCTCTAGTCTTACACTGCTAAATTAAGGACAACTAGCGCAGATAGTCCTCGTGTAGTTTTGCGCGAAATTCAAAAATCAACCCCCTTACCACTGTCTCACCAGAGCACATACGAACTTTAATCAATGAGGCAGAACATAAAGTATAATGTAAAAATAATATATTTATGATTAATATAAACACATTTACAAAAATAGTGCATTAAACTTCTGTAGTGTTTTCGTTGGTTTTGGTTTAAAGTTAAATCGTTTCACGAAATTGATTTTGTGTTTGTAACCAACGCTAAGAATAGTTCATTTGTATACTTATTAATCGTGTTTAATTTTTCTCTCTCTATAACAACTTTTTCCTTTAGTAAATCTATCACCTTTCTGAAATAAGGTATTTCTTTTTCTGAATATCGCGCGAAGCTAATCGAGGGCTATCTGCGCTAGCCGTCCCTAATTTAGCAGTGTAAGACTAAAGGGAAGGCGCCTAGTCATCACCACTCACCGCCAACTCTTGAACTACTCTATTACCAACGAATAGTAGGAGTAACCCGTCACATTATATTGCCCCCACAGCTGAAAGGGCGAGCACGTTTGGTGCGACGGGGGTTCGAACCCGAAACCCTCAGATTATGAGTTTAATGCTCTAACCCACCTGCTCCTGCCGGACTGCAGATATTTGCTGTTATATTGCCAATATTTTTAGGAAAAATAAAACCTCTTTAATCAACAGAGACACTTAATTAAGAAACCAACAAATATTTTTTCAGGTTTCTAGTTTATACATTTCATTTTACACTTTCAGTACATAGACTAACAATAATCTTAAGTTATACTTTTGTTGCTAAGCGACAGCTGGATATGATAAGTAATTATACCCGTGGGCACACTTTCGTGATCTAGACTCTTTCCTCTTGGATCTGTTTCAGTTACACAAACACATACACAGATGTGCCCTTTCATTATTATTACAGGAGATTAGAAAAACAGATATGAAAGTAGGCATTTGGCTAGAGAGTAGACAAAGTAAATAAATAATAATAGTAAAACGCAAACTGGTTCAATTAATTGACACATAAAGGCCTCCTATTGGTACCGTAGTATGTCTGCAGACTTACAACGCCTGAAACTGGGTTTCAGTGCCAGTGGTAAGCTGAACAAAGATAGCTGATTGTGTAGCTTTGTGCTTAACTTCAAATAACAACAACGATGACATTTTAAGTAATTATACCCGTGGGCACACTTTCGTGATCTAGATTCTTTCCTCTTGGATCTGTTTCAGTTACACAAACACACACACAGATGTGCCCTTTCATTTTCTAACGGCACATTTTTGTAGTAAAATAGTTTCATCATTAATGTATGTAGCATTGAAACAAAGCACATTTATTTATGACATCTCAATGACAAATCAATTGATAAAGACCCTCCCTTTCCTTTGATTTGCAAACTTTTCTCCCATCAAAATACATAAACAGTGACCAATTCGACAAAATTATTGAAATTCTTCATTAAATTATACATATCGCTTGCGTGTCACACACACGCATTTTTGAGAAATTAAAAAGAGACCGCTTGTTTCTATTGATTATCTTATCTTTGTTGGAGATGGATCATATAAAACATTTACGACACGCATCTTTGAAGCAGCAAACACTTATGTCCAGCTTCTTATGCAGCTCCAGTGTCTCATCCAGTTCGGTAGTTCAATCAGAATAAACCATTAATTTATTTATACTTGTCATTATTTTAACATTCGAGAAAAACCGGACCGGGTTTAAAATCTTGCTTTAGTGGATATTTTTCGTTTATATTACATACTCTCAAGCAAAGAATATAAAATAGCGTGTGATGCTGAGAGATAAAAAACACACCGACATGTTGTGAATCATCTGTTGAGAAAGGGAAATGCAACAATTACCTCGTCTGACTTTAAGATCAACCAACATGTTGAGAGTCAGCGATCAACGTATTTTTAAAGAACAATATGTGTGGAACTTTTTGACATTTGATTTGACAAATGTAAAAATCCCCAAAACACCATCAATTTTCCTGCTCTTACTCTGGACACTTAGAAATAGTGTTAATCGTATTAAGACTTATGTTTTCGGAGACAACCATTTTTGGTCTAATGAACAAAATAATTTTGCATTAGCACAATTTTAGATTTGAAACCAACCGTATGTTTTTACTTTACATGAAATAACTATAAAACTTGCATTGACAAATATTGGTTGACCTAAAAGAAAAATTAAACTTCAACTATACTTGATGTTTATTCCACCTTGCATTTACTAGACATGCCGGAAATTTGCTGTCAAGTCAACCAAATGAAAAACAACTATATCGCTACTAATTTGTCATGAAAGTACGAATATCGATCCAAATTGAAAGATAGATTGTTTCTAAGTTAAGGTATTTTCTGTTATATCACCAACATGTTTAATAAAAAACAAACCTCTTGAATCAACGGAGTCCTGATGTCCGTTTATAATATTTATTAACAAGACATCACATGATGCGTGAGATGTAGTTGTGACACAAAATAAATTGTATATGTTAACTCATACGTTCATTGATATCTTAATTTTAGAAATACAAAACTTGTTTGTTTGTTTTGTAGAATTTCACGCAAAATTACCCGAGAGCTGTCTAGCCATTCCTAATTCAAAAATAAAAAACTGGAGGAAGGACAGCTAGTCAATATCACACACCGTCAACTCTTGAGCTACTCTTTTACCAACAAATAATTAGATTGACCATCATATTATAACGTTCCCGTGGTTGAAAAGAATGACCATGTTAAATAATGGAATTTGAACTCGTAGTCCACAGATATCATATCAAAGCCTCCAAATGTGACACAAATCTACTTTACTTTATGAAAAACAAACTTTAACTGTGGTACATTTGGCAGCTTTTAAGCCAATAGTTTCGGGATTTGCGTTTGGTTGGACAAAGTAACCTTAAAACATAATTAACTAAAAGTTGATGAAAATATAGAACTGTATTTAAGTGAATAAAAGATTAATCATATAGATTTTAAAGACCAAATGCCATTACAAAGATTAATTCCTACCATTGTGAACGTACAGAGCGGGTGGGTATTGTTGGATATTCAAACACGAGGCTTTCTTCCAAGCTTCAGTTACTACGTATGTTCGACTCCTAACTATTTTTGGTTTAATATTTTGGATTCTATATAGAAGTCCAAAGATGGCAGGAATACGACTGCTCACCAACTGAACCGTCTACATTTTTATTAATTACATGTTCACGTTCATATCTGTATCTATCTATCTATACATATATATATTACTAAGTTTTCTACAAAGATGGAAAATTTAACAAAATTATGTATTTGATTAATACTTTAGTTACTAGTTACGGGCCTAGCATAACACACGGATAGAGAACACATTGTATATATGTGGAGGAAACATCTACGTTCCATTTCCTGAAAACGAAATTGCACTTTGCACAAGAGGAAATGTTATGCGTTATAGGTGTGAAGATCAAATCCTACTGTTCAGAGATAGAAAAAACTGGAAGAGTTGGCGGTGGTTGTCTGTTTTTTTAACCTTCGCTCTCATAGTCGCACTTCTACGGATGGTCAGCACGGTGTCTGAGTAGCTTTACGCGAATATATTTTAAACAAAAACAATATTAGTTGGAAATTTAAAACAAAGTGTTACTCATTCAGCGATGTATAGATTTTTTGAAATTCTATGTTCTTCATTATTTGTTTCTGAACCTGGAGTTATACAAAGTGTGAAAAGAAACAAAGCTATTACTTACATATTCAAGGTTGAAGAAGTCACGTGAGACAGAAAATCGTTTTAATGGTTCACATCGTCGTGGTTAATCGCTAGAGAAGTGATATTCCGGGGTCGAACATTCTTGGCCAGCCAACTCAAGACTAGCGTGGGCAGTTAGTAGCTTTAGGATATCGTATCCTTCCTACGATCTAGCAGGCGCCGTCTAGCGGCGTTGTAAAAATAAAACGATCAATGAAGCTGGTTGCCTCTGCGTCACATTTTAAAGCTAGCTCGCCGCGAAATCAGTTTTAATCTGCTAATCGTTTGCCAACAAGAAACAGGTGATCTTGTAAACCGACTTGCTATTCATATAAGACAGTATGGACAACATTTACAGTAAAAATTCACGAGGGGGTCCCTAATGAGATAAGCAGGTTTATTATTATAACTAAAAGAATTATCGAGCAGAAAGACGATATTCATGGGAAGCACTAAACGATAAACGTAATAAAGGGAAAGCTAAGAAAAAAAAAAAGTTAGCTTTACGGGAGGCTTACCACCAGGTGTAAGCTCAGTTATGTTACCTTTTTTACTTTCATACTCTGTAATTCAATTACAGATTTATTAAGAAGGACCTGAAACAACTTTTGCAATAAATAAAATATAAGTTATGTTTGTTACAAACCCCTCTCTTATTTGGAATAAAGTTAAGATTTGCGATATTTGTTAAAACATTACGTGATAAAGCTCAATGCCAGAGATCTATTCTCTTAAAGGTGAAATTTTTAGGGACGTTTTTTAAAGAACAAAAAAAAAGAGACAAAAATCTACAATCACAAACAGACATTCAGATATTATTTTTACAAAAGACCAAACTTTTATATTCCTTTCTTTTGTCTAAAGGCAGGTGTCAAGTTGAAAATGGCAGAGGGAAGGAAAAATAAATAATTTCTGTCCGAAGTTTGTGAGACAAATTTCAAATAATAAAAGAAGTTTGCTGTTCGCAATGCATCTTCGATACCTTAACGGGAAAACAGATTATTTTATTTTACAATATATTTCAGGGACGGTAAGAATTTATATAGTGACACTTCATTGTTAACTCTATAATCATTTTGGGGATTTATGCACAAACTGATGGAGGGTTTTAAAATCGTATGCAATTATTAAAAACTTTATTTTGGCTCATACTTTTAGGTTTGTTTTGTTTCGAATTTCACGCAAAACTACACTAACGCTATCTGCGTTAGCCGTCCCTAGTTTAGCAGTGTAAAACAAGAGGGAAGAGGTAGTCATCACCACCCACCGCCAACTCATGGGTTAATCTTTTACCAACGAATAGTGGGATTGACTGCCACATTATAGCGACTCCACAGCTAAAAGGGCGAGCATTTTGATGTAATGTGGTTCCGAACCCGCGACCATCAGATTACGAGTCCAGTGCCTTAAACAATCTGGCCATGTGGGGGCCTCCCACCCATACATTTGCGTATTACCCGGCCTTGAACTAACCAGTGAGATCCACTAATTTTGTAACTACTATTACCTAAAGTATTTTAGCATCAAGTTGCTTGTGGGTACACGATTATGATGGTTACAGGGACTCCAAAAACATACAAATCATGCGCAAAATGTAAGAAAAATTTCATTAATATGGTAATTATGGTCACTAATTATTTTCGTTATTTTTTACATAGAAAATGAGCATTTTTAACAAGAAATTTGCGTCTTGTAAGATAACACAAAATTACTGATACTCTTATGATGAAGTGATGTAAAACACAATGATATTGAGTGATATATGAAGAAGCAGATAATTTGAGGATTAAGAGGCAATCAATATCGTGCAGTTTTCTTTAATAATTGATAATCGTTTGTCTGGTAAAAAGCAGATTACAGATATCTGGTGAGTTTGTGTAACACTTGTAATTTGTTATAGTTTATCGTGAAAACATATGACAACGGTCGATAAAAGAAACATAAAATTTAGTTCATAAAGTTTATAATTACAGTAACCCTTAACTTGTTGGACTTAGAATGTTCTTCTATAAATCTTATAAAACCATAAGCATCAGTTAATAAACCTAAATATATTTGATTAGATAAACTTATTGAATATCTTCTCAAAATACAGACTGCTGTTTCTATGTTTTATTTATTACCTATGTTTTCGAGAGTTTTACAAAAAGAAATGGGAAAATTTTCTAGGTGGAGTTTCAAAATTATAGAAAGCCAAGTGACGACCGCAGACGACATAATATCACGATAGAACTGATTCTTTTGGGAAGTGTATGTAACAGTGTTTTTCGAGGCAAAATATTCGTACATTCGGATCATAAAGATGTGTTAAGGTCGGTTGTTTAAAATTCTCACAATGAAGACATCTCTTGTACTTAATAACACTGTAAAATAAAAAAAAAAGTTTGAATCAACTTGAAGTACCAGGACCATTCATACAGAAGCATGTAATAAGTCGTACCCAAATCATGATCAGCTAAATAGGATGTCTTGTAACAGATGAAATTTCTCACACATATAGGTTAGGACCAATAGTATTCCATGTATCCAGACAATAGTCTGTAACATAACCAAGAAGGATCTACGTTCGGAAAAGCGAAAAAATTCACATGTCTCAGGACATATCTGTTCTGTCGTTGCATACCTCAAGGAACTGGAAAAATGAAATGGGTATTCATGCTATTCCATACGAAGACATACAGTAAAGTCGAAAGACCCAACACTTACGGATATATGTAGGAAGTTGTTGTTGTTGTTTTGAATTAAGCACAAAGCTACAGAATAGGCTATCTGTGCTCTGCTCACCACGGGTATCGAAACCCGGATTTTAGCGTGTAAGTCCGCAGACATACCGCTGAGCCACAGGGGGGCTATATGTTGAAACGAGAACTGGAAAGTCGTGGTCCTACTGTACTAAATAGATTATAGAGAGAAAAGACTGTTTTGAACAAGAAAGCCTTATAACAGAGCCTTTTACAAAACTACATTGTGCTGCTAGAGCATTGTCAAGATGCAGGGTCTTCAGAAAGTGCCTGGCCGAGCATGACGACATAGAATGTAACTATGCTGTGAGGTTTAAAAATCATTTTAATTAATATGATGAACGCAATCTCTGTATCCGATTATTTTAAACTATTTATGAAACACTAGTAACTGATATTACAATTATCAAGTCATACCATAAGTAATGTCCGAAAATTTGATACAGAAAGTGCATCATCATTTCTGTCTTTATAGAAGGTTTTAATGACTAAAATATGTAGTAGGACGTGTATAAGAATGTTCACAGAAATGAAAGAAACTAATCCAACTCCACTTCTTCAAATCATTAATCAAATGAACGCTAATGAAGATGGATGTGTCTGAGGAGCACAGTAGGCATATAATGGCTTATGAGTTTAAAAAGGACAGTAGTGTAACAGAAACTACACAAAACATTCAAGGTGTTTATTAAACGGAGTCTCTCAATGGAAGAAAATGTCGAAGGTGGTTTCAGAAGCTAAGATCAAGTGACTACACCTTAAGTGATATGTCACGTTCAGGTCGTTCTGTTGAGTTTAATGATGACTTGCTGCTGGCTGCACTTGATAAAGATTGTGTTGCAACAGTTGAAGAACTAGCAGAGTAGCTTAATTCAACCCATTTAACAGTTCACCATCGTCTACAACAGTTTGGAATGGTGTCAAAACTTGGAAAACGGGTCCCCCATGATTTGACAGAAGCTAACCTTAGAGCAAGAGTAAACATTCGCACTTCTCTGCACGCTCATCTTTCTGGACAGGTTAGTTACTGGAGATGAAAAATGGGCATTTTATAAAAATGTTACGTGCTGCAGACAATGGTTCAGTTTAAGTAAACAAGCAAAGCATAGCTCAAAATGGACATCCACCCCAGAAAAATCTTGTTAAGCGTTTGGTGGATATTGTTGGTGTGATCCACTTTGAATTGTTGCTACCTTATGTAACGATTACATCAGACTTCTATTGTCAACAGTTAGAACGCTTGAATGTTGCACTGAAAGAAAAGAGGCCTGCTTTGATCAGTCGTAAAGATATTGTGTTACACCAGGATAATTTTCAGCCCCATACAGCAAGGATCACATCTGCAAAGATTTAAGAGCTAGACTGGGAAAACTTCCATATCTTTCTTATTCTCCAGACCTTGCCCCATCTGATTACTGTCTATACCGAGGTTTATAGAACTATCTTGACAGAAAAGAGCTTGGAGCACATGAAGTTGTCAAAACTACCCAATCTACATTCTTTTCCTCCAAATCCCAAGAATTTTATAAAAGTTACCTTCAGAAGCTCGTGAATCATTGGTAAGAAGTAAATAACAATAATGGAACATACATTATTGATTAACTAACATTAAAACGTTTGAAATCTTTTTCTGAACCTAAGATCGGACATGACTCAAGGGATGACCTGAAATATATATATATGTGTGTGATATATATGTATGTGTACATATATAGCCGAATCTAATTATTATAGTTAAATATACTTCAAACTTCATATAATATAAATAAACTAGAAAGCATTGATAGCTATTTACGTAAATAACTAGGTAGGTTAGTACTCAAAAGTTGATCCACAACGGGAAAGAGAGAGAAAAACATATAAATAAAAAGGCAGGCAAAAGGATAGATATTGATTTAATTTTATCTCATGTCTCTAAAAAATTCCAGTATAAGCTTAAATTCCACGTTTCGAAAAGATTATATTTCAAGTTATTGTGAGATGTTTTTGGTTTATTTGTTTATTGTTGTTGTTTTGCCCTAGAAATTCCTTTTCTCCTTATACGTACTGTTCATAACACAGACAAGATTTAGCTGCCATCTTGTTAAGACACGATGAGGATCATATTATGTTTTTCAAAACGCAAACATAAAGAAATCATTGCATATTTTTGTCGTATGATATTCAGTCCGCTATATTCGACTTCAAGATACATGAGAACAGTTGCTACGTACATCAGAATGATCAGCAGGCATAGAGTTGCGAATACCATGGATACTCCATCCAAATATTCAAATATCCTAAAATTAAATTGTAGTTTTGCCATCGTACCACGTAGAGAGGAAACTGTAACATATTTTTTTGTTGAGACGTATTTTATTTACTTCCCAGACACGATTGTATACGAAACAAAATATACTTACAGGTGTAAGAACATATTTTTTACGAAATTCTAATACAGTTTTTATATCTTGAAGTCACGATAACAATATAAAAGTCAGATGCTGGATTTATAATAATGTACTGTTTCCCTAATATTTCCAAAAAAAAGTGTTTATGAAAGATTTTTTTGTTTAGAGTTAAGCACAAAACTACACACTTGTACTCTGCTCACAACGGGTATCGAAAGGCGGATTCTAGTGGTGTAAGTCCACCTTGCCATTGGAGGGACCTTATAACGAATAACGGTGAAATTTTGTACTGAGTGTATCAGAGCCATCTTTTTCTTCATTAACAAGAGGAGCCTTTCACGTGCTTTTGTTATATTCTACTCAGTTTTGATTCAACAGAAGTGTTTTTATTAATAAATAACAACTGCCTCTCTGTAAGTGACGTTCTGAAATGTCATAGATGGCAGTACATTTTCTTAATGTATGTCATCGTGACATAATTTCCATGAGAATCTCCTTAATATTACTTTCATCGTTTTAAGCTAGTTGGATATGAATGGTAGTGTACAGTCACTTAAAAGGAAACTTCAAAGTTACGACAAACACCGAAAGTTTTAGAAGCAGTATATATATAAGCAATTCTTATAACCCTTTACGATGATTTAGGTAATAAATACAGTTCGTTTCTTATGCACATTACTTCAAATTAGCAAATCCTGTATTTGGTCAAATATTACACATATTTTTAAATTCCAACCTATAACCTATAACCTTTCAGAACAAGAATTTTACGAGCATTTTGGGTTAGATTTACTGGGTCGTAACTTTTTACACTTACAAATTATTGAAAATATAAAAGTTACAGAATAAATTAAAACCAAAATTACCTGAAATAAGTAAAAATACCCTTTCTGCGTATATTTATTTATTTATGATAAGGAATATTAATTCGAACCAAATCTACGGAAAAGCCATCATACATTATTTTTTTAGCTTCTCACGTTTTTTTAACTATAATAATGGGATTAATACAATAAGAACATAAAAAAACTCTCGGGCAGAGCTAAGCTCTTTTATATGGAATTTCTAGTTCAATGAAGAAATGATTGAAAATTTTCGTGTGGCAAGCTGCCTAATCATGAAAGAGATATTCAACCACGAGCAACTATTCCTCACTAAGGTACGCGGATCAGTCCGTTGAACTCTGAAGTTCAGTCGTGTGGGAAAAAATTCATGAAAATTTTCAAAATGCTAGGGTATGCTGCAGTCCCACGAGATAGAAGGCAATATTCTGCTCTTGATACTTTTAATATAAGTTTCTAAAAAAAATGGATTTGCACTTAGGTTTTAATTTGCTTTTTGTGTACTATTTTAAGTTTGATATTTTTTATTACTTTTGTTAAATTATTGCTTTAGGAGTTTCAACCATATGACTTCTATTTTATTGTAACAAAGAATTCTGGCAATATTTGTGAATTATTTAGGAGTAATTCTCGGTAGAATTAATAAAAAAGAAACCGAATAAAAGTTTAAAATATTTATCACGCAAATTTATCTCAACTCAGACCGATTAGATGTAATATTTAACAAATTTAATAATAAAGCTCATAATATTATAATGTGAATGTATCTTACACAGCTATATACTCAACATCAACAGTAAGTTTACGTTTTAAGCCGATAGATAGCAGATTACCTAAATTAACAAACAAACTCAAATTCAAAATCTTATATAACTTTATTCACGCCCTCTAGTAATTTACTCGAATACTATACCCTTACAAGTCTTCCTGTTTCAGTTTTCTTAATTCCAGCTGTTTCAATACATTATATAATGGTGGCTTAGCGGTAAGTATGAGAGTTTATAATGTCCAAGATCTAGTTTTGATACTAGGATTGGACGAGCAGAACACTAAAAGCCCGTTTGTGTAGTTTTGTGTGTAACACCGAACAAAGAAACAAAAGTTTTTTTATCCCTTATTTGAATGTTGTGATTGTTTATCGCAATTTTATTCTCAACCAAATTATAAATGCTATTCATCTCCCACCATACGAAAGTTATTTACCTTGTGATGTGAAAATAGTAAATAAACAATAATTCGATAGTACAGTATTATGAAAAGTGATATTGTTATGATAATAGTGTAACATTATTATTTGGTTTGTTCTCAACGAACGGATGGTTAGGGCGCTTCATTCATAGTCTGAGGGTTGCTCGCTCTTTCAGCCGTAGGAGCATTATTATGTGACGATCATTCTCACTATTCGTTGGTAAAAAGAGTAGCCCGTAAAACGTTTCCATTGAATAAGTTCGTTTTGCTTTAACTTCTTCGTTTTGAATTACGTGCAAAACTACATGAAGGCTATCTGCGCCAGCCGTCCCTAATTTAGCAGTATAAGACTAGAAGGAAGGCAGCTAGTCCTCACCACCTACCGCCAACTCTCACCGACGAATAATGGGATTAACCGTCACGTTATAATACCCTTACGGCTGAAAGGACTAGCATGTTTATTGTGACGGGTATTCGAACCTGTGATCGATAGATTACGAGTTGAGTGCCTTAACCCCCTAGCATGCTTTAAAGTTGTTAATATAGCTTGCCAACTTTGATTTTGTGCTACGTGAATAAGGAAGCACATTACTCTAATATGAGAGCAAGACAGACGAATAACATATTATAAATGTATAGATTGACTGGTTGGCGTCTTATGGCGCAAAGTAACTTGGCTAAATAGAGGGAAGAATTTTGTTGATGGTGGAAACATACTTACTACATGTTTAGACAAAACATAGGTCTGTCTTCTAAAGAAGGCTTATCAGTGAGTTTTTTGTTTTGGAAATTGTAATTTCTACAAAAACACAGGCATTGAACTGTTTAGGATGATTTTCGACGTGAAAAAACTAATAAATGAGCTAGATTCATATTTTCAGATAATTATCCAGAAATGAAAACTGTACGTCATCTGTATTTTAACATGGATGTTTAATATTCTCTGTGAACCGCTGCTCTCAAATCATTACAATGTGGCGCTTATTCTGTATCCCGCACGTAGGCTAAACGGCAAGTCTGAGGGATGATAACGTTAAAATGTGGGTTCGATACCCGCAGTGAGCAGAGTGCAGATAACCGGTCGTTTAACTTTTTGCTTAACAACAAGAAAACAGTTTTGTTCATCTTGAAGGAAATACCAGCAATTAGCTTCGGTTTGAATGTACTAAGATGAGCAACGTTGTTTCCAGAAATTGTTGATGTCTTACGTGCCATTGATACGAGATGAAAGGGGATTCGATGTCTTCAATACAAAATGGAGAAAAATATTCCAATCCATTGGCTTAAAGAGCTTACTTCAGTTACTAATGACAGACATATATTTGATTAATCATTACAGGTAAAAACTCTAAAATAAATCTTTTCATAATATTACTTCTGGCACGAAAAGAGGAGGCAAGAACACGTGCTATGTTTCACCGTTAAGCAGCGGCAATCTATAAAATTTATATAATCTATACAATTTTCAAATATTCTGTACCCTGGCGAGACAGCGATAAGTTTTGGGTTTAATACGCAAAAATCAGGAGTTCGATTCCTCTCTGTGGACAGACACATACAAACATTAGATCTTAATAACTTAGCCCAATTAGGCTAATAACTGTTATAATAATTATTCAAGCATATTTCCGACATCTTTGTTTAATGTGTGCTCATTTAAGAAAACCGTGAGTTCTCCACGACTTCTATGAAATATACCATAAAACTTAAATGGAATTATTTATATATTGTTACTAATTGCTGTTGTCTATTTGGCATCCACGGTTGTAGTAACTGTCACAGTCCTATATTTCAGAACGGCTGGTGTGGGTATTAACACTTAAATGTTAAATGTTAATACCCATACCAGCCGTTCTGACATACATTTTTATTTCAAGTGCCTAAAATTTCACAATGTTAACCACGTTGTTTTATCACTTTTTGCCATTATTCGAGAGTCGTGATAAAGTGATCATAACAATTAAAATTATGTCAGTCCACAAAGGATTCTATTGGACTGAAGCTCTTGAGAAAGTGTCAAGACTCACTGTCTCTCTTAAAAGTTTGTAGTACCCCGCTAGTACAGAGGTAAGTCTCCGGATTTACAACGCAAAAATCAGGGGTTCGATACCCCTCGGTGGGCTCAGCAGATAGCCCTATGTGGCTTTGCTATAAGAAAGCACACAAACACATCTTAAAAGTTTGTAGCATTGTTCCTCCTACACAGATGTAAAAAGTAGCAAGTCTCTTCGATTCTTCTATCTTTTACAAAGAATTATACTTTGAAAACTTTGATAAGTGATTTCTAGAGCGCTTAGTTTTAATGAAGTATGTATACTTTAAATACGGTAGTACTTAATAGCAAGGATAAAAAAATTGTGAATAATTCACGCGCCGAGAAACCACCCTATTTAATTCCTAAGAGAAAAACCGACCATTTAAAGTACTGCTTGAGAAATATTGTGTGCATATATAATAATAATATGCAGAGAAGGTCTACAACATTTGCGATATTACAATACATAAATATCTAAAACAGTAACTTGTTCGGCTACTGTCATTACCTGGACAGCTCGGGCTGTCACTGCAAGATTTTTCCAACTTACATAAGTGGTTTGTTTGCTTTTGAATTTCGTGCAAAGCTACGAGAGGACTATCCGCGCTAGCTGTCCCTAATTCAGCAGTGTAAGACTAGAGAGAAGGCAGCTAATCATCACCATCCACCGCCAACTCTTGGGCAATTGTTTTACCAATGACTAGTGGAATTGACTGTTGCATTATTACGTCCACACGGCTGAAAAGGAAAGCATGTTTGCTGTAAAGGGGAGTCGAACCCGCGATCTTCAGATTACGAGTCGAGTGCCTTAACCACCTGGCCATGTCAGGCATACATGAGTGGTCTGTGGGCATCCGCTTTTGATATTCCGATGAAAATGTAAGCATAATATAAATAGAAAACCTATCATATACGTATTTAAATATCTTTTCAACTCAATTTAACCCAACAGATATTGCTACATGTCGATGGACAGACAAAGGACAATTTTTAAAGGTAGAATGCATACTTTATACAGGTATTACAAAAAAACCTAAACATAGAAAGGTATTAAAAATTATGAATTTTAAAATGAAGTGATGATTACACTATAAAAATTAATGAAACAAGAATCACCATAACCGGATATTCATAAAATTTCATCTTCACTTTCGCTTACAGATAAATGTACAAAGCTGCCAAAGTGTGGATTCAACTTTATAAATTTGCTATGTGGTTTTAATTCTTGTAAAGGTATGGCTCCAGTAAAGAAAAGTTTATAGATATTTCATCCATTCCATAGGCACATAAAAAGTGAACAAATAAATAGGGAAAAACCTAAAATTTTAACGGAAATTAGGGATCGTTGATTATTCGTAGAATTTCTACAAAAAGTATCCGAGACCAAACTAGATAAAAATATATAGCAAGTTAAGGTGAATAAATTTTAGGTCCAGCATGGCCAAATGGGTGAAGGAGTTCGATTGGTAAACTGAGGGTCGCGAGTTCGAATCCAAGTTGCACCAAACATGCTCACGCTTTAAACCGTGGAGGCTTTTTAATGTTACGGTCAATCCCACTATTCGTTGGTAAAAGAGTAGCCCAAGAGTTAGCGGTAGGTGGTGATGACTAGCTGCCTTCCCTCTAGCCTTACACTGCTAAATTATGGACGGCGAGCGTGTATAGCCCTTGAGTAGCTTTGCGCAAAATTCAAAAAATAAGAGATGATAAATTTAGAACAATTTTCAAATCCTATTTTCAAAAACTAGCGCCACTTTACTTGTTTGTTTACTTTCTATTGCAGCATCCACTTTGTTTTGAATACATCTTATAACAATTCTACGAATAATGAACAATCCCTACTTGCCGTTAAAATTTTAATTTATTTTTCCTATTTATAAGCATATATATATATATATACACACACACTCACAAATAATTGTGGAGTTATTTATTCCTCGTATAAATACGCAGATGTACATCTATTAACACACGTTTTTTTTATTTTAAATAACTATAAAATCAGTGTCTAAAGACAAATTCCTACACAGTCTATTGGCTATTTTATAAGTTTTCACTATACAAATAGCAAATGAACCTAATATTTCTTCTATTAAATAACTCTTAAGCTAAAAATATTCATTTCGTTCTTCGTCTTATAGGTATATACTTAGATACACACTGACTTGTTATTCGATGACTCAGTTTACGATGCTAAAAATTGAGTTTTAACGGCTGTAGTGGGCACAGCACAGATCACCCATTCTATAGCTTTGTCGAATACAATAAAAAAACAAATAAGCAAAATAATTGTTTAATATATGAGTTTTTGCATCCGTAGCCATTGTTTGATATTATTCTTATTAAGTCACTTTATCAAGCAATTATTTACATATAAAAACCGTTTTCTTACTGATGTTAATAGATGATGTGTTTTGTATTTTCTCTGGTAATAAAGTATTTGAAATTAAAAAGAAAACACGTCTAACCATTCTTATCTTTTATTATGACAAAAACTTTTAAATATTATATACGTGATTTTACACAAGGCTTGATGTTTGTTGACACCTAAATTACTGTATCCTGTATTCCACACACTCTGTGCAGTTGAGCTGAGCTTTACATGGGTATCCAGGAGCAGCTAATCTGTGCTTTTACTGTGAATAAGTATGTTTTACATATTACTAGAAATTTCGCCTATAACGTGAACATTTAAACCATAGAAATGCCTCTTTTATCAATACATTTCCTTATCTCTTAAATTTATTTTAACTCTGAGTTATATTGGTATTTTAACATATGATTCATCATTTCTTTTCTTTTCTTATAAATCTTTTAACTGTTACAAGGTTTACTGTATTGTCTTGCCACGTGTTACTAACGGATATTGTTCATTGCTACATATTCTTGAATAAAATATTTGTTGTTTGTAATGCCTGCTTTTCTTTTGTGCACACAAAAAACAATATAACGGTCGTTGTCGAATGCATTCTAACAACATTTTAGGGAAAATAGCAAAATATTAAAAATAAATTTTCAACTGATAAAAAACACTGACTAGTGTTGGATAATGTAGTAATGTTACCGACTGTATTATTCATTATTCTTAATCACTCTTTTATTTTATATCAGAGGTATAAATACTTATTGTGTTATATCAGAAGTATAGATACTTATTTTATATCAGAGGTATAAATACTTATTGTGTTATATCAGAGGTACAAATACTTATTAGTTTATATCAGAGGTATAGATACTTATTATTCATTGACAGATCGAAATCTTCTTTTCACCATACAGTTTCTCTTCAAAACTTTAAATAAAAAGGCCCTCGACAATACATAATTTTTTGTCAAAATTTTTACCCATTGTTAGGTTTTGTCTGTTACATTCAACGAAATTTAAAACCAACTTAATCAATTCTGGGTTGCAATTCATATTTGACTTTGGAGGAAAAAACATTTCTGCTCGTAAGACAAGCGTCGCAAGTTCGACTCCCCGCCACATCAAACATATAATATGATGGTCAATCCAACTATTCGTTGGTAAAAGAGCAGCCTGAAAACTGATGCTGGATGGTGATGACTAGCTGCCTTCCTACTAGTATTTCACTTTAAGCTAGGTACAGCTAGCGCAGAAAACCAAACTTTTGCAACAAATTCTTATCGTTGATTGAGATTCTTCAAATAGGTAATGCAATATAAATAAACCAGCAGTGTACTTCATTGGAATACAAATGTTTTAATTAAGGATAACTTAACCAGCGCCATTTTGAAATATCTTTTTAGTTACTGATTTCAATAAAAAAAATGAAAGTGGGACAGAACTAAGAATTAATATTGTAGACATCAATCCATATAAAAACAAATTCAAATAGCTGACCCTAGATTACACAATTTCATATAACGAGCTTACCACGTTTCTCAAAATAGAAATTATTACAAGAAGGAAAGCGCTGGTTACCCTACAAATAAACTGTGATAATTATTATCTATAGGCTTATCTATTGCCAATTAATTTAATCAATAAAGACTCTAAGAATTTTATTGCAGTTGTCACCGATAAGTGCACTGTACAGTGTCATAATTAGATCTAATTTTTGATTTTCAAACAATGACAAAAAACAAATAACCCACTTTATTCAACTACAGGGTGTCGAAAACGTCTGGAACCAAAGCGATTTGCTGCTATTCTTAAATCTAGATAAATCATTGATTGTGTCAAAACACGAGAAAGTCGAGTTAATCCTGCTGTTTTGAATTACAAGAAAAGCACGTGGAACACCTGTAAAACTGGTTTAAGTGCCTATGATTACACACTTTTTCGGGCACTATGAATAAATATACCTCTAATTATGTTAAAGTGCTATAGTCCAGGGCTCTACTCTTATAGTCGGCAGAGTGAAGGGAACCTATTGTATAGTTCTTTTTTGAATGTCACAATACGTATAAGTTTTAGCGACTAGATAGCAACTACTAAACATCAAATTGTATTAAAGGTTCTTTGATACATTTATTGATTTCGAGTAAAAGGAAATGCAAATATAGGCTTTCTTCTTCACCTTACTGTGTGCGATCGTTTTATTTCTTTTACTACAGTTTTTGCTTTCTCTTTAGGGTCTTTTGAACAAAAAATAATGGATAAACTACTGAATTCGCATGCAATCACAGCGAGCTCAAACCCGATATACAATAATAAGATAAAAAATAACAGAATGACTAACATTAAATAATGTCATATTAATTTTTGTTCCTACTCTTTTGATCACTACTAGAAAAATTAGCTATTTGTCTTTTCATTGTAACGATGTACACGTTCTTTTAAACATAACTTTCAAACAATTTTATGAGTGTCATTTGCTTCAATGTTTTCATATATGATCCTATTAATTTTATCGCCAACATTTTTGATGCTTTCAGATGGTTATGCTATATTTTAAATTTTGTTGTTTCAATTCTACTTTATTAAATTATGGTTTTATCCACCCAGTACAGCCTGAATGAGCTTGTAAAATCGGATATTACAGCAAAATACTGTATTATAAAATCTTGTATACTCACAGTGCTGATGTGCGCTCCACAAAATATTATTACCTTTGGCTTGGTCTTGGTAATTTTCATGACACTGTCTGTACTTTAATATCTCGAAACACAGTTGCTTCTGGCAAACGGGGTGAGAGGTGTAAAGAGAAAAACGATAAATACTTCGAAATCGACAGGCATTATAGGAACTTATGAAACAACGTGGAGAAAGTTTACGACACTTGGCGGCTCGATCAATAGAAACATGACTAAAGGAAATCGTGCAGGAAAACTAATGGCCATATAAAGATTTCATGATGAATCTTAAGGAGTCTAAAAGAAACTGGGAAACAAAATTAGAAGACAGAAAAGAAAGAAAACAACAATAACACTTGATACTTACTCAAGCGAGTGATGAGGTATTAACAATTTGAAAATTTGGTAGAGGTGATGAAAAGAAGTCGGATGATATGAAATATAGGACGCCAAGAGTCTAGGAAGGATAAATAATTACTTCAGAGGAAGAACTAAATGAATCGTGCTAACGTGATAAGCTGTCCCTAGCAACGTTATGTATAATCTCTATCCACTTCACATCTGTATGCCTTAAACCCAATTTCGCGGTCTGTTTAGTGCGGATAATTTGTAATTTTCCCAGAAGTTTCCATTTCTGTATTTGATGGGAAATTTCAAAATCACGCATGTATATGCTAATGAGGTGCGTTTTATCATTGGCGTTGTCATGAACATCATCACACTTGGTGTTTTCCTCATCATATTCGACATGATTAATAACTATAGTTTCATCAGTGTCGTCTTCGTCTTTGTTGTCATTTTTTTAAGTTTGTTCTGGGATTACCCTGTGTCATAACCAAGCTTTTACCAGCCTGAAGATATTTAAGTTATGGGTTTACGAACTGACCATCATTAGTCTATGTATGTATTGTGAATACAATAGTTTTCAGCCAAACGCTACAGTCCAAGGTTCGAATCTTGTACTCGGCATAGTGAAAGGGTCCCATTGTATAGTTGTTGTTTTTTGACTCTGCGCAAACGAAAAATAACCTTTACAGAGAATAAGAATTCACGGTTCAACATAAAACTGATACCAGTCTATAAAATTTAAATCGATAGGAGTGAATCCAACATCTTACCATAAGGTTACTACGGCTTTTAAGATTGTAAATCAAATGGTTCACTCCAATATAGTTTTTTAGATTGTAACTCAAATGGTTCACTCCAACATAGTTTTTAAGATTGTAGGTAAAATGGTTCACTCCAACATAGTTTTTAAGATTCTAAGTCAAATGGTTCACTTCAACATAGTTTTTAAGATTGTAAGTCAAATGGTTCACTCCAACATAGTTTTTAAGATTGTAAATAAAATGGTTCACTCCAACATAGTTTTTAAGATTCTAAGTCAAATGGTTAACTCTAACATAGTTTTTAAGATTGTAAGTTAAATGGCTCACTACAACATAGTTTTTAAGATTGTAAGTCAAATGGTTCACTCCAACATAGTTTTTAAGATTGTAAGTCAAATGGTTCACTTCAACATAGTTTTTAAAATTGTAAGTCAAATGGTTCTTTCCAACATAGTTTTTAAGATTGTAAGTCAAATGGTTCACTCCAACATAGTTTTTAAGATTGTAAGTCAAATGGTTCACTCCAACATAATTTTTAAGATTGTAAGTAAAAATGGTTCACTCCAACAGTTTTTAAGATTGTAAGTAAAAATGGTTCACTCCAACAGTTTTTAAGATTGTAAGTCAAATGGTTCACTCCAACATAGTTTTTAAGATTCTAAGTCAAATGGTTCACTCCAACATAGTTTTTAAGATTCTAAGTCAAATGGTTAACTCTAACATAGTTTTTAAGATTGTAAGTCAAATGGTTCACTCCAACATAGTTTTTAAGATTGTAAGTAAAATGGTTCACTCCAACATAGTTTTTAAGATTGCAAGTAAAATGGTTCACTCCAACAGTTTTTAAGATTGTAAGTCAAATGGTTCACTCCAACATAATTTTTAAGATTGTAAGTTAAATGGCTCACTACAACATAGTTTTTAAGATTGTAAGTCAAATGGTTCACTCCAACATAGTTTTTAAGATTCTAAGTCAAATGGTTCACTCCAACATAGTTTTTAAGATTCTAAGTCAAATGGTTAACTCCAACAGTTTTTAAGATTGTAAGTCAAATGGTTCACTCCAACATAATTTTTAAGATTGTAAGTAAAAATGGTTCACTCCAACAGTTTTTAAGATTCTAAGTCAAATGGTTAACTCTAACATAGTTTTTAAGATTGTAAGTTAAATGGCTCACTACAACATAGTTTTTAAGATTGTAAGTCAAATGGTTCACTCCAACATAGTTTTTAAGATTGTAAGTAAAATGGTTCACTCCAACATAGTTTTTAAGATTGCAAGTAAAATGGTTCACTCCAACAGTTTTTAAGATTGTAAGTCAAATGGTTCACTCCAACATAATTTTTAAGATTGTAAGTAAAAATGGTTCACTCCAACAGTTTTTAAGATTGTAAGTCAAATGGTTCACTCCAACATAGTTTTTAAGATTGTAAGTCAAATGGTTCACTCCAACATAGTTTAGATTAGGAATTTTGAGTTTGGTGATTTTCCAAACTTTTAATGCTCTACTAATTATGAACCGACAGAGATTTCACAGGCCTAGAGACTGTAAACCTATTATTTCATCAAGACTGTTGCCATTTTAGAAAATTTAAATTGGACAACCAGATAATCAATTGCTTCTGAACAAGAAATTAAATATATTGGTTTTCTAATGGATCATTTCCGGGTTGTTATCGAAGAATCTACTGATTTGTCCAGAAGTGACACTGTCCTGAATAATATTGAGGAATTATTTACTGAGGATTTCCTAAAGACATGGACATTATGAAACTAGTGCTTCACTCCAACTCTCTGGGGATTCTGAAGTCACTGCGTTATTAACATTCACTCTTAATCTGTGGAATAAAGAGTCACATAATTGATTAATGATCTACCGTAGGATGACTTTACAATACGGTAATCTGTAAAACTACTGTTTACAAACAAATTATTACAAATCAAGAAACTGTAGACCATTGGCACATTACAACTACTGCAAACATGAAGACTGCTAGATAACTGCTAAACTGCAATCATACAATCATACTGAAAAGTGTGTATCCATTAATATTCTTCTAACCTGGAAACAGATATCCACTTTAAAGTTAAGAACCTATTGTCTCTATTACAAAATGTTACCATTCTACTTCTTCTCAATACAGTTTCTCATTTTCAAGGTCTGAATATTTTGAACCCAGTTTCCTATCTTCATGATTAAAAAAAGTTATAATTAAAATTGCAACCAAATTGCCTTCCAGTGGCTCAGCGGTATATCTGCGGACTTCAACGCTAAAGCTGGGTTTCGATATCCGTTGTGGGCAGAGCACAGATAGCCCATTGTGTAGCTTTATACTTATTTCAAAATAACAACAGCAACCAAATTATTACATATTTATATTATGTAACTTCAGCTGGTTTGCCACTAAACTGTTGTGAGTTAGCAGCTTTTCTATCTAAGTGTTTTTCCTTAGTATTTTTGTACGCTTGAGTATTTTAAGAATGTTCAGTTTATAGAACAGTAAAAATTCATGGAAATGAAATACACTTCCTTACCACTTTAACATCGATTTTGTAATTCCTGGTAAATTATGATAACATATTTTTTTAATTTAACTGGTTTGCTAGAATGTGTTATTAACTCATTAAACACTGCAAATCTAGTTTATTTCTTGTAACTAGCTGCTATCCAACGAAATATTGTAAATGACACTTGTCTCCTGTAATAAATGTTTTTAGGACAAACGTAAAGAAATCATTTGGTTTTCTATAATGTTGTTGTTTTGAATTAAGCACAAAGCTACACAATGGGCTATCTGTGCTCTGCCCATCACGGGTATCGAAACCCGGGTTTTAGCGTTGTAAGTCCACAGACATACCGCTGAGCCACTGAGGGGCTTTCTATAACAATCTGCTAGCAAAATGAAGATTTGGAATCTCGCTAGTTTTCAGAGAGATGTTGTAGACAATATATTGTGAATCCATCTGGTTTTCTGCGACGAATTGCTAATGAAATAAAGCACTTGTTCATTTTGACTAGCATGTTGCTGTTAAACAAGAAATTGTGAATCTATCTGGTATTCTGTAATGAGTTGCTTGCTACTCGAACGAGGACTGAAAGTATAGGTGATTTTGTATAACAGATTTTTGTTAAACAAAATATTTGAATTTAGCTGATCTTATGTAACAAGTTGTTAGCAGAAACTAGATTATAAATTTAACTTGCTTAAAATTTTGAGATTTTGATTCTAGTAGGTCTGTAATTAAATCGTAATTAATTTAACCATGTAAACTTTAGTTTCAGGTCATTGTGAAGCATCTTGGTTGATGTTACCCAAAGAGTAAGCACATTTTCCAATTTTAAATCGAATTTATATACATCTGTATTGGAACAAGTAAAGAAAGAAGCCAAACTTGTGATATGGTAAGAGATATTTGTAACTTTGATAATAAATAAAAAACATGTTTCTAACAACACAGTCACAAATGGTATTTAAATTTACTACTAGAAGTGGATTATATTTCTGTATGCTAACTTTATAAAACATTCATGCCTCATTCTATTTCTTCTATATATATTTGTGTATATATATAATTTTCTTATCAGTATCATACCTTATGGCAACATTTTTTTCACGCTCATAATAATGTGGTAGAATTTATATTTATTAAAAGTATTACATTCTTATTAAGTTTATAGGCGTAATAGAAGTGATTAGCGGTTATTCACTGATAAATACTCGTTACAAATATCTGTAGCAGAAGGAACAATTTATCAAGACATTTGGTTAGAATATTAAATCAAATACGCTGGAAAGCATGAAAATAGAACGTATACAAAATTTTGAAGGAATTTTACTTCCTCAATGAATAGTGAATAGTGCTGTGAACAATAACACCTCTTAGCTTTACTAGTAATAAGATCTCTTGTCAATTATAAAACAGACATCACTCAGTCTGGTTGGTCGTTTCAGTGGTAAGACACATGAATGAACATAATTCATGTCTTTTTTCTTTTCAGTTCAGCATTATAACAATGGAACTGTGGGGGAAACGAAACGAAATCACTTCTTATCCAATTTATTCAAAACCCAAGAGTGAGGAAAACTACCAGTAGTAGTTAACGTTGAATCATTTTCTTATTTTTCTTGGGTTTACTAGGAAATTACTGAGATATTTTTTTAGCTGAGACATAACGGCTCACAGAATGACTATAAGTTGTTTTCATGGGTTATTTTCCTTAAGAACAAACTTTTACCTCATGGCTGTCATCTCTCGACCGATTGGAAATGTAATTAGAGTTTAGGACTCAAGAAGCCAAACCCTTTAAACTAATGCATTTGACTAAGTTAGAGGTCTTATAGATTAATTTTCTTTACTCCTGCCTTCACAAAAAAGAAAAAAATCTCAGATGTTAATTTACTTTAATTCTACCTAAAATATCTTCAAATACTGCTGCTATTGAAGATTTTTCCCTTGTTAAACATTTTATCGGGTAAGGTCATGACATTATCAACCCATACAGCACATCTTGCGACACAAGAGAGATTAGAAACGACTAAAATTCAGGTATAGTCATCCATAAATTAGAATTGCTGTAAAAGTTTGGTGTAATCATTTAGTACCTTAAGCCGCCTATGACGCGATCGCTTTTAACAAAATGGCCTTTGACACAAGTATAACTCCATTCCCCGCTGAAAGTGCTGAGCCCAATCTGTGTCATATCTCGTCTTGAATCTTTGACTGTCTGATTCATATATCTGAATACGAACTATTAGACCACACCCGACCTAACAAAGTTCAGATAAGAAAGTTAAAACAAATAACTCAATACTTCTTAAAATTTCGCCGAAGCTATCCCGATATAATCTCTTGGATCCGATCATGAAAGTGACATTGAAGGTAATCGATCAAAAATCGTATATAACATATACCATTTTATTAGCTAAATGTGTCACATTTTAATATCTTTTAACGCTTTAAACTTATAATTTTATCATATAGAAGTGAAAATATAAAAAAGGTGTAAATCGCGAATTACCTGTGAAAGAAAAGGTTAGTATGAAGAGAACTTGAAAGCGTGCAGATAGGATTTTGAAATTCACAATGAGTAAACTCTTTTGAAAAACTTGCCATTTATAGGGCAGTATTCCACACATTGATGAATCCAACTTTCTCGACACCGTCGTTAAGGTTTATGGTAGCTATCCGTCTTCCTGCACTAGTTTCATTTATTGTTGTAACAGGTTTATTTTCTCTTTGTTTCTATTTTCTGCAAAGTCGGCTCTGTAACCACTGGTCTTAAGGCGAATTCTATTGACGTCATCGTTGAAACGTTTCCGTTAATTCCTCATGTCGCCTGTTTTTCTGTTTCTGTTTCTGTTTTGTAAAGAAGCAAGTACTGTAACTGTCGATCTTACGATAGTATATTCTTCAGTTAGACCATTTCTTCTTGTTGTTATTTATGGAACGTATTTAACGTAATGAATGGATTGTTTTAACTGTAATGTTCTTTAAAGGACACGTTTTCATCACATAGTGCTTTTAATAGTGAATGATAGACATTTCGTAGCTCGTTATTGAGATTTTTGTTTCTGAATTTCGCGCAAAGCTGCACGAAGGTTATCTGCGCTAGCCGTCCCTAATTTATCAGTTTGAAACCAGAAGTAAGGCAACTAGTCATCACTACCTACCGCCGACTCTTGGGCTACTCTTTTAGCAACGAATAGCGGGATTGACCATCACACCATAACGCCCCATGGCTGAAAGGACAACCGTATTTGGTGTGAAGGGAATTTGAACGTGCCACCCTCGGATTACGAGTCGAGTGTTTTAACCACCTGGCCAGGCCGGTTCTATTGAGATTTATAGATCATTAGATAAAAGTTACTTCTTTTATCAAGAAAAGAAAGGTTAATACTAGTTTATTGTATTTCAGGAAAGATAAAAAAAACATGAATCAATTAATAGATCTTTTGGATGTACTAGTACCTGTTAGTTTTTATTTTTATTCGCTAGGCTGTAAAAGGTATTCCAATACTGGTTCTGGAATTTAATCAAAACTAAAGAATGATACGAACATCTTGATGAGAAGGACCAATTAAGTTAAAGCTGTAAAATTAGCTCCACCCAAAAGAATCCCAGCATGCCAAAATAATCATAATGTGGCAATGAAACTTTCTTATCGGCACAAGATAGCCAGACACACGAAGAAGAGAGTCGCGTGTGCTTCGAGCAAGATAAGCGTTGTATAAGAAAAAGTAGGTTTTCTTGAACGACAGCCTCAAACACAATAACGCACTTATTAAGTGTTAGTCGGTTTTGCTACCTTCACAGTTCAATGCTATCTGTGACAGATAACGGCAAGAGACAAATCAGCTGAGAGCGTACCATCAAAGAATAACAAGATTGTTGAATAAAATGTACGCAAGTGAGCAAACATTACGTTCACTTACTGCTTTTGTCTGAGGTGTATATATTGAATATGTATTTATCAAAACATTTATTACTATTCCAAATCTTTTGAAACTGATTACAGGAATTATTCACCAAGACACAAACTAACAGAATTGCTTTGGTTCTTGTTTTTTTCATGCGCAGTCCCTAATTTACTAATGGCAGACTTCAGGGAAGGAAGCTAGTCAACACCACCTAACATCAACTCAAAGACTATTCCTTTACCAACAAGTAGTGAGATTGATCGTTACATTATGACACCCCAAAGCTGCAAGGGAGTGAATGTTCGGTGGGTCTGAGATTTGAACTGGTGATCCTCAGATCTCAGACTGGCAAGTAAAATAATTTTAAAAAGTTCATTTCTTAATTCTAGGGTAAATACAGCATATATTTTAGACGTAAGAGATTATGTGAATTTTAGTTTTCCAATCAAAGAAATAATTATGAACTTTACACTTAAAGGTAGTTATCACGAAAAGAGATTTAAAAAAATAAAGAAAATAACTACATGGTTTTGGGCAGTTCACAGAAGATAATTGTAGCACTTATGGTCGTTATTTGTTCATTACATGATACAAATAAAAACCTGTATCATGTTATAGTTTAAAATTCGCCTCATGTTACGGATTAGCATTCCTGACATGTCACAAACAAAACTTGTTTGACTTGGCTTGTTTGGAATTTCGCGCAAGGCTACACAAGGGCTATGTGTGCAACAAAACTCGTGCAATGATACAAATTAAACACATTTACTTTTACGGATAAAAACTGTCATGTTACATGAAAAGCACAATAAAAATTCAATGGCAAGTTCGATGAAAATTGAGATATTCTGGTCAATGAGCAAATCAAATCTTATACAAGTGTTTATTATACTATTTTTTTTTAGTTTTAAAATAGTAGGTGGCGGATTTACCAGGTCGCGGGTTCGAATTTGCGTCGCGCCAAACATGCTCGCTCTTACAGCCTTAGGAGCGTTACAATGTTACGGGGAATCCCACTGTTCGTTGGTAAAAGAGTACCCCAAGAGTTGACGGTGGATACTGATGACTAGCTGCCTTCTCTCTAATCTTACACTGCTAAATTATGGACGTCTAGTGCAGATAGCCCTGGCCAAGCGTGTTAAGGCGTGCGACTCGTAATCTGAGAGTCGCAAGTTCGCATCCCCGTCGCGCCAAACATGCTCGCCCTTTCAGCCGTGGGGTCGTTAAAAAGTGACGGTCAGTCCCACTATTTGTTAGTAAATAGTAGCCCAAGAGTTGGCGGGGGGTGGTGATGACTATCTGCCTTCCTTCTAGTCTTACACTACTAAATTAGGGACAGCAGGCACAGAGTAACTTTGTGCGAAATTCAAAAACAAACAAAGATTTACCAGCAAAATTCATCGAACAGATATTAATTATTTTTAATAAAGCACTATATTTATCACTGTATCATCCATTCTCCAACTGATTTCTTTTTCATCTTTATAATATTTTTATCTTTTATATTTTTTTTTTTCTGTTTTGAATTTCGCGCAAAGCTCCATGAGAGTTATCTGTGTTAGGCATTCCCCTAATTTAGCAGTGTAAGACTAGAGGGAAGGCAGCTAGTCATCACCACCCACCGCCAACTCTTGAGCTACTCTTTTACCAACGAATAGTGAAATTGACCGTCACATGATAACGCTCCTACGGCTAAAAGGGCGAAGATGTTTGTAATGGCGGGTATTCGAACTCCCGACTCTTAGATCATGACTCTAGCACCCTAACCACCTGACAAAGTCGGACCAATATATGTTTCTTATCAATGATATAATATTTTGGAATTTATCTCTCTCTCAGCACATACAGATTGAATGGCATGTGTTACGGCTGTTGAAAAGGCTTTCTTTGTTAGAATAAAATCTAAATAAGGTACATACACTGTGTTCACCGCACGGATATAACTTCTGATTTTTAGCGTTATAAACTCTCAAGGTTACAGCTGAACTAGTCAGTATGAAACGTTTACTAAACATTTTTAATTTGGCTACACCATAAACTATTAATCCTTACTTTAAGATGTTTTTGTTTCAATGCAAAGTTCCGCATCGAGCTATCTGCGTTCTGTATGCTCTTAAACTTACCGCTAACCCCACTGGCGAACTCCGTATTTGGATCTAATGATTTAGTACCATTTGGTAAAATGTGGTATAATTAAACTTAGTTTTAACTGTATTTATTTACAAAAAAAACGGAGTTTCAGAGAAACCAATTTGTAAGTACAGAAATTATTTTGCTCAAAATGAAATTTGTTTGTTACTCCAGACTGGCCCGGCATGGCCAAGTGGGTTAAGGCACTCGACTCGTAATCTGAGGGTCACGGGTTCGAATCCCCGTCACACCAAACATGCTCGCCCTTTCAGCCGTGGGGGCAATATAATGTGACGGTCAATCCCACTATTCTTTGGTAAAAGAGTAGCCCAAGAGTTGACAGTGGGTGGTGATGACTAGCTACCTTCCCTCTAGTCTTACACTACTAATTTAGGGACGGCTAACATAGATAGCCCTCGTGCAGCTTTGCACAGAATTCAGAAACAAACAAAGTTCAAGCTAATTTTGACAAATTTTATTGTATTTGTATAATAAGAAAAAAGCGTGAGACATGAGGGCACTGATACCGTCGATCGATTAGTAAGGTTTTTATGTACTTTAGAAAGTAACATGTATCTGGAACATTAAAATGTAAAATACGATAATTAACATCAATCGGTGAATAGAATAGCATCTGAAGATGGCATCTAATTATTTCTGCTTTTAAGTATTCAATCCTATTCAAGTTATTGTAATTATTAACAATGGATAACTTGTTTATATATCATGTGTAAATAATCAATATTAATTAAAATTTATCTGAACGTGAGTGAAGTAGCACAATTAAAAGTAATGGCTCTAATTACCTCAATTCTACATTTGTAATGTACAAGTACAGCTATTGACAGTTAAGTATATACAGATAAAACAATTATTGTAACAATCCCTTTAGATAAATTAAAGTACACTTTTACATCTATTTGTTTGATGTCCATGTCCATGCAGATCTCCATAAAGAGCTACTTACCTTGTTACTGATGGACTAGACTTTAGAAAACCTAGTCAACAGTACCCCCCGCGAACATTATTTGCTAGTCTTGTCTGACCGAACAGTAGGATTTACATTTCCCTCTTAGAGCGAATCCAAGGCCTCAAAATGAAAAGCGCATTTTTGTCGTACCAGGCCACGAGTCACGAACTTCTAGATTCATGGTGCGAGCGTGCTAACAAATAATGGATAAAATTCAAAAGAACTGGTATAAATATTTGAAATGTACGAAAATACTCAAAGTTGTACAATTTACAATCAAAATGTTATTTAAAAACCGATCAATGATCGTAGAAAAAATTCACTTTACATGTTTCGAAGTCATCCTTAGAAGTGAGAAAAACAAATGCTTTACAACATATAAAAAAACATGCTCATGTGACTACTTGTTTACATGTTTAAAAATAAATCACTCCATCTACTTGCTTTTTGTCCTCATTTAAAATAAATGATTTTACCTTGTTTCATTACTTCCGTGGACTCTCTAATATTTCTAAACGTCATATTATTAGGCTTAGTCAAAATAATAATAGACCTATCGCTGGATCATATGACCAGTATTATTTGAATGTTAACCTAGTGCAGTGATTTCACTTTTGGTTCTAACACTTCTCTTATTTTTATTTGCATGACTATGAACGATGTCAAAACGTATAGAGTGCCATTGATATGTTTTTAAATATAATTTTAATTTCTACCCAACTTATGATCAAATCAATAGAATATTAATACCGGTGTGTTTTACACTGAATAAATTCCAATTCGCTTAAATTCCTTAAAGTTAAAAAATATTATAAGAATAAAAAATATCTTTTGTTAAAACGACAATTTTGTTTGTCCATAGTTTAAGCACGAGGCTACACAATGAGCTATTAATGCTCTGCCCTCCCCTGCGGGAATCAAAGCCAGATTTCTAGCGTTGTGAGTCCACAGACATGCCGCTGTGCCACTGGGGGACTAAAACGACACTGAATCTTGCTTCGAAGATGATAAGTTTTTGAATTTGCACATAACATTCAGTTTTTTAATACTAAACGTGTTTACATTGTACTGTAAGTACTGTAGTGACCTTTTTAAACATGAGAACACTGAGGTACTTAGAAGAGAGAGAAAGAGTTAGTGATCTATAGTCTCGAAGTTTTTGTTTTTAATGTTCCTTTAAGTTCTAAAACACGCACACACGAGAAACGTTCTAAAAACTAACAAACAATCAAACGTTGAAATTAAGAGAGAAAAAAAACATGGTAAATGATTTTGTTCTGGCACTTCTGAAAAAAGGAAAAGTATTTAGTGTATCTATCAGATCTATACAGCCTGCTTTTCACTGATACCATGGTCTAATAACTTTATGTCACTCCCAGTAGACGAAAATGGTGGAACTTGATACCAATAAATCATCTTTTTTTCGTTCTTTTTGTCTCGAAAGGTGAGTTATGATATTGTATTGCGAATGTTCCGGAAGACTCTAACTTGTATCACTTTACAGCAAAGGCACTGAACTAAGACCACGCAATAGAAAATGTGTGTTTTAAATCTGTCTCTTGGTAGCTTCTATCGCACTGGAGCTTACTTCATCAAAATAGGTCTAAGGTTATAGACCTGTGGTAAAACGCATGATAAACTTGAAGCTAATCGTGTTGCATATTTTAGGGTAAGTTCTTTCTAAAAATATCCAGTTAGATATCGGTTTAGCAATTTGTAATTTCTCTGTCTGTCTCGTGTTCATACGAGTGATGGTTAGAATGTCCCAAGACGCTTTCATTACAAATTTTCGATTTTGTATTTTTATACTATTTCACACTCCTACGAGCTTCAGTCACGTGTAGCTAGCTACCTGACAAATGAATTCCACTGCAATGCAATTACTTTACAAAAATACTGTGTAACAGTGTAGCTACCTTATAGTAAATATTGCTAAGGTGTACATGCCTTACGAGAAGTTCAGTCGTAGTGCCATAATCTTACAGAAACAGTTTTAGTGTAGCTCTCGTATAGGAGCTGTCTAACAGTATATCTATCTTACGGGAACTTTGTCATAGTGCACTGATCTTACAAACAATATTTTAGTGTAGCTGTAAGTGATTGTGTGACAGTGTGACTAACGTGGTATAGAACTGTAGTGCATATAACCCTAATGCTTCAGGCTTAGGTGGAACTTCATTATAGTGTAGTGTAGATTTTCTATATGGATTTCTATTATAATGTGATACAGAACAATAACATGCTTGAGCGTGGTTGAACTGTAAATGCTTAAGTTGCCATTTAGAAAAGTTTGGCATCACGTGAAATAGGTTCGCAGAAAAGGTGCCTACTTGGATACTTAGAACGAGTGTTGCAGACAAAACAACTTTAGGATTGTGTTCTCGAGTAAAATGCTGGTAATAAGACAAACGCTACCATGCATATTGTCTTCTATAAATAGTATTTTGCTACAAATTGTCGTCTATAAATAGTATTTTCTGCTAATTGTCTTCTATAAATAGTACTTGTTTTACTAATCCAATCCTACAATAATATTTCTTTTAAGCAGATACACGTAAGCGAATGAGGATACACATTATTTGATATTTTCAAGAACGGCACCTTATGCAACATATTGGTAAATAATCTGATCAGAAATCCCAAGGCTCAGGTGTCATTGTCTCTGATTTATAATTGCTGGTCGTTGTAAGGGGAACCAATCAGCAGCATCCTTCGCCTACACGACTACTGTTAATTGAATAGACAGACAGACTGATACTTTTATAGCGTGCCAACGGCTGAAATATACAGCTAGGTCAATAGTATGTTGTTGCCTCAAACCTTGGACTTTCCGGTTTGAAGCAGGCATGCTAAACAATAGAGAACGCGCAATCCAGAATACACATTAATTAAACCATCTTATGAATAAGTGTACAAGAGTATAGATGTCCATTAGTAGACAATATAGTTTTTTCATATTACTTCACAATGAAACGTGCTTTAATACCTCCGCTGGACAGCCACAAACTAAAGCGACTGTATCATTTATGAGACTGTTTCGATGGTTTGTTTGAAATTAAACACTAAATTACACAATGTGCTATCTGCGCTCTTCCCGCTACGAGTATCGTAACCCAGTTTCTAGAGTTGTAAGTCTACAAACATATTACTGTGCAAAGAAGGGGACAGATCTGTTTTCAGTTGTTTGTTAGTTTGTTTTTAATACACGTTCACAGCACTGTTTGTCTTCCCAGATAAACTACCAGTTTTCAATAATTTCGTTTTACCTAATGCATAGAATGTATCCTTAAAACTACATCGCAAACATTTACGTGTATAGTCAACAGATTTGGTAAAATTTTAAAGGAATTGGTGATATACTTTTATAACAACAAAACAATAATTTAAAAAAAAAATACTTAGATAGATAGATCCACGGCTCCGAGAAATAAAAGGGTATGTCAAAGCGACCCATGTTATACATACCAACTGGGTGAAACATGAATTGCAATACAATCTTTTCTTTTCAAAATCATGTGCGTAAATGAAAGCTCATTCAAGCTCACACACGAGTGGACGTGCCAACAGACTACGCTTATGACTGCCGCTCTCCTCTCTCGAAGAAAGGATTATGTTGCCGTCATCGTTCGGGGATTGGCCGACGGTCTGAGCAGGCCCGCATTTCGTCTTTTGCTTGTCAAGAGGGCTTAATATAGTTTTTGGAAACTCTTATCTTAGGCTGTATAGATACCATAAGATGTATAGAAACGCCGCAGGTGAGTCGTGGTAACTTTTTTCTTCTAAAGTGATAAAATAAAAATGCAGGCAGGAATTTGTTGATTCTTTTTACTAGTGGCATATATTTTGACGAAAAGCTATATGTCCGTTTTCTGTAGCTGGAAAATTATTACTTTTTCGGCTAACATGTATTATTTTCTTTCTTGCTGAAAACAATCCTGTTCTTTTCTTCATGTATATTAGTTTCGATTGTCACAAACAGACAATCCATGTTCTTTAAAAGAACTATTGGATTTTATTTGACAGCCAAGTAAACACAAATCCTCAAGTTGATGCGTAGGGTCGGTAACATTATTTAGTACAGTGTCACATACTATCCAGGTCGGTAACATTATTTAGTACAGTGTCACATACTATGCAGGTCGGTAACATTATTTAGTACAGTGTCACAAACTATCCAGGAAGGATGAGTTATCTGTAAGATGATTCGCTGATAGTTTGTTTGTTTAAAATTTCGCGCAAAGCTACTCGAGGGCTATTTGCGCTAGCCGTCCATAATTTAACAGTGTAAGACTAGAGGAAAGGCAACTAGGCATCACCATCCAGCGCCAACCCTTGTGCTACTCTTTTACCAAAGAATAGTGGGATTTACCGTCACATTATAACGCCCCCACGGCTAAAAAGGCGAGCATGTTTGATGTGACGGGGAATCAAACCCGCGACCCTCGGATAGTTTGATCCCTACCTAATTTCAATTTTGCCATTAAAACTGGAGGCAAGAAGTCTTCTCAGGTGACAGTTCTGTCAGTGTAAAGTCAGAAATATATAAGATTTAGAATTCTATACGTTAAAAAGTAAAACTTCAAAAAATCTTATATTCTTCGAGTTTTTCATATTATTTTTTTAGATTGGAAATAGTTTGACAAATACCAATAACAAATAAAAATTCATAAATAAACAATCTACAGATCGTATTTTGTGACATTACAATAAAATTAAAAAATAAAAACTAACAATATATACCAGTAAGAATATTATATAACAACTCTACCGCACACCTTCTGTGTTGTATGTTTTTGCCGAAGAGGCCTTTAGTATGTTTAGTGAGCTCATACGGTCAGCTGGGATTACATCAAACTGATATTGAACAATAATTATTCTCACCATCTGCGTGTGTTTATGGTACTATTATATTTGTCTCACTGGAAACTCGTATAAAGTCGGTAAAAAAAAACTTAACAGTTATTATCAATTGCATTCTGATTTAAATATTACACAAAATGGCGATCTTTCAGTCCAACGTCGTCAATATGAGACACAGCCAACAACTAGTTTTGCATTCTTGTCTGCTTGTTGACCACCATTACTGAGTCAAAGACTTCGTAAGCAGTGGTGTGCTGTTCAGATGCTGTTATATTATTAGTACTGGAAATTGGCATGGGTTAGTAAAGAAAGATTTGTTAAGCATTATTATCAGAACCACTGCAATGTGATGTCACATAAAAACCAATTTATAGATTATGCTTCGTCGGCATAAAGCGTTGCGTACCAAAACAACTTACATTAAAACCTTTGCCAGTCTCTCAGTACTGTCTTATGGCTGGTATAATGTGTTTTCAAGGGATTGCAGAGAAACTCAGTTTCAGTTAATTGGTAGGAAGACAAAACAGAAAATCATAGTTAATAAGTCAGTTAGTATAAAATGACGATGATGGAAGTCTGCAAACTTAAAAACTGGTCATAAAACGTGTAGACTTGATGACTGTTGAAGGTTCTTCATGTCTCTCACTCGTTTGCCACCCATAAACAGTTAAACGATTTGAAATATCTTCAGAAATAAGTTTTGCATTAAAAAAATTAATTTTATCGTTGTGATAAAGCTAATAAAGCTCTTTATCGCCGTTCCTAGTTTTGAACTACTGATTAGAGCAGTGGCCCCCAACCTCTTTTATGCCACGCACCCCCTAAAACAATTTAATATGTTCTCGCACCCTCACAATAATTATTTATTTAAGAATAAAGGTGAAGATGACCAAAACAAATTTCTATAATTAGTTTTTAATGATATATAAACAAAAGAGAAACATTTGGAAAACAAAAAATATTACAACAAATTAAAAGTTGCATAAACCCTACGTGGTCATGCATAAAATGAAATGTCTTTGAATTTGAAATGTTCATAAACCAATTTAAATTTAATGACTCTTACGTTCCTGTTTATTTCTTATATTTTTTTTCAAAGTGTGGCACTTTGTTGCTGATAGAAATCCCCAAGTCTGCCTGTGCATCCAAGCGATTTCTAGATTTTGTCTTGATTGACAAAAGGGCACTAAATCCAAACTTGCATAAGTATGTCGCCGCGAATGGGATGAGCATATTTAGTGCTTTTTTACAAAGTTTTGGAAACATGTCCATTGCTAAACACCAATATTGTTCTAAAGTTTTGTGCGCAGTTTAATAAGATCTTCCTTCAGTCCTTCATCATCCGACATATTATCCAAATTGAAGGAGTATGGATTTATAATCCATTCTTCAGAAGTTTTCAGTTCTCTTCTAAAATATCCATCAAATGACTTTGATAGTATTTCCAAATGATCCACAATTTCTTCACACACACATGAAATTAGGGACTCATCCTCACTTACGATTTCTTTGAGTGATGGAAAATTTGAAATATTCCCTCTTTTAACTTGTTTATGTTTTTATCTTGAAGAGATACACTCAGGTCATTTATACGAATAAAAATATCACTCAAATAGGCTAGCATTTGGTTGAATTCTTGTGATTCTACTTCTCCGGGCAGATTATAATCACGTTCCTTCAGTAACGTTTTGACTTCTTCTCGCACTCCAATGAAGCGTGTTAAAGCTTTCCCACGTGACAGCCAGCGGACTTCTGTGTAGAAAAGTAAAACTGAATGCTCACTTCCAAAATCTCCACAAAGCGACTTGAAGAGACAATGGGTCAGAGTGCGACCCCTAATCCAGTTGGTGTTCTTCATAGTAGTCTCAAGGACCGTTTTCAACTTTTCAGGCAATGTTTTTGATGCCAAATCATGTCGATAAAGAAAACAGTGAGTACCTTGCAAGTGCTGAATCTCTTGTTTCACCAGTGCAGAAAATCCTTATTTATTTCCAAGCATAGCAGGGGCACCGTCGGCACACACAGAACCAATAATTTGAATATCTAAATCATATTTCGCAAAGAAATCCTTCAAACACTAGAAGACATCTTTCCCTTTTGTCGTTGTTTTCAAATCTTCACAGAACAGGAAATCTTCCATCATGGATATATCTCACTAGTGCGATGAATTGACTGCAATTTGCAACATCAGTTGTTTCGTCCAATTGGAGAGAGATTTTCAAGGCACTAGCCCTGATATCTGCGATAACTTGGTCCAAAATGTCCGAACTCAAATCATCAATTCGGTTTTGAATAACATTATTTGATAATGACACTAATTTAAGCTTGTTTAAGGCTTCTTTTCCCAGAACAATTGTTGCCATTTCTAATGCACACGGTTTTATCACCTCTTCTGCAATTGTATGGGGCTTCTTTGATTTGGCTACTTTATACACCACGTAATATGAAGCCGTCTGTAATGGTTTGTCAGCAGATATAAAGGCTAATTTTGGAAGGATTGCTCGAGAATCAAAACGGGCCCTTCTATCTTTAAACAATTCAACATCATGGCCAACAACGGCTGTTCTACCATGTCGGTTGTTGAAGTGTTCCTGCAGCTTAGATGGCTTCACATCTGCGTTTGAAAGGACAGCATCACAAAGCATGCACTGGGATTTTTGCAGATCCTTAGTTGTTCCGATACAAGTGAAACCAAACATCACATAATCATCATTCCATTTCATTTTCTTTGACATAATGAAGTTTTTTTGCACGAACACGGAATCAACAATGTACTGACTACCATAGCATCACGCATGGGTTTATATACTCTGCGAAATTTTCTAGAACATTCTCGAATATACGTCGCATGACGTCATCGATTAATTCTGGATACTTCTGGAAGTTTCTCGAGTTACAATCACGTGAATAATAACATAAATAAATAATAAACACTTTAATACGGCGTTCACGAAAGTAATTTAATTAGTTGTGCCGAGTATTCAGGTCACGTTTACGACTCGTGTATTGTTTGTTTACCGTTGTACATTAAGATATCGGTTTGTGCCGGTGACGGTAGAAACGATAGTTTATCGTAACAAGGTAAAAAGCTACGTCTGTAACAAGAAAAATAACAAATAAAATTCAAACGTAATTTTTGAATATATAGGACAGTACCCAAAATATAAACAAAAAAACTGAAATGTTATCTCTCACCCCCTGGTTGTGAGCCAATGGATTAGAGGGAGGGTTTAAATTTCATGCAAAGCTACACGAGGGCGTTCTGCGCTAGCCATCCCTAATTTAGCAGTGTAAGACTAGGGAAAAAAGTTAGTCATCCTCGCTCACCGCCAACTTTTGGGTTAATCTTTTATCAACGAATAGTGGGATTGGTCGTCACATTATACCGCCCGCCACGGCTGAAAGGGCGAACATGTTTGGTGTGATGGGGACTGATTTGTGGAAAATAAACAAGTTAACAGCACTCTTACAACCACTACCCACACTAATAAATTAACTTATGCTCTCATAACACACCCACAGTTTTATATGAGTGTAATATACCATGGCATAGCACGAATTCTAACCGGGTTCGACAGCTCCGACATCCAGTGCTCTATCACTGGACCCAACCCACTGCCGCATAAAAACAAACAAATAATGTAGCTAACCCTTGTAAACACTGTTTATCATAAAACTTGCAAATTTGACCTCGAGTTGAGCAAAATAACTTCAACTGTTATGCTTTCAAGAATTTCATACAGAACATAACATGAGATTCAAGATGAACCGGTTTACTTGAACATGTTTTCGAAATAACAAGCAATAGATAATATTTCATCCCCATTATTGATAAATAATTAAAAATACATAGTTCTGAATTTACTTATTTTACTTTGATTGTGATAAATTGTTTTACAATAAGCTAGTCAGAGTTTACTTATATAATTGCCATCTTAGAAACTGGAATTATTAATTAATTTGCACAGTCTTTCAAAATATCGACAATATAATATAATAAACTAGTCAGATCAACGAACATGATAAAACAGTCACGACTGTAGTTAAGTTAGGCATTTCTATTCATATATTCTTGTGAATAATAATTCAAAAACTAAACCTTATAAATGAATATTTGTAACTGAGTGAAATTTGATGAAATTAAATACTCGTCTTATCCCTTGTCGCGAAAAGATTAAACATTCAAAAATTTGCTAGTTTCTCACATAGATGAGCATTGTCCGAGATGAGTGTATCCGACTTAAGCTTTTTCTTATGTTGTAGCTCTCGTTTCTCAGTTTCTGTTACAAGCAACATTTCAAGCGTCTCTTCTGCTCCAGACAAATGACCAAGAAAAGTGAAGCGTCGGCACCTCATGACCACGCCAGAAAATAGATCTAACTTGATTTGTTTCATCTGTGTGAATCCCATAAGTTGGACATCAGTATAAGCTTGAAAAGAAACTAGCATCGCGAAGGTTACTATGACGAATTCTCCACAGATGTATGTTATACAGGGGAATTATAAAGAAAATCCTATATCTAAATTGATTATCTCTTAAAAATTACTTGTTCTAGCGAAACAAAATTTTACCAGAGAGACATATATTTCCAGAATCATAAATTTTAGGCAAGTCTGAAAATGGTACAAGATATTTCAAAACCTTTTGAAAGTTCATCCCCAAATCGCTCTTGTCCCAGAGAAACATCACTTTCATTTCACTTCCTTATTTTTCTTTAAACAATACAAGACTGTTGATCAGAATAAAACTCATGCCAGTATGAAAAGCATTGCAAAGATAAGAATAAAACTCGTGTCAGTATGACTGTTTGTTTGTTTGTTTTGAATTTCGCACAAAACTACTCGAGGGTTATCTACTCTAGCCGTACCTAATTTAGCGGTGTAGGACTAGAGGAAAGGCAGCTAACCATCACCACCCACCGCCAACTCTTGGGATACTCCTTTACCAAAGAATAGTGGGATTGACCGTCATATTATAACGCCCCCACGGCTGAAAGGGCGAGCATGTTTTGCGCGACCGGGATGCGAACCCGCAACCCTCACATTACGAGTCGCATGCCTTAAAACGCTTGGTCATGCCGGGCCATCAGTATGAAGGGCATTGCAAAGATTAATGCTAATGTCTATAACAACGTAAATTGGCAGAACTTTAATTTATTTGATATATATGATATGCTGATTGAGAACCACTGAAAGCACAAAGAGTACATTATTGTGACAATTTTGTAAAACGTCCTGCACCACATCCAAACATTTCAGAATAAAAATGTGCCATTTTCACCGAGCTTCTGTTGAAATTTAGAAGTAGTGTTTTTCAGGATATATTCCTTTTAAATATATTTTATAATCGCTTATATTTACTCATATAGTCGACTGTCCTCTGTTGCTAATGTTTGAAGGTATTTTGTCTTCTTTCTTAAATCTAAGCTATTGATCATAATTTAGTGGCTCGGCATGGCCAGGTGGTTAAGACATTCGACTCATAATCTAAAGGTCGAGGGTTCGAATCCACTTCACACCAAACATGCTATCCTTTCAGCCGTGGGGGTGTTATAATGTGACGGTCAATTCCACTATTCTTTGGTAAAATAGTATCCCAAGAGTTGGCGGTGGGTGGTAATGACTGGTTGCCTTCCCTCTAGTCTTACACTGCTAAATTAGGGACGGCTAGCGCAGATAGCCCTCCTTTAGCTTTGAGGGAAGTTCAAAACAAACCAAACCATAATTCAGTTTACTTAAGACTTAACATTTTTATCTTGATCTCATGATAAAATCTTGTCGTTTTTTATTTATACCATTATGAAAATAATCATCTGAAATGCGCAGGTTATATATGGTAATTGTTTATTGTCCTAGCATGCATTTTTTTTTTATTTTCGTCTTTTTCTAGTATGGGTTACGAACATTTCAACCAAAATAATTTATTCATAACGGTCACGTTTTTCATTGTTAAGCTGCACAATGGTATTCCTGAAGTATGGTATTATAAGCGCTAATTTGTATAACTGAGTCACCAGAGACAATAATATTTTAATTATAGAATAAACAAAATTCTTTCTTTTTGTGTTTCTGAACACAACAAAAGTTAGTTTATTTTATGAAATTCCTTAAGTTTTTATCACTTTAACTTATAAAGTCGGTTAACAGCAGTACCTTCTTTGTTACTGATCACTTACATTCAATTTTAAGATCATGGTCAATAATTTTAAACTTTTCAGGGTACCTGTGGGTAGTTCTCTTTGGACTGAGAGGCTGTTTCTCTACTTCTTGTCTTGTATTTAGATATGACCCACGATAAACCAAATGTATATTAATTTCTCCTTACAAAACAATTACATAACTGAAGGCAATTTCTGAATATTTCGGTATTTTCAGCTGTGTTGTTAGTTATTCTGTTTTTCATTTTTTTTTAATTTCGCGCAAAGCTACTCGAGGGCTATCCTAATTTAGCAGTGTAAGACTAGAGGGAAGGCAGCTAGTCATCACTACCCACCGTCAACTCTTGGGCTACGCTTTTAACAACGAATAATGGGATTGACCGTCACTTTGTAAAGCCCCCACGGCTGAAAGAGCGAGCATGTTTAACGCGACTAGGATGCGAACTCGCGACCCTCGGATTACGAGTCGCACGCCTAACGGGCTCGGGCATGTCGGGCAAAATGCAAATTCAATTTATTGATTTGTTTCGATTTCCTTGGTTTAGTGGAAAGCTACAGAATGAGCTGGCCCGGCGTGGCCAGGCGGTTAAGGCAATCGACTCGTAATCTGAGGGTCGCGGATTCGCATCTCTGTCGCGCCAAACATGCTCGCCCTTTCAGCTGTGGGGGCGTTATAATGTACGGTGAATCCCACTATTCATTGTAAAAGTGTAGCTCAATAGTTGGCGGTGGGTGGTGATGACTAGCTACCTTCCCTCTAGTCTTACACTGCAAAATTAGGGTAGGTTAGCACATATAGCCTTCGTGTAGTTTTGCGCGAAATTCCAAACAAACCAAACCACATCAAACTATCTGTATTCTGTATATCGCGAGGAATCAAACCCCATATTTTATGGTTGTAAATGAATAAATTTACTGCTTACACATCTAAAGGACATTATAAATTATAACAAGACAGAACTCCTTCAGTGACGTTAAAGAAATTCTACGGTTAAAAGTTCCAAAGACATTCAGTGATAGTGATGCATAACTTAACCTATGTAGGCTCCAGAAATTAAACAAGGAGAAGCACTTACTTGTAGTGACAGACAAATTAATTTGTTAATGCGGAAGTTTTTCGAACTAAACATTTCTAAAGCATCCGCCATGATTAGTCTAATAACCACTAAACAATTCAATAATCTTAGAAACACAGCATTTCGATAGAGTAGAACATAAAAGTCTCTTATTTTCCCCTAGGGAAGTTTGTTAGTCTGTTCCAAAGCTACAAATGTATCACCTGTGACTCTAATTTTAAACTTATAGACTAAAAAAAAAGCATCCAGTCAGTAACACCTATTATCAACTTTTAGACTACTGTTTTCTGACAGAATGGTGTACCCATGATCCCAAACCGCGGAGGGCGTTTTCGCGTCAACAGAGCGCGAACCTTTATTTTTCGGAATCACAGTTTACGTATTCTGATGAGGAAAACATGCCCTTCTCCGTTCTTAAATATTGTAGCAATTAGTTGCTAAGTTCTAATTTTAGTTACTATGCTTTCGGTTTGAACACATAACAATATTGATTTATTTTCCTTCATCCACGTATTTTCTGATCCTCAATGAAACATGTTTAATTTTTATATTTGTGTTGTTATTTTACTCTCGTTTCTAATGTTTTTCGTGAAATTATCTTTTTAGTTATATAATCTCTTACATTTATGTCACTAAAACATCTATCCAACTCTTTCCTTTTCCTTTATATATATATATATATATTGGAGAGGTTATAATACTTTTTCTTATATATCGTTTATTTCTTCTATACTGTAAATCACTGTCATTCAAGCGACGCATTACGCCAAACTGTCACAACATAGAAATGCTTACTTCCGTTATGTCAAGGGACATCACCATAGCAACACCATGACGTCACTGATGGCTAAGAATTCTATATTTTGCTTTTCGTTTCCTTTTCAACAAGGTGAAAAACGGTCCACTTTTTATTTGGCTGTATTTTAAATATTTGCGATCCAGGTGTTCAAAAAATATGTTTTTCCAAAATTTTGACAACCACGAATTAACACTGTGAGCAAGTAAACTATATCTGATTTTACCAATAATCTTGTATTATTGCTTTCCCCTCTTGGAGATTATTACAATAAAAGTGCATCTTCATTACACAGTTGACAAATCAAACTCTAGGTTTTGTTACATTTTCCTGTCAAGAAACTGGAAGTCAGTTGGTCAGGCATGGTTTGTTGAAACTGACCTTTAGTGTTTATGGTCCATCCGGTGGAACAGCTGTATGTTTACAGACTTACAACACAAAATTCCGTAGTCTAATTTCTCGCGGCGAACTCAGCAGATAGCTTAGGGTGGTTTTACTCTGAAACAAACACTGCTTTTGTGATCTTTAAATTCGTTGTATCAGAGTACAAAAAATGGAAAAGAAAGATGATATAAAGGTGTTAGGTCAAAGTTGTACCTGCACTTTTTGTTAGGGTTAAGTGTTATTGAGAGTTAAGTGCACTTTATAAACAAAATACACAATGTTTCAAGTTACGTGAAGTCCTGTTTCTTGTCAGTCTGATGGCCATAATTACTCAGAATCGTCCAGTACTGCATTTTCTGTCGTAACAAGTTTGTTGTACGCACAATTAAATTATTCTCACACATTTTATGAACTTTCCACAAAGTACGTTAAATGTGATATCCGATAGCACTATTCGTCTAGCCAAACCATAAAAGTCCTTTGTAACCATGTCCTGAAACATGGAAAGTTTTTTGCTGTTGTCTTTATTAAATTATATTTCAATAATTTCAGTTTCTCTCATGACTTTGTTGTGCTTTTTTACGGTTAAACACAAACCTACATAGAAGGTTATGTATGCTTTGCCCATCACTGGTATCGAAACCCGGGTTTTATGAAAACAGATACTTATTTCTTGGTGTAACTGGAAAGTCGTGAACCACTTGATTTATTTAAACATATATCAACTTCAAATATTCCTTTATTATTTGGTCCATGAAATAATCAAAGCTTCATTACAACGGATTTGGTCTCCCGCTGGTACAGCGGTAAGTCTACGGATTTACAACACTAAAATCAGGGGTTCGATTTCCCTCGGTGGACTCAGCAGATGGCCCGATGTGGCTTTGCTATAAGAAAAACACACACAATGGTTTTGTGATCCGAGAGTTTTTCTTTCGTAACAATAACCTTTACTTTGTGGATTAGGATGTCGCTTTGGATCAGATTGTGATGTGATTTCGGAGCTCTCTTTGTTATCTTAAACGATCTTTGTTGTGTGAACTTTTTACGCTTACATTTAGAGCTTTAAGTACTTTCTTCTTCATAGCGTCGCTTCGGTTGGTACTACATCGTTGACAAATCTAGATGTATACGAATATCCTTCTTCGTAAACAGTTCTGTCAGTGAAATGTCGTGAATTCGATGTTACAAATTCCTCTTACAAAGTGGTTAACGCTCAATGGAAAAATATGAAATTATGTGGTTATTGTTGAGACTTCCACCATTTGTTTAAAATAAAATTGAATTGCTCGACACTTTTACCACATTCAATATTAGAATAATAGTCTTGCGTACTGTAATTTATCTCGGTCGACTCTTCAATCTATTGTGGTACATATTATAAAATATCAAGTAGCCGGAAATTTTAATTTGAACTTGGATGTTGAATGAATGTCGATATGTATAAAATTTATGATATTTGCCAATAAGATTGGTGCACACAATTTTCTTTCTTAACGCAATTATATTCTAATATAGAAACAACGATATAATTTATCATAAAGGTTATTACAAATAGTTATTAAAATAATCATTTATGCACAAAAGGTTTACAATTTTACAAACAATATCGAGTCTTCTAGCTTGTCTGGAACTGAATATTTTATCGACCAACAAATTAATTATATTTGATATCGGTACAGTTCGCTTAATGGGTAAGCTATTTCTCGTTGCTAACACATGAGTTTTGAGAGACGAAAATACGTAATATCCTCGTAGAAATAGTAATGTCCGAAGTTAATTCGCTGAAGTTAAGTATTTGTAATGTTTGAAATCTGTAAAGGTTCCGGGTCAAGTGTCCGCACTTTCCCGAATAATAACAGTTAATCATAATTGTAACTTCTCAGGCTTAGAGTATACCAAATGGAGCAAAGAAACAATATTAAACTGTTTTGTTTTATTTTGCGTATTACAATTTATAAACTTTAAGGTGAGGTTCTCGAAAGTTCATTTAGCAGTAATACTAGTATTTCACATAAACACACATCGTACATTATTGATTTTTGCGCTAGAGAATTTTCTACAAATTTAGCGAATAGGTGGGAGTTTCGCAATACACCTTTAATAACTAATAATATAAGTTACACGCCTTTCTAAATATATATTGAACTGAAACAAATAAATATATTAAAATAAATATATATTAGTAATTTTGCTACAGCTGTAAACGTTGTAAAACAAGTTGTAAGATATGTGTGAACTACAATAATTCGATAACAGATATACAATGGTGAACTAACTTACGTAACATTTGTTTCTGCGATCTCAAGTAGAGTTTTGCAGATCTGGGTATTTAAAAAAACTTGAAGACTTAGGTTTAACATATTAAGCTATAGTGAGTTTTGTTGTTGTATGTTCACTTTCTTGGAGAGAACGTTATTACTTTCACTTTATGTGATTTGTGTTTTAACAGTAGCAGTTGCGTGTCAAATACAAAGTGCTCTCTAAATGCTGACAAATAGCAGTAGTTCTTATCCCAAAATAGCTGGCCACTAAGAGGCAACACCTCTTTTCACTTGTTAGGGAACTCTTCCTATCCAAGGGTTAAAGGCTAACGATTCTGGCATTAAGACACAAATGAAGGCTAAATGAAGGACAACAGCTAAGACTTTATTGAGTTAATTTTTTTTAATGTTAACTGACGAAAAATAGGAAAGATGTATTCATCTCTTTCTAAAGTTAAAACAAGCAAAAAATGCTCAATGAAAGGCAGAAGTAAAGATATTATCAAGTTTTTAAAGTCTAAACAAGCATAAAAAAACAAATAAAACATTTAAGAGAAAGGCAATAGCTAACAGACATTCGTTATTCAATCTGAAGATAAAATATCAAATGAACGTTAAGTGACCGGCATAGCTCACAAATTATCAACTCAATTAAAATGAAAATGATTAATTACTAAAACACTAAACTTTAAAGTTACCTTACAATAGCTCTACTTGTTAAATCACTGATGTGTAAACTTCAAATTGAATCATTCTCGAACAAATAGGTTCATTAGTTTGGCTTACAACTAGATTAAGAAAGTGGAATCAAAATTTGATTACTTTTGAGTTTTCACTACTTAAGGAGATATGCAAAACGATTGCCAGCAACTTGTTGAAGCTTAAACTTCGATGCCAAGCATCCAAAAATAAAAGTGCCTTCCGGAAGAAAGATAAAACACTTTCTGCTCATCTTCAGAAACATATGATAATAAAAGAGTTATTGGTAACTTCTAGATATTATAGATAACTCTATCGCTGATAAACATTCATCTCTTGTAAGTGGAGCGCATAATTCTAAAAGTAGCGACATAAAAAAGAAACAACGTAAAAGTACCATGGAAAAGCGTACTTATCGGACAGACAAAAGCCTTCAGCGCACCTTTTGTTCGCTACACGCGCCACGATCAGAAGCTAGATAAAGCAGCTGAGAAACTGCCAATAAAAACGTAAGAAAATGAGCCGATACTGATGAGGATGTTGCACGTAGCATAAAAATCAAACACCAACGAACACGTGCTAGCTAAACACCATGACGACAATATTTTTTGTCTTCTTAAAGCAAGCGTTCTTTGACGACATCGTTTTAAAGGCATAAATGAAACATTTATTACAAATCGATATTACATTCTACCTGCCTGAATCTAATTATTTGTACTTGATTAATTCTGTAGGAAGCACTTTTTTATTTAATAGCAACATTACATTAAAATATGTAAAGGGCTTAATCGGTATTTACGATGCAATTTTCATAATGTTTTTGATATATATTTTGTATAGTCTTCAAACTTTTATCTATTTCTGCCGTGGTTTATAACTTCGACTACATTTGAGCATTTCAAATGTGTAGCGTGTAGCAACCAACTCGGAAACATGTGCGTATACCGAAAGCTAGCTCACATTCCGTTATCTGTTATCTTTAATTGTCGATGGTGGCCCAGCATGGCTATGTGGGTTAAGACGTTCGACTCCTAATTAGAGGGGCGCGGGTTCGAATACCGGTCGCACCAAACATGCTGCCCTTTCAGCCGTGGGGGCGTTATAAAGTTACGGTCAATCCCACTATTCGTTGGTAAAAGAATAAATCAAGAGTTGGTGGTGGTCAGTGATGACTAGCTGACTTCCCTCTAGTCTTATACTGCTAAATTAAGGACGACTATCGCAGATAGTCCTTGAGTAACTTAGCGCACAATTAAAAAACAAAACAAACAAACAAACAATTATCGATGGCCAGAGATGCTAAGACATAGGAAATAGTTAGTGTTTTTTACACCCAAGCACTGCGATATTACCATTTGTCTTAAATCAATCAATCAAGATATCATAAATTTCTTAAAATTGTTCTTTTAAGTGTAATGAGTATCATTTTATACTCACAACAGTAAAAACTTCCTTTCTGTCTAAAATATTTAGCTAGAGAGAGTCGTTTGCAAATACTGGGTTTCAACATGTGCATAATAAATGTAAACAAACAACAAAAGATGAGTTTCGCTGATTTAGTCACAGAGAGAATAATATCTAACTTGTAAAGTATTTTTAAAAGAGTATAAAGTAATTATACCTATTTAGACTCATTACTGGATGTGTATGTACTTATAGCAAAGTTGCATTAGGTTACTTGTTGTATTCCCTGATTTTATCGTTGTAAATCTGAAGACTTACCGCTATCTTAGTGGGGGACCTCAGTACTGAATAGCAGATCCAAAATTCCATTATTTGTGTACCGTTGCTCCCACACACACAAATCTTGTTTAAAAGTAACAGTAAAACTCAACTATTACATTGGAGATTCTCAAGAGTTGATGGACGGTGCATTTGACTAGCTGCGTTGTGTGAATATCCGAAACAAAACAAACCAGCCTATCTCGTCTGTTTCCGTTATATAGTTGAAGAGCCAAGGCGGGTGGTAGGTGAAAAAGATTGTATTTCCGACTCGCTAAAGAAAGGGATTCACGCTTGGAGAAGCAAACAGACAGCGCGTGTTCTTTTCTGAACATTACTTACAAAGTTTACAGTAGAGAAACGTTGGTTTAGGTGCTTTGCTAGCTCATGAAGAGCTAATAAAAATTCAGTTTCCGTGACCCACTTGTTATACCCCAAAATGAACTCTATGTTATTTTCTTCACCAACCACAGTTCTACAAACATCATATCTATAGGAATAGAATTATTCAAAACTATCCAAAATGTGTCTGAAGTTGTAAATATTCTAACACAAACTTACTAAACGAGTAGAAAAGGTTATTATTAAATTGAGTTTTTGAGCTATTACGTGGGTGAGAAGTTACTCGAAGCTCAATAAACTTATAAAGTTTTATTAACGTCTACATTAGGCAATTTAATAATGTTTAATAATAAATCCGAAGTGTTATAGATACTTTCTACAATTGTATTTTAAAATGTAGTCTACATTAGGCTATACAATAATACTGAAGTGTTATAAATACTTTCTACAAGGCTTAGGAAACAACGTTGTCGAGATATAAAGCTAAGTCTGGTTTGTAAGAGAAACCCATTACAGAAATGAAAGAATAGGCACCAGGAAGAAATGTTATAGCTACACTCTATAATGTATTGATTTTATCCTGATTAACGTAAACTCTCAAGCTTCAAATATAATTACCTTCTGCTTACACAGCGAAAACACTCAGTTAATAATGTTCGTGACATTGACCATTTGGAATTTCGAAAACATATCAAGTGATATTTTCTTGTGAAAAATTGTGTTTGGTCAATAGAAAGCAAAGCAAGCATATATATATATATATAGAGAGAGAGAGAGAGAGAGAGAGAGGATATGACGTCATTGGAGTTTACAAACTAGTAGTTTATAAACTACTGACAGAATTTGTAAGAGAATGCACTTTGTTTATTTTTCTTGTAATAATTAAAATGAAAAGTCAGTTTCCTTTAATGTTCTATTATTATTTTTTTTTATTTCTGCATTTAAAACTTCTATCTAAATTGTGAAATTCGAACACCTCTTTAGATATTAGCCAAGAAGTTACGTTTCTATTTAGAGTAGATATAATTAAAAAAAACAACTAATCGTTAAAATTATGTTTCAAAAATTACTTTACCAGCAGACGTTTAATAAATATAGCGTTATCTGCATTGTTTCATAGACCACAGTGACAACTTGCCCATATAACCCATCTATATACAGTCTCAAGAGACTCGAGACTGTGCTAAAGAAGATTTTGATAATAAGTTTGTCCATTTTCATACCATATGATAATCGGATAAGAAATACAGCTATAAAAGATATTATAAAAGTCAACCGTCAAGAAGCTACTTCCAGAAATTTTACACTTCAGTGTTATTGACTTAAAGTTTCAAAACGTTTAAAACACTTCAAGACACGACTTTCTTCTGTGGTTTCTCTAATTTAGTTTCCCAGTTTCTAAAATACTGTAATATGTTTTATTCTACTATTACTCCATAGCCTCTAATTTTTTAAAACACTTCAAGAGTTTTTTTTGTTCTCCGGTGGGCAGCAGTAGGTTTGAAGATTTACATAGTTAAAATCAGAGGTTTGATTCCTCTCGATGGACACAACAAATTGCCTACCAAGGTATTGCTATAAAAATACACATATACACATTCAGTTTTATTTTTCAGTTATTGTAATTGAAAGTTTTATGATTTTTAAAACATTTTAACGTTTTTTTTCTTTTCTTGTTATTCCGACTGTAAGTTTCATCATCTTAAAAATCACGTTAACATTTTAGTTCTTTTTCGATTATTTTAATGGAAACGAGTATAAATCACTTCAGCATTTTCATTTTGTTTTTGGTCTTTTGGATTGAAAGTTTCGCGATAATTTCATTATTGTTATTATTATTGTGTTTCGGATTGGACATTTCATCGCTTTACTTTATTTTTGAGACAAAGATAAGGTTTTGTACAACATTCTATCTTTTAGTCTTCACTTCACAACAATTACCAAGAATAAAAACACTTCAGTTTTACTCAACATTACAGTTTTATATTAAAGCTTTATATTTTAGATATTGTAAACGTACAGAATATTTCAGAACCGAGAGAAGTCTGAATAAATATGAGAGATTGCTGTAATATTAGAATATTTATTTCTAATCTTTAACCTGAACTACATTTCAAATAACCGCTTCTTTGTTTTAAGCCCCGAGCCGTACAATAGGCTATGTGTAATGTGTGACCATCAGAGTGATAGTCTTAAATTGTAACGTTGTTATTTGTAAACCATCAAGCTTATTGCTGATTTACCAGAGAATAAATTTAAGACCAAAGAAAATAATTACCAAAAATGCTCAATTGAATGAAAGATTAATTCAAGTATTAGTCATAAATATGTTGAAGAAACATTGGGATATCTATTATGTCCACAGCGGGGAAATCGAATCGCAAATTTTTGTGCTGTAAGTCCGTCCCTTAAACTTATCACTATTCCACCTGTAACCTGTACAGGAAATATAGTTAATTAGAAACTTGCTCAAAAAAAATCCAATATGCCTTTCGCCAACTATATTTAACAATTGTTTTCCGGGTAATTTCAGTGTGGTACAAATTTAAAAGATTTTTATAATAAATATATGTATTTCAAATGTGTGTGTGTTTGTTCTTTTGTTTGTTTTTGAATTTCGCGCAAAGCTACACGAGGGCTATCTGCGCTAGCTGTCCCTACTTTAGCAATGTAAGACTAGATGAAAGGCAGCTAGTCATCGTCACCCATCGCCAACTCTTGGACTACTCTTTTACCAGCAAATAGTGGAATTGATAGTCACTTTATAACGCTCCCACGGCTGAAAGGACGAGCATGTTTGGTGCGACGGTGATTTGAGCTCGCGACTCTCAGATTACGAGTCCAATGCCTTAACCACCTGATCATCTTAGACCTCTTTGTGTGTGTGTGTTTTATAGCAAAGCCACATCGGGCTATCTCCTGAGTCCACCGAAGGAAATCGAAATCCTCATTTTAGCTTGTACATCCGCAGACTTATCGCTTTACCAGCAGGGAAAATTTCAAATGTCAAAAAAAGAAAAAAATGAAAGAGAATTCGTTTATTTCATGGGGTATTTTTTCTTTTTAATTTTTTAAACTTTATAAATGCTTTATTGTTTTCTTTTTAAAGTCAACTGCTGGGACAGCAGTAAGTCCCTGGATTTATAACGTAAAAAATTTGGGGCTCGATTCCTCTCGGTAGTCACATCAAACTGACAGTTGTAGCTTAACTAAGCACACACAAAACACGTTTTTTTAGAAATCCAAATATTCATTAATCTCTTAACTGTTCCCCGCTGGAAGTACACAGGTAGTTCTTTGTGTAGCTCTGTACTTAATAATAAATAAATATACAGACTAAATCTTTTCTTATTCTTAGAATTAAAATGCCTTTATTGTCTCCGAAATTTCAGAAATTTTCCTATAAATTTATTTAAATTTCCTTAAATTAAAGTTCAAGATATATTTTTACAGTTATCTCGGCTTTCGCTAAAACAATCCATGTGGTTTTATTGTCTTTGACAACATGCATTCCAGCATTGAAACTCCAATGGAATGCATCCGCTTAGAGAGTTTTGGTGGATGACATTTTGATTGGGCCCGACATGGTCAAGCGTGTTAAGGCGTGCGACTCGTAATCTGAGGGTCGCGGGTTCGCATCCTGGTCGCGACAAACATGCTCGCCCTTTCAGCCGTGGGGGCGTTATAGTGTGGTGGTCAATCCCACTATTCGTTGGTAAAATAGTAGCCCAAAAGTTGGTGGTGGGTGGTGATGACTAGCTGCCTTCCCTCTAGTCTTACACTGCTAAATTAGGGACGGCTAGCACAGATAGCCCTCGAGAAGCTTTGTGCGAAATTCCAAAACATACGAACAAACAGACATTTTGATTTAAAATCTTCGTTCATATAGACCGAAATGTCGTCCATCATAAGTATTTTGGCAGATACTATCCGTTGGAGATTTAACACTGATAACACAAACTCTGCCAAAACCATTTTGAAATCAGTACTGATTTTGCTCATACAAAGCAGAAAAAAATCTCTACGAATAACTGACCATCTGTAAAAAACATGGGTGATGGAACTTATTAAATCGGTCGCAGTGTGATGAAAAAAAACCTTCACTTCTATGATAGATTTTATTTTTTTACATTCTTTTATAGATCGCAAGGACCCATGATCGTCATGCAAATATATTAAATCAATAAATACAACTATTAAAGATAACACATTTCGTGGGAATAAATTTTATCACGTTTTATATGAGTCATGTGGTAGAATTTTGAAAAGAAAATACCTCTGGAATGCAGTTATTTGCAAAATATTTGAATGTACGTGTGACTGTAGTTTGTGTCTATGTCGTTACGCATTATAATTTATTTCGGACGAGTCTCCGATTTATTATCTTATGTACGTTACGCATTACTATTTCAAATAACCGGAAATTTGAATTTGGGTTTAGGAGCTAATTACAATTAAATTTATGATAATTGCCAAGAAGATTGATACACACAATTTCCTTTCTTAATACAAATATATTTTAATATACAAACAACAATATAATTTATAATAACGTTTATTACAAATAATGGTTTACATACAATAGCTTTACAAACTTACAGACAACACTGAATCTTATATCCGGGCTAGAACTGAATATTTTGTCGACGATCCAGGTCCACGAGGAGCAAATTAATTCTGAGTTGATATTGTCACACCTTGTTAAAGCTAGCTATCTTGGCTGACCTCACACGGCTGACTTTTGCCGATGATGGTATTTAATGTCCTTTTAGAAATTCCAATGTCGGAAGGAATTGACTAGTTTCTGGTCAGATTCTGTTAATTTTCGACTAATAGCAGTTAATCACAATTATAGTTTCCTAGACTTACAGCACAGTGACTGTAGCTGTTCAGTAATATTCTTCTTCTTTCTCCAGGCCAGCCGCTTTTTATAGGAATCACATTAGTTTATAGAAATTTCAACAATGTTTTAGAGAGTTTTCGAAGAAAAATATCATTAATTTTTACCTTGAAGAATTGTCTACAAATTTCGACAACAAGCGGGACTTGCGCAAAACATAGTCAAGGATATAAGTCACATGCAAAAAAATAGAACTACACAAAAACAAGCAAAGGCACTAAAATAAACGTATAACGGTTAATCTGTTACAATGTGTAAGAGCTTGAAATCAATAACTCAAAACTCATGTGAGAATTATATTTCAACTTTGCCTTGAAAGATAATTGCATGAAGACGTGTTTGATAAAGCCCAGTCAACATTATAAGTCAGTTTATTCTAGTCGTGTTGTTACACAGAATGCACTACTAATAAGAGACATGGTTAAACAAAAACATGCTGGCTTGTATTTCAGAATTACAATTTAAACCTAGCATCAAATAAATTCGGTCTACTTTCTACTAGCTACCAATGTGTTTGTTTTTTGAATTTTGGGCAAAACTGCACGAGAGCTATCTGCGCTAGCCGTCCCTAATTTAGTTGATTTTTATTTGGTAAATATAAATTAATAAATTGAAATAATGACAGCTTATAGTCAAAATGTTTAGTTTGGTGATTCGTGTTCACTACTCATCTGTCAATGAAAAAGACATAATGTAAGAGAAAACCAAGAGTGCTGAAAAATATCCCTCTCAATGTAAGAATTTAGATAAAGAAAAAAAATCTAGCACAAGTTTAAAATTGCATCAGTTAAGATCTTCCCGATAAATTACAACCTTCTACCTAACTGTTTGTTTTGAATTTCACGATATAGTTACCTGCACCAACTGTTCCTAATTCAGCACTGTAACAATAGAGGGAAGGCAGCTAGTCATCACCACCCACCGCCAAATCTTGGGCTACTCTTTTACCAACGAATAGTGGGATCGACCGTAACATTATAATGCCCTCACGGCTGGGAGGGCGAGCATGTTAGGCGCGACGCGGATGCGAACCCGCGACCCTCGGATTACGAGTCGCACACCTAAACGCATGGCCGTGTCGGGCCAAATTTCGGGTAAAGAGAAGGTAAAGTTGTAGGTATTACCGGATTTGTTCCTAGCGGCATGTCTGCGTACTTACAACGCTAGAAACTAGATTTCGATAGCCGTGGTGGGCAGTGCATATATAATAACCCATTGTGTAGTTTTGTGTTTAATTGAAAATTACAGTAGAAATCACTGGATTTTTCCAGTACATTTTTGTTGTTATTATCACCTATTGTTCCTCTGGTGTAATGAGCGGAAGTCCACCTAAGTGGAAACGTGTATGCCAACACGAACACACCAAACACTAAAAATGAAACTTGATATAAAACAGAATGTTTTTGTTGGACTCAGACTTATATCAACATCTTGAACGCCTCAAATTCAAGATTCTGTAGTTCTTTAAGGCTAGTTGGCTAGATTTTGCTTCTCTGCCAAACTCTTTAAGCCTGTTCAACAAACTAAACACAGCATATACCTTTATTTCTTTATCAATTATAGTTTCAGAAAGAAGCAAACTATTCCACAGCAAAACAAAAAATGAATTATTTCCATTACATTTACTACACGATTCAAAGTGGAAACTGAGGAAGAAGTAAAAAAAAAATATATATATATACACATCTGGAAGGAAAGTTGCGCTTAGTTTATCCCGTCGAACACGGCTGTCACTCGCCCAGCTGTGTTCCGCAAAGTGGCTTAGTAATCACGTATCGGGTTAATCATTCAATTACTTCATTCTTACATAAAGTTATATGTACATAATGGCATTGTTATCAGGTTGCAGCCTCTGAGCCTGCATGCCGCGCCTGAGAAATCTATTTCTGATACAAATCTTGTTTCCTTATACATTACCTGCAAGATACACAAGACCTGTGGGAGAGATATTGTTACTATAACGAAATTAGTCTATTTCTTGAGTGTATGACAGAAGAAACATCTTCTTAATAAATACAATTTTCTTTGCTGTTTATAAGTCCTGAAGAACGCTCCCAGACCTGATCCATCTGGACTTCTTTATCCACAAGATAATTTATCGTCCAAATTATCTTTAACTATGCTAGACAGATAGACAAACAGATAAATAGATAGTGGACTGATAGGCCAGAACTAAGCTCGTGATTCTTAACACGTGCTTTATTATACAGCACGTGCTAAGAGTAATATTTCAAAATTAATTCTGACAATACTATCCCAATACTTCTTAAAGATGTTTTAAAATCCGTCATTTTTAGCATTAAGATGAAATTAGATTTATTCCAACACCACTATGTCCAATCCAGCTAGTAAATTCAAAGATTTACATAATCGCTTTTTAGGTTTAAGGATCTTCTGTTTTATTTCAATATTTTTATATCTCATATTACACCTAAATTTTCGAATAACTAGGTATTCTGTTGACTCTTAAGTGTGCAATCTTTAATTTCTTAAAGTATATTAGTAAAGAAATTACAACTACATTTTGCAAAGTTATGTTTTCTATTTATTTATCTGTCAAGTCACTTAGCAATCTATTATTTAATTACCAGTTTAACTAAAAATCTATGAGTGTATCTATGCTTGTTCATAAATATATATGACCCGGCGTGGCCAGGTGGTTAAGACACTCGACTCGTAATCCGAGTGCCGCAGATTCGAATTCTTGTCACACTAAACATGCTCGCCCTTTTAGCCGTAGGGGCGTCATAATGTGATATTCAATACCACTCTTCTTTGGTAAAAGAGTTGCCCAAGAGTTGGCGATGGGTGTTATGACTAGCAACCTTTTCTCTCGTCTTACATTGCTAAATTAGGGACGGCTAGTGCAGATAGCCATTGTGTAGCTTTGCGCGAAATTCTAAACAAACAATCATAAATATACATAGACTCCTTTGTATTTAAACTTTCACAAAAGCTATTGTATTTTTTAAAATAAGTTTTTTGATAAGCACCAAATTCATTTGTCTATTCATAATTTTTTAAATAGTTAATATCAGCTTTTCATAACGCATTTCATTATATTTTTCTTAATTAAACGTAAAAAGGAAGCTCTACAAGTTAGTTAACGCATTTTAAACTTAGAAATTGTTATTTGTACTTAGAGTGTTGTTTGTACAGATCTTCAAGATATGTTGTCTTTTTCATCAAGAACGTGATAGTTCATGCGGTAAACAACAATAAGAAATCTAGGATTTCGTGTGGTGTTTATACTTGCATAAACTATTTTAGGGCATTAGTTATGCTTCATACCGGCAAAGTTATGACAGCTCTAAAAAGTAGAGATGTTAAACAGTACTAAGAGTATTTATAATCGATATGTGTACTGTGAACGAGATTACCATGAGTGGAATGGATGTATTGATCCGTTTGACACCTCATACGAGAAAGTTATCCAGACAAAAGAAAGTAATACTCGAGTTAAAAAATTGTCACATATATGAAAATTCAACTTCTTATTTTGTTTCTCTCATGCCATCTTCTTCCAATTTAATCACCCATTTGAAAGTCGAGATTTGGAAAATGTTCAACATTTTAAATACTAGTAGTTTTACTTTACAGATTATATGATTAACGATCCAATTTTAAAATTATAGAAAATGTTAGGATTTTCGACCCACGAAAATAAGCACTGTTCATTCTTCTTTGCCGCAATATTTGTTTCTTTTTGAATTTCGCGCAAAGCTACTCAAGGACTATCTGCGCTAGTCGTCCCTAATTTAGTAGTGTAAGACAAGAGGGAAGGCTTTGTTTGTTTTTTGTTTGGAAATTCGCACAAAGCTAATCGAGGGCTATCTGCGCTAGTCGTCCCTAATTTAGCAGTGTAAGACAAGAGGGAAGGCAGCCAGTTACCTTCACCTTCTGCCAATTCTTGGGCTACTCTTTTAACAACGAATAGTGGGATTGACCGTCACATTATAACGCTTCCATGGCTGAAAACGTTTGGTATGATGGGGATTTGAACCTCGGATTACAATCCAAGGGTCGCAGGTTCGCGCCCGCGTCGCGCTAAACATGCTCGCCCTCCCAGCCGTGGGGGCGTATAATGTGACGGTCAATCCCACTATTCATTGGTAAAAGAGTAGCCCAAGAGTTGGTAGTGGGTGGTGATGACTAGCTGCCTTCCCTCTAGTCTTACACTGCTAGATTAGGGACGGCTAGCACAGATAGCCCTCGAGTAGCTTTGTGCGAATTTCCAAAACAAACAAACGGATTACGAGTTGAGTGCCTCAGCTACCTTGTTATGCAGAGCCTGTCGTAATGCTATGATTGTTTCACTAAAATTGTAAAAGAATGGATAAAAACTGTATCATTAGAGCTGCGATGAAAATGAAAGAATCATTTATTTTTATCAGTAATAAAAACACTTGTTTCATTTGTCTCCCTGTTGGACAATGTTAAATCTACTGATATGCTCAGGCGCTCAATTTCCTACAATGAACACAGAAAACTGCTCGGTGTAGCTTTGACTTTGATCAAAAAAATTCAGCACTCTCACATACACAAAGACATTTATGTTTATCAATATATATTTATATATAAACATGTTTTAAAAGTATTAGATACCTACATAAGACTTATGAAATATACGACTGGTTGGATTATTTTCATACAAAATTATTGATTTGAATTGTATATGAAATATTTTGAGATTAATACAAGTGATGCAAGATGCGTTTTGTAAGCAAACATACAAAGGTTATTCCTTTTCAACAAAATAGAAAGATCCGGATTCATTTCGTGAGCATAATCTGAGGGTCACGGGTTCGAATCCCCCGAGGCACCAAACATGCTCTTATCTTTCAGCCTTTGAGGCGTTATAATGTCGTTCAAACCAACTATTCATTAGTAAAAGAGTAATTCAAGAATTGTCGTTGAGTGATAATGACTAGCTGTCTTTCCTCTTGTCTCACATTGCTAAATTAGAGACGGTTAACCCAGATAGCCCTCGTGCAGCATTGCGCAAAATATAAAAAAAAAACAGAGAGACTCATTCAAAATAATGAGAGAATTTCCACTGTCCGCTAGTTCCATTATACAGTTGTTTGTAAGAATTGGTCTTGTCACTAAATATACGTTCATTTTGTATTATTTAATGCAAACTATTCAAAGTGTACTCATTTACCTTCTTAAAATAACTTTATCAGACCTCGCGATCGCCACTTATACCTGCAACGTATTCTCGGAGTGATTTAAAATTGAAAACTCCTGTGTAGTCCAATAGCTTTCAAAATCCACCCGACTTCTAACACGGACAAAAAAGAAGTTAAAAATTGAACACACGCGTAACATTATTCAACGTAAAAAAACCTGTCCGTAACACAACCCATAATGTTACCAGTAGCAACTGTTAACAAACACCCGATTTGTGATGGTTACCTGAACAGCAAGTTACATTTGTTTATAGATGCAAAGATAACATAATGGAATTGTATCAGAAAAGACGAAATTATATTGAAACATGTAAAACTTGCATGTTTCAGATTTTATTATTATTATTCTATTTTGGATATGCCATCATGATTACCATTTCAATTGTGAAGAGCAAACCTGTCCATGCTTTTTGTCCCAGCATTAAACCTTGAACAAACAGAAGACCACAACCTCTGAAAATAGAAGGACAATGAGATGTGTATCAGTTTGTATGCGTTTATATTATTGTTTCTTTTTTATATTTATCGTGCTCATTGTAGAAGTTTGATTTGTTTTGAGTTTCGCGCAAAGCTACACGAAGGCTATCTGCGCCAATCGTCCCTAATTTAGCAGTGTAAGGCTAGAGAAAAGGCAGCTAGTCATCACCACCCACCGCCAACTCTTGTGCTACTCTTTTAGCAACGAATAGTGGGATTGACAGTCAAATCATAACACTCCAAATCTGAAAGAGCGAGCTTGTTTGATGCTATGGGGATTCTAACCCACAATCCTCAGTTTACAATTCGAATGCCTTAACGGCATGGTCATGCCGGGCCTTATTGTAGAGGATTACATTAATTACTCCTAGAATTTTCAAGTTTATGGAATAAATGGGTAGTTTTGAATAATTAGTGTTTGTTGTAAGGTAACGTTAGGTCTATGGATATTTTGCTGGTATTAAATTTGACAAAGTGTATGTAAATTGTCAGAACCATTTAACTGAAACCGATATTTTGAAGGGTGAAATAAGATTTGAGGATGGTTTGAATGGTTGAGAATCAAGGTATACTACAAGTTTAAAACAATAGCAAATGTACAACGTTCAATGTGCCTTAAGATGGCCCGGCATGGCCTAGCGCGTTAAGGCGTTGAGGGTCGCGGGTTTGCGCCCGAGTCGCGCCAAACATGCTCGCCCTCTCAGTCGTGAGGGCGTTATAATGTGACGTTCAATCCCACTTTTCGTTAGTAAAAGAGTAGCCCAAGAGTTGGCGGTGGGTGGTGATGAATAGCTGCCTTCCCTCTAGTCTTACACTGCTAAATTAGGGACAGCTAGCACAGATAGCCCTCGAGTAGCTTTGTGCGAAATTTCAAAACATACAAAAGCCTTAAGATACTTACTGACACTTTGGAAGTTGACTAGTATATTAAATCTATAAAGAAATTTTATTTGTTACCCATTCAAGGCGTTTGTGAACGTTATATATACGTTGTTGTTTTTCTATACAGCAAAACTACATCGAGATATCTGCTGTGGCCACGGAGAGGAATCAAATCCCTGTTTAAATACTGCAAATCTAGATACTTACTTCTGTCACATTAGGGAGACAAATCTTATTCGTCATGACGTCAATTCCTTTTCAGATTTGAAAAAGGTTTGTTAGTCAAATGTACTAAGAATTTGTTATTCTATGTATTAAATAGATAAAAAAAATATGTACGTATCAGTAACTCGGAAAAAAGGAATATTAAATTTTCAGGTTTTTAATTAAGTAATATGAAAAACAGTTTCTGTGAATTATAAAAATAAAAATAAAGATTAATTTGCAACATGAAAAGCCAAAGCAGCTTAATTTTGGTCCGTCTTTGATCTCTTCTTTCATACAATTTTTAAGCTGAGCCACTGATTTTAATTAAGCTAATTATTGTTTATCCTTCTGAAAGAATCTGTTTTTCCATATTAGAAAAAAATGGATAACATTTACATTCATTTCAAAAAATCGCTACGGATATTTTTTTCCAATTTGATATAACTGTTTAATTTCTAACAGAATTACTTTGTTGTTGTTGTTGTTGTTTTGTGTCGGCACGATTTACTTTTTTCGAAATGGCAAATGTTTCTAAAATCTCATTCATCTTGTCCTGACACTATTCCCATATGAATGAAATTCGATTATTGTAACAGATATTTGAAATAATTTGTATACACGTGTTATTATTCATGCTTTATTTTAGACTTTCTTTAATGATCAGTTTCTGTCTTTCCTTGAACGGATAAAATCAGGAAAAAAAATATTCTGTCCGTTGAACAAAAATTTTCAATAACAACAGCCGATGTATATGGGTATTTACACTGAAGAAGGATTGACCAAGAGGAACATGTGAATTCCCAAGGGTCAACAAAGCAAAAGATAACATTTACGAAACTTTGCAGTATCTCGGCCGATGGAGGGGGAAACCTGCATTGTGTTGGTCGATTCGCTCGCTCGTCAGTTAAGTGGACGCGTAAGACTTAGAAACTGTTTTCAAAAGAACAAATATTAGGCTTAACAATCCCTCAACGAGCGTCCCGTGTAATTAGATTCCATTTTGCTTCCTAGTAGTTTTCCGATACTGTAACTAAAATGAAAAGAAAATGGAGAAGAGAAATGATAATGGATCGGGAAATTTAAGCAACTATAAAGAGTAAAGATATTCAAACAAACGAATAAAATACACAAGTTCCTCAGGTCGTATATCATTATTAACGGAGATTCAGGTGTAGTTTTACCAAATGGAAGAATCTGCTACACTTTAAAATACGTTTGGTTTGATACTGTAACACAAATCTCAAAAAGTTATAAAACAAAATAACAGTCTGAATGACTAATACCTCAGTTTCTACCTTCCTGGAAACACAGCTTTAAGTCGAGGATATTTCAATGCTAAAATTGGCTTCCGATACCTGGTTTTGATCGACCATATGTAACCAATTCTGTAGTTTTGTGCTTAACAGAAAATAAACATTTTCAGTCTATTCAGTTAATATTATTAAAATATTGGTCGTGATTTTTAAAAATATATGTCATAAAACCCTAACAAACCATTATAAGCTAAAGATTCTTTACACTATTTTAAATGTAACAGCAAACAGATTTACTCTGTTAGGTGAAAGTTAAGCCTAATTTAAGTTTGTAAAAGTATGTATATTAAGCAGACGATATGAATAAACTATAGTAGTATAAACTTACCAAACAGTTCCTAATTGTATTTATTATTATTTTTTAAACAAAAGTTGTTTCACCACCTATGTCCACCATTTTGCTGAAATTCAAAATTAATACCCAATTTAAAAAAGAAATAAACCATTGGAGTCCTCTTTTTTAACTGTTCTAGTTTTAACACTTCCTAAATGAGTAAAGGAGTTACTTCGCTGTAACCACCGTAGTCACTAGGCTAATTAATTTTCTTGAAAGTACCCTCATTTCCCATTACGATCGTTTTTGTCATTTCAAGTTAAAACGTAATGGCTGTTCGCATTAGTAATGATAAATGACTTTAAAATGACGACGTGAGATCTCAAACGTTCCGAGAACTTGGTTAACTTTTTCAACATATTATTCATGTACACTGATGAAGAGACTCAGTGGTACAACGTTAATTTTAATTTTCATAAACACTGCATATAGAAGCATTTATTGCTCAGTGAACTTGGTCAAATATATGCGTTCTTCAATTGTTGACATATATGTTATCAAACGGCCCGGCATGGCCAGGTGGGTAAAGGCATTCGATTCGTAAGCTGAGGGTCGCAAGTTCGAATTCCTGTCGCACCAAATATGCTCGCCCTTTCAGCCGTGGGGGCCTTATAATGTGACGGTCGATCCCACTATTCGTTGGTAAAGGAGAAGCCCACGAGTTAGCGGTGGATGGTGATGACTAGCTGCCTTCCCTCTAGTCTTACACTGCTAATTTATGGACGGCTAGCGCAGATAGCCCTCGTGTAACTTTGCGCGATATTCAAAATAAATAAATAAATATGTCATCAAATTTTATAAAGAGGGCGTATTTTTTTGTCCCCCAGTGGATCAACGGTATGTCTGCGGACTTGCACGCTAAAATCCGGGTTTCGATACCCGTGGTGGGCAGAGCACAGATAGCCCATTGTGTAGCTTTGTGCTTAATTCTAAAACAACAACAACAACAACAACATCGTATTTTTAGGTATCATTTTAAAAGTTTTCAACCTTTCCAATTTTGCGTTTCAATACATTGAATAAGCTAGTTAATCTCTAGAGTTTTCTTCAATGAAAGATTAAACATTTCCTTCAAGTCTGCGAATGGACTTAAAATTTAAACTTTTGCGTGTTACGGAATCCAAATATACGTGTTTCTGGATTTATAACAAAGACGCAACTCTAACGTGCTATGTTATTTGTTTGTTTTCTTAATTTCGTACAAAGCTACTCGAGGGCTATCTGTGCTAGCCGTCCCTAATTCAGCAGTGTAAGACTAGAGGGAAGGCAGCTAGTCATCACCAACCGCCGTCAACTCTTGGGCTACTCTTTTACCAACGAATAATGGAATTGACCACCATATTACACGCCCCCACAGCTGAAAAGGCCAGAGTGTTTGGCGCGACGGGGATTTGAATCCGGGCCCACGTAGTATATGAAATTCAATATTCTTACTTTGAATTTGTGCCGTACAAATCGCTTAGAAAGTAAAGGTAATAGTTAACTTTATAGAGTTTTCTGTCACTCCAATTATCTATATAAATCTAACGGCTCTGTTTCGTGAATTGTCGTCAGAGATCTATCACAACTGATAATTTAGTTAATTGTTTTATTTTTCGTTTTGCGATTTATGTGAATAGAATGTCATAAAATGTTCTTATATATCCATTAACACAAAAAGAAATAAAACACATAAATTGTAATACAATTATTTTGCCGAACTGAAATGTTTTCGCAAAAAAAAACATTAATTATCATACGAATCTTCGTAGCATTAACGGATATTTAAGATCTGTCAAAAATAGAAATAGCGCAATTCATAGAACTAAACCAGGAGAGATATATTATCTTCAGAAGATTGGTCTTCTCCACGAAATTTTTTAGCTTGGTTCTAATATTTTTCAGCATGCAGAAATGGTTTGGTTAGTTTTGGAATTTCGCGCAACGTTACACGAGGACTATCTGCGCTAGCCGTCCATAATTTAGCAGTGTAAGACTAGAGGGAAGGCAGCTAGTCATAATCACCCACCGCCAACTCTTATGTTACTATTTTAAGAACGAAAATAACGCCCTCACGGCTGAAAGGGCGAGCATGTTTGGTGTGACGGGAATTCGAACCCGCGAGCCTCAGATAACGAGTCGAGTGACTTAACCACCTGGCCATGCCGAGCCTGCAGAAGTGAACTCGATATTTAACTCGATATTATTTAAAAGAGATCTCGATTTAACTAATTTTTCATGCTTCACAAAACTCTCTACCAGAACATTCCTTCAAAATAACAGTTTCATGTTGAAAAAGGTAATAATACCATAGTATCTAATTGTTTACAATAAAACTGATTCTCTGATCCTTTTATAGAATTAGAAACGTAGCCAGGAAAACTAGCCAAAATGGCGACTGGCTCTCATATTTGTCGACAACTCGTTTATTGGTGTATTTTACATGTTACATCATAATATTTTTAGCTATTTACTAATCTCCAAGCTAGCTTATTGGTGCAATACATCGCAGGTGTCATAAAAAGCGATAAAATATGTTCCATCTACAAATAAAATTCATAAACAGAGCTTATCCTTAGTAATAATAGCGGTGTTTTAATAATTAGATAGAATAGCAAATCTCCGTTTGATAACTTTTGAAGCATTTGATAAATTTCAAAGGAAACGCCCTCCAGTTGCACAACATCATGTCTGTGAACTCACACAGCTAGAAATAGGGTTTCGATACCAATGGGCAGAGTACAGATAGTTTATTGCGTAGCTTTGTGCTTAATTTCAAATAAACAAACAATTCGACAGAAACTTAATATGAAATTTCTCATATTTCTCTTACGATTAACTGTTAAGTTTAGTCTTAAACTTTCCCATATATTCCATTAAAATAATTATGTATCTTAATGTTTGTTTGTTTTTTAATTTCGCACAAATCTACACGAAGGCTATCTGTACTAGCCATCCCTAATTTAGCAGTGTAAGACTAGAGGGAAGGCACCCACCGCCAACTCTTGGGCTACTCTTTTACCAACGAATAGTGGGATTGACCATCACATTATAACGCCCTCATGGCTGAAAGAGCGAACATGTTTGGCGCATCTGAGATGCGAACCCACGACCCTCAGATTACGAGTCGCACGCCTTAACACGCTTGGCCATGCCGGGCCCTGTATCTTAATAATAAAGCGATAGCAACCGATCTTGTACAATATTTATGTTAAGCACGAAGCATCCTGTTCTCTACTAACAGCTTTAAAATCCGTCAGTCTTTCCGCTGGTCTACCGAAGAAAGAGGGAGAGAATCAAACAATAATCACGCTAATTATTGTTTTGTCTTATCAATTTTTACGACAGTCTGATAGCCCAGAGCCAATCACAATTATGAGCATAATGATCTCTGAGACGCTGAACAACGGAAGTGGTTAGTCTAAAAGTGCAATATTTGTTTTCGGTAGCAGGAGTCTTTATCATCTGTCCAATAGTCGTTCAGTAGTGAGCTAGAAGACTTATAACGGAAAATTTGGGAGTTTGATTCCAATGGTAGGTAAAGAAATATTTGTGCTAAAACAAACCTGTAAGTCTATTCTTCATATCTTCCAATAAGCCTTATGTTAAACACACTTTAAAGGCAAATATTTATTTATTTGCAATAGAATTTTACTGAATGCAAATGGCTTAAGATGGTCGCAATCCGAAGTTATTATTAAAGAATAATTAAAACACGATTAGGTCGTTTCTCCATAAATAGCTTAACTTATTTAGGCATGTTATTATTGACAGAGTTTGACACAGACTCAGATCAATTTGTTGTGGCATTCGATTTCATCTTTCAATACCCAGTTAATCAGGTAGTCTTATTACGTACGCCATAATGTCACTTAATAGTGTTAAATTGGTCACCCGCTGTGACAGCGGAAAATCTTCGGATTTACAACGATAGCATTAGAGGTTGGATTCCCCTCGGTTAACACAACAGATAGCAGCATGTGGCTTTGCTATAATAAAATATACACACAGAGAAACGCTGCTAAATTGAAATAGTTATGTTAAACATGAGAGAGGCATCATCACGAGGGAACAAAAAATATGAGATCACAATTTCACGTGTTTTTTGGTACTAAAAGATGATATAAATGATAAAATTGTAATGAAAGACCAGAATTTGTCATTGTTGATAACAAAATAATACAGTGTGACGTTACCTGTAAATGTCAAGACTTTGTAAGTACGTCACGAAAGAAACTAACGTTTTATCCTTGTCAATAAACGCCAAGTGAATCCTTTAATTAGAACTGAGACTGCACAAAAAATATGCTTCAGTTATACAGAATCAAAAATTGAAGCCATGTTGCCTAGAAAAAACTCTCTTTTATTTAAATCACATATGGAGCAAAACATTAAACCACGTTACATATAACATATTCATTTTCACATAGGTAATCAGTTTAAACTCCCTTGTAGAAAGGCCTCGTTCAATAATATTTTTAGAAAGATTAAGCAAAATAAAAAGAATTCCATATGTGTCATAAAACTTTTTAATGTAATGCTCTATTCGTAGACTCTAATCGCAGAAATCTTCACGAACGAATTACTTTATAATTCCCAAACACACGGTTTAAAACTAACGCAGTTTATGTCGTGACTATTGAATTTCACACGATGTTAAATATGATACGAATGCAAATCTTTCACTGCATTTTCTGTCTTGTTCGAACATATATAAGTAACTATTCTCTATTATTTCAGCGGCTGATACGCCAGGAAAAATCTAAGCTCATTTGACCAAATGAGTAGACTATTTGGTCAATGGATGTTTGAGTTTTTAAGTTGTTTTCGCATTTTTATATCACATAAGACATAGAACTTCAATAGCATCTGCCCTTAATTTGTCGAGAAGTAAAAGCAAAAGTCGAATCTACAACAGAAACAAATCTATTTTACGTTCTACTTACCAAACACGGAATGTGCGACAAGATACTAAAGCTACTCGCAACCTCAGTTGTTTCGGATGTGTAGATGATAATGTTGTTGGTTTTTTTTTTTTATAATCACTCCCTGGGCTAATCTTTTACAGTTGTAGTCCGATACTGGAACCTGTAAGACTTCAAAGAATGCTGTGAGTAGAACATCTAATTTCACGAGCAAATCAATATAGAATGATTGAACATTACGTACCATTTTACAACTAGATGTTGTCTCTTGCTTTCAGTCAAGTACGAAGTTTCTGTTTATTGGAAAATCACTGAAACTGTTCAATAAGTCTACCAATTAACGTACTGAAAAGTGATCCAGTCTAGTAAGTTAGAATATGAGTTTAGAGATAAAAGTTACCAACGACACACTCACTAAATGATTGTTTTCAAAAAAAGATAAAAATGTTTATATCAATATATATATATATATATATACATATATACAAGCTATACAACAGCTGTTTGTGTTAGCCATCCCCCGTAGAGCTAACAGATAAACGGAAAGGTAGCTAGTTAGCAGCACCCACCACCAACTCTTAGACCACTATAATCGAATAGTGGGATTTGACCATCCCTGTTATAACGTCCCACGGCCTCAAAAAAATGAAGCAAAATTCTGCGACAACACTATAAACACTAAGCCAACCTAGCGCTAAATACAAAAGAAGAAAACATGTATAATGTATGGAAGAATACTTGCTCAGTGTTAAGTACTTCTTTTATTGTAGTGAGTAAAATTGGTATTGGCTTATTCATTCAAATCTCCTATGGAAATCACCTTGATTTAAATCTCGCGCGAAACTACAGAAGGGCTATCTAAGCTAGCCGTCCCTAATTTAGCAGTGAAAGACTCGAATGAAGACAACTAGTCATTACCACCCGCCGCTAACTCGTGGGCTTCTCTTTTGCCAACGGATAGTGAAATTGATCGCACATTATAACGCTCCCACGGACGTGCATGTTTGGTGGGACGAAGATTCAAACCCACGACCTTCAGATTACGAGTCAGGTCCCCTTATCACCTGGCCGTGCCGGACCATAACAAGAGAAAAATGCTTTCTACGTGAGTTCCATTTGTTTGTTTTGGAATTTCCCACAAAGCTACTCGAGGGCTGTCTGTGCTAGCCGTCCCTAATTTAGCAGTGTAAGACTAAAGGGAAGGCAGCTAGTCATCACCACCCACCGCCAACTCTTGGGCTACTCTTTTACCAACGAATAGTGGGATTGACCGTCACATTATAACGCCCCAACGGCTGGGAGGGCGAGCATGTTTGGCGCATCGGGATTGTGAACCCACGACCCTCGGATTACCAGTCGCGCGCCTTACGCGCTTGGCCATGCCGGGCCCGTTCCATTTGTACTGTGATTGTTATTTCAGGCAGTTAGCCGATTATACAAATGTCTCTCTTGGTATGATTTACATATTTCTACCATAACGTTTCAAATTAGAATTAAGTAACGTCAATTTAAATTTCGTGGTGCAATATTTTACATTTTTTTCAAGTTAAACATTGAAAGAAAGTTATCATGTAAGAAATTAATATTTCACTCTTATATCAAACCGATTTACTCCCCATTTGACCACTATATGTGAGATATTCAGCTACGAGAAGATTTTGGATCCGATTTCTTTAACAGAACTGATTAGAATCAAACAGTCGTGTGTAACACATGATTTTTCACACTTTCAAGATAAATTATTTTGTGTGTGTGTTTTCGAGATAAAGACTTTTTTTTTGTAATTTTAGATATTTCAATCATCTTCTAAAGTTTTTGTTCTGAAGTATTTTCTTTAGTATTAATGACTTACGTATTAATATCGGAAACTTTATTTCAAGAAAGCAGTATCGTTTCCAGCTTGTGTCTTGCAACTTTAAAATATTTTTCAGTCTTAATTATAAGGGTCTATCGAGTAGCTTATATATATGTTAATGGAGACTTTATTTAAATCAATATCAGAAAACTTGTATGGTGAACGATTTTCTCAGCTAAATTAACTCCTACCAGAACCCACACCAGTTTCATTAAAGCTAGGGTTATAGCGTGCAGAATGTAATGCCTGTAGTGAAAAATACCAAACGTTTAGAAGTTAGTTGCATAAAAACAAATACGCGATAGTTCGTGTTCCAAAATAGCTTCTTCGGGATTAGGTTTCTACTTATCTTGAAGAAACGCCTACTATACAATGATTGACATCTAATGATAACATTTTAATGATGCATTAAGCATCGCTGTTTTTACATCATTCCTACAGATATTAAAAAGTCAGATGATCAGTAACTCTTTCAATAAACTCTGCAGTATGACTCGGTTTCGTAAGATCGTTATACTTTTTGCCAGAGAAAATAATAAATATGTCATATTTATCATAAAGCAAATAAGGCAGTTTTCTTTAAACACTAGATTCTTTATTCGGTCTCTTAGAAATTTTCCAAAAAGAGTAATGTATTCTCCAATTGCAAAGCGGCAATCTAATGATTTATAACGCTAAAAATTGGGCTTAGATAACCGTGGTAGGCACAGCACTGATAGCCCATTGTATTGCATAGTATTTCAACCACACCGTGCCCAACGTATTGTCCACACTGTAGAAAAATACCACAGAACGTGTAAAAAAAAGTTGTAAGAAATACGGTAAAAAATTAAAGCACAACTCAATAAGAAAACTCTCTTTTATTAGCCACATATTGATCATAAAATTACAATATATGCAGAACATTTAAAATTTGAAAAAAATTAACACTATAACATAAAGTATTTTAATTTAAAAAACTGAAAGATACTCTGCATTATATAATATTCCAGAATTAGCGTAATTAAATATACAAAAGTCAAATTTTTTTAATCATTTTTTTAATATAAAGCCAATATAAAAATAAAAATATTTGCAAATATCGCAATATACATCTTATTATTAATATAGAGGAAGGTGTTTAACACAAATTCTAAAAAAAAGGTTTGATCGTGGGTCCATTTGTCCAATTTTCTGATTGAGTTTCTTATATCATAAATCATGTGTCCGATTAGTAGTACAGAATGCATTGACGACTACATTAAATGTTATGAAAACTAAACAATCCTTGAGTATTCGATTCATAAATAAACTAAATAATAACTCTTAAATTGAACAGTCTTGTAAATCTCTTTAATAATATTACAATATTTTTAAACTATATACAGACTTTTCTCAGTTCATACATAAAGTATACTCATCACTAGAATCTTACTTCAATTAGATATATTGTCTTCTTCCTCTGTGATAAAGTTTTTTTATGACCTGTCATGTCCATTGTGCCTCAATAGCTGCATCTGTTAGACCTTCGTCCCTCTCGAAGTGCCTTTCCAACAGAATACTATGATAAATCTTGATCTTCTCGTGTACTTTCACCTTGTAGTCCATTCTGGTGATCAGTTCCATATGCTTCAAAAGATCCTTTTCACTGCAGAGTGAGTTTGCTGTTGGCTCTGGGTAGCAGAACTGAGACCTCATGTTTGACCTTGAAATATCGATCGTTGGCCTTTTTGTTACAGAACTTCATAAAAGCTCTCTCAAACGAGTAGATAGGTCTCCTACAGTCAGATTATAATGTGTAATACTTATTGGTGTGTGTGTTTCTTACTTCTGACTCTTATTCTCCTGTCCATAACTCTTTCCATATCTACTTTGAATCTCGTACTGTTCTTCCCTACAGTAACTTGTAGAATGAAAATTCTGATGTTGCTTGTGAAACTTCCCGATAAGCAAAATATATATTGCTTGTGGGTACTTGTCCCAATCACGTGAACTTTCTTGGCACATCTGCATACTCTTTAAGACTCCATTCATTTTCTTAAAAAGATAATTACATCTAGAATTACAGAGGATGGTAAAAAACTGCCTAGTACTGATGAGTCTTCATAGCTATTGCATCAGTTCTGAAATCAACTGTTCTATCACTCAGAACTTCTTTTGGAAACCCTTCTCCAGAGAACACTTCCAGAATGGCTTCTATTGCTTTCTCTATTTCTCTCCTTGGCAGTATTATGGTTTCTGTCAGTACATACAAGTTGCCCTTGTCAAAAACGGTTACTAGTAGTCCAGTCAAGCCCGCATCTACTATGCTGAATAGTTCTTCCAACAGGATCTTGGTTACCTTTTCTGTAGGTATTTTTCTTAGACAGATGTCACATGACTTGCTCAAGCCTATGATCAACCCTGACCAATGAAGGTTGCTGGTGATTCTGTCTGCTACCTTCTTTACTTCAGGTGTCCTCCCACATTTAATTTGTGAGACAGTTTCATCAATCGAGTTAGATATTCTGTTTGTAGTATGATCCATTTAACTTCCACAGTAGAACTTCTTTAATAGATCTAATACAACATCTCCTTCTGCTCCTCTATTCTGGAAGTCCCTTTCCTTTTGTGTTGCTCTCGATTTTCTTCTCGGCAATGTCCCAAAATTTCTGCAGTTAAGATCTTTCTTTTGTGCTTCCTTAAGGTTTTGGAGACTTACATTCTGGATGTCGACTTTTTATACTTTCAGGAACTGGATTTCTTGCTTGCTCTCCTCTCCTTGAGCTCTAATGGTGACTATAAATGCTTTGCCCACTAATTTTCTGTCTGGTCCTTCTAAACTTCAACTGCCTGCTATATTAAAGAGTGTCCACCTTTATTCTTTGTATGCAAAAACTTCTCACTCTGCCATCAATCACCTCACAAAGATATACCTTGCCTATCATCTGGTTATCAGATACAAAGCTGTTTCTCACTGCTGCACCACTGTTTTTAGTTTTTTGTAGGATCTTCACTTTCTTATCCCTAACAAAATTTTACCTACTGGTATGTTGTGATTTTCTGGTACCTCTTAAAGTTTGTCACATGCTCCAATTACTACTGGGACTGATGATTCACTTGCTAACTTGAGTTGTTTAACCACGGAGAAAGCACTTTCTTCTTGTGTTAAATATGACAAATCGTTTTGATTCTGTTTCTTCTGACATAAGCACACATTCTGAAAGTCTCTATTTTCTTGTTTGTTGCCAATTCCATCTTTGTAAGTAGCTCCAGCTGCTTTTTATTAATATTTTTTCCTATTGTTTGTTGGTAACAGATTTCCACTCACTCACAATGTGCCTCACTTCATAAAAGCATAGCTTCTGGTCAACCACTCCTGGTTTTGACTTTAACTGGTTATTCTTCAACTTGGCAGTTATACTCCCTTCATGATTTCCATATACTGTTCTGTCATTTTGATAATTTCTTCCAAGTACTTTGGTGCTCTCTTCTTTAACAACGAATACATGTAGATTGAGCACAATATCATGAACTGTTAATGTATTGGTAGATCTATCAGTCTCTCAAAGCTACTTTACACTTAACCATTTCAATCCATCTTGTGAAGTATAGCATAAACGTGCCACAAAACTGAAACACTTTCAACTTGGCATAGTGTTGTTTTGTACCGAAACCTTGCAAGCAAATAAGTATAAAAATTGAGCAGATGTTATCATTGTTTATGCCAGAAATACTTCATGACGTAAAAGCATTAACTAAATAATGTAAGTCTGTTTTCACAAACAATGTTGTTGTTTTTCCTTGCCCACAGTTAGTACAGTGGTAAGTCTACGGGTTTACAACACTAAAATAGGGGGTTCGATTCCTTAGTTGTTTAGAATTAAGCACAAAGCTGCATAATGGGCTATCTGTGCTCTGCCCACCACGGGTATCGAAACCCGGATTTTAGCGTGTAAGTCCGCAGACATACCGCTGAGCCACTGGGCGGCTAGGGTTCGATTCCCCTCGGTGGGCTCAGCACATAGCCCAATGTGGCTTTACTATAAAAAACACTTGTTTTTTTCTTTTGTATTGTTTCTGGTTAGGGAAGTTTCTTTATCATTACGTCATTAACACGTAGCTAAAAAGAGAAGAAGTTTTTGTTTGTTCTTTTTAAGTGTAGAAAACTACTTCGGTATTAAAAAACCGCAAGTTACGTTTAGGTAGTAAATATAAAAACCAAACCGAACCGTAACTTAGAATGAAGTATTATCAGGAAATACAAACAGAAACAGAGGTTTGTAAGTAATAAATGCTACTCCAAAATAGTTATAGAAAATAGAAACTGGATAAATGTGGAAAATATGGAATTACAAACAATACTGTGACGATTCAATAACTGTTATAGTATAAGAAACTATGAATATGAAAATACTCCATCTGTCCAAGCTAAAGTGAGGGGTGTATTACTAAAAAAACAACCAACAAGTTAATGGCTTCATTAATGGGGATCATTTTAAACATGTTGACTGTCACATTTGACACTGGTTCAACAATTAACGTTATTTGATTTGATCTGGTACCAAACAAAAATGGGAGCTAACCTAACCGATGAAACAAGAGAACGTATTAATCCAAATACTAACTGTTGACTAAGTTTCAACAAAAGAAAATTACAAGTTACTTTAAGAAGGAAGCTTTTCTGCACAACATGACGTGTGAGTAGCTGGTATTGAGGAAGAGTACATATTGAAATTAAACCTCACGTAGAGGCATAGATGAGAGATTAAACAGGAAAGCACTGTGCACAACACGACAATTATACCAACAGATGGTGGACATTCAGTCATCCGAATGGTGGACAATGATGATACAAGCACAAAGTAACGATAGTGATATTCAACCTAAAGTACCGTCGAGCAGAATCTAAAAATCAAACTACCTAAATCGAAGGTCAATGAATGTTATTCTCTTTAGAAACACTTTAGCAAAAGAACAGCAAAATGGTTAGCCTCAAAGGAGACCTTGGGTAATTTAAATCAAACCGCTCAAGACCTCGAGGTTTTAACCGCGACCATTTCTAGAGTATCAACAGGAAAAAATCCACAAGCAGATTCTCTTAGCCATTTAACAAAGGAGACTTATCCCAGTAAGACCACAGTTAGTTTTGGTAAATGTCGATTAGTCACTGAAAATCTCCTTTAAAAGAAATTTGGTGACTGGAGACGTTAGGGGCAATAAACGAGTAAAGAAAGAACAATTTTTTTCGTTTAAATTTTGATCGTACGTTCTGTTGGCATTCAATTATTAATAATAATTGTTGCTAACTGTCAACAGTTACTTTGTTGTTGCTTAAGAAAATTCACGTTTAGTGTATCATTGCTTTACGTATCTAAAACAATTGTTCAAAAGACATTACGGTCCAGAAAGGGGGAACTATTTTATCACACGTTGTTATTTTACTTAGACGTTTCTGTTATGTTTAGCTGGAGAGAGTTTTTAATGTCATGTGAAGAGTGCACATCTCAGTTAATGCCATTTTTTTAAATATTTAGGTAAAAATTTCAGTGATATAAAAAACACAAGTTATGTTAAGTAGTCAGTAGACTATTGATTGATCATTGATTCATCCAATTACTGTAATGCCTTCAATTTCAATTTATTTTTCAACGAAGTACTAAAGAACTAGAGACACGAAAGACATTATCAAAAATGTGACTGTTTAGCATCATTTGTGAAGTTAGGCATTTCATTAATTAAGTAGTACATGTTCAAGTTGTACTTGCAAAAATTGTTGCAGAAGAAATATACGCTTTCTATATAACTTATTGAACTACATCCTGCATTAAATTTTATCAAATAATCCACGATTGCCTACTTGCTCGACAATGGAAACTGTTGCAGTAATATTTTCAGCCCTAATTCTTGAGACTTAAATGTTTTTTCTTGCAAATATGTGTACCTTCCATCACCATGGTTAGTTCGTGCGTCTTACACTGTGGAAATTACCTTCAAGTTCAATCACATATAATACTGTACAAACAAGAACCCGCAGTCTTGACGAGTTAAAATGTTTTCATAAAACAATAGGATATATTTAACGTCATAAATATGCGAGTTACAAAGACTTTAGAAGATGTTTATTTGAAACAAAAAATGTTTTATGTGCCTATAGGTTAAAACCTCTAGATGTCGCGAATGTGGCAGTGGCGTTAATGAAGAGTTGTTTAATTATCTAAGCAAATTAGCGATCACTATATATATACACATTTTTCAATTAAAAGGCACTTTAATATAGATGATAATCACCCTTAAAACAATTTTTAATTGTGTTAAAAAATGTCAAAGCGGTATTAGGTGTAATACTTAAAAGCCAATAAACTGTGAAAACCATTGCTAAATTAAGTTACTACCTATAACGTATAATTAAACTTTTAGTTTTTGTGCATCAACTCTATGAATGGCCAAATTTTTGGTGGCAGATTTACTTGGCAAGTCTCATTTTCTGTTAAATATAAAAGTAAAATACTCGTGCTTTGTGGTTGACAGCAAATAGTTGATTATTTTTGGATGAAAAATAAAACTTAAAGGGTTTTTTTTATACCTCTAACAAAAAGAACTACTTGTGATGAGCAAATCAAAGCAGTTCGAAATATGATTTGCAATCTTCAAAAATATAGATAAATTTTGAAATATTTCAGTCTTTCACATGTATCTTTTATAGATAATATGACGTTATAAGTCATTCTATTACTTTTAATTTTGTGGCCTGGCATGGCCTAGCGCATTAAGGCGTGCGCTTTGTAATCTGAGAGACGCGAATTCGCGCCCGAGTCGTGCCAAACATGCTCGCCCTCCCAGCCGTGGGGGTGTATAATGTGACGGTCAATCCCACTATTCGTTTGTAAAAGAGTAGCCCAAGAGTTGGCGATGGGTGGTGACGACTAGGCTGCTTTCCCTCTAGTCTTACACTGCTAAATTAGGGACGGCTAGCACAGATAGCCCTCGAGTAGCTTTGTGCGAAATTTCAAGAACAAACAATACTTTTAATTTTAAATTTATTAACAAAGCTTTTTTTACTCTTGGATACAAAATTAACAGTCTACTTTATTATTGTTACAGTCATTCTAACAAACAATTATATCCATGGAGTAATTCTTCACTGAGTTTCATACTTTACATAATTTGTCACTTTAAAAGAGAGTTTGATGAGTTTGTTAGACGTCATTATTTTATATATTTATCCTCTTCAAATATATTTGAAAACATCATTAAAAGTATTTGTTTTTCTTATTCTAGTTATATCTCCACTATTTCTAAAGAACGCATTTTCTAACACATTTAACTGACACTTGGCTATTATGCTAAGGCTGATAAATGCTTAGTGATTCACGCCTACTAACATTAAGTAAATTGGCAGTAAAGATCATGATTACAGTGAATTAATAAAAATATCAACTATCTTTTTCTCACATGAGGTTACTGTTTTTTTTTAAAAACAAAACAATGACGTCAAAAACTATTAGACACTTTAATGTAGATCGATAATTATCAGATAATACGATACAAAAGTATTATCACAATTCACTATCTATTGTAACAGGCTAAAATTGCCAATTAAATATTTTTAATTTTGTTGTAAGCTATGTAATAAAGTTTATTAAACTTTATTTGTTAGATAGAGGGCGTAGAACACCTAGAAAGTTCTAAAGGTGTAACATTATTTTTACCGCGTTCCAGACTAGATTATAAATACAAAAATCGTTGAGATATAGTGAAAATAGACAGAGTGGTTTCAAGGGAGACAGTGAACAAATCAATGTGTTAACTATCACGGGTACTTTGCCTAAGTTAATTCGTTTTACGTTAGTTAACATCATTTGTAACATAGGCCCACGGCACTTTTCGCCAGGGTACGAGTATTCAAGTCTGTAGAAATGTTAAAGAAAGAAAGAAATTAATTTATTGTTGTTACCCGGATAGGTCGTTGAATTAATGTTGCCAGATAATTTAAAAGCATCAGAAGCGGTGGAAGTAAAATAGGACACAGAAATACTTGAAGCTAAACTTCAACTGTGAAGATGGCTATCACGGAGTCAAAAACAAAAAGAAAGACTTATTTGAGATGAAGAAACATGATAAAGTCAAGACGTATGGGACAGGAAATATAAAGAAAACCAAAAATAAATTTACAGGAAAGTAAAACTGTGGCAAATATAAAGAGATATAAAAAGATCAAGAGGTGAGAAATTAGAATTTAAGAAAGCAGTTACAAGAAAAGAGACATGATATTGAAGAAAGAATTAAACTCAAAAACAAATTTGATTGAAGAAGACATAACCGATAAAAGTGTTAGAGATATCACAATTATAAGATTGAGGAAATATGGAAAGGCTATAATAAACAAATGAAGAAATACAGCAAAACTGTAATGACAAAGTTATAGAGAAGTGAACAAAACAATCAACGAAGCTGAGAAAGCATCGAAAGTAAAACATTAAACGTTTAGAAAATGGATTGTTAAATGCAAAAGATAAATACGACATATCTCTTTTAACACTGCCTTAAGAGTTCCAATCTTAGACACTATCAGGTATGAAATAAAAGAGCTTATTTGGCTGTTTTACCTGATGCTGAAGGATCTTCCTAGAATACTCCAGAGTGACACTACCAAATCAAGTTTCAGAACTTATCTGATCAATTGAGAACCATGAGAAGTGTACCATACTCAGTTTTAAATCATTTTCAGGGTGAATGAGTGAAATAGCAAACAGCGAGCTATCCATCTTGCTGCTCTTTGAAAAAAAAAAACACCTTTGGCAAGTAACATTCTAGCTGAAAGTCATAACATGTATCAAGCATTGATTGTCAACCAATTCAACAGATTTGGCATTTTTCAACCAAAAAGAACTATCTAAAGCACGGTTTTAAAAACAGAGTACAAAGGAAAGAAGAGACCTTAATAACATCTACAGAAAATGTGGAATATTTGCCAAGTTATCTTATCTGAACGTTTCTCAGAAAATGATGGATTGGTTAGCATATGACCAATTTATAGTATTCATACAGATGAGACATTAGAACCAATCTAAAGAAGAATAGGCGAACATCCTTAAAGAAAGTATCTTTAGTTCACAGTGTCAATATGATCCAGTAAATTCGCAGATTAGAAAGTAAAAACGCCATCTGACAACAATTTAGAAAAACTGAAAGGACTTGTTAAACAATTAGTTACACAAAATTGAGGAAATAAACAAAACAATACGTGTTTCAAGTGTAACTTCAAAAGATGTATCACCAGGAATTGCAGGAAAAAGCGATTACAGAATGAAGGAATACCAGAAAGAGGAAGTTATTATAAATGTTGAAAACCTGGGTATTACAGCTGAGACTAAGAGAAATCAACAGATGTTAAGATGGCAAGAGGATAATACTCCATGGATAAATCTTTAAGCTTAATCAAACCGAAGGAACAACTAAGGGCTAGAAAGGCACAGGAAAACAGAAATAATATGAATATATAGAACGAGGTTCAGCTAAGAATACCTCATCTGCCACAAATGAAATAAAAAGTAGTCCACAAATCCACCAGTCCATGTGCCAACCAGTCCATATTCAGCTAAGAATACATTATCTGCCACAAATGAAATGAGAGTTTCTTGTTTAAAGAAACTAGTCCACATGCCAACCAATCCAGATTCAGCTAAGAATACATTATCTGCCACAAATGAAATAAGAAGTTTCCTGTTTCAAGCAAATTAGTTCGCAAATCCTTTGATTTATTCATGAGAAACCTTGAAATATGTGGATCAATACTGTTGTACAGCTACCCAGTTTTGTGGTGAAAAGTGGTAAACTGCTTCCAGATGTAAAGAAAGAGAGAATGGTGATACAAACAGCAATTCGACACAGGCTCTAATAAGAGAAAAATTTGAAATTACCCTTACTATGGGAAATTTGTTTACACTTATAATGTATGGGTAATTGAAATTGAGAAGGAGTTTATATAAGGAACTGACTTCATTCTTGTCGTGAATGTGAGGTTAGGAAAGCTTCAAATAGATTCACATTCTATACCCACCAGAATTTAGCGTGAGACAACCAAGAGATCCGTCATTATAACTCCAAGAAGTGAAGTATCCACACCAGGATTTCTTAAAAATAAATTTTCATCTAGTGACTGAGCTCTAACAGCACAAAGCATTCCAGCGTATCCTGATGAATTAATAGTTGGTGGGATTTTCGTAGACCTCACCCTAAATATGTCATAATTAGAGCCATAAGTACAACAAACCATAAGATATAAGTCAAATCTGGATGTGCCATTGAAAGGTGTCACGAACTACATGAAGAACTTCCACATTAAATATTGTAATAAATAGTCACTTTTTAGGAAAGATATAAAACATTTGCATCACGACAGTTTTACTGCTCCCTTAAAAGAGACGCATGAGTGGAACTTAGAACATCTTACAACTGATTAGTGCTAGTATTTACATAACTTGCTCAAAAAAATATCAAAACATCTTTTCCAGTAAACCTCAAAGTAAAACATCTCACTGAATTAATAGTGAAGATGCGGCTCTCAATAGTCTGACGTATCACCTATTCTTCTTATGGAAAATAGTGATAGATCCACAAAGTTCTACGCGGGCTGCCGAAAGGTGGATAAATTTACAGAGAAGGATGCCTGTCCATAGGGAAAGATATGTTCTACCGAGGTGGCTGCACTAAATTTAAACTTTTTCCAGCATTAAATCTTAAAAATGGATATTGACAAGAGAAATTAGAAAAATCAAGTATAAATAAAACAGCACTTATAGCAAGAAATAGATTGTGGCAATTTGCTTTTACCATTTAGATTATTTAATATTCTTGTCACATTCCAATGATAATTGTAATGAGCTCTGTCTAAATTAGCCTAAAATGTTACATTCATCTGCTTAGATGCATAATCACACAAAAAAAATACATTTAATAATGATTATAAAAACTAAGAAAGGTTATGGATCACTTGAAAAATTAGAAATTTAAAGTGAATCAAAAATTCACTTTTAATTATTTCACCAACAAATGAATTTCCTGAGACACATAGTCATCACAAAAAAGTAATATCTGTAAATTTATCAAGGATTAGCTATGTCTAGAACAGGCCAACATCAAATAATCTGGATGAAGGAGTATTTCTCAGACTATGCTATTACTATCATATTTGTAAAATCTTTGTTGGACTACTAACAAACATTCAAAAACTGAAGTAAGAATTGATCACTTCTTATACATTGACGTAAATAATTCTGAAAGATCCACTCATGTCTGACACAGACATGAAAGATCTAATGAAAGACGTTTTCATCACACGCACAGAAAAAAGAACATACACTTCCTAGAAGGCAAGGAATGCCAAAAAAAGAGCATATTCTACTAATTAAAATAAACTACTAAATGTTTCGAACCCTGAGTCACTTCCATCATTACCAATACAGACATACGTTTATGCTATAGAAAAATAACAGGTTCACATCCCCGTCGCGCCAAACATGCTCTCCCTTTCAGCCGTGGGTGCGTTATAATGTGGCGGTCAATTCCACTATTTGTTAGTAAGAGAGTAACCCGAGAGTTGGCGGTGGGTGGTGATGACTAGCTGCCTTCCCTCTAGTCTTACACTGCTAAATTAGGGACAGCAAGCACAGATAGCCCTCGAGTAGCTTTGTGCGAAATTAAAAAAACAAACAAACCCTCGTGTAGCTTTGCGCGTAATTCAAAACAAACAAATAAATTTAGAGACAAAAGTAGCGTCTCGTATTATGATTAGTAAACTTTGATACAAAATGAATAATATATGTTTAATAATAAATTCCTAAATACAAATTATACTGATAGTTTATATATATATACCTTAGTGAAATCACTAATATAATGTACACAATCATGACAGTGGCAAACGTATCGGACTGGAAATACAACGTTCTCAGATACGAAATGTGTTGCTAGCAAATATTCCTCACTCTTTCTGATGTGGATTCATTATAAAAGTAACAGTAATCGCTGTTATTCATTTCAAAGTATCTATTTCAGATGGCGGGTACTACTGACTTGTTGGTTACCTTCCTGAGATATCTTTTCTTGTAACGTTGAGGTCTCTAGTCTTCTGGTCAAGATAACAAACAAGCATTAATACTTTAATCGAGCCAAAGTTAAATGACCTTGAATACTTTTGCAGCTTGTAAGTGCTTAAAAACGTCTACTTCGTACAAGAATCAAGTATAATAACATAGGATTAATATAATCCTTTTCAGTCAAACTCCTTGAAATGTTAACTTAGATTACGGCCGAGAACACCATTAGCAAATACAATACCCAAACTCACAGAGTGACACAACCTAGTCACGATATATCCTTAAACATGCTTATATTGTAAACCCACTCATGTTCGTGATAAATCTTCATGTCAGCTTCAGGGTTTGTTGTTTAATAACTTCATAAATCTTACCAACTAATCTAGACTTAAATGTTTATAGTTTGTCAACGCCATTTAAATATATCTTATTTTACTTTAATTATTTTAGTCTTTTTATGCGGTTAATAACGTATTTAAAGAACTTTGTTCTGGATTTATAACCTTCATAGTAACATTTTAATTAGTTTCTCCCAGGGGTTGATCCAACGATGTTTCTCGATTTTGTTAAATAAAAATTTATGTATTTTTATTGAAAAAGTTACAACGTGTTGAAAAAATATTAATAATTCAGAGTCACAACATATTAATTGTTACAAGTTATCTTTAAGTTGTTAGTAGTAACATCAATCAGGTAAACTATAAAAAATTCTATAGTACGGTGCCCCCCGCTAGTACAGCGGTATGTCTTCGGATTTACAACGCTAAAATTAAGGGTGCGATTCCCCTCGGTGGGCTTAGCAGATAGCCTGATGTGGCTTTGCTCTAAGAAAAACACACAAACACACTCTATAGTACAGAATATTAAGAAAAATGTAAATTATTTGTAGCCCTTTTATTTCAGTATTCAGTGTGTATTTAAGAATCGTATAAATAAGGTTTTTTTATATTGTTACAAAGAATTTTTTTCGCATTTTGACTAAGCCTTTGAAATTATAGTTTCCAGAATGTAAAACCATAAAATAATTTACTGTAAATTCTACCAGTATGGGAAATTTAAATTAGTATAAGAAAAACATAATAACCTGAATTGTCTTAGAAGCTAGATAGGTAAATGGTAATGAACTGGTACTGTTAAGAATGAAGAGTATTTAAGCAATCGGTCCGGCATGGCCAGGTGGGTTAAGGAGTGCGACTCGTAATCTGAGGGTCGCGTGTTTGCATCCCCGTCGTACCAAACATGCTTGCCCTTTTAGTCGTGGGGGCGTTATAATGTGACGGCCAATCCCACTATTCGTTAGTAAAAGAGTAGCCCAAGAGTTGACGGCGGTTGTTGATGACTAGCTGCCTCCCCTCTAGGCTTACACTGCTAAATTAGGGACGGATTTGTACAAAATTCAAACCAAACATATTATAATGTATGCGTATAAAACGATAATGTACTAATGAATAAGAAATTTAGGTAGATTATGAAATTTTGAAACGGCAAACATTAGAAACAAAAATTATAATAATATTATAATATTAATTTAAGAATGTTTTCGAATATTTTAATAGTATGAATAGTTCCTTTGTGACACCATTCTTCTGCTTTAGCTTTAAAATGTTTCATATAATTGCAATAGAAAATAAGTTACCTAAATTATTCTCGGTGCATTAAAGGCAATTCGTTTTAACCCTTAAATCAATTTTAAATTGTAATTTTTAATATTTGAATTTTCACAATTTTTCTAATCACACACATCTATGTTTCATCTTGCGTGGTTTCGTTTCATTAATTCTAATAATATATCAGAATTGAAATTAAAGTTAGAACCCTTTAAAAAAAAACAGTTGAGGCATTTATGTTCAAGCTATAACAGTAATAGCAACCCGACTGAAGCGCTGTTTCCGAAGCGCGTCTAAATTAATTTTCATGAGATAGAAGCTATAAATTAAAACATCTTGTTTCCTCATTTTCTCTCCTTCAGGAGTTTGCTCAGCTTAAATTGTTCGTTTAGCGAATTAGGTATGTGCAAATCAATGAATAGATTATTTATTTTTAACACAACTGATCATTAGACCCTTAAACTATAGGGAATGATATATGATAATGCATGTCATAATATGGATTAAACTGCATTTCGAGGGAAGGGCGTGTATGTGTGTGTGTGTTGTTTGCTAAGCTTCATTTATAACGCTACCGAAACAAGGTATACGCTTAATTAACGTTGTTTATCAAACCTTACAGTTCACTGGCGTTCTGCAGCGACAAATGGAACCAACTTTATAGAGTTTTCGATAAGTTCCCCAAGCTATAGTAACAAAACATGAATACAATGACTCAGCTTGTATGGGCTATTATATTGTCCTTCCTGTAGTGCTTTCCAGAGCTTAATCCGTTGATTTTATGTTATAATTTTTCCCTATTGTGCTGTACCATTTGATGATTTCAGACATTTTAGAAATGAACCGCGAGTCACACGGTCGAACTGAGCTCTGATAGGCAGCAAACCAGTCGGTGTTATCTCTTACTAAAGCTTAAGGTACGATGTTTAGTTATTCACGAGTTCGTTTTTGTTATTTTTGCTAAAGATAACAAGCTGTATTGTAAAACAACATATTATCAATCGCTTCATTATTTTGTAATTTACACCTTTCCTCGAATACTTAATGTGCAAATATAGACGAAGAAAATCGATACTTAATTCTTGGAGTACTTCGAAAAATGAAAGAATGAAAGCAAAGCTGATATTGACTTTCAAACTAAGTGCGTGTTTTGTTTTAAAAAAACAACTTAAATCACTTTTTTGGCTTACAACTCTGTGAAAAACAGCATCAAGAGAGGGGTAATGTAATATTTCACTCTCACGATTTTAATCTCGCGCGTGGGCCTGGCATGGCCGAGCACGTAAGGCGTGCGACTCGTAATCCGAGGGTCGTGGGTTCGCGCCCGCGTCGCGCTAAACATGCTTGCCCTCCCAGCTGTGGGGGTGTATAAAGTGACGATCAATCCCACTATTCGTTGGTAAAAGAGTAGCCCAAGAGTTGGCGGTGGGTGGTGATGACTAGTTGCCTTCCTTCTAGTCTTACACTGCTAAATTAGGGACGGCTAGCACAGATAGCCCTCGAGTAGCTTTGTATGAAATTAAAAAAAAAAACAATCTCGCGCAGTAAATAATCAATGACACAGGTTAATCAATTATTAATTATTAAATATATTCAAAAATATTCAAGGCTGTAAATATATTTTTAATAACGTATTACAGACTCGCTGAAGGTTTCTGAACTAAGAAATTTTCTTAGATTATTTTCAACAATATTTAACAGGATTGTTTGTTTTTTAACTTTGCACAAAACTACACGAGGATTATCTGCGCTAGCCGTCCCTGATTTAGCAGCGAAATACTAGAGGGAAAGCAACCAGTCATCACCACCCATCGCCAACTCTTGGGATACTCTTCTACCGACAAATAGTGGGATTGACCGATACATTATAAAGTCCCCACGGCTGAAAGGGAGAGCATGTTTGGTGCGACGGGGATTAGAACCCGAGACTCGCAGATTATGAGTCGAGCGCCTTAATCACCTATTTAACAAAAAGTAAACAGAACAAATCTATGATACATCAAACATTTTATTGTTGAGAGAACAAAAAATGTTTGTGAATATTAAAATCTTGAATCAACAAAATTTTTAAAAATAAAAAACAAACAAAAAGAAAACGTGTAAAAATAAAAACTGTTTAAGGGTTTAATTTTTACAGTGTAAAACAAAAGTAAACAATATATAACGCCACGAGCTAATAACCATAATCCGATATGAATTATAACATATCCGTCCCCCGCTAGTACAGCGATAAGTCTACGTATTTACAACACTAAAATTAGGAGTTCGATTTCCCTCGGTGGATTCAGGAGATAGCTTGATGTGGCTTTGCTGTATGAAAACACACAAATAACGTATCCATGCCAATACTTTAAAGTTAATTTGAGTTTTATAAAGAAATACTATATTTGACGAAACATTCTTTTATTATCTTTCATTCACGACTTTAAGTATTTCTATGAAGTATTCCCATTTGACATTATAGTTTTTTATAGCTTTATAATAAAACACGACGTTTTTTGTACTAAAAAAAAGAGGCTTACATTTACTTCAAATTCAACCTCAGTAACTAGTGTTCCTAGGTATTACGGCCCGGCGTGGCCAAGTGGTGAAGGCAGTCGCCTCATAATCTGAGTGTCGCGCGTTCGAATCCCCGTCACACCAAACATGTTCGCCGTTTCAGCCAGGGGAGCGTTATAATGTAATGGTAATTCCCACCATTTGTTTTACTAAAAGAGTAGTTCAAGACTGTAATGGGTGCTGAGGACTAGTTGTCTTTTCTCCAGTCTAATACTGCTAAATTAGGGAAGGCTAGCGCAGATAGTCTTCGTGTAGCTTTGCGCGAAATTCAAACCCACCTACGTGTTACAGAACTAGTAAATGATATTTACATAACCACGATAAGAAATGGATTAATACTCCTTTTTATGTGGAGGCCTGGCATGGCCGAGCGCGTTAAGGCGTGCACTCGTAATCCGAGGGTCGCGGGTTCGCGCCAGCGTCGCGCTAAACATGCTCACCCTCCCAGCCGTGGGGGTGTATAATGTGACGGTCAATCCCACTATTCGTTGGTAAAAGAGTAGCCCAAGAGTTGGCGGTGGGTGTTGATGACTAGCTGCCTTCCCTCTAGTCTTACACTGCTAAATTAGGGACGGCTAGCACAGATAGCCCTCGAGTAGCTTTGTGCGAAATTCCAAAACAAAACCTTTTTATGTAATTTATTTTCGAAATTAAAAAGAAATAAAAAACGTGGGATGTTATATTTAGATACATTTCATATCTAGTTGGCACTTATTTATTCAATGAAACTTTTCCCCCTAACTTTGCTTATTTCAGGCATGATAAGTACATCACAGTTGAGGAAGATTTGTGACTTAAAACCGAAACTGAACAACTAACAAGCAACGCCATTACATCTCAAACTGTGATAAACTTATCGTGCCTGAGATGGGCTAAGTTAAGAGTGAAAACTTCATTGAACAAACTAGCTATATTAATACTCCAACAGTAATGTCGAAAGGCTTTTGACTTTGTATTGTATACAAGACAGTGATAAAGTTTTGTATTTAGTAATTATTGTAACATACTTCACTGAAAAATAATTATCATGATAAAACTCTGAATTACAAAAACAAAATTAGCAGTATCAAATGTAAAATTACATGTATATACTTTAATCAAAATAAGTAAAAACTTATATTACCACTTTTTATTTTTATTAATTTGTTTGTTTTGGAATTTCGCACAAAGCTACTCGAGGGCTATCTGTGCTAGCCGTCCCTAATTTAGCAGTGTAAGACTAGAGGGAAGGCAGCTAGTCATCAACACCCACCGCCAACTCTTGGGCTACTCTTTTACCAACGAATAGTGGGATTGACCGTAAAATTATAACGCCCCCACGGTTGGGAGAGCGAGCATGTTTGGCGCGACACTCAGATTACGAAGCGCACGTCTTAACGAGCTAGGCATTTTTATTAATACCATTACACATTTGTTGTATAATAATAATTTGTACTTTTACATTAAACCTTAAAACGTTGTTGTTAATTTTACCTTACGTTTTCTCCTCATTTTATAGTCCTTTTGACCTTCAGAAAATTTTAAGCTGAGCCTTTATCTTTGAAATTATTCATATTAACCAAATAATTTCAAGAAATTTTTTTCAAAACCTAAAATGATAAAAATTACAATAAATCGTACATTTAAGAGCAAGAAAAATGAAATAGTTACAAAATTTGTATGAGTAAAAATACATTCAATAATTATTAAATTAAATTATTGAACTTTATATATATATATATTTATTTATTATACGAAATAAATATGTTTAGTCATATTTGAAAACACACCTTGAGAGAAATGGGAAACTTCTGATATAACTCCTTTCACATACTTCTCTTTCCCGTTAAATTGCTAAGAAATTGAGATGTCAAATGCTAAAGTTTCAAGACGTAATTATACAGTAGTACACAGTTGCTTCTACATCTAGGTTGTCAGCGTTTGATAAACCACCAATCAAAGGAGACGTGGCAGAAACGTCCCCAAAATTCAACTCTAATTCCATCATGCTCTACTTCTCCTTCACAGTTGCTGACAGACCATTCGGGGTGAAGAATTAGAACCTTGTTTATCAAATCATAAGATGTTCTTTGAGAAAGGAATAATCGCAATTTTCTGAATTTTTTTCTCATTTTCTTTGGTTTAGTTATGTGAAGAAAATAGCGTTCAATTAAAAATATATTAAGATATTTTTCTCACTCTAAAAACACTAATGTGAATTAAAGATTAGATCGGGACAAAAGCTGATTCTCTATCAGTAATTTAAAAAAGGTGGACGAATAACAATTATCTTTAGCTTTTAGTTGTTGCAGAAATTACTGAACTACGTTTGTTACATCAGGTGACTTAAAACGCCCTCCCAGTGGTATGTCTACGGACTTACACACTAAAAACCGGCTTTCGATACCAGTGGTGGACAGACCAGATTGTGTAGTTTTGTGCTTAATTCAAAACAAACAAATGTGACTTAAAACTTTATACAGTTCTGTCTAACTACTTTCTTTACTACGCCAGATGAAGTTTTTTTTTTAATATCTAATACAGCTTTAAATGAATAGAAAATATTTTAACTTGTTTACTATGTAAAAATAGAGCATTGTTATTACCAAACAAGAAGACTTAGTTGAATATTATATCGTACATCTTCAAAGTCAGTCATTAAGTATTTCATTTGTCGTTTCGAGTAGCTTATACCGAGTATTATAATCCATAGATACTGTGAACGTTGTTATTCCTTATAAAACTCGGGTTTCAAGAGAAATATTCGATTTTGTAGAACATCCTATTCAAAATATAAGTACTGACTAAAACAATAGATGCTAAATTGCCTACTTTAGAACTATAAGTATAGTCGTACGTTTCCTTTTAGACCGACAACAATGTCTCTAGAAAAACCAGTGTAATTTAAGAGGAACGTCGCTATACTGAATGTTAAGTCACACTTTATAAGAATGACGTCACAGACACTATGCTTCCTATCGTATTAAAGATCCTATCACCGATCTCGCTCGATCCGATGACTAAAATTAAGCAGTATTGTTCAGCATCATAGTTTCTATTGTAACTGTTGTAAAGAACGATAAGGCCAGGACAATAGCACGCCGACAATATAGTTGAAAATAGTTGTCGACTTTCAACACCGTGTTAAAATTACTTGTTTCCTTCATTCTGAAAAGCAATTCTACACAAAGAAATATCCATAGTTTGACCATCACAGACATTTAAACCAGAATTTCAGCCTTACAAGCTCTTAAGTTAATCCCTGAGCCATTAAGAAGCAGACTAAAGGTATAAACACCTGTTGGAACTGTATCGAGGTATATGATGGAAACAGATTGCTATGATAAACTTTTTTCCTCCCCTCTTTCTTACGAAAACAGCCATTGATTTCGTAATTGCAATTGGAAACTTTGGCTTACAGTCTTTCTCCTTCGACTTTAAACCTTCGTTTATTCTCTTTTTAATAAAACCAGAAAAGATAATTGGCTTCACTGTAATGGCCTCTTTTGGGTCCGATTAGATCGCTTTCTTAATTATATCTTTTACTTTTCAGATAAGATCATTGCTTCAGATTGAATTAAGTTGGATTTTAGGACTTGTTGCTGTTCCAAATGTTCTCCTATGCGAATTTTGTTTCAAACGGTATATTTTTTTCGAAAAGTTGTGTCCCTATAACAATTTGGCAACAAGAACGTATTAGTGAAGTTGTATTTCTAACCGACGGCACTGCATGACAAACTGCCCGACATGGCCGAGTGGTTAGAGCTCGCGACTCGTAATCTGAGGGTCGCGCGTTCGAATCCCCTTCCCACCGAACATGCTCGTCCTTTCAGCCGTAGGGACGTTCAAATTGTGAAAATCAATCTCACTAGTTGTTGGCAAGAAGAGTAGCAATTAGCTCAAGAGTTGGCGGTGGGTGGTGATGACTAGCTGCCTTTCCTCTAGTCTCAAACTGATGAATTAGTGATGCCTAGCGCAGACATCCCTCGTGTAGCTTTGCGAAAAATTAAAAAACAAAACATAACAAACGATCAGGAAGTCGTCATTAATCGAGCATGTAGGTGCTGAGGATGTCGCCTGATGATCTGGGCGCTCAAGTAACAACCTGGGAGTCGCGGAATCTTGATTCGTTGTCGAACATGTACGCTTCCTCAACCGTGTAAACGAAAATTCACAAACATCAACAGTTGCCTACGTTTCACATACTGATTGGCTACGCTGCCCGTCCCTATTTTAGAAGTAAAAACAGCTAATGAATATCACCTTCCGCCAATCCTTGAGTTACCTCGATTAAACATTGGGATTAACCGTTGCTTTATAACACCCAATATCTGAAAGTGAGAGTGTGTTCGGTGATGGGATAGAACTCACAACCCGCAGATTGGTATATTCAGTTCGTTTTTATAATGTAGTTTTAGTTTTTTTTTTACACATGTGTGTAACTACATTAATAAAGTATGACAAGCCAGGTTAACTGGCAGACAAAGGGAACTGGTCTGACTAATTTCCATCGGACATCATTGTTAATGCAGCTTCACAAAATGGAAAGAAATTATTTCCAAAGCCGCTAATATTCAGTTTTATGAACTACTCTGACTAGTTTTAAAGATTATGTCATTGAAACTTCAATAATGACCATCCACAAAACATTAAATGTACTGCTAAAATATAGCTACATTGTTCTTAACTTAAAAAATAACACCATTCTATAAATTTTTAGAATGGCTGTTGTACAAGTTTGTTCCATGTTCCTCTCAACTTCGTACGTCTTTTCTCTGTTGCTTGAATACCTTAAACACCTCTTACAATATTTTTGTTAGGCCTAAATTAAATGATCTAAATTCACGTGTCTGCAGTGACTACATCTTCAGAGTCATGTTTAACAAATTCATTATAAAGTATCCTATTACTCCATTTCTAATAGTGTCCATAGGGAATAATTTGAAACAACTATTTTTTACTCTTTATAAACATATTTGTTCTACAGTCTTTATCAACTGCACCATAGAAAGCAATATTGGTTGTTTGTTTTGTTTGTTTTTGAATTTCGCGCAAAGCTACACGAGGGCTATCTGCGCTAGCCATCTCTAATTTTGCAGTATAAAACTAGAAGAAAGGCAGTTAGTCATCCCCACCCATCGGCGACTCTTTTACAAACAAATAGTGGGATTGACCGCCACATTATAATTCCCCCGCAGCTGAAAGGGCGAGCATGTTTAGTGGGACCGGGATTCGAACCCGTGACCATCAGATTACGAGTCAAATGCCTTAACTCACCTGGCCATGCCAGGTCTAACATTACTGCATCACACACAAAACTTATTATACGTTTGTTTATAGGAATAGATAAACAGACAACAAAATAACTTTTAAGATGGACTTTAAAGAATATATAAAAACAAAAATAATTGTTCTCAAAATTATTACTTACATAGTAATTCTACTGCTCCAACGAGTTTTGAAACAATAATATAAATCTACATTACATGCGCGTACCAATCACAGCTGTAAGGATTTATACTCTAAGGAAAGCAAAAAATAAAGTTTTGGTTCGTTACAGCGTCTCTTTGGCGTGTAAATTTATTTCAAACATTGAAGAGGTGATGTTTTTGATACATGATTCTGTAGAAAATTAAACAAAGTTTGGCATATGTTTGTTTGTTATATTATCCTGGACGAGTGCGTTCTCAAATCAAACATCGTGTGCAGAATATGTACAAACAACAGGAAACAGAATACACAATTTTAATACAGATAAACCAGATAATTAACATGTAAATTAACAGTTGAACATGTGTACATCTTTCTTGAGTGCTCTGGCTTTATGAAGTTGGAATTCTCTAAAGTTTCCTATTAACTAAAATGAACACCGTTCTCACTTGAACGCTCAACGAGATTTTCAGTGATCTCGCTAGTAAATATAGCAGGTGCTTTGAGTTAATTTATTAATATCTGTAGTGAGCAAAATGTTCAAAAAGCTCTTTCAAGCAGAAACTGAGTGTCATTCATTTTATCAGCTACAGTGAAAATCTGGTGACTAAAAAATTTAAAACTAAATTTCGATCTCATAAAAAATTATTAGCAGACACTCTTTACGTAGATCGCAGATATATCTCCCTCTGGCCCGGCATGGCCAGGTGGGTTAAGGCATTTGACTCGTAATCTGAGGGTTACGGATTCAAATCCCCGTCGCGCCAAACATTCTGGCCCTTTCAGTCGCAGCAGCGTTACAACGTTACGATCAATCCCACTAATCGTTGGTAAAAAGAGTAGCCCAAGAGTTGGCGGTGGGTGGTGATGACTAGCTGTCTTCCCTCTCGTCTTACACTGCTAAATTAGGGACGGCTAGCGCGGATAGCCCTCGAGTAGCTTTGTGCGAAATTCAAAAACAAACGAACAAACCTTCAAAATCATATTATTTTTATTGCATAACAATAATGTGTGTGTGTTTTTTGTACAACAAAGCCACAAAGGGCTATCTGCTCAGCCCACCGAGGGGAATCGAACCCCTGATTTTAACGTTGTAAATCCGGAGACATACCGCTGTACTAGCGAGGGGCCATAACAATAATAAATAAACTCAAATACTCTTTGGTTTCCTTTGTGCTATAACCCTTAAACTCTTCGGTTAAGGTACAGATGGCCCGGGATGGCCAGGTGGTTAAAGCATTCGACTCGTAATCCGAAGGTCGCGAGTTCGAATCCCCGCAACACTAAACATGCTCGTCCTTTCAGCCGTGATAGCGTTATAATGTTACAATCAATCCCATTATTCGTTGGTAAAAGAGTAGCCCAAGTGTTGGCTGTGGGTGGTGATGACTAGCTGCCTTTCCTTTAGTCTTATACTGCTGAATTAGGGACGGCTAACGCAGATAGTCCTCGTGTAGCTTTGCGCAAAATTTAAAACAAACTGAACGAAAGTACAAATCTTGAAACCTATTCACTTAACGTGTACGTTATTCCATGTCGCTGGTTAATTGTTATTTCATTAAGATAAATAAAGTTTTAACTTTATTGGGCCCCCCCAGTGGCTCAGCGGTATGTCTGCGGACTTACACGCTAAAATCGGGGTTTCGATACCCGTGGTGGGCAGAGCACAGATAGCCCATTGTGGAGCTTTGTGCTCAATTCAAAACAACAACAACTTTATTGAGCCTATAGATGTTGTATTTTATTTTTAAAGTGATATTGTAATATTGTCTCTTCTTATAAATAAATCTAACCAATGTTTATTGTTGATGTTTTGTAAAAGATTTTCCAAAGTCCTCAGCATACGATGATCAGTACTAACACTAAATATATTGGTTTGTTCTTATAGAAACATTCTACACTTTTCTTTCCCGTTTTTACTTATCTTTTACATGTGTCAGAGAATACAGAAGATACTGATTGGATTTCCTTAAAAATGTGAAGGGTTTCCATGGATTCACACAATGATATTAAGATTGCAATTACACGCATTAGTTACCACTTAAACCACTTCACTATCTGATTGTTGCTGTAACATCACAATAACAATAATTCATCATCACGATTATTTTAATTTGGTGTTGTGCATTTACTGGAGAGTCTACAATGGGAACAATGGTTTTATTTAGATTATGTATTAAAGTAACTATTCTTTTACATACCCTCTGTTGAATCGGTGTTATGTTTGAGGGTTTATAGTGATAAAAATCGGCAGTTTTCAATCGTTTTTATTCTTCAGCGCCATCTTCTAAACCTCTGACCAACAATTGATTTTTAATGTTTAAGACAGGTTCTAACAAGTTGAATTAAAATTACTATTGTTTGTTTCTTGAAGTTCATACAAAGCTACACTGGAGCTATCCGCGCTAGCCGTCCCTCATTTAGCAGCGTAAAATTAGATGGAAAGCAACTGGTCATCATCACCCACCGCCAACTCTTGGGCTACACTTTCACCAACGAATATTGGGAATGATCGCCACATCATAGCTCTCCTACGGCTAAAAAAAGAACTAGAATGTTTGTTGTGACGGGGCTTCAAACCCGCCACCCTCAAATTACGAGTCATGCGCCCTAACCTTCTAGCCATGCCAGACCGTTCAAACATTTAAAAACCAGGAGTTGACATCACATATTTAAAAACAAAATCTGACCAAAACGTTTTTTTTTTTCAAATGCTTACTTAGAGTTGTTATTATAATGTGTGTCCAGGCCCGTATATCATCCCTCTTGTTTTACACTGCTAAATTATGGACGCCTAGCGCAGATAGCCCTCGTATAGCTTTTTGCAAAATTCCAAACAAACCAAACCAAATTCTATATCATTTATCTATGTTGGGGATGATCTCAATAGACAAATAGCATATCTGTGATGTAATATCTAATGTCTGTCAGTACAGTTAGTGTTAATGTATTCCGTACGTAACATATAGTTAGTTGTTTCTGTTACATTACTTTCACTAGTAGTGTTGGTTAGAATGTTTAATACACATTATCTTTTTTTATATATATATAAAGACGTTTGTTTGTTTGTTTGGTTTGTGTTGTTGTTGTTTTTGTCTTAGCTTAATATGTAGATTTACAACTAACTTAAATCCTTTAGCTAACCGAACATTGTGGTATATTATTGGGTTTACAGCCGAAAATATCGTTATCGAATAAGTTACACAAGTGATGACGTAATGTATTCTAACTTTTAAGAGTCAAGGCGTAATTAAGCTATATTTAATCAGTTATGCTAGGTTAGTTTTTAGTTTCACTCCAAATAGGTATCTTGTTGCTATTAAAAGTTAAGATTAATTGCAGTTAAATCGTGAAAAAAGAAGAACATTAGTTTTAAATCTATTATGACTTTTACGTCAACAGCGTTTTCAAATTTAACTTAACACAATCACAAAAACGTATAAGAAATAAAATCATATTTTTCGTGTTGAAAGAAAAACGTTTTAACCGACTGTAGTCTAATATTTATCGCTAATTCAATTTAAGAATACACAAAATTGAATTCTCCTTTAATTGGTTTAAGTTATTTTCTAATCGATAAAATAAAGACCAAAAGTAATAAAAAATTGTGCTTAATTAGGCTAGTTCACTGAGCGTTGGATAAGTGGATACTCAGTTTTCTGAAGTTACTGCATAACCTGTTGTTATTCTTTAAAAATTAGCTAAAATAAGCAAAACTTAGAAAAACAATATACAACATTTTAAATTAACCCAAATGAAAATATACCACAAAGCCAAACCCAAGATCTCTAAAACTGTTCTTGAAATACCGAACTGCTCTATAAATAATTTACTTTCGTATTTTATTCTGATTAGGCGAATTTACATACTTAAAATGTGATAACTGGAAAAAAAAAATTCGGTACCAATGTTCCTCAAACCTACGAAAAGTTCAACTAAAGGTTAAAATCCGATCTTCAATCTCATATAATAAGTAGGGTTTTCTGTTCGTTTGTGTTTCACGTTGTTTAAAATACGTAATAATGTACTTTTATCTATAATTTATTTACAAAACTGATTTTAAGCGAATCTATAATATAATATATAAATAAACGTTTAATAACGTAATTAAAAGCACACTACGATTATAATTTCTTTGAGGCTCTTATTTTCTCTAACGAATTACTTCTCTTATTTTTCTTGCTTGTTTTGCGCTTCAGTCAATAAAAGATCCCATCTTACTGTTGCCAGCACACTAGAAACAGCAGCCGGCTTTACAAATTGGTTGCTACTGCGGTGAGTAGTTCCTTTTTAATTACCCTAGTGCTCGCTAGGGGCATGTTTGAATAGAAGAATAAGATTACACAAACCCTCAATCTCTAATTAAGAGTCTTCACTAGAAATTATTAGGTTAACTATCTCTATCTTGTGAAGCAACCATGATGTTCTTTAGGGAAAATTAAGTTCCAGATGATCCGCACGCACACATATATACACAAATAATGATAAACATTGCCCGAAAGTAAATATATCTAAACTCAGCTTCGAGGTACAATTGACGAGGGACTGCACATAACTATGGTACTCTTTTACACGAAATGCTGAGAAACTCCTTAACTTTCTCCGAATGTGTTGTTCCTTTATAAAAATCGTATACTGGTAAAATTATTATTTTCAAAAGCATTCTTCTCAGCTATTTTATTGTACATGTTTCTTTTTTACAAATATTTATAATGGAAAACAAGAATAACAACATACGATTCAAGTGTACCTTTTCCTAGCAAATATTCATTTATAACACAAAAAGAAACAGAAATAATTAATAATCTTTTTTACTGCTTGGAGTCAGCACAAATACTGTATATATTGAAAAAAATCGCAGATTTAAAAGCGGTAAATATACTCTTCAAAAAAAGAAACGCAAAAGGGATATTTTTGTTATGTTAAAGAGAAATATATGTAATAACATTACAAGCTCAGAGTATGTGATTTTACACGTGTTAACACTCCTACGAAAATTGGGGCCTAATAGGCCCCAGAGCTAGGCCCCAGAGCAGCTTGAAAGGTTATTAATATTCGGCTAATAATTTTGTATTTAAATGAAATTGCCATTAACTGATCCTATCTCTTTATATTTTAAGGAGCAATAATATTTTGACTTTTCAGACATTTGCGAAATAATATTTTTAAAAAATTTTAAAACATCCACTAAGGGTATTTTGGGGCCTATTAGGCCCCAGATCAAAAAACATAAAAATGACTTTATTTATTTTCTGAATAATTCTAGAACAGGCCTGGGCAACCGATGAAAGCAAATTATAATAAAAATATATTCATTTTACAACTTCTTTTCAAAAGATGGATATTTAGGATAATAACTCTACTTCAACAATAATTTTAGACGGTCCTAATTATTGCCTAGTTTGCCCACGCCTGTTCTAGAACATTCTAGAAACTTTACAAAAGTATTTAGAATAATCTAGAATATTCTAGAAGAATCCACAAATCCTATATATATAGGAGCTGAAATCTTCAAACCGTGTCAAAAATGATATCTCTTGATGAAGCTGTACATTTACTGACAAAACCATCCGACGATGAAAGTGAACATGATAATGTCGAAGACTACTCTGAAAGTTGTGACGATGATCCTTTTGAAGCCGAAAATGATGAAGAAATCGCGCCGTTCCCTTCTGAAAGTGAAGAAAGTAATCAAGAAGATCTTACTACGATGCCAGTGAACGAACTTTTGTCCAAAGATAAGAATGTTAGTTATTCAACAACACCTTCAAGGATCAACAGGAGAACCGCAGCTCTCAATATATTCAATGGGAACCCAGGCATTACAAGGCAAGCTGCTCCAAGAGTCTTTACACCATTCGAAACATTCAAAATTTTCATTTCTGATAATATGATGGAACAGATCATTCACTCAACAAATACTGTCATGAAAGAACCAATTTTTGAAGAAGACCTCTGGAAATGGATCGCAGCTAATCTTTTCCTTGGAATAAGCAAATTCAAAAATGCATCGATAGACGAAATGTTTTCAACCGAATTCGGTTTGCCATTTTTGCGAAAACTGATTACACAAGACAAATTCAAAAAAATGTGCTCAAAAATCAGATTTGACATTCACTCTCAGAGAAATAGAGAAATCAAAGATGCCGCCATCTCTGGAGTCTGGAATTTTTTCATTGAAAATTGCAAAAACACTTATAACCCAAGCGAATACCAGTGGATGAACAACTATGTAACTTCAAAGGAAGAGTTGGCTTCAGAACATACATTCCGACAAAGCCAGGCAAATACGGAATAAAGATTTAGTGCCTAACAGATGCAAAGACAAGTTACCTCCTCAACGCTCAAATTTATACTGGAAAGGTTGGAAATACGACAGAAACAAATCAAGGAGAAAGAATAGTCAGAGAACTGAGTCAGCTATTTCTTGGAAAAGGAAGGACAATAACGACAGATAATTTCTTCACAACAATGACACTTGCTAAGTACCTACGAACAAAAAGAACAGGACTTGTTGGAACCATACGGAAATCAAGAACCTTTCTGCCTCCTGAAATAAATGCAAAATCTAGAGAGTTATCACCAAAGTTTTTCTAACCATGACGACATCACTCATCTCAGGCACTCAGACAAACCAGGAAAATATGTGCTACTACTGAGTTCTCAGCATCAGTCTGGTTAAGTATAAGAGATTGGAAAGCCCGAAATCGTCAATCTTTACAATGCAACGAAGGCAGGTGTCGACACTCTCGATCAATTGGTGAGATATTATACAAAGAATCGATCAAAGCGCTGGTCAGTCTGCATATTCTATAGCATTCTAGATCTTGCTGCGTACAATGCTTTCGTTCTATACTCGACAAAACATCCAGAATTTCTTCGTCAACATAAATCAAGAGCCAGAATAGAATTTATACGGCAATTGGTGCTTGAAATCAAAGATATTTACTGCAAAGATAATAACAAAACAGCCTCATGTGAACCGCCTGCAAAGAGGGCAAAAGGAAGACGATGCCATTTGTGCGGCAGATCAAAAAAAATAGACAGTCAAAAATTGTTTGCTCAAATTGTAAAAAAATGTTTGTCAGAGCCATTCTAAAGTTGTTTGTAATGAATGTTACTAAATCACTGTTTCTAATGGAAAAATATATGGGGTCTGATAGGCCCCAAAATCACTTTAGTGGATGTAAATATTTTTTTCGTAGGAGTGTCAAGGTACAGATTGTCAGACCAACATGACAATAAAAGTTGTACACTTTAAAAACGGAGGAAAACATCGGGTTTCTCTCCAAAACGCATTCGTGTCCAATAAATTTGTTTGAGAGATCTGAATGTTCTGCAAGTGCAACATGTGCAAATCCCTATAAAAGTGACGGGTTTTCGGTTTCCATAGCTTAGTGTTAAGCCACCGACACGCAATACAGTTACACCAAGACTGACTGAAACACAACGCAACAACGCCAATGTTCGCTTGGAAGCAGGTGAATCTCGATCAGATGTTGCAAGAGCTATGAATGTTCACCCAAGTACCATCACAAGGCTATGGAATCGTCACCAACAACATGGATCAACTCGTAACCGTCCACGATCTGACAGACCTCGTGTGACCACGCCCACACAAGATCGCTATATCCGGCTACGTCACCTTCAAAATAGGACCACTACTGCGACGTCTACTGCTTCAACCATACCAGGGCTGCGTAGGATTTCCGATCAGACCATAAGCAACAGTCGACGAGATTCTTAGGCCCCATGTGCAACCTATCATGGTGAACGTCAACGACGTTTTTCAACATGACAACGCCCGTCCTCACACAGCCCGACTCACCACTGTCTTCTTGAGACACCACAACATCAACGTTCTTCCTTGGCCCTCCAGATCACCAGATTTAAACCCCATCGAACATCTTTGGGACGACGTCTGCGACGGCGACAACCTCAACCGCAGACTACCTCAGCTTGCAGCATCTTTGCAGGCTGAGTGGACAGCCATTCCACAGGATGTGATTCGTCATCTCAATCTCATCGCTTCCATGGGCAGGAGATGCCAAGCAGTTATTGATGCTCACGGGGGGCATACTCGTTATTGACGTTGAGTGACGTTAATCATCAACTAGTAAGCGTGGACTTCGCCTTTGAATGTTCAGCAGTGAATGTGCAAAGTTTCACACGTGTCATACAGAACTACCAGGAATAAAGTTGTTAACAATATGTCTCAAATTTTGCCTTTTGCGTTTCTTTTTTTGAAGACTATATTTGTGTGACACATTTTTAACAATAAAATTATTATTTACTTTTATAAATCGTAAACAAAAGCAAAAAGTTTTATTCGAAATCTAAGTTTTTCTAATTCACACAAAAGTTTGGGGAAAATTCAGATGTCATAGTGTGGTGTTTGTTTACAGGCTTTCAATAAAAAGTTTAAAATTTCAACTTTATATAACTTCCACGAAATAAAATTCGTGCATTGAAGTTTTTGGCTTTGTGCCTGAACATAACAATAATTCATAAATTTATTTTAACTAATTTAAATGTTTAATATGTTCATTATTAGTATGTTTCTTTTCATCATTGTTGATGTTATTTGAATTAATACAGATTTCAAAGCGAAAACTACCCATAGTTTTATATTGCTCTGAAAAATAAAAATAAATAATTGTTTCTTTAAAAATCGAAACATTTTTGGTGTAAAAAATTTGCGTCATTTCCGAAAAAAAAAAAGATAATTATACAAGTATATAAACATGCATGCATATATAAAAGTCTCCCAGTGGTTAAACGGTTAAGTTTAAGCACTTACAACGCTAAAATTCTGGATGCTATTCCCTATGATGGATTAAAAATTAGCTCAATGTAATTTTGTTCCAAAATAATAAATACACAATAAACATCGCGGCAAGAACAAAAAAAATAACAATCAGTATCTTGCCAATTATAGAAAGCCTCAACAAAATATAGCCTTGGAGGTATGTATATGTTGTAATAGCGCTCAAAAAAGCGCTGGGGATATTTTGTTTCCGCCAAACAAAGGTGAATAACCAAGGATGACTTATGTCCCCCTTGGCTGGCAGCAGGCAGTTTGAGAACCTTGTTAACCATCCCCTCACTACTCCTTCCACTCGAAAACGAAATACAAAAACTTGCTTAATGCAATTATAAGCTTAATAGTTCTTCATATACGTTGGTAAATAACAAGATATCCCCAATTTTTTCGGGGCGACAATACTTAAGTTATCTACCTTTTCCTGATACTGTTACAAGTCTAATTAATATTTATATATATTTTCTGTCCAACATTTATTGTATTTATTTTTTCACTGTTTTATTCTATTGTCTAGAAATTTCATTAGCAGCAAGAAACAGTGCAAGTACTATATGTATTTAGATTGGTAAAAATATGTTTCTAAAAAAAATTACATTTTTCCTTATTTTCTATATAAAATCTAATTGATAATAATTATTTCTTTAGTTTTCTAGGGTTAGTACTTGTTACTTTGTTTTATAATATTGGAAACACCTTTAAGCCTCATAACAGTACATTGAATGGCATTTGCACAATATTGAGAAGCTCATGTGTATATAGATGTAGCAATAGCTATTTTCATCCTACATATTTATTTGCGTAAACTGCTTACTTAACTTACCAGTAACCTCATTATGTACGTAATACTCCTGTTCGAAAAAAAATCATTAATTAATTGTTCATGTTTTATTGATTAATGGTTTATTTTGAACAGATCTCAATTATAATATTTGACGTTACTGTAACAGCTTGAAAAATGTGTCGTCTTTAACTCTCTCTTATCCCACAAAAAGAACATCACTGACTAATTAACTTAATAAACAAAACATCATAAATATTAAGGAGTAACTTTTTTCTGAATAAATCAAAAGGTCCATCCATTTATTTAAGTCACCGCTGGTACAACGATAAATATATGAACTTACAACGCTTAAAATTATGGGGTTCGATTTGTTCGGTATTCAGCACTTAGCCTGATGTGGCTTTGCTATAAGAAAACACACACACACACACCCTTTATTTAAAATTATTAAGACATAATCAGTTAAATATTAAGTTTCTGAGAGGTTAAATATTTAAACTTTTTAAATTTCGTAAAAACTTTTTATTTAGCTTCTTATAAAGTTTTCAAGTAACTTATCTTAATGAGTATAAATATGCTACTAACAAAGGTTCATTAAAGGTATGTCAAACAAAACTTCGTACACAGCTTTGTTTGAAAGCGCATGAGAGATAAGAATTATAATTAACTACCGCCATCTCTTGAGCTTTTAATAAACTATATAAGTCATTTAGGTATATATTTATTTGTGCATTGTTACTTTGTTTCTTGGTGCAAATATCATTTCAACATATTTCCTCGAAAATATGTTTATTTTATTACAATAAATTACGAAGGAACTTCTGAAGATCATTTAAACGCCACGTTATTTTTCTTTTGAAGTTAATGACATAAATTTCTAGTTAAATGAAATGTTCAGGCTTAGCAAAATATGATATCTTAAGCAAAAAGTTATGAGACCACTTGCACCCTCCACCCTAATGACTCAGTCGTGAATCTGAAGGTCTATAACGTTAAAAAACGGGTTTCGATATCTGTGGTGAGAAAAGCACAGATAGCATATATGAAGCTTTGCATGTAACAACAAACAAACAAAATATAATCACTTGCATATTCAAGAAGTTAATTTAAACGTATTTGTGTCTTTAAAGTAAAATGTGCATTTCATAACGTTTCTTTTTGTTTGTTTTTAAACAATGCAATATTGATTTCATAAATGGTACAGTTTTATACTAAATTACTTTATTTAAACTTACCTTTTTGGCTTGTAGTGTCGAACATATAGTAAATATTAGGCTTAATTTGTCGAGCAGATAAATGTGATAGTCAATTAGTATAGAAGATGGCAAACAGATAAACTGTGATAGGCCCTATTATTATTAGAATAAAATACTTCACTCTCTTAAAAAGACTATATTAAATCAAACAATTAAAAATATAAAAAGTATCTGCTTACTTAATTGAGCCTCTGTTGATTTTTGTTGTTGTTTATTAAGAGATTTCTGTAAAAAGTACTAATATTTCTATTGATCTCTCACACTCTAATTTAGTAATCTTGATAATATCCTTCGTTGATAACAGCGAAAGATCTACAGACTTACAAACTGTATTCTTCAGGTTTCGATTTTCTACAGAGAATACAGCAGATAACCTACTGTGGCTTTGTTCAACCAACCAATACAATAGTTAACCGGGATTAATTTGCTTACGGTGTTATTAATGTTAAGTAGGGTTTGTGTTTGTTTGCCCTATTTGTATAGTATGAAGTTGATTAGCAGCAGTCTTGAACTCGACTTTATTATATTAGATCTAACCCTCTTATTTCTATTGGCAACTTGGTGTAAAGATATATGCATAATAATAATAAAGGATTAAATGCAATAAAAATTAATCAATTAATTCAAAACTAAAATAAGGGTTCATTTAGTAAGTAAATTCCAGCAGAAAGAAGTAAGAAAGGGTACTTAAGTAACAGTTAGCCTTATTATTAGTCACAGGAGCAGAAATACTGAGGCCTACCGCTAACTCTTACTAAGTATTAATCATTTTCATTTTGAGACATAATATAGTTGCTTTATTCTTTGGTTTTGTTTTGTTTTTTTCGACAATTTTTTTATTTGGAACTGTTTAACCTGTTGGGCTTTACAACTTTACAAACCTAGAGGTAATGTTTGTTTCTAGGCTTAACAATCGCATAACTGTACAGAGAAGTAATACTAATATATTACTTTTTATGTGCCACGTATATAAAACATTCTCAGGCTAAGCCTAATTTGTACCTAAAGTTCTTGAACAAACTGTTTTAAATGTAATAAGCTAACCACAACTATATATCAAGGCTTCACCATATACATTAAACGCGGGGAAGGAGGAGAGGTTCATCCCTCTCCTAAGCCAAAAAACATTTTAAATATGCGCAATAATATATTTATATAAATATATACATTCTAGACAAAGTGGTATTTATGTAGCTAAATAGTAATCTAGAGTGCTTGAAAATGTACTTTTGTTATTGGATTAGTAACTATTATAGTACACTGAAAAGACTTTTACAGTCTTTTTTGCGATATTTCAATATTGAGTACTAATAGCTTAAATGTCGATTGCTGGCAAAACCAATAGGCCTAAAAATCTTAAAAAAGCACGTGCATTGCAAAAGTTTCCTCACACTTAATTTTGTGTATCGTATTCAATATAGGAGGTATGTAAATATAGCATTTTAAATCTCTCTTTTAATCAATGCAAGGGCTCGGCAATTCAGCTGGAGGATGAAAGGTAAAAGATTATATTAAATGCCATTTATAAAAGCAGTATAATGCTTCTTTTAAAGTTACGTTGAAAACATCAAAAGCTGACAGAACAATTACGTATCATTTATGATAAAATCCGTGAAGACGACAAAAACCCACTTGTAGAGAAATATATATATTACATAATTATATATATTATATGGTCATCGTCAGGTTCGCAAAGAAAGTTTGTTTTTTTTGTTTTTTTGGAATTTCGCACAAAGCTACTCGAGGGCTATCTGTGCTAGCCGTCCCTAATTTAGCAGTGTAAGACTAGGGGGAAGGCAGCTAGTCATCACCACCCACCGCCAACTCTTGGGCCACCTCGGATTATGAGTCGCGCGCTTTACGCGCTTAGCCATCCCGAGCCAGTTCACAAAGAAAGAAGGTCGAAAGTGCTTTTTCTAATCGTACCAACCGTTTTTACATATATATTTATAATAAAATCACTTAAGTGACGGCTTTTGTTTTCGAATTAAAAATAAAATGCGTTCTTCTGTAGTGACTGTTGTAGCTTAAAGATATTTCTGAAATACTGATTTAAAATAGACTGATTCTGAATCCAGAATGAAAAACTTAAATGAAATATAAAGGGACTTTTATCACAAATTATAATGTATGAGTGCGCTGTCTTTGTCGCACAAATTTAATCCCCATGTGTAATGAGTATTGTTTGCTTTTGAATTTCGCACAAAGCTACTCGAGGGCTATCTGTGCTAGCCGTCCCTAATTTAGCAGTGTAAGACTACAGGGAAGGCAGCTAGCCATCACTGCCTACCGCCATCTCTTGGGCTACTCTTTTACCAACGAATAGTGAGATTGACCGTAAATTATAACGCCCCCGAGGCTGAAAGGGCGAGCAGGTTTGGCGCGACGGGGATGCAAATCCGCGACCCTTGGATTACGAGTCGCACGCCTTAACACGCTTGGCCATGTTGGGCCAATGTGTAAAAAGTGCTGTCAAATTTTGCATGCTGAAATAAATAGCTAACTGTACAGATAATTAATTTCGTATTTATTTTCAGTAAATTAGTTTTACGTATGTTTGTAATAACGCTTAAATATAAAAACAAAAATATTCTACAGTTGTAAATAATTATTACAATATTTTGCACAATATTACTTCCTTAGGGGTGGTTTAGTAATACATTCGAAAACAACTATATATTAAATTGTTATGCTTAACATTTTCCTCGTGATACATGTCACGTATCTATATGCCTAAAATATAAATAAACTGAGATAAGTTTGAAAATTACTTTAAAGAATAGGTGGGGAGAATAATGTACTATTGCATTATATAGTACTTTTTAATACCATACGTAACTCAATCTAATCAGATATATTCGTAAAGGTCTTTTTTTTGGTGTGTTAAAAATGAGGACCCCTCCTTTAAAAAAAACTAGTTTCTTAGCATTTCGTTACAAAAAAAAAAGTTAAATTGTTTAGTTAATAAACCAATATTCCACTCAGGTAATGCTTTAAATTTACCTAAAATTAGTAGTAAAATACAAAATTGAATAAGTTATAGGTCTACCTGTAAGTTGAGAAAAACAAATGTTATTAAACACGAAAAACGTTTTATTTTGATATAGAAAAGGAAGAGCAAGAAACATAATATTAATATTTTTAATTTTCAGTATCTTAGTGCAGCAATAAATAATTATTAATTTTACAATATAATTTTCTTTATGTTAATATTGAAGACATCGTTCCTTAAAACATCGCACGTTTCTAGTTAGTTCAAAGTACGGGTAAAATATTAATTTAATCTACACTTACAATTAATTATTTCTTTACCAGGTTTCTTGGTTGTGACGATTATCAGATAATCCTCTGAACAGACACCTGATGACATGATAAAGGTCTATTAGAAATCACTTTGTTGTGCGAGACAAACGTGATAATGATCTACTTGTTGGTAAATAAAGATGGAACTTGACCAACAGCCATTCGAGATCACCGTAATGTCTCCCTATAGCTTGCCTGATGAAGTGAAAAAAATAGCTGGCATGCAAAGTGAGTTAGAGACTCAAATTTCAAAGCTTGAAGTTGTATTGGAAAATAAAAAGGTAAAATGTGGGAAAATTGCTAAATTTCAGGTTATATGTAAGCCAATTAAACGTTACTTAGTCATTAAAAATCAAATATAACTTTATTAAAACAATATTCAACGTACTTCAATACATAAAACTTATATTTATATTTCTGTATTAGCGAACTTGATGTCATCTCCACAAAAGCCCGACACGGCCAGGTGGGTTAAGGCGTTCAAATCGTAATCTAAGGACCGCGGGTTCGAATCCCCGTCGCACAAACATGCTTGTTCTTTCAGCCTTGGGGGCGTTAGAATGTGCTGTCAATCCCATTATTTGTGGGTAAAAGAGTAGCACAAGAGTTGGCGGTGGGTGATGATGAATAGCTACCTCTTCTTTATTCTTACACTGATTAATTAGGGACGGCTAGCGCAGATAGCCCTCGCGTAGCTTTGCGCGAAATTCCAAACAAACAAACATCTCCTCAAAATAATTTTGTATTAAAAATATTTTGTGTACTTGACATAAAAAAGTGATATACCTCTCTTACACTACATTTATTAGTAACCATATATGAAGTATATTAATATAATGTCCTCTTTACTTATAATGCGATGAAACCAAAAATATAAAAAAGCAGGACTTAATTTAGTATTTACCTGCATCACAAAAGAGTTTATAACTGTTGTGTACAGATTATTGGATATCTTTAAGGTATAAATGAGGGAATATTATGAACGCTTATCATCTAGCTATGAAACACAAGCCTAAAATTTTAGCTTTTGCTAGACAAGATTTTGCAAACATAATGTGTTTGCGTGAACGTAAACAAAAAATAAATTTGTTGTTAACAAGACTGTAATCAAACAAAACTATGTTTTCAAACTAATAAGTCATGAATAATTACGGCCCGGCATGGCTAGGTGGTTAAGGCGCTCGACTCGTAATCTGAGGGTCACGGGTTTGAATCCCAGTCACACCAAACATGCTCGCCCTTTCAGCCGTGGGATCGTTATAATGTGACGGTCAATCCCACTGTTTGTTTGTAACAGAGTAGCCCAAGAGCTGGCGGTGGGTGGGGATGACTAGCTCCCTTTCCTCTAGTTTTACACTGGAAAATTAGGGACGGCTAGCGCAGATAGCCCTCGTGTAGCTTTGCGCGAAATTCAAAGCCAAACAAACGTGAAGAATTATATAGAGTTATTTTTTGCTCTGGTTCGTTTAATTATGCACGTTCTGAAGCAAATGACATGTTTCATATATTTGTATACGTAGGTATGTGTTACAAATTTCATTTTTCTCTCATCAAAGGAAAGGTAAAATTGAAAAACGAATTTGTGACGTAGAGGCCTTATGCCTTCCTTAATTGTGCGTACCCTTTGCTGTGGACTGCTATTCTCTTATTCAAGGTTTAGCAGCGTAAATTTGGCTAGCAAACCAAAACAAAATCATGGTAGGGATTTTCGTTTAAAGTCATTTGATATCAGGAAGAAGCTTAGAGGCAAATATAACCGGGATCATTCAGAAATTTCTCTTCGAACCGCTCGCGATTTGAATATTAAGTAACATGTGAGAGATAAAAACTGAAATGAGGAATAAAACTAAAATTACCTTCAAGCAAGTAAAGGCGAAAAAACAAGCGACGGACATCACAGAATTAAAGGCCGATATGAGACTTATCAGTCCATCAAGGCGGCGTGATATCTGTAGATCCACTGCCAAGAGCTGGATTCTGGGGGAAAACTGGAGGACTCCAAGAAAGCAAACCAAAGAAATACAGCTAGGCCTCTTATAACGGTGATTTATGTATGACACTTATGGGATGTTTTTAACTCGTTTTCAATCATGAATAAAATAGCGTAAAATAACTTTAGTGTGTGATTGATATTACGACATGTGTGTAAATCATTATTCTGTATTATACATCGAACCAACTATTTAATAATTATCTAAAAAACGTAACTGTATTTATTTAGTTCGCTGGCCCAATCTGTGAATAAGCGAAACTGCAGTCCACTTTAAAGGATACGATTCATCAAGAAAAGCATTAGGCCTCAATATCATAGATGTTTTTAAAAAATTTACCTTTGGTGAGAAAAAAAAACAGAAATCTATAACATATATATATGTATATAATTATACATATATAATATGGAATAATGATTTAGATAGAAGTAATAACATTGTTCACGAACTATATTATTTTTGGTTACTTCATTGTTGATTTAAAATTACTAAAAATATCATAAATATTGTTCCGTACTTTTTGACATATACTCATAACATGGAATTGAAATTTAAAGAAATATACATTTTACTGATCTTATTTTCAGTATTTTTATTATAAGAAGTACTTTGCAACTGTCTAAACGTTTTCATCATAAAAACAAGTTGTGAACTACATTTACAAAAATAATTACTCCATGAATTAGAAACTTAGTATGAATAGCTACCAGTGTAATTGAAATTATTGTTAGGACTTTTTCTATTGATTAAAGATTTTTAGTGTTTCTTTTGCCCTAATCCTTTTAATTCGGCATGTTAAAATATTACTATAAAAATAATTTAGGAAAAGAAAAGTAAATCTTACGCTCAACTTTAATCTAAATATAAAGCAATATACTTAACTATTTAAATACAGCTATTTATAGACGTATATATATGCCCCCCAGTGGCTCAGCGGTATGTCTGCGGACTTACACGCTAAAATCCGGGTTTCGATACCCGTGGTGGGCAGAGCACAGATAGCCCATTGTGTAGCTTTGTGCTTAATTCAAAACAACAACAACAACGTATATATATATATATATACAATACTTTGATGTTAGATCTTCGCTACCGTTCTTTAGAAGTAACATTACGAAATTTGCGCTCCTAAAGATAATATAAGATAACTATTTGTGGTTGGTATTTTTGTGAAGTTTTGTAATTTTTTTTTTTTTTGTATTTTCTATTTTGCTAACCATGCGGCTTTTATGCGAAAACTCTATAGACTGATCTTTTGAGAGGTAAGAAATAATTGCATGACTTTTTCATGTATTTAAGTAGCTTACGTTTATTTATTTATGTGATTTATAGGTTTCTTATATGACGATTTATCAAAGTAGAAATATGAACTTAACTTTATATTTTCGACGTAAATATTTAACATTTAGTTTGGTTTCACTAACAGCTTGTATCAGATAATGCCCTTTCATAACTACCATTTGTTCAGACTCTTCACTAAAATAAAAATTAAAGTTAATTCATCAAGTAGCTAGCATAATGGATAGGTATGATAATTATGTATCATTTCCATATAATCTCTATATGAATGATGGTCAGTATAAATTATATTTATACAAAATTTCAGTCTATATTTGATACAATAAATAAAATATCGTATTTACGAAAATTATGAAGAAACGTGACAAGATGATAAATGTTGTTACATGTTGTTTCTATAAATATTGTAGATTTGAATTTTAAAATATAACATCTATAGAATGTTATTTTGAATTAATTAATATTTAATATCAGATTGTAGAATGTCTAAGGCTTGGCATAGCCAAGCGTGTTGAGGCGTGCAACTCGTAATTGGAGGGTCGCGGATTCGCGTCCCCGTCGCGCCAAACATGCTCGCCTTTTCAGCCGTGGGGGCGTTATAATGTTACGGTCAATCCCACTATTCGTTGGTAAAAGAGTAGCCTAAGAGTTGGCGGTGGGCGGTGATGACTAGCTCCCTTTCTCTAATTTCACACTACCAAATTAAGGACAGCTAGCAGACACAGCCCTCGAGTAAAGCCACTGGAAATTCAGAAAATAAACAAAATGTATAAATAAGATTAAGTAAGAGGTGTGTAGCTGTAATGTGACCCTCATATGTTTTACTGTTTTGGTCTAACCACACAATCATCAAAGAAGAAATAAACCCGACGATTATATGAAAATCGTCGTTTGAGAGTAAAATTGCTAAATGTGTTATATTGCTTACTTACCAAAAAAATGTTATACAATAAAATAGTTGACATGTGGTTGCCTTACATTTTAACTTATGGACTTAATATGATAACAGCTCAAGAAAATATTGATGAAGAATATCAGGAAACATCAAGCTATGACAGAAAGTTTTCTATCGTGGAGGATGATATTATAATCTGGACCAAGAAGAACAAAGACATTTTAAAGGGTAAAGTGTGAGCCTGCAGTGTTTTTAACATTGATTTTTAAACTTATCTGTAATTTTGTACAGCATAATCTAGTTTTCAGCTTTTGAATGATATATTTAAAGCCTCTCAGACGTGCTTGTGGGCTCGGCATGGCCAGGTGGTTAAGGCACTCGACTTGTAATTTGAGGGTCACAGGTTCGAATTCCTGTCGCACCAAACGTGCTCGACCTTTCAGCCGTGGGGACGTTATATAGTGATGGTCTATGCCCTATTCGTTGATAAAGGAGTATCCCAACAGTTGGAGGTGGGTGGTGATGACTAGCTAGCCTTCCCTCTAGTCTTGCACTGCTAAATTAGGGACGGCTAGCGCAGATAGCGCTTGTGCACTTTGCGCGAATTTTACAGCAAACTAAACTAAATGTGCTTGTGTTTTATAAGTTTAGATTATCTTGAACTAATGACAATGCCAATATGTATGTCAACACTGTTGTAGTGTGGACGTTATTGACAGCTATTCATGTTAAGGAATTGCAATATTTTATTTCATTAAACTTGTGCATAGTGTTACATATTGCACTTTATTACGGAAGACTCTCTGATTTATTGTGTTCCGTACGTTATGTATCACTGTTTCACGTAACCAAAAATTTGAGTTTAGAGGTTAATTTATCAAATTATGTTTTTTGCCAATAAAATTGATGCACACAATTTTCTTTCTTAACACGAATATATTTTAGCATACAAAGAATATAATGTATGGTAACGATTATTACAAATAATGATTTATGTACAAGAGGTTTTCCAAACTTACAAACAATACTGACTCTTATATCCGGTCCAGAACTGAATAAATTATTGACAGTCCAGGTTCCGGACGAGCAAATTTATTTCGAGTTTATACACTTGTACGCTTCTTTTGACGACTGGCTAAGTTTGTAGCCCTCGTAAGTTTTCATCGGCGCCAGTGTCTAACATCATCGTAGAATTAAATACCAACGTCCAAAGTTAAATTTCTGAAGAACGGTTCGTAATGTTCGAAATCTATAAATGTTTCGGTTTATATTCTGCAGTGTTTTTTTAATAGACGTTGATCACAATTTTAGCTTCCGATGTCTGTAGCTGACCGATAACAATGCCATTTGTCTTGGTGTGTTGGTTTGAAAAATTTAAGGCGAGTTTCTGGAATGTTCAACAATGTTCGAACATGCTAGCATTTTCGTAAAACACGTATTGTTGATTCTTACTTTGAAGAATATTCTGCAAATTTAGACAGCAGGTGAGACTTGAGCAATACACATCCAACAATATATGTCACATGCATAAAAAATTACACTGAAACAAACGTAAAATAATAAATCCTTTACACGATGTGAACGTTGCGACTTATAATTATGAAAAGACATCCGAGAGGGGAGGGGGTTACTTCTCAGTGTTGGGTAGCCAGATATATTTTCGGCCAGAACAACAATCTGGCTTATTTGAGACCAATAGCATAATATTTAAGAAAAGAGTTAAAAGTGTCAAAACTTCATTATACTTTCTGCCACACACATATCCAAGTTGAAAAATACGACCTTGTAGAGCAAAATAAACAGACACTGACACCCACATTTTACCTTGCGCCCTTCATCATTGAATTAATGATTTAGTTGATTGAACACCGTTTTTCTTCTTCTAACAGGAGCGGTTTTAATTATAGAATTCTTGTTCGAGTCTAAGAAAATAACTTTTTTTTAAATTCATATTCCTTTTTAATTCTAAATACGCTCTGATTTTCCAAATTTAAATATCAGCTAATAGAAAAAAAGACAATAAATGTTTTTATCTGTATTAAGTACTTTAGCTTAATACAAAGTCGTGAAGAAGTAAAAATTATTAAGACAAGTGTTTTTCCATTAAAACGGTTCCAGTCATCAGTACAATTTCTCTATTTAATGTATAGGTATGTGTGTGTATATATATATATAAATATATTGTCAGTATAATCTATGAAATGTTTAGTATTTCACACCATAGGAACAATCAAGCAAAGTTTTCAATGAATAGAGTCCTTCTGATTTCAGACGTCCAAGATTTGGTCAGTGAAGTTGAAAGAGTAAAATCGAACACCGAACAAAAACGAATATCGTGGGAAGCAGAAAAAAAGTAATTTATAGTTATAATTACAACGAATTAATTTAAACGTATAATGTATTTTTATGTTGTGAATGAAAAACTGGAACGTTTCGTGTGTTTCACACTTTAAATGTCTGTCTCCTTATTGTTCTTATTAATGTAAACTTTAAACAGGTGTTTCTGCTTTTCTGTCTTTGAAGTTTTTTTATACAAGCTGTCATTATTTCCGCAGTTTTTGTGGTTGTCTCTAAGTTCACAGAAGCAAAAAAATACTTATTGGTGGTATTTCATATGTTTAGTAAATAGTTTGGTTAAAACTCAACCAAAGCAATTTTTTACACCTGAACTGTGTAAATTATAATGGAAATGTTACTTTAATAGTTCACACTCATTTTAGTGTATAGGCTTAAGACACCTTTCAGTTCCAAAGCAGTACAAAATTGTTAGTTGTTAAAACTATAAAACTCTACTATATACGCATGTAGAATTGTTTGTTTGTTTTAGAGAAAAGCCACATTAGACTATCTGCTGTGTCCATCTCAGAGAATCGAATCTCGGATTTAGTATTGTGAGACTATAAATCAGCTTCTGTCCCAGCGAGGGATACATATGTAGAAAGGCACCAGTTAATGCAGCCATTTTCTGTTGCATAGCTATTATTTTGTTCGTTTTTTTGTGCTTAAAATAACCGTTTGTATCCTTATATCTACAATCAAACAATAAGAATGTTTGCAAATCAAATTTAAAAGTGTAACTCAGTGGAAGATAAAATTGATTCTATCAGATAACCAATTTAATGTTACAATGGTATGTTGTTTTCTTTTTACTCGTATCGAATGTAACTAAAAAAACGCAAAAGTGTATTAGATACATTTGAAGCGATTCGTCAAATATAAATATTGAGAAAGTTTTATATGTTTACGGTGAAGTAATTTAATAACTAATTATATTTGCGTTTAAAAGTCGAAAATATTTTATCGTTAACGTTTTATTCTAACTTGTGTACATCTCGTTGATTCCCAATGGCACAGCTGTGACTTTGTGATCTAATAACACTAAAAACGAGGTTTCGATGGATGCAACACATACACATTTGTATAGCTTTTTGCTTCACTAGAAACAAACTGTACGTCTTGATATTTGTTAAGGTGCAACTAATATAAACAAATACTTTATTATTAGAATAGAAAATGAATTTTTACCTTAAGTCCTTTTTTCATTGAAAAATATTATTTGAAAATTTCACATGAAACAAAAGTTAGTGTGAAAGGACACATAAATGCTGTGTATAGTAACGCATTAAAAAAGGTGCTCTAGTATGTATTCAGTATAAGAATAAAATGAATTTGTTTTAAAATATTTTAATATATTAGACAATATTAAGTCCTAGTTTTTTGGCGTGCTGTTTATTACAAATGACCATCTAAGATATCGCTACTCAGTGGCTCAGCGGTATGTCTGTGGACTTACAACGCTAAAAACCAGGTTTCGATTCCCGTGGTTGGCAGAGCACAGATAGCCCATTGTGTAGCTTTGTGCTTAATTCAAAACAACAACTAAGATGTCGTTATTGGTGATTCGTAATTATTTCTTAACTTAATACCATTCATGAATACAGGGGCGTAATAACCAATAGAGAGTCCAGTACAGATATTTGAGGGGCACATCTTACAGGGAAAATATTATTTAAAAAATAAAATTAACTTATTTTCCACCTATTTCATTACATGTTAATTATCAACTGTTCTTGTTTTGATGAATAATCTTCATGGTGAATCATTCAAGAAGGAAACGGCCTATCTGATGTTATGACCCTAAATGACCAATTAACTTTAACTAGCTGGACGGAAGTTATGTAAGTTCGTGGTTAATGAAAGGTTATCTTAGGACTTGAAAAGTTGTTTCCTTTATATATAATTTTGTAAAAACTCAAACCGCTCACAAAAATAGCAGAGCACAAAATGTAAAACCGTAAGTTTTCATGTATCTTCTTATGGACACAGTAAGCCTTCATGCCAAATTTGGTAAAGATCCATCAAAAGATCCCTAAGTAGTGGTTTTAAAGCCCCGCAAAAACACTCATACATCAACACTCTGCGAAATATTTGCATGAACATAAAACATACAGTAGTACTGTATTTATATAGATGACGTCAGTTCATTATATCCGCGTGAGACGTATTCATGACGTAATATCTGCACCCTGAGAATGGAAAAAATTAAGTTCTCCTTGACGTGAAACGGAAGCGAAATGGGAAAAAATATGACCCCTATTGAAAATTTACAAATACACTGGAAGAAAATTTCGCGAAATTGGGGTTGCACATCGCGTAAAAAAAAACGTTTTTTTTCCAGTATCACGTAAGGAAGAATTTATTATAGTACAGTATAAGTCTCTGCAAGAACAACAAAGGCAATACAAAACGTTGTAATCAAATAGGATAATATTAATTATATTAATTACTCAACAACATTATGCTACGCTACAGAGACTAGTGATCTGTTGCTATGATTAAATTTGGTCCTATGTTATGTCAATTCCAATTTTATTTAGTTGAAATCTGTCCGTTTCTCATTATATCAACATCAGCAATCGGATGTACTTTCCATTAATAGCTTGTTTACTTTTTAACAGTCAATGTATTTTTTATCACTCTATTGTTAGAAAGTTCGCTAGAGCAAGAGAAACAATGGAGAGACACAAAGACAAAGTTCAGAAAGTCGGGGGTCAATATGAAATGTTTATTCGTCTTCTCAAATGTCATTCAGCGGTTCAAGATTTGCATAAAGAAAGTACGTCGACAGTTAACCTTCTATAGAATAAATTTAGATTTATTTATTCAACCAAAAACAGTAATATTTGGTATATTTTTATATACGTGGTGTAATTTTTATTCGTTGATATGAACTTTCTCGCTAGTATCACTTGCTCATGAATATTTCCTTAAACTTTAATAGTTTTGAAAACCATAAGATGGTAGCAGTTTTATAACAAAACTTTGTGAACAGTAGAAACTGTATCTATAACACATGTAAATTGATTATAAACTCCTAACAGATGGTGCCACACTAAATGTCCCGTCACCGAACATTTATACTCTTATTTATTTTTTTTCAACCGTGCACTATAATTTAACCGTCAATCCTACTCTTTGTTGATAAATAGTAGCCCAAGAGTTGGCGGTATGTGATATTTTCTTACTGCCTTTCTTCTAATGTATCACTTCAAAGTTACGGATGGATTTGCGATAAGTTCGACAAACAAACAGATTAAATGTGTCGGACAATTCTTAAACGATGTGTATGTGTATGATTTTTTATATTATTCATCTCTTTATCAGTTATCTATGTTATAGTTATGAAATGCAAAGTTATATTTTCAATGATAAATTAAACAAGACTAAGGCACACAACTACCTTATAAACAGGCACATTTTGCTCTGATGAAGCGTTAATGACATATTTCATTTTACTTTAAAATGAATTTCATAAATATTATTAGTAATAACGTTTAGAAAAACTTTTTAATATTATTACAATTAATTTTCGTTATTGATTTAACATATTTATTTAGGACATATCTAAGTCCCCTAAACTGTCTTAACTTCGAGAGATATTGAAATTAAGACCGAAAATACCATTAACAACCGGGATATCCAACTGATGATTCAATGTTTTTAATTATGATAAGCTTAAGATCTCTTGACAATTTGTTACGTGAAAACATGTTTATTAATTTATAAGTAACTTGTTAGTTCTGGTCTCTAGAGCGAGCGTATCAATCATCCTATAGACATTCGACAACCATATCGTCTAATCTTCAAATAGATTAAAGTCACAAAATTTAAATTTCTAATACGTTGGATATTATGCCAAGTATTCCATGGTAAAAATATAAATTTCAAAGAAGTATTATTTCCAGAGATGGCAGACGGTTATTTCAGTAATAAAGTTTGTGTCGTCTAACTTCTAATCATATGTAAAATAAACTGAAACCAGAAAACTTTAATACTTTTAGGGGAAGAATTTATGAGCAATCCGGAAAACGCAGACACTCTTCGTACTGACGAAGCATTACTCGAAAACCAAAGAGACGACTTACAGAAAGAGAAGATGTCTGTTGTAAAGGGAACAGAAGAACTCGAACATAATGTATGAGCTATACCTAATATCATTGCTTGTGACGATATTTAAAACGTGGGGCATTTTAACTGGCCAAATAGCTTATAAAACTAAAAATAAAATATCCACACACACACATAAATTTATGCAGAGTGTATACAGAAAAGTGCGCCCCCTTGAAAATGTTATTACTTTGTTATTTATTTTATTAAACAACATAAAAGGTATGTAAAAGGTTTGTGTTTTTAGAATGCACTTGACGAGATCTGTTTAAATATGATCTCAAATCCTAATTTCAACACTGGCTTTAATAAAATTTGAAGTTTTCGTGATTTTACTTACATTTTCTCATAAAAAGTTTTGTGCACGTGCTGCAGTTTCTCAGATGTTCTTATTACAATTCGCCGACAAAATGATCAAACAAGTTTCTTCACAATAATCGAACACAAAAATGAAACTCAAAATAACACAACCCAGTTTCAGAAGTTAATATGCAGTCGACCTTCCCTTGAAACTCAGTACTGCTTCACATCAACGTGGTATGCTTTTAATTAGTTTGTGAGGATATTCGCAAGTCATTGACTGTGTACTACACAGGTTTGGAGTGATCTTTGTATACTCCACAGGTTCATCTTCTATGTTTGGCTTGCGATCTTTCGTTAATCAGTTTAATTCCGCAATTAAAACTTAATTAGAAATCATACTTAAACAGATCTCCTCGAATGCGTTCCAAAAACATATAGTTTTACATATTTTTCTGTTATCCAATGATAGATACAACAAATTAACAACATTTCAGGGGTTGGGCACTTTGTTTTGTCCACCACGGGCATATGACGTAAATTGTTTGCTTGAACGCTCCTCCCACTTCAGTTACTGTGTGACTTTTTTTTTCAGATACTAGAAGTACACAAAAGAATAGAACAGACAGAAAAAGAACTAGTGGTGCTTCGTGTAAGTTTATTCACGATGCGTTTTATAGTCATATTCTTCCAGTTCTTCTTCACAGTTCAGTTTTCGGTTTATGTCTCACTTTACAGTTTAAAACTCGTTCTGAATCTTTATCAGTAGATGGCACATGTCCTAGTGGCTTTATCTGGTGTTAATTAATTGATCAATTAACTTCACAACGACCTCCAGATCGTTTCTTGTTTTGTTTTTAAGGAGATCTTTTCCTTCTCCTTATGGTGCTCCCACTACGCTGCAGCACGTTTTTTTCGCATCATATTAAACGAATATCTTTCAATTTCAGTAGAAAAAAACCCTGAATGATACAGACTGAAAAGTGCCTATACTTGAATTTATAACAAGAATTTCTCAGGATAATTCCTTGTAAGCTTTGAAATCTGAGTTCAACAAAAAATAACTCGCATTAAACTTTTCCTTTGGGATCCATGAGGGGAACCTCTAAACCCCGAAACGAAACACGGGTGTTTTATGCTAGGTATTGTCAACAGTAAACCTGATGGGAACTGTAAGGAAAACAATGTCTTAAATGTTATTTTTTAGTTTATAATTTTTGTGTCCTACTCGTATTAAGTATGAAAGCACATTTGTTCTATAGTGCTATTTTGTTCAAACAATAACTGAAACTTCTTTCTTCAATTACTTTTAATTTTAACTATAGATATATTTTGAATAATTGCAAAGACATGTCAAAAATTAGATGGTTGGATAGCTCTAAACAAAACATGGAAACCAACATTATTACATGCTTACACACTGCGCTATTCACAGAAATTTTTCAATTCAATGACCTTGAGTTTTTAACTTTGTTCTTTAAATATCTAGTAATAGGTTGTTCTCCTCATCATTAAAAAACTTGTATTGTATTATATTATACATATATTTCAGAAGTAAAAGATAGCAACGTTACTTCAAAAGGTCATGAGATGTTATAATGCACACCGCGAACCATAAGTATTTGTGTAAAATGAAAAAAACAGGTGTTTTTCCTCTCTATTGGATTAAAAAGGAAAACAGTTTAGTTTACCTGAAATATTCCTTTTTGTTTTTTCAAGCATATAGGCATTTAAAGCGCATGTGTAGTTTAAGTGTAGAGAAAGATAATATACTGATCTGATTCAGTGCGACTCATAGAATATCATAGATTATTCCTCGTGGGTGTTGCTGTACTCCTCAATACATTATATTATTGAAGAACTATTGGTAAGAACCGTACATATACACTATTAAGATTTACAGTGTAGAGATTTAGGAATGCCTGAAAGTTGGGTCCTCTTTACAAAGTGATCAGTGTACTCTGGGAGAGATGATCTTACCATAGTCTCTATATTGTCATTAACTACTTTTAGTCTAATTCAGGCTCTCCTTCAGAATTTTTTCAGATTTTTATCTGGTTTAGAACTCTAGAATAGTACTGTCCTACGTTTTTATATATTCGTTAGATTTTACTTGTACGTGTAAAAAAAATGAACAAATATTACCCCTCTCTTTGTATTCGATCTTTTTAGTATAACATTTTCTGGTGTTATTCCTGGAAGTACAATAACTATTCTTACCTGTAAAATAATTAATACATGTGAGAATACCACAGGCTAAGACATCAAGGTAATAGTATGAGGCCATGACAATATGATTTAATTCTCTGAATACTTCCTGTTTTCATCCATTGGTGCCCTTTTCTTTGCTCCCCTGAATGAACTTCTGTATGACTAAGTTTTGAACTTTCAAACAATGAGAACTGTAACTTTCCAGCAGTTGGTGTAATTATGAACAATGCGAGGTTAGACATTAATGGGTAACTATGATTTGATTGAATTAGAGTCCTCTCCAGGAAGTTGTCCTTTCATTGAAGTAAAATGCTATATCCACAATCTTAATCTGACTACAGACTCAGGAAGGAGAACTGAGGACAGGAAGTTATGGAGTAGCTGACCATATTCTATTCTTAAAGCAATCTCTATAGGGCATTCACACTTTTGCCAACCAGGACAGTCAAAATCAATCCTGGTCATTATTACTAATGACCATCCCAATGAGGCAGGAAATGCTGGTGGTAAACAAGTCCTACTGATTGGAGTTTATTTTGATAACAGGAAAGACAGTGAGAACTTGAAAGTAAAAGTAGGATAAACTGGTCATGTGCATGGAGAAACACGCTGATGGAATCACAATAGGTGACGAAAGGTGATGCGGTCATGCACAGCTGGAAAAATGAGTTTTTAACATCAATTCATTGTTCTAATTTCCAGATGCAATGAACAAATCTTAATCTGAAAGAAGTTCTTGGACATCAACAAAATTCCATATTCGAATATCATGGTATCTCAGTCTGCATTAGTCAAGATCCCACTATCGATATAATGCTACTATCGCCATTGTTTTCTATGACTGAAGCAACGCGTTTTTCTTCTACAGCCAAACATACTCACCCTCCCAGCCGTAGGTGCGTTATATGTTACGGTCAATCCCACTATTCGTTGGTAAAAGAGTAGCCCAAGAGCGGTGGTTGGTAATGACTAGCTGCTTTCCCTCTAGTCTTACACTGCTAAATTAGGGACGGTTGGCACAGATAGCCCTCGAGTAGCTTTTGTGGGAAATTCAAAACAAACCAAACCAATCTTCTACACCATTCAAGAGTATGACCAAGAGGGACCTGAACGATTCACTTAGATGTTTCAAACAAGTCACCGCTTGAAATGGCAAGACTCAATGACAGACAATACAATACCTGATGATCATGAACCAGTAGTTGATTTATTTGATCACTTGGACAAGAAAAAAAACTCATTGACTGAATTGTGATTGTACTTCAGTTGCACCAGTGTTGACCCAACAGATAAATGAGCTAGGTATCAGATCGAGTGAAAAGCTCAAAAGACGGGTGTCTCAAACAACATAACCACGAACTACATGAAAGCCATATCCCATCGTGGCATTTGCATAGCATCAATGTATCCTATTTTAATGTATTTTGGCTTAATTCAAAAACACTTATCTTGCGTTTCATATATTCTATTGTTAAAATGAAATTTAAAGTTTAAAATTATTAGTAAAATTTAAAACTCCAAAGCAGAGAAAAAAATGAATTTCAATTAAAAATTGTCACTAAATCTCTTTAGCAAATGTGAATGTTATAAATATCATTGAATATCTGTTTTTTTACAGAAAAGAAATTCAGCCCAGCTTCTTCGTTTAAAACGACAGGTGCAAGAAATGCAGACCAGAAATTGTCAGTGGAACGAGAGGGCCAGCCAGCTAGAGGAATCTATTTACCAACTTCGTTACCAAATACAGCACTGAAAATACAACGGACTGATGCTTATTTCTTTATTGTGCATTGTTTCTGATAAACAGTTAAATTGTTTGGTATTTCTTGAATCAATCTTTAAAAACTTATAATATATTTTATTATGATGATTTTCTCTATATATTTTAATGTTACTTCTTCAGTTTTAGCTTTCAAAATATGTATCTTGACAAAAACGTATTAAACGTTATTCTGCCATAAAAAGTTCGACTGAGCTTCGCAACCTTTGGCACAAACAGTCAGTCGAGCTTTCCTGATTCAATAGCCATTCTCAACTCAAGTTCCAATAGTTTCTTGAAGCTTGAGTGACAGCAGCTAGCGCTTGATACTAATATTCCTGCATCTACTATGAAGACACTCTTCTTGCATAAAAAGATAAAAATCGTTTCATTTGGAAATAATTGTACAACCCATAAATGTACTCTTCTTCTCTGAAACAAAATACTGACAAAGGAATTGATTGAATTTTCTGTGACACAAACATTAGTGAAGGACCTTGATAATCATTCCCATTCACTAGGATCTAGCTCATTTGAGCCACAACGTTAAGAAGTATTGATTGTGGTCCCGCCCTTATCCTGTAACGTCTTAATGGCTCTTTAATTTTTGGTCTGTAGCTTTTACGGGTTCAACTCACGTTACAAACTACAGAGCTTCAAAGCATCAATTGTATTTTTGTGACTCAGATAGAGTAGTTGGTTATATAAATAAATTGATAAGTGGCTGATAATTATTAACAAACAAAAAATGTCTTTAGTGCAAAAAAGTACATCTCTATATAATTCAATGCTCGACATTTTAATAATATTTAATTTAATCGCTGGCACAAATTACAAAGCTAAGGTACTCTTGTAGTGGACCAAAGGAGCCTCGACGGGCAGTGTGACTGCTTATCACCAATAACTGCTTATTATTGTTGTTAGATTTTAATATCCAGCTTCACATATTTAAGAAATTAAAATTGATTGGAACTATAGAACACCAAGAAAGTTGGCCAAACAGAAAATTTTGACATCCACAAGGATGTAAGAAAAAATGTTCCAGAAAACATAAAAATGTTAATAATAAGGATTATTAAGTATGCTTCCCAGCAAACAAAATGTTAGAATAAGTATAAGACTCTTAAGAAATAACAAAAAATGCTTGTATCTAATGATTATGAAATAGCTAGGTTATTACTTATGAAAACTTAAGCAGTATTCCTCATCTCGAACAACTGATATACGAAAACGAAGGTGAACAAGAAAATTACATAAATTCTGAGGTTGTTAAAATAAAATTGGACAGTTTAAAGAATGATAAGACTTCTAGAGCAGACAATATTTCCTTAGTGATTTTACAGAAGGTCAAGGATTAGATATGTGAGCCACTTGTCACAATTTTCATGAGTCCTTGAACAGTGGACAAGTACCAACATATTAAAAATTAGCTGCTAATATTACTCCTATCTTCAAGGGAGGTAATAGAAGTTGTCCCAGTAATTATAGGCATGTTAGTCTTACTATTTATATCAACTGTGGGAAAAGTCTGGTAAAATCTGATGAAAGATATCTTGAAGGTCATTTAACATAGTCTATAATTTTATCAGAGAATCAAAATGGTTTCACTAATAGAAAATCTTGCTTTACAAATATTTTAGCAAGCTTTGAGAATGTTACTAAATGTATTGGTGAGAGCAAGGGTGTAGATTTGACGTATCTGGATTTTCACAAATCTTTTGACAAAGTATCAAATAAAAGGTTTGTAAATAAATTCTTCTCTATAGGATTGAAGAGTTCCTTCAAGGAAGAAAGCGGAGGATTGTTATAAATGGACCTCAGTCGAACTGAATCAACATTGTTGCAAGTGGTCTAATTCAGGCCTCCGTCTCAGAACCATTGCTCTTTTTTATTTATATCAATAACATAGATGAAATAACGGTCAATAAATTATTTAAATTTGCTGATGATATCAAAGTCTTGGGGATTGCTGGTAGTGAAGAGGGTGCTGCTGCTTCTCAAAAAAGATTTAATTCATTCAGTGAGTTGGGCAAATAAATGACAGTAGGTTTTAATTATAATAGATGCAATATATTGCATGTGGGTTATTATAATTTGAATTATAAGTATCATTTGAATGGAAATAACCTTAGCAGCCTGAAAGAAAGGGATCTTGGTGTAATAATTGATTATTCTCTAAAACCATTCAAGCAGTTTGCTGTCACTTATGAAAGGATGAAAAGGATATTTGGCTGTATCTATAGAAATATTGGATACAAATCTAAACAGATTATAATTTCATTGTTTATATCACTGTTAAAGCCACATTTGGAGTACTGTGTTTAGTTTTGGGGTCCTTATTTGTTTGTTTTGAATTTCGTGCAAAGCTACTTGAGCGCTAGCCGTCCCTAATTTAGCAGTGTAAGAAAAGAGGAAAAGGAGCTCGTCATGACCACCCATCGCAACTCTTACCAACTAACAGTGAGATTGACTATAATATTATAATGCACCTACCCCTGAAATAACGGGCAAGTTTGGTACGACCGGGATTCGATCACGCAATCCTCGGATTACTCATCGAATGCCTTAACGCACTTGGCTATGCCGGGCCCTTGTGCTCTTTACCTTATAAAAGGCATTAGATGCTGGAAAAAGTTCAGAGGAGGTTCCTAAACTGGTAATGGTGACTTGGATAAAAGATTGTCATACCGGGAGAGATTAAGGGTATAAAAATTGCTTTCTCTTTAAAAAACAAGAGTTAGAAGAGATCTAATTCACGTGTTTAACATTTTTTATACTTAACAGTAAAAATTGCAGAACTACAGGACACAAATATATATTTCGGTAAAGTAGAAGCCATCTTCAGCTAAGACAGTTTTATTTTCCAGATAGGATGGTCACTTTCGAATGTTGTGAAGACAGTAAACTTAAGTGAATTTAAAAGAAAGTTTGATAAATACATGAATAATAAGGACTGAATTTAATTTTATTTGTTTAATAGTTTTAGTTTAGCTTAAAGGGCAGGACAGCAGAAATGGACCAACGGGTCCTTTTATCACTGGACATTACGTATGTTCATTATGTATTAGTATAATAAACTTGACTAAATATTTGTTTGTTTTGAATTTCGCGCAAAGCTATACAATAATATTTGCGCCACCTGTCACAAATTTAGCAATGTTTGTTTGTTTTTGAAATTCTTACAAAGCTATTCGAGGGCTATCTGTGCTAGCCGTCCCTAATTTAGCAGTGTAAGACTAGAAGGAAGGCAGCTAGTCATCACCACCCACCGCCAACTCTTGGGCTACTCTTTTACCAACGAATAGTGGGATTGACCGTGACATTATAACGCCCACACGGCTAGAAAGGCGAGCATTTTTGGCGTGAACCCGCGACCCTCAGATTACGAAGCGCAAGCCCTAACGCGCTAGGCCATGCCAGGCCCATTTAGCAATGATAGACTGGAAAAGATGTGGATAGTCAACACCACTTAACGCAAACTCTTGAGCTATTATTTAACTTGTATCGACCCAGCATAGCCAAGTGGTTAAGGTACTCGACTCGTAATCTGAGGGTCACGGGCTCGAATCCCTGTCGCACCAAATATGCTCGCTCTTTAGCCATGGGGGTGTTATAATGTGACGATTAATTCCATTATTCGTTGGTAAAACTGTAAAACTCGTCTTACACTGTTAAATTAGAGACGGTTGGTATGCGCGAAATTAAAAAACAAACAAATTTACTAATAAATAATGAGATTAGCCCTCACATTAAAATGCTTCTACGACTGAAATGACGAGAATGTTCTGTAATGGGAAATCGATAACGCAATTCACAGATTGCGAGTTGAGCATCCTAACCATTAGGTTTTATCAGTTTAAATACTAATTTTACGAAATTGAAATAAGGACCTATTGTTATAGAATTTCCATTTTGACTTTATCAGCTGGAAAAGGTAATTAATCTCATTTTTAGTGAAATTAAAAGTGCAAATTGGCTCATTAGAATTTTTAGGTAGCTTTGGGTTATGAGAGATAGTTGGTCAAACCGACTATTCGATTAGAATTACTAAAAGTTTTGATGGAAGACACTTAAATATCTACCTTCCCTCTAGTCTATCATTAACAAACAAGAAATAAAGACTATTATTCTAAATTTTTGTTCAGGCAGTGCCATCTTTCGTCCAACTGCTAGAACAGTGTTTTTTCAAGTAACTACTCTTGTATTAGGAAGTACGAGTTACAGGAGAATCATGTCCGACGTTAAGGAAACGCCTCCTTTAAGCGCTAATGTTGGTCTAAATGAAGATGATAACGACGATTTATTTTCTTCTGCATTAGAGGTGCTTGATTATTTATGTTATGTTAGTGTTTAACTGTAACAGCTTGAGATATCACTTGTGAAGTGTTTTTCACAAAAACATTCTCAAGGCTTGTTACCAACGTTATTTCTGAACTTTAGTTTTGTACTACTAATATTGTACATAATTCAGTTTATGAGGATTGTTAAGTATTTGTTCATACTGTTTTGTTGCATAATACCATCACGTGAATAGCCCTCTATCTAAAAATTTAACTTGCTGTACAAACAGTTTTAATCTTTTTACCTTGATATTTATAATCTTCATAAATGTGCTTAAAATAAAAGAAAATTAGTGTTATTTTTGTATCGTAACAATAACTGTGAGAGAAAGGTAAATGTGTGTACTATAATTTTGTCTTTATTGCTAAAAAGACACCTAAAGGGTTAGACATGGCTATTGTGCTGCCATGTTAAATATAAGAATTCATGGTTTGTGTCCTGTTAATTTAAAAATCTATAGTCAAATTTTTTAAACAGTCAGTTGACCTTTACATTGTGTTTATTGATATTCCTAGATGCCCCATAATGAGATTTGTTTTTCTTTTATGGTATGTAAAACCTGAATTGGAATGCTTGATAAAATTTTTCATTTTTTATTTATATTCATATTGTTTTATTTGGTAGTTTCTTAGTGTATGTCATTAGAGGTAAAATAGGTTATACAAAAGCTTAATATGAAATACAATATGCAATTGTTATTTTTAGTTAGAGATTGTTATAAAATTCTTTAAGCTATTGAAAGTTCACTGTAATGTTTTATGAGGATTGCCTGTTTGGCAAGTAATGGTACATTACACATTTGTAATGAATTGGAATGAAGAACTTTGCTTATATTTAATTTTAATTTCTAAATAAATTTTTGATGCTATCTCTAATGAAATTCTGAATATGTACATACAGGGTGGTCGCTAGAAAAGCGGAAAATTTGTCAAACAGTATTTATTTTTACAAAGTTTTTTAAAGGCATATGTTATATCACACTCATAGATGCTCAAAATGCATTTTATGATATTAAAATCATGCATTTTATTCATGATGTAAAGAAATCAAAATAGAAATGAGTGAGCACGCATTTTATTCATGATCTCATCTGACCCTCAAATTTTCCGCTTTTCTAGCAACCACCCTGTATTTTGTTTGTTTTCTTTTTAGAAAGGCCTTTGTTGTCATTTTGGTTAGAATTTTAGCCATTAATCCTTGCTTTTCAATAAGTAGTAGTAAACAAAATAAATCACGTTGTTTAATCTTAGGTTGTATAACTTATCATAGGATTTATACAGATATAAGTTAAATATATTGCAGAACTATCACAGGTAAATGGTTTTTCAAAAATTTAGAAAAAGATGGTGTATAAGACATTGTTTAATGAAATCTGAGTGAAAATAATGTGTTTTTTACATCAATATAAGTGTTTGATAGTTAATAGCAGGTTTTATTAATGAGTGTTTCACATTTTATAACAGTAATTTCTTGATATTAAGGAAAACAATCTTTACAAAAGTAATTTTTTTAGGTAAAACGTTTTTTTATAAAGCCATGCATTAGTTGTAGCAAAAGATTACAGTTTATAATAGAATAAACATGCTGAGTGTTTTATATTGCTTTACTTATTCATATGGTGCAACGTATGGGCAGCAAAGGATAATTTAGTCCTTTGAGTTTGTCCCTGTAAACCCTCAAGAAAAAAATTGATATACATGTTTAACTTGTTTCTCTGTATGTCATTTATATCTCTTTTAAACTGTTGCTTGTAAAGTGCCGATATCTGCTACTGCTCACAGCAGTTCATTACATAAGTTAAACATCTTATTTTGTAAAGTAAAGCTATCCTAATTTGAACCTATGCTTTCTTTTCCAACTGTGTCTTTTAAAACTGCTGTAAGATCACCTCTTACTCTTCTTCTGTGAAGACAAAAAAAAACGAGAAATCTTAAACCTATTCTTATATAACCATTCCATCCATGGAATCCTGACAGCCTTCCTTTTTTAAGTAATTCAATATCCTTTTTTCAGATAAACAAGAAAAATTATATACACCATTCCAAGTGAGGCCTAACTAATGAAATGTGTTGGCTCTCCAACATAATACTATGTTTCCTTCAATAAGTTTTCAAAGCTTCCTTTAGCAATCTAGAATTGTTCTTGTACAGAAGTAAGACATAACTGCTCAATTTTTTTTCACAACTTCTATGTCCTTTAAAAACAGGAGGGGCATTAGCAGCTCTCCAGTACTATGGCATCTGCCTAATGATAAAAATGGGAGTGGCATTAACAACATTTCAATACTTGAATACCTGTCATTATCTTATTACATACCAAAAATGTAAAACTGACTTCACATATCTGGTCTTTGACTTCTTTCAAAATCCAAGGTTTGATCCAGATCAGTTTTAATATTTTAAAAGGAATACTGAGGAACATTTTATAATTTCTTTTGTAAAAACAGATGGATGCTCTGTTCAGCACTTTCATTGTCTTCAATAAATACCTTTCCATCAGAATCTTTCTTGAAATTGACCCCCATTTTAACATTTTGCTTACTCCTAGCTCCCTGCTGGTCCAGCGGTAAGTTTACAGCACTAAAATCAGGGGTTCGATTCCCATTGGTGGGCTCAGCAAATAGCCCAGTGTGGCTTTGCTATAAGAAAGCACACAATGCTTACTCCTAACATAGTTTTAAGACTGTCCTTTTGTTTTATCTTAATCAGCCAACTGTTTCCCATAAATTCATTTTTGATTTCTTTTTTGATTTTTAACTTAATCCCTAAATACCATAAAGCTCCTTTCTATTGTGTTAATTAAACTTCATAAACTTGTAATGCTTGCATCTAATGCTACTTTTTTAGTAAACCAGTTTAATCACCCTAGTAACATTTTTTTTAGAACAGGTTTACCTTTTATTAAAAGCAATTTGTTTTTAAAAACTACTCACATCTGTTCCACATTACCTTCTAATTCCTTACTCCAATTCATTTAATAAATCAGCATTATGGCCTCAGAAATGACATTCTGAAAAATTAACTAAAATTTCATTTTTTTTTCACATGTAAAATTCAAACTTAATAACACAGTATCATTCTTTCCAAAGTGTTTTTTCACTTCCACTCTTGTATCCACATTCTCGTTAGTGGTTAACAGTTAACCTTAAATACTATATTTTCTATACCTTTCACAAATTTTATTTTTCATAGTTAGATATTTTTTTATGTTGCATGTTGAATGAACTTAATGACTGGAATAATCTTGAATGAAATGTAAGTTACAAGAGACTAGATGAGATTGTTGATTGATTATTAACTCAGACAGCTAGTTCATCAAGCATTGCAAATTTTGAATTTGTATTTTCAATGCAGATGTAAGAAGAATCATATGTAAAAAAGTTTTATTGAATTTCTCTTACACCAAGCTCTTCCCATGGAGTAGTTTCTCCATTTTCTGGTGTTTCAGTGTTTTTTTCCAACTTAAGTAATGTTCTTATCACTGTTTTTGCAACTCCCATAAATACCATGCTTTCCTTTTTTGGCTACCAATCTGAAACTCTTATTGTGAAGATAAGGCTTGTTGAAAATGTCAAACCGTGCAACTCTATGAGTAGGTGCTCTGAGTTAAGATTACAAAAATTTTTTTGTATGCCTGTCTTCCTTTTCAAATTCTTTTCAGGGTTTTGTCTTTTATTTTTCATAATCCTTTTTAGGTATTTATTATAACTCATCCTCATGTGGTGTAGTCATAATTTCCATTCCTGTTCCCTTGGACTGATCTTTTTTTTTCCTAAACTTAAGCTGCCTGGAAGGGCAATAGTATGTTCCCTTCAGACACTCTCCCTTACATTTTTCTTGATACAACTTATAAACCTGCTTGTCATTGGTGTCTTGTTTTAGCAGTACAATTTTATCTTTCTTCTGTTCCTTCCCTTTGTGGCAACCATCACTGTACTTTCTGTGAGGACTGCCCCTCCTTGTTCTCCAAATTAATCACATTCCACCATGGTTGGTTTGTTAACTTATGCAGCTTGTTTGTTCTTTTATGAGAGAAGGAAATTGTTAGCTTCATCAGGTAACCTCCCCTCAATTTCATAATTTCGTGGCTTCTCTTGCTTTTCACTATCAATGTTTTTTTAATGAGATAAGCAAGGCTAGGATGTGGATGACTTTTGGCACATTCTATTCCCATTACTTGCACCACATGGCAGTTTTGTCTCTCTTTAGTTACCATTCATCATCTTTTCCAGAGACTCTAGCTAGGTATTCATTAATTTATTGTTTATCTATTTAAAATTATTGATAAAACAACATTTAGGTCACAATAAAATGTTTAGAAAATGACTTGGTAGCTTCCACTGCTATCATTTGGAATAAAAATGTACAAGAACAGCAGGTTTATATGAGAATAGTCAGGCTTGGTATAATTCACTGGGGTAGCAAGAATACTATGCATATGAAATAAATATTTCCCTCCAAAATTCGGCACTATTGCCAGCCAATTCTTTATTTCTATTTAACAAATTTTTTAATGTACATTTACAACAAAATTTCAGTATATGGTTCATTTAAAATTGTTGTGCCATTGTATTGAATGACCTGTATGTGCAATTTGTTGTTGTTTTTTTACAGCTGTCCCATCATCATTATTAAATATGGATGTATCAGGCAGGTGGGGTGGTATTGCCTATGTGGAAATGATATGGATTGTTCAATGAAATTATATTTTATATATCTACGTAATAGGTTATCATAACTTACAAATGCTGGACAGTGTTTCCTTTTGTAACAGTATCGGTGTGATGACTAAGTAACAGGTTCTGGGAATGTCTGTAGATATAGCAAAACATTTGAATGTATTGTACTTTTTATTCCATAATTTTTTGAAATGTTTTCTTCACATGTATATATGATAGAGATGGTGGAATTTACTGAGTGACTGGTTGTGCTTCATGGGAATTCTTTTCTCTTAAAATCAACATCACAAGATGGGGGTGTATAAATGTATTAACCCTCTTTGATCTTGTTTGGTGCCCACTGTTGATGTTTCTTGTTGTTTTCACAACACTGCTTTGGTAATGTACATTTATGTTTTATCTTCTAGGTTGTACTTTGCAAGAAGAAAATGACATCTGTTTAGTGTTTGTTGTCCATATTCATAGTAGTCTGTTATAGAATCTCATTGTTGAGTTTATGCAGGTATGATTTTTTTCTCTTCAGTCCAAGCACTACTCATGCTTTTTAGTCTGCATGAATTTCTTTCTCTTCTTCTGGAGGTGTGGAGAATCCCTGCTTTTCCATTCCCAAACTACTGGGAAAAATTGATGTAGTGAGCTTCTTGTTGACCAGTGTAATCCATGATGAAAAGTAGAGCTGTGGTAATACCTGGAAGCATAGTAAACCCCACTAAACTAACCCAAGTTATTCCTTGTGATTAAGTAAGCCAAATGGATATTGTGTTCTTCACAGAATGCAGGTCTGGGATCTTTTCTCACTTCAACTGATTATTTTGATATTTCATGTAAATATGTCTATGATATGGAATGACCTGACTTAATGACTTAGCCACACTACATAAAAAGTCCATTTCTACAATATCTTCTGCTCAACCATGCTTGAAATGCATGCAATCTTTTACCAAGAGTTGCCTCCATTGAGCTAACTTTTCCCAACCTAATAGGTGAAATTATCCATGCATTTTATATTCTTAACATTGTATCTTCAGAATACAGTTCGTCTTTGTAGTTTCCTTATCTCCACTGGCCTTTGCATCATCATCTCAGTGTAAAATCATACATTTCAACAGTTTGGTCTGTTTTGTAAAACTGGAAACTCATCTTGTTAGCTTCTCATGAATTATGTTTGTGGTATTTTTAATACTTTTCCTGATAAACATACTGAAAATGACTAAACATTTGATTTTTGAATAAAGATTATCAAATTCTGTAAGAATAGTTTTAATTTAAATGAAGAGTATATATAGTTGAAATGTTTCAAAAGAACTTTAGCATTTGTATGGAAAGTAGATGCAAGTACTAATTTGAAATGTATTTTTTATTAATGACTTGTATTTGTATACAAATAGTGCTACAGTTCAAGTACTGAATCATTTCGGTTTTCCTTTTCAGTCTCAGACCGTAGAAAATACATCACCATCAGATAACCGTAAACAGGATGAAAGTAATGGAAACTTCGAAAATTTGTTTCGAGGTGAGTTTCATTTTTTTTTTTTACAATCAATACTGCATCAGTAACTCTCCAAGAATGGTAAAGGAAAAGGTTAAGAGTTTCAAAAACAGTTCACTTAAATATAGCAGTAGTATTTGTCTTTTTATTCTCTGGTTGAGATTCATTAATACAAGTGTTTTTAAGTTTGTTTTTAATGTTTTCACCAGTTTGTTCTCTCTTCTATTTTACTAAGTTTACAGATTTTTTATTATTTACACATTTTACACATTATTTGGCCGTGTAAAGAAAATGTACCATCATTAATAAAATAATTAAATATTTGCACAAATTTTGTATTTATGAAAATTAAACACCAAAAAGTACACATTGAATTAGAGCTGGATAATTAGAGGCATTTTCTATTTTATTGATCTAAAGTTTTACTTGATAAGTGAAAAAGTGTATACACCAATTTTATAACTGTGAATTGCTGCATGATTCTAACATATTGATCTTCCCATTTTCATCTGGTTTTGCTTGTTTTTAAGTAGTTATAAAATTATCCTTACAGAAACATTTCTGAATCCTGCCAATACAGTCACTCTTTGGCAGTTTTCTTTGTACAGAAATGACAGATGGGTGCATGATAGGAGTAGAACTGTTGGTTTATTAGCATATGGCTGCCCTGTCTTTTGCCACTTGGGACACCAGTAGAGGCTGTTGTCATCTATGCTTCCTTGGGTCATACCATCCTATTTGTTCTATCTATCTGGTTCTTGAAGAGACTTGTGGTCAGTCAGGCCTTGATGCCCTCATTAAGTAGTTATCATCTCCCTTTTTAATCCTGGGGGATTTTAATGGACATCCTCCCTTCTGGTTTGGTGCTGATAGTGATGGGGAGGGGTCATTCCATAGAGCATATGCTCTTAGATCTTAACCTGTTTCTCTTTAGTTATGGTTCTTATACTTATTTTCAAGCACCTAGTGAATCTTTTACTGCTATTGATCTTTCTGTCTGCTTCCATTCACTTGAATCAAACAACCTCCTCTAACCTACTGTGTGGGTTCCAGTGACAGCGCTCCACCATGTATTACCTGATTCAACTTGAAATGTCAATCAGGGAAACTTTTCTCAAATGAATTGTTTGTTTTTTTTACCTTGAGAAAGTTTATGATAAAACATGGAGGTATGGCATCTTGCAGGGCCTCCATTCATATGGGTTGTGAGGCCATTTACCCATTTTTATGCCAATGACTTGCACATTTTGTGTAAGTTGTTAAGCATAAGGTTTATTGAACAGCAGCTACAGACTGCTCTCAATCATTTACTGAAGGTGTCTATAGCAAATGGTTTTACCTTTTCTCACTTCAAAACTGTTTGTATTTACCCAGATCCAGAGCTCTGTCTTGGAGAAATTATGCTTCCTGTGATCCCTGAGGCAAAATTCTTTAGGCTTAATATGACTATAAGCTGGCCTTTATTCAATTTGTCAAGTGTATAAGACCCCTAAATATCTTCTCTGTCCTCTTTTCCACGTTTTGGGGAGCAGATTGATGTTCTTTGGTAAAAATCTATCATGCTGCCATTCAATCAAAATTGGACAATTGGGTTCTGGTCTATAGCTCTGCCAGGATCTCGGCCTTGGTGACGTTGGACCCTGTTCACCAACAGGGACTTCAACTTTCACATGCATCTACCATACTTCTCCAGTCGAAAGTTTATACGTTGAGTTTCATGAACCTCCTCTATACCTTCACCATGTTTCCATCTGTCTTTATTGTGTGCTTCAAAGCTTTAATTCTTACCACAGCATCCCCCTAGGGGTTGTGTTTTCCTTCCTCAGTAGAATATTCATTTTTAGAATAGATGGTTTGCCACTGTTCCTTTTGGCCTTCATATCCAGATGCAGTTGGATGATTTAGGCCTATCCTTGGATAACATAGTTGTATCCACTGATCAGCCCATCCCAGACATTGAACAGTGTCATTGGCAGTGGTGGCACTGGCCACCTCAGTTGTGTTTTTAAATTTTTAAGGGCCATTGGTCTTTCTAACTTTAAGATCTTAATTTGAAAATTGGACTTTATTTTGTTTTAGCATGATTCCTTTTCACATATTTTAAAGATATTACTTTCTTACTTTGTTACTGGTTGTTTGGCACAGACAGCCCAGTTGTTTTTTGCCAATAAATGCTTAACCAACCAACCAATCCTGGAAACTTTATTAATGCATTAATACAAAGACAACTTTCAAAGGGTAGTTCACGAACACTGTACAAGTAACATTCACGTGTTTATAGGTGGTGAAGACAACCATTATATTGAAAAAAATTTACATGAGATAACTCATTTTACACATTAAGTTCAGGCACTGGTATATTGAAACCTACATCATAATGCATGCAGAAGTGATACTAATGAACTACTAACATACAAGGAAAGAAAGTAGAACATAAAAAATTAACTATAAGCGAAAAGGAAAAAACCTGAAATTGTGAATTTAACAAAAGGAAAATTTTTAAAGATACTCTACAAAAAATTAAAAGGTATATATCTTGTTTATTTCCTGGTTTTAATTGTTTCATTACATTGTATGTTGATATTAGATAGTTAGTGATATGGTAGAGAAACAAAAAAAATTGTGTTTATATCTATACCTTAAACTTTTGATATTCTTTAGGAAGTTCTATATGTTTAGGAAGTAAAATATGAAAACTTCATAGTTCAGTGCAGCTAACTGTCATATAAAGGTAACATGCTCAGCAGAAAGATGTAATTACAATAATGTCATTCATTGTGTACAAGACAAAGTTTAACATAATCTTACAAGTTTTTGTGAGGAACACTCATGGTTACCACATTTTGATTACATACATGTCCTTGCCTAGTCCAACAGAAGGTAATGACAACTGCCTGTGCTGAAATGGTCAGCAAACATAATGACTATATTTTTAGTACTTAGGTATTAGAATTACCAAAAACCATAATTTCAGTTATTTGATTATCTTCATATCAATCAATACAGAAAATGGAAATAATCAGAAATTCTGGTTTAAATTAGTTTATTATTTTTCATGATAGTCGATTTAATCATAATATCAAACAATCTGTTGGAATAATCAAAAGCACTAATAATCGGCACAACTAATTTAAACATGGTCCTTATTTTTGTGACAGTTGATTTAATTATAATTTTGTTTAGTAAATTAAATAGCCTAGTTATGTATGGCACTCCAGTGTGAAAAGTTTATTGTGTATGAAAATATTGCACTATTTTTATTGTTTTACAGGAGGTGGAGAAGAGGTTAATCTTGATGATGATGGTCCTCCAGTTAGTCCAGAGAGAAAACTTGAATTTTGTACTCCTGAAGAAGAAAGAAAATCTCCATTCTTAGAATCATCATCTGATAAAATTCCAAAACCTGCTTCTCCAGCTGAGATAACTCCAACTGAACCCCCAAAACCCGCTGCCAGGAAGGCAGCTATGTCACAAGAAGAGGTTAGTTTGTGGGTAATTATTTTGAGATTATAAATTAACATAAACTTGTGTGTTTAATAGAATAAAAAATATTTAATCAAAGGTACCAAGTTTCATGTTAAACTGACAATTAATACTGCTTTGAGGCCAGTTAAGTCCCCATGGCTTTGGGCTTGATCACATTCATTATCTGGGGCATCAGCACTGTAGGGGGACTTTCCACATTTTCTAGTCCAAAATTTAGCCACTTGGTCCTACAGACTTCTTAACGTTTGCCATTTGCAACTTTCCTTGCAGTGTGTTTCTAAACTTTGATCTTTACCACTGCATCCCACCTGAGGTTGAATCTACCATTCTTTCTTCTGGCCTTTGTATCTATGTGCAATTGACTGAACTTAGTCTGTTCTTGGATGATATTACTGTCTTCAATGATCAGTTCATCCTACCATGGCTTATTACCATCCCCAACCATGACCTTTCTTTCAGTCATCTGAGGAAGATGGATACTCCTGATTGGTGGTACCACCTTCTCTTTGCCAAACATCTTTCAACCATTCTCTTCTATTTTTGTTTCTTTGAATGGTTCAAAATCAGGTGACTCTGTGGGCTCTGCATTACTTTGTTCTGGCTCACAGGATCTCCTCTACAGTTTCTATGTTTACTGCCAAGTTGTGTGCCATTTCTCTTGCCCTTAATCATGTAGAATCTATACACCCTTTGTACTATTTACATTGACTCTTAGCTGTCTACTAGTTCTGGAATCACTTTATATTAGTTCTTGAGCATAAGGGAAGGTTCTGTTCTTTCAGTTTACCTCCTCTGGGATCTAAACATCTGCCCATGTGTTTGCCATGTGAGGTGACCTATGAAGTGGAGGAGGATCCTGGTGGTTGAGGAATCCAACTCTAACACACCGCTTTGGCCTTGAATACCTGTAGACAGGTAGCCTTGGGGTTGGACCTCTAGGGTCATTTGGCTGGTCCACTTGGAATAAGGTCAATCAGATACCAGAGTTGGATGTTCTCAACAGATGTTGTAAACATTTTATCTGATGCTGGTGTTTGGGTATAGTGCACACAAAACCCTGGCATTGCTGCAGTGTCCTTGTTTGGCATTGTAGTGCATCCCCTCATAGGGCTGCATGGTGGGTGGGGTCTGTGGGTGCTGAAACATTCTTTTTTATTATGGATGCCCAAAATAAAAACTTAAATAGTGAAAAGAACTGTCCATAGGTAAACAATCACGTCTTGAAGTTTCTGAGCAGCAGTCTTCAACATCTGTAACACCTGAATCTATTTTCCTTATATTACATTCTTTTTCAGACAAATTTTTAGGGCAAATATCTCCCTTTTTTACTCAAAAGGGACTAGAAGGACTTGCTGGCTTTCCAAAATTGGATAAAAAGCTTTGCTCTGGTGACATATTGGTGGAAATATCCATATCTAAAAACAGTGAATTGTTTGCTCCATGCCACTTTGAATTTGTTGTGAGGTGTTATGGTTGAGAGGGAATTGAAGTACATCCCCAAGTTGGAAATTCTTGCTGATTTTTCTACCCATGGAGTTTCTACAGAGAGGTGTATCTGCACTCTCAAAGATGGAATTCTAATCCTGACCAATGTCCTCATTTTAACATTTACATCACTGCATCCACCTGCCACTATCAAGGCAGTTTATCTTAATTGCAAGGTATGGCCATACATTCCAAACCATCTCAGATGTTTCCAATGTCAGTGATTCAGTCACTCAAAGACATGTCATGTTTCCTTGATGCCTATGAGTATGAAACAGACCCTCATTGCATTAATTGCAATGGCTCTTACCCATTTTACTTTCGTTTTTGCTTTAAGTAGTTGGAAGTGAAAGAGGTGCAGCATTTGAAAACAGTTAAAAGCATTACTTGCCCTTGGATTTGAAAGTTACTGTCCACCACTTTATCTCGTATGTGTGCTGCTGCACTTCGTTCCACTACTACAAGATTTCTCTGTGCTTCCAAAAGAATTATTCCGAATCCATGTGAAAAGTCTTTTGATCTCCATGGTTAAAAAAAGGTGATTAATCAACATCAACACCCATTTCTGTTCCTAACATTCATTCCAATAAACCCCAAGATCCACTTTCTTTGGATCCTGGTACAGGTATTTCCTCAGGTACATCTTCTTTTCTCACTCCAAGATGCAAAATGATCATTTGTTCATGCCCTCACTCGCTGAAACCCTCTTCCAAAGAGAAAGACCTTCTCAGTGGAACCAGAACAGGATTCATGGAGGTCCACACTGGAATAGAGAAAATAAAAAAAAAAACATGGTTGAAAATAGAAGGGCTCTCCACCCAATTTTCCTACACATAAGCAAAAATGGCCACTTTGATACAATGGAACTGTCGAGGTTTATATTTTAATCTGGATGACATCAAAGCACTGATTACTTCCTACTATTCTGTATGCCTTTCCTTTCAGGAAACATTGCTGAAACCTGCCAATACAGTCACCTTTTGGTAGTTTTCTTTGTATAAAAATGATAGGTTGTATAATAAATGGGTGTCACTGTTCATCGATCAGCATGTGCCCACACTATTTGCCATTCGACACACACTTGGAAGCAGTAGTTATTTGTTTTTCCTTTGGCCGTACCATCACTGTTTGTTCTCTCTACATGTCACCTGGAGAGACCTATAATCTGTCAGACCTTGATGCTCTTGTTGAACAGTTGTCATCTCCCTTTTTAATTCTCGAAGACTTTAATGGACATAATCTTCTCTGAGAAGGTACTGCTATTGATGGGGGAGGGGTTGCTCCATAGAGCATATGCTCTCCTCTCAGATCACAACTTTTCTCTTTTCAGTATTAGTTCTTATACTTATTTTCATGCACCTATTCAGTCCTTTACTGCTGTTGATCTCTCAACTAGCTCCCTTTCACTATTCTTCTACTTTTCATGGAGGGTTGACAATAACCCTTGAGGCAGTGATCATTTTCTTATTTCAAATGAGACTGGCCATGGTCGATGCCACTTAACCTAGTGGAAGCTGGAACAAGCAAACTGGCCCTCTTTCACTGCTCTCACAGAATCAATCCTGCCATTGCCTGTAAGTCATCAATAGAGGACTGCATGGCAGCAGTGAGTGACTGTATTATACAGGCAGCTGTTGATTGTATTCCTAAAACCTCAGCATATTTTCCACAATATCCTTATGCTAAGTGGAATCTTACCTGCCATGTGGCACAGAAGGCTCAAAAATGGGCCTGGGATACTTTTCTTAGGTATCCAACACTCTCGCACAACATAGCTTTCCAGCAGGCCCAGGGGCATGCTAGGCAGATAAGATGTCAAATCCAGGAGTAATCTTGGATTAAGTTCACAACCAGTACATCTTCTACCCCCAGTTCCAAAGTCATATGGGACAAGAATTAAATGATCAGTGGACAATGTAATTCTTTTCCTCCTTTTCAATCTTGCTGTCTGATGGCCAGGAAATAGCTGATACTCATAGCATTGCTGATATTCTAGGTGAAAGCTTTTGCTGGATATTTAGCATTTATGCTTGAACCTTCACCATCTTAGCCATGAAGACTTGGGAAAAGCAATCATTTCTTTACTATTGAGCTGATTGTCTCTATCACTGTAATTGCCCCTTCACATTGGTGGAATTTTAACTGGCTCTTTGTCAATCTAGCAGCACATTGGTCTGACCTGATGATGTATATTATGAGATGTGCCATCTATCTCCTGCTTTTTTGTTGTTCTTCTGATTATTTTAAACTGGATCTGATAGGAGAATATTAATGCCATCACTGAACAATTCCCTGTTACTGTTGGAAATGGGCTCTATATACCTCATGTTCGACAACAGATACAGACTGCCCTCAATTGTTCACTGAAGTGGACCAGAGCAAATGGTTTTAACTTTGTTTAAAACTGTTTGCAGCACTTTTGATGCCAATGGGGGTATTTACCCTAATCCTGAATTCGTATTGGTGAAGTTGTGCTAACTGTGGTTTCTGAGACAAAGTTCTTTGGACTTATCTTTGACCATAAGCTGACCTTTATACCACACATCAAGCAACTATGAGTCAAATATACAAGAGCATTGAACATCCCCCATGTCCTGTGTTCCACCACTTTGGGAGTGGATTGATGATCTATGTTAACTATATATCTTGTTCTTTGATCAAAACTTGACTATGGGTCACTGGTCTATGGCTCTACCAACACTTCAGCCTTGAAGATGCTGGACCCCATTCATCATCAGGGATTTCACTTCTACACAGGGGCTTTCCCCACTTCCCCAGTCCAGAGCTTATACACAATCTCATGAACCTCCTCTACACCACTTCCATTTGCAAGTGTCTACTGTATGCTTTGAAACTTCGATCCTTACCACAGTATTGCACCTGAGGTTGTGTTTTTCTTCCTTGGTGAACCATGCTTTTTCAGAAAAGATGATTTGCCATTGTTCCTTTTGGCCTTTGTATCCAGGTGCAGTTGGATGAATTGGGTCTGTCCTTGGATAACATTGCTATATTCACTGGTCAGCTTATCCCACCATGGCTTATTGCAATCTCCAAATGTGACCTTTCTTTAAGCCATCTGAAAAAAGCAGATACTGCCAACTGAAGTACCGTCTTCTATTTGCTAAATATCTTTCGAACCATCCTTCCATTCTCCTGTTGTACCAAACATGTTTGCCTTTTCAACCCAGGGAGCATTATAATGTGACAGTCAATCCCATTATTCATTGGTAGAAGAGTAACCCAAGAGTTGATGGTGGATGGTGATGACTAGCTGCCTTCCCTCTAGTTTTTCACTGCTAAATCAGAGACAGCTAGCACAAATAGCCCTCAAGTAGCTTTGCATGAAATTCAAAACAAACCAAACCTTCCAATTTATACAGATGGTTCAAAGTCAGGTGACTCTGTGGGCTCTGCCATGGTTTGTTGTAGTTCAGTTGTTGTACACAGAATTCCCTTTACAATTTGTTTTCACTGCTGAACTGTATGCCTTTTCTCTTGCCCTGGATCACTAATGTCAAATGACTTGAAACTGGGACTGGAAAGTCCAACTTCAGGTGTCTAGTACTTGTGTTTGAACTTACCAATTAGTCATCTTGGCAAGATATTATAATTAAAATAATGCTGAAGGAAGTTTTTTAAAACTTGTATTACTTTTTGAAAACTGCTATGAGATCAAATAACTCAAAACCAGGACTGGGAAGGTCGACTTCTGGTGATTGCTGATATTTGAACTTACCTGTTAGTCATCCTGATGGGTTATGATAATTAAAATTATGCTACATATAGTTCTTTTCAGCTTGTATTTCTGTAGTTTCTCTTTTACTGCTGTAAACTAGATATAAAAATTGGATTTAACATTGTTTTTAATTCAAAAATTAAACTTTTTGTTTTACCTTGATTCCTTTTTACAAATTTTAATTCTAATTCAACTTTTTATTGGATGTTTGGTGCAGATAGACTAGTTGCTGTGCACCATAAAATGCCAAACCAACCAACCAGTTTTCAATCTGTTCTCATTCATATTAAAAAATGACTGGCCCATTTTTCTTTATCTTCTCTTTCTATTTGGTTTTTCGGGACACCTGGCTGTGTTGGGTCTCTTTGAAATGAGTTATTGCCACTGCAGCAATGCCCATCTGCTCTATCCTGTATATGGGCTATAATCCTGTATTGCAGGGTCAGCTTCACACCAGGTAATTTTCATCATGGAATGAGTAACATCATAAGCTTTTCCAGATCAAACCTGTTCTTTGGCTGTCTTGTTTCTGTGAGGATTGGAAGTTGTTCTGGCTACACATTGGTCATAGTTTTCCAACTCTTCATTTACTTTTATTTGGCTTTGATCTACCAAGTGAAACTCAAGTCACAATCGCCCACATTTTACTGTCATGCCATCATTACAAACTGGAGTGGTGGAACTATTTTCAATGCTTTTTTTCTATGGGTTTTCTCCCCTGATGTTGGAGTGTCATTGACAATGGTGACACTGCCTAACTTGCTTTGTGTTTTGAACTTTTTACAAGCCATTGACTTTTATAATTCTATTTAAATCTGAATTTTTGATTTTGATTTGTTTTAACTTGATTTAATTTTACATTCTGTAATACTTTTACATTTTTTTGACATTTTGGCCCAGACAGCCTAGTTGGTTTTCATCAATAAAACCAATCATTTAATTAAGTCACTATTCTCTGTTTTTGCATTCTCTTTATTGTGTTGAGGCACATGCATTTTTCTGCTGCTTATGTATATACAATGATTTGTTTATTTGATACATTGTTTTCAAAGATGTTTTTTTTATTAGAATGTATTTTCAAAATTGGTAGATTCACCTCTAAAATACAAAAAGCTTTTGTTGATTTGCTTTCTTGTTTTTCATAAAACACAAGCATGCATCAACTCCTATAGTTCTTCACTATTTTGTTTCACTTTCCACATATGCAGCAGTAAAATGGTTTAAGAAGGATCTAAGTTTGAGTTCAAACAAGTGTTGTGCAGGTGACGAACATAAACCTCAATACTTTCAACAGATGTGTTAGTTTCTTGTTACAGTTGATGTTTCATACAAATAGCTTAATAACAATGTGCCTATTAAATTGTCAGCTGTGTTAAATGTATCATGTTAGGGTAAAAATTTGCATTACTTTGAGGATAATGTTATTGACTGTGTACATACATGCTTTACCATACTGATTTTGCAACCGAAGGAACTATGCTGTTACTGAGGTATTTTAATCAGAATCGAGTTTTGGTCACATCTTACAGCTTTCTGCTGAAACAAAACATTTGTTATATTTATTTTTGTCACATCTAGGATGCTCAAGGAAAATTAAAGAAATATATAAATCTTGTAGGATTAACATGTAATAAAGTTGTATCTGTAAATTTCTGATTACTTTCAGAAATGGTAATATTAGGAACAATTAATTTGATTGGAAATGTCTTAACAGGATTTAATGTAGCAAGTGAGATCTCAGTGCTGTTATTTGTGTACAAGACATTTTGATTAATGTTTATAAAAAGAATATTTACGTTGCTTAAAAAGAAACAAATATATAAAATTTATTACTTTAAGTTACTAACTTATGGTTACCTTATTTTAAAAAAACTTTATATTTAACAGCTGTTAGATATAGCAGAAAGGACTAATACTTGTGGACAAACATAGTTTTTTCATTGCTTGTATAAATATTTGTTTTAACTTTGGCTAAGTTGTGATGTCTTCACTTGTTTAGGAAATGTAGTTTATAACACATTTTAATGACACTTCAATATTTCCTTACAGGTAGAGGAAGAAAGTGGTGACCAATTTCTAAATATCTCAGTTAACGAACCTCAGAAAATTGGGGATGGTATGGGAGCTTACATGATATACAAAGTAGAGACTAAAACTAACTTCCCATATTTCAAAAACAAGAATATGGTAGTCTCTCGACGATTTAGTGACTTTCTTGGCTTACATGATAAACTTGTTCAGAAACATCTTCATCTGGGTCGATTGGTTCCTCCTGCACCTGAGAAGAGTGTTATAGGTTTGGAAATTTTTTAATCTGAATATTTTGAAATAACTTGTACACATTTTAAATAAACTTTTGCTTCATGAGAAAGGACATGTACTAATATAATTTTCAATGAGCAATTACATTTTAAAATGATTGGTTTCTTTAAGGAATTTTACAATAGTAACACCGAATAAAAACAATTTTGAATACAATAATCTTAACAATACAAAGTAATTTAAAGTTCAATGTTTATATGAGCTTAGTTTTGTGATTTATTAATATATAATATTCTTTAGATTTATCATGCTTTTAACAGCAGATAACTGGTGTAATTTTTTTTGTAATTATTAGATTTCGCTCCTATACATTATGTTTACTACATATTGTGTAAACAATTTCCTTTCTTCCATTTAACAACAATGGATTATAGACCTGCTTAGTAAAGCATTTTTAATCATTTTAAGTCTCTTGACAGTCAGAACTTGTAATGAAATTAAGAAAATTTAACATATTACATAATAAATATCCATGCATTTTATAACTAACATTTGCATGTTAAAGTTTAGTTTAAAGTGTTTTAACAAAAGTTTGTAAAAAATTTTAGGTATGACTAAGATAAAAATGAGTAAAGATGAATCGGGAAGTTCCTCTGATTTTATTGAAAAAAGACGAGCAGCCTTGGAGCGCTACTTGAATCGAACAGCAAGTCACCCTGTTCTTCGACTAGATCCAGATTTTCGGGAATTTTTGGAACTTGAGTCTGATCTTCCTCGAGCAACCAGTACGTCTGCATTAAGTGGAGCAGGAGTTATGAGATTATTTAACAAAGTTGGAGAATCAATGAGCAAAATGACTTTTAAAATGGACGAGTCAGACCCAGTAAGTGTGATTGTAGATGCAATTTCTCTTGTTGCTTTACTTGTAACTTGGAATTTAATTAATTTCTGTGTATGTATCTTAAATAACTTAGTGCTTTTTAAGTAAACTAAGTGTATTACACTAAATAAGTTTAAAATTTCTTCCTTAATATTTGCAAATTTCAGTTTTTAGTTAAAAAAACGTATTGGCGGCAGTACTCTTCTAAATGTATTTTTAAGTTATTTTTGAAAGGGTAAAAGTCAGTGAAAAACATTAAAATGAACATTGCATAGTTTGAGTAAAATATCGGACATTTAGAAGAAATAGTTTTAAACTCAAGGTCCTTGTGATGAAAATTTATTAGCACTTTTTACAAAGGATATTAGAAACTATCTGAATTGGGAATTATAATCAAATTTGTAAGAGCATGTATACTTTAAGGTATAAGTTAGAAAATGTTAACATGTACTAGCTAATAAAACATGACTAGTTACAAACAGCAGCTGTATTAACTTCCAATGAGTGTAAAATATTTCCTAGAAGCCACAGTCTCCTTTATAAATCCTAAATCTAGTTTACTTTTAAGTTTGTTAGTATTGGAAGTATTGTATGTTAAATTGTACTCTTACTAGTTTAAAAGAAAAACAACTTGAATATGTTTGAAGGTAAACTTATCTTCACAGAAAAAACACATCTGAGCATCTGTTGGGTTATATATACTCTTTGTATTTGAAAATATAATTTCAGTTTTAAGCATTTATTTATCTGTTTTAGAACTAATGTGAGAGTGGAATCAAATTTTTACTCACTCTTAGGAATTTTGTAAACTGAAATAATGACCTTGTTAGAGACTGCTTATAGCATTTAAATTATTATTGTTGGGAGAGTACAGTGGCATATATAACACCATACTTGTAGCAACAGGACCTGTAAAGCTATGCCATTAACCTGGTCTTGAATAGTGAGCATCTTCTTGGTGTGGAGGGCACACCATCATTTTAAAATTTAAATATTAATAATTTTTAACAGTTTTAACAAAAAACATTTAAGTTGATATTATCATTTTTATATAATAATTTAGTGTAATTTTGAAAAAAAAAAAAATAACCATTTTATTTTTGCACATCTGAGAGAACTGTATTCTAAAGAACATACTTGTTAATTTTTGTAAAAGTTTTCTGTCCATTCTAGTACATGGGTTTAAAGTTTCTAAGAAATTAATATATCTTGAGATACAAGCATTCATGTACTGTTTCTTACATGAACAGTAGAGTTTTGAAATTTTATTCTGAAAAAATATTTTTTCTACAGTGTTCAACTGTCAAACTACATTTAATGTTAAACTTAGTGTAAAGTTGTTAAAATCATAATTGCACAAACCTCAAGTCCATTGACTTTGATCACTTTAGCATTTGGTTCTGATGTAACATAGATTTGTTGTTTTAGTAAGTAGAATGCTTATGTTTATTAGTCTTCACAAAAAGCACGTTTGACACTAATAGATACTTTGAAAATGCACGTGTAAAAAAGTAAACAATACTTTTATGATAATTTTTCATTAAACAGTAATTTACTTGTATGTATATAGTATTTGAACAGGGAAGTAATGAATCATACAAAGAGAGCTGCTTCCTGTGTATGTGTGAATATTATGGTGTACTCGGTTGAATTGGATATTTGTTCCAGTTGTCATATAGGCCCAATAAATAAGAGATTCATTCAAGATATTGATTATAGAGGATTACTAGAACTTAGGTGATGTTAAACAGAATAACAAGACTGATCATAAATCAAGAACAAAGTGCACAAAATTGAATAGCCAATGAAACACAGGTGCAATGTGTATATGTGCAGTTCTCATGCCAATTGGTTGTTTTAATGAGGCCCAATATCTTTTGAGACTGTACCAAACCAAAAAATACTAGGTTCCTTAGTTCCAAGAAAGCTCACATTCACTCAAAGCAAGATGCACATGAGACTAGTTATTCTCATTAGAACTTGACTAGAACTATAACCAGTAGATATCACCTGAACAACTGTTGGAAAAAACCAAAAGCTGCTGCCATTTTTACACAACACTGGCTATCAAGGTTCTCCCTACTTGGTGACAGATGTTATATCTACTTCAAGAACAACAAAGAAATAAAAATTTAAAAGAAAACCAGTTTAACAGTTTTTCTAAACAGTTGTGTGTGACCTTCTCATGTCCAGATAAGAAAATGAATTCAGATCAGATATTGTAAGACAACAAAAACATAGAAATATATAGTGTATTCATATATCACACTTGTATCGTCGACTTGGGTAAAACAATTTCTGTATTTTCTGTAATAGCACAGCCTCGTGGTTAAGGTGATGAACTTAAAATCTGCAAGTTGAAGCCTCAAATTACATCACTGAACATGTTTGTCCCTTTCAGCCATGGGAGCATTATGAGGAGACAATCAATTCTACTTTTCAGTTGGTAAAGAATAGCTCAACAGTTATTCCTTGTGATCTGTCACTTCTGGAGATGGCTAGCACAGATAGTTTTCAAGTAGTTTTGTGCAAAATTAAACAATCTATAATGGGAGACATTAATCTATAGTTTTTATTTATATCTTTGTTGTACAAGTTTTAAGTCAAGTATATTGTATTAAAATCATTTTTCCTTTTGAGGGATTGCTTTGTAGTTTGTCTTCAGTTGTGATTTATGCTGATTCTGTAGTTTGTGTATGTATGGCATTTTCTCCATTTTCTGCTTTTTTCCATGCTTCCTGGAATCAGATTTTACTTAATCTTTCTAACATTCAGGTAGGATGTCTGCTGCTCTGTTGTTTATTTTATGTCCATTTATTAAGTTGCCTAATACATTGTGCTAATCACATGACACTGTCAAGCACACAAAACAGTATAATATAGCAAAAGTGATAATTGTGATGTTGTATTTTTAATGGACTTTAGCAGTGTTATCTTGAATAATTGAGCTGACTATCCATGTAGTAGGTTAATAATAAAAACATATTTATTACATGCATATATGCCTCATTTAATATTTTACCTATGCACTAATCGTGTTAAAGTTAAGTTTTCATAACAAAATAAGACTGAAAATCATTTGGGAATAATACATAAAGTATGAGAAAGTCATAACTGAAATAATTTGTAAGACTTTCTATATTTTGCACTGAATAGTTATTTATTCTTTATTTTTAATGCTACTGATTGTTGCAATTTTTTATGTCATGACTTTTAAGTTCAGTAACTTCTCTGTTCCACCTCGCCACAAGAATTATAAAGCTTTTGAAACATTTGGAAATTAATAAAAACTTTGAATTGATGTGTCCAATTACTACTTGAATATTAAACAACTATAGTCCCCCATTTGTATAGCAGTAGGTCTACAGATTTGAAAGGCTAAAATCATGGATTTGATTCCCCTTAGTGAACTCAGCAGATAGCTCACTGTTGCTTTGCTAAAAGAAAACACACACTATTAACAACTGTGACACTAACATTGCAAGGGTTAGAATTGCTGTTTCATTTTTTATGAATTGTTTTTCATTCAGAGAAAATGTTGAAAAGCTGTGCATGTCTTAAATATGTTAAGGTAGTTATTCTATGAAATTGTGGCAACTTCTTTCAGATATTTGAATTAAAGTTTGTACTTGTAATTTCAAGTGGATTGTCTATTAGTCATGAAAATAAAATTACAGATAAGTTGCTGAGATTTATTGATTCTTGAAATTAAAGACAGCTGATTTTAAAATTACATTACATTTTTTTCTCTTCAGTGGTTTGAAGAAAAACAACATCAAATGGAGAATTTAGAACAGCAACTTCGTAAGCTGCACAGTAGTGTAGAGGCCCTGGTTCACCATCGCAAAGGTGAATTGATATTTTAAAGAATATATTATTGTTTGGTTGTCTTTCTTTTTGTAATGGTTGCATTATGTTCAAAACTTTTACAAATTCAGGATGTATATATTCTTTGACATACTTTAATTATGGTGCATTTTATGATTGTTTTAAATAGAATTAATGATACCATTGCAAAATTCTTATGCTAATACAAGCTGTGAAATATGGACAATGTCTTTAGCACCTACATATTTTGTTCATGATGAATTATTTGAAGTAACATGCAGTCCCACCATGATAGACTTGTAGCTGAAATTAAATGCCACAGCACTTACTGGGTCAAGTTGTTTGCATAATGAGGTTATCCAGTGATGTAGATTCAAAGAAAGACATTTTGAAGAAGGAGAAATTCAGTATTTTGAATGAAAATGAGAAGCTCACGGAATATTTTTGATAGTAGCAGCCATTGTGGCAAAATGTTACAATTATGAAATAAGAACCTTTTTCAGAAGGGCATTGCAGTTAAGTTAAATTTCCTTGGAAGCTGATTCATGTACTGTGAAGGATCTGCAGAAAGCATATCATGATATGTGGTCTGTGGCTTACCTTAATACCTTTCACAGTAAGTTGCAGTGTCAAACAATACCACATAATGCTATCAGGCTGAGCACAATTTATGATGCACAGAAAGTAACTGCCTCTCTGTGACTAACCTTCAGAATGAGGTAAACTGTAAAATGAAGTCCAGTTTTTATTATTATGTGTAAATATTAAGTATGTCATTTCTTTTTCTTACTTTCTCAGTTGGTTACCTGTTTTCTCAATTTTTTTCTTTTTAATTTTAAACTAAAATGTTAAACATTTGTATGTTGTGAATGAAAATAATTAGTAATAAATATTAAGCTATATCTGAGTTTATGGTTTCCATATTTGCAGTCAGTTGTGTTTTTAGTTTGTATACGATTTAGCTTTGCTGAATGCTGCTTAACTTTTTTCGTACCTAGTCAGAAACTGTGATTATATATTTACAGATTAATATCTTCTTAAAAATTATAACCATATAGTCATTGGTAATTACCTGCTTAAAAACTGTTACCATATATCCATTGGTGATTGTAAAGTAGGCATAGAGGAGAATAACTTGTCTAATTAAAGGGTGTTCTAAAGTAATTCAACCTATCTGTGTGGACTTTAATTTTTAAAACAAATCTATATAAAACTCTGGATATGTGTGATAACCAGTAGTATAATGTATTTTTGTATGCATATTTGACTTGTTTTAGAATGTGTTATTTTAAAACAAGTGAAATTTGTTCTTTTTATGGTTAGATTTAATCCCAACAATTGAGACTAAAGTATCTGTACTTGTAGTAAAGAAACCAGTTAAATAAAACCTGACAGTAATTATCTGCTTTAAAGCTTGACCATATTTGTATAGTTAATCATTTGTTGGAATTATTTTTTACGAGTTTAGGAAAGATTAGAATTGTTAAAAATTGCATAAAGAGAAAAGGCCTTCAAGTGATTATTAGCTGTCATTATTAAATTACTTTTATTTATTTGGCTTATCTAACTTACTAGGTGCATCTTTGCTTGGCTTGTGTTACTGTTCATATTGCATTTACATAGATTCAAGTCTTAAAATTTATTATTGGTTTATTTTTTTAATATTGACATATACAGCTTTGCTTAAATATATTGATTTTTTAGCCTGTTAGTTTCAGCTTAGCTTTCATTACATTGATGTATTGGATTACATAGAATTAGAGTCTTAAAATTGCTTGTAGTTGATTGCTTTTTAATATTGTTAGATACATCCTTGCTTACAGGTGTTTTTTGTCTCATTGGTTGTAACATTAATCTGAAGCATTAATAAGCCTTTAAATGACAGCATAAACAAGAACTGTATGTTAACAAGAAAAATACTGTCCTCGGTAAAATGAAACATTTAAGTTAATCTGTCAATTTCAGTTATTTCATAGGCTTTGAAAAGGTTAATTGTGTTACACTCTTGGCTTCACTCAGAGCAAAAGCTCTAAGCTATTTGTACCACCTGCTGTCAAAAGTAATTGTTTGGCTTTTCGGTTCATGCTGAGAGCTACTCGACACAACGTATGATTAACCTACATTTTTATTCTTTAAGTCCTGTCGGATTTTGAAATATAAATGATATTGTGATTAATCCATATCCATTTAGTGTAGGATATCATACTTGTGAAGTAAAGTTTTGAATCAACATTATTCAAGCCTGTTCTCCTGTGGCACAGTGGCTTCTTTTGCAGACTTGCAACACTAAAAACAGGGTTTCACAGACAGACCACGGTATAACATTGTGATTAATTAGAAACAAACCAAAAGAGAATGTTGAGCTTTGTCTGCATGCACAGTTTTCCAGGTGGGAAACAGATGAATGTTTGGACAGACACCCATGGTTTACAATATATGTATAAGATAGTAATATATCTGTGTGTAATTGATGTTAAGGGATTTAAAACAAATTTGTAAGTGCAAGAAATGGGTAATCATTGTAGAAAATTAAGTATGGTCAGACAGAATTTACAGATAATATGGAACAACTAGAATATTGTGTAGATATAGAACTTGATCAGTTTTTGAGACTGAATTGTATTCTGTTGCCACTATTAAAACAAAATTTTGAAGTTAAGGTTTGTTTGTCCTGTTTCTTAATTTCATATTTGTAGACATGTATACGTAAAACATATATGAAACTGGCATTATGAGTTTTGTGAGTTTTTTGGTATCTGATGTGTTTGTGTGTGTGTATATATATATTATAACCATAAATTTTCATATTTTCAATATGCTGCATATTTTATTTCATGTTAATGTGTTTTGTTTATGGCTTGAAAATTTAATTATAATTAGTCAAAGGTAGAGATTTGCTGTTTTTAATGCAGTCCTTCCTTATGATTTTGTTTATTCATTTAGTTTCGTTTGTATGTAATTATTTAATTTCACTATATATTTGCTTTTGCACCACTGTACCTTATTTTCTCCCTATCATTTGACTAAGCATTTCTTTTGTTTTGTAAGACTGGTAAAAAGCCATTTTTGAAAAATAAAATTACTTTGTGTTTAAATAAATGTTATTTTAACAGAGCTGTGCAACACCACAGATTTGTTTGCTAAAAGTATAGCCATGTTGGGGAACTGTGAAGAGCATACAGCTCTTTCTAGAGCTCTCTCCCAACTTTCTGAAGTTGAGGAGAAAGTGGAGCAAGTGCATATGAGTCAATCAAACAAGGACTTCTTCTTGCTAGCAGAGATGTTAAAGGACTATATTGCACTCATTGGGACTATTAAGGTAAAATATACGTGCTTTCCAGTCTCTAAAGTTTGCAGTCTCGGTTATAAAATTAGAAATGTACTTATAACTAAAATCTGGTCCACTTATAAGAATATTTTATTTAAAAAAAAGGACCCTTTTTAAGTTTTTTTTAGTATTTTTATCAAAATATATTAAAAATGCATTTGTGTTGTACTACAAAAATTACTTCAGTAATATATAGTGGCCAAAGCTGTTATTAGGGATCTCATTAATCAAGATAACTAGTGATATTTTATCTGTACAGAGTGTATTCCATCAACGAGTGAAGGTTTACCAAACGTGGCAACATGCTCAGCAGATGTTAACCAAGAAACGAGAACAGAAAGCAAAGCTTGAACTTGCTGGTAAAATGGACAAAGTTGCTCAAGCTCGAGAAGAAGTGACAGAAGTATGAGATTATAGTGTTGACTTGTTAATAAAATACACCTTTACCAAGCATAATGTACACAGTACCAGCTAGGCTTTGAAACTTGAGTGCTAATCTAAAATGAATAGAACAAAATTAATACGTATTAAGTCGTATATCACAAGTAAATATAAAATCCATTTTATTTCACAAGCTGAATTTTTTTAATTGAAATTTAATAAAACAAATCATGTAACAGCCATGCTTTCTAACTATAATGAGTTTAGTCGTATTTATGAAAACAATGTTCCTAGTCCTGAGCTGCCTATGGGGAATCTCTTTGCCATCATTTATTGGGCCTAATCTAATAGCTATGAATATATTCTGTTGCCTGACTTGTACATTTTCACTTACAAGATGTAAGGCTCAGGTGTAAGTAAAATACAATTGAATGATTATAAACAAGTTGATTAAATAAATAGTAGGTTTTACATAACTAATTAGGATGAGAGTATGAAAACTTGTTCTGTAAATTTATCCTACAGCTAGTGTGGAGAGCATCTTAATAAAGATAAAATTCTAGAGAAATATTTGTTGAAGATGGAAGTGTATATCTTTAATGCTTTTTTTCTTATACAACTATGTATTTTATTTTTCTATCACTTACTGTAGTTTGTTGTTTTTTCATCTACCTTAATATGGATCTTTATTCTTTTTGGATTATTATAAATTACATTTAAAGAAATTATTTTCCCAATAAAAGAAAACACTCCTATGTTAAGCAGTTACTAAACATAACATCAGTAGTTACCATGTACTGTTGAGATAAAAAAGTAAGTTGATAAGATATTAAAGAAGGATTCAAGAATATTTGCAGTTGTAGATAAAAGTTAAGTTTTAAAGATATATATTAATGCATTTCTTAAATTGTAGTGGGAATCCAAAGTAGAAAGGGGTCAAGAAGAGTTTGAAAATATTTCCAAAATGGTTCGAAAAGAAGTGGAACGTTTTGAGCACTGTCGGATACAAGATTTCAAGGATACAATTGTTCAATACATGGAGTCTTTGTTGAACATTCAACAACAGGTAAATTATGTGTATTAATATTTCTAAGACTATTTGTCTGTTATAACTTACTATGCAGCCAACAAAGGACCTTTCATCCTTCAAAGTTGCCCTTGTGTGCAAGGGATCTGAAAGTCCATGAATTAATTGAAATCTGTATGTTTCAATCAATAAATATGGATTCTGAGACTTGTCCATGTTATTCAGAATAAATGATATGAAATGCTTATCATAATCCCTGATTCTCATCACACAGTAATGAAGGAATTGAAAAAATAAAAGGTATTTTGCAAAATTTGTGCATTTTCGAGAGCTGTGATGCTATGGAACATGAGACCTGTTTATTGCCCTGATAAGTTTACTGTTTGTGCTAAGCACAGGTTTCTTTAGATTTTTTTTTTACTTAATGTCTATATTACACACCTGTTCTTGAATGCGGTAAAAATGTAAACTCACCATTTAATTTTCTAGAATTCTAAGTTCCAGCCTACGCTACTGTCTGTCCTTTTTCTAAAGCTAAAAGATGCATCCTCGTGTCATTTTGTCTATAAATTGTAGTACAAAAATATCTGAACTTTACCATTTGAACCTACCTGAGACTCTTGTAAATTTAAATGACCTCTTTATTTTTCTGAAGCAGAAACAAATTAATAGGTCTTAACCTATCCCGAAAAGATCATCATTTTATCTCAAGGATTACTGTAATAGTAGACCTCCTATGATCGTATTCTAGTAAGCACAGTAGTTTCATTCATTTTGAATTTTTCCAAGGTAATTAAAACAAGTTTTTCATGAGTTGTATTTCAAACACACATTTTTAGAGTGCTGTTGTAAACTGTTTTTCTTTATCTGCGCACGCACGCACGCACACACACACACACACACACACGAGCCACGACACATTTGAACTGTTTACAAATGTTTGAGCTTGTTCTAAATCTATATTTTTAGTGCATGTCTCGTGTGTTTTTGTGTGTAAACATTTCTTGTCATTTTATGTACATAAAGATAAAACATGTACTTACACAGTGAGAAAACACTTCACTGATATTTTTCTTGAAGGAAGAAAGAGCATGGACAAGTTATAGATAATTATGAAAATATGCAAAGTAAAGAATGACTGGATTAAATTATATTAAGTATTTTTTCTTAAGTAAGGAAGTCAAAAGTGTACTCAGCATACTAAGCATTTGATATTGGTTACACTTTCTGTATTGTAGTTATGTTAAAAACGTTTAGCTACATGTAAAAATTTTCACAACTGTTCATGAACTAGTGACCCATTTAAAATTTATGTAATTTGTTAATATGTTTATTCATCTGTTTTAAATCACCAACATCAAGGTTTAGTTTTTTCTACTGAATGACCAGTACAGTATCAAAAACTTCAAGTTTGAAAAGAACTAAAATATATATAAAGAATTTAGAATTGAATGATGAAAATTGTGAAAATTATTGCTTCACATAGAAAAGAAAATACAGTATATTGTTGAAAACTAAAAATGCGATTCATAAGTATTTTCTTGCCACTAGGAGATAATCTAGTGAGAGGATGAAATGTACAAAAAATTAACTATAGTGGAGAATAGTCTTTGAAATAATGTCAAAAAGAAATTCATTAAAAACAATCCTGAGACATATTAAAATGTAATGCCTGTATGAAATTGGTTGTAAGAATGCAGTCTATATGAAAATTCTGTATCTAGAAAGCCTGGTTTCTCATGTGTGAAATGATAAAACTTTAGAACTTTGCAGCAAAATATTAAGACCACATTGGACAGTGCACTATGAACCAACAATACAAATAGGATTTGGACAATTCACTTTGGACTAATAGTACAAACAATTATTGAGCAATTTGCTGTGGACCAACATTACAAATGGTAGTTGGACAGTTAATTTGCTGTGGACCAGCAGTAGAAAATTTTTTGTTCTTGTTGTTAAATAAGAATTTTTTAGAAAAAAATAATAATAATGGTGGCTCTGTTATGTTTTTCAACTACAGGAATGGAAAATATTGTGAAAGTCCAGGTATTACAAAGTAGTATCAGAACATTCTGGATCATCACATACACACAACAATTGTTCCTAATATATTCAGTTTTAATATGTTGCACCACTGGAAAGTAGTATATAAAAAAAGCTAACTTGTACAAACTTGTGTATCTGATATTATTTTAGAAAGTTGCTATAACTTTTATAAAAGTTAATTTCCATGCATAAACTTGTTCAACAATAGTTTTCAGTATTCTGGTTTTTAAGTTGTTTATTTAATGAAGTACTATAAAAGTATAAAAAATGAAATATCACAAATTCACAATTTTAGGAAAACTGAATTGCCAAAAATTTGATCTAATGTAAAAAAATGTTATTTTACAAATAATTTATCTGTTTTCACAGCTTATTAAACACTGGGAAGCATTTCTTCCTGAAGCCAAAGCCATATCTTGAAGTTCCTGCTTGCTACCATGCAGTCTTACTCTGTTTCTACAAATCAAGCATGACTTGTTTCTCAAACCAAATTTTTAGTTTTTTTCTCTTATTTTGCAAAATGACTACTGAAAACATGGAAAATTAATGGGCTACTAGTTATGATGTAAAGAGTTTTTTTCTCAAAGTATTTTTTTTAATTTCCTTGGGACAATTTCTATGGAGATTTATTATGGAAATAAACATGTTTGTTTAGAATACAGCTTTCCAGGTATCAAAGTAGTAATTTCTTTATATGTATTTATAATTATGCATATGAAAAATATGCAAGGTATTCAAAATTTGAAAACAGTGCAAATACTTTATATTGATATGTATACATATATGCATAACTATTTTTGATGAACTAATAACAATTCAGAAGTAATGCATTTATATTAATTACTCGAATTTAATATTGTAAATTAATTGTTGATAAAGTAGCTTTATTGCAAATTTTATATTTTTCACATGAGGTAGATTAGAAATCCTACTTTATCAGTGGTTGAAATTATGAAATGATAAACTGTTTCTTTTCAACATTCCATGGTGTTGGTTAGCTTTGATTCATCTCTGTATTAGGGACTTTTGTATTGTGCAGAAGTGTTTTTGGTGGAAAGAATTTCTTGGTTCATTCATTTTTTTAATTGGTTGCTTACCTTGTTTTATTGAATGGACTCATCATGAATAATTTTTTCATTAATATTGTTTTGGTAGAAATTCAAAATATTTTATTTGTCAAGAGTAAATAGTTTTCTGACACATTACACTTTTTATGGCATAATTAATGAACTTACAAAAAATGTGCTGTTTAAAATTCTTGACCTTGATCTAATGATATGAGGGCTACTTTACTCTATGCAGATTTTTCAAGAAGATAAGTTGTATTTTTACTGTTAAGATGAGCTAGTGTTGTGATATAAGAAAATTTTTCAGGTGTTCAGTTTTTACTGTCTATCATAAATCAGGCACAGTTTTTTGTTCAGGTGTTAAATATACTTGTGTAAGTGTACTTGCTATAGTTTTCTTTCTATTTTTCCATAGTTGTTTAATAACCTTAAAACTTTACCTTTTTTTTACAGTTGACTATTCATAAAAGCAAAAAGTCAAAATTATCTACTAACATGTCTTAAGGTAAAATGCAAGTTTTGAATCCTGTTAAATAAGTTAATTTCCTTCTGTTGAATGCTTTAATAAAAATATTTATATGAATAAATAATGTTAATGTAATGATATAAATAAACATGGAGAATGATAGACTAAAACATTCTGTATATGAAACCACTCTTTTCTTTTTCTACCTAATTTTTGGTAAAAATTAATAGCTTCACTTTGGTATCATATCTGAATGTGCTGTATCTACCTGTTATATTCTTCCAATATCTTTTTAGTTCATGCAGCTAGAAGAAAAATTTCATTTGAAGAGGTGAATGTAATGATTTATGAATACATTATTAGAACTACTTGTGGAATTATTGATGTAATATGATGGCTATCTTTATTTTTCCAATTTAAGAATTCACATATAGCTGCAAAATGTGTTTAATATTGAGCTTTACCGTTAGTAATGCTGATTGAAATTTTGACTTAAATGTAATTTCAGTTAAACAGGAAATCATTAATGATTGTGCTTGATTTGGTTTTATTGATTTAAACATTGTTTAGTGTAGAACTTAAAGTATTTTGAAAACATTAATACTGTTTTGAATTGGTAAATATAATTTAAAAATTTGTACTTAACTCGTGAATTAAATAGAAGTTCTGGAATGTTTTATTCTTAACAAAAAATAGAATTAGTATTTATGTAATAAGTGTCAACATTTCGAGTGCTGTGCCTTAATTAATGTGTTATATAACCTTTATCTGTTTAATTGTGTATATGAAATAAGAAACGGCATGGACGTATGATGCTGCATTTGCTTGGCTGACAATTAAAGTTGGAAAATTTATGTTTATTAAATAACAGGTAGATTTTTTCATGTAATTTACTTTTATGAGATATACTTACACATCTGGATATAAATACTTGTTTGTTTGAAAGTCAAATAGCTATGTACAATTGGAGTTTATGCTCTGTCTGATATTATTTACATACGTTATAAGTTATCAATAATGATAAGTCTCATCTGTAGCCACTTGGTCATAATCGTTTTTTGAGATGTTTGATCTTACTGTTTGTTTGTTTTTTTTTGAACCAAGATTATAATAAGAAACAGATGTTCTTGGGAGTGTAAATTATGGAAGCAGTTAATTAAAAAGACAAAAACTAGTTGTTTCCTGTGTTTGATAACATGAATGGGGTGTTTATATAATTGATAGTATTACTACACATGATTAGGAAAGACTGTTGAAAAATCTGTGTAATATATCCACATATAAGTTTATAAAACTTCCAAATGCTACTTTTCTTGCACTTTTATACAGTTTCTTTTCTGTATTCTTACAACAGTGTAAAAAGATTGTTAAAACATTTTCTCATGGGAACAGGAGAATTATATTTCACTTACTGTTCATCTTGTACAAGTACAAAAAAATTATAGTTAACACCATTACAGTGAAAAGAAAACTGATTTGTCTAACTCACATCACATACAGAATTCCTTGATTTACAATGTCTCGTCAGTCTATCTTACATTTGAAAGTGAAAGTAAAAGATGTTGGTGGAAACCGTCAGGTCAAATGTGTAAAATGGTCAATGGAAAAATTAGTGTAATTAGTATATTTTATTAATTTATCTCAGTAACAATAATTCTTGTATTAAAACACATTGTTACTTTTATAAGAAGGGTATTTTTCCTGTTAAATCATTCAGCAAGTAAGAAAATATGACTAATTGAAATTGAACATTTTCATCTGTTATTATCATAAACGTTATTTAAAGTAAAACATTATGATTCAAGTTATGGCTCAAAGATCATGACTTGAATTCCATGAGATGTTTTGCTCTAAAGTCTCTAAAGAAATATAAACAAAACAATTTTGTAATTTCTTTGTATTTAAGTCCAAATTATCCAGTTGATATTTATTAGATATTAAAAACTACAAAGTATTTGGCATTAGTGCTTTAAACATGAATGTCATTATATGCAACAGTTGTGTTAAACCCCCAGGTCAGAGATCCCTAAAGTTCAGATATAACTTCCATAATTCAAAACTGTTCTTGATCAGAAGGTCAACCAAATAACATTGCCTGCTGTGTATGAGAAACAAAACAAGAGTTTTTTTTTAGATTCCGAGTTCAAAATTTTTATTGTCCCAATTGAGTTTGGAAACAAAAAAATAGTTATTCAGTTTTACATGTGTTATTTTTTTGTTTTATTTAAATATTTATAAAATCACCAAAAAATTGTAATATTGTTTTTTATTAAACATTTAATAAAATCATCTGGTTACAGAAAAAAAAATCATAATATTAGTATTACTCTTACCAGTAATCCAAGTTTATAATATATCTATTTATTAATTCAATCAAGGGGTACAGTTTATCACTAACTAATCTGACAGATTCTTTTATCCCCTAAATAGATCCAACATTATTATATTGATATTAAAATAAGGTAAAGATTCTGCAGTTATTTTGAACAAAGATATTAAAGATGGAACCATGTTATCCTGTTTTTTTCTTAAGTTTAATAAAATAACAGTAAAACTGAAAGACAGTTTCAAATAAAAGAAGGCTTGAATTAACATTAGTGATTATTGATAGTAACCAGTTCTCATTGTAACAGGATGAACTTCCAAATATTAGTAAAAGTGGTTATAATGCCACCTTAAAAATTCCTATCAGGTAGATTTCTGTATGTCATCAGGGGACTTTGCAGAGAAAGTTCTGTAGTTTCAGTTTACCTCCTTTAGAATGTAAACATCCACTCTTGTGTTTGCTGTATGTGGCTACCCATGAAGGTGAGAAGAGGATCCTGGTGTTTGAGGGGTCCAACCCTAGCACACCACTTTGATGTTAGCATTGTGTCTGATGCTGGTGTTTGGGTAATAATGCTCATGAAACCCTCACGTCACTGCAGGTCCTTATTTGCCATTGTAGTTCATCCCCTCATAGGAACTCTGTGGTGGATGGAGTCAGTTGATACTGAAATGTAATACCTTTATTATGGATACTCTCATTCACGAAAAAAAAATTAAAAACTTGAAAAAACAAGAAATTATTGGAAAATGACTTTTCTCTTATTTTTCTTGAAAGGTTGACAGTAACCCATGAGACAGAGACCATTTCCATATCATTTTGAGAGAGATTGACTGTGGTCAATGCCACCTGACCTGCATGCCTTGATAGAAGTTGGACCAGCCCAACTAGGCCTTCTTTCACTGCTCTCTCGAAACTTGATCCTGCCATCATCTGTAAGCCATTGATAGATGACTGTTTTCTGAAAACTCCATGTTTTCCACATTATCCTCATCTGTTTTGAATTTTGCCTCCCACATGGCATGCAAGATTTAAAAATTGGCCAAGGATACCTTTCATAAGTATCCCATACATGAGCATCATTGCTTTTCAGTAGAACCATGCATATGCTCAATAGGTCAGTCAGAAGGAATCTTGAATTAAATATACATCTAGCATCTCTTCTTCCACTACTTCCAAAAATTATATGGGACAAGATTCAAAAGGTTCATGGTCAGTATATTTATTGCCCCTTTCAACTTTGCTTTCTGATAACCAGGAATTTCTAACACTGAAATTCTCAGCAAAAACTTTTCTCGTGCATCTAGCACTTCTGCTTCATCCCCCACCTTCTTGGCTATCATTAAAACACGAGAAGAGTAATTGCCTCTTTCCTTTTAGGCTGATCATCTCTAAATAAATAAAATTCATGGCAAGTATTTTGATTTAAAACTTTGCATCTCAAGAAGAGACGCAATGCAATCGAGAGCTCTCAGGAGAGACCTTTTCTTCACCCTACTCATGAAGTAAAATTTAACTGGACTAGTGATTGATTATTAATAGCTTAACCAACAAGATTTAAATATAATAAATTTGTAATGCAATCTGGTGACAAAGGTCCAATGGTGGTTCACGATAAGTTAATTACTGACTCTACAAAAAAAAACACTAGGATAGGCATCTATAGATCCAGAAACCTCGGAATTTGCTATAACAATCGTCTCTATTAATAAAATTGCCCCTTTATACTGGTGGAATTTGAGCTTGCTCTTCATCAGTCTGGCAGTACATCTGGACCTGAAGATATTCACCACCAGTTGGTGTGCCACCTGTCTCGTGCCTTTCTTGCTATTCTTCTGGTTGTTTTTTTACCAGATCTAGCAGGATAATGTTTTTCCTGCTGCTTGGCGCCGTGATACTTTCCTTCCCTTACCTAAGCTTGGGAAGAATCTTAAAATAACTTCAAACTATGGCCCAATTGTTTTGACGAGCTGTCTCGGTAAGATCATAGAGAGGGTGCCTAATGCTCGTCTTGTTTGGTTCCTTGCATCAAACAGCCTCCTCTCGCCCATTCTGTGTGGGTTCCAATGACAGTACTCCACTGTGGACCTTCTGATCAAACAGGAAAGCCTTTCTCAAGTGACATCTTGTTTCTGTATTTTTTACTTTGAGAAAGCGTATGATACTACGTCGAGGTATGATATCCTGCGAGACCCCCACTCATATGGGTTGCATAGTCATTTGTCCATTTTTAAACGTTTTTTAATGGAATGTCAATTCCAAGTTTGTGTAGATTTGCACCTTCCTGTTCATTCCCACAAACTTAGAGGCCAAGTGTGTTAAGGCATGCGACTCGTAATCTGAGGGTCGCGGGTTCGAATACCGGTCGCACCAAACATTTTCGCCCTTTCAGCCTTGTTGGTGTTATTATGTAACGGTCAATCCCATTATTCGTTGGTAAAAAGAGTAGCCCAAGAGTTGGCGGTGGGTGGTGATGACTAGCTGTCTTCCCTCTCGTCTTACTCTGCTAAATTAGGGACGGATAACCCTCGAGTAGCTTTGTATGAAATTCAAAAACAAACACATAAACTTAAAAGTCTCTCAGGGCTCTGTCTTGTGTGTCGTACTTTTTATTATAAAGATTAATGCCATCAATGGACAACTGCAAATTGTCTCGATGTCGACAGCTTCCACATCTCCTGTAAGTCGTCGAGCAAACAGTTTATTGACCAACAGCAATAGTCTGTGCTTAATCGTTTACTGAAGTGGGCCACAGCAGACAGTTTTCAATTTTACCTTTTCTCGTTTCAACACCTTTGCATGCATTTCGGATAAGTTGTGGTCCCTGAAGGAAAGTTTGAGGGGTTTATCTCTGACTGTAAGCTGACCTTTATTCCACACATCAAGCAGCTACGTGTCAAGTGTACAAAGACACTAAATATTCTCCATGTCCTCTCTTCATTTTGGTCTACAACTCTACCAGGATCTTGGCCTTGACATTGTTGGACCCTGTTCACCATCAGGGGTTTCAGCTCTGAACATTGGCCTTCCTATCCAGAGTTATTACACTAAGTCTTATGAACCTCTGCCGTTTGCCATCTCATGGTCTTCACTGTATTCTTCAAAACTTCGAGCTTTACCACAGCAACCCACCTGGGACCATGCTTTTTAAAAATAATGTCATTGTTCATTTTTGCCTTCATATCCGGGTGCAGATGGATGAATTGGGTCTATCTTTGGATAACATTGCTGTATCCATTGATCAGCCCATCCAACCATGGCTTATTACCATCCTTAAATGTGACCTTTCTTTGAGTCATCTGAAGAAGGATGCTCCTGATTGGAAGGGCCGCCTTCTATTTGCCGAACATCTTTCGAACCATCTTCCATTTCCATTTATACAAATAGTTTAAAATCGGGTGACTTGTGGTATCTGTCATGGTTTGTTGTAGCTCAGTAGTTGAAAACAATCCTCTCTACAGTTTGTGTTTACTGCCGAATTGTACGCCATTTCTCTTGCTCTGAATCACAGAGATGCTATGCTGTATACGAATTGGTCTCGGAATTCATGTTAGTTCTCACCCTGTTCTTGTCGATATTCAAAACCGACTGGCCCATTTCTCTCTATCATCTACTTTTGTCCAGTTTTTCTGGATACCAGACCACGTCGGTATTCGGGGAACGAGTTCGCTGACATTGGAGCTTAGACTGCAATTAACAAAGTGAAAATTGGTCATTATTTTCAAAAACACTAAAAAAATCATAAGTACATTGAACAAGAACAGTGCCTTTCTTCATGATAATATAAGGTACTGAAAGTCATTCTGACAGGATAATAAAGGAGTGAATACCCACCTGATCCACGAGTGAAAAGATCGCTTCCTTATTTTGCATAATGTATCTTACTTTACAACAATTTTTGCCATAAGAAATTCACATGGAATCGTAGATGGGATAACTAAGAACAATAAGTAACTAGAACAAAAGAAACTCTCATTTTTCACCAATTTTTCTACATTTTTAAAATTATACATGCTGCTGGAAGCTCGTACGTCTGGAAACTTTTCACAGTTCTTGTTAAGCTGAAGTTTCACATTATTATTTAAAGAAATAAGAAACATTAGATACGCTTTTGCATATCACATAAACTCTGTCGTAAAACCATCCACAACTTCATTTTGAAAGCAATGAAATTCATGCATTGGTGATGAAACTGCCTTCACCCTTGTAAACACTTACATTTGTTATTGGTATTTAAATACGGGAAAGGAACACTGATACAATTTCAATCTCAGAAATTTAAGAATAAAACTGTACATAAATACTTATATTTTTTCAAGAAAATGGAAAGCAATCAGTAGATTTAGACTCACCATAGCGCAATAATATTAAGCCTGCCATATTTTAATATTACATGATTCAGCCTCTTTAAGTTTCTAGAACAAAAAATGAGCATACAATAAACTATTTTAACCATGCTAATTTTCCCATATTTGATGCTTTTCACTCAGTGAAAAGCTCATGGAGTAAACCAGGGCATACGTACAAAAAAGTAGTGGCTCTTTATGTAAACCACTACTGAGTTTGTTGTGACATTTACTTGTTGTTCTCTGTGTTGGGTGAAAAACACTAAGAAGCATTACGTATGTACATGAAACAGCAATGCTGTTATCCCAAGGTGCTTGCACTCCTTATGTGGATGTTGCTTATTTACGTTGAAACATAAGGAAACTACATATAAATATCACATACCAGTCAGTGAATTGGTTTATTTTGAATTTTGTGCAAAGCTACACGAGGGCTATCTGCGGTAACCATCCCTAATTTAGTAGTGTGAGACTCGATGGAAGGCAGCTTGTAATCACTATCCACCGCCAACTCTTGGGCTATTCTTTCGCCAAAGAATAGTGGATTGATCGTAAAATTATAATGTCCTCACAGCTGGAAGGGCAAGCATGTTTGGTGTGACGAGGATTCGAAATCGCGCTTCTCGGATTACGAGTCGACTATCTTAACTATCTGGCCATGCCGGACCACCAGCCTGTGGAAAAAAATCTACGTTCACTTTCCTATAGTGTATGTACACCTTAGTGAAAACATTTAGAGTGAAAAGTACTTGATGATTTTCTTTGCTTATGTACCATCTGAAAATGCGTAAATATGTATAAATAATTTTTCATCCTATATAAAAATCAGTAGAGAGCAAACACATGATAAGATATCACAATGTTTAAGAATTGCATTTACTTGCAGCATTAGACAAAGAAGAACTTATAGTAATTGAAACATTTAACACTTATGTTGAACAATAACACTGGTGGCCCGGCATGGACAAGCGTGTTAAGGGGTTCGACTCGTATTCCGAGAATCACGGGTTCGAATCCTAGTCACGCCAAACATGCTCGCCCTTTCAGCCATGGGGGCGTTATAATATGACGGTCAATCCCACTATTCGTTGGTGAAAGAATAGCCCAAGAGTTGGTGGTGAGTAGTGATGACTAACTGCTTTCCTCTAGTCTTACACTGCAAAATTAGGGACGGCTAACGCAGATAGCTCTCGAGTAGCTGTGCGCGAAATTCAAAACAAACAACCAAAAACAAAGGAAAGTCCAATTAACTCTAAGATTAGCAAAATGTTTATTTAATCATTTTAGGGATAACTACTTCAAGCTATAGTAGAATGAAGGGTAAAGTCACATGTGATGCATTTTTATTGTACTAAGTGAAGGTACGTATTTTACATTCTTGAAGAATGAAGAGTAGAGTAGTTTATAGTACTTTTGCACAATTGAAGATATCTGTTTCATTCTCTTCAATAGTTAAGAGTAAAGTAACATACTTTTTTTTTCCAAAAAATGAAGATAATCATTTCGAATTATTGAAGAACAAGTTGTGAAGGAACAAAACAAGACACGTACTAGATGATTCAGTTTTGCAGAGTCATAACAGTGCTGAACTTGGAGTTAGAAGTGGCTGTATAGAGGAAGATATTTATGTCCTATGTCAAGAACTCCGTCAGTTAAGCCAACTAGAACTGTCACACTTCATCAAATATTGATAGTGGATCCTTATGATTCAGCTGTGTCAGGTTACCTTCGTAGAGAGTAATATTATATCGACCTTGGGTTTTTGGGCTGCACAATGCCACTTAAAGACACAGCTGTCTACAGTGATGGCCCAATTTAAACTATAACAGATGTTGACAGCTTCATCGACGATGGATATCTTGATAATGCCCTAATTGCTTTTTCTAAGTTTATTTCTTGGTTCTATATCTCCATCCAGACTCAATTTTTTGAAATATCTTTTTTGGTTTAAGGACATAACGGCCTTGCCTAAGATGTAGGAACTAAAGTCAAGGTCTAATACACTGTTCACCTAATGGTCTGCATGATGAAAAAGTAAAGCGAGTTGGATTTGGAAGCAAATTTGTTATTTGGCTTCACTCCTTTGAGAAACCCGCAAATAATAAGATTCGTGGTAGTACATACTAACAATCCAAAGTGATAATTTTATTATATACACTTCTAACAGAAATCTTAAATAAACAATCTTCAAGCAAGATAATGCTTCATACCACGTTGCACAGACTGAAATGTCGTTGTTTTCATCACGTTTCTAGGTCTCTACCCTGCTAACTTTTGACCATGAGATCATTGATTTACTGCTTTTTTGATATATCTGTAAAATATTGTACTCCACCCAGGCAGGATTAAGGTCTAGTGGGGCCCTTGGCCCATGTAAGATGTGACAATAATAATAATTATTACTCACTTTTACATCTCTTCTGCTAGTTGTACAAACTCTAATCTTTTTTTTTACTCGGGTGCCAATGTAGCCCTTGTGTGGCCAGGTCTGTTAATCCAGTACTGACTACACCATCTAAAGTCTGTGTATTTGTTATTTATCAAATATTTACAGAAAGCTACTTAATAAATACATTAGGTATGTCTAACTTTAACCAGATGGACTAGAGGAAAGGTTGTTAAAAGTACCCAATGTCTACTCATGGCTTATTGCGCAGTAGAAATTGAATGTCATCCATAATTTACCCGTTATCCCAGATAATTTATGCGAATTTTCAAACAATAATGGAGCACGAATAATTAACCTTCGGATTCACATTCTCAAATTATAACCACTGTGTCGAACTTGGTTCATCTAATAAAATGTAACTTTTGTAAACTGGGTTGTATCATTTAATTGTGTCACATTTTCTTACAATAGAAATTAAAGGACATGAAAGATTGTCGCATATAAAATTGTTCTAAAGTTGTTTTTTCAACGGGCTTGATCTTTTAAATTATTAAGACAAATAAGACCATGTCCAATCCATGTAACGATAACAAATTTATTTTTTCTTTGATGTTTGTATGCTTCACTTATATACCAATGTTACGTGTAGACCAAATTTTATAAATGAAGTTTAAACAGAAGTAACACACTAATGATGCCCAGATTAATGTAAAAATAGACTTGCTCACCCAATAATCGAATCATGTAACTAAAAGTCCGGTGGCTAACGCACTCGACTTGTAAACCAAAGGTCGCGGGTTCGTATCTTTGTTACACCAAACATGCTTGCCCTCTCAGCCGTGAAGGCGTCATAATGTAACGATCAGTCCAACTATTCGTTTGTGAAAGAGTTGGTAGTGGGTGGTGATGACAAACCTTCTTGGCGAATGTCTCCTTTTTTTCATTCAGAAGAGACTTGCTGGCTTTCCAAAGTCAGTAAAAACGCTCCTCTGGTGATGTAATGGTAAAAAAATCCACATCTAAACACAGTGAAATCATCTTGCATTCAAAGGCAATTCAGGATACACCTATTCAGGTTACGCCTCATGCTACTTTGAATTCGTCACGAGGAGTTATTGTTGAGAGGGATTTGAAGAATATCCCCAAGTCAGAGATTCTCTACTCAAGGAGTTTCTGCAATGAAGTGTATCTCCACTTGTAAAGATGGAATTATGATGCCGACCAATGACATTTACATCACCACGTCCACCTGCCACCGTCAAGGCAGGTTATCTTAATTGCAAGATACAGCCATACATTTCAAACCCACTCAGATGTTTCCAGTGTCAGCAGTTCAGTCACTCGAAGACATCATGTCGTGGTTCCTTGACGTGTGCTCGTTGTGGTGACAAGGACCACGATGCTTATGAGTGTGAAACGGACCCTCATTGCATCACTTGCAATGGCTCTCACCCGTCCTACTTTCAATTTTTGCTTTAAATTGTTGTAAGAAAAAGAGGTGCAGCATTTGAAAAGGATTCAAAACATTATTTATCTTGAGGCTCGAAAGTTGCTGTCCACCACTTCTTCTCAGACGTATGCTGCTGCACTTCATTCCACTACTACATTGGGAGTGCAGTTAGATCTCTCTGTACCTCCAGAAGAATAATTCTCAAACCAAATTAAAAGCCTTTTGACCTACATGGTTAAATAGGTGATTAATCAACACTCATCTCTGTCTCTAAGATACATTTCAGCAAAGTCCAAGATCTACATCCTTTGGTACCGGGAACGGGCATTTCCTCGGGTACATCTTCTTCTCCCACCCCATTATGCAAAACGATCATTCGTTCATGTCTTCAGTCGCTGGAATCCTCTTTCAACAGCAAAGACCTGCCCAAATCGACCGAGGGCAGGATCCATAGAACTCGACAGACCCCCTTCAAATAAAGAAAAATGATGTGGTTGTAAAGAGAAGGGCTCTCCACATAATTCGTCTACACATAAATAAAAATGGCTAAACTGATACAACGGAACTGTCGAAGTTTATATTCGAGTCTAAATGACGTCAAAGCACTGATTGCTTCCAACGATCCTGTACGGCTTTCCTTTCAGGAAACATTTCTGAAACCCGTCGATACAGTCACCTTTCGGCAGTTTTCTTTGTAGAAAAATGACAGACCATGTGATGCGCAAGTGCATAGAGGGGTGGCACTGTTTGTTGATCAGCGTGTGCCTTCCCTGTCTTTGCCACTCAACACACCCTTGGAGGCTATAGTCATCCGAGTTTCCTTGGGTCTTACCATTACTGTTTGCTCCCTCCACCTGTCGCTTGGAAAAACCTATGATCAATCAGACCTTGATATTCTCATTGAACAGTTGCCGTCTCGCTTTTTAATCCTGGAGGACTTTAATAAACATCATCCCTTCTGGGAAAGTGCTGATATTGATGGAAGGGGTCGCTCCGTAGAGCGTATGCTTTCTGATCACAACCTTTCTCTTCTCTTTTCAATAGTCTCCCGCTAGTACAGTGGTAGGTCTACGGATTTACAACGATAAAATCAGGGGTTCGATTCTCCTTGGTAGGCTCAGCAGATAGTCCGATGCGGCTTTGCTATACGAAAACACACTCTTTTCATTAGTGGTTCTTACACTTATTTTCATACACATTGTCAGTTCATTACTGCTACTGATCTCTCAGTTTGCTTTCCTTCACTGTTCTCCCATTTTTCATGAAGGGTTAACAATAATTCACGAGGCAGTGATCGTTTCCCGAAATTTTGAGAGAAACTTGCTGTGGTGGGTGCCACCAGACACGAGTTCCCCGGTGGAAACTGGATTAAGCAGACTGGCTTAATCTTTCACTGCTCTCGCAGAATGTGATCCTGCCATCTTGTGTAAGACATCAATAGACGACTGTGTGGCAGCAGTGACTGATTGTATTATACAGGCAGCTGCTCAATGTATTCCTAAAACCTCGACACGTTTTCCACGATATCCCTGTCCGTTGTGGAATACTATCTGCCACATGGCATGGAAGACTCAAACACGGGCTTGGGATACTTTCCATAGGTATCCAACATTCTTGCACCTCATCGCTTTCCAGCAGATCCGTGTAATGCTCGGTGGATAAGACGTCAAAGCCAGAAGAAATCTTGGATTATGTTCTAAACCAGCATATCTTTTACCAAAATCGTATGGGACAAGATTCGAAAGGTCAGTGGGCAGTATAATTCTGTTCCTTTCTCGATCTTACTCGCTGATGGCCAGGAAGTAGCTGATACCTAGAGCATCCACACTACTCTAGGGGAAAGGTTTTGCCAAGTATTCAGCACTTTTGCTTCTTCCTCCACCTTCTTAGCCGTCAATACTCGGACAGAGTGATCACCTCTTTCCTTTCGAGCTGATTGTCTCTGTGACTATAATCGTCCCTTTCACTGGTGGAGCTCAAAATGGCCCTTCATTGGTTTGTCAGTACATCGGTTGGACCAGATGATGAACGCTATGAAATTCTATGCCATCTATCTCCCGTTTCTCTTGTCGCTCTTCTAATTGTTTTTAACCAGATTTGGGAGAAGAATGCTTTTACAGATATGGGGCGCCAAGCTATTGTCCTACCTTTCTCTAAGCCTGAGAAGGATTTCAAGGTTCTTTCAAACTACCGTCCAAGTGCTTTGACAAACTGTCTCTGTAACTCCTTAGAGAGAATGGTTAATGTTCGTCTTGTTTGGTTCCTTGAATCAAACAGCCTCCTGTCGCTCACCCAGTGTGGGTTTCGACGACAGTGCTCCACCGTGGACCACCTGATTCGACTTAAAACGTCAATCAGAGAAGCCTTTTTTCAAACGACAACATCTTGTATCAATATTCTTTGACATTGAGAAGGCTTATGATACAACATGGAGATATGGCATTTTGCGAAACGTTCATTGATATGGTTAACGTGGCCATTTGCCCATTTTTATTAAAACATTTTTTAATGGGCAGGCGATTCCAAGTTTGTGTGAGTTTCGACACTCTCCTATTCTTTTGTAAAGGAACTTTGATTCCCTCAGGGCTGTGTTTTGAGTGTCACACTTTTCAATATAAAGATTAATGCCATCAATGAACAACTCCCTCTTACAGTTGAAAACAGGCTCTATATCGACGACCATCATATTTCATGTCAGTCGTCGAACATGAGGTATATTAAGCGGCAACTACAGACTGCCCTCAATTATTTACTGAAGTGGACCAGAGCAAACGACTTCAACTTTTCTCTCTCTCTAAGATCGCTTGCATGCACTTTTACCACCAATGGGGTATTCACTCTGATCTTGAACTCCATATCAGTGAAGTTGTGCTGCCTTTGGTTCTTGGGACTTATCTTTGACCAATCAACCAACTGATTATAATAATCATGGCACTGAAGTCGTTTTTCTCATCATCTGGTTGGTTCAAGAGTCAAATATTATAACTCTCTGGTGAATAGTTGTTGTTCTTGTTTTCTGTTACAGACATTCTAATATACTAAATAACTCTATACTAACCCTATAAGGCAATAAAGAGAACATTTTCTATTGTTCATGACTTGTAAGGCATTGTTACCGTCGTCATCGCAGCAAAGTCATTAAAATTATAAAATGAAAGTTATAATATCTTATTGCGGAAGTAACATTAAATTATTAATATTTTAATATAAAAGTGTTATTATTTTCTTATAATGCCTACATTTTTTATCAATAGTAATTTAATTTTAGCAAAATGACGTTGCTAATACTGTTACGTATTAAACGTTGTGTTGATTCTGTAGAGGTATGAAAGCTTTAAAATCGCTGCTAACGTTTGGGTTAATTTGGTTTTATACATATAAAAAATAATAATAGTGTGTAATTATAGTGTGTCACGGTAGAGCCACGTGTTTAGGGCGCTTATTCCTAAGTTGAATGTAACAAGTTCGAATCCTCCTCACACCAAGTATGTTTACCCTTTCAGTTTTGTGGGTATAACATATTACAGTCAATCCCACTATTCGTTGGTAAAAGAGTAAAAGGATTAAGAGCCTTCTCCATAATTTTACACTGGTAAATTAGGGACGGCTAGCACAAATAACCCTCGTCTAGCTTTGCGCAAAATTCAAAAACCAAACATTATCAATCTGTCACTTTGGAATCGAACGTCGTTAGAAGGAACTTCAACCTAATTATATTAAACCAATATTTTTATCTTCTTTTTATATAAAACTTTTTCAGTTCGTGTAATTTACTGAAAACAAAATAATTTATTTGAAACTAGATACAACGCTTTGAAGCATGTAAAGTGCTTTTCCATCGAGAATTCAGTCACTGAAATATTTTTTGTCAATGGGAAAGAACACAAACTTTTTCTAAGCATATAGGTGTGTAGAAACCATCTGTTGCCTTCAAATTATCAATGACCATCTCCAATACCAGAAGTTTCGTATAATTGAAATAAATGGTCACGAGAGAAGAGTTGCTACAGAAGATCCTCGTTTCTTTTGTCAGGGTGAACTGTTAATCCTGTGTCAATCACAATAGCATTTTATTTTTAACATTGTCACATAGGTTTGAGGTTATAACTCATTTGCCTGTAAGATTGCTTGGCATATGATACATAAAGGGTTAATATTATAGCTATGCATTCAGCATACGTGGTGCGAGTGTTTTTGAATAAACATTGAAGATGGCTTCAAAAATGATCTATCAAAGAAGAGTGCACAGCAGTTCCTAAACACTCTTCTCGTCAGTAATGAAATGAATATCTATTTTGTAGGTATTTTCTGCAAGAAAAGTTTTTATCTCACTTCTTATTAGGCATGCACATGTGTAAGACTGTTATACATCACTTGACTACGCTTGTTAGTAGTTATCATGAGATTTACCATTTCTTTTTATACACTTCTGAGTATCTATTGTTGCCATATGTGACCTTTTAGTCATTTTCGACATGATGATTTTTTGCATGGTCAAAAAGAATGATATTTATTTCTTCAGTGTTCTCCATGTATAAATAGGCCTTGTTTGAAGTTTGAGATTTAATCACGTATAGTAGTTCAACCACCGCTCTCATTTGATTTGAAAATATTTGTTGAGCACCTTCTACACTAGTAGTGTATGCATACGACCTCTCGACATTAGTAAAAATTTTTTATAGTGCTTTAACATGACATGGGCATCACAGGCATCAATAACTGTACTCATTAAGGCAAGCAAGCCTTTCTCCCACAGTTTGTCCAGCATTAGCTGACCTCAAATTAAAGTTGGTGGTCTTTATCTTTTTTGACAAAAAAAATCTTTAGAGGATCCTGTGACGTTTTAATGTATCTCATAAACGCCTGATCCTGAAAATCACTTTGTGTTGATGGCACTCCAAACGAAGAAGGACTTCATTTTCATTTAGAGACGAGTGATGCATCCTTTATAGAGTTTGCTCTGCACATTTTGTGTCTTTTTTTTTGCAAATTAGTAGCATCGGCATAACATTTACTCCATTGTTTTCCATTAACCCTCTTAAACAGTTTTCTTCCTTAAATATATATATGCAACATACATGTTGTAATTCTCTTTCTTATGGATGCATTTTACTAATACAAGGTGCTCATAATATTCCTCCTTTTGTGAGGACCGGCATATTTAGGTGGTTAGGGTGCTTGACTCGCATTCTACGAGTCACGGGTTCCAATCCCTTTCGCACCAAACTTACTCACTCTTTAAGCCGTGGGGTGTTATAATGGGATAGTCAATTCCCCTGTCTTATACTGCTAAATTAGAGACGGCTATCACAAATAGCACTCGTGTAGCTTTGCGCGAAATTCAAAACAAACCACACCAAACTTGAAGGTGAAAGATATTTCACTTTTGCGTTTGATGACATTTGTCGTATATTCATATTGTTTGTGTCGAGTGTGAATTAAGAACGTCATTTCACAAAATACTTGGAGGGGGAATGGAAGAATTACTTCATGTGGGTCTCTGAATTCAGCTGAGAGCCCTACAACATGGCCTGATCGGAAGTGTCCACATAGAATGTAACATTCTTAATTCAGCTGAGAGCCCTATGGCATGACCTGATAGGAAGTGTCCACATTGAATGTAACTTTCTTAATTGAGCTGAGAGCCCTACAACATGGCCTGACAAGAGTGTCTCACAAAATGTAACATTTGTGGTCCTTCCTTGAGGAAAACAGTCGCAGTCACCTCACACACAAAAAAGTGATGCCTCTAGAGTAAAATTATCAGTGGTGACGATTTTTTTTGTAATTTACTTGATATGTAATCAAACTTTAAATGTTAAAAACTGTTTCTAATAAATATTGACTGTTTGTATGATTGCTAAACTCGTCAAAAGAAGATTATTCAGCTCAAATTTTGACCAAATTTTCCCAGTTTTACTTAGTTTATTTATTTTTCCCGACTGTCTTCAGATTTTGAATGTAAGCATATATGATGAAAGAGAAGTGTACGTTCTTGGAATTAGCAAAGACAAAAAAAGCTAAACACAATTACCAATGCGCAGGTAATGTTTAAAGGACACTTTCTAGTTAAGCGTTCATACTAAAATATCGAACTCTGTGATATGGATATTGCTTAGTACACTCGTATAGCAGGATAGTGTGGTGTGACTACAAAAATACTTGCATTGTTAAATAATTACGCAGAAGTAAATACGGTTAAGATGAAATGTGGAGGACATAAAGTAGCATTCTATTAAAACAAGAAAGTTTAAATTGTGATAAATAACAATTGCGTATTAAATTGAATGACATTGTGGTTTCTAAATATGTTTGAATAAACAACAAAAACGTAAGAACTTGAAAGTTATTTGAATAATATTATTGAAAAGCCGGCGCTTTCAAAAGGTAGGCGTACTGTTTTTCATCAGAAGTTAGTAATAATAGTATAATTAATTTATAAATAAATGTATATACATAAGAAATCAACTTTCTTTTCTCTTTCACTTGGAAAAGAATTAAAAGACGACAAAACCGTTTTTGAGCATAAACTGTTTATTGCGTAAAACAATAAATTAAACATAAATTATTAATATGATTAACTATACTATATGAAATGCCCAATACTAACCTGACATGTCGAAGCCAATTATAATTTTATGTAGGTACGTGATATTGCTGATAGCTCTGATTTCCCGAAAGTACCCTGCAGGAAGCCACATAACAGAAGGGTGTGTTTTCTTATAGCAAAACCACATGCGGTTATCTGCTGTGTCTACCGAGGGATATGAATCCCTGGTTTTATCGTTGCAAACCCTTAGAGATACCTCTGTCCCAGCGGGGGATCAAGAGAGAACGATTCGGCAGATAGTGTATTACAGAGCAGTGCCGTGTTTTCTCTTTATATAACTGAGTCTCAGACAAAGGAAAAATTGAGCACAAGGGTATAAACAATCATAATATTTATTACACACTATGTAAAACAATTTAAAGTTCAACTTCTAGAGTTTATTATTTATTTTTAAAATCGTCATTATGGTAGATATTTGAGTTTGAATAACACTCATAGTGTTCGTTTGTTTTTGAATTTCGCACAAAGCTACACGAGGGCTATCTGCGCTAGCCGTCTCTAATTTAACAGTGTAAGACTAGAGGGAAGGCAGCTAGTCATTACCAACCCCCGCCAACTCTTGGGCTACTCTTTTACCAACAAGTAGTGAGATTGACAGCACATTATAACACCCCCATGGCTTAGAGGGTGAGCCTATTTCGTGCGACCGGGATTCAAACCCGCGACCCTCGGATTACGAGCCGTACACACTTGGCCATGCCGGGCCACTCACTCATAGTGTTTGGAAATGAAAAAAAAATTCTTTATACTCTGGCGATAGTGTAAAAGACATTGGGAAAATACTTAACGATGGTGTAAAAGACATTGGGAAAATACTTAACGATGGTGTAAAAGGGGGGACAAAAACTTGAATTTGTGGCAAGTGTGATGTAACGATAAAACGGAAGTGAAATCTGAAGCAGAGAAAAGGAGAAAACAAAACAATTAGTAATTGCAGAAATAGAAGTGTGTAAAACGTGTGATGTTTGAGATTATCGTGTAACGGTTTTGGGTGAAAGCATCTCGTTGTTCTATTATTTACGAGCTACCAAACGGTATGTAGTTGGTAATGGTGACGTGGTGTTTATTGATTAGCTGCCGTAGAGAGAACAGCGCTGTATTACCTCTGCTTAACTTATAATAATGAGTGAAAACGCACTGTGTTGGAATTACTTGTTAAGCATTATCACTAACTTGTCTCAAGTACTTCTGGGAAGATTGAAGCTATTGATTTAGTTGTACTGTGAAATATGTTTTTGTCATCATCAGGATGTGACGTCACCTATGAACGTAAACCAAGTTGGGAAAGGTTTATGTTTTGGAGATTTTGTTCAACAGGAGAAAGCCTATTAGAGACACTTTTTAGTGCGTTCTTTGATTGTTAATTTATCACGAAGAGTTTGTAAATATTAAATGGGGTGCGATGTATATTTGGACGCAATATTCTGTATTCTAAGATAGCTCAGTGTAAACAATAGATGAGCACAATTAATATAAATTACAACCGTCAACACTGTCTCCGATTTTGATAATATAGTTTTTCACTGAATTATCTAACAAGACGTTATACCTAGAAATTTAGCACATCAGTGAGACAGTCATCTGTGTGTTGAAAAGTTTTGGTTTATTGTAAGGAAATCATTAACTTTCCTATTAATGCTTTTCGGATAATGACTGCTTGTGTTTGTTTGAATTTATTACCACTTGCACCATGTGTGAGGAGTCATAGATTTTAGGTCAGTTTTAAACCTGAGAGAGTCAAGTACAACGGAGGCTTTATCTTTCTTACACCAGATGGTGATGTGATCGTAAGAAGTCTAAACTCTTAATATGGCATTCACAGGGTCATATGACATGATTTAGCTATCTCAGTCGGAACATATTTCAGAATTTTCTGTCGTACCTTGTAACACTCTCAAGTGTATTTAAATACCACATTAAGACTCCTTTCGATCACATAATTGAACATAACTAGGTTACTAAGAGCGGTATGGCAGTTGAAAGGGAAAGACCGAAGTAAAAACTACTATAGCCAGTAACATTTTTGAACCAAAACAAGCTCACACACATGCGCACAAATTGCCTTCACTAAATGAATAAGTAATAATAAATCACTATAGCAACAAAGAATCGTAAAATTACCTAAAATATGTTGCTCGACAGGTGTAATTTACAAAAAGAATAGAATTTGAACGATTATTTCGCTTGTGTCGCACGAATACATATTATTGGTAAAGGGTTATTCAGAGTACAATCGGTCAGTATTGAAGTCATTAGTTAATTCCAGTTTTATAGCAAGATATATTTTAATAAATGAAACATGGTTACAGCACAGCAATTTTATTGCAAAAGACGTAGAATTTACAAAAGTTATACATTCCTCTTTGGGTTCACTTTTAAACCTTTAAGATAAATATCTTAACAATAATAATCTAGTTTCATCTTTAACCACATTGTTTAATTAACCGACATACCTACAGTATTGGATTAGAGTTGTTTGTGAATAATGCGTTCCAGCATTAGAGGATTTTCACAGTTCAACTCGAGGACCCACCAGTTTCTCAATCTTTACTCTCATGTTTCAACAGTTTCTTACAGCTGTACCGAATACACTGTTGATAACAGTCACAGAACAAAGTTAAAAACAGAACTATAGGATTTATTTAATACTCTTAATGGCATTCTTCTTTTATGTTATTGCTTGTCTTAATTTTGGTCAGGTAGTCAGGGAGCTATCTTTAAAGACAAGGGATCGTAATAATGTTTCACTCAATTCCACTATTCCTTGATAAAAGAGTAGCCCAAAAAATTGGCAGTGATTACTAGCTGTCTTACACTAAAAACGGATGGCGCAGACAGCTTTGCGCGAAATTCAAACTTTTTTTTTATTCTTGCACATCGCAAACTACACTACTTACAACAGCTTATAAAGTACTCAGAACAACATCCTCTGAATTCATGCATAAATACGCACACATGGAAACAATAGCTGTTGTTTTGAATTAAGCACAAAGCTACACAATGGGCTATCGGTGCTCTGCCCACCACGGGTATCGAAACCCGGATTTTAGCGTGTAACTCCTCAGACATACCGCTGAGCCACTGGGGGGCAGGAAACAATAGCAGACATACTCCTACATAGTATAATAAACTATTTTGACAAAAACTGGAAGAAGAATGAACTAGTAAACGAACTTGACAGGTACTGTTTATATGATGATGGTAGACCTAGGCACCTTTCCCCAGTGAATGTATATTTTCCAAATAAATAAAAGGCCACCTATAAACTAGATTCCACATTAAATTAGGGATTAATTATTCAACATTGAAAGGTTTTTTATGTAAACGTTTTATAATTAATACCTGACTGATGAAAGTGCAAATAATCCATGGAACTATAAGATAAATGATTTAATTGCACCGAGTGTATCTGTAGATTGTACATGAACATTGCTTTGAAAGGGACCTGAGTAAGTGCGAGTTACTCTAGCCCTCGTGTACCAAATATAAATACGCTTGACAGTTGTAAAATCTGAAGAAAGGGCCCCCCATTGGCTCAGCGGTATGTCTGCGGACTTACACGCTAAAATCCGGATTTCGATACCCGTGGTGGGCAGAGCACAGATAGCACATTGTGTAGCTTTGTGCTTAATTCAAAACAACAAGAACAACTGAAGAAAGGAGGAAGAGGTTAACAAAATCTGATTCCCCTGAGTTCGCCCCGAGATGGCCAAGTGTGTTAAGACGTTCGACTCGTAATCCAAGGGTCGTGGGTTCGAATCCCCGTCGCACCAAACATGCTCGCCCTTTCAGCCGTGGGGGCGTTATAATGTGACGGTCAATCCCACAATTCGTTGGTAAAAGAGTAGCCCAAGAGTTAGCGGTGGGTGGTGATGACTAGCTGCCTTCCCTTTAGTCTTACACTGCTAACTTAGAAACGGCTAGCACAGATAGCCCTCATGTAGCTTTGCGCGAAATTCCAAAAACAAAACAAATCCTCCTGGGTAGATAAACATCAATACCCAAACACCCATACAAGAGAGAGCGAGCGTGCGAACATCGTCATATCATTATAAGGGATACGTATCGATTGTTTCACTGCCTGGACTAACACGTTTTGATTTATTCATTGTTTTTTTTAATTTCGCGTAAGGCTGCACGATGTCTATCTGCGCTACACACCCCTAATTTAGCAGTGTAAGACTAGAGGAAAGGTAGCTAGTCATCACCACCCACTGCCAGTTCATGGGCTACTCTTTTACCAACGAATAATGGCATTGGCCGTCATATTATAATGCCCCCACGGCTGAAATGGCGAGCATATACTACCTCCATCAGGGATGAATACAGAGGAGGGAATGGGGTGTATCTCCCCCATCCCCCCACTGGCCATACCAAAATTGTGTAGGTTAATGGGAGTACAGGATCATATGCTCATGTTGATTTGTTGTGTACGTGATTAGATATGCTGCTATAGGCCTAAGTGCTGTATGTTTGCTCATAACATGTTATTTTGGAATATATGAAAGTCCATTGTCACATGCACTATGTTGAGTGATTCAGTATTGTGTCGTACGATTACTTGTTTCTTGATATTTTAGAATAAAATCAATGAATGAGAGTTCCAGTTTAATTCCATGAAATTTAAGTTGCAGTAACAAGGAAAAGTTTACTTGGGGTCGCTTTTAAGTCACTGTTACTTAGTCGATCATACCCTCTCACACACAAAAAATCCTGTATCCATCCTTGACCTCTATAAGAATAGCTGTGTTCATAAAAAACAATTTTTGGGGTTTGTTTTCGAATTTCGCACAAAGCTATTCGAGGGCTATCTGTGCTAGCCGTCCCTAATTTAGCAGTGTAAGACTAGAGGGAAGGCAGCTAGTCATCACCACCCACCGCCAACTCTTGGGCTACTCTTTTACCAACGAAAAGTGGGATTGAGCATTACATTATAACACCCCACGGCTGAGAGGGCAAGCATGTTTGGCGCGACGCGGGCGCGTACCCGCGACCCTCAGATTACGAAGCGCACGTCTTAACGCGCTAGGCCATGCCAGGCCCTATTAAATCACAAAGAAACAATCCACATAAACCACAGACTACATTAAAGAGATTGGTTGTCAACAGTTAGATTGTCGCTGCTGTTTGCTATATGATCAAATAAACGTAAGAACTTTCTCACACGATGCATAATGATACATTTAATAATAATCCCCAGGTTTTATTACACTACTCATAACCATTTTGCTGTAGGCCAGCGGAACAATATTAAATAACGATAAAGACCAAATGAGCGATCTCTGTATTATGAGCCACTACCATAGTTCATTATGAAACCTCTTGGTTGGTGATATATGTAAAACGTTAAATCAACGCATATTTCATATATATTATTTTGTATAATGTAGATACTATTCTATTACGGCTACCACGAAAGAAATTAAATGTTTCACTTAAAAACCGTGTGAAAGAAACAGTTTACAATTTTTTTTATTCTACCCCGTAATGAAATCTTAAGAGGTTTTGATTGAAAGTAAAGATGAAAATGATACAATGCGTTAATCAATACATTTGTCATTTCAGTACCGACGAGACCTTTCGATCGGTACCAGTTTCCATCAACTGAACTAAGTTATAGCACATGTAGTAATGATGCAGACGCTTTTTATATCATCAAGTGTCGTTAACAACGACTCCTATAGAGTAAATTAAGTTAATATAGTATAATTATTATTAGTTATGTTTAAGTCATATACAAATCAGACTTTGAAAGTAAGTATTAACAACGATGTATATTTATGTATTTTAACAGCAGTTATTTATGTATTAATATTTCTATTTCCAATGATATTATCATTATTTGCTTTTAAAGTGGCGTTTTCTTCAGCATTTGTGCAGGTCAGTAACACACAAAACTGACGCGTTTGATTTTGATTGATATATTAGTGTTACAAGTAGGGTAGATTTGTCCAGTGGTTACCTAATGTGCGTGCACGAAGAAATTTGTTAGCTCAAGCGTAGAGAAGTATTTTGAGAAGGAACTGAAATTAAGGCTTACATCGTATATATTCTGGAGCATAATCACAGCAGCTGTTTGCTGACCTGACGTTACGGTTCTTTGCTTCATCGTTTTCTCCCAAGACGGTTACAACACTTTAAATACATATATTTAACTGGATTGAGCAGTTAAATTACGTTGAAACGAACATTTATTATTAATATTTCGCCTTTGGTCATTAAGCTCTGATAAAAAAAAATTGTTGGAAGAAACTTCGTGCAATAAATAAAAATCAAACTATGACATATATTTTACAAGGTAGAAATATTTTAAAATCTTCGGTCGAGCGTGACCCAGTAGGTACATGCCAGACTGCGTATCGAAGGGGGCGTAACCTAATAGGTAGCATGCCGGACTATGTGGAAGGGGACGAGTTTCTCTTCCTGATGCTGGTAGATGTAGCTTTTTATTTCAGGGCCACAGGTATGTCATTAAAATAAGATTCGATTACTGTAGTCCAAGAGTTGATAGTGGTCGGTGTTGACAAATCGTCTACAGTCTAGTACAGAGATTCCGAAACTGGGGATTTGCGACAGTATTTGTGTGGGCCCGAAGTAATACATTAAATTTATGAAATTACCATTTTCTGAAAGAGTAGTCCCCCAGTGGCTCAGCGGTATGTCTGCGGACTTACACGCTAAAATCCGGGTTTTGATACCCGTGGTGGGCAGAGCACAGATAGCCCATTGTGTAGCTTTGTGCTTAATTCAAGAAACAAACAAACAAACTGAAAGAGTAACGAATAAAACAAAATGCTAAGACATTATAAAGCTAATATAGTAATATATAAAATTTTCAAATTAGTAATTTTGATTAATATAAATTATGTACATGTGTTGTGAGCCTGACGCCGTTGCTTGACGATCGTAAAAAAATAAAAAATAAATAATGAACTGACAATTGATTTGTTTTTGAATTTCAGCCAAAGCTACACGAGGGCTATCTGCGTTAGCCGTCCCTAATTTAGCAGTGTAAGACTAGAGGAAAGGCAGCTAGTCATTACCACCCACCGCCAACTCTTGGGCTACTCTTTTACCAACGAATAATGGGATTGACCGTAACACTATAACGACCCCACGGCTGGAAGAGCAAGCATGTTCGTGTGACGGGAATTCGAACCTGTGACCCACATATTACGAGTCGAGTGCCTTAACTACCTGGCTATGCCAGGCCTTTACAGTTGGATTGACACGTATAAAACGGTAGTATAAAAATCAGATAAATATGGAACCAGATCTTTGTGTGAAACTGTCAGACATTGACCTTGTCATTCGTAAGATTGTTTCAACAAACCAGTAACATTCTTAACACTAAAGTAAATTGTAATACATTTTATTCTCCATATTTAATTACCTTTTCATTATGTTTTTCTTAAAACTAAATCCATAAAGACTATAAAATATGATACACTAGTTACACACGATAAAACCTATTTTTAACGAGAGATGGCCCGCCAATACACTAATACAACGAAATTTGAAAAACCCTGTTCTTGTAAATTAATTTAAAATTATGGGCAACTATCGCAGATAGCTCTTGCGTAAACCTACGCAAATGTTCGAAAGAAATAAGATATTACACTAAAAGCTGAAACAACATTTACTACCCCAAAATAAGATATTGCACTAGGAGTTGTAACGACACTTACTACCCCGAAATAAGATATTACACTAGGAGTTGTAACAACACCTACTACCTCGAAATAAGATATTACAATAGGAGCTGTAACAACACCTACTTACCCGAAATGAGATATTACACCAGGAGTTGTAACAACACCTACTTACCCGAAATAAGATATTACAATAGGAGCTGTAACAACGCCTACTGACCCGAAATAAGGTATTACAGTAGGAGCTGTAACAACACCTACTGATCCGAAATAAGATATTACACTAGGAGTTGTAGCAATACCCACTGACCCGAAATAAGATATTACACTAGAAGCTGTAACAACACCTACTATCCCGAAATAAGATATTACACTAGGAGTTGTAACAACACCTACTGACCCGAAATAAGATATTACACTAGGAGTTGTAGCAATACCCACTGACCCGAAATAAAATATTACACTAGAAGCTGTAACAACACCTACTATCCCGAAATAAGATATTACAATAGAAGCTATAACAACACCTACTGACCCGAAATAAGATATTACACTAGGAGCTGTAACAACACCTACTGACCCGAGATAAGATATTACACTAGGAGCTGTAACAATACCCACTGACCCGAGATAAGATATTACACTAGGAGCTGTAACAACACCTACTACCCCGAAATAAGATATTACAGTAGGAGTTGTAACAACACTGACTATAATAATTTAAATATAACTACTAGTCTTCTTTAGTACAGAGCGTTTCTACCCCGTCCATATTTTTTTAGGTATAAATAACACATAGATAGTCGTCGTTTAGTTTTGCGCGAAATTAAAAAACAAACAAACTTTCTTTTTCAAACAAATTATAAATTGTTTTTTTTATTGTTTACGACGAATCCTCATTAATCCGAACACATTTTACTTTAAAGTTCAGATTAACGAGACATCCAGTTTGCTGAATAAGCCACTTGTAGTTGGTCCCTCGCTGGTGCAGCGGTAGGTCTACGAATTTACAACACTAAAATCAGAGGTTCGATTACCCTCGGTAGACTCAGCAGATAGCCCATGTGGCTTTGCTATAAGAAAAACACAAACACGCACACTTTCAATTGACTAGACACTTAATATTATACCTTATCGATGGTAAATGAAAAGGTTTGTTTGTTTTGAATTTCGTGCAAAGCTACTCGAGGGCTATCTGCGCTAGCCGTCCCTAATTTAGCAGTGTAGGACTGGAAAGAAGGCAGCTAGTCATCCCCACCCACCGCCAACTCTTGGGCTACTATTTTACCAACGAATAGTGGGATTGACCGTCACATTATAACCCCCCATTATTGAAAAAGCGAGCATATTTGGTGCGACCGGGATTCGAACCCGCAACCCTCGGATTACAAGTTGAACACCTTAACACGCTTGGCCATGCCGGGCCAAATATAAAGGTAGGCATATGACTGGGAAACAAGAAACAACTGCGTATACAATAAATTTAAGATTTGATTATCCTATACAACGTCAATAATTATACAAACTGTATAATTATTCATTTTATTATTTTATACATCGTTAATAATTATACAAATTGCTTAATCAAAATAGCTTTTCATTATCTTCGTTTTTTTTTGTTTTGGAATTTCGCACAAAACTACTCGAGGGCTATCTGTGCTACAAAACGTGATATGATGACACGTTTAAGGCGAGATTGTTTTTTATTCAGACTGATACTCTGGACGATTTGATTGTGTTCTGTGTCAGATTCACTGTTACTAAACTGCTAAATAGACATAATGGAAGTAATGTTTTCATCTGACAACTTTTGAATAGCTGATTCTGTTGAAATGTGGTATCCACTAGTTAGTGCAGGTATTGTGTAGACCGTAACTTCCACATCCCTTTGTGTTCTGATCGAGCTAATTCTCTTGGAGTCATATACGGATTATCAGTTCATATGTCTATACAAAATGTATATTTATTAAAGGAAATAGTTATCCTGGTTCGGAACGCAATTATACAAATTATTGTTTAAATTCCCTATTGTCTGTTTGTTTTTGGGTTTTTTTAAACTTAAGCACAAAGCTACGGGTAATCAAATCCGCTTTCTGGCGTTGTAAGTTCGCAGACATATTTCCGCGCTACTGGGGGGATTTCTTACTGGGAGTAACAAGGATTTCAAACGTGGTATTAATTTCTGTCAAATACCAATAGGAAGATTTGAAGTTCAAAACATAATCACAACATTCATTTGTTTCTTTGAGTAAAGCACTTTGTCCCAAGATGTAAGTCTCTCCAGCATTATGCTGGATACCAGTCGAGAGGTTAATCTTCAATGGACTGGCATCCAGTCCTGAGGGAATATGTCATTATTCTCAACCATCTGTACTTGAAGTTTGGGTTCAGTTCCTCAGTGGGAGAACGGCATGGCGAAGCGTGTTAAAGCGTTCAACTCGTAATCCTAGGGTCGCGGGTTCAAATCCAGGTCACACCAAACATGCTCGCCCTTTCAGCCGTGGGGTCGTTATAATGTTACGGTCAATCCCACTATTCGTTGGTAAAAGAGTAACCCAAGAGTTGGCGGTGAGTGTTGATGACTAGTTGCCTTCCCTCTTGTCTTACACTGCTAAATTAGGGACGGCTAGCGCAGATAGCTTTCGAGTAGCTTTGCGCGAAATTCAAAACAAACAAACAAATTCCTGAGTGAGTTTAGACCTGCTTGGATTAGTAAATCCACAAATAAGAGCAGACTATATCAAAAATAGGATGAATTTTCTATCATTGGTAATTTTACTGTTTTTCTTTAGATGTGAAATAATGAATTCAGACAAATAGAAAACAGTATGAATACTTTCTCAAACGAAATTACAGTCAATATTACAATACTGTGCTTAAGTCTATAGCATTATCTTCTTCTGTAGATTATTTGTTTTTTGTTTCTTAAAAACCGTTTAAAAACTGATAATTTTTGTTGGTATTACAAGCAGTATAAGTTATAATTTATAGTAATTTCGTTTGTCGAGACCTTATAAATAACAAGTTAAAATATAATTTGAAAAAGAGTAAAAAGCTTAATGTTTGTACCAGAGTAAATTTCACAAAGAGTAGAAGCACTTGTGGAATTTTATGATCCAACTTTTAATTAACATACACTTCATAAGTTGATATTATATTTCTTAAGAATGCTTTTAAACCCAACTGTTGGTTGGTAAACTACACTTCCGTAAATCAGTTTCGCCATTTCGCTTATTAGGGTTAGATACTTAAACGTCCGACCTCACGCTAGCTTAGCACAAATTATGTTCGTTGAAATTAGGTACGGGTGACGTCATCACTAAACGTTGATAAATCATAGTTTCCGGAGTATTACGTTAAAAGGTATGTGGTAGGAGGGAACAAACATTTTGTTTCACTATATTATTTAAGAGCAAGTTAATGTGAAATGTTCAGATAGTTATGATGCAGTACACTACAGAACGTAAAGAAAATGACTGTCACTTTCCTTTAGTTTCAAAATGAAACTCGTATGGTCGTACAAATTTCACTTCTCGTATGAAAATTTTTAGTGTTATCTGTAACGAGTGACACCTTACAATTCTGATGTTGCTTCTTTTCCCGGTATTACAACCAATCTTTGGAAATTATTGTCGCAACACAGCTTTTCTTTGCGCTTGTTGAGCATGTCACTGTTAGTAAAGTGATATTTTAATCATTTTTTGCAAAGTTACACATTTTATGACCATTTTATTTTATCAGAGTGATAAAATAACGAGTGTCGCTAAGTTTTAGAAAAACGTACTAGTATTAGTTGCCTGATAATTCAATATTTCTGTTAGAAAACGTAAACCTGACAGGTGTATAAAAAAGGGAAAGGAGGTACACATGACTACCATCTTATTTTGGAGGTGGCGTAGCTGTAAAAGTTTTTAAGGTAAGTTACCAATATATGAATGAAAATGAGAATTATGTTGTAACATATTTATTTGACTGGTGCATTGTAAATGTAAGGGTATGCGTAAATCTTGTTTTAAAATGCTTATTCGTATTAATAAATATATTTTGATCGCTGTAAATACATTAATACTTTATTTCAATTACGTACTTGAGGATAAACATACCTGTTGTAGGTTAGAAATATTATGAGTTAATACGAGTTATTGATAAACATACCTGTTGTAGGTTAGAAACATAATGAGTTGATATAACTGAACAAAGAGGTAAAGCTTCATTTAATTTTTACTCGCCTTAGTCTTTCAAATTTACCTGTAATGTTTTGAAGTTGTCTTTTCTTACTGCTACAAGAAGCAGGTTTTATTTTTGGATTTCCTACTTTTGGAATTATTTAATGAAATAAATTCCATGAAAGTTGTCCAATTTAGTGATATGTAATCCTTCCATAATTTGACTCCAAGTTTAAGAGAAGTTTGTGAGCTTGTTTGGCCTCTAACGTATTCTAAAATTTTGTATTTGGGCCTGTTAAGTATAGATTAATCAACTGGAAATTATTTAAGATTTGTCAAGAATAATTTATTTTCTTTTGAAATTGGTAGAGTTCATGGCAGGATGATAGCAAAAAACAGATTATTTAGTGGCATGACAGCTAGGGGTACTGATAGGATATCTCCAGTTTCCTTTTTCATTGCTATACCTACAGTCTTTGTACTTTCATTTATTACAGATATATTTGGGACATAAACAGAAATACCATTTGTATTAATAACTTGTAAAATATTAATTCTACAATTGCATTGCTTTTTCAAATTCCATTATTTATTTGAAGGATTACATTTTGGCACTTTGTTTATAGATATATTGTTAAGAAAGACATATTTAAGTGAAATGTTTTTGTTTCATGTTATTTATTGCTTTTCAATAATAATAAAAAAGTAAAATACAAAATAAAATCTTAGTTAAATAATAAAGCCCTGTGAACATGAATAGGTTTATACTTATGTACTTTCAATTTTTATTTTGCCACTGACATATTTCAGTAAAATCAAATGCATTTTTTATGTTCATAGCTGCTATATTTTGTTTCAAGATCTTATCAGTCATTTATATGATTTAATATTCAATGATATGAACACTTCGTAACACCTACCAACTTAGTATTTTATGATAAGACATTTGAATTTTGGGAAGAATTGTGTTTTTAAAATATTTATGCTTATATTTTATTAGTTGTACATTGTAAACTTTGTAAAATATTGTGAAGAAATATTTTACTATGTACAACTGATTAAAAAAAATCAATAACAAAAACTATATTTTACACTGACATTCAGGTGTGATCATTGGTTAAAGAAAGTACACAAGAGAACCCTATCAAAAACAGAAAGAATTACTAAAAGAAAAGATTTTGTGAGTGTACAGGTGGCCACAAATCCCAGTGTAATAAATGAATCATATAAATAATTTGTTAACTTTAATAAGCTATCCAATGTCTATAAAATGGGGAGGTCTGTTTGTGAATACAGAAAAAGACTACACCTCATTTTTTATTATCACAAAATAAAGTTGATGATACAAAAAAATTAAACTTTGCTGATATATTGCCCAACCTTGAGTGTTTCTTCTTGTTTTTTATATTTTTACAATGTATGATAAGTCAGTGATTTTCATTTTTATTATATATGTTTTGCAAAACATGGTCTGGGAAAGTAGTCACCTTACATTTATGTAGTAATTGTGTAAAATAAAACAGGAAAAATAGCAACTAAAAGGTTAATGTATACAATAGTTCCTTTTATTTAAAGGGATGTAATTATTATGTCAATTTGAAGGTTATATTACACAATGATGATTGAATATATGATTTATGTGAAATATATCTTGACAATTCATGAAAGAGGAAAATTGTTTTTCTATTATATTATAGGTGGTTACAATTATTAAAATCATAGAAAATTTTTGACTTACAATTTTCATTCATCATCTTTATATTAGTAGATAATACACTGCCCGAACCACAATAATATCTAATAACTGCTTGAAACAAGTACTTGTATAGGTATGTAATATGTTTTTATGATTATCTGTTCGAGTATAGTTTTGTGGGTACTTCATTTAGAAAGTGTCTCTCTTTGAATAATTATATTTAATGAAAATGAGTGTATATAATTAGGGAAACCTTGCTTAATTTGCAATTACTGAAACAAATTTAACTTTAGTAAACAAATAACATAATAAGATTTTATATTTATAATCTTAATTGAAATATTTCATTCTTCGTACAGTTTTTCTTCAATGTTATGTATGTGTGTAATTCTTCATGTAACAATTATAATATAAACTATTTTGTGTGTTCAGATCAATGTTTTTCTTTGTCGTCTTATCCTTTTAGATACGAGTGTCTAACCTCGTTAGTAATTGTTATAATTTTAGGTTCTGAATTTTGAATGATGTGCCACACACCAAAAATGAGACATTTATAATCATACAAATGCTGATATTCAGAAGAAAATTTTTAGTGTTATCTGTAGTCTCACACTGAGATGTTTGTTCTTGTATAACTGTTTTTCAATGTATTACAACCAGATGTGTTCAGCACTCAAATATCACAAATGGTATGGCTTTTCACTTTTTTTTTCTGTGTAGAGATCTTATTGGGAACAATATGTTGTTCAGTCCAAGAAACAAGGAATAGTCCACTGCAGATTTCATCCCTATGATATAGGGTAGTGACCTATGTTTAGAGTGTTCTTCTGAATTCATTAAACTTTAAGAGGAATGAAGTTATGAAATATAGAAGTGTGAGGTATCTTGCAGGTTCAAGATTTCTGTCAGCAAAAGATCTTTCGTTGTTACTCTTTTGAGCTCTGTCAGACCCGAGATTTCCTGAAATAGTTCTTAAGTTGCACCATGCCTTCAAATATAACTTTTCCATTAAAACTTTAAGAAGTCAGTCAATCTAGTTTCACGGATATACTAAAATTCTAAACAAAAATTTTTTTTTATGCTGTAACAAGTGGTATTTCTAAATGACAGATGATGTGCTGAAAGTTTCTTCTCTTGTGTGTCACTGATTGGTCACCTCTGCTTCAGTAAGTGGTTACTCAGAGGAACACATTTGTACAAACAAGAAACTTTTGACACTCCCTCTATTGTTTGTTGTCTTTTGATGGCAAACAATGTTAATAAGTTTGATTCATATGTATGGCATGTCATACTCATTATCTTAATATAATGTTGTCATTTCTCCCTTGTAATTTATTTTATTGTTTTAAAGTAAAATTCACTTTTTCAGAAGAAAGTAGGCTCTCGTTCTAGTGTTTATTTTGATATACACTTTATTAATCATATAGGCTTAATATAAATTGTAATGTACATAATCTGTAGAGAAACAACTTTAGTGGTCTGGTCTTTTCAATTTTTTTTCAAGACTATAATAGAAACATGAAAGAAGTTAATATTACAAGCATATTTTTGATAAAGTTAATATAAATATCCTTGTATAATATAAGCAAGACTATAATAAATACATTAATATAAGATATTCTTGAACACATTATTTATAACTGACAAATTTCACTCTGCTGTTACATATTTTGAAATGAACCAAATTATACAAAGTATACAATTATGTAAAAGTACGTTTCACTTTACCTTAATGTATTGTATGTTCACAGTTTATTTTATAGTACAGTACTGCATGTTTATTTACTTTCGACTTTATCATACCATGCATTGCTCTGGAGTTTTTTGTGCCTGGTTTTGGTGTACTAAGCTTTATAATTATAAAATATGTTGTAAAGAGAAAGATGCAATTCTGATCTAGCCTTACTTGTTAATAAGTCTAAACATACTGTAAGTATAGAATTTTCACTTATATTTTATTTCTTACAAGTAGGAATGGTATTCTCTCAAATTAAAAGTTTGGGAGAAAAAAGCATTATTAGTGAACCAAAGTTTGACTTGACTGAATTGAAACAATTACTGTTATTCAACAGTATATGAGCACAAGATGGACAATTTTAATTACGTGTGTGCCAAACTATCAGACTTCTGCTCCTTTTATTCTGTTTTGGAAAGATCTTTAATTGAGAGCATCAATTACTATGTATTTATTTCTGTAGGGTCCTTTTGTCAATATGTCACCTGTTCATCATATTAGTAAAAGTAGAGAAAATATTTGGGTTATCTCTAAACCTTTAAAAGACTGATTTTCACAGTACAATGAAGTTTTCAGAGCCCACCATCCTTTGGAAAGCATGAATATTTCATGTGTAGTTAATACAAGAAAATGCAACTCAATTGAAACATTATTTGAACATTGTAGACTCGGAAAGTGTTGAACATGTGTAATGTGAAAACTATTACCAAATAAGAAATGTTTGTTTTTTTAAACTCTATGGAAAAGACATTAATCCCCTTCCCCTTTAAGGAAATCTAATGTCAAAAACAGTCATTCTTGCATCTGCAGTAATTTACCCTTATGCCAACAGCATAATATCCAATAATTACCCTTTAATAAAGACTTGGTTATAACAGTACAAAATGTATGAACCATTTGACACTAATCAGTTATCTCAAAGAAAGGAAAAGGGATCTCTATTCTTGTTTCTTGTAAAAGGATTAATTTATAACTTGGAAAAATAAAAAACAAACATGAGCATGTTTAGTTTAACGTGTTGGTAAAGAATAACAAAAAACGACAATTTTTCGTGCTTTACTGTGTATTTTATTCTCTTCTCATATACTTCCCTGACTAGTTCAGGGAAGGTTGGGAATATTGACAGCATTGGCTCTGCAGCTGGCAGATTTGGATCGTTGAACATGATGAAAATTTCCCTGGCTTGTTCCAAGGCTATATAATTCATTGATGTTAAATGGCTGGTCACCCAGATTCAAAAATGAAGCAGATGGTTGCACCTGAGAGAGCCTGAATGTTGGAGATTTCAGTAAAAGATTATTTTGCTTCAGTGCAATAACTGTTTTGCACGCACACACACACACACACTGCGTGAGAAAATGTTTCCCAAGCACCTGTTAATATCATGGTTTAGTAGGTTTTATATGTGACATGACATGCACTTGACCAGTATTCTGCCATATGTCCTGTTGGGTCTTTACTTAATGACATGTGCAAGTTTAGCATGGTTACCAATCTCACATTAGGAGGCTTCAACAATTATGTAGTTACTGAAAAAACAGTTTATTGCTAATGGAGAACCAATAGGTAAAACTTCTAGTGTGGTATCCCACTCAAGTTAGCCATGTTACAGCATTGACCACCACTTGAAAATAAGATTCCATTAAAATAAGCACTATACCTTCATAGAATGCAATATCTGAAACCTGTATAATATGACTTGATGAAACTACAAGAAGCACCACATAAGTGTTACTCACTTAAGTATTCCCACTTTCATACTTGTTCTTAGATGGTGTTTCATATTAAGATACTTGCAGTGTTTATCACAGAATTGAACGTGAGTACTTAAAGCAAAGCTTTCAAATTACTTTAGATAGAATTTATAGAAATCACTTTCTCACAGCGGTTGTTTGATTTTGAGGGATTACATCAAAAAATATTAGCCATGCTAGCTATATGATGGTGAAGTGGTTATCCCATAGTGATCTGTAGACAATTCACTGTAAAACTCTACTTGACAGTTCAAAAGAAAAGAATGCTCTTCTTTTCTTTTTTTTAATTTGGCTTTTCAAGCAACTCGCCATCTTTACTGCTGGACAGTCAACTAAATTCAGGTGTAATAATCAGAGTGTTTTTGCTGGCATCTTGGCCAATCATCAGAGAAGTTATGTTGCTGATATTGAGTTGGACATGATCTTGTGATTAGCATGCTTAACAGGGTCCAAAATTTACAACCTATCTTTGACAAAAATTTTGAATGGTCTTCCAGAAATCATAATTGGTTCTTATCGAGTTTATCTGGCCCACTCTATGAACGTGTGTGTGTGTGTGTGTGTGTGTGTGTGTGTGTGTGTGTATCTTTATCCCATTTTGTCAACTGCAGATGAGAATCTCTTAAAAGAAAGGCACAATTACAAATATGTATTTGCATATATGTGTAACATTAAACAAAACTTTTAATAGAAAATAATTTTTTAATTATATCACTAGAATGCATATAATCTCCATTTATTAACATAGATAAACACAACAAAAATATCACTTGAGATAATTATTTTAATACTGATCAAAAGGTAAGGCATTTCTCCATTAAAATATTAATCATAATAGCAGCTTGGATCAATCCCACCATTCACATGTTCCAGGAACATTCTTTTCATTTCATACATACATTTTTCACAAACTTTACAAGTGAACTTATCCATATAATTCATTGTTCCAAACTATCAGACTAGGAATGATAAATTACACATCTTCATCACACCCAGAATTTTACACAAAATAGCAAATAAGTGATTGTTGAAATTAGTTTCTGGGATATTGTGGATTTTTGTAAGTACACTAATCGTTATATCCAGTGTTCAGCCACCATGTCAGCAATAATTTGCACTTACATAACAAATGTGGATAAGTTTTTACTCGTTGAAATAAGAGAACCAGCTAATTCCAGGTCTCTTCCCTGCAATAGAGATTCTTCAGTTCTCTGCTGGTCCATACTTTGGTATGGCTAGACATGGTTGACAAACTGAACATAATCCAGCCTTGTAAGTTAGAGAAACCAACAACTGTCACAAGAATATTTCCTACATTACTACACATCTTTCAGTATCTTGCACTGTATAGAGCATCATAAACAGCATTAACTTCCTCATTGTTTTACTGTAATTTTACATGACTCATCAGACGACATTACAGGACTCCAGTTATTAATTGTTCATACCCAGCACTGTAAGAAGTATAAAACCATGATTTTCTGTTAATATGTGAAATAATGAACTTTTTTAATGTCTTCTGTCATATGACAATGTTTTTCATGTCTATGCATTATATAATTTGAATTAGTGACAGTTTTAACAATTTTTGCCAGTAATTACAGGTGTTAATTTTTATTAAAAAGTAACTGTTCTGGAGTAATGTCATTGCACTCTACAACTGTTATATCAACACATCTTATCTGATAGATAGTTTCAGAGACAGTATTTGGATGACCTTGATTTGTTAAATAGGTTGTTTTACACTTAACGTTTAAGATATATATAAGATGGGATTTAGCATAACCAAGTGGTAAGGGCGTTCGACTCGTAATTTGAGGGTCGCAGGTTCGAATCCTTGTCACACCAAACATGATAGTTCTTTTAGCTGTAGGGACGTTATTATGTTACGATCAATCTCGCTATTCCTTGGTAAAAGAGTAATCCAAGAATTGGCGATGGGTGGTGATAAATAGCTACCTTTTCCTTCTAATTTTACTTGGCTAAATTAATAACTGTTAGCGTAGATAGCCTTTGTCAGACAAACAAATATCTAAAACGTATCCCTCCTTTATGCTGTAGAAACATATGTTTAAAGAGTGAATAGAATGAATTGTCTTGTGCCTTTTACCCTATCGTACAAATGAACAATCATTACGTTGTATTAATGATCTCACTGAAATTGGTATCTCGTTCGAGTTTGGTGAGGACCACCTACTATCCGGAAAAAAATTCTTTTTTTTTAATTTTCGGACTTACGCTGGCACATTGGAAACCATTAGGACTGACATGATTTTATTTCCACTTCTCTATGGAATGATGGATTTAATTCGAATGTCTTTATTTTGAGTATTTTAATTGTCGAAACCTGCAGTCCCTGACGTGTACGCTTTAAGATACGACAGCGTTAAAAGTTATTTTCTGGCTAGTATTTGGTTTGTTATTATTGGCTACGCTTCTGTTGTGTATGGCTGTGTAGCAGCAAAGTTTTGCTTTCCATGTTGATGAGAAACCCACTTGAAGTAATAATATATTCTAAAGACGGCTGGTATGGGTATTAAAACTTTAATGAAAATAAAGTACAGAACAATGTTTCGACCTTCTTAACATCCGATCGCAACGCTCCCTGCTATTCGTAATCGTTCATATTTTCATCCGTAAGACGTGGCAAGCAACAATCCGCTGCAAACTGTATGCTGACCTAAGAAGGTTGAAACAGCTTTGTTTTTTAATTAACGTTTTAATGCCCATACCAATCGTCTTTAAAATACAAAGTTATGCCTTTAACTTTCCAAAAAAATTGCATTCGTTTTAGAAAGGTCCTTTAATTAAGTAAACTCAGCCGTCGTTCTAAACTTGGATATCTTTTATATTATCATTAAGTATATATTATTTCAGGATTGTTCTAACGTGCGATTTTATCTGTGTTCCATGGAAGCGTGAATGATTGTTAGAGGATAATTATATATTTAGTTCCAAGAAAGGTAACGAATAAACACTTTGTAAAATCCAATTTCCGTGCGGTTTATCATATTTTAGAGAAATAAAACAGTTATATTTCACTCATTTATCCTGACAGCACTTTTCATAAAAGTGTTTGTTGTGCATGTATCTAGCTGTAGCTTTAAGTTTGTACTCTTCATAATATGTAAAGATTTCTTGTACAATCTTAGAATGATACGTTATGTTTATAGGCATATTGATACTGTTGTATATTAACACTGTGCTTTTTTACGTATCTTATTAATTCATCTTTTTTACTCATTTGCGCGTATTATGATAAATGTGACGATACCTTTTCAATTTGGCCGATGTAGAGATTTCAGACCTTTAATTTGTGTTTGTTTTATTTTACTAGTTCTGTCAGGCAGTTATCCTAATTTCTGGGCGGAATTCTCATTTCAACAGTACGATTAGCGTAAGAAAGTGCCCTTCTTCCTCTTAGGTAATTCACGTGTTATATATTACAGCAGTTTCCTTCCCGTTGTACCAAACTTTCTTCTTAGAACTTTAACATAATGTACTGGTTGCATTTGAAAAGTTGTATGATGACTCCTTTGAGGTTCGATCCTCTTCCGGGGCAAACGCTTCTAGCACAGATAGCCCATTGTGCAGCTTTGTGCTTAATTCTAAACAACAACAACGACTCCTTTGAGAAGACCTGAAGTGTAAGGTAGCTGTGAAACCTTAATACATACAGAGTTACTTCATCCGGGTTTGTATTGGTGTTTTATATGTATAACTGTTTAAGGGTGTTGTATCGGTAACATCGTAGCTCCACCTACTGTAGTAGTTGGGTGACAATTACAGCTCCTCTTGAGTCACGTGTAACTGAAATTTTCTTGTACGAGTTTAGAAGCAAACGCTAGGATTGAATAAATCAAAGAAACTCATCCTCAATTGAACTCGTTATATCGATCGATTTTAACATCTTTATGATGACCTTTTTATGTAATCTGAACTTGTGTTTTTCATGCAGTCAGTGTATGTGTACTGGAATCCTTACCCACTTTCCTCAGTTCCTGTTTACATAAGGCTTCAGTTATGCTACAGTACTTACTAAAGTTGTTACTGAGGGCTTTTATGTTATAAATATGCTTATGGCCTATAAAACCTTAGAAATCTATCAAATAGGCTCTAAACTTATTGGCTAACATAAAGAGTAAATGTATTCAACTTCGGTAGAAATCGTTAGCCAACGTAAACGGTCGTTACTGTGTGTTTGGTTTTTGATAATTTTCTTGTGAGGCTATAATTTTGAACTTGTAGACTCTTTCAGGGGATTTGATTGTTTCGAAAATTATACCAAAAGTAATATGCACTAGTACTCGCTATTTTTGTTACTCGCATCCACTGCTTCAAAGTGTAAACTATGTTCGTTTTTGTTTTGTTTTTCTAGGATAGTGTTCTTAAGCCAGAAAACTATAATAAGAAACTTCCAGCCAGCATATATATTGTATAACAGTGTCTTGTGTGTATCATGCGTTTAAGCGCTCATTGGAATTCTTTTATAGTATATATTTAGTTTCATTTGTTGAACTTTGATATATGTGCCACTGAATTGTATAAAAAACGCAGACATTTCTCGGTAACATTGAACGTAGATAATAAAGTAAATATAAATATTTGATTTTCAAAAGTGACGCAGTAGTTTATTAAAACAAAATAATAATGAGTATTCCACCAAAGGTACCCCCTTCTGGTGTCTAAGCGGTAATTGTGATGGTCTTTCGCGTAAAAAATTGGGTTTCGAGATGTGTAGTGTGGAAAGTACTGATAACCCACTGTGTAGTTTCGAACATAACAAACAAATACTACCAGAAATTGTGTCGTCGTATTAAACACCTGTCGTGCTTAACCTGAGAAAGCAGCTATCGGTGAGAGAACGTAGGGGGTTCAAGAGAAGAAAGAATATATAAATATTAAGAAAGATTGCTGAGGAAAAAGCCCAACAAACTCATTTAATCCGGCGCAGAGAAATTGCACCCAACAAGAATGGGGATGTCCATGTCACGAGCCACACAAGCTACCACGTTTAACAACTGTATTGAATGGTCGGATCCATCAGACTTGGAGTCAAAAGCTCTACATTGAAAGTGTCTTGTATAGTAAGAAATACGAACTTTGGTCTTTGTGGCAACTTAAACTTAGATATAATTTGCATTAACGAAACGTTCCTTAATTCTAATAACTGAGTAATGTATTAAACCAGTCTCATAATTCATGTGGAGTCCCAACTCGCCGAAGACGTCAAAATGCCAACCAATAGAAACTAATTCCAGGTATGCATAGTATAGCTTTAGGAAGTAGACCTATCTGGAGATTACTTTTATATTACAGGTACACTTACCCAAGTTTAGCTAAACTAAATCGAGAACACTAACAAAGTTAGAAGACAATCACAAGTATATATTTCAATTCTCAAGAACTACACTGAAACCTTATGGAAGTACTCAGTCCAAATCGCTTATCACATCTAATTTCGAATGCAGAAATTAGGATTAATTAAAAAAAATGTAAATAAACTTTAGTACCTGGACAGGACAATATCATGTGCCTTTCATCTTAAATATATCAATTTTCCTAATCGTACATTTTAAGGCGCTGTTTAAATAATAATTTAAATCAGGTTATTACCTGAAAGCATGGAAACCGCAATAATTACTGTAAGTCAATAGAAATGTAACTTTTCAAAGAACTAGCACGCTTTTAAATTGTATAGGCAAAGTAATGGATAAAATTGTAGCCACAAAACGGCTTTGTGTCCTACAAATAAATAATATGCTTGGTTACAGTCAAAACGCTTCACGCAAACGTTGTCTAACTGCTAACCGCCTCGTGACTTAACGGAAGCAGTCGTGACCGGCCAACAACGGCTAAGCACCAGTCAGTGTTTCCTTGACGCAATATAAATAAATATATATATATTAAGTAAGTACAGTATTCCAGGTCAGTAATAAGATGAATCTCCAGCTGTTTCCGCAATTTCACGACTCGATATTTGAAGTATTTACGTTAGAAGTAGGCACAATCCAACGTTTTGTAATGCTTTTCGTTGATTATATAAACTTCCCAGAATTGACTTGCACCCATGCTTCGTAATATGATGATGACATCGCAATTTGAAGTGTCACGGGATCTCAGTTAAGCTTCCTTTAGGTTTAAAGAAATTAATTTAAGCGATGTAATGGTATGGTGTAACGGATAGCAAGTAGCTCAAAACGCGGTGAAAACTCGAGCAATAATATTTCTCAAGACATTAAAAAGAAACTTGAGAAACACAAGCTACATCAGTCTTAATTTAGATGGAATAAACCTTCTCAGACTTCGTTAAATTTCTGGGCTAACTTAATACATTAAATTGGAATAATCACATATCGAAAATACTGAAAAGAATACCTCAGACTAGACCACTTTCACAAACTATAAACTCTGTCATGTTAGTTCGCAAAATGCACATTCGACCCATTATTGTAACTTATTGTATCTGTGCTGTATAAAATTGTTTACTCTCAACAAGTAGGCCAGGTGGGTTAACACTAATACGAAAATTGGGGCCTAATAGGCCCCAGAGCAACTTGAAAGGTTATTAATATTAGGCTAATAATTTTGTATGTAAATGAAATTGCCATTAACTGACCCTATCCCTTTATATTTTAATGAGCAATAATATTTTGACGTTTCAGACATTTGCGAAATAATATTTAAATTTTTTTTAAAAACATCCACTAAGGGTATCACTTTAGTGGATGTGAATATTTTTTTCGTAGGAGTGTTAAGGCATTCGAATCGTAACCCAAAGGTCGCGGGTTCGAATCCCAGTCGTACCAAACATGCTCGCCCTTTCAGCAGTGAGGGCGTTATAATAAGACTATCTATCAATCGTACTATTCGTTGATAAAAGAGTAGCCCAAGAATTGGCGGTGGGTGGTGATGACTAGCTGCCTTCCCTCTAGTCTTACTCTGCTAAATTAGGGACGGCCAGTGCAAATAGACCTCGTGCATTTTTGTGCGAAATTCAAAACAAACCAAACCCAACATGTACAGGCCATCCAGACTTTGACTTTGTCTTTGGTGTTTGAATTTGGTGTATGAGGTGTCCATTTAGGCTCTTCTTCTGACTTCAGACCTCAGCTAATAATTTTGTTTAGCTTTTGGAGGCTTCTCGACTGTTTGATTCATTGCGAGTCAGCGGCAATAGAGACAGAAATAGAAGACCATTTAATCCTATTTCATTTGAACTTGCCAGTGACAACAGGCTCAGCTTCATAAACTAACGAGAAGAAATGCTGGCCGGGGAGTCGGAGACCGGTGAAAAGAATACGGAGTCTCAGACGCAGGGAGCAGACCCGCTTATGTCAGGGACTAAGTGACGGTGGCCAAGTAGATAAAGCAAATTTAAAGTTAAAATCTCTGATGTTTATAGCCGAGCAAGAACTAAAAGCAAAATTAACGCCTATTAAAGAAAACTAAATACGTACTAGGACAAAGAGAGTTGGTTAAGGAGGTACCTCCGATACCTGAAGTTAATGTAGTTAATATCACGGAAATAGGTAATAATATGCCATCAACTAGCAGCACAAGTATTCAAACCCCCACCCTGGATATTTCACACAAACCAAATACAGATAAAGTGGAAGATCTTTCTGACGACGACGGCTTCACGCTTGTGCAGACCCGTAGTCAGAAAAAAACAAATCAAACAAAATACAATCACCACAGACACAGACACACATACACAACGAGTCTCAAAAGTACTTAAATTCTGTATTATAATACAAGGAGTTCCTGGTAGTTTCAATCAACCTCAATTGGCCAAAGAGCTCTACAGGTGTAAACCCAATACGAGAATCACTAACATAAAGTGCCTGCATTCAGGGTCAGGAACCCGCTGACCTTAACAGCCTACTGAAAGCTTGGCCTGCGGACGCTTTTAAACCCGGAAATATTTCAATACATCTACCAGGAACTAAACCGACACCGAAATCTTTTGTGATGCGAGGTGTTCATTATACAATAGATATAGAGGACATCAAGGAAGAGTTAAGTAGACAGGACATAAAACATATTTCAGTTGACCGAATAATGTCAAATATCACAAAAAAAAACCACCAACCTAATTAAAGTGGTCACAGACAACAGCCAAGACATCACACAATACATAAACAATGGTATCACTATGTGGTATCAAAAGTACACAGTCGAACCAACAAAAACACCGGCAGTGGTTGTCACACAGTGCTACCGATGCCAAAGGTTTGGTCATGTAGCAGCAGCATGCCAAGCAAATGCACGTTGTGTGGGCTGTGGGGAGAATCGCCACATTACACAGTGTGCAAAACAGAACCCCAAACCCAAATGCTGCAATTGCGGGAAAGAACACACGGCAAACTACAAAGGATGCCAGAAATATAAAACAATTAAAACACACTTATACGAAATTAAAAATCCTAACACGAACAAGCCGCCACCATCACGAACAATTAAGGAACCCACACCCATCACTCCAGCACCACAAAGCACAACTACACAAACAAACACTTATGCTGCAGTGGTTAAAAACTCATCATCCGGACTAGAAAAATCTTTACCACGTGAAGAGGTACAACCCACACCACCTCAAAACACACAACCAACAACAATAGAAACCACACTGGCATCTGCCATAACTTCCACTCTCTTGGAAGTAATGACAGAATATACAAACCCCACTAACACAGACAGTCTTACAGACATAATAGTCAAAATCATTTTGAAAAACATACAGAAATTTTTGCCGCAAATTTTAACCTCACTTATAAACACTACTAAACATGGATAACTTCACAGTCCTACATATCAATATCCAGGGTGCTCTTGCTTCCAAGAAATATGAGATTGAAGATACAACAAACTCCATAAAACCTGATGTAATTTTAATTAGTGAAACTCTCCTCTATAACTACCATAGATTTAAGTTAAGCGGCTACTGCATTATTAGACATGACAGGAAGGATAACAGAGATCCAAACAGAGGGATTTTATTATTGTATAAGACTGAACATATAGTTCAAGAACTTAGTATCGCATCCAGTAATGAAACAATAATTATTAAGGTAAAAACGCTAAATCATACAGATGTTACCGTGGCGGGAATCTATTGCTCGCCTAGTACAGTGTTAGATGTAAATCTACTGAATATATTATATAATAGCAATTGTAATTTTATTATTATTGGCGACCTAAACAGTAAACATATAGCATTCAACTGTCGCAGTACAAACGCAAATGGCAACCTACTTTTTCAATTTTTGGATGATACAAACATGACGTTATTAAACGATGCAACTCCGACACATATATCGTACGCACACGGCACCAGTGAAATACTGGATCTATGCCTGTGTTCGTCAAATATGAGTCACAAATTTGTAAATTTTTATATTGGTCACGATTTAGATAGTGACCACCTTCCAGTCTGGTGTATCTTCAATCTCACCCCCCACTTAAACAATATCATAGCTAAAGACCAACTGAACTACAAAAAGGCTAATTGGCCAGTTTTTCAATCTATTTTAAATGAAACCTTACCTCCCGAGGTACTACATATAGCCGCGGACGCATCAGATATAGATGCATACTGTCATATCATCTCTGAGTGTCTAAAAAATGCAGCAAACAGTTCGATACCGAAACAAAAACATCTCATTCATGGCAACCGCATAAATACATAATACACTTAATTAAAAACAGACGTATACTCCGCAGACAGTACATTAAAAATCGCAACCCCACACTCAAAACTCAGATAAACACAATAAGGAATAAAATACGAAACTTGATCAGACAACAAAAACAAGAAAACTGGGATAACTTCTGTTCCGAACTAAATCACAAAACTGATCCTAAACAATTTTGGACACACTTGAAAAGATTTACAAACACAGGAACAACAAACACAGTATATCCACCACTGGAACTGGATGGAGAAACAGCATATACTAACACAGAAAAAGCCGAGTTATTTAAAAAACACCTGGTCAACACGTTCAAGACACATCATGAACCACACATGAACAGGTATTTTTATAATACAGTTACAAACTTTATTGATCAAAACAGAAGCATTTTTACACCTGTATTTCCAGTCAACACAATTACACACCAAGAAAAAGCAAAAGACTGGAGTACTCAACAATTGATAAATCATATCACTGTAACAGAAGTCGTAACAGCTATTAAGAACACTAAAAACAAAGCCCCTGGAGAAGATGGTATTCAAGGTATCCTCCTAAAACAAGGCACTCGGAGATTATATGAACACCTAACAGCATTATTTAATCTCTCACTATCAGCTGGAAATATCCCCGTTTCTTGGAAGGAAGCAACAATATTAATGTTCCAGAAAGAAGGAAAGCCAGCGAATAAACCAAACAACTACCGCCCAATTAGTTTAACCAGTTGTATTGGCAAAGTATTAAGAGAGGATAATTAGTAATCGTCTGTCAGTTTACTTAGAAGAAAATTCAAAATTACCAGAAATACAAAACGGATTTCGGAAATTCCGTCAAACGACAGACCACCTGATTCGACTAACAGAATCAATTACCGACAGCTTCAATAAAAATGAATGTACTGTAGCTTGCTTTCTCGACATTGAGAAAGCATTTGACACAGTGTGACATAACGGTCTACGACATACACTACTGGAAATGAAATTACCCCAGGAAACTATTCGCTGGCTCTCCAACTTCCTGGATAACAGAATGTGTAAAGTTAATGTAAATGGGGCCCACTCAGGGCCCTTTTCACCCGAAGCAGGAGTTCCGCAGGGAGGGGGGGTTAGCCCTATACTATTTATCATGTACGTGAGCAATATGCCTCTGTCGGACCTAAATTTAGGTTATGCATCACAGTTCGCTGACGATGTAGCAGTCTGGAAAAGTGCCCCCACTCCATCGATAGCAGCAACGAACCTGCAGCCAGTCCTAAATAGCATTGAAGAATACTGCCAGAAATACCGAATCAAAATCAATATTCCAAAAACCCAAGTTATATTATTCAGCAGAGGGAATAAGCTAAAAAAAAGATCCACCAAAACTGTATATGAATGGATCACTTTTACTGACTGCTACTTCTGCTAAATTTCTAGGTCTAACCTATGACTCAAAATTAACGTGGATACCACACATCAAAAATCTACTGACACGAATCTGGAAAAGAGCAAATTATGTAAGAAGTCTTTCTGGTAAAAATCAAGGAACATCACCAGCAAACATACTTAAAATCTACAAAACGTACATTAGACCAACAATAGAATATGCATCACCTGCATGGATTAACATAGCACCTACACATATACAGAAACTTCAACGTATACAAAATTCAGTACTAACTTCAGCTTATAAAGTACCACGTAGCACCTCAACCACATTCATGCACAAGTATGCAAACATAGACACAATATCTGAAAGACTCCTGCATAACACTCTAAAATACTTCAATAAGAATTGGCATAAAAATGAATTAATGTGTGATATCGACAGATATCACGTACATGATAAAAATAGTCCTAAATACCTCTCCCCTTTTAACATATATTTAAGTAATGTAACTCAAGCTGGCCACTATGCACTAGACTCTTAGTCCTTGAGTACTATTTATCATACAAATATTAGATAATAATTTTTAATATACTTACTTTTATTTGTGTGTGTGTGCGTGTTACTACACGTAGTAGTAGTAGCATTCTTTCTTTAAAAAAAAAACAAAAAAACACAAGAGAGAATTAAAAAAAAAATCTTGTTTCGTCCATGCATGGTCTGAGCCCTGAAATGGGCCTGAGCATCAAGTTATACTTTTACTCTGGCCCAAAGCTATAAAAAAAATAAGAAGAATAAATAAATTATAATAATAATAATAATTTAAAAAAAATTCTTTTGATGCTATAAATGTTCGGGAAGGAGGAAGAGGTCAAATGTACCTGACCCTCCTGGGTATTTAACAACAATACTCAAATACCGACACATCGGAACAGGCCATCCAAACAGTATAAAGGCTGCCCACACACCCGCACACAGTTATTAATTTACAGTGTATTCCTGAACGAATCGTAAGCCTTGTAGCTTCCTTTTACGATGGATCACGAAATCATAGCTCATTTATTTCCAAATTGTCAAACTTAACTGCTACCCCTACTTCATGAAGGAATAAGTCTCCTAATTACAACATTCAAATTAGATAATTTTTCTCCCTTTTTACACTTTCAGGTAATGACCAGACAATGGAAAAAAAGACTTGTGTAGACGTTTATATAATTTGTTTCTTTCAATTAATGGACTTGTAACTTAATTTTTTTATTTGACCATAATGTAAGCTTTTACTGTGCTCCAAAGTTTAGCTCGTACCATATTTGTTCAATCCCTATATAACTAAATTGTTCACTGCAAGTTAAGTATTTCTTTACAACATGCCAGCTTATTTTATAAATCGTAACATTATTAAAGATATGTCAATAAAAAGTACTGGAACTCTGTCTCTTTTAGAACAGTATGACTGGTTCATTCTGCTGTTAGTAGTGCCGCTTGACCTCTCTCGGACAGTATTACAGTTGGACGTTATCGGAAGTACTAATGCTTGTTTTTGTGACTTGTGGCGTTTGGGTGGTATTCGGCAGGATGAAACAGGAGTCGGGTTAGAGCCCAAACCAAAATCACGTCGAAACAATTAAGTTGTAAAAGTTTTCAGTATCCGAAAATTCACGTGCGGATAAAGAGAAATATTACATATTTTTAACATATCAGGTTACTTAAACCTAAATACCTCTCAAGAAAATCCACTTGTTCTGAAATGATGACGTTATGTAAGATGCCTTTGTGTTTGTATTTTCAAACTTAAAGCAGTATGTTTATCACCACATTAAGAAAATGGGTCTGCCTTTGCGTTATTACTATTATTGTTATCTTTTTTCGTATGTGCACAGATAAAATCTTGTGTAATCTTCCCTTCAAGGACGACTTGTTCGTATAGTTTTTGTATATCTTTGTGATATCCTAATCAAACAAACAATAGTATACTAGTACAGTTAGTTTTTATTCGCATGAAATGTAGTTTGTGTTTGCACTATTACTGCTATAGTTTGAATAACCAATGTATCCCCACCTTGTGTGTGTAAATATTTAACTCTATACATGCAGGTTATGAGTTAGTTACTGAGTTGGTTTTGTTGATATTTTGTAATTTTTTTTTTCTCTTACACAAATTTACTAGCAAATGTAACTTAACGAAAGTTACCGGTTTCCGCCACTAGGGTGATAGCTAAAATTGTTGTTCAATGGTACTTTCAGCCATGGGGGCAGTTATAAAGTGACGATTAATCTCGCTATTCGTTGGTATAAGAATACTCTAAGAGTTGGCAGCGGGTGGTGGTAACTAGCTGCCTTCCTTCTATAGTCTTACACTGCTAAATCAGCGACGGCTAGCGCAGATAGCCTTTACGTAGCTTTGCGCGAATTTAAAATAACAAACAAACAACATACAAAACTTCCGAATTAATTATTTCGTTTTGAGTTTATTTACTGATAAAGTATATATATATTTTCCAATTTATGGATTTTACAGTAGTTAAGATTAGCTTTTTAAACCGGTACAACGTTTCTATCAAGTACACAAGTTTTTACTTCTTAGGTGTAATTATACGGATAACATCTTGGGAGTAATTTTGCAGCTCCTCAGAAAACTCGAGACAGCTAATGTAAGAACTAGGAACTGTAAAGACAACACCCTGAAGGTGTCTCTGTATCATTTCACATTTTCTCTACATGTATTTAACTTTGTAACTAACATTTTCTTAAAATCTGTCGCTGTGAACGTTTTAAGACGTGTAGTATAAAACGGTTATAAATGTCATAACGTTCAGTTGTTCTCTTCTTCAGCTTTCACTATTTTTTTGGTTCCTTGAAACCGTTCGTTGCTCAAAAAACCTGTACTTGATAATGATCGAAACGTCGCTCTTGTTCTAAAAACTTATCTTACCGTAAAAGCCTTAAATTGTAATAAAATACCCGAATGTTCTTAGTTTATAAACAAGTAAGTTAGAAAGTCCTGCAAGACACGCACAATTTTCTGTTTGTCATATTTGTAAGACTATTAATATTGTCTTAATACTAATGTATTGATATTTTACCCTTATGTAACTAGTTTAAGATGTATCTTTGATCGTGTATTGTTTAGGTAATGTTTATTCATTTGCTATCTATTTGTGTATGTAATTAAACAATGGTTTCCTAACTTCTCACTCCCTGATGGTACCCAAATTCACAAACGTGATTTGCGCGACACCTGTTGCTACATACAGTACTTTTGTTGTAGAGTTTTTATACATACTTTAAATTATCTTTCGTTTAGTGAAACTTTCAACACTCCAAGAAACTAGCTGCGACACTGTTTGGAAAATAGTTAATGTCTCAACTGTAGAAGCTTGTACCAACTTTATCCTATGTCTGCCCCATTTCAAGGAATAATACAAAGAAACTTGCAAAAGTTGGTATAAATTGTGAGTTTATATTCCTCTTATCAGTTTGTTCGAAAAGATAACTGGTGTGAGTTTTTTTTAAGGATGTTGGATCCCGCACTAGGATCCTGGTTTGAGTTGAAAGTGGTAATTACGTCATTCTTGGTTTCCCTTGTCCTGCGCAAATTTGGAAACGTTCTCTTCACTCCAGCAGTAAACGGTTTTCAATCAGTGATGTCGAGAAACCCACTTGTTGAGAATTTTATATGCAAAAAAACGGCTCTTTTGGGCTCAGAAAACACTTCAAATAGAAGAGCGAACAACGTTTCGACCTTCTATTTGAAGTGTTTTCTGAGCCCAAAAGAGCCGTTTTTTTTGCATATAAAAGTAAACGGTTTTATTCTAAGTAGAGGCGATCAGCTGGTAAAGAAACTGTTTGTGAATCGGGTGTATTGATGTATTTATTCTTTTGTGTTACGTGTTTTATCTTTCTCTTTATTTTGATACTGTTCATAACATTTACAGAATCAGGTTTTAGGGTTAATTGCTTTCTTTCTAGCATATATTTAATGTATAAATATCGCTTCGACACCTTTTTGAAAAACTTTAAGTACATCCCAATTTGGGTTACTCTGCGTACATGTGTTAATGATGCAAGTTTCCAAACTGCAATAACTCTTGAAATCGAATTACATAATGCGTGCTTCAAAGTATGTTATTGTGGTTTGTAAATATCAATTGGGTTTCTTGAAACCGCACATCATAGTGAACTTTCTGTAACGAGTTGCTGAAAATACGTTCGATAGCTGTGTACTTTTTGGTTATGTAAGTACAGCGAATGTAGTTAAAATATGTGGTATTTTAACAGTTTGACAAAGTTTCGAGAACTTGAAAAGAGTGATATTGTAACACTTCATAAATGTTAGAAAAAAAGTCGATGTGTTGATATTTTATCACTTTTTCCTGGTGTCAGTACACTAAAGTTACTGGACATAAGCTTATGATACACTTTGGAAGTTATAAATTACTGTTTCAAAAACAGAATAAGTTGCAAGTTTTTTTTTTTAACAACAAATAAAAAATGTATATGGCTTCACATCTCTACTTGCGTTTAATTTTAAAACTTGCATGAAACATGGCAGGTATTGTCTTACTCTAGTAGTTTCTAGTCTGTTTCTGTGAAGGTAACTTTATCCACTATTACAGATAGTTAACTCTAAGAGGCTTGATTTATAAGATGTAAGTTGAGACACAATAATTGAGGTAATAATTTTGCATTTTGCATGTGTAATATATATTTTTATGAGGAGCTGAGAAATTTATACACGTGCATATTAATCCTAGAATTTTTGATGCAAGTAGGTTTCAATATAGATGGAAACATTTGAACCCTTGAGCACGTCACTGAATTGAAATTAGACGATTAAATTTTAAATAAACGACGTACGTTCCTCACATTAATTTTTAAATTATTTTTTTAAATGTGCGGTTTATTTATAACTACCATTTACAATTTGATTAATACATTTTTCTTATCATTCATTATTCATTCCGTTTACTTTTACACAACTCGTTGGTAATTAGGCCGTTATAAGGTTAGCGATCAGATGTGGCTTTGTAGTTACCCTGTGTTTCAAGTTAGAGACGGTTATGTATGTGAATCATGGTGACTGACCTGTTCGAGTGAAGATTCCGATAGACTATACTGAAACGTGTCGCGAAGCTGTGTAAACAGCCTTCTGACGAGTCGGAAAACTTGTGAAGCAATAAAACCATCAGATAAAAACAATTACTGATAAAAACAGCACTAGATCGTAGGTTTTGACTTGCTTCGTGTGTTATTGTAGCATGTCACGAATCGAAAGCTCGTTTCTTGTCAGTTAGACGACCATACATCACACTGTTATTGTTTTATCAGCTGACGAGTGAAAACCGTCGATATCAGGAACTACTACTAACACGTGTGATACGTTCTTATCACAAAAATATACTTATTTTTAATTATATATATTTGCGAATTCTGCGAAGAATTCCATTTGGCTCAATTTAAAAAGGTGGAAATCATTTTTTTCATTTAAAGTATTAAATGTTCAAAATTAATATCGCTCAAGTTTGATTCTTTTTGAAATGACATTTATATTACATTGCCCAACAGCGGTTTGTCTGTGGACTTGCACCGTTACAAACAGGGTTTCGATACCCGCGATGGGCAGAGCACAAATAGCCTATTGTGTAGCTTTGTGCTTAATTCCAAACAAAAAAGAAACTCGTTAATATTGAATAACGTATTATAGTTACACGCGTACATTAATAATTGAAATGAAATGAAACAGTTTTCATTTGTTCAGGTCAGCATATACAATTGTATAAATAATGTTATGTTGTATATAATGTTAAGCAAGAAGAGCAAATGCATGCAGTGCACAGTTACTAACATCGTTAAAGGGTTAGTACACCATCTAATGCAAATGAGTGCTTTATTAGAAAGAAAAACGCATGGAATAAAAGCAAAGAAATAAGCTGACTAATTATGCCGTTTTAGAAACTGCTGTCACGAAAACCTGGTAAGGGCTGCTAAAATATTCGTGTATTTATACAGGCATGTGTGTATGTATGCTTAACCACATCTATGTGATAACGTTGCTGGAGTTTTCGAAATAAACAAGTAGGCGCTGTAATCTATGGGTAAAACAAGCACTCGAGTTTCCTAATCTCCACAATAACTAGAGCTTTTAGGTATATCGTGGGTAGAGCAAAATAGACAAGATACGACGTGAACTTGAGATGAAAATATACATAGAAAAACTTAAGTTTTTACATATAAGGGAAAAAAGCAGAAGGCAGACTGATCAGTTGGTTGCACGAGTACTACATTGTGATTCACTTTTGCATTTCTAACTTTAAATAAAGTTAAAATGCACACGATGAGGAAGCGCTAAAAGAAATGTTTGAACGAAGACGGGGTTTCACGAGTTCTGACCGGAAGAAATATGTGGTCAAATTATTCTTTCTTTCTATACGTATTACTTTACGTTGCAAGCTCAAGCTGTATGTTATTATATATGTGTATTTACTAGGTTTATTTTTTTTTGCAAAGCTATGTAAAATGCTAATGTAGTATAATTGAGTGGTTATATATTCCCAATATTTGATAGAAATTCAGGTATATTCTTACTTCGTTAGTTGTATGAGAAATCTGATAGTTCTGTGACACAATTACGTATTTGATCCAAATGACCTAATATGTAAACACAATTTCGGACTTGAAAATTACATCAATTAAACAATTCGGTGGTCATAGTTTTGGACCTTGGAGGAAGGTTCTTGGAGAGAGGCAGAGAGAGAGAGAAAGGGCACACTCGCACAAATGCATATATGTATTAAGAAACGATTTTTAACAACACGTATGTCAGCTTGGCAGAAGGACATGTTAAAAAGAGATAATACTGGCTTCACTAATATACCTGGTACATGTATATTCCACTTAGAAGCGGATTCACAGACAATATTATGTGCCGTAGATGGAGTTCGTGGTCGCGCTCTCATTATTGTTCGATACGGTTATACATTATTATTGTGTTACGACTCTGGTGAAAACGTTTACAACTGGCACTTTCACGCATGCAAGTCACAAAAAAAAAATAAATCCTGTCTTCTCTACCGCTGCAAGTGTGAAGATATATCAGTGTTTGTCGGGGATTCGTGACTTAACGAGGATGTGACAGCACTTGTGCTTCGTATCTTATTGTTAAGCGATCGGCAATGAATAAGATGTATAAAATAGCTTTAATCTTTTGGAACACCCAGCGATACCTTTACTGTCGCTAGGAATTTTGTTCTGTAAACAAAATTTCATTCTGTACCACAGAAAGAAGGAATGTGGCAGCTCTGTAGCTGTAGAGTTTTATTACATTTTCCTACTATATCTATCGTCCTTCACATGAACAATTTGTTCTCTGCCATGATACCTGCTGTTATCTGTTAATGTTACGTTGATATTGTTTTTACTTGTTTCTTATATTCCCGCACAACCGTAGTGAAAGCTATCCTATACGTTTACGGTATTGTATGTAGGTGACAAAGGGTTATTTCGTACAGAGTTTTGGATACACAAAACTGTTTAATGTAAGTGTTATATTTGATTTATTTTGTGGTTTGGTGTTTAAGTTACTCTTGTTGCATTATAGTTTCGTTCGCGCAATTTATAGAAAGTTCAAGATCGCTGTGAACAACATATAAATATAAGCGACCAAGCGAGGGCAAATCTGGTAAAAATTTAGAAAACATAAAGTTAGTCAATGTGTGAGTAATTAGCCTTAACAGGTGATATTTTAAGGTGAGTTTCACAGTTTAATAGAGATAAGTAGAATAATTTGTCTTGTCAGTGGGTGTTCTAAAGTAATTGAACTCATCTGTTTGATATTTGACGAAGACAATTATTTAACGTTCGAGAAAAACTATGGTAACGCACGGAGTAACGTAGTTCAATATATCGCATTAAGAAACAGTGTAGTAACATGTGATTCGTGTTCTAACTTGGATTTCAAAGTACGGTAATTCAATCAGTCTGTATGATCTTTTGACAACAGAAGATAATTAGAGTTTAAGATAAGATTGTTATTTTCTACACTGTAAAGAATGTTTATGCTTGTTTTGAATACATTATTTTAAAACAAGTGAATTGGTGCTGTCTGTTTATTGTTCGAATTTATCGCTAACAAGTCAGACACAAACTATGGAAGAATGCTCAGTTCTTACATGCATAAAATCCTGACACAGTGACACTGAAATACACTGTCATCCGCTAGAACACTGTTAAGCCAATAGTAAATCGAAAACGACAGCAGAGGGAAAACAAATACAAGTGAACAAACACATAATGTTTATTCACAACCACACTGTGTACGTTTTTCTTACTGGCTGGCTTTTCACCTTCTGTATATTGATTAAACTTGCTTATGGAATTTAGAGGCTTCCCTTTAACAACCGCACAGTTTTACGACAGGAGTTACACGTACTTATGAATAAAACAAATACGTGCTGTATCTCGTAACTCAAAGCTATTATATCACTGACTTTACCATGTAATATAAACGGGAGAAAATTTCCAAGTGGTTTCTGAAAGTTTTTCTGTTGTGCTTGTTTGAAATCGACTATTTTTGTTTGTTTGTGCAATTCACTTTCTATGTATTTAAACAAATATCAAAATATCCTTAGAGGTCATCCTTAGTTACATACTTGTGTATTAGAATCGTACGTTTTCGATTTTATATACAGATGGTTTTCCATATTATGGTTTGTATGTATATGCTATACCGTTTATGTCGTGCTGTATAGAACCAGCTGTTTGGTAGGTACATCGAGTGAAGACGGTTACTTGGTGTCGTTCTCACTAGGAACATTTTATTTTATATAGACAGCCTGACCAGGTGGTTAGAGCGCTCGACTCGGAATCTGAAGGCTTCAGGTTCGAATTCCCGTTACGGCAACCATGGTCGCTCTTTCAGCCATGGGGGCGTTATAATGTTATGGCCAGTCCAACTATTTATTTATTGGTAAAAGTGTAGCCTAAGAACTGTCTGTGAGTGGTGAGGACTAGCTCTCTTCTCCCTAGTCTTTCACTGGTAAATTGGGAATGGCTAGCGCAGATAGCCCTCGTGTCTGTGTGGGAATGGCTAGTGCAGAGTAGCCTTCGTGTTTGTGCAAAATTTAAAACAAACGAACTTTTTAGGTGATGCTTCACTTTTCTGAAAAAAAAAGTCTTTCAACTCAATATTAGTAACTGATAGACTGAATACGCAAAGTGAGCGAGTTAGATATTCAAAGGAACTTGTACCATGGACGCAGCAGGAAATCACTAGTAGACACTAGAACTCCTGAACCCGCCTGTGGAGACGAGGGAAGTGGTATCAGCGGAAACAACTTCACAAACAGTGTTAACATGTGAACTTCTCTGAAAACACAAGGAAATCTAATTTGAGTGAATTTGGAACTTGTCCTGAGTTTTCATCATGTGAGATCCTTTTTTTTGCAAGCACTACTAGTTGTAATTGAGCTATCTGCGCCAAACGTCCGGTAAAAGGGTAAAAATAAATTAAATGTAGTAAAATACATTAAAGGAAATGAAGGTAAAACAAAACATCATTGAAAAACAGAAAAAGCATAAAACCAATGTTGACACCTAGTCTACAATGTTAAGAGAGAAAGCAGAAAAAGAGAAGTTGTAAAGGACTTTCTCTAGCAAAACGGTAATGATGATAACCTGCCAGGAAGACTAACAGATAAGTACAAGCACCACCCTCGGTCACCTGAAGTTGGTCTTTCCAGTCCTGGTTCTAGGTTATGATGTCATAACAGCCATTATCAAAAGGTGAAATAATAAGTTTTGAAAGATATATAGCAAAATCGTAGCAATAATTAGCCAAATGTCCGGTAAAGAGGTAAAAGTAAAGTAAATGTAGTAAAATTCGTAAAAGGAAACAAAGGTAAAAACAAAACAGCAATTAAAAACGGAAAATGGCATAAAACCAATGTTGACATCCAGTCTACAAAGTTGTAAAGGACTCCCTGTAGCATATTGGTAATAATCATAACCCTCCAGGAAGACGAACAGGAGAGTACAAGAACCATCGTCAGTCACCTGAAGTTGGTCTTTCTAGTCCTGGTTCCGGGTTATATTATTATGGTCAGTACCAAAAGGTAAAGTAATAAGTGTTAAAAGACATGCAGCAAAATTGTAATAATAACTTGCCAGGACGACTAACGAGTAGTTCAAACAGCAGCGTTAGTCACCTGAAGTTGGCCTTTCCACTCCTGGTGTCGAGTTATTTAATGCTCTGACCATTTTCCAATTTCAAATTGAACTAGAAAGATTGAGACTCTGAAAAGGGAATTAAAAAGGTGTAATGAATAAATATCCAACACTTAAATGAGATTAAAAAGATTAATGGCCATTAAAAAAACTAAAAACTTTATCAAGGTGGACAGTGTCACCATCACCAATAACACTGTCCAATGTTACAGACAAACCCTGGGACAGAACGTGTTTAAAATAGTGCCATGTCTAGCTAGAACAACTTACTCCTTCCGAACCTTACGGAAGCTAGACAGCCAAAGCCCAATATAGGGTTTTAATTGAAAAAACTTGTTGTCGCGTTGCTCACTCCAAGTGAACCGCCGGCTGGCGCGGAGCCGAGCCTTGAATACACGAATAGGCACAGTGGTGACAGTGCCACAGCATATAGATTTAGCTGCCGTGTCTGTAAGCTCGCTCCCACGAATACCAACGTGTTGAATGACAAAGACAGGGTGGGCACATGCTGATCAATTAATAGTGCCACACCTCCATCATACAGCCTGTCATTTCTGTACAAAGAAAACTGCCGAATGGTGACTGTATCAGCAGGTTTTGGAAATCTTTCTTGTAAGGAAAGACATACACAATGGTAGGAAGCAATCGGTGTTTTGATTTCATCCAGATTAGAACGTAAACCTCGACAGTTCCATTGTATCAAGGTGGCCATTTTTAATGACGGGTAGGCGAAGTGGCTGGAGAACCCTTCTGTTTATGACCACGTCTTTTTCTTATACTGTCCTTATTCGGAGGAGGTCTATCGACCTCCATGGATCCTGCCCTAGGTCGATTGGGCAGGTTTTTGTTGTTGGAAGGGATTACAGCTACTGAAGATGTGAACTAATGATTGTTTTGCATCTTGGGGTTGGAGAAAAAGATGTATCAGAAGAAATGCCTGTATTAGAAATCGAAGGATGTGGATCTTAAGGTTTGTTGAAATGTATGGGAGGCACAGAGATGGGTGTAAAAGTCGATTGATCAACCTTTTTAACCATGGAGATCAAATGGCTTTTCATTTATTTTGAAAACGATTATCATGGAGGTACAGAGAGATCTATCTGCACTCCCGCTATAGTTATGGAACAAAGTGCAGTAGCATATGTACGAGATGGAGTGGCAGACAGCAATTTCAGAGCCTCAGGATAACTAATCTTATGAGTCGTTTTTAAACGCTGCATCTATTTTTCCTCCAACCATTCAGGGCAAGAACGAAAGTAGAAAGGGTGAGAACCATTGCAGTTGACACAATGTGGGTCCGTGTGAAACTCATAGGCATCGTGGTCCTTGCCACCACAACGAGCACATGACGTCTTTGAGTTGACACTGGAAACATTGGAGAGGGTTTGGAATGTATGGCCGTACTTTGCAACTGAGATAGCCTGCCTTGATGGTGTCAGGCGGACGTGGTGACGTAAATGTCAGAATGAGGACATTGGTCGGCACCATAATTTAATCTTTGCGAGTGGAGATACGTCTCACTGCAGAAACACCTTGAGCGGAGAGACCAGCGAGAATCTCTGACTCGGGGACGCTCTTCAAATCCCTCTCAATAATAACTCCTCGTGATGAATTCAAGGTAGCATAAGGGGTAACCTCAGTAGGTACATCCACAATTGCCTTTGAATTCAAGGAGTTCACTGTGTTGGGATGTGGATGTTTCAACCAATTTATCTCCCAATCGAAGCTTCTTTACTGACTTTGGAGAGCCAACAAGACCCTCTAGTTCTTTCTGAAAAAACAAAACAAAACGGGGGGACATTTGCCCTAAAGGTTTTTCTGAAAGAGAATATAATATCAGAAAATGAGGTACATGTGTTTCAGATGTTGAAGATTGCTGCTCAGACGTGGTCCTTTACGTATTGACTGTTTTCTCAAGTATTTTATTTAAATTTTTATTTGGAGGGTTCACAGGAAAAAAGGAAAATCTCGGTACCCACTGACCCCACCCACCATGGACCCCTACGAGATGCATTACAATATCAAGCAAGGACATTGCAGCAACGCCAGGGTTTCATGAACACTATACACAAACACAGCATCAGACACAATGTCCACAACACCCGTTGAGAACTTCCAACACTAGTACTTGGTTGACCCTAGCCCAAGTCGACCAGCCGATTGACCCAAGGGGGCCACCCAAAGGCTCTCGTCTACAGGAATTTAAGGCCAATATGGTGTTTTAAGGTTGGACCCCTCAACCAGCAGGATCCTCTCCTCCCCTTCATGGTCGCCACGCACGGCAAACACGTGGGTGGATGTTTAGATCCCAGAAGAGGTAAACTGAAAGAACAGAATTTTCCATGGGAGGTCCCATCACCACGTACAGGAATTCCCACCGAGGGGAAAATAACATGGATAGAGAAAAAACGTTAACCTGAATATTGAAATATGGTGAAAACATACAGAAGTAGATGATTTTCCATTAGTAACGTAAAACAAGAATAAAAATCAACACAATCAAATACAAATAGGAAATTACAAGTATGTGTGAAACACGTACAACAACCAAGATTTGATTTAAGTTTACACGGTGTTCTTAGTACTCGCTTTTAAAGAGCCACATCTGGCAACAAAAATGACACAACACGAGCCGGAAGTGAAAATAGCAACTATCATAGCTAACCTATAACGGTGTCCTTCCCAAACTATGGAACCAGAAAATATTAAAAGCCACATCGATTTGAAACGAATGCTAAAGCCTTTTATAATGAACGATGTACACATCAGTATTCAAACGGAACAAATGCAATACGAACTAACATAACAGAACACATTTTCGAAAGCAAAAACGCGTCATTTCATATAAAACATAAATAAAATCAAAGTTTACACACACACACACACACACATCTCAAAACATACAGGTTTTCCGTTGGTACAGCGGTAAATTTACAGATTTACCACACTAAAATCAGGGGCTCAATTTCCCTCGGTGAACTCAGCAGATAGCCCCATGTAGCTTTGCTGAAATAACACACACCACATAGTGTAACATCTGACAGTAGTATTCTATGGGTCGAAGAAGCAAAAACATCCTCTGTAGGTGTAACCCAGTATTATAACTGCGGACACGTTGTAACGATGCATAAATCCCTCTCATGACGTGTGGGCTGTAGTGGCCTCGCTACAACTGAATTCCCGCCAAAACTCTGTGCCGTAATTGCCAACAACAACACATTTACACTAAGGTAAACAACAATTTACGCCTGTGGAGAAAGAAAAGAAAAAAACATTACTCAGCAGTAAAATAAATTCATGGATATAACCCTGAAATGAATAAATAGAAATTATATATCGTATAAAACTGGTTAAGCATTTACAACAACAATAGTCAAGGAGTCATATAAAACTGGTTGAGCATTTGCAACCAATAGTCAAGGAAGGCAGGAGAGTGGAACCTGATTCTCCCACATCTACAAAGATCTAAAGCACGAAATCGAAGATAGGTTGTGCTAATACGTCGCACTATGAGAAATTCACGAAGAATTAGCACACATTTTCGACCTAACGACATTCATTTCAGAACGTAACAAGTACATGCAGAATAATTTAGAAAAAGATAGATCTTACTAAAAATACATTCCATATTATTTAATAAAGGGTGAAATTAATAGATATTTCTTGTACGGCTTTACTTTGTTCAACAAACTAAAGAGGGCGACAGAAACGAAGCGTCAGTAATTCAGCACGATTCAGTTAAGTAATACGGCGTTCGTTTTTGAAAACATTTGTGAAGCGTGTTGCCAAGCTGTCAAATTAAACATTTGTTAAGCTGAAAAACTGTGTATGCTTAGGTTATTGATGTTTTTCCTTTCAAACAAATTTTCCTAGTCTTGGAATTTCAAAAACAAACCACGTTAGTAAGAGTTAAAATCCAGTGCACCCCGCTTTCAGGTTTGTTTGTTCACATTTTGAATTTTTTATCGTTTTATCTGAACTAACAGACTTCTTATTTATTTGATGTGTCGCATAAAAATCTTTCTATTTCTTAACACTTATTCCAGAAGTTCTTAAATTTGCTGTAACGTTTTATTGTTATCTTATTAACTTTACTGCTATTTTGATGAATATTCAATAAAAACGTTATAACCGAAAAGGCAGTCTGTACTGAAAGCTATCATTCAAGACACAGAAAACGCAGCTTTCAGATAAAATTTGTGTTAAACGGTGTGTGTATTTATAGTCATATTAATAGATGTTTAGGAAAACCTTAGTGGAGATAAATTCATTAATAATTGTAAGCTACAGGTTTGAAATAGTTATCTTTATAATTGTTAGTTATATAAACTGTTAAATATATTTGGTTAGTTAAAATGACTCAACTATTCTAACACGGCAATGTGATTTGATGAATTTTACATTATTATATTTGTACAAAAGGTCTTTTGGTGGGAAACCAGCAAGTCCGTAAATCCGGTGGACACAGCAGGTTGCCCAGTGTGGCTTAGCTCTTAATACAGAACAAATAAATTTTGCAAAATATTTTACGAAAGAGAAAATATTTAAGATGCCATGAGTAAGATTTTATTAAACAGTTTAAACATGAAAACTAAATTAAATTCAAATACTGAGTCCATATTAAAAAAACAAAAAACTTTGGATGTTCGACTCTTCAGTATAGATGGCACTTTATTGAAAGCTGCTGAGTGTGGCTTAGCAGAAAGACCAAAGTTTATAACGCTGTTCTGTTTTGAATTTCGCGCAAAGCTACATGAGGACTATCTGTGCTCGCCGTCCCTAATTTTGTAGTGTAAGACTAGCGGAAAGGCAGCTAGTTATTACCACCTACTGCCAACTCTTGGGCTACTTTTTTACCAACAAATAGTGGAATAGACCGTCACATTATAACGGCCCCACGGTTTAAAGGGTGAGCATGTTTGGTTGGACGTGGATTCGAATCCGCGACCCTCAGATGACGAGTCGAACGCTTTAACCCACCTGGCCATGCCGGGCCTTTATGACGCTAAATACCGGCTTTCTATACTTGTGGTGCGTACAGTACAGATAGTCTATATGACCCGGTATGGCCAATTGGTTGAGATGCTCGATTCGTAATCTGAGGATCGCCTGTTTGAATTTCCGTCACGCCAAACATGTTCGCCCTTTCAGCCGTGGGGACGTTATAATGTTACAGTAAATTCTACAATTCGTTGGTAAAAGAGTAGCTCGATAGTTGTCAGTGGGTGGTTATAACTAGCTGTCTCCCTTCCAGTCTTACACTGCTAAGTTAGTGACAGCTAGTGCACATAGCCCTTGTGTAGCTTTACGCGAAATTTAAATAAACTAAAGAAAACTAGATAGCTTATTGTGCAGCTTTGTGTGTAGTAACAAACAAAATTTCTAACGATTAAAGTTTTGTATCAGTTTGCTTTTATTATAGTCTTGAATGTTGTATGTTAAGCTTAAGTTACCAATACAGTAAATGTGAAAATTGCCATCAACTGCCTCACATCGGTTGCAGGACTTTACTGAAATGCTTTCTCTGTGTGTGTGTGTGTGTGTGTGTGTGTGTGTGTGCGCGCGCGCGCGTGTGTTCTTTATAGCAAAGTCACATCGGGCTGTCTGCTGAGCCCACGAAGAGGAATCGAAACCTTGATTTTAGCATTGTAAACCCATAGACTTAAAGCTGTACTAGGGGAACGAAGACTTTTTGAAGAAAACAAAAACTAAGACGATAGCGTATTAGAAACTGTTTTGTTATAATTATACACACGTGTGTTTGAAGAGTACTTGTAGCGACAATACGAACACGTGTTGGAGGAGGACCAGGTGTAAACGAATTTTACCATTTCTGGTCGTGCACAAGGATATAACCAAACACCAATGATAATACCACCATATATTGTATAGGAGGGAACAAGACATAATAAATATATTAAATTGTAACTACACTGTATTAAAATGATCTCTGGTTTTATCCAGAAAATGATATACAGTAGGATTTACATGCACTATTTTATTGTGGTTCAACTTTTTAATTTAAAATACTATGTGTAAATTTAAAATTCTATATATTCACGTATAAAATCATTTTTGTTCATCTCTTGGGACTGCCAGGTTTGTAATTTAACCACTCTTACTGATCTGTTAAGAAGACGTTGAACAGGCTCAGATGTGTATATCTTATGAAACCTTTTGTAAATTTGTGAATCCATACATGGGAAACTGTGATCTCATTTACAGTTGAAATTATTTATTAACAAAACGTGCTTAGCGGATTGCACGTTTTAGGTTTATTATAGCTGGTTTTAATATATTTGTGGTGTGGCTAGAAAATTAAGGCTTAGTTAACTATTAAATACGTTGTTGGTTATTGTTTTTGTAGTTAACTTTGATTTCTTAAACGTCAAAACCCATGTTTACACATGGTATTTTCCTAGACTGCTTCCCAGTGGCACAACAGCATGTCTCTGAACTTGCACCGCAAGAAACCGGGTTTTGATACCCGTGGTGGACAGAGCTCAGATGGCCCTTTGTGTAGCTTTGTGCTTAATTCTAAAGCGATCAATCAATTTCTTAGACTTCTCACTTTCCTTTAAACAAAGAGTAAAATGAGTTGAGATGAACAGTTATCATTACAATTTACTTTGGGTTTATCTTTGTTATTATTATGCAATAATACGAACATAAAAATAACTATCATAATTATCTTTATTTATTTACTTGGATACTTGCGCGACACGTAGCGGTTGCTGGTTTTACCTAAAGTGTAGTTTAGGATTTTCAAGTTTTTAATTACACTTACAATAGACGCATTCGACGGGAATCGAAGTTTAATATCGAATAACAAACAGGACGATGGTCGCGATATCTAACATTTGACACGTGTATGTTTAGTAACAAACATTTAATTTTTGGACGATTCGGAATATACTTATCAAATCCACCAGACATCATAATTCTCACACAGTGGAAACACTAACCACCCATCTTGATTACGAATTTCAAAATCATCTCATCTGGATCACCACACACTGCATTTTTAATTAAAGAAAATTCTTCTATTTTAAATGATCTCCTAAATTTAGATTATAACACAACTTCACTACAATTAAGTCTGTTCCTATATACCGTACAATATTTGTTGTACTTTTCTATTTATTTGTATTTTAGTTTTATGGGCCCGACATAGCCATATAATTAAGACATTCGACCCCTAATCCGAGGGTCGCGGGTTCGAATCCCCTTCACACCAAAGATGCTCGCCCTTTCAGCCGTGGGGACGTTATAACGTGATAATCAATCCCACTATTCGTTGGTGAAAGAGAAGCTCAACAATTGGCAGTGGGTGGTAATAACTAGCTGCCTTCCCTCTAGTCTTATACTGCTAAATTAGGAACGGCTAGCGCAGATTGCCCTCGTGTAGCTTTGCATGAAATTAATAAAACAAACATACTTTTATGCTGTATTTTAATTGTTTGTATAGAGTGTTTAGAATTTGTGTCTGTACCTAATAATGTATAATGTTCTGTATAGCTTGCTGAAGATGTAATATGTATAATCCGAAACATCCAAAAATTAAATGTTTGTTACTGAACATACACGTGTCATATATTCGTTGAGGCTGTCATCGTCCTGTTATTCATTATATAATTGCACTTGTTTTGCACTTCTACGTTATCGAAAAAGCGAAGTTAAGGTATGTTTATGGTCAATTAATGAATTGGAGGTTGGGAGTTGCTTGAGTAATCTATTTAAAATCTATTTACATGAATACTTTTTCGTAATAGACTGTATAATAAACAACAATGATTTATGTAGGTCTAGCAATAGGTGGCATATTACTAAACTTAGGCTACATATTAAGGGTGATTAGTAATTAGGCTTATTTTCATCATGCATGATATAACATCTTGGAGGGAGCACCCATATAAAAGACTTAGCTACATGAGAGACTTTGAATACGCGGTATTCCGATAAAGGGCTAAGTTTTTAAATATTCTTTATTAAATACACGTGTGTCATCTGTTACATGGGTAAGAACTCCTAATGTATTACTGGAAACATATAAGCTCTGAATTCGATTCCTCATGCTAATGAAATACATAAACACCGTCGTTCGTGGCCATTTTGGTTATCAAACGTGGCGGTAAGTTTGAAATTACACCATACAGAAAACACTAATACAGAAAGCGCCAGGAGAAGACGAAATACAAGCTATTTTCCTAAAAAATGGCACTCCGAAATTGTTTGACCATCTAAATTCTCTATTTAACTTATCGCTATCCTCAGGATATATCCCAGTTTCTTGGAAGCTAGCAAATATTTTAATGTTCCATAAGGAAGGAAAACCAGCGAATAAACCAAATAGCTATCGACCAATCAGTCTGACCAGCTGTGTAGGCAAAATTCTCGAAAGAATAATAAGTAATAGACTCTCCACATTCCTGGAGGTAACATCAAAATTACCAGAAGAACAGAATGGATTCAGAAAATTTAGACAAACGACAGATCATTTAATAAGATTAACCGAAACCATTATAGATAGTTTCAACAAAAAAGAATGTACAGTCGCTTGTTTCCTCGATATCGAGAAAGCATTCGACACCGTTTGGCACGATGGTCTAAGGTTCCGAATGAATGAAATGGAACTACCGCGAGGAATTATTCGCTGGTTATCTAACTTTCTGGAAAACAGAAAATGTAGAGTAAATGTAGAAGGAACTTTTTCCGAATACTTTACTCCACTAGCTGGTGTCCCGCAGGGAGGGGTGGTTAGCCCTATACTCTTCATCATGTATGTTAACAATATGCCATTGAAGGATCCAAATCATGGATTCTCATCACAGTTCGCAGATGATGTGGCAATCTGGAAAAGTGCTGCAACACCCACGATAGCAGCTACAAACATACAACCACAATTAAATAGAATTAGTGAATACTGTGAAAAATATAGAATTAAAATAAACACAGCAAAAACTCAGCTCGTACTCTTTACGAAATCGCCAAAACACAGAAAGCAACAGTTAGAAATATATATGAATGGCACGTTGCTCCAGATTGCCCAATCAGCAAAATTTTAGGTCTGACTTATGATTCAAAATTAACTTGGATCAAACATGTCAACGAAATTAAAAATAAAATTTGGCGAAGAACCAACTATGTTAGGAGTCTAACTGGTAAACACAGTGGAGCATCCACAGATAATATTTTGAAAATATACAAAACATATATTAGACCAGTAATAGACTATGCAGCTCCAGCATGGGTAACTGTAAGTAATGTAACAATCAAAACCAAACTACAAAAAATACAAAATGCACTTCTCACAACAGCATACAGAGTTCCGAGAGCAACATCATCTAAATTCATTCATAATTACTCGAACATACCAATAATATCAGATAGACTCCTAAATATTACAATTAGGTATTTTAACAAAAATTGGAAGAAAAATGATTTGTTATGCGAACTAGATAGGTACCTTATACATGATGAAGATATTCCTAAATACCTCTCACCAATTAACATATATATTAAATATAAAGAAAAAAAAATAAATTAATTAAATTAAAATATGTATGTGTATAAATTTTAAATCTTGTATTTATAATTTGCATACTTATGTATTTTAAAATAATAATAAGATTAAAAAAAAAAAATGCCACCAGCAAGCTTGACTACTGTGAATAAGAGACTATAAATGGACATTGCCCTGAAAAGGACCTAACATAACATCACGAGTTAGGGAAAATATGTTAAGGAAGGAGGAAGAGGTCAAAGTGAACCTGACCCTCCAGGGCAAATACCCAAACACCATCGGAAAAAAAAACAAAAACTAATACAGACAGATTTTTAAACTTCCAGCCTACCTTCCATAAAACTCGTTATCATCTAGTGTGTGGATGGAGTTGAAAATATTTGTGATAAAAATTCCACCAATAATGAATGTTTACATATTATATAGTGCTTCAAAGAGAATGACTACCTTTAAAACTTAGAAAAAGATAAAAGAAAGCAACGTTAAAAACAGTAGGGATGATAATACACCTAAAACAATCAGTTACATTTCTCATATACAGAATACGAGTGGAAAAATAAAATCACATGGCCAGAAGTTTCATCATTCGCTGGAAATTCTGCAAGGGAATCAGATCCATTCTTATAATGGAAGAGAGGGGAAACTCGGAGACCAGACATCTTGTTGCTAGAGTAAATGAACACAAAGATAATATGAGGTGTCTGGTGAAAACGTAAAACTTCGCTATTGCCGAACATGATTCTGTAGTAAAATGATGTCCAGATCCATTGACACGGTCAAGTTATGGTAAATCAGGAAAATTGAGGAAGCTTTCTGTCTTACGATACTGAAGTTTTCACTTAGAAGAGGTGCAGACTTAAGCAGCCTATGGTTGCCACGCACGCAAAACTATTACCAAATCTGCCCCCCAGTGGCTCAGCGGTATGTCTGCGGACTTACACGCTAAAATCCGGGTTTCGATACCCGTGGTGGGCAGAGCACAGATAGCCCATTGTGTAGCTTTGTGCTTAATTCAAAACAACAACAACAACATTACCAAAACTATGACCAACTTGTAAACCAATGAATTTTCAACACTATTAACCAATCACAACCCACGATAAACGCCTTTACCAAAAGCCTTACGTGCTGCAACTGATTCTTCTTTTTGACCTGAAAGCAGGAAATTTCCAAAATATCGTCAATTTGCCCTTCCTTATTGCAACTTTCTCATTAATGTTCTCATTAATTGATGACCATTTTCACCTTTGTTTCGTCTTTGTAACAGTGCTTAAGTCTTCAACAAAAAAATACTTTAAGTTGACTAGTACGACATTGTATCAATATAAACCTATGAGGAACTTGAAAATAGCTGATGACCAAAAATCTATCGTGTACGTATTAAAGATGAATTACATGTGTATATCTATGATAATTTCATTTAAATGTATAACTTTGTGATATAACTTTCAATTTAATTCGTCGCGCACTCGTGTTTTCATGCGTATACAACACAGTTAGTTAATAACATTGACGTTTTCTTATAAATATTTCAAGTGTATATAAACACAGAGTAATCTCAGGGGTATCCAAAGCTGACGTGGCTTCTATATTTTGTATTTCAAATAAGTTTAGCAGTTAATATTCATCGACTTCTGAGTTCGTGTTTCGAGTGTTGCAGGCTGGACACGCTTGTTGAATAATGGTGTTGCTGGTTACGTGATCTGATCTTTTTCCATTGTTTATACATTACTTCAGTTACTCTAGCGTAATACATTTCATTTCGTAGAACTGGGCGTTTCGAATTTCTTGTAGGAAACAATAGTAGTGTTTAAACAGTATCTGCATAATTGATATTATTAAAGGTTTATATACGACTTCAGATGAGTGATTCAAGTCTGTTAAAAATATCTATTTTTAGTGTTATGAAGCACTGCAGAAAATCTTCACGTGCACGTATACATGAAATTCTTTAAGTTTTTATGTGCAGACAAGAATATAGCATGCACGAGAACTGGTTATTACTCAGTACTTTCATGCGCGTAAGTGGTTGGTTTAGAACGCTAAATATGGGGCTCGATTTCCCGTGGTGAACAGAACGCAGACAGTCTTCTATTTATATGTAGTTTAAAACAAGCAACTTTATCAGAACAATGTTCAGGAGATTATAACTCTTGTATGAATTAAGTACGAATGAAGTTAGTGTCACTTTAGTACTTAATTTAAAGTAATTTTTGAAGTTTCTTGAATTGTTTGTATTGTGCTTGTTTTTGAAATCGATTGCTTTTTGTTTGTTTGCATAATTCACGTTTTGTGCATTTACACAATTGTTCAAAGAAACCTCAGAGGTCATCCTAAGTGCATACCTCTATATTAGAATTGTACGTTTTCGATATATGTACAGGTGGCTTTACATGTTCTGGCTTGTATGTGTATGCTGTATCATTTGTGCTGTGTGTGCTGTATAGAACCAGCTGTTTGGTACAGAGTGAAGACGGTTACTTGGTGGCGTTATCACTAGGAACATTTTGTTATATGTACAGGGCAGTGCCAGGTGGTTAGGGCGCTCGATTCAGTCTGAGGGTTGCGGGTTCGAATCCCCGTTCCACCAAACGTTTTCGTCCTTTCAGCCATGGGACGTTATAATGTGTTGGTCATTCCCACAATTCTTGGTAAAAGAGTAGCTCAAACGTTGGTAATGGGTGGTAATAACTAGCTATATTTTCTCTATCCCTACACTGCTAAATTAGGGACGGATAGCGCATGTATCTTTCGTATAGCTTTGCGCAAAATTCAAAACAAACCTATGTATATTTCATAATACACTGAATATTTCTAAGAACGAAGATGAAACGTGCCATCATAATGCTGATGAATTATGTTCATTATGATGCTCCTTCTTTGTGTATTAGTATATATTTATGTATGGATATGAGTGTGTTTGCGTGTACCCGTAATCGTATAAAATAGTTTTCTTTCTTTTACTGTTTCCGTGAGAAATTTTGTTTTGTAATGGGCAAAAGATAAAAAGAACAACAACAAACAGCATGACACGTTTCTTGGACCAGTACAAAGAAGTATACTTTTTGTTATATTTCCTCTATTAATATTGAAAGAAAATATCACAGATGTATATGGTTAGTTAAAAAAAACTTTTTTAAAGGAAATAAGATCAAACATTTTTCTTCTTATTCTTAACGTGTTATCTTCAAAAACGCCTTCATGTGTTTGCTGTCCCTCAAAATAAAAATACGTTGATATATTACTCTGTTCGTCATGATCCCTCTTCTTTGTGTATAAATGTTTGTGTGCAAGAAAGTATCATTGTAACAGATCTAAGCTAGTTGAATATACGAATGAATAGTTCACAAGAACGCTCAACTTATCAACGAAAAAAATACAATTGTTTGTTGTGCGAAGCGAACTGTAAAGGGGAGAATATGTGATAGTGGTTGAATGGTGCATGAGGCACTGCAACACCCCACTTTGGCCTTGAACCCCCTGTAGACTGGTTCCTCCCCAGGAACAATCAGCAGGTCTTGTTGGGCTGGAGTCGAGTGAAAACTAGTATTAGGTGTTCTCAATCGGTATTGCAAATGTCATGTTTGATGCCGGTGTTTGTATATTGCTACAGTAACCTTGTTTCCTCGTAGGACTTTATTGTAGGTGGGGTCAGTGAGCATTCTTTTTCTTTCTTACTTATGAATCCCTATCTCCAAATAAAAATAAAGTAGTCAGAAAAGAATTAATTGGTAAGCAACCATGTATGGAGGATATTTTTCCACAGTCAACGCCCACTTCGATTCCTGTACCTCATTTTCTAATTTTACATTCCTTGACTGAGAAATCCTTGGGGAAAATGTCTCCTTTTTCATCCAGAAGAGATTAGATAGGCTTTCTGGCTCTCCCAAGTCAGTCAAGAAGTTACATTCTCAAGATATCTACCCCACGCCATAGCAAATTCCTCATGAAGTAAAAAGCCCTTGGTGGCATACATATTAAGATTACTTTATATGTTACATTGAACTTCTTACGAGAAGTTATTGTAAAGAGGGATTTAAACAAATACCCGAGTCGGAGATTTTTGCTGGTTTTTTAGGTGAAGAAGTTTTTACTATGTGATACATTTTCATTCAGAATTATACCAACAACCAATGTTCTGATTTTTACGTTTGCGTCACCACACTCGCCTGTCTGTGTTAAGGTACATCTGTATATTCCTAATCCTATGGGAAGTTTCCATTTTCAACGGTTTGGACATTCTTGGGCATCTTGTCGTGTTTTCTTGTGTGCTCGTTATCGTGACATATACCATGACGCCTATGAGTGTCAACTTGACCCTCACTGTTGTAATTGTACCCACCTTTATTTATATTTTATTTAAGTGAGCGGAGGAGAAAGAGGTACAACTTGGAAGTTGTTGTTTCCAACTTCATCTCGAATGTATGTTGTTGCACTACATTTCACTGCTACATTGGAAGTGCAGACAGGTCCTTCCATGTCTCCAAAATAATATTTTTTTTACATCACATGAGTTTTTTTACCCTCTATGGGTAAGAGTAGACAAGTCAACGTTTACTACTTTCTTTGTTCCCAATGTTGCATCTATCATCTGTTTGGGTTCATCTTCAGTCCTAGTTACTGTTGACAGCTCAAATCCAACTCCCCTCGGTGTGGATTCCTGTACGTGGTGAGAGGATCTCCCAGGGAAGGTTCTGTTCTGTCTGGTTATCTTCTCTGGGATCTAAACATCTACCCACGTGTTATCCGTGCGTGGCGACCTGTGAAGGGGAGGAAAGGATCCTGGTGGTTGAGGGGTCCAACCCTAACACACCACTTTGGCCTCGAATTCCTGTAGACGGACGGCCCTTGGGTCAATCGGCTGGTCCACTTGGGCTAGAGCCAACCAAGTACCAGTGTTGGAAGTTCTCAACGGGTGTTGTGGACATTGTGCCTGATGCTGGTGTTTGGGTATAGTGCTCACAAAACCCTGGCGTTGCTGCATTATCCTTGCATGACTTTGAAGTACCTCCCCTTGTAGGGCTCCATGGTGGGTCGGGTCAGTGAGTACCGAAACTTTTCCTCTTTCCTATGGATTCTCCAAAAAATTTAAATAAAATTGTAAAAAAACCGTCAATGGGTAAGCGACCACGTCTTGAATACTCAGAACAGCAATCTTCAACATCAGTAACACACGTACCTCATTTTCTTATATTACATTCTCTTTCGGAAAAACCTTTAGGGCAAATGTCCCCTTTTTTATTCAAAATGGACTAGAAGGACTTGCTGGCTCTCTAAAGTCAGTAAAGAAGCTTCGATCTGGTGACATATTGGTTGAAACATCCACATCCCAACACAGTGAACTCCTGTTGAATTCAAAGGCAATTGGGGATATACCTACTGAGGTTACACCCCATGTCACTTTGAATTCTTCACGAGGAGTTATTGTTGAAAGGGATTTGAAGAACGTTCGTGAGTCGGAGATTTTTGCTGGTCTCTCCACTCAAGGAGTTTCTGCAGTGAGGCGCATCTCTACTCGCAAAGATGGAGTTACACTGCCAAAAAATACCCTCGTTTTAACATTTACTTCACTATGTGCACCTGCCATCATCAAGGCAGGTTATCTAATTTGCAGCGCATGGTCATACATTCCATACCCTCTTCCATGTTTCTAATGTCAGAGGTTTGGCCACTCAAAGACTTCTTGTCGTGGTTCCCTGACATGTGCTCGTTGTGGAGGCAAGGACCACGATGCCTATGACTGTGACTTGAACCCGCATTGTGTAAACTGCAATGGTTCTCACCCCTCTTACTTTCATTCTTGCCCAAAATGGTTGGAGGAAAAAGAGGTGCAGCGTTTGAAAACGACACATAACATTAGTTATTCCGAGGCTCGGAAATTGCTGTCCACAACTCCATCTCGGACATATGCTGCTGCACATCATTCCACAACTACAGTGGGAGTGCAGACAGATCTCTCTGTGCCTCCAAAAGAATCGTTTTCAAAACAAATGAAAAGCCTTCTGACTTCCGTGGTTAAAAAAATTGATGAATCGACTTCCACTCCTATCTCTGTTCCTCCCATATCTTCCAATAAACCTAAAGATCCACGTCCTTCAGTTTCAAATACAGGCATTTCTTCTGATACATCATTTTATCCAACCACAAGAGACAAAACAATTATTCGTTCACGTCCTCAGTCACTGGATTCCTCTTCCAATAACAAAAACCTGCCCACTCGACCCAAAGCAGGATCCATGGAGGTTGATAGACCTTCTCAGATTAAAGACAGTAAAGAAAAAAGACGTGGTCGTAAACCGAAGGGTTCTCCAGCCACTTCACCTACCCGTTCTTAAAAATGGCCACCTTGATACAATGGAACTGTCGAGGTTTACGTTCTAATCTGGATGATATCAAAACGCTGATTGCTTCCTACCATCCCGTTTGTCTTTTTTTAAAAGAAACATTTCTCAAATCTGCTGATACAGTCTCCATTCGTCAGTTTTCTTTGTACAGAAATGACAGCTTGTGTGATGGTCGAGTACATGGAGGGATAGCACTGTTGATCAACATGTGCCCACCCTGTCTTTGTCACTCAACACACTCTTGGAGGCCGTAGCCATCCGTGTTTCCTTGGGTCATACCATCACTATTTGTTTTTTGTACCTTCCCCTGGAGAGACATACGATCAATCAGAACTTGATGCTCTCGTTGAACAGTTGCCATCTCCATTTCTAATCCTGGGAGATTTTAATGGACACCATCCCCTCTGGGGAAGTGCTATTATTGATGGGAGAGGTCGATCTGTAGAGCGGATTCTTTCTGATCACAATCTTTCTTTTTTCAATACTGGTTATTCCACTTACTTTCATGCTCCTAGTCAGTCCTTTACCGCTATTGATCTCTCAGTTTGCTCCCCTTTATTATTCTTCCATTTTTCATGGAGGGTTGACAGTAATCCACTAGGCAGTGATCATTTTCCGATCGTTTTGAGAGAGACTGGCCGTGGTCGATGCCACCCTATCCGCGTGCCCCGGTGGAAGCTGGATCTCGCAGAACTTGATCCTGCCATCGTAAATCATCCATCAATAGATGACTGTGTAACAGCGGTAACTGATTGTATTATACATGCAGCTGCTCAGTGTATTCCTAAAACCTCGACACGTTTTCCACGATATCCTCGTCCATGGTGGAATTCTGCTTGCCACTTAGCACGAAAGGCCCAAAAACGGGCTTGGGATACTTTTCTTAGATATCCCACACTTTCAAACCGGGTTGCTTTCCAACGGGCCCGTGCACATGCTAGGTGGGTAAGACGTCAAAGCCAGAAGGAATCTTGGATTAAGTTCACAACCAGCATATCTTTTACCACCAGTTCCAAGATCATATGGGACAGGAATCGAAAGGTTAATGGGCACTACAATTCTGTCCCGCTCTCGATCTTACTCTCTGATGGTCAGGAGGTGACTGATGTTCGGAACATCGCTAACACTCTAGGTAAAAGCTTTTGCCGGGTATCTAGCACTTCTGCTTGTTCCTCCACCTTCTTGGCCATCAAGACTTGGGCAGAGCAATCACCTCTTTCCTCTCAAACTGACTGTTTCTTTGACAATAATTGTCCCTTTACCCTGGTGGAGCTAAAAATGGCCCTTCATCGGTCTGCCAGTACATCTGTTGGACCTGATGATATTCATTATGACATGCCACACCATCTATCTCCTGCTTCTCTTGATGTTCTTCTGATTGTCTTCAACCGGATTTGGCAGGAGAATGCATTTCGTGATGCCTGGCGCAAGGCTATTATTTTACCTTTCTCTAAACCAGGGAAAGATCCGAAGATTCCTTACCTGTTAGTCTTCCTGGCGGGTTATGATCATTACCATTCTGCTACAGATAGTTTTTTTTTTTACATCTTTGTTGACTGGATGTCAACATTGGTTTTTGCGCCATTTTCTGTTTTAATTGCCGTTTTACTTTTATCTTCAATTACTTTTACAAATTTTACTCCATTTACTTGACTTTTATATTTTTACTGAACATTTGGCTACTCATTATTACGATTTTGCCGAGTGTCTTTTAAAACTTTTATTTTCTTACATTTTGATAATAGCTGCTATGACACATAACCCGGAACCGGGACTGGAAAGGCCAACTTCAGGTGATTGACAGAGGTTCTTGAACTCACCTGTTAGTCTTCCTGGCGGGTTATGATCATTACCATTTTGCTAGAGTAAATAGTTTATAACTTTGAAGACTGGATGTCACCATTGGTTTTTACACCATTTTCTGTTTTAATTGCTGTTTTGTTTTTACTTTCATTTACTTTTATAAATTTTACTCCATTTACTTGACTTTTCTCTTTTTACTGGACATTTGGCTACTCATTGTTGCGATTTTGCTGTGTCTTTTAAAACTTCTATTCTTTTACATTTTGATACTGGTTACTATGACACATAACCCGGAACCAGGACTGGAAAGACCAACTTCAAGTGACTGACGGTGAGTCTTAACTTACCTGTTAGTCTTCCTGGCGGGTTATAATCATTACCTTTTTACTAGAGTAAATAGCTTACAACTTTTTATACTCTGCCTTCTATCTTAACGTTGTAGACTAGGTGTCAACATTGGTTTTATACTTTTTGTTTTACCTTCATTTTCATTTATGTCTTTTACTAGATTTCTTTTTTTTTACTTTTATACCAGATGTCTGGCGCAGATAGCCTCGTTGTTTTGTGCCATAAAACACTAAATCAATCAATCAATCAAATCCAACTTATTTGGACCTGAGAAGCAGAACAATAATTTGTTCACACTCTAAGTTGCTGGAACCTGCTTCTACTGCATGAGATCTGCTCAATTTACCCATGTTGGTCTCCATGAAAGCCATCAGGAGACGGGTAAAGAGGAAACAGTAATATTATCCAAGGATTTGTTTGTTTGTTTTTAATTTCGCACAAAGTTATACGAAGGATATCTGCGCTAGTCGTCCCTAATTTAGCAGTGTAAACAGTAGAGGGAAGGCAGCTAGTCATCATCACTCACTGCCAACTCTTTGGCTAGTTTTTCATCAACTAATAGTGGGATTGGCTATCACATTATAACTCCACACAGTTGAAAGGGGCGAGTATATTTGGTGCGACGGGGATTCGAACCCGCGACATTTAGATTACGAGTTGAAACTTAACCCACCTGGCCATTCTGGGCATTTGACCCAAAGAGATACGGGTGGCTATGGCCTCCTAGGATGTATCAACTGGCACTGACATGGTGGGTAGATGTTGGTCAACCAGCAATTCCATCCCTCCATAAACACGTACATCACACAACCTACCATTCTGGTGTAAATAAAATTGCTGAAAGATGATAATATCAGCAAGTTTCAGGAATGTTTCATATAAGGAGAGACGAGGTGGATGAGGAGAAATGGTAGTCTCAATTTCATCTAAATTAGAACAAAAACCTCGACAGTTCCATTGTATCAAAGTAGCCATTTCTATTTAGATGAAATAGAATTAAGTTGAGAACTCTTATGTTTGTGCCAATTGATACATCCTAGGAGGCCATAACCATCCATTTCTTCTTGGGTCACATTACTATTTGCTCTTTACCTATCTCCTGCAGAGATTTATGATCAGGCAGTACTTTATGCTCTCATAGAACAGTTACTGTCTTCATTTCTTATCTTGGGTGACCTTAATGGACACTACCTCCTTTGCAGTGGTGCTGTGATATCGGTGGGAGAAGTTATTCCATGAAGCACAAGTTCTGGGACCGTAACTTGTCTGTTTTCAGTAGTAGTTTTCTTAGCTCTTTTCATTCACTTAGTCAGCCTTTTATTACTATTGATCTATCTGTTCATGTTCTCTTTCCTTTTGTTTTGCTTAGAGGGTTGATGATGACCCATGAAGCAGGGACAATTTCCTGTCATTTAAGGGAGATTGGCCGTGGTGGATGCTGTCCGATACGAGTACCGTGGTGGATGCTGGACCAGGCTGACTGGCTGTCTTTCACCTCTGTCTCAGAACTTAATTCTGCTGTTGTTAGTCGTTCATCTATTAAAGACTGCGTGGAGGCAGTAACTGATTGTATCATTCAAGCAGCTGTTCATATCCAAAAACCTTAACACGTTTCTCATGATATTCTCGTTTATGGTAGTATCCCACCTGCTAGCAGGCATGGAAGGTTCAGAAACGGGCCTGGATACCTTTTGTAGGTAACTCGTTCTTTCTGACTACATTGTTTTCCAGTGGGTCTGTACCCATGCTCGGCAGGTCTGAAGTCAAAGCCAAAAGGAATTTTTGATTATATTGACAACCAACATCTCTTCTATCATCAGTCCCAAAGTTATATAGAACAAGATTCGGAAGATGAATGGTAGGTGTACTTCCAATTCCCTCTTTGTATTACTTTCTGGTGGCTGAGAAGTTGCTGATGTAGGGAATATTGCCAATACTCTCAGTGAGGACTTTACTTACCTTTCTTCTATTTTGTACTCTGCCTTCTGTGTTGGCCTGGCATGTCCAGGTGGGTAGGGCACTCGACTCGTAATCTAAGGGCTGCGGGCTCAAATAGTCGTCTCACCAAACATGCTCGCTTTTTCAGCCGTGGGGGCGTCATCATGTGATGGTCAATCCCACTTTTCGTTGGTAAAAGAGTAGCTCAAAAGTTGGCAATGGTTGGTGATTAGTTGCTTTCCCTCTAGTCTTACAATGTCAAATTAGGGACGGCTAGCACAGATAGTCCTCGTGTAGCATTGCACAAAATTCAAACCACACCTTCTAGGTTATCAAGTCTCAGGCAGAACAATCTCGTTTTTTCTTTCAGGTTAATAATCTCTGATTATAATTTCCCCTTTACACTTAAGCTAGTTCTTCATCAGTTTGGCAGTACATTGGTTGGATCTGATGAAATTCACTGCTAGATGCTGCGCCATCTCTTCTGCCTTTCTTGCTCTTCTAGTTGTTTTTAACTGGATATGGTATGAGAACATCGTCCCTGCTACTTGACACAACGCTATTGTCCTACTTTTTCTAAGCCTAGGGAGGATCCCAAGATTTTCTTCTAATTTTCATCTATTGTTTTGACTAGCTGTCTTTGTAAGGATTTAGAAAGGAGGATTATTGTTTATCATATTTGATTCCTTGAAACAAAACCCTCCTCCTGTACAACCAGTGTCAGTTCCATTGATAGTACTCCAATGGGGGCCATCTGATTAGACTTGAAACTTCGATCAGGCAAGTCTTCCTCAAGAGAGAACACCATGTTTCTGATTTCTTTGATCTTGAGAAGACTTAACATTGTCTGGAGGTATGGCATTTTTAGGACCTCTATTTACATGGGTTGCATTGTCACTTGCTCATTATTATTTGTAATTATTTTACATGACAGACACTTTCAAGCTCGTGTAGGTTTCACTCGTACTTATTTCTTAACAGAGTAACTTGTAGTTTAGTGTGAAAGTCAGTGCTATTACTTGACAACTTCTTCCTACACTTGGAAGTGACTTCTGTTTCGACGATTTACACATCTCATTTTGGTCGCCAAACATGAAATTTACTGAGCAGCAGCTTTTAAAATGCATAGATGGTTTTTTGCACTTCTCCAGTCCAGAGTTTGTACACCAAACTCCATGAACCTTTTTTCATCTCTGACGTTTGCAACTTTCTCTGCAGTGTGCCACTAAGCTTTGATCTTTAACAAAGCATCCAGTCTAGGGTTGTACCTTCTTTCTTCAGTGGATAATGCTCTTTCGTAATTGCATGTCAATCTGTAAGTCTGTATTTTATCCTTTATATCCTATCCAGGTGCAGTTTACTGATTTGGTTGTGTCATTGGATAACGTTGCTGTCTTTAATCATTAGCGTATTTTATCATGTTTTATTACCATCCACACTTATGACCTCTCCTTTAGTCATTTGAAGAAAACAGATACTTCCGATTGGAAGCACTGTCTTCTCTTTGACAAACATGTTTCAACCCATTTTTATATTTCATTTTATACAGATTGTTCGAAATCGGGTGGCTTTGTGGGCCACGCTGTTGTTTGCTGTTGCTCACTGGTTGCTCGTAGCATTCCTTCTACAGTTTGTGTTCATTGCCGAAATGTATGCCATTTCTCTTGTCGTGGATCACGTAGAAGCTATGCAACACGCTAATTGTACTACTTACACTGACTTTCTTGACTGTTTGTTTCACTATTTACATTGAATTGTTTGCCTGTCTATTGTACTATTTACACTGACTTTCTTGGCTGTCTGTTGTCTCTGAAATCACTTAATGTTAGTTCTCACCCTGTTTTTGAAAATATTCAACGGTGACTGATCCATTTTTATCTTCTCTTACAATCCAGTTTTTCTGGATACCAGGCCCGGTCGGTATTTGCGGGAACAAGTTTGCGGATATCGCAGCTAAGTCTGTCTGCTCTGATGGTGTCGGGGCCATGCCTTTTTCATATGTGGACTACGGGCCTCTATTTAAAGCTCGGCTACATGTCAGTTGGTAATCGGCTTGGGATGGACAATGTAATAACATGCTTTTACGAATTAAAGCTCACTGTTGTTGCTCTTTGGCTGTTTTGTTTCCGTAAGAATCTGAAGAAGCAAATTGTTTTGGCCAGGCTACACATTAGTCATAGATTAACACATCGTTTTATTTTATCTGGTACTGACCAATCAATGTGGTACCTTTTGTGACACTCAAGTCACAGTTGTGCACGTGCTATTGTCGTGTCGTCATTACAACTGTGAGCGATGGTATCATATGGTAGACATGTATTTTCGAAGAGTTTACCATTCACGTAGGACGTTGTTATAGGCGATAGTAACACTGTTTAACTTGATCGTGTTTCTAGCTTTTTACGGGCCATATTCCTTTTTAGCAGTATGTTAATGTTTCTTTTTCACATGATTTTCTATCTTTGCTTAGTTTTTAACTTTACTTTATTTTTGACATTTTTACAGGTTATTTGGCAGAGATAGCCTTGTTGTGTTGCGCTAAAAGAAAGAAAGCAATCAGTCGGAGACTCCTTGTAATTATTAAAATGGAAAAGTCCAACATATTTGTTTGTCAATTTGTGTTGCCTATAGAAAAATGTCTGTATACCAAATTTCTTATGCATCGGTCGAAACAAGGCAACATAATAAACCAACACTTCTGTAATTATGAGTTAATATATTTTTAATTCCTCCCACCTAAATGTCGAGAAATGTGTATATTCCACATATTTGTAGTATGTCCACCTTTGTAGCGAATCCCGCGTAAACTGCCCAAAATATGGCGGATTAATTGTCAGAAACCCAAAATTATGTTTTTGTGACGAATTGACTCCTCCTATAATTGCTAAAAATGGAAATGCTCACCATTTTTGTCAGCGTGTGGGACCTGTAGAAAAGTATCTTTGTCCCAAATTCCGTGTAAATTAGTCAAAATACAGCCGAGTAATTGACAAAAACTCAAAGTTATACTTTTCTGGAAATGAGGGCTGTCACTCCAAAACACATCAGTTGGCAGTCAACTTGCAATGAACAGCGTGATAACAAGCTTTTCCTGATAAAATTTTCTATTGCTTTTATGCCGTCTTGTTTCCGTAAGGATCGGAAGAAGGAAGTTGTCCTGGCTAGGCTACGTATTGGTCAGTTTTTTAACTCATCGTTTTCTTTCATGTGGGACTGATGCACCAACGAATGGGCTTTGTGACACTCAAGTTACAACAGTCAGCGTTTTTACTGTTGTGTCAATCGTTAAGGCTCTAAACGACGGCACCGTTTTAAATACGTTTTCCCTGACGTTATTAGACAGTGTCATTGGCAATTGTGATACTGGTCACCTTGCTTGTGTTTTTAAATTTTAAAGGACCATTGACCTTTTCATATTTCTATTTAAGTTTTTCCAGCCTTTTTGAAATTTCTGCAGTGTTACTTTAATCGGTGTAAAATGTAAAAAAATAATCATACTTTTACGTTTTTAACGGTTGTCTCAAATAGCCCAGTTGCTTTGACTTCCCGAAAAAGATTCGAAGTATGCAAATCTGACTTTTTTTTTTCTATGTCAATATGTTGGATGTCTGAACATTTATATTTGTGTTAATTGTGTTCCTGGTTGTTGTTAATATGACCGCACAGGAGTCCAAAATATATATTTAAGGGCTTTTTACCTTTGTTTTCATAAAAGCGAAAGCATAAATGTAATTAAACCGGAAGAGAAAACGAGAAAGATGTCTGCTCTGTTGGACTAAGTTGTGACCGTATAAAGTTTCAAGTCAGTCTACCTCGAATGGCGATCGATTGAAAAGTGTTTGGAAGAAAAACAAAGATAGAGGAATAAGTGTTATAAAGTGTCATTCTGCGGAGACGTAACTGTCAGAACAGATTCGTGAAATTGTAACGATTTTGTCGCATCGTCGATGGTTGTGTGTACGTGTGGATTAATGCAGACTTCATTTTCAGTATTATTAGAACTTGCATGTTAAAATCCCTTACCATTATAAACAAACAAACCTCACATGGAAGTTTTGCAGATGGCTGTAGAAATTGACATGCATTATTCGTCAACTGTCAGTTATTCGTAGATTTATTTAACTCTTTGCTTTGTTATGTGAAGGCATAACCTACTTTGCAGTTGTAGGGAGCATTTAAAAACAAAAATTGCCGGAGACCATTTGAAGGCTAGGACATTTAATAGCTTGATAGTTTTATGCGGTTGTGACAGTTAACTTGACGTTTGTATTTGAGTTAATTCCATAACTTGCAAATTGTGACACTTTTTTGCAGGTGGAAACTTATCAAATTATGAAAACTGACACGTTCTTTAGTTTGTCAGTGACAACAAACTCTCCATCGTTAATAATATTTAGGAATAAAGGAATATGCACATTGGTACATTAATGTGTGTGGATCTAAATTAAGATATTGTTGAAGCATGATTTGTTATTGTTATATTTTTATTGTTATTTTAGGCATTTGCTTTCAGTCTTTTACAAGGACAGAGAAATTTATGGAGCTTAACACTGATACGTTCTCTCTTTTTGGCAAAGAGTAAAATGTTACTTATCCTCGCAATATTTCAACTGGATATTTTGAGAATTATATTGAAAAAACACAATATATACATTAAATAATCGGTCTTAGCTCATTTAAGCAGCAAGCTGGGGCTGCAACGTTTGTCATCACGACTCGCTCACTTTCACACACTTCGTTCCATATATACGTTATTCCAGATGCTTTCTAACATTTTCAACAACTGTTTTACTTCTACGCATAAAATGTATTACATTATAGCGTACGCGTACATAATGGTGTTTCATAATTCACATCAGTTTACCTTAAAATATTTCGCAGCATGTTAGGATAGGATAATATAAAATATTCGAAAAACTTGTACAGATAGAGATAAATAGTTGCCTTTACTTCACATACTACTATCTTGCGTGTGGTTAGTGCTTGTAGACTGAAACATTATGGTTCAGTGGTCTTAGCATATGCGTTGTCTCGTGGATTTTTACTTTCCTTGAAGGCTAGAAAGCATTCGTTGGCGTTTGACATTTATGGACGGGTTTTCATTTAAATTTTCTGTAAGTGTATGGAAACCTAAAAATATATTTTTATTCGTGTAGACGGAAGAATGCCGCAGGGCTAGCAGTATCTGGGGAGCATGGCCTAGTCTTTTATTTTGAAAAAAAAAAAAAAAAGCTCAGGTCACTTCAGGAGCCCCTGACCTACTTGTTGTACTACTGGATACAACAGTCCAATAATATGGGTAAAACCCATGCATACATATTTGTATTCTCTATAAGCTCTACCGTGATGAAGAACATTCCATTATTGCACATGTATTACACGAGTAAGAATTATTACTAAATTGTGAGAGGTTCCAAGTTTGTTTGTTTTTTGTATTTTAACACTAACAGACAGAAAACTCGCACTAATTCGCTATGTGTGCAAGCCCAATTTACATTAACATCATGGTTAATTTGGAAACCTCTGAATAATTAACTGATGGTTAAAGGTAGTTTAAATAATAATGTTGGCACATTAATTTGCTGCAAATATTATTTTATATGTAGGTTACATGAGATTAATAAGTTTCTGCCACTTTGCTTATTGTTTTTGTTTTTTAGATACTTCCATCAAGAAGAGTTCTCTGCTAAAAGATGCATTATGCTGGTTGTCATTCGGGAAACATAGGTTTTTGTTAATGTTTGTTTTTAATTGATTTACCCTGGAAGTGTGATATTGTTATTTCATTTTTTGCACCCCGCTAATACAGCGGCATGTCTTCGGACTTACAACGCAAAATCAGGGGTTCGATTCCCCTCGGTGGGCTCAGCAGATAGTCCGACGTGGCTTTGCTATAAGAAAACATTTTATTTCTTCTCTCCAGTTTTATCAAACGTTATTGTTTTGTCTCTGAGCGGCACAGCGGTATTTCTGCGGACTTACACCACTAGAAATCGGGTTTCAGTAACCGTGGTGGGCAGAGCACAGATAGCCCGTTGTGTAGCTATGTGCTTAATGAAATATCAACATCGCTACTGTTTTGCTACTCTTTCGAGAATTTTACATGCATAAGTATCTTCTGATTCAGGGCCATATGCATTTACTTTTGGCCTACTGTTGTATGTCTGCAGACTTACAACGCCAGAAAACTTGTCTTAATATTCGTGGTTGGTAGAACACGTATAGCTCACTGTGTAGCTTTGTGCTTAACTTCAAGCAAAGAAAAAATAGTTTTGTCTATTTTTATGTATTTTTCCACATTTGATACTGTTTTGTTCCTTCTCATGCGACGTTCTTACTTCAATAAGAATTTCTCTACCACTCTTTGTCAAACATCTGTTTTACATCATTACATCTGGAATATTCGTCAAATCTGACGTTAAAAATTCACTTTGTATTTATTATGCAATTTAAAGTTGAATAAAACTCCCATTTTTTTGAGGCATTTAACTTAAATCGATCAGTAACCTCATTGACAAAGTTGTATGTATAGTTAAAGTGTCACCATTTAACTAAGCTGAAATACATTATCGATGACATTACAGAATATGAGTTTCAGAATACGGATTTTAAACAATTTGTTATCCAAATCTACATTTCAATGAATTGTAATAGATTAAACCTTAAGTATAGTGTTCGACTCACAATCTAACTGATATTTCAAAAGAATACGATATTGCCTAAAGTTGCGTGTTCCTTTAAAATAATCACTCGTGGAGTGCTAGAAATACTAATGAAAACAGTGAGAAACTTTACTATAAAACACAAATATAATATGGGATTGCTGACCCTCTAACCCGTAAAAATTAACTGCATCAGAGTGCAATTATGTAAGAAAGAGTCAGTGCTACACCAATATAATGACTAAAGTACAAGCAGTCGTACTGTTTCCGGTAATAATGTGATGTTTGTATTTGTAGTTCCTAGGAAGGAAATGCCACGTGTAAAACGCGTAAAAATACAAGTTTTGGCTGTGAAATTTACTACATGCAAAAGTTTGAGGCGAAATTTTGTATATCAATAGAAGCTACAGAGATCTAATAACGTTAAAATGATTTTGAACATGTAAACCAGCAAGTTACGCAAATAGTTACTTCCGATATAAATTTGCGGTATAATGGACTATATCAGAAGTACATTTTGATATTGTTTGTCTGTTCGTAAGTATGTAATGCAAAAAAGTAGAAAAGACAGTTTTTTAATTCCTAAAACCGATCGGTTTTATAACAGCCCTTTTTGACACAAAATATTCATACACTGAGATCGGAGCTTGAGAATTTCCAAGATGAAGATATACATTGTAGTTACTGGCAATGGACAACAAAGGTATATTTATTAATTTAAAGCTCCGTGATCATCTGCAAAGATGGCAACAGTATGCATCATAATTTAGAATGATGCGCATATGGAAAAGCGACACTTCTACTAAAGCAGTTTTTGGAACATATCTCTTCAACCACCAACATGCCACAAGCAGCCGGAGAACGTAGGGGCTATTGATTCCATTCCATATGAAGTATCCAGGCATTGAACGATGGGAAATCGTACTTTTCGTACAATAAAGGGAGCAGAAAAGTTGCAGGGATGAAGAACGTCCTCTAAACTTGACGGACCATTTTTAAAAGGACACAACGCATTGATAAGATGCACATGTCCTCATATACAGCATGAGGGTACAGACTAACGACATGAGAAAACTCCAAATCGTTTAATGTAAATTTTCATTCTGTGTATATGGAACTTGAAAATGGAAACAGTCGAGATGAAAACCCAAATTCTTATTAAGTAAAAACGTTGATTTTACTTTCAGAACAGTAAAATAAATTTTAGAAAAAACCGGTCTCAATGGATAAGTAACTAATTAGGTATAACAAAACCAAAAGGCTGAAATGTACATCAGTATTCAAACAGTAGGATGAACGAAGCTGGTAGGATGTGTTTTACAGATAAAGCTAAGTACAAATTGTCAACAATCATAATTTGTTCTATAACAAAGAGGATCAAGCAGATACAAGTGCAAGTTACATCTCAGCTTGTGGTGTTGAAAATTACACAAAACTGATGGTAGTCTGAATGCTGACAAGTACAAGAAATACTTATTCATTGTGTTATTTTCTCAAAAACAATACCTGTTAGGCAGGGATTCATTATCCAGCGAATACTTAAGTTTAAGCATGTAGCAAGTATGATGAAACGATACCTGGACGGAAAACTGAGGTCAATAGAACTCAAAATCTTTAAAGCAGAAGGTAGTTAAAACTCTGCTTTCAATAATTTAAATGTGTGGAGTTTTCAAATCTCGTTTCTTGATTTAAAACACAATTAAAACTTTATATTGTTTGAGCCTTTGGAAGTTTCGAGCAGAACTAGTAAAAAACGTGGAAACAACAATCACTAATTTCAAAATCTTCACGAACACCAACCACGAAACATTGATCTAGAAGGTTTATTATCCTCAGTTAAACATTTAACTTGAATATAATAGAGACAATTATTTTTATTATTTGCTCATAAGTAGTATAAGATGCATCTTTCTTGAATGTTACTCTAGACTACTTATGATAATTCACATCCTTTCGAAATATTTAAATTTTGAACGTTACATGTTTGTGTCACTCTTGCTGCCATCCAGTGGCACAACGGAAAGTTGAAGATTTTAGCGCTAAAAACCAGGTTTCGATACCCGTGATGGGTACACCACAAATATTCCATTCTGTTGCTTTCTGCCTTAAAAACAAACAAGGCTGTTGCTACAGTTTTCCCACTTTAACGAAAATATTTCGTCTGTAAACGTATTAGTAAAATGTTTCTTACTTCTTGTGACTGTGTCTGTCATCACGCCAGGAATATTTTTTTCTTCATCTGTATTTTTATTAGAAGTAACAGGTAACGTTTTCACAAAGTTCTGTGTAGGTTTCTCAAATATTTAAAATAATTATACACTTACTCCGAGAAGAGGAGGCCAACAGAAATTGGGAAAATGTAAATTACCACCAGATATTTTATTTGGATTTTATTAATTTTATAGTAAATATTATTCTTTGTGTGTGTATTTTACATAGAAAAACCACATTGAGTTATATGCTGAGTCTACTGAGGGGAATCGAACCCCTAATTTTAGCATTGTAAATCCGTAGACTTACCGCTGTACCAGCGAGGGACGGTATTATAGGTATAGTATGAATGGTGAATCTGCTCGTTTAGTGCTGACCAGAAGCGCTGGTGCTGTCTACGTTTTAGAATCTACCATGTATCTCAAGGTACACCTTAATATGATGCATTGCATAATGTTAAATACACCCCAGCAAAAAGTTATTTGAGCAGGTAAACAAATATGAAAGCATATTTTGGGAGATCTTGGGAGATTTCAGATGTGTCTTGATTGGTAATATACTTTACGTCTTTCTTATAGGAGTAGAACGTTGACAAAATATACGTATTTTATCATCTAAGTTGCATGGTTCCAATCTTTATATGTTAGGAGCAAAAATTATGCCTTTTTAAATGTGAGATTTATGATTTATTTAGCTCTACAATATTCGATCTTGTTATTTTGAATGTACAATGTTTGAAAAATTAATAACAAATTCTAAAATAACTAAAGAACATTTTTTTATGTGCTGTTGTCAATGAGGCAGTGTGTGTGTTCGTATTAAAAGTATAAAACAACATAATTAAGAAACACATTACTAGATTAAACCATGTTTTGGTTCTCTGTATAAAATTCTCAAGTAAAACGTAATATGTGCACTCAATTGAGTGTATACCTCCCACACAGCGTTGATCGTATTCGGGTCTCCAAAAATACGAAATTGTAATCGTATGTCCGATATTTATTAACGGACACGGACCATTTTTGTCAGGACAATGAGGAATAATATTCTACATAAGTCCATCGAGTTCTGTTGAAATCTGATTACTTTTGACCGAGTTATTTCGCAAAAATAGTTAAAAATCGGTCCCAACGTTAACGATTTTTTTCGTGACCTCACCCTTTGACCTTGACCCATCCCAAAAACGAACCACCTTCCAAGTTCGGTCATAATCCAAATGTATACCGACTTTCGTCCACAACCATTGTCATTTTCGATAAATCTTGCTCTCTCTCTCACACACACACACACACACACACACACACACACACACAGGGGTTAAAACATAACCAACGTCCATCTTTGGTAGCGGAAGTTACGAAATAAAAATCACCTGAATTTTGTTGTTTGTTATGATGTAAAAATAATTGTTAGAATTTAGATGCTTACTCAAAAATGGCCCAAAACTTCTTTTACTGGTAATAAACCGGGGAGGCTGTATGAAAGCTTTTACGTTAATTGTAATGCATATTCTACGACAATGATTCACGAACTGCGGGGGTCTCTTTGTGGAACAACGCTAAGTCTTTGAACTTACAACGCTAAAGTCAGGCGTTTGATTCCCTTCGGTATACACAGCAGAGAGCCCGATGTGGCTATGCTGTAAATATAAACAACACACACACACACACACACACACACACACACACACACACGTATCTCGGGTTAATCGATGAGTTACTATTAGTGTATAGTTTGTTTGTTTTTTGTATAGTCTTTTGTTGTGTTTGTCTTACCTTCGCCTCTCCTTATGTATAAATTAGCGAGTGTAGAGTAATACTGTATTAGCGGATTGTAAGTTAAGCCTAATAAATAGCAACACGAGACATTGTCGAAACTTTATTTGCGAACGTTGTAAAACACTTTTGAAAAATATGGCTTGACAAATTTTAAGCACTGTAAAAAAAAATTGCGATACCCCGGAGCGAAAGAAACAATGAATATACAAATGTAATAACTTGAAATTTACCTTGTTTAATAAAACCGTTGATAGATTAATATACGCTACTTGTTCGCTTTTATAGCATCGCTTACGTTTGTCAAATGAGAACGATATCTTAAGTCCAAACGTTTTCTGTTTTCACGTTTCATAGAGCAGTGTTCAGTTTCTCGGTTTAGTGAATTGACAGCGACTTCTCTCAGTGTCGTACTGTATACAAGCAATGTTCGTAAAAAAACCCTATTAAAATACGCTATATTTGATGATACAGTTATTTACTGTAATCTTTCAATTAGGTTCCAGAGACAGGAGATTAACCATAATTGTTACATTAAAAAAAAAAGCGACAACAAATAATCGTCAATGTACATGTAGTTTATCTGAAAAGTAGAGTACAACAGTCCTAAGTAGTGGGGGAAGATCAGGGTAACAGTTAGACGTTTACATGGACGCTATCTGGACATGAACTATAATACAGACTTGGTGGCAAAAAAAATATGTAGACGAAAAAATAAATAAAATTGAAATAACGTGAGCGTACTTTTAATGGGAGTGTGTTGGAGGATTGTGTAGGACCTGTGTTATAGTTACTAGTCAATTGCCCGTGGTACTAGCAGTTGGTAGAAATAATATTGTGTCGTAGTTATGAGAGATACGCAGCCTTGTATAATAATTTCTGCTGATTATTTTTTCTTATCCATAGACAAAAACATGCCAAAGACAAAAATCTATTTACTAAGTAATGTGCTAATTAATAGTAATGACGCTATTCATCGCTTTGTAATTCTGTAATTTGTTGAAAACAATAAGATCCACGTGTGACATCATATCTGCAACACGCGTGTTTGTAAACAAATAGCACCGCTTCAAGAACCGTAAGTTTTTTTCCAATTTCTGGCAACAAATGACAGTGTTCGCTTGAGTACTTGGAAGATACTTGAAAACTAATAATACAGAACTGTTTCTGACGATTTTCATCACTTTATAACTCCAGAAACGTCGAATATGTATGTAACCTCTTAACCTTCGTTTTGTTTTTCTACGCGCAGCAAATTTAGCTGCCCAATTTTTCTGTACATTTGAGTGGACAAAAAAAAATTCTCTGTGACAGTAAACGGAGGCGAACGGAAAAATCATGAGCCATATTGCAAATCTACATGCACTCAAGATTAAAATTTCGCAGAATTGAAAGTTGCACATCGCGTAATAAAAACGTTATTCCAGTATTATATAAGCAAGAGTTTCATTGTTGTATGATATTTATTATTCCTGTTATATTATCGTAACTGACAATTCTTTGTCCACGTAGGGTGTTGACTAATAGCAACATTTAGTACTTGAACAAAAACACTTACATTACGACATTGAAACAGTTGTATTGTGAACTGCCTCGCATAATGCCATCCTAAATAACACCCACAACTCGTATTTTATTAATAAACATCGATAATTTCTAGTGAGAATGAAGGAAAGAGATATAAGAAAAAATACAAAGGTATTCCCAGGCTTAGTTACAACTCCAATTAAAATGCTGTTCAGAATATTTCCTCTCCTTTAAAGTTTCCAGGTGCTTGTATTGTTCAAATGAACTCCAAGATAACTGTATCTTTTTTTTCTCTTTTTTCCGTCTCCGTTTCTCCATTATGTCTAAATCCATAATGTAATATAATTCGATAAGACTGTTCAAACCAAAGTAAGCTTATGATAATGTGTCGAGCAAACAGACTGAAAGCCCAAGACTCGAGATAAGGTGCTGGTAAACAATTGATAAAAATGTCATATAATCTATTTATTCAGTTCGAAGAGCCAGACGAAGCCTTTGTGCCTTACGGTGTTACTGACAGACCACCTTTCCCAGGTCAGTAATTACAAATTAGGGACGGCTATACGTGAATTTAGTTCACGTGCATATGAAGAGATGTCGAGGTTGAAAATTCCAATTCTTATTTTATTCTGGTATAGCATCTAAGATATTGCCTTTTACAACGCTTATATAGATTTTTTGGAAATATGTGTGATTTGGTATCTATCAATATATGTATATATGTTTATATAAACGTCGTATTTTTACATTTTCACAGAGTTAACCATAGTGTAAAAACTGTTTTTTTTTAAGTACTTTGCTAGGTGTTTAAACGAGTTTCTTTTCTGTGATTTTAGGTGTTCGGTGTTTCACCTAATGACTTCTGTGTATGGATGACAGGGTGCACCATCTTACAGAACAAATATGGTTAGGTGGCAAAAAAAGATCGAGAAGGGTAATTTTTTTCTTTTTTACCTCCGAGTACAAACCACGATGGTGCCAAACATTTATGATTCATTTAACGTGACAATATTTTATTTATTTTTGTGATATATGCTCCTGGTTATTACAGTGTGCTTAGTGTGATAATTAATTATTATGACAGACTTTATTCATCTTTGCTCCAAGTGGTACAGCGGTAAGTTTGAAGGATTATAACGCTAAAAACCGGGTTTTGATACTTATGAAGGGTACGGCACAGGTAAACCCTTGTATAACTATACTTAATTGCAGACAAACAAAATAATTTATTCCGATTTATGAATGCGGAAAGAATATATTAATTATAAGCCACAGATAAAATGTTATTATTTTTAAATTAAGGAGTAACTGGAACACTTTGACATGAAAACAACGAAACGTAATTTGGAGAGATGTTAACGCCTTCGCTTCGCTCCAAAGCATAAGATATGTTGAAATGTGAAGTATAACCTACTAACATTTAAAAAATCTAACAAAATGTTTGTGTTGTGCTATAACTCCTTAAAGGTAAGTATATCAAAACATGCTCATTTAATTTCAGCTGTTAATCAAACATGCTTATCTGTGGCAGCTCTTGAGAGCATAATAAAAATTATAAAAAAAAAAGTCAGTCCAGAAGTCAGACAAAGCCAATTTCCTGTAATCAGTTATATCTAAATCTTGTAGGTTTATTTGATCTGGCCATTTGGCTCATGTGCGCCTTAGGTGTTGTTTAGGTTGAAAATACCATTACCGAATCCTCACTTTACAAAACGTTTTGGTCACGTAGGTTTACTCATTAAAGTTTCTCCTGGAAGAATAAAATTTGTGTTAAGAGCAATATAAGACGTGTATGTTGAATCCTAAAGAAAACATTAAATTCGAAAATGGAATTTATCTGGTATTTTGAAAGCGTTATTCATTTACCAGTTGCTTTCATAATAGCTAAGAAATAACAAATATTGTTAAAGTGAAAAAAGCTAAGTTTCAAACTCCTTGGAGTTACAATTTGAATTGTTTATTGAGCGCGTTGTTAAAGAAAACAGACAAATTTCGACTATAGATAAAACAACTCAGAAAAGCATTATATTATTTATGTTTATTTTTTTGGCCACCAGAGGACAAAATAATCAATGTAATCAATTATTCTGTATTGTATATTTTACTCAATTAAATTTTATAAATAGGCAAATGTGCGATAATTATTTCGTCAAATTTACTACTTGAAAGGTACAAAACCGTTTTACAAACCACGATTTATGTTGTTGTTTATTCAACATACTCCCATTTAAATATGTTCCCTAAAATGTCAGGCCTGGCATGGCCGAGCGCGTTAAGGCGTGCACTCATAATCCGAGGGTCGCGGGTTCGCGCCCGCGTCGCGCTAAACATGCTCGCCCTCCCAGCCGTGGGGGTGTATAATGTGACGGTCAATTTCACTATTCGTTAGTAAAAGAGTAGCCCAAGAGTTGGCGGTGGGTGGTGATGACTAGCTGCCTTCCCTTTAGTCTTACACTGCAAAATTAGGGACGGCTAGCACAGATAGCCCTCGAGTAGCTTTGTGCGAAATTCCAAAAAAAAACAAAACAAACCCCAAAACGTCAGGAACGTTACTTCATCATGAGGCTGTTAGACGACATAGCTCTAAGTTCAACTCATAAACAACAAAATTCGATAGAGACCTGTCCTCCCTTCATTTCTACAACTTGACACAGAGGTCAGTTTTATGGTCTTCAGTGTATTTAGTCATACGAGGGCTGTTCAAAAAATACGCGGACTGACGTAAGAAAAAACGCAAGGATCAAGGTCAGGTAGGTAAGGGGGTGAAGAAGAACGGTGATCGAGTGTTTGGCCAAAAACTCGCGAGTTCTGAGGCACAATGGGCCTGGCATGGCCGAGCGCGTTAAGGCGTGCGCTCGTAATCCGAGGGTCGCGGGTTTGCGCTTGCGTCGCGCTAAACATGCTCGCCTTCCCAGCCGTGGGGGTGTATAATGTGACGGTCAGTCCCACTATTCGTTGGTAAAAGAGAAGCCCAAGAGTTGGCGGTGGGTGGTGATGACTAGCTGCCTTCCCTCTAGTCTTACACTGCTAACTTAGAAACGGTTTGTACAGATAGCCCTCGAGTAGCTTTGTGCGAAATTTCAAAACAAACACAGATCTGAGGCACAAATTTCGCAGCAACGTGGTACATCTTTAATATTTCGGTCAAAATCTCGTAACAAGATCCAACTGATATCCCACTCTTTAGCAAGCACCCTGACAGTCAGACGTCGATTTGCCCGCACCAGGGTGTTGATTTTGTCGACGTGTGGGTCGTCAGTTGACGTGGAAGGACGTCCAGGACGTTCATCATCTTCAATGGACTGTCGACCATCCTTAAAACGTTCATGCCACTTGAAACATGCCGTACGCTTCATAGCAACATCACCGAAAGCCGTGTTAAGCATAGTTTCAATCGCAGATTTTCCAAGTTTAACACAAAATTTCACAGCAAGTCGTTGCTCCTTCCAGTCATTCATTCTGAAATCCGCCAAACAAAAAAATCTCCACTTAAAACCACGTATCTAATACACAAATGCAGATATCTGCAATCGGAAAATAGTGTCGTAATCAGCTGATCTGTGTGAATCTAGCGACACCAAGCGGATTCCCCTGGAACTAACTGGAGCCGCGCAATTCAAACAGTCCGCGTATTTTTTGAACAGACCTCGTAAATCAGAATTTGTGTTTTTGCTTTCACTTTAAGTTACACTTGTATTCAATTTCGAGCTTCGTGACGTGTACTACGTACGCATCTCGTTAAATCTATTAGTGCTAGAAGATGTCGAAGTTTAATATTTATCGCAAAATATCTGCAATTTCCTATAACTTTATCATCAGTTTCATCCTTGATAAAGGATGTTGCGTATCGTAATTTATCTCTGACGAGCCTCCAATTTATTATGTCACGCATTATGATTTCAAATAGCCCGAAAATAAGTTAAATTGTAACTTAGATATAGAAAATCATTAAATGTCGACGTATATCCAATTTATGATATTTGCCAATAAGATTGATACACACAGACAGTTTTCTTTCTTAACACAAGTATATTTTAATACACAAACATTAATAAAGTTCGTAACAATGATTATTACATATAGTTAGAACAAATAATGATTTATACACAAACGTTGAACAAACTTGCAAACAATGTCGAGCCTTCTAACTTGTCTGAAACCGAATATTTTAACAACAATTCACGATGAGCGAATTAATTTCGAGTTAATGTCGGTACACTTCACTTAACGAGTAGCTAAGTAATTTCTTCACTGACTACATGTTATACAGTATAACTAAAGTTATACAGTGTCTTCGTAAAAATATTAACGTCCGAAGTTGACTCACTGAAAATAAACGGTTTATCATGTTCGAAATCTATAACCGTTCCTGGTCAAATATCTATAGTTCTCCAATTGATAAGCGATTAATCACAGTTATAACTTCCGAGATTCATAGTATACTATCTGTAGCAAACCAACGACATAAAACTCGCTCTCCGGGTATTGCGATGACTAACTTTTGTAGTCATTAAGCGATGTTCTAAAATTTTTTCTTGGCAACAATACTGGCAGTCACTTGTGTTCACATACATTGTTGATTCTTACACTAGAGAATCTTCTACAAATTTACCGAATAGGTGGGAATTTCGCAATACACATTTAACAGTATAAGTTGCGTGTATTTAAATATATTTAAATGTACATTCAACTAAAACAAACATCAGTATTACTATAAATGTATATAGTAGTAAATCCGTCAAAAAGGCGATTTTGAGATGATTATTTTAATTAATATTAAGTCTAAACATTAACAAACAGTATAATAATCTCACTAATCAGTAACGTTTTGGCGTTATCTAACACTTGGCATGCTAATATGTGGTGGATTCCAGGGATCATGGCTCGCTTGCCATTATCGCAAAAACACACTCCGCACTATTTGGTCAGACATCAGTTGGCAATGGGTACTGTAGTCTTCGCTTAGTACTTTGCACAGTATGACTTGCTGAGACAAGCCTCGAAAAGTTAGAAGTTTTGGAAACAGTTTTTCCTATTAATATTTATATTTTGTGTTATTTTTTGTGCGAATGACCTAATCAAAATTTCAGCTTTAAGTTTTATGATGATAAACGAGCAATTCCTCATGTGGTTTCCTTTCAAAGGCTGTTGGTTAACAGCTGTGCCACCCGTCAGCTCTCGTAAATAATGGTTTGCAATCAATGAAAGTTGAAATATTTCTGGTAATGTCAAATGAGATCGTAATTTTAAATTCATTATGAAATGTGTATTATGTTAAAAATGTTTCCTTTTACTAACTCTGCTACGTGGATATTACTCTGTTCGTCTTAACTAAATTACGTTTCTATGCCTTAATTTCGAGGTTTCGTTACACTGCTTACAAAATTTCTCTAAATTTTCTATTTTACATAACTTACATCCTTGTATTAACTTATGATTTGAAGGGTGTAACATATTTATAATATACACCTTATATTTCTGTATCTTAATTTTTAGAATTGTATTAGCTGCTTTGCCATGTTTCTTCCCTTGTTATGTGCCATATTTAAGCAAGTTAAAAGTAATTACTGTTTGAAAATAAAACAATTGAATATTGATTCAAAACTCATTAAAAGCCTAAAGGTATGTATGTAGGTTACAATAACCAACGCCCTGGGTGGGGCTGTAAAGATATAATAAATTAGGTGTTATTCTGCTAGAGGTACTATGTAGCGTCTGTTTTACATTTAATAACTTATTTTACATAGGATTAAAAATGTCATCGCGAGAGAAAGTTTCAATTCCTTTTCACTCAAAGTGAAACGATAATGAGAAAGAATATTTTCAACAGAAATGTAGACTAAAGGAAAGTTTAGGGTATGTCGTAAGCAGCCCAAATCGCTTTTTTGTTTCGATTCTATGAGCTTGAATATTCGTAAAAAGTGTGGCATATATAGTTTTTGAATGAGCCAGATATGGCCTGATAGAGAACACTACCGAAACATGTAAAGTTGCTCAACGAACCTGTTTGTTTATTTTTTAATGATTGCGCACTTTTCATGTTGTGGTTTTTTTCTAGTGTATTTAATGAATTATTTCAGAGTGACATAATAAAAATAAGTAATTTCACCCGAACTTACATTAACGATTTAAAATGTTAAATTATGTAATATATGCATAATTTTATGTAGTTACATGTTCACACTGCGACAATTAGCCGAATTGGCTCTGTATGGCCAGTTGTTCAGGGCGACTAACTTGTAATGTAAGGGTCGCGAGTTCGAATCTCCGTCTCACCAAACATGCTCTCCTTTTCAATCTTTGAGGCGTTATAATGTTACGGTCAATTCCACTGTCCGTTGGTAAAAGAGTAGCCCAAGAGTTGGCGGTAGGTGGGTGATGACTTCCCTCTAGTATTTCACTCCTAAATTAAAAATGATTAGTTCAGATAGCCCTCGTGCAGTTTTGCGCGAAATTCAAAAGAAACATGAAATATTAACCTAATTATAAACAGAAGCTCATTTAACTTGAGTACATACATCTTCAATGTGCAGGATATTGGTATTAGTGTTCTGCAAGTTATGAGTGTATTTAATGACAAATCATGTCATAATTCTTTTATTCATCGATAATGTTTAACCTCTTTATGCTACTCTCTTCTATAGTCATGTTGTATAAAGAAGGAAACACTTGTGTATACATTTTTTTACGATCGTGACATGTAAAAGTAAGTGGTATTCGCTCTATCATTTTGAACCCCAATTGATATCCACTTCTAATTATCTCCGTTGTAATGTTGTCAAATGAACTAAATGTTAACGTGTATTAAATTTGGATTTTTTTTAACGCTTTGGTCATCAAATACTCTGAAACTAATTTCCTATACAGAACACCTGGTTTGTTTTTTTCATAACCACATTGCTAATTAATAGAGTAGTTTCGTGGAGAGTTTAAAGTTTTAATTATTTAATGATTCATACTGTCACAGCAAGATGGCATTTAGTTTGTTTTTTAATGATTGCGCACTTTTCATGTTGTGGTTTTTTTTTCTAGTGTATTATCATCGAATTGGACCAGTGACCTCACTCGCAAGTTGTTATCCTTTGGTTTACTTATTGTCGTGATTAAAATCACAGTGAATAGTAATATTGTGTTTTTGTGTGTGTTTGTGTAAATTTTGTTACTGTTAAAGTCGTACCCAGAATTACGGGTTTGATTTGTGGGGCGTAGATATCTTTGATTTATATATTGTATAAGGAGACTGGTAGTATATTAATGTTTTACATTAATGCCCAGAAATTTTTGAAGCGAGTTGATTTCAATATGAATGAAAAGAGTTAAGTACCTGGTTATGTAGTTTAATTGAAATTAGATGGTTAAGTTTTAATAAATTAACTTATAATCTGTTTCACCCTAGATTTTTAACAGTGTTTCATGTGTTTATCATTATTTGTGTTTTTATGCGTTTTATGAAAGAAAAATTATTGTTAAAGGAAGATTTACAGTTGTTGGCTGTTAACTAGCAAGTCGGACAATGTGTTCGAAGGTCCAAAGCTTGAGCTGTAATACGCTTTGAACAATAGAAGATAATCATGTTGGTCAGTTAAGCGTAACCGACTATTGCAATTTAGGTGCTCTAAAATTAAGAATGAAATGACTGTGTGTGTGTGTGTGTGTGTGTGTAATATTAACAATTTTCTGTATCAACATTGTGCAATAGAGGCTGGGATTTGCTGTTTCTAACGCCGTCCTTTCTCATGGTTTTATCTATTTATTCATTAATATATATGCGGATGAGATCCTTAACGCACGACACCATTTTTCACTACTAGCTGTTTCTGTTTTTGATATTGTTTATAATTTTTTTGTATAAAACTCTTGGTAAATACAGAATGAAGGTTGAAAGTGCGCTTTGAACAGCTGTATATATATTTCCCAATCGATGAATCATTTGCAGTACCCGTATAAGTTTGTTATTTTAATTATTATTTTCTGTACTTGCTCATTACTGGTTTTTTTCAGTTCGTTTATTTTAACTTTTTAATTTCTATCGTATACGTTTATTACCTTTGTATTTCTTTCAATAAATCAACTGTAAACATACAAAGTCATACTGTAACATGTTGTGAATTATGTCTGGAAAACATTTGCTGATTATGGATGTATCCGTTTTACATATTACTTCGAATTGTTATTCGTCTGTAATTTATGTTATTGTGGATTTATAAGTGCAAGACATTTTTAATCAGCTTGTATTAGGTTTTTATATAAAAAAAATGTTTGTCGGTAGTTTGTGTGACGTTATACTTCGTCGGAGTAATACGTTAATACCATAATAATGTATATATTATTAGCCCTGTTTAGAAAAAAACTAAAGGTAATGCAACCCTCTCCTGTAAAACATACGTGTAGAATCCAGCATTACTTTTTAATAATAACACGAATGTGTGTGCGCCTTCTAATGATTGAACATATCGTGTAATTCTTTCGTCACAGAATTGGTGAAACCGTAATGGTTAACAGATTGTGTGTTTACGGAACGAAAGGTTTACAACTTACTTTGGCCATGCAAAGTTATTTTATATCATGCCTTCTATATTGTTCAATCCATCTAGTAAAGTTAATTATTGGAATTTTATTCATCACATTTTTTGAAGTGGAAAACCGAAAATACATTTAATATTTAGGGGTTTTACAGTTGTAACAAGTGTCGTACACAATTTTTAGCCGCGTCATAAAGGCTCATTAGATAGTTTGTGTTTGGTTTTCCAAGTACAAACTTTTAGCTCATAGTTTCGTCATCTCTTGACTAAACCCTTTCGATTGATGAAAATGGTAAAGGATTGTTGGAACAAAGGATCATGGGAAGTTATTTCTATGACTCGAAAGTTTTAATTTCGATTGAGAGAAAGAGAGAGAGTTAGTAGTGCTGCAACATCAGCATACGTTAGGTTGTTGGTGTTAATCCAGTTGATTAACAATGTTTACAACACTCCTGAAAAATACTAATTTTATCAAAGGTATTTTTGGAACGTTTGAGAAATCTATCTATTTTCAAAAATACCATCAGCTATCATTATTAGGCTAACATCATTACAAACCCAGAATTTTTTTTCGTATCACCTGGTTTGGTTTATAGAGGACAGTATTTCGGTTATTTATAATCAGCATAATTTAAAGTGTGTCAGTAGAATTAATTCAACTGCTGAAATTCACCAATTTATAAATTAATAGGGTGAGTTCAGTAATTTCTATTTCTAAATATTTCCAGGTGCAGTTCGACATTCTCTTTCGAAAAGTTCAGATATCACCAATAAAAGTTTGAGTAATGGATCATGAAGCATTCGAAGCACTTTAAACTCAGCGTTTCGCTTTATAGTGAAAAAAGAAAGTTGTTTGAACCCATTCTCTATATATGTGTGTGTGTGTGTAGCATAGGCTTTATGGTCACATTTTGTATTTCAAATCGCACATGGGTGATTTGCATAAGAACAAAGAGAGGGTGATAACTCGCACTATATCACTATTTTTACTACGCCATACTTGTAACACTAAAATTTCCTGTTATCCTTTAATTGTTCTATGTACTTTAAAATACAGTACACAGTAATTAATTTTTGGACACATTGTGCATATATGTCAAAAATTAAGAACCACAACGATGGTTTTTGCACATTAAAAGATCGAATTTTATTTTGGTTGTACCTAACACAAAAAATAGCCCAGATGATGTTAATTGTTACCGAAATAAGTCAACTGTTACCAATGTAAAGAATGTTAACACATCAGTGTTTTTTACTATTAATATAACAATGGTAAATAAACCAGTTATTTTATTGTATAGGTTATAATGAAAAACAAAAACATTAAATGGAAAGTGATTTATTATACATCATGTGTGCTTTCACATTTATAAAAAATGTAGGGCTACGACGTTTTATTCTTGTAATGAAATGATTTTAAGTCATTTCGGAGGCCAATCTATTATTACTGGCAGGCATTTAACAGTAACATTTCTAAAGATCGTGACACAATACAATGAGTACTGTACATTTAGTCGACATAAAATATCAAAGCTTTATAGTGTTTCTGTTCTTTTGAAAAACTTAAGCCATGCATTATTTAAGTTTCCAGCGGATGAAAAATTAAAGGATTCGAAAAATGGCTCATATAACGTGATAGCTTGAAACTTGTTGAAACTGTCTTATCTCTATGCAGAAGTTACAGCAAAAGAAGAGTTTTTGTTAAGATGAACATCAATGGCGGCGCCAGGGGAAGCCCCCAAAATGAGCTAAGCCCCCCTCAACCCCCAATATTGTTACCTACATATATTCATAAAATATGGAAAACACAATCGTCGTTGTTGCTTAACAGTTAACATCAAAGACATAAATCTGTAGAACTCAACGTCTTCATTAAGACGGAAGTATGTGTCATGCATCCCATAGCAACGTACTGAATGCACTGAAACTCGTGCGCTGTATTGCCGCTCCCTGTGTAACGCCATTCTATTTTGAGCTTTGACGAAGATTAAACAACCACATTGATTTCAAGTTACAACAGATCATCAGAGATTTTACTTGATATAAACCAAAGGTTTCACAGGTATTTACCCATTAATTTCACTCATCTTTTATTGAAAAGTAAAACATAACATGCATGTATAAGTGTATTGTATATAGGTTAAAACTATGAAGCATTTAGCCGGTGTTGTGTCATCTGTGATATCATTTTGCATTGTGTATCAGCCATCCAAAATTTGCTGCCAATCACAAGAACAGGCACATTGTTCTGAAGTATATATAAACTATAAACACAGCTTGATGAAAAATACTTAGTCTGATAGTGACCTTACTTTTCTCAGTGTATTAACTTCACATGGGATAATTCGTTTCTGCTATGTAAACTATGCCTTTGTTATATTTATTTTTATTTGTAGCTTTACTTTTAATGGTATATTAAATGCTCAATCTAAGCTAATATTGATTTTTCTTTATTATTATGTATTACCTTGGATGGAATTTAGGTGAGCTTCCTCTTTTACATATACGCATATTTTCATAAACAGATTATTTCTTATTTATAAAAATGAATTATTAATCACCATATGAGTTTCCAATGAAAACGCAGTTCAAAATAGCACGCCTTTCTGAAATGTACCTTGGTATTTACATTATTATGATTTACCATCTATACTTCATATTAATGCATTTTGGGAAGCCCCTCAACAGTTTACTTCAGCTTCCCAATGAAAATATCCTGGCGCCGCCACTGCAAGGTTTACCAGCAGTTGAAATACTTTCTTTGATCACTGCATTGATTTTTTCGTTCTCAGAGCGGCGTCGAACTGTTGTTATTATATTAAAGAAAAAAAGTACAAATGGGAAGGAAATGATATCACGTTAACTCGTTCTTTTAAATTATTGAACGCTTGTTAGAAGCTTAACCTTTAGAGTTGGTTGTGACAGCGTTTCTTACGTAGGTTTCTGTTAAACTACTATGACAACCGGAGTTTGAAATCTACACTGACGATGATAACTTGTGAATTTGTCAGGCTTTAGTAGATAGGTTTTGACTGCATCTATATTTCATTCGTTTTTTGTTTTTTTTCCGGTGATAAAAACTGGGTTGATTTATAGATTCAAACGGTTATCACGAGTAATTCTTCTCGTTTGATATTTCTCAATTGCACCAGTACAAAACATATTGATAACATTCTTCCAAAAAAAAAATTTGTGATAAGGTATTGATCAAAGTTCTCTAAACCTGGTTATACTGTGTGTAGTATGGACGTTTGTTTGAATCTCTAGTTGTACTTGTGGATATGCCTGAATAGACTAAAAGTATGATTTTAAAATTTTTCGCTTTTCATTGGGGAAATGAGAAACAACTTGGTGAGTGAAACACATCTTGATGGTTAAAATTAGCACGTGAATACTTGAAATGAGAGACAACTTGGTGAGTGAAACACGCATCTTAATGGTTAAAATAAGCACGTAAGTACTTGAAATAAGAGACAACTTGGTGAGTGAAACACATCTTTATGGTTAAAATAAGCACGTGAGTACTTGAAAGTAGAAGAAAATGAAAACAGAAAATAAAATAAATTATGCAGCTGTAAACTTAAGTATGCATAAAACAAATTCTTTAGAACGGTTTATAATTTTAGATATTGTAACTTCACACACTGTAGTTTTTATGGTAGGCATTTCACGGAACTGATAACTAAGCGTGGTATGGCACACTGTTATAACATTTGTTTAAAGAAGAAATTTAAATCTAGATTCATAACAGTAACCGTTTGGTTAATATGTTTGTATTTGAACTATTTCTTATTAAAACGGTTTCTGTTAAACATTTGGAAATAAAGCCAATTAAATAAAAATACTAAAACGACTTATCCTGCTCGACTAACTCGCAAAATAATTTTCAACTTGACGAATGTTCCATATGTGTTATCTTTGTGAATTTAATCTTGTAATAAACAAGAAAGAATCCGCAATAGCCGGAGCCCTTAATTATTTTGAGCAGGATTAGAGTAAATTAATCTGCGAGACCTTTTACGTGGTCAGATACATCAATCGAAAGTGTTTGACCTCATGAATCCAATGCTGTAATTAAATTTCAAATCGGTCAAGAGATTGCGAAGCTATGATTTAAACGTTTGTACTTTTAAAAACTCGAAACCATTTTATGAATCGCTTAAAAATATTGCACGTGAAACTATAATAACTGTATTTGCATTTACAGAAAGAAGTTGAACTTTGGATTATAGGCAATAAAAATGAATAAATTTAAGTAAAAATGGGAATACATATAAATTGTGTTAAGCGAACCCATTGTTCTTAAAGTCAGCTTAAATGCTGTCGTGTGTATATAACTTCAAGCAAAATGAGGTACGTGTTGATCTGGTTAGGTAGTAACCTTTCTGTCCTTTTAAAATGTGTTCTTTAACTCTATCATAACAAGAACAATATTCCCAGTACATACATCGTGTAATTGGATATGGTTTATAAAGTATTGAAAGTTAAAGCACATAGTCACACTTCTATAAAATATCCCTATTGTCTGTTTGCATTGTAGGGTGTTATCTGTTTATAATGTTCAGCCATCCGAACCTAGCAATAACTATTCCCTTTATTGTTTATTAACAATTTACGCGCTGTCAGTGGATGGTAGGTGGTTAATAGAATAATTTGCTTACAAAGAGAGATATCACCAATATACGCATGTTTCATGTCGGATCTTCTCCCGTGACTTACGTCGTTTGTTTGAAGATGACTGTATGATACATGGGAGGTGATCACGTGCCCTGATGTTAAATGTTCTGAATCACTTTAAATCGTTGCCATACATACATGTATTTCTGCCTTAATGATGTAATTTCTAGTAAAAATCTATTCGATAACCGTATCTAAATTTTAATGTACATTTTCCTCACCAAGCTAACGACGAAGAGGATGTATACAATGGAACACAAGTTTATCCTTGTGGGGGATTAGTGTGTATGTATAATGTATTCATTTATTTTAGCCGATAAATAAACTTCATATTATTTATCATTATACATTATTTAACTTGCACATTAACGTTGGGTTTAATACTAAGATTTGATAAGCACATACGATCGTATGAGATATTGATACGTTAACTTTATCTTCTTCTATTGGAAATATTACTGATATATAACAGAGGAGGTAACTTGAATAGCATGTTCTCAATTACTTCGTGTCACGATATTCCCGTTTTAAATTTCAGTAAATTATGTTTAATGATTCATCCTTTCAAAATTATTCCTCGTTGGTCTGTAGTATGTGTAATCATATGTATCGCCTTAAAACGTGATTTCAAATTTTATGTATATCTTATAATATTTTAAATATTTTTATACATGTGCACCAAGAACTGAAGAGTGATTTATTCAAAAAGTTACAATCTTTTCATCAGTAGAAAAAAAATATTATTTACGTTCAAATAATTCATCAGTGAGAATCATGTATCATTATAAATAATTTAAAGTTGTTTGATCATTTGTTAGTCATCTACGTTTCTTTTGTTTTCTCCTCTGTAGCTTGGGACAGGTGTGGTCTGGTTGTTTGATCAATTGGTAGACCCATCTACGTTTTTTGTTGGGGTTTTTTTTCTCCTCTGCAGTTTGAGGCAGGTGTGGCCTGGTTGTTTGATCAACTGTTAGAGTAATCCACGTTTCTTTTTGTTTTTTTCTCTCTCCAGCCTAGGACGGGCGTGGCTTACTGGTTAACATGTTGGACTTTAAATCAAGACAACTTACGGTTTGCTTTCTGTAATTTGAATCAATGTTTGTGTTATAACTGTAATGGTTAAGTTTTTATTATTTTATTGGAGCGGCTCAAGCGCTGTTGGTATGTGCTGTTGACTTCACTTTAGTTTATACTTTCACAGTTAGGGGACAACCAGTGTAAATTGCCCTTGTGTAGCTTTACGTGAATATTCGAAACCCAAACCAAGCAAACATTCTGTAGCCGCTTTTTTTCTTAGTGTACCTTTCTTTCTATATATTAAACAACTCTATACACTATGAAAGTTTTAAAATGTCCATTAATACCTGAAGATTTCGGTAAATACATTTATTTTGTCTGTTTTGTTTTCAGTTTAAAATTAAAAACTTCCCCGAATTTCACGTTTATCTAAATATTGCAGGTTCTCTAGTGGCAAATATTGATATTATCTCATAGTTCATTTAACAGTTGTTTGAAGCCGTTCTTCATTTGTTTATTTTAATAGAATATTTTTTTACTTTCTAATAACGAAACGATATATTTGTTTTTTTAGAAACGGAAAGGAAGATATATGCAAATAACCATGCCTACAACGAGCAATTCAACTATGCTGTAAGTATTATTTTATGAAAACAAACAATCGACTTTCTCTTAAGTTGTTTTTTGTTTGTCAATTTTTTTTTAATATATCCTGCATCCTAGTGGTACAGTAGTATGGACTTTAACACTAGAAACCCGTGTTGGGTAGAGCACCACAAACAAAATAATTATTTCTCCTGTTGTTATGTGGAGGAATTAATGGATAACAGATGAATGATGACAAAGTAATACATGTGCTAATGTTATATTTATTAGGAAACAGCAGGAGTTGAAACCACTGCGAACTTTTTATAAATGTACATATTCATTTATCAAGGTTGGGCTCGGCCTAGGATTTTCTTTCTTAACACAAATATATTTTAATATACAAACAGTAATGCCCCCCAGTGGCTCAGCGGTATGTCTGCGGACTTACACGCTAAAATCCGGGTTTCGATACCCGTGGTGGGCAGAGCACAGATAGCCCATTGTGTAGCTTTGTGCTTAATTCAAAACAAAAAACAAACAATAATACAATTCATAATAATGGTTTTTACAGAGAGTTATTACAAATAATGATTTACAGTTACGACAGAAAGTGTTCGTACCCCTGCGTCGTCAGTAGTTTTTTCCTTATAACTTTCAAAGTATCACGATTAGGATGATGAAAGTATAGTATGTTATAAATATTATACTAACACACATTTACATACATTTTTTTATGTAAATTGAACAACAAATAAACTGTTTATAAACAAATAACCAAATATAGGAGGGGCAGAAAGTGTTCGTGCGTCTACTTTAATTGTCAGTTGTGTAGCCTTTGAGGTGAATTACTTGGCGCAGTATCTCCTCATAGCCCTCCATGATCGTTTGACAGTACTTGACTGGCATTTTTTTCCATTCTTCTTTACAGAAGGTCTCTTAACTCTTGCAAGTTTTTCGGATGATGCTGATGAACCCTAGTCTTCAACTCATGCCAGACATTTTCAACTGGGTTGAGATCGGGTGACTGCAATGGCCACTGCAGAACGCTTATATATGGTTCCTCTGCAACCATGATTGCACATATTTTGATGTGTGCTTAGGGTCATTATAGTGCGGAAATATCCAACGACGTCCAGGCCGCAAGCCCCTAGCATCATTCTTGATATAAGTGCCTGATATATAAACATACTCTTCTTTTTTCATGATTCCGTTGACGCGGTTAATGCTACCTAACCAGAAGAGCTGAAGAAACCCCTAGCATGATCGAACCACCTCCGTGTTTAACTGTAGGGACGATGTTCTTTGGAAGATTTCGTTCCCTCTTCTTACGGAAAATATTGCGAACATCATTGTGGCCGAAAAGCTCGATTTTACTCTTCCCTGACCAAAGAATACCCTTCCAATAGGTAAAGGATTTATCTACATGCTTTGTTGCATGCCTCAATCGTGCTTTTAAATGAACAGGCTTTAAATATGGAGTTCTACGAGAACGACATGCTTTGAACCCAGAAGAGCGTAATATGTTCTTGTAACTATAGAGGTGCTAACTTCAACTCCAGTTTCCCTTACCAGTTTCTGTATGTCATTACTTGTTAAACAAGGGTCCTACTAACTTCTCTAAGAACCTTCCTCTTGGTTCTCTCAAGAATTTTGGTAGGGCGTTTGCAACGAGGGAGGTTAGCAGTTGATCTTGTGAGCTTAACCTTAGCAATTATGCTTTGAACAGTAGATTTCGGTACATTAAATTGTCTAGCAATACCGGAAAGAAACACACGGGACTTGTAATGTTTGAAATCTACAAACGTTACCGGTCAACTATCTGTAGTTTCCCTATTAGTAAGCGTTAATCACAGTTATAGCTTCCAAGGTTTATAGTATACAAACTGTAGCAAACCAACAATATATACTGTCTCTACGCGTGTTGTGATGGCTACCTTTTAAAATCATTAGGCGAGGCTCTTGAAATTTTAGTTGGCAACAATACTGACAGTCACTAGTGTTTACATACATGTGTACATTGTTGATTTTTACAATCGAGAATCTTCTACAAATTTAGTGAATAGAGAGGACTTTTGCAATATACAGTTAACAGCTTAAATTACATGCATTTCTAAATATAAATTTAATTGCAACAAATGTCGATATTAAAATAAATATATAACAGTAAATTTATCACACTTCAGGATAGAAATACAGTGTTTTGGGTAAAACATGTTCTGAAGCGGTGTACGCTGAATATTTAATCACCTTTATTAAAAGTTCAGAAGATCGAACTTTTGCCTCAAAGACGCTTCTCATTTCATTACAACGTTTATCTGCTTTAATAACCCCCAAACAATCACTTAGCACATGAGAATTGGATCTATAGGTCCTATGCAGCACTGACAGGCCATTAAGTCAAATTTGTCATGGGTTTTGTTAAAACCGTTTGTGGTTTTCTCTTCGCTTGCTGAAAATCTCCAGTTTTTTTTCCATCTTAGCTATTCCAAATATTCACTTGTCACAAATGTGGGTGAAGCGGAAAAGGTTTTCTGAGCAACATTGGTTGCGTTTGACGTTAAACGCTTTAAATCAACATTTCTGTCATTATTCTGTATTGGCATATGGATCGGAACTCAGCACGCTGTACTGTACGGTTGATGTTCTGTTGTTCCCGACTTGTTACTCTCTGAAGAAAGAAAGTTCTAACTTTCACTGCTCACTTTAGGACCCCAGGTGCGTTGTAAAAATGAATCTCACTAATCGGGCAGACGAGAGTAAACCAAAAGTTTGCGGTGGGGGATGTTGATTAGTTGCCTTGTGTATAATTAATCACTTCAGTTCTCCGCTGGTACAGGGGTAAGTCTACGGATTTATTACGCTAAAATCAGGGGATCGATTCCCCTCTGTGCACTCAGTAGATAACTCAATCTGGCTTTGCAATAAAAAAAACACACAAACACATTTAGACCCGGAATGGCTAGGTGGTTAAAGCTTTCGACTCGTAATCTGAAAGTCGCTGGTTCGAATTTCCGTCAGACCAAACGTGCTCACCCTTTCAGCCGTGAGGGCATTATATGTGCGTTCAATCCCGCTATTCGTTGAAGAAAGACTAGCCCAAGAGTTGGTGGGTGGTGATGACTAACAGCCTTCCCTGTAGTCTTACATTACTAAATTAGGTGGATGCCCAACGCCGATAACCCTCGTGTAGTTTTGCGCGATATTCAAAACAAGCAAATAAGCAATCACTTCACAATGAACAGGAGCTAGTGCAGATAACTTCATTTCTATAACTTTACGAGATATCCAAGAAACAAACACATCACACGATGTTAAATACCCGAAATGTTCTACAAATGTATTTAATATGTCAAATATTTGAGTTTTCATACAAATGCATAGGTTATTGTTTTAAGAATCTCGGTCACGATAAACCGAACTCTCCAGACGTTGTGCCTAATTTTGAAATACTGTGTTCCAAAAGGCGCTTATTGATAGAAATAAACTACTTGACTCTACTATTCAAAACATTTTTTTTTTTTTATAAAGATCTGAAACCCATGATGTATGAATACAGATACGGCTGTATATAGCAGTAATAGTCTGCGTCTGATCCGTTTTTCAGCTATGACGTTTTTTTTTATCTCTTAAATTTGGTTGGGTTTTTTCGGCCAAGAGTATTAATGAAGTAGCTGATATTTTAATCTTTTAGCAGATATATATAAATGTATATCTGGGTTTGATTGAAAACAAAGAATTACTCATAAATACGTTCACACATCTTTTCTAGAAGATATTGCAATTAATGTATTAGAAATTTAAAAAAAGAATGTAACCGTTTTGGTTTTGTTTTTCTTCCACAATATTATTAGCACTTTTCAAGTAGGTTTTTTTCACTTCTAAATAGTATACCAGTTATGTTCATTCTCAAGAATCGGCCAGTGACCTAAAAAATCATTTCACTGTTTTAAAATGATCAACGATTTAAATGAAATGTTATTTCTGTACATGGACTAATTGTGTTTAGAGTCACTGCAGTTCCTGAACTATATTTTGTTTAAATCGTTTAACACGAAGATAAACAACTGTCCCATTTATTTATTCTGTTTCATTTCTTAGTTATTTGTTGTATTTTGTTTTACGTTTCGCGATTTCAGCAAAATAAGTTGTATAAACACCAAAATCGGCTCGGCATGACCGAATGGTTAAGGCGCTTGACTCGTAATCTAAAGGTCACGGGTTCGAATCCCCGTCATACCAAACATGCTTTTCATTTCAGCCGTAGGGGCGTTACAATGTGACGGTTATTACCACTATTCGTTGTTAAAAAAGTAGTCCAAGAGTTGGCGGTGGGTGGTGATGACTAGCTGTCTTTTTTTCCAGTCTTACACTGCTAAATTAGGGACGGCTAGCGCAGGTAGTTCTGGAATAGCTTTGCACGAAATTCAAAATACAACCACACGTTAAAACATCATTCCATTTCAGATTTCAGTAAATTCGAAATGATTTTTTTTTTCAGTGGTCGAATCTTGTGATTCATTGTAGTATACACATTTGTTTGTGTGTGTGTGTGTGTGTGTGTGTGTGTGTGTATTGTTATTTATGAAATAATTTATGACCATTATTTAAGTGAATGCTTGAAAAATTAACGAACCGTGTTTCATTATCTTTATTATATATTAACAGAAAAGACGCCCTACGGGCGGCTATTCGTGCTAATGATTACTAAACGTAGTAATTATACCTCATTACAAAAGCTATATCTATATATAAATGTGAACATTTTCTCTACAGTACTTCCTAAAAAAAAAGAAAAGAGTGTCTGGATTGTGTTCATTAGTCATACGTAATTTATTGCATCAGGTGATTCAATGGACATTTTTGATATAAACTGTAATGTTTTTAATATTAAAAGTGGTATCGTTTATTGAAAAAGATAACAGTTTTTAAGAACCCTACGACTAACAAATTCATCAATATTGATTTTTGTTTGTAGTGCCAATCAGTAGATGACGCAAGAGTTTTGTTTATTACAGTCAAACATCAAGCGAAATGCGATGTAGCATTATCAGAACGGATGCTATTTCTCTAATTATTACTGTAAGACAGCATTTTCACAACTATCCCCCTCGTTGTGGATTCCTGTACGTGGTGAGGGGACCTCCCAGAGGAGATTGTTTCTTCAGTTTGCCTCCTCTGGGAATTAAACATCTCCCCCACGTGTTTGCTGTGCGTGGTGAACACCTGCAGGGAAGAAGCAGATCCTGGTGGTTAAGGGGTCCAACCCTAACACACCACTTTGATCTTGAATTCTCGTAGATAGGCAGCCTTTGGGTGCCCCCAGGGTCAATCAGCTGGTCCACTTGGGTTATGGTCAGCCAAGTATCAGGGTTGGATGTTCTCAACGGATGTTGTGGACGTTGTAACCGATGCTGGTGTTTGGGTACAATGCTCACGAAACCTTGGAGCTGCTGCAATATCCTTTTTTGGCATTGTAGTGCATCTCCTCTTTCGGGTCCATGGTGGGTGGGGTCAGTGGGCACCAAAACATTCTTTCTTTATAATGAATGTCCCAAATAAAAACTTAAGCTAGTGAAAAACACTCCTTAGGTTAAGGACTACATTTTGAAGATTCTGAACAGCAATCTTCAACATCTGTAACACCTGTTGTACCTCATTTTCTTATTGTACATTCTCTTTGAGACAAAACTTTTGGGCAAATGTCTTCCTTTTTTATTCAGAAGGGTCTTGTGGGGCTTTGTGTCTCTCCTAAGTCACTCAAAAAGCTTCATTCTGGTGACACATTGGTTGAAACATCCACTCCTAAACACAGTGAACTCCTCTTGAATTCGAAGGCCATTGGGGATATACCCATTGGAGAGCATTGCCATCCGTGTTTCCTTAGGTCATACCATTACTGTTTGTTCTCTCTACCTGTCTCCTGGAGAGAGATATGATCAATCAGACCTTGATGCTCTCGTTGAACAGTTGCCGTCTCCATTTCTAATCCTGAGGGACTTTAATGGACATCATCCCCTCTGAGGAAGTGCGGTTATTGATAGGAGGGGTTGCTCTGTAGAGCGTATACTCTCTGATCACAACCTTTCTCTTTTTAATACTGGTTTTACACTTATTTTCACGCACCTAGTCAGTCCTTAACTGCTATTCATCTTTCGGTTTGCTCCCCTTCAATATTTTCCCATTTTTCATGGAGTGTTGACAATAACCTACTAGGCAGTGATCATTTTCCTATACTTTTGAGAGAGACTGGCCATGGTCGATGCCACCCTACCCGCGTGCCCCAGTGGAAGCTGAATTAGACATACTGGTCCACTTTCACTGCTCTCGCAGAACTTGATCCTGCCATCGTGAATCATCCATCAATAGACGACTGTATGGCAGCGGTAACTTACTGTATTATACATGCAGCTGCTCATTGTATTCCTAAAACCTCGACACGTTTTCTACGATATTCTCGTCCATAAGGAAATCCTGCCTGCTACAGGGCACAAAGGCATAAAAACGAGCCTAGGATACCTTTCATAGGTATCCCACACTTTCAAACCACCTTGCTTTTCAGCAGGCCCATGCACATACTCGACAGGTAAAACATCAAAGCTAAAAGGAATCTTGGATTAAATTCACATCCAGCATCTCTTCTACCACCAGTTCCAAAGTCATATGGAACAAGATTCAGATGGTCTGTGGGCAGAATAATTGTGTCCCTCTTTTGATCTTGTTCTCCGATGGCCAGGAAGTAGCTGATGCCCATATTAGCACTGATACTCTTAGTTTAAGCTTATGCCAGGAATCTAGCACTTCTGCTTTAGACAGAGTGATTGCCTCTTTCCTTTTGAGCTACTCATCTCTTTACACTGGTAGAACTTAAGCTGGCTCTTCACCAGTCTGGAGTAAATTAGACAGACTTGATGATATACATTAGGAGATTCTGTGGCATCTCTCTCCTGCTTCTCTTTTTATTCTTCTGGTTGTTTTTGACCAGATCTGACAGGAAAACTTTTTCTAATGCGTGGCACCAGGCTGTTATCCTACCTTTCTCTAAGCCTTGGGAAGGTCCAAAGATTTCTCCATATTACCATCGAATTGTTTTGAAGATCTTCTCTGTAACACCTTTGAGAGGATGGTTAATGCTTATCTTGTTTGGTTCCTCGAATCAAACAACCTTTTTCTTGCCCACTCTGTGTGGGTTTTAATGGCAATGCTTCACCATGCACCACTTGATTCAATTTAAAATGTTGATCAGATAAGCTTTTTTCAAGCGACAACATTTTGTGTCAGTACTTTTTGACATTTAAAAGGCTTTTGATATAACATGGAGGAATGGCATTTTGTGAGAACTCCACTTAAATGGATCAAATGGCCATTTTTATTAAAAATAATATTTTAATGGGCAGGTAGGTGATTTTAAATTTGTGTTGGTTCGAATTTTTCCTACTGTTTTCTACAGGAACTTGGAGTCTCTCAGGGCTGTATCTTGAGTGTCACACTTTTCACTATAAAGATTAATGCCATCACTGGACAATTCCCTCTTACTGGCAAATGAGCTTTAAGTTGACGACTTCCACATATTGTGTCAGTCGTCGAACGTGAGATTTATTGAGCAGCAGCTATAGACTCCTTCAATCATTTACCGAAATGGACCACACTAAACAGTTTTGATTTTTCTTTCTCTAAACCGTTTGCATGCACTTTTGCCACCCATGGGGTATTCATCTTCATCCTGAACTTCGTGTTGGTAAAGTTGTGTTTCCCGTGGTTCCTGAGGTAAAGTTTTTAGCACTTGTCTTTGACCATAAGCTGACCTTTATACCACACGTCAAGTAGCTACGAGTTAAGTGTGCAAGGGAACTGAACATCCTCCATGCCCTTTCTTCCAGTTCCTGAGGAGCAGATTGATGTTCTTTGCTGAAGATATATCATGCTCTTATTCGATCAAAACTGGATTATGGATCTCTGGTCTACTATGGCTCTGGCAGGATTTTTGCCTGGAAGATGCTGGACCTCGTTCATCATCAGGGGTTTCAACTTTGCATGGGAGCTATCCACACTTCCCCAGTTCAGAGTTTGTACTGAGAGTTTCATGAACCTCCTCTACACCTCTGCCATTTGCAAATGTATTTATTGTACTTCGATCCTTACCACAACATCCCACCTGGGGTTGTGTTTTCCTTCCTTAGTGGGCCATGCTTTTTCAAAACAGCTGGATTGCTATTATTCCTTTTGGCTTTCATATAAAGGTCAGTTAGGTAAATTGGGTCTGTCTTTGGATAACATTGCTATATCTAGAAGCCAGCCCATCCCAACATGGCTTATTTCCACTCTCAGGTGTGGTCGTTCTTTGAGTTATCTGAGAAAGGCAGATACTTTTAATTGGAAGTACCGTCTTCTGTTTGCCAAATATCTTTTGAACCATCCTTCCATTCCAATTTATATGGATGGTTTAAAACCAACTGACTGTGTGGTGTCTGCCATGTGTTGTTGTAGTTTGGTTGCTGTGTACAGAATCTTCTCTACAGTTTGTGTTCAGTACTGAAATGTATGTCATTTCTCTTGCCCTTGATCACATAGAGCTAAGTAATACTGAAATTTTACTGTTTATACTGACTTGCTTAGCTCTTTATTAGCCCTGGAATCGCTTCACGTTAGTTCTCACTCTGTTCTCACCAATATTCAAAACCAACTGGCACATTTCGCTTTAACATCTATCCAGTTCTTCTGGATAACAGGCCACGTTGGTATTCGTGGGAATAAGCTTGCCAACACTGCAGTTAAGTTTGTCTACTGTGGCACTATCACTGCTGTCTGTTCCATACATGGATTATGGTCTTTTATTCAAGGCTCTGCTCCGCGTCAGTTGCCAGTCGGTTAGGAGTGAGCATCGTGATAACAAGCTTTTCTGGATAAAATCCTCTATTGAACTTTGAGAGTTTTGTTTCTGCAAGGATCGGAAGGAGGAGATTGCCCTAACTACTCTACACTTTGGTTACAATTTCTTAACTCATCGTTTTCTTTTATCTGGGACTGATGCATTTACGTATGGTCTGTGTGATACTCAGGTCACAGTAGTTCACATTTTACTGTAATGCCATCGTTATGACTCTCAACGACGGCACCATTTTAGACATGTTTCGTCCACAGGTTTACCCCTGATGCTGGATAGTGTCATTGGCAATGGTGACATTGTTCACCTCACAAATGATTTTAGTTTTCTGAGGGCCATTGGTCTTTTTAACGCTATTTGGGTTTTTAATTCAGAAATTATTTAACATGATTGCTTCTTACGAATTTTAATAATTTTATATTTTTTAATTGTTCTACTGGTTGTTTGGCGCAGGTAGCCTATTTGCTTTGTGCCATAAAACGCCAACCAACCACGACCATCACCTACAGTTGTATGGAAGTCTCACTTACAGCGTGGGATTTTTGAATCTCTGTTACAAGAAATTGTAAATTATCTAATATATATAATATAGAATATAAACATTTACTATCTCTAGTGTGCTCAGTGCTTATTGTATGTGTGTGAATGGGTCTCAAAAAGTGGTTTCCACGTGGCTCTAAATTTCTAATTGCTACACTCGCAACAACTGTAAAGGTATATAATCATGTAATAATTGAATTGAAGAATATAATTAAAATTCACATTATTTTTGTTTATTAATATTATAGTGCAGTTGATATAAAGGCGTTCTCACCTAGTTGATCGTTTACGATCAAAAGCTACTTTATCCAGTTTCAAATTAAAATCTGTTACGTGATTATAGTGTCTGTACATTCAACATTGTCAATGGAACTTTCTGTCAAACATCACATGAACATATACGGACATAGTCACACCAAACTTGCTCGCCCTTTCAGCCGTGAGGACGTTATAATGTCACGGTCAATCCCATTATTCGTTGGTAAAAGAGTAGCCCAAGAGTTGTCAATGGGTGGTGATGACTGGCTGCCTTTCCTCTACTGTTACACTGCTAAATTATGGATGGGTAGCGCAGTTAGCCTTCTTGTGGCTTTGCGCAAAATTCAAAACAAACCATATGGTGTATAAACTTTAGAATGATACCTGTACATTAACACAGAAGTATGTTTAAATTATTATGAAACATAAAAATATGTGAATGTTTTAACCAAATTATATCACCTCTCTGGGAGTTACTCAAAGAAAATAAAAGAATCAAAACTGAGCAGTAACTTGATCAAAACCTGGGAACAGTCGGTAGGTTTACGGATTTACAACACAAAATCTAAAGATTTAATGTCCACGCGGTGAGCAGGGTACATACAAATAGCCAGAACGGTGTGTATCTTCAACTAAGGAAAAGAACAATAATTTCATTTAATTACAGAATGTTAAGTCACCAGTGTCCGTGCAATGAGTATTTTTATGAGTATCTAAAAATTTGTTGGAAATTCTAGACGTGTTGTGAAAAACTATGCCAAAATAGACAGATTATCAGCATGTAGTTCGGTTAAAACGCTTGTACCAATAAGAACTGCGTTTGTGATTTCACGAGACTGTGTCTTTTAGTAAACGTCATTGATAAGAACTCTTTTGTTGGCAACTGTCTCTTTGTTCAGAGGCTAGGAGTTGTGATTGTCTTTGTTGTACACTTGATAACATCGGCATGACTCGCCAAAACTTTTTCTAGTTTCTAGGATACTAATCTTATTTGTTTGTCTGCACGTGATTTTATCTATGACAGTATTTATAATGTATTTTTGACATCGTGTCTATGCTTTGTGCTAACAACGTTAAACTGTTTTCAGTGCATTTAACGATTATACATGTGTATTTACACCGATGCCTTGCTTATACTATCTGAAAAAAAGATACAACTGATGACTTCTTCAAAATAAGCCAAGTTTTAAAATTTTAATTATTTGGAGTATGTATGCTGTGCTGTAATAAACGTGATTTTTAGAGGAGAAATCATATGAAATTAATAATGTGATTTATATTGTTTGCTTTTCCTCCCTTAAATTGTACCATTCATGCACGTACAGAGGGGATTGGGTCGAACCCCCTTACTTTTGTGATCTAAAAAATAATACTCTTACAGTTGCAGCACAGCTGCTTACGGTATTTTAAACGTCCTACACAGTCTACATTCTTCTGATGAAGTATTAGTATTTTTGACTTGAAATAGCCGCGTGCCCTCAGACCCTTCCTCCTCCTCTGTTGCATTCTGATTGTGCTTCGTGTAATGTGTTGACTTTTCTGCGTACATTCTTGCTGTACATTAATTTCCAGAGAAGTTTATCATATGATTTACTATCAACAAAGGAACTAGAAAAACAAAACTAAATTATAGTCCTGTTCCATTATTCACTGCTTCCGCGTTTTTAGATAAACACTTCAAGAGTCAGGTTGACTTTTAGATAGCTACAGCATAAATAAAATAAAACGTGTTTTAATATTTCATCACAGAAACTTTAAACTAGTGCACTTTGGAAAGAGGCCCAGCATGGCCAGGTGATTATGACGCTCGACTCGTGGGTTCTTATCTTCACGTCAAACATGCTTACCCTTTCAGCAACTCATTCAATAAAAGCAAGAAGTCGAGCTTATGAACAAACATACCTGTAGCCAGTCATACGTTTGGGTGATTTTTGTTCGATTTCATTCATTTAGTCAGTCATTCAGTACTTACCAGTTTACTACCTATATGTCTTACAAACAACCTTCCATTCTTCTCGACCTAGCATGGTCAGGGGATTAGGGCACTCGACTCGTAATCTGAAAGTCACAGGCTTAAATCCCCTTCATAACAAAAACTCTTGCTGGTAAATTATGGACGGTTAGCGAAGATAGCCCTCGTGTAATTCGTGATGACGAGAAACTCACTTGAAGTAAAAGTGTATTCTAAAGACGGTTGGTGTGGGTGTTTTAACTTTAATTTAAATACACGAACAATTTCTCGACCTCTTCAGGTGGTTAACAAGCCCTCGTGTAGATTTGCCAGAAATTAGAAAAAAACAAAACAAACGACAAACCATTATTATTGCCTTTAATACATAGTTGCGTTACCTGGAGAATGTAGATGCACTGCTCGTTATCTTAGAGCAGATATCAAAAATCTCTTTTTGCTTTGAACATTTTAATGTGGAATTGAGAGCTTTAATCTTTAAATGAAAAGAAACTCTCCATACTCATAAATGTCATTGCTTTCTTAGAAGTTATAGAACAATCTGTCAAACCTCTGGCCACTGCGGGACTCGAATCACGGTTTTAACGTTGTATGTCAGTTAATTTACTACCGACCTGGTGATGATAAAGATTATACCTGCAGTAAATGGCACCAGCAGTATTTTCAGTGCAAGTTCTGCATATCATGACCCACTCGCAGGTTGGTGAATTTATGAATTGAACTGCAGACAACAGGTTGTATTATTCAGTCCAAAGCGTGTAATACATAGCTGTATATCGACAAGAAGAAGCCATACCGAATATTTTGTATGCTCTAACTTTGCAACTTTTTTCCACTATAAGTCATAACTCTGAGGTTTATAAATCACTATTGTTATTATTCATGATGTAATTAGATCATCTGAATAGTAAGTAATTTTCTACAAACTAGTTTGAACTAATCGAACCTCAACTGAACAGCTACATACACGTTAAAATTGTTGTCATTAACTTAGCGGAAACAATTCGAATAACTGTACGGAGATTAGCAAGGATTATAAAGATCTTACTTTGATGGCTTAACATCTACGCATCCATTTTTGAGAACTATTCATGATATATGTACTTCTACAGGGTTCTCGAAATTGTTATGTTTCTGGAATAAATTAAACTCAAATTCAGAGTAACAAATATTTTTATTTCTTGATTTTGAAGTTCATATGTCATGCAGTGTTGTAGCCTACAAACTATATTTTTTCTCGTAATTCATGGCATGAGCACGTTTCACTGACGTCACAACACTGAAGTTGCATCTTTTAAGCATTTCTTATGTGATGTCATTTTAGTGTCTACTGATTGCCAAGTAACGCACTACTGTATAGTGATATGAGCAATTAAAACGGGTAACTCCAAACAGCATTGGGTCCTCTTTCTGGGAAATGTTATCTGTACAGGCATGTTTAGCTATTCTGTTGATTGAGTTTTATACTGACTTGTGAGATCGGGTTTTATCAACTGTTTTGGACTTAAAGGTGTTTATTCTGTCACATTGGGAGCATTCTGCTCGGCTATTGCAGATTTAGTCAACGAATGACTTTATTCCACTTGATTTAGGCATATTAATCGTCAATAATTAATTGACACCCACACTTGTTCCTTGGCAAGAGAAGTAATAAATGATGGAAAAGGTGATAAGCAACCTTAGTTTTCAGATAGCACTTACGTATACATGGAATATATTTGAAAACAAAGTGATACTAAATATGCATTCCAACGAAGGAATTACACCTTGAATAAGTAATAGCTGCCTAAAAAGTCAATAAGTCAGTAATAATAGTGTCGATAGATGGATACATAGTATTCATTATGAGACTGTACGCTATTGTGGAATGAATAATGATGTTCCACAACAGTTCGTTATATGCTGTAAAAGGATGTTAAAAGACATCCAGAGTTGAGTGTAAACAGATGATGTTTCTGTTGTAAATGGCTATTTTAAAAATGCGCTCGAGATTGTGCGTAGCCTAGGACTTGACACGTAGATGTCATATTTTCTCTTTCACAGAAGCAAGCAAAATACAAAAGAGTAATCCCTTTCCTCAAGATTGGTTACCAAAGTGCATTCGGTGGTCGAGGCAGTTAGTTGGCCACGTAAAGTAATAGAAGTTACTGTAATGGTATTAACTAACGGACAGATTCCTTTCACAAGTGAATACATCTAAATTGTTAATGCCCTTTCGTCCCAGTTAGTCTTGTATGTAGTGCAGATGATAATTCTTCTGTACTAAAATGCATGCTTCAGTTGATGAAACTGTGTAACAAATGTTGTAACGTTGTAGAATTTCAAGGACTAGCTCGTAAAAGGCTTTATGAATAAAGATGAAAGCCCACGATACAGCTTTAGACTTTTCAAAACTTATTGAAAATAACATTTGTTCCAATTTTCAATGTTTGCTGGATTAAAGAAACCGATTTTATGATTGTGAACGTAATTTTTAAGATGGTGTAATCCTTCTGTCAATAAATAAGACAATACTCTGTTACGCGCGAAAATTCACCCAAGAATTGTGTCTAACAAAGGGTATTCCTTAAGGACAAGGTATCTTTTGTCAGCTTTATTGTATCGCTTCAGCATTGTACTGTCAACGAAGACCTGGGACAAGAGTTGTGGGTTGTGCCCACAAACCATCTGTTATGTGGTTTTTTTGGACATTCCCGTCATGAGAGGACATAATTCTTGCAGTTATGCATGATGTATCAAATGTTGTAGATGACATCTCCAAACACTTTCTGATCGAGTACATTAATGGAACTTGTGTAGCCTTGATAGATTCCACACTAACTTCAAAGAATTATTTCTGTGAATGTAAAGTACTATTACGACAGTTTTTATTATGTTTATTTTCTGGGCAAATTCAGTTAAAATTATAGAAAACCAATTGTAGGCACTTTACCAAATTATACTGCTTAGTCGTTTTAAACCTTTGTTTTGTAGTGGTGAAAACGACTTTACATTAAACATGTTTATTACATGCGTATTTTCGTATTATAGCTCAGTATTGTGATTTATGCAGTTATGCATTATCAGTGAAAAAAGCTGATCTTATAAATAGTGTCGGAAATTGCTATTTTCGTTTCGCCTGACCACTAACTTTTTTAGTTATACCTGTGGGCCTTGCAGGATCGTACCGGACCAAATAAATTAATATTGTACTGCGACTTCATTGGTACTGGTGATGGCAATTTAAAGCTGCCCTCTTGAACTCCATCTGGTACTGTCCTGTTTATCATTGAAGCCATACCTCTCTCAGCCATTTTTTACTTTTCTTAATCATTTTATCTTTTTTCTTTTCTCTTTGGCAATACTTGCCAAATGTTAATAATACACATACCGGATCGAACTTGCATGCAGCCAATTTGTCGCGTGTCGCCATTTCCTCACATAAAGCACTCTGAAACAAAACCTTAAAAAGAAAGTTAGAGAAAAGAAATCGCAAATGAAAACAAACAAACAAAAAGAATTAATTTTCATAGAATCTAACGCACAATTCCACGTACGTCAGATCTCGTAGTGCCCTACATATAATTTCACGTTCGCTTCCTTAAAACGAATTAGGAAAAATAACCGGGCTCCAGAACAAATTATTGGATATTTTAACGACTCTCTAAACTTTACCCGAAGGTCTAGTATAATTTAAAGTTTTGCATAAATAGGAGAATTACCGTTTATATTTTAACCTATAAACCCCATCGTGACGTGCAAGGGATAATAATAGTGTTATTCGGTACTCGTATTTTACTAAATAACTTTGCACTTTTTTTTTTTTTTTTAAATTAGCCTTCATAAAACGACTCGTTTCAAGCAACTAATTTCTCTATTCAGCTTCTGCTAGGCCTGGCATGGCCGAGCGCGTTAAGGCGTGCGCTCGTAATCAGACGGTCGCGGGTTCGCGCCCGCGTCGCGCTAAACATGCTCGCCTTCCCAGCCGTGGGGGTGTATAATGTGACGGTCAATCCCACTTTTCGTTGGTAAAAGAGTAGCCCAAGAGTTGGTGGTGGGTGGTGATGACTAACAGCCTTCCCTCTAGTCTTACACTGCTAAATTAGGGACGGCTAGCACAGATAGCCCTCGAGTAGCTTTGTGCGAAATTCCAAAACAAACAGCTTCTGCTTGGATTAAATGCACACAAGTAACGTTGCTGCGGCGCATGATTAGTTACTGCTCTTTGTAACCCGGTGATTATCTGTGACTAACACATTAAGTTAATCAGAAGTTTCATTCAGTTGAATAATGAAATCAAATCCAGGTAACCTGTTGAAGTTTCGCCACCACAGAGAAATCTCTTACTGTGCGCGTGTGTAAGTGATTGTGTGATACCTAACCAGTCTTGTTATTTTTGAGAAAAATTCTACACGATGTTGAGATAGAAGATTCCAAACATCACTTTATATATTTTTCTCGTGTACTAAAATTCAATTATTACAATGAGTTCAGTAATACTATTTAGCAATTGTAATCGAACAGAAGATTTGTTTTTGTATAAAATGGAGTGCAAGGTGATGGATTGTTTAGCATTGTGTCTTCTTCCCTCCCCTCCATTGACACAGTGGTATGTCTGCAGACTTGTAACATTAGAGATTCTATACCTTTGGTGGGCAGAGCACCGTTAGCCCATCGTGTAGCTTTGTGCTTAACCACAAATAAACAGATTGTTTAGCCATGGTTCTTTTTTTCATAGCAAATAATATTTTTCTTCTCTAAATTCACCCCTAATAAATTGGTTCTATCATATTAAAAAGAAAGATTGTTTTATCTTCGATTATTTTTTTTTTTAAATATGAAATACAGTAATTTTGATCGAGAGTAATTTTGGGTAAAACTAAGCTTTTACACAATGGCTCAACCTGATTTTGATGCAGAAATATATTTTAAAATCAATGTTGGATAATTTTTTAGGAAAAACATCATTCAATAAAACACTCTATAATGTTCAGTAATTAAGGATAAAGTGTAACGTTTTTACATAACAGGAAGTCCCACCTTTTATAGTGACTTATTCATAGCTAATCTGTTTGGCCATATTTGTGACTCTTAGAAACTATATTAAAACATGCAAATAAAAATTTTAAAATGTATTTTCATGTCTCTAGAACAATTACATCAAGACCTCTAAATACACCATCCTAACATTTCTACCAAGGAATTTATTTGAACAGTTCCAACGATTAGCTAATTTCTACTTCTTATGCTTACTGATATTGCAGGTAAGGTATTTTTTGAAAAATAAAATAAAACTTCTTTATTTACAGAAATTACAACTTATAAAGTAATGAACATTCACACAATAGTGCTTGAGTAATAAGCTGGAATTTCATCTGTAGTATTCAACACAAGTAAACTTCAGAAAACACTCGCACCCATTAACTAACTGTTAGATTTATTTTATTTATTAATAAATGATATTCAGCCTTTCTTGTTCAATAACTTTGACATTTGAAAAATGAAATTTGTATGAATAACCTGACAAAATTCATCATCTAATTTTTAAAAATGTGTGACATGTAAGTAAGAAAATAAAAATTATAAGGTGATTGTGATATGTATTAACATAATACTTGTATTCTTTTTACATTTTAACTGTTGAATGAAAAGTAGCATTAATTGCGTTTCAGTCAAGCTTGAAAAATTTTTATGAATATCAATGAAATACTATATGGTAAAAAACATTGAGTAACAGGTAATTTTTCATAATAAAGTGGTTTTATTCATTTCACATATGCAGCTTTATCTTTCAGGTCTGTAATATATATTTATACATAGATAAGTTAATTAATTTTTTTGAATCGTACAATATTTATAAAGATTATTGTAAGTATATTTGCATTGAAAAAAAAATATACACTGTTTTTGTAAATATTGAAATAAAACTTTTTCTCTTTTACAGTTAATTCCTCAAATATCTTCTTTAACACCAGTTACCACTGCAGTTCCTTTAGCTGTTGTGCTTGCTATTACTGCACTTAAGGATGCTATTGATGATATTGTGAGCATTCTTTTGATAAATACTAATTTTTTTTACTCTCTTAACAATTATTAAGTGATTTATTTTATTTTGTATTTGGCAAATGGTGTTCTCATCTGAATACAGACATTAGTAGAGACAAGATGATATCTGAAACTTAGTTTATGTTTATTCTTTGTTAGACATTTTTTACTTCCTAATATGAAAAGGTTTAAAGATTCTATTAAGATACTCTCTAATATTTCTACACTGCTTATAATATTTTAAAATAAACTATATCAAGGAATTTGAAAGACAAGTTTTATACTCTGTGAAAAATTTGACAAAAATTAACAGAACAGGATATGTTTCAGACTTTGTTTACTGTAACCAAATTACAAAAGTCATTCAAGAAATATACAACTACTTTATATTTCTTATAGAAAATTATTAGTAGCAAAACAAATTTAATGAATCTTTCACTTTTAGCAACGACTTCGTAGTGACAATCAAGTAAATAATCGAAGTTCTCAGGTGCTACGCAATGGGAAACTTGTAGATGAACGATGGCACAAAGTACAAGTTGGAGACATAATACGAATGGAGAATGATCAGTTTGTAGCAGTATGTATAAAAATATATTATCTTCTAAAATCTACTCATAGTCCAAATATTTAGTTGCTGAACATTTTTAATGTTTGATATTTTGAAAGAGGCAATTTTTATGTATAAATATCTTGTGTAGACTAAGCAACTGCTTAAAGCTATATTAGTAAAGTGAGAGAGATTTGATTCTTTTCTAAAATATTTATTTGGATGAAAAATATTTATTATTCCTTTTTCAGATTTTTGAAGCAAATAATACTTAACAAATGAAGATTTAATAATTGTTATTGTATTGTCAAAGCAGCTTCTTGAAGATATGTTTATTATTATTGGTGTTACTCTTTACTTTTTTTTGTATTTTCACATAAATGTTTATTAAGTGTTAAATTTATTTCTCTGAATTGCATGATTCTTAGAATATACATTTTTTTCAGGCTGATTTATTGCTGTTATCCACCAGTGAACCCAATGGACTTTGTTACATAGAAACTGCAGAACTTGATGGGTAAGGTACTGCTTTACCATTTTCAATAAATACTGTTCTTCATTCAGCTTATAATTTCAACATAATGAATTTTGAAAAAAACAATTGAAGAGATTGTGTGTTTAAAATTTATTATCTGTATAAAAATTGTTTTTTCAACTACAAATTTTATAGAATTTATATTTTATAAAAGAAAATAACATGTTATAATTTTTACAGCAAATTAAGGAGAAATCTGTTTAGTTTAATTATATTCATCTTAACAGTGCTATGCCTGAAACATAATTAATTCAATCAAAATGAGCTTGTACCACAAAATTTATTACATAAAAGTTTATTTTTTATCATCAAAAGTATGAGTAATTGGTTTTGTTACTTTGTTATAAGATTTGAATGGTCATATATTGTTAGTTATAATTGGAATACTTTTTAATCAGTGTGTTTTCATTTGTGATAATTTTTATCTTTAGAGAAACAAACTTGAAATGTAGACAAGCTCTACCAGAGACTGCTGAATTAATGGAAGACAACGTAAAGATAGGAGAGTTTAATGGTATTAATAAGTAAAACTAGCATATTTATTTAAAATTTAAATAATCCAGCTGCTTAAAACTCTTTCTAAAAATTTATAAAAAAAATTTAAGTGAAATATTTGTAGCTATTTGTAATACCATTTATTTGTTTTAGATTGATGACTTACTTACCTTTTTAGTTAACAATTAATGGCTGAACGTTTGTAGAAATCTAATAAAATGTAATATTTGAGTTTCTTATTTAAAGATAAACCAGTAAATAAATAATTTATTAGTATTTTTAATTCTCTACTTTTTATTAACAATAATAAGTTTCAGTTATAATTGTTTGGTTTTAATTACCCTTGTACCAGATGCATATTTATACATGCACACTAAGGTACATGAAAATTTTATATAAAATATGAAATCAGTATGGGATAGTCCTCCCCAAATCTGGTTCCAGATTCTAGATCACTCTGTGGCATTTTATATAATAGAGGGATAGGGTATCATTGTAGTTTTGCATTTGTTGACTTGCATTTAAAATTTGATTGAACTACTAATTATGAATTTGTCAATAAGTTCAGAATCAAATTGTACATTATAAATAAAACTTTAATATTACTTATGAGTTAATTTTTTAATTTCAAAATAAATTTTAAAAGAACACAAATGTAGAATTTTAGTGAGTCGCATGGTATATTGAATCCTGCACTGTTTAAAATTAGATGTTTGTGATATCAAAATACTATGTATAGAATATAAAATGAGAACCTCACGTCTTTTTATTTTACTGAGATATAATGCATGTACTGGATTAAACAGTGGGCCCCATTCACCTCTTTCCATTTTTGGAAACAGTCCCTTATATACACTTACTACAATATATGACATGAATAACCTATCAACAGCTTAGAATGGCCCAAGAGTGTTTTTTTCCTGTCTGTTTTAATATTTGAAAGTGCTAAAACGTTATTTCAATCCAAGATTTCAGTGAGGCAAGTCTTGTCTTTAGTCTGCTTGAAGTTTCATATTTTTTTTAAAATTTAAGTACATTTTGGTGAGTAAGCTTAATAAATTATAATGGAATTCTGTGGTATCAGTTTAGTTATTTATGATTTTTGGTTGTTCAATTGTATGAGAAACCTTATTAAACTATTGTTTGTCCTCCATGTGCAAAATTTTAAAATGCTTAGCAACCTTTGTCCAACAGTCAAGTACAAAGGTAATAGCGAGAAGAGATAATTGTTTGTTTTACTTTTTAATTTGTTGTTCTAAAAGAAAAAAAGTTTAATGCATTATTTCTAAATACTAATAATTTATATATATAGGTTAGGTTAGTGTAAGTAATTGAAATGTGGCTTTGTATTACAAAATACTAATCCACAAAAGTACAGCCAAGACAGGGAAGCCTATAGGTCAGTTTTGTATTACTTAATACATGACCTGTGTGCACTTGCACCATGTAAATGTAAGTTATGTAATGTTAGCTAGGCATTAGTGGAAGGTCAGTATAATAAAAAGTAATAATTATATATGAAAATATATAGTATTATGAAACTTAAGCCACTTAGACTGAACTTTTGTGTTATAATATGAAGTCATTCTAGCATGAAAAAGCATAATTTATATTTATTTCCTTTTTTTTATGATGGTTCTGAGGTTAGTTCAGTGACAGACCCCACATAGTTTTAATATATATATAATAACACAAAATATAGTCTTACTGAAAATAAGTGTTTGAAATGTATTTCCGAGGTTCTACAGATTACTCAGTATTTGATTTTTGGGATGAAGAATAGTTTTTTAATCATAACATGAAATCACTTTGCATTAAGATTGGTAATGAAATACCTTATTTTCATAAACAAATCTTTAGTAAAAATATTTCATTAACAATTTTTTTTTGTACACAAAGTACTTGTAACCTTTACTAAAGATCTCTTCATGTTAGAATGATAAAACCCATATAACCTGAGTACTTTTAAAAGGTCCCAGTTTACCCCTGAAGAAGAAAGGTCCACTTTTAAAAAATAGTCAGAATGTAGGGTTTTTATCATTTTATATTAAGACTTGTTTAACCTACACGTTTTTCTGACATCATTCTTCATGTTATGTTTTCTCATGTCACCAGAATGCACATTTTTTAAAGAAGCATTGTTTCCTGGTCATTAGAATACCAATTATTTAAGTTACAATGTTCCCAACTCAATAGAGTATATATTTATGTTAGTGTTTTCAGCTTGGTCACCAGAATGCTTTTTATTAAAGAGACATTTAACAATTCAGTTTCAATTTTGTTACTGCATGCCACATATGGTGATCCACACTGTTATTGTTACTGCAAGCCATGTATGGTGATCCACACTGTTATTGTTACTGCAAGCCATGTATGGTGATCCATACTGTTGTTGCTCTGTTATTCATTACAATCCTAATCAGTTTTTCTCGTATGTAGTAGCTTTACATAAAGTTTTAGTAAAGAAACTTTTTAAGTAGGAATTTATGAAAATGTATTTTTATTTACTTGTTTATTTGAGTTTACTTGTAAAAAAAACAAACAAAAAACATCCTAACATATTTTATTTCAGAATTATTCTATATTCTAAGCATTTTACTTCCATGACTGTTTGAAGAAAATGAAAAAGATAACATTTTTTTATCTGTTTTATTTCATGCACAAAAAGCTTCCACTGATGTTTTTTTTTTCAGGTGAAATTACTTGTGAGCCCCCCAACAATAATCTGAATAAATTTGAAGGAACTCTTAAATGGAACGGTAAAAGCTATGCCATTGACAATGATAAAATGTTGCTTAGGGGCTGTATTCTACGGAATACTCAGTGGTGCTTTGGAATGGTGATATTTGCAGGTTGTGACACAAAGCTAATGCAGAATAGTGGAAAAACCATCTTCAAACGCACAAGTCTGGACCGTTTGTTAAATGTTCTAATAATTGGGGTTTGTACCATTCTATGCTGGTAAATACCTAAAAGTATTTAAAGTAAAAAAGTATGAAAACTTAAATTTAAAATTTTGTTTTATTTTTATCAGTGTAAAGATATTTTTAAACTTTATTTTGAATGTGGAAAAGTAAAGTTAATCTTATTGCTGAAATGTATTTTTCACATTTTAAATAAAATATTTTACAAAGTTTTGAACCTTGATGATGAGAAACCCACTAGAAATAAAAATGTATCTTGGAACAGCTAGTTTGGGTATTAACACTTTTATTGATGAGCAGAGAACAATGTTTTGACCTTCTTAGGTCAGCTTCAGATTAACCTGGAAATATTGTTCTCTGCTTATGAATAAAAGTGTTAATATCCATATCAGCATTTCTGAGATAAAAAAAACTGTCCATTTTTTAAACTTCATTAATTAAATATTTAAAAACTTCCAAATGAAAGATCCATTTTCAAGTGTTAAGAGTAGTGTTTCATGAATCACTTTATATCCAAACATATATGAAGAAATCTTAAATAATTTTGACACTTTTTAATATCTTACTAAAAAAAAACAATTATACCCTGCACTTGAGTACAAGTTTGGTTTTATTTACTGCTGTATTTTTTTATAGATTGTTTTCTTCCTGTTCAGCATGTGTCTGTTCTGTACTATAGCATGTGGAGTGTGGGAGACCATTACAGGACAATACTTCAGGATTTACCTTCCATGGGCCTCTCACATTCCTGAGGATAATGTTACAAGTGGGGCTACTGTTATAGCTCTTCTCGTTTTTTTTTCTTATGCAATAGTGTTGAATACTGTTGTACCTATTTCTTTGTATGTAAGGTAAGGAGATAGCAAAACATCATTTTAATGTATAGTATTTTGACTGTAGAAGAACCACTTTCAATGATGTATTTCTACTTTAAGCTGCATTTGTATTACTCTTGTTAGATTTAATAAACTCTGTACATAAATGGTTTTACCACAATTGATATTGGTGATTTTAATTCAAAAGGAAAAATCAGTCATTAAAATCTTTTTTTTTCAAAATGTTTGTAAGAATAATAATTAAAAATGTTTGTATCGCTTTGTTTTTGAAATACTTGCACATCATAATATTTGAAATTATATCAGATTATTTAAATACTTGATAATTCATAAACATGTTAAAATTCATTTCATTTCCTTGTAATCCTCTTAAAATTATACTATTATAATATTAAATTATTATGTAATTTTCATATGACATCAATTAAGAAATCTACGTATTGTAGAATTCTTGATTCACACACTAATTTAACAACTTGAGTCTCGTGTTTGTCTACGTCATCAGTTATAACATAGTTCGCATAATTTTTAGTGTACCTTGTTCTGCAGTAGTTTCCAAATTTGTGTAATTATCTTGTACATATGTTTGACATGCCATTGTTTTAAGTTTTTCAAGTGTTTAATAATATGAGTGCTTTTCTTTTGATATTTTGTTATACATGTTTTTTACACTTAGTTGTTTTCTACTATCTCAATAACATTGTATGTGACATAAAGTAATCATTTTTGAATACTAGTTGACAGTTTAGATTTAATCTAATTTCATATTGGCATCACTACTGAAGTACAAGGTTGGTTTGATACACTTCATTTTCCTTGTAGCGTGGAAGTTATTCGTTTTGCACACAGTTTATGGATTAACTGGGATCAAAACATGTATTATGAAGTACCGGACACTCCAGCTCAAGCACGGACCACAACTTTAAACGAGGAACTCGGTCAGATTGAATATGTTTTCTCAGATAAGACAGGAACCCTCACGCAGAATATTATGGAATTCAAAAAATGTAGTATTAATGGTCAGATTTATGGTGAAATACTTGACCCTGTAACAAAAGAACCACTGGAAATCACAGAAGTAAGTTTTAATTTTGCTTCAGAGAAATTAGAATACAGTATTATGTGATGTAATTTAATATACTTATATGCAGTATGTGAAACTTAAGGTAAATTAAAAATAAAACGAAATTTCAATATAACTGTGTTTTATTTATTCATAATAGTTGAAGGCTCGGCATGGCCAGGTGGTTAAGGCACTTGACTCATAATCCGAGGGTCGTGGGTTCGAATTCCTATCACACTAAACATGCTTGCTCTTTCCATGTCCCATGGAGAGACATATGATCAATCAGACCTTAATGCTCTCATTGAACAGTTGCTGTCTCCATTTCTAATCCTGAGGGATTTTAATGGACATCATCCCCTCTTGGGAAGTGCTGTTATTGATGGGAGGGGTCGATCTGTAGAGATTATGATCTCTGATCACAATTTTTCTCATTTCAATACTGGTTCTTCCTCTTAATTTCATGCACCTAGTCAGTCCTTTACTACTATTGTTCTTGTGGTTTGTTCCCCTTCATTATTCTCCCATTTTTCATGAAGGGTTGACAATAATCCACAATAATAAGGCAGTTATTATTTTCCTATACTTTTGAGAAAGACTGACCGTGGTCGATGCCGCCCAACCCGCGTGCCCCAGTGGAAGCTGGATCAGGCAGACTGGTCTACTTTCACTGCTGTCGCAGAACTTAATCCTGCTATCATAAATCAGCTATCAATAGGCGACTGTGTAGCAGCAGTAACTGGCTGTATTATACAAGTAGCTGCTCAGTGTATTCCTAAAACGTCGACACGTTTTCCACGATATCCTCGTCCATGGTGGAATTCTGCTTGCCACTTAGCACAGAAGGCTCAAAAATGGGCCTGGGATACTTTTCATAGATATCCCACACTTTCAAACCGTGTTTTTTTCCACATGCTAGGTGGGTAAGACGTCAAAGCCAGAAGGAATCTTGGATTAAGTTCACAACCAGCATATCTTCTACCACCAGTTCCAAGATTATATGGGACAGGAATCGAAAGGTTAATGGGCACTACAATTCTGTCCGCCTCTCGATCTTACTCTCTGATGGTCAGGAGGTGACTAATGCCCGGAGCATCGCTGATACTCAAGGTAAAAGCTTTTACCGGGTATCTAGCACTTCTGCTTGTTCCTCCACCTTCTTGGCCATCAAGATTCGGGCAGAGCAATCACCTCTTTCCTTTCAAAGTGACTGTTTCTTTGACTATAATTGTCCCTTTACCCTTGTGGAACTGAAAATGGCCCTTCATTGGTCTGCCAGTACATCTGTTGGATCTGATGATATTCATTATGATATGCTGCACCATCTATCTCCTGCTTCTCTTGATGTACTTCTGATTGTCTTTAACCGGTTCTGGCAGGAGAATGTCTTTCCTGATGTCTGGTGCCAGGCTATTATTTTACCTTTCTCTAAGCCAGGGAAAGATTCCAAGATTCCTTCAAACTACTGTCCAATTGCTTTGACTAGCTGTCTCTGTAAGACCTTAGAAAGGATGGTTAATGCTCGTGTTGTTTGGTTCCTCGAATCAAACAACCTCCTCTCGCCCACCCAGTGTGGGTTCCGTCGACAGCACTCTACCACAGACCACCTAATTCATCTTGAAACATCTGTCAGAGAAGCCTTTCTCAACTGCCAACATATTGTATCGATATTCTTTGACATAGAGAATGCTTACGACACAAGATTGAGGTATGGTGTTTTGCAAGACCTCCATACATATGGGTTACGTGGCCATCTACCCATGTTTATTAAAATTTTTTTAATGGACAGGAGATTCCAAGTTCGTGTGGGTTCGACACTTTCTCGTTCTTTTGTACAGGAACTTGGAGTCCCTCAAGGCTGTGTATTGAGTGTCACACTCTTCAGTATAAAGATAAATGCCATTACTGAACAACTCCCTCTCACTGTTGCGAATGGGCCGTATGTCGACGACTTTCACATCTCATGTCAGTTGTCAAACATGAGATATATTGAGCAGCAAGTACAAACTGCCCTCAGTCGTGTACGGAAGTGGACTCTGGCGAATGGCTTTAATTTCTCTTTCTCCAAAACTGTATGCATGCACTTTTGCCGTCGACGAGGTATTCACCCTGATCCTGAACTTCATATCGGTGAAGTTTTGCTGCCAGTGGTCCCGGAGACAAAGTTCTTGGGGCTTATCTTTGATCGTAAACTGACCTTTATACCACACTTAAAGCAGCTTCGGGTCAAATGCACAAGAGCACTGAACATCCTCCGTGTCCTCTCTTCTACCAGTTGGGGGCAGATCGCTGTTCAATGTTGAAGTTATATCGTGCTCTTATTAGATCGAAACTCGACTATGGCTCAATGGTCTATAGCTCTGCCAGACCCTCAGCCTTAAAGATGCTGGATCCCATTCATCACTAAGGACTTCAACTCTGCACTGGGGCTTTCCGTACCTCTCCAGTTCAAAGCATATACATGTCATGGGAATGTGTTTTCCTTCCTCGGTGGGCAGTACTTTTTCAGAACAGACGATCTGTCATTGCTCCGTTTGGCCTTCGCATTCAGGTGCAATTGGATGAATTGGGTCTGTCCTTGGATAACATTGCAGATTGCACAGGTCGGCCCATCCCACCATGGTAAGCCCCCAAATGTGACCTTTCTTTCAGTCACCTAAAAAAGGCAGATACTCCAGATTGGAAGTACCGTCTTTTATTCAATGAATATCTTTTAAACAATCATTTAGTTCCCATTTATACAGATAGTTCCAAATCAGGTAATTCAGTGGGCTCTGCTGTGGTTTGCTATGGGTCAGTAGTTGTGCACAGAAACCCCTTTACAGCTTCTGTGTTCACTGCTGAACTGTATGCCACATCTCTTCCCTGGATCATATTGCAGCAGAGCAGTACTCCAACTGCACTATTTATACTGATTCACTTAGTTCTATACTGGCCTTGGAATTGCTACACGTTGGCTCTCATCCTGTTCTCGCTGATATTTAAAACCGACAGGCCCATTTCTCATTAACAGCTACTTCAATCCAGTTTTTCTGGATACCAGGCCATATTGGTATTCGCGGGAACGAGCTTTCAGACACAGCAGCTAAATATGTCTGCTTCAGCACCATCACTCCTATGCCTATTTCGTACATGGACTATGGTCTTGTCTTCAAGGCTCGGCTCCGTGCAAGCTGGTAGTCCACTTGGAATGAGCAACGCAACAACAAGCTTTTTCAAATCAAACCCTATTTTGGACTTTGGCCATCTAGCTTCCGTAAAGTTTGGAAGGAGGAAGTTCTTCTCACTAGGCTACGCATTGGTCACAGTTTTTTAACTCATCATTTTTTTTTATCTGGAAGTGATGCACCAATGTGTAGATTGTGTAACATTCACATCACTGTCAGCCACGTTTTACTTTCTTGCCATCATTACAATTCTCAACAATGGCAATATTTTAAACATATTTTTTCCCAGGGTCAATCTGTAACATTGGACAGTGTTATTGGTGATGGTTACTCTGTCCACCTTGATAACGTTTTTAATTTTTTAATGGCCATTTATCTTTTTATTCTCATTTAAATGTTGCATATTTATTCATTACACCTTTTTAATTGTGGTTCCTTTTTTACAGTTTTATTCTCTCATTCAATTTGACATTGGACAATGGCCAGAACATTAAATAACTCGACACCAGGACTAGAAAGGCTTACTTCAGGTGACTAACGCTACTGTTTGAACTACTTGTTAGTTGTCCTGGCGAGTTGTTATTACACTTTTACTGCATATCATTTCACACTTTTCCTACTTTACCTTTTAGTACTGACCATATTAACTCATAACCTGGAACCAGGACTGGAAAGACCAACTGCAGGTGACTGACGGTAGTGTTAAAAATTACCTGTTAGTCTTCCTGACGGGTTATGTTCTTTACCATTTTGCTTGAGTAAATACCTTACAACTTCTTATACTCTGCTTTCTCTCTTAACGTTGTAGACTAGGTGTCAACATTGGTTTTATACTTTTTTGTTTTACCTTCATCATTTCCTTTTATGTCTTTTACTACATTTACTTTATTTTTACATTTTTACCAGATGTTTGGTGTAGATAGTCTCGCTGCTTTGTGCCATAAAACACTCAATTAATCAATCATTCAAATGAGATAATGGTTCCCATAGAGCCTAAGTCTCAACTGAATTGAGCAGGTCTGGGATTTGATAGACTAAAAACTTGACTAATCAAAAGTTACTTTCAAAGAAACTTTATGGAGTGTATTAAATATATTACAATAAAGCTTGAAAGATTACCTGCAGTAATTACAGCAAGAAGAGAACACAAATATTAAATGTCTGTTGAACTCAGACTTCCACTGAGTTTCTGTTTTACTAAATACTTTTAAATAAATCTAATGTTGAAACTCATCTGTCATTCACTATAATTACAGACATTGGTTTGAAGTTATACATTTCAAAATGCATTATTTAAATAATGATTTACATATAAATGATGGATTTTCCTGTTTTGGTAGGTTACATATATGTATAAAACACATACATTTGAGACATTTAAATTTGGTATGTAGGTATGCAATTTTAATAATGTACACTTAGTTTACTTTATTAAGCAATTAGTACCGATGGTATACTTTAATGAATGATGAATAACATTTATTGTTATTGTTTTTATTTATAAATTAACTCGAGTAACAGTTTCAGTAGAATAATTGTGATGTGCTAAAAACACTTAAGTCCAAGAAGTTTTGATAAAACTGAAATAAAAACAATTATAACCCAAAGAGCTTTCAAAAAGGGACCTTTCAAAAGTGCTTGAGTTATAAGGGTTTGTATTTCAGTAGAATAATTGTTACACTCTGTTATTTCTACCTTAGGATATGAAACCCATTGACTTCTCTGGTAATCCTCAATATGAACCAAAGTTTAAATTTTATGATCAAACCCTGCTTGATGATTTGAAGAGAGGAAATAAGGATGTTTTTGAATTCTTTACTCTCTTAGCTGTTTGTCATACAGTGATGTCTGATTACAAGGAAGGTAAGAGTGATGTGTCTTTATGTTAGCAGTCTTTATTTTCTAATGTGTATTATCTGGATGTAAAGGATCTAATATTATCAGGTTTTATTTGTTAGTGGTATCTGAGTATAGGATGAAAGATTATTGTAGTTTTATGATAAGAGTCCTTTTATTTCCCAATGTATAATGTCTGACAGACCTGATTTCATACACTGATATCTGAGTAAAGAGAAGAATTTAATGAGTCATCTTTATTTCTTTATATTTGACCATTTCTTACAGTGATGAATAAGGAAAGTGAGTTGAGGTTTCTCTGTGTTGTCAGTGATTATTTCCTACTATGAGATTAAAGAAGGTGAATGTGAGGTGTCTTGTGTTATCAGTCTATTTTATCCTTTAATATCATAGTATAAAGAATAACTGCAAAGTAATTATATGTAGTCAGCTGTTATTTGTTACTGTGATTTTTTTATTTGAAAGGCATGTCAGTTTGAAACGTATTCATTATGATTATCTTTTATATAAAGATATTGTATCACAACTAATTTTAGACTGTTGCTGAACAGATAATTGCTTTATATTGCTCTTAAGTATGAGCTGTATAACAAAAACACTTAATTCATGCTATAAATATTATCTGTTTAACGGAAAGACAGCAACAGATTTATAAAATTGTGTTTATTCTCGAACATTATGCCACGTGTTACTTTTTATTATTACATAATGTTTATTTAATTAGTTTAAGCTCTGACAGTACTGTTACATTTCAAATTTATGGTATAGAAAATAGAATTATATTAATTTGCTGCTGCTGGCATATTTATTGTAAGCTAAATTTAAGTTTTCATGTTTTCTTGCCCCAGATAAGTATTTTGTTACAGTATAGGATTTAAAAAACATTTTTTATAAGATAAGTTGATTTTTTTAATCTATTTATCTATTGTTTTTTACTTTATGAAACAATGATATTTGATTTTAGAAAGTATTGTTATTAGACTATTTCATATATTAAATGGAAAAAATAATACTCTGACACTGTTTGATGGTTGTAATAAAGAAAATAGTATTGTTCATGTACGTGTTAGTATGTTTTTGGTATTGAATAATGTTTTGTGACTAAGAAACTCATTCGTATTAAATTAATTAATCACATTATAAAAAAACAAACTACAGACATAAATTTGTAGCATAACAATTGCTCTGTAGTAGCAAAATATGAGAGAAGTATTAATACTTTCTTTATGCTTTATGTAGGTACAGTGAATTCTGTGTGTTTTTGTATCACTACTCCACTCCCTATATTAAAAAAAAAAAACCTCTCAAAAATGAAAAAAACAAAAAGCATACCATTTTCCTGTTAATTATATTCAAAATCTTTTTGGTGTTTTTATTTACTAATAAGTTATTCGTGCTTAAATTCATTGTGAAGCATATGTGGTTTTATTAACTGTAAACATTTTCTAGGTCGACTAGAATATCAAGCCCAATCTCCAGATGAAGAAGCCCTTACTTCTGCTGCTAGAAATTTTGGTTTTGTATTTAAAGTAAGTGAAAATGAAATATTTTAAGACTTTTTTGATATGTATTGATAATTTGAAACTAGCAGTTTTGGTTTGTTAAATATTTTATACAGTATTAGGTTGTTAACATGTTAATTAGTTTTGTTTGATTTGATTATTTCTCAATTATGTTATATCTGATTATAGTCATAACTCTATAATCAGGCAAACCTCAGGATCTCAGGCAAACAAAAATTAGCTTAAGGCTAGGTTTCTTTACTTTTTGTCTTTGTATTTGTTAATGAAAATATCTTATATTTTGTATACAAATGCTGCGAATTAGCAGATAAAAATATTTCATTTGCTCAGTTTTTAGCAAATAAATTCAAATGTTTCAACAGAAATATATTTCATAGTTTTTAAAATTAAATCGGTGAAGTATTTCGGGTTAAAGTTCTTTACATATGTATATTAATAAAGATAAACAACAAAGAATATATTTTTAAAATTGGAGGAACAAAAATGGAACCAAACATGATTTTAGCTTTTAAAAGTTCAAGTTCTACATTTTGCTGAATGACAGAATAATTGGTCTTTGTGAATGCAAGTTAGCAGCATGGAGTGTAAACTGTAGCAATCTTTGAAGCAGCATCTTTTGTTAAAACATTTGACCTTCAGTAAATCTAAAAGTTTGGTAATATAAAATTATTGTCTAGACATTGTTTCATAGATTCAATTTGCACAATCACACCCTTGAGTATTTTGAAGAATACCCCTATAATCATTCATAAATTACAAGAAAACAAAATTTCTGACCAGGGAACTTTTCACCCTGATATACTAAGTGAACATTTTAGTTTTTTGTAATATTTCTCATTTTCAGTTTACCCTCTTTTAAAAAGTTTTATACAGACAAATGTGTATTTTTTTTCCTTTTTCAACCATAATGCATATATAATCATGTGTATGTTTGTACCTGTCTCTTTGTATACATGTATATTTTTATATGTATAGGTTGTAATATTTTATGTTTTAATATGAAGAGATAGTAACAGTTGGTAACGTTAAATACATGTGAGAATATATCGAAACTGTTTCATAATTCCGTGCATTGAGGTAAAATCAAAATATCATTATGCACTTTTGTGTACACGATATGTAGTAACACAAATCTGAATATCTCATCATAAAATGGGACATTTTGGGATTTTGTAAATTTAATTAAAAAAAATCAAGAATTTAGAAATAAAATTGGTTTGTCACTTTTGTCATTTCCAGAAGAAATAAGTTAATCAAGAAAATAAAAATCTTTATATTCTCTTACAAAAATTTAATATTGAGATTGATTTAAAATTTTTATAATTGCCTGGTTGATAACAGTATCTACCAGGCCTGACGTGGCCATGTGGTTACAGTGCTCCACTCATAATATGAGGGCCATGGGTTTGAATGCCCGTCACGCCAAATGTGTTCTCCCTTTCAGCTGCCCTCCAATGGCTCAGCGGTATGTCTGCGGACTTGCACGCTAAAATCCGGGTTTCGATACCCGTGGTGGGCAGAACACAGATAGCCCATTGTGTAGCTTTGTGCTTAATTCAAAACAACAACCCTTTCAGCTGTGGGGGTGTTATAATGTTATAGTCAATCCTACTTTTGAGTAGTTCAAGAGTTGGCAGGAGGTGATGATGACTACCTGTCTTCCCTTTAGTTTTACACCACAGAATTAGGGACAGCTAGTGCAGATAATCCTTGTGCAGCTTTGCGCAAAATTAAAAAACAAACAGTATTCACTTTCTTTGAAAAATACTACAAACTGGAATTATTTTTTCTTTTTCCATATCTTGTATATTTTTATTTTTATTTTAAAAGTGTCTTACTGCTAAGCACCACTGGGGTTAACTCTTTAATTCAGTAGGTGCATAATAGGTCTTGGGTTTGAACCCAGCCAAATAAATAGTACAACATTTGGATTTCCATTAAAAGCCAGCAACCAAACAGTGATCATTCCTTGACCTTGAGATACAGGTTCAAGTAGAAAGGAAGAATCTTGTAGTTTTAATTGCCAAAATGTATCTTGCTAACCAGTGCTAGTGGGTTAACTGTTTATTTTGGTTAGTAAAGTGCTTGCCTGATGTGCAAGAAATCACTAACTGGAATTTGTACTGAAAAAATAATAAAACTTAGGTTTCTTTTTCATATTAATTACATAAATTATATTTTATTTTAACTCTTTATATCTTAATATGGAATCTCAAGACCTTTGTTTATTTCATCAGTAAATTGTAATTTCATTTATTATTTATAACTTTTTTCAACTGTGATAAAAACAAAAAAAAACATTTAATATCAAAATATGCTAATTAGTCTCATTGATTTTATCAAATTGTTCTTGTATTTAAAAATCATAATACTTCTTGTTATAGTATAGTATTTTTAAGTGTTACAAAGATATTTTTGATATTTTTATGCTTTTAAACTTTGTTATGTGTGTGCAATAGTTTATACTAACAACTAATACAGTGCGATGTCAAATAATTGTATTTCATTGCTAACTAAAGTTTCTTTACTTTTAGTAACATTGAAAGTCTTCACATATTTTTGTATATTAGTGGAAAGTTTTGTTTTTTTAATCTAACAAAATACTTTTATAAACAAGTACCTGAAGAATGTATAATTAGTTTAGGGTTAAAAGTCATAGACAGTGCACAAGTGTATTTACAGACTAAATAGAAGGGTCACACACATAGTCTCCATTGAATGTGATACTTTAAAAGGAATTGATTTACTGTTTAACAAAATCACTTCCTTGTAGTGAAGACATAATGTAAAGTCTGTATTGTCCAGTTTACTGTTACATTATTTAAGGACACTGTTGATGGCAATTTTAACTAATGAGATAATTTTTACTTAATGGAAATCCCTGATACTGAAAATTTTAAACAGTTTTCCTTTTTTACCAAAAGCTATTGTTTTAGTAGAAGGTTAAAATTTGAATGTGTTAAAATTCAAAAGTTTTTGGTGTGAGCCAGATATTTATAAACATTTTTAATTCCTCACAAAAAAATATTACTTGTATAATACGGTATTCCTTTTCTTTTTTTATTTCATGAGGTTAAAGAATGCCAAAAACAAATATCTTAGTGTTGTTTGATATTTACTGGAAAAATTGAAGAAATGTGCAGCTTAAACTTTTCTGTATAAATAGAGTGAATATTCATAAAATATAATTTTCACCTGTGTATCATTTGAAACCTTATGATAAAATAAACGTTAAAATCAAGTGGAGTACTCATGGTTTGTTATTTCAAATTCGTAAGTTTATTTTTTATTTAAACAAGTTTAAGGGACTTTGAAGAAAAGTTAATATTATCAACATAAAGGTATACTCAAATTTAAAATTACTTCATAAAAAAGTATAAGAGGTCTTTTAAACTTTGTATCTAATATTTGGTTAACAAAAAAAAAAATGATTCATTTCTCTGACATTCATGTATGTAGAATCGTACACCAAAGAGCATTACCATTGAAGTGATGGGAAAGGAACTAGTATATGAATTACTGGGGATTCTAGATTTCAACAATGTCCGGAAACGCATGTCTGTAAGTTGAAATGTGCTTGAATTGGATTATATTATTGTGTTATTTTTTAACAGGAGATACTAATATATATGATACATAACAGAAAAAAAAAGACATATAAAGACAGCACACTAGTAGATAATTGCATTGAAAAATATCTGAGGAATATTTTTTCCATTATAAAAGTAATTAATTACACAGTGTTTTGGATTCAGTGTTCTCTTTCAGATGGACAAAACTATGGAAAAAATAACCCATTAAATTTATTCCATTATACACATTCTATATATAGAAAGCATTTTGAAATGATTAAAAAAACACTACACATGAAAGGCCAGACTGGCTTTCATTGTTATATGATTGACACGGTGATTTGCATGTTCAAAGTCATTTTAGTATAACATACTCAACCATATAAATTCATCGATGAAAGCTTGTTGATGCTGATCATATTACCCTGAAGACTCGTTACTTATTAAAATCCTGGCTTTAATTCTTGATGTGGGCACCATACATACAGGCTATAGTATAGCTTTGTGCTTTGATCATAAATGCTTTGTAAATAAATGAATATTACTCACGAAATAAAAAGCCATAACTACTCTTTTTAACTTTACTATAAAATATGTCTTTGTGAAGAAGAAACATTTCTGTACCATTTTTTATAAATTGTGTATATATATGTGCATGTTTTTGTGTATCAAGTACAAATATTTATCAACTGAAAATGGAGGCAGGGTAGCCTATTAGAAATGTTCTTTACAAAAACCTTTTGTAATTGAAAACATAATTTTAAAAGAGTTGAATATTTGTGAATTTTTGACAATATTCTCAATTTTTTCATATGTATCTGCTTATGTACATGAATACCAGTGAACATGTACTACAAAATATTTTTGAAATAAAAGGACAATGACTCATTTGAACTTCTGTTAATGTATGAATTATCTTGAAGTGTAATAGAATTTACATATGCTTTCTAATGAGGAATACTAGAGTTTATTTAACATGGTAGTGAACTAGCTATGCATTAAGTCTCTATATTGTTTATTGTTTCCATATTACAAATTATTATCTGCATATAGAATATTAGAAAAGTTACTCAATTAGCTTGGCGGGTATAAAATTATGTTCAGGTTTTAAGCAACATTAAATAAGGAACAATCATAACTTCAATTTATGCCCCCCCCCCTCTAAATGTTTTCTTGTGCAAACCGCTATAATCAAACAATTTTCCTCAACCCACAACAGTGAGACACAGAGCTTGAAGTTTGCACCATCCAGACTGCTATGTTAAAATAAAAAAATATTTGCTTGTATATGTCTGTTTGAGTTTCGTTTATCATTTATTTCCCTGGAATTATCATTTGCAGATATGCATGTCCTGCAAAAATAGTAAGTTGATTTCATGCAAATAAGAAGTAATTTACAGCAAGTGTCCTTAGTTCTAAACAGAAAGGGCCAATAGTAATTAGAGAGCAACCAGAAGCAGGATAGTTATAACAGTATTTTAATTATATTTGCTCATATGGTAAAATAAAAGTGTAGGTTGATTGGAAAACCTTAAGGACTATTAGTTTGAGATACTTTTGATTTTCAGTATAAATGCAGAACATGACATCTAATGAGAATATTCATGATTAAATATTAAGAGCTGTAAGAATTGGTAAGTTTAGCCAGGTCATGGCCTGTCCACATTTTCATGGCATGCATGGTTACAACTCATATTAACATTTGTTTCTTTAATTCAATACATTACGTTGTGTATATGCAGTATTTGTAGTTAAAATGGCTCAAAATTCAATCTCATAACATTAAATTTTTGAAACTTTTCTGGGGGTGCATGTCCCCAGATCACTCTATAAATGGCAGAAGTCTGATCACTCCAAAATTTCTTCCTATTGCAATGATTTTTATTTTAAATTTGTGTAGTTTTGACATTTAACTAATTTAATACATTTGTGGTGTATTTTGTTTATGTATAATATTACTTGTGCAGCTCTGAAGACCTGCCTACCAGTATGAGGACATCAACATTTCCATAATTACTATCAAACTATATACTTCAATAGCTATAATAAATGTTTTATCATTTTTAAATGCAGTTTATTTTCATGTGGTATTTTTAACATAACTAGTGCGCTGATATGTGGTATGTAAAAAAGGTCAAATTTTTTGTTTGTGTAACCACACATACTCTCCATAAGTTTTCAATAGATTTATGATTGATTTCTCCTTTCTTCCTAATATTAGGTAATACTCAGAAAAGATGGCCAATTGACGCTTTACTGTAAAGGTGCCGATTCTGTGATATTTGAACGTCTTAACCCAGACTTGTTTGAAATTAAAGACAAAACAACAGAACACCTTAATGTAAGTACTTTCATTTATGTGATTTAATAATTTGAATAAATATTTACATATTGTAATATTAATAATACAGTTACAGTAATGTGTTAGGACAACAGTGTTCTTGCTGCATTTCACATGTTCTCATGTGCACATTTTGATATAAACTGAAATCATTTAAATGTGTATAAATGTCGGTCAAAAACCATCAAAACGTTTTTAAACATCTTTTCTGTCATAATATAGAATCGAATTGAGTCCAGATTGAACTGAGGTAAATTACATGGTGGAACAAGTAGATATAGGATACCTAAGCAGTCAATGCATTCAGTGTTCTAGTTTTTATTATAAAGAAACTGGTGAAAATTATCTAACACTGATTTTTGCAAATTATGCAGTTTCACACTTAATCAGCAGGAATTTTGTAGGTAGCAGTTACCAGTTGATTATACTATGTAACAAAATTTGTACTTTTTCTTGTTCCTGGGGAGAAAGTGTTATTTCCCAGTGGCTTATGCCTAAATAAAATGGAAAACATCTATTTTTCTCTCCAAACTTTGCTTTTGTGACCTGGGAATGTATAACAAAAACATGATGGGAAACTATATTTGGGGGCTGATACATGAAAGTGACTTTCATTACAATCTCAAATCTCGAAAAACTACTTACTTCTAAACATTCTTGTATAACTTAAGTATCAATACATGTAAATCTTGATGTATATGTTGTTTTATTCAGACCTTATGTAAATGAAAATGTGCAAATTTGCCCATTTTTACATATAAAATAGGTTCATTTATAAATTTCATTATCTTGGTCACAAAACCAAAGTTTGAAGGAAATAATGCTCATTTTCTTTACTTTTACAACATAAGCAGTTAGGAAATAACATATACTATCCAGGAACAAAATTTGTGTTACATTGCGTAATGGCTACTATTTAATGGTTCACATGTTTTGTTTTTTTTCAGCTGGCACTTTTCAACTAGCCTTTCTTTGTCAAGGATATTTCAGTATCTTTTCACTCATATATGCAAGCACAGATAAACTTAAGTTACAAATACAGATTGATTTACAGTTTGATATAATTTTTGTTATTGTGTTTATAAGGGAAAAACCAATGGACACATACATGTATATGGTTTCATGTGAACTGTTTTTGGTTATGTCTCTTTGTTATGAATAACAAGTTTGTAGCACAGCTCCTTACCAGTAGCTCTATTTTGCTGAAAGAACAATGTTAATTATGATATTTCAATCAAAGTCCAGTTTCTTTCCCAGAGATGGTAATCTTTAAAATATCTACACTAATAGTTTGTTTTACTGTTATATTTTCTAGCTTTTCTTTTTCATATCAGGACATTTTTTTTACAACTTATTACATTTATTATACTTAGATTGGCCAATCCTAGTTAAACATGACTGACTGTCTTATTTCTTAGAAATTTGCTAGTGAAGGACTACGTACCTTGTGCCTTGCAGTGAAAGATCTCGAGGAAGAATATTTTATGCAGTGGAAAGAGAGGTTTGAGGAGGCAGTGTAAGTTATATTTGCAATGTTATTCTGAACTTTTAACTCACTTATGGTATTCGTAATTGTCTTTGTTATTTAGTTTTATTAAAAACATGATATCACGCAACAAAATCTTTTCACTTGAAATCAGGTATTTTATTTTTTAACATAAAGATATTCTTTTTTAAAAATGACAATAAAATAAAGAATGCTTATTGTTAATTAATTTTTTACTGACAGTCTTAAGTTAATTTTAAAGAATGCTTTGAAAAACTATTAAAATGAAGAAGGCTTTTCACCATGTATTAATCATAAACATTTTGTAATGTGTAAAAACATTTTAGGATGACTGATGTTTGTACTGAAATTTTCTGCATAATGGACCAGTTTTCTATTTAAAAATGCAAATACATTACAGTGAAACTATTTTACAGATTGTCAATCAAATGAGCAGGATAAAGAAATGGCACTTTAGTATATTAAATCCATATTGTCTAATAATGAATTTCTGTGAAAAAACCTTGACATTGCAAAATAAATTGTCATTCAATGATTGTCAGTAATTTGTTCGTATTGTTTTAGAACTTCGATGGACAACCGGGAAGAAAAGGTAAGCAGTGTTTATGAGGAAATTGAGAAAAACCTTTATCTTATTGGAGCAACAGCAATAGAAGATAAACTGCAAGATGGAGTCCCTGAAACCATATACAACTTAGCTATAGCTGGAATAAAAATATGGGTTTTAACAGGAGACAAACAAGGTAACATAAATTATATATATAATAGATTAAAAACTTTTTGTTGAGAAGATATACATGTTTTTATTTTGAACTTCTGAAATTGTTATCCTTTGGCTACAATTAGCAAAGGAATATAATTTTTAATTGTAAAAGCTGATAAAAATCCTTAAACTCAGTACTAAGTGTTTTTGTGCAATTTTTTATGCTATGTTACAAATGTACGTTGTCTGTATCTTTCATAAATCATGAAATGTCTAATGACTAATGCAACATTTAAGAAAGTGTGTTTTAAATCAAGTTTTAATAGTTTTTATTGATGTTTTTGAACAGTTTTATGTTTTATATGAAAAATGTTTTTAAAATGTTATTTTTCCGATGTTTCAAATTATGCTCATTTGTATTTTAATAAGTTTAATACACTTTTACTTTAAAATTAATTTAATAGAAAATCACTGGAAAACCTCTAAACTGATAACAAATTGAAGTATTTTTATTTTATGTTCTTTTTTTTATTTTTTATTTAAAGAAATTATTTGTTAATTCCAACATTGTAAATGTTATTGGGTATCTAGGACAACTATGGCTTCGTTTTATAATTAAAAAAAAAAAATTTAGTGTTTTAAGATAATTGAATTAAGTTAAATTACTAGTTAATGTTGTATCCTCATTGGTCCAGCAGTAAGTTTCTGGACTTACAATAGTAGAATTTAGGGTTTGGTTTCCTATAGTGAGTAGAACACAGGTATCACATTGTGTAATTTTGTACTAAAATTCTCAAAATTGAAAAGAAAAAAAAAAGCATGGGTTTGGATTAATATTTAAACTGGTAAATAAGGTATGCAGTGAAGTATGGCAACTATTTTGTTTATTGTATTAAATCCATTACTTTGTAGTCCTTTGAATAGTTGAGCAAAAAATTGTAGAAAACATATTTTAGTCATTTTTAAGAGCAATTTTTAATTTAATTATACACATTCTTGTTTTAAATATGTTTTTTCTAATGATAATCAAATATACTGTCCATAAAATCGAAGATGAAATATTAAAGTATTTGTTGTCACACTTGCTGATAATTAAGCTGGATAAACCTTAATTTTGAAAGTATCACTTTACTGTTTTTGTGTTAAACCTCCATGGTGTTGTTAATAGATGTGAAACTTGTTTTTTAATCAAATACTTTTATTTTCATATTGATAGGATTTCAGTGTGTTTATTCAGAGGTTATTTAACTGTTATGCTAAATAAGAAAAATAAATATGTATTGTGTATTTATGTTAACATTTTAATTTTGATATAATTTTAGTCAGTAAAATAAAACTTTCCTCTGGTTGTGATTGTTTGTGCAAACTTCTTACAGTTCAGTTTGAAAACTGATTATTTTCCTATGTCAAATAGTTTATTTGTTGCTCTGTTTTTATTTGGTCTATTCTAGTCAAAGAAGAGGAACACATTTAAGACATACATACAGATTTTGTGTATACTAACATTAAAACATAAATCTGTTATTGATTACAAAAAGATCAGTTAGAATGAAGTTTCAGAGAATAACCATTTTATTGACTGGGGTAAAAATAAGATGTAAAAACATACATACATACATTTAATTGTTGCTGATTTATCCTGCATATATTGTGCCCCAACTATTGAAAAAAAAAAAAAAAGTTGAACTTTAAGTTATGGAGAATGTCTGCAAGTCTTAAACGGTCTTGATGATGTAAGCGTTTTAATGTGCTAATCATATTATTACATGTATGGATGTTAAAAAAATTAAATTTGTTTTAAATTGCAGAAACTGCCATTAACATTGGCTATTCCTGCCAACTACTGACTGATGAGATGGTAGATATTTTCATTTTGGATGGGAATGAAGACTATGAAGTGAGAGACCAATTGGATAAATTCCAACAAGATATAAGCAGAATTTTATGTTCCAAGGAAGTTCCCTTAACTTTAAGTACTATTACTTTCTCCGAAGAGTTTGGAGGCTTTGGTCTTGTTGTTAATGGGAACAGTTTAGTGCATGCTCTAAAACCAGACATGGAAGAGAAGTTTTTGTCTGTAGCATCACAATGTAAAGCTGTCATTTGCTGCAGGGTAACTCCATTACAAAAGGCTCTGGTTGTTGAACTTGTGAAATGCCGCAAGAAAGCAGTTACTCTTGCTATTGGTGATGGAGCTAATGACGTCAGCATGATTAAAAGTAAGGTTTTTGTTTTTCCTTAAATATACCTGATCATTGAAACAGAAGAAACAAGTTGTTATAATTTAACAATGATTGAAAACTAAATTTCATAGCTTCTGAATGCATCAGAATGTATCTCTGATAAATATTCTGTAACAGTGGATTTCAAATATTTCAGGCTCATGTCCCACTTTTTTTTTTTAATTACAAACCTAGATCTAATTAAGTAAAAGATAAAAATTCATATTTTAGAACTTACTCTTTAATGTGAAAGATGTGAATGTTTTTTTCTTGCTCAGTTTAAGAATGTGTGGTATGCTTTTTGTCAATTTTAAGAGAAAATACTAGTGAGTCTATGATATAGAGGGTGAGTCTTTGAATAAGGAAAAGGTAGTGTGTGTATGTACTTGAAAAGCTCATATAAGGCATGTTATAAATTTTATGATTTTTCATATTAACTGTGTCATGTACCACTGACATTAACTCCACATACCACCAATGATATGCTACCACAATTTGAGAATTTCTGCTCTAGATCAAACAGTTCACTTTTTCCTGTCGTTTCTCAAATGTGCATTTTTTTAAAATGAAACTGTTGAATATTTGGTTTTGTAATTTACTTTACACATTAAACAACGTTCAAATAGTAATACTTTGTAGTTTTCTTCTTTGCATCATCAAAATTATCTTTCATAATGTGGCTAATTTATTGTGGAAAATGGCTTGTGATTCATACTTCACTAGATCTAACCTTTTTTGCTGCTTGCTTCTAATTGTTTGAAAACACTGTAGCTACCTTTCTATGTTACTGTGTTTTCACTTACGTTTATGACTGATTTGTTTGTATATACACATAAATATTAACTTTGTAAGCAATGGACACTAACAAAACCAGTTTTTTTATTTTTTATTATGTTAATAATTTTTTGAAATTATACTTCACAAAGTGTATAAAATATGTAACATGTTAAAATGGACTAACTTAATTCCAGATGTTTTTCTGTTTTTTCAGCTTAAGAAAACACTGTCATGTCTTGATGTTGATGAAAAAATTATTCTCAAAATAAGCACTTTAACAAAGTAATTTGTAGTATTTTATTTGTGAAATTCGTTTGGAGGGATGATTTTTTTACTAAGTGTTGTAGATTCTTTGTGATCTTTTAATTTATAAGTTTTTTAACCACAACTAATTACAAAAAAATTACAAAAAAAACAACAAAAACTTAACAGTTGGGTGTGTTAAATGAACAACCCAAGTTTCTTGTTCTCTTTATTTGTATGACCTTTGATTCTACTTTCAGCTGCTCACATAGGTGTCGGTATCAGTGGTCAAGAAGGGATGCAAGCTGTTTTGTCTAGTGATTTTTCTCTTGCCCAGTTTCGGTTCTTGGAGAGGTTACTTCTAGTTCATGGCCGCTGGTCTTACCTCCGTATGGCTAGATTCCTCCGTTACTTTTTTTACAAGAACTTTGCTTTCACACTTTGCCACTTCTGGTTTGCTTTTTTTTGTGGGTTTTCAGCACAGGTATATTCATCTTTTTGAAATGTTTTCAACTTGCAAATATCTGTTTATAATAACTAAACATACTACTAAAATATTATTTTGTTAAATTTGTGTTTCATACTAAGTTGCATACCATATAATTTTTTCAAGGTATTTGTATAGTGGTGATAGTGCTATAATTAATATTCTTAATTTTTTATAGCCTTTCTATGCATTTATTGAATCATCAAACCACTCACACTGGTAGTGTCAGTTCTTTTGTTGTGGATATGAAAATCATATTTAAAATTTGTAAATTGCCATAATGAATCAATAAAGGTTCTTTACAATATTACTTTATGCTGTGAAGCAGTCAGTAGGCCGGTGTAGTTATAACAAAGTGCTACTTATTGTTTCAGTTGAGTATTTTCTCTGATAAATTTCATTTTATTAATAAAATGCTGTTTTTTTCCCGTTTTTTCATCATGTTTTGATTAATCATTTAAAAATAAAGTACTTTTTTGCATGTAATAGAGTCTTAAACATTTATAGGCTATTGTTTTGGAAATGTATTACTTTACTAAAAAATACAACATTTCTATTCACAATATATTAGGGTGTGGATAAAAATAAAGATTTTTAATTTCCATATGAAATTTGAGTACTGTAGCATAAAAAAACTGCTATGTATAGAAAAACAACATAGAATGCACTAGTGCTATAGCATGAGAAATTGCTCTGTATGAAAAATTACAGAAAATTCTAGTGCTATAGAATGAAAATTTTCGAGATACAAACTATAAAAGCCAAAAATATGAAATCCGTGTTATGAGTGTGTTACAAGAATCAAACAAATGCAGCTACAACAATATAAAATCTTAAAATTAAAAAAACTGATAAAATTGCAGAAAGTAAAAAAGGGTTAAGTACAACTAATTTTCATTGAGGCTTGAAATGATTTTCTCTACATAATTGAAACATACTTTATGAAGCTGTTAACAGTCTCAATTTAAGATAAACTTAAGTTTCAATGTTACCACATCATATTAAACAATGACTGTCAATGGCTTCATTAAATATGTTATACCTCTCTGTAGAAGAAGTTGTATTTTAATAAATTATTTCATTTTAAATTAATGTTGTATTCATTGTATATAATAGCATAACACGAATAACAGCATATTGGTTTATTTTAATAAAGATGCTTTAAAATGATAATTTTTACCTTAAATTACAGACTCTGTTGGATCCTGTATTTATCTCTTTTTACAATGTGTTTTACACATCTTTGCCTGTTTTGGCTCTTGGCGTTTTTTATCAGGTTAGTCATTACCATAATATTGTACTTGCTGTCATTTTCCCAAATGTCAGGAAACAATTGAATAAAAAAACGAATTCTATTGTTACCTCTTATTTTGTGATGTAAAATCCTTTGCAACAGTATTATTGGTGGCTCAACAGTAAATTTAAGGGATTATAATGCTAACAATCAGATTGTGATACTGTAGTGGGCATAACACAATGTTTAGCTTTGTATGTAATTACAAAAAAAACAGTAACACAGGTAAATCTGTTAATTTTGTTTTAGTTTCTTGTGATCAAATGTTTTACTGATGTGAAAGTTCATGATGTTAAGTTTGATTGCTTTAAGAAATATAACAAAACATCAATTATTGACATATAACTTTTTTTTGGTGTTTTTTGTGTAATCTTGTGCATTTTGAGGTAATATTTTAACACAGTTTTTAGAACTAACCAGAACAGCTTCTCTATTGTATCAGCTTTAGACATCAATACCATTAAACAATTTTTATTTAATACTGATGTAAGTAGGAGTGGAGCATTTATGTATAAGAATGTTTTTGCAATTTTAATTCATATGTAGCTCATACAAAATTTAGAAATATTTATTAGAATAATTCAGAAGTATTTGCTTAGTATTCTAAAAGCAACCTTGTGTCTATCCTTAGGATGTGAATGACAGGAACTCTGTGCAGTATCCCAAGCTTTACACTCCAGGACAAATGAATCTACTTTTCAATAAAAAAGAATTTTTGAAAAGTGTGTTAAATGGGTTCATTTCTTCTTTTGCTCTCTTCTTCATACCATATGGAAGTTTCTTTGAAGGTGTATCATCAGATGGTTTAAATGTGGATGGACATCAGTTATTTGGTAATGTGGTGTCAACCATATTGGTGTTGGTCGTCACTGCTCAGGTAAGCCCTCCATTAAAACTTGTGTATCTATGTACTGTATGTAACGTACTGAAAAACATGTTTTTGTAAGAAGACTATGTTTACAAATTTTGTTCAGTATTATTTTTAGATTTGGCAAAGGTTTTTAACAGTAGCAAATGTGTAAAACACTTACTGTTTTTTCTGCATCTGATTCTTGAAGTCTTGAAATTGCATATAATTCCAAAACTTAAAGTTCAAAGAAACTTAAACTAAGTTTTGACCTAATTTAACTTAGTAGATCACCAGTAATTTTCATTACTAGGAAAGGCTAGGTTGTGTATAATAACTATGTATAATGTAGATTTTCTAAAGCTCAGGTTATTTAAACCTCTCCATAGAAATTAAATCATTAGTTATAAAAGTTTTGAAATATTCTTCCCTTTCACAAAAAATAATTTTTAATTTTATAGGTCATGCTGGATATGGGATATTGGACATTCTTTAATCATATTGTCATATGGGGTAGTGCTGTCTTTTACTTTGCAATGACCTTTTTTGTCAATAGTAATTTTATTAGAAACACATATGTAGGCTCATTTCGGATGGCACTGTGCTTACCGCAGTTCTGGTTTACTGCTTTCCTTACACTAGCTGTTCTAATTGTACCTGTCATAGCAATTAGATTCTACAGTGTTGACAAGAATCCAACCTTATCTGACAAAGTGCGCCTGAAACAAAGAAACGACAATCGCATTCATGCAAGAAGATACTCATCACATGCAAGACTTTCAAGTATTCGTCGAAGTCAAAGACCTCACTCAGGTTATGCTTTTGCACATCAAGAGGGATTTGGTAAATTAATTACAAGTGGAAAGATTATGAAGAATTTATCAATGTCCCTTCAACTTCCAAAGTTCACAAAAGTAGAAATTTAGAGATATATATATAAATATTTTGTATGAGCAAAACTCAGGATTTGATAACCACTTCTAACAGTTTCTTATGAAATTGACCTGATTGGAAAGTTGATATAACATACAAGTATTTTATGTTTGACCAAATGTGCATTGACTCTACTTTCCAGAATTACAGGTTTCAATTAATGTGAAAAATGTTCTAGCATTAATTGCGCAAGTACTGTGATGTAACATATAAAAAGTGTTTGTTTTCTAAAAGCTATAGGTTAACTTAAATGTTTAAAGCTTTTAAATTGTGTGTGCTATTAGAATCAGTTTGAGGGTATTAGTAACGTGCATATGATGCTGTAAGAATGCATGCACTTGCAATATTAAACAGAAATACATTATTTTAAATGAGTATAACATCATGAACATTTCCACCTCCATGGACTAAATGTTTAATTAATATTTTCAAGTGCATCTATTTCAATGCATTAGAACATTTGTTAATACCCATTTGGAAACATAAAATTTATTTTGTTATTTATCAAGTTGAATTATTTTGGGACTGACAAATCGTTAATATAGCGATATTAAAATATAAAGCTTAATGATATATTATTAAAATAAATCTACATTACTTTCACACTAGTTTCTAAAGCTAGCATGACTAGTTTTCTTAAGTTCCATTTTCTCATATATATCAACAACCTAAAAAAATTTAAACACATGTAATTAAAGTTCTATATGATAACTCAGTGATAACCATGCCTAAACTGTGACCACTTTACAACTTTAAAAGGGTAGCCATTAACTAGAAAACTATATTCAAATATGCTAACTACCTCAGAGGTTATCCAAATAACTTTCTTTAACCTTCTGTTTTCAGATTTATCTCAGTACAGTATGTTTCTTGTTTTTAATAAAACCTCCACAGTAATTAATCTGAAGCTAACAAATTTTTGAGTTGTATACCATAAAGATTTTTACCAATCAAACTTGAAATGGGTAAGCACAAAGTTAAACCAAAATATATGTGATAAAATGCCATTTGAACTTGTACTCAGTTTATCAAATAAACAAATGGATTGTCTTACATGATATTTCATTTTTTTGAATTAAATGTCATTGTACATAATAATCCCCATATGATAAATTATCATTAAGTATATCTTTTGTTTGGTATTCTTTATTTTGAAGTATTAGTTTTAGCTATATTTTAAAGTAAATACATATTTCTGTTTTCATATTACATTATTAATTTTTGGATATATTTTTTTATAATTTCATGAGGTTTGAGAGTATCAAACGTTTAAACATTGCTGATTTATTTCTGAAATGAAAAGTTTTCAAATTCAATTATATTATGTTAATGTTACTTATATATAAGTGAAACAGATACACAGGTAATTTTGCTGTGTTGTTGGATGAGTAAAAATTATACATAGCTTTATGGCAGACTTAGTCAAATCTAAAACTGTCTGTTACTACTTCCACCTCTTAAAGCTAAGTAAGTTATGTTTATGGAATGTGGGTTTATGGCTTACATTCTGTTTAACTTGTATATGATGAATTAAAACGAAGATGATTGAAATTTCTTATCTTGTGAATTATGAAGAGACTTGGCATAACTTCTTGAAAGCACTAAGCATTTTGCAATTAATATTTTCATGATTTATAGATCAAGAGATACTGGTGGTCAGAACTCTTCATTCCATTTTTTTCTTTAAATCTTAAAGCAGTTTAGTGTCATTATATATACAAGTACGTACATTTTACTTCTGCAATTTTGTTAAGCATGTTTACAAATACTGGGAGTACTAAAAGTTTAGACATTTCATGATGAAATGGGTAGATATGTTGTGCCTTTCTCATCTAACATTTAATAAACTGTTTTGTTATCATTCATAGGTTTAGTTTTCATAATAGAAATGTGGAGACAAGAAGATAACATGCAAAACGCATGTAAATGCTCAGTATTAAGTGTCTACTGAAAGACGATTATTGAAATATTTGTAAACTGCTGCACCAGTAAGTGAACAAAAATAACAACATCTGGTGGTGGCGAGTTGTGCTCGCAGACTACACTTAACATGGCCATTCCCATCATGCAATACTTAATGTAAAGTAGTGGAAAGTATGGTTACTTATCTTAAAAACTTTAATATATTTTAACTTTAAAAGTGATACTTTCCAAACAGTGTATTTTACAAGAACAGCCCAGCTCATGGGAAAACAAAAGAGTAAAATACAACAAATTGGTTTTAGTTTCCTGTTTAAATATGAAGTTTTGAGCTGGCATTAAAGGAAATTTTAATTTAGATAAAGAATTGAATAAATATGAAATTACAAATAATTTTCTCGTGTATATATGTTTTATGAGAAATCGTATTTTTTCAATATAAAAATACCATAGATATATATAACTTTGTAAGAGAAAATTTGAATAGTTTGCGAGAAAAAACCTTTAGCTGAGCATGTATACATTAATTAAAATATAAAGACCACTTCTACAGACTGAAACAAAGCAAGTTGTCAGTATCAGACACTCTGGACAGTGCTAATTTGAATTAGTAAGTATATAAACAAACAGCAAACTAGATCTGTATTAAACTTTCATCCTTGATATGCTCTACATCAACTAGTAGCAAGTATGTTCAGGTTTTGATTAACTATTACATCAAACACAGTTTCACATCCAGAGCCTACCTTTATAATTTGATATGTTGGTAGTTTGCTCAGTTAGTTGTCTTCAAAAATGCTTATGACTTGTTTTGTTAAATCTTTCCATATTTGATTCAATGCAGTTTTATAGAGAAGGCACACTGCTTACTTGTTGTGGTTCAAATTGTATGTATCATCAGTTGATAGTTGAACTGTTTACTACCAGTTATCTTGAATTCAAGAAAGTGTTTAACTTTATTATTTTACTGAAGTATAAATATTTTTGTTTCTATTATACTTACATCAGAAATGTTAGCCATTTTTTTCATCAATAAGATGAAAATTAACAAAAATTTGAAAACATTGGTTTATAAAAAGTCAAAATTCAGTTCGTTATTTATTTAATATATTTTCCTATTTAAAGAAAATGAAAACTTCAGTTTAATAGCTTGCTTTTCATCTGACTTGCACATATTTGAAGATGTATACAATACATAAAATTGCATAATATTATGCAAAGTTTTTCTATCTCACTATTAAAATTGGAAACAAATAAGACCCAATCTGTTCTTGGACTTCCCAATCATAACATTAGCAAAATGCAAAGTCCTAGCTTTTTTATGGTGTATATAGAAATAGCTGTGAATGTAGTAACTTAATACTCTTGCTTATTGTGTGCAAATCATATATGAGAAACTTAAGATTTGAATTTTAAAGTTAGTTGGTCGGCAGGCCCCATTTTTACTTATTTTTCTTTCTTGTTACTGTTGTTGTAACCTTATGGTAATCATTTGTAGGTAGAGGTACTGGTAAGAGGTTCATATATTATCTGTTAATATTGTCATGAAGGTTTTTATTGGTAAGTTGACAAATATTATTGTATTTATAAACTTGATTATTAAAACTTTTTAAAAATATAAACAAAACCTCCACCAGACCACAAATTCCTTTGGCTCAAGAATGTTACTGGGATAAGAATATCTGTTAAAAATATTTAGCATTACATGGATACAATGTCCAGCAGTAAAAATCTTAAACAGTGGGTTTCTTTAAAAGAGTAATGGTTGATCATAAATTCAGTAAGCAGTGATCTTAAGTTTCATTTCTTGATAAAACAAATTTCTTCTTTTCAAAACATGATTCCTCATGTATAAAAAGTCCATTCATACAAATAAATTTGCACATCATAATTCATTTCAAATACTATATTTTTTCAACAGAACAGCTCTAGTTCTGTTTCACTCATACAACACTTTAAAGTCAACCTCCAAAACATTCATGAACAATACCTGTCTGAAAAGTGTTACCATAATACAAAACCTGTTTACAAAATATTTTGAAATGAAACATCTCATTTTCACCTTATTTCATGAAGAAACTAGAACTAAAAACAAAAAAACTCGTATGCAGCATTAACAAATAATTTCCTCATAACTACACAGACTGGTCGTCTATAGCTATATCAACCTAAAATAGCAACAAAGTATTACTGTGGTGTATAAACACAAGTTTCTCCTAAATTTCTTATACTAATACAGTCCTAACCTAAATTATCAGTTATTTCTGAGCATGTAACATTTAAAAATTTTGTCATGGTCAAAGTTAATCTATTGGAGCTGCCTTTACCATACTCCAGATATCACACTGCTTTTGCAAGGGTAGGTGCATCTGTAATGCTGAACATTGTGTGGGGAGGTTGAGCTGTTGTACATCAGGCAGTATCCTGTGTTTTCCCTATCGGGCACACACTTCCCAAGAATAATGCATTATAGAATTTGGTATTTAATACTGTGATCACTTACTGTCTCTTTCTCACAAGCTCAAGTTCTGAGTGTGGTAAATATTTAAATCATTTGTTTATAGAAAGTCTCCAAGAGTTTAACTTGTAATGTTGACAAATACTTAAACATCTTTATTAGAGTTAAAAGAAAAGGTGCTGTTATTCATCCAGTATATGTACATGGAAATTTCAATGAATTTCTTTCTCAAGGGCAGGGAATTCAAAATTAATAAGCTCAGAAGTAAACCTTTTGTCCAGGTTATAAAATTCAAGAAAAATGTGGGCATTGATGGTGGATGGTATAATAAATAACATAATTACTATTAATTATTACCTCACCAAACGTTTTGCATAAGATTTAAAAACTCGACATATATGCAAGACATGGTATACATTGTTCAATGGTCAAGGTAGCACCAACCTTCTTTTACCTACTTTCAACACTGAGCTCTTAATGTTCTTCCACAGCATTTCCTGCAGCGTCTTGTAAATTAAAGTGAAGATGTTAGAGTAAGAAAAGAGTTTAAGACTAGAAATGGCTCTTCCTATCAGCATTACTATCACTACTGAAGTAGGGACTTTAGCTGAGTTTGTTTTACTATGATAGTGACAACAAATATTTTCACTGCATTTTTCCCTACAGTCTGCTGCTACTCTCTGCTGTACATAGATATTTTGTGTGCTCTTATTTGTGTATGTTGCGTTATAGAAAATTTAACTCCACATTAACATGTTTGTTATTACAAACTGTCATCCTCCTAAGTTTGAGAGTGATCCACTGATTGAGTAGTTATAAATAAAGGACAGACAGATATTTGCACTTTGCATATACATATATATCTTGTTTAAACTCCTATAAGTGAATCTATTGCATTTTCTGTAAGTGGAAAACAGTTTTATCTAAATGTGATACATCACACTACAAGGAAGATTAAATTTTACTTTGCATAACAACTTTTAATATTACAGAAACTGAAACCATTTCTTTGTTCTAATTAAAAGTTAATTCATTATAAAAACTAAGTTACACTGTAGTCTGTTAGCAATTTTACCAATATTGCACATACTGTGAGGAACACAGTTTTATAATCAGTTTAGTATGTTTTATGGGGTTTTGTAAAATGTTTGTTTGGATTCTTGAATGAAAAACAACAAGCAGGTTTGACACACATTTAATCAATAAGACATTTCCTTTGCTATCCTTAACTGGTCAAGTTAACAGTATTTATCACTGTCTGACAGAAGCTCAGAATACAAAACACCCTTTCAAACCAACCATCCAGTCATTATCTTTTTTTGGGTGCAAACCTGCTTTAGGAGTGCTCAATGGTGATTTATCTCCTTTCATCGAATGTTTTTTTTAAAGTTAAACATTGTTATAAAAAATTCACTCTTCATCACTTGTTCCTAGTCTCTTTACATTATAATAAGTATGTGCAGGCTGATATTATGAGTAAATTTTTTTTATTCAGTTTGTGTGGTATCCAAACATTGCATTGTTCACCATTCCCAACTTATTTAAATGCAATGCAACTACTTTATAAAATATTTTCAACATGTGAACAACTCCTGGTACCATGGATTATTTTCAATCAAATGGCTATTTTGTCACTGTTCACCTTGATGGGCCTACCTGACTGCACTTTATCATCCAAGCTGAAGTCATCATGAAAAAATTTTTAAACTACTATTTGAAGGGTAGGTTCATTTACATCACCACTATAAACATCAGTTGTTGTTTATGTTGTTTGCAAAACATTTTTTCCCTTACAATAATAGAAAAGCATTATATGCCAAAAATATATATTATCACTCATCTTCAAATTAGAAACTTAAAAAAGTTGCATGTCAGAATGTGTAAAGTCAACTAACACACCAATAACATCTATTAAAATCCAAACAAACATTTTACACAACCCAACCCTTACTTGTAAATGATATTTATTTATAACTTTATTAAACCAAGGCTATCTTAGGAATGTCAAAGATAAGAAACATGCAGTAGAAATAGGGCAATAAAAATTAAATTAGTAACAACAATTAAAAAATCCATTTATGCTCATGATTTAATCCATAAAAAAAAAAAATTTAAATTTCCAAATATTTATAAAATTACACTGAAACAAAGCTTGCTACTTCAAGGAAGCATGTCTAAACAAATTTAAATACGACTTACAGTTTAATTCCACATATTTAACAATCTCAGTTTAGAAAATAGTACACCAACTTGTATTCTTTTTCTCTAAAAACCTGTAAAGCATAAGCAGTTTAAAGAATAATAGAAAATTTTAATATATTACCTACAAAAAAAACCCACAAAATTTTCATTTCTTAAATAATGTCAGTTGCCAATTACTGTTCTCAATTCAAACAATGCAATTTCATACTTTTCTCACACACTTGGAGTTTAAAATCCTAAAAAGCCCTTGAGATTTTCATTTCAAATATATAACTGATGTCACTTCCTAGGATGCCCTGAATCCATTTCATCTTGTCAATCCACTATTTTCTCTGAAATGGAACCAAGAGCAATTTGCACTACCATATAGTAGAGCATTGTCAATCAGGTCAGTAAATCAATAAATGACAACACATATAGGAAACTTAACATTGCAATTTATACTGCTGTGACATAGGTAAAATGTGCATATGCTATGAATTGAGAGATGAATTATGGCCTCTGCTGATTACAACATGACATATGAACATGAAAGGTACAAAATATTTGTAGTTCTTAATTTTAGTTTTCATTACTCTCAAAACAGAACACTTTCAGGGACAATAAAGAAATACATTTAGTCTTTTATGGAATGTTTCAACAAATCTGGCACAGTAACATCCAGCAGGACAAAGTTAAGGTATACTGTACTAGCCCATAGTACCACAAAGGGCTATACCATAGAATGAGATACCCATAACATGTAGCATTAATGGAATAATTTCCCAGTATATGAAAATTAGTACATCCAACACTGCCAATTCCTACTTACACCATACTTTCATTATCTTGTTTCTTTGTATAAATGGACATGGCTCTCATTTTTCTCTGAGTGAAATGCAATTTATTTGACATAAAGATCAACTAGTGAAGTTTGTGTCTGATCATCGCTACCACTGTTCTACTGGTTTGGAAGCAATCCCTTATTCTGTTTCTAACACTTAAAAACATTTCTACCAAATCTGATACAGATTCCATTCTTTGAGGGCTTTTCAGGAGTAAAACACAATGTTTTTTCTAAGGTTAAGCTACAGTTCATGAATAACATACACCATTTTAAACTCAACAATTCACCTCAAACTGAAAACAGATAGTCATGCAAGACCACTACTAAGAACACAGGCTGAATGATTAATCTTTTGTACTTTAGATTGCATGACCAATCAATAAATGCCTGATTTGTATTGCTGAAGAATAGGTGAAAATTTCATAGCTGTGGTATATGCTTTGTTATAATTATATTACAGTCAGTTTTGTGTAGTGTTTTTACAGGTAAAGAAGTTAAAGATTTAGAAACAAGCCTGTACACGTTAAATAGACCGTTTTATGTATACCAGCGTGCATCATAACAAGACTAAATGTCTGCCCAATTATACTGTATGTATTAACAAAAAATAAAACATTTTAAATAACTTCAGCACTTTCATTCATAAACAACTTTGATATATTTTATTTGGAATGTAAATTGAAAATCAGTGAAAGTTAAAGTATTAAAGTAAAACATAAAGTAATTGAAAATTAAAAATGCTGTTTACAAATGCCACAAAAATCAAAGAAATATCAATTACTGATACAATTTCTCTCTTCTGGAAAGTAATGAAAAACTTAATTTTCTTAACACACTTGTATTTTACAATATCTACTTAATATATATTTATTGCTGCGTGTTTGTACATTAACTGTTTGGTTCATTTTTTTTGTCTAATGAAGTCATTACAGCAAAAAGTCCTTATATAAACTTTTTTTATTAGGAGAAAATGGCCATATTGAATTATTGTTCCCAATGTCTTTTTAAATATTTGAAAATAAAAGAAAATACAACAACACACAAAGAATGATTTTTAATATAAATGCTTTGGTTATATTATTTCTCCCTGGGAAGAAACATACTTACAGTTTTAATGTATGACCATTAACATTGATGTATTAAAGTAATAAAACATGTCAACTCTAACTAAAAATCTGATTCATGCAGTATCATGAAATTATGCCTAATACATTGTTCAAAATAAAAAAATTTTGCATAAAACAAAACACAACTAGACCAAAAATACAGAATTACAATTTTCTGTACAGAAACTAACAGGTTACTTATTTTCTGAACTGAGCATTTCGATCATCTTCAGATACACGTTTACTACATTGCATCTCTTTTGCTCATCTTCATTACTATACTCAGAACATCCAAGATTGATGATCTGAGCTTAAAGGATTACTAAACATATGACATTCATAGCTTTACAAAGTTAGAACTTCTCTCAATTATAAAACAGTCCAGAGATTTATTAGGTTGAATAGTTACACAAAATCTTTGCTTTATGTTTGTTACATACACAGTTTTAATGTTTTGAATTTTTGTTTCTTGTACAGACTCCAGAGTGTTCCTTATAATAAAGATTATTTAATGGATATCTTTTCATTAAAGCCCAATCAGAATACTAGATTAGCTCACATACATCATTTCACTTGTTTGTTTATGTCCAAACACACAACTACAAAACTTTATAATATTACATTATAAAGAATGCTCCAACTTAAGGCTGTTCAACTTCAATCCAGAAGATGGCCACTTTTCAACTTAATATAGAATCCTCGATTCTAAAACTGTTTGAATGTTGGAACATATATTATCTGTCCATTGTATGTTTAGAGTTATGAAATAAATAAAGTAAGTAAATACATTCACACACAAATACTTTGCCTGTTTAAACCATGAAATAAGCAAATTAACTGACTGGTCCTTCCAGTGCTAAAGGGGTGGGAGCCTGTCAGTTGGATAGTCCTGTTCTAACCAATATTCATCAGCTTGTGTTTAGAAGCAACTAGCTTCTATTCCGTTTTCAAAAAAAGTCAAGATTTCATTTAAAAGAATACCACTATACAAAGAAATATGGTTTTATTTTTCACATGTATTATATAAACAGTTTTCAGGAAGTCCTTAATTCAATTATTTTACATTCTTTTGTAAGCAGTGAAGATTGTGAAATTAATGCAATTGTATAACTTTAAATATAAAAACTTTCATTTTTTGTTTTACATCTTAATCAGAAGTTTTTGATCAAAAGACCACAACACAAAAAAAAGAACAAAGAAAGAAAAAAGATATAATCGTCTATCACTACAAATACTTAATATATTCAGTATAAAGTTTTGCTTTCTTGTCAACCATCTTCTTTGGGAGGCGTAAACCAGCCTGAAAAAGTACAAAAACTAGTGTTTCTAAAACACAAATATTACACATAAAAGCTTTTCCACAATTGATCTGGTAAAAACCATCTTTACAGCATGTTCCTGGTGCAAAGTAAAACCCCACAAACAAGTTTCATTGTAACTGGCTTCTATCAGACTTAAAAATAAATTTTATATTTCATTTTACTGGACCGTTTTTCAGAGCAAGTTATAAATAAGACAAATGTTACATATTTATAAAAGTACTTGCAGATATTAGAAAAAATAACTGATGTAATACCCAAAATATAAGAACCACCTTGTTAGCTAGTACAATTATAAAAATAGCAAACCAGCTAACAAATTTTGTAGTTAGTTAATTAGAAATAAAATTCTTATCTATAAGTGGCGAACAAATATCCAATTAAAAGGAAATATTTACCATTCTTCTCATGGATTTGAACAAGGGACCTAAAGGACTTCTGGGCATGAGCAAGACTGTACTGGGCCTGTAAACGGTAGACTCTTTCATCACTATTTTCATAATTATTTACAACATTTACCTAAATTTAGTTTTCTTCTTCAAACAACACAATATAAAAAAACAATTAGAAGTTTATAATCTGAAAATATGTAAGCATGTGTATCATAAAATGTAACTTATATAGAGAAGCAATTGCATGAAACAAGGTTGACCACACTCAGAGGAAACTACTTAAAACATGCATTATCACACTCTAAATGGGGGAAAAAAAAAGCCACTGTGTTTGATTTGCTAAACAGAGACAACTTAGCAATTAGAGAAGAGATTTTTAGTTTATATTCAAGCATGTAAGTACTGGTAGTTTGAGTTCAAATTTGTACAAACTATAGACTTTGTATTTTGATATTACAAACATCTAGTCCAAACCAGTGTTGCATTCAACATATCACACAACACAAAAATCAATATTTAGGTGACATGGCCTTTGGCCCATGACCAATCTAAAAAAGGTTATTTTAAATTACAGTTGGTTGATGGTAATTTTAGTTCCTAATTCATACAAAACTTTGTATTCTGACATCACAAAAATATAATTTGAATCAGTGTTGTATTCAATATAACGTGACAAAAAATTGATGTTTAGGTGTGTTTTCAAAATTTACCTTCAAACTGAAAAAGTAAATAATGTGTTATATAAAAAATTGAATTATAATCCACAGTTTGATACCAAACTTAATGACATAAGTTCATTAAATAGTAAATTCATATCAACATACACGATGACATGGCCTTTCACCTGCGACCTGCCTGGAGAGTTAAATTAATAAAGAATTTTTCTCTGAACCAATTACATTAGATCTCAGCAATTTAAATTTGTCAAAACAAAGAAAAGAAGGTGATGCTTTCAACCTTGCAAAATTTCCAAAGTTTTCACATTCAAGACAGCTTTATAACTGAGACGAAATACTACTTATTTCTGAATGTAAATCAACAGAGCAGTAGATAAAATGCATGAAGAGATGATTATGAACCGATAAATAAAAATACTTCTGGCTTTACCTCATAGACATCTCAAACAAAGTAAGTATTTGTATAAATACATAGTACATCTGTAAACAAAACGTGAGCTACAAACTCATCCAAACTAGAAATACAGAGATGCCAACTATTTCAAATGACTGAGTGTAATGATTGCAGACAGAGCCCGTACAGATATCGTACAACCATTGGATACAGTTTTGAGTGATTCATGTCTGTGGATCCATCTGTAGCTAAACTGTAAACACTGTTAGTAAGTATGCTTGAAATCATTTTGTCATCTTCACAACCCAACATTTGTACAATGGCTGGAGTTTTGGTTCTAGCACAGCCATATTTTTTTGCTATATCAGAGTCTTGGAACATTTTTCTGAATAGATGTCCTGCATGATCGCCTACAGCTTATGATAAATTATAAGCAATTAACAAATTGTGTGAACATAACTTCTTCATTTAAGGTTTCATATTCTGAATTCTTACTGATAAATTTTGTTATCTGTATTATTTTTGTCTTCGCTTCAGCCTTTTGTTGGTGAGATGCCAATTTTGTATGTATGGAACAATCGTTTATCTCACCATGTGCCACAGAAAAATGGATGTGACAAACTTTCCAAAACGCACGACTGTCACAGACTTTTGATGCAATGACCAGATATTTTGGACTATACTCTTTTCTAAATTTTTGATTCACAGTTTTAGTCCTTTTAGAACTGCCAAAAACAAAATCTGGTTAACAAGGCTTCTTTTTTTTCATCCTGTGAACAATCACATTGCTGTTTCTATGCCGCTTAGAAAACGAGAAATATCCATCTACATGAGTGCTGATTGGCTGACAAGCACTGATGACATAACTGTGGATTCCCCCACTTACCCAGTATGGAGAAGCACCGCACTCAAACTATTGGTAGATGTCGCAGATACAAATATTTATTATTTCAAGCAAAAACAGAATTATCGCAAGTAGTCATTTGGATTATGTCTATTTATTTTCAAAATTTATTTGTATCACTAGAAATTTTCTTTTCACCTATTTCAAGCCCTGAGGGAACAATTTATCACTATTTTATAGGCCTATATAATATATACTGAACAAAAATATAAATGCCCCATGTAAGACTGAATTTTTATTAACATTAGGAACATGCAATATATGAAAACAACCACAATTCATTTTGTTATTGAATAATCTTCAAATCACTGTCCATTACATCTTGATATTGGCATATGAACAGAACTGTCACTCCTTCAAACACGATAGGGGTCAAGCTGAAGAAATTAACTGTTCAGTATCTTGTGTATCCACCATTTGCTTCTGTCAGAGCAACAAGTCTCCTTCACATGGAGTTCACCAGGTTGTCTATTATTATGGCCTGTGGGATGTTATTCCATTCCTGGTGTCAGACGGAGCTGACACACAATATCCGATACTGGAACAAGATCGCGATCATAACAATCCAGAATATTCCAAAGATGCTCTGTAGGCAACATGTCTGGCAAATATGCAGGCCAGTCCAGAACTGAAATGTGCTCAGTTTCAAGGAACTGGGTGCAAGTCCTGGCAAAATGTGGTCAGGCGTTGTCGTGCTGGAAGGTGATATTATGCTTCTGAGGCATTGCTGCTTTTGTCAAAATTTGACATTTTGGGATGGCCCTTTACTGTCCCCAGTATAAGGAGTGTCCGAATACTGCTCATTCTGTTTGAGCAGCATCTGGATATGCCACACCCATGCACTCAGTGAAATTAACGCATCACTGAGCAAATGCTCACAGGCAGTGGTAGACTCAAATTTGGGACACTATTCAAGAGAAATATCAATTTTGTATAAGTAGAAGGAGTATACACTAACTTCGGGTGATACTCTTCACGTGACACCAATATTTCACATGGGGCGTTTATATTTTCGTTCAGTGTATAATTTGTTAGTTGCAACAAGTCGCAATATTTCTCTGTACGAGTGTATAGTTGTAAAGTATACACCAAAATCTTAATGGTTGGCATCTCTGGAAATATTCAATATACCTCATGGGCTATTTGATTCCTCAAATACTGCATAAAAACAGTCAGACTTTGCTTAATATGTCATACAAGGACATCATATTCACTGAATCATCTGTAAATTATCTGCTAACTGGAAACAAAATCCTCTGTAAATATCAGTTGTTGGAAGAAGTTTAGAAAATCTAAACAGCTATTTTTTTTTTAAACTATTACACCTACAAAATTTCCTTTCTTAACTGTTTCATGATATGAAACCATTGGTAAAACATTTAGAATAAGATTGTGTGTAGAAAGATTTAAACCAACAAACTACATTGATCCAATTATGGTACAAACTATCAATAGGTAAGCATAGTTCCATCAGAACACTAGTCTGTCTTCTTCAGGTATAATCACTAATATGCCATACACAGCTTAGATAACACATTACTAAAACAAAAAACTTGTGTAAAACAGAAATATTGTCAGCAGATGATCAGATATAGTTAATGGTCAAGTCTGGTCAGTTGTGTGGTTTATGTTGCTATGACCATTATCACAGTTTAGCTAGATTATTAGCTTTAATAATTTCTAGTTTCTAAATAGTCTCTTTGTTGATTTTGGATTGGTGTAATAGGATAATTTCATTCCATGGTATTTTAAGATCTGTTTCATACTGATATATTAGGGTAGATGTCTGGAATTCACCTCATGTTAAACTATATAGCTTATTACTTATCATACCTGAAGAAGACAGATCAATATCCTATTAAAACAGTTAGCATGTTCCAACATGGATAAAACATTATTTCTTGAGCTTATAAATCATTGTGTGTCTACCTTTTGATGTATCAGCACAATGCATTTCCTTTCTCATGTATGACACAAAACAGCACAAAAAGTAACTCATTCCAATCAAATGATAAAAACAATAACACACAATAATAAGAATATAATTATTCACACTCTCCCAATAAACAAAAGATTCACTTTTCTTGCATTTTACACTTTTATAAGACTTCACTACTTCAAGAAACATTAAAGTGAAGCTAATTTGAGTCAAAGTGTTAACCTGAGGAAATGGGCATTCTGTATTTTCATGAACCATAGGAAATTAGAAAAGTTAATGAATTATAAATTTTTAAATATTTGGTTCATTTATTATATGTTTCATGAAAGAAAAGCCCTATAAATCTGTACGTTTCACTGGGTTCAGTGTGCAAAACCATTATTTAGGTACATCCTTATCATCCCTTGGAATTAAAAAAAAATAGCACACCAAGTTTGCTTTAATGGTAAGTAACGGGTAATCACAGTTATATGAAATACTATAATAAAGAATATAAAAATTGCTATTACTGGTACTTTGGTGCCGACAAACTTCACACGAGCTTTTCCCTTAACTAAAGTAGCAGCAATTTGCAGGATTATAGCTTCCACAGTGTAAGCACTACTCCACCCCTGTAATGAAAGAAATGAACTCTTTCATCTGTACCTTAAAACTGAAATTGTAAACAAGGTTAAGTGTCATTAAAACAAAGCACCTATAGCTGTTTTATAACACTGAATTCCAATATGGTAAACATACACTTAAAATCACTAGAAATCTGAATTTCCTTTGCTTAAACCAACAAGTTTCATCAGAGAATCATGACAATGTACAATGTCAATACCTCAACCTCATATAAAGATGTGTACATTTTACATCAAAGTATCTATATAAAATCTGAATTTAGTATACCTAGTTCAAATTACAATATTTTTTTGTTGGATTTGATGTTTCACTGTCAAATTACTTACATTTATTACTAAGCTCCAACTACACCAACACATCACAAAGAAAACAAGATTTAATATATAAATTTTCTATGATCCTACATAAAAAAAAAAACATCCCCTTGTTAAGGATGAACTTATACAAATCATAACAGTTTGCTTAATATATCTCCACAAAATTTAATAGACTTTTAGTGCACAACATGCATCTGTTATACATAAAGACATTGTTTTATAAAGCATTTCTAAAAATCTGTCTGTAAATGTGAAGGGCCTTTAATTAATCGATCCTATTCAAAGGTGACTTTCATGTAATAAGTTGTTTTTTTTCATCTTTCACTTTCAGATTTCATTTGCATAACCACTTCCAGGACGTACTAAAGGAAAATGAAAATGTTTTATTTTCTCTACCCTAACACTAGCAAAATCCTCAATGTTTGGTAAAGTAACAAGGCGAAAAACCCAAAAGAATATTAGTAACATCCTTTCTAATTGTTTAATGACCGTTTTCATTTAACGGTTTAACTTTTGACCCTCTCTTTGCATGAAAACCATTAAAACAGAAAAGAATATTGCAGGTACAACTTATGATAAACAAACAGTTAAATTACTGTCATGTGCTGAGAACTTTTCTAACTTCCCAAATTAAATTTTATGCAAGTCTTGTTACTTAACTAAAGTTTTTTTCATTTTAGTTACTTTTCTTAAAAAATTTATGGCAAAAAAATATATATACAGAAAAGTGAGAAACTTAACACTTACTTTAGCATTGAAGCTGTTTTAACTCTTACGTTACCAATTTTATTCACACCAAAGATAAGACAAAATGATAAAACGAGGGAACACTGATGATAGGAAACACCTGAGAAGTGTGTAGGATGAGAAATGCTCCATCTACCAAGGCCACAAATGTGTTTTTTTCAATCACCTATAAATGCTTATTACTTTACTGAATATTTTGACACTACCCTCCAACAACAGTTTTGAAATTAACTCTCACTTTTCATCATCAGGTAGACACATACCTGCCAGCAGTGCTGTTGACTGCTTTGTCCATGAAAGTTGTTTCCTATGTAAATATGTTAGAAATAATTAAATTACATTTATATTTTACTTTTACATGTTACTTAATTGTGCATTATTTACATTTTAAGATGTATAATTGAAAGGCTTAAACATTTTGAAAATTGATCTTAAATAGTGTCGTAGTTCTCAAGGCCCATGATTTTGGACAAGGCTTGCACATCTGTCGACAACACTGTAACAGGTCTTAGAGAAACTGATTTGTGTTGAGACAACTAATAGCTGGTAAAAGGCAGGAAGGAAAAATAAAACCTTAAAACTTAAGCAAGTTACACACACACCCTACTGGCCAAAATCTTAAGATCAATGAACATAAAGAGAAAATATGCATTTTGCGTTGTTAGACCCAAACACTTATTTGAGTAGAGCTTCAAAAGATGAAAATAACAAAAGGGAAAATAAAATTAATCTTTTTTTAGCATTTAATAGGAAAATGTGAACACTATGAAACTAGCCTAAATACTAACTGGTCAAAAGTTTAAGATCATACTGAAACGAAGCGTTAATCTGTAAAGACAATGAAATTTAGTCATTCGTGTTCAAGCATAAGTGTAGTCAACATTTCCCAATGATATCTCTCATGTTACATTGGGTAAAAACACAGCAAAGGATAAAAAGTTGACAGAGTTTGAACGTGGCAGAATTGTCGAGCTGCAAAAGCTAGGTCTCTCTCAATGTTTCATCATTGGTGAGATTAAGCACAGCAAAACTGCTGTTGCATTTCTTAAAAGACCCTGAGGTGATTGGCCCAAGAAAATTAAGCTGGAAGAGTCAATGGGTTGTCTGGCATGATGCCAGCTGATCGTCAAACCAGATTAAGGCCCTTACGAATGAAGAATGCAATTCAAGTACAATAAGACGGTATCCATAAGAGAAAGGCTTTAAAAACTGTAAACGTCTTCAAAGGTCACATTTCCTTCCACACCATGAAACAACAAGGTTAAACTTTGCTGAGAAGCACCAAACATGGAACATAAAAAAGTGGATGAAGGTTTTGTTCTCTGATGAGAAAAAAAATTAACCTGGATGGTGCAGATGGCTTCCAACATTACTGGCATGATAAGAATATACCACCAGATACATTTTCTACATGATACAGTGGAGGAGGTTCCATCATGATCTGGGGTGTTTTCTCCTTCCATGGAACAATGGAGCTTCAGGTAATACAGGGGCATCAAACAGCAGCTGGCTATATTGGCAAGAGCATCCTCACTGACTGAATGCCCTCGGCTTGTGTGGAAATGACTGGATCTTTCAGCAGGAAAATGCTGCAATCCACAATGCCTGCAGGACAAAGGAATTTTTCATGGCAAATAACGTGATTCTTTTGGGCCATCAAGTGTGTTCACTTGAACTGAACTCTGTTGAAAATGTTTGGGGATGGATGGCAAGGGAAGTCTATAGAAATCAGCATCAATTCCAAACAATGCATGATCTTCATGAAGCCATCTTCATCACTTAGAATAACATTCCAAGCAGCCTTCTGCAAATGCTAATATTGACCATGCCAAAGTAAATGTTTGAATTTATTCCCAATAACAGCCATGCAACTCACTACTGAGACCTCTTGTTGGGCATTTCCTACCCTATTTAGGACTTTTTGGTATGGTTTTAAACTTCTGACCAGCTAGTATTTAGGCTAATTTTAGTGTTCACATTTTCTGTATTAAAATGCTAAAAAAGTTTTTTTTTTAATTTTCCCTTTTCTTATTTTCATCTTTTGAAGCTCTATTCAAACAAGTGGTTGAGTCTAACAATGCAAAAATGCGTATTTTTCCTTTATGTTCATTGGCCTTAAGATTTTGGCCAGCAGTGTATCACTCAATAGAATCTATACAAAATTAAAAGAAAGGTTTTTTCCATTTGTTAATTTTAAGCATTTAATTGTACTGTAAATTGATTTTAATATCTTGAGTTAGTGAGATTGTAGAGAAAATGAAAATTATAAAAATTTACCTTAAAAAACTTTTGATGTTCATTTAGGAGGTGCTAGAGGGTCATGCAAATAACTAAAAAAACTGATGTGAATAACAATATTTCTATAATTAATGAAAATTAACTTCCACTCAAATTATTTAGTCTGTTTGCAAACTACAACAGATAGATAATATGTTTACTTAAAACAATGTCATTATTTACAAGATACTCGTAATCTTTAACAAAATGTGTTAAGAGAAAGTGTTACTGTATCTATTGTTGCAGAAGGATACTTCCCCAGCCAGGCTCCTGCTAATTACAGGAGACCATTGCAAAAGGTTTAACAGAAACACCTTCTCAGCTTATAGGTTTTTCTTTTTGGTACTCCAGAGTTTGATCCGTATACTCATTAATTTTGAGTTTGAAGTACCTGTCAGTTGACAACACTCTCAGACCAGAACTACATAAAGTTGTTTTTGATAGTTGTGTGCTACTCTCTCTCTCTCTCTCTCATCAGATCAATTCACTGGCAGAGAATATCCAAAATATCTCACAATCAAGACCAATTTTTAAAACTTTGTGGCTTTAAAGCTAATAAAATAATAATCCCACGAAGATAAAATGACAGGGAAAGTGTTTGAATGGATGAATCCGATTTGTTGGAAAATCCAAAAATCAACAGAATTAATTATTACTAAATGTTTTATACCTACATAAATAATTCACTAAATTACAGATATTAAATTACAATCTCATACTGTTAACATTAGTTCTCATCTTCCTTTACCTTTGAATGATCAAATTTACTCTTAAAAGTAGAAACTTTCTAATTAGCAGAAAAGTACTATTTCTGATATTCACCATTCACAACTGATGAGTTTCTATATTACACCATGGTCAATTCTGTGTTATTTGCCTAAATACGAATAAATGACCAAAAATTTAGGTGAAAACGTTTTCCATAAATATTGACAATATTTTTCTGTGCATTTTTCTGTGATTTATGTTATTAAGAACTCTGTAATAAATTGATAATTTATATAAATTTCATTAGAACTTTTAGAGTTCATACATACATATGTAACAAAATACCTGTTTTGTCAGTAATTCCATACAGATGGCACCACCACCAAGTACATAACCTCCAGTTATTACAGGATGTACTACTCTCACAAATGGAGGTTCAAAAGGAAACGTTTCCTAGAAAGAAAATGGTCATTACAAAAAGTAACACACCTCAAACTGTTAAAATAGTTCACTGACACATTACACATTTCAAACTCTTAATTGAAACACAATCTATCCAAAATTTAACTTTCAGTATTTTATTAACACAATTCAGACCTCAGGGTGGCAAAATTTCCTGATGTATTGCCAATTACCACAGAATTTTAACTGCAAAATTGAACAGTGAAGTAAAGCATTTATTACTGAAACCGTATACAACAAATATTTTCAAGGGCGTTTTTATTTTCTGGAGGCATAAATGTTCAAACTTTGAAAACTGCAATTTTGGTTACATTTTTTTAAAAAAGTGCACCCTTTTCAGGGCCATTTTGCTCTATTTTCTTGGTCATTTGTTTCTTTTACTTCTTTCTTTCATGAAAAAAATTCAAGTACTTTACAATTATTTTACAATTTTACTGTTTTTGGAATGAATACTTATATTGACCTTCAAACAAGTACAGAATTCACAATAAAACGCCTTGAATTTCTTCTTCAGATGTATGCCTTTTCTTTTTCTGTTTGGTTGGTTGGTTGGTTAAGTGTTTTATGGTACAAAGCAGCTTGGCTATCTGTGCAAAACATCCAGTAAAAAGATAAAAATAAAGTAAATATAGTAAAATTCATGAAAGGAAATGAAGGTAAAACAACACAGCATTTAAAAACCTTACAGAGACAGCTCATCAAATCATTTGGATGGTAGTTTGAAGGAATCTTGGAATCTTTCCCAGGCTTAGAGAAAGGTAAAATAATAACCTGGTGCCAGGCATTAGGAAAAACATTTTGCTGCCAGATCTGGTTAAAAACAATTAGAAGAATATCAAGAGAAACAGGAGATAGATGGTGCAGCATATTATGGTGTACATTATCTGGTCCAACAGATGCACTACCAGACCGATGAAGGGCCAGTTAGAGTTTCACTAGTGTAAAGGGACGATTATAGTATATAGAGACAATCAGTTTGAAAGAAGTGAATGCTCTGCCTGAGTCTTGATGGCCAAGAAGGTGAAGGAACAAGCAGAAGTGCTAAATACCTGGCAAAAACTTTCACCTTAAGTATCGGCAATGCTCCAGATATCAGATACTTCTTGGCTATCAGAGAGTAAGATCGAGAAAGGGACACAATTATACTGTCCACTGACCCTTGAAACCCTGTCCCATATGACTTTGTAATTGGTGGTAGAAGATATGCCAGTTGCAAACTTAATCCAAGATTTCTTCTGGCATTGCCGTCTTACCTACTTAACATGTGCACAGGCCAACTGGAAAGCAATGAAGTTCGAAAGTATGGGATATCTACAGAAAATATCCCAGGCCCATTTCTGAGCATTCTGTGCCATGTAGCAGGCAGGATTCCACAACAGATGAGGATAAAGTAGAAAACTTGTTGACGTTTTAGGAATACATTGAGCAGCTTCTTGTATAATACAGTCAGTTACTGCTGCCACACAGTCATCTATTGATGGCTAACAGACAATGGCAGGATCAAGTTCTGCGAGAGCAGTGAAAGTGGACCAGTTTGTCTGAGCCAGCTTCCATTGGGGCACGTGGGTCGAGTGGCACCGACCACGGCCAGTCTATCTTTCAAAAGTATAGGAAAATGATCATTGCCTCATGGATTATTGTCAACCCTCCATTAAAATGGGAGAAAAACAAAGGGGAGCAAACTAAGAGATCAATAGCAATAAAGGACAGACTAGGCACATGGAAATAAGTAGAAGAACCAGTACTGAAAAAAGAGAAAGGTTGTAATCAGAGAGCATACACTCTACAGAGCAACCCCTCCTGTCAATAACAGCACTTTCCAAGAGGGGATGATGTCTATTAAAGTCCCCCAGGATTAGGGGGACTTCAATCAAGGTCTGATTGATCATATGTCTCTCCAGGAGATAAGTAGAGAAAACAAACAGTGATGGTATGGCCCAAGGAAACACAGATGGCTACGGCCTACAACAGTGTGTTGAGTGACAAAGACAAGGTGGGCACATGCTGATCAACCAAGAATGCCACCCCTCCATGTACACATGCATCACACAGCCTGTCATTTCTGTACAGAAAAAACTGCCAAAAGGTGACTGTATTGGCAGATTTCAGAAATGTTTCTTGTAAGGAAAAACATACAGGATGGTTGGAAGCAATTAGCATTTTGATGTCATACAGATTAGAATGTAAACCACGACAGTTCCATTGTATCAAGGTGGCCACTTTTAATGACATGAAGGCAAATTGGCTGGAGAAGCCTTCTGTTTATCACCACGTCTTTTTTTCTTACTGTCCTTATTTTGGGGAGGTCTATTGATCTCCATGGATCCTGCCTTGGGTTGATTGGGCAGGTCTTTGTTGTTGGAAGGGGATTCCAGTGAGTGAAAATGCAAACAAATGATTGTTTTGCATCTTGTATCTGGAAAAATGCCTGTACCTGGAATCAAAGGATGTGGATCTTGGAGTTTGTTGGAATGTATTTAAGGGAAAGAGATGGGTGTTGATTCACCAACTTTTTAAATCATGGAGGTCATAAGGCTTTTCATTTGTTTTGAAACAATTCTCTTGAAGGCACAGAAATCTGCCTGCACTCACATTGTAGTTGTGGAATGAAGTGCAGCAGCACATGTCCAAGATGAAGTGGTGGACAGCAATTTCCAAGCCTCAGGATAAGTAATGTTATGAGATGTTTTCAAATGCTGCACTTTTTCCTCCAACCATTTCAGGCAAGAACAAGAGTAGGAAGGGTGAAAACCACTGCAGTTGGCACAATGTGGGTCTGTTTCACACTCATAGGCATTGTGGTCCTTGCCACCACAATGAGCACGTCATGACGTCTTCAAGTGACCAAACCTCTGAAACTGGGAACATCGGAGGGGATTTAGATAACTTGCCTTGATGGAGTCAGGTACACATGGTGATGTAAATATCAAAATGAGGATATTTGTTGGTAGTGTAACTTTATATTTGTGAGTAGAGATGTGCCTCACTGCAGAAACTCGAGAGGAGGAACCAGCAATAATCTATGACTCAAGGACAATAACTCCTCGTGATGAATTCAAAGTAGCATGAGGTGTAACCTCAATAGGTATATCCCCAATTGCCTTTGAATTCAAGAGAAGTCCACCATGTTGGGATATGGATGCTTCAACCAATGTCTCCAGATCAAAGATTCTTTACTGACTTTGGAGAGCCAAAAAGTCCCTCCAGTCCCTTCTGAAAAAAAAAAGAAAAAAAAAAAAAAAAAAAAGAGGGACATTTGCCCTAGAGGTTTCTCTGATAGAGAATGTAGGATGAGAAAATGAGATACAACTGGTGGTACAGATGTTGAAGATTGCTGATCAGTCTTCAAGATGTGGTTGTTTACCTATTGACTGTTTCACTATTTTCATTAAATTGTTATTCAGAGAATCCATATGAAAAAAAGAAAATTTCAGTGCCCACTGAACCCACCCACCATGGAGCCCTACGAGAGGACACACTACAATGTCCAACAGGGACACTGCAGCAATGCCAGGGTTTCATGAGCATGATACCCAAACACCAGAATAGGACACAATGTCCAAAACACCCACCGAGAACTTCATACAATGGTACTTGTTTGACCCTAGCCCAAGTAGACCATCCGCATGATTCAAGGGAAGCCATCCAAAGGCTGCCTGTTTTCAGGAATTCAAGGCCAAAGTGGTGTGTTAAGGTTGTGTTGGACAATCAACCACCAGGATCCTCTCCTCCCCATCACGGGTCACCACATGCAGCAAACACATGGATGGATGTTTAGATCCCAGAGGAGGTAACCTCACCACGTACAGGAATCCACGCCAAGCGGTTTTCCTGTTTGGTTTGGCTGATCTTACTTTTTATTTTATCATCAGGGAATCATATGATTGGGTTTGCCTCATTTATTGCCTCATATCTTTCCATGACTACTGCATAGCACTGCCTTTGGTGCAAAGTTAATTTCATAAATTTTCTTCATTGATATTTGAAAGCACATCTGGAAAACACCTATGAATTGAAAGTTTAACATTGTTGCTATTTTATTCTTTTTAAATGAAGATGCTGATCACCAACCAAATTGCAAATGGCAGATCTAACATAGAGGGGTATTTCATTTGCAGCTTCTCAACCATGCAACCAGGAAAATCCTGGATTTAACTCCATTACGTTATGAGAGAAGCAATGCAAAAAGAAATAAAAATGTAGCCAATTAACTTTTTTTCTGGCTTAAATAGCCCTGTGAAACTGAGAACAAAATTTGTTCCCTAAAAGGTATGCATCAAATTTTTAAGTATGTAAAAATATAACTACAAACTAATCAAAACACAAGTTGTTGAAAAATTTTCAAAAATAAAGCTATATTCCATTAGGTTGTCCAAAAAATAATGGCAGAATTTTATATCAAAATTTTATTCATTAATAGGGATAAGAAACCTGTTTTTATGATTTCATATACACCATTGGAAAACTAAAGCTTTCTTCTATTTATTAGTGCCTTTTACTTTATTCTTTTCTAAAACTTTATTTCCAATATCTCAAACTCTTACAATTAATGATGGATAACAAAAAAAATTGTTCACCATTTTCCTGCATGAATTCAAGCTTGGTCACTATGCATTGCAAACAGCTTACAATATCAACCAAGCACAGGGCAAAATCACCACCTCTAAATGTACAATACAGTGTTGGTTCCAAAATGTTTGTAATGGAGATGCGTCTTAAAAAAACATCCTTGTGCTGCTGAATTTGATTAATTGAGAACATTAGTGGAAAGAAACCCATGCCAAACTGTTTGAGAAATAGCAAAAGAATTATATGTTGTTATTTCCACAATTTCGGACCATCTCAAGCAAGTTATAAAAACATCAAAATTGATAATCAGAAAAACTGCCATTTTGAATTGTGCTCTGTGCCAATTTTGTGCAACAGAAATGATCCATTTCTTGATTAAAATTGTCACCTGTGATGAAAAGTGGATCCTTGTGAAAACAAAGCAAACTGCATAGTGGCTTAACAAAGCTCAAAAACACTTTTCAATACCAAAGTTGCACCAACAGAAGATTATGGTCACTGCATGGTGGTGTGCAGCTAGTATTATCAATTACAGCTTGCTTAACCAGTGCCAGAATATCACTACAGAGGTTTACAATAAAGAACCGATAAAAAAGCATAGAAAGTTGCATGAAAAAATGCCAGCACTAATTAATTAAAGAACACCAATCTTGCTTCATGATAATGCTTGACCACACTTTGCTCTAATGATGCTCCAGAAACTCAATAAATTGGACTATTAAAACTTTGCCTCATCCTACTTACTCCCCAGACTTTTTCAAGCATTTGGACAACTTTTTACAGGACAAAAGATTCAACAACAGAACTGCAGCACAGAATATTTTAGTTCTAGGATTTCAGTGTTTTATTGTTATGACAAATCTTGTTTCCCATTGACAAGTGTGTAGATTCACTAGGTTCCTATTTTGACTACTAAAAGTATTTTTAATTTTTTCATTTCTTAAAGTTAAAACTTAAAATCCTCCATTATTTTTTAAACAACCAAATACTTTAACTAAACAGTAAGTCAGACATTTTAATTTTTATATTCTGTTGTTAAAAATCATAGCAAATATTACATACATTTATTCTTTCTGAACTTAAAGGATATATTTTCTAATACAGTGCATAGCCATTTCTCAACCCTTTCTGAACCAAAGAGGGTGTCAACTCCTGACCTTTTCCTTCCCACAATAGAAATAATTAATCAAACTGTTTGAAACGTACTAAAATATATCTAGTTTCTGCTTTAAAAAATTCATATGATTTTAGAACTTTTTATCAGATTTTACACTGTTAGCTTAACAAATTTATGTTGTGAGACACTGTCCTGAAAATAAAACAGCAGCAAATGATCATTTCAGAATAGTAATTTCTTTCATTGTTGATCAAAATCTTTCTAGATAATTAATATTAATCAAGTAGAGACTAACAAATTTTGATACTTTATTTTTGCCAACTGAAGTAGTTACCATTTTAAGCTACACGTCCTAAAAATACAAAACTGACAAAGAATCATTGGTAACCAAGGGTCTCACTGTTATTTTTTTTTTTTTTTTATAAGGTTAGGAATCATGATTTTCTTGATCATAATGTTGTTGATTGAGATCATTGTGTGTAATAAACATTTTAAAAATACAATAATTAAAGTGTTGTTTGAGTGCATTGTTTAAATATAATTTAAAAATAATTACTAATAAAAGTAAGTCACCAAGATATTCTGCCATCACCATACTTACTACATTTAAGTTTACCTCATTTTATCACAGAAGAAAAATTCCTGTAGTTTTTGAAGAGCTTTCAGAAATGTTTAAAGAAACTATATATCTGTGGTTTGTTTCTAAGTGTTCTAGACTTTGTATTTGTCTTCTGTTCACCCCTGCATAAAGTCCAGTAGCCACTTTCTCAAGAAACCAAGTATTATTGCTCAATCTATTTCACTTACTCTGCACTGAAATACATAAATCACACATTTTTCTATTTTGACTTTACCCACTTTAAAGGACAAATTTCATTAGTAACTGTTCAGAACACATGCTATAATGCAAGACAAGTCAGTGTATCTACAAGAAATCATAGCTTCTTAGTGAATATAAACACATTTTGAAAAGGGAATGAAAACTAAATAAATGTAATGTTTACAGGGACAGAAGTAACAGTTCGAACTGTTTTCTGCATGAATTATATTAAATGTTACATAAAATATCAATCCTAAATACTATAGACCATAAAAATAGATTATTTCTACTTAAATTTTGAAGTCTGATATTGTAGTGAGCCCTTTGCACCTAAAAGATGTGCAACCATCACTATACATGTAAACATGCAACTCACTGATGTTCTATAAATTCTTACTTATAAATTCAAAAGCATTTGGTCCAGTTTACAAAGTTTTCTTTCAAAATCAGCTTTTTATAACACAAGTCCTATAAAATTACTTTAAACCTTTCCATCAAACCACTCGTACAAAATGTAATACAAGATTTGACTACTTTAAACATTTTGATGATTAAGTCAACTTAGCAAGTACTTACATTGAAGAGAATATTAAGGAGAATATAGTCTTTTCCATCTTTTTCCTTTAACTGGACTAAATCATTATGTAGAGGACTATCTGGATCAACCATAAGCAATTTAACATTCCACTCATACAAGCTGTCATTTACTAAATCAACAGCAAAAACACCTGTGAAGTAAACAAAATAACAAAGGACATTCTACACTTCATACTTATTTTCTTTAAAGTAAATGTAAGAAGTTCAATACTGAAGCATACAGAACAGAAAATACCTTAAGTACAACCTTTATGTGATATAAAATTTGTACTCTGTCTTTGAGAATAACAAAACTGATATTACAAAATTAAAACTTTAAGCTTTTGAGTGGTAAACTTGCAAAACTTGTAACTTTGTTTAGTCTTTAGTAAACATTCTTTACTATTTAAGCTTCTTGTTGTATCATTTTCTGTACAGTTATTTTTTTCTGTTACATTTCCTCACAACTGTCCTTTGCCCTCCTTTTGTAACATGTTGGCTTCCAAGCCTATTTTGCCGATACTTTTCAGGGTCTCACTAGTCATTTTACAATTACTTTTTTTTTTTAAATGAAGAGTGTAGCTTTTTTTATATTAACGTAAGGTACAAGTCAAAGACATCGTAAAGGTCATTTTTGACCCATGAACCACAGGTGCATCACGCAGAACCTAAGAATACACTTAGTTTTACTGTCCTACAGAACCAACCAATGCTAGTTTCAGAAGCATAACATTTTTGGTATATGAATATATATATAACATTGAATTTTTTCTCTTTTTTCAAATATTTTTTGATATTTTTTCTATGTTAAAATATAAGTTCGAAACAATCTGATGTGTCAGTAAATATTTTTAAAGCTTTTAAAAAGAGAAAATTAAGATCAGTCTTCAAAAATTGAGGAAAATTCAAATACTAAAAATTAAAATGATGAACCTACTAGTATTGAAACTTCCAACTCAGAAGATGAAAAAGCCCTCACACCTGAAGATTTTGAAAATACAGCATGAAACTAATGGTAATGCCCAACAGCACACTCCATCTTATGAATGGTGCCCAGTGAACAGTTCCAACCAAGAAACTATTTCATTTATTGCTCCTGAAACTATGTTTATGGGACTTGTGAGATATCCATAGATTGCCTACTACTAGCAGAAAGATATTTTCTTCAGAAGTTCTTACATACCACAAATAAATGTCAAGAAATAGGTTTCAAGCACTTCTACATTTTGTTTGTTTTGCAGCTAATCAAACAAAAGGGAGAAATTGTATTGGAAAAATTAGGTTACTTGACATTATTAAAAACATTTTTTACAAGAACTAATATTCCACACGAATACACTGCATCAGATGAAACAATGGTGCTATAGTGAGGTCACCTAATGTTTCTTCAATATAATCCTAGGAAACACAAATATAGTTTAAAAGTGTATAAACTGTGTGATTCCCAAGATTACACCTGCACCAACACTTTTTGCTGGAAGAAATGATACACAGCAACAAAGAGTATCCTTTATGTGGAATCACACATGCAACTCAAACAGTCCTTGATCTTGCTAAAGGCTATCTAGAACAGTCACTATAGATAATTTCTATACATCAATCAATTTATCAAAAGTTGCTAAAGCATCAAACCCACCTTTCAAAAACATTACAAGTGAACAGAAAGGGTAACCATATGGAAATTATAAGTGTAAAACTAAAGGGAGAAATTGTAGATTGTCAACAAGATGATGGAATTGTGATTGCAAAATGGAAAGACAAATGTGATGTTCTTATGCTGTCAATGAATCATGATCCAAAGCTTCAAGGAAACTGGACAGAGAATCAGTAATGTTAATATCAAAAACCAGAAATGGTTTTTAATTACAAAATCATAAAAACAAGAAACAGACATGTCTGATCATTTGTCCAGTTATTTCTTGCCACTTAAAAAGAGTATGAGATGGTATCATAAAATTGTTTTTGAGTTTTAGCTAAACATAGCAGTAGTAATTGCTTTGATATTATTCAATAAAGCATATAAAAACAACCTACAAATGCATGAGTTGCAAAAATCAGTCACTGAATCACTGCATATAGTAAATGTTCTAGCAGCAGTAACACCAAGGACAACAGCAGGAAGAACCAAGACTTGAACTGGAAGAGACAAGTCTAACAAAATAATTCATAAAAGATGCATTGGCTGCTACGGTGAAATAAGAAAGACAATGACTGCAAAATAAGCAGACAGAAAGAACAGAAAAGTTTGCATATATTATGATGAATGTCAAGGTAACCCTGCTCTATGCATTACTTGTTTCAATAAAAAGACATATCATACAACTTCAGATTATACCTATAATGTCACTTTGTGCTACTTTCTTACTATTCAATATTTTTATTTCCATGGTGAACTGATGTATTTGTTTTCCAATATCTTTTGGAAACAGTAAAATGGAAAATTTACATAACATTTCACTTAAATTGTTTTTAATGCTTTTTTAAAATTCACTATGTCAAGATAACAATTTTATTATAAAATTCATTTTTTGTTGTATCCTTTTACGTCTAAAACTTATTTGCTTAGTCTATTATTATATACTATATACAACTATCAGGTTAATAAAACAAACAAACAAAAAAATGAAAAATAGGTGGGCTTGGAAAAGAAATGTCCTGATGTCTCACTCATCTATTTATGTAGCAGTTGTGTCCCAACCAATAAGTGGCCCTTCAAAAAGAAAATAGAGCCCAACTCACCAGAGGGCAGTGTAAGTATTACTGGAAAGAGTATCACAACTCACTGGTGATTAGTGTGGGAGCCAATGTGTTAAAGCTCTCAGCTGTTTAGATTGAATGTTTTTTTTTTGTAAATGTTCTTACCTTTCTTAAAGCTCTCAGACCGGTAAACATCTCGTAACTCTTTCATGAGGCGGTCTGTGGCCTGCACAGATCCTGATAAGGAGCCACGCATATAATCTTGTCTTTGGGTCTGTTGAAGCCTTTCTAAAGTAGCTGAGTGCTCGCTACTTAGGTTATTGTCTTGTTTTTCTTGGGAAGAGCTAAAAGCAGTACAAAAAATCTTTCAAAATGTCACTTTTTCCAATTTTATAAGTGAATTAAAACAAAAAATCCATACTTTGATAAAATTCTTTTTTTTCAATTAAAGTAACTGGTGTTTACAGTTTATCTGATGCCAAACACTGTAAAAACTGTGATCATCAGATACGATAAAACTTGGCTGTTGCCTTTTTTCTTTTTTTTTAACCCTATATAACCTGATATAGTTTGACTTCTTAAAATGTCTTAGCAAAATGGCATAATTTGCAAGTGTGTGCAAACTTTAGTGAAAGACTGTGAATGACCTTTACCCTATAACAACTGTAGGACACTGAGGACAGATAGGCATACCTGCATCAAGAATAGAGAAAAAAATTGGAAAGGAAAATTTAAAAACTGTTGGTCAAAAGATAAAAACAAAATTAACCATATGACAAAGAGAAGCTTTATAGTATTCTGGGAACATTTAATATGTATGGGCATATTTCTATTTTGTAAATTTAATTAAACATTTCAGTGCCCTATAAACTGATGATTACTAGAGTTAAATCATTAAGGTTTTAATTTTTCTAAAATTACATAATTTTAGATCATTCAAGTGAAATTTAAAACTATTTCATCAAATTTTAACATATTTTATGGATTTCAAAGAAAACATTTGCATTCAGATAACATGCATAATTTAGTTTGAAACACAAATCATGCTGCTCTGAGTGTTCACATCCATAATTTGCACTGAAACTTGAGGTAAGACTCACGTATCTAAAAAACAAAATATTGTTTTACAATGAATAATTGTGTGACAAACTGATTTAAACTACAAATATCATCCTTTTTCCTTTAATATTAAGATAAAAAGTTTTAGAATGATATTTTGACTTTTGTACCCATGAGTCAAGTTTTTTTTGTTATTACATTTTTTCTATTAATGATAAATTATTTAATACACTGAATTACAATTTTTTTCTGGTTCATAATATTAGAAAAATAAAATACACAACTATACTTAATATTATCTTGTGTCCAACCTTTTACTTATCACTCATTAAAAAGGCCCATCAATATATTTATAAAATAAAACTTAATAATGTGGTACTAACAACTGTAAAATCAACTTTATATACAGACACAACAAAACTGACCTGTTGTGCATCATACTAAATCCTCACAGTTACATTTACTCTATACTGCTTGGCATATTTCACGGTTTCATTCCTAACTCTGTTTTCTGGAAACACTATATTTCTTACTGCATTTGTTTTTACATCTTTGCTCTGTTGTTTCAAGTCTTGTCTAATACTATAACATAGTATTTAAAAATTTCAGAAATCATTCATATTTTCTTAGCTTCTTGCTTTGTTAACTGTGCTAGCCTGCCCATACATTTAGTTTACAACAAAGAACAAAGAAAATTATAATTAAATATTATCATAACACAAACACAGAGGTAATATACAAAATGGTCAGGTGGTTCAATACTGGATGCTTGTTTGTGATGTCTTTCTCTGGCAACAAAAGCTTGTTGGTTCTTCTATTAAGAATTTGTTTCTGGAATTTTAACCACTTTTACTTAAGGTCATATCCAATTATCACGTATCAAAGTCACATAAGGAAGAGTGATTATTGTATAGAGTTCCTTCTGTCTACAATCATTGTAATCAGAGATAGAACAGTAATATATGAAACACTAACCTTATATCATCTTCCATTTCTATGTGATCATCGTCATAATCGATTTCCTCATCTTCATCTTCTGAATCATCTACTAATTCATCTTCAGACTGAAAAAAAAAGTCATAATATTCACCACACAATTGTTAAACCTTTCACTACAGGTTACAGGTTATAGGCCATGTCATTGCATTTGTTAACTTGCATCCAAAATTTTACTGATCTACTGTTTCATAAATTTATTTCAGTAAGTTTAAAATCAAACTATGGATTATATTTTAAACTTTATTATATATGAGTTAATTTCTTAATTTAAAAGTAAATATTAATATTTAACTATTAACATTTCATTAGTTCTAGTTTCTAATGCTAATACACTTTCTATTGTCAGTAAACAATAGACATACATAATATAAATATACAAATAATGAAAGAATTTAATGCAAATTTGAAGTTTCAGTTCAGTATCAGTTATTATGATTTCTACTGACATAAGCTACAAAGTTATGCAGTTAACATAACCTATGTAAATTACTGTATCAGGGTTGAAACATTCAGTTTTAAGAGGAAAAAAAATTATACATAGACAAACCACAGTAAATTGAGTTAACATTTCACATTTTCCAAACACTAATGATTTTATTTTAAATACATGTTTAATAGTGACAGCCAGCATCTTTTATATAATTGTTAAAACCACACTTTCCATCAATCACATAAAGAATGAAATTGGTGCACACCAAGTTGTACTTATTTTGATGCCATATTGTCCGAGTTAACATAGAATATGACAGAGTATTAAATATGTTCTTACTCTGAGGTGGACAGTTTTTAATCTGACAGTAATAGTAGTAGGATCTCCAACTTCACCCTCTTCTCCAAGAGTGAAGGAACACACTAAAACAATCTGGAGGAAAAGCCTCTGTTTTCCACCTCAGTTAATGAAAACTAGGGATGATAAAAACTCCTAACCTGTCTTAAGAAACATTACTCTGTAAACTGTACAATACGTGAACCAAGTTCCCTATATTTTTAAAAACAAACCAATTTCTGAAAATTCTCAGAGATGGGCAAGATCCCCTTTAGCTTTACTCATTTGTGTCCTTAAGTGACAGTCAATAATAAGGTAATACCACCCAGTAGACATCAAGATGGTTGTATGAAAAACTCCATTTCAAAAGCACATGTTGCAACCTGCAGTAATTATAGTTAAAGTGTTTGCTAGTGCAGAATTGAGAAGAAAAGGTATACTTGTCTGAGCATCCCTTGCCCCAAAGTGGGATCCAATGAAAAATAAAGGGACCCTGGAAATAAAAGAGTATATGATTCAAAAAAATACTTACTTCTGGTTAAATCCTAACAGATGTAATCAAAATAGCTACAGCCAGTAGTCAAAAGAGGAAACTACCAGATCACATGAGCAATGATTTTGGAAAATATTAATAGCCCACATACCAACCTGAACAAATGTCTTTCTTGAGGGCAATTCAACCAAATGACAAATCTGGTGAGATGTGACATGCAAAACATTCCTCTCCTGTAACAATAAACCATTATAGGCCATGTGATTAATTTGCAGGGAGATAAGTCATGGAAAATAGAAGGATCCCTGTCAGTTCCTAGTATATTGAAATGAGTTACTAAGAGCAACATAACACTTGAGGGCCCTGGAAGGACATAAATGATCATGTTTGGAGCAGTCATAAAGGTTGGAAATGGCTAAGAAATGGATTGGTAAGACACACCTTTTCCCTTCCCTGGCTGCCAGATTCTTGGGAAGAAATCTATTGAGGTAAAGCAGGACAAATGTGAAATGATAAAGAGAGTCTTATGCATATGAACTGTAATCAACTAACAGTGACATTAACAAGCCAACAACAAAATATAAAAGTTAAGATAAAGATGAAAAAAAGAATACAAAGGTAAGAGCTCAAAAGGAGGATGAAACAGTGCATGTAAAACTGAAAAAGTCATTTGAGCCATAGAATATAAAAGGATTTCAGTAGACCTGACAAAATTGGAAATTCAAAAACCTTACTATATTTAGAACTAAAAATAGTAGATAAAAATACCTTATATAGAGCCACCACAGACAAAACAAAATCCTTCTCAAACACCAAGTTAGTAAATGAGATGTGATAAGTACTTTTGGATGAAGGTTTAAATTCCACTGATGATATATATATCCCATTTTTGTTGATAAACAAATATGGTTGGACTATGGAGAGATTTAGTTATGTACAAAGAAACTTTAGAAATTAAATCAGGCAAAAGACCACATAACCTACAAGAATGATGACTGATTTCTTAATATCTAGGTGAAGAATGTTTGATCAAGGTTGTCTCAACAGAGACTTCAAAGAGTAGAACAAACCACAGTCAAAACATGGCGCAATAGCTGAATCCCAGAGAGGCATGCAGACTAAATGCATTTACTGTCAACACTTGAGGATCAGATATTGGAGAACAAAACAACTGCAGTTGAAAATTCCAATGATTTAAAAAGGTATCAATCACTCAAAACCCAAACACAGGTCAAATCCAATGAAATACCTTGTGATGTAGCAACTGTTTGTCAGAAGAATCCAGCTGGATTAAAACAAGTGATCTGCAATTAAATTCATTACTCCTGGAATATAACATGCTATAAGACTATTTTGGAAATGATCCCAGAAGAGAAGATCCAAGGTATGAAAACAAAGATCTCAACGAAAAGAAATATGAAATACAACTGTGGAATCGTTGGAATGTATCATGACAATTTTTTTGTTTCAAGAGAAAGACCTTCAATCACTGCCCGATATACTGTAAGAAGTTCGAGAGTGTCGATACAGTGGATGAATTATTTTAAACAAGTACCCTCAAACCCCTAACCTTGGAGATAAGTCCTACATTCCTGAAGAGATGTGTCTGCAAACAGATGGATCCCAGAACAAAGTGATGAAATAGGTACTCCAATAGTAGCATCGCTCTGCTTCAACCATCATTCACAATCAACAATATTGCTCCTGAGTAAATAGACAGGATGATCCAAGGATCAGATTGTATGATCCATTAGATGCACAATGACCACTAAAGAAGCCTCTCATGTGCTAGTCCCAAAGAAATGAGAGGCTCAAGGGATGCCCACATCCCAAAAGGAGAGACCCATCCATGTTGCAGGAGGAAGCAAAAGTAAAAGCCCGACAACTCTTTCAATGGCTTGAAAACTAAGAGGGGTTGGTTAAACAGATTTAAGTGAATATTAGAAAACACACTCCAATGGGGCAAGATATTGCATTAAAGACAAAACAGATATTCAATCTGATAAGGAAATCTGCTTTTGTGGCTTTTCAAAGGAGAATCTGAAAGTGTTGTTCTGCTAATTGATGGGATGAAACAAGAAGGAACCAGTTGTCTAGATGGTGATGTGTGCACAGATCCAAGGAACGCAATTGATGAGAAAAGCTCAACAACTCTGCAGAAGACTTAAGGTACTGATGCAAGGTTATAAGGTAGTGACCTGAACTATGGTCCCTTACCCTTGAAAACAAATCTGAGAAACTTCCAGGAATATTCTGCAATAGGAATATGGAGATGAGCATCAGTGACATTGAACTTGGTCATCCAGAGTCTTGATGCAAAGTGCCATAGTAGTTTGAGAAAAGATTCCATTGTGAAGTGAAAAGGATCTAAAAATTGGTTGAACATGATAAGAGTGATAATTGGATGTCAATCTTTTTGGGTACCATGAATAAACATAAATAAAATCCTCAAAGAATGGGAATGACCATATTTACTGCCCTTTTGAATAACAGCAATCCCTTAGAAACCTCCAGGAATATTCTACAATAGAAATATGGTAATAAGCATGAGTAACATTGAACTTGGTCAGCCAGAGTCCTGGTGAAAAATTACCTTTGTAGCTTAAGAAAATATTCCATTGTGAAATGAGAAGAATCTAAAAATTGGTTCAATACCCCCTATCAGGGAACATAAATCCACTCACTATACATCTGTTGCAGGTGAAAAGTAACAAGTTCACAAGACAACAATGGAAGTGATATAAACAGAATGACTTAAGTCAGAACATGGAGTATACATGGATCTCTGGTAAAAGAACTCCAGATATCCAGGAAATAATGTACATATGTTTCCACTGCTCCCTGCCTCCAGGATAGTCAATGATGCTGTTGTTGTCAGTCTGCATGGCTGAAGATCCTTGAGAATGTGGATGGACCCCATTATGGATATCAACAGACCTGGGAACTATAAAGATGAATAGCCCAGTGATGATGATGAAGAATGCAAACAGGCAGTACCAATTCAAGATTGTAACATCTATAGAACTCTAGCAAATAACATGGAATTGAGAAAATAAGCTTTCCATAACTCCCTGAAGGTGAAAGATGATAAATAAACCCTTTCTAACAAAGTATATCTACCCAATAAATCCAACCAATAACTAGACAGGAAACAAAAGAAGGAACAGAAGACAAACTGATTGAGGTACACATCATCAAAATCCCCAATTCACCCAAAAATTACTGAGGGGAACATTGATAAGCTCCAGACGAAAGTTGGATTGAAAATCAATACCTCAGGACAGCCACAAGAGTAAGATGAATCCAAAAACCCATGAAGCTAAATAGGCCTCCCCTTAGTTGTGATAAGCCAAAGTATGCTGATCTTATAAATATGGGGAAGACAAAGCATTGCTATCCTGTCATGTAACTGAACAGCTAAATCTTCCAACAAGAACAGCAATATTAGGAGGAGAAGGAAAACCAAGTTGTCACCTGCAATCCTTTTTGCTAACAAGGAAGGAATATGCAATAGGAGAGAGAAAGAGAGACCACTCAAATCTCACAAACCCAAGTAACCAACTGAAGAAAAGGGGCTCTAGATAACTAATGAAAAGGTGAGTATAAATTCTTCACAGTCATTCTTGGATCATATCCAAGAGCCTCCCCAGAACCCTGGAGAGACACCCTCAATCTGAATGTCCAAAAACTGATCACATCACAAACAGCCTAGACTGAGAATACCCCCTCCCCTCCCTTGGCTGTTGACAAACACCAGATAACAGTGATGGAAGAGCAGAGATCTGGCTCATCTCAGTGGAAGAAAACTTGGCAATTCATACTTGTCTGAAATTTTTCTTTTTAGTTAAGTAACATGTAAACAAAAAGAAAACCTCAGAAAACACCAACTGCATTCAAAATTACATCATAAATAGTAAATAATCACAACACTTCTGTTGACAGAAAACCATGCCAAATGTTTTGTTGAAAGAAAGGGATTATCAGAATTAGGTGCTCATATACAGCAGTTAGATACAGTGAGTATTGAAGTTGATGGAGAAATTGCAAGTTATAATTTGTCTAAGCCATTGGAGTGGAATATAAAAAAACTGGAGCAAACATTCTCTGAGCTTCAGTAGGCAAAGAGTAGAAACCATGGAGATTGAAAAATTGCTATAATATCAGCAAATGGTATGCTTTGAAACATAGCACATGCTCTGACCCCAAACTGTATGGAAAAAGTTACAAATTATGAATATGAGAAAAAAGAAAAAGAAAACATATGGTTTATGTAATTTCTTTTCAAAATTATTAGCTGCAATAAGCAATCACATGAGTACAGTATATCTCATTAAGTATGTGACAAAACTGTCAAACAATGAGTCTAATCAAATGATCCACACTGTCTTGGCGACCAACTAAAAAAAGCCGAAACTGCATCCTTGTCATTTTCATTTTTTACTACTCGGCCCAGCTGTGCCATTTATTTCCTACTCTGGCCACAAAAACCTGTCAGCACATCACTGAGAAGTGAAACTATCTTGTTGATCATAATTATACAAACCAACTGTATCCAAAATCTTGCAACATAAATAACTAAAATACATGTGTAATGGGCACATGACAATAATATGACAAAGAATCTAAGAATCTTCCTTCTGAAATACGTACTAGCAAGTTCTTTTTGTGTATTAGAAGTTTTACTTGCAAAACTTTAATAGTAACCAACAACTTGGTACTTTATAAACATCAACTTTAAGCTCTGACCATATTTATAACAGGTCATTGAAGTAGTGGGTTTAATTAATGACTATAAAAAGTTAATTCACTTGATCAAAACAAGAGGATATATTAAGTTGTCATCATGAATGGTGTTTTGTTGTCTTTTACTTATCATAGTGAACTTTGGTTTAAAAAATGTTACAATGGTGATAATGTATTCTTCTAGCTCATTCAGCAGACAAGCCGAGTCACTATAAATGAAGCCAAATCTAATCACTTAGTTTACCATTATATTACAGGCCTAGTTGGCTTTTTGTGTTGTTTTTTTTTTCCCAGTTATTGATGAAATTCCAAGAGAACTATAGAAAATGGAGACAAATGGTAGATTAGCCTTCATATTTGTTTTATTATTATAGTTTCTGGCAGTCTGAAATAGAACTTAATTATTGTCTTACCAGCTACCTAATAAAAGTACTTAATGTGTGATACAAATAAGAATATTACATCAAACAACAAACTAGAATAACTCATGATGACACAAATGAACTAATTTTCATTAATAATGGTTTTTATTTTTAGTTGTAGAAAGTCTATAAATCATTTCTTATCTGGTAAAACTTTTACAGAAATTTGAAAAACTTAAAATAAGTGATGAAATTTACTTAATCTAATTTGATAATTAATTAAAAACACTTGATAGTTAAGAAACTGAATTGCATAAAAAAGTCTGCATTTAACAAACTGAATAACTTTGGAAATTAACAACACCATAAAAATGAAACAGCATCACCAATTTGGTATTTATTTAGTCATTACATATGCATGTTTGGTGAACTGAAACCTTACTTGTAATACTTGGTTTCCTTCTAAGGATTCAAGATTGGGCAGTTCAGGCAGATTATGAAGCTTGCATAATTCCTGAAGAAGAATTCTGACCTGTGGTACTATCTAAATTTTCAAAGAAAACAAAATTCTGAGACAACCATAATTACTTCCATTACAAAGTTAAAAAAAAGAACTTATCAGTTGTTCCAAAATAACTCTAGGACCCCTTTTAATAAAAAAAATATTTGCAGTCCTCAAAACCTATTGATTTTTGTCAAAGAAAAAAAGTTGCATGGAAAGATGTGTTCCAATATTGAGTTTTAATTCATATAAATTTTATGAAAGGTTCACATACTACAATGCTGAAAATGCATTTCCAATAGATACTTTGTGTCATATCTAGCTTATCAAATTTATTTGTTGCCCTCTACTTGCAAACCTTTTCTTTTACCTCTTCTTTTGAGGCTCCCACCTAACCTCACATATCTAAGATATATCTATATTATTGCATGTAATTTAACATGCAACAACTCTCTGATTCAACAGGAAGTACCCACAGAGAACTCATGGAGTGTAAGACCTTATCTGTATTAGAGTATACTCTTCAACTGAAAAAGGGAAATGTGGCAAGGATGAGCAGAAAAGGTAAGCACAACCTGCATCAGGCTTTTGAAAGTGCTATATGTGGTAAGAGTGCAGACAACACATGGTTAATAAACTCCAATCCCAAACAATGCAGTACCAGGTAACTGGTTTTTACATCACAATAAGAGGAAAGTCCCTAACTTCTTCACCATCAGTGAAATTGAACAGAAAAATATCACCATAAAGGAATTCTTACTACATTAAGATAAGAATTTCATAATGGATACAACAGAAGTGAAAGCTGGTTAAATCCAGATGATTAACAAATTAATAATACATTAATTCTATCTTCTACAGTTTAGTTTTGCTAAGATACTTATGATATTATAGACCCCTAGTTACATATTTAATTTTAACATCTTACTCAAAGGCCATTGGGAAATTATGGAATTGGGATGAATCATGTATATAGTAATTTTTTGATGATATATAAAAAAACATTAAACAGATAAAGCACCAGGAGAAAACATTTTTCCCAGGGTTTTAAATGTGGTAAAAAAAATATCCAACATACAAACCTCCCCACTCTTTCATATTTGGGTGGTCAATAGACAGCAGAAACATGTCTAAAGAATAAAGTTTTATAATATTGCTTATCCTTTCAAAGAAGATGAAAAGGTTTGCTTGAAAAGTGTAACCCATTAGTCTTATAACAGGAAATAATTCTAATCTGAAAAAAAAAAGGCTTTGCAAACTATTTAGTGAAGTATGTCATAAAAGAGACAAGATACCACTTATCTGGATGATGAAAAAATTGAGTTAGTTCATTTAGAAAACCACAATGGTGTACATTGGCAAAGGATTAATCACTTGGATTGTAAGGTGACTGGATAATAGAAAAGTTATTAATGGAGTCCAGTCAATCTGAAGCATTGTTACTAATGGTGTGTCAGGGTCCAGCATTTGAGCCTCAGCTTTTTCTTATTTTCATGAATGACAATAACAAAAGCATAATTAATAAATTATAATATAAAAGTTTGTTGATGACAAATTTTTAGGCACTGCTAGCTATATTAAGGTACTACAGAATGACTTGGACAAATTGGTAAATTTCACAAATACCTGTTAAATGATCTTTAAATAAAGTAAGTGCATGGTAATGCACTCACTTACCATAATGTGGTTTACAACACCTTGGCTGCTACATAACCCACTAGTGGGTCATGATAGTCTTTCAGTAAGACACAGCAGTGAGTTGTGCTCCATTTTCTTTTCAAAAGGTCACTTACTGGTTAGGACACAACAGTTTCATATAAACTCTTCCTAAAACAAAGTAACTGTAAAATGACTAGTGGGACCCTGGAAAGTATCAGCAAAATAGGCTTAGGAGCCAACATGTTAATGATTGAAAACACTCTCAACATTGTCACCAAGGAAAAAAAGATGTTGGCATAATAACTAAGTTACTCAAGCCACTAAGTTATGCTCTTTAAAAGATAGAATTTGAGGATACATTTATAGAAATAATAAAAAATTAAAAAAGAAAAAAAAGGTGAATATCTATATACAAGTTACTTACTAAGCCTCACCTTGACTACTGGATACAGTTTTAGTTCCTCGTTTTTTTTAATCATGTCTATGTTAGTGCTAGGTACCTCAGATGATACTGAGCACCAGAACATGAAACAAAGACAATCAACTGTTTCTAATATAATTCAGCAATATTTGTTACTACAGTAAGATACTTTGGCAGTACTTTCATGCCAGTATTCATCAAGTAGCAAAACAAAGAGTTTATATTATTTTACCTCAGAATGTTTTGGAAAAATTATTGATATGGGGACCAGTTTACCCTTAACATGTAATACCCTTGTAAGAGCTTATCACTTATTTTAATGTTTTGCTTGGTAATTTTTATAAGAGTTAACAATAATTCAACACTATACACATACAGTTGCAATTGTTTTGCAGTTACCTGTGAACAAGATATTCCAGAAGGGACCAAAGACTGTCTTATATAAAGATCATTAATTACCTGTTATTGATAGTTTCCAGTATAATATGCAAGATACATTTTACCTAAGCAGAAACACCAATTATGATCAATCACAAAATTAGAAGATAAAAGTATGGGTTAAGTGTGACATCACACATTTAGCCAGACACAGAGACAGGAAGTGGAAACCAGTATGAACTGTTATTCAATCATTTGTATAAAGAAAGCAAATCAAAGTTTTACTAGAATGTTTTGCCCTGAAACAATGAAACTAAAGTGAAACAGCAGCACAAACTAATATTTGTCAAAATTCCTCAGTAAAGGGTATTTAGCCTCTTGTAAAATTTTACTTTTTATAAACACTATCTTTCTTAATGAAATTTCATCATTATATTTATTTTTTTTTTACTAAGTCTCTGGTAAAATTGGACTAGTATTAACATGTCCATTCCACACTTAACTTATATCTATTATTAATAATTCAACTCTAAAACATACTAAGTTATCTCTCCCTGAGGTGTTGCTAAGCATCTGTACAGCTGTAGTTATACTTGACTCCTCTGTCTCTGCAAACCAAACTGGTGGGGTTGATGGATAAGTTTCCTGTAAAATAGAAATCACCTCTCTTTATATTAAGTAGAAAGCATAAAGATAAGTTAAACTTACAATCTATACAGTATGGAGACTACTTAACATGTGGACTAAATGACAATTATAAATGATATACTGAAAAGAAAAAGAAATCCATAATTTAAGTTATTCATATAAATTGTTTGTTTAAACTATATATAGAAAAAATCACTCAGTTTTCTTTTCATCTTTTTCCACAACACAAAATTACATATACTAACAGTAATGACTATGCACTTTCATGAAAATAGAGCTGTACTCTGGTACAACCTCCAAACCTTATCACCAAGTCATAAGTCATCTAAATATTTATAAACATTTACTTGCATTTGTGTACTTGTGTCTACATATAGAACCAACAGTACAACATTGTTTTCTATAGTTACATTTAGGTTATTTTACTTCACTGAAAATTAATTTATACCCACAAGTCTGTGAGAGCATAACTTTACAATATAATGTACTGCTTGTTATAAATTTTTTTGTAAAAAGCAAATTGCTGAAAATACAGTCAATCCTTACTATATTGCAATATTTATGATTCATGAACTGTAATCTCATTATACATGGGACCATGTTATTTGAGTACCCACAAATAGTCATTTTCTACATACCTTGCTTCGTTATTCAGTACATAAACTATGGTATGTTAAAATCATTACATGACTATGTTAATTAAAATCACATTGTTGACAGTTAAAATGCAGTACAGCATTTCTTTTGGATGAATGAAGAAATAAACACATGGCACATGACAATAAAATGATGAATGTTGCTAATATTTCATAGGTCTAGCTTTAAAAAAATAGAAATATAGTACACAAAACTTATAGCCGATAAAAAACAGTTGTACAAAAAACAAACTGTAATAATATGTAGCTTTTTCCTATAGAAATCATCTGATGTTAATTTCTGGCCATGAGCAAAAGCAAGTATAATTCCTAGCTGCAGAACATGCATGCTATTAACATCTTAGCTTTCAAGCCATCAAAAAACAGCTTCAAAATGTTCTATTCCTTCAGTGACCTTGGGAGGTGAGGTTGACAAATCATTGTCACAATCTGTTTGTTTGTTTGTTTTAATTTTGTGCAAAGCTACTCAAGGACTATCTGCACTAACCATCCCTAATTTACCAGAGTAAGACTAGCAGAAAGGCAGCTAGTCATCACCACCCACCACCAACCCTTTTACCAATGAATAGTGGGATTGACTATCACATTATAATGCTGCCACAGCTGAAAAGGCAAGCATGTTTGGTACAACAAGGATTCAAACCCATAACTCTAAGATTATGAGTCAAATGCCTTAACCCACCTGGCCATGCTAGGCCCTGTGTCAAAATCTTCAATAAATTTTAGTGGTGTTTCTTGTTCCATGATCACTTTATTAACAATGTCTTCTGCACAGTGTTCATAGGTCATATCAGTCATGGACGTACTGGTCCAAAACTTTTAAAACTCAAATTTAGCAACAGAAAATTAGGAACCAAAGACTGACCTAATTATATCTAGTGCTGTTTCTTGTTTCATGGTCATATTATAAATAATCTCTTCAACACGCACGTTCATAGATCAAAGCAGTCATGGACGCACTGGTCAAAAACGCATGAGGTTAGCAACAGATAATTAGAAGCCAAACACTGACCAAATTGTATCTAAATTTGCATTATATTGAGGCACAGTTTAAAAAGAATATACTGTGTCTAAAAAAATTAAGCCTATTACCCTCTTAACAAATTGCATTTTAAAAGGACAAAATGCAATGTAATTTGCACTTCCTAACTACTTAGTGTTCATAAATCAGCTTTTCATTTCACATCAACTTGAATGTTCAAATGCATTGACAGATATTACAAAATGGAAAAACTCCACAAATACTTGCCTTTTCTTTTTTAATGACACAGCTTATGCAAATTTTATTCAGAAATAGGAGTATAGTAACGGTAATGTAATTGTACATGTTTACCTCATCTGACTTGAATAAAGGCAAATGAAACAACTACTTTTATTGTAGAAGAACTTTGTGTTTGATTATTGGTTCAATTTACCACTTTCTAAAACTTTAATTACTTCAAAAAACTTGTATATTAAGTATTTTTGTGATTTGTTTCTGAAGTAGCTAGAAAGAATATGAAAGTTCTTTATTGGAAGGAACAAAATGTGTACATTTAATTGGTGTTAGTGTACAAATTAAATCATATGTCACCCACAGGTTGTAGAGGAATTCTGAAATCAGGTCAGTAGAAAATATTCTCTGCTAATGCTTAGTTTTACAACTATGGATAAAATACTTTCAAACAGTTTGCTTTTTTTTTTTTTACTTGTATTATGTAAATCTCAAGAATTATGTCATGTATACTAGCTGTTATGAAACCAAAGTACTAAAAAAAATCAGATTAAAACTACAAATGAAATAAAACCTTTAAGTTCTAACTTTTAGAAAAAATTCTACCATAACACTCCAGCCAATAAAATCCATCTGAGTCAAATGTTTGAATAAGTGTTTAAAGGTCTTTGTAAAAATTTTAGACTTATGTCAGCTTCTATTATGAATACAAATTTACAGACAATACTGGTTATGAAAAAACTGTGGGTAGAAAGAGAGAGAAAAAGACTTAACCCAATTCTTCATTATCAAATACATACTTTATCTACAGGGTGGCCACTAGAAAAGCGGAAAATGTGTCAAACAGCTATTTATTTTTACAAAGAATAACTTTTACAAAGTTTTTTAAAGGCATATGTTATATTACACTCATAGATGCTCAAAATGCATTTTATGATATTAAAATCATGCATTTTATTCATGATGTAAAGAAATCAAGATAGAAATGAGTAAGCACCCATTTTATTCATGATCTCATCTGACCCTGAAATTTTCTGCTTTTCTAGCGATCACCCTGTATATATAGCATATACAAACTTGTACATACACCTGTGCCCTACAGTGATATTAAAAAGGTGGTTATTACAGTCTATCCAATAATATCAGCTGTTCAAATGTCAAATGCCTGACACCATCATTTTTAAGGTATTCTTTGTAATAGTTGAAGAGTAAAAGAGTGTGTCTGCCAAACAAACATTACATGATAACAAGGGACCTTTTGCTACAGCTAAGCTATCCCCCAATCCCCTATTCTAAACTTTAAAATAAAGATAATATAAAGATAAAATACCTGCAGACAGCCCTTATTCAAATATTTATCAAGCCCTCTGCATACATTACATCTGAAGTAGCCAATTACAAAAACCAAACATCCTGTTACAAAGAAAAAGATGACTGCTAATTTGTCAAAACTGATACCTACTCTATTCCTATCAATATTTTTCATTATTAGGTACATAAAAAATTGTGCATCAATGCTATCAATTACCTCAACAAATTTACATATATCAATCAGTTTACTTTTAATTCTTTTTTCAAGAGAAAATTTCAGAGATCTACAACCATTTCATTCAAGTAGCAGCCCTCTGAGCCCTTTCTAACTATTCAATGACCCTCCTGAAGTAAGGAGTCTAAGACCAAACAATACTCCAAATGTTTTTAGATAGATTGTTTAGACAGCATATTTGTGATGAAACTTTGTACAATGGACAGCAATTGCCTGTTGTGGAGACACAAGGGTAGAGGACAATGTTTCAAAAGTCTTTCACCTTTGACTTGAGGACAAAAGGCAGAAGATTTTCAAAATGCCATCCTCTACACTTGGGTCTCTACAACAGGTAGTTGCTGTCCATTCTACAAAGTTTCATCACTCCAAGTACTGCCTAACCACTGAAATATATAGTGAAATTATAACCTCTTCAGACATGCATTCAGCACTTCTGCAGATCAACTCTAAAATCCTATCTAACCTGCCACTATCAATAACACATTACTTGGATGGTTTAAGAGGTTGATCAATTGGAACGTGAAAATCCTTTTTTTTGCCCATAACTAATTACTCGTATGCATTTTCTTGGATTTTTTATGATTAAAAACAAAATACCATTTACTTGTTAAACTAAACAAATATTCTAATTTGTTTCAAAAAGCAGCAACCCCAATGCAAACAACAATCCAACCTTTAATCATCACAAGTAAATTTAGTTAATTTATTGACCATTATTACATTTATGTCAATGGTGTATATAAAAAAAAAGAGAAAGTCCTAACACTGAGCCTTAAAGTACCCCAATTGTGATATTAATCTGTTTGATTGAATCCTATTTGTAAAAACCCTCTGCTTTCTTCCATATTCCCACTTTCTTGTACAAACTTTGTGGCATTTCATAAAATGCCTTATACAAAATCCAAATACACATTATATCTGTACTCTTATCTAAATAATCAATAACTTCTTCAAAAAATATTTCAAAAAAATTTAAATTTTTCTCCTAGTGGAACTATTTTGATTGTCAACAAAATTTTAAAATTCTGCTAAACAACTTTGCAATGAGTCTTTTACCAGACTAAAATAGATTCTTCTCATCACTGATGCAAGACTGATAGGACAATAATTACTAGAAAAATTTCTATCACCTTTCTTGAAAAAAGGAATAGCGTAAGCCAACTTACAAATTATCTGAAACCTGCCTACTATTCAACATCAAGGAGTTTGTTCAAACCTACTAGAAACTAGTAGAAAAGCCTGTGAAAAATAACAATAAACCACAATCTATAAATTTTTAATATTATTGTATGCATTTGCAACTGTCACCAAAAAATAGACATTATAAAAATAAAATGCCTTCAGATTTGTGAAACCAAAGCCAACAACGAGCAACAATTCCTTTACCTAAAGAGTGTCTCTTCCCAACATCAATTCATGTCTCAGTATTCACTTAAGTTATTTTCTTATCACAAATGTCTTACTGCAATAGTTCTCTTACAACCACATTTCATATCAATACTCAATCATTGGTTAAAATCTTTTCATGACAAATGGAAAATTACTTTCATCCAGTGCTAAGTAAATCCTTGGTATAAAAACTTCCTCTTTGTCAGTTTTGTACAGCAGAAAAAATGCCAAACTCACTGAGCTATTTACTCCTATGTTAGCAACTCAAGTGGGAACAGGCAGTCAAATGAGAAAGTATTGAACTGGATTCATGTAACTCACAAAATTTGGATAAATCAAGCTTGATCAAGTGACTCCTAGCTTCTATGATTATGACTGGCTCACATCCCCAAGTCTTTATGGACCCAAGAGCTTTATCAATCTATAAACTGTCCAATTTTTTCTGAAAAAAAACTCAGAATTAACACATTAATTTTTTTTATCCTGCTTCCTTCTGGTAAATGATCTGGATAAGGAATATTGGTTGAATCTCCATAAGTAAAAATTAAGAAAAAGTAAAATTCTGTAACCCAGCCATCTCGGAATCAGTAGGTATGAACTTTCCTATATCATTTCTCATATGCTTTACTTCAATCTTAATATTTTGCTTACCTTTAACATAATTAAATCAATCTTTACTAATAAATTTTTACATTTTTATCAAACTCAATATAATTTTTCAATTACCTTATTTCATATACAACCAACTCTCTTGATCTATAATTCTTTACATCTCTCATAACAGCAAACAACTTAAAAAATTTTTAAATTGATGTTCATCCTTAATTTTATCTTTTATACCTTTTGTGAACTAAACTGCTTTCTTATGCTTAAAGCCACTTTTATGTAAGGAACATGACTATCTTGAATATTTAAAAATGTATTAAGTCTTCTAAGGTGATTATAATGTTACTGCTTCAATTTTTCTTTTGAAAGTTGGAACCAAATTCTTATTCCTTAATGCTACATGCAACAAAGCAAACCTAATCAGGTAATTATCACTTTCAGTCATGTTCCCTAATCTCCACTCTATCGATTGTGTTTTTTATATCAGAAGTTAAATATAAAATAGCATTGTTCTTAACAGGTTCCTTCACAATCTAATTGGTGAACACCACCCTGAACACTTTATACCCAATATTTCCTAGTTTACATGCCTAAAATTAAACTCTCTATAACTCATGATGATGAGAAACCCACTTGAAGTAAAAATGTATCCTAAAGATAGCTGGTATTGGTAATAAAGCTTTAATTAAAATACAGAATGATGTAAAAAAATCTTCACACATTTTTGAATATTGCAGATCAAATAAGCAAAACATAACCATATAAAATACCCACATACTAAGTAGGGAAACAAATGAAAAAATCAAAGAAGCAGAACTTATACAAGAACTCAAACCAAAATTGAACAACACAAAGAAACACCTTCATACCTATATTAGTTAATAACCTGACATCTAACTGCAATGCCCCCTACAATCTCATACCTAAGACATGCCCAACAATAGTCTGTTGCAAACTCTCTTTGTTAAACTGAAGGTGAACAAAGTTGAAACTTGTGTACTTTATTTTAATTACAGTTTCAATGCCCATATCAGCCATTTCTTGAAAAAAAAAAACTAATTGTGAACTTAACATTTGAATTGTTTATCTCATTCTACAGTTTTTCATTAATTTCATCAGCTTCATGTGGTGATATGTTGCAAATTTCAACTGAAAGCCTTTCCCCCCCCCTTCACAAAAACCCAAATCAACATCACTGATATTAGCTTTGAAATCCAACTGATTGATTGATTTAGTGTTTTATGGCACAAAGCAACGAGGCTATCTGCGCCAAACAACCGGTAAAAATGTAGTAAAAGACATAAATGGAAATGAAGGTAAAACAAAAAAGTATAAAACCAATGTTGACACCTAGTCTACAAAGTTAAGATAGAAGGCAGAGTGTAAAAAGTTGTAAGGTATTTACTCTATCAAAAAGGTATAATCATAACCCGCCAGGAAGACTAACAGGCAGGTACAAGACCCACGGTCAGTCACTTGAAGTTGGTCTTTCCTTCCTGGTTCCGGGTTATGAGTCAATATGGCCAGTACAAAAAGGTTGTAAAAGTGTGAAATGATATGCAGCGAAAGTATAATAGTAACTCGCCAGGAAGACTAACGAGTAGTTCAAACAGAAGCGTTAGTCACCTGAAGTTGGCCTTTCCAGTCCTGGTGTCGAGTTATTTAATGTTCTGGCCATTGTTTAATGTCACATTGAATGAGAGAGAATAAAACTGTAAAAAAGGAGCCACAATTAAAAAGGTGTAATAAATAAATATACCACACTTAAATGAGATTAAAAAGATTAATGGCCATTAAAAAATTAAAAACGTTATTAAGGTGGACAGAGTCACCATCACCAATAACTCTGTCCAATGTTAGACTGACCCTGGGAAAAAATATTGCCGTCGTTGAGAATTGTAATGATGGCAAGAAAGTAAAACGTGGCTGATAGTGATTTGAGTGTTACACAAACTACACATTGGTACAGAAGAGAGGTACGGAAAGCTCCAGTGCAGAATCGAAGTCCTTGGTGATGAATGGGGTCCAGTATCTTTAAGGCCGAGGGTCTGGCAGAGCCATAGACCATTGATCCATAGTCAAGTTTCGATCTAATAAGTGCACGATATATCTTTAACACTGAATGGCGATCTGCCCCCCAACTGGTAGAAGAGAGGACACGGAGGATGTTCAGTGCTCTTGTGCATTTGACCCGAAGCTGCTTTAAGTGTGGTTAAAGGTCAGTTTACGATCAAAGATAAGCCCCAAGAACTTTGTCTCCGGGACCACTGGCAGCAAAAATTCACCGATATGAAGTTCAGGATCAGGGTGAATACATCATCGCGGGCAAAAGTGCATGCATACAGTTTTGGAAAGAGAGAAATTAAAGCCATTCGCAAGAGTCCACTTCCGTACACGATTGAGGACAGTTTGTAGTTGCCGCTCAATACATCTCATGTTCGATGACTGACATGAGATGTGAAAGTCATCAACATATAGCCCATTTGTAACAGTGAGAGGGAGTTGTTCAGTGATGGCATTTATCTTTATAATGAAGAGTGTGACACTAAATATACAGCCTTGAGGGACTCCAAGTTCCTGTACAAAAGAACGTGAAAGTGCCGAACCCACACGAACTTGGAATCTCCTGTCCATTAAAAATTTTTTAATAAGCATGGGTAGATGGCCACGTAACCCATATGTATGGAGGTCTCGCAAAATGCCATACCTCTATGTTGTGTCGTAAGCCTTCTCTATGTCAAAGAATATCGATACAAGGTGTTGGTGGTTGAGAAAGGCCTCTCTGATAGATGTTTCAAGACGAATTAGGTGGTCTATGGTGGAGTGCTGTCGACGGAACCCACACTGGGTGGGCGAGAGGAGGTTGTTTGATTCAAGGAACCAAACAAGACGAGCATTAACCAACCTTTCTAAGGTCTTACAGAGACAGCTCGTCAGAGCAATTGGACGATAGTTTGAAGGAATCTTCGGATCTTTCCCTGGCTTAGAGAAAGGTAAAATAATAGCCTGGCGTCAGGCATCAGGAAAAACATTCTCCTGCCAAATCCTGTTGAAGATAATCAGAAGTACATCAAGAGAACCAGGAGATAGATGGTGCAGCATGTCATAATGAATATCAAAAGGTCCAACAGATGTACTGGCAGACCGATGAAGGGCCATTTTTAGTTCCACCAGGGTAAAGGGACTATTATAGTCAAAGAAACAGTCAGTTTGAAACGAAAGAGGTGATCGCTCTGCCCAAGTCTTGATGGCCAGGAAGGTGGAGGAACAAGCAGAAGTGCTAGATACCCGGCAAAAGCTTTCACCTAGAGCGTTATTGATGTTCCGAACATCAGTCACCTCCTGATCATCAGAGAGTAAGATCGAGAGGGGAACAGAATTGTAGTGCTCATTAACCTTTCGAATCTTGTCCCATATTATCTTGGAACTGGTGGTAGAAGATATGCTGGTTGTGAACTTAATCCAAGATTCCTTCTGGCTTTGACGTCTTACCCACCTAGTATGTGCTCGGGCCCGTTGGAAAGCAACCCGATTTGAAAGTGTGGGATATCTACGAAAAGTATCCCAGGCCCGTTTTTGAGCCTTCCGTGCTAAGTTGCAAGCAGAATTCCACCATGGACGAGGATATCGTGGGAAACGTGTCGAGGTTTTAGGAATACACTGAGCAGCTGCATGTATAATACAATCAATTACCGCTGCAACACAGTCGTCTATTGATGGCTGATCTACGATGGCAGGATCAAGTTCTGCAAGAACAGTGAAAGTGGACCAGTCTGCCTGATCCAGCTTCCACCGGGGCACGCGGGTAGGGTGGCATCGACCACGGCCAGTCTCTCTCAAAACGATCGGAAAATGATCACTGCCTAGTGGATTACTGTCAACCCTCCATGAAAAATGGGAGAATAATGAAGGGGAGCAAACTGAGAGATCAATGGCGGTGAAGGACTGACTTGGTGCATGAAAGTAAGTGGAAGAACCAGTATTGAAAAGAGAAAAATTGTGATCAGAGAGCATCTGCTCTACAGATTGACCCCTCCCATCAATAACAGCACTTCCCCAGAGGGGATGGTGTCCATTAAAATCCCCCAGGATTAAAAATGGACATGGCAACTGTTCAACGAGAGCATCCAGATCTGATTGATCATATGTCTCTCCAGGGGACAGGTACAGAGAACAAACAGTGATGGTACGACCCAAGGAAATACGGATGGCTACGGCCTCCAAGGGTGTATTGAGTGTCAAAGACAGGGTGGGCACATGTTGATCAACCAACAGTGCCACCCCTCCATGTACTCGACCATCACACAACTTGTCATTTCTGTACAGAGAAAATTGCCGAATGGAGACTGTATCAGTAGATTTGAGAAATGTTTCTTGTAGAGAAAGACAAACAGGCTGGTAGGAAGCAATCAGCGTTTTGATATCATCCAGATTAGAACGTAAACCTCGACAGTTCCATTGTATCAAGGTGGCCATTATTAAGGACGGGCAGGTGAAGTGGTTGGAGAACCCTTCGGTTTACGACCTCATCTTTTTTCTTTACTGTCTTTCTTCGGAGGAGGTCTATCAACCTACATGGATCCTGCTCTGGGTCGAGTGGGCAGGTTTTTGTTATTGGAAGAGGAATCAAGTGACTGAGGACGCGGACGAATAATTGTTTTGTTTATTGTGGTGGGAGAAAATGATGTATGAGAAGAAATGCCTGTATTTGAAACTGAAGGACATGGATCTTGAGGTTTGTTGGAAGATATGGGAGGAACAGAGATGGGTGTGGAAGTCGATTCATCTACTTTTTTAACCATGGAGGTCAAAAGACTTTTCATTTGATTTGAAAACGATTCTCTTGGAGGCACAGAGAGATCTGTCTGCACTTCCACTGTAGTTGTGGAATGGAGTGCAGCAGCATATGTCCGAGATGGGATTGTGGACAGCAATTTCCGAGCCTCAGGATAACTAATGTTATGTGTCGTTTTCAAACGCTGCACCTCTTTTTCCTCCAATCCAATTTGGACAAGAATGAAAGTAAGAGGGGTGAGAACCATTGCAGTTGACGCAATGTGGGTTTATGTCACAATCATAGGTATCGTGGTCCTTGCCTCCACAACGAGCACATGTCAGGGAACCATGACAAGATGTCTTTGAGTGGCCGAATCTCTGACATTGAAAACATTGAAGAGGGTTTGGAATGTATGGCCGAACCCTGCAAATGAGATAACCTGCTTTGATGGTGGTGGGTGCACGTGGTGAAGTGAATGTTAAAACGAGGGTATTTGTTAACAGTGTAACTCCATCTTTGCGAGTGGAGATGCACCTCACTGCAGAAACTCCTTGAGTGGAGAGACCAGCAAGAATCTCTGACTCAGGAACATTCTTCAAATCCCTTTCAACAATAACTCCTCGTGAAGTATTCAAAGTAGCATGGGGTGTAACCTCAATAGGTATATCACCAATTGCCTTTGATTTCAAGAGGAGTTCACTGTGTTGGAATGTGGATGTTTCAACCAATATGTCACCAGATCGAAGCTTCTTTACTGACTTTGGAGAGCCAGCAAGTCCCTCTAGCCCCTTTTAAATAAAAAAAAGGGGACATTTGCCCTAAAGGTTTTTCTGAAAGAAAATGCAATATCAGAAAATGAGGTACGTGTGTTACTGATGTTGGAGATCGCTGTTCTGAGTATTCAAGACGTGGTCCCTTACCACCCTTTACAATTTTATTTAAATTTTTTGTAGGATCCATAGGAAAGAGAAAAAGTTTCTGTACTCACTGACCCCACCCACCATGGAGCCCTACAAGGGGAAGCACTACAAAGTCATGCAAGGACAATGCAGCAACGTAAGGGTTTCATGAGCACTATACCCAAACACCAGCATCAGGCACAATGTCCACAATACCCATTGAGAACTTCCAACACTGGTACTTGGTTGGCTCTAGCCCAGGTGGACCAGCCGATTGACCCAAGGGGGGCCACCCAAGGGCCGTCCGTCTACAGGAATTCGAAGCCAAAGTGATGTGATAGGGTTGGACCCCTCTCCTTCACGGGTCGCCACGCACGGCAAACACGTGGGTGGATGTTTAGATCCCAGAGAAGGTAACCAGACAGAACAGAACCTTCCCTGGGAGGTCCCCTCACCACGTACAGGAATCCACTCCGAGGGGAAAATCCAACATAAACATTTAACTCACATTTTACATATTAGGCCATTCCTATCCCTACATATACTATTCTAATTCTATTAAATAACCTATGGATCTGTATTTCAAAGAAATTCCTCTCAAAAAAATTACTTGCATTTAACTCGGTTCTGGTTATCCTAATTACATTAAAATCTGCTAATACTCAAGACATCTTTTATTTCTCATATTTCTAGCATTACAATAATTATAGTTTAGCTATAAAGGAAAAGCAATTCTGTACTTTATTCCTACATAATTTCACACATTATTCTGACCTTTACCACTGTGTAGTCTTATTTTAAGTCTGATCTTTAACACTTGTATTAATATCCCTTGCAAACATGCTCTCCTCTCTCTTATATTTCAATGTAAAACATTCATTCCAAAAAATGCTCCCTTTTCCCAATGAGCAGATTCCACAAAAAACAACCTGCTCTTCTTTGTACATCAACCTAACTCTTGCATTTAGCCCTAATGACCTAGTTATGCCATCCACGCAATTACACACCCACAATATTTCTGACAGAATCAAGTTATACTATTCCTTTATTAAATGTCTATCAATCCCTTGAATGGATCAGCTTGCTCCTACAATTTCCTTCACCCTTGCTACTGAGTAGCATAATCTCACACTTTTCTCCATATTTATCCCACACACAATCCTGTCCACACACTAAACTAAAGGATCACATAAAACTATAACCTTGTCTTCACTGCTATCCCTATATATCCCTTAAATTTTTCTTCCCTCTTGTAGTAGTTCCTTATCTGCATAAAAAGTTGAAATCTGTTACTTACTAGAACCTGCTCATTGCAATCGATCAATTATTTTTATTCTATTATTAGTGTTTCTAACTACATGAAAGTCATTATTAGCTAGTTCATCATACAACTATCGAGCTTAAGTTTTTGTTATTTCTCACAGTGTACATTTCTCTATTTGTTACCCATACTCTATTCAGGATATCCTAAAGTTTCTTTAACTTGTACACGACATGCAACCTGCATATCTGCACTACCACTAGTACAAGCTTTTTCAATAATGTATTCCAGTCCTGAATTCCCCTATTAAAACTATTCATACTTTGTACACTTTACTAAGCAAGACCACTTGATACCTATATTATTCTTAACCATTAACCATTGTAGCTTGAAAATAAATAATCAACACTAAATGTAAGTAGCTTATTGACACTTTAATTCTTATACTATTATTTACCAATCTTATTCAACTAATGTATCTTTTTTAGTAGTTAACACTATTTACTACAAATAAGAATTGTCTTTATACAGACTTAAAATATTTCGTTACCTCGAGGGCTTAGCTTTCAAATATCTCCACATTCTCATAACTCCCCTTGATAATTTATTTCTTTTAGCAGACTTGTATTGTTCTGTTTCATTTCCATAACATGTAAATGATAACACTTGATCATTTAAATTGAGCCTTCCGTAAAACACAACTACATCCACCACATCAAAAGCAATATACTATAAGGTGGTCGCTAGAAAAGCGGAAAATTTGTCAAACAGCTATTTATTTTTACAAAGAATAACTTTTACAAAGTTTTTTTAAAGGCATGTGTTATATTACACTATAAGATGCTCAAAATTATTAAAATCATGCATTTTATTCATGATGTAAAGAAATCAAAATAGAAATAAGTAAGCACGCATTTTATTCATGATCTCATCTGACCCTCAAATTTTCTGCTTTTCTAGCAACCACCCTGTATAAAGGCCAGCCACCATGCTAGGAAAGTAAAATATGTACACTAAATATTACTCATGACATGTAAAAATGTTTCTTACAAATTTTGCTCTTTGTCCTAACATTCTCAACACTATTATATAAAAAAAGATGATTCATCAGTACTACAACACCTTTAATAAACTTACAAACCTTAACCTGTTCTTGTATGGCAACCTCTCCATTTTCATAATTATCTTAGTACCCTCCTCTGAACATAATACTCTATCCAAAAAACAGATAAACCTAACCTCTTTAGGTTTATATTTAATATTTTTTTCAATATGGCTCAAGACTTTCTTCCATGATACTGTTAAGGTCACTCTCATCAAAACTAAACTTATGATGTAGATTATTATAACCTAAATGCATTATTTTGCACATAAGTAAAAACCATCTGCTGGTTATTTACCTAACCCAACAAATGACCTAAATCCTTTTATACAGCAACAGAACCTTCATATATAGAAAAATACAAGTCCATAGTCACTGCAGCAGTGAGAGTTAAGCAATATGTTGACTCTTCCCTTATCTATACCAATGATGTCAAATACAAAGCACAAAGATTCCAACAGAGTCCTAAAATACCTCACTTGTACAATTAATTCAGTTTACCTACATTTATAACAATCCACATTTAATTCTCTCAGCCATTTTTCAAACAAATAAAACAGCTTATCATCCACATCCAAAGATAGAAACTTTAATAATTATGTGGCAGCTTGTATAATGCCTTTTGAAAATTTAGATACAACAAAATCCACAGATTTACTCTCATCAAGATAAAGTTGCATTAGTTTATTCACTCAATGCTCTAGAAAGCACCTAAATTTATGAGTGGTATGTTTTTCCTACAATTATCTTTTAACAAACTTTTGGACAATATTAAACACCAACTGATATGAACAGTTACTTGAAATTTAACTAGCTTTAAATGCAAATATTATGGTCTATGATCTAGCACAGGATATACTATTTCACATATATCACAATTTTCATAATTGGTTGACACTAAAAATACATTCTGCATTAATTAAAATAAGGGTATATTCTGAATAAAAGACTGACTCTGCAAAGTTAAAATACAGACTGATTTCAAAAATAGATACATTCTGTATAATATGGTGATTTAGCATATTAGTCTGTTCAATGGGTCAATCTAGCATGGTGGGTTACAAGGACCTTATTATGCACAAGGTATGAAAGAAGGTAAAAGAGTTTTGAAAACACAATGCAAATTACATTATATAAAATACATGTTATGCAGAATACTCCTGTATTTTATTATACAGCTAACTTGTTACGAATAAATGAAATATTTGAAAGCCAGTTTTATAAAATTTAATAATTATGCAAATTTTACAATTTACATAAACTATGCAAAATAATCTACATTTCATGTATATTATGTATCACCAATCACTTATTATATAATATTAGTAATGGTATCATGCAGGCTTAAGTTATAACCAGTGCAAATTTTTTGAAACATTTTTCATATCAGTTTTAATGGACATTTAAATTAAAACTTGAAAACACTTTGTTACACTTATACTACCGGTTCATTCATTCAATGTACTGTAACAATAAAATACCTTAAAAACTAATTGCAAAAAATGAAACCAAAATTTGTCCAGTAATATTATAGTATTACTGCTAATACTAGTAACAACAATTAGTAATATCCCTTCTCACTTAGCCAACAGCAGTGCTGCATAGGCCTAAAGTTAATACTTATCAAACTCAATTACCAACTTAATAGTATAAGTTTAGTCAATTTGTCATGTTTCAAACTTTGAAAAATATAAAAATTACAACTTACAGTAATATTTGCGTGAATCTCATACTTCTTCCCATTCTTTCCTACAAATCGACAAGTCAATTCATCGACCGAAGCTGCAACCACCTGAAATCTTTCATGAGATTTTGGGAAGTGCAGTTCAAGTGTTTTTATATCTTGCTTTAGTGTGTTCAAACAAGCCATTTTGTCACCTAGAAAACATTACATAAAAACCAAATAATGTTCACTAAAACAATGCAGCGTTTATGCTTCCTTTCTGGATATGAAACAGAAAATTCCTGTTTACTATATTACCTATAGACCGCCACTTTCTTAATTTGTCTTTTCTCAATATGGCGTTGTATACTGAATGGAACAGAACGCATGCGCAGTAGTAATAACACCATAAAAGATCATTCTTTGACAATGAATAATTTTGCATGTAAGATTGTCAGATTCATTGTTCTTTTATTATTCTTTTTCTTCATCTATCGAAGAATGTGATTTTTTTTATTTATCATAAGCCTCGATTCACAAATATTTTAGATTTCGTGTAAAATAACCTACACTAATTTTGCAAGTTTGACTTGTAAACATTATAACCAAACTAGTTATGATGTTTCAACAAATTATTGCTTATCTATATTTGCCAGTTTCTAACTTTAAAAAAAAAAATGTATTCGCATTATTGAGAGTTACGTTCCTTTACTCGTAATCTTTGCCTTAACCGACACGAAAAAAAAAATGAATTAACTTTATGAAAAGTGATTAGTTATATGTTGTATGTATGTATATATATATATATCAGAACGACTGGTATGAGTATTAACACTTTAATTGATAAGAAGAGAACAATGTTCTTAACCTGAAGATGAGCTAGGAAGGTCGAAACGTTGTTCTCTCCTTATCAGTAAAAGTGTTAATACCTATACCAGCGGTTCTCATCATCACGTATATGCTGTATATTTATTCACGAATAACCATGTTTTATCACAGTTAATATTACAAAACAAAAAACAAAGAAAAACTGCTTTACACTTTGTGAACAGAAAAAACAATAAAGTTTTGTTTGTTTTTTGAATTTTGCGCAGAGCTACAAGAGGGCTATCTGCGCTATCCGTCCCTAATTTAATAGTGTAAGACTAGAAGGAAGACAACTAGTCATGACCACCCACCGCCAACTCTTGGACTACTCTTTTAGCAACAAATAATGGAATTGATCGTCACATAACGCAACCACGGCTGAAAGGGCGAGATAAAGTTTTGTATTTAATTCCCTCCTGAGTATAAATTAATTCTTATTAGATCAGTGTGTTCAGTTTCAACAAATTTTAGGTTGAAAGTAACTGAAATTTACCTATTAAACTGTGAAACTTATAAACATAAAATTTCTAAAAACTTTCTAAATTTCATCTGTAAGAAAAATTATAAAAATTAAATAACATTGACTTGTTGATTATACTAATATAAACGAATTGATTGATGTATACAATTAATTTTAATGGTGTAAATAGATGTACCTCATTTGTACATTCGCTCAAAGCTAAACAAACGTTAATGTGCTCGGCATCCTTAATATTTAGCTAATAGACCAAAGAGAAAGCACTTAATCAACAACACCAACGTCAGTTCTAATCAAATAATAGGATTTGGCCGTTACTCTTCGAACACATGATGACATGTTCTGAAGGCTAGAGGCGTGGAACTCCAAATCTGAGGATTGCGAGTTCGAATCACTGTCACTGAAGTTGCTTGTCTTATACGGTTCATGACTGAGCTAACTACTTGGGGTTAAAAATTCTTGCTTTTCCCCTCCAGTGGCTCAACGATACACCTGTGGACGTACAATCTTAAACTGGGTTTCTATATCCCCGGTGGGCAGAGAACAGATAGCTCATTGCGTAGCTTTGTGCCTAAACTACAAACACTTAAAATGCATCTATGGTCCTAGACTAATGAGCTTAAATCCACAGTCTCGTGCGACCATCCCTTTACGATGTTCAGTTCATTCGCGTGTACCACTGCCATAAAATTGCTCTTCTAGCTGTTTGTGTCCAGTATGACCTGGTGGTTAAGGCGTTCGACCCCCCGTCGCACTAAATATGCTCGCCCTTTCAGCTGTGGGGCATTATAATGTTTCAGTCAATCCCCCTATTCGTTGGTAAAAGAGTAGCCCAAAGGTTGGCGGTGGGTGATGATGACTAGTTGCCTTCCCTCTAGTCTTACACTACTAAATTAGGGACGGCTTACTCAAATAGCCCTGGTGTAGCTTAGCGCGAAAATTCAAAAGAAACAAAAATCGTTACGCAAATTAAGTATTCTATCTTTCGCTAAACCCAATGATATCCTCGAAAATATTAACTTATGTAGTTTGTTTTGTTTTGTTTTTTTTATTTTTGCGCAAAGCTACACGAGGGCTATCTACGCTAGCGGTCTCTAATCTAGCAGTGTGAGACTAGAGGGAAGGCACTGAAAATATTTAGAAAATAAATATGTTCTTTTGGGAGGAAAATAAAATATTAATGTATGCACAGACGTGACCTATAACGTATTTTCTTTATGTGGCTCAGCGGCATGTCTGCGGACTTACAATGGTAAAAACCGGGTTTCGATACCCTTGGTGGACAGAGCAAAGATAGCCCACTGTGTAGCTTTGTGCTTAATTCAAAACAACAACAACAACTTTAGGTACTTGTATTAAGCCCATAATAAGTCACTACATATTTAATAAAGAAACTGATTACTTAAGTACAATAAATCTTTCATTCAACATAAAATATCTACTTCATATTATAATGACAGTCACACGTCTTAAGTTATTGTATCTTAAAAAAGACAACCAGCAACTATAGGAACAAAATTTTATCAGAGAGACTCTGAAAATCATAAATATGACAGATGTTTTCAAGTCATATAGTGTAGAATAAATAAATATCTGTTATCGCAAACTAACATTACTTTTAGTTTTATGTTTCTCTCTCTGTTCAGAGAGCGGTAAGTCTTGGGATCTACAACGCTAAAATCATGGGTTCGATTCCCCTCGGTGGACATAGTAGATAGCCTGATTTGGCTTTGTTATAAGAAAAATACGCAACACACAAATACACCCTCCCCGTCACAACAAACACGCTCGCCATTTCAGTTGCGGGAGCGTTATATCGTAACGGTTAATCCCACATTTCGTTGACAAAAAGAATAGTCTAGGAGTTGCCTGTGGGTGAGGATTACTAGCTGCCTTCCGTCTAGTCTTATACTGTTAAATTTGGGATTGTTAACGCAGATAGCCCTTGAGCATGTTTGAGCGAAATTAATGAAACAAACAATCTAACTAGTTGTAAACGTTTTCTTTCTAATTAAAAGCAAAATGTCGCTTGAACCATACACAGTACAAATATACAAATTACGAACATATTTTCCCAATATTAAAGTGAAATATTGATGTATTTCAGATATATTATATTGCTGTTACGGTAAGGAACGTCTTTTTTTCTAATTTTGAAAACTCATTTTCCCAGTGGCAAAACAGTACGACTGCAGACTTATACCGCTGGAAACCTCGTTTCGATACTCGTGGTAGGAAGAGCACAGACAGCCCATTTTGCAGCTTTGTACTTAATTACAGATACCAAACATTTGAACTCTTAAGGTGAGAGAAACTCTTCACATAAACGAGTTCGCATAACCACAAATACTGCATAGATGTTTTAATGGTGTTTCAGGTAGTGTAAACATCATAGTTTTCAACACTCCTGCTTGTTTATAGTAGATCAACATCTCAGCTCGTATTCTCTTATCTAAGTATTAGGCCTCAGTATAAAGATCGAAATACTGTTTTATTTGAAAACAAGAAAGAAAAGTCTACTAGAACTTTAAGAGTATATAATACAGTAAATTATTAAATATAGATTTAATTAAAAAAAACCCAGCAAAATGATTGCTTAGAAGTGTTTTTTAGTTATAATTAAGTTTCGGATTTGTTAAATTACGTCTCTGGAGACAGTCATATTCTTTCTATGTACTGTTTCACCTAGATGGTCGTACTCTTTTTATGTATCGTTTCACTTTGACAGTCGTTCTCTTTTTATGTATTGTTTTGCCTAGACACTCGCACTCTTTTTATGTATCTTTTCACATCAATTCTTTCTTCTTCCAAATTCTCTTCACTCGACCACTTTTCCTTTATTTTTGGGGGGTTTGACTTGAAACACAATAGAGTTAAACCTTGGACCAATTCAATCAGCACATTTTTGAATATTTTGTTGAGTCAAGGGTCAAACAATCCAAAAATGTATGTTTTGGGCTCGTGTGTGGTCATATTTACTACAATCAAGATGAAAATTGGTAAAAGTATAAATTTTACGTGCCCAACATATTGACATCCAAAGAGAAAAAAAAACGGATTTGCCCATTTTGAATCTTTTTTTAGGACAGTCAGAGATAATAAAAACGCACAATATCATTAGCTTTGGTCCATCTCTTCATCATATATATACAACTTTGTATGGAATTTTGTGTAAAGATACTAACTGAAGGTACCAAACAGATATAGACAATTTCGAAATTTTTGTCTTTTGCTCAATTTTTCAGAGAACAAACATAACTTTGGGTTTTCGTGAACTATTCGTGTGTGTCAGTCAAGTTACATAAGATATGGTGCAAATATATCTTCTTGTAGATCCAAAGCAGTGATCTAGATAGTTTTCGATTTTTATGGTGTGAAACTTGACCTTTTTTTGGACTATATGGTGGAGACATGTTACATTCGTTCGAGTTTGTTAGACTTTTATTTTCATATACACAAATGCTCTTTTCATCGGCTTTTCCTTTGATCTTTTGCTGCAGTATTAACTTTGAATTGAGATGTGCTGCTTGTATACGCAATTTAATCATTGTACCTTAAATTTATGTATGTGAAACAGAATTTTTCATTTCAACTCTGTTTGGATTATCAACATTTAGTCCATTCGAAAACCGTGCAAAACTTGTTTATTCATTTGCAAGTGTTACTTGCATTCTCAAATTACTTCAATTAATATTTTCTTAGCGAGATACACCAATTTTTCCTACGAGTTTAAGATGTATCACTTTGCACCTTTATTATTTTGATAATATTAATTAACAAAACACAACACAAGGTACAGCTTATATTGCTTTTTAATAGGATTTCGCACAAAGCCATCCACATCTAGTTCTACAGGATTGGTTATTTGTTTTCACCCAATGCTACACAATAGGTCACATGACATAATATATATGTGCTCTCTTACCTGGTGAATTTGAGACTAGAGGGAAGACGACTAAACAATGGCGACAACAATCGAGTTTCGGCAGAAAGTATTGTTTATATGATGTTGTAATTCCAGTTTCTTTTTCTCATTCATTTCTTTTTATTTTAATATTTACTCTACACACACATATACAAATAACAATTTGTAATAATTACAAGCTGATACTTCTTTATAGCTTATAATATTGTTGTATGATCATGTTGTGAAAAGGTGCATATTGGAGTTGAATACTTTTTATTTTACTAGCAGATACCCTCTGAAACAACACAACTGTTGTTTTCCTAAAAATAGTGATGAATAAACATAAAACATACAGTCAACCCAATCTCTTCAATCAGAGCGTACATACACACAAGCATGCGATGGTTTTATTGTATGGAAATGTTTACACGTTCTACGGTAATTCTTGTACACTGAATGCGAAAATATTCACGTTTCTCCATTACGTCCAGATTTTTTACAAAACGTTATATCTACTTGTACATAAGTGAACTATTTTCATTGAAATCAGGTCACATTTTGTTCTGCTTAAAATGTTGACAGTTAATGCGTATAGATTTCTCTAGACCAATAACAACGCGAGTCTAATCGATTGTTTTAAAATGTGCGTTTTCTTAGGGCAAAGTCATATTAAGCTATCTGCTGAGCTCACCGAGTGGGAACCCCTGATTTTAGCGTTGTAAATACGAAGACTTACCTCTGTACTAGCGGGGGTCGATCGTTTTAGAATCCACAAAAACCACACCATAAGTATATAAACTGTTAACAGACTGCATAACGTGTCATTTCTGGGTACTATTTGTTTATGGGTACACTTAAATGCTATTTATTCATCACTGGCAACAAGAGGTTGTGTAAATAACTTAAACACATTGTGCTATATTTATGGTAAATAAGAATTTTCTTCTTTCCTGATTTGTGAAAAAAATACTTGAGTGATAAAAAAAATTATTTTCGAAATCTGCACAGCTGATGTTTGAACATCTATTATTGCAACTAAAACAACTTTAACGAAGTTTAAGTTTGCAGGCTTGTGTTATATAGTAGGTCATTCACAACCATCTTTTATCATCCCTTGAATAAGGAAATTGCATTGAGAAACACTAACATTAGTTCATTTCTGATATCCTTTGGTGTTACCTTGTGATAAAATACTCCAAGGTTCTGTACATGTGTAACAGATGACTAAAAATGTTTTGTCTTGGTAGTATTGGGTAAGTTAATTCACTAAGGTATGTAAAATATGTTTTAAAAAGAAAGACAAACATGACTTTCAATTGTCTTGAATTTTGCAGAAAGCTTTCTGATGGCAGTCTGCACCAACTGTTCATAATTTAGCATTGGTAGACTAGAGGGAGGGAGGCAGGTTGTCAACATCACCAACCACCAACAATTGGGTTACTCATTTAGCAACAAATAATGGGATTAACCATCACATTTTAATGTTTCAGCACCTGAAAGTATAAGCATGTTTGATGACAAGGAATCAAACACACGATACACAAATAAGTCAAGCACACCAACTACTGGGCCTAAAAGACCTGCAAATTAATTTTCATAAATGTAGTAATAACATTTAATCATCAATATATGTTCATACAATATTACCTTAAAGAAATTGTATTCCAAACTCATTAGTACTATAAGGGTACATTTTAATATTTTGGGTAAGAAACCATAGAAGTGGCTTGGCATGGCCAGGTAGTTATGGAGCTCAACTCGTAATTTGAAGGTCACGGGTTCGAATCCTCATCACACCAAACATGCTCACTCTTTCAGCCATGGGGACATTATAATAATGTAATAGTCAATGCTACTATTCGATGGTAAAAATAGCAGCCCATGAGTTGTAGGTTGGTGGTGATGACTAGCTTCCCTCTCTTTAGTCTTACACTGCTAAATTAGGAATGGCTAGTTTAGATGGCCCTTGTGTAGCTTTGCACAAAATTTAAAACAAACAACTAACCATGAGAATTTGAAATTTTTGATCAAAGAACATTTCTCAACTTCTGTGTACATGATTAATTCATGAATAAAAATGTAATATTCTCAAATAATAAACATAAAACTTTAATAAATATTCATGAAGCTTAGCAAAAAATTATCTTCATGTATTATGACATTTTGTGTTGCAAAAGACCTTTGTAAAACAAAGTTTATAGTTTTTCTTTGAAATAATGTTTTATTTCTATTTTACTTTATAACAGTGCCATAATTACTGTATCTCATCTTCCACAGTCAGTTGTGTAAATACTGCTTGATTCATTTTATTACTGATAGCATATCCTCATATTTTAAAGTTAAATCTAAAAAATAGTTCCTACAATTATAAGCCTAACAAAATATGTTTTTCAAAACTATAAATGCTACAAGTTTTCTAGCAAAGAGAAAATCACAAAATTTAAGAGAAATATGTTTGTTTTAGCAAAAATCCCTGTAGCGGCAACTGCGCTGTGTCAACTGTTATGAAATAAAAAGACAACCAATTACTCCAGATAAAAATTTATTCAACATTTTACCACTATAACTTTAAAGGGGCCACAAATTCAATTCAATTTTTCAAAATGCAATACTACTAATATGGACTTGTGTATATTATTGATCATTCTACCAAACAATAAAAACTATCATTAACGTTAATCTTTTCATTTTTGATAACACAAAATATTACATGTACACACTGATGAACCCAAAATTAATACCAGTAGGTTCTGTAAGGCTGACGATCTTCTTTGATGCCAAGGTGATTCATAATGTCTTGTTCAAATGTCATTAGTTTTGGCTCAAATGTAATTTTGATGACCTCTTCTGACTTTGTGTCTTTAGGTTGTTCTAAAAAATATATAAATACTAATAATACACACACACACACACACACACACACACACACATATATATACATACATACATGCACTTTAACTTTGTCTTTTTGGACTTAAAACAACAGTTAATCCAAAATAAACTTAGAGCATGAACCAATAAAGAACAGACTTATTAAAATTTAAAAGAATCGTATTTGACAAATATCTAATTTCTATACATAAAATAAATATTAAAGGAGTTAATTCAGTATCTTTTGATTCATATGTTAACCAATCCATGAAAACAAAAAAATATTCCAGTAAATTGAATAAGGTTAATACACTTCTTTAAGAAAGCAGACAGAAGTGCCCACCTAGAAGTCACTTAATTTTGTCACTATTTTAATGGAACACTTCATTTTCAACCTAGCAATGGGTCTAATACAGTATATAATGGTTTCCTTCATAGGTTATATTAATTACTAGTTAAATGTAATTTTATTAATTTTATGTGATACATTCTTCTTCAGTCTGTGTAAATAAAAACTGCAAGTTCAAACTTATAGTCAAGTAATTGTTATTCAAATCTAGTTTTATTTTAATTAGTTTTTCAGTTTTGCATAATTAAAAACAGAGTTTTTAATACTTCTTGAAATTAAGATGGATTTTAAATAATTTTCACCACCAGTGTAAAATTACTCCCCCTAAAATTTGTCTTAGTTAATTAAATTTTCTAAAATAAATTTATAATGCTATTTTTATATTATTTCTACCTTGTTATGTGTATAAAATGTAACTGTAAATGACATATATACATAAAACATTAAGCAAAAAATAAACTCCTTAAACACATCAGAAGTACTAGTTAAGAAAGACAATCTTATAGGTAAAGAAAACTCCAAAGCATTTTTGTCAATATAAACTAATTTATTGAAAATTAAAAGCATTATAGTTAACTATATTTATTTTCCAAAGGTTAAAATATTTATTCTTATATCCCATTTATTGACCTTGACTATATTGTTCACATGACATTATCCTGGCCTGAAACAGACAAGTTATGAAAATTTCCTGTTTACTGCATTGGTTGATGTCAATAACTAGATTTTTTTGTCTACCTCAAAAGTTTCATTGCAAATTTAAGTAGCCAAAAGTATTATTTTAAAGCAAAGCTAAATGAAGGAGAAACTATAAATCTATAACAACTTGAATAAGAGATAAATAAATAACTAAAAAATGAATTACTAGCTCAACAACTTAATGTATATGAAGTAGTTTAATTTCGTTTATAGTAATTCATAAAGGTGTATATATATTTTTAAAGAGTATTGTGTTCTGGAAAGGTAACATTTAAAATGTAAAATATACATTCCATGCTATTCAAATGCCACTTCTAAAACTTTTTAACCTGTTTTCGTCAGTTACTGGTACTTTTAAGTTAAAATTCCATGCAAAATTTATAGCACGTTGAAAAAGTCTGACAAAATGTAAGCCATACTATAGACACTTCCAAAAATCTAGCTATTACTTATTCAATTTGAGTTTGCTACAAAACTCATATTGTACATACCTAAATAAAATGCTCTCTCTTTATAATCATGAGTTTCTTCTGCTATCTTAGGAATAGGAATTATTCGTCCAGTTCTTACAGACACACGTACCTTCTCACCTTCATCAGTGTACCTCCACTCTACCTCAGCTGGTTTACTGCATTGAAAGATTTTTATTTCATTTTGTACTCTACCATAATATAAGGTTCTGGGACAACACAAGACCAACTGGTTCACCTTTGCTTTTCTATCCTCTAAACTAAACTATTAATAAATAAATCTATAAAAAAAAATCTTGAAGCCAGCCTATGTCATTCATATACTTATCAAACTATCTTTCAAACTCACTTAAACTTAAATCCTTCACAACATCCACAGGCAACACATTCCATTGGCCAATCATCCTGTTAGAAAAATAAAACTGTCTTAGCTGAAGATGACTCAGCCAAAATTTATATTTGTGTACCCTAGTCCTACTGCTTTCACTGCTATGTAAGACAAAGGTTGCTGCATCAGTACTATCAGTTCCCTTTACAATATTAAACACGTCAATCAGACCCTTAACTCTTCTTTTTTCAAGAGAAAACAATTTGAGATTTCAACCTCCTTTTGTATAAGCATCCCTCCACCCCAGGCATCATTCTACTAACCCTTTTCTGAACCTCTTCCATCAATTCAAATCTATCTTCCCTGAGACAGGAAGCCCAAGATTTAACACAATATTTCATATGTGGTCTAACCACTGACCTATACAATAAAGGTATAGTCTTTTTAGACTATGATTTAATAATTCTGTAGATACAACCTAAAATCCTATTTGCTCTCCCACTAGCAAAAGCACACTGCTTGGATGGCTTTAGAGACTGATCAACTATTACACCAAGATCCTTTTCTTTCATGATGCTGTTAAAGTTATTCCAATCCAAATTATACTTATAATTCAGATTATGATAATCCACATGTATTAACTTTCATTTATTTTCTCAATTCATGAAGTGGTTGAAATCCTTTTATAAATAAGTAGCATCCTCTCCACAACAGCAACATCTAAGACTAATATAATCTAAAAAAGTTATGTAACTTATTGACCTATTCTTTCATATATGTCACTGGTGTAAACTAAAAAGAGCAAAGGTACAGAGACTGAGCCCTAAGGTACCCCATTTTTGGGACATTAATCTCGTTCGACTGAACTCAATTTGTATAAACCTCTGATTTCTTCAATCTAATTTGACAATTTATACTGCACACCTTGGACAATTTTTTTTACAAGCCCTTTATGTGGCACCTTGTCAAATGCTTTCTGAAAATCCAGATACACCAAATCTACATCCTTACCCACATCTTCTACATGAGTAATAACTTTTTCAGAGAATTTTAAAAGATTTGTAAGGCAAAATTTTCTTTTTACTGAAACTATGTTAACAATCTAATTAAATTCTAAATTTTGTATTACCATACAAAGACTAGTCTTGGGTTAATTTTAAAATATTAAACAAATTTCAATATGGAAAAATGTGGTGTGTGTGTGAGAGACAAGAGCCAATATTGTATTATCAAATAAAATCATCAACATCTGTTTCCAACATAAATAAATTCCATAAGCCTACTTGTCTGAGGGGTCAACAAGGGACACCTGACCAGTCACCAATAAAGGTCCTTCACTCTGCACTAACACACCTGGAGAATTTTTCTGTTTACCAATGAACCTGAAATGCTGTAAGAATACATATGTACAAGACAAAAGTTACAGACTACAAATGTACATAATATGTAAAATATTTAAAGCAACTTTATATGTTCACTTAACCCTTTCACTAGGGGCTCAGTATAATATACACGACTTCCTCTACACATTTGCACGTTAACTAATTGCACTATAACTTTTGATACAGCAAGCATATCTTAACAAAAATTTGGTAGTTTTCCCGTAAAGATTATATGTATATTGTAAACCAAAAATCTGATTTTTCAATGAAATATTTTTACTAAATATTTATTTGTGAAAATAGTGTTTCATTACAACTATGAGTGCAGAATGGTTTCATGTTGTGATTAAAAACCATTCTTCATCTTAAAAGTCCCAAATATTATTTGAGTAATCTCTAAACACTCCTAAATATGTTTCAAATGTTTCTTTCTGGTAAAACTATATTTTGTGTTATTATCTATACTCCAACTAGGTGAAGTCTGTAACTTAACCAATCTAATAAACATCATTCAAAAAATTTGATATACATATAAAATTATGCTTTTTTGTGTGTGTGTTAGAATAGCTATGCATTATAATACAAAAATACAAATGTTGAGTCTGAGTAGCTTAAGACTGACAATGCCATATATTTACTTATATATTTATTATATTGTCCTTCCTGTTCTGCCCAGCTAACTTTACATAGCTTGCACTGACACAGTGCACATCCACTCATTTTATGTATCCAGTAATATAAAACTGACCTTTAGTCTTCTCTGTCTCGGCTGTGTTTTATTGAAGTAGTATTTTGTTATATGTGGTTACATTTTTGTTACTATAGAGTATATATATGTTTATAGATTATTACTATTTAGAAATAAATTATTAGACTTAGTTTTATTAAATATAGAACAATAAATGAAGAAGAAAAGCAAAGAATTATCTTTTCTCACTAAGACCTTTTGCATTTGGAGGATATCAAACAATTTTTTTTTTTAGGTTTACATATATACACAGTTGAATAACCAAAAAAAATCATAAATAACTACAATGATTCCATAGAATTAAGCTTAGTAACTAGGATATATTTAGATTTTAAAAAATATGAAACTTCGAGCAGACTAGAGACACAACTTACCTCACTGAAATTTTGGATCAAAAGAATATAAAAGCCTTTTCAAAAAATAAAATGATAGGGAAAATCACTTTGGGGACATTCTAAGCCATTTATTGCTTATTCGTGTGTCATTTACTGAAATAGGTGAATGGACAACTGTGTTTGATCTAGTAAATATGTCACAACTCAGCAAAATAAAAAGATGCAAGGTTCTTATTTTATATTCTACTTTAACAAAATCAGTAATTTGAGTTCCTAATTTGTACAAAACTATAGACTTAGTATTTTGACATCAAAAATACCTAATTTTTAGCAGTGCTGCATTCAACATACCACATGACTCACTAAAACCTACATTTGGACATGATCAGTTAAACTAAGAAACAAACTTGTATATAAAGTTTGAATTATAATCTACAATTTGATTCAAAATTTATTGACACAAATTCATAAAATAGTAGTTCAATAAAACTGACTTGTGACCAGATGTGAAAGGTTGAACATGAGAAAATGGTTTTATAATTTGAAGGTAAGCAGAAAAAAAATTAAACTAATTTCTTTAATGAGTAAAATTTCCAACAGTTAAGTATAAATCCTATTTAAATCATCTTAAGGAGCAAATCATTATAGCACATAAACAATGCACTTAGACAATTTGACTAATTATTAACCAATTTAAGGGTGAAAAAAGTTACAAACATTATGCCTTTTAAAAACATCTCAAAAATAAGCTAAATACTAAATTGTTATAATAAAGTCAAATGACTTCTATGAAAATCCAGGATAAAATTTAAGCCTTAGTTATTAACAAAGTAGCTACAAAAAATGGCCATCTGTGATACTTCCAGCCACAGCAAATAGTCATCTTGGCAAATACCACTGAAATGTGAAGCACTTATATTAGCAAATCATCTCATACAAATATTATCTAATATACACAACTTCTCTACAAGCAGACACTTACACAATTAAGTCCTTCCACCACAACCCAGTTTCGTTCCTTAACTATGTAATTGACTATTCCTTGTTTTCCTTTGTCTTTTCCTACCATAACTTCCACCTATATAAACAACAACTTTAGATTTGAGAATTAAACATGTGCAATGAAAAAAAATCATACTTTAAAGTAAAAATTACAAAAAAACATCAGTGAAAGTAATCCTTGCAACACTAAAAAAGAAACAAGTATATGGAAACCATCCTTTCATTACACTTGTAAAACTAATATGTATAAAGAAAATAAATTGAGAAAGTCTATTTTTATAGGTTTATCAGAGTTCATTCATAACACTAAGTACACAAGACTTAAATCACCAGTTATACACAGCTTTCATCATCAGTGTTTGAAAAAGTACTGGGTATATGCATGCATGGACAATATATGTATACACATACAAGTATTAAATACAATATTATGTTTCATTTAGGTCTAGGCACCTGATATTTCTCGCTAATGTCACTATTATCAAACAAGCTTATTTTTAATAATGAAAATTAAACTATATGCACAATAAATTGACAAGTTCTCATCTTATGAAAAACATCATATTTGTATTAATCGTAAAGTTAAGCAACTCACCCGATCTCCACGAAAAAATGACCATTCTTTAATTGGTTCAAGAAATATTTTTTTCCTCTGTGTTCCAGGTTCATTTGCTCTCCTAAATTCTTCTGTCCATGGCCTTGACATATTATAATGAAATTTTTTCCTTTTTATTTCCTTTCTTTGATACTGTGGACCTTTAGGAGTCCTCCAACCAACTTGCTCCATTGCCCGCTCAACATATTGCTTAGGAAAATTTGAATAATCTTTTGGAAGGTGAGACCAGGACTGTAGGATGCCAAATAGCCGCATGGTAGCTAATGATACTGTTCCTTAACGGCAGTATAGAATTTTGTTGATGAGTTCTAAACAGATGAACCTTCAAGAATACAATGTTACATGCTTTTTTATAAGGAATAAATGGTAATACTAGGGTTTAAAAAAATGTTACTTCATATAGCACATATGTGAAAATCTGAAACCAGACAAACTAATAACTAATATAAAAAATCAGACAAATATAAAAATATGTTTCTACATGCACAAGTCATGTATTTTCTTTTGAAGTTAATAAGTATTATCAATGATTTTACTTAACTGGGAGTAGTTATGAATTTTTAGGCCTATATTTTTGTATAAGGGAAATAGTTTGACTTCATTTAAAATATGCTTGTTAAAATAAACTTACTAGATTTTGAACATTGCATGAAAAATCTAAACAAGTATTTGATACACAATGACAAACAAATACAAGTAGCTGTATAAAACAGAGTTCTTATTGTTGTATTAAATATCCCATTTATAGACCATGGTATGTGCAGGGTATTAATCTATGACAGTTATCCTTTTTAGTAGAGTTAACTCATGTCTTTCTTTATTAGAACACATTTTTTAAGTTTTAGTTCATACAAAACCTGCCTGTTAAACTTAGTAACCTGTTTTCAGTGACCTTCCAGTTTCTTACTGCACTTTGAAACTTTAACCAATATTTTAACTTTAAAATGTAATTATGAACATGATAAAGATTAAAGCTCTTCTTCAAAATATTTGATACCTTTAGAGATATGAAACTGTAGCAAATCAGCATGTCTAGTGTTATGGTACAAGAGGTCATCCCTACTGATTAAGGTAAGTTACTGCATTTACTAACAATAAGAAACAACTGTCATTACTGAACGTTTTCAATCTTACAGACACTTAAAAAGAACGAAAAAGAATAATCTATACAAATGGCTTTTTTCCTTTATTTGATTACAATTGTATATTAACCCATGTTGTGCGAGACTCCCAGGAGCTTAATCATACATAAATGTTTAATATATATTTACTTTTCATATAAAACTAAAATCTGCAAGACAAATGAGTTGTTGACTTTTTATATTTTTCAGTAACTTAGGTTGTTTTAAAGCTACTATTCTCATACACTGCAGACTTTGTACTAAACTAAATATCTTAATGGTTTTTGTCAAGAATCAGCAAAATACAGATAATTATTTATTGTCTCATAAAACCTGGAAAGATATATAATTAGGAATTCTTTAAAAAATAAAAACTAATAGTATTGCAAAAAATGAGAATAAAACATAAGAACAGGTGTGCATCACAATCTCTAGAAATTTGAACTTTATTAATAGATATTCAAGCATATAATTACAGCCTTTTCTGACTGAAACATCTAATTTCTTCAGTACTGTGAGTGTGAAAATTATGTTGTAATTGCCCAGTGGTAAAACACTACTCATTCACTAGGCCATGAAACTGAGAGGTGTATATATTGTAGCTAGGTTTATTGGTTTTACTGTTAAATTAAGTTATGCAAGCATGAATCACACAACATATTAATTTATAAACTAAGGCACAGCAATCAAACTCTAATTTCATGGCTTTCATTTCTAAGTGCTGTAATATTGAAGTATGCAATGCTTGGCCAATAACTACTACCTCAATATGACTACTTAATCTTCAGTTATTTAATATGTTTTGGCCTTAATGTATTAAATCAAATGTAACATTCTCCCCTATAGTATCAAATATCATGGTACATCTAAGAAGTTATCTAGTACTATTTTATTTTTGGTACACTAGAACAAAGTTTCTGTTTTCTATGTTCCTTTGCTTAAGTAAATGAAATAATAAGATATGGTTGTTATTTTACCACTACCAAAAAATATATCTGAAGATGATCTGTAATGTTGCATTATTTACATCTGTGATAATCAGACCTGCATTTATTTCAAGCAAATGTGGCTTTTAGTAAATTCTACTTTGCACTGTAACATTAACAGCATAAAGGATATGAAGAATAAAAAAGTTATATAGACGAAAAGAAAAGAGAAAGAAATAAAACAGGTAAATTACCTAAATTATTAGTAAATAGCTATTTTATACTTTTGCAATGTTCAAAGTACATCTCACATAATACTTCTATTTAACTCGATTAAGGTGAACAAAATCTAATCCAAAGTTAACCGTAGAATCAAACTAAACTATAGCCAGGCTCGACCAAGCATACCACACTTAAATCTTATTAATGCTATAGTAATACCAATATCACGTACTTACGTGTTAGCCATCTATATTCATTTAGTACAGTCTGTGGACTACAGCACAGTCTACACTCAATATGGAGTATAATAAATTAGATAAATCAAAGGTTTTCTTTCGCTTTCAGAAAGCAAAGTGTCCTTGTAATTTATGCACATATATGATATAGCCTGGTCTTCTTGTATTTACCAGGCGCGTCTTTCAAATTTCAGTAAAAATTTAGCTAAGTCTAAAAGTACCTAGATTTTTCATGCAAAAACAAAAAGTTACCATTTAAACACTTTCCAATTATAAAAAAGTTTGAATGATTTAGTTAATGAGATATACTTTAGTAAAATAGCTTTGTAGAAAATTCTTACTTTTGAAAATAACCACCCTTCTGAATTGTAGTTTTAATACAAAGCCAATTCACATAACCTAACACGTTATTATTATTCAATGCAGTAGTCTAATACTCGCTCAATATGAAACGCTATGCTTAATCAAAACTGTTAACTATATATAATTTTCATAAATTAAATCAAAATATCAAATATTTCCCAGGCAAAAGTGCATTTGTTATATTTCTTTGTTTTGAAAACGAAGTGTAAGAATAACTTGACTATGTCTGAAATTTTGCAATGAAAACTGATGTTAGAAAACATATAAAAATATGATAATTCATTAAAATTGTTTGGAATACTTACAAAAATGGTTGTTTTATAAGTTGAAACAAGATTTCTTTTTCAGACCTTCAATATGTAACTGTGTTACAGAAGTTGACCATTATTGTTTAAATAGGCCGATTTATCATAGGTTCAGCCTCAGATCAGTGGAGTTTTTATAGGTTCCTCTTACTGTTATAAATGAAGAGAAAATCACACTGATTTTTATACAGCTTGGAAGAATGAACCTCGGTGGTTCAGAGGAAAATTTTGGGATGCACAGCCTACCCTTTGCACCAGCCCTGATTTAATGTTGCTTACATTTTGGATTCATGCCGGTATTTGCATTAGTAACAAAAATAAAATATAAGAAAAACTATAATACTTGTTAAAACTTAATAAAACACTTTTAGAAACTTTAAAATTGAGTGCTTTTTTGGCTTGTGATTTACAATTTGAACGTTGTAAAAACTGAGATAAACATAGACTAACGAAATTTTGTGCGTAGGCAATAAGAAAAAGGCGGATAGAGAGATAAAAAAATACATGAAGTGTTGAATACACGTTTTATTTCATTTAGAAAAAAATATCGATACCGTAATTTAGGAAATTTGTGAGACCAAACTCATGCTCTTTAATTAGAAATAAAACAGGATCAAATCAAGAATATTATATAAACAGCAGAGTTCATCAAAGGAAAATTGGCATTGAAGTAAACTCGTCTTTCTTCACTAGGTTATGATGGCCATGCAGGGCCAAGTGGGTTAAGGTGTTCGTCTCGTAATCTTAGGGTCGCGGGTTATAATTCCCGTCCTACCAAACATGCTTGCTCTTTCAGCCGTGGGGCGTTATAATGTGATAGTCAATCCCACTATTCGTTGGTAAAAGAGTAGCCCAATAGTTGGCGGTGGGTGGTGATGTGTAGTTGCCTTCTCTCTAGTCTTACACTGCTAAATTAGGGACGGCTAGCGCAGATAGCCCTTGAGTAGCTTTGCACGAAATTCAAAAACAAACACTAGATTATGAATATAAATGTACCAACTGAATACACAACAGAAAGAAAAAAACATCTATTGTATCTCATACTTGCTTTATTTTCTTCTCATTAACTACATTTACTAACTATACGCCTAGTTTCTTCAATGTCGTTTATTTTGCATCTTCAAGCTAAGCTATAAGCAGCTCCTTTTTATTTTTTTAACCAAATATGTTTTTGTTTCCCTCCCTCAAAATAATTTAAGGGCCCAACATGGTAAGGTGGGTTAAGGCATTCGATTCGTAATCTGAGGGTCGCTGGTTCGTATACCCGTCACACCAAACATTTTCGCTCTTTCAGCCGTGTTAGTGTTATAATATTAGGCAATCCCATTATTCGCTGGTAAAAAAGTAGCCCAAGAGATGGCGGTGGGAGGTGATGACTATATGTCTTCTCTGTATTCTTTCACTGCCAAATTAAAGACGGCTAGCGTAAATAGCCCTCATGTAGCTTTCAGCGAAATTTAAAAAACAACAACAACACACAAATCTGTACATATGACTCTATTTGAACATGCTTTCTACATTTACATAACTGAACTTCTTTATTTTCACTACCCACAGTTCTTGTTTCAGTTTTTAAACAACAGGATGAAAAATTAAATTTCGAAAACTGATTTCGGTAAAATACTTGAGTGTAACATGATTTTCAGTAAATATCACGTTTCGTTACATCAAGATTCATTTCGAAATAAATTTTCCATGTATTTCATTCAGCAATTCTAATAACTTTACAAAGTTATGCTTAGTTCGATCCACTGGATTTAAATTCTGATTTTGTAAATCCTTTTTTATGCTGGCAGTTCATCTATTATTAAATTTAATCAGCAAGATTGCTATATATCGACTGATTGTAAATTTTGATCTTGAAAATTCTTCTTTATACCTGTAGTTGATCTATTACTGAATTTAATCTGTGAAATGACTATATTTATATGACAACCACATCTTCTCTTTTCTTTTTGAAACAAGAACTTCAACTACTTTCCTCTTATATAAGTTTTTATAAACAGTATGCCAAGTTCAAAAGAGATATATCACTACACGTTAAGGATTTTACTTCATTGAAAAATGTTATGAGTTCACCGTAAATATTTTTGGTCTTTTCTAATTATTTGTTGTTTTTTTTCAATGGAATAAAACTTGCTTGATAATTAAACACCATCGTAAACTTTATTCTCCATGAGCTGCTGCTAGTATAAATTTCTTTTGTACACTTGACGTTTATAATTATGGCCAATTTTGTCAATAAGAACTTCTGGAAAAGGGAGAAGGTTAATACACTCACATTCCCCCCCAAAAAAGCAAGCAAAAAAACGGGTTAATATGTACCTGTTATTCTGAAGTTTATAAAAAATAAACTAGTTCCTGTCTAGAATAAAACCTCACATATTAAATCATCAACAACTTAATATCTGTCCTCAGATTTAAGAGTTACCAATTTTTTGAGTGTATTGATTAAATTTTCAACTATAAGTAGTTAAGTACTTTAGGTTTCCACTGGAATAATGATTTGTTTTTTTTAATTTAGTACAAAGCTATTCGAGGACTATTTGTGGAAACCGCCTCTAATATATTAGTGATAAACTAAAGGGAAGGCAGCTATTCAACACCACTTACCGCTAACAGTTAAACTACTCTTCTACCCACGAATAGTGAGATTGATCACTAAATTATAATATTTCTGTGACTAAAAGGACGAGTACTTCGGTGACGGAAATTTGAACTCACGACTTGCAGATTGCCATCCTAGGACTCACTGAAACAAAGTGACACATTCGTCTGTAAGAACTTAAGGAAAAGACAAATTCGACATCTCATCACACATTTCTGAAAAATCCGTGGTTGTTTGCAAATACTAGAAAGACATCCAGTCGGTTCAGACTTATGTTCTTCAACTTGAAATAATCTTCATGAAAAGATAACACAAAAGTAATCTTTAGATTAAAAATACTGTATAAAACCATAACACAACCTGAGACAGAGAAAACTGTGAAACAACTCTTATAAATTTCGACGCAGACACTATGATATGTATAAGCATTTTACGTGCAATTACGTAAACGTTTGCTAAAAATTAAATTTCGACGTTACTCATAATTTGATTTTTAGTTTCATTCTCTTGCACTTTTGCAGGAATTCGCACCCATTATGTATATTTATAAAGTTCTCATAATACAGACGAACTTCTTGTATGACAATATTAAATATTAACTTTAACATGACAGAAGTACCTTTATGACTTCATACACAAATAACAGTGCATTCAGAAATGGAGTATTTAGTGCAGACACGAATCAAATTGATTATGGTTGCAATACTATTTAACAGCTAATTAATGTTTGTTAATTTTTGTTGGTTGAATTATTGTGACAATTTTGACATCTTGGTGTATCTTAGTATTTTACATAATGTATTCGAAATTAACATTTTATATATTGTTTTAATAAAATTAGAAAGATAAAACACAATAAATGTTTTATTATTCGTCGATTAGTTCGATTTTTATGTCATTACGCTACACTTAATTAATTTTCATTATGGGACTCTAACAAAATAAAACATTTCCAATAGATGGCATTACTTTCCTTTTATTATTTTCGGTCAGTTTATAGGTAAAGTCGCATAACAAATATTAAAAACAACAACAACGCACACTCAAAAAGCAGTTTCCATGCTTTAAAGTCACGTATGCATGTAATTCATAAAACCATATTTATTCATTAAAAAACATTATTCGTATTCAAGATATATTTATCACAAAATCCATCTTTAAAAAATTACATTTTCTTAACGCCCCAAGTAAAATCTAATCTCAAGACACATAATACATTCACATAAGATGATCTATTATTCAAGAGAATTCATACTATTTTCCACTTCTGTTTGATTTTCTTTTGTTAACTTTTATAGTTTGAAATTAAAGAGAAAAAGATTTCAACCTGTTCAATTGAATACATTCACTTTTTATGTTTTCATTCCCATCACACCAAACATTCCTGCCTTTTCAGACGTGAGGGCGTTATAATGTGACGGTGAATCCCACTATTCGTTAGAGTAGCCCAAGAGTTGGCGGTGGGTGGTGATGACTAGCTGTCTTTCATCAAGTCTTATACCGCTAAAGTTTGATTTATTGTGAACTTCGCGCCAAGCTACACGTGGGATATTTGCGCTAGTCGTCCCTCATTAGCGGTATAAGACTAGATGAAAGACAGCTAGTCATTAACCGCAGATTACGAGTCGAACGTCTTAACTCACCTGGACATATTTCTTGTTAAGGGTTAAGGCATGCGACTCGTAATCTGAAGGTCGCGGGTTCGCATTCCCGTCGCACTAAACATGCTCGCCTTTTCAGCCGTGGGGACGTTATAATATGACGTTCAATTCCACTATCCTTTGGTAAAAGAGTAGCTCAAAAGTTGGCGGTGGGTGGTGATGACTAATTTCCTTCCCTCTGGTCTTACACTCCTACATTAGGGACGACTAGCGCAGATAGTCCTCGATTAGCTTTGGGAGAATTTCAAAAATAAAACAAACTGTGATGCTATCTCGTGAATTAAATGCGCTCTATTGAGTTAACCGTTTAAAGTGGCATAAAATGAGTGAAAATGGACTTTCCTTAAATACTGCAATACTAATATCTGACTTTGGATGCTAAAGGTATAAACAGTTACTTCTTCTGAAGTTAGCTAGCTCGTTTTAAGAGCTGCTCTACAAAGTTATTATTTTTTAATTTATTTTAACATACACAGAGGGTTCCAGAACATTTATATTTGATTTATATTTGTTGTTGTTTGTTAGTAAGCACAAAGCTACAGAAAGGTCTATCTGTGTTTTGCTAACCTTTGGTATCCTAACCTAGTTTCTAAGAGTAGAAGTCTGGAGGCTTTATTCTAAAGAAATCACACATACACACACTGCAAATAGGATAATTTAGCTTTAGCTGAATACTTTTGCTTATTTGTTTGTTTTAGAGCATAGCCATATTGGACTATCTGCTGTGTCTATAGCGGTGAATCGAACTCTGGATCTTAGCGTTCTAAGTCCGTAAACTTACCACTGTCCCATTGGAGGGGCCTATGTTCTCACTGTCGGAATAATTTGCAGAGCTTGTCTTAAGTCTTTTCTGCAGGGAGCATCAACCAACCGTTATATTTTCAACGTCCGAGTGTGTTTGTTTTACTAAATTGGTACTAAGTGAACAGAGAGGAATTGTTTTGAAGAGTTACCGTCAATTGGATCGCTGATAGACCAGCGACGCGTGAAGAGAAGATAACGCTATCGCCCATTGAAAGTATGTTCTGGTTATTCAGAGGGTCGCGCGAGAGTCGCGTTCTTTCTGTATTATTTGAATAATTCGAGTTACCAAAAATTCCTATGTCCTTACAAAACATACTAAGTTAAAGTTGAAATTATTACGGTGATCAAATAGACGAGTTTTCGAAAGTTGAAGGCTCACGAAGCAAAAGTGACGTTGTGATATTTCTGTATAACTGGATAGATTTGTGGAATCAAATGGTAATAAGATTTTTATTGTCATGCCAACCTGAAATCCATTAAGAAGATTATTTTATATTAACTGCTTACATAACTAAAAAATTCAGGAACAATCTACATTATCTAATAACTTGATACACAGTTGTGTTGATTAGATCTTTTTCTTTCATAACATATTTCTGAAGTAAACTAAAGGAATGTTTAGTAGGAGGTTATACAGTTATTATAATTATCACGTTATTTTAAACTATTTCGCAGCGTATAATACTGGTTATGACTCTATGTCAGGGTTATGCTCTTTAAATCCACAAAAAAATAAGGGAAGTTTGCAGTCCTTAAATAAATATTTTAATTCGGTTTTGTTTTTTTTGTCTAACCTTTTTAATAAAATGTAAAACTTTCACATCATAAAAAATCTAAAAAAGAAGACGAAAAGCGATTGTCATTTATACAGAAAAAATGTCTTCGATCTTGGTGAAAATTCTTGAATTTTACACGTAATATATCACGATTTGATAACAGCTACAGCAAAGACAAAGATACAGTTTCTGACATTATCTTGATAAATTAGTCTGAGAGCTGAATCTCTTTTTCACGCATGCACAGTTGAATCAGAACTTACATTCTAATGCTCACATTAAAACTTTATGATTTGTCATACTTCCTGAGTAGTTTAAAACTCAGTTCTAACATTATTTGTGTGGTACTAATTATAGGTTTAAAATTAAAACCTATATTAGATTTGGGAACTATAACTGCCTGCTGAACGAAAAACGGATGTGTTTTGCCGGTATTAGCGGCAAACTGGCAAAGATCCACCTTGAAAAATCACTCGGATTACAGGATTTTATACGTTGGTGACGTTAGATACAATGATTTAAGTTGTAACAAAGCTACGTATTGCTTTTAACCCGAAAACGATACTGTGTTATGAAATATAGTGTGAATACCATAGGTGACTCAATAAAAGTTGTATACGATACAAATAAAGTGGGATATCTTTATAGCAAGAAACAGTGATATTCAGTGAACTGATTAACAAGCCATCATTATACTAAACAACAGTGATAAACAATGAACTGTTTAACAGACTATCATTGTAGTAAACAATAGTGATGATCATAAAGTGATCAATATGCCATCCTTGTAGTAAACAACAGTGATGGTCATGAAGTGATTAACATGCCATCCCTGTAGTAAACAATACTGATGATCATGAAGTAATCAACATGCCATCCTTGTGGTAAACAACAGTGATGATCACGAACTGGATTGTATCGTCCATAGTTGGCTGTCTTGATTATCATAATCCTTGGCATGGTAACTGGAATCTGTTATATAGTTTTCATGTACTATTTTGCTTTAGAATTTTTGCCTGCGATGGGTAACAAAAACATCCTTAAATAGGGCATCTTTTCACTTGGTGCATAGTTTTAGCTTTGTATTCAGAGACACAGGCACTTAATCAGTTTATTATCTTCCACAGATCTGGATATGCAATTAGCATCTAATGAGAATTCAATTGTATAATAAACAAGATGTGGGAATATGCACAATATTGTTATTTATATATTTTTGTTTCTTTAGCGGGTACTCTTAGCTATATAAAAAATATACTTTTGTAGAATGACAATTTTTGTTAGGCTCTTTCCATTCAACCGGATTATAATATATATATTAGGTTTAAGTATACAATATCAACAGCTACATATTAAGTTTAAGTATACAATATCAACAGCTATATATTACGTTTTAAGTATACAATATCAATAGCTACATATTAGGTTTAAGTATACAATATCAATAGCTACGTATTAGGTTTAAGTATACAATATCAATAGCTACATATTACGTTTTAAGTATACAATATCAATAGCTACGTATTAGGTTCAAGTATACAACATCAATAGCTACATATTAGGTTTTAGTATACAATATCAATAGCTACGTATTAGGTTCAAGTATACAATATCAATAGCTACGTATTAGGTTCAAGTATACAATATTAATAGCTACATATTAGGTTTTAGTATACAATATCAATAGCTACATATTACGTTTTAAGTATACAATATCAATAGCTACATATTAGGTTTAAGTATACAATATCAATAGCTACATATTACGTTTTAAGTATACAATATCAATAGCTACGTATTAGGTTCAAGTATACAATATTAATAGCTACATATTAGGTTTTAGTATACAATATCAATAGCTACATATTACGTTTTAAGTATACAATATCAACAGCTATATATTACGTTTTAAGTATACAATATCAATAGCTACATATTAGGTTTAAGTATACAATATCAATAGCTACATATTACGTTTTAAGTATACAATATCAATAGCTACGTATTAGGTTCAAGTATACAATATCAATAGCTACGTATTAGGTTCAAGTATACAATATCAATAGCTACATATTAGGTTTTAGTATACAATATCAATAGCTACTGCTCAAATAAATTTATGTAAGACTGATCTGTTTATGGTATCTGTGTCCTAAGTATTTCCATTAGTAAAGTAGTATATTTTAATATATTATTTCTATGTTAGTTTTAACATATAATTCATTCAGTTAATTTGAGAGACATATTATAATTCAGCCAAACAGAATGCTAGGCCTTCCCCATGATTTCATGCTTAATATTCACAACAAACAAGTTAATTGCCAAGTACAGCACATTAGTTAAACTCGTAATCACTCTGTAAGAGACAATAGTTTTAATATTTTTAATATTCATTGCTTATAGTTGTCTTAATAAAGAATATCAATTGCTATTTAGTTGTCATCATTCATTTGTGATTCGATACATAGAAATGTTAAAAACACCATATAACATACTGTTAACAAATAATATCTGTTAACAGTTGTCTATTAAACTTTGCGTAATTCGTGTTTGAAGTAGAAACAAATAAATTGTGAAGGTAAAGTTGTGCATGGTGACCTCTTTTCTCTGACATGGTCATTATATGATACATTTCTTTATTACAATGTGATTTGATTTGTTTTGAATTTTGCGCAAAGCTACACGAGGGTTATCTGCGCTGAAAGGGCGAGTATGTTTGGAGTTATGGGGATTCGAGCCTCAGGCCCTCAGATTACCAGTCGAGTACCTTATCCACCTGGCCATGCTAGGCCTTACAATGTGGAGTACATGTTAGCATTTGTTTGTTAGGTTATAAGGTACATGTTGTCGCAGATTTAATTATTACCCTGTGGGGTACATTCTGTGGTACATTTGTTTATTAAATTGCAGGGTGCGTGGTACAGTACAGTGTGGGGTTCCTGATGTGGCATTTTTTTATTAGGTTGGGGTATACATGCTGTAAAACAGGTTACATCGTAGGTATATGTTTTCTAATACTTGTTTATAACAATGTAGAGTACAATGTTTATTGTGTTGTGAGGTACACGTTCTGATGCATTTGATTATTACATTGTGGGGTTTATGCTGTAGCACATTTGATTATATTATTGTAGTACATTTTATTATTTTATTGTGGAGTACACGCTGTCGCATATTTAATTATCACATTGTGGAGTACATGTTGTGGTACATTTGATTATTACACGTCGAGTACATGCTGACGTACATTTGCTTGTTAAAAACACCGAACGTAAACTAAAAAATCAATTAAACAAAGTGTTTTGAAACCAATGTTTGTTACAAAATTATGTAAGTCAATATTAACTATGATTTTAATAAACCAATGTTGACATCCTTTGGTAACTTCGAAGCTGCTTACATTTAATCAAACCGTTATGGGTTTTATAGACAAGGTAGTTTTCTTAGCATCTGCTAAACCTCTTTATGGTTTAGTTCTCTGTATTTTAGTTGGCTGCTTATGTATTATTTCTCTATTTTTGTAAGAACTACAAAAAAATTTACAATATTAAAATAAATGCACGAAAAAGAGAATAAAAAGACCGTGACAGGTATATGTTATAATAGAACAAGGCTTCGAAAGACATACGTAGTGATAAGTTTTAGGAACAGAAAATAAAGGAGATATATATTAAAAAAAGAAAAGAATATATAAACGCATCGGTTTTATGTAAACAAAAAATGGTGCAGTTGGTATTATCTAGATATAGGAATGTTTGACGCAGAATATCGTAATTTGAAGCTGGTTTTACAAAACGTATAAGTCTTGGAGATTCACATATGTTTTACAGTCTTAATCGAATAGCTACTTTGATAATAAAAAATATTTTTCTTCTTCATATTGAAATCTGTTCATAACGTAAAAACCTCAAGCATTGCTTTTAAAAATGTACAGTGAAAATGCATTTATATAAATGAAACCGGCTGAATAATAAGGAAGCAAATGATCTAAATACGTTTATTCAATCAAATTACTTGAAGATTATACATGTTCGAATATATAAATATTTTATTTATTTCAAACGTTTCTGCATAGCATAATTATCCTAATGAAGATAAATCGATTGCAGAACAGATGTTATAATTAGTCATTTTGAAGTCCAATTTGAAATAATTAAGTAGAAAGGAGTGGTTTGGTCTGCAAGCTTTAGATTTGAGTAATTGTGCTATTGTGATAAAAACAAAATTTATCAAAAATCGAGGATTTCAGTTTAGGAAAGGAAATTGATTTATTTTCCTATTGGTATATTTAACCTTATATCATTTTATCATAATCTCTTAAGGTTTGATTAAAATGCTTCTTATAGCTAGACAATAATAAGATAAGCAGCATAAATAGTCTTAAGTATCATTAAGTTTTCAAATATTTAATTATTATGATTTATTTTTCTGTTTATCGAAATATTTTTATCTCTGATAGATACTTTTAGTATTTTGTGGTCTATAAAATATTGTTGCGTATACTATAAAATCAAATAAATAATAACATTATAATACAAATAAATGTTTGGATAAGATTAATTATTATAGTGTCGTATTCTATGTATTCTAAATTAGTTTTGGTATTTGTTGGCATAAAATGTAATCGTGGGAACCGATGCAGTTGTGCGAAATTCTAAACAAACATTATGCTCGTATTTGTGCGATTTTAAATGGCTAGAAATGTTTACAGCATAATTTTCTGGTGATAGAAATACATTGCTAATACGAAAGGGACATATAAAACAAACACTAACCAAAAATGTTGACTATGGCTTTTAAATCGACAGCATATTGTACGCCGCATCCAATTTATGAACTTTGTTCGTTTTACTATTTGAACACTCTTAATGTTAAGTTTTGTGCCCTGTGGTTCGCCAATACAGCTGGAAGCTTATAATGATAAAAATGGGATTTCGATACCCGTGTTGGGAACAGCTCAAATAACCAGTTGTATAGCTTTGCGTTTAACAATAATCAGACCTAAGTTTTGTTTCTCGGCGGTTTATCAGTAAGTTTACTGACGTGGAAAGTGGAAACAAAAACAAACCCCCAGTTTAAAAGTTTTCTCTATTATCATAATTTTTAAAGATAAAAAGATTAAATAGCCATTGAGACTCAAATATATATTTATGTTATCGTTGAATTGAAAGTTAAGTATTATTTATCTGTGGGTTAGATGATTCAATGATCAACCACCATAAAGGAAAACATTCTAAGGTTCAGAATTCTTTACGACTAACTTTATGTATTTTTTTATTTGTTCTATTCTTTCACTTATCACTGTAATAAAAATATGAATCCATATTAATAACATATTGTTAAGAATAACGAAGAGAGCATTAAAATTACTGCATGTTTCTCTTCTCAACAGTTGATCGAAACATTCCACACTGTATGTTACAGTACTGTAAACAAAATCCGACATTGAAGTTAATGAAGTCTCTTTGACATCCATTTTATCCCGCTGATTACTGGAATAGAAACACAGTGGCGATTGCTGCATTGCGTGATAAGTAATGTCTCTCTAAAGGGTAATAATTCTGTTTCAAATCAGCATTAAAAACTTTTGGTATTCACCTTCAAGGAAAAGTGCCCGTAAACCACAAATGAAATATTAATTATTCTGTAAAGATTATAAAAAATATATACTGAAATAAAATTTGCCTAAGAATTTGTGGACAGTTCAGTGCAATAGTTTGTTTGTTAATTTCGTGCAAAGTTACTAAAGAGCTATCTGCGCTAGCCTTCCCTAATTTAGCAGTGTAAGACTAGAGGGAAGACAGCTAGTCATCACTACCCACCGCCAACTCTTGGGCTACTCTTTTACCAACGAATATTGGGATTAACCGTAACATTATAACGTCCCCATGGCTGAAAGGTCGAGTATGTTTAGTGTGACGGGGATTCGAACCTGCGATCTACAGATAACGAGTAGAACGTCTTAACACATCTGACAATGCCGAGCCCAGTACAATAGAGAATATTAAAGACGATCTAAGTGAAGTAAACTAAATAATCCCATAATCACGGGAGCAATCCAATTCTTCAGAAGGAATAAAATATGAACAGTGGCGCCAATTATAATGAGTACTGATACTCTGTTATTCATACAGAACCTGCTCACATAAATTCTTATTGAATTATAAGAGAGGTAGCATAAAAGAACTCATTATTGTGTCTCTTTTTTTTTCTCACAAGGTTATTATAGAAGACACTATTATCCTTCAGAAGAAACCGTTGCGGATTATTAGTTACCAAATGCTATTCAACTCATGAAGGTCCCAAGTCAACAGCCAACATCATTCAAAATTCTACACACGCCGTTTTTCCAAATCATTCAACTCAACACAATGAAACTTTTTTCTCTGAATGTTCTCTGAGCCTCGAGCAATTAGATAAAGTAAAGTAGGCTTTGTATTCATTGTTAAGTATATGATAATATTTGACTTTTCTTAAATACTAGGATCTGTACAATTTGAGGTCACTCTCGTGCCATATAAATTACTTTAAGCTTTATTTATATGATGAAAATTAAGGTTAACAGTTCTACATCATTTATTCAGCAACATAATCGAGTGTGGATATTTTAAATCAATGGTTATAGTGGTTAAATGAAAACACTGCTTACAAAGAATTAAAAAAATAAAACAAAAATAGGGAAGTAAACTCTGGAATGAGTAGAGTTTTATGTATAATTAACAAGCACATGTTGCTTGTATTGTAATGTGATAACACTTCACAACAATTTTTTTAAAATTTTTGCTTCCTGAAAAGTTTTTGCTGATCGTGACAGTTACCTGGTGGGTATGCACAAATATAGTTTTGGTTTTGCTTCATCAGTAGGAACTCTGAGAAATAGACAGTTAACTGTTTACCGGTAATAACGTATTTAATTGCGTTTATGTTTCTAATACGCTATTAAGTTCAACATAATTAAAAGTATTTTGCTCCTGATTTTCGTTCAAATTCAATGTCTGGTGTATCACGTTACAGTGTCCAACAGTAGTCAGCAAGTATTGACGGATTCCAGTTGCTCTGATATCGTTCTTTTCATTGTAGCAATGTCCTAGTAAAACTGCAGATTTCGATGAAACAGTACGTGATGGACAAATTTGGATGTGATTTTCGTGATCAGCAGCCAATAATCTATAAGGAACACCCAACAGTGTTCAAGAAGCAAAAACTTTGTTGTGAAGTGTAATATGTGATGTTGCCTTGGCTTTTCTTAAGGCTTGTTTTAAAGATTTGTCGAAAGATGGTGCTAAATCCGCTCTCATTCTTGTTTGTTTGAAATAAGCGCATTGCTACACAATGGACAATCTGTGCTCTTCTTACTACGGGTTACAAAACCCGGTTTCTAGTGATGTAAATTCTCAGATATACCACTATGCCATTGGATAGGTGCTCTAATTTTCGAGAGTTTATTTTTTATTTATGTGGTTGTGACAAACTTTTCGTCAGTTTATTATGTGCTAACTAGTGCGGTTGTTAGATTTTGTTAGATTTTTTAGTCTCTTTAGCTGCGATTTGAAATCGTTGATGAACAAACAGAGGTTATACATCTGGCGTTCAAAAACAAAACAAAGAACCACTGTAAACAATTTTATATTTTGTAAACTAGAACAACAATATGATCTCAGCTGTTATCTTGACTGGTTACAATGAAATTTGTTCGCTCTCGGAAATCTAACTAAAATCATTCAAGTATATGAAATTGATAATTAAAATATAATTAGCTTTCCTTTTTTAAAATTGTGAGGTAAAAGTCTAAGAATCGGAATGTTGTGGATATCCATTAAGAAAAAACAGTTCATTCTATATTACATTGCAAGATATTTAGACGAATGTTTAAAATAAACAAAAAACTAAGGCAAAAGAATAATCTATTCACGTATACCAACTGTCATCTTTTCCTAGGGTGGACTTTTAAACAACATTATAATAAAGCAAATCGCACGAAATAGTTTCAAATAATATAATTTTTCCTAGACGCCGCAATTGAGTTAATTTGAATTTTGTCACGAAATTGGGTTGCATGTTTGATTAAGAAAATAAAGTTATGAATGAAAAACTGACGGAATTTAAATTACAAATTTCAAGACAATTATTAATCATGAAGATACTTGAAATCTGTCTCATCTTTAAGAAGGTTGCTTTCCGAAGTAAGGACAATTTGCAATAAGAAAGTGGGTATTTACGAGTCTTTCTTAGATGTTAAATAAATTATATGTTTTTAAATATGGATGCAAGGGTGCTAATATTTCTTTCGAATTTCTTGTTTCTTTCTGATGCTGTATTAAAATGGGAGGTGCGTATATTAGCGTTGCAAAAGGAGTTTTTATATGTGTCTATTTAGCGGTCACCAGTCGCTGCAATTTCTAATTTCAAAACACGTAACACAAATTAAACACTCCATCTTGTGCTTCATCCAGTGGCATTCTTGAAAGTGTTAACTTATGTGGAATTTGAAAATATTTAGAAAATATACATAGACGTCTTTTCTTTATGTACTTATGTTAAGCGCTTAACAAGGCACTACATTGTTAATAACGAAATCGATTACTTAAGTACAATAAATGTTTCAGTCAACATAAAATGTCTACTTGTTTTACAACTACAGGGTTACTACAATGACAGTCACACGTATTAAGTGACTGTATCTTGAAATTAAAAACACTCCCTTCCCCAAAAAAACAACAACAGCAGCTGTATGAACAAAATTTTACCAGAGAGACTCTGAGAATCATAAATGTTTTTCAGGAAAGTGTATACAGAACAGATGTTTTAAAGCTATATTGTGATGAATAAATAAATATCTGTTATCGCAAACTAACGTTACTTTTAGTTCTATGTTTCTCTTCTGTTTTCATTTCTATTCATTCTTTCTCTTTAAATAACAAAAAATTGCTGATTTGAATACAGTGTCTTTCATTGTGCAGAGTGAAGCGAATAGCACTGTTCACTGTTTACAGTTACTTCATTCAGAGATTGGCCCCATAAGATAACTTAGGATGACGGATATCTTATTAATGCCTTGATATTACTTTCGAATGAGAGAAGAATACGTTAGAGTGAAAGTGCATTTTATAAAGCTGCAGGCTTTGGTACAGTAAAACCACAGAGTGAAAAAAAATCGCAAAAACAGAGTATCATTTTGCGAGTCAATTTCTTTTTCCATATTAATCAACAATGACTTTTAAATATTTCTCTATTAAAATAAGAGCTGTACAGCATGCTGAAACCACTATTGGGTACTACGGTTTCTTTTTTATCGCTAAAAAAATCACTTTTAAGGAAATAACAGTTCGTTTTCAGTGCTTGTTCTTTTGTTATGAAAAACTTCCTAGCTGTGTTCAAATGATTAACTGTTTTGTCTATTTTTTCTTGCAGTAGTTGCGGGACTATTAATTCCATAGTAGCTATGATATTTATTATCACTCTGTTCAGATATTGTACTTGAAGTAACTGGATCTGAAGCAACATTGTCCGGTGTGCTTGATTTGATTACTTTTGTATTAATGTCCTTTATTTTTTGTTGAAAAACGACGAATAAATCACAACATATAATTGAATCAGTAACTTACTATAGTCATTCATGTTTTTACCTTTTTAATAAGTGTTTCATTACACGGATAACTTGTTTTACTGCTTGACTGTTGTAGTAATTATTATATTTTTTATTAACTATTACTTAGAAATGTTATAATGTCACCCAAGATAAAAAAAACCTGTTTATGTAGATAGATTTAGTACTAATAACTATTATTTTGGCTTACGTGTAATAATTGCTCTTTTTAAAAATAACAGTGACATTATAAGTATTCAGTAAACAGATTTCATAAAGATTTTACTCCTCTTTCGCTCGGATTCAGAGTATTGTATGAGTATTTGTTCTTAAATATATTAATTATTTTCTGTTAATTTCCTGACAGTATTACATACATTCGTGTGATGTCAATTTGCATTGTTTACGTACTTAGTTTTGTTAGAATAAAATTCGTCTAGCACAAGAATTAAAGAGAACAAAGAACTTAGCAAGAATGAATTCAAACAAAACTAAACAGCTGAACGTCAGCAAAATTTTTTCTCAAAATAAAAACTTTAAACCAATATTCAGCAAAAAATGAACATATATTTGACAAATAATTATATCTGACATAAACATTTTAGTTTATTCTGTCAAAATATTTTTCTTCAAAATGTTTAGAGTACAACCGAGAGGCTTTTATTGGTTAATACTTGTATTTCGAAATATTTACTTACATGATATATTTTCTTGTTTTTTGGAAACCTGCATTGAACCAAAAGATGCACGAACCCGATAACTACCATATTAAAATACCATTGAAACAAAATTCCAACAGTTAAAGTTTGTCTCAGTTAGGTAAGGTGACTGCCTTTTGGACCTAAGTGACTATATCTAACAACGTAATATGCTAGTATTAGCAAATCAATGCATATTAATTTATTTACGAAGAAAACCGCAAACACACGCAAAAAAACTTACTAGTGAGCCGAAACAATATTAGCTTTTCATTTGTTTGTTTTTGAAGCAAAGCCACACTGAGCAATCTGAAGTGTCCACTGAGTGGAATCGAACCCCAGGTTTTTAGCCTTGTAACTCCAAAAACTTACAGTTGTCCAACTGGAGTACCAACTTTGGTATTTTTACTTTATGTACAGGTTATGTTTCTAAAACTCCACATTATATTTTAGCAAATGAAAGTATGACAAAAGACCACCAAGATTACCACTCAAAAACTTCAGTGACTTCACATGAAAGGATCAATGCTATAGATACCAGTTCTTTATTTCTTTACTGCCTGTTAAAATATTCTAATAACACTTTATGATATCTACAAAAACAATAAATTCTACCACGTCTGCAATCAAATTAGAGAGAGAGAAAAATATCAATTTGCCCGCTAAGGCGCTGGAAACAAAAACACTTTCACTCAAAAATATTTCATTCGATTCAGATCTATAGTGTGTCCAAAAGAGTTAATTTTGAAAAATAAGAAAACACAAAGCTACGAACTTAAATATATTCACATTTTATGCAACTACGATAACGAACGCCATAATTCCAACTGTTTTGATATTGTAATTAAATTATAATCACAATAAAAACACCAGTACCTCAATTGCTCTCATTACTAGTGTTAGATAAATAAAATTATTGTCTCAAGGGTTAATTTCGCTTTTGTTTCGGCAAACACCAAGATATTTTGCTGTTAGTAATATCACTTTGGAGCATAATTTGATAACTGCCGGCTCTGAGAGTCCCTGCGGTACAGTTGAATTTCTAGTTGTGAGAAAGAACACGAACACTATTCAGGTAATCTGAGTAATTCAAAGAAAATGACGAAGTTTGTTGTCGTCATCTGAAATTGTAATTTTTAATTCTTGAAGACATTTGAAAATAAGAAATAGTAGATTTGAATTACACTTAATCAAACTGTAATAAAATTGTTACTATTTCTTGTAGGGCACAGATAGTATTATATCAGACTTATTTTTCTCTCAGCAAATGTGTAATAAAACTAATATTAATTAAAACACTTGCAAGCAAAGTTATTCAAAATATTCCCTTATTTTATTATTTATCAAGGTTATTGTTATTATTTTTACAATAAACATTTTACTTATTTAACATTATGACACTTGCATTCTTGATTTTTAAGTCGTATGATGATCATTCCACTATTTGTTGATAAAAGAGTCGCCTTAGTGTTGGCGGTGGGTAGTGATGACTAGTTGCCTTTGCTCTAGTCTTACACTACTAAATTAGGGACGGCTAGCACAGATAGCATTTATGTAGCTTTGTGCAAAATTCAAAACAAATCAAACTGTTTTGGCCCGCCATGACCAGGCGGTTAAGGCACTCGACTTGTAACCTGAGGGTCGCGAGTTCGAATCTCCGTTACACCAAACATGCTCGCCCTTTCAGTTGTGGGGGCGTTATAATGTTACAATGAATCCCACTATTCGTTGGTAAAAAAGTAGCCCAAGAGTTGGCGGTGGGTGGTGATGATTAACTGGCTTCCCACTGGTATTGCATTGCTAAATTAGGGACGGCTAGCGCAGATAGCCCTCGTGTAGCTTTGCGCGAAATTTAAAAACAAACGAACAAACAATACCCCTCTGAAAAGTTTAGAAGTTAATTCCTTAAGACTACAGTTTTAAAAACAAGTCTCTGTATAAAGGTTACTATTTTTATGTACATGCCGTATTACTGAAAATACGTCTTAAATTCGAGGTATTATTTTTCACTCTTTGAAAGTCTCGTAAACATCATTTTCTTCGAAGATCAAATATTTTTAAAAATATCCTGCACTAACAAACAGATTGGACTGTATTTTAAAAATAACTTAAGCTCGGCCATTAGCTTAGAAAGACTAAAAATACATGCACAAAACGTCAAATTTGCTGATGTCAACGCCTCTAGTGGTATAGTTGGATATCACAGTCTTCAGTCTGTCTGTCTTTCCTGTTGTTCAGACCATATTTTATTGTGTTTTTTTTATCATTGTTGCGTTTTTATCCATGGGAAACGTTTTACGATGCCGAATTTAAAATAGAAGTTATTCTGTGCACCGAACATACTAGGAAACGTGTAGCATGTAAAAAGTATACAGTGAGTGAGGCAAATGTACGTCGTTGGCGTGGTATGAAAACCAAGTTGTTTTCTTTTAAGAAAAGTACAAAATCATTTTCTGGCCCAAGAAAAGGAAGATATCCTGAAATTGATGCTGCCGTTTTATCGTATTTTAGAGAGTTACGAAGTAAAGTACTGTCCCTAACGAGAAAAGTCTTAATGTTAAAAGCAAAATAATGTGCAGGAAGTATTGATGTTTGTTTTAAGGCTGGTCGTGACTGGTGTGAAAAATTTATGGAAAGAGAAGGTTTGTCATCACGGAGAAGAACAACAATTAGTTAAAGTGCCCGTTAGATTATGAAGATACGGAAGATGGAATGCAAGGTGAATTCTTTGAGACAATAGTCAATTAAGCGATGAAGATGTTTCAACCTAAAAATAGGTTCTTTCCAAACTCCATAGCGTTTGTTAATTAAAATACATGCACTCAGGAAAGACTGACCCGGTATGACCAGGTAGTTAAGGCACTCGACTCGTAATCCCAGGGTCGCGGGTTTTAATCCCAATCACACCAAACACGCTCGTCCTCTCAGCTGTGGGGGCATTATAATGTTACGGTCAATCCCACTATTCGTTGGTAAAAGAGTAGCACAAAATTTGGCGGTAGGTGGTGATGACTAACTACCTTCCCTTTAGTCTTACACCGCTATGGTAGAGACAGCTAGCGTAGATAGTCCTCGTGTAGCTTTGCACGAAATTAAAAACAAACAAACAGGTAAGATCAAAGCTCAGTTTTGTAACAGTAGCTTAAAGCTAATTCAATCAAGATATTAATAAGATGCGACGGAACAAATTAACGTATGTTCAACTGATTCAAAACTGTATCGAGTTAACCAGCTTAGATATGTTCCCCTAGTGGTTCATGTTTAATAATATAACTTCCATTAGAAAAAATCTAAACACATTAAGACAACATCTCTTCAATAAAATGACTGTTTTGAACGTTTCGCACAACACAAAAAATTTAAAAACGAAAAAAAAAAACGTTTAGCGGAATAACTTATTCATCAGACACAGGAATAATACAGTTGTGGGGTAGGATATTTGTTTATGTTGTATAACTCGATAAAGTTTGAAATGGTTATTAAACCCGAACTCATGTGGAGCATCTCACCTGATATTGCTTTAGGCATTTAAGTTGTGGTTCTTCTTCAGGGCTAAACTTCTACAGTTTGTTTGTTTGTTTTTTTAGAATTAAGCACAAATTATACAATGAGTTATCTGTGCTCTGCCAACCACGGGTATCGAAATCCGGTTTTTATGGTGTTAGTCTGCAGACATATATTTGTGCCGCTGGAGAGGGGAGCGAGTCCAACAGAGTCAATGTATTCTGTAACAGTTTTCTTTTTGCTCGACTCAAACATATTTTAGGTGTGTATTTATAAACTTTAGATATTTGTATTTTCCCAATTTCCTCTCTTTCAGCCAGATTAAAAGCACTACTCGATAAGCTTAAGACATAGTTACAAAATGTGGTATACACTCACAATACGTACTGTCTGATTCATAGACATCACGGGCTCTAGTAACTTACTTTGTAATAAGAAGAATTTGGATAAGACTTTTGAATCTTGTGTGCCATTTCTGACTAAAAGCTGTTTCAATACGTTTTATGTTAAAAAGATGTCTTCAAGTTTCCTTTTTTTATTGTGAACCTTTCGATAAAATACAAATCCTTACACGTATTTAAATTCTGCTTTTAATAAAGAAATACACTTCTTAGAAAAAAGAGAGAACATTTATTTTAAGATTTAATATACTCGAAAACTATTCAACTGGTGAAAACAGGTCGATTTTATAAAAGCTTCACATACATTACTTAAAAGCAATCAAAAATAAAGAAGCATACAGATATAAACAAGTAAACATTGACAATGGCTTGTTCGTAATTACGTAATGAATTAAAACTTTTAAATTACAGAAACTCCTTTAAACAACAAGTTAAAATTCTTAAATAAAAAGTTTCATGAAAGTTATTGGTTAATTAAGTAACCAGAAAAGTACTGTTAAGGTTGCTTCACAGGAACCTGTGTTCTGGGGTTTGTTTGTGACGTTCTCTTAGCTTGGTTTAATAATAATATCAGTGTAATTTCCCTTGGGAATATTTATATAGTTGCACGTCACGACTACATTTTCAACTTGAATTGTAGAATTTATATATAAAACAAAATTACTGTAATAAACAAGATGTTACTTAACCTAATATGATCTGTTATTTGATGAAACCTTAAAGAAGATGAGCCATATGTTTATTCTGAAAAAAAGTACACTTTAAAGCACGTCACCCGAAAAAAAGTGTTTTAGTTCACTTCTTTGGTTCGTTTTAAGGTTCAAACTGTGTAAAGTTTTTCATATACTTTACTGATGTTTTAAAGGAATATTTTTGATTAAGTATTATATTGTTAAGCGTAAAACAATCCTTTAAAATTAAATTATTTGTTTTTAACAGAATAAAGCTATTCCTTAAGTATTTTTGACTGTATCATAATTTTAAGAGACAGAGGTTTTTTTGATAAATCCAGAATAAAAAAACTCAAAATTTAAAGTATTTGTCTAAATCAGCAGAACCCAAATTTATCTTGCAAAGTGCCTGAGTATATTCTTAAAGGATAACGTACGTAAATCAGTAATAGTTTTCTCTGTAAAAATACCTCATATATACAAACACAAAGCTGCGAAAACAGCTCATCTGTGCGCTTGTTGAATTACGAAAACGTGTTTTTTTAGGGATAAAGAACCAGAATGCTATTTCAAGGTACAATACAATCACGTTATCTTTTGAAAGCGATTTTATGTAGCTACTAGATAGTTGTATAGAACACTGGAGATATTTCTTTTAGGGAAAAGAAACCTGGATTTTATCCTTAGATTATCTGTCAAACGCTATGCCTCCGTTCTTTCATTGACTTATCTGTCTTTCAATGGGACTTTTCACCTAGGTCTTTCAATTTTATTCATTATTGAGAAAAAAAGGAATTTTTGTTCTTTAAAGTAGTATTACTTTAAAATACAAATTAGGCCTGGTTGACAATATTGTTCAAAGTATATGTCTGCTACGTTATAACAGCTTTGTTCGAAGGAGAGTTATTCTCAAAATGATAATAAAATATACGCGCAAACAATTATTTTAAAAGACAAAAAGTTACATACATAGAATTTTAAGGAGCGTAAGATTTTTGACGTTTATACTAGAGAAACTCGAAGCTTCGATAGCATACAACTATTGGTAAAACACTAGCACGGAATCCTGTTATTAGTATCTTTCTTGCAAAGAGATTAATGTGTAGAACAGAAACTTTGATAGTACATCATGACGAGCCTTTCTGCCATTCATAATTGTTAACTTAACATTATATAGTGACATTAGAAAAAAGATAAACCAAGAAAAACTATCTTCAAATTGAACAACAACGTATTATAAATTGAATTTGCTGCCATCTGGTGTGACGAAAACTTCAATATTTATAAAAACTTGAGAACATCTTGCTTATCTGTGAAACAAATCTCAAGTGTTTCTAAAATTGCTTAATAGAGACATGATTAAAAATACTCTCTGTGGATGTTAATATTACTTTAACATGTTGCACTTAAGATTTTGGTTTCTATCAGGCTTTGCTAATATTTTCAACTCGAATACTACTGCACACGCAGATGCGCTGAACAAATAAGTCAAAACTTCTTGATGACGAGAAATCCAATTGAAGTAAAAATGTATTGTCAAGATGGCTGGTATGAGTATTAAAACTTTAATTAAAATAAAGTCAAAACTTCCCTAATTTTAAAATATTGATCAGAGGAAAAAAACAGAAGTCGTTTCCACGAAGATTTTTTAATCGAACTTCATGTCTTTGTTTTTTAAAATTAATGATCTCGAAAACCTCTCTCTATGTTCAAGAATTAACAGAATATTTCAGTTTCTTTAGCATTTATAGTTCTACGAAATATAAAATTATTTGCTTGTATGTTTCGAATTTTGCGCAAAGCTACACAAGGGCTATATGCGCTAGCCGTCCCTAATTTAGCAGTGTAAGGCTAGAGGGAAGACAACTAGTCATGACCACCTACCGCCAACTCTTTGGCTACTCTTTTACCAACGAATAGTGGGATGGACCGTCACTGTATATCGTGCCTACGGTTGAAAGAGCGAGCATGCTGTTAAGCACGAAACTACACAAAGGGCTACTATGCTCGGCCCATTACGAGTATCGAAGCCCTGTTTTTAACTCTGCCACTAGGAGTATTCAGATATTTCGATTTCTTTATCTCAAAAATCTCTCTTTTATATACAGAATAAAGCTGTTACTTAAGTAATTTTGACTTTATCATAAATTTAAAAGACAGAGTTTGTTCGATAAATCCATAATCAAAAACTGAAATTTTAAATTAATTGTCTAAGTCATTAGAACCCAAATTTATCTTGCAAAGTGCTTGCGTTTATTCGTAAAGGATAGAGCATGGTATGTGTTATAAGTGTTCAGTTTTTTATTATTCTCAATCTCAATAAATGTTCCTTTATAGTCAAGGATCGGAAGAGTGGTCAGATTTTTAATCTGAAGGCGGTTTTTTTTCAATACTCAAGGAAAGGAAGAATGTTTGGATTCGCCTTTGAGATATCTCTATTAATATGATAATGAAAGATGGTAAAAAAAGTTGCATTAGGTTTTGTTTTAGATGTTTTTAGATTAGTTTATTAACCCAGTTTTGTTCTCGTTATCCGATCATTATTAGATTGACTAATAACGTGGCAATTTATTGTACTCTCGGTGAAGATGTTCTTTTTCAAGGAAGCTCTTGATAAATGAATCAACGTCTTATAATCAGAGACTGGCAACCTCACTGTCAGCCCCTGTCGATTTTCATGACATAGATTCTTTCTAATAACACCCAAGAGACTAACCTACGATATCTGGAAATGAATAAGTAGAAAATGTTACCTAATACTTATCTAATGTAGGACAATCATTACGTTTAGCAGTAAACATGCCCAACGAAATACTTATGGTTACGTTTAAGAAACGTTGAGATAAATATGTGATGACTGGAAATCCAAAATACTTATATTTGAAGATTACGGAACTTCAACATTATTCATTGACAGTCTGTTATATTTTTAAACCGATATATACTTTGAAAGATAATGTTCATTAAAACATATCATACAATTTTTACCCTATTCCCCATTGTTTGATGAGAAGGTTTCTAGTAAGTTTGTAAGTTTCGTTCAAATTTATCAAAAGAGTTCTGTCAATTATAATTTATTTACATTTGTGAAATAACTAATTAGAATACTCATAAAAAAGTATTGCGGGTAGGAAGTGTGTTTTTAAATTTCGCACAAAGCTACACGAGGGCTATCTGCGCTAGCTGTCCCTAATTTAGCAGTGTAAAACTAGAGTGAAGGGAGCCAGTCATGACCACCCACCGCCAACTGTTGGGCTTCTCTTTTACCAGTGAATAATGAGATTGACCGTAACATTATAACACCAACACGACTGAAAGAGCGAAAATGTTTGATGGGACGGGGATTAGAACCCGCGAAGGAAGTTTGTTGAATCAGCTGAATAAATTAATTGCCACATTAATTGTAAATATCTAGGTGCATATTCTTTTATATTTGTTCATGAATATTCCTGTCTGTAAGGAAGTTTCAGCCTGTTACGTTTGAGAATTTTTGTTTTGATGTGATTAGGCTAGCTTTCCAAATGTTGATAATACAGAGGTCGTTAGTTGTGATTTAAGACATTATTAAAATCGGTAGTGCTTGTATCATTCATGTAAATTGTTTATGCTGAGTTTTACGCAGAAGCAATCTGTGTTATTGGATACTAGTTGATTTAACCGTTCTACGCGGGAGAGAGACATAGGAATCTCCAGTGTGACAAATTCGAAAGCCGACTGACTTTTGACGACTCTCGAGGTCGTAATGATGTATGCCAAATTTGGTGTTGATCGTTCTAGCGGTAGGTAAATTGCATGCTGACATTCAGAAACACATTTTTTTTCAAACAATGTTTTCAAATGTAGATAGCATCCTCAATCTGAAACATTTTAGTAAATCAAAACAACTTTACTGAAATATATTTGTGGGCAAGAACAAGGAAAACAGAAAAAAACACGAAAATATGTTGTTTACACAGAGAAAAAAACTCATAAAAGTCTTTCTATACAAACACACACACACATATAGGTATATTTTGTTTGCATTTTATAAAATAAACAACATTATTTTAGTATTGGCATATAAAACGTTTAGAGTAAATAACACTTTTATTTAAAACAGACAAATCGTGTACAGTTTTATAAAACAATATTTTTCAGACTATATGTAAAGAACTTGTTCGATACTTTGAAACAACATTTGGAAATGAAAAGCTGTAAAACAACTTATCAGTATCATACAAATAACGCTTTCAAGATAGTGAGTAAAATCTGACATTACGTTTAGGACTACCGAGGGGGGAGTCTATCTGAACACAGGTCTGTATGCAACTTCTCGGGAGTGCTAAGTATACACGTCAAGTTTGACGACGGTCGGTTCAGCTTTCTGCCAGTTATGAGCAAACACACACATACGTTTATCAAATAGATGTTGACTTCATTATATTAACTGCGTTTTTAAATTGCATCAAAAATGAAAATGACGAAATAAAATATATTTATGACTTTTTGATAATGACTCCTATTTATTAGATGATTAAGTTTACACGTTATTAATGCTTACGAGGCTAAAAAATCGATTATGAACATAAAGCTTCTGTAGTGGAATAAAATGAGTAGGATTTGTTTAACAGTTTTAAAACTATATTTCCCGAACAAGCTCTAAACAAGTGGATGAATTCTGTTAAAGTCTGTCGAATAAGTGCAATTCTACGACGAAATCTTCTTCATGGTTACTGGATCGGCATGGCCAGGTGGTTAAGGCGCTCGACTCGTAATCTGAGGATCGCCCTTTCAGCCGTGGAGGCGTTATAATGTGACGGTAAATCCCACTATCTGTTGGTAAAAGAGTAGCCCAAGAGTTGGCGGTGGGTGGTGATGACTAGTTGCCTTCCCTCTTCTACCCATACACCGCTAAATTAGGGACGGCTAGCACAGATAGCCCTCGAGTAGCTTTGTGCGAAATTCAAAACAAACAAACGAACTTTATGGTTACTTATTCTTTAAAAATATATTAATATAGAGTTGTCTTGGTTGCTTAAGAAATTGATTTTTGTATTTTATGTAAAATTTGGTTTGGTTTATTTTTGACTAGTCAATGCGTATCCACACGAGGTGGCTAAGTTAAATAATAAGGATACGATACCTGCAGTGGGTAGAGCACGGATATCTCAATGAGTTGTGTTATGATTAACAACAAATAAAAGAGATATACCTTTTTATATCGAACCAACAGAGGTCTCTACTACTGTATCACTATAAAAATATGCTTTGTAAATACAGCCATCTTTCAGTCATACCTGACTATTAGGTGATGACATTGGTATCAATATAAAGAGGATTTACCATTCAAATGAAATATTATTTATTACCATTTTTTTAACAGCTGAGTAATATGACCCTAAATATGAGTTCGACTTTTAATATGCGATCATGATAAGTTATCTCAAGGTTATTAGTTACATTTTTCGAGATGTTAAAAGCAATAACGAACTAATTTAAGTTTACAGTTAATATTACAAAGTTCCTATTAAAAAAAATTGAATGCTGAAACAATATGCAAGAATGCAGTGTATTTTTTATCTCAAATTTTAAGACTATTAATACACGTCATAGAATTTTATTATTTAGTTTTGAACCACTATAAACTTAGTTACCATACATTGTTCCAAAAGTATAAAACAAAAAATGGTAAAATAGCTTTTTACAGACTTACCAACTTTAGGTGAAGTGAAAGAGGATTTCTCTAAAGTTTAATTTTGAAGGTTTTGCAATATGCTGAGTAAGGATAAAAACCTCGGGCTATGATGGATTGACCGTGGAATTTTTCGAAGAGTTTTGAAAGGAATAAGACTTGTATCATCAAATAAGACTAGCTTGTGGTTCATTTCCTATTTCTCTTAGGAATTCGATCGATTTTTTTGCAGCTTATGGTTGGGAAATAAATTTCAGATAAGTGAAAGAAGTCTTAAGTAGTTTGAAAACAGCAGTTAAGTTATTATCACGAAAACAGTCACAACACTCTAAAAAGACAAAATAAAGTCTGATGACTTTTGAAGTTTTAATTGGCGAAGGTCAAGAAATGGTTAAAAATATTAAAAACATAGCGATTTTTTCACAGAAAATAAAGTTATTTAGATTTAATGAGAAATTACGTTTTACACAGAATCAAAGTATCCAAAAAGAACTCTTGTACAAAAACAAAATAATTTCAAAATTAATATAGAAATGAACAGGTAATGGTGTCCGGATGAATTTATTTGGTTTATAGTATGGACAAATATTGTATATGAAACATTATTACTTTAGGTAGTTCTCTTTCTTCACGTTAATGTCTTTAACCAGCAATAATACCAGTATTGCTTTGTGAAATTATCGTTTGAAAAAAACATTAGATACGGATAGTTATAAAGTTAGTCATCTCGTATCGTCATTGTAGCACTTAATGAGTAACTTTCTTCTTAGAAATTATAAGTATTTCAGGCTAACAAATATCATTGTAACCTGAAAAGAATTAATAATTAATACCACGTTTTCATCATACCAGATTATCAGGTCAGTCTCGTGACTTTATCAATTGCTACCTCGTTTAAATGTATGTTATTATCTGTATAATATTAAAGGTTTATTTCTTTAAGTTATATATTATTTTCTGCTTGTATAAATAAATAAAATGTCTTCATTTTATTCTGAATAAAATAATGATTTACTTTGAAACTGAAACAGGTTTTTCCCATTCAAAGTTTGTTCTTTTAACTTATTTTCATGCAGATCACGAAACTCGTTGAAATATTACCATTGTATTAGGAAAACTAACTTCCAAATTACTTTTTTTTAAACAAAACTAGATCGTATTTTTATAAATTCATTTCGCCAAAGATAATTATTGTAAAGCTTTTTACGTCCACTCTCCTTCACTTAACGTATTTAAAGTTAATTTCCTAGCACTTGTTCCTCCATTTTAACAACAGTATTTAATCGAGTTACCCACGTGTTACCATGTTACAAAAGAACTTCGAGTTTGTTTTTGAAATTTCGCGCAAAGCTAAACGAGGGCTATTTGCGCTAGCCGTCCCTCTTTTGGCAGTGTAAGACTCGAGGGAAGACAGCGAGTTATCACCACTAACCGTTAATTCTAGGGCTACTCTTTTACCCAAGAATAGTGGGATTGACCATCACATTATAACGCTCCCGCGGCTGAAAGGGAGAGCATGTTTGGTGTGAATGGGATTCAACCCGCGATCCTCAGATTACCTCTCGAGCGCCTTAATCACCTGGCTATGCCAAGCCTACTTCGAGTTGGAAGATGTTTTCCTCAAAATGTGTTGACCAACTTTCGTAACAGAAGCAACTATTTTGTTTATGTGGGTAGACGGTATTTTAGAATCACAAATCCAAAGGAAAAAAGTCGTTTAATTTTTATTAGGATTTCGTAAGTTCTCATTTCAAGTATTTGTAATGTTTTCCGTTTATACATATCTTTGTATTCTGGAAAAAATATTAACAGTCTTCCTAGTAAGGGACAGTAACGCTATCTTTCTGAAACGTGGCTTTTCATTTGTGCTTAATAGTTCAAATGTAGTGAATAATTCCAGTTTGTAGACAGAATTGGTTGGATGGTTGTTCTTAAGTACAAAGCTACACAATAGGCCATCTGTGCTTTGTCTACCACAGGTATATAAATCGGCTTTCAACGTTGATAATTCTGAAGAATCATCACTTAGCCAATAGGAGGGGGAGACACTGGTTGATAAATACGTGTTCTGATTTCCACAATTTTCAAAGTTATTTTATTTTTTTAGTCGTTCAACAAAAGATAAATTATATTCTTGTTTTCGCACAAATATTTAAAACTGAACGAAACTCTATAAGTAAAATCAAACGAGACCGTTCTGAATCAGCCACATTCAAGATACACAAAACTAGATTTGAATTTTCTGACAGTGCGTTCATACGTCTAGAGTATTAATTGGTTTTTTTATAGATAATATTTTTAAAAGATACACACACATATTAAAATAGTCTCAAGAACAAATAGGACATTGTGAATAATTAAACGTTGAAATACGGGAAGTAAGGAGTTTCAAAATATTCTTCTTCAGTAGGCCCAGCATGGCCGAGCATGTTTAGGCGTGCGACTCGTAATCTGAGGGTCGCACCAAACATGCTCACCCTCCAAGTCATGGGGTGTTATTATGTGACGATCAATCCCACTATTCGTTGGTAAAAGAGTAGCCCAAGACTTGGCGGTGGGTGGTGTTGACTAGCTGCCTCCCCTCTAGTCTTATACTGCTAAATTAGGGACGGCTAGCATAGCCCTCGAATAGCTTTATGCGAAATTCAAAAAACAAAAACAAACAAAACAAACAATATTCTTCTTTTCAAGCGAATTGATCCATGGGTTGGTCTTGTGGCTGAGCTCTGGGTTCCAGAGTTGGTAAGGAAGTACTTACGAAATTAATTCAAGCTGTTTCCATTAATAGTTCAAATTTAGATTGAAAATGTTTTTTTCATGACAGTTAGTACGATACAAAAGTACAGTTGATAATAGTGGAGAAAGATTTGCGTCGTAATGCAGAAATTATTCCATTAAAATAATCGAATGTTTATCTACAGACCAGATCTTTAACATGCAGTAAGTGGATTTATAAAATAATTCATTACTAAGCTACAAAACAGCATGGCTCTGATCTACTGATGTATTTACATTATTTGAAGAATAAATGATATCTATCTGACTCCAAAGATAATTTATAACTATTGATGGAACTAAATTTAAATTCATTCAGCGGGTACGTACTGCAAAAAGAAGAAACAAAACGCATGAATATTAAAATTATATTGAAAAGGAATTGAGTGAAATACATAAATAATGAGCTTAGCTGGAGGTTTTGTTGTAATATTGATTACAGTTTTAGACCGTATAGCTTCAGAGTACACATTTCAAATATTTGACAAATACCTTTTTCCAAATAAGAAGGAATATATTTGAACTGGGTGAAGAGAAGATATCAAATTAAACGCTAGACTGGACGCGTAACAATTTTACAATAATCGTATTATGTTGACGAGAATTTTCGAGTTTTCTTATGTAAATACGAATATTTCTAAGTAGTTGTACGCTATACAGAAGGTTCAAGTCGCAGTAAAAAGTGCTGAACGTATCGGCATTTTAACAAGTTAACAAGAAATTACTAAAAAATAATAAATATGTAAGGGAAGGTTGTTTGTTTTGAATTTCGCGCAAAGCTACTCGAGGGCTAACTGCGCTAGCCGTCCCTAATTTAACAGTGTAAGACTAGAGGGAAGGAAATTAGTCATTACCATCCACCGCCAACTCTTGGGCTACTCTTTTACCAACGAATAGTGGGATTGACCGTCATATTATAATGCCCCAAGGCTGAAAGGGCGAGCATGTTTGGAGCGAAGGAGATGCGAACCCGCAGCTCTCAGATTACGAGTCGAATGTCTTAACACTCTTGGCCATGTCGAGCCACAATTTAATTGTAATATTTCAATCACGGTAAACAAGAGAAACAATCAAGAACGCTTGTGCAGGAGAACTGTTTAAAAAGCATTTTGTTTCTCAGTGTAATGCTGCATAACAGACTATTTGATTTCTGTCCACCAGGGGTAATCAAAGCCCCCCAGTTGCTCAGCGGTATGTACGCGGACTTACAACACTCAAATCCGGGTTTCGATAACCGTGGTGGGCAGAGCACAGATAGCCCATTGTGTAGCTTTGTGCCTAATTCAAAACAACAACAACGGGTAATGAAAATCCCTGAGTTTAACGATGTTAGTTCATGAACTTACCGCTGATCTAGAGGGGGAATCTTAAAAATAAGAAAGAATTGACAGATACAGTTAATAAATTTGCGACCAGTATCACTTCGGGCACTACTGAAGCCATAACAAATAGATAAGGATAGAACCTTTTACAAGTCATTTGGTTCATAAAATCCAGACGTACACGATTTCATTTCTATACATTCATGGTAATATGCAACGTACGTACTATACAAGCACCTCTCTGGGGCAGAGGTAAGTTTTCGGATTCACAACGAAAAAACCTGGGGTTCGATTCCATGCGATGGATACGGCAGGTAGGTGGTTGAGGCTTTTATTTAAGAAAAATACACATATGCGTTAAACAATACATTTTTCATAACGAAATAAAGAATGTTCAGTTATTGTAATCTCATGCTCTGAAAAATTATTCGACTTCAAAAACATTTAAGAAAGTTATTTTGGTTTTGGAGGAAAAAATTATAAAAGATATTTCAGTTTTGACCGTTCCATTAAAGTAGTGTGTGTAACAAGGACAGCCAATAAATGTAATTTTTTAATTATAATTAGTTTAAAAAGCATTTTTCTTTTAATTTAAGAAAAAAAACGAATTTTTAAGACCAATATTTGTTTTTAATAATCATAAAAGACTTATTTTATTATGCTAAGAAAATAATTATTTTGAATAGATAAATAACATATTTTAGTTTTATTTCAAACTAAGTGAATTTGAAGTATTTTTTGAGTCCAAGTGAAATGAAGAAAAGTCTTCTAGTTTTAGTTTATGGTCTGACACTTTGAAAATACACATAGAAAATAAAATAGGCTATACATGGTCGACTTTTGGAATAAAAGCATTTGGAGTTTATTTAGGTCAATTTCTATCATGGATTCAAATAAATTGGGATGAAATAAAAGACGAATATTATAGAACTATTACATTTTGGACACGTTTCAACCATTTTTATCATTAGATGGGAAAATACCAGTTCTGAATTTAATTGTGAATTGTATTATTTGGCATATATTTAGGGTATTAGAATATCCTAAGACTTTTATGAGTAATTTCCAAAATTCATTGATACAGTTTGATTGAAACAATATTTTGGTAAATAGAAACACGTTATTTTCACTTTTTTGAAAAAGTGAATTGAATTTTACGTTTCTGAATTGCAAATTAATCATTTTAAATTCGATATTTCAAACGTGTATTATACGAACCAGTCTGTTTGTACGTTCGAATTATAATTTAACCTATATCTAAACGAGAATATCTGAGTTTATATAGTTTTAATAGATCATATAGAACCACCAGAAAACTCAGGAATATTTTATAGCCATTTTTCAAAATGATCGTGTTGTGTCAATGTAGGAAATAAACTGAAAATTATTCTGATCATGTATTTCTTAACGAAACCATTTTTTTACTTATTGAATAATACAGGAAGTCTCTTTTTAACGTTTAATAAATAACATGATTACAGTGTCAAATACTGTAGACGAGCAAAAAGCGAACAACAGACGGAAAATCAATAGATTAATCTTTCCGACACACTTACTGAATGATGAAAATGGTTTGTTTTTGAATTTCGCGCAAAGCTACACGAGGGATATATGTGCTAGCCGTCCCTCATTTAACACTGTAAGATTAGAGGAAAGGCAGCTAATCATTACCACCCACCGCCAATTTTTACCAATGAATAGTTGGATTGACCGTCACATTATAACGCACTACGGCTGAAAGGGCGAGCATGTTTGGTGCGACGGGGATTCGAACCCGCGGCTGTCAGATTACGAGTCGACGCCTTTACCCACCTGGCCATGCCGGGCCTCCGAAAAACGTGACACGGGTATATAGTAATACTCATACATAAACTTTGTTACCAACTGTGATAAAAGTGAATACATCTAACCGAAAATAAATCAGATCCACAGTCCTTTACTGCGTGTAATGAATAATAATTGGCACATGCAACTATTTGTATGAGATATGAACTTTTATTGAGCACGAATAATAAATTATATTCATCTGTTCGAAGAAGAACACCCAAATTTCTGATTATTCCTATTTTAAACAGAAAATTTTCAAATCGATTGATTATATACTTTAAGCGTTATCTTATACAAAATTATTATATTCATTTTATGTTTATGGCACGATATACAAGAAAACCAATACATTCTACAGTTTAAAACAAGTAAAGAAGCAATGGTATGTAATTTCATTGAAAAACATAAAATTAAGTAATATATTATAATATGTGCGAGCTATATGAAATAGTAGAATATAAACAATTTTAAAAAACTGGACTTGAGAATACTTATGGTTTACTATCGATTAAAATTTATTAATATTTCTACCTTTCGAATAGTTTGTTTGATATACATGTTAAATGTTTTTTATTATTACTTTCTAAAATTTTTAAATAATTACTTGTTTTCAAATTACGTATGTAAATGAATAAGTTCATGACCTGAATGAAGCTTAATACAGCATTTCTGTCCATTTTATATTATTTTATATAAAATAAAATATATATGATATGATGTAGATTTAGTTATAAGAACTACGAAAAGTTTGCGGAGAAAGAACTCACAGTATGTTATTACTGAATGTGATATGCGTACGTATGAAAACATTCATGAAATGGAGTTAATAACTACTTTACATTGATTACAACATTGCATTTTGTAAGTTAACATGCTTCATCCAGAAATATTTAAAAGATGGAGTTTTAAGACTTTCCGTTTATTTGTTAATATAAATTCATATATTTTGAAATTGCTAATAATAGTTTATGTCACTTGACATAAATAAAGTATTTGGATAAAATAAGCATTTTATAGGTACACTATAGCTTAAAACTATTTATATAGATTGGTCTTTTAAGCGCAGTTTATGACTATTATCATAATTTAATAAAGAATTCTAACGGTATATCACTAAACAACAATAAAAATAATAATTTAATAAAAATAAATTAAACTAAAATCTATTAAAATAGAAAGGAAAGTATTTTTTATTAAAAATACCCTACTCATTCTTAAAGAAAATAATATTAAGTAACTAAATAATCATTGATACCATATTTTAATACGCAAATACAAATTCAATATCTGACAAGAATTACGTGAGTTTTCTTAAATTTTAAAATAAAATCAAAATACATAATATATCTAATTTTCCAAACTTTTTATGTTTTCATTGGATGGAAATTACAAATTGAAAGAAAAGATTCCTGCTTGAAATACTATTGGGTCAAAGTGTGGCCTAATGGTTAACATATTGTACTGGAGATCGATAGTTCTAGAACTCGAACACAATGCCACCAAACATGCTTTGTACTTTCGTTGCAAGAGTGACAGTCAATTTTGTTACTTGGTGTAGTCTCTCTTGGAACGAGTACAGCCGACTGTTTGCCCTTCCCTTTGTTCAACAGTAAAAACTGGTAAGTATTCTTTAAGGGTTTTTGACCTAACTGTTTGGTACATTGTTTGTATAGTACATTGTTAGTGAAAGTAAAACTTTTTCAGGGTTTTCATTTCTTCGTTTAGTCCAGCATTTACTTTATTTCTCATGCAATTATGAAAGTAAAACAAAAATTTGAAGTAACAGTGAAAATACAACTGAAAGATCTTAAGTTAAATGCATACTTAATTTTCTTTCCACAATTGCTAGAAGTCAACTTTCCGATTTCTTTCCTCAGAGAAAAAAGAGCAATTGTGATGAAGCTAGGTATTGTTAAAAATATAATGAACAAGGATTTGATGTTTACAAAAGTTTCATCAGCGTACATCCTACATCTCAAACTCTGTGGCTGTTTTCGTGAGAAAGATGGTTGAAGAAACTGATAACATAACAGCATCATTTTATTACATAGTTCCCAAGTCCTTTGGGCAACTTCAATGAGCTTTTGTTCTAGGGTCCGTTTCAACATGATTTTGGAAATTCACGTCCACGTACTGTAGAGAGGCTTTGAAAGATACTTCAAGATTTGTCCTATAATACTCACTTCGCCGTGTTTTGGAAACGCTTATTGCAATGAAAATTATAGTGTCCGATAGTAACACGTAATATTGGCTTTTTCACACTGAGTTCCTTCGGCGATTGATAAAACTCTTCTCATTCAGTGTTTGATACTGGTTATGGTATTTTAAATTAACATATTTAGTCAGCAGTGATTGATAAAAAATGTTTATATACGTATTATACATTACATTGAGGCTAAAAGGCTTAAATCTAAATCCAGTTTCACATATAGAAGCAATCTCATATATGTGTTTATGAAATGGGCCAAATTATTTGATATCAAGTGTATTTTAATTAAGATAGTGTAATTATTTTGCAAATTATTTCTTAAAATAATACGTAACATGTTCTGGGGAAAACCTTCCATATAGAAACAGGGTGATTGTGTTTGTTTTAGATCAAAGCTACACTAGATTACCTTGTGTGTCCATCGCAGGGAATCTAACACTGAATTATAGCGCTGTAATTTCGAAGACTTACCTCTGTTCCACCGGATACAAAAAAGGATGAAGTCTAGTCTATTCACTGAATATACTTAGAAGTTTTTTAATCCACCTGCGTTTGAGTGTCATGACAAACTCAAAATAACTCAGCATGTTAGATTCAGTTTTCATAACAAATAGTGGTTTCATTTGCAGTGGTTCTTAACCTTGTTGGATGTACTGAACCATGGAAGTTTTGTATTTGCATTCACTGAACCCTTCGTAATTGGAAAAATAAAATGTAATTTTTTTCAAATTCAAAACATAAGTAGATATTTTATTAGTGCACAAAATGAACCATGCATCAGTTGCACACAATATCATTGTGTTCAAAGAACAAAACCAACAAAACATGAATTTTACACAAAAACTAAAAAGTAACTCAATGAATATTTACTGCAAATCAATGTGACTTTTGCTGTTGCCTTTCAAAGGAAGTTCAGAAATGCACAGTTTCACCTTGGTATGGGCCACTCTCATATCATTTTCGCAACAAAGGCTGTTCTTTTTATTCATTTTTATATCTACCATCCTCGAAAAGGATTGCTCGCAAAGATACGTAACAAAAGGTATGAGTATATCAAGGTCTTTCTTAGCAATAAGAGGGTACGCTTCGATTTGGTGACACCAAAACGTTGAGAGCGTTGTTGTTCTAAAAAGTTGCTGTTGAACCTGGTTTTGGTGAAGTTCAATGATTTTGTCAAAGTATTCATCATTGACATCTGTCGTCGCAACACTAAACGTGAACGGCTGTCTCACCCATGCTGGATAAGACTGGTGGGGAAGTGTCCGTCGAGAGACTTTGCGAGCTCATCTAAGTGCGTGGCAATTGCTTGCTTCAGTTCCACGGATACAAAAATGTCTCCGATTTGAGACATATTTTCGATCTTACTTGCACAGTCGCCCAGCAGGGGAAAGTCTGCAAAATTATCATTCTCTGTTCGTCGTTTCCATAACTGTAGCTTTTTTGAAAAACCTTCAGGTTTTCTTCCACTTCGATGATGTTGACTCTACCACCCAGCATCTGTTGATTAAAATGATTGAGAATATTGAAGATATCTACCATGTAGGCAAAAATGAGAATGAACTCAGATTTTTCGAAGCAATTTGTATGACAATATTGGTACTCTTCTGAGTCCATTTCATTACACAGCTCTTTGAAGATGCGGTGCTTCAGGGCACTATTTCACACAAAGTTCACACATTTCACTACAATTTTTAATACTTCTGCCAGTTTTGAAAGCAAGGTTTTTGTTGCCAATGCATGCCTGTGCAGAACACATGCGTTACAATTATGTGTAGTGCATCGGCTTTCACCAGCGCACCAAAACCAGAGTTTCGTCCGAACAAACTGCAGAAACCATATCCCACGAAAGATCGTTGTCTCTGAAGAAGTCATCCAAAAGTTTCTTCACGTCGGCTGCCTTAGTTGTTGTTGTAAGAGGCTTACAAAATAAATAAAAATTCTTTTATCTCGTCATTCTTCACATAGCGCACGAATACAACAAGCTGACTTACATTGGAAACGTCGGTGGTCTCGTCGAGTTAAAGGCTGAATTTTGCTGGGCTTGAAATCAGATCTGCAACTACTTGAGGCAAGATGTCATCGCTCATGTCATCTATTCTGCTGCTGATGGTGTTATTTGAAAGAGGAATTTGGGATAACTTATTTTCAGCAGCTTTTTCCAGCATGATATTTGCCATCTTTAACGCGGCTGGTTTTACGAGTGCTTCACCAATGGTATGTGGTTTGCCCTGCTTTGAGATCAAGTACACAACTTCGTACGATGCTTTAAGGAACGGTTTTTGTCGATGGGTACAAAGCCGAGAACAGGCAAAGTAGCCTTTTCGTCGAACCTGGCTCTCTTTACCTTGAATTCAGCAAGCTTTATGTTCTTGTATTTCCCATCTCTATGCAGCTATAGAGAGTGTTCTCTTAGTTTTGCCAGTGCTGTACTAGAATTGCTCAACTTGGCATTGCAATCATGCATTGAGGACGCTGACTCCCATCATGTTCCGTTATACACGTGAATCCGTACTGGGGCCAGGCATGGCCAAGCATGTTAAGGCGTGCGACTCATAATCTGAGGGTCGCGGATTCGATCGCCGTCGCGCCAAACATGCTCGCTCTTTCAGCCGTGAGGCGTTATAATGTGATGGTCAATCCCACTATTCGTTGGTACAAGAGTAGCTTAAGAGTTGGCGCTGGGTGGTGATGACTAGCTGCTTTCCCTCTAGTCTTACACTGCTAAATTAGGGATGGCTAGCACAGATAGCCCTCGAGTAGATTTGTGCTAAATTCAAAAACAAAAAAGAAACCATATTCGTCCGACCACTTTTTGTTTTTGCTCGACATAGTTAGAATGAAAAGATTGAAATATTAGGAAAACAATCACAAATGATGCACGATTACTACAGTCACAAGTCAACTGCTAAGCGCACGAAGTTTTCTGCAGCACAGACATTAAGGCCAAATGATATGACGTGATTGGGCGCAGCCAATGATAGCCAAGTGGAGCATGACGTCACGAATCATACGAGTGGGGTGATCGGAACGGACACATAACCAGTGTGTGTGTCTTGACCTCCGCCGAACCCCTGAGATTAACTCACCGAACCCCTGGGGTTCGATTGAACCCAGGTTAAAAACAACTGCTTTAGCACTTTCGTCATAACTGTCATTCCAAATAAATTGAGCCCGGCATGGCCAAGTGTTTAAGAAGCTCGTTTCGTAATCCGAGAGTCGCGGGCTCGAATCCCCGTCACGTCAAACATGCTCGCCTCTTTAGCCGTGGAGGCGTTATAAAGTGACGGTGAATCCCACTATTTATTGATAAAATAGTAGCCCAAGAATTGGCGGTCAGTGGTGATAGCTAGCTGCTTTTCCTCTGGTCTTGCACTGCTAAATTAGGAACGGCTAGCACAGATAGCCCTCGTGTAGCTTTGCGCGAAATCCAAAATAAAACATATAATAATGTTAATTTCTTTATAACTTATATAAGAACATTCAGAAGTATATTTAAATGTAATATCACAATTATAAGGTTTTGTAATTTAGGCTTGTTAGTCATTTCCCAGATCAGTTCACTTGGTCTATCGAATTTTTTAAAGATATATCAAGTGAATAATTTCTTAAATTTTTCGAAAGAGGTAAGTCAAATCTGTCTGTCTGGTAATAAAACTCGAAAATAATTAGTTTTATCTTATGAATCTTTTATAAAATCTCTGATCTGTTCTTACGTAGAAGTTATGCTCTTGCGTAATGGGGCTGAATGTTACGTTGTTTTTCGCGTGCTTGACTGTGGATTCGAAAATCCATGGTTCGGGTCTTGTCATCGCAAACCCATGCTCCAAACGATGAAGTCAAAGATGCGTTATATAAATAATGATCAACTCTTACTACTTGAATAGAGCAGTATAAGGGTTGGCGGGGGATGCTTTTGATTATTTGCCTCCTCTCTTGTCTATGATTTCAAAATAAGAGACGGCAAGCCCAGATAGAGCTTAAGTAGCTTTGCGCTAATATTCGAGCGAAACATATGGATATAAGGTTACTTATATCTTCTCCTACACACACGTCTTTAACATAAATCTCTTGGTAATTATTTAAAATAAATGGAAAATGTTAACTTTTCTTGTTATTTTGAATACGAGTTAATAAGTTGGAACAAAATGGATAACTGTGAGATAGACTGCCATTTTTAAAATTGAAACTTTATATTTTAATGGTATACAAGGAATAAATTCACAAAAAAAATCTTAAAGTGAAAGGAATTTTTTATAGTCATAGAATTTTTGTTTTTCTATTTCTAAGTACTAGTATTTTCTATTTTCTTTGATGTAACATGCGGGAAATACAAAATCCCAATTTGTTTCTTCTACTGCTTCTTGCACTTATTTTTATACAATATCTCTAAGTCCTAACTAACCATACTAAGTTGTTTTTTCCATTGTGTTTTTTTAGCTTTTCTTTTACTTTTGTCAGTGTGTATATATATATGTAATAACTGTGGCAACTTTTGTCTAAATAGAAAATATATAGTTGTAAACATTCCTCATTTATTGTTAAATATTATGGTCAGTTTTCAAAGCTTTACAATATTAATTGAGTCGTCCACTTTGTATGAACAAAAGAAATTGTCGTTTCCATTTTCTATGTGTCCCATGTGAAATAATAATAAATTATTAAGAAAGATCTCGTATAATTTTAAATCACTTGTAGAGATGTTCACTGTACTGTTCTGTCGTTCGTACGAGCCCAGAGATCGCTTGAATTTATTGAACAAACGGCCAGTAAAACTCTTCGATAGAATTCGTTATGATTGAAAATAAATATTGAACATACGTATAACAAAACAACAACAAAAAACATACATTATAAACAGTACGTATAACAAAACAACAACAAAAACATACATTATAAACAGTACGTATAACAAAACAACAAGAAACACACTATATAAATATTTTACTTGAAATTTATTTGTACTAACTATGCTATCGCCAGCAGATGTTTTTATTTTTACAATGGAAAAGTGCATAAGTTGTTCTGAAGAAGCTAATCCAGGTAACAATTTTATTTTGCTCAAGGATGTTTTATCAAATAGATCATTGTTTTGTTACTATATCTGACGTGAAGGATTTAGTATACCATCATTTCTTGCTCCGAAAAAAGTTGTTTGAAGGCCCAGTACTTGGAACTTCGAGGCATTTGAGGTACAACAAAACAACATTATTAGTTTGCCGCATTGAGCTTACATTTTGTGTTTGGTTAGTAGATATGATTGTAACAAACGATAACTGATAACGATCGGATGAAACATTTTTGTAGCCTACGGGCGGAAAAAATGGAAACTTTTTATGTCGTGTGGCTTAAAAGCTGCCAGACCCAATTATAAGCCTATAGAAATTTGCGTTGAGCCACAATGCCAAAGTGAAATCAGAAACATGTTTCTTTGTGCTAAAGAAACGTGTCTTAAAAGTCATTTGATTTTGGTCTGTCTCACATTTAAGTCTGCAAATCATGATTTAAATATCTTACGATTAATGATTATGACCATCGTTAACATCAAAAGTTTAAAAGAGAAACCACTAGCCTGTTGATAAAACTCACTCTTGACTTTACAATGTATTCACTTTTATTAATTATCACGTGATCATTCAAACAAAATCAGGCAAAAGCTAATGTTCTATCCATGAAAAGAAAAAGAGTTAAAATATAGCAAATGTGAAAAGAGTTTATTAAATTATCGTCATAAAACACGCGAACAAACAAAAACTAATTAGGTTATTATCAACATGCATGTTTGAGGCTTATTTTGGAATAAAATACCCAAGGGAATCCCAACTGATATGGCCATTATCTATTTCTAATAATGTGAAAAATAAGGATACACACATATAGCGTATGGATAGATTTATTAGAACATGTGGAACTTATAATTTCGGCTGTGAAAGAAACTATCAGATTTCTCAAAGTATAAAAGCGCGATAGAGAAATTATAGCCTTTGAAATTATTACTAATACACCTTTGTAATACTGCACGACATTCAGGCAAAGCTTTTCTTATAATGGATTCCTTTTAGTGGATGTACATCCTTAGATGTATCTTTTATATTACAATTACGTACGGGGTAGCTTTCATCTACACTATACACATCACAGTATGCATGAATCATGTTGCCTAATTTTAGATTACAATTAAAAATGGTTTGCTTGTTGTTTTCATCAAAAGTACTGACGATTTAAAAAAAAACTTACTTATAATGGTTTTAATATTTCTATTTTAAACACATTTAAATGCAAGAACTGGTTAATATTCGTACGGATGACTGCACATCCGAGCAGCTGTAAATTAAGACTTGTGTCCTTTGGCTTTTAATACAACAGTTGGTTCATTGTATATCCGAGCAACGGTAAAATTAAGACACTCTCTGTGTTTTTTTGGTTTTTAATACTATAATTGGTTCATTGTTTACATGAAAATGTGTCTTGTCAGAAATGGTCCACGTCGGGCATATGGAAAAGACAAGTAATGAAACATCGACTGTGGATCAGTTTAACCCAAGAAAGTTCTTAGTTTAAAGTGAAGATAGTTATTGTTTGAGTATATTTAAGATATTAAGGCGAAAAAGAAAAAATAACAAACATGTTAATAAAAGTAGCATGTATTTCGATTTCATTTTAATAATGATAAAATACAGTAATAAAAACCAGAGAGATGGATGAAATGATGAATGCCAAATCATCTCTTTTAAGCTCTTTTTTCATCATTTTTAATAATGTTTAGCGCTTCTAGTTTACTTACTTCTATAACATATTGCACATGTTTACAATTAAGAATAAACAAGAGATAACGAAAGATTCAGTTATTTCTTTGTTGTTATTAATAACTGGCGCATTAATTTATGTTGTTTAGCTTACGCGGAGGAATACAGATTAAAATAAGAACCAACGAATCAGAAGGGTTGTAATAACAATAAGGTTAAAATTCTAATATATTCAGAAAACGTTAAAATTATTCAGAAATTAAATTTACCGGACATTTAAATTTAATTCTGCAACAATTATTTTAAAAAAGCAAAAAAAGGAGAAAACAAATTAAATCTCACGAAAAAAGTGAATTTAAACTTTTCAGGCATGACTAAACACCAGTTTTCATTGATTTTACTTGTGTTATGCGTTTAGTCTTTCAGGCAGCAAAGTCGTGTTTTAACTAGAAATAAAGTTGACTAAAAATGTGTAAAAAATCAATGTCTGAAACGTATAACACAGGAAAAGTGAAACGTATAACACGGGAGAAGTTATTATGTTCTTTACGAATCTTGAAGATCTATATAGAAAATATAACAGCGGATGCGTATTATTTTTGTTGAGCTCGCACTATTTTTTGAGGGCAAATTCTAAGAAAAACTTAATCTTTTTTTTTACCAGAATCCTTCTACTATCGTGTGTGGTGTGTGAATTCAATCAACTTATAGAGGTCTTAAAAAACAATATGGTTGTAAAAACTAAATGAGTTAGCCAAATAAGTTCGGCTTACAGATTACTTATAACTATATTTCATGCAGTTATTTATAAAAAAATTTAATCTAATATGTTGAAATCGAAAATTATTGTGTTAGACAACTATGAAAAATCACCCCCTCACATTCTCCCACAGGACATAAACACAGTTTTCTAAGTTTGCAATGATCTCATGTACTCTCAATGATTTTTTTCTTTTCTCATGCGGTGCAGCCCTCAATCTAGATTAATCATTCAAGAGCAGAGAATAGTAAAATACTAAAAACAAAGTAAAATTATCTTTCCAAATGTATAATATATTTTAGGCACTTGAAGTTGTATTTCTAAATATTTAATATTTATATTTAGTTGAGTTTTCACACGAAGGTGTTTTTATTTATTATATATAAATATATATTGCCAATTTGCAGTTGTTCGTGCGCGCTCAAAATATTTTTGTTGAGATTTTGAATAATATTATAAGTAACACAAAGTAATTGGAGTTTCCTCCTGACATCAGAATGGTTCTCTTCATTTTTAATTTGTATAATTTGAAAATTTTTAGTGTCTGAAAAATAGCAATTAGAAATTTAGGTTATCAACATAACTTTCATGATTTGTGTTATTTTCTATCTTTGTTGTTGTTTTTGAATTAAGCACAAAGCTACACAATGGGCTATCTGTGCTCTGCCCTCCACGGGTATCGAAAACCGGTTTTTAGCGTTTTAAGCCCGCAGACATACCGCTGAGCCACTGGGGGGAAAATTATAACACATCCACGGCTGAAAGTGAGAGTATATTTGGGAGACGGGGATTCGAACTCGCGCCCTTCGAATTAAGAAACGAGCGCCTTAACCACCAAACCTTGCCGGGCCTTCTATCTCTGTCTCACCTTTTCAGGCTACAGTTATGTTTATAACCTTGCCGGGCGTTCTATCTCTGTCTCACCTTTTCAGGCTACAGTTATGGTTATGCTGATTTACGACATCATACTTAACTTTCCCAGGTTTTCGTTTTCAAAATGTAGACAAATCCTTTAAAGAATTTGCAAATTATTTAGAATTTTCATCTTTTATTAATTTCTGAAATACCTTTAAATAATTAGCCAAAGCGTCGTTAAACAAGACTCCAACTTAAATAATAGTAAAAACGAAAAGAAATGTTAGATATGGTGTTTGTGAGATCGGAACATCAATACAGGTTTCGGAGTACGAAACATCTCTTCTAATTGTGTGTAACCTTATTACGTTCCTTCAACGGTTTAATTGTACTTTCAGCTCATTAGGCTTAGATTAGATTTTAATTGCTGTATTTAGTACCGTATTATAGCTTACGGGTGAAAAAATAAGGCACAAAACTCAAGTTCTATTCGTACTCGTTTTTCGCGTCGATATTAAATGAATGATGTTTAGTTATGTACGATGTTTAGTGCTGGTTAAAAGAATCGTCAAATTGACTGAGATTATGTTTTGTTTACTGATTATTATTTTTGTACGTGTCGTACAGTAGTTTTATCAAACAATAATCCAGAATCTTTCAATGATCGTCTGCTACAATGAGCACATCACTTTCAGCCAACAGTAGAATTATTGATCTTTCCTGATAGATAGACACCTTGCTCGGATGGGGTTCGTAACCACAAGTAGAGCAGCCTAATACGTATAGGATTATGCTGCTACTGTTAGAAGGGATAATTTTGCTACAGAATGTTTTTTTTTTTACTCCAATCAATTCGTCTTACCTGATCATGAATCATTGCACATCTCCTGTCTTCTTCCGAAGAGATAAGGTAAAACCTAGTGAAGTGTAGGGAGAAAGAATAAGAGGAAGAAATAGCAGAAGGAAACTATATCTGCTTAGGTGTTGTCTAGAGAAACGATCATTGTTCCTTCCAAGCTTTGTTCCACGCGCATACACAAACGCACAAAAAGACAAAAATAACTTCACTTGAAGTGCGTAGTTATGTTGAGAAGGTTTTTACATTTATCAAAATTTATTTTTATACAAAATGTTTAAATGTTTTTTTTTAACTTAAGCTGTACTTAAACACTTCATTATTTATTTAAGGAAAGAAGCATTTTCTTTGGATATTTTTACAGCATACGGTTTTAGTGCTTACAAGTTCCTTTTTGATCTGTATTTTCACTAAACAAACTTTCGTGAGACTAACTGCCGTAGGATTAGCGTCATCAGCCTGTACGTTTGCTTTAAACTTTTAATCTCTCTATAGCAGATTAAGTTTGAGTGACTACAATCCACAAGTGATTCGTGAATTTAGTTTTCAAAACGCTCACTCTGTAGATGAAAGGGTAATTTGGATTTAATTCAAAAACATTTTTCATGTGAGTATAGAAACTTTGCTGATTGATTTTAAGAAAGCAAAATAAAGGTAATCCTATGATAATTTCATTTAGTATATGTTTCTCTACATAAATCTATAAAAAGAAATCAATGCTAGAACTACGTGTACATGTAAGCCAACTTATGTTTCATGAGACTCAGTAATCTTAATGAAAGTATTTTAGTTTCCGTTTGTTCATTGTTAATCACGAACTACATAAAAAACTGCCTTTGTTGTGCCTACCACGGGTATCGAAACAGGAATTTTTGTGTTATAAGCCTTCAGACTTACCGCTGGCATTTCTTAATGAGTTTCTCATATTTGATGGTAATTCAACACTGGCGTTTAAGGGTATTGTGGCGACTAGGGGTATTGTGCGTTTTCAGGTCTTCTAATCTTTCCGATTATGCGTTCTGCGAAGTCAAAAATTTCAGTTTTAACACTGTGTTTCGAAGTAAAAGACCACGGTATTATTACGTTCTCGTGACAATCGTAATAATGAATAAAGAAAAGTTGATATAACCTTTAGTTATTACTCTTCAATATTTTTTAAAATAACGTTTCTAAAATAGTTATCAATAATAAAGACAAATAAGATGTGTATATGGCGAGTCATTATATTTTATATGCCCCCCAGTGGCTCAGCGGTATGTCTGCGGACTTACACGCTAAAATCCGGGTTTCGATACACGTGGTGGGCAGAGCACAGATAGCCCATTGTGTAGCTTTGTGCTTAATTCAAAACAACAAGAACAACAACAAGAACAAATTATATTTTATATCCAGAAACTTTCACGACATCTTTGATAATCTAAACAAAATATAAACGTTAATAAAATTATCATGAAATAGACTTCAAAAATAACGTATCTTAATTTTCACATTGGTGTTAATGAAACCTTATTAGGAGTAGAAATTACCAAATTGTCTTCCATTCTTAAAATGACAATGAAATTACGTCCGATATGCTTCTATTTAAAATTTTAAAAAATGGAGTAAAATATCCCGGAAAAAGAAACATTTTGAGTTTTAAGTCAGAATGTTCCGATTATCTTTTGTCGAATAACTCGATTTTATTATTAACAAGTAAATACCAGGACATCTTAAAGATTTAAAGCACTGATACTTTTGGCTTTTTGTGATAAAGTAAAAAGGACTATCTATCTATTGAAACCCAGGTTTCAGTTTTGAAGTCCGCAGACATAACGCTTTGCCACTGGTTATTTTTTTTTTATTTTTGTGCAAAGCTACAAGAGAGCTGTTTGCACTAGTCGTCCTCAGAGAGAAGGCAGGTAGTTATGACCACCCACAGTAAACTTTTAGGCTACTCTTTTACCAACGAATAGTGTGATTGCCCGTTATGTTACAACGCCTCCATGGCTGAAAGGGTGAGCATGTTTGGTATAACGGGACCTCGAACCCGCGACCCTTAGATTATGAGTCGAATGTCTTATTCAACTGACCATGGCTGACCGTCGGCACAAAACACATAAAATAAGAATAAGATAGTAATTGTGTGCCACAATATTTTGATGAGAAATAAAGGACTGGATATATCCCTATTTTGAAGAGACTCTATCTGCAGTTCAGGCTTACGTCCTTTTTCTTCTTACGTTTAAGAAATGGACGACAGGCATTAAATAAAATACTTAAGAAAAAAATAAATTAATTATTTAGTTTTTTTGAAAAGTTGCCTATTAAAATGTTATTGTTATTTTACGAACAAAAAGTAATATAAATTAATCTAAATAAAATGAAATAAGCAGTAAATCACAAAAGCATGTTGTTTTGTACCAACATGCTTTAAAGCTTCCAGATAAAAACCCATTCTGAGATGAAGCGACATTCTGATGTCCGTTAGAAGAAAATTAGGATGATCGGGTTTGGTCATTTTCTCTTCTGTTTACTGACACGTTAAACTTATACAATTTACGAAGGTAATTCACATTTTGACTTCATGCCCCTTAGTATTTTGGCACTTCTCTTCAATACCAAGAAATGGCTGTTTGAGTGCTTCAAAATCTTCCCGCAAAGCTGCAAAAAGTGCTACTTACCCATTTTTGTCACTAATTTTCAACTGGTAATTCGTGTAATTATCTGACGAACGGTCTGGGAGTTGCCTAGTGGTTAGCACGTAGGGTACAATTTTGCAGCAAGGGATTGCAAAACAAGATTATTTGGATTTACAGCTCAAACACACTAACCGCTGTGCAACGCCAAGCTCATTTGTATAATAATTACATTCGAAACAATTACAGTAAATAAACAAATTAGAGTTAAAAAGAGATCTTCAACAAAAACCAAGGAAAGCAAATACAATTATAGAGATACGCACATAGCCAAACTGACATAGAATACTTGTAGAAATCACCTAAATTAAATCTTTTACTACCCCTTGCGGTGATATATTAAACTAACACAATATAGCTTACAAATGTAGCTCTAACATCTACATTTTTCGTTGGCTACGTTTATAATTTTCATAGATCTCAAGTCAAAGTTAATTAATATTTCGAACATCTAAATAAATTATTTCCTGCTCAGTTTTTTGCAATATAATTATGTTTTGACTTAAAAGTTCACATAAAATTGGCGGTTTTAAAGATGATTGAAAGTTTTATTGGGTTTTGTTTTGTTTCTAATTGTTTTTCGCTTTGGACAATAAATGTGTCATATTCATTTTCTTTTAAATTCGATTCTTTTGCTTTTATAGTAACGGTACGGGAGTGCTGACGCCTGTCTCTACGGTGGGACAGCGGTAAATTCGCGACCTTCAGACGCTGCAATTCGGGATTCGAATCTCCCTGTGTACCCACAGTCATTTTGATTTAATATAACGAACAACAACCTGGATCGTAGAAACAACGATAAGGGTATGCTAACCACGAGACCCAGTTAGGCTATTTCTACATTCATGAAGTAAAAACTGTAAATATCTCACACTTATCAGCTTGTATTGAATCACTATATACAAGGTAACCACAATAAAAATATGTTTACATGAGCTGTACATTTACGGATGTGTTTGATAATCAACAATTCTCTTGTCTTCTGTTTGGGGTAAAGGTATGTGGGGTAATGTTTGAATGTACAGGTTTTCTCTTTAGAGAGGATTGACTTGTGGCACATCACAATTTTTTATTAACCTTATATATATAGCCCCCCAGTGGCTCAGCGGTATGTCTGCGGACTTACACGCTAAAATCCGGGTTTCGATACCTGTGGTGGGCAGAGCACAGATAGCCCATTGTGCAGCTTTGTGCTTAATTCAAAACAACAACAACAACATTAACCTTATAAATGTCAGAAATAAAAATGATAGTTTATTATTTTAAAAGTATTAACGCTTCATCAGAATAAAACTACTTCTTATGCCTTTTTATATTTTCCTTAGACGAATAACTTTTTTACTCTCCAAATACCACTCGCACTATCAAAACAATGATCAATCACTATCGAACATAATATGAGTATTTGACAGGGCAATCGTAAACCTAGTGGCAAAATTACGTGTCCTTTTGATACCTGAGGAGGAATATTATAACTTAATATATAAATTTCTTTTCGCGCGAAATGTGTTGTGACTCAAATCTTAGCGTTTACGCTTAAAATTGGAATGTTTATAACTAGAGATGAAATCAAACATTCTAGTATTTATTGAAAAGCAAATAAAGAGCATTTTAGCCTTTTTTTCAACAAGCTCTTCTTTTTGTTTTAAAATGAACAAAGAAAACGTGTCTGTATTTTTCAGTTGATTACCATGCTTGAAGTTCCTATTAGCATCGTTTCGCCCCCCCCCCAAGAATGAGAACAAATTTGAGGAATAAGTCAGGCATTAAAATAACTTTTGTAAGCAGATAAAGTTTTGTGTTTTTCTCTTTTTCGAAGACAGAAACCTCATCTGCTGTGCTTATAAAACCGTATTAAGTTTGGTTCTTCATTTCACTATTGGAGCAAAAACGAAGAAATTCACTTTTCTCACGAACTAAGTAGTCGTGTTAGTTAACGATTCGTGAAGACAATGAGCTTTCGGATCTAATACAATATCGTAGCTGGAACTTCTAAACTGACATGAAAGATCCGTGGAATGAGCAAACAATCCTAAACTTTACGTTAGAGTAAAAAATAAGCAACTGAAGGTAGTATTTTACTTATCTTAGATGTCTGCATGTTTTTTCTATCTAATTTTGTTTGCAGGTTGGGCCTGTTCTTGTTTTGGAATCACTTTCATTCAGTTATTGTTTTTCAGAAGATTTTATTTTAATCCTCTGTTTTGTAAAGATACATCAACTAAAAAGGCATCAACTCCTTGGCATAAGGAAGATTTTATTGATGGTTGAACATATTACGTGTTTCGACAGGACATCGGACTGTCTTTTTTGGGTATTATGTTCCACCATCAACAAAACATTTTCTTATGCTCGTAGGTCGTTGTTTTCCTACCTATCATCATATTCGCATGAAAATTTCTTCTCACTCAAGTGACAAAACGTTCACCAAATTTATTAAATGATATTAATGAGGTTTTTTCGTTGTTAAGTAGAAAAAGCAACACAAAATGTTTTCTATGTCCTGTCTACCACAGGTGTAAAGACCCGTTTTTTAACCTTGTAAGTCACCAGACACGCTGCTGTGCCACTAGGGGTTAATGTAGTTTGTGTCTATATCGTTCTAATAAGCACGGATATCTCTTTGTAGGTTTGTGCAAATTCAAACAGGCAAAGGAAAATTTATTAATTACATTTGGAGTTAATATATAGACTAAATTTTCACAGAAAATGTGCTGTTATCAAAATATAGATCGGGTCAAAGGTGAAATTCTACAAAAAATAAAGTAGAGGTACTCGGGTAGGTGAAGTGGAAAAAAAATCTACGTGTAAACGAAAAATATAACAAGGCAACTGAAATAAGTCCCATTGCTAGTACCACCTTAAAAACACGTTCTGGCACTCAGTACCAGCAGTTATCAGCAGAATTTCACCCTAGGATTAGGCCATATCTTTAGAAGGAACGTGGAATTGAAATGCTCCACACAAATAATATTAAAATAAAGAAAATTCAAAGTTAATGCGATCATTTTTAACAATGAAAAACGCCCGTTTTAAATAAAGTGTGTTTCATATTCGTTCACTTCCTTGTAGCTCACATTATCCAGAGTTATGTTAATTGTAGCTCCTTCACGTTTTTTATTTTGTTTTAGAATTTTGTACAAAGCAACACAAATGACTAGTTAGTATTGTGAGCTGAGAAATTAAATGGAAGGCACCAATAAACAGTTCCAACTACTAAATCTTGGGCTACTTTTGTCTGCCTGAATAATTGAATTTCATCTTCATTGTTGTTAAGCCGTGCGTGGTTTTGTGGAAAGCATGCTTGAACCACGAATCTAAATATCCACGGTTTGCGTCTCGCTGAGTCAAACATTCGCTCCACGTTTTGAGGCCGTGGGCTCACAAAAAGGGTGATGGTTGTTGTTGTAGCAGTAACGTGCACACGTGGTGATTAAGTGGGCCTTTCTGCTCTTACAACCCCAAAGTGTCCCTTTTTTCAGTCATACAAATTGTTCCTAACCACTTACAGGCACATTTAATTCCACATCTTGTTTAGTGCGAGTTATTAAAAAAAAATTTCCCTTAAAATAGCCCCCCGCTAGTGCAGCGGTAAGTCTACGGATTTGCAACGCTAAAATCAGCGGTTCGATTCCCCTCGGTGGGCTCAGCAGAGAGCCCAACGTGGCATTGTAATGAGAAAACACACAAACACACACCCTTAAAATATATGGAATGAAGAGTTTTGTAGGTCTTTACACTAAAAACACAATTTTTATGCTATTAAGTGTTCATACACAATAATTTATTGTTTAATCCGTGGTGACGAGAAAATCCACCTGTAGAGAGAAATATATATGTGGAAACGGCTGGTATTGGTAGAGAGAGCTCAATGTAAAGTTTGCTCCTCCACATAGAACATTCTCTATTCATACCAGCCGTTTCCACATATATAATTTACTGTTTAGTTTTAGGTTTAAAAAGTGTTGTAAGACAATTGTATAGGAATAAAAGATGACATATTCTTTTATCTCATGGCTTTCTATTCTATATGCACCAGAGGAAATTTATAATCTCCATAGTCTCTCTTAACATGCCTTTCAAAGGTTTTGCCTTTCGATACTTGAAATGAGCCCCTTTTATTAACAAGTCCTTGGCCACCTAGTGTCCTCTGCACATTACTGTGTTTTAAGTACTTAAAAGATTCGTTTTAAAATATTCAAGGGTTATCTGCCAACAGCCTTTTATAATTTTAAACTGATAGACTAGTTAGAAGGTAATTAATCAACAGCACTCAATGTTAACTTTTAGAGGGATTTGATTGTTACTCTTATATCTCATTCACGACAACGAAATGTGGAGTGCTTTGTTGCACCAAGGTGATGCGAATCATGAATCTTCAGAGTTACACTTTGGCAATACTAGTCATTGGGTTACCTCCAGCTCCTTATATTAAAACAGTTTTAGAACATCATCACGTTGTTACAGTCTATGTCGCAACGACCCGACATGTTCTATCTGACGTTCGTGCATCTTCACAATAGCCTTGCAGCGTAGTTGACAATGCAAAAGGCTCTGCTATTACTTGCTTTACATGTAAATCTTGTGTATGGGGAAGACAGTTTCGCAAAGCTCGTTTCAACAAATTGATCACATAGAAACCAGCGGAAACTGTATTCAACGACTTGATCGGTATCTCTTCGTATGGAATAACATGAAATCCATGTTATTTGATAACTGCTTTAAGCCTTATTTTGGTTAACCCATACCCCAATGGTCATATTTCCCTTCTAGATTATATCATGAATTATTGCCCAAGGCGCGTTGACGACTTTCGTCACTGACCTTGGTATTTTCGGAGCATCACTTATTACAATCACAGGTACTTTTCTTACCACAGATTAAGTACGACTTGTTTCAGGTCTCTTCATGGATAGACCTAATTTCCCAAACTGATTTATATTCTTCTGTTTTGCAAAACTACATCAAGTAAAAAGGCATCAAGTTTTTGGAATTTCTAAATCTTCAATCTAATCACACGGTTGTCAGCAGCAAGTCTCAAAACTTGCATCACAAAAATGTGAGGTTCGCTTCATCGCGTTGGACAGAGCGCATTTAGCCACTTGTAGTATAAAGTACACAAACCTGTGTATAATGTAATACTGGATACCTCCATGTATGAAAGTGGTTGTCATTTGACTTGCTGACTTAAGTACTCAAAGTCATTTAAACATATCGTACTCAACCCCGCACATAATTTAACACTAGATATGTATGAGTTTTGCAATTTCTTAACTTAGTATAAGCCCCCCAGTGGCTCAGCGGTATGTCTGCGGACTTACACGCTAAAATCCGAGTTTCGATAGCTGTGGTGGGCAGAGCACAGATAGCCCATTGTGTAGCTTTGTGCTTAATTCTAAATAACAATAACAAAATAACTTAGTATAAAACTGCCCCCAGTGGCACAGCGATATGTTTGCGGATTTACACCGCTGAAAATCGGGTTTGGGCAGAGCGCAGATAGCCCACTGTGTAGCTTTATGCTTAATTCTAAACAAAAAAAAACAAAAAGTATAAAACTTTTACCTACGCTGTGAAATATAATTAACTAACTTCATAAATCCAAAACCGAATTCTCTGTGTGATCCGTTTCATTTTTGTAGGTGAAAGTTCCTTTTATTTTTTTCGATTTTGTTACGTCATATGAACATGCAGTCAAGCGTTCGTTTAGCTCACATCACGAGCATCGTAAAATAAATGGCTGATGTAATTCTATACGGAAAAGAGCAGAAAAAACATACACTTAGTTGCATAAATTTCCACGGAGCATAATCATAGGGCGGAAAATAAAGGACAGAGAACCTCATCTCGGCAGCTTCACTTACGTCCTTAGAGGGTTCGGCCACTAGCCAGGGAGAAATATCGTTAACTATAGCTATTCTATGCGTGCTGAGCAACAAACTTGTCCTAATTCTGGCAAGGTATTGAGCTCGAACACTTTAACTACACAACAACTCAAGTGGCCTTAGCCAAGTGGAAAATTATAACGCTAGTTGATGTACGGGAACTGTACGAACAGCCGTAGTGGCTTCAGAAATTGATTGGTGTATCGTTTAACGACACGCCAATGGAGAATCTTTGTTTCCGTATCTGGATTTCTAGGAGGTTGAGACAGGTGATTCACTGTCCAATTCACCTCTATTGCGGTGTAACACATACGTTTTCATGATTAAGACCGTTTATCTAATTCAATTGTGAGTAATGATTAGTAAGTTCACATTTTGCTATTAATGTGTAAGACATAAGTCACAGATATACATATACGAGTGTTCACGACATACGTCAGAAATATGTATATGAATAAATAATTAATTTTATACAAAAGAAACTAAGCTAAGTTTTAATCCAATTATGCGCAGAGACAAACATATGGAAAAAAAATAAAGTAAAAATATATAAAGTCGTAAATGGCGTATGGTTTTGTATCGGCGTTCAAATGACTTTGAATTTAGTCTGTCTCTTCAATTACACACAAACGTGGATAAAATGTCTACTGTGCAACAATAAATAAACAAACTTCAAATGATCAGAGAACAATGTTTAGGTGCTTGAACCCATAATCTCACGAACCTGACTAAATCATTTGTTTCTGACATTTATGACTTGTATTTCATTATACTGAACTCCGACTTCACCAGTTATATTAGACCATTTACTGACTTCCATACCTTTATAGTAACTTAATTTTATTTGTATCAAACGTTTAATATCGTTTTTTTCTTAAATTTTCTTGTTTGATTTACTCTATTTTTAATAAAGATTGTTATATTTAAGAAACGATGCACACCTGATGTAATCCGATAACAAGAGAGAAACTTATAACAACTAAAACTTGCCCCCATTGTGTCAGCAACAGGTGGGGCAAGTTTTAGTTGTCGTAATAAGTTTCCCACTCGTTGCTAACACAACGGGGGCAAGTTTTAGTTATTGTTATAAGTTTCCCACTTGTTGCTGACACAACGGGGGCAAGTTTTAGTTATCGTTATAAATTTCCCACTTGTTGCTGACATAATGGAGGCAAGTTTTAGTTGTCCTGAATTTTATTTTTAAATGAGGGAAGATATTGGTTCGAAACGAACGTTATTTAAAATAAATTTCTAACCGCTTTCAGTTTCATTTACAAGTTAAGATTTATAAAGTCTGGCGACTCTGGTGTTAGGAGCTTCTCTCTTTATTTAAGATTTACACAGTTACACGTTACTAGAAAGTTTTGGTAACCTGAAATTACTGTTTTATAAATTTATTTTACAAATGCTTAAAGTATTTGTTATGTCGATTATCACATGACACACATTAATTTTTGTGATTAAACACTCATAACAGTTTATCGTAAGTTGGGTGTAACAATATAATTAAGTTATTAGATTTGAAATCGACTTAATATTTGCTGGTTGTAGTACCTATCTTCCAAATTGCGGGTCACGCATGTAAAGACCGTCTCCGAACGTGTTCGTTCTTTTAACCAGAGAATATCATAATGTGACAGTAAGTCCTACTGTACGTTGGTAAAAGAACAGTTCAAGAGTTGGAAGTAGATGGCATTGACTAGCTGCATTTCTCCCAGTTTTTAACTTTAAAAATAGAGACGGCTTGCGCAGATAACTCTTGTGTAGCTTTGAGCGAGATTCAATAAACCGACAAATGTAATATTTAAAAGAGTTACACTGTTAGAATGACTTTATATATTCCTACCATTATTATAAATAAATGAATAAAAATATGTTATTTTTTTGTTTTAAGCACTGCTTCCATCAGTTACCAAATACAATCTGTGAACCACCAGAAGGAGTGCAGCACATTACTTAGACCTCGATAAGAAACTTCATTCGAGTGCGAAGTGAATTGAATTACAACCAGCGAGGAGTCCTTTTACCTTTAACCATTCCTTGAAAGCTGCCATTCTAAATTATCGAAAAATCGCGCTCTTCCTTTTTTTTCCCAAAATACTTGCTATTTACAGAACAAATATTACTTTTGCTCATTGGAAAAGAAACAACAACAAAGGAAAAAAAAACGGTTTATTTCATGAACAAGAAGGAGGCCCTAAAAGTTAAAAGTAAGTAGTTATTCAATTGCGACTTCTTGAAGTTTTTGGTTTGAAAATCTCACTTTTAACCTTTTAATACTTTAACCTCACTGAAAGAGCAATTGAGTTAAGCGGATTACAATCAGAAAACAATGTTTTCATCTTTACTCTGTCTTCTGTAGAATGAAAAACAACAGTTTTATAATGTAAACTGGAATTAATTATTACATTTTCTGAATCCTTCATGATTTCGGCTCCCCCTCCTTTGTGACACAGCGATATTTTTGTGGATTTACAACGCTAGATATCGAGTTTCGATACCTGTGTTGTGAAGATAGCCCATTGTGTAGCTTTGTGCTTAACTTCAACCAATCAACAACGTATAGCATACACACTTATTTTTCCGATAAAAAAATTCAAATAGAATAATATACATAGATGTGTCATTGTCATTTCAAAATAGTTTTGATGTGGCCCATATCTTCAAAGGCCCCCATCGCTAGTACAGCGCTATGTCTTCGGATTTACAACGCTAAAATCAGGGGTTCGATTTCCCTCGGTGGGCTTAGCAGATAGCTCGATGTGGCTTTTCTATAAGAAAACACACACGTGTCCTCAAAGTGAATGAAGAAGTTATCTTTCGACCCATTGCTATGCCTGAATGACACATGTTTATTATTGTATTTATATTGTAAGTTAATTTTTTACATTCGATTATTTCCGATGTTATCGTATACATAAAGTGTACAAAATATTTGTCCATTATACGCAATTATATATCTGTTTAACAGATTAAACCTACACTTTCATAATCAAGGATTTTTGCAATAATTGTCGAAATTTAAAAGAAACTTTTTAATTTATCAGATTCAATTCAAAAGGAGGATTTATTGTGATTCAGACAAACTAGTGATTAAAACTTTTAAGTCTCGTGACATTTTGAAGGCAGTAATTTTTAACCAATCAAAACTTTTATATACGTACTTTAACAGAACTAAAGGTGCCCGAAAAGTCTAAAGCCACAAGCATTTCAACAAATTTTACAAAATATGTTCTACCTGCCGTCTTTGTAATTCGAAATACGTTTGGATCAACAGTAGACAGAAGTCGACCTTTCGGTGCTTTGACAGCATTATGATCAGTCACGTGCCTGAAATTAAGAAACACTTCAAACTGTCTGTGGTTCCAAATTTTTCGGACACCCTTATACTAATGATGAAGAAAATGTATGAAAATATTAAAATTTTTATTCATTCTAAACTAATAACGTCGTTACAGTTACAAATATATCCATGAAAGAATTTGTATACTTAATCTTTATTTGAAGGTCAAAGATTTTATTAACTATCTTTAACACTTTGTTTTAAATTTTTGATTTTGTAAATGTATTACGTACAGATCTCGGAAGGGGACATGGGATAAAATATTTATGTCGTGCGCACGACACAGTAAGTCATGCGCACGAGATAACTATTTTTATGGGAACAAGATGGCAAGTCATGCGCACGACATAATTTTTTTTTCTTATGTCCATTGTTGGACTCCGTAAATATGACAGATATAAAATCTTGAAAACTCTTTTGACATGAAATAGTGTTTATGAGATCATCTGAAACAAAATGCCATCCGTCAAATTTCTTATCCTACGAACTTCTATAGTTTTGTTTGTGAGAGTCCCTGCCATAAATTTAACATGGATGAAGAGAAAACAAATCTTCAAAATGCTAATAGAATAATCATCCTGCTTAAAGTAGCTTTAATACAGTTTGCAACCATAAGTGTTATTTTGAAAATTAGAATTATAGACATTCAAGTACTTGATGGAGCTTCCCGCTAGTACAGCGGTATGTTTACAGCTTTCCACTACTATCAGCAGGCGTTCGATTCCACTCGGTGGGTTCAGTGGATAACCCGATGTGGCTTTATTATAAAAACACAACACAACCACACATTTCATAGGAACATCTGCACTTTTATTAAAGTATAGATTGATCACTAGAGGGGGCACCTGCTCTTTTAAGAAATCCTTAATATCAAGTAATTTTCTTTATGAGTAGGAAATAGATCTTTGTCTAAGGAAATTTTTATAGTTCTTTATCGATGAAACATAAAGTTTGAATGGAGATAAACCTTTCTCCTATCTTGGATGCATACCAAAAGCTTAAATTATTAGATAATTTTTAGGAATTCGAAAATTTCTAACTTAAGTGAAATTTATATTTTTGAACAAGTTTTATTCATCGACATATTTTCATTCTACGTCCGAGAAAAACGTGAATATCAGCGTTTGCTTTATGACCGGAAGAGAATAGAAAAACGAAGGCTTTGTATATAATATATATAAAGCCATCTCAAAGCTTTAAATCTTATTGTCATGGGAAAAGAGATCAGGAAATGTGAGAAGTCAGCGATAGCGAATATTCTGCTTGTTCAATATACATTCTACAATAGAGACGAATCTTTCTTCTACAACTGACTTTCAGTGTTAGCAAGAATTCTATACTAAGCATTGTCGAAAAGGTTGATTTTATTTACCACCTACCAATTTCTTGCTCTTTTGCCTGCAAATTTGATTATGAACAAGATAAAAGAAAAGACTTTTCTGGGCCAAATCAATTGTCCAATAAAATTATTCAACTTTTATACGAATAACTGAGTCATAAAATAGATACATTCCCCACCACGTATGCCGTCAAAATTGCATATGAGACATTATTTTTCTCAGTTGTATAAAATTTGAGGAGTTTAATACTTTTATACATTTACTGGGTTAAAGGAAATACCATGCCTTTTCTTGACCTACAAACATAATCATTAAGTCAGATATTAGTTTCTGTTTGTAACTGGCATGATCTGGTGGCTAAGGCATTCGAAAAACAAAGTGAAGGAGGTGAATTCGAATCTCTGTTACCAAACATGCTTATCGTTTTAGTTGTAGGTGAGTTGTAATTGTGATCCAATCTAGTGTGAGTGGGTGGGCGGTGTTAACTACTTACTCTTCCTCTAGTTCAGTGGTTCCCAGCCAGGGATGTTCGCACCCATTGGGGGTGCGAGATAACATTTGTTTCGGCCTTTATTCTTAAATAAGTAATTACTGTGAGTGGTGCGAGAACATATTAAAATTTTTTAGGGGTGCAGGACACAAAAAAGGTTGGGAACCACTGCTCTAGTTCGTCACTTCTGAATTAAGATTTGGTTTGTTTTGAATTTTGGACGAAACTACAAGAAGGCTATCTGCGCTAGCCGTCCTTAATTTAGCAGTGTAAGACAAGAGGGAAGACAACTAGTTGTCAATGCTAATTGTTGGGCTACTCTTTTTACCAACGAATAGCGAGATTGATCATCACATCATAACACCCCCACGGTTGAAAGGGCGAGCATATTTGATGCGACGAGGATTCGAACCTTTGACAGTCGGATTACGACTCCAGTGCCTTAACCACCTGACCATGTCGGGCACTGAATTAAGGAAGGCTTTGCTTGAAATTCAAACAACATCATCTTATATTCATCTGATATTATCTTGGTGTAGCATTTAAATAATTATTTTCGAAAGTTTGGACTATAAAACTGATTATCTATAATATTTAACAACGGCCGTGATTGTGTATTGTTTGAATATTTAAATAAATGTACAGGGTGTGACCTGAAACACGTATGTTGTCATAAAGAGGTCTGAAACTGCTTTAAACCTAAAAACACTGACATTCTAATTTCTAATACATAAATATATATGTGTGTGTGTGTGCTGTTGAAAAAGCCCAACTTTGATTGACTTTGCCATTCGTACAGATAGCAAGCAGTTTAATATGAACATATATTTATAAACGCCAAAGATTACGAAAATTGCAGTTTGAAATGTTTCTTTTTATCCGCAGTGACAACAAAATAATTTCAACTTTTTTTTATATTCTCTCTTACTGGCAAATTACTCCCAAAGTATGATGCTGTTCACACCGACTTATCAACTTGGTCCAAAGACAGTTTTTCACAGAAATCACCTTATAAAGTTTCAAATGTCACACATGGAGGTCAATTCGATGATTCAAACATGGTTTCTGAAGACATCCTAAAGTACTATATAGATTAAATTTGAAGTATATATATTACGGCGTTAACTGTAATGACGTTTTTCTGCATTTATGTATTGAAATTGCACCATTAAGTCATTTTACACTCATGAGTAATTTTTGTCGTAATAAAATCTTGCTTGCATGATAATTTCATTTATTACATTTCAGGTGATAGGAGTTAAAACACCAGTTATGACGCTTTTAGGAATGAGAACAAAAGTTAATTAAGTTAAAAACCTTGATGTCATGATATAAAACCATTTCATGTTTTGAGTGATAAGTACCCTTTAACACGTGATTTATATACTGGAAAACTCTCGTTATCAGTGAATGTTACCACTGGGCAAAAATTAATGGCAATAATAATGGGTTCAAATAAACTTTTTCAGTGTTATACATATACAAATATTCATGGTAGTTTAAACAGTAGTTTTGGATGTAAAGAATATACATTCATAAATTTGTCTCAAGAGTCCAAAGATGTAGATTTTGTTTGGTCTAATACAAGCCTTGTATTTTCTGTTAAAAGCTAATGCTCCCAACGGGCCCAGTGCAATGCGCAATGACGTTTTGGTAAAATATATAAAACATTTTAATGTCGCAATGGGCATTTATATTCTTGTAAAATATACAACACTTCTTTCTGTGTGTGTGTGTGCTGGTTTTAAAGAGGTATTTATTGGTCTATTACTTTTAGTTTACTCTAGGTAATGGAGACGTTATATCACGAGAAATGTTTCCCAAGGAGAGCGTGCGTTATTTTTAAATCTGTGAAATATATTTGACAACTTTTGAGATGAATAAGGTTATTAAACATATTCCTGAGAAACATAAGACGTGAAAAAAATAAACTGCGATTTTCTCTAACATATGTAAAAATGGACCCGTAACACTTCTGTGTAACTTAAATCCGGTTTCTATTGTTAATACGCTGGATTTGACAGATGTTTTGCATAGCTTCTACAGAAGTCTTATCATGACAGCTTTTTGTAAAATTTTTGAACGGTTGTATTATAAAATGAAGTTTTTTATTTTTAGTTTTATGATTCACAAAAATTCCGATGGTAGTTTTAATTAATTTCATTCCAAAACATATTGATGAACTGTGATTTCTTCAAGGTCATTGAAACTGCTTAACTAAAAGTCAAACAAAGCAAAGCACATAAACATTTGAAAATGTATAGAACACATCAGATTTTGGTTCTCACAGATTTGTAAGGTAACGTGTGTTAAACTCTTCTATCGATTAATGTGATTACATTTTACGTATTTGTTGTTAAGATGTGGGAAAAAAAAACAAGACTTAAGAAATAAGCATTAAAAAAGACACCCTTACCTCATTTTCTTAAATTAATGTTGAAATTTTGACATTACAACGAAATGGTAAGATACCACTAGATCAAATCCAAGGTTAAAATTATGAGAAATGTTCGCATGATAATATTTAGCAGCGGTACAAATGAAAACGCGGACTTCCATAAGTGTCGGTAATGATGTAGTTGATAGATAAATATTTTTATTATTTCATCTACTCAGAAGACGATTTGAGTTCATCTTCTTCTGGTTTTGAATGAGGTACCATGTTTTTTTTCCTAAAATTAACGCACATGCAGAGGGACTAATAAATGTATAGCTTCAAATACAGGGTGGTCGCTAGAAAAGCGGAAAATTTCAGGGTCAGATGAGATCATGAATAAAATGCGTGCTTACTCATTTCTATTTTGATTTCTTTACATCATGAATAAAATGCGTGATTTTAATAATTTTGAGCATCTATGAGTGTAATATAACATATGCCTTTAAAAAACTTTGTAAAAGTTATTCTTTGTAAAAATAAATAGCTGTTTGACAAATTTTCCGCTTTTCTAGCGAACACCCTGTATAACCGGTTGTGTGCTTTTAGGTATAATACGTTCACTCTACAGAAAGAAATAAGAGTAGAGGAGAACACTAAAACTGACCAATAACAAACTCCAGGAATTAAAGAATACCTCTAGTAACTAATAAACAGCATTTTTTTAATAAGTTAGATTAGATGCCTTTCAAACGTCAGATACATCACGCAGAGGAATGCTTTTACGTAAGCATTCTCACATACACCCAAAAAACTAAAACGGGATAGTGCCAAAAATGTAATATAGATCTTATCTGTTTTTTTAAGCACAAAGCTGCACGATGGGCTGTCAGCACTCTAGCCGCTACGAAGAATTGAATCCCGGATTTTAGAGTTGTAAGTCTGTAAATTTTTTGCTGACGATGGGACAGCAGTAAGTTTACGAACTTAAAACGCTAAAATCCAGAGCTCAATTCTTTCGGTAGACACAGCAGATAGTCCAATGTGGGTTTGCTCTAAATCAAACAAATCGAATAAGTAAAAATATAGATGTAGAATGAGATGACACACAAAAAGAAATGAATAGACGTTATGTATAATCCGAATTACGTTATTTCATGACATGACACTCAATAGATGGCGCTCTTTAGTTAATTTTTCTTTCTCATATGATATGTTTATAGCCGTTTGAAAACGCAGTGGTGAGCTATTTTTGATTTATAATTATTTATACTGATATAAATTATTGAAGACTTTATATAACGAATATAAATGTAATTATTTAACAAAAGTCACCGGTTTCAATGAGGTATGTAAAAAAAATTAAAAAATAACAAAAGAGAGATTGAACCTAAGGCGTTCATTATTTTGTTGTCGCTACTCTGAATAAAAAATTTAAAAAAATAATTTAAATAATTTAAGATTAGACTTCTAAGAACGATATAATGATAAACTACATTATGATATATGTACCATAAATAAGCTTCAAGTTTTGTATTTGAAGATAAACTTTCTAATTACGTGGACCATTTTGCATTTCTATAGATATATGATATAAAACATATTAAGATAAGCTCTAAACACGCTGTTTTTTATCAGTCGTTTGAATTTCTCTAAATGTTAGTATAATCTTTCGTAACATACAGCATTAATAGGTTAACAAAAACAAGACAGAAACGGTTAACATGAACGGAAACATTTCACAAAAATGGCGGTTTCTTGTCGCACGTCTTGAGATCTGCCTGAAACAAACAAACAAAAAGGATGGTTAGCCTGAAATAAAAATATGTCAGATTTAGATGACAAATAGTTAATAATACCGACGAGTAAACCTACAAGTCCAGTGGAGTAAATAAATAAGCGTATATGCCAGTATTGAATAGGAATTTGACTCTCAGTTATTTCAACTGAGAAACAGTTGTTTTGAGCGCATAATAGATATGTTATAATATAAAATAATAAGAGCTTCAAGAGTTTACCTAACGCGCACAAACGTTCAAGAATGTGAACTAGTTTCTAAAAGAATATTAAAGGAAATAAAATGGTACAATAATTGTATTTGGAAAGAGCAAAGATTGAAGCTTTTAACTTGTTTCATTTCGCATGTTATTCGCGCCATTGTTTAGTTTAATTCGTGTAATTAAACGTGTAATTCTAATGTTTGCAAAACATAATATCCAACACTGTTCGTAGCTTTGAAATAATGGTAAACGGTACATAACATTACAATGTAAAGAACGTACATTGCTTCAAGGGAGAATATATTATGTTACATTACTTCAAGAAAGTACATAATATCTTATATTACTTGCAATTTGCTTAGTTTTTTTTTCTAGATCTGTGTGGCACTGGTTTATCTCCTTTGTTCCCCGCAATAATCGAACCATGAATTTCAGCGTTGCAAGTCCGTAAACTGTCCCACCGCGGCGCATCATATAATATATGTTATCAACACGGTAGGCAAAGTCAAGTCAAATCTATCAGCACATAAGGGAAGGTATTAAACCCGATTTCAATGGCACAAGCAGATGAGAATGGTAACAAAAGGCAGTGACCTATTCGGGATAACATTTCGGACAAGGTCGAAATTTTAAAGGACTGCTGTGAAATTACTTCGCTTTGTGAACCACGGGTATAATTCGTTAGGAACCAAAAATTCTCTTTATTAATGCATGTATGTTTTTTCAAGGACTTGAAAGGCACGTGATCAACGAGTGGTTACAAATTTTCTCGCTTCGTATACGAGTTTTCATTCTTTATTCATTACCCCATATTACAGACCAGTGGTTTCCAAACCCTTTCCATTGACCACGCCCTGACACACTAACCTTGATTTTCGTGACGTTCCCATGTGCATTACTTTCCTTGTAATTCTTTTTAGGATTTTAATTATTTTCTATTTGTTAAAACTCTTGCGACAACCTTAGCAATTTTTCGCTTAACTACAAAGAAACTCGCCATAACCTGAGCAACTTGCCAAGACACGCAGTTTAGAAATCACTGTAACAGACGCAGCGAGTATTTTTTTGAAAATTGTAGCTTAATAGTAGTTCGATGTATGAGTACAAGGTGTTTAAAAATTAAATTTTATCAAACATTTATGGTCTCAGTCATATAGAAAATACTAGATTAGTGTTTGTTTTTGCATTTCGAAAAAAACTACACGAGGGCTATCTGCGCTAGCCACTTATAATTTAGCAGTGTAAGACTAGAAGGAAGGCAGTTAGTAATCACCACCCACCACCAAATCTTGGGCTACTCTTTTATCAACAAATAGTGGGAATGCTGTCAAATTATAACGCCCTCACGGCTGAAAGGGCGAGGATGTTTGGTGTGACAAGAATTTCAACCCGCGACCTTCAGATTACGAGTCGAGTGCCTTAACCATGCCAGGCGCTTTAGACTAGTGAAGGCGCAATAATTGAAAATGCAGTATTAAATAATGAAAAGCCCTTGCTCTGACGTTGACATAGTTAATCCAAAAGCCACATCACTCTTACATATAATTTGGGCCCAGCATGGCCAGGTGGATTAAGGTGTTCAACTCATTATCTGAGAGTCGCGGGTTCAAATCCTCGTCACGCCAATCATGCTCGCCTTTTCAGCCGTGGGGGCATTATAATATGACAGCATTCCTAATATTCGTTGATAAAAGAGTAGCCCAAAAGTTGGCGGTGGGTGGTGATGCCTAGCTGCCTTCCCTCTAGTCTCACACTACTAAATTAGGGACGGCTATCGCAGATAGCCCTCGAGTAGCTTTGCGCGAAATTCAAAACAAACCAAACCACACTACGTTAGAGCAACTAACAGTATATACTGGATGAAACGATATATTTCGTTTGCTTGAGATGGTTTGTAATGTTAGCTTTGTTGAAGAAAAATGCGATCTGACTTTACACTTCAAAATCAGATATTAAAAAAATATATTGCAACATTCTTTAGAAACGTAGGGCGATACTTATATCAAATCATCACAGCTAACTCTACTACAAATGGGATCACGTGATCTTGAGGAATCACGTGAGCCGCGCTGAGCAGATAACCAAATAATCTAAACTGATGCATAATAACTGTCCTTACTGCCCTATTCTGAGTTATGTATAGTGTTCTAGTACAATAGTTATTTTATAAATGACTTGTGGATGTATTCATATAAACTGGCGTAACATATGCGTCATGTGTATGTTTACAGTAGTATTTGACCATTCATAAATCATTTTAAGGTACCGTTTAAAGAAAGGCTATTCTTTGTTTTCAGTAAAATAAATATGTGTGTATTTTTCCTTTCAAAATGATTAGATTAGAAAGCTTTACTTGTCTCCTACGTTAAAATTTGTTTTCCAAAATTTATAGTAGTTTTGTGTATTGCAAAACAGATTCACAAATAGAATTATGGACAAAAATATCTTTAACATCTGGGGTATCCAACTGAATAGACATTGCATTATAACTAAATACAATATATTAGATTATCTCTATTTATTACCTAGTTGACTTTTAGTTTTTATATATTCTCGGTAAATGGTTTTGACCAAAGGGTACTATTACTTCCAATGGGCCACGTTTTCTTCGATGTATGTATATAACGGCTTATTACCTGTTTATTTACCATCCATTCATTTAAGTGAAAGTTTGATAATGTTTTGAAATTATTCCAGCTCTTGTTTTTCACTTCTGTCAAGATAAAAAAAAAAAGAAATTCGTATTTTTTCATGACTATTAAATACTAATTGTTGTTTAAAAATTGTATTCAAAATTAATGATATAAAATTCGCTTCAAACGAAGTTAATAGACACTTAAGGAATCGAGATTTTAAACTCAAGAAATAAATCATAAAACGGAGTAACCAAAGCTTGTTAGTGTAGAGAAGTTATTAACAGTTTTCATTTTCTGTTTGATTCAGAAGCTCAAAGCTACACAAGTGGTACTTGCACAAATCTTTCTCTAATTTTGAACAAATAGTAGTTATTTTTTGTTATTAAGCATAAAGATATACAAAGGACCACCTGTGCTCAGCCCATTACGGGTATCGAAACCCGGTTTCCAGCAGTATAAGTCAGCAGACGTATCGCAGAAGGCTTGAACTGATATGTTAGAGGAAGGGCAGCTAGTCAAACTTCTGCGCTGCTCTTTTTTGTTTGTTCTGAATTTCACGCAAAGCTGCACGAGGGCTATCTTCGCTAACTGTTCTTAATTCAACAGTGTAAGACTAAAGAGAAGGGAACTAGTCATCACTACCCACCGCCAACTGTTGGGCTGCTCTTTTACCAAAGAATAGTGGGATTAACCGTCACTTTATAACGTCCTCACGTCTGAAAAGACGAGCATGTTTGGTGTGACGGGATTTCAAATCCGTAACCTTGGAATTACGAGTCGAGTGCCTTAACCACCTGGCCATGCCGTGCCGTGTACTCTTGTTTGACCGAATAATGTTAATTGATTGTTATTCATGTAACGTACCAGTACATCTAAACTGCAAGATCGAGTTTTGTTTCTGTTTTGCTTTTTTGCAAACAGCTACATACCATGAACCCTTGGTTACACAGTCCTAGTGTTCTTAGAACTAGTCCAAAATTATATTTTACATTTAGTGATATCAAATATTTTTGAGTGTAAGGTTTAACAACAACAAAATAAGGAGAAACTTCCGAGCCAATTTAATTTATTTTTATGTCAAAATATTTCAAAGCAAAATGACGAATGGTAAGTATGAATTAACACCTTTTGAAACTTTATACCTAACATTTTTGGCAGAGAGTTTGAAACTTATTGGTTTAGAAATCGTTTCATTTTGCCTTATCAATTTTTCTTTTGCACTTATATATATATTTGAGAAAAAAGAAGTTATCTATTCGTTCAGCTGTCACAACTTTTAGCTTCTCAGCATTATTTGATCAGTTTTCAAAAAGCAATCACATGGTATTCCCCTCTATTTTCACGTCTGAGAAAAATGTGAAAATGTGAAGTTCAGTATTTTTAGACATCTTCCCGCTTGTTTTGGTGGATGATTTTTTGGCATGTTTTTCTTTTGTCCTGATAAAAGATTCGGTCATACATTCGATAGCTGTTAAAGTTTCTTTTTCCAATAATAATTTATAAAAGAAGTGAAATAAAAGTTTTACCACCATAATTTCTTGACTCTCTAGAAGTCATTTTTGGTTTTAAGTGCCCTTCCAAATTAAACGTTTAAAGAATTTTGAGAGGCGGACAAGTTGTCCGCTAGTGAAGTTAAACTGCGTAACTCTTTAATTTATGTGTTTTTGCAACTAAATTATTATAAATTTTTCCATTCAATGGGTTTGAGTACAAGGTGTAAAATTAACGTAATAAGTAGAATTTTCAAAATTACAGTTTAAAGATACAACTTTCCAGTACGTTTACGCGATGTTTAATGTGATATTGTTTTTGATCATACGCTTTCATTTCTGTAGTAAGTTATCTATTAATGTTATTATATTATGTAAATAATAAACTTCTTAATGTGTAACATAGAAATGTAATTTTAACTATCGTTAACTAAAAAAAACATGCATGTGGTGCGCAATGTTTGCGTTTTTGTATCCTTAATGTTTCACATAAAACAAAATATTTATTTATGTCTAATGCATTCAGTGAACCATCAAATTCGCTAGTGGATACCTCTTATCATGTTTCATCACCTTAAATTATTGAAAATTTAAAACAAAAGGATTCTAAGAAAAATATCCCGTCGCTCTCTTTTGTTTTCTGCCAAAAAAGCAGAATCAAGAATGTTTTAACCGACTTCACTGAGAATAGAAGTTGAGATTAGGGTTTGTGATTCCAATATTAAAATGCCATGTTGGTTAAGGATAACAAAGAACAAACATATGCATATGAAAAGAATGAGCGTCACATTTTCTGGTATATCGCCTGCATCAGTACTTTACACTCTTATAGGTGAGATTTTACAACCTTGGAATTCATTACGACAGGCTGCATATTTAGCAGCTAAAGATTTACTCAACGTTCTCTTTGTTACCTGCATTCGAGTGTAGTATTTCATATAATGAAATAAATGATAGGAGATTACTTACCTGGTCAGCTCTAATTGTTTTATAACTCAACAAAACTACAATATTATACAAGTTATTCTCAGACAACACTCTTTATTTTCTTTAAGAATTTACTGTATGCTAATAAACATTCATTACTTTAAAAGTTTACAATGAACCACGTTTGTAAAGGTTTAATGAAACTCACGTTGTAAGAGTTGACCAAAGTTACATTTTAAGACTTATGCGTCGTCTCAGTACGTTAAATTTTTTCTGCAACGGCATACTTAATTTTCTTTGCAAAGATATTTATATATAACTATATTAAATGTTGTATAGATAGAGACGATGAATATCTAATTAAGCCCGACTGTGTTCTGCTTTTGTAACGTGACAAAATCCATCCTACTAAAGTCTTTTTACTTTGACAAGTAAATATAAATGAAAAGTTTGTAGCTCTTCAACTTGTCCACTTTTAAAACACACCAGGTCTAATGGTCAGTATCACCAACTGGGTGCTATAGGTTGTTTTCATAACAGCTTTTCATAGATTTTCGTAGTTTTTAAATTAGTATACATTTACTACATCAACCTCCAGATGTAGAAAGTACACGTTCGAGTATATTTTAATTCTGACGTTACATTTGTTGTCAAAATCAGATTTTTATTCCTTTACATTATAAGTTCACTAAGGTTTATGCCGAGATTTAAATTTTTAAGGATTTGGCCGAAAACAGAAATAAATAAATCCATTTTCGTGTCTTTGGACTCAAAAAAAGTCCAAAGTTTCCTAGTGTAGGCTTATAATGTATGCATATTTTTAGTTTTTATGTTGGGCAAAGTATTTTTTTGTAATTGTTTTATTTTTTCTCTTTAAATCGCCTACATGTCTCAGATCAGACTAAATTTAGCAATTTTCGCATGTTTTAGTTCATTCAGTCTTAAATTACAAGGCGTTGGCTAACCGAAGGTGAATCGAGAAGGATAACTAGTGGGACAAAAACTTAAGACATTTTGTTTTTTCTTTTAATCATTTAAAAATACACATTGTCAGAATAACCATGTTGATTATCCCTACATTGTCAGAATAACCATGTTGATTATCACTACTTTGTCAGAATAACCATGTTGATTATCACCACACTGTCAGAATAACCATGTTGATTATCACTACACTGTCAGAATAACCATGTTGATTATCACTACACTTCCAGAATAACCATGTTGTTTATCACTATACTGTCAGAATAACCATGTTGATTATCACTACTTTGTCAGAATAACCATGTTGATTATCACCACACTGTCAGAATAACCATGTTGATTATCACTACACTGTCAGAATAACCATGTTGATTATCACTACACTGTCAGAATAACCATGTTGATTATCACTACACTTCCAGAATAACCATGTTGTTTATCACTATACTGTCAGAATAACCATGTTGATTATCACTACTTTGTCAGAATAACCATGTTGATTATCACCACACTGTCAGAATAACCATGTTGATTATCACTACACTGTCAGAATAACCATGTTGATTATCACTACACTTCCAGAATAACCATGTTGTTTATCACTATACTGTCAGAATAACCATGTTGATTATCACTACACTGTCAGAATAACCATGTTGATTATCACTACATTGTCACAATTAACATGTTGATTATCACTACATTGTCAAAATAAACATGTTGATTATCACCACACTATCAGAATACCCATGTTGATTATCACTACACTGTCAGAATAAATATGTTGATTATCACTACACTTCTAGAATAACCATGTTGATTATCACTACACTTCTAGAATAACCATGTTGATTATCACTACACTGTCAGAATAAACATGTTGATTATCACTACACTGTCAGAATAAACATGTTGATTATCACCACACTGTCAGAATAACCATGTTGATTATCACCACACTGTCAGAATAACCATGTTGATTATCACTACACTGTCAGAATAACCATGTTGATTATCACTACACTGTCAGAATAACCATGTTGATTATCACTACACTTCCAGAATAACCATGTTGATTATCACCACACTTCCAGAATAAACATGTTGATTATCACTACACTGTCAGAATAACCATGTTGATTATCACCACACTGTCAGAATAACCATGTTGATTATCACTACACTGTCAGAATAACCATGTTGATTATCACTACACTTCCAGAATAACCATGTTGATTATCACTACACTTCCAGAATAAACATGTTGATTATCACCACACTGTCAGAATAACCATATTGATTATCACTACACGGTCAGAATAAACATGTTAATTATCACCACACTGTCAAAATAACCATGTTGATTATCACTACACTGTCAGAATAACCATGTTGATTATCACTACACTGTCAGAATAACCATGTTGATTATCACTACACCGTCAGAATAAACATGTTGATTATCACTACACTGTCAGAATAACCATGTTGATTATCACTACACTTCCAGAATAACCATGTTGATTACCACTACACTGTCAGAATAACCATGTTGATTATCACTACACTGTCAGAATAAACAAGTTGATTAACACTACACTGTCAGAATAACCATGTTGGTTATCACTACACTGTCAGAATAAACATGTTGATCATCACTACACTGTCAGAATAAACATGTTGATTATCACCACACTGTCAGAATAACCATGTTGATTATCACTACACTGTCAGAATAACCATGTTGATTATCACTACACTTCCAGAATAACCATGTTGATTATCACTACACTATCAGAATAACCATGTTGATTTTCACTACATTGTCAGAATAACCATGTTGATTATCACATGGAAAAATTTTATACCCCTTCAGATGCAGCTTGAAATATTAGTATTTGTAGTATAATAGGATATTTAATGAGCACATCACACATTGTTACGTTTCGTTTCTACTTTATTGTAGTTTGGTTATTTCTTGCTACGAGCATGCATCGTAACCTGGTTTTTAATGCTAGACTTATCGCATTGGGGAAGTTTTCAGTTTAAGTAACAATTTAATTAAAAGAGCGCACATGTATATCTTTGCAGAGGCTAGTAAACTGTTAACACTTGGGCTGCTCTTGTCCTATCAAATAGTGAAAATTGACAGCTACTCTTATAATACATCTAAAGTGCACTTTTGTGGTAACTAGAAGCGAACCGTAAATCCTTTGATATGCAACCCAGTCTTGAAATACATTGAGAAACAAACTGAAATATTATTATGAACATAGTAATTATAGGTGTTTATTTGTGAAAATAAACCTCTATTATTACATATTTTACGCTTGTTTCTTGCCCTGGAAAGACTTTGTGTCAGTTTTATCTTCAGATCTGATCATTAGTAATTTTATATTTTTGTAACCACTTGAAGTTTCATTTACTGTTTTCGAAGAGTTGGGTCTAGTGATTAGAACATTCAGTTCGCACTTGGCATGTTGCGGGTTCGAATCCCATCACCAAATATGTTCGCCTTTTCAGTATGCAAGCGTTATAATGCTTTGTTCAATCCCACTATTTGAATGGATTAGCTCGAGAGTTGGCGGTGAATGATGTCGACTAGCTACATTCCATCTAGTTTATCATTTCTAAATTAGTGTACTGCTAGTGAAAATAGTTCTTGAATAAATTTGCATATAAATGAGCGTATAACTGAAAAATAACGTTATATTTTACTTGAAGAACTGTTCAACTGGTGTTTGGACCCATAACCATTCAGCAACAACTGTCAACTCATTTAGACACATTCAAAATAGGTTATTTGAACGATATCACATAACTTTCACATTCTTTCTATGGTAAAGTTTAGTTACTTGTGGTATTCAAACTCTAGGTAATACATATTATATGACTTTTATTAAGAACAAAAGATTGCCATAGCTTTTAAAATTAATGATATTCAAACTCTAGGTAATACATATTATGTGTCTCACTAAAAACAAAATATTGTAATAGTTGTTAAAACTAATGTTTGTTTCAAAAGTCGATGTTTGGTAAGTTCAAATGTTCTTTTATCAAAGTCACGTTTCATACAGAAAGCTATCTATTCATCATTAAAAACATTACACATACGTTTTAAACAAAAGAAATTATAAAAGTACCATGCGGCGATTAATCTGAGAGCTATAGAATATAAAACTAAGATTATATTGAATACATTTCAATTTTCGGTAACGTTATGTCCTTTGTTTGTCTTTGTGGACAATGTGTTTAGAGATCTCTTGAGCATATTAGTTTCAAATTACCATAAAATATATAAAAGAAATCAGTAGTAATACTTTTAGCTTAAGTTCGAGCCTTAGCTTATACCTTCTATTTATTTACACGGTAAATATATACATTTTTCAAAATCAAGCTAATACATATTAGCTTTTACCTTCTGTTTATTTACATGGTAAATATACACATATATGAAAATCAAGCTAATACTTATTAGCTTATACTTTCTGTTTATTTACATGGTAAATATACATATATGAAAATCAAGCTAATACATATTAGCTTATACTTTCTGTTTATTTACATGGTGGCCAGGCATGGCCAAGCGTGTTAAGGGGTGCGACTCGTAATATGATGGTCGAGGGTTCGCATCTCCGTCGCGCCAAACATGCTCGCCCTTTCAGCAGTAAGGACGTTATAATGTCACGAACAATCCCTCTATTCGTTGTTAAAAGAGTAGCCTAAGAGTTGGCGGTGGGTGGTGATGACTAGCTGTTTTCCCTCTAGTTTTACACTGCTAAATTAGGAACAGCTAGCACAGATAGCCCTCGAATAGCTTTGTGCAAAATTCAAAAACAAACAAACAAATTTACACGGTAAATATATACATATATCAAAATCAAGCTAATACCTATTAGCTTATACTTTCTGTTTATTTATGTGATATAGAGAGTGATATATATAATGGTCAGGTGGTTAAGGCGCTCGACTTCTAATCTGAAAGTCATAGGTTCGAATCCGCGTCGTACCAAACATGCTTACCCTTTTAGCTGTGGGGAAGTTATAATGTAACGGTCAATTCCACTCTCCTAGATGGTGATGGGTGCTAATAAGTAGCTGCCTTCCCTGGCGCAGATAGTTCTCCTGTAGCATTGCGCGAAATTCAAAACATATTTATCAAAATAAAGTTAATGGTTTGAAAAACTCTTGAACGTTGCAGTTTATAATAAGTTACGTTAACACGAGGGGAACACTAAAGATATCTCTCTTTTATACTATGTTGTAGTCTGAAGTATAAGAATTCCGATAAATCTTCATAGCTTTGGGTTACGACAAAAAAACTGACATTTTAAATAAGCTATTTCGTGTTTACTCGTGTTAAATTTATTCATTAAGCCACATGACAGAGTTAATCACGGGATTTTTTATTTTAGGTATTTCTTCTACTCCTAAATATGTATATACATATGAACAGTCTCTTGGTCATCAACTGATTATGTATATCGCGCCATCTTTTAGCAGACAGCAGAGAATGATATTAAGCAAATAACAACCAATGTCATGTAACATGAAATATAGAGAAACGCGGCAGAAGATCATCCTGTACGTTTGATATCAGGTTTTGAAATTTCAACAGAGAGATATACTTGTGAAAACGAGACTGTATCTAATCTTCCTCACAGACACATACATTAATCAAATAATTAAAGTAACTGAGACAAGCTTGAGATAAGATGGATACAAATCAGCTTTTGTTTTCAAATATCTAAGCAAGAACTTGGAGTAGCTCTATGTTTCAATTAAATCGGGAGTTTAACGACCTCTGTGTTTGTCGTATTGAATTATTCTTTTTCAATAGTGGGAGTAAATAAATATATTTTAGTCGCCACACGGACCAACTGAGTAGCTTCTGGGGAGCTTAAACAGAAGCAGGTTCATGAGAAGGATCAGATTAACAAATAAGTTACAAATAGGATATATATACCTGTGTGTACGTACGTGATTATCTTAATAAAAATACTGATAATAGTTAGTTTCCTAAAAATACCACAGCATGAAATAGATGAATACTGTTATCAATGAATATAAACTAGTTTCACTATTTTGACAACTGCACAATTTAGAAAAATACGTTAACATTAATAGAATAATAGGCTAAAACCTATCTCTAGATAGTCTAGTTATCTAATTTGATAACAAAAATGCCAAAAGGTTTTCATATAGATACATTGGAAATACGTTTCTGTTTTGGTTGGTTTTCATATAGATACCTTGGAAATACGTTTCTGTTTTGGTTCATCTATACTTCAGGGAATCATTACTTTCAATGAACGTCGAGAGAGAGCGAAAAAACTAGTTGTGCGTAAGAAGTCTTGACATTTGACCGATGCCAACGCCAACGCTTGTTGGATAGGAAATGAAGAACGAGCTACTGGTACGACCAGCACGTCCCTATCCTATTTACCTGTAAGTTGAAGGTAGTGTTTCATCGCACTAGCAAATATTTCTCGCGTTGTTTTATTTCCAGATGTCGTAACAGAGAGCACTTTAAGAATTTAGATTATTGGGAAAAGAGTTCTCAAGTTGGGAATCAAAAGCATCGCCGTGTTTCCTCTACGAAGGCATGTGAGAAATTACCGGGAATCGTATTAAACTGCAAATGGAACGCGTTACAGAAGATATTTAAAACATTCAAAGAGCTTTGTGTGCTTTGTATATCGTGATTGTACGAATTACTTTTACTAAGAGAATTGCTAATACTTAAAGCTTCGTAGAAAATCTCCAAACAGAGTAGTTGAGTTGCAATTTTTAGTGCTTACTTATACGCTAAAATTTGGGATTTTTCTCTGGAGTTATTTTTTTTCCAAAAGTCGAGGAACTGAATTAAGACATTACTGTCCGCCATTTCTTATCTTAATTTGCAATAAAAAAGGACACGTGGTGAAATTGATTGTATTATTTTTATTTTTTCAATCTTTTATTCATTTGTATTGGTTTCGCAACGTCAGTTTGCATATGGTGAAACGTTGAAAATGCTCCAACAGTGTTAGTAATTTCAAAATGTAAATTGAAACAACAGGTCTTTTTATAGACCATCGTGCATAAAGCATTCATTTATTCTATTACAAACGGTACTGCACAATGAATGTGCATAACTGCATTTGATATGAACTTCCTAAGTATATTACTAAAAAAATTGGTTCGACAAACGTTTAAAATTTGTTTTGAAAAAAAAGGCCTATATTAGCGAACGTAAATTGAACATTCTCACAGTGTTTAGAAAATTTCTATTTTTTTGTTGAATTTCGAGATTTTTTTATTACGTTCCTGATAAAGAGGAAATAATCAACATAAGTTTATCATTGCAACTCCAAAGTTTGAGACTTTAATCCGTGTTAATGTAACAATTAATTACTTATAAAGTTATACTGGCCGTTGTTGCAACATTATGCCATAGTAAATGTAAACACATTTTTTTTAAAAAGCCAGTATTATTGACAATTGTAATAATCAGTTCTTATTTAATATTTCCCGATTTAAAAAGCATTGATTAAACTGCTCAAGTCTTCCAAGTGTATAAAGTCAATCAGCAAGTAGAACTATTTTATATAGTTGCTGTAGTGCGGGTGTTTTGCGTACTTGAGTGTGATTATCAGTCACTAATAAAATACTTGTATTGTATGTATATATGTATTTTGATTTAACTATGTCGTGGACTGTAACATTTCAGGAATTAATATATAAGATTGTCAACAGGTTACTTCTTACATTTGATTATTACTTTACGGTCATACAGAGAAGTAAGATGAGTGGTTAATAACTGAGATACGGCTCAGCATGGCTAAATGGTTAAGACACTCGTATTCCGAGTGTCGCGGGTTTGAATCTCTGTCACACCAAACATGATCACCCTTTCAGCGGTGGGGGCGTTATAATGTGATGGTCAATCCTACTACACATTGGTAAAAGCGTAGCCCAGGAGTTGGCGGTGGGTGATAATGACTAGCTCCCTTCCCTCTAGTCTTACACTGCTAAATTAGGAACGGTTAGCGCAGACAGCCCTCGACTAGCTTTGCGCAAAATTCAAACAGGAACATTAATGGAGACACTTTTTCTGTATCAAATCTATATATTTATATACTAATTAACTGTGTTTCGTTAAGACACTCGTATTCCGAGGGTCGTGGGTTTGAATCTCTGTCACACCAAACATGATCACCCTTTCAGCGGTGGGGGCGTTATAATGTGATGGTCAATCCTACTACACATTGGTAAAAGCGTAGCCCAGGAGTTGGCGGTGGGTGATAATGACTAGCTCCCTTCCCTCTAGTCTTACACTGCTAAATTAGGAACGGTTAGCGCAGACAGCCCTCGACTAGCTTTGCGCAAAATTCAAACAGGAACATTAATGGAGACACTTTTTCTGTATCAAATCTATATATTTATATACTAATTAACTGTGTTTCGTTAATACACGAGTTATTTTCTAAAGTTTCTTTTCTCGCTCGTGTGTCTAACAAAAATACGAGATTCAGATGTTGCACATGAACTAAGTAGTTAAAGATGCTGTCAACATAAAGCTGCAAAACATAGAAAATGTCATCTGAGCTCTCTCCACCCTGGAGAATCGAATACCGGATTGTAGCGTTGGCAGTAAAGTTACCATTGTTTTAGTTGTTTGTAATGAGGTACAAAGGGATATCGGTGCTCTATTCACCTGTGGTATCGAAACCCGGTTTTTAGCGGTGGGAGTCCGCAGACATACCGTTGTGCCAAAGTGCCCAAGGTTATTACTTGTGTACTTTCTTAAGATAAGTTGTAATTTCTTTATTTGCATTGTCTTTTTAATTTTGTTGCCAATAACAGATCTATTGGTTTCTTGTTTTGATACGTAAACTGTATTATTTAAATAACTGCTGTTCAAAATTACATCTTTTATATATTTTTTGTTTCTAATTTATTAGCTTTGTGGTAATTTTCAGCATGATAATCTGTAGAGTTATTGATACATGATAATTTATTAACTTGTATTTTAATTGTTGTATTTCTGTGTATACTTCCTCGTTGAGGTGGGATAAATAAAGAGAAAAAAAAATGGTGGGCAGTTGCCGTTCTCCCATCAAGGAACAAAAATAGAGTTAGATTTAGTAAGCATCGTTTTTACTTTATGAGATAAACCAATGAAATGTTATAAGCTAGTAAACTACAAAAAAAAAATAACTGTTTCGTTTATCTCTGATTAAGCACATCAGTTGTAATGAAAACTTCGAGCACAGTATTTGTGTTATATTTATATGCCTACTCGACAAACATTTGAAAGCGTTTTTTTCATTATTCTACTCTTGACTTTCAGTGTATTTTCAGATATTATGAGCAAATATGGCGTTTCAGGAAGGCAAGAGCGTTAAGAACTTACTTATACATTTGTGAATAGTTGACTCTTATTTTTATATCCTCGCAATTTCGTTTAAGTTAGACGTTCAGAGCTAGAAATTAAAATGCACGTGACATGATTAATGCAGGAAATATGAAGATCATTTTATAGTTTACTGCTCGGTGTCGCTATGTTTTAGTTAATGTTCGAAAAATTTGTTATATATTTCTGTAAAACTCAAAAAAAAAGAAAAGAAAAATTGGAAATCGATCAAAATTCTACATAATGAGAATGGCTTTGGAAAGGCATTCTGTACACGTTACGTTGAAGGTATTGTCCTATATTATAATTTTATGTTAAAATTTATGACCATCAAAAGAAAATCACTAAAAATAAAAAAAACTAAAATTACCATTTTCAAAATTTAATGACTATTTTAAAAAAAGTTGATTAAATTTTGAATCGTTTTATTTTTATAACGAGCCATTATTTAGAAATAAAACGATTGAATTACATCGATTTTTCCTGCGATTACTATACGTCATATTATCCTACCTTTTATAGTAATGTGATGTCAGAAAGCTGGTGATAAACAATGATTAGTTTTGTTTGTTCGTTTCTACATTTCACTCAAACCTACCCAAGAGATATCTGCGTTAGTCATTCCTAATTTTGAGCAATCAGAATGGAGCAAGAGAGAGCATGAGTTCCTGCCGACTTGTCGTTTGTTTGCTGAATTTTGCACAAAGCTAACCGAGGGTTGTCCACTCTAAACATAGATAATTTTCAAGTGAGAGACTAAAGGAAAAGCAGCTAGTCAACACTTGGATTACGCTTTTAATAACGAATAATTGGATTGACCGTCGCTTTATAAAGCTTTCCTGACCAAAAAGTGCGAACACGTTCGATAACATACTGATAAGGTCTCGAATGCCCTAACCACCGATCCTTCACGGCAGGATCCTTCAACACTCACAGCGCATCTTTCGTGGTAACAGGACGAGGACAACGAATTCTTGGATTCACATACCAAATATCAAATTTCGATACACGCCTGGCTGTGTAGATTAACAGAACACCAACAAATGTTAAAACATGTGCACGTTTCTAGTACTGTTGGTTCTTTATAACATTAAACGCCCACTGGTGACAGAGAGGCATGTCTGCTGACTCGCACATTTAGAAACCGGATTTCGATAGCCGTAACGGGCAGAGCACAGATAGCCCAGTGCGTAGATTTGCGGTTAATTTCAAGCAAACAAACAGTATAATACTAAAACACATACGAGATTCAAGTCTACTTATAAAAAGCTTGTAAAGTATGCGGATATGAATAAACAACGAAAAATAAAAGTGTATTCTACTCTGATTTTCTCAAATCACGGAAACGATCTGCAAAACAAATATGATAGAATGTAAGGAATAACACAAGTTTGGAATTTCCAGAAAATATTGAGATATATTTTTATATCTCGAAAGTTTAAATTATGTCTATTAGATGAGCACGCAATGTAATGTAGAACAAAAACAAAAAATAGTAAAGAAACGTAGCAAGATAAAGGTAAGTATAAGTGACCGTACAATTCAATTACTGTTTTTTTTTTTATCAATTTATAAGGTATTTGTCATGACAAGTGAAATATACATTCTCCTAACACACAAAACGGTTTATTTTGCGTGTGATAGCCAACGTTGCACATTTGCTGAAACAGAATGTCAGATTGGAGTTTTACTTAATATTTTACCAATTCATCAGAGTTTTCATCGAATTTCTACTATAGTATACTCATGCTCGGAGTAAACTGGAGTCGGCTTTGTAGATGTACAAAGAAAGAGACATTTGTATTTAAACAATTTCGAAATCCGATTTCCAATTATATACCATACGAAAGCTTTACGGTTTGTTTCTGCATTACAGGTAATGAACTCTTTAATGACGACTTATTTTAGAGGTAATTCCATCATTGGTTGTCAATAGTTACTATCAACATTTATTTTTTGTTTTAATGATTTTTTTTTTCATTTTTATAGAGGTTTGTTATGGAATACAGAATTTTCTTTAGTTAATGACAGATTATACTTCATAATTCTGACCCAGCGGTAACTCTACGGATTTACAACGCTAAAATCAGGGGTTCAATTGCCTAATGTGGCTTTGCTATAAGAAAAACACAGACACACATAATTCTGTCACTTTGCGAACGGGCCCGACATGCCTAAGCGTGTTAAGGCGTGCGACTTGTAATCTGAGGGTCGTGGGTTCGCATCCCCGTCGCGCCAAACATGCTCACCCTTTCAGCCGTGGTGACGTTATAATGTTACGATCAATCCCACTATTCGTTGTTAAAAGAGTAGCCTAAGAGTTGGCGGTGGGTGGTGATGACTAGCTTTTCTAGCAGTTTTTACAGTACCTCTACATTTCGAGACTTAGCATGCTCAGATGATTATAGTTCTTAACTCGAATCGTACCAAGCAGCCCACACCCTTTTAGCATTGTGGACATTCTATTTTGAAGGGCAATCCAACCATTCGTTGATAAAAGAGTAGTCCAAGAGTTGGCGGTGTGTGGGGGAATGCTATCCTCCTTTTCTTTTATGTTTTCCTAATAAAATAGGGACTATTATCACTGATAGCCCTCCGTAGCTTTACATGAAATTCAAACGAGACTAAAACTAAACCTCGGCACATGAAAGAGCTCTTCGTTTGTTTTAGAATATTGCGCAAAACTACTCAAGGCTGTTTGCACATATCCCTTCGTAATTTTGAGCTGCTTTAATTAAAAGTACTCACCCACTATTGGGTCACTCTTGTTTGATCAAATAATGACATATGGCTATTACATTAAAACGTGGGACATATTTTTAAGGCACGATTCTTAATCCTCGCAATCTCACCGCTCGAATGTAACTGTTGTTCTTATAAAATGCGATCGTATGTTGACCTGCTTGTATGAATGTCAATATTTCAAATTAATGATTTACGCATGTATAACTTAAACATGTTATTAAACCTTCAGCTACCTGATACATGCATATGTCAAAATAATCCAATTCTCAAATATTCATAAAATTGGAAATCCGATTTCTTCATCGATGTAATTAATAAAGCATATTGAATGTTATAAGAAAAGACACTGTAAATAAATCTGTAAGAAGAATTGATATAATCATTTTGGAGAATGTTTCTTATAATTAATCAGCAGATGGTGCTGTAAACTCGACTTTTAACAAAGTAAATGGATATTTCAGATATGAATCATTAAGCGACCCTAATGACCACTTTACGCAAAATGAACGTGATTCGAGACACAGTAGTTTCCCTTCCGTTAATAACAGGCTTAACGAAAGCAACATAATGATAAAATGTCTCAGAAAGGATTCATTCAACTTATTTATCTTCCCATAAAGATGACCCATTACGTGTGTGTTCATGTGTGAATGTTTGTTGGCATTCATCATCCAGAACTGACTGTTTTTAATATCTTAATTTTTGGCAGAATAACTTGAGATGTACAAAATTATTTTGGTTTAGGTTATTACCCAAAAAGGGAATAAAAACCCCGTAAAATGGCCACGTTTCTATTTTTTTATATATATTTTTGGCTTACATCATCTAGATGTTGGCTGGCTCGATTGCCATAACTTTTGTATAGTAACTGGAAAATGTCCGGCAGTAATTTACGATTTATGTCTGAAATAGAGTATATTTCCATTGCTTAAGAAATATTTGGTTTTGAATTTAAAGGCATAAGTAAAATGTAAAGACACAGTTAAATAGGCCAATTATTACCCTCTATAAAGCAGTTTATGAAATTAACATCTTATGAGGCCATTAGGGAATTAGTAACAAAAGGAAGAAGAAATGGGAACATTATCTAAAACTGCTATTTGTACAGTTATTGTTTCCTTAACTGATACTCTCAGCTAATATATACACAAAACGTGTAGATATGTACAATAATAAATTAACGATCAAAACTGCCACTAGAGTGCTTCAGTTAAACTTTTATTCGGGTTTCTTAACGTAAGTTACTTTTCGTCATTGCATTCTCCTTCTCTGAAATGAAAGAAAAAATATACATATTACAAAAACACCCATTATACATAACAAACTGAGATTGATTCTATATGTATGTAATTTTACCATTTGTATTTATTCGCTATTACGGCCCAAGCATGGCCAGGTGGGTTGAGGCGTTCGACTCGTAATCTGAAGGTCGCGAGTTCCAATTCCCGTCGTACCAAACATGCTTGTTCTTTCAGCCGTGGGGGCGTTATAATGTGATGGTCAATCCCACTATTTGTTGGTAAAAGAGTAGCCCAAGAGTTGACGTTGGGTGGTGATCACTAGCTGCCTTCGCTCTAGTCTTACGCTGCTAAATTAGGGATGGCTAGCGCAGATAACCCTCGAGTAGCTTTGCGATAAGTTCAAAAAACAAACAAACAATAGTCGCTTTTATTGGAGCATTGAGTGATTGGTTTTGAGTAAGTATGTATTTGCATGCCACATAACAAAAAAGACGACCCGCCTTATTTTTATGGCACATAGTGGTATTTGCTGTATCATTCACAGGGAATCGAACCTTGGAATTTAGCATCATAAGTTTGCGCACTTACCGCTGTCCAACAGGGGAGTACTAATCTTTTGTATGATTCTATAATCGAGTCCTTTCCTCTGCCCCTTTGCTGTCGGGTGAGATAATTCACAGTTATTACATCTTCTCTGTGTAGTTCAAGCCATCTAGTATCCGTAAAGTAAGAAGTAAATACTTTCACTTGATTTCCACTATATTCAATGTTTATGTTTTATATAAATTTCATCCTTTTCTTTCGTTTTTCACTTAGAAAAAGATTGTACTACATGGAATAGATAATACACGTACCAATGCAACCTGCCTATATTACTCTGTTTTCTCATCAGCATGTGTCCATTACCAAACGTTAATCCCTGCTGGTATGTAATTGAGGATTGGATGAAGGGCTGATTTATGCATTGTATGCAATTTTTCTTATTTAAAGCTCTCCACATTAGAGCTCCATTGGGGCGAAGAGCTTTATCTGGCAATTACAAGTAGAATTACCAACTTGTTAGCAGAAAGAGCAATTGGCTTTTTTGACGAAATAAAAAAAGCCTTCCAACTTTGGATGGAAGACTTTTTTTCTGTATTACATTAAATTTTGTATTTGTGGCAAATTGCATTTTTATATGTTAGCACTTTAATATTTTTTCGAGATAAAAATGTAATTAAAAACAACATTGTAGCGAATTCTTAGATAAGAATAATATTACACGACATTATGAAAATTTTTTCGAGGTTACTCACACAAGGCGTGTAATCCAAGGGTCGAGGGTTCGAATCCCTGTCTCACCAAATATGCTTGCCCTTTCAGCCGTGGGGGCGATATGATGTGACGGTCAACCCCACTATTCGTTGGTAAAAGAGTAACCCAAGAGTTGGTAGTGAGTGGTGATGATTAGCTGCCTTCCCTCCAGTGATACACCGCTAAATTAAACCTGGCTATCGCAGATAGCTCTTGTGTAGCTTTGCGCAAAATTAAAAAAGAAACAGAACAAAAACAAACAAAATTAGTTGTATTTTGGGTGACTGTATTATTCATAAACAAGCCTCTCTCTTGTGATATGGCGGTATGTCTGCGGACTTATAACGTTAGAAACCGAATTTTGATACCCGTACTGGTCAAAGCACGAATAACCCATTAAGTAGTTTTGTGTTTCATTGCAAAGAAGCACATTTATTAACAAACTTAAAAAAAAGGAATTCTATTTATAAGTAAAATCAACACATATAATGAAACAAAGTACTAAATTACCACAATTAAATTTCGGATGGCCCAACATAGCCAGGTGGTTAAGGCACTTGACTCGTAATCCCTGGGTCACGAGTTCGAATCCCCGTCCTACCAAAACATGCTCGTTATTTCAGTCGTGGATGCATTATAATACAGGGTGGTCGCTAGAAAAGCGGAAAATTTGAGGGTCAGATGAGATCATGAATAAAATGCGTGCTTACTCATTTCTATTTTGATTTCTTTACATCATGAATAAAATGCGTGATTTTAATAATTTTGAGCATCTATGAGTGTAATATAACATATGCCTTTAAAAAACTTTGTAAAAGTTATTCTTTGTAAAAATAAATAGCTGTTTGACAAATTTTCCGCTTTTCTAGCGACCACCCTGTATGACATTCAAACTCACTGTTAGTTGATAAAATAGTAGCCCAAGAGTTGGCTAAGTGGGTGGCGATGAGTAGAGCTTTCCCTCTAGTATTTCATTGCTAAATTATAAACGGCTAGCGCAGATAGCCCTCGTGTAGCTTTGTGCGAAATTCAAGCCAAACTCACCATTTATAAAACAAAACACGTAACTAAAATAAAAGAGGTGGTTAAAAACACCTTTAATGAATTTCTAATACAATATTGAAACTCTCAAAAGCAGGAAGGCAGCGTCATATTCGTTATTAAAATAGCCATTGGACTCCTTTACTACCTTAAATCACACAGCTGCACGGCGTTCCACAGATACTACGGAACACAACCATAGAGCAAATATAGTTTCGCAGACAGATACATAACCCGACAACGTAATAATAATCCGAAACGAACAGACATCCAAACTAAGCCCCTACGTAACATCAACCAACAACAATTCCGGTCTACTTAGTGTCTGACCATTCCAGTTCTTCAACTCTGATGATGATGAATAAAACCAGTGGCGGTGAAATTTCACTCCTCGGAAGTAACCTGGTAAAAGGGACAATCGAGACAGCAAGATGAGGCTTGTTTGAGTGGTGGGCTGTGTATTATACGTAAGGTGTTTTGAATCGTCTTTTATTCAAATGTGAGAATTATATGTCAGGTTTACGTAAGAAGTCTTTCTTAACATTTTTGAAATTCGCAAGATAACATTAAAAGCGAATCAGTAGGCTACACAAATGTCACTGAATGAAATATAATTCTCGTTTTAACGGTCTGACGATAACTTTGATAAATGTTGAAAGCTAGTTAGCTATCAGACAGTGACACAGGTAGAAGCTAGAATGCTTTGTGATGTAACTACTTTTAATACTGGGCTATGTTTGTAAGGATAAGCTATGTTTGTTTTTGTTTATGAAAAAAATCTACGTAAAATAATTTTCTCAGTTTAGTCTTTTTTATACGAATGTAAAAGGAAAAATGTAATACATAAGTTATTATGATTTAGAGCTTATAATTAAGTATTAATATATTCAAAAATTCACCATGTATAAAACGGTCTCTTAACTAATCAACTTAGTTTCAAAAGAAGGCAACAATAGAACATATAAATTTGAACAATATTTTTGAAATTGACCTGGAGACGCTTAATAAAAAATAGTTTTGTGTATACTTCCTTCACTTAAGGGAGTATTCCTCAAACATAGCAACAATATATCGAGAGAAATTACATTCAAACATTTATTTAAACTGAGAAGATTATGTGTAGGCTTAACGGTGTTAAATTAAACTTCTTTTTCCCAGCAGTTCTGATCATCTGATAGAAATTTCATCTACTTACAGCTTTTCAGACGTAAAAAAGGTGATATTTTAAGCCTTAATATTTTACAAACGGATTACATAACTTTAATATATTTTCTTACTTATTTTGAATTGTTCTTCTGGGTTTTGGAAACACAAGCAATTAATATATCAGAAGGAAAAAATCCAAAATGTTGCATCGAAATCTTATTATTTCCTTACCGTATGTTTCTATTTAGCCTCGTCAAAGTAGATGTGAGTGTTTGCGGGTTTTTTTCCAAGTGCAAACTCTGTCATCTATTACCGATTTGAGATCTAATTACAGGTTTGGACTCAGGAGGTAAACCCTTCCGACCGATGTATTTAAGTACTTCCAGTATCTCAAGGGATGATTTACTCTACTCATGCCTGAAATAATTTCAATTTAAGGGTAGACAGGTAAAGATTGTGATGAGTAATAAAATTAAATTTGGTATACGCACTACTCACGTATGGTACTTATGACGCACAAAAATATAGCTCATAGAAACGAAAATTAAGGTTTAAAAGCTTAATTTACTCTAATCCTGCCTAAAAATATCAAATGCCGCGACTATTGAGGTTTCTCATTTCGTTTTACTTTTAAATTAAACAAAAATTGCAATTTATCAAAGTAAGTATAAAAAAAAAGTCATCAAACGCTTCAGATAGCAGTCTTTACAAAATTAGGTAAAGGAAACAGAGTCCAGTATTTATTGAGAGATAAATCCTTCATTATATTATTTATCTGAAACTAATAAATTCGAAAGGAAACTAAACAACAAAGACACTTGTTAAAATTAAAAAATACAACAAAAACATTTCATTTTTTAACGAGACCTTCGATTATATTAAACCATTTAGTATTCAAGGAGGAACATCGTACGGATTACACACACACACACACACACAAAGGTATCCTATTACGACGCCTATCGTATCTAACATTAACACCTACAATAACAAATAAGTTGGTCTTATCAGTACCTGACGCTTTGCAGTAGAAATGAATTCATAATAAAAAATAGCCTTGAAGTCTTAAACGAAATCAAGAATGATGAACCTATAAGCCGTTTTGCATCCAGTTTTGTCACTGAACTCTTGTGTAATAAAATACGTTTAAAAGGTGAGTAGCTTTGCGGTGATTTAGATTGACCATTTGGTGGTAATATGAAAAGGAATTTTTCTTTGAACTTTTTGGAATTTTCAAGAGAACTTCATGTTTAATGGAAAAATACACGATTAAATTGGTGAGATTGTTGGCTTTGGCGAGTCTTTTCCTCTATCGTCACGAAGAAATTTGGTTAGCCAAGTTTCTAGAATAATTCAGAGCTGTTTTACGTTATAGATATATTGATGGCATTCAGAAACAGAGTGCATGTTTCTTCGTTCCTGAGCTATTTATATAGCATAATATAATATTATACTCACAGTTGGAAAACCACAGGGGCCTCGTGTTCCACTCTTGGGTTTAAATATTAAAGAATGATTGAGCTGCATTTGCTACTTCCCCTTACCTTAAGTGCATCTACACTGGCCTTCACGTTCATTGTAACAGTTTTATTTTGTTGTTACAAATGGAATTTATTAAACATTTTGGATTCTACAGATGTATCATCTGGCACGTAATTCGTTAAACTTCCATAAAGAAATACAAAACATGAAAGCATGTTTACAAAATAACGATTTTCTATTCAGTAGCATTGTTGAGTTTTCTAACAAACCTCTGCAAACCACCGACTATAAAATATGTACAGGGTGACCCTAAGGTCTGAACCCATAGAGAAAGATATACACGGTATTCTTAAAACTCTCAGGTCAGGAAAAACCTACCCCTTTAGGCGTCATGCCAAATCTTCAAACATTATGTTCCAGGAGGTGCTGACTGGTAGAAATAAATTACTTGATTCGACTATTGGAATCTTTTTTCTGATCTGAAATTCATGAACTGTGTAAAACGATACAGGTGTATATATAACAGTAATGGTTGTAGAGGTTTCAGTGTTTTCATCTTCTCTAGAATCATGTCATACCTTTTGTCTTTTTCTAATCTTTCTACTCTTTTTCCAACATCATTTATTCACTTTCAATTGATGTGATTTGCTTTATTCAACTTTGAGTCGAAATGTAAGCAGCATCTACAAACACCACAGACGAAGCAATTTGTTCCCGACAAGATATGTTACAGATTTTACTTATGAGTATATGTTTTTAATTAGAAAAAGAAGCTTTTTAAATTGTGTTATTGAAATACAGTTAAATAGGCTGGTGGTGCCTCCACTCTGACGTGTTTCGCGACAGGGAGATCTTGAAGTTAAAAAAAAACATGTTTCTGATGTCAGTTGTACATGTATGTACAGCTGCTTGTGGCAGGATACATTCTGTAGCTAACCTATGGGTCCAGACTGCTGGGACACTCTGTACATAACTTTATTATACACAGGAGTCCATAGTATGATGTCAAAGAGGAAACCGAAACGTATTTTAAATTTCTCATGAAACCTCGAGCCAATCTGAGTCAGTTATTGTAATTGAAATGTTGTGCATTACGTTACACGTCTTGTGTGTTTTCTTATAGTAAAGCTATATCAGGCTATATGCTGAGTGCGCCGACGAGAATCTAACCCTTGATTTTAGTGTTGTAAATTCGTAGACTTACCACTGTACTACTGAGGGACCCTTTCTGTTAAATGTTCCCCACAGTAGCACAGAGGCATGTCCGCAGACTTACAATGCATGGCCAGATGGTTAAGGCGCTCGACTCCAAGTGTCTGGGGTTCGAATTTCCATCATACCAAAGCCGTATGGGCATTGTAATGTTACGGTCAATCCAAAAATTTGTTGGTAAAAGAGTCACCCAAGAATTGGCGGTGTGTGGTGACGACTATATATAAAACCGACTAATATGTCTGGAAAAAATATTAATTTTATTACAAATTGCAAAGTAACTGACTAAGTGCTTCAGATAATCGAATACTTCATTAAAGAATACTTTAGATGTAAAATCATATACTAGATACCATACAGAACAAAAATTCTTCGACACTGAATCATACAAACAAATCAAATGTGAAGAAAGTCAAGGTTATGTGCGGATGACGATTACTTCTCTCATAGTGTTTTTATACCAACGGAAGCTTTTAGTAACGATATAAAATAATTAAAGTTCTAGGAAAACTAAACAATATTGTGTAACGTTTTACTAGATCAAAGCTTTATTTTCATTTTAAATATACTCATGTTTTTCAAACTTTATGCCAACAAACCTTTGATTTTTCACGAACACTTCAAAGTCTATGCTATATATATTTTTTAACGTTGGTTATTTTGACACCAAACTGTGGTGAAAATCTTGATTTTGAAGCTGGGGAACTAAATCAGAATCCTTGCAATACGTTTTTTTTGTTATTTCTTTAATTTCGTGCAAAGCTACACGAGGGCTGTCTGTATTAGCCGTCCCTAATTCAACAGTGTAAGACTAGAGGGAAGGCAAATAGTCATCACCGCCCACTGCCAACTCTTGGACTACTCTTTTACCAACGAATAGTGCGATTGACGGAAACATTACAACCCCCTCGTGGCTGAAATGGCGGGCATGTTTGGTGTGACGGGGATTCGAACCCGCGACCCTCCGATTACGAGTCGAGTGCCTTATCCACCTGACAATGCTGAACCTCTGTGTAGGTTAGAAAGTTATTACAATGTTTGCTGATTGTAAAACACAAACCATACATTTAACTTTTTAAGCTCACTGACTTACCGTTTTGGGGGAGTAGCTGTAAGAATGACAGACAATCCCTTTGCATGGATAATGGGTGATGAGGTATGACTAACCACCTGCCTTCTCTCTTCTCAATAGTTTAAAATTAGGGAAGGCGTCTAATGACCTCAATGGACTTCATCAAACAAACAAAAACACTAGTTACCCAGTGGTAAGTTTGAGAACTATAACGCTAAACATCGGATTTCGATACTCGGCGAAAGCAGATAGCCTATAGTGTAATTTCGTGTTTAATCCTAAACAGACTTTTGTTTTTACTTGTGACGTAGTACTATTATTGTTTCGTTATTTCCATCATGTTTAATTATAAATTTTAATCGTTATATTTGTTTTCAGGAAGCCTTATTTATATTTTAAGTGTACATGTAATATATAGTTTTGTTTCTTATTCTATTATTTATTTTTAGCATGTCGTTTATGTATAAAACTCCTCTTCGTACGAGAACAAAGTTGGACATAAATGTCCTAGCTTAATGATTGGTTTCAGTAAGATGTGAACATCTGTTCTTTACTACCGTAAAATGGAATTATTATTACACTGTAACCCTTTCAACACAGCGAGCCTAAGCACCCAAGTTTATTACAGACATGTAAATGGTAATATGGTTCAATAACATTAATGTATTTTTTTCAAACCTTATTAACTTTTTTGTCCTTTTATGAAGTTTCTGAGTTTAACCTTTCAAGTTCATGTTAACACCTTTCTGAATAAAGAAAATAACTTACTATAATTAAGTAAAATTCCTTTTATTTTTGAATCCTTCAAATCTCGTCTAATTTGCGTCTTCTCTGGTGGAATTTTCTCGGTACTACAAACCAGATTTTCGAATAGGAATCCACTCACTCAACCGAGATATCGTTTGGTGAATCACAATCTCATTTCACGGCTGGACTGAGATTGGCTGCAAGCCTATCAATAAGTATGCAAATTAGTGAAAGGAATTTTATTATTCAGTGCTAAGACGTCAGATCATTTTACAATCACCACCGTTCAAACAGAACGGAACGAATGCTTTAGTTTAATAGTTTCGACTTCTATATACGGGTTTAAAGAGTTGAGAAAGACAATTTCCTATCAGATAAAATTAAAGATCTGAATTTCTTTTAAAATAAATTGAAAAACCAAAAAAAATCTGTTTTTACGAAACTAACTTATAGAATTTTAAAGTTGAATATATAGCTATATTTATAAATTAATGATTTTTTTTTAATTTTAAAACACTTTACCAGTTAAATAAATTTTCACTTCGACCTCATATGTCAGCAGAACGAAGTCAGTTTTCAAACAGAACATTTCAACAGACACATTGTGAACGGTTATCAGAAAAACAAGATTTCAAACTCGTTGCTTTTCTTCATTGAATTTTAACAACTGCGTCGAACGCAATTTCAAAAAGTTTATCTTTATTATTGAATAACAGAAGCTCGAATAAAACTACAACATTAATGTTTTATTCTGAATAGTGTTTTATAAATGGAAGTGTGATATTTTATTCATTATGAGCTGAAAGTTCGAGTTTATAAAATGCATAACTTCATCTATATGTGTGTGTATATATATATATTGTAGCTACCGCAGCATAGCTGAACGAAATGATTCTTAGATTAATTAATTATAGTTTTATGAAAGTCTAAGATAGAAAGAACTGAGACGGACACATTGCCTCTTAGCTTCTGGCAAATTACGTGAAAAGGTTAGAAGCTTGAACAAATTACCCATTTGATGCGTATCTGAAGTTGAAAGGGTAATTTTGATAATGCCATTTAGGACACGATGAACAATATAAGTTATTTTGGAAAATCATAAAATCATATACAACCTTAAGCTAATAGAATTTTTAATATCGATCAATGTAATTTGTTTCACTGCATATCTAAGCTCACCTAAAGTAATGTATGTGTACATATTTTTGGAATTTAAACATAATTTCTTAAAGTTTTAGATTTAAATACTCAAACAGATGTATCGATGTGTTTTCTGAAACTTGGCTTCACTTGTCCTCCGGATTAGCGATAAACTGTGGACTGACAGGTCGAAAATCCATTGTTTGGACAAAAAATTGATACACGTTAAACGAAAATATAGTATAAGGTATGAAATAGTTATTCGATTAGCCTAACATTTTGTGTAAAAATTTATTCACTCTCTTGCTTTTAGTATTTCTGCTGTTGTTTATTTTATCAAAAAGCTACACAAAAACTTATCTGTGTTAAACCCACTTAGGGAAATCAAATTTCGAATTTTAGCATTGTGAGTCCTAAAACTTATCACTGACCCACCGGAGAATTTGTACTATTGAAATCAAACACTCACAGTGATTTATTTCAGGTAAGACACTTCGTTGGAAATATTTCTTCTAGATGGGAACAATTCCTTTGAAGCAACGTGTTAAGTAAATAAAGCGTGAACCCTGAGTAGTGAGCACTGACTGTATGCTCGTGTTAGAGTTATTATTGATCGTGGACTAATGTTACTGTCTTTCTTAAAACGTTAGTTATCTGGCACGAGGGGCATTAATCTTAATCTATCATTGCAACAACATTTACGTATACCGTCATTAGAAAATGCATTAGCATCAGGTTTCAGTGCATTGTAAAAGGGATAACAGGTGAGTGGTCAAGAATGCAAAGATAAGTCAAACTGATTGTTTTCATAATTTTCTCTAAGCAGGTAACATGGTTTTGAAAGAAATGAGAAACAATTTGATGAAGTATGAAAATAAAATTTCTGACGCTTCCCAAGACTTTTACAATTATGATTTTGAAAGTTCCAATTGTATTATTTCATTTGCTATATGTCACTGGTAGCTCAAGAATTTTCACTTAATACGAAAATTTATAAAAATTGATCTATGAAATACAAATTATAATTTTACAAATTCTACCAATAACAGTTGGCAGGAACTGACGAAAGAAGGAGGCTTATCTTTTCAGGATACAAAATATACGAAGACCGTCAGGAGACTACTGAAAGTGAAGTTCTGTTAGTGTGTTTATGCAGAGTTTAATCTCGTTGGAAGCCTCTTCAAACAGAATAGTTAAAAATACTGTCGAAACAGACAAAATGGAACAGTTGAAATTAAAAAAACAATCTTACAAAAACACATTGCTACACTCTAACACGTAAAAAATTAGTCTGGTTTTTAAATTTGGGTGTTGCACTTGGTATCGAGCACACTGAATTTGTACACTGACTCGATATAATTCTTTCAGTTAATACTAAGGTATTTATAAACCTATAAGAGTTTTATGTACATTAATAGTTTACTGTGATGAAGTGACAAACATTTCACAACAATCGACAAGTATTAATTGTATACTTTATACCCTTTAGTGGCACAGTGGTATGTCTGCAGACTTGCAGTGCTAGAAACTGGGTTTCGATACTCGTGATGGGCAGAGCGCGGATAGCCCGTGTGAAGTTTGGTGCTTTATGTTACTTTTTTGTTTTATGTTTTTCGTAGACTAAACGCAACAGAAAAACACAGATAACAGCTTGTATAATTTATTACAATAAGCTATTATATATATAACAGATATAACATAAATTATATAATAACAATGACAAATATTAAGTTTAAACCTTCAAAATTAATTACAACACAAAATGGTACTGGCCTGTATCTAATATAATGATCTAGAATGAAAGTCCAAAAGTTCAGATCAGAAATCCAAAATTCCGGTTTGGGTGTGAATTTTGTTCCACGAAGAAATACCGAAGTTTGAAATGGAGAAGTTCAGAAACAATTCACAGTTCAATAAATTCGACGAAGTTCTTTTCACGTTGCCTCCGATTAACGTCACAAACTTGTCGCCCTCAATTTTTCCGATTTCCCGTAAATAGTTCCACACGTGTTGACTTTTAGTATAACCACTAATTCGAAAGAATCGTAGAGATTGACGAAATAAAATCACAGCTTCTGTAGGTCTAACTTCAGTCACAAATCACAGCAAACACTTAAACCTTATCAAACGAATATCTGACTCTCCTCTCTTCTTCTCGCGTCACCGTCTTCTTATACCAGTAGGCCTACTCCTCGAACAATCTCGCAACCTCCACAGAACTCCGGAGCAATCCACGCATGTCCACTCCCGCACGAGACTCAACGTCTAGACACGAGGCCGCCAACATTTCATTTACATACATATGATTGGTCTACTTAATTCTAGAAAATTCTAAATATTATTTTAAATGAATAACAACGTATTTTATTGTTTAAACTTTGAAACAGTAATATAAATATGGAAATATAAATAATAGATATGAAAATATAAATAATAGATATGAAAATATAAACACAACACGACATGTTGTCGTTTACAAAACATTTACACGACATTTACATAACATTTACTACAAACAATAAACAGGGTGTATATCCGCTTCCTCTGTATTTTGTTTTCAGACACAGTTTAACTTTTGAATTACCAACTCTTCACTTTGTAACATAAAAATTTGAACAAAAGGAATTAAATAAGACCCAAATTAACTTGTGAATAACCCGCTCTTTACTTCGTAACATTATTGGGTCTTCGTAAGACCCAATTTAACTTTTGAATAACCCACTTTTAACTTTGTAACATGAAGATTTCAAGATCAAGGATTAAATAAGACCCAGTTTAACTTTTGAATAACCTTTAAATAACCCACTTTTCACTCTGTAACATAAATATTTTAAGAGAAAAGATTAAATAAGACCCAATTTAACTTTTGAATAACCCACTTTTCACTTTGAAATGACCTGGCATGGCCAAGCCTGTTAAGGCGTGCGTCTCGTAATCTGAGGGTCGCGGGTTCGCATTCCAGTCGCACTAAACATGCTCGCCCTTTCAGCTCTGGGGGCGTTATAATGTGACGGTAAATCCCATTATTCGTTGGTAAAACAGTAGCCCAAGAGTTGGCGGTGGGTGGTGATGACAAGCTGCCTTCCCTCTAGTCATACACTGCTAAATTAGGGACGGCTAGCACAGATAGCCCTCGAGTAGCTTAGTGCGAAATTCAAAAACAAACAAACACTTTGCAACATAAAGATTTTAACAGAAAGAATTAAATAAGACTCAAATTAAATTTTCAACAGCCCACTCTTCACTTTGTAACATAAAGACTTTAACGGAAAGGATTAAATAAAACCCAATTTAACTTTCGAATAACCCACTCTTCACTTTGTAACATAAAGAATTTAACAGAAAGGATTAAATGAGACCCAAATTAACTTTTGAATAATCCACTCTTCACTTTGTAACATAAAGAATTTAACAGAAAGGATTAAATGAGACCCAAATTAACTTTTGAATAACCCACTCTTCACTTTGTAAGATAAAGAATTTAACAAAAAGGATTAAATAAGACTCAGTTTAACTTTCGAATAACCCACTCTTCACTTTGTAACATAAAGAATTTAACAGAAAGGATTAAATAAAACCCAATTTAACTTTCGAATAACCCACTCTTCACTTTGTAACATAAAGAATTTAACAGAAAGGATTAAATGAGACCCAAATTAACTTTTGAATAATCCACTCTTCACTTTGTAACATAAAGAATTTAACAGAAAGGATTAAATGAGACCCAAATTAACTTTTGAATAACCCACTCTTCACTTTGTAAGATAAAGAATTTAACAAAAAGGATTAAATAAGACTCAGTTTAACTTTTGAATAACCCACTCTTCACTTTGTAACATGAACATATGGATTTTAATGGAAACGGCTAAAGAATTGTGGTTGATAAACGTTGTAAGTTACCTTATAAGGATTATTTTGAGAATATCTTTCTTTTAACGTCAGTAATTTAATTCTAAGAGATATTATTGTATATATTATAATATAACCATGCGTTAACTTTATACAGCCTGTTTATTTTTTTTCAAAACGATGTGACTCCTCAGGTGACCACGTGTGTTGATCAAGTCAGATATATGTTTATGTCCATTTTATCAAAACAGCTATTCAATCCTTAGTAATAATTATTGTTCAGCGTTTTGCTTTAACCTTCTACCAGTGGTTAATTGTTTTATTTTAGACTTCCGTGTATTTTAATCGGAAATACGAATTTCTGCCCCTATCTTTTTTACACCTTTATCAGGACATTCGTTTGTGGATTGGAAGGTGCTAAAAGAAAGTATAAAACAAACAAGCAAGAAATCAAGCTTTAGCACTGACTCTTCCCCTGAGAAATTCTGCCTTCTTCAGACTGATTCTCCTGATGAGATTATAGCAGTGAAGCTTAATTTGCTAGGATCTAGAGCTAACACATACTTGCACTTCTCACAATTACATACCTGAAGACTGATGGAAACAAACACACCGTTGTTTTCATTTCAGTGGATACCCATGGTTATCTTTTATGCGATTCCTGTTTCCGCGTGTGCGCTCTTTTACTCTAACGTTAATTAAGATAAAAATGTTTGCTTGCTCCTAAGAAACATAATCCAATCAGAGGTTCATCGAGATGTGCTTTTTTCAGCTCAGTTAATCTGCGAGAAAACTGCAAGTGATGCCTCAGATACTATCTAGAAAATTACTATAAAACATTAGGTACGCTACTTAATGTGGTATCAATTAAAATAATTCCTTTTAATTAATTAATCAGAAACATATTTGAAGATCAATCGAGCGTCCTGCTCCTTTAATGTTAAATATATATTTAAATTAGACGGAAATATAGAATTAGTATCGAAGAACCGAAACACCCTTTGATTGTCGAATTAAATACTTTAATTTAGGTAATTACAGCGAATACCTATAAATTATACACATATTCTAAATTTCAAATATTTGTTCGTAATTATTACCTCCCTTAAGAAATAACTAGCAATCTATTTCAATATAATAAGTATCTTCAACTGAAATTCATACCTGTTTAAAAACAATTCATTTTGAACTTCACATTAGTTGATTTCTATAGCAAATCAGAGACAGTTGTGTATAGAGTTCTCTACACTTTAAGTTAACTTTGAAATATGAATGTTAAAATCATTGTACCTAAAGCCTGAAACACTAAAATGTATTCTAGTAATAGAGGTATTTAGAGAAATAGGACCCATAGTTGGGTGGGGATATACCATATGCCGGTCTTTCATATTTATAACTATGGTCGGCGATTTTATTTTGTTCAAATAGTTAAGTTTAAAGTTCACAATTACATATGCCCTTTTTCATCTGTTTAATATAACTGTCAGAATTTTCCAACGTAAGAATTTTTTTAAAAAAATTAAATAACATTAAACATTTCAATACGTTTATTTCACAAAAGATTTATTATTTGCAATTAAGCACAAAGCTACACAATGAATTATCTGTGCTCTGCCCACCACGGATATTAAAATTCTGTTTATAGGTGTATGAGTCTGAAAACATACCGCTGTGTCGCTGGGGGCATTTTAGAAAGAAAGATCATAAATAATTCAAACTTAAAACTGTTAAACATAAAGTTATCTATCTATTCTATGTCCTCGTTAGGGATTGAACTCCCCATTCTAGCATTATAAGTCTTCTAGCTTAACGCTGAGCCACAGAGGAACAGCTTAAAAACGTAATATATGGAAACTGAATTAATGTAAATGTTCAAAATGATTTTTTGATATAATGTTCAAGATTAGAGCTGATATCTAAAGTATTACAGAATTAAAGAAAACTATTATCTGCTGTGTCCATGAAGGGGATTTGAATCCCTGATTTTAGCATTCAAATTCGTAGACATACCGCTGTCCCAGCGGGGAACTCTCTGGCAGACAACTTTATGAAAATGTTGTTGTTGTATCTGAACTTCGCGCAAAGCTACTCGAGTGCTATCTGCGTTAGCCGTCCATAACTTAGCAGTGTAAGACAAGAGGGAAGTCAGCTAGTCATATCCACCCACCATCAACTCTTGGGCTACTCTTTTACCAAAGAATAGTGGGATTGACCATCACATTATAACGCCCGCATGGCTGGGAGGGGAGCATATTTGGTGCGACCAGGATTCGAACCCGCGACCCTAGAATTACGAGTCGAACGCCTTAACCCGCTTGGCCATGCCGGACTTACTTTATGAAAAACGAAACACTTGGCCATGGAAATAAATTATTACTTAAGAAATTAGAAGGTGTGTTAAGAAAATTATAATACATTAGGAAATAAAGTTTTAAGGGTTAGAATATAGAATGCGATGTTGAAATAAGTCAATATATGCTGTGCAGTTTGTATCATGGAAGTAGAAACATGGTTTTGGATATGCCACGGAATTCACAACTTTATTCTTAGCCTGTAGACTCTGCAACTTAATCGTTAACTGTAAAAAGAAATAAAAATAAAAGTTTGGTTCGCATTTTATAAATTTGAATAGTTCTAGTTCAAAAGATAAGTATCGTTTTAAAAATGAGTATCTCAAGCGAAATAGGGTTCTGAGTTGAAATTTGAGAAATTTTCTACTATTGGTTATTTCTCTCTCAGAAACTACATTTACTTAAACTAAAGTATACTTAACATAACACATTTGTAATCAATAACTTGTTTCCATTTTATGGTTCAAAGGCTTATAAAACTACTGTTAAAATGATGTCAATATTGAAGTAATGAGAATGTTATAACAAGCATTAAAACATTATTACGAAGATTTAACAACAGTTATATTAATTATAATATCTAAAAAAAAGATATCTTTCTCATGTACCCTGCGTTTATTCGTCTGTATTTCCGAGAATAATATAAATAGACAATAGAGATACTGAAATAAGGGTCACACATACTTTAACTCATTAACATTCCACACATGTAAATATATACATAGAGATGGGCCGGCATGGCCAGGTGGGTTAAGGCATTCAACTCGTACTCTAAGGGTCGCAGGTTCGAATTTCCGCCGCATCAAACATGCTCGCCCATTCAGCCGTGAGGGCGTTATAATGTTACGGTCAATCCAACTATTCATTGGTAAAATAGTAGCCCAAGAGTTGGCGGTGGGTGGTGATGACTAACTAGCCGCCTTACCTCTGATCTTACACTGCTGAATTATGGACAGTTAGCGCAGATAGCACTAACGCGAAATTCCAAAACAAACAAACAATATGCATATAGTTTAACGTGTCTTAACCCAAGGCCTGGCATGGCCAAGCTCGTAAGGCGTGCGACTCGTAATCCGAGGGTCGCGGGTTCGCGCTCGCGTCGCGCTAAACATGCTCGCCCTCCCAGCCGTGGGGGCGTATAATGTTAAGGTCAATCCCACTATTCGTTGGTAAAAGAGTAGCCCAAGACTTAGCGGTGGCTGATGATGACTAGCTGCCTTCCCTCTAGTCTTACACTGCTAAATTAGGGACGGCTAGCACAGATAGCCCTCGAGTAGCTTTGTGCGAAATTTCAAAAACAAACAAACAAGTCTTAACCCAAACGTATTAAAAACAAGTACAATTTTTATAAATAGAGTGAGTTTTTTGCATTTAATGTCAGATACAGTAAAGAGCAATAGTATACTCAAATAGTTTACACCATTAAGTATACAAAGCACATTTTAAAAGTTGTTTTAAGCCTTAATAACAAGTGAATTTTGCACTTCTTCATATCCATCAATAGGTATCACTACCAAACATCTAATCATTATGAAGTCAGACATGAACATCCAGCACGTTTCAGCATAGATAAATAAGAAGATAAACGGTGATTGGAAGGGTGAAGAAATTTATATATATGAGATAAACGTGTATTCGATAAGTTACTTGCATGGAAAAATATACTGACACGTGTATAAGCTAAAAAATCTAATTGAATAATAGTTTTTATCATAGAGCAAAAGACCAGGGTAGTATTATGTGTATTATATGGGTTTTGTTTGTTTTTGAATTTCGCACAAAGCTACCCCAGAGCTATCTGTGCCAGCCGTCCCTAATTTAGCAGTGTAAGACTAGAGGGAAGGCAGCTAGTCATCATCACCCACCGCCTACTCTTGGGCTATTTTTTTACCAATGAATAATGGGATTGACTGTGACATTATAACGTCCCCACGGAGGGGTCGAGCATGTTTGGTACGTTTCGGGCGCGAACCCGCGACTCTCAGATTACGAAGCACACGCCTTAACACTCTAGGCTCTGCCGGGCCTGTATTGTATGGGAAGAACAAAATAGAAACTAGTTACACAGTATTCTATATTCTAATAGATTCCCTAACTTTGAGAGATTCTACGCAGTGTTGCTTACATTGAATTTCTTACCATTCTTTTCGTTCGAAAACTCTAAAAAGTGAATGTTACGAAGGCCATCATTACTGGACGTTTCATAGTCATACATCATAAACTTAATGATATATCCTCAAAGTTGAGCAAAATACAGTTCAAAGCAATGCATGATACTTTTCAATACGTATCCATCAGCATATAGATTCTAGAGGAACACGTTTTGGCTCCCTAATTGGCTGTAATAAATACTCGAATAAACTAGACTTTATTTTATGGAACAGAACTCTATAAAAAGTTCATATGCATCTACTTCGGTTAATTTTTGGACTAACGAATACAGTATTGTTTCTGAGTCATTGAATGTATAGGCTAAGAGATGGCAGTTCTCAAAGGAGAAATATATATATAATTTTATTATTTTTTGTTGTGTTTTGGGAAAGTCATACGTGTCATAGAAAGACCATCTAAACAGAGCCTTTATTAATAGATTTTACTTCATACTAATATTTTTGCTGAATGGTGTAATTAAATTTATAATCACAGTCCAACACTTTTCTTTAAGTATATCGGGTACAAGAACAGCAATTACAAACATAACTTTAAAATGTAAATAGAAACATTATGAAAACTGAAAGTCAAATAGTCTTTCGTAACCACTCATTAAAACATAAGAAACTATTGATTTTATCGGATATAAAAATATGTCTATTTTATATTTATTGGTGTGGACTCAACTAGTTATATGCAAAAATAACCGAAATTAAAGAAAAGTCCGAGTAAGAAAAAAAGTTTCAATTTCTGATTACAACGAAATTTAAATGCTCTTTTTATAATTAGAGTAAATTTTGGCCCAAGTAGTATATTCAAAAATTAAAGAAAAAATACATCACTTTTCCATAAAAACCATTGAATGAAAGCTTTTACTATAATTACATGTTTGCAAAAATGTATCATAGAAATATAGGATTTCAAGTTGTACATGTTTCAACCTTTCCTCTTATACGTAACTCTCTCCAATACTGGTATTTTGTTCCAAATTTAACTGTAGTTATTATCAAGTTTTAAAAAATTGCAGTTGTTTACTTTTTACTGTTTGTTTGTTTTGAACTTCGCACAAAGCTACTCGAGGGATATTTGCGCCAACCCTCCCTAATTTAGCAGTGTAAGACTAGAGGGAAGGCAGCTAGTCATCACCACCCACCTTCAATTCTTGGGCTACTCTTTTACCAACGAATAGTGGGATTGACCATCGTCAAACAACAAATAGATAGACAAACACAAAACGGAAAGGCTGATTAAAAGTTTCATTTTAATATTTCTAAGGATTAAGTTCATACAGCTATCATTATTAATTGTTCATACTTAGAAGTCAGCAAAGCATTGTACAAACTCTCTAGTTACAGATAAATAACATATCACTGGTGTATTTGCTTGTTTGCTGTGTATATACATTCTCTCTTCTTCTCATTCTAAACTACCACAAAATATTTACATCACAAATCTTCTTCTGGGATGATGAACTTTTAAAAATATGTATTCTTATTCCCTAAACATACGGATTTTGTATGTTCTGTTGAAAACGCCATTGAAGTGTATCGTTTTATCTCAGTTTGAATAATCCATCTTCTTACAGAAGGAATCTATACTGGGATTAGATTGTTTCGTGAAGAATAATATCAGCTTGAGCATCAGTTTCCGTTCTTCAATTATATTCGTTCCCACTGATTAGCTGTCTCCCCCTGAGAATCGTTTTTGTTCTCTCTGAGTTAAAGCATATGGAAAGAAACTTAATAACTAGTTCAAGCTGTCTATCCAAATTTTCAATCAACTCTGAGTATTTGAAACCCCTATGTTGTTTACTTTAAAGATATTTAAATAGTTATGTTTTGCTAGAGGTAGTAAAAACTGTATGTTATACACTGAGCCACACCTGTTTTTCTTTCTTTGCGAAGACTACCAAACAGCTACAAGTAGGGATTTTTTGTGCAAAGTTTTAACATCTTTAGAAAATGGGTCCGGCATGGCCAAGCGTGTTAAGGCGTGCGACTCGTAATGTGATAGTTGAGGGTTTGCATCGCCGTCGCGCTAAACATGCTCGCCCTTTTAGCCGTGGGGACGTTATAATGTAACAGTCAATCCCACTATTCGTTGGTAAAACAGTAGCCCAAGAGTTGGCGGTGGGTGGTGATGACTAGTTGCCTTCCCTCTTGTCTTACACTGCTAAATTAGGGATGGCTAGCACAGATAGCCCTCGAGTAACTTTTGAATTTGCGAAATTCAAAAACAAACAAACAAATCTTTAGAAAATATTGTAAAAGCAGAGAAGAAATTGTTCTTATGAAACTTCACCCATTGTTGTTCGTATATTTAACTCTGAATGTCTTGGTTTGTATTATAAAACAATAATTGTCAGTAGAAGTCATGATAAGTAATCAGTATATAATGTAGGATACTTATCATAACGTTTTAAACATGGTTAACTCGCTCCATAAACATCTAATATTCTGAAATGTTATACAGTAAAGAAATAAATAAATGTCGCATAAATATTCAAATTATTTTCACAGTTATTATGATAGAAAATAATTCGGTACGATTTGTATAAATATTTCAATACTACTATTTTTATTCGCTTTGAAACAGAGATCTCTTGCGTACCAGGAGAATCCTCAATCAACTCCGAAAACGTCGCGTAGTCCTTTCTAGAGTTTTCTAGTATGACAGTTTCTAACAACGCAAACTACCACGGTTTTTACTTTAGTAATTTTACTGAATAAAATTAGAAATATAAAACAGTCATCTTTATGCTAGCGTTGATTTCATTTGTGTTATGTGTTCATATAAGCGTAGAAAAACATTGGATAGTTAATTCACCCAAGATAATTAAAACTAAGTCCAAACACTAAAAGTTTATTCATAGCAGAAAGTAATCAAATTACAAAGGTTTCATTTAAAAGTTGAAGAGAGAAAAAAATACTAAGAGTACACTACAGTAAGGTGAATCTTCTGACTCGGAAAATTTATTTTAATTGTTAGGATTTAATGCTATGGAATGCGACTTTATATTAGTTTATCCAGCGACTAAATAAAGTTCGAAAAGGGTTTGATAAAACTTAATAACATACTTCACTTTTTTTGGAATGCTTCTCAGAACAAATTTTTATTCTTATCGGCTATACAAGTTGCAATAGTGAGGCCTATTCTTCTCCCCGGTTATTGTTTACTTAGTGTAAAGCTACATAACGAACTATTAACGCTTTATCAACTGCAGCGATCACACCTCGTATTTTAACATTATAAGTCTGCAAACTTTCCAATGATTCTCACGAGACCTTTTTGTCGACAAATCATTCTTTGACAATTATGAAAATTTTCCTTTAGATATGGTGACTTGAGCATTGTATTGATAAGGTCTGGAGAAAACGTTATTGTAAGTGTCGAAATAGACGTTGGTTTGAAATTGAATTCAATATATAATACATTTTCAAGTCTTGTATGTTTTTCAGGGAAGCGACTGGCCACAGTTCAGCGTCAAACTTTTTTTTGTAACATTGAAATAAGGTGAATACATAATGAAAAACATGCTTAATGTTGACAAATACATTTTACTATGAATCATGAGGCAGTTGACATGAGCCATACTTTACGTGACGACTTCGTTGAGAAAACAGTCACTTTATTTGCCTATAAATGCTCTCTTATCATACACTCCATGCATTTTACCCGTTCTTGGTGCTGCAAAAGCATATATGTAGGGAACCTCTACATAGAAAGTTACTGACTTTGCATGCATTATAGTGGCAGAAGACGAGCAAAACGAAACAAAAAACATTGACTAGTGTATTGATCAGTGACACAATCAGAGGAAGCATAGAACAAAATCCCCCTTTCCTTTTTAATTGAGGTTTATACCCTTCAATTTACATATGTTTATATTTAGTTTAGCATTTATGGAGTGTGGTATTATTATATACCAAAGGCGTACAGCTTTACAGCCATTGTTATATGTTTACAAAGTACAAACGGCGGTTCAGCCTCCAACGAACATGTCCTGACATTTGTGTAAATAACATTGTTTTTTGTTTCCGTACACACAAAGACGCCCAGAAAGAAATACGAATGAAAGCATGCTTGTAACGCGTGTATGTTATATGCTCAATGTAAAACACATTTTTTTCTGATATGCAAGTAGGTCGTTAACATATATATCTTTAGAGGCAGTGCTAACATAACCCGATATTTTTCTACAGTAGACTTGCACGCTGCATTAAGAATACATATTATTTTACTTGTAAATGAATTTTCTTATCTATCTTTATTTGTATATAGCCTCTCGATGGCACAGACACACATACAAGAAAATAATACAATTAAATTACTACGTTTGAGAATATATTAAGGTATTGCGAGGAATATTTTGCATACATTTTCCATGTTTCCACTTATATTCCAGATAGAACTGACAACGTCAGGACTTAGAATTTTACTCTAGTCTACCTGACCAGGAGAGCATGTGTTTTCTTACAGCAAAGCCACATTGGGGTATCTGCTGAATCCACCGAGGGGAGTCGAACCCCTGATTTTAGCGTTGTAAATTTGTAGAGTTACCGCTGCACGATCGGGGTACTTACTATAGAGCAGCACAATTGATTTATCTTAACTTACTCTAGGACTTATTCGGGTCTGAGAGTGGTTAAGTGGTTTCGTGAGGCTCATTTTTCGGGCCCAGTTTTTACACAAAACACGGTACTTGATATTTTGAGGTCGTGCGGGAGTTTTAAGGTTGTTTGTGAGAACCCACCATTCGCACAGATAAGAAAGCCCAAAGATGGGTGCTCTTGACGACCATCTAGTCTGTTAGCGCAAAACTATAAACGGCTAGCAGTGATATTCTTTGAGTAACATTGCGTCAATGTCCGAAAAACAAATAAACAACTCGCAGGAAGCAAAAAAGTAGCCAGGTCTACGTCAAGTATTGGCTTACATATGTGTATGTCAAGGGTACAAAAAACAAAACTTTGAAAGCCCTGTTATTATTCGTGTATGGATTGATATATAATGCAATAACTTACAAAAATTTAGATTAAGACTTTCTATTTATGATTTTAAATTAGTGTGAATTAAAATTACGTTAATATTATATAATTAACAACACTAATAGATGGCAGCACTAACGTAAGTTTAATTTGTTATGTATTTTACAAAAAAGCTTTCTGTGGAGATGTAAAAGCCCTACATTGGTACAGCGGTAAGTCTACGGATTTATAACACTAAAATCACGGGTTCCATTCCCCTCAGTGAACTCCGCAGATAGGCTGATGTGCCTTTGCTATAAGAAAACACACACGTATGTAAAATAAAGTATCATTAATTGAGAACATGAATATTCCTACTATTGACATATGATCCATAAATGACTTATACAAGTGTTGGACAATCTTAAATATTTTCACTAGTGTTGATAGCCTACTGAGGAGGGACTCTGCACAAAACTGCTAACGCACGGTGGCGTCAGTATCGATGTCGAGCCTTTTGAACTCATTTAGAAGGGCATCTGATTTTACTTGTCTTCTTTGAAGTAATATTTAAAAAAACCCAAAAAACAACAACAACAAAAAATACTCACACACATTACTTTATGATATGGTAAGTATTATTAATGCACTAATGTTTATCAAGTATCATTCATTTCATAAGTCTAATGATAGGCGTATAAAAATAATTTCATAGATTATATTTAGCTAAATGCGTTTTGGTGAGAGAAATTACTTTGAAAATTAGGTTTTAAAATTTGACTTGCTGTAAAAAATAAATGAAATGGAAAATATCTCAGACTTATTTCTAAATATAAAGCAGGATTACTGAAAAAAAATTATCAAACATAGGACCTATGTACCTACTTTCAGATATACAGATGTTAAGCACTAATAGTCGTAACAAACAACGGCCCGGCATAACCAAATGGTTATGGCGGGTCGACTCGTAACTTTAGAGTCGCGGGTTCGAATCCCCGTCACAACAAACATGTTCGCCCTTTCAGCCGTGGGAACGTTATAATATTACAGTCAATCCCACTTTGCTTTGGCAGTGAGTGGTGATTATGACTATTTGCCTTCCCTCTACCCTTACATTGCTAAATTATGGGAGGATAGTCCTGTGATAAATTGTTGTTGTTGTTTTTGAATTAAGCACAAAGCTACACAATGGGCTATCTGTGCTCTGCCCACCACGGGTATCGAAACCCGGATTTTAGCGTGTATGTCCGCAGACATACCGCTGAGCCACTGGGGGGCATTGTGATAAATTCAAAACAAACAAACGTAAGAAATAACAACTTCTATCTTCGATTTCCACTGATCCCGTCTGTTTGGTTTGGTTTGGGTTTGTTTTGAATTTAGAGCAAAGCTATACGAGGGTTTTCTGTGCTAGCCGTCCCAAATTTAGCAGAATAAGACTCGAAAAAAGCCAGCTAGTCATCACCGCCAACTCTTGGCCTACTCTTTTTCCAACGAATAGTGGGATCGACAGTCATATTATAATGGCCTTACAGTTGAAAGGGTAGCATGTTTGGTGTGATTGGGATTCGAACCTTCGACCCTCAGATTACGAGTCGAGTGCTTTAATCATCTGGCCATGGCAGGCCTGCCACTTTCTCGACAATTCCAAATTTGAAAGCCACGAATGATCACCTCTCTCAGAACATCAGGCAGATTACAAGTCATTCGAGGCATTTTTGAGCTATCATATTTATGAAGCCAACGAAAAGCACGATAACATGGCGATTCAAAGAATATGTACAATATATAAACATTCAGGTATCTGACCATAGACAAGAACTACATCGCTTTTAGCGCCATATACTGTTATAATTAGCACGGTTCCTCATTTCAGTCACATCTTGAACTATTAATTCAATCCTTAACACTGTCAGATACGTTAACATTTCCTCTAAGTTGAGTTTGGAACTCAGTCCCTTCGTGATCCTTGTTTAATATATTCTGCCTTCTTTAATACTATTCGATTTCTTTCTCATTGTTGTTTTAATACTTGTTTTTATAGATATTTCAACTAATCTAATTCTTTTCGGATTCCACAACAAATGTTTTTCCTTCTACCTCTCCCTCATCTGTCCCACACACATGTCTTATCAAATAATTTATCTTGATAACACCAGTCATTTAGTCTGTCTTTCCATTTCTTTTCTATACTTCTTTATCGGTGGTTTTCCTCAGGCGTCAAATTACTGGCGTTTGCTGTAAGCATATTACATGAACATTTATCTACAATTCTTATTATGAGAGTTTCTACATATTCAAATTTTCAATTCTATGCAGTAATACTCATGCGACTGCACTATGTTTTCAAGTCGAAATATGTAGCATCCATCTCCCCCAGTAAAAGGAATAATGTATCCCATGTTTACACTGAAATGTACAAAAATTACATTTCATACAGAGTTTGCTTGTAACTAAGTTCTTCAAGCATTTGAATTGCTAATTTATCTATGATAATATTGGTTATAGAGATACTTCTTACAAAGACAGTGGAAAACTGGATGCAGCTCCACTGTTCTTCAAGATTATCGCCTTGCAAGCGTTCTGGTCACTAATTGCCTAATGATTATATTGGTTCCAAAGAGGAAGTCTTGTCCTTCAGTACTGGAGAACTGAATTCAATGTTATTATTTCGCAGATTTTACTCCTTAATTGTCCGACGACAAATTTCCTGCACAGATAATAGTGAACCGAGTTCGACTTTACCTCTACGAGGACTAAACTATAAACACATTATCAAACAAACATATTCATAAATATAGAATTAATTTATTTGTGTGGATAAAAATAAATTATTTTTGTTAACCGGATATCATAGCATGTGAACGGCTGTAACTACAGTATCATAACAGCGCAGACTGTTCTTACTCAAAAGTCTCCCAACGCTTCGCTTTGTTGTAGAACGTTTTGTCTGCGCTATCTGTGTATTTAATTACTGTGATATGTTGATTAAAGATTATTTCAATCAAACTGATAAGTTGTTTGAAATCAGTATAGGGGCCCAGCATAGCCAAGTGCGTTAAGGCGTGCGACTCGTAATCTGAGGGTCGCGGGTTCGCATTCTCGTCGCGCCAAACATGCTTGCCATTTCAGCCGTGGGGGCGTTATAATGTTACAGTCAATCCCACTATTCGTTGGTAAAAGTGTAGCCCAAGAGTTGGCGGTGGGTGGTGATGACTAGCTGCTTTCCCTCTAGTCTTACACTACTAAATTAGGGACGGCTAGCACAGATAGCCCTCGAGTAGCTCTGTGCGAAATTCAAAAACAAACAAAAACCAAACCAAAAATCAGTATAGAAAATTAATAACAGTTACTAAATGGTGTCCAAAGGCTAAAATAAAGAAATAACACTTACTTTTATGAAATTTCTATCTCCCTCAGAAAAAATTCAACATTTAACATTTTTTCAACACAAGACAAACAAGAGTCATCATCTTCCGTCTGTGCGCAGAACTAAAAAGGAAGAAGAAAGGGTTGTAGTTTAGACAATATATTACATTCATCTTTTTTCTCCCTCGCAATCTGTGCAGTTAGTCTGCAATGAGAAAACCATCACGATGCTCTTACAACTATATAGCAATCACTCATGGCTTGTCTGTCCACTTTCTCAACAGTGGGTCAAAGAAACCTCAGGTGAGTAAAGAAAGCAACATGTCGTAACTGAAGAATGAATTTTGACGAAGAATTTTTTTGTGTACTGATATCATGATAACAAAGGGGAGTTGAAATTATTGTTTTTCTTATCTGAAAAGTTTCAAGCCTCACTGCAAATAAGAAAATAAAAAGGCAAATATGTTTGCTTATTTGTAACGTGCAAAGCTACGCAATAGGTCAGCTATATTCGTATGAAAACAACGCTACCACCAACAGCTCCAGAAAACAAACAACGCAACCTGCGTATGATACATATTCCAAAATAAGGGTAGAACTGAAAACATTGGTCAATCTTGTTTGTTTTATAGATACAAGGATCGTATTTTCGTTTTAATAGGCCTGATTATATTTCTACAATACACGATACAAGAACAACGGATACACAGTGTTCACGATTTACGCTAGGTGATACAGTTGAGTGTTTTTTATAGTTTATACACCGAATGTGTTAGTGTTTGTTTAGAATTAAGCACAAAGCTACACAATGAGCTATCTGTGCTCTGCCCCACCACGATTATCGAAACCCGGTTTATAGCGGTGTGAGGCCGCAGACATATCGCTGTGTCACTGGATGGCGTATGAGTGTTATAATAGACTATTAGAGATATTCAAAAGGTTTTGAATTATCTTTCTAGTAACCTTCAAGGGTTCTATATCGCGAACAAGTAAACAAAGCAAAGAGGAATTTCAGGTACTAAAAGAGAACTACAAAAGGCAGGTTAACTTTGCTTTAGTAACCCAAACCTTACATTAATAGATCCGAAAAAATAGCACGAAAGGCGCGAAGGTTTTAGTTAAAAAATAATACAAAACAAGGACTTGTGCGTAAAAATATGATATTGTTCTAAAAATAAAAAAGAAGAAAATACAGTACTTTTCTGTTTCACTGTCTTACTGCCTTTTTATTGTGTTTGTTACCAATAGCAAGGCACACGCAACTCATAGATTAAGACATTTCTCACTATTCAGCGAAAGATGAAAAACTATGCACATGAAAAAAAACAACACACCAAAGTATCTCAAATGTTTTGCATCGAAATATTCACGTCTCTTTTGAACATTCAAACAAATAAAATGAAATGACAGGAATGTCATTTGGTTCTTTTTGAAATTATCCACGTGAACCCGATTCCTGACATTACCAGTGTGCAGCTACTTTTTGTATTTCGGTTAAAAACAGACATTCTAAACAAAAAGAAGAAAAAAGACATTTTAAGAAAACGTGTAATATGCAAAGTGAGAAAATCCCTCTCCAACAAACTCCCACACACATAACGAAAAACAACAACAACTAAATAAAAGTGCTTTATCGATGCAGACAAAATAGTCTGAAAATAAATGCAAAAACGTAACGTTGGTTCTTAGAGTAACAAGTCTTTGGTAAGTAAGGTAGTAAGTTACTATAAAAAACAATGGAAAATTTTTTCTTTGAATACTTTTGTTATACGTTTGTGTATGAGATTTAAAAAAGAACAACTTCAGTATGAAACGTTAAACCATTAATGTTGAAACATAGGTGTTCGTATGAAAGAGAACTATCAGTCTTATGGGACATAAAATTCGCGAGTCTGCGCCATTTCAATTGATAACGTAAGTTGAAATTAAGACTAGGCCCTTTCTCATTTTGAGGTTAAAACTAATTGATATTGCGTATTGCTGTTGTATGACTAGATATTTATTGTTGTATTGTTAAATATAATGGGCTTTGTTACTGAGGGACTGCATGTCATAATAGTTCAGTGAAGTTTATTATATCTCGGCTTAAAATAAAGGCTAATTAGAGCAATGTAAATACCTCTCCTGGTTGTAGCAAACGTAGGCATTTTTATAATACTGTTTATAAGCTTAGCAGCATTTTCCAACTCACTAAAATTCACTTTTTTCTGCTATCAGTGGTACAGTGGTTTGTCTGTGGACTTACAACGCTAGAAATCGGATTTCAGTACAAGTGGTGGGCAGAACACAGATAGCCCATTGCGTAGCTTTGTGATTAACGACAAATAAACATCACTTTTCCTCCCTCTTACATCGAAAATACTTCAGATTTTAGATTTTCTACGTTATTATTCAACTTAATTTGTTTAAATAAAATATATTACACATATAAAAAATCAAAGGTTCAATAATGTATGACATTTTTATATTCGACAAGCCCCCCAGTGGCTCAGCGGTATGTCTGCGGACTTACACGCTAAAATCCGGGTTTCGATATCTGTGGTGGGCAGAGCACAGATAGCCCATTGTGCAGCTTTGTGCTTAATTCTAAACAACAACAACAAATATTCGACAAATGGTCATTAAGGTAAAGCATTTTTATACCTGACAAAGAGTCAGTAAAGTATGGTATTTTGTTACGTGACTAAGTCTTTAAGTTTTAGTTTTGACAGTGGTTTATCACTAGCCCTAACGAGTGTGTTTGTGTGTGTGTTTACTTACAGCAAAGCCACATCGGTTTATCTGCTGAGCTCACCGAGGCGAATCGAGCTCCTGATTTTAGCATTGTAAATCCGTAGACTTATCGCTGTATTAGCAGGAACCAGCTCTAGCGAAACGTCGGACCTTTAACAAAGCATAGTTGCAGTACCACTGCTGGTCGAAACTCTTGTTTTTGTTCAGTTTCAACTTGTTCTAAGAGGTTTAATACTAACACTTGCGGTATCACATACTGACTGATTTGTGTTCAAAGCTACAACGCTTAAAAATTATTTGAAAACTACGTTTACACCGTTGAAAATTTGATTTTTTAAAGATATATTTAATAAAAATATACAATGAATGATCTATATAAACCTGAAAGTTGTCGTAGAATATATATATATAAATTCACATATTATATTTATAATACTATTATATGAAACGCAGCAATCAAACATTAAAAGGTAAAAAAACAAAACGTATCTCCTGAGCAACATCGTTCATTAAACTACAACGAAAAAGTTATTTCAATATGCATGAGTATTTAGATGCTGTTCACAAGGCTTAATCATCATACTACTTCGATGTATAGACTTGCAAAACAAAATGGTCACTTACCAAACTTTTCAGTCAACGTCACACGTAAGTTCCTTAACAACAAATTACAACCTTATGTATCAATATATAAAAAGGGCATGTATAGTTTACTGATCAGAAACATATTTCTAGATTGTTAAAGCACTTCTACACCCAGGTTCAACTCAAAATTATCTCCTGACGTCAGGTTTTTTATTATAGTAAAGCCACAACGGACCATATCTACTGTGTCCACCGAGCGAACTCGAACTCCTTATTTTAGCGTTGTAAATATCTGAATTACCGTTGTCCCACCGGGTGACTTCAGTATGTGGACCAGCTATCGACAGCTCTTTGCTCGTGACTTACTTACAACTTACTACACTTATCGTGACTGTGAACTTACGTAAACTGGGAAACAAAAGACCATTTGTAAACTAGAGTCTAAAAGCGGTAGAAGAGCTGTGGCCACATCAATCAGCAGTTCAATCAAATGAAGAAACGACTTTACCATCATTAGAACTGGATCTGGAACTCCAAACCTTGAGCTACGTTTTATAGAAAAGTTTCAGATTGTGAAAGGCCACACTTAAATAAATAATAAAGAGCTTTACGACTGCTTTATTTCGTATAATTACTGTTGTTTGTTTGCAGTTAAGCATTATATTAAAGCCACAGAAGGGGCTATTTGTGCTCTGCCCACAGAGACGCCGCTGTGTCAGGGGGAAGGGTTGTATAATGTAAAACAACCTTCATTCCCTATTTCTTGTATTCCAAATTGTGAGTTTTTGTTGGTATTTTATTTTTCATTTTGTGTTTTATATATGTTAATATTACTGTCTTGTTCTTCATTTTATCACATAATTTTGTTTGTTTTGAATTTTCGCACAAAGCTACTCGAGGGCTACCTGTGATAGCCGTCCCTAATTTTGCAGTGTAAGACTAGAGGGAAGGCAGCTAGTCATCACCACCCACCGCCAACTCTTGGGCTACTCTTTTACCAACGAAAAGTGGGATTGGCCGTCACATTATAACGCCCCTACGGCTGGGAGGGCGAACATGTTTAGCGCGACTCGGATGCGAACTCGCGACCCTCAGATTACGAGCGCATGCCTTAACGCGCTCGGCCATGCTGGGCCATCACAGAATTAACGTTTTGTTTGTATTCTGTAACTTACTTCATTGTTTATATTTGTTTATTCAATCCCAATGGTTTCAAAATTTCGTGTTTTCAAATGCAATTAGAATTTTATTTAGCTTGTACTTATAGGTACACCGATACATCTTGTGTTCGCACTTCGCTGATGATGGAATAAATGTTTCACGAAATGTTTGACACCTTTTAAATAAAATACTAGAACATCTACAAAGTGCTACAGTGCCAACAACACCGTAACCACGTAGTTAAAAAAAAACTGAAACTCGACCTCGATCACGTCGTACATTGATTTCATTAAACCATGAAGTAGTTTACACACATAATAGAACTTGAAAATATATACTTCGCTATTTTTATTTACATTTCTACAATAAATCGTCATACGATTGCATCCTGATCGTAAGTCCAGACACTATAGTAACAATAATAAAAGAAAACATGGACATTGATTGTTTGTCGCAAGGTTTTGAGATCAAGCAACTTGTAAAGTGCAGCGAGCGACAGAAAATTGAACACTAACCGCCATCACTGTCGTTACTTACGCAAGAGCTGTTATAACCAAAGCTTAGGTTATTTTATTTTAAGAAAAATGAAACGTTTTACGGTAAACAGAAAAAAAAAGTACAAAGAAACAACGCAATATTTTAGCTACATCGTCATATAAGTGTACAAATATAGTTTTATGACCATCAGTTATGTTCACGAGTGGTACTGAGAAAAAACACAAAAACAAGCCACCTGCTTCAGGTCGGAAGATTAGATCTAAATGACGGAGGTATTAGAACTCTAATGGCAAATCTTTCAGTTAAGCCACTTCCAAACCTAATGTCAAATAAATGCCTAGCGTGCTCTGATATCGTTCAAAATCACACAATGCGTGAAGAGGATTAGCCGTGTATGAATTACATACATTTGTGTTTCCATTTGAGGCTGTGTTAGTCTTATCCTGTTAAAACTACAGCTTATTCGAAGAATGTAGTTTAATTTATTTTATAATTTATTAAGCAGTTTCTTAACCTGGCAGATACGCTCGAGAGTTTCAAAATGCTCAGATGTTTCTTAATGCTTTAATTGGTTAAGAAAGGAGTGAATACCAGATACTCGTAAGATGTTTGTTCAACAATAGATATTATAAGATTGTAATCTAACGAATTAACATAATTATTGTTAGTTTTGATTTCAAAAGAAACTATAACAACTAAAATGTTGGTTTAAATGAAATTGAGGCGATTTACTTTATGACGTATGAAAATAAACCAAGATTACGAATAATTATATTAACTAATCTCAAGGATGTATTTAGATTACGTGTATTCACTCGTCTCTTTATCCAAAAAATGAAAATAAACTTGAAATTTTTCTATTTTGATGGAGTGATTTATTACAATTACTGATTAGTTGAATATTATCATAAATAAAATGATTTTCGTTAATCATGTTTTAGTTTTTATTTCCAAACAAATAAACAAGCCAACTAACAGTTTAGAGACAAGTTGGAAAACATAAAGCTAAAAATTGGGTTTAAATACCCCAAATAGACAGAGTAAAGATAACCCACTGTGTTTAACAACAAACAAATGAACAATCTAAACGTTCGTACTAAACTGAAAAACTATTTTATATGTATGCGTGTTAAAGGAGAATTATTAATGCATAGTTTAATTTTATAACGTATGAATCTCTTTTGAATTTCGCGCAAAGCTACTCGAGGGTTATCTGCGCTGGCCGTCCCTAATTCAGCAATGTAAGACTAGAGGAAAGGTAGCTAGTCATCACCACCCACCGCCAACTCTTGGGCTACTCTTTTACCAATGAATAGTAGGATTGACCGTCACATTATAACGCCCCAATGACTTATAGGGCGAGCATGTTTGATGCGACCGGGATTCAAATCCACGAACCTCGGGTTACGAGTCGAACGTCTTAACACGCTTGGCCATGCCGGACCTGTAACGTATGAAAGTATTTTTTTGAAAATTTTGAAAAGTCATAAAGTTAGATTTCTATAAGCATTGTCAATAACTGTTTAGCAATGTTTGTAAAGCGAGTTATAACTAGATTTGTAGTAAATATCTGTTTGCGGGTAGCATTAATACATCTGTTATCCGACGTGAATAATGAAATATCCGGACATATTCACTCACTGACGGCGTAGCGGTGAGTTTGAAGGTTTATAACGGCTCGATTGTTTACGTTTAGCACACAACAGATAGCCTATCGTGTAGGTTTGTGCTTGTATTCAGAAAAATAACAATAACAAATCATAGTGCGAAAATGGGGGAACAAATAATAGATATAAGATAAGATTCTTAAATAGTTTACGCATTGGTTTTAGCCTGCAGATTTACATTTAGAGAAACTATTGTTTCTGAAATACGTTTTGTTTGTTTTTTAATAAGCTATGCCCGTCCACCGCGTGGTCACGAGATTCGGATTATAGAACTATATGATCGAGAAAGCTACTTCTGACCCACCAGAGGGTATTGAAGTGAATAGGGTGATTGAATCATTATTATAAGTCAGAGATCAAGTTACGAGAAGCTGGATACTGAAAAAACTAAGTTGTTTAAAAATTTTGCTTTGGACGATTTTCTGATTCATGAAAAGAAGGGCAAAAGGTACTCGTTGTTTAACCATATAGTGAGTTAAAGTATGAAAAACATGAATAAGCAGAAATCAAATTTTTGTTTAACTTTCAGGTTAAAATTGGTTTATCGGGAGAAATTTACTGCAATAAACAAAAAGATGGATTTAGTTACTTAGTGAAATAAGCAAAGACGGGATTTTACTGCGTAAGCCTTTCCAGTTAAACTATTAATAGCTCGAAAACGATAACCTCAAGACGTCGTAGTGAAAACATTTTTGATAAGAAAATTTTTGTGTAAAAATTTAAATTACTGTGATGACGTGGCATGAATGTATTTTATACATATACGTATTTAACATAGCTTTAAAAGGTTATATATAAAAAAGTGTCTGTTCGTACACCAAAATCAATAATTGGCTATATGAGCTTTGATCGTCGCATGGATCGAACCACAATCCTTTGTGCTATAAGTCATTAGGCTTACGGCTAAGTCACTGATCTGGTTTTCGTGAGGTTGTGGTAAGTTTAAAGTATTTTAAGAACTCGATGTACATCCATAGAAATCCAGTAACTAGCTTATCAGTTTAGCAGTATAATAAAATTGTGGACTTGCAGTCAGTACGGTTTTCTGTATTTCTTACAAAAAGCTTTCATCAGCGTTTTAAGATCCCGTATGTTATATATACTAAATAAGCGCAATGTATAATTGTCTAACATGCGTATGTTTTGGCACTTTATTATTTATTAGCTTAAACACAAGTACAGAATACGTATTAGCATTACAGACGTTTTTTTGTTTGTTTTTGCAGTCAACCTTACAATGAATTTATAACGTGATGCGTAAAGAAGTTTACGCATGCTGTCGTAACACACCAGTTCATTCAAGTTGTTTGAATTATTAAATGCTACCTTAATTACCCAGAGGTATGTTTTTTCTCTCTCTTAAATTCCTATTTTATCTGTTTCTTCACGAAGTGAAGAGACTTCATTTGAATTTTAACAACGTGCTATGATTGGAAGTTCGGACTAAACGTGTTGTTCACGTGAACTAAGTGATGTAAATATGAAGTATCTAGGGACGTGAAGTTTCTTATTTTTGTTCTAATTTCCTATTCTGATGAAATGTTCTGGTTGTGAAGAATAAAGTTACTCTAGGGAGTCTACTGAATAAACCTAAAAATGGCGTTCATTGTCAGCTGAAAACGTCACGAAACTGATTTTTTTTTATTTTGCAGAAAACAAAATGATTTTGATCTCAAGCAAACTTTCTGATATAGTGTTCCGATAACAATGGTGTAAAAAACAATGCTGTGGTATTAAGTATATCCTCACATTTAATATGCCCTTTAGTTGGAGGTTGGTTGAATTAAACTGAAACAGAGGAAGACTACGATGAAAAGTGGCTATTGTTAACTAAATGTTTTTATGTTCTCTGGCTGGAACACTTTCCTTTGATGATTTAATTTTTTTTGTAGTATGTGATACAAGTTTTCTCCATTTTTTTGTTTTCGAATTTGTCATTACACAGCAGTTGTTTTAGCAAATCTTCTTATGAAACACATACATATAAGAAAGTGTTTCATAAACAATAGTGATGAAACTGATATATGCAAATGTTTAGCTTTTTCGATGAATCCAATTTTTAACATGAAATGTTCTAATAGTACTAATGAAAAATTATTGTATTGGGTTTAAATTTTGCGCAAAGCTACTCGATGGCTATCTGCGCTAGCCGTCCCTAATTTAGCAGTGTAAGGAAGGCAGCTAGTCATCAACACACATAGGTCAACTCTTGGGATACTCTTTTACTAAAGAATAGTGAGAGCTACCATCACATTATAACGTCCCTACGGCTGAAATGCCAAGCATGTTTGGTGCGACGGGAAATCGAACCTGTGACTTTCCGATTACGAATCGAGTGCCTTAATCATAGCGGTCTGATTATATTATGAGAGAGAAAATAGCAAATGTTTATAAATGTTTTACATAATATTTGAATCGCTGTAATATAAATATAAACTATAACCTTATATACATTAAATAGAAACTCTAACTGGAATGTGTCATATATTAGACAGTAGCTACAAATTTAAGTATTATTTTAAGTAAATTTATAAGTAAAATTATGATAATTTACTCCTCTTCAGAATATTTATGCTAAAACAAAGGGTAGTACTTACGGTTCTGAAATGACCGATTTGTATTTTAACGAGACATTTTTGTATCTTGTTGCTGAGTGTTTGTTTCAGTTTTAAAAAGGGTTTCCTGTATTTTTCATCTTTAGCTACTTAATATGAATTCTCATTTATGAAAAAGATTAGTAAATAATCTTAAATAAAAAAATACAAAGGGTAATTAGTTTGGAATATTTGATTTCGAAAAAGAACTCTAAACAAATGAATGACCGTGCACAACCAGAACATGAATTTTTCATGAATTACGAGAAACTTAAATCACCATTTTTTTAATGAGGTAAAAATGGAACACGGTACAGAAACAACAGATTTTTCACTATTATATAATAATTGACTTTGAAAACCAAGTCGACTCTGATAGTTGACGGTTTTAGTAAATTGATTTTATTTCATATATCTGTTAAAAACAGTTAGAGTTATTCAAAGCTCATTAATTATGACTGCTGGTTTCCCGTTTCACTGGCATTTAATATTCATGTGCACAAAGAATTTACGTTGATTGTAATTTGAAGAGACAGCTTCTGAGTCTGATAAGAAAAGGCTCAATCCTGATAATCTATCTTCTGATTGTGAAAGATAAAAAAAGAGACCCAACAGAAAGCAGACAACGTGACTAACAATGATCAACAACAACAACAAAAGATAAAAATATAATCTAAGTAAAACTGGGAACATAATGAAAGGGAAGATGAAGATGTGTAACAAGAAATGCTACATAATATTGTATTATTACAGTATAAACTTAGACAAGAAAGAAGCGACTATTACACTGCAACAACAGTTCATGAAACATTAAGCTCTAGATGTCCTATACAATGTAGCTAGTAAGCTGTCAAGGAAAATTGATTTGCCGCTTTCCTTATTCCCTGCTGTGCCAAGTGGACGCAGAGAAGCTGCTTTGTGGCAAAACTGTTTTGTGTGGAGACAGTAACGAACAGACAGACCCTATTGTTGGATGTTGACTAGAAAGAAGCCCGGGAAATCATTAGTCTCCAATACATTCGGGGGTTGACTTCTTCCAAATGGACGGACAACTCTCCATTTAAAGTACTCTTCAGTTTTGCTTAATTGATAAGCAACAACACGCTGAATTACTTAGAAAATTGTAAAGTGAAGTCTTGTAGGACAATTGACAAGGATGTAAGTGTATATGTATGTGTAAATGTTAATGTAGTAATAATATTTACTACACTGACTATCCTGCATTAATTCTTACACCCAAATCATGTTACCCATAATTCTAATCACAAGGATATCTAACCTCGGTTTGTTTTTAAAATGAATAAAATGCTTCAAGAATCTTACCGAATAACCTACATAACCTGATCAACTAATCATAAATAAGCCTTGGTTAATTTGTAAACAAAAAATACATAAAAAATCTTGCTGAATAACGTAGGTAAGCTGGCCAATTAACTAGAAATTAGCTTTGGCTGCTTTGAAAACAGCAATAACAACAAACAAACAAAAACACAAACGAACGAACTTCATGAACAATCTTATTAAACAACTTAGGTAGTCGGTGAACTAGCAATAAACTAGCCATGGTTAGTTTGTAAAGAAGACAAACAAATTACGTAGTTACACCAAAAATATTACTAAATAATTTAGATAAAATAGCCAATGAACTATAAATTAACCTTGGTTAGATTGTAAAAACAAACAAACAAACAAGCTACATCAGAATCTTTCTAAATAATTTATTTAAGCGGCCTATTTACTCTAGATGAAAGAATTTGTTAAGTATTAATAGAATCAACTGGGATCGGTAATCCCATAACCACTTAGTCATTCTGTATATTAACCAATGTGAGTCTCTAGAGATAACCGTGTCCTCCGGTGAAATAGCAGTGAGTTTTGGACTTGAAATCAGGGGTTCAACTCCCCACGGTGGATGCAGCGTGTAGCCGGGTGTGACTTTGCTATAAGAAAACACACACACATACATAAACAATCGTTTAAAAAGATCCCCAGTTAAATTCGTGGCCATCCACCATGCTTAGTGTATTAAAATAATAACATTGACTCCATAACCATTCATACTAACAACAAAAATAAAAAACAACTATTTTAACATGATGAGATTAAGCCAACCATCATGTTGATCACTTGATTAAAAAGCCATCCTGACTATTGTAAGACAGCTTAGAATAAGTTTACTATATACTAATGAGCTTACTATAGTTGTTCATTTGTTTTTGAATTTCGCACAAAGCTACTCAAGGGCTATCTGTGCTAGCCGTCCCTAATATAGCAGTGTAAGACTAGAAGGAAGGCACCTAGTCATCACCGCCAACTCTTGGACTACACTTTTACCAACGAATAGTGGGATTGAGCGTAACATTATAACGCCCCCACGGCTGAAAAGGCGAGCATGTTCGGTGCGACCGGGATTCAAACCCGCGACTCCCAGATTACGAGTCGAACACCTTAACCCACCTGGCCATGCCGGGACGATTATTATAGTAAGCCAGTTTAGAATAAGTTTTGCACACCATATACTTTAATAACATATTGACTGCTTTATCAAAAGATCTTTATATTATTGTAATTAAGCACAGACTAGCGTCATCCAGGTTTGAAGATAGTTCGTACTCTTATAAAGTTAGGATATTTGCTTCAAAAGGAATATTTTAGGTCAGATACTAAGTTAACCGAAATCTGTAGATTAGAGTAACTCAGGATTCTCATGAACAGTTTTACTAACCAGATAATGAAGTACGAATCATGAAACGAATCAAAATGAGGAGTAAAGTATTAGTGAATCAGTAATACTTTTCTGATACGAGTATTGTCTCTAATTGGTTTTAATCACAAATATTGATTTCTGTATTACTATTTCTCAATCATTTTTGACGTAGAAGTAACTCAAGAATGTTCAAAACTGTTCGGAACTCGTTAGAAACCGAGTTTATTATCTCCTATTAAATTCTACAACACTTGTATTGTTGAAATATGAGTATCTTTCTGTTCGCTCTAGCTTGATGGGGCCGTAATGCTGCGCTCTGAGTACAAGTAAATATTAATATTATATTAATACATATGAAGTAACAGCTAAGGTGAATTTGCAATTATTTTCAATGTTTGAGCATTATATACCAGCTTAGGTCGTTTACTAGTAACACCATTATTGACCAGTGAACATTAATTAATTGAAGCAAACTTGCGTAATTTAGTTGAATATGGTTAACAATATAGCCAATTTCAGTTTTTTTAATGTCATAGTATGTCAGTATCGTACAATTCTTGGGTTTCGAAAAACAATCAATCAAACACTAAGAGGTTTTTCAGACCGACAATAACAATAAAACTCCCAGTAGGTCAGCCGTAAGTTTATAGACTTATAAAGCTAGAATCCGGGAATAGTTTTACCACCGTGGACATACAGCGAATAAACCATTATGTAGCTCTGCACTAAGGAAACAACAATGAAACAAGAAAATACAACCAATACGCTGTACGACGTTAATCACACTTTCTAAGAATAATGTTCTAATTCCTTTTTTAACTTAGAAATGATTATCTGCCTGCTCGGCCTGATGCCCACGATTACACACGTTTTCTCAACATCACAATTTCAATCACAACAAATCAGCGTTTGTTGACGATGAAGTCAGTTCTACATTGATATATATCTTGTCAAAATTTAAAGACGGCTCGACTATTCAATAAGATAACTTCTAATATCACATTTATACCCACCAAGGTTAGGACGCTCGACTAATAATCTGAGAGTCGCGAGTTCGAATCCGTATCACAACAAACATGCTCGCCTTATCAGCCATGGGGGCATTATAATTTCGACCAATCCCACTATTAGTAAAAGAGTAGCCCAAGAGTTGGCGGGGAGTGGTGATGACTAGTTTCCTCCTCTCTAGTGTTACACTGCTAAATTAGGGATGGCTAGCGCAGATAGCCCTCTTGAAGTTTCAGGCGAAATTAAAAAACAACAACATGCAAACATATACCAACCAAAATGACTAAAAAATAAGTCAGTTTATGATAATCAGAGAAACCTCAGTAATGTAGTTGACTGGGTTTCATTTGAACCCAGTTTCGCTCTCTCTTCCTTTTTGTCCACATAACCGTCGATTTTGAGGTCTGCTGAAAGCTTTTAAAACTTTATCAATTTCAAACTCTGTTTATTATCTTGTTAACGGTATTATAGAAGATATGGACAGTTTGATTACAATGGCCTTTTTTGATTGGAGTATTCTCTTTCGCAGCTTTTATCTTTATCTTGTGGATAAAAGCGCGACTGTAAACTGAGTTTTAGTGTGTTTTTTAAATGCTCTACTGTTCGAGTTTTCTGCTTCCTTGGTAAATGTTGAAGGCTTCTTTATTCGATCATTTGGGTTTTGATAATTAAATCAATGGTGGCTTTGCACGTCCAATTGGCGGGAAATTGCCTTGAACATAATAAATACGAGCTCGATACACTGCGACAACACTCCATTGTGTTTCTGCATGCAACTCTTTCTTATAAAGTTTGGATTTTTCAGTTTCTCTAAATGTAGATTCCAACCTTTTTTCTATGTGTCATTGAAAAATTAAAACATTTACATTATAAAAAGACCGTATTTTACATCGATTGAAATAAAAAGCAATAACAACAAATAGACAAACACTGTTTTTTATATTTATTATATTGTTTTATAGTGTTATGTTGAATGGGTTTAAATACACGAGGGTTGTACATATTAATGTCATGGCCAGGTGGTTAGGCGCTCGACTCGTAATTCGAGGGTCGCGCGTTCGAATCCCCGTCACACTAAACATGCTCACCCTTTCTGACGTGGGGGCGTCATAATGTTATTTTCAATCCTACTACTCGTTGGTGAAATAGTAGCCTAAGAATTGGCGGTGGGTGGGGATAACTAGCTGCCTTCCCTCTAGTCTTACACTGCTAAATTAAGGGCGTCTAGCGCAGATAGCCCTTGCGTAGCTTTGCGCGAAATTTAAAAACAAATACCTACTAATACATAGTGTCAACACTTAATTGCCCAATAGTTATATCTTATCCTATCTTTGCTCAAACAAGTGTAACAATAAATACAACAACTTGAAATCACAATTCACAAATGAATTTTGAACACAGGTAATAAGAGCAATGATCCATATAAATAAAATTAATTATTGCTTCAAAGGCATTATAAGCAGTTAGACATTTTGCCTTCCAAAGATATCTATCTCTTCCTTGTTTTTGTGGTGGGATGAGTGGTTATTTGTTGGTACGGTTTTAGGATAGAAAGCTTCTGTTTTTGTACTTCTTCAGATTTATATACGTAGTTTAAAACAAATGAATTAAACTAAGGCAAAATAAAACAGATCATGAATGAAGAATTATGAGAAAATGCTCTGTAGAAGCATTTTTATTAAATAATGAGAAAATTGTGCATTGATCATTATTCTTATAGACGTTTTTAGATTCTGTATTCGTTTGCTCTAACGTACTTTGCTAGTTTTATATAGGCTGACATAGACGAGACCATAAAATATAATCATTCTAAATATTATGGTGTGTCTTTCGTTAGAAAAGAAGAGGAAATTCTTTGTATGAAAATGTAGATCCCTTGTTTTCCTGTAAATAAAGATGTTCATGTGTTAAGAATGAAACACAGTTTTTAATTATTAGGATGAGGCAACTTTTAAAATAAGTCGCTGAGCGACGCTGTTGGTGCCTTCTGATAATTTTATGATAATAATATTGTATTTTGTGTTTATGTCACAGAAACGAAGAATATCTATTCTCGTCTTTAGTTCCAAGTTAATAACTGGACTGAAGACAACCTATTAGTACGCTGCCATTTATCATTCACATTAAGGAGTTAACTGTCATTCTTATAATGCACTCGCATCTAACAGTGCAGGGAATATTTTGTAATATCGCATAGAAGTTGATTCGGCTTGCCAGCTATGACGCTCAGAACTTTAGCGTAGAGCCAACCCGCGCCCTCATTGTAATAAACTATGCCAGTTCACATACTATCTCCTTGCGATGGCTCATAATAATTCGTGTAGAAGAATCTACATTATATATAATATTCGTTATTATACTTATTTTGTATTCTTGTAGTCAATTTAGGAGCATTCAGTAAACTACCTGTATAAGAAGAACTCGCTAGAACAAAGTTGTTCGCATTGTATTTTACGGACAAACCTGAAAGGTACAGTTTCAGACTATCACATAATACTAATGGAATTACCGTAGATTTACCGTTGGAAGCAAGGATAATAATAATAAACGTAAAACATTTCCTTAATATTTATGCTAATGCTGTAGTTATCACATTGTTTATGATATTTATATCTTAATTCATGTTTATAAATATTTTAAATCGGAGGAACATAGACTCACGAAAATCTTTAATATTTCATTGGAAAGTTGTTAAAACAGGAAAATATGATATATTTAAAATTCAAACACACTATGCATTTCGTTCTGAGTAAGGCGATTATTTTATTTCTAATCGAATGCTAAAAAGACTTTTTCATGCAATAAATCGTTAATAGATTAATAGTACATAACACGAAAAAATATTTTTGTGTTTTCTAGAAACGTGCATTGCTTTCTCTCAATATTCAGAATAAGTGTTTCCTTATGGACTTTTAACGTCGTAACTTAACAGAATTCAGTTAAAACTATTTTTCAGGCTAGAATGTATTTTGAATTTGAAAAATGAAATGTGACATAACAACTCAAACAATTGAATGTAACGTATTTATATGTGCAGATAAGAAAGCTAGAGAAAACTTCCATTAAACAACAGTTGCTTTGCAAGGCTTAAAAAAAGAGAAAGATAGACATTTTCTATAGAAACACGCTAATATTAAAATGATATTAAATGCTAGCGGGAGCTTATTCTAAACCGATAAAGTATTCTATTGAAATGCTGCCTTTACGACTATATAAAACGTAGGTGTGGGCATTTGAAATAAAACATAAGTATATATTTATATATTGAGAGAGAGAGATTGAAGTAGCACTAAGATATTCTTAACATATATTGATTTTCAAAAGAGACGCGTATATTTGCAGAATAAATCATGTCACTTAATGTATATCTATAGAGACCTTGAAGGGTGGGGGGAAAGCAAGTTACATTTATTTTAACAATACGTTAAACAAAACCGATACTTCTCCGAAATTAGGTATTCCTCTCTGTAGAACACCAATTTTATAAAAACATCTTAGATTGATAATGACATATCCACACACAAATATGTTCATCCATTGTCACATTTTAATGTAAATGCTGTATATCTTTGCATATATGTTTAAATATATATATATATAACGATCACGTCATTATAATACCATGTAATGTTTGACGTAATCAACTTGGATTGGTTAGATTTACCATAATTTCGTCCTTTCCACTGTGGGAGCATTACAATGTTAAAGTTAATCACATCATTCGCTGGTATAAGAGTAGCCCAAAAGCTGGCGATGGGTTGTGTTGATTAACTGCTTTCCCTCTACTCTATCACTGCTGAACTTGGAACAGAGAGCGCGTAAAGTCCTCATTAGTTTGAAAACAAAACAAACTTGATAGGTTAACACGAGCTTTTTTTGAAATGTTATTGAGAGCATTTTAAAGTTTAAGTTTTGGATCTTATGTTGGCTTTTTTTTTGTCAAAGATGAAAATGAACTTTCTTTCATTCTTCCAACACACGAAAAAATTATTTTCAAATTAGCTGTTCCGAAACACACCCACACAAACATGCAGAACGTAATTATATTTGACCGGATTAACTTACATTATTATCCACCGAAAAAGAAAGCTACATCTTAAATTGAAATGATTTTTGTTTTGTATATTTTCCACTTTATTTTACAAATAGAACCAAATATCTGGAACAGAATAAGGAATTAGTTGGTGTTTGTTATCTAAGAGCTGTGAGATTATGTAACTGTGAGATGAAATTATACACGCAAAGCAAGAGTATTATTAGGTGTAGGTTCTATTTAATACTAAAGAGATTACACACGAGGTTTATTTATAGAACTAGTCATTAATAATTAAGCATTCGTCTAAACTGTAGTAACTACGTGTAGTGTGGCAGGATTTGTTTAATAAATAAACATTATTAATATCAATAGAAGCTTTATTTTTGTTTATTCAAACTGTTTTTGGCTTTGATTTATAAATATTGTCCAACTATACAAAGCCTATTAACAATACGTAGAACGTGTTTCGCGTACTTTCCCTACTGTCTTAATCAAGTTTACTTACTCTTAATCAAACTGGAGCAAGAAACGAAAACTGTACTAAGCTCCTCACTTTTGTCAAAATTGCTGACTGAACATTCTCTGGTTCGTTGAAGGCTCTGGTCGAGAAACCATGAATTCGATCAAAGGCAAAGTTAGCTGTGTTCAAGAAGTGTGGAACTTTGAGTAACACCATCATAATGGTACTAATTTTCTGTAACTAAAGGCAAATAGTACTCATTACTCTCCGTTGCCAATTTAATTAATTCTGCTTACACGTAGATAGAAATACGCAGAAAAAGGATCTTAATTATTTCGTTTTTGTACCGATGTTTCAATTTTAATTTACTTTTCAGGTAATTTCCACAGAAAATGTTATTTACATAAGAATGTGTATATGTTTACAATTTACAAAGGCGATAAAAACCAGTACTGCTATGAATTGTAATCCACAAGGAAGATTAATGTATAATGCATGTTGTTGTGAGAAGGTTAAGATATGATACATTCTGTTGTTGAAAGCTTAGCAAGTGATGCTCCATATTGTAGGTGATGTGCTGTAGGAAGATTGGATATAATGCGTGTTGCTGAATAAAGAGTGGATGTAATGCATGTTGCTGAAGAAAGATTGGATATGATACATGATACTTTAGGAAGATTGTATATGATACCTGTTGTTGCAGGAAGATCAGTGTATGATACACAATGATATAGAAAGATCAGTCTTTAATACATGATGTTGTGCAAAACATAAACGTGTGATACATAATACAGTAGGAAATCAAGTTATGATGTCTGACGCTGTAAAACTCTTGTCTGATGTATTTTAATGATTTAGTGTTTTGTGTCTATTGTCTCTAGTGATCTCAAGATATTTTATCAATGTATGACTAGACAAATTATGATCAACCAAATTGATTTGAAGAACAGCTAAAGTGTTAAAAATTTGAATTTATTTTTTACATATTTTAAAAACGAAACAAAATAGGTCAGTTGTTTATTTACTATAGCAAGTAAACCATTAAAGAAGTAAAAAGAAAGGGTAGAAGTGGTGACTATGACAGGAATAAGTGAATTGTTGGTCTAGTTTATTTCGACAAAGTGAATGTTTTAATTACATGCATTTTGACTTCTTTAACAGGGGGAATCAAGAAAGATATAGATAGGTGAGTCAAAATTAGCTCACTACCAGTCTTCTATCACCCTATCCACATGTTTACAAATTTGAGTTATAGTTTCCTTTACTGGGTAGCCCAGGTGTATATATCATAATAGAAAGCCTTTGTAACAATAAGTACTAAAACTCAACAAATATGAGTCCACACAATGAACATGTAAACATACAATGATAGCAAAGGCGGACGATACAGATAATACTGTTAAATGTCCAAATAAATTTAGCAAGAGCAGGAATTTAGTTGATTAGAATTAGGCACAAAACCATACAATGGACTAGTTGACCTCTGCCCTCCACAGGTATCGAAACCCGGTTTTTAATGGTGTGAGTCCAGAGACATGTCGCTGCGTCACTAGGGGGCACCAGGAGGGAAGTTTAAACCTAGCAAATGTATATTTGTGCATAAGTAACTAAATCAGAATTATCTACGGTCCTGTACAAACTACATGACAGCCACATAACTGGAGAGACAGGGCGTCCGTAGTAATAATTAATTAAAAAAAGTAGTTTTTTTTCGCGTGAAAGGACTCGTGTTCTCTTCCTGTATAGTTCCTGGAAGTAATGTGATAATTAGCAAATGAAACTTTGTTTATTGTTTCTTCATTGTGTCATAAAGAACTTTGTTATAAGAATTAGTTTGATAGTAATTTTGATCTTGGAAACCATTACAGAATTTTGAATCATAAATCCAGCCCTCATCATGCATAAAGTAAATACATTTTATGTAATTGAAAAGTTACGTTGTATCATTCATTAGTCTGCTAAGTTTGTAATTGTTCAAGAAGCAGACATATTAATTGCTTAAAAATAATGACGAAGAAAGTATTTTCAACTCGAAAAGGGCAAAATCTTAAACAGGTATTATTTTTATAGGCCAAGCGACTATGTTGTCAGCTCACAGCTTGCATTTTGTTTTGTTTTTATAAATGAGTTAGTAATAATCACTACTCCGTGTTTTGTATCAAATTTCTTAGCAGTCAGTTTTTACATTTACTGTCAAAAAACAGATGTAATAAAGGTACCCTTGCGTCAAAGTTAATTTGAGAATTAACATTTTATATCTAATGCTCCAATAATTTTAGTAGTTTTTATTTTCTTCACCTGATATTTTTTACAGTGGTGGCGTAAGTAACTCGTTAAACTGCTATAAAGATAATTGCAGGAATGTATAAGAGTTGAAACTTTAAGTACTAGCAAAAGTATATAAAATAACAGATATAAATAGGTCTTGTATGATTGATTGAATCAGGGTTGTACATCACAGACCTAATCTTCTGTGAGGGCCTAGCCTCTCTCCGTTACGCCCTCTGTCGTTGACACCTGCTTTCTTTAATTAAGCCAAACGTATTCCCTTCAACTCACGCCTTTTTGTGCTAGAATATCACGTGCACGTCAGTAGATAATGTAGAAAGCTTGGTTACAGAGGCATCAACCGTCTTCTTTGAAAGGCGAGGCTTTCTTAGCGTCGTTTATTAATGTCTTAGAGTTTCATAATCGGTAGTAATGGGAAGGTGTTTTTTTGTATTATAATCTCATTGGTGTTATTAAGTATAGCTTTCTAGGCTTGAAGGTTTTATTCATACACTAGTTTTTATACAACCTCAGACAGCCATTTTTTAACATAAATTTATTATTTTTTATATATGTATCGTAGCCTGTAATTGTTCAATATACAGTTTTATCTATGCATACTGCCAATCATATTCTCGGAGACGGCTGATATGGGTATTAACACTTTTATTGATAACCGGAGAGCAACGTCTCGATCTTCTTAGGTCATCTTCAGGTTAGCCTGAAGGTCGAGACGTTGTTCTATACTTTATTTTAATTAAAGTGTTAATACCCATACCAACCGTCTTGAGAATACATTTTTACTTCAAGTGGGTTTCTCGTCATCACGAAATACTGCCAGTCGTTTTTGAAGGTATATATAGACGAAACCTTATAAGATATATTTCTTCGATGTTACCCAAAATCCATCATTGCATGTTTCCATGAAGAAAGGTTAAAAAAGCACGGAACAAAAGAAGAATTTTAAAGAATATTTCAGTTAAGTTCATAAAATATTTCCTTTAAATAAAATCGATTTCACTCAAAAAAAAAAAAAAACTGTCCAAAACGTAAATTTTTCTTTCACGACATTTCAAACTGTGATTCCTTATGATCACCCATAATAATTTCGTGATAAAGTTACTATTTCATTCTGGAGCGTACAGTTTTTACACCCGATGGGGAGAGTGATTTTTGCAACCACTTATGTAGACTGTTCAATTTGCAAATTGGTAATCTCTGATTACGTGAATCTGAAAGCTGTAAACATGCAGTCACAAAGTAATCTTGTTGCCACGATACTTGCATGTATACTTAGGCCTACTGACTGATACTTACGAACTATCGCTTACATTTAAAAGCTTAGAAACACACCTATATTAAAAATGTACATTTCGGTAGTGAAAAAGCCTACATCTAGGTCTAATTATGTAATTCAATTGGTAAGAACACGAGAATCACAAGAACAAACACACAATTTGTAGGCCTCTGATGCAATAAAACAATTCAACAGACCAAACTGTAAGGGTGGATGACTATATGCACCATACCCCCACCTAAAATGAAGGGAGGATGTATACCCTCCATCCCCCAGGATCTACGCCCCTGATTTCATTGTGAGATTGAGTAATCATTTTTCATGACGTAAGTAATCCGTTTACAATGAATCTGTTTCCTTTGTTGTTTTTAATGTTTGTTAACCTTGTCCAGTTTTATCTGAAGGAATTTTGTGTAATTATTTATTTTGAAGAATTATTGTATATTCATAAACTGCGTATTGTGGTTTGAGATGTTTTTATTATTTTCTTGTATGTTACTGTAACACTAACATTCAACTGCTTTGTTATAACTCTTGATGCTAGTTACTTTTCATTTTATTGTGACTTCCATCAATTTGTACCAGATTATCTTTTTACCTGAGAGAACTTTCTACTTCATTAACTGTTTAGCGATGGAAACTTTATTATACTGAATTATTTATCACTAATACATTATACATTGTAGTATAGCCATGTTAATTATGCTGTACGAGTCGTTATGGTAAACAAGAAATACGAATTCATCACCCTGGATCTTTTTATTTATTCTTCACCATTTTCTCTCTCTCTGTCTCTCATATGTTTTTAGCTTATATTATTATATTATTATTTTTTACCTATTGAAATGGATTTTTCTCTCGCCATCTATATGGTTTGTTATTCAGTGACTTGTTTTCTTTGCTGTCTTGTTTGCCATTTTATTTTCTCCTGATTCGATTATGTCCTTTTTAATTCTATGTATGCCTTGTTTCATGATGACTCGACCTTATGTTTTTGGCTCTAGAATTATGCTGGTTTTCTTCTCTGTTTTTCTGTTCTATTCTGCTTCTGATTTTTTAAAACTTTCTACCTGTATTGTTATTTGTTCTAATTTTATATGTGTTATTTTTCTTTTCTTTAACTCCTCTAGTTGTCTCAGTGAATCAAATGAATATCATCTTTATGAGGACTTTTTAATTTTTGTAATCATTTCTATTTTTTTTTATAAATATTAGTAAATTTTGTTTTAATTCTTGCCTCGATGAAATTTTTATTAATTCAAATATAGTAGTTTCTTAGTAAACAGTTTCTTGGTGCGTTTTGTCGACTGTTTCATATCGATTTCAAACTTTTATTCGTAGCCGTGAATTTGTAAATGTGACAGTTTTAATAAATGCAGGATATTAACTCCATATTTGTATTTTAAATACGTTTGCAGAATTCTCCTTCAGTTTATACCGGATCAAGCTACTTTTAAAGGTATACTTGGTTATCGTATTATGTTTTAAATCAAATATTCAAGATATGACTTAGAAGTAAGTTTACTGGAATACATGCCAGAACTATCTGTTTGTTGATTTATCACAATAACAGTGAACCGTGATAATTACTAATAAATGAAGAATAGGTAGGTACATATTTATGAATATTAATTTCTATGATTAATTTATATTGGAGTTGAACTTTTATTATTCTGCATAATGTCTCGACTTTTCAAAATAATACGTCTCAGTGAGTAGACATTAAAAAAAAAACCTTATTTGTTTGCAGTTAAGCACAAAATTACTCAATGGGCAATTTGTGCTGTGACCATCTCGGGTTTCAAAACCTGGTTTTTAGCATTATAAGCCATAACAGTAAGCAAATTTAAAGGCGAAAAAAATATATTTTAACTTTGCAAACACTAGAGTTTGCGCGTGTCGTGAGCAGGGTTTATCCTATATATTACTTTGATTAGCAGTATTGGTTATAATAAATAGTATGTATATTTTTATCACCCTGAACATTTTATTATGGCCCGACATGGCCGGGCAGTTAGGGCACTCGACTCATAATCTGAGGGTCGCGGGTTTGAATCCACATCACACCGTGGGGGCATTAAAATGTGACGATGAATTCCATTAGTCGTTGGTAAAGGAGTAGCCCAAGGCTTGGTGGTGGATGGTGATGATTAGTTACCTTCGCCTTCGCTCCAGTCTCACTCTGTTAAATTATGGACAGCAACTTTGTGAGAAATTCTAAACAAACAAACTACTTATTGTTATATATTATATTATTGTTATTTTGCGTCGTTAGCTTAGTATTTGGATTTAGGACTAAATTTTCCTCAGGGGGAAAAACCTCATGAAGTATTATTTGAATTATGGCTGAAAGTATCGTTAATAGAGAAGGCACCCAACTAACGAAACAATACATTCTAACATTACAGCCAAGACCTTAAACACAGAAAATATTAGCTATAGTTAGTTAGTACCAGGTTATTTCTTAATTCTCACAGCTGTTAGTTGAATGAATACAGAAAGTAAGAATATGTATTTATCTATATATATTAAGACCAATGTTTAATTACTTGAACTCGCAGAGTAATATGTTTAATTAAATGTCTTATATATCAGGCCATCCCATAAGTAATATCTGAAAGTTTAATACAGAAAGTCCATCATCATTTCTGTCTTAGTAGAAAACTTTAATGACTAAAATATGTAGAAGGACGTGTATCAAAATGTTTAGACAAATAAGAAAAACAAACTCAACTCCACTTTTTCAGATCATTAATCAAATAAACCATTATGAAGATGGATGTGTCTGAGGAGCACATTAGATATAAATGCTTTATGAGTTAAAAAGACGACAACAGTGCAGCAGAAACTGCACGAAACATTCAATGTGTTTATGGTACGGAGTCTCTTAATGAAAGAAAATATCAAAAAATGTTGCAGAAGTTCAGATCAGTTGACTATAGATTAAGTGATGCGCCACGTTCTAGTTGTCCTGTTGAATGTAATGATGACTTGTTGCTGGCTGCACTTGATGAAGGTTGTGCTGTTACAGTTGAAAAACTGGCACAGAAGCTTAATTTAACCCATTTAACAGTTTACTGTCACCTGCAACAGCTTGTAAAGGTGTCAAAACTTGGAAAATAGGTCCCACCTGATTTGACAGAAGCCAACATTAGAGCAAGAGTGGACATTTGCACGCTCGTGAACGTAACTCACCTTGTTTGGACAGGTTAATGAAAGGAGATGAAAAATGGGTATTTTATAAAACTTTTAAGTGCCGTAGACAATGGCTCATTACAGGTAAACTAGCTAAAACACAGCCCAAAATGGACTTCCACTCTAGGAAAGTCTTGTTGAGCGTTTGGTGGGATAATGTTGATGTCATTCACTTTGAGCTGTTGCCACTCAAGGTAACGATTGCATCAGATTTCTATCGTTAACAGTTAGAGCGCTTGAATGTTGCACTGAAAGAAAAGAAGCCTGCTTTAATCAGTCGTAAAGGTGTTGTGTTACACCAGGATAATGCACAGCCCCATACAGCAAGGATCACATCTGTAAAGACTGAAGAGCTAGATTGGGAAAAACTTCCACATCCTCCTTATTCTCCAGACTTTGTCCCATCTAATTATCATCTATTCCAAAGTTTGCAGAACTATCTTGATGAGAAAGAGCCTGGAACACATGAAGATGTCAAATCTATCCACTCTAAATTCTTTTCCTCCAAACCTCAAGAATTTTATAGAAGTGACATTCAGAAGCTTGTGAATTGTTAGCAGGAAGTAATTAATAATAATGAAACGTTCGTTATTGGTTAAATAACATTAATAGCGTATGAAATCCTTTCTATTTTTTTGAACCTAATATCGGACATTACTTAAGGGATGACCTGATATATATATATATATATATACGTGGTGATACACACGTATCTGTGTGTGTATATATAAAGATAACATATTTTCATAAAATAATTGAAATGTAATTGTTTTTTTATCCCCTACTGATTTGCACATTTCACTTTCTCATCTCAATTTTTTAATTCGCTGTTTGTTACAATGTCAGTAGGAATCAACTGTACAAGTACTATTTGATTTAAATAAAGTGACTCAATCGACCTTTACGATTTAATTTAGTGACTATGCTGAATAGCTGAAACCCAAATTGATTGCTGGGAAAAAGTGAAGAATAATTTTGAACCATGGTATTGGATATTACCCATTGGAATTAAGAAAAAAAAACACTGATATACAAATGTTTGAATTATTAGGGTTTTTTTTTCTTTTTTAAAAAGTAATTAAAGAAGCTGTAGTGAAATAATCTTATGCAAAACATTGTTTATGAATTCTGGTGTTTGAATTACGTTTCGTCAAAGTAAAGAAACAGAAACTAACGTATCCCGGTGGATCAGGAGTAAGCTTCAAGTTTATGCTGCTAAAATCCCTGGTTCCATTTCACACAGGGGACACAACGCGGGTGATCCATTGTGTATTGTTGTGGTTAGCAACAAATAAGAATGAAGAAAGGAGGTGCATTGTTGATAGTTTATGGACTTTAAATTTCTGTTTTATGAACTTCTTCTGCAGAATAAATTTCGAAACACCAGTTGTACAGTATATACAAATGAACCATACATTCATTTAGATAAACAAGAGTGCTTGCAAAACACTTTAATTAAAAGTTTCAACACTGTTGGACATGAGGACAGTAAATCAAATGCACCAGTGAAAACTACATATAATCAAAGACTTGGAGCTTAAGAATTACATATATCGAGCTTTGTGTGCCTATTTACTGACAACAGTTTATATTGTTACAATTTATATAGATATCCAATGTCTTTTAGCCTTTGAATGAGTTACAACTATTTATATATCCAATGCTGTCATGGAGATTATCCAGGATTAGCTGAGTGATTACAGAAGAACACCACTAGCCTCCCATGACAAAAGACGCAATAAACAATACAGTTTGCAGTTCCTAGAAAAGTATTCAACCTTCTGGGAAGTCTGGATGCTATAGCATTAGCTTTTGAGTAAACTTGTGATTCTAAACTAGCGAAATTAAAATTTTCATTTTGTCAACGCTACATAATACAATTTCCTAACAGTATAATTATACACGGACGTTTGGACAAAAGCCAATTTGTTATCCCTACAGCTAACAAACTATTGACCTCAGGGAGTTGAGTTAATTATGCATTTGTTCTGTAGAACTAATTAGGACTTTGTGTGAATCTGAGATGAGCATTTTAGTTTCAAATTACCATAAATTGACGAAATAATTATGAAAAATTACCAAGAACAAAATGATTGGACTTACTGAATAAATATTGTTCGAATATCTCGCTCTCTGAAGAGTGTGAAATTTCTCAGGACAATTTTGTGTATATTTTTGTGAATCAAAGAGTTAGAAAGAATATAATGCAATAATTCTTTGTTTTTTAGAAAAGACTACTGAATACCTTTATTATGTGTTTGGTAATTGATAACTTTCTATTTCTCCTTAAAATGATCTATTTGCTTGTATGGTTGTTCTTTGATACAAAGGTATGCAATGGTTTGTTTGTTTTTGAATTTTGCGCGAAGCTACACGAGGGTTAACTCGTCACCCCTAATTTAGCAGTGTAAGACTAAATGGAAGGTAACTAGTCATGATCATCACCCAATGCCGACGAATAGTAGATTGACAGTTACGTTGCAACAACCCCACGGCTGAAAGGACCAGCAGGTTTGATGTGACTGGGATTCCAACCAGCGACCATCAAATTACGAGTCGAGCGCCTTGACTACGTGGCTGTGCCGGCCCTGAATGGGAACTCTTTTATCAATAAAATTCTATATGTGGTTAATATCTGTACTAAAGTAGTAAGTAGTGCATAACATTATTTTAATAGAAACTAGGGCAATGCAATTTTCTGTTTGTTTATTTGATATCCTGTTTCATTTTCATTCAAGTTTCTTTCATATCGTTCCCAAAACATAACATGAAAAATTGTATAATTATCTACCCAAATTTCCACTTCCATGTTTTAACAAAAGGCACGTCAACTTCGGCTGAAAATATTGTGTTCTTTTATACAGAGAAAAATCGTTTGATAGGGATCCTTCGCTGTCAGACTCGTACAAACTGTGATATTTTGTTTTTGTAAATGTGACTTCACTTTAGAATATCGGTTGGCGACAATTCCAGTTACTATTAAACTGTATCCTAAGATAGAAGCTCATGGGATTCATACACTATTTTTTCGTAATTTAATATCAAAATGTGTGAAGTAACACATAGCAGCTAACCTGATCACATTTGTGAAAACGAAATCGACCGGTAGAAGAAGCAGACATTGGGAAATTACCTTACTATGAATAGAAACAAATTAGAGTAAAACTGGTCTTTCGTATATGTTAATCTTTTTCTTAATGTCTCATTTTTATTTTATTTGTACCTCCATATTTATGTGCAAGTAATAACGAACATCTTAGTTCGAGAGAAACTGAAGTTATACTGAGATTCACCTAGCAAAGATCTAACAAACTAATATACACAGTAATTTCTGGAATTCACCATGAGTAAAATTAGCCTCAATGGTGGCGAAAGTTTTGTTTGTTAACAGGTTAGATACTTGTATTAGGGCTGACATGATGACACGTTGCATCATCTTCTATTGCATTTGTGTATTTCGATGTTGTATATTGACTTACTAGAAATGATGCGGGAAAGGTCATGTTAAGAGTTGGTTCACCCCAAGCTAGCAGTCGTTCAGACGGTCTTCTTCTGTTATCGTAATTTAGAAGAAAATAATAAATTTTTAGAAAATTATTAACATAATTTATTATTTCCTTGAGGCTTTTGCAAACTTTTAAAATTAAATTTTAGGAGTTTTTTAAAACAGTAAGCTGATTGGTTATTTAACTCAATGTTGAAGCAGTTCCAAAACTGACTTTATAATGAATATTTTAGAGCACGAATTAATCAGTAATCTGAAATTTAAGTCTCGAACATATTTGTTTAACATGTTGACCTTATTATGTACTATGTTATGTTATTTATCTTGCGTTTAATAAGTTAAATTGGCTTAAAAACGACACGAGCTAGTAGAGTGGACACTTAAAGCAGTCTGTGTTATTTGTATCTTTAGAAGATTTATTGGTGGAGTCAACTTTGGAAACGGTCGGTACTTATTTCTTCCAGTTACACCAGCTCCGTTTCGGTAATAACGTCTTGTTATCATGGAACTCCTCTATAGTGCAGGAAATGTATTATCTTGATAACCCATTAAGGTTGGTATCAGCTATAAAGTTTTTGTGCTCACCAGGCGGCAGCTTTGACGTTCTTATAAATATTACTTACGGTGAACCACAGAAAAAGCTGAATGTTATATCACCCAGTTGATAACTGTGGAGAAAGTCAATAGAAGTGTCAGTAGTGAAGAGACGAACTAACATCATGTATGACTCCAAGGTCTTCTCAGTTTACGCTGGATAACAAGCATATCCTACTAGAAGAACAACATTCCAAACTTCCCCGACTTGCCTTGATATACCGCACGAACAGCAAAAACACAAAAAAAGACAAAAAAAAACGAAAGAATGATTTCCGTATTCAATGTGATTCCCGGCAATGTTCGAAGAAGATCACATATCAACAAACTTATATGTATGGAACCCATGGCCTGATTGACAGTCTTCTGACGCGATAAGGTGAATAACCATTTTTTCTTCCTGTTTCGCATTCCACAAAAATCTTCTGTTACCTTTATCTGCTTCCCACTTCAATGAACATTAGTTTAGACTCCCACTTTTCTGGTCTCTAAAACTTCGAACGAGGTTATCGAATTATTTTATAAAAATTTCAGGGAAAGTAAAAGAAACTCAGGTTCGATTTTCAGTATTATATTGTTACTTACTATAAAAACTAGAATGTCTAGTTGACTATAAGAGACTGAAGTAGTGTCGTTTTTAAGGTGATTTTTGTTTTTTTATTGCATTTTACTATCTTCTGTTCCGAAATGTTCATGTATATAATGTAGGTTTTTTGGTAAGACTCGTCTGTGTATACACAATGAAAAAGGACCTTAGGGTATGTGGCTTAAGAATAAGGGTAATTTAAAGAATATAAAGTATAGTTTGAAGTGTATATAAAACCGTTTGGTGATTTCTTCTAACGAGATAATTCACTATTTATTTGTTTTTGCAAATTCACAACTAAAACAAGGATTCTAATTTAAGAAAAAATATTACAACGCCATTGAAAGTAAAATAGCCTTAATATAATATTTGTCTTAATGTTATTACTTATTCTTTTCAATTAAAAAAAATGATGCCATACATTGTTGACAGATGGCGATGATCAATACGGATTTTTTTTTTTTTTAATTTCGCGCTAAACTACACAAGTGCTATCTGCGGTAGCCGTCCCCAATTTAGCAGTGTAAGACTAAAAGGAGACAGCTAGTCATCACCACCCACCGCCAACTCTTGAGCTACTCTTTTACCAACGAATAGTGGGATTGACCGAAACATTATAATGGCTCCACGGCTGAAAGGGCGAGCATGTTTGGTGTAACGGGGATTCGAATCTGCGACTTTTAAATTACTAGTCCAGCACCTTAACCACCTGGCCATGCTGGGTCCAGAGTTTTTTGTTGCTTCTTTGTTTTATATTGTTGTTGTTGTTTTGAATTAAGCACAAGGCTACACAATGAGCTATCTGTGCTCTGCCCACCACGTGTATCGAAACCCGGATTTTAGCGTGTAAGTCCGCAGACATACCGCTGAGCCACTGAGGGGCACTTTGTTTTATAAGCGAAAAGCTCAACAATAGGCTATTTGTGTTGTACCGAACACGGGCGTCAAACTCTGCTGTTCACTGTTTAAGTCCTGAAGTTTACCGCTGAATGTCTAAAGGCTTTTTTAAAGCAAAATATATGAAATGTTTTTACTTTTAATCCAGTGTAATATTGTATGTGCTGACAATATAAAATTATTCTTATAGAAACCAGTTATGTGTTGTTTGGTTATATTAGGAAAGATGAATTACTATCTTTAAAAAAAAAAGTAGAGAAACAAAGTGATCTACGTTTAATGAAACATTTATATCAAAATGTCCCTCTTTCATTCTGGAGATACATTAATGCTTACTTAAAGACTTGCATTCACAAACGACCAGTATCATTTAACTGAAGTCTGTGAAATATGTAATAATCGAAGGAATCATTCTCATATTTTGCTAGAACGAGCGAGCTTTACACTGTTCATATTTAACTAGTAGCACGAGAACGAATGATTAGACAAATATTCATTATAGACATAATCTTAAATATGGAAGTCAGCTGAAGTTTGTTGTTCTAATTACCAATTTAGGATAACTTGGTCACACAGTTTTAAATTAAAGCATATCAATATACCTATAAGTGTTCCCATTGTTTATTTCGTTCATTGGAATACTGGAGCTAGTCGCATACTATAAGCTCGTTAGTAGTTCACGTGTAATACAGTTATGGATGAGAAGTAACTGCTCCTTTATAGTTATAATCTATAGATACACTTATGGCATAAAAGACGCTCATTTTCCAACAGAAACTTTGTAAATAAAACTCCTCTTTGAAAGACTCCACAGTACAAAATATAGATATGTACAAGTAGTGTAGTAAATGTTTGAAGAATTTGGAAATAAACATTTGGTAAAAATCATTTGTATTCAACAATCTATAGCTATGTTTATTGAACAATACAAATTGTAGTAGACATTGAAACGACAAAAAAAATCGTTTTTTTAATTTCAGGAAAGCATTTTGGAACCGAATTATTCAATTTAATTATATACACACACCTGCAGCGTAATGTATTAGCGATACCTTTACCGATTAATAATGGTAAAATTCGGGGTTCGGCTACATGTGAGGGATATAACATAGATAACCACTATGTAATTTTAGAGTGAAGCCAACAATTTGAACATATGTATATTATTTAGGTTAGCTAAATTTAGTTTACATATATTACTTCAGAAGTAAGATGATGCATCTAAACCTTAGATGAAACAAACAATTGAAAAAAGAAAAGGAATGCATAGTCACAAAACAAATATTCAGTACGTGGTAATTATATGAAACATTAAATATTGTAATTATTTATTATTCATCAGCGAATACATATGATTCCTTAGAAGAGACCGAAGTACTATAAGAAATAATGTTTTGTTAAAGATGAAAAAACGAATTAAGACTTGTCACTTTATCCTTCACACCGTAACCGTTTTAGTATGTAGAAATGTGAATTTTAAGGTGAGCAAAAACAAAGAATATTGTGATATTGCATGAAAGATCCAAAAATCATGTTCTATTGTAACTTGATGAATGCATTGTTGTATTGTGTTTTTTAACACTCAGTTAAAGTGAAATGACTTTCTTCTTCTTCTAATCATAGTCCCGTACTGTTAAAACACAAATCATAAACATTCTGGTGAATGTTAGATTAATAAAATATCGACTTATGTTTGGTAAATCTTTATAAACTAACATATTTTGTATTAATCTTTCCAAAATTGATATTACAACGATTGCTTCTAAAATTAGCTCAGTATAAAAAAATAAAAAAGTTTATATTTTATTGATTGATAAACATAATAATTTTGGATATTAAGAGTGTATTGTGGCATAAACCGATTTACATTAAGGAAGATATCATTTTCTATCAATGATGAAACTTTGTAGAATGGACGGCAACTGCCTATTATGGAGACACGAGTGTAGAGAACGACGTTTCGAAAGTCTTCAGCCTTTCGTCTTCTAGTCAGTGTGTGTGTGTGTAGGTGTTGTCGATCCTTTATACTGTTCTCGAGGATTGTGGAGGACGTGCTATGATTGGTTGGATTATCAGTCTATCAAAGAATTTTCTATTGTTGTTTCTCATAAGAGTTTTGTGACTGTAGTATGTACATACGTCTAATAACAACTACATTAATAATAATACTTTGTGTGTTCCGATACAACCCGATCGTTGTGAAAATGCATATTAACTTGAAGCACCTTCAACCCTAATTATCAAGTTTTGTGTAAGTGGTCTGTTACGACCTTCTTGCGTTTTCTAGAAGATCTTATGCATGTTTAGAAAACTAAGCTCATTGCTGAGAATTTTAAAAGCTAGTTCGGCCTCGAAGTAGGTTCATGTCAGAACGTCAAAACGTTTCATCGCTGTTGCAGGTAGCTACTCATCGTATTTCTTACACACTGTCATATACACTGACCCCAATACTTTATCTTGAAACTAAAGCATCTAAAGTATATTTTATCTTATGATAAAGGAGAAATAGCGTATTTCGTTGAAAGTAGTACAAATAACAAAAGCCTTGTTTTGATCGTAAAATGGGTTAATTCATTTCTCATATTTAATTACAAATTTATTCTGATATCACAAACAGTGTAAAAAATATATAAAATGCAGTTCCACAATAACACAGTAAGGGTTCTTCACACTTACAACACTAAGGACCGACAGGACCGATGCCTATCCCATTAAGTAGCGTTGCGCTTAACCACAAACAAACGAACAAAACTGCAAATGCCTAAAATAAAGTGCTATTTAAAAACGAGAAAACATTTACCTCTCTCTCAGAAGAAAATGAAGAGTAACATCTATAATAGGGTTTCTATTATCTAAAACGCTTTAGATATAGGGCTGTTTGTCTGTTGTTGGCTACTCACTTGATTTCAATCGGTTATTTTGCACTCTCTGTGCAATTAGAGATTCAATACTATTTATAGGTAATGCTGTGAAGCTTAAATACATTGAGAAGATCTTATTGTAATAGATCTGACGACGTATACGTCCAAAATTCGGATCTGAGAAACTACCGCACTAATCATCAACAATCATAATTTGATAATATTTTTATAACTAGGTAGTATTTTTTTACAGCTGAGCAATAAATAAAACAACTGAAATTTAGTCAAAAATTATATAATTCAGACTTAACTAATAAGAAATAACAAAAAATAAGCAAATTTCAAACATAAAACAAAAAACAAACTAAAAAATTTATCGTTAGTAAAAATCTCATGAGTGTTGCAACAGAAAAGCAAGGTACTTTTTTCGATACTACATCTAGAAAAGTTTGTTTTGAATTTCGCGTAAAACTTCACGAGGTTTATCTGTGCTAGCCATACCTAAATTAGCAGTGTAAGACTAGAGGGAAGACAGCTAGTTATCTACATCCACCGTCAACTCTGCGGCTACTCTTTTACCAAAGAACAGTGAGTCTGGCTGCCACATTATAATGCTCTCACGGCTGAAAAGGCGAGTATGTTTGGTGTGACGTGGATTCAAACCTTCGGCCCTCACATTAGAAGTCGATCGTCCTAATCACCTGGCCATGCATCTACAAAGAATTACTTTAATAAAATTTACTCCGTGTTGTAATTCTGTGACGATAGCTTATTTTTAAACTAAAATTTCAATAAAATAATTTTTCTCAGGTATGGTAAACGTTAGTGAACGCATAGTGTGAGTGCCTTGATGTCGAGTTGTCAGACAATTCTAGAAAAGTCCGTAGGCTAATAACGTTTATCATATAGTTAATTTGGCTGGACTCATTTCAGTATGACATTTATGAGAAGTAAAAGACTTTATTTGACTGTAAACAATGATTTTGACAACACTGTTTATGGTATGGACCAACACAATACCTCTGAATCCTTTTATCACAAAGCTTAAGTTGCTAATTATTCTGCACCCCGAAAGGCCACTGGTAATATTATGGATATGCACCTATGAAATTTGGGTGTGATTCCTTGCGATGGATAAAGCTAGAAATCTGATTATTTCACGTAATTTAATTTAAATAGTGGGAATGTTGAGGGTAACAGCATTGGTCAGAGATGGCCTTCGTTTAAGGGTTAAGAAGTTCTTCAAAACTTAAATCGTTGGTTAGTGACTAGAATTACAAGAGCCAAACTTGGTTTAGTGGGCAGCGTTACACAGGCTAAACTTGACTTAGTAGTAAAAGTTACACGGACCAAACTTGGCTTAGAGGTTAGCGTTACACGAGCCAAACTTGACTTAGTGGTTAGTATTACACGGGACAAACTTGGCTTAGTGATTAGCGCAACTAGAATGTGAATCCGACTGTTAATAGTCAACGTACTCTGGTTGCAAAGACGCACTCTCATCTTCGATTCTAGGTTGCGTTGTAAGTGTTAACGTCAAGTGTTATGACAGAAGAGAGCGGCCTGAAGACTTGCAGTTGGTGTTTTTGAGTTACTGGAAATAATCACATTTAGAAATAAAATTTCGGACTCGTAACTAAACAACAATTTTATGTATAAAAAGACAGTAAAGGAAAAGAAAAAGTAAAACCATTCGAAAATACTTAACATCGTATCTTATGGCTCATTGTTAACAGTGTTTAAAAGCAAACTTTTTAATTATCTTGTGCAAACATGTATAAAGAGGGCTTTGCTATACTTTCGTTTTCATTATAACGAGTAAACCAGACAAGTCAAATAAATTTGCATCACCAAACGCAACACTCGAGACTTCTAGTAATAATTTTCTAGAAGATCAAGCTGTTGGTTTTGGGCTTTACCACCATATTTTTTTTCATTCGTCCGACAAATTTCTGGTTTATAAGTAACTATTCATAATCTTTAGAATGTAAGGGATTTTAATAGGTACTTACCGCAATCATGTAATAGTAAGTTAGTTTACATTAGTTTCTACTCCGAAGGTTTAATAAAAAGTCATACACTTACTGAGCTTTTTCAAATACGAATAACATAGAGTATTTGCTCTCTGAACACTAGGCTAATAATATACACGTACCAAGAGTACAAGGGATTGTACTTAGAAAAAAATGTCAAAGATTTGTAGATCTGCAAGTCTAAAATGTGATGTCAGTAAACCATATGATATCAATCAAATTCTGAAAGATTTAACTCTACAGAAGTTTTAAAGGTTGAACACTGTACCGAAAAGAAATATTTTTTTCTTAATTAAGCAACAATATAGATCAAATAGGATCTCAGTTTTTGCTTCTTCTGAAATATTCGATGTTTTGAAGACCATGTGCCCCTAAATTAAAACCATATCTGTATCTCGGAACGGCTAGTATGGATATTAACACTTTTACTGATAAGGAGAGACCAACGTTTCGACCTACCTAGGTCATTCTTTTAACCTAGGAAGGTCGAAACGTTGTTCTTTCCTTTTCAGTAAAAGTGTTAATATCCATACTAGCCGTTTTGTGACACATTTTTATATCAAGTAGGTTTCTCGTCATCAAGAAAAACCATATCTATCTGTTTTTATATCGTTTTCAAGTTATTTATAATAAGAGGGCTAAGAAAATCGCAATGATAAAACCAAACTCATTTGATTGATTGTATGCCATGCAAGTATTTGTCGTTATTTGAAATAAAACAGAAGGAATTTCTAGAACATTGAATTACCTCCGAAGAGCCGAAGGTTACGGGATTTCATGATGAGTTGTTCATACGGTTTTCATTAATACTTCTGAACCATTTCATTTGACATACGTCAAACACACTTGAAAAACATAATTCGTTTCAGTTGTCACTCAACCGAACGTAAGAAAACAGTGTAAAAGATAAGTTGTTTCCTCCTTGTTGTAAGACATATTCACAGAGCTGTGATAATCAAACAAATTATCTTACGTATCCTGTTTGGATATAACGTTTAGTTTGATTTTCGAAGCAGGCAAAATCTAAGCACTTCCCAGTTGTTTAGTAAGACAAAAAGTAAAATCTGGAAAATTACAACTACTATACGTTACAATTAACTCTATCTACACTTTTGAATTAGTTTACCGATGAAAAGCACTAATTCCAAAATTATACTCTATAAGTCGCTACTAAACATTGATAACTGAATGGAGACAAATATCCGAGGACAATAATTGTCCACAAAACTTTAAAGACTCGACACGGCCAGGTGGTTACGACGCTCGACTCGCAATCTGAGGGTCGTGGGTTTGAATCCCACTCGCATCAAATATCCTCGCTCTTTCAGCCGTGGGGGCGTTATTTTGTTTCAGTCAATCTTTCTATTTGCTGGTAAAAGAGTAGTCCAATAGTTGGTGATGAATGGTAATGACTAGCTGTCTTCCTTCAAGTCTTACACTGCTAAATTAGGGATGGCTAGCTCAGAAAGCCTTCGTGCAGTTTTGCGTGAAATTTGAAAACAGACAAACAAGTAAACACAACACTTTAAAAATAAAAGCTTATATTCTTGTGACTTTTTGTTTATATTGTGTAAAAGCAAGCGCCACTTCATTTCACCAACAATGGCAAGCATTCGAGAATTTGTTTATGTTGCATTCAGTAAATTTTACGTTTTTTTTGTTACATGTAACTGCAAATGCGTAACGAACTCTACTTTGGATTTACATGTTGCTTTGCTATGAGAAAACACACAAAAACTCTACTAATGTTGTCCACTGGGTGCTTAAAATCCCGATGTTGTGTTGCCTCATTAAATAACACGTAAGTAACAGTCATAAGTCACTATACATTAGAAAGCAACATGAGCTGATTGCCCGTAAGTACGTGTACGACTCACCTTTAACAGCGGTTTATCAAAAAAGCATTGCTTTTCTACTTGTTCTTTATCGTGGAGTATGGAAGATTATTTAGTCTGGGTTACTTCAGATGTTAAATTTTGTCAGTCAACTTTGTATATTAAAATTAATCCATTATAATAAGCGTCAAGAGAATAAGCTATCTGATTATAGGTATTTTTTCCTAGCTGATGGTAAAATTAAACTTCATTATGGTATCACTGGTAATTCGCCTATATAAATGTAATTTGCAGCGTCTTTTCTTTGCTTCATTGCATCATCTAAAGGTCTAAGAAATCTACATGTTTTACCTGCATTCAGGAAAATGTCTCACTGAACAAAGCCTCACTTCTATGATTACTGACACTTGTTTTAAAACAAAGTACCACCAGTGGCAGAGCTGAAGGTCTGCAGATTTACACTCGTAAAAACAAAGTTTTGAGTTCCGATATCTCATGCTGTAACTTTGAACTTAATTCTAACTAATAAAATAACTTAACTTTTGATGTTGCATTCCCATTCATAAATATAGCTTTGCAAAATTTTGTACTTTATTACAAAACTTTTGTGTTACTTTGATAAAGCACAAAATCCTTACTTTGTGAAAAAGCGTAATTATAAGACTTGACCTCGGTAATCAAGTGAAATTTATTTTTTTATAAATATCTGAGAAGCTTTTCTGAACTATGTTTTAACTGTAGGCAGTTGCTCTAAGTTTTTCTTTACACGAAATGAATCTTCATACTTTTTGTTTTGAGTTCAAACAAAATTGTTTCTTTCCGTACGTATTTTGTGTTTCCCAATCTTTTTCGAAAATTTTACTTTTTTATATTCGACTGAAAAATATATTTGACGATAGTTTTATTGAAATTGAGCCGTTTCTTTGTAATGAAACGTCAATTTTATACAACAAAATGCTAAAGTTTTTGCAACAATGTGTAATTTCCCGTCTTGAAAAATACAATCTATAATTAACTACCAAATTACCTACCTAATTATATTCTCACTTGAAGACAAACAAAACTAAAGTTGCAAACAAACAAACTTTCAAGATGTATTCAAAAAAGCATTTAAGAAATAAATAAAAAGGTAGTAGATAATACACAAATAGTATGAGTAAGACAATATTCTTACCCTCCAAAGCCTGATAAAACATTGTCCGTATCATGTTTTTACTATCACAACAAATTAACAATAAATTTCATATGTAATTTACAAAAAAGTGGGTTCATTTTATAAAGATAAAAAAATTATATTATCAAGATTACCCCGTTAGTACAACAGTAAGTCTACGGATTTACAACGCTAAAATCAGGAGGTTCGATTCCCCTCGGTAGACTCAGCAGATTGCCCGATGTGGCTTTGCTATAATAAAACAGAAACAAACACAATACTATCAAATACGAAATGAGACTTGTCAACTTATTATCTATAGAACTGGGTAGATGCCTTTGGCATACAATTCTTAAGTTTGCACCTCGGTTTGACTAATCTATAGCACGTCTACTGTGTGTAAGAGATTAGTGTATATATTTAAGTTATTGTGAAATTAATTGGGCCTTAGAGGTAATTGCTTGTACTATAAATGTTTTTTGTTTGAAGGCGAAACGAACAGTACCTGGTGTCCTCATATATAAAATCAGATCTACAAACTACTCATAATACTAACTCTTCGAGCGAAAATGAAATAATAAACTACAAAGTAGTAGAACTAGACAACTGTAACAATAGATTAATAACTTTTAGAAAATTGATTCGTAAAACCACTTTGTTTACACATAAGCTAAACACTAGCAATAATAAGAGAAACATCACGTGTGTGATGAAAATTATAACAGCTAGTATAAACAATAATACAAGCCTTTCTAGAAGGGAAGAGATGATTTACTGTGTCACAATAACAGTAAATGGTCAAAATTCGCGACTATTGAATATAGTAATGATAATAATAAAAACTAGTATTAAAACCAAACTATAAACCTCTAAACATAAACCATTACAATAATTACTATTTATTTGGTATTTGGTCAACATTTATTTATACACGTAAAAATTAAAATACACAAATAAACAAAAAACATTTTATAAAGACAAGTAGGAACTCTTATATACGTAACTTAGCTAGCTATTAAAGTGGAGAAAGTTTTAATGATACAAATGTATTGAAATAACAAAGCCAAAACTATTAAAAACAAACCAAAAGTACAATCTGAGGCTTGGCAAAGCCAGGTGGTTAAGGCACTCGACTCGTTATCTGACGGTCGCGACCGTACTCGACCTTACAGCCGTGGGGATGTTATAATGTTACGGTCAATCTCACTATTCGTAGGTAAAAGAGTAGCCCAACAGATAACAATGGGTGGTGATGACTAGCTGCCTTCCCTCTTTTATTTACACTGCCAAATTAGGGACGTCTAGCGCAGATAACCCTCATGTAGCTTAGCGCGAAATTCAAAACAAACAAAACTTAAAATCTGGAACTAAACATTAGCAAATCGCTGTAACTATGTTAAAATTGTATTTTTTAATTATCTTAATAACTCGTCTTTTTTTAAGTTTTGACTTCCTTGTTTCAATACTTTTTGTATCATTAAAACTTTCTATATTACTTTAGTTATCTGGGTTACGTATATATCGTTCCATGCTTGTCTTTATAACATTTAATTTATTTTTAATTATGCTTGTTTCTTTCATTTTTATTAACTATATTTTTGTGCGATAACAATATCAAATGTGGGGTGCGGTATACCTGATCGATTTTATTTCCTATCAGGGTCTCTACCAACCCACCCTCAATCTAAGTATATGTACAAAGTAACGCATCGTCTGTATTATATACACGTACTCATATCATTTAGGCTACAAGAAAGGAGTCACTGAGACCCGAAACAGAAGAGTTCTGTAAAATAATTAGAGCGATAAGGCACATAATTTTTTCTGTATGCTTGTCTGTAAGTCACTTACCAAGATGAAAAATAGTTTTCATTCCATAAACAATAACAAATTAGACGGCTTTATAAGTATAATAAGGTTTCGGCCCCCCAGTGGCTCAGTTATATGTCTGCGGACTTACACACTAAAATCCGGGTTTCGATACCCGTGGTGGGCAGAGCAGAGATAGCCCATTGTGTAGCTTTGTGCTTAATTCAAAACAACAACAATAAGCTTTCGGTTTCCTCAGTAATTTCTGTGAAATAGTCATCGCTAATAATCAGACATTTTTGAAGGCTGTTTTGAACGGGAGATCTTTACGGGTGCCATTTTGTTTCTTTACAAAATTTGTGATTACATTGATAAATTATAACAGATAACAGAGGTCGCTTTGACTCAACAATAGATCCTGATGTGGATCACAGTATCGGAAATGTATTGAAAAAGATGTACTGCAGGGAAACGATACTCCATTTTAGTTTTCTGTCAGAAAGGAAGTTGTTCAAGTCTTTGAATGTATTTTGATTTTGTTTGGTTTGTCATAAAGTTGCAGTATATATCAGGCATTATATGCAATCATAAATTTTGTTGAAAAACTCTAAACAGACACCACATGGGAAGCAGAGGAGTGGTGATGGTAACGGATGAAGAGGTTCTATTCTGTCAAAATCAAGCAGAGGAGCGGTGATGGTATTGGATGAAGAGGTTCTATTCTGTCAAAATCAGCTCTCACTTTCAAATAATTTCCATTTTCTTTAAAGGTCTAAGTTGCATTTTTTTTCTTAACGTAAGCGGATGTTTTTTTATGTTATTCAACTTTAGTGTTATTGCGATTTTATTTAATCAAAGTATTGGTTGTTGTCGTGGGTGTCATTAGGCCTAATGCAAATATTTATTTATACATAAGTGCTAAAATACACTCCAGACAGTTCATTTAAGCCAGGAATGGCCAAACTTGCTTAACATAAGAGACACATATGATAAACTTTGAGAGCCGCAAGACACTGTTTGTTTGTTTTTGAATTTTGCATAAAGCTATAGGAGGGTTTTCTGTGCTAGCCGTCCCTAATTTAGCAGTGTAAGACTAGAGGTAAGGCAGCTAGTCATCACCACCCACCGCCAACTCTTGGGCTACTCTTTTACCAACGAATAGTGGGATTGACCGTCACATAATAACTCCCCCACGGCTGAAAGGGCGAGCATATTTGGCGCGACCGGGATTTGAACCCTCAACCTACGGATTACGAGTCGAACGCCTTAATCCACCTGGCTATGCCGGGCCCTTCCGCAAGACATGAAAAAATATTACACACACGTTTTTTTTGTAACACGTACATTTTGCTATATAAATTTTATATAAACATTAAGAAATACGTGTACGTAACAATATTTATTCATTTATGTAATTTTTACACAGCTAATCTGTATGAGTTTCAATAATCACAAAGTACACATATATATGTGCCAAATGTTTTTAAAATCCTTGGTGATTATTGTTTTAACTATATTGAGCGTATTTAATGCGGTAATGATTTGCAAAAACATCTAAGAAAAATATGCAAATTTACATTTCATTAACATCAAATGAGACTGCCGAAAATAAAAGTAAAAGGGGCAAAAACAGATATTTTTAATGATTTTTATTTGTCTTAATAAATATCTGGTTAAAACATGAAGGAAAATACGTAAAACAATAAAATTAGAGATATTTTAATCAGATACCACCTTACAAAATTTTAGTCTTATCATAATATTCTTCTGACACATACAAATATTGATACAATTATCAGGATATTTACTGCTGGTAGAGGTCTTGTGAGTTTCTATTTTGGTTGTGAGTCGTTGAAATCCCGGCTGATATGTTGTCAAGGCTGTATGAATCAGCTCCGTCAGGTGTTGATTTGTAAGGATCGTATGATGCTTTGACTTCACAAACTTCATTACAGAGTGGAGTGATTCATAGCAGTACCTTGTGCTAAAAATGGAGATGAGTTGTACACTGGTTTTCTTCACTTCAGGATATTTTATTTCTGGAACTTGCTTCCAGAACTCAGTTGTAGAATGGAATTTATGGATTATCTTTAGACCCAGGTTCTCCTGTAGTTTTATTAGTTACATTTCCATAGCAGATGACTGTGTAACTGGAGGTTCAAGAATTGGACAACCATCATTGGTCACATCAACCATGAATAGATTTACAAGAAAAGCAAAGCAGGACTTCAGCTTCTGCAAGTTTTCAAACCTGTCTAGGAAATTATCAAGCAGTCCTTGTAATTTATCTTTGCATTCTTCCAGTTTGTGGTCTTTTATTTGAATATCAGGGAATGTGTTTTCTCTTCTTTCTTCTTTTTAGATTGGAAAAGTAACTGAAGCTTCTTCACAATATATCTCTTTGAAAAAGTCTTATTTTATTCTGAAAGCTGAAAATTGTCTGAAAAAGATCAGAAAAAACCTTATCCTTCCCCTGGAGTGCAAAATTGAAAGTTTGCAGATGACTCATTATACCAGTAATGAACATTAAATCTTGCATCCATTCATCATTTTCCAGTTGAGGATAGAATACTTTCTTTTTTTCGTGAAAAGTAATAAAAGGCTGCAAAGATCCACAAACCTAGTTAAGACATTGCTGGATGACAGCCACCTCACAGCGCAGTAGAAAGAGACATCACTGAATTTATCTTCAAGCTCCAGTTCTTCAATAAAATTTTTGAACTGTCGGTGGATCTTCCTTCATATTTAAGCGTATGAAATTAACAAGTTTAAGAACAAATTTCATAACATCCACATCTTCATACTTGAAATATCTTGCTGGCTGGAGTTCATGATGAATACTGCAATGAACAGGGAGATACCCTGGGAAGCTGGGATCACTTTTCATAAGTACAGTTAATCCTGCATTTTTCCCTACCATTTAGGTACTCCATCTGTTGCAACACTGACGAGTTTGTTCAGTGGAATATTAGCATTTGATGAGGCTTTGTCAACACCATGAGTTGTTTATTTTTGTGCCACTAGGTCCAACATTTCTTCCTTCACAGTTACATTAAAGGAAGCATAAGGAACAAATACCGTCAGTTGTGAGTTGTCTTGTATGTCTGTAGATTCGTCAAGGGCTAAGCTGAATGCAAGAGAATTCTTTAAATTCTTTTGCATTTTGCCTGCAACACCAATACTGTTCTTGGGGACACGTCTCTCTGTGGTGTGGCGTAAAGCTACTGGTTGTGCTATAAGTCGCAGAAGTTTTGTGTTACTTGGATCTAACACTGTAGCAACTTCAGCTATATTCTTGTTAACAAATTCACTATCAGAATGTGGGCGTTTAGTACGAGTAATATTCCAAGATATAAGAAAACTACCTTCAGTCGGTCGTTGTATCAACTTCCTTGCTGAACGTTGTCAACAGTGTCTACTGGCTGTTAAGTGGTGATTTAAACACAGTTAACTTGTTTTTCTGTAATTCTGATTCATGTGTATAATCAGATGAAAAGTTTTTATGACTTGTTTCATTGCGGCGTTTCAACTTACTGGCTTTGTACTGACTGAATAACACAATGCAGATAAGACACAAAGATTTACCTTCAGTGATGTCGAGAAACCCACTTGTTGAGAATTTTATATGCAAAAACGAGCCGTTTTTGCATATAAAGATTTACCTTCTTTAACAGTGAATGAAAAATCTTCCTCCTAATCTGGCTTAAAATTTCTGTTTTCATCTCCGTAATTTCGCTTCTTACAATTTGATGAAACAATCTTCCTTTACAAAATTTTACAGACACTTCTAAAAAATTAAGTTGAAAAGAAATAATAAGTTCCAACACGTGTAATACAACCAAACTCTACAGTGCCCAGATCACACTAACACTTCGCCCAATCACTGTCCGCAATACAGCCACACACGCCACAATCACGCGATCGCAAGCCACGCCCACTGAAACTAAAATTGTCACTGGCTTGTACAATTACTGATTTTCCAGCACAAATTCTCTACAATCCTTGCTGATGCGAATTTTTTTTAATTCCTGACTAAAATCTTGAATGAACATTAGGATTTAAACTCATAAATATATTAACTCACCATGAACATTAAACTTTCGTTTTAATTTAGTGGACTACCAGTTTATACCTGGTAAATAATTATAAAGCTTCATTTTTTATTTACCTTTTATATTAATTGTGATGTAAAAAGGAGCTCAGCTAAACATATTTCCGCGAGCCGCGGTTTTGCCACCCCTAGTTTAGGCTATTTGGTTGATCGTTAGTGCTACTGAGACTGAACAAACTCCAAACCAACGTGAAACACAACACATACCTCCTTCAGGAGTGATTTCAGGACCTGCAATCTTTTTACTTTCTGAAATTAGAAATGGATTATATTTATTAACCTTTTGTGATTTTGAATAAAAAGAGTCGACCTTTATTCGCTGGATATGTATTTTTTTGGGTGTTAAATTAAGACATTGCTCACAGAAAGACGTTTAATACTACAAATTGATATGGTATAAGTGTTGTTTAATTTGTTAGCTACTAGAGAAAACTAGTAACACAAAGGCTATAAACACACTTATCTTTGTGTATATAAATGCACACACACACACATATATATATATATATACACACTACTTGTTTTTCACGCCACGCATAGTTTTGACGCTATATAAACATTAATGTTCTATATCGATGAACAACAAGCTTTTTATTCCTAGCTTATATAGGTAAGTTAAGCTTTACTTGTACTGTTTACGGAGAAGTTAATTCAACATAAAACTGGAAGGTAGGTAACGTATCTAACAAATTCAGTGTTTGTGAAAAGCTAAGAAATTACAATCAAGAGACGTTCTCTACAAATAATGCATAATATAGAAAACAAATGTTGATTTCATGAATACATCTTTTTAATTTTTCCAAGACTATACACAGTTATAAATACAGGTTTTCATATTATTAACTTAACACCTCGATCATAGTTGAATTTTTGACCACCAGGCCCACTTGTAACAACACCAATAAATAAACGAATTTCTTCATTTATCAATTTGCATCTTTCTGTACAGGTTTCCTTAAAGTAAAACCATACGCTTCTGTTTTCAACCCACGATCTAGAACTTTAAGATATCGGTAACTTAAGGTCTCCAAAAAGCCAAATTTACAGATGATTAATGTCTTGTTACGTAATACTTTAAAAATAACATTCAGATAAATTCAAAAGTTAAAGTTATGAAAGTTTTATTGTTGCTTTGACAATTTTGTGTGTTATATGAGATAACTTAAGAAAGAACAGGAAATATTCTGAGAACAGACTTTGGTTTATTTTATAAAAGAGGATGTTAATGAATAGATAAACATATTAACTTCCAACTCAAACGCTAGTGGTTTTATTCATAAATAACAAACGAAGAAATCAATTCAAAAGTATACACCTTATTCTAATCGCATCTTATCTTTGAACTTTACTATTTGTACCGTGTTAGATGGCATGGTTTACTTACAAATCACTGCACTCTTATGATAGCTTTAATTTGTGAATCAATTTAGAAATATGTGAGCTTGAATTTGGCTTTAATGGTTAAACCATAAAATCATACTGTACGTCAGATGGATGGTGATAAAATACTGTAATCTCAAGCATATTGGCAAGATAAAGCAATAAATTCTTTAGTCAAATACTAGTGATGATAGCCGTTTTCTATTTACTTCCTGGTACAGCTCAAACATAATTAGTTTTAATGATATTGACACAACTCAGTACATATAACATATCCAGCCATCAGTATTGGTTATTAAATTCTTAAGTAAATGTTTATACGTACGCCATTATTCGGGATATAAAAATGCAAAAAAACACCTTAGAAAATTTCCGTTATCGCTGGTGAAGTAATTGCAGCTCAAACGAGTCGTAAATAAGATTTTACGCTAGAAATAAAAAAGAACAAATTTCATCAATATTTCAATAGAAACAACTTTACACTTGACTAAAAAATCTTTTCAGTGCAACTTTGTAAAGCAAGCATAACACTATTACTACTTACTGCTAAACGTAATATCCAGTCAAAAGTTTACTGTTACATTCAAACATACTTGTTTTATTGTGGCTGTTGTTGTATCTTCTAAGTAACTGTCGGCAATGGATATTTATCTATGCTGCACATTATCTTCTCTAAAAGTCCAATAAATAGCAGCATGTTAAATGTACCATAAGCATCCATCGCCTTATGTATCCAGTGAGCAGACAGAAACGAAATGGAACTCGAGCTACACATTTTTTAGAGCCCGGTCATTGATAGAAAATTACAACAAGAACATAACATTCCTCTGTGTATCTATTCGTCAATCATAGACTGAACATAACAAAAACATAACATTCATCTGTAACATTCATAACAATCATAGACTGAACATAACAAGAACGTTATTGTTTTTAAAGAGCCGAGTTAGCAGTTGCAAGATGAGTATAAAAATACATTTTTTTCCATATAAACCCAGTCATCGGTAAGATCACTACATGAACATTACCTTTCTCACTGGTGAATTTTCAACAGATTTAACAATTGCCTTAGAAATTGTACTTTGATGAGGTATAATTCGGGTGTGGTTACCATATTTTTAAACACTTTAGTTTTTGAGTGAAAAATGAAATAAAATAAGGGTCCTCGAACTCAAGTTTCTCTCGGTCGTTCGGCTGTCTCCGTGACATTTTACAACTGTGACGTAATAGTTGCCAAACACGCTACGTTGCGCGCCGACCATTTTGTTTCTTTCAGTGCCGGTGTATTGTATAACTCTATCGGTGCTTTTTTCGGATTACATACTTTGTGAGACTAATTTCTGTTTTGATATTGCTACTTTATGTTTGTTTTATGATAACATGGTTCGACATCGGGCAAAAGCTTCTTTTCGTTTCTGTACAAGGAGAAGGAATCGGCAAGGTGGCGACAGTGGGTGCAGATGGTCAATATGAAGAACTGGACACCTTCACACCATGCAAACCTTTGTCAAGATCGCTTTGAACGCTCATGTTTTATGTCGGATCCCACTGTTTTGGATTCCGTGGGTTTTAAGCTATACAAGTTGAGACATCGGCAGTAGAGAGGATCGTCCTCACCATCTTTCCTCGTGTAGAGCTGAGGACTGATCTCAACCTGCAGCATACAGGTCCCACCCTCTGAAGCCATCCCTTGCCATCACGAAAAAAACAAGCTTAAAGGTACGTGCGCAGTATAAAGCGATAAACAATAAGTAGTATGATATAATAATTTAAAAAGTACAACTTTTTAAGAACGTAACTAGACATACACATTTCACATTCATCATCGTGTTTTGCATTTGCGGCACCTGAAAGTCAGTGAAACCTTGATTTCCTGGTCTAGACAGTGGATAAATCTATCACAAATAGAGTATATTCAGGTTTAAAAGCTGGTAGATCATTCTGTAGATGTTTTTGTATCATTTTTCAATATGGAAAGTTTGAAGAACTCTACTTTTCAAATTTAACATTTCGAGATAAATTGAAATAAGAGTATGTCTTGAACATGTTGAAGTAATCAAGTACATGTTATGTATTTAAAAAAATTGTAGACTTGTAAACAAATCATATATAAATTCCATAACACATTTCCACAACTTATCACAATGAAATTAATTTTAACACATCACTTTGACGTTATCATATTAAATGTAAATCTTATAAGCCTCATAAAGCATATTGTTTCAATATATAATCTTATATCTTCAGCTTTTAGCGGAAAGTGCTGCTGATGACACAGTGCCTACTTTTGTAGCGGAAGTTGTGATTCTGCCCACCCCTGATGATGACTGCCAAGACTCTAGAGTTGACTCATTTCAGAGTGTGTCTGTTCAGACTCTTGTAAGTAGATGATGACTGTCAGATGAAACATTCATACGTTGCAATAATTGATGCATAATTTTATTTACATTAATTTGAATCTAACCGTGAAAAAATGTTATTATTTCAATACCTAAATAAAAACCTACTGTTTTAGCCTATCCCAAGTATTCCAAGAGGGGCACAGACTGGCTGGTATTCTGTTTCCAGAGGTGTACGGGTATTTCCATCTAGCTTGAAGACTGAAAATCTTCCAACAATAGATTTTGCTTGTGGTACTGGTAAGTTAGTTTGAATATGAATATGAAATTTTCATTCATGGTTTAAAAATATTCAATAGTCAGATTAGTCTTGTTTATATTATTTTGATTATTTATTATAAATTATTGCTGGTAAACAGTACATTCTTCATATAGATGTAATTCTTTCACTTATTTTTGCAGAATCATCACCTGCTGCTAAGAAGTCTTCTGTATCACAAGTGACAGATGTTGATGACACTGATGATGTTTATATGAGTGATGATGAAGGTGCTGATCCTGACTAGAACTTGTCAGATCTGTGTCAAAAGTAACTGTTCTAGATCATTCAGAGTAGGTTCGAATTGATATCGTCCTACTCGACACTGTTCAGAACACGAAGTCAAAACAGACTCCGCTTCTGTTTCTCCGTTTGCACTGGCCATGCTTATTTGCATTCAAAGTGCTGGTGTTGACAGTCTGTTTGGCAACTATTATGTCACAGCACTCTTCCTAGCGGCAAACGTAAAAACGTTCGGATTGCCGCTCGGGTAAAGAGCTCTTTCTGCACCAAGTTCTATGTTTCATTTATTGGCACATATTTATTACAAAAAAAATGTGAACCTGCAAAATTAATCAGTATGGGTAGTTTTTTTGACCGCAAAGTTTTCTTTTTTTTATAAAATTCATCTTTAAAATCCCACTTAGCAGTAATTGGCTAGCCGTGGCAATAGCATTACACTCTTGTAAGGATACATGCAATAGTAACATGCTAAATAAAATTGTTTAGCAACACTTATCAGTCAGTTTTAAAGCAAGTTTAATTAATACCAGACCTTAATACCATAAATTATATGATCGTTATCAGAATATGAAATATTATAGTATGACAGTGGCACTTGCAGGATATGTTTGTTTTAAGGCGCTTACCATCACTTTGACGGAATTCTTATGCAAAAATAATTTATCATGCATAATAGACGTACATTATATTACTGGAAATTTTAGCATTCTTTGTAACAGGTAGGATAATACAAAAAATCATTTTAAACATGGTGATCGCGAATAATCAGATTAAGAACAATAGCGTGATGTAAATTTCGCGTCCGCAAAAATGAATGTCACAAAACTATCTCTAACATTGGTATTTCTTCACTTCAAACTCTCAGTTTCTTAGCTTATTCAGACTAGTCTTAGTTAAATAAATGGTTTGGTTTGTTTTAAATTTAGCGCAAAGTTACACGAGGGCTATCTAGGCTAGCAGTCCCTAATTTAGCAGTGTAAGACTAGAGAGAAGGCAGCTAGTCATTTCCACCCACCGCCAACTCTTGGACTACTCTTTTACTAACGAATAATGGGGTTAATCGTCACATTATAACGCTCCCATGGCTGAAAAGGCGAGCATGTTTTGGATTCGAAACCGCGACCCTTGGATTACGAGTCGAGTGCCTCAATCACGGGACCATGCCGGGCCCAAACGAGTTAGAATTAAAATAAAATGGATTGATATTCAGAATTTATTGTTTGACACAGAAAAGTTCTACTTTAAATAGAGTGTACCACAATATTACTTCTTTCAGAGACAGTGTTAGCTTCAGTTTTAATTTAGTATCCTACTCGTAGGTGGGGTATGTTTCTCAAAATTTATGGCCAGTGTAAAAGTAATGTACTTCTAATCTCCACTAAAAGTTATGTTGTCGATTTTTTTACCTTGCACGATGTATGACATCATACATTATTTTTTATTGCTACGACTACGGTAATTCTTAGTATGAACAATGACTTATAACTGATTAATAGCATTGCTGTTAACTTTTGTGTAGTTTTAAGCTCTGGTCAATGTTTGGATAATAAGTAAATTTTCATACGCGGATCAATAATGCTTATATAAAAATAGGTAATGGTCGATACATATATATATATATTCCTGGTACATGATTTTTAATTGTTTTCATATGAAAACAAAATGTTCACATATAATTGCTTAATGTTGAAATAAATCTGTCAGTTTCTTTTATGTCGCTAATAGTTTTCTAAATAGCCCCTAAGTGAATGAATTTTAAGGTAATTTCTCTTAGAGTTATGTAAATGTACATCTATATCAGTAGCAAGAATATAGTTTTTTCTCGTTGTTATTTTTTCCATGCTGTTAATATCGTATGACAAACTTTACCCTCGTAAAGTACACCATCTTTCACGCGTGGCTAAATGCGCGTTTTAATTCAAAATGTGAATGTTCTATTTGGTTATACATGGAAAGATCAAAGCATGCCTAAAGGTATGTTCTTCACGTTGTCTCACGTTGGGAGAGCTGAAAGTGTTCGGATGTTTGACTCTAAAATAAGGGTGTCGATTCCCCTCGGAGGAAACACAGTAGATAGTCCTATGGGTCTTTGCTATAACATAAACACATACTCTTAATAAATTTCTGGTAAAATATTTAAAAAGTTGATCCAGCTTTTGTTTCGTCTCTTGGTTGAGAATGATGCACTCAAATGATTATCTGACTTTTTCTTCTTTATGTGGTCTAGCGCAACACTTTAGTAACCACTGACGTTCTAATTGACAGTTTACGTTTACCAGAATGTTTCCCAGGCATCATTTCTGGGATAAAGACGGACTTAACAGTTTTTTCACTACCAATAGTGTTTTCACCCACACAAATCACAGAAGCGAACTGTTAAAGCTAAAGCTCCAAAACGTTTTTTCGTGTGTTTTTTGGCGAACTCTAATAAAATTTTAACCTGATTAACAGCTGATAATTTAGTTTTCCAGAAGTTTTCCTTAATAAAGTTTTCATTTAGTATTACAGAATTGAAAATTTGATGACCCTCGTCGACATAACACAATTAAAACACGATAGTAGTCAAATAATCAATTAATGTCCCTTTTCAACGTTTCTCTACTCTTGATTTTCTTTTTCTACTAAGTCTTATTATCTGAGTTTACAGCTTTTCCCTTCCTGCATTAACAATACTTTCTTTCTACCACAGTTCTTTAACTCAACCGTAACAGACTCGCTTTAATATTCATTTTTCTTAATACATGACTCCGCTCTACTTTTAATGAAAATCGTATTTCAACGCTCGTACAATGCAAAAGCAACTTTTGATTGGTCAGTTTTTAACCTTCTTAGTAGCACATCCCATTTCGGAACGCATAATTGAAAAAGAAAATAAAAATTTTCAAAATTATTTCAGAATTTTTTGTTTGGAAAAGAAACAACAGAGAAAACTAATATCTCTCAACACATTGTTCTGGTATTGTGAACAATTCATGTTTCTAAAATCAGATACATTGTTGTTGTTATTTCCAATAACTATAATAGTTATATTTATTTAAGAAACTATCACAATAACTCTGATCATAATTTAAACCACCTCATTTGCCTTTTACGACACGAATAAGTGCGAGCTTCTAATTAAAAGCACACAATAATGTACCATATTTTGTAGAATTTCTCGTAAATCTACATAAGGCTATCTGTTCTTGTCGCCCCAAAAAGTGATACACTAGAGAGAAAGCAGCTGGTCAACAGCAACCACCGACACGCTTCAAATACTCTTTACTTGTTGTACTCCTTTATAAACGAGATATTTTGCTCAGTCTCAGAGTTCTGGCTGGTAAGGTTTTACTTAACACACTGGTGATATTAATCGCTTATGATACAGAAAGATTTAAAATGTCCAAACATTTAGCTTGCGGAAAATGATGATTGGCAGTCAAATGTACGAGATACTACATAATAATTAAACCAATAATAATTTAAATCATATTTTAGTCAGAAATATTATTATATCTTGAATTTGTAGAAAGATACTACCTACCACTCACCATCCTCGATAAGGGATTGCCTTTCACACTTGTAACGCACTTACAGTTTAAATGTTTTCTGGTATCACACAGGTTTAAAGCAGACTTATGAGTTCCAAAATCCAGTGGCCTTGTGATTAAGGCACTCGACTCGTAGTCCGAGGGTGACGGGTTCGAATCACGGTCGCGCCAAACATACTCGCTCTTTCAACTGTTGGGGGGTTATAATAGTGACGGTCAATCCCACTATTGGTAAAAGAGCAGCTTAAAAGTTGGTGGTGGATGGTGATAACTCTAGTCTTACACTGCTAAATTAGGGACAGCTAGCGCAGATAGTCCTCGTGAAGCTTTGCACGAATTTCAAACCAAACCAATATCCAGATTTACCGCAGAGTCAACCTACACCCGTTGGATAATATTTATTTATGTCAACGTGTTATAAATTTAAAGATAGACTTCTTAAAAAGCCCGTTTTACGTTCTGAACAGTTAAGATTATTAGTGTGGTTAAAACATTTAATACACAGCTCTCATATAGTCACATCGTTTCTAAGAAACGTTCCTCCTCTTATGAAACAGCAGAACATATGAAACACAAGGTTTAATAATAAGAGTTACTTGCCATGACTAGAGCGTCATACGGATATAGTTGGTATGAGAGTGGATGGGAAATGGTAATACAATATATTGTACAATTATTGTACTACAAAAACACTGTTCTGCTTAACCAAATAAACTTTTATGCCCTTTTTTCTTCAAAAATAGGTAAGTGTAGCATAATCTAATGTGGAATTTTAAAAATATCAGAGTAAATCGTTTTAGTCTGCGTGTATAATTAGGGAAACTGTAGTTCGTTTCTCTCATCCATGAACATTATCTCGATTCTTAGAAAGAGAGAATTATGCAAAGTTTTGTTCGTATGACATTCAACGCTCTTGAAAAATGCCTTAGAGACAAAAGAAAAGAGAAACAGAACAAGCGGAAAAAGAGGAAAAATCCTTCACTAAGTAGATAATTAACTTATCAATAATCTACTAAAACAACCAACTCTGAGAGGAAGCGGTTCCGTGTGGAGTTTCACATGCTCATAAAGAAATGTTCTCATCATTGATCGAACATTTAGCAGGTTTATTGCCATTCGTACACACTACAATCATCTCTGACTTTCTCGCAGAAGTAAACACATTTATATTTAAATGAAAGTGCATATCCATAAACACGCAAAGAAATACGCTTGGAATTACAGATAAATTTAGGTTGTAAGCTCTGTCTTATTAAACTCGTGTTTATAATGAAACTTTTTAGAAAACTAATTTCTTTCAGTTGCCACGAAACCCTGGTGTGCAGTGCTCTTGAACTTTAGAAACATATATAGCGTACCTTATTTACGGTACGAATAGTTTTCATCTATTTGTATGGAGGATATATAATGCTATCTTCACATAAAACATTTAGTTTGCCGAGCCGTAGGAAACATAGTTTTCAAGCTATTCAACAATTTTAAAGGCTTTAATTTTTCTACCTATCTATGCACTTGGGTTTTATGCAGGTATTGGGGTGGGTATTATTCATCATAACTAATTTCACTTGTTTTTACATTTCTTGATTTAGTGTTTACAGTATTTAGTATTGTTCTCGAACTCACCAGTATTAACGTGAGATTACGAACGAGAAGAACGTATAGTAAAGAATTGAACTATAGAAAATGTGTTTTAGAAAATATTTAACATTTTCCAGCCGAGTGCCGCAGGTGGGCTGTGAGATTTCACACCTTACGATTGTGATACTATTCTAACAAATAGCTTAAGTTATGCCACCATTTATTGCATTTTTCAAATTAATCTCTGTGCTTCCTTCATATAAAAATGTACACTGTTTACTTATGTTTTTCAACACAATACACTTTGTTGAATCTTTATATTGTAATCCATTCATTACATTGGGTACAACAAGGGATATTTGATAAAACCATAATATAAGCAATGGTTAAGAAAACAAACAAACCAAAAACATTCAAAACATTGCTGTGAAATCAAATTTCCACGAATTGAATATTTTACATACAATAGTTTGTAAGTAATTAGTATTGTTATTTTAAATCTTTTATTATGGAAATTTCTTGGATATGAACATTATGAGTTATTTTCTTTGGTATCGTGGTTAGAAAGGTAAAAAAAAAATCGATATAATTAGTTTCTTACCTGGATTTGTACCTCACCTCATTAATGCAAAAATTAAAGGCATGCAAAGTGAACAGAAGAACATTAATAGTAAAGTTTTTTGGCGATTTTTCTGTAGACATTTGCATTGCAATCTTCAATTTTTTCAGAAGAATCGCACGTACAATATTACTCTTTGGGAAAAAGTCCCAATGAATATGGTATATATATATATGTATGAATAACCTTTAGTTGTTTTTATGAAAATACAAAATTCTTTAGATATTACGTTTTCTCGTGATGCAATTCATTTTTATTTTATTTTCATTAACATGCGCTTTTATCCATATTCATTTTAATATGTTTCGAACTCACTTTGTCTTTCCAAACAAGCTAGCCCTTTTAGCCGTAATGGCGTTATAATGTGAGGTCAATCCCACTATTCGTTGGTAAAAAAGTAGCCCAAGAATTGGCAGTGGGTGGTGATGACTAGCTGCCTTCCCTCTAGTCTTACACTGCTAAATTAGGGACGGCTAGCGCAAACAGCTCTCGTGTAACTTTGCGCGAAATTCTAAAACAAACAAACAAACAAACAAACATTTGCAACTGAAAATTCCCGAAGCCTATTGGATTTGTGGGAAGTATAGTAAACAGAGATTAAATGAAATTTTATTTCATTTTTTTTACTGTCACACGAACGTGGCAAAGAAGAAGCTATTCTTAATTCGGCTAAACTCTTTGATGTCTTTTTAGGAGGTACCTTTCTTTCGAATCTACGTCAGAAGAAGGGAGATAAAACGCCAACTTACACGAATACTACTGGCATAAGCGTCTTTGTGTGAGCGACAAAACTGCTTTCACGACAAAATGGTACAAGTAATAAGAACTTTGCTTTCCTTTATTATCATTTTTTTAAGCTGTTCGAAAGTAGGAAACAAGAAGAGAGAGAAACGCCTCATTTAACGGTTGTTTTTTTCTTTTTTGACTTAAGGATTAGAAACCTAACTTATTCCTAACACACTTTACTAACGGAGATCTGTTTGCCTTCTGAGATAAATAAAATCGCAACTTTCTCTGGAAAGGCATAAAGTTCTCGGAGCAAACGTATCGTTTTAGTACGTGCTTCGCGTTGACAAAGGGTGAGAGATACTGGGAGCTCGCTGAAAAGTGGCACTTGTTTGATAGAAATGCATTAAAGACTCATAATGTCACATGCTAGATTGCCGAAACGATGCTGCCTCGTTGTGCAATCAGAATAGTCTGAAAACAACATGCGCAATACAAAAGACTGCTTTTTTTTCCTTTCAGTAACATATTATCTGAAGTGGCAATGTTAAATATTTTTTAACTCGTGACAAACATTCGTTTCCTGCTTTGACTGCTCCAAATTTCGTGCTTAAAGCGAATCGTATCACAAACAAAAAATAGTGGTAAATTTAATCTTATCTTATTACCACTGTTATTAACAACTTTGTTTGTTTGTTTCAGAGTTTTTGCGCTCGTTCACACAAAGAGCCATTTACTTACAATCGTCGCTAATATTTAAATGACAGACAAAAGTGAAAACATTCAATAAGCAATATTACCATCGAATGCGTTAACCCAAAGTTTCAGAAACAAATAATAGTTCTTAACAAGCCAGATGTGTCAACAATAATCAGAAAATAAAAAGTGGGCGATAAAGCTCGAGCGGTTTCGAAGGGCCGAGCACACAGTTTAAAACTGTGTGCGTCACATCGGGCTATCTGTTGAGCCTATCGAGAGGAATTAAACCCCTGATTTTAGCATGGTAAATCCTATAAACTCACCGCTGTACTAGCAAGGGGTCTATTTGAAAGTATTCGAGTTTTTTGTTCAGCACTTTAAAATGTGTATTCGTACACACACACACACACACATATATGTATATATGTATAACTGTTCCATAATGTTCTGAAAATGGCTGCTGTGCCCGGTGTCTGAGAAACAGTCAAACTAAGTTCATCATCTTTATTGTTTACAATGAAAGTATTTGTAACATAGTTTGTCATAATGAGTAAGTAAAACTGTAAAATTCCTCTTATTCTGAATATCTTCCTAAATATGTTCTTTCCAAGCGCAAAATACTTATCGTTAACTATAACGTCACATTAACACGTTCTCAAAGATTTCCATTAATGAATTAAGTTTTTCCATACTTTTATATATCAATGATTTACATACTTCCGTGGCTGTTTCGAAAACAATTTTTATTTCTCGGCACAAAAAAGTCTTTAAATATTCATTATGAAGAAACCAATCTATTTCATTTTTTCCGATAAATGTAAATTTAATCACTTTTAAAAACAGATCAGTGACGTTTTTAACAAAGAGGTAAAAATGTAGATAGATCTGTCTTCTCATTTTAATTATTGAGAACATTATCTTAGAAACCAAAATGACACTTTTCCCTGGAGTGTGAGTATAGTACAAACTTTTGATTCGAATATAGCAACGTGGTAGAGTTAGGAATAATTATATATATATATGAACAATACATTATCAGTATATTCTTCCTTGTTTTCTACATTTACACAAATGATTGTACCAGTTGAGCACTTGAAAGAGTCAATGAACAATAACAGTTGGAAACAGTTGATCGATTTGATAAACTAGAGGAAAAGGTTAATTAAATAACATTAGCGAGAGTTATTCGCATTTTCTAAGAAGATCTTGACCTTTAAACTACTTATTTTATGGTAATGCATCATTGCACTAGAGAGCAGTTTCCATTTTAATGAAGGTAGCCAGTTTAATCTTTGATGTACCTCGACAATCTTTCTATAATTCTCAACTGCAAGTGGATACCACCTTTTAAGACGACATTTCAGCAGAATAACGATATTGAAGTCCAATGAAATTTCACTGAAAGTTTTTATAAAATTGGTTTGTTTTGTTTTGAATTTCACGCAAATGTACAACAGGATATATATCAACCATAGCTGTTTCTAATTTGTCAGTACAAAACTAGCAGAAAGGCAGCTAGTTATCATCATCCACCACCAACTCTTGGGCTACTTTTTTATCAACGAATATTGGGATTGACCATCATCTGAAAGAGCGAGCATTCTTATGTAACGAGGATCTGAAACTTCTGCCCTCAAATTGCCATTCCTGACCCGATTTGATAAAATGTAAAGAAAGATGTTGCTGTTATTCCACTTTTCCTGAAGAGCCGTTGACTTCAAGTTGTAGCTGGAGAATTGTGAAAGTGTTGTTTTTTGTTACTTCAAACCTTTTTTTGTTAACAATATCAGGCATTTTTGCGTCAGAAAGCCTTCTTTTGTGTCCACTAGTTTCCGTTTGTAAGAATGGGCGTTGTTCTGGATGGATTCCGAAAGCAGTTTGTTAGTTCACTTTTGTGTTAAACGTTCTATTGCACGTGGCTTGCCTGTTACAAGAAGAACATCGAAGGTAAAAATTATATGTGTTTTTTTTTTTAATTCTACAGTGTTTAAGAATATCGCAATATGACCATGTCTCTTCGGAAGAGGTGTGGTTTTTTTCTTCAGGAATAGCTTTATCGTGATAGCAGGGCACTGTCACAGGGCTAGTATCTGTCGTGAAGGAAATATATTGATGTTAAACATTTGTGTGAGGTCACGTCTTGAATCTGCGGCGCGCCAAGCTCATTAGTAACTCATACGTAACTCGTTCTTATAAAGTCTTATTTAACCCATATATGAAAGATGAGTCATTATTGCTCGACAAATTAGAACCTACACTTTACGAAACAACAATACAGTTAAATAAATATTGAATTCACAGAAGCATTAGCGTGTATAGCTTATTTGTCGAGAGTAAATGTCCATTGAAAACATCAACTCTAAAGAAACAACGTGTTTTGTTGAGAGAACTTTTTAATCAATCTACAGCTCGTTTACTGCAGCCTTTTCATTAACCTTTTCATCACACGGGGAATAGCTTCGTTCGAGAGTTCGTTAAAGACCAGTTCTTGCAGTTGTGGCCTCTGCAAATTTGCTGGGTAAGCAAAGAAAGAAAAGTAGTCTTATCAAATGAGCAGTATAACAGTATTTTGCTGTTCCCAGTACCATTAAAAGTCCTATGGGTTCAGATTTTATGAAGTAGGTTAATTGGTCATTTGCTCATGGGATGTCCCAGCGGGGTAGAGAGCAACAAAACATGCGGAATTTACAAAATAAAAAAAACAAACAATAAAATACGTTAGGGATAAAATTATATCAAACTTTAAACCAAGGTTATTATAGCCTCATTAAAATATCTCAGAGTTTAATAAAGAAAACGGAAAGAAAAAACACATAAGGAAATGTTAAAAACTCTACATCAAAATTCCGTTTTTATTGAAGTATTCTATTATTCCAATAATATACAGTGGAATTCTTTATGGAGAGAGAAACTCATTTTAGGTTCTTATGGTCCACTCCAACAAAATTTATAAATAGTGTCTCTGAAATTACCGATACTAGTAAGTACGTGGGAATAAACATGTTGTTATACGAAACTAGAAGCTATAGAAATACAATAAAATAACTAGATTGTCGTTTGTCTTCCGTGAGCGTGATGTTTTGTTTGTTATCTTCTTATAGTAGAAGGAAAAACTCTTATAAAAATGATTATAGAGTAACTATAAATATTTTTTGTGATTAGTTTTTATTAAGGATTTTTGGTGCAACTGTAAATCACGTAAACGTTTTTTTCATGCTCATATAATGCATAAAAATAAAATATTTGTTCGCTAACAGTTTCAGTAAACAATGTAATTTAAATAATCAAAATATAGTTGAGAATTAAGAAACATACTACACAGGATAAAATACCTGAAATCGACAGGGAATGTTGTTGTTGTTGTTTTTTAATTAAGCGTAAAGCTACACAAAGGGCTATCTGTGCTCTACCCACCACGGATATCGAAACCCGGATTTTAGCGTTGGAAGTTCGCAGACATACCACTAGGGAGCCAGGGAATGTTTAAACTGGATTAAAATAATGTAAGTTTAACATCAGTCATTTATTTTAAAGTAATAACTTTAGTATAAAATTATAATAAAGCTTTTTCGTAAAAAAAATATGCAGTTTGCTTTCTATCTACCAGCAAACAAATATTTTGAGATTATCCCACCACATCATCATATTAATCATAAGAAAGGCATGGTTGTTTCAGAAACTACAGCAAATTTTATATTTTGATCTCGAGATATTTTAGAATATTCAACATTGTCCAAGATTATTTCAGATTGACGCAGTAGGCTTTGAATATTTAGAAAATATATTTAACACAAATGAAATAGTGTTGAGTTCAATTTTGAACCCTTTGAAACATTTCTCATAGTTCTTAGAGTTTACATACAGATTTTGGTTGAGATTAGGCTCGGAAGAGTTAGGGTGCAAACAAACATACATTTCGTTATATATATGTATAGATATAGTTCTACTAAACGTGTCCAATACAAGTATATATAACATAGAATAATCTTCGTACAAGATCAGTTTAGAAAGACTGTTCAATATGTGGACTGTATTTTATGAGCTTCTTTCGTCCTTTGTTCTGTGCTGAGACTGCGGTTTGGATTTTATGTTGAGCTTTTCATTAGTCCAAAGCGTCGTATCAACTGGTCAGAAAAGTTCGTAAAACACAGTTCACATTGTATAATCTTCTTACAAGATTCAGTTTAGGAAGCTTATTTGACATATATACTGTTTCATGAACTTCTTCCTTTCTTAGTTTCGTGTTGAAACTGCGGTTTGGATTTTATGTTGAGCTTTTCATCAGTTCAGAGAATCGTATCAACAAACCAAAAAGGTCCGTAAAATAGAGTCACATAATGCAGTTTATTGTAGTTTTGTGTAAGACAAAAACAAACGAAATTACAGCTTTCATGAATATATATTTTGCAGAGTCTTTGAACAATAATTAAGACATACTTTTCTAATCTGAGACATCGTTGGTCCTGCTCGTGCAATATTTCTTGTACACTTTTTGTGATGACGAAAAAAAACCTACTTGCAGAGAAAAATATATATATAAAAACGGCTGGTATGAATAGAGAAAGCACTATGTAGCGAACAACATTTGACCTTCTTCGGCCACTGTCAGGTTCACAAAGAAAGAAAGATGTAACTTTGAAGGCGGTTGTGTAACTGAGTGTAGGAATGCAGAGGGTGTGCTTAGATGTTGGATATATTTATTAATATAGGTATAAAGGTATTTCTTTGTATTGGTTTATTTTTGGCTTGAGTAAGGCTTCTTTAATTTTGCGTTTGTTTATGTTTGTTTCTTTGTTTAGTATTTGGGTGTTTTCTATGGTAATGTTGTGTTTATTTGACTTGCAGTGTTCGAAAACGTGTGAATGTGACATTTTGTGTTATTTGAGTCTAGTTTCCATATTTCTGCTTACTTCTCCAATATAGAAGTCGTAGTAGTTATCATATTGTATTTTATAAATAATGTTGGTGTGGTGTTTGTCAGTGTAGTTTTTATATAGTATAGACCTTAGTTTTGTGCCTGGTTTTTGAATAAATTCGGTATTAACTGGAATGTTATATTTTGTTACTAGTTTTTGCCAAATATTGGTTATTTTTCTGCTGATATCGGGAATATATGGTGTGCAGCAGTATATGGTTTCGTGATTTTTTTAGATTGTGAGGTATATTTACTTTTGTTAATTGAATTTGCTTTTTGTCTAGGTGTGTGCATATAATGTTTTCTACGGTTTGTGGAGGAAACTTATTGATGTTGATGAAGTATTGTTTTATTTTGTCTAATTCATCGTTATTTTTATCTGGTGAGCATAGTTTCATGGCTGTGTTTATTTGGTTTCTTAGTATGTTGAGTTTTTATTTTTGTCTTATGTGCTGAGTCCCAAGGAATGTATAGTTCAGTATGGATGATTTTCTGGTGGATTTCTTTTTTAAATTGTGTGTCGGTTCTTGTAATTTTGAGGATAAGAAATGATATTTGATTGCTTTCTTCCTCTTCACATGTGAAATTAATGCTGGGATGTATGGAGTTAATGCGATCGAAAAAATTAGGTGTGTGTTCTGTAGATGTTAATCCCGCAATTGTGTCATCTACATATCTGTACCAGTGTAGTGGTGGATGTAATGCTGTGTTAATTACTTGTGTTTCAACTTGTGTCACAAAAAATATTGGCTAAAACTGGTGATATTGGATTGCCCATGCTTAGGCCATTTGTTTGTTTATAATTGTGGTTGTTGAAAATGAATTTTTTCTTCATCGGGGGTGAATTTTATGAGGGTTGCTAATTGGTTGCTCTACATAGAGCTTTCTCTACCCATGCCAACCATTTTTACATATAGTACAAAGTTTATCACTTCAACTTCAAACAAGAAACTCATTGTATGTTTTTTCATTAAAAACAATACTTTCTCCTGACTTCTCTTTACATTAATTCAGAATTATATCCACTCATGCCCAGTTGAATCTTGAGTATTTTTCTTAGTAAAGGTATAAGGAATAATCACCTTCAAGCAACTTCAAGAACCCAGTTTTCATAGAAGATTTTTCCAACAATCTGCAGAATTTTACTCATCTAAAGAGAAATCAGTCAGCAATGAATGATTTAGATAAATGATTTTCAATTCATTATTTCCCACGATTAAGCAGTAATTCTATAGATTTCTCGATTTCTCTCGATAGACACAACAGATAGCGGGAAATGGTTTTGCAGTAAGAAAACGCATATTTATTACAGTATTTAATTTAGCAACGTTATGAAACTTACGCGTAGTTAAAAAACAAACAAACAATAAAAACATATCTTTATTTTTACCAAGATTTGTCTTATTTAAAAAAAATGTCAAATCCGATTAATTTTGATTATTTCAAGAATTGTAGTGTTAAATGGAAATAAACTATTTTAACATTTCGCCACAGGTGTTACTAGTTATAAAAATGCAATCGTAGGAATAGTTAACCATGTTGCGTTAGCATCATGATTTAGGCTATTCTAAACGTTAAAAAAGAAAACGTTTATTTTTTTTTACTGAGCTGTACCGAAACAACAAGAGAAACAGAAAGTTTTATTACTTATAACGCTAGAGTTCTGTGTTCGATCCTGTATCAGACACAGCGCAAATAGCCCATTGTGCATCTTTGCCTGAGAACGAAACAGAATTATTAAAGCAGATTTTAAAGTATTTAATATTGTGTTTTCCTTGTCGTAAAATGTACGTCAAACAATAATTTAAGATATTATTTATATTTTTATGTTATAATTACGCACACAACTTGCGAGACTGTAGAATTTTCCAGTGAATATTGAGTACTTCTAAGATAAATAGAAATTCTGACTTTGATTTAAAACGCAAAGCTACATAATGAGCTTTTCGCACTATGCCGATCGCAAGAATCGAACTATAAATTTTTAAGCTTACCACTGAGTTTTCCAGCGTAAAATTCAAATAGAGTCATTCATACTTTTTTAATCAAACGTATAAAACAGCTACATGATCTTTTTTTTTTAATAGAAAAGACAAGAAATATTAAAATGTAATACTGAAATAATGGTAAATTGTAGATAATAGATAATATGATTCAGTATTTGGCATCGAATTTTGAGAAAAAAAAGGCCCACGGTAACTTTTGCGTTATTAGCATACATGATAATATAATCATTTCACGAACATATGGATATAGATAAAAGGTTTTTTTATGACTTTCAAATTATAATAATATACATTTAAATCTACGAAAATGTAATTTTCTCCTCTCCGTACTATTCAATGCTATTTTTATATTCTTTGCTGATATAAAATTACTATTTTATCTGCACGTTTTCCAAACTTTTGATAGTTGTAATTTATATTGACGTTATATGGCTATTATAAAAAAAATCTGAAAAAAGTGTATTTCAAATATTCTTTTATGAAACATACATTTGAAATGTGTTAGAAATGCTTTAAGTTTACATAATTAGTTCTGAAAAATACATGTGGTGAAGGGTTTTTAATTTCTTTTATTTAACTTGTTAGTATTCTTATAAAAATCCTGAGTGGAAAACCCTCATTTTATGCCCGTCAGAACTGGAAGCTTTCCATATTAACGTGCATTTATTTGAACTGGAGTTGATACAGAATGAGAACAAAACTTGGAAAATTTGGTGAAAAGGTCAAAGGTTAAAAGCATATGAAAGTTTTACATTTTTGTATCATTCAAACGCCTCATGTCAATATTATAGACCAGGCAAATCATGTCTAAGATTTAGAATATCGAAAATTAGCTTAGGAGTAAAAAATATGATGAAACTCAAACAGTAAATCTTTAGGAGAAGGTGAGAATAGAAGTGCTATTTTGGTATTTGAGTTTGTCTTTGAGGGTTAACACTGCTGAGTGGTCTGTTATTGTATGGTTGATGTATAACAACTAATTCCATTTAACATACACTTCTATGCATGTTAATTACATTTTAACGTCAACAAACCCAAGCACTTTAGTTCTATGGATTTCCGTTTACAATTATTTCTACAATATTAAACAAACTGCCTTTGATTTCCAGGAGTATTTAAAGATGCAGTGTATTATCTTAGCGTAGCAGTATGCTTCATTACATCAAACTAAGAATTCAGTCTTACAGTTTATCGACTGAGAAATATTAAAAACGAATTTTTCAGAACATTAATGAGTCTGCATGTGCCTGAAACGAAAACGCATTATTTTTTATATCTCGTACAGATTTCCAATCACACATCAGTTGTTTTGGACAACCATCAAGTTAATGTTACGCACAGAATGCACGTGCATGTGATCATAAATGAACACTATCTCGAGAATTAAATTAAAGTAATGGTATACATACATATAAGGTAAAGGTACAATAAAGCCAGGTTTCAAAGCTGGTCGAGTCTCAAATTTATGTAACATTGAGTAGAAGCAACAGCTGATCTTTAAATTGGTTTGAAAGTATACCAAACTAGCGTTATAAATGTGTAATACAGCAGAGTATAATAATTAGATTTTTAAGCAGGTTAGTCTTGAGAACACCTGGAATGTGCTACTTCAAGCTCGATAAACAAATAATTTTCGAGAAACACTTTTCGCCTTCTCGCGTTGGAGTTACTTGTAAGTCCGAAATTAAACAGTTCACCAATAAGTGAATGTTCTGGACCTCGAGGAAGCATCTGCGTCAAAGTGTTTATCGTTGTTCAGTAAAAATACTACGAAATTTATGATTTAGTAAAGTGATTTGTTGGAGCTCGTGCATGAGCTTCATATATCGCAATAAAAATGCTGCGCACACAATAAACCTGAGGCCGAGAGTATCGATTTTAATGAAGGAGAATTACAAACTTTAAGAGTCAGAGATAGAATATGTTAGAATCACCCATCTTGTGTAAGACGAGAATAAAAGGAAATTTATGGGACTTGAGAAAGGTGTGGTTAAATGTTTAATATAAAAAAAATGTATAGAAAGGCGTATAAGACTTTATAAATAACAGAACCAAAAGCAAGAAATAAATTTGCCGATTTTATAGTTAAAGATAATATTATATGCAGGCAAATAATCAAACTTTCTGATCACCTTAACGACTAGCTGTAATTATTCAACTAACTAGATTATCGTTTTGGTGAGAAGGGTAATTATTTATACAATTTCACCCTTGTCTCATCAGACGTCTTTATATGCAGCCATGAGTTAACACTAGTCCTGAAGCTTTGTTTCAGTAAAAACGCGTTTAATACATATTATTTTATCAGTTGTAACACATTTCTGCAAGTTGTTTTATAATTTTCAAACACGCAAAAAACCAGCCATTAAATAATATTATTAATACACTCATGATATCGAATTATCAAAATTTAAAGGTATGCATTTATTAAAAATACATTAAAATAACACAACGTTAATAGTTACAGTTCTTATCTCTCATTTTTTGAAAATTACTTCTGTTGTTGATACCATAATTTCATGCTTTCTTGACAAGTTTTTATTCCAAATTTCTTACTAAGACAAGTGGCCTTGTACACTGTATGTATTATTTATAAACCAATTACAAGAAGAAAGATAACGTGAGCGTTTTAGTTAGATATTTATGTTTTTGGATAACTACTGATTAGTTTTGTATAGAAAAATAGTGTAGTACTTGAGGAAACAAATTCGTTTCATAAGAACCTTAGGGTAAAAATTTAAAATCACGACCATATTCATATGTAGGTAACAATATGAGTCCCTTTAATGGAATTGTTTTGCCATTTTAACTCATTTCACAAATAAAATTATGCTCATAGGAGAAGAGAAACATAACTTAGAGACAGAAATGAGAACAAAACATTTACAATTTATTCAGACTCGATAGAATCTCTAGAAAGTTAAAATAAACATAGTTAAACGTGCAGGCTGTTGCAGGACCATAATATACGTCATTTATGTATAGACCGAAAGTGCAACTTAGCTCAGTTCAACAGAGATTTGTTACCACGAATTTGTACCTCGAAGAATATCTGCGCTTCCAGGATGCGTTTTTGACTCACAATGTATTCATTATCCAGTGTAAAGTATGATTCTTCTTTTATTTAATGACTTTATTAAGTAGTGTTTATTAAAAACAAGCAATGCCGAAAAAATTCTAAGATCAACAATCTGAATTTATTTTCTCTGAATATGTTTCTCCATTCATAGGTACACGATGGGTTAACAAACTTATTTTTTTATAGATTGAAATTACAAAAACAGGTCAATGATACGCCATTTACAAGAGATAAAAACTCTCAAAATTAAATGTTTTTAACCTCATCAATCAGATATAGTTATTGTATATATATAAATTGATTAATGGATATAAATGGAGTACTTGGAAGTAAAATTGACATAAAAACAAGCGTATCTACTTCAGAAATAATTATGAATTGATCGTGTGTGACCAAGTGATTAGCGTGGCAAGACAGTGAATTTAATGGTTCATGGTTTAAAGTTTACTGCCGTTCCGGACTTTGGAATCGTAAGTGTGTTATGAAAGCGAAAGTCAAATCCCAGTATATAGTAAGACACAAGTAGATTAAAACTGATGATGCATTCTGCTGGTTAGTTGTCTTCCCTCCAGCACAGCACTTCAAAATAAAGGATAGCTAAGTGTAAATAGATGTCGTTTAGCTTTGCTCGAACATACTAAACATGGAAATAGTCTTTAAAAGGAAAGATAAAGAGCATGCAATTATGAACCTTTTTCAACAAACTTTTTTTACTTGGATAGAAACACGTACTTTTAATGCAAAAATGAAAATATTTCGTGATACACGGAAGAGTAACATATACAAGTTCAAAATAAATGCATTTTTTTCCTGTGTGCTATCAGTTATTTAATGTTTTAACATCTGTTCTTTGGGTCAGTTTTTATCTCTTCCGTAGCGCAGTGTTTTTATTTAAACATTATTTTTTACTTGTATTTCTTTTAATGCAGAATTTATAATGGAAAAGTTACGTGACACAACGTTTATAGACATATAGAAACTGTAATACGCTTTCCAAGAAAGGCCAATAATAAACCTATTCTATTATAAATTCAATTTATTATTCATATTTTTCACAATGTTTTGATCTACCGCATATATATATATATATATGTGTATGTGTGTGTGTGTGTGTGTGTATTTATAAAATAATTAAACCAACGTTTCTGTTTCGTTTTCCGCTCAAAGATCATGCGTATGGACATGCTCCAATAATTGACACGCATACAAACATTGCATAATATAGTAGTAGTGTTATATGTAATTAGTTCAGAAAGGAAAATCAGTTCTGGTTCTTACAATATGCTGTAAGTGTTATGTATTAGTATCCAAGCTAAGAACATCAAGATATGTTACCTAAACATATAGAATATGTGTATACACTTCTCGTTGCTTCCAGCGTTTTATACACTATTTTACAATCAGGATAAACGTAGAATTTATAATAGCCTTGAAAGGAATAAATAAGAGTTGATTAGACACGTAAACGTATGAGAGATTTGTTGGAATTACCTCTACTAATTCTGAAACATTTATAGTCAGTAAACGCGAATGAGAACTATTTTCAATATATTTTGAAATTAATGGAATGCAAAACAACCACTTTTAACATAGCTTTCGAACTGTCGTACATTAATAGATATTTTTACATTGGGAATTAGTGGAACAGATGCAATTTATTTAAAAGACCGAAGTGTAACATATAGAGAACTGGGTTTTTTGTTTTTTTAATAACGTTAAGCTGTTCATTGCAAAATTCTGTTAAACAAGAATGAATACAAAACAGATTGCAAGAACAATTTGCAAGTACAAGAATCCCAGGATTAATGTTCTTAGGTATTCACCGATTACAAATACATTATATCTTTATTGAGTAATATGCGACTGACTGAGACCACAGTTAGGTTGTAGCATGCATAACACATGCAGCAAGTGAACCGTAATATACGTAATTAAATTAAAAACTGGATAATGGCAGTTATTGACAATCTTTAAAGGTCAAAATTCAGTATAAGGATGGAAAAGTTTGAAATTTTTGGTGGTCATCGTATTAAAAATTTAAAGAGGTGCGAACATTAAAATGTTGCACTGGTCGGCAAAAAACAAAAGCACGAATCACATGTAAAATAAATAGTAATATCATGTAAACCCTCTCTGTTCTAGTTCCAGAAACACAATCGCGTGGAGAAGGAAACGGCACGCTGTAGCATTAGAGTTAGCACAAGGAAGTAAAAAACTAAACTCTCCATCTTGTATGGCAACAGTTATCTCATTAGTATTAATTTCTTAACAAAAGACAGTTCTTCCAGAAAGGACTGTTTACCTAATGTAAGAGGAAGATTAGAACAAAATAAAACATGCTTGTCCTTTCAGCTGTGGGAGCGTTATAAGGTGAATGTCAATCCCACTATTAGTTGGTAAAAGAGTAGTCCAAGAGTTGGCAGTGGGTGGTGATGACTAGCTGCCTTACCGCTAGTCTTACATTGTTAAATTAGGGACGGCTAGCACAGATAGCCCTCGTATAGCTTTGCCCGAATTTCAAAAACAAACAAACCTTCATAATAAACAAAAAAATTGTCATTTTAATACTATGTAATAAGTAAACCGAATAAACAGAAATGTCTGAAACTGTTTTGACTCATTTCTTCTTTTTTTTATTTTGGTTACTAAAACTTGGAGCTTTTCATGCATTAGAAATTTCGTGAGAATATTTTTTTGAGCTCCTATAAAAATCAACACGTTTATGAATCGAAGAAGTTTTATTTTTCTGCTTAACGAGAGAAATTGATCAGTTTTGGAAAGAATGTCTGGAATACCGTCTATTCTTAACCAATTCCCCTGTAATTTATATGCACACACAGTTAACACTAAATTTATTCAAAAACCAGGCACAAAATTAAGGTCTATACTATGTAATAACTACACTGACAAACACAACACCAACATTATTTATAAAATACAATGTGATAACTGCCACGACTTCTATATAGGAGAAACAAGTAGAAAAATGGAAACCAGATTCAAAGAACATAAAAAGTCACCTTCACACGTTTTCGAACACTGCAAGTCAAATGGACACAACATAACCATAGAAAACACTAAAATACTAAATAAAGAAACAAATATAAACAAACGAAAAATTAAAGAAGCCTTACTTATACAACAATTTAAACCCAAAATAAACCAATATAAAGGAACGCCATTATACCTATATTAATATTATAGATAAAATTATATATTCAAACATCTAACCCTGCCCTCTACATTGCGACACTCAGTTACACAACTCCTTCCAAACATGTGGTCAGCTTCCGGTCAGTTACCTCTTTCTTTGTGAACCTGACGATGACCGAAGAAGGTCGAAACGTTGTTCGCTCTTCTATTTAAAATATTTTCTGAACCCAAACGAGCCGTTTTTGCATATAAAAGCACACACCTATTATTATTTATTATTACATACATATATATTACTAGCAAAGTGTAAATCAAAAAGTTTGTGGTAAATTAAATGTTTGTTTTTCAGTTGTTTGGAGAAGGTCGGGATTGGTTAAAAAGAGCATTTAGTTTTTATTTTGTTTGGAATTTCGCGCAAAGCTACACGTGAGCTATCTACACTAGCCGTCCCTAATTTAGTACTGTAAGACTAAAGGGAAGACAGCTAGTCATCACCACCCACCTTCAACTCTAGGGCTACTCTTTTACCAACGAATGGTAGGATTGACCGTCACCTTATAACGCCCCTACGGCTTAATGGGCGATCATGTTTAGTGCAACGGGAATTCGAACCAGCCACCCTAAGATTACTAGTCGAACGCCTTAACTCACTTGGCCAGGCCGGGCCTTATTCTGAAAAATTTGATTCAACAGTTTTGAATGCTCGTGATTCTAAAGCCGCATGAAATTTTCCATAAATTTAAAAATGTTTAACACCCTCAATTTTATAAGGCAAGAAAAAATTCGTTTCTTTTCTAAGTAGTATGAACGCGAAATGGAAAATACTGTGTGCACGTTTTTGCAAAGTTTCTTTGTAAATACCTAAAATTTGCTTTAAAATGACATACATTTAACTTATATTTCACTACATTTTTGTTGTTAAGTTACGAAACTTTAAAAAGCAAACAACGAATACAATAACGAGGGTTTGATTGAATGTTTGCAACATGATAACTTAGTTACTACAGTCAGCGGATTCTTGTATTATAACTCGGCGATTTAACAAAATATAATATTCCAAGCGCCAATGGAATAGTACAATAAATTAAATATACATCTGTTTAATTGGAACAGTTACCTACATCCTTTTAGTTGTATATATACTCTTTAAAAAAGAAACCCAAAAGGGATATTTTTTTTATTTGAAAGAGAAATATATGTAATAACGTTACAAGCTCAGACTATGTGATGTTACACGTGTTAAGGCACTAATTGTCAGACCAAAATGACAATACAAGATGTGCACTTTAAAAACGGAGGAAAACATCGGATGTTTCGCCAAAACGCATGCGTGTCCAATAAATTTGTTTGAGAGATCTGCATGTTCTGCAAGTGCAACATGTGCAAAATCCCTATAGAAGTGACAGGTTCTCGGTTTCCATAGCTCAGTGTTCAGCCACCGACACGCAATACAGTTACGCAAAGACTGAAGCTCAACGCAACAACGCCATTGGTCGCTTGGAAGCAGGCGAATCTCGATCTGATGTTGCCAGAGCTGTGAATGTTCACCCAAGCACCATCACAAGGCTGTGGATTCATCACCAACAACATGGATCAACCTGTAACCGTCCACGATCTGGTATATCTCGAGTGACCACGCCTGCACAAGATCGCTATATTCGGTTACGTCACCTTCGGGATAGAACCACCACTGCGACGTCTACTGCCTCAACCATACAAGAACTGCGTAGGATTTCCATCAGACCGTGCGCAACCGTCTACGAGATGCAGGAATCTGACCTCTACGTCCAGTCAAAGGCGTCATCCTCACCCAGCAACATCGTCAAGCACGGCTGCAGTGGACTCGGGCACATTGAGTATGGCCTCATCTACGATGGAGGCATGTTTGGTTCAGCGATGAATCATGTTTCATGCTTCGTAGGCAGGATGGAAGGACCCGTGTTTACCGTCGCCATGTTGAACGTTTTGCAGCAAACTGTGTGCAGGAAGTTGACAGATTTGGTGGTGGCAGCGTCATGATGTGGGCTGCCATCGCCTACAATGCCAGAACAGACCTTTTGCACATTCGCGGGAATCTTACGGCTCAACGATACGTCGACGAAATCCTTAGGTCCCATGTGCAACCCATCATGATGAACGTCAACGACGTTTTTCAACATGACAACGCCCGTCCTCATACAGTCCGACTCGTCACTGTCTTCTTGAGACACCACAACATCAACATTCTTCCCTGGCCCTCCAGATTACCAGATTAAAACCTCATCTAACATCTTTGGGACGACTTGGACCGACTTCTGAGACGGCGATAACCTCAACCGCTGACTCTACCTCAGCTTGCAGCAGCTTTACAGGTTGAGTGGACATCCGTTCCACAGGATGTGATTCGTCATCTCATCGCTTCCATGGCAGGAGATGCCAAGCAGTTATTGATGCTCACGGGGCATACTCGTTATTGACGTTGAGTGACGATAAACTGCAATTAGTGAACGTGGACTTCGCCTTTGCAGACTTTGGATGTTCAGCAGTGAATGTGCAAAGTTTCACACATGTCATACAAAGCTAGCTGGAATAAACTTGTATACAAATTTGTCTCATATATTGCCTTTTGCGTTTCTTTTTTTGAAGAGTATAAATACTTATTATTGAAAGTATGCCACGCCTGTGATGAATGAGGAAGAAAACAAAATAAGATATCTTCCCCCTTCTGATTATTCTCTTTCTTAGAGTTCATATTGCATAGTTCGGAAGAAGAGTGATTTGGTTTGAATTTCGCGCAAAGATACACAAGAGCTATCTGCGTTAGCCGTCCCTAATTTAGCAGGGTAAAGCTAGAGAGAAGGCAGCTAGTCATCACTACCCACCGCCAACTCTTGGGCTACTCTTTTACCAATGAATAGTAGGATTCACTATCACATTATTACACCCCACGGCTGATAGGGCGTGCATGTTTGGTGCAAGGGAATTCGTATTTGCGAAAGAAGACTGGACGTGGGGCTAAAAGCTACTTTAGTAAATATAAAATGTTCTACCAAAATGTTGCAACAAAAATTAGATGCATTTTAATGATGTAAATATATGAGAAATTGCGGTCTATTTGCATCTGAGACCAAAAATGTTTAACCTAGAACAAAGCTAAGCAATGACAGAAAGAGTCTTTTGAACTTATTTCATTGTTCTTGCTCCTGAATTCTAGGTACCCATCTTTTGTAAACGTGAAGATGTTTTTCAATCCAAGAGAAAGAATTTGATTAAAAGTCAGAGACAAACGTTTAGCTTTAAAATATTAATCGTAAACTCTGAGGTAATTTCTATAAAATTTTGTTTGAGCATAAAACAAACCATGGAGAAGTATTGGGTATGAAAATAAACAATGAACTTTAATAGTGAAAGAAAATAATTAAACAATTCGAAAGAGTAATCTACTGTCTTGTTATATATTATAGTGTCTTTGAGACTGTGAAGACATGCCCTTGTCCACTGGGGGTGCAAAACGAGAGAACGAGGACTTGTAAGTAAACATGAACATGTGTACTCCCAATAAAAGTTTAACGAGAGAAAGAGGACTTGTAAGTAAACATGAACATGTGTACTCCCAAAAACGTTTAACGAGAGAAAGAGGACTTGTAAGTAAACATGAACATGTGTACTCCCAATAAAAGTTTAACGGGAGTAGAAGGACTGGAAATTGAATGATAATATTACTTCGCATCAGAAGTAAAATAGAATTGACAAGACAATTATAGTTTAAACCGTGTACATAGTAAACTTTACTGAGGACTCATTTTGTCCACTTTCAAGTCCTCCCTTCCCCAGTTTAAATTCTTATTATTTTTCCAATTCTATTTGTGGTCCGGCATGGCCAGGTGTGTTAAGGCGTTCGAGTCGTAATCTGATGGTCGTGTGTTCGAATTGCGGTCGCACCAAACATGCTCACCTTCCAAGCCATGAGTGTGTTATAATGTGACTGTCAATCCCACAATTCGTTGGTAAAAGAGTAACCCAAGAGTTGGCGGTGGGTGGTGATGACTAACTGTCTTCCCTCTAGTCTCACACTGTTAAATTAGGGACGGGTAGCACAGATAGTCCTTGAGAAGCTTTGAGCGAAATTTAGAAAAACAAACAAAAACAAGCCAATTCTATTTGTCCTGTGATACCACGTGCACATTATTATACATAATTCAGTTCTTCTTCCATGGGAAGAAGTAACGGAAAAATAAAATATATTGTAAAAATAGCAACTGTTTAATTAACAGGGAGTTAACGCCAAAGTAGAACTGGCAAATGGATGATACAAATACATGAATAGAAGGCGTTGATAAGGCATAAAAAGGAAAGAAGAGTCTAAGTGGTTGGAGATATAATTTAAAAAGGAGAATAAAGGACTGATAAGCTAGTGGAGCATATATAAATTACAGGGTGTCGACTTTACACCTTTGGTGGGAAAAAATTACTAGTTTGCAATAATTTACAATTTATACGCCTAAATGCGGTTATAATGTAATCGAGACAAATTAATATTGACTTAACTTCTTTCTGTAAAGGTTAGACTTTAAGTATACCGAGTATAATTCTCAAATTTTGAACTACTTTGATTATAAAGCACTTCTATATTACCTGTTACAGACGAAAAAATGTGTTGATTCACTATCCACTTTTGGTGTGGAAAAGCTGCAAACCATTTATTTTCGAATAGAGTTTATTTAGACTTGAGCATTAGTCCTAACGTTCTTGACCTTTTTAAAAACTCATTTTCTTGTAAAACTGATTTACTGTTTTTTTCTTGTTGCGTATGTATGATTGGTGGAAGTCTGCTGTGTGTTGCTATGGTAACAAAAGTGTGTGACAAATGGCGTCACAGGTCAAGTCAAATAATATGTTGTGTGTTTTACTTTATGATTGAACTATACTTTCTTGCGGAGCTTTGGTAATGTGGAGTTCTGTTACTCTTTGTTTCTAGGATACCATTAGTTTACCCACCAACTTTTATAAATATTGTTTACACCAGATTTATCAGCTTAATAGGAGAATGAAATATATCGTTGTTTCATGTTAATGACGTGACAAAAATAAACAAATTTAGAGTTTCTGTACTTGAAGTATCTTTTCTGTCGTTGCACATTAATGCTGTCACCTTTTAACTTCCATAATATTTTGAGAAAAGATAGAATTATTTTTAGGCTTTTCGTCGTACAAATAAATTTGGTAGATAAATAAGCATCAGACTGTTTTAAATGCATAATTAATTTTAGTAAAATAATGAAATTGTAACTTTGCTCAGTGGAGCACTGTGGTTAAAATCTTATTACAAACAATGCTTTAACTAATTTGCTTTTTCGTTAATTAAAATCATTCTATTAACGATTTTATTTTGTTACACTTAACTAAAGTAAGTTAAAGATAAAATAATTTGTATCTTTGAGAATACTTACGTATTATTAGAAAAACTGTCCTTTACTATAATAGTCAACTGAGCTTTCTTATCACATTTTACGTTAACTTTACAACATCCACAGTGTCTTATAGTTCCTTTTTAACAGATCCCAAAAGTTACCAAACATTAAAAGTGTTTGTTTTAGACTTGATTGCGTTTGAAACGTTTCTATTTACTACTGCCCTACAGAGACTTAGAAGACAGATCACGTTGGTGATACCAATGTTTTTATCTTATTCTGACGAAGACATTGTGGTCTATACTAGCTGAAAGGTTTTTTTTCTCCTGATATTTCTAGTATATAAGACACCGGGTAAGGTCTGAGTTGGCTTTTGTTTGCTCTTAACTAGTCAGCTTGACTGGTTTTCGTGAATACCATGCGTCATCAGAAACTCTGAATTCACTGAAACTGGGCTATAAGCGAACAAAAGAGAGATTAAACCCTAATCGTTCCTCTCTTTACCAGGAACGGTACAGAAAAGCAGCGTTCTTGGAGACTCGTAGGAGACGCATCGGCGATCTTATCAAGGTAAGTCATTGGTTAAATGGTTGGAGTCTTAGAAAATGTTTGTTAGCTGAACCGTACGCTCAGCTCTTTTCGCAGCAATAATTAATCTCTGACCCAAATGTACAACAATGTATTAAAGGCTAATATGGAGTCTGAGCAAAATCGTTTTTTTGGTTGATATCAGCCAATTAAGCTTTAATTCGGCTCCTACAGATAACTTATTAACTAAAGAGGGAATAAAATGCCATGAAGTCTTACTAATACTGATCATTTTTAAATATACAATCTTATAAGATTTATTGAGTACTTGTTTTAGTTGTTAAATAAATTTGGTGAAGCAAATGAAAATCCAACAGATTCTGTTTGTTTCGTTTAGCTATACACTGGAATGTTTGTGCTCTTTCACCGCCGGGAGTAGAACCCTGGATTTTGACGTTGTAAGTCCGTAAATGAACTGCTGACACAAAGGGTGAACGTTCAGATTTTCATGATTAACCGTCAGAAATATTCTGTATATTCAGTAGGAGCTAATGCTTTCAGACAGCGTATGTTTAAGGATCTTTTAAAGATACAGCTGATTTATATCATGAAATATTCATGTTAACAAATCTATTTGCCTAAAATCGTTGTTTAATTACCACACTTCTACATTTTAATTTATAATCATCTCCAGCACGTGATCTTGTATTATAGAATTTGAATAACACACACATGTACGATATTGACCTAAATGATTCATTTACTGCAACTGAAGTCAGAACTCTGATGCCTCTAAAAGGCCTACGTTGTGATTTTACGTCAAATCATAAGATGATGGCGCTTACAGAAAGATACAGTTAACGTATGATTGGATATAACACGATTAATTTTACTATTTTAATTTCAATAAATCGTAGAAAGATATTATGGTTTCGTCCAGATATGAATTCGCTGTGAAGTTTACTTTTCTTGAATATACTTTTTGTTTGACTGTACGAACAGTGTTTTTATATTAAGTAAGTTTCGTTTTCGTGGAGAAACTGTTTTAATTGAATTCAAGTTATGTTTACAATCACGATGTCTATTATTATACTCCACTGAGCTACGATTTGCAAGGAAATGAATACTTTCTTGCGGGATTTGAACACTGGACTCGCGATCAAATGATAATTATACTTCTGTTATGTGTTCATTATAAAACAAATATAATATTCGTTTTCAGATTAATTCCAGTTTATGAAGAAAATTTATTTCTTACGTTTATCAATTTAAATGTTATTGTGAAAAGAAAACACATTTTACTTAACTCAAGCTATCAGAATTGTTTGTTGGCTTTTTAATGGAAATACATTTGAAATACAAAGTTAGGAAAAATTTACTCTTAGCAACAAGAATACTAATCTTTTGCGGGACTCGAAACTAAGTTCATTTGGTATAATCAATACTGTAAAGGATGATTGTCATCTGAAATGAGTTTCTTTAACGATGTAACCAATGTGGAAAAATTGACGGTTAACAGTACTTTAGTGTCTCGCCTCCTAAACCTTGCTAAACTAACTTAGTTCGAACCTCCTTCATGGACGAATGTTTTCTTTAATAAACTCAGCTACAAAGAAATTAAACATCTGACATTACGGCTTTATTTAGTTTTTATTCTCTTTTTATCTATAACACAAGGGAGAGGATACAATAAAGTAACACACAGAGATAGCTATAACACTGAGCAGTAAAAACTTAGCACAAATAATATCAACTCTTTTTTTCATAAGATATTATAACATTTCAAGTGAATATACTTTAATTCAGTGGTTCCCAACCAGGGGTGCGAGATAACATTTCATTTTTTTTTTTGTTTATATTAAGGGTACTGTTCTATATATTCAAAAAATTATTGTGAGGAGTGCGAAAAAATATTAAAATTTTTTAGGGGTGCGGGGCATAAAAAAGGTTGGGAACCACTGCTTTAATATGTGTAATACCACATTTCTGTTGACAGATGGTTCACTAAGCTTGGTTTGTAGCTTTCACTGTACTTTATAAAATATAGAATAAGTCATTTTAACGCGCTATCGGTTCATCCTTAACAAGTTTCTAAATAACATTCGGTATTGTTAAAGAACTTTCGGTCTAACGTTTCATTTATAGGTTTATCTCTGATTGTCAGGTTTGTAAAGAGAGTATACATCCTCTAACAATAACTCATAAAGTTTGTGTTATGTTTACTCACTAAAATCATTCACAATCACTATTTTATGCATTGTAAAGACTACAATAATAATTTGTTTTTACAAATACGTGACTAATAAAGATAATAATTATTTTTACTTGACAGCATTTTTTTTTTCAAAAATACCAATGTGCTTCAAGTTTTAAAACGGAAGTTCTTATGACGTCATGGTTACATAATGATGCGCTGAATTATCCTTTCCTAGCAATAGTTCCAAATAAGTAGCTTCGTATTGGCTGAGTTCTATAACAAAGGCTTATTATAAACTAATTACTGGGACAAAATATTAGCTTCGATTTCATTTCACTGAAAGTGAATAATTTCCGATGCATTACAAATTTTCCAATAAAAGGATATGACAAACTATTCAATGAAACCATAACAATACATCTAGTAAAACAGGTTATGTAAAAACTGTTGATATTTGGCTTTTCAAGATGAAGAAATCGACACTTATGAAAATAAGAACAAATGAAACAGTTCTAGTTTGGTACGAATTAAGTTTCGTGTTGGGTCTTTTCTTCCCCAAACACTGGATAGAAAACTTTTGTGGTAATAATTTTATTATTATAGTTTTATTAGTAGTGGATACTTCCCAAAACCCTGCTTGATTAAGATACAAATAACAAAAAATACTTGATTTGTGGTATTTAACTCAAATCGTATCCAAAGAGACAAAATATTTTTTCATTTTATCAATTTTTGTGTGTGTTTTCTTATAGCAAAGCCACAACTGGCTATCTCCTGAGTCCACCAAGTGAGATTGAACCCCTGATCCAAAAACTTACTGTTGTATCAGCGGGGGAACAATTTTTATGAAATGAAAACTTTTTCTTTGTTTCATTTTTGAATGTTATAACCTGTAAATTTTCTAAGACTGAAACACGTGCAAAGTTTTTGTTGAAAATTATTGATTAGCATTGATATTTTTGTTGAATTTCTATAATAATTAGAATCCTTTATCTTCATTGTATGCAATGAAGAACTTGAGTAATATGCGCGAGCTTGAAACCTTAAGCTTCAATTTCAATACTTCTTATTACTAAAAATATCGTAAAATAAAACAGAATGTATTATATTAAAATTTGAGGGGTATGTAAATGGACTACAGTTTATACCTAATTTGAGGATCCACAGTTTGTACTATTCATAACAGCCATCTATATTAGGTATCGCATTATTCTGATGAACATTTCTTAAGCTCGAGATTATTCTACAAAAAATAGAATATGTTAAAAGAAAGTAACCGAAACTAAGCAAACAAAAATGAAAGAAGATAAAAAAGAAATAACATGATAAGAAAAGAAGCAAATAATTATGAAATGCAAGAACTTCTAAAACATCGATGTATTAATTGGATTTCTTAATTGAAATAAACAATTTCTTTGTCACAGCGAATTCTTTAATTGAACAAAATCTGTTAAGATTTTATTGAAGAAAACCATTTAGGCTTAAGAGTTATACCGAAGTTTTTAAAAATACTTCACACTTGTTCACTTATTCCATTTTAATTATTGTTTACCATCTAGTTTTGTTTTAACGATCATGAAGAAACTGGTTTACTATTTTTGGTATTTTAAATAAAAGTTAAGTAAAATAATGCTATAGAAACACGTAAAATGAAGGATCGAAAACCTGTCAAATGACTTTAAATTTTCACATAAAAGAAACCTTAAAATTAAACATTAGAATTTATATTTTTACATTATTTTAAAACCTTATGTGTATTTAATTTTTGTTTTTGTCTATGTGTTGGTTTCCCAATAAGTTAAACTAATATTGATATTGACTCACAAAATATTACTATGACCGAAGTAAAGTCGTTGTTATATTTACTCTGTAGGGATATGTCAATAGACTTCAGAAACCTAGACATATAAGATTCATAGACTCAGATCCAATACACGTAACCCTTTTTGTGGTAGCTGGAATTAAAGAAAAAAATTCTATCTAACTGATTGAAGTACATCTATAATATTTTACGTAGTGCATCTATTAATACTTTGTACAAAGTACACCATAACTCAAAAATTCATGAACCAAATTTACCTCACATCCATCATAAGAATTTATCAATTACGTGTCTCATATTCTACTGCCCAGGGTGAGTAAACTAAAAGTTTTTTGACAGGTCTACAGGTTAGGGTTTGTTACCCTGATGAAATATTTTAAGTGAAACATTGGTGTATGGTAAAACATCGCCAAATATTTCTTGCAAGAACTATTGTTTGGAGATTTGGAGATTTTTGGTAAGTTTTCCAGTTTCAGTTACGAAAAATGAACAATTTACGAAAGTTATTATTACCTGCATACGATATGAAGGTCCAGTGAAATTCACAATTGTGTACACTTGTTTACGAAGACACTGGTCAATTTATAAAAGTTCATAGCGAAGAAAAAAATTTTTACTGATGTTGAAGGTAAAATAGATTCTTCAGGGTTCAGACCTCAACTCTTTTATAATATAGAAAAATTTGTCATGCTTGTATCAACATGATAATTTTATGTTTATCGTTCAGAGAGATAAACTAGGCAGTAGACTCCTAATCTGGCATTTCTTGTTGTTGTTTTTGAATTAAGCACAAAGCTACACCATGGGCTATCTGTGCTCTGCCCACCAAAGGTATCGAAACCCGGTTTTTAGCGTTTGTAAGTTCGCAGACATACCTATGAGCCAGTGAGGGGCTGACATTTCTTATAAAATATCCTTCGAGTATGCAAAGTTTTGAGGTTTTGATTTCATAATTTTCCACCATAGGGCATAAAATTTTGAACTGCATTTAACTTAAGTATACACGAAGCTTTAATAATATATTAAACAAATATTACCACTACCATTCTGCAGCCGTAGTTTATATAAGTTTTGTAAAAATACTGGTCGTCAAACCATAAGCTTCAAGTACTGAAATCTCGAATGGTTAATGATTTATTTTACTGTATTACTAAAAACAAAGTCAAAATGGATAAAATTTGATTAGCCTGAAATCTGGTGGACTGAATTTTTTTATTGTTATATATATATATAAATGCCTATATATGTATCAGTTTGTGCGCGAAATTTATATTTTCCGTGGTTTTATGTAAAGTTCACAAGTGTTCTGAAATTTATTAGCACAGATTGCACGATTCTATGTGGATACTTTACGAACGGTGTTAATTCTGTTTATTTTCCACAAGTATCCATTTGTAGATTTGATATAAGAATCTATTCGAACTGAGAGAATGGGTTTAAAGGAAAAAAAAACATAAAAGAAAATGTCGAAATACATCACGACGTGTCGTTACAAACACTTAGAGCAAATCCAACATTGGAATTCACGAGGTCGGCGGTACTCGTCACGATTATTCAACGTTGATTTATCATAGCGTTGTCAGACTGGGGACATGTTAAAGACGCATAGAAATTCTTCTTTTGATCGAAAAGAGAGGCTTACAGTTCTATATATATATATATATATGTTCCTCTTTCTACAGCCATGTAATTACCTGGGGCATGGAAGTGTGAGAAGCAAAGAAAAGACAACATAGGCAGTCCTGCTCAATTTATGCACTATTCTTAACCGACTACCATAGAAACACGCAAGCACGTGATTGATGGGGTCTGCTTCACTTCTGGTAGGAAGGGAGGTTGGGTAAAATGGTAGGTAATTTTGGTTGGCCTATAACAGGTATATTGTTCTTTTTATCAAAGTTGCCTCTTACATGAAAAATTTTGTCCATTAATTTCACCAAAAGAATATTACTGTCTTGGTGTCTCCTAAGCTGTGGTTGGAGATGTTTCGACTTCGAATCGAGTGTGTTTACAACTTTAGGATCCAAAAACTGTAGGCAACTGACACAAGGGGCAGGACACGGTCTATAGAATACACTGGAACCATGGAGTGAGGAGCAGAGTCTCGAACTGCAAAGGAAAAAAAACACACACAACAAAACGTTATTTTCCTAAGTCTCTATATAGCTATACCTCTTTTTTCATTTACCAAATTTGTCAATATTGTGTGTGTTTATATTTTATATGTATCTGTTTTTATATTTTAATTTCTGCCCACAAGTTTGATGTACTGAGTCTTTTGGAAAGAAATTCATCGATTTCGTCGCAAATAGTTATCAAAAATATAAACCTTCACCATAACAACATACACTTCTTCTCGCGTTATACTTTAATATTCTCTCTTTTAGCTACGAATGGTGTGATGAATATTGTTTTTAAAGGAAAAAAATGTATTATGTTGTTATCATAGTTTTAGCACACTTCTCTGTCGGTGTTTCCCTTTGTATTTGTTTACTTTAATATTTTTGTATATTCTGCTCTTTTTCTGTAGATAAAGATCATATAAGGCTATATTCGTCACCTTTGTGTTCAAACATTTTTCCCAAATGCTGTTTGGTTATAAGGAGTATATATAATGCAACTGGTAGGCGTGGTTTTATACACGAAATGAAGTTCCATTTCGTGTTTACTTTTTTTGTGATCCACTAATAAAACGGTTTTTGTTTTATTACTAAACATGACGTTTCTATGAGAACATTCCCGTTTCTTCGTTATTCAGTTATTTCTGTTTTTCATATTTTCATATTTTACTTAAACCTAAGCAAATCTCTTCGAACTATTCGAACCTGTTCTTTGTTACTGTATTACTGAAGAATATATCTTAACACCACAAATAATAATGTTTCTTCAGAAATAAATCTAATAAATCTATGGAATTTTACTTAAAATATTATACATTAAAGTAGCACAAAAAATATCATTTATGAACGACTCAAGGTAAAGTTGAGAATTTTTTGAAAAATAAAACAGATTAATATCAGACTAATTTCGATAGAACATAGGTATATATGTATATAATATTAATATTGAACAGTCAAGTGCAAGAAAACAAAGTCAAAAGGAAGAACTGCGTCAAAAAACAGCAAATCCAAACCTCTGACTAATGACAATTTATTATAAACAAAAATAAAAAACGCTGACCTCATCGAAAGAATTCCCAAGATACAGGCTTTAATGTATTCTAGGTTTAGTATGAAGTAAGACCCACATTGCGATGGGGATACACTATCTATCAGTCTTAACCTCCGTTCGCCAGTCTCACATGAAAAGTAATTAAATAATAAAATAATGAAAGGAATATAAATATAAATTAGAATGTGAGTGCTCAGGCTCCCAGCATCCCACATCTATATCACCCCCTTACTGCCTACAGACAGTTGTGGGAAAAATGACTGCTCTCCAAGGTTTATCTGGTTTTTTTAATTCCGCGCAAAGCTACTTGAGGGTTATCTGCGCTTGCCGTCCCTAATTTAGCAGTGTAAGACTAGAGGAAAAGCAGCTAGTCATTGCTACCCAGAGCCAACGAAAAGTAGGATTGACTGTAACATTATAACGCCCCCATGGCTGAAAGGGCGAACATGTTTGGTGGGACCGTGATTCGAACACGCGACCCTTAGATTATTAGTCGAATGCCTTAGCCCACTTGGCCATGTCGGGCTCTCCAAAGTAAAGAAGAATAAAGAAAAAAACTATTACCACATTAAAAGTTAAATAAACTTATCTACTGATGTTGGCATTCCCGTTCTCATTATGGTGGTAAGGCATTAATTAGTAGCCCAGTAGATAAATTATACTAGTATAAAGATACTTAACCAGTTATTCAAACTAACTAGTATAACTTCCAATCACTACCTAATCCACTGTAACTATTAATTTTCTGGCTCTAAACAAACCTGTGCACGCGAAAAGGTGTTTATCCACATATAATAACGCAAAGCTGTTTAATTAACCCTAATACCAGCTAAAAAATAGTTATCAGAATCTGTCAGTAAAATTTCCTTAATTTTAGCTTCTTCATATTTATTAAATACATTCTTATATTGATCACAAACCATTTCAATAATTTTATTCAAAGTTTCTTTATTAGATTCGTTAATTATTATGTTTTGTATCAATATTTCAACACCAGAAATAAATTATTGTAATTTATAGCTATTTTTATAAAATCTTACTGTGAAGTTATAATGCTTATTGCACAAGGTTGCCCCGGCATGGCCAAATGATGAGGAGGCTCGATTCGTAATTTGAGGCTGGCGGGCTCAAATCCCCATCACACCAAACATGACCCCCTTTAAGCCATTCAAATTATAACGGTCAATCCCACTATTCGTTGGTAAAAGAGTAGCCCAAGAGTTGGGTTAAATTAGAAGCAGGTAGTGCAGATAGTCTTCATGTAGCTTTGCGCAAAATTAGAAAGAAACAAACAATATAACAATATACCATATATATATATGGTAGCTTATTATTATAAGAAGGTAAACCATATACTGGAAAAACAATATATTTTCTTTTATCAAAAACATTTATGTTAATATCATTATCAATTATTTAAATTTATAAATATAAACAATGTGCTTCTATAATAAATACTGAAGTATTTTGAATTTATAATTCTACTGGGTAAATAGTGATAGTAAAAATATTTATCTAAGAATTATTTACACTAATTAAATAATCTATATATCTGTAGCTTAAAGCAAAAATATAGGGTTTATGTAATTTTTAATTAATCTATTTTCATAAAAATAAAAATTTACAATGCAAGTAGAATAGTTATCACCCATTGGAACTTCTGTTGCTCGTTTAAAAACCTGGTTATTGGAAAATATATAATTATTATAAATGCAAAAACTTAATGTGTCTTTTATGTTTTTGGATCTAAATTTTTCTTCCAGTACTATGAAAGGATAACAGAACTGTTTATTAATGAATTTATAACAAAAATTAAATATTTCAACATAATTGTTGTATTGGTGACATCAAATGTTTCGAGATTCTTTACTTATTCACAAGTTCGTAGATATTCTAAAATAGTTTCGTTATATTTTATTATCCAAAAACGTATATTTCCTCTTATTAAGAATTATATTTTATATTTATTATTGCCCGTCCAAGGCCAACATCACAAACCCAACTTGAATTATAAGAGAACAATGACATTAACACAAAACAAAAGTGTTTACTTACCAGTTAATGGGCGTCATTGCACTTTCTATTAAGATACATATTCCTTTATGTATATATTCTGAGCTTGTGTTACACATATATCTTTCATTGAGATAAGTTACACATTTTGCGTACATGTATGATGCCACATCACCATTTTCTCACAGTCTCATGATCGGGAAACACTAGCATTTAAAACCAAAATAACAAAGACCTAGATATATTTCTAGATAATTGTTGAATCCTTTAAGTCCTTTTCTTACTTTGTTCAAAAAATCGTTCTCCAGCTACACAATTATTTCCATTTCTATGTTAATAGTTAAAGTACAGACAACTATTCATGTATTTTAATGCAAATGTAATATTTTGATAATTATTTCTGAGATATGTAACTGAATTTGATTTTACATGGATTGATTTCGAAAGCAAATCTCCTTTTTCTGTGGTCAATTTAACGGTAATTTAAAATGTCTCAAAACAGATATGTGTGTTTTCCCAGCGGAAAAAAAAAGGAACCAGAACAGGTCCACAATTCTGAATCCACTAAAATATTGAAGTCAGCAGCAAAAACCAAGTCTGAGGATTAGATTCTTCACGGATCAGTTCGTCTATTTTAAAATTTGTTTTCCTTCTTTTGATACACTTTCATTTCATCTGGGCGTAGGTCTCTAATAACTTAAGAAACGTCAAAAATAAAAATTCCAATTTGTTCTTCAATCTCAAGTCCAAAATCATATCTGATCCCAAGCCAATATCAATCGCGAATGTCAATTCTGTGGAAGAAAACTAATCTAATTCAAGGAGTGTTTACCGTTCACAATCAATGATAGAATTTTTAATATGTAACAATAAGTTACGTTATTAAATATTTGCTTTAGATGATTAAGAAGCCTTGAATGCCCAACTGATTTTATAGGAAATCCAGTAAAAATTGCACTTACTATTACGCGCTCATTCCATAACTTTATAATTAGTAACTGAATAGTTTGAAAATTTTAATATTAGAAAAAGTCTAGATTAATTCAATTTGCAGGCCCGTCATGGCCAGGTAGTCAGAGCACTCGACTCGAAATACGAGGGACGCGGTTTCGAAACCCAGTCACACCAAACCTTTCAGCGTAGGGGTGTTATAATGTGAATGTCAATCCCACTGTTTGTTGGTGAAAGAGTAGCTCAAGAGATGGCGATGGGTGGTGGTGACTAACTGCCTTCCTTCTAGCTTCACACTGCAAAATTAAGGTCGCGTAGCGTAAATAGTCCTCGTGTAGCTTTGCGCGAAATTCAAACAAACAATTAAATTTAATATTCTTTCATGGTTCTAACTTCTTGCTCGATTTGAAGTTTTGAAATAAAATATTTCTTTTCTCTTAGGGATTTATACAGGATTTATGATATGTTTCCAGTTCCTCGTTATTAATCAATGCAACAACAAAAACGTTTCGCTGATAGTAAATCATAATTTGGTATTTAAGGATTTGCTATTATTACGCCTAGTTAGAGTCTACTGTAGCGGTAAACGTCATAAAAATTGAGCACCAAGCTTTTTATTCTACAAACACCGTATAATTATGTCAAATATATTCACATTCTCTCTGAGGTGTAGGCTACAGTGTTCAAACACATAATACATTAGATACATTATGTAATTAATAAATGAAAAACTAATTTATGACCGGTGAACGTTTCACGATATTACGATGCATTATTCAAAAGTTCCAAGTGCCTACATTTTAAATCGGAATTACATATTCTAATCGATTTTTGAATAACATATATGATAGTAATTTTTAAGACAAATAGTTCAGGATAGAATAACAAATATCTATCTACCACTAGCTGAAGATAGTATAGCATAACACCAAATACAATAGTATTTGAATGTTTTTAGATGAAAAAACAAAGGTAGAATGCTGCTTATATATAAGCATCTCTAAAGACTGAGTGTCTATACACACTTAGAAGACTGTTTTACATTCTTACGTACGATAAGGATATTACAAAACTGACTATAGAAAACTGAAACTAGCAATTCGAACAAAAGTATTAGAAACAACAATATGATACAAAATCTAAGGCGGCATTAAGTCGTTTTGTTTCTTAAATGAATTATGAATAAAGCTACTTTTAGTTATGTAACACACAACAAGTTGAGCTTTCAACATTTCAAGAAAGATACTTCGATTCCTGAAAAAAATTCGCTGTGAGTTACAGTTTGGAAAACAAAAGTATGAAATTGCAAATTTTATGCAATGGTTTTAAAAATGGCGACTCTCACATGTTTTGTAAAATCGTTTTAGGGTATATTTGACCAATTCTTTGTCGCCCAGCATTAAACTAAACAGTGGACTATCTCTGCTGTGCCAAGCAGCGGTATCGAAACCGGACAGTTAGTGTTCAATGTTTTCAACCTGAGCGACTTGAGAGAGGCTCGTTTTAGGTGTACGATTAAGCAAGATTTAAGGCATAACTTGAACTTCATTGAAAGCAACATTACAATTTTCAAACGGAATGATGTAATATTATATTTTGTTTCTATTAATTAATTCAAGTGAAAAATAAACGCACGCCCGTAAGAAATTGCATTAGAATCGGTTAGATAAAAACTTGGGAAACTTTATTTTTGCTTTGACTCATATCATGTAGATAACATTATATCGAACAACTACTTAACAATGTATGACAAACATTTGTACAAAGAGCCAGACAAACAACTGGATCCTAATTGGTAAAATATCCTATGGATAACAAACAAAATTTGAAATATTTTGAAAGCAAAGATATTATCCAACATTATGAGTTTATTGGTATCTACTAGCTGTTAAAATTCACAGTTAAAAGTACAGTTTAATTTGTTGAGTTTTTGTTTCTAAATTGCTTAAAAATACATTAATAAGATGATTATGTCATGAATAAAATGCTTTAAGTTTACTTAAAGTCTTCGTTTTATTTTTAAATTGGTTTTCCTTTATTATTTGTCGTACTTTCATGTATATTTACTCGTGTATACTTACCTGATAAAATTTATACAACTTATTGTGTTATGTCGTGTTCGTGCATAATTTTGTAAATAGATACCTTAAATTATCATATATTTTCATCAAAATTGGTAGGACTTTGTAAAGGATACGGACATGTATGTAATACTGGAGTTAATTTTTGTTTTGCTATTTTGTATAGGAATAAATTTCTAAGAAAGTTTATGGCTTATGATTGCTGAGTTTTGTGCTAAGACATATTATTTGTTGAGCAAATTTTTGTTTTCTTTATGAATAACTTAAATTTGACTTGTCTTAATAATAATTTGTTCTGTTTTTATTTAATTGTAAAATGAGTGTACAAGACTTTGTAATTTAAGTACAATCTTAATATATAGTTAACATGTAGCATAATGGATTAAAATGAACGTATAATTCTACTCTATTAAGTATCTAAGTAGATTAACGTCACAAAGGAATAAATGGTTACTTTCGCTGGTGTGAAAAGAGAAATTTGCTAAGACTAAATATTTAATTAATGGTATTTCACTATTTTCGTGTTTAGAATAAATTAATAAACCTATTATATTTTCCTCTTCACCAATGTTTATTTACTTTAAAAGTAGTTTCATGAACATATTGTTTAAAATTGATGCGATTCTTTTATGTACTTTAAAAGTAAATTAAACAGAATAACTGTTATCATCAGCCATAAAAACTTGACCCTTCTTAAAGAAGGATATATTTTTCGTGAAAGAGATACTACGTTTAACCCAGAGAACATTATACGATTAATTAAAGCTCTTCAATGGACCCCTGTAACTATCGTTCAGGGACAATGTGTACTGTTTTGACTAAGACAAGTTAATTAATAAAGTTACCTGATGGACTCTAGTAACTGTCGCTCGAGGACAATGTGTATTTTTTGATTGAAAGAAGTTCGTTGATAAAGTTGCCTGACGGATCATTATAACTGTCGCTCAAGGACAAGAGTTGTTGTATCGACTAATTTTAAACACAGTTTAGCGCAATCTGAATGCTGAGCACTTATTGTGAAAATGGAAGAACTGTAGATGAAGTGTACTTTTTATTACTTAATCTTTTTTAAAATCCACTTTTAGTTCCCTCAGTGACTTTTGACAAGGGTGGAAGAAAGTTGACACAGATAAGTTGATTGATGCTATTTTGATATCCAATGTTTAAGTATATCACACTTATCAGATTTGTAACACCAGTTTAAGAATTTAGTCATTTTATAGGAGAGTCAGCTTATGTGTCGTAATACAGTGTGACAAATCAGCAGTGTTGTTAACGAGAACAACTCCCTTTTTGATCACAATGACGATTAGTTTCGAACAAGCAGGAAAATTTCACCATAAGCCATTTCTAGATTTTTCATTTAATCTTAGGCCCGGCAGGGCCAGATGATTAAGGCACTCGACTCGTAACTTGAGGGTCGTGGTTTTGAATCTCCGTCACACCAAACATGCTTGCCCTTTCAGCCATGGGGAGTTATAAAGTGACAGTCAATCCCACAATTTGTTGGTAAAATAACAGTCCAAGAATTGGAGGTGGGTGGTGATGACTAGCTGTCTTCCCTCTAGTGCAAAATTAGGGACGGCTAGCGCAGATAGCCCTCGTGTAGATTTACGCTATATTAAAAAACAAACATGAAATCTTTCGCTGAGTCAAAACATAGCTTCTCTCGATACACTTTATTGTATTTTAAGTGTTTTGAGGAAAACTTTATGTAACATTCCATTTGTGCATTGAATCCTAAAACAAAGTTTTTGTGTCAGGAGTTTCCACTACTTATTACATTTAAGATTTTTTATTGGTATTTGTAACCCAGATGGTATGCTTATAAGGAAAAGCATTTTCTTAATATAGTGCAACCAAGTATTTTTGTACTTTAGATAAAGAATCCTCTCATGGTTCTTTTAAACAGTATTCTATCACTGGACATTAAACATCTGTTGCAAGGAAAAAAAAAACGAGTGGTTTCTTAAATGCGAAAGTTTGAATGACACATTCTTTTGTCTGATACAAAAATATATACACTTCCGACAGTTATATGATAAGGAATTTCGATCTGACGTCTCCGATACCAGAGTATTGTCTACAATATGTTATTAAAACAGTTCGATAAATATTACTATAAGGTGTTATTAACGCGGTTCTTTAAGGATTACTTTAATATGTTATTAACACTATTCTTTAAAAATTACTACAATATGCGATTTACGCAGTTCGTTAAAGATTACTACAATATGTTGTTAACGCGGTTCGTTAAAGATTAATTACTACAATATGCGATTAACGCGGTTTGTTAAAGATTACTACACTACCTTATTAACACGGTTCATTAAAGATTACTACAATGCGGGAGTAACGCAGTTCCGGTAGCAATTTGTCTTTAATATTGACCAAAAAAAGGAAAACTTGTATTAGCTTTCAGAAGAAAAAAAAACTCATAAAAATGTGGAAGTTATTTGTCATGTTTTATTCTTTAACGAAATACATACGTATATATATATATATATGTCTACTCCAGATCACTTTAATTCTCAACTAAAGAGCGATCGTGTAGCCCGTCATGGTCAGATGGTTAAGGCACTCAACTCGTAATCTGAGAGTCGCAAGTTCGAATCATCATCACACGAAACGTGTTCGCTCTTTCAGCCGTGTGAACGTTATAAAGTTACAGTCAATCCCACTAGTTGTTGGTGAAGAATAGCCCAAGAGTTGGCGGTGGGTGGTGATGACTAGCTGTCTTCCTTCTAGTCCCCTGCTAAATTAGGGACAGCTAGCGCAGATCACCCTCGCGTAGCTTTGAGCAAATTTCAAAACAAACAAGCAACCGTGTAAAATGTGAACTCAAAAAAATATTTCAGAATCATTTTAATAATTTTACTTACCTTTACTAACGTTTTCACTAATATGAAGAAGTCCCGAGGCTTGTTGTAACCGGCCGCCAACCACAAGTTCCTCGTCGCTCATCGTGTAAACTCTGGGAATTGTGGCCGAACAGCGAATTCTCATGTTGCTGTTGACAAAATGATGTTCTTTAACCACGAACCGAAGACTTAAGCTGGAGCTCTCCAAACCGTCAGCGTGAAGTATAGTAGAATGTGACGTTTCATATTCAGGACCGACCTAGCAGTTCAAATCCAAGAAAGAAATGGATATAAAACTATGACGGCAAGAATGAGTGGAATATTTTCCAGTGTAAAAGGGATTAATTAAATATAAATTGAAACTCACACAAGGTATGACGGTTAATGCAGTTTAATTTGATATTTGTTAAAGAATTATCAGAACAGTTCTCGTAGCTGATACAAAACCAACACGAACGAACTTTTACAAAGATTCATAGTAGTATTGTGATAATGACACGCTTACTTTATCAGAAAGAACAAAAAACAACCCAATCCGTAATGTCTTGACCTGTTTATCGTCACTGAAAAAAGCCTTAAGATAAAATTAAGTTAAATTTACGAAAATCGTAAAATACGATTACAACGCGTGTTCGATACACGATAGGCATTTAAAGCCAGTTGTGGTGTTCATGCTGTCAAATTGACTTATAATGAAAGCTAATTTCTTTTAACATGCGGGAAGATTACAAGATTAGATCTAAAAACACATGATAGTTTTAATTTAAGATCACCCCACTGACACGTTGGAGTGTATATAATAATGTTTAATCTAATTTTAAACAATTAGCAGGAAGAAACGTGTCTTGTGGGACATTGAAACAGGAAACTAGGGATAATAATAATATCGCTATTGATTAATTACGAAGTAACGAATAATAATAATAATAATAAGCTAATAATACACAATATTTAAAATGTCTAATTACGAGGTAATGTTTGGTAATACGTAATACTCAATAATTTTTAAGGTTATTACCAATTAACAGAAGATGCTATATTGAGAAATGAAAAGATATATGTTATGAATAAAATAGTTGATGGTATATATTAAAGATAACAGAGGAACTACAATGGTACTAGGTATCGAACAGCGTTAATGATCTGTAAATAACCATCTGACCAGAGATAACAGTGACAGGAACATTTCAAGAACGTGGAGCATGCACTACAGAGCTAAATGCATATCATAGTGATAAGAAATGTACATATTATTAGGAACATGAATGTACTATGTAATGAAAAGCTCGTGGGCACGAAATATGGAACTGAATACAACCAGTGGACATAGAAAAACATAAAGCATACATATGAAAAAACAAAAGTATGTCCTGGGGATAAGAAATGGATAAGTTGTTTGGGACATAAGTGGGATGGCTAATAGATAGATAGATATCGTTTAAATATCATAAACTGGAGAAATGAACACAATACATAGAGATGGATGAAGGATTAAGTTTATTATAAATAAATAAGTTTATAAATAAGCTGGACTTATCCGTTTGGTTTGAGATTAAGTCTTTAATTTGAAAATATAGATTAATAGTGTTAAGTTGATTAAGGAAAATGTATCCTTAACTATTACTGTGATCATTAATAAACATTTTAAAAAAATAATACGAGATAAATATATGATTTGATTATTTCAAAGTACACTAAGTCAATAAGTCAATTAAGACCACATTAATTGGTGGTTCTGAGAGAAATTTAAATAAACCTGAAAAGACCTTAAAAATATGTCTCACAATAGAACAACATGTTGTGAACAAACCTAACATGTAAACCTTGGCAGAAGAATCAGAGCTGAAAGTTTTTCTAGCATTACATTTAATCCTAACCTCTATCAGAACATCCCATGATACCATGTCACCCACGTCATCAGACCAGTTTCATCAACAGAAAGTGAAGTCAGATTCTCAATTACTGACTCGTGTGTGATCAACACGCTGGAGCCTCATCAAATAAAACAGTAAATGACCTAACAGACATGCAACACCTTCTCAACCTAAGGACACATCCACTACTACACAAAAACTTTTAACAGAGTTTTTCATCACAATTCCATATAAAAAATATATCTCAATACTATTTCAATTTATGATTTTTACATATCATACTGAAAATAGAAAATACGTATCTTATACAACGTGTCACGGAGTTAATTTATTGAACAAGAAAACATCTGACTTATTCACTGACCAGTATGATTCGTTGAGTATTATTAACGAGAGCAATTCTCACCTGATGACGAAAAACCCGCTTGAAATAAAAATGTATTTTAGAACGGCTGGTATGGGCATTAATACTTTTATTGATAAGGAGAGAACAAAATTTCCACCTTCCTAGGTCATTTCCAGGTTAAAAAAAAACATTTGGTTAACCTGAAGATGGTCTAGGAAGGTCGAAACGTTGTTCTCTGCTTATCAATAAAACTGTTAATACCCAGAGCAGCTCTTTGTTTTATATTAGACTCATTGAGAAAGATTCATGGAGTTAAACAGGTTGTTTCTTAATACACGAACTCTGGAAATTTGTTAACAGAGTTCTTTTAGCTACTTCCCCGCACAGTTCTGGATTTTTGTATTTTCAGTTATATTAATTCGTCACCTTGGAAATGCAAACGGTACTTTAAGGTTGTAAGTGCGTTATGAAAGTGACAACAAATTCCATTCTTCTACAGGGTGTTCGGAAAGTCACTGTTCAGTTTTGTAATCATATTTTATTCAGTCTATTTCAAGCCAGCAACTGATATCGGTGTTTAGAAACAAAATAAGAAGGATCCAGGCCTGTATTGATGCCAACGGGGGTCACTTTCAACATTGTTTATAATTTTCGTTCATATTTACCTCCTGTGTTCTGTATTTAGACATGTCTGTTAATAAATATATAATTGCACAATGACTTTTCGAACACCCTGTATAACAGTTATAAGGAGTACGCAAAGGTTTGGCGGTGGGTACCGTTGAAAAGTTATTCTCTCTCTGGCCTATCACTTTAACATTAAAGACGGTCATGCACAGAAAGGTTAGTTTATCTTTGCCCAAAAATGCTAAAACAAAATAATTATTTATATTAAAGCTTCCACACTCGCAAAGGGCAGATGGAGCGCTTTGTTTTCATGAAACTATTGTTTTATCTTGTACATGTTTCCTTAATATATATAACATTACAATGTGGGCTTATAACTCGCTGAAAAACTTGTTGACATGTAACTTGCTGAAAAACTTGAAAAGATGTAATATGATAAAAACAATTTGTAGACACGTTACTTGAAACATTGTGAAGAAATAACTCTTTAATAATCATAAGAACATGAAATCTGATAAAAAAAAATTATGAACTTGTCAAACACTTCTGGACGTGTAACTTGTCAACAAACTTCATTGGAAGTTTTATAATTTATTTCTTGGATTAAAAAAAAATCCCATATCGCAATAAACAAGAATCGTGTGAGTTATAACACAAAGAGTGAGTGTAATGAGTTAAACCCAAGTTTTATGTGTCTTCTAACAAACAAATAACATGTGTTTTCAATTCAAAATAATGTTTATTGATATAAATTATTGCACTGTGTAGCAATGTCTCTCCTATGTCTATGTAACTGTATGAATTAATTTCAACATGAAATATTTGGATCAAACATCATATTTGTGTTTCGATTTCTCACCCTAAAATGAACGTGTTATTATAAATTAAATATCTCTTGTAACTGTTCAAACATAAGATACGCATTCCAAAGAACCCAAATTGTATTATTCGTAACATGAGTTGTTTTTGTCAATATGTATAGTCTAATAATACATATTCTATCCGTTCTATCAAGCGTAGACTATACTCCCTGATAAAATATTTCAGATATCCTCTATTGTGCAAACATGAACCTTAGCACTTAAAGAATATATACCTATTCAGTTCATAATGTTTATATTTATTCTCAGTATTACAAATATTTTAAGGCACCATTTCGATGCAATTCATTAAGAAATACACGAGATATAACATCTCCAATTATGATTGAGTTTCTTTTTTTTTGCACTAGAAGTACCGAAACTCCGTTTGTTGGGTGAAAAATATACTTAACTTTTATTGACTAAAAATAATTGGTAAACTGATATATCTTTTTAACCTACAATTAAGAGTCCAATTTGGTGTATGTATAAGCCATATTCAGTTGATAATAATGTCTGCGTATGCTTACGCAAAAAGGCACATGAACTTTCGGTCTAACGTTTTACTTTTGTTTCACCTAAGAATAGAAGTTGAGTATTTTTGTCATTCGGATTAAATACAACTGACTTAGAGTAGCAAAACTACAAGGTGAAAAGAGACGAGATACATAGCTATTAGTTAGGGTAAACAAACCAAATTAGCATTGTTTTGTTTGTTTGTTCTTAATTTCGTGCAAAGCTACAAGAGTGCTATATAGGATAGCCGTTCCTAATTTAACAGTGTAAGACTAGAGAGAAGGCTGCTAATCATCACTACCCGCTACCAACTACTGGGCTACCCTTTTACCAACAAATAGTGGGATTTACCGTAACCTTATAACCCCCCATGGCTAAAAGTTCGAGCATGTTTGGTCTGATGGAACTAGATTATCATTTTCCAGCTCAAGTTTTAAAAGAATAAAGCGGGTGGCCAGTAATTATTCATTATCAATTATTTAGTGAAAACTTGCTAACATTTAAATACTTTTTTATTTAATGAACATTTATTGTTACCTAATATTAGCTTAACCAATTAGCATAAATAGTGATGCTTAATACGGCTGTACCGACTGCGCGGGGAGATGACAAGAAACTGTTAAACTCACTTCTACGTAGTTTATTTAGAGGAAGCTATTAACATTATTTTAGAGACGAGAAACTACCACCATATGTTTTAAAGAATCTGGTAGGTTCCGAATAACAGCGTTGCACTCCCAAAACTAATGTTAGTCACTATCGAGTGCTACTTTCTTACATATGGTGCCTGGCATGGCCGAGCGCGTTAAGGCGTGCGCTCGTAATCCGAGGGTCGCTGGTTCGCGCCCGCGTCGCGATAAACATGCTCGCCCTCCCAGCCGTGGGGGTGTATAATGTGACGGTCAATCCCACTATTCATTGGTAAAAGAGTAGCCCAAGAGTTGGCGGTGGGTGGTGATGACTAGCTGCCTTCCCTCTAGTCTTACACTGCTAAATTAGGGACGGCTAGCACAGATAGCCCTCGAGTAGCTTTGTGCGAAATTTCAAAAACAAACAAACAAATTCTTACATATGGTGTCTGTTGGTATCGACAGAAAGTCGTGATATCCAACCAAAAGCACCTTACTAGTGAAAACAAACAGGTGCTGCCAAAAAAGGATCCACTGTGCAACTTAAAGGAATGAAATAAAATGCTGTCAAACTGGTAGCTACAATTATAGCACTGATAATAATTGTACAGTAACTATTGATTAATTACTTAGCTGGACCACGTATTTTGTTTTACCCACCAATATGTCCCAAGTTGAATAATAAAATAAGTGTTTTCCAGTATTTTTTCTCCAGTTGCCATGGAGTTTTTGAAATATAACTTTAATCGCTTGTTTTTAAGCACAAATGACACCTAATGACACTTGTTTTATTAAATATCTCTTTATTAAGTTGAAGTTCTAGTCTTAAGCTAGTAAAGCAGAAACGTATCATACAAGAAAATCTTTGGTTAATTGGCAGCTTTTCTTATCACATTAATTTTAGGTTCTTACAGGCTGAAAGTAGGTTCCATGTTTTTATCTAAAACTTGTAAACAAATATATGTACACCCAATTATTTACCCCGGGATTCAGTGGTAAGTTTAGGGGATTATGACGTTAAAAATTAAGTGCTGATACCCAAGGTAAAGCCCACGCTGGTACAACGGTAAGTATATGGATTTACAACGCTAAAATCAGCGGACAGATTCCCCTCGGTGGACTCAGCAGATAGCCCGATGTAGCTTTGCTATAAGAAAAGACACACACACACACGCTGGACATTGCACAAATAGTCCATAACAAAAATAGAATTATCTTAAAAATATAAATTAACATAGTAATACCATAAAAGTGTATTTTTGGTAGTTCCCTATGTAATGAAAGAATAATGTTGTATTTTAAATATTTCCGAATTAAGTTTTGGTATTTAGTTATTATAACTGTTGAATTATTTGTTCTATCTTTTGAATTGTTAATTCCAAATAAAACATTTTATTTTATAAGTATGAAGTCAGACAATTCATAAATTCCAAGTCATTTTAATTCAGATATCCTATTCACATCAGAAAAAAACGTTGTGCTTTACAGAAGCCAACATCATTATTTCGTTTATCGCTGTAGCAAGATCTTAAATTTGGCTTATGTTTGAAGTTACTCTATCCGCTAGAATAACATTTATTGCTATAGATAAAATATAAACATAGAGCGTCTGGATTATGAAACTTGATGACGACACTGCAGCACATAGTTTCAATTTCAATTAGAGTTAATTAAACATGGTAACTTTAAAAGCAAGTTTGGATTTCTTCTACTTAGGCACATATCAAACGCTGCGAATCAATATATCGAGTTTGAATGAAATTACTGTCATTCATGGTAACTAGATAGCTTTGCTTGTTTGTTTTTTTTGGAATTTCGCACAAAGCTACTCGAGGGCTATCTGTGCTAGCCGTTCCTAATTTAGCAGTGTAAGACTAGAGGGAAGGCAGCTAGGCATCACCACCCACCGCCAACTCTTGGGTTACTCTTTTTACCAACGAAAAGTGGGATTGATCGTCAAATTATAACGCCCCCACGACTGGGAGGGCGAGCATGTTTGGCGCGCCTCGGCGCGAACCCGCGACCCTCAGATTACGAAGCGCACACCTTAACGCGCTAGGCCATGCCGGGCGAACTGGATAGCATTATTAAACTTTAGTTTTTTTAAGTTATCTTCAGTAGCCACAAGTGCGTAGGTGTATTTTTAGTGTAACCCATTAATTTCTCTCTGTCCATTTTATCCAGAAGTAACACATCTTCGACATCTCACAGTCCATGTCAAAAATAAACTGCTTCTTCAATAATTGTCTTCCTCAGAAAACTCGCCGGTTTCCTTGTGCCTGTTTAAAGAGGATAAGTCTAATATATCAACTGACTTTTTTTTTTTTTTTTTTTTTTTTTTTTTTTTACAAAAGCCTGAAGATTTTCTGTTCACACTTCTCATGCTTTCACTGCTGTTAATGGGCATGTTGTATTACAGTTCCAAAGTTGACAGATAAAGTGTGCTTAAGGATAACGGCGGATAAGTATATGATTTACACACTACTGATCTGACTATACATGCTCCTTTTTAAGCCAAACAAGAATTGTATTTGCTGCATGCCGATAAGAACTGAGGGTCAAACAAGGGAGCACTTCCGATCCCTATGTCATGTGTACAATGTCCCTGCTGATGGAGAAATCCCTTAAGATTGGAACTAGCTTATACAACGTGATGAGACCAGTAGTTTCGCCAGATGCCCAAGTTACTGCATTTGTGAAAATTATTGTGTCAAGATTAATCAAGCCATCATTTTATGTTAATGGCTGGAAAGAAGAGGCAATAGCCATGATCGATGGTGTTGCAAATGTTTCTCATCTCATGATGATGAGAAACTCAATGAGTAAAAATATGTTCTAAAGACGGCTAATATGGGCGTTAAGATTAAAATAAAGTACACAACAACGTTTCAACTTTCTTAAGTCATTTTCAGGTTAACAAAGAGAGTTTGCATTTGACCGTTGCTTGGCACCTGTCGTAGAGGCGAGAGTGTAAACGTTCTTAAGACATATACCCAATAACTGCCTTTATATCATAAATACATGGGATAAAGTGATTAATTATTTTTGTTGAAATTTAATTATACTGTTTCCATGTGAAAACAAAGTTTCTGTTGGATGACTAGAAACAAACAAGTTGTATCTTGCTGATGTCAATTAACTATGATTTTCAAGTCTGTACATGTAAAAGAAAAGAAAATAAACTTGATAACAAGTGTAAAAACGTAGTTTCAAACTAATTGCTTTATTGTTTTCAGTTCTCTAATTCAACATTTTTGTGAAAATTACAATTAAATAATTATATTGTTATCGGAGTAAATGTAATTCGATTTACGGTTTAGCAGGATTAGCAAAACTTTAATTTTTGACTGCCTGTCGATAAACTCTTAAATATAATGGATTAGTGCACCTTCACGATAAAGTTTCATAATCTGACAGATGCGATGACAAATGCTAGTGTGCTGAATATGGTAATTTTGCCTGGGGAACTGTATACTGCAGCCTCCTAGTGGCACAGCAATATGTCTGTGGACTTACAACGCTATAAACCGGGTTTCGATACACGAGGTGATCAGAGCATAAATAGCCCCTTGTGTAGCTTTGGGCTTAACTTCAAACAAACTGTTTATTGTACATTTTATTGCACCATAAATATCAGGAAAAGCAAATGACAGATTTAGACAACATCTTATGACTTTAATGCTACCAAGTAAAAATGTTAATTCCATATTAAAAACAACGACAAATAACAATAATAAAAATTAACATAGATGAACACTAAATTGTATATAAATATATATGGCACAACTGCTTGCTTGAAATGAATCGATTAGGAAAAAATATTATTTTAACTTCTGAGAAGAAAGATTTGTAGCACGAGAAGTGGGTGTTCTAATGCAAGATTTATTGATTACGGTCTTCATTATAAGGTTACAGTCGTTAGTGTGTAGTCAGTTGGGACACTTGGAATAATCTATTAGTTCCTTTGTACATAATATATATACAGGCCAATGGATTATCGCTTTGGTTGTATATTATTTACCAATGCTCACAGTTTGGCCAGACGACAAATTGCTTCTGATAGAAACATAACTAAAGTCCCCCACTGGCACAGCAGTAAGTCTGCGGATTTACAACGCTAAAATCAAGGGTTCGATATTCCTCGGTGAACTCAGCAGATGGCCCGATGTAGCCTTGCTACGAGAAAACACGCACACACACACACACACACACACGTAATTATAATAATATGTAGGGTTGTTTTCCTCCAAATAACAGAGTAATAGTTTAGAGTATAAAGACACAAAATCTTCCACAAAATGACAGATGTCTCTGTTGAAAGTACGTTCCAAAGGCGGGTCACATTTAAAACGTTATTATATATGTAAATTAACCATGAGTGAATTCAAATACCGCAGAACAAAAGTAAAAAATAAATCACATTACAAATACCTGCAAAAGGTATAAAATTGGAGAATGATAATTAATGAAATAGGGATCAAAAGAAGTTGTAGACATCCAGTTTCCCCAATTATCTTCCAAATTGTTAAGAAGGTAATTGAGAAACGATGATAAAAAATTCTAAAGCATGGACAGTTAGCATCAAAACTCACCAAGATGACATGTAAATTTACTTTCATGCCAAGCTGTGAGCCATGATATCGATTAAAAGTTTAATAAATCCAAAACAGATTAAATATTTTAAAGGTTCTTCACCATACAAATAAGATGGCACATCCACCAATCATTGTTTGTTTTGAATTTCACGCAAAGCTACATGTGAGCTATCTGCTCTAATTTAGCCGAATACTACAAGTATGGCAGCTAGTCATCACCACTGCTGCGAAATCTTGGACTACTCTTTTACCAACAAATTGTGGAATTGACCGAAACTTTATAACGACCCACAGCTGAAAAATCGAGCACGTTTGGTGTGACGGGAATTCGAACCTGCGTTATCACTATTACTTGGTAAAAGATTAACTCAAGAGTTGGCGGTAGGTGGTGATGACTAGCTGCCTTCCCTATAGTATTACACAGCTAAATCAGGGACGACTAGCGCAGATAGCCTCCGTGTAGCTATGCGCAAAATTAAAAAACAAAAAAGCAAACAAAATAATCCTAGCCTCTTCTGTAAGCAATTTATTTTTCATATTCACATTTTTCATCTATCATTTGCTAATGACGATATTGTGATTTTAGGAAGTACTTGAGCCAATGTTGATTTAAAAAAAAAAATATTCATTAAAATTATTTAAGTAATTAAATGCATTTGCAAGTACTTGTATATACATATATCAAACAATACACATACGCATTTTATTATACTTTTAACATGGACGTAGTAAATTATCTCTAATTTAACCGATATTTTATCATCCAGTATGAACGCACTGCTTCTGATTAAATGAAAATACAATAACAATGGTGAACCCGATAAAGATATTCGTGCAATATGTAAAACTGTACATTTATTATGTATCATAAATCGAACACAGCTTCACTAATACTGTATTATTGTTTTTGATTCATGTAATTATGTAGTTTAACTGAAATCCTGGTAGTTACGAAACATATAATTATACATATTAAGAATAAAATGGGGCAATTGTAAGATTAATTTTACTTCTTTTTTTCTAATATTTCATCACCAAATACCCGGCTTTGCTTGCCTTAGTTCTAAATGTTACAGTAATAACATCAATTAAAATTCACACTGTAATATTAATGAGATAGTACAAGCTACTAGGCCTCTCAAATCTTATTTGGGATCAGACAGTGATTAAAACAGGAGAGAGGACCAATCAGATCTCAAAACACTGTAATGAGAGTTGATCAAGTGTGAACAAACAAAGACAGTAAAACAGAGTAACAGGGAGTACCGAAAAACCAGTCATCTTGTTCAAATAATGTTAATTTTTCCAAGTAAGTGTTAGATTTGTCTCTGTTGGTATGTAAAACTACGATGCTACTTTACTAACGTCATAAATTGAAAACATAAACGCCTTTATACGTTAAACAGAGTTCAATCAAATTAATCCTGAAAAATGGGAAGTTGTTGAAACGTATTTTCGCTTCGGATAATTTGTCTTATAATTATTCGAGTTGTCTTGGAATGAGATATTTATAAATATCATGTGCAAAGTCTTGGCTGTAAACAATTAGATCGAAATTATGTTCCGTTTCGGTTTTCCGTTCGGGTAAAATGACATGATTTATCTCACGAGCTTCTGAGATCTGTAATGTATCAGTTGCTTCCTTCAGTAAGAAAGGAAACTTCAGTTATACTTTCAGCACCATTTCGTCATACCGTTTATGTTAAATTGCTTACTGATAGACGTTTAGCGATATAAGACTCCAAAATTATACAATATTCATGGAAATGTTGATAAAGATATCATGGACTTCACAGATACACGTTTTAGCTTCAGTACTTTTGTAAGTAGTCAAATTCTCTGATACCTTTCGATCTTTATAGACATTCAGTGACGAAGAAAAAGATTACACAAACCTAACGTAACATTCTCGATTCAAGGTAAAATAATATAATTATTTGCAAAAAATTGCGTTACTCCTAATGCTTTCTGCGGCGTGATTTCAAACAACTGTAAGCTTAGTAATAGCTGTTTAAATATCTCTAACTGTACATTATTCAAAACCGTTTCTGCTATTACATGAAACAAAAGTAACCCAAACGGGGTTGAAGTTATAGTATTTAAGCCCTTGAACTGGATATACGGTAAAGCGATTTCAGAGAACAATCTGTGTTTTGCTTAAAACTGATGGGAGGGGGTGAGGTGAAATGGTAAGGCTGCTATTTTAGTAAACAATTATTTCAATTTACTGTGCCCGCCGATTTACCCTACATAAAGCAAAGAACAACAATTTGCACGATATATATATGGCTCTAGATGACATTCACTCAGAGTTTCACGTAACACGCGAATTTCATTTTCAATAGCATCACTGCTGGGTGTGTAACGTGTGCCTGCTGGCAGTTATTTCTAAACCGAAAATTTGTTGTTCTTTTCGCTTAAAATGAATTGCATGTATCTAACGTTGATTGTAAGGTTTTTTTTCTTCAAACAGGTTTCATATATTTAAAAATGATTAATGTACGTGTAAAGACAACCAATTTCTCTAAACTTTCTAATCTACGTGTGTTCCTTGATGTTATTGCGATGAACTTATGTTTTTCTCCGAACTTAAAACTTCCTTGCTTCTTTGGTGCATGTGCAAAGCAGGCCATTTCATGTTTCTGAATGGTAGTGTGTTTTTTACTTAATAAATTTTGCCTAGTACGTCTGTTGATAAGATAAATGTGTTGTTATACAATGTAGATAGTAATCATTCATTCTACAGTATCAGTGACAACAATATTGAGGCCCGGCATGGCCAGGTGGTTAGAGTCGAAATCCGCGGGTTCGAATCCCCATCGCATTAAACATGCTCGCCCATTCATCCATGGGGGCAGTTATAAGTGAGGTTAATTCCACTATTCGTTTGTAAAAGAGTAGCCCAAGAGTTGTTGGTGGTTTGTGATGACTAACTGCCTTCCCTCCAGTCTTACATTGTTAAATTAGGGAGGGCTAGCGCAGATAGCCCTCGAGTAATTTTGCGTGAAATTAAAAAAAAAGACACCATATTTGGAAGAGCCGTGACTGCAGTATTTATTTTACTCATAATAATTTAGTTTGCAACTTTTATTCAATACTAATAGACGAAAAACAATGCTAAAACTAATTAGCTTTTCATAGCTAAATGATAACAAGTTTATTCGTAAGATTATAAATAAAATTTGTTTCTTTTTTTCTAGGCAGTTAATCGTATTTATTAAATGAACTCCAGATGCTCAGCGAAAGGCTTAAAGTACTAAACTTTGGGATTTGATCCCTGTGGAGAGAACATTGCAAATAGCCTATCATGCAGCATAACCCAAAGATTTTTTTTATCTTCCATGTTCTGTTTTTTTTTGTTAACTATGAATGGGTAGCAGAATATTTCTGCACTAATTGAGTTCATTGTGTTTACAGTAGAGACGGAAAAGAAATCAGTTGGATACTGTTTACTCCCTCTCCACCACAACCCCATCTAAACCTGAACAATAAATAAACACGGTTATTCACCAACGTACCGGCAAGTCATTGATATACCACCGCAAGGTTGCCGCAGGTTTCGATTTCGCTGAGCTACAATTCACAGAGACTGTATCTCCAATCCTGTACTTTCCGTTTTTTCCTGTTATCTTGGGAGCTTCCGCAGGTAGAGCTGAAACACAGTAAATAAAAGTTTATTGTTAAAACAACGACAAAAGAAAGCAAAATAGTTTATTGAATAATCTTTAAGGGTATAAACAATTTATATTCTTGTTTTAGAAGAAGTTATAGGAAGCATCTACTGTTCTATACCTAAACAAGTGTTAAACAAATGTGGCGTATACCTTCTTGTGTTCACTGCAGATATTTAACTTTGATCTAATGTTAATATAGTAATACAATCTTCATTAAATTTCTGTTTAATCTAGGACAGTGGAATGTCTAAGGATTTATAATGCAAAAGTCAGGGGTTTGATTCCCAGCGGTGGGCTCAGAAAATATTCCGGTGTGGTTTTGTTATAAGAAAACATACACTGCCTTGCTAAACGAAGTCTTAATTTGTATTTGTTACGTACGTCAGAAAAAAATTGTCACAAAGACTGTTTATTTAAAGTGAAAAGTATACACGATCTTGTGCAATATAATACCAATAATTGCCTAACAGAAATATACTTTTACGGCATAGGACATGGTGGCCTTAAGTATATTGTGAAATGAAATGTCTACATGACTTAAACTGTGGTGGCGCTGGTGAAACTTGGTTTTAGTTTTGCGCAAAGCTACACGAGGGCTATCTGCGCTATCCGTCCCTAATTTATCAGTGTAAGGTTAAAGGGATAACAGATAGTCATTACCACCCACTACCAACTGTTGAGCTACTTTTTTACCAATGAATAGTGCAACTGACCGTCACATTATAACACCTCCACGGCTGAAGGGGCGAGCATGTTTGGTGTGACGGGAATTCGAACCCGCGACACTCGGATTATGAGTGGAGTGCCTTAACCACGTGGCCTGGTACAGTTTGTCATAAAATGATTGGAACACATGACTCGGTACATAGTTGTTTCGAATGCTACATTAAAGACTGTTCTTTCCATAAAATTCAATGGAACTATTTGAAATCACATTAGGATATATATTTATCATCATCATTATTTTGCAGGCTACTTCTCTGTTTTACACATGAATTAGGTATAATAATAATAAAAACAGTTTAATTCATGCTGAAAGTAGTGCTTAAAAAACATAAGAGGATGGTTTTGTAATTAATTATGTGTATAATTAGATAAGGAACTACAATTTCAAAGGATATTTTTCTAAGAGTTTGACTGACACTAAAAGCCCCCAATAGCACAGTTGTATATCTGCGGACTTACACACTAAAAACCAGGTTTCGGTGCCCGTGGTGAGTAGAACACAGATAACCCATTGTGAAGCTTTGTGCTTAATACTAAACAGACATTAGAAATAATATTTGAGATCGACTGGTGGAGTAAATTAATCTTGAATAATTCTTATAGACACTTAAAAAGTGCATTATGGGATAAAAACACTGAGGTGAGTATTTATGATTTCATTTGGTTTGTCTGAGACAAAGCAAGGCCCAGTGGTTGGCATGTTCGACCCGTGAATCAGGGGGTTTATGGTTAGCGTCTCTTTATTACAAAAATGCAATACTCGCTTTAAGTACATGAGTACGTTATAAGAGTAACAGTCAAATCCCATTGTTCGGGTTCCCCGCTGGTACATCGGTAAGTCTACGGATTTACAACGCTGAAATCAGGGGTTTGATTCCCCGCGGTGGGCTCAGCAGATAGCCCAATGTGGCTTTGCTATAAGAAAACACACTCCAGGTATTGCCACCTATGGTTAACTCGTGTGTAACGAGAACCAAAATTTTGAAACATAAAACAGCAGTTCGTTCTCTTTGTCTCATTAACTTTCCGACATACGATATAACCAAGCTTCCAAACAAAGTCAGAGTTAGAATAATCCTTGGTTGGCTATGTGTGGTATAACGTTCTGAGAGTCGTGCTGTTCTAAAGATCATTTCCTGTTGTAAATCCTACAATCTGAAGTTCCTTAACCTCAATTCATCGTAATTTGGAACTAATAATAATAATAAGTAATAAGTACCAGCTTGTCCTATAGTATATTCGTTTGAAAAAATATTAGTATTTTCTTAATTCCAGAAGCAAATTATGTATATATTAATTGGGAATTTTAAAGTAAATCTTCACCATTGAGAATGTAGTGAAAATTCTAATTGAACTACTAACAATACAAAAACGAAAAAGGAAGCATATTAGTTTGTTTGTTTCCATTAAATACAAACCTACACGTGGACTATCTGTGCTGTGCTCATTAGAGATATTGAAACGCCAAATTTTAACGTAACAAACTCATAGGCTTATCACTGAATAACTGAGTGGGGGAAGCTTTTGTGATTTGTTAAAGTGAACTGAAATTGTAATATTTTGAATACAGCCAATTTGACAAAACGGCTGTTAACCTTAATAAAAAAAAATGTTTTCATAGCTCGACATTTTATTTTTATAATTCATAAGTCAGTGAAAATGAATTAGTTCTTAAAGAAGATATGATTATAACAATGAAACGTTGCGTGAAATAAAACGTTGTTTCTGGAGGTAGAGGTCGTGTCGTTATATCAAACATGACAGAAAACTCAGCGAAACGGTTACCACAACTTTGAAAAAAAAACGTATTGAAATCAAATGGTTTGATAATATTTATTAAATATTACGGTTAATGTTGAAATGATATTATGAAATTAATTTTGGAGCAAAAAACTGGTAAGTAAATCGGGTTGTATTATTTACTCGATTTACGAATGTCAGCTAAAATGTCTAAAGTTGCAATTCTAAAGACTAGCCTCAACTCTATAAGAGATCGAAATTAATTATTTATATTACTTTTATTATATTTTGTGTGTTTTTTCATAGTAAAACCACATCAGGCTATCTGCTGTGTCCACTTAGGGGAATCGAACCTTTGATGCTAGCGTTATAAATCCAGACTTGCCACTGTTCCAGGAGGGGAGAGGTATATATATATATAGTTAACCCTGGACCATCTTGAACATTATCGTAAAGAAACCATCTGAAGTACAACTTACATACTTGTTTGCTTTTAAATGAGGAGATGTATAAGTTATCCACGTATATTAACAATTTGAAATAGATTTTAAGGACATAGAATGAAAAATTTTCATTATAATATCAAATGATACACTTACTTTTGTAAAACCTGTAATATTAAACAGATCTGCACAGTTCAGCATGTATTTGTATCTTAATAAGTGTATTACTATTAAATACATTATTTTGCTACTAAAAATAGAACGAAAATCAACTATTTTGTGAGTGAAAATTATACTTGGCTTAATAGAACTTCTGAAATCAGACTACCTCTCATTTGTAATTGTTTTCAATGCGCATACTTTGTTTTTTACTTTGTGACTAGCGAGAAGAAATAGTTTTAGTAATTTACTTAGTTTGATTAAACTTCAGTTAATTAAAGTCGCTCTTTAAAGCTCCATACCAATTAGATACATTTGTAAAGTCCGATATAAAAATATAAACACGACTCAAAAATGAAAGAAAGCAGTTTATTAGCTCAACAACGTGATTATCTCAACTGTTCTTCCAGTCGATTAATTGAAATTAAGTAAAACGTAGTTTCTGTTGTCAGTGATAGTTTGAGGTTTCATCAATAATATTAGTGTTAACGCTAGATAACCCTCGTTCGCCTCTTTTGACTATGCAGCCACATTATACACATACACACAAAACACACGTTAAACAAAGTTAATTTTAAAATATTTAAGTATTTTCTGTTGGACTCTGTTTAAACAAACGTCAAAGCATGTTATAAAGAACGTACCGAATACCTTCATCTCTTTTTTGGCGGATACTGTGTCAAAAACAGGAGCTTCAGCGGACACTTCACAACGGTATACTCCAGCTGTATCCAGATCAACCTCTCGTAAATACACTGACTGTCTATTGGACCTAGACAGCTGAAGGTGTTTCTCGTTAGTTAATTATGTGGAAAAATGTATGGGTAATTAAGTAAAAATTAGAAAGTGATGATGATAGGTGAGTGTATTAGTAAAGTACATACGAGCTAGTGCATATCAAGAGATAAGGAAATGGACAGATAGATTAAAGCAGAAATGCAAAAATACAAAGATGGGTTTTAAGGAGATAAATGGGGTGAGAAGCAATTGCTAACTTAAGCCAGGAAAAACAGAAGAACATGATAAATAAAGGGTAAGAAAGGAAAAAATTGATGGATAGAAGATTGATTCGCTGTTTGAAGTCGACAAGTGAATAACAGGATGAAAAAAAGAGATAATTTAATAAGCAATAAAAATCATGAAACATAGAAAGAAAGATTGGACAGAAAACAGAAGAACCTATGCACAGACAGATAACTAGTGCAATATATATATCCCTGAATAACTTACTTTGATAAGTTACCATTAATAATTTATTTGAATAAGATACCATGAGTAACTTGTATAAGTTACCGTGCATAACTTACCTGGATATCTTACTGTGAATAACTTGGAGAAATTACCAAGGATAACTTCCTTAAATAAACTTCCATGGATATTTGGTTTCATAAATACATTCATGATTATCCATGTGAAATTTAATATTTAATTATTATTCCGTACATTATTCAAGAATGTAGGTTTTCCTTACGAACAAAACAAACAACAATAAATAAAGAAATGAAAGATCTCAGTTGTCCAATGTACGTGCCATTCTTTTCATGTTTACTGTGGCTTTAAAATTCTCGACAGTTGTGAAAAGAATAATTAAAATAAGAATTTGATAATTTATCACAGACAGACAGGTAATTCTCGCGGGAACTTTTTACTGCATTCACAACTTTTGTAAACTCTTGTTCAATATCACAATTAACTGCAAGTACTTTCTGTGGAAGGAGGGTTTTTTTTCTTTATAACAAATAGTATCTTTTGTGAAATTTCTCAAATTCGGACATTGTTTTCACTTTGTTAACAACTGATAATCATCAAAAAATTGAAAGTTTTTTTTTCCTCCTGTTAACACTAAAGTTGATCTGTGCGTTTTATTTAACAAAGACTTTACTTTTAAACACACTATGTTAAAGATATTAATATGACGTGTTTATTTTGAGTTACAAATAGATTAAAATGTCTGAGGTTTTGTCGTGTTTTGACACTTTTGTTTTTTTAATGAACTCTGTTCCAATTTTTTATTTTCGTTCCGCATCTCGATTTTATAAAGAAAAACGCCCCCGAAAATCGCAACTAAATAAAATAGTTTGAAAACCAATATTTTCTGTCACATAACTTTAAAAATAGATGTAAAAAATATAAAATAATCAGTTGGACGAGTTAATAAAAATTATTCTGTGACATTCTGATTTCAAAAGTTGCTGTATTATATTAGCAGACTGCTAAATCGAGTGAATATCTTGAATGTTAAAAATTTAAAAACAATATTATTATTTTATACACTACAGAAGTACGAGATTGGAAGTAAGCCAACATGACCAACCAATTTCGACAAGCTCGTATAACATTTCTTAGAAAATGACCTATTAACAACACAAGTGACGTGTTACTAGGTGACCATCAACACCAAGGGCACGATGCTAAAGGTGCAATGACAGATGACACCAGATGGTGTGTTACCAACATTTATCTTTTTCATATCATTTCATACGACTTTGCTTTTATAATTAATTATCGTAGAAACTTTATTGGATACAGTAGAGAATAACAAAACATTAAACTAAATGCTCATTCATTAAATTATCAATATTTGATGATACTACAGCTCATCAATTTTTGTTTCTAAATTACCACTTTCTGTTTTCGATCCAGAACTCTCAGGTTTGGTGAAAAGTCTAGCTTAGAAAACGTAATGGTTCAGACGCGTAGAGAAATAACAGTATTTTTCCAACGTCTTACAATTTGATCAGTTCCTTCAAATTTATCGGAGGGTAGCAGTTAAATATATATTTTCTAATCCTGTTTGTTTAATTTGGTTTTAAAAATGAAAAACGTATTTTGTATGTGAATGAAATAAACGTATCTGTTCGTGCACTTCACGTATATATTGAAAAAAACATCTCACCTTTTGAACTACACGTGAACACATACAAATTGAGAATAAAAATTGTGATCTCAGTGCCTGAACTTTTATTTACAAAAGTAATCTAAAAATATCCTTGATGACCAACAGATTGAACTAAAACTGACAACTACAGGGTGGCCCATAAGTCTCTACCCATCCACATGTTATTATGTTATAGTCAATTACGCATGTGTTATAAATTTGTTTATTTTTTCTCAGAGAAATATGGCCGATGTAAGCTCATTTATACTTGAACAACATGGCATCGCATACTATCATACAGTGAGAATGAGGGACAGCACATAGATACACTGGATACGTAAGATATATGGATGGGTGGGGCCTTACGGGCCACCCTGTAATCTTCTTTACGTGAATACCATTACCTGTACGCCGGAGAGGAATAATCCCCAATCGTCAAGATAGTAAGAATCACTTATAGTATTTAATTATAGACGTGGTTTTAAAAAAGAACAGTTTGTAGGTATGACCTAAAAAATTGTTGTTGTTTTGAATTAAGCACAAAGCTACACAATGGGCTATTTGTGCTCTGCCCACCACGGGTATCGAAACCCGGATTTTAGCGTGTAAGTCCGCAGACATACCGCTGAGCCACTGGGGGGCGACCTAAAAAAATAAAACGGAACATGTATTTTATAAAACCTTGAAAAATTTTATTATGGTATCATAGGTTAATTTCTTGAACGTGTATGTTATAGGTAAATTTCTTCTCACAGGCTGAAAATTTGATAAAGTTTGATATTTAAAAACTTGGATATGTATAAATTATAAAAATCAAGATTGCCAAAATTAAAATAACTTTCATACAATACTTTTTTTTCCACACATGTTCACAGAGTGGAAATATCTAACTAGAATAACACTCTCGTCATGAACACATTTCCAGTCATAAATTTCGTTGAAAGAACTTTCATTCAATAACGTACGTAAGTAAAATCACAAATCCTGACTCAAACTGTTGTCGTATACACTTGTACGTATATTTACAAAACGGTAAGTATTTTGGTCTGAGATCAACTCTTCAGATACCATTCATTGGAAGCTTAGAAGAAATATTAATGTTGGTATTTACTGTAAATATTTCAAGTGGAAAACATTTTCTTCAGTAGAGGTGATAGTTGATGTGTGTAAATGTAGCTTTCTCTTTCTTAGGATGTGATGGCGCTGAAAAGATCCTTTAAGCCTCAATTGCTTGAACGAAGTCATTTCGTCAGGTTAATATTCCTCGTCTGGACAAATCGTCACTTGAAAAACACGAGTATGATTTTATAGTGTACCTACAGTATACTCAAGTGTTCTAGTATGTAAGTAACCAAATATAATAAATTTCTGCCAATCAAAATAAATCGTTTCTTTATTTAGAATGTAATATGTCAATTTTTAAACTCATAAAACCAGTTTATTGTTATTTTTCGTTTCAAAACAGATATTTCGTTGTGTGTGACAACAATCTGAGCCAGGGTTTGTTATTTTACTTATGTATATTATTCAATGGTAGACTTCTAATTACACTGGAGATATGAATATGACGAAAGTGGCATTCTAGAATGGAAAGTTAGATATCTACACGCTGTTATTGTAACAAGATTGGAACTTCCGAACACATGGGAAAAAACAGACTTGTATGAAAGTTAGTTTAGTTTTAGCAATCCAGATTTGTATAAATAATATATATTTCAGTTTGTGTTATTTCTAAATATCAAACTGTTAACTGTTATCGAACTGTTAACTTCTTACCTAATAAATTTACTCCTTGGATAAATTTGAAGAACACAGCACAAACTGTAAGACGATGGACAATACTGTTATTTATTTACGTGTAAAAATCATTACATTTTAAATAAGTTAGGGTTTTGTATAAATCTTGGTAAATTATATTTCAAACACTAAATATGTGTGTTCTAGATCGAAAACAGAAAATAGCAACTTAGAAACAGAAAATAATAACCTATGAAAACATCACATATTGAGAATTTACCTATAGCTTTCTATATTGTTATGTGAAATGTACGACTAAAGAAATTTGTTTTACTGGCTTTTAAACACAATATCATAAAAATCAGGACTTCGTTGTCAGAGTTAATGTGTAGTAAAACATACAGTTTATTTGTATAAATATTAGTGAGTTATATTTATACGACAAAGATAGGAGTTATATTTCGAAAGAGGAATTAGTAACTTAGAAAATAATTGTATGTATCATGTATCATCAAATGTCGAGAATTTCATGAATGTATATCTAATTTGTTCTATGGATATTCTCTATTATCCCAAAGATAGGTTTTATGATAATTAATTACAAAAGCAAAGACTATAAATGGAATGAAATAATATGAAAAAAGATAGATGTTAGTAATGCGCTATCTGGTGTCACCTACCATTGCATTGCGCCCATAGCAACGCACCTCTGTTGTTGCTGTCGTAATTCTGTTAAACCACCTAGCAACGTGCTAGGGCAACGCGCGCCCCTGGTGTTGACGATCCTCTAGCAACACGCCCCTGGTGTTGTTGACGGATCAATGACTCCGACACGTTATATTAGTTTAACTTCCAGGCACAGGGTTCCGTTTCATATTACTCACAAGCAATGCTGTATATTTAGCTTTATTTAGGTTTTATCGTTAAAGTACTATGTGGCGCTGTTCATTAGCAAAATTTATTTTTTTAATATGATGGTGAAAACTTGAAACTTTCTTTTTCTGAAGTTTATCTGTTTGTAAAGAATGAAACAGCTTAACGACTTCAAAGTTTTGAAGTAATAGATAATATAATTTCTTCAGTAATTAGAGTTCTAGTAATAGCTATTTTATTAGTACCTAAAGCGTCATCTCCATCTTAACAATATTTTAAAAGCAAAGAACGTGACAAGTTTTACCCTTTATAAATCAATTGCAAATATAAGTGTATAATAACTGTACTACCTCTTTGAAATCGACTAATACTAATTATGTTTAATGAAAATGATTAATAGTATATAGTAAAAAAAACAGTAAAAGTTTTGTGTTTTACGTCACTAAACTTCGCAATATTGTGCTACAGAATAGATATTCAGTAAGTTGTATAGACATGTTTAATATTTCTTTCATACCACGCGAAGTATCATTGTAACATCTCTGTCAGATGTGTCCTGGGAATTTCCATCCACGTCCAGTGTTACTGCACCCTTAAGCCTTTGTATATTATCTTGTTGTTCTTGTCAAATAATCCCAGAGAAAGAAGTCACAAGGGTTCTAATTAGATGACACCGGAGAATAAAGTAAGTCAGTTTCATAGAAACTATTTGTAATGACGTTGCATCTGAAGGTTTTCAGAAGGAAGTCCTCCTCTATTGACACATACGTTATTTGAATCTACAAACTGTGTAGAATTTCCAAGTTCTGTGCAGTTCACGTGTACTCTATCAGGGATATTATGAATATCAAATGAAGGATGTATCAATATAATCAGTATTTTCTCATTACCTTTCCTATTGAAGACCAACCAACAACTTGTGTATAAAAATACCATAAACCTATCTGTAATCCTTTTTTCTAATACGATTATTTAAATACATAATTCGGTTCGGTCAGCTTTTCCTTCAGGCTTAGACCGACTCCATGAAACAGTTGGATAATTTATTTTCATCAAACTAGTGTGGCAAAAGGAACACGTAAAGCAATTTCGTAATAACTATCAAGTGGAAGTAACACGTTACCACTGTAACAAAGGATACATAAAACACATTTTCTTGACAACTGATCAACTTAAAGGTACCATGCAGGCATAATCACATGGAATAAATTAAGCATAATTTCTCGATAACTCTGTCTATTAAGTTATATAACACTCTGTATTAATTTGTCAAATGAAGGTGAAAATAGAATATGAGATGATTTGAAAGTTAACGGGAAATTGCTTTATATCTTAGCATATTACCTGAGTATGGTCTTTTTTAATACGTAGTCAATTTTGTTCAGTGAACTAACAACATTTTTATAGCTCTATACGTTGTATTTCACTAATGCTAGTAAACTGATTGTTGCTCAGTCATTCTATATTTCAACAATTAATAGTTTTATTATCCCAAACGAGAACTCACAGCTTAGATGAGTTTAACAAAATCGCTCGCATTAGTTCATTGTCTGGTTATTTCCCCACACAAATAAACCCTAGAGTAACAACATCACGTGCTTGGATTTACTGTATTTGGCATCAGGATATTAGAAATTGATTACCAGGTATATTCCAAAGTTTCCACGCAGATAGGTAGAGAAAATTATGAAATAAATGGTCACTAAATCTTAACTAAACATAATATCTCTGTACGATCATCAATATTCAGAAAGTACATCAAAGAAGGAAAGAGGTAAGAGTAGGTTATGAGATAAAGCTTATTAAGTTTCAAATGTAGTTTGCGTTACGACATCAGCTCCTATTAAAAATACCTTGTGTATTAAACATCCGAGAAGGCATTGCACTAGGCTGCATTCGGAAGAGAGCATTCACGTAAGAATTCTAATTAAACAACTGTTTGAAATGTCTAAACATTCATCTACAGGTGAGTTTCTGTAACATTTAATATTAATATTTACCAACAAGAGAGACGTAATGATGATGAAACGCTGGACAAAGCTCTCAGAACGTTGCTAAATAACGCCATGTTCGAGATCACTCGCAGCTCAGCTTAAGATGAGCGAACATTCCAGAGTGGCATAGAAACACCCCTAGAGGAATGTAATTTTGCATAGCATTTAAAGAATTTCTAATCAGGGTAGTTTCTTTGAATTAGTCTAGAGCGTGGGTTAGCTTCCTCATGTGTATCAATCTTCCTGCTAAGATTAGCATAATAACTGCTAGTGTAATATTCTTGTATTTTATGAAGTGCTGGATATAACATCTTGAATGTGCGTATACATGGTACGACTGTCATGCCAAACGTAAAATTACATCTAACTTATTTATCTACACTCGTATGCGGACCATTTAAGTAAGCTCTGTGAACAGTTGAATTCTATTTAAATTGGCCGAAATGTACAAACCCACTTATTTTAATAAAGACGGGAACTCGTAAATTATATAGCAACCAAAGGCATTTAGTTTCATTTATACCGAGGTTCTATGATATCCTGTCACACAATATTTTGTATATATATATCATCAGTAACCACTTGTGTTAAAGGTATACGTCATTTAAGGGAACTTCACTATTACATTGTTTATTTGTTACACATGATTTCTTTCAAACTAAGTCATGATTACCTGAAACGAATACCCTAAATAAATCATCCATGAAAAATACTAAACTTTTACTCGGTCAGGTTTAAAAGTATCGTAATTTGCATAGAATAAGTTTTATAGGTTGAAACGTAAATATATATTGAAAAATGTATGAGTTTGGGATCATTTTCTGCTTAACTTACAAAGTGGTTTTCCATTCTTTCACCGAGACATTATGAATGCGACACACTATCCCCTCTATCTTTTACCATTATTACGTCATTTACAGACCCTTAACCATGTTTATACCTCACAGTTAGCCACTAAACAACTTGAAGAGGAAATCTGAAGTAGACAATCGATTTTTGGCACTCTCGTGTTGAAACTACTGCTTTGAATTCTTTGCTCAGCCTAAATAGATCTTGTTTAAAAAAAGAACGGGATTCATGTCAAACCAAGTACACTTAATGATAAGAGGAAGTATCCTCTCATTGGTCCTGTACCGGAAGCCGATCATAAAAGGCTTAAGGAAAAAGCAAACAAAACATTTACGTATTGCACGTGGGAACAAATGCCTCTTCAGGAGAGTGTGTATAAAATAAGATTCCAGATTTATACGTTACAAAATATCATTAAATATTTAAGTTAAGTCAGGATATCTAAAATAAAATACTGAATTTGATCATCGAAACTCGTCTTCGAACAAAAAAGGGTGTCACATAAAAAAAGAGTGAAAGTCAAGACACAGTCATTAACTGTGCTTGTGAAAATTTTCTAGTGAAGACAGGGTGCTCAAGAGATAGCCATAAAAATTTCTAAGTACGATAACACAAATAAACAGCCCTTAATTATTTGCATGCGCGTGTTTTCATTGTTTTTACATCCGGTTAAGTTCACTAAATAACTTTTTAAGAGCCATTTCTATTTTCCGGTACAACGTCGATTGTACTTTGACGTAAAATTATTGTAGATAATTTACATTTTTGTATTTAGGTTTTTCTTTTAAACTAAGTATCTTTTGTTCGCAAGATATTTTGGTGATTATTTTACTTTATGCGTAAATTATATTTCTTCTCTTTGAGTACAAGTGTAATTTTTTCTCCTATAAATGCTGTATAATGAAAACAAACACAAATATCTCATTCATCTCTTTAAGTAGATTGTTTGTTTGTTTTGAAATTTCGCACAAAGCTACTCGAGGGCTATCTGTGCTAACCGTCCCTAATTTAGCAGTGTAAGACTAGAGGGAAGGCAGCTAGTCATCACCACCCACATCCAACTGTTGGGATATTCCTTTATCAACGAATAGTGGGATTGACCGTCACATTATACACCCCCACGGCTGGGAGGGCGAGCATGTTTAGCGCGACCCTCGGATTACGAGCGCACGCCTTAACGCGCTCGGCCATGCCAGGCCAAATATAAACGACTTTGTTTGAAACTAATTAACAAAAGTTCAAACTACAAAAGCAAAGCATACAGTTTGGAGTAATGTGTTCATATAGGTCGACTTTATTATTTCTGGAGAAAACTCATAAACAAGCTTATTATACACTGCTGGACAAAATTTTAAAGCCAATGAGCATAAAGACAAAATATGCATTTTGCGAAGTTAAACTTAACCACTTATTTAAGTAGAGCTTCAAAAGATGAAAATAAAAAAAGGAAAAAAAAATTTTAGCATTGTAAAGGGAAAATGTGAACAGAATGAAACTAGTCTAAATACTAGCTGGTCAAAAGTTTAAGACCATACTGATACGAAGCGTAAAACGTTAAACACGTAACGAAATTTAGTCATTTGTGATCAAGCATTAGCGTTGTCAACACCTTGCACTAACATCTCCTGTGTTATGTTGGGTAAAATCATGGCAACGGCTGAAACGTTGACAGAGTTTGAACATGGCAAAATTATCGGGCTGCAAAAGCTAGGTCTCTTTCAACGTGTTATCGCTGGTAAGCTTGGGCGCTGCTGTTGAAACATTTTTAAAAGACCGTGAGGGATAAGAAACGAGAATTTCATGTTGTTGGACCAAGAAAATTTCGACGGAGTTAAGCAGAAGGATTTGATGGGTTGTCCAGCAAGACCCCAGCCGATCGTCGAACCAGATTAAGGCCCTTACGGATGCAGAATGCAGCTCATGAGCAGTAAGACGGTATCTACAAGAGAAAGGCTTTAAAAACCGTAAACATCTTCAAAGGCCACGCCTCCTTCCACACGACGAAACAGCTCGGTTAAACTTTGCAGAGAAGCACCAAACATGGGACGTAGAAAAGTGGAAGGTTTTATTCTCTTGTGAGAAAAATTTAACTTGGATGGCCCAAATGGCTTCCAACGCTACTGGCACGAAAAGGATGTCCTACCCAAGACATTTTCTACACGACACAGTGGAGGAGGTTCCATCATGATCTGGGGTGCTTTCTCCTTTCTTGGAACAGTGAATCTTTAGGTTATACAGGAGCGTCAAACAGCAGCTGGCTGACTGACTGAAGGCCTTCGCTTGTGTGGAAATGACTAGATCTTTCAGCAAAACAAAGCTGCAATCCACAATGCCCGCAGAATAAAGGACTTTTTCATAACGAATAATGTGATTCTTTTGGATCATTCAGCGTGTGCGCCCAAACTGAACTCCCTTGAAAATGTTCGGAAGTGGAATGCAAGGGAAGACTATAGAAATGGACGTCAATTCCAAACAGTGCATGATCATCCTGAAGCCATCTTCACCACTAGAAATAACATTCCACCCAGCTTTCTGCAAACGCTTATATAGACCATGCCAAAGCGAATGTTTAAAATTATTCGCAATGACAGCTGTGCAACTCACTACTGAGACCTATTTGTTGGGCATTTCCTACTCTGTTTAGGACTTCTTTTTGGTATGGTCTTAAACTTTTGACCAGCTAGTATTTAGGCTAATTTCATAATGTTCAGATTTTTTCTATTTAATGCAAAACATTTTTTTTAATATTTATTTTCCCTTTTCTTATTTTCATCTTTCAAAGCTCTACTCAAATAAGTGTTTGAATCTAACAATGCAAAAGGCATATTTTTTCTTTATGCTCATTGGCCTTAAGCTTTTGGTCAGCAATGTATGTTTTAACACTGCATTATTTGTTCTTGAGTTCTTTACACATAAAAAACAATAAAAACTATTTCATATTCACGTTTTTGTCAAATGAAACTAATTTAGTTCTAAATATTTTAAGAATAAAACAATTCGTAAGAGACATTGTTCCACTACGGTCTTTGGTTTCATATGGATATTTAATTGTTCACAAGCAGCCAGTTTAAAACTAATTCAAGAATATGCCAGAAAATTTCTCATTGTAAATATATATATATATATATATATATATATATATATATATACACACACACACAATATAATATAAATATTTTAAAGGCCTGAAAATCAGTTTTATGTAAGAGAATCCCGTTCATCTCACCGAAGAAACTACTGCTTTCAAAAAATCAATCGTTTAAACACTTCACTTGTAATGAAATGGTTATGCCGTGGTTAGTTTCATATCGGAAATAACGTCACGGAAAACAAATAAAACGCTATGGTTACATTCAAGTATCGGAAAAGAGTCACGTGAATAAAATCATAGTTGTTTGAGTAATGGAAATAATGTCACGTTAGAGGTCCTATTAAATAATGTCATGATAGAGGTCCTATTGTCTTTTTAAAATTAAACTATTGAAGAAAGAACTAAAAACTTTCCTAAGCATCAACTTCAAAACGGGAGGTTTATTCTGTGATTGTCTATATTAAAATTGTTTTCCTTCTTAGTACATCTACAGGGTGAATATCCTTACATCTACTCTAATTCCTGGAAGTGTGAGGAATTGCCCAGGAGGCCAGTCATTAGGGACAAACCGGTAAAACTCTATTCCATCCTTGTACCACTTCACCGAGTAGAGAGTTTCGCCCTCCAAGTCGTAGTTACACACCAGCTCTACAGCCTGGCCCACTCTAGTAGGCGACGGAATATCCATCATTATCATCTTCATGGACAGAGACTCCGATAACACTGTAAGAAAAGAAATCAGCTCTGTCTGAATGATTAAGCTTTAATAGGCAAATAGCAATCACTTCCATCTCGTACCGCCAATCGAAAGCCCACTTTTTAGAATGTGTGCGTTAGGTACAACTACAAATCTTGCATAAAACTAGAGTGCGACTGTTATAAAAACAACACGAACTGTGGGTTGTATCACTTGTTATAAACTAGAATGTGGTAGTAGGTAAAATAACACAAACTTTGGGCTGTATCATGTATTAATGTGTTGTTTTTTTTACAAAATAAACTGAGAAGCTAATCTGAAAATAACAGAAGTAGAGCTGCATGTATTTTATATTATTGTGTTATTTCTCAGCCATGCATTCATTTCGACCTCTTTTATTTGTTTTACGCATATATATTAACATATATATTGATAAATTTGTGTGTCTATATATACATATGTATACTATGTTTATATTTAAAATAAGGTGTATGGAACTATAGATCCTCATAAAAGACAACTAGAAGACAGAATATAATGATAAAGTCTAATTTTTGTAGATTCAAAAATAAAAGAATGACGCACTAGTTTATTTAGCAATGTATTCACCTATTCATGTATTCAACGAAGTAGAGATTTCTAAACATAAGACTTTGTAAAAAAACCAAAAAAAACACACATTTGCAGGAGAAAAAATACGATATTAAAAGAAAATGTACAATCGTCAAACTGACGCTAAGAGTTTAGGCGAAATATAAGCAAATACAAATAAAATCTTTAAAACTTTATAACGGGTACCTACAAAGTATAGTGCGAGGTTATAATTTAAACTTGTCAAAACCATGGCATGTCAACCACCACTATATTTAACCATTATTTCTTTCTTATTGGTAAGTAATAACACGAGTCGAGTGCCTTAACCATCTGATCATGCTGGGGCAGCTAGTTGGAATTTAGTTTGTAATAGAAAAAGAAGAAACAGTGATGTAAAGTAACATACTCATTTGTGGGCAAAATTAAAATTTACTGCAGATAAGGGGGTGAAGATGGTAATGAGCTCATAGCTAATATCAAAGGTTTTTTAATTCTTTTTGAAATTTAAAATAATTAACTTTAATTCGAAAATTACTTGTAACATCATTGTTTTCAATAATCTGTTGAAGAGGCACCTGATGCGAGTCGCTAGTCTTTGACACTTACTAATCGTAAGTTCGAGCTGTTATATGTCACTGAACACTCTCCACACTTTCAGTTGTGAAGAGTGTTATAGCTGTTACAGTTAGGCCTCTATTCGGTAAAAGAAAGCTGTATAGGCATCACGTGCTGCTCTCGATCTAATCAGAAGTTCTGAGTCAGGTAAAGTCATGCCTCTCTGATCTAGCCGTTTGTGTGTGATACTTACTGATAATCCTGGATAAAAAAGGTATACCGTTTAAGTTCCTTAGTTAAGTAATACATTGCACGAAGTAGCAAGTTAAAGCCTCTCGTGTAAGTGTTAATATCTTTGTTTGTGTTATTCTTGCTGGGTTTTTTTTCTGCCTCAGTAGACTTACCCATCGTAGCTATAATGTCGTAATGGTTCTGAACAACAATGAACCAAGCTAAGATAATGTATCGCATGTGCAAATAGCTTTAAGCGTTCCTCTCGTTGAAAATGTTGCACACTCATAACATCCAAACCACTTTTATCTAAGAAAGCCATAATTCTTTAACGAAAACTAGTGGTTATTCCAATATAATAAATTTATGTTAAAATTATTTATATTATAACGCTACAGCCATCTGGTAATTATTCTTTCTATTAAAATTTATCATTTGACTATCACGGTTGGGAATTTTAATCAAGATTAATGGATATTGCAAGTTTCTGTAAATGTCACGATATACATAATTCACTTAAAGAAAACGGAGTGATGGTCCAGAGTCATCGTTAACACATTAAAATCTATTTGCTTTAAGTTCTTGAAGTCCATGGGAATATATGATTACATTGCATGAATAACATGCACGAGGTAAAGCCTTAAGCTCTCTTATCTTTTCGTGTCTTTTCATGAGAAAAGTATTTTTGCACACAAATAAACTATAAATAACAGAAGAAAATACATCACGATTGAAACTAGTACTAAAATCAGATGGTAAATATTCTTCCATTTCATTGAAACTAGGATTTAATTCACCTCGATGGACTAAATAGATAGACTGATGTGGCTTTGCTATAAGAAAACACATACACACACACTAACCGAAACTATTTGGTGGATTACTTTTTACTCGCGTCTTACAATGGTTTTGTCCTAGTCGGAGTGGATTTGAGATAATCAGCTGTTTTTAAGGAACGTTTGTTTGTTTTAGTGAACTAAATACAATAAAAATAATGTTTCATTTTGAGAAGTTATATGTAGAACACAACACTATTGTTTGTTTGTTTTGAATTTTGCGCAAAGCTACACAAGTGATATCTGCGCTAGCCGTCCATAATTTAGCAGTGTAAGACTGGAGGGAAGGCAGCTAGTCATCACCGCCAACTATTGGGCAACTATTTTACAAACGAATAGTGGGATTGACTATCACCTCATAACACTCCCAGGACTGAAAGGGCGAGCATGTTTGGTATGACGGGGATTCGAATCTGCGATCCTCGAATTAGGAGTCGAGAGCCTTAACCATTTGGCCATGTCTGGCCTACAAAACATTAACTAGCTTTCTAGTCTTACAACGAATACCAGGGAATCTTTTCAATATTAGCTTTAGAAAATCAGACTAGCACGTGGGGAAACGAATTAGATAAATATGTTGATTTGATTCGTTTGTGTAAATAATAATAACTCATTTAGTATTTTAAAACTCAACTGAAAAACTATTTGAAATAACAGTTTTCATCTCGTAAACGGAATTTCTTGTCACGACACATTAATTATGCATTCTGTTTCTAGAAAGAAAAATGTATTAAAAGAAGACAAACAGACTAACAATTTGTGATATATTCAAAACAAGTATTCTATAAGTATCCAACCAATAGAATGAAGCCTGTCACGTGCCAGAGCACACATACTGATTTGGTTTCTAAATAATTATTACTGTCGCACGCTCCAATCTATATCATCAAATAAGAAAGGAACATATTATACTGGGACTTATCTACCTATTGTGGTCACGCTACAACGCAACGTTTCCCATCAACAACTTAAATAATGAATTATGTAACTGAACAGATGGAATCGGAAGAGAAAATGTTGTGCTCAGATGTCAAAGTAAGCTAATAAAGTCCCGAGAAAAGTGCTTAACTGATTTCTAATAATTAGAAACTGGCACCAGTTTCCTTTAATGGTATGTTGCTCGTTAGTTTTAACAAAAGATTTTAGAATTTTTGTAAGATTTGGAATCTTGTCTTATCTAAAATAAAAACTGAATGAAAAGTAAATCATTTCCATGACCGGATCAAAAAAAAACACCACATCTCAGTTGTATCATACACCTACCTAAAGACAAGAAATGGAACTTTTGCTGTTTAACACGTTAGGAGAGGAAAAGTCAGAATTCCCGAAGGTGCAGTAAATATTTGTCAAAAATGGGGTGTCTGGTACTAAATGCTGAGCTCATGGCGTATAACATCTCCTTGTCCAATCAACTTTTAAATACCTAAGTAGTGCGTGACTGTTCCTATAGGGCTAGACTTGTGGTTTTCTTTCACCTATGCTGAAGGGAAGCAATGTAATAGCGATTTTAAGCTACATACCACTCTTAGAGAACGCTTGAAGTACGTTTTCAGCGTTGTTACTTTCCAACAGAATAGGTTCATCACATAACTCTTGACAAAAGTTATAACTTTCAGGAAATGCAGGAAAGAGGAGAGAACGCTACTACAGCTTTACTGCCGTTGGTAACTGTGTTTAAGAATAGACTTAAAGCAGAAATAAAAAATAATAATAATTACAGACCACGGTTATACCAGTTATTTAGTTTGTTTTCTTTCATAACATTTAACGCTAAAATATCGTCGTTTATTGGAAAGTCCAGGAAGAAGGTTTTAGACAACGTAAGAAAAAAATGATCAGCAAAACACATTTATAAGTTTGGTTGACTGAGAGAGAGAGAGAAAAGGTATTAATACATTTTGTGCAATAAGTTATTTGGCATCACTTTAAGCCATCTTAAATGTCTATAAGACTCCTAATCTCCATCTTACGAATATTATTTTTGCAGTTTTTTTATTTATTTATAATATCAAATAAACGGGTGCAGGTTCGGAGTTTTACAATCTAGAATGTTAAGGGTGGTTCAATTCTACGTTAAGGTTATTTCTAAATATTAAGTGTAACTCTCTGCGGTCCAAGGTTCCAAAATATTAAAAGTGAATAAATAATAGCGAGAAATACTCAGCAAAAAATTACAAGCGCATTACATTATTTTATATTATATAGCAATGCTAATCAGAATGAAATCTGTGGGTGTTAAAACTCTGGCTCAGTTTCCTTGTGATAAAACTGTAATAAAAGCGTAATCAAAAACCATCCACAAAATTCAAAAAGTAAAGAAAGAATCAACAACTTTGGTCTTCTGTTGATAGGTTTTTCCTTATCCTTCTTTAACTTTTTTTTTAGAATTGCACATTAATTTAAAATTAATTATTATAATTTTAGTGACATGTTCTATAATTATCGTTTGTTTTTGGTGTTTTTGGAATTTCGCACAAAGCTACTCGAAGGCTATCTGTGTTAGCCGTCCCTAATTTAGCAGTGTAAGACTAGAGGGAAGGCAGCTAGCTAGTCTTCACCACCCACCGCCAACTCTTGGGCTACTCTTTTACCAACGGAAAGTGGGATTGACCGTCACATTATAACGCCCCCACGGTTGGGAGGGTGAGCATGTTTGGTGCGACTCAGGCGCGAACCCGCGACCCTTAGATTACGAAGCGCACGCCTTAACGCGCTAGGCCATGCCGGGCCCCTGTAATCATTGTAATAATTTGAGAAATACATCTTTTGCTTGTATTTTTTAAGGACAAGTTCCCCTCTGGTACAGCGATAAGTCTACGGATTTACAACTCTAAAATCAGGGATTCGATTCCTTTCGGTGATGGGCTTTGTGGCTTTGTTATAAGAAAACATTTTAAGAACAAAATTACATAATGAGCTATTTTAAACTCTGTCAGCTGCAAGCACCGAAACTTGAGTTTTAACGTTATGAGCTTTCAAACTTACCGCTGAGCCATGGCCCGGCATGGCCAGATGGTTAAAGTACTCGACTCGTAATCTGAGAATCGCGGGTTCCAATCCTTGTCGTACCAAATATTATCGTCCTTTCAGCCGTAGGGGCGTTATAATGTAACGGTCAATCCCACTATTCGTGGGTAAAAGAGTAGCCCAGGAGTTGGCGGTGGGTGGTGATAGCTACCTACTTTCCCTCTTGTCTTACACTGCTAAATTAGGGACGGCTAGCGCAGATAGCTCTCGTGTAGTTTTTCGCGAGATTCAAAAACAAGCCAAACTGCTGAGCCTAAAAAGGAGGTTAAACATTATTGCAATTTTCGTTTTGAAATGCAGACAACCTGATCACGATAAAAAATCGAATTTAATATTATTAATTTTTAAACATTATTTTATTTTTAAGAAGCTTTAGAAAAACTGATTACACACAACCATCATTGTTTTGGTCTATTTGTTTGTAGCTAACATCGTAGGCACAACGAAGTAGAAAAGTTGTTCCAATTATTAAAGTGTGATAGATTTAAAGTTGTTTTCAACTACATCACTCTAGCCGAGATTGTGATTTTCTACACACTATATGATGTATATGACCTCAGTCTATTAATAGCTTTTTACCTTTTCTATCCCTGAAAAAACGTTTTACGTAATTTACAAATTTTCTTACTGGCCTCAACGTTCATAATGGTTACAACTTAAAGATTTTTGGGTTAGTTTGCTAGTTCATTGAATTGCATGTGACAAGCACATGCATTTATAGAAACATAGCTTGCCTGCAGCTAGGAAGTTTGACGTGTGCTATGGATTCGAAAACTAGAAAGATTCCCACAAGCAAGTCAGTCAGGCGTGGAACAATGTGCTAATACAGGATGTGTCCTGCATACATAGTGTACGCATGCTCACATATTTGGCTGACCTACATGTGTTTATTCAAGACAGAAAAGACAATCGTGGCAAAAAATAAAAAGATTATCACGTCGTGGCAAAATGTTAGTTTGTTTTAAATAAAAATACCCAAGACTCTGTTTTGTAGGTCTTCTTCACTTGAAGTTGAAGCGCTAAAGAAGCAAGTAATTACAGAAGTTGTGAGAGGGACAGTGTGTAATTTTGAGGGTGAAATAATATTTGTATCTGGTACAGAAAATCATGTTATTACAAGCAAAGCAGCTATATTTACAAGTAATTCGACGTCGATTTCTAAAATATGGAAACTTGGCAAAGTCTAAACGTTCTCCCGTAACAAGATAAATTTCTTTTGAGACATACGAAAAAAAACTTAAAGTACATAAATGGTGTACTTATACGTCTTTCAGTCTACTTTTATGATTCAGCAAATCCAAGACGGACGCGAACCAATGAGTAGTGTGCTGGGCTGGATGAAGGATCCAAGGCTCGAGACGTTATGCCAACGAACACCGCAGTTTCATATTACGTTATTCTGTTCAAAGAACAAAACGAAACCTTTGTAATGGCGTATGCAGAGCTAACTGACTTTCTTTCCACTTCTCAGTAGTTCAAAGTTAGAGAAAACTTCTGAATCTTATAATGGCCTCTAACCTAAACGTTTTGCACATAAGGCGCTGTTTGGAAAAGCGACACACGTTTTTCCATAACATACCAATCCAATTATCGTATTCTTCTTTGATACGTTTAGGTAAGACTGATTGCACTTAGAATGAAAAATACAGGTTCTCTTAACAACCGGAGATTCAACAAGACATTCACTGTAGAATAATTGTATATATTATATGGTATCGAAGTTGTTATAAATAAATAAATTAAGTCTAAACACAAAAGTACCATTAAAGTGAGCAAACATAGTAAAAATGAATGGTTACCTTTGTTGTGTCTCTCAAAGTTGTATTTTATACTAAATATCTTAAATTATTACTCCACATTGAATAATTCTCTCGCCAATTATTAAAGTCGTTAACTTCAAACTTACCCAGAGAAGCTAGTGCTATATCTCTGACCAATGAAATACACGATGCCACCTGACCATTAGTAGTAATTATATAGTTCTAACTTCACATGCTATAGGTAACCTTACAATTATTTTTCCACAATAGAACGAAAGGTACAATTACCTTTCCACAATAGAACGAAAGGTATTACTCTAGGTAAATGCCACCATAAAGTGACAAATTAAAAACATTTTCTATTAATACAGGGAATTAAAAACACGTAGTATGTTTATATAAGTCACCTCAATGGTATTCACGCTGTTCCCTTTGAAGTCATACTCGTGGAAGTCACTAGTTATAATGATTACAGATTTATGCGCAAAAGGAATGTTGTAACAGGCACCGAAAAACTGTTGTAATTAGATACATTGTAGAAACCATGTATAAAGAAGTGTCACTTTCAGACATAGCAGTTTTACGATATAGAATTTTGTAATGGAAATTGCATTGCGAAATGTCAACATGTATAGCATGTTTAAACGTGACAACATGAAAAGTAACGACACTTGGAGACTCCAAAATCGATTAATATAACGTTCTGTACCGGTGTATACAGAAATATCTCTCATTATTTAAGGCATTCTACAAAAGTATATGTCAGATATGCGCTAGTAATGTTTAGAATACCTTTTGTTTGTTTTTTCCTTCTCTAACATAAGAAAAGAAGAAATATGGTATGGTTTCCTTATCAGAAACAGCAAAAATCTCTGAAGTTAACAGAGGTTAAACGAAGATTAATACTTCGCGACGACAGGTTAGCAGGTTTATGTTTCCTTGTTTGTTTCTTTTTGAATTTCGCGCAAAGCTACATAAGAGCTTCCTGCACTAGCCGTCCCTTATTCAGCAGTGTGAAACTAGTCATCAACACCCACCTCCAACTCTTAGGCGGTTTTTTTTAACAACGAATAGTGGGATTGACCCTCACCACGACTGAAAGGGCGATCATGTTTGATGCGACGAGGATTCGAACCCGCAGCCTTCACATTACGAGTGAAGCTCCTTAACAAGCTGGCCATGCCAAGTCTCCCGGGTTTATAAGACGTTATTTAGATTCTTTTTTCCATCACCATTTAGCTATTATTTTCAAACATATTTATACACATAATGCAACCAAAACCAAACGCATAATTGATTTAGAAATGCGAACCAAAAATGCTTTCATGAATAAGCATCGTGGATGAGGTTAAGTCCTACAAATAAGCTGACATTACTAGAAGTTAGTACCAAAGCTGACATTACTAGAAGTTAGTACCAACACTGGGTTTACTCTGCTGAATTAGTGTAATTGCGTCTCTTCATCTGCATGAGCATATCGTCACGAGTTTTCTTGATCCTAGTCTCGAAAGTGAAAGTAACATTTATTATTTAATACACTAAATTAATGTCGACTGATTTGTAAGTTTGATTTTTCGAACTAGTTAAAGGAGCTGATAAGTTTATGGAAGTTTTTTTTTTAAAGGTGACTGTATAATTTATTTTTAATATGAAAATTTATTTAAAGCAAAGCTTTTAATTCTAAGACGTTAACCACTGACATCAGTTCTAAGACTCTACTAAAGCAAAAACCATCAGAGCTTTATGTATTTTAGTGAGGCATATAAGGTGTTTCATTCACTTTTCTGCTATAAAAAATACTTACGTGACCAAATGTTAGATTTTTTTCCTTATTCTTCACACCAAAATACAATGAGATTAGTATTTTTCTTATCAAACGCTTCGTTAATTAATAGGACTGGATAGTGGGACCTTGAATTACAGTTAGATATAATAGCTAAATTTTAACTTTTCAATAAGCAGTAGAATCTTACCGATATTAAAAGGTTTTCGTCTGAATAACGATAATAATGCGACTACGACAGATGGCGTTGTGCTTTAATGGCTTTTATCCGTGAGGCGACAGTAGAAGAAAAAAAAGAAAAAAAACGGAGGTGGGTGGACGAAAGATATTAAAAGTTTTATAATAATTTGCTGACAGACATTTTTGCATATCGCGTACCTGCAAAAGAGTACAAACAGCTTTTTTTCTTTCTGAGATTGAAAAGACAGATTGGAGAATATTACAAAATGTACTGTATTTGTCGTCTGTTCTTTGCCATGTATGTGTAAATCTGTCGATCGATCTATCCATTCGTACAAAGCAATGAAAGAACTTTAGAAAAACGAGTTCCAGATATCTGTTGTCAGCACGACAAGCAGTGATGAAGGGGCAGTTGTATTTCGTGTCGCAATTTAAACACATTTCCGAAATAAACCACGTAAATAATGTATTTTGTCTATTCCTTACGTAATAGTATACTCATAACGAATATCCTCAAATAAGTATTAACAACTCGCTAGGTTTATCCTAAACTGTATTGGACAGATTGCTGTAACCAGTACTACAATTCAACTTCATGGAAGACTTGTTTGAACTAGTAAGTTATAGAAACCGATCAAAGAAGTGTCGTTGGGAAAGGAAGAAATTCATCAGGATAATATCCTGTCTATAGGTAACTGCTACTGGCAGTGCACGCAAACTCGTAATTGTGCATATCACTCATTCATACAAGTATCGTTATGATGTTGCATTAATCCTAATAACGTTTTTTTTTTGTTTTGGTTTTTGATTAGCGGTTTTATTTTGGTTCTAATCTTTCGACCAGCAATCGAATCTAGTTCTTGTATTAATATTGTAGTAAATAGAAGCCGGTTTTGGTGTTTTATCTTACAGGTTCATCGAGGTAACAGATCGATGAGTTGCCCATTTTTAAATGAATGTATGCAACGAAAAGAGCTATGATTATCTGAGTCAACTGATGAAAACCAGCTTGTTATGATAACAACGAGTGCATGATTTTGTTGTATCATTCTATATCAACTACTTTAATACATCGTTCTAGTTGGAAGAACTTAAGTAGGCCTAATATATGTACAAAATATTGGCAAGCGTGTAGAATAAATAATAAGTTGTTCACTATTAGAATAAGTCACGATATTAAGTAGGCATAACCGATGTTAACATAAGGCAACATAAGTGGCACCCTATTTCTTTACAAGAAAACTTGTAATAATTCTGACGCATTTAGGTTCGTCTATTTGTCCAAAGTTTTACGCACCACTTTTTAGACTTCAGCCTCACTGATGTACCTCTGGGGGTAGGGGGTAGTCAGCGATGTCTGACTGTTGGCTGGAGAAGAAGAACAATCATATAACAACGTAATAATGCTCAGAAGCTTATAAACTTTATTAATATTGTCCATTAAGTGTAATCGTGAAGTAATAATCAGGGCATTCAAAGTTACGTATAAACAAGTTGATGGCTGTTCAAAGCGAAGGAGTGCCGAAATGACCAGACAGTAGGACAGGGATGTCTGGCTCGAGGTTGGTGAGCTTGAGGTGTAGATGCGGCTTCCACATGTCAGACTCAGGGAGAAAACGTTTTAAAACAAGTACCCTTATGCCCTACCGGGTACCACCTGAAATCCTTACATGTACCACACTTTGAGATTTTCTGTACCAGAAAGAAAGTAAACTAATCTAAAACTCCAACCACTAACGCGTGTATATCTCAAAAGAAATCTCTATATAGTTTAAATATATATATATTTAAAAATCGGTTTCCCTAAAGCTATAAAAATTGTCTCTACTGTTATTAGTGTAATTTGACATATTAAATATAGCTTAAAACTGACAGAACAATGGTGAAAGTTTCAAAAAACATGTCTAATTAGCATTTCGATGTGTGTTCGATTAAAATGTTCAGTCAACCTTTCAGCATATGTTGTATTCTATGGTTCTACTTGTTCATGGAAAGTTACATTCACGGGGTTGATGAACCAGGTTTGTTCTTTGGTGTAACACTCAGCGTTAAACGTTTTACTTCTCTGCTTTGTTGCTGATAAGAAAGGCATTAAGATAATAGTTTTCTTTCATTTAATTAGCTCATCAATCGGACAGTTAAAAAAACTGACATCACGCAAAATACCTGAGTTTTTAAAGATAAAAAAATCCAGTGAAAAAAATATTATTTACTCTTTCCATTTCAGTCAGTCTCTAGTTTGTCGTTAGTTCATTGTTACTGTATATTGTTCACAACCTGAAGAAGGTTCGCTACAAAATATTGTACTGAAAGCCATTAAAACAACCTTTTCCAAGTATAAAAACTGATTCTCACATCACTAAGTTAATCGAAAGGAGTCCTTAATTTACATAGCTTTTAATATTTTCCTTAGTGACATTTTTTTTTTACATCTAAGGTATTAGTCTTAACCTCCAAAAAGCCTCAAACACGTTTACGTTAAAATATATATACATTTAACCTAGAGACAAAACTTTAAATTAAAGATGGTCGATGTTCGGCACGTTTTTCGCAAGCGACAAGCAAAGCAACAAAATAGATGTAGACTAGCTAGCTAGCTACCTTTTCTCTAGTCTTACACTGCCAAATTAGAAACGGCTGGCGCAGATAGCCCTCCAGTACCTTTGCGCGAAATGCAAAACAAGCCAGTCTGAGTTTTCAGATTTTATAAATCGAGATTTAATAAGGCCACCTATTAACATATAATAAAAGCCACACAAATTTTGGACTGATATGATAACATTTAAAATGAATTTCGTATGTTCTTGGGTTAGTTGAGAACTAGAGAAATATGTTATTTATACGAATCCAACTGTTCGTTTAAGTATGAGACTTCACAATACCGAACACTAATAACGTAATACACAGCATAAGAATATTAATGCGTATACCAACATGGACATTTTCCCTGGAAAGAGTCCGAGCAAGTGTGGTTTACTTCGACCTTCATGTTGTATCATAATATTCGTGATGACGAGAAACACGCTTGAAGTAAAAATGAATCTCAGAACGATTGGTACGAGTATTAACACTTTTATTAATAAAGCAGAGGAAATGACCTTCTTAGGTCATCTTCATGCTAACAACGACTTGATCTGATGGCCTAGGAAGGTCGAAACTTTGTTCTCTGCTTTATTAGTAAAAGCGTTAATGTCCATACCAGCCACCCTGAGACACATATTTGTATAATAATAAATACTCACCTGTAAGCAAACTCACAGTTCAGACACGAGGAAAACTTCCTATTGAATCTAAACCTTCATGGTCTACAAGTAAGAAAGCTAAAAAGTAAAATAACTGATTTCATACACCACGCCTAATATACATTATTCATACATTCTATTGGTAAAAAGCGTTTCGTTATTCACAATAAATATTCAGAAAAATTAATGTAACACCAAGGGTGCTTAAAGTTGCTTTTTTATTTATGTTTGATGGTCACTTAATAAGAATTAATGTGTAGTGTTAACATAAAAACATCGATTTCAAGTTTTTCTAGTATCGTGAAATACTGAGATACCATCATAAGAGTGTTCTTTTGCAATCACGTTTCATTCGTTCTCTATATTTGATTTATATACAGCAGTTCAAAGAACACGTTTCTGATATTTTAACATAACAGTTTAACTATAGGATAAAGGACGAAAAGCATTGCGGTAAATATTTTCACTCACCTTGTAAGATAACCGATATTACGACGAGAAAGTTCCATGGATTTCTTGACCTTTGGCGCCATTTGTGACAACCACAATAATCCATCGTCGAACAGCTGAGATGTAGAACCATTGATAAGACGTGTCAATGAGTTACCTTCTTATTTTACGTTGACCCATTCAGTTTGGGTAAATATAATCTATAAGAAATTGGAAGATCAAACAAGTATATTTCTATGAAGTTGTTTTCATTCTGTATTGAAACGTGTAAATATTTAAATGAAGTGACCTTTAAATTTTAACAAGTAAATTATAAACACCCCCATGATTGTGGCGTTATAAATTATATTTCAACTAATAATATGTCATCTTTCAAATACGTTAGCTAAACAAAAGTTTTGATTATGTGACTAAAGCAAGGATTGTTTCCGAAATCATTAAAATATATATCATGATTCATAGTTTTTAAAGAAAGCTTTAAAAGTTGACCAAAGACAGTAATGTTTAGGATTTCAATGTTATAAACTGGTTAATTCTGTAAAAGTTCAAAATGGAAATTTTATTATCCATTACGGCCAAAGAGAATTAAAATTACAAACCTAAACAAGAAACAGAGGGTAGTTACATCGTTTTAGAAGTTTATGACAGGCACTTTGAATTCATAGAACATGTATTACTTATTTCAGATTAGCAGAAAATAAAAGAAAGAGACAAGTCAAACCTTTTACAACTTAAAATGAGTTTTACATATGTAATTTCATTTAGAATTTAATACCTGATGCATATTCGGATAAACAAGTAATTTCAACAAATGTACGTGAGTGTGTGTGTGTGTGCAAATTTAAAAATCGTCTATAGGTATCTGAAATTGCAACTTGAAAGTATGTTCTGAGAAATAATTCATTATTTTACTGTGATTACTTTTTTACAATCCGTAGTTAAAAACAATAAACAAGTAAAGATAATTAAATACAAGTGAACAAGACTAAATAGATTTCAGTTATTTATGTCAACAACATTATATAAGAAAAAACATTAATCGAGTACATTTTATGTATCACGTTTTGAACCGATGTATGTTTATTTACTTCATTGAAGTTTAAAAGATTACTTGACTTCAGAATTATCGAGATATTGACTCCGATTAAAAGTTGGGCCATTGAATTAAATAATATTGTTTCATAGAAGTAGCCTGAATGTTTAGAAAAGCAACCTTTCTTGTAAGAGTCAGGCCAAATTTAAGTACATTACTCATACTTTTTAGAGTTTAAAGTTTTATAAATGTTACGCACAGTTTTCAGTGTAAGGCCAAGCAGCAAATGGAAATGTACTTATACTTTTCCCACTCTGTAATGTCCTCAGATCTTTTGTGTAAGTTCTTTTGTATTTTTTCAATCTGAAGTTTCCACGTGCTCAGGGACTCAACCAATCACCAGCTGGTACTTAACGTCGTATTAAATTTCGATACACTGTAAAAGGTAGCGACTGCATTTCGCCACAGAGAATAATAATAATAAGACTTTAAATTCTGAGTGATGTTTTACGTATACGACTTTAATATTTTTTGAATGTCTATAATTCATTTTCCAGACGTTGATTCAACCGAGTCATGCAATTTATTTCAACTGTAGTTTTATAGGTACTCTGGCCGCTCACACTTTGCACAATGTGCGTAAATTGCTGGTGATTGAGCATCCCATACCGATAATGCCGCTAGGAAAAGAAACTCATCTTGAAAGCACGATATTGATCTTGCAGTAAATACTTAGCCAATCCAGGCAGCACCTGTTTCGTATTCATTTGATTGCTTTGGCCGTAGTCTACAACATACGTAGCCTGACTCACCCTGAGAACAAGGGTATATAAATAACATTTGCTTATATCCCACAGCCATGAAAAAAGGTTGTATAGATTTATGAATACAAAATACATTTATCCACACCTTACACGTAATCATTGCAATAATTATATTTCAATGAATATTTACAAGTCATATTAGAATTCTATTTTAACCTTTTTATTTTCACCTTTATAAGCATTAGTTTGCTGAATTTCAAAGGATTTTAGAAAAATTGACTTAAACTTTGTGTTTGAAATATACAACCGATGTAATATCGAATTTGTGCGATACGATTTTCCAAAGCAACACCAGCTGAGGGCCTTGTTCGCTCACGATAAATTAGTTGATAACTTGGATAAAACTAAACTAACAGTTCTAATTAGATTAAAATGTAAGGATGCACACGTGGGGAAAATTCATTATTAAATGTAATGCATTTAGTGAACCAGTTCATTAGAAAAAAAACTAAAAACTTGACGTTTAACTTTAATTGAAAAGCGACATCGCCCGAAGAAAGTCGTTGTCTTGAGGTGTTTATTTGTTTCTTTAATTTTGCGTAAAACTAGACGAAAGCTATTTGCTAATTTTTGCAGCGTAAGACTATAGGGAAGGCAACTAGTCATCACCACTCTTTCTTAACCTGAAGATGATCTAGAAAAGTCGAAATATTGTTCTCTCCTTATCAATAAAAGTGTTAATACTAATACCAGCCGTTATGAGATACAATGATGAAATGCAAAATTAAAAAAGTAACCATAGAAATATCAATCGATTTACATGACAGAATTGATATATGAAATATTAATCTTATCATATAGAATTTCAAAGCACAATTTTGGAAAGAAAATCGTCTATATAAAAAAGAAAAAAGTTAAGAACGGGTATTCTGTAAATTAAAAAAAAAATACTTCTTTGCCTTCGATATTTCTCAATGAATACATTTATAATAAATGTTTTCACAATTGTTTTTAAGAGGATATTGCGTAAAGCTTTATTTGGTCATGTGAAAAAATCAATTACGGCAGAGCTTTTGTTTAAAAAGCGGCATTGGTTAACCTTTAAACAGCGAGAGTGTTATGGGTAACAGCACCAACTGATGATGACCGCCGTTTAAGGGTTAAACGATATTTAGTAGAGTGTTTTATGTCAAAGTTAATTACTGGAACTGGCACGAGGGCGCTATGAAGATGGAACTGGAATCGAGTGCGATGTCATAACTAATTTTTTTAAAATAATTTTATCGAAACTATATTGTTTTAGCGAAGTTATTTAATAAATTAGAATATTAAAAAAGAAATAGATAAGCCAGAAAGAAATTGTTTGTTTTTCGTATTTGTACACAAGGTTTATCTTCGCTTTCTGTTTTTAGTTCTTAGGCAGATAGTCAACAAGCGCCGCCATTAATATTTGGGATACTTCTGTGTAACTAAATAGTGGGATTTGTTTGTTATTATTTTAACGCATTTAAGTACCTAAAGTGAGGAGAATAACTTTTATTTTAGCAATAGAATGCCAACCTTGAACCTGCATATTCATGGTATAGCAGGTTAACCATTGGGAAACACTTAACCCAAAAGAGCGTGTGTGTGTTTCTCTTATAGCAAAGTCACATTGGGCTATCTGCTGTGTCCACCAAGAGGAATCGAAGCCCTGATTTCAGCGTTGTAAGTCCGTAGACTTACTGCTATTTTAGCGGGGGACTAACCCAAGAGATAAAATAACTAATCGGCTCGCTTTTCAGTAAAAACGTCAGATAGGATAATCACAAATAGTGATGATAAACCTTAGCTAAAGGTTATATATAGTAAAAATTTGATTGTGTCAGATAACACTTATAAGTTATTTAACCTAATCTGAATAAAGTTATGTTAAACAGTTTTAAAATGCTCAATTTTGTACATAGTAATCAAAGTTTCGTTATAAAATATACATAATAAAGTTTGGTTTGAATTTCGCTTAAAGCTACAGAGGACTACCTGTGCTAGCCGTCCATAATTTAGCAGTGAAAGACTAGAGGGAAGGCAGCTAGTCATCATCGCCCACCACCAACTCTTGGACGACTCGTTTACTAACGAATAATGGGTTTGACCGTCATAATATAAGACCATCACAGCTGAAAGAGCAAACGGTGGTGATGGGGTTTTGAATACTTGACACACAGATTGCGAGCTGAATGCTCTAACCACCTGGCAATACATGACCCACATTTGTTCTTATAAAATCAGTCAGTTAGTACCATTGAATATTAGGAAAAAGTAAGCTATATGACACTGAATGAAATTGTTCCGACGAAGCTCGTAACTTTACAGTGCACTAACAGATTAGAGTTAATACGTCTCATAGCTCTACAGTGCAACGACAAATCATCACAGTACCATAATGAAACTCTTGCTTATATGTATGATACGAGAAAAATCTTTTTATAATGCGATGTGCGATCCCAACTTTGCAAACTCTGTATCCTGTGTGTATGTAGATTTATAATAGGGGTCACGATTTTCCCGTTTCGTCTCCGTTTCCTGTCACGGAGAACTTTTTTCTCTATTTGAATGTGTAGAAAAAAAAGTGCAGCTGAATTTGCTGCGCGTAGTGGAGCAAAACGAAGGTTAAGAGGTCACACACAGATTCATCGCTTACAAAGTTATAAGGTGATAAATAATATGAGAAACAGTTCTGTATTGTCATTTTTCAGGTATCTACCAAGCATTCAAGTGAAAACTGTCATTTGGGGCCAGTAATTGAAAAAAATAATTAAAATGTTCTTAAAGTGGTGCTTTTTGTTTACAGACACACAAGGTGCAGGTGTGAGGTCATGAATACGTCACACGCGGATTTAATTTTTTTTTTTCCCATGAATTACAAAGTTACGTAGAGATGAATGGTATCGTTGCTTATGCACGTTGTTCACCAAAAGCTAAGAGTAAATGTCTTTTCTCTTTGGACAAGAACAAACATCGCTCATAGCCACCCTGTACTGTCTTGAATAGTACATGTACTATTCTAATTGCTACCACCACAAATGAGCACTGGCACCACGGATGATCGGTTTGTTTAGGTTTAGACTGCAACAACAAGTTAAGGTTAATACGTTTAATCTAAATCGAAGTTTGGTAATACACTGTGCCTGATTACTCTTCAAATAATTCGTAGTAATATATTAACGTGAACTATGGCTCAGTTACGTAGACAATGCTTGTCTAATTTATTATATATGCATAGAGCAGTAGTCATGAGCATGTCACATGATTCAAAAGTTGTGGATTTTAACGAATTTATAATAAAGATTAAATATGGTACGCGAGACGTAGGGTCAACAACATTGTTTTATTGATTAATGGAATTGAAGAGAAAATGAACATAATATATTTTGTTAACAAAAGCAAATTTATAAGTTGTTAAATATCTTTAGTCTAGGACAAAAGTTCTGCTGAAGAGAAACAAAAACATATATGAAATAAAAGTTCATAAGATTCCGAACAAACACAGAGTTTTTCATAATAAATTAAGTTGTATGTGATTTAGTGTTGATTAGCAAATGTGTTTTACAAGAGCACTAGTAAGTCTCAACCAAGTTCAAAGAACAGCGATACAGTTACACTGTTGAAGCAATTCCTCCAACACTGGCTATCCTGGAAAAGTACTTACAGAGATATGTATCATGATGTATGCTGTTGTAAGTTAGTTACTGGCGCCACCGCAAGCCATATTTGATGGCTAGGGATGAACCAAGTAGACCTCAAAAGAACATATTTAGACATCACAACCAGTGACACTAACATCCTTCAGTGAGGTCATCAAAGGTGAAAGGTTAACAGGGTGCAAGACAGCGAAGTCCAGATATGTTGGTGATAATTGAAATGCACGGTATCCATATAAATAGAGACGAATGTTCTCAAGAATTCGAAAAAGGCTCGAAAGGTTGACACAATGGCTAATAAATGTTTAAGATATATAGAGAGAGGGTGTTCGGAAAGTCACTGTGCACTTATATATTTATTAACAGACTTGTTTCAGTATAGAATACAGGAGGTAAATACGAATGACAATTATAAAGAATGTTGAAAGTGAACCCTGTTGGTATTAATACAGGTTTGTATCCTTCTTATATTGTTTCTAAACACCGCTATCAGTTGCTGGCTTGAAGTAGACTAAATGGACATATAATCACAAAACTGCACACTGACTTTCCGAACACCCTGTACATTACAATGGAATCGTTCAACCATAATATTTTGTGTAAGAATAGAATATTCTTTTTAGTTTTTATACAGATATCATATGCCTCGGTTTTTATTAATTTTATACTTAATTCAATTACAAACATATTTTACTGGTTAATCAACACAAGTTGTTTGCTTACTGAAGACTCTGCATACAAAATAAAGACATATGTTACATGTACTGTAATGAAATAGAATATTACATAATTGTCGGAATCTTATCTTTCACTATGCTGTTCAATAAACTAAATATGTTTCCTCTTCTGTATCTGTAAAAAGAACCAAGTTTATTCAATAATATTCCGTCAAAGTAAGTTTGTTTGTTTATTTTGAATTTCACGAAAAGCTACACGAGGACTCTCTGCGCTAGCCGTTCCTAATTTTGGAGTGTAAGACAAGAGGAAAAAAAGCTGGCCATCACTACCCACAGCTATCGCTTGAAATATTCTTTTACCAACAAATTGTGGCATTAACAGTCACATTATAACGCCCGATAGTTTGGTGTGACGGGGATTCGAACCCGCGATCCTCAAAATGCGAGTCAAGCACCCTGACCATCTGGCCATTTTGGGCCGTCAAGGTTCATGTGTTTAATAAAATTTACACAGGTTGAAAGTGCACTTTAAATTATTCATTCAGCTTTTAATTAATTGACAAATAATATTTATATACACATTGTTTTACTTCTAAGGTAAGTACTTGTAGCCATTGGTTAATAATTCATTGGAAAGATACTAAATTGTAGGGATTTTATATTAAATACCATATTTGGTTATAACAGACTGCCCATTGTGGTTCTCGATCTAAATGGCAGAGAATAGTAAGATTCACATTAGTACTACATGTTATATTTTTATAGAAAATTTAAAATCTTTTTTCACATTGATGGTGAATCACTTTTAAACGAAATAACGCTAGTTTTTGTTTGAGAACAAAACTGTCTATTTCATGTGTTCCTGGGCTACTCTTTAGATAAAATACGCCCAACATCGTAAAAAGATCTGATAATGTATCTAACTTGCGAAAGATAGAAACAGAAGGAAACGTAATGTAGTATAAAGTGTGGGACAGAGGATTTTCTCCGTTAAATACAGTTTTACCTTGTTGCTAACTTCGAGAATGACACTCCTTGAAACTGAGTTTGAAATAGAATTGAAAGTATACATTTATTTTAATATATGTAAAATGAAACAAGAAAAGTTAAGACGTTTTTCAAAACATTTCCGTGATTGTTTGAAACATTAAACGTGCTAAGACACAAATTAACATAAAGGATAAGTCTATGTTTGTAAGAAGCTGAAATGTCTTTAAAAAATAAGCATTTCGTTTGTTATACATGGGATTCATTAGAATTTCTGTCTTTATAGCAGGAACTTCTCGCGCTGCGAGAAGCGCACGTACGATAATTCACGTTTCATTATTACGAATTACAAGATCCGAATAAATTAGTTATTTTCTATGAACCACCCTCGAAAGGAGCTGAACAAAAAAAGAATTATTACCTAAAAAATACATGACAAGACCTATTATAAAACACTTTGTTTGTCCTCTCAGGGCAGTTTATCTTGTCAGAAAATACTTTTTATCTTTATAATAATGCCGGTACATGTCGTAAATTAAGAGTATTCCCCTTTCATTTTATTTATCCTTGGCTCTTGTGATTTTATTTGTCGTCTCTAAAAAGAGATTACAGAGACGTAGATTATTTTTCTTTCTACTGTTATTCAGTTCGCGATTTAAATACAGTTAAGTGACAAAAATCGCAGATTTTATGTTGAAGTCAGCTGCGAAAAGGACCTTGGGCATAGGAGGAGCATACGGTCCTTGTAATGTTGGCTGCAAATCTGAAACGTGTCACAACCACACGAGTTGACGCAGTAGGAATAAGAAAAGCAATCCATAAGCATTAGTACATATAGGCGTGCTCATTTACTTTTACGAACACTAAGTTTGGATGGATAAATAATATTTAAATCAAGTTCATGTTAGACATTTTATTGACTCGGGAGAAAAACATCAGAAACCATAATTAGTCGACTTGTGGTTAAAAATATACTAGTTGGGGTTGGGTTCAGAAGTCAGGTAATTATAATGTCATTATGGTAAATATTAATTCAGCTTTAAACTTTACGCGTAAATGGTGGAACTTTCGAAATTATTGTGCGTCTCAAATAAAGAGATCTTGCAAAGGTTAAACGTATCTGTGGAGTGTAAGTGACATTTGAGAATGTTGTTTATAGACGAAGATAACAAAACAATTTTACGTATCAGTTGTAAACCATCTTTGTTTCTTTCTGCTTATGCTGTGTATTATGTCGTAGCAATAAGATAAAGCTTAGTCTTGGTATATTAACGTTTGCAAAGTATAAATTCCGAGTTCAAAGTGTGTTTAGTTGTAATGGCAACATAATAAATGTTTTATCTTTTATGATTTTTTATACTATGGCCTGGCATGGCCGAGCGCGTTGAGGCGTGCACTCGTAATCCGAGGGTCGCGGGTTCGTGCCCGCGTCACGCTAAACATGCTTGCCCTCCCAACCGTGGGGGTGCATAATGTGACGGTCAATCCCACTATTCGTTGGTAAAAGAGTAGCCCAAGAGTTGGCGGTGGGTGGTGATGACTAGCTGCCTTCCCTCTAGTCTTACACTGCAAAATTAGGGACGGCTAGCACAGATAACCCTCGAGTAGCTTTGTGCGAAATTCCAAAACAAATTTTTTATACTTCTCTACAAATGTCTCTAAACGCCCCTTCTCCAGTGGTACAGCGGTACGTCGACGGAATCACAACAGTAGACATGTCCAGCAGAGCCAGGCAGTTAAAGCGCTCGAATAGTAATCTGAGGATCGTGGTTTTGAACCTCCATCACACCAAACATGTTTTCCCTTTCAACCGTTGGGGCGTTATAATGTGACGGTCAATCCCAATATTCGTTGGTTAAAGAGTAGCCCAAGAGTTGGCGGTCGGTGGTGATGACTAGCTGTCTTCCCTCTAGTCTAACACTGCTAAATTAAGACGACTAGGGCAGATAGCCCTCGTGTAGCTGTGGGTGAAATTAAAAAACAAAAAACAAACAAGCACAGACAGCTGTCGTGTAGCTTTGCGCGAAATTAAAACAAACAAACGCAACGCTAGAAATTTCTTTTGATTACCTTGGTGGGCAAAGCACAAATAACCCATTGTATATCTTTGTAGTTAATTCCAAATAATCAAAATAAACTCTAAAATTGCACCAATAAACTTTACAAAATAAATATTTTTTTACAGGTGACAAAATGTGCTCCCCCATTATGAAATAATCGTTCATATTAAACAATAATAAAATGCTGTTTTCACGTACAAAAGTTTGTCAAAATAAAATAATGTAAAATTGTGTGTTTTCTTATAGCAAAGCGACATCGTGCCATTTGCTGAGTCCACAGAGGAGGATCGAAAATAATATAAGAAAGATAAAACCTTATAATTTAATTTTAAAGTTATTTTGAATTTCGCAAAAAGCTACTCGAGAGTTATCTGCACTATCCTTCCCTAATTTAGCAGTGTAAAACTAGAGGGAAGGCAGCTAGTCATCACCACCCACCGCCAACTCTTGGGTGGCTACTCTTTTACCAACGAATAGTGGTATTGACCTTTACATCATAATGCCTCCACGGCTGAAAGGGCGAGCATGTTTGGTGCGACTGGGATCGAACCCGCGACCCTCGGATTACGAGTCGAACGCCTTAACCCACCTGGCCATGCCGGGCCTTTAACTTTAAAATACAGTGATTGTTTCTGTTTATTTTTGTCATTTAAAAGCTTAAAAATGATATTTCGACCGAGTTTGCTAAGATATTCAAGGAATGTTAAAATACAGCAAGTTTTGATAGCATATTATACTGTACTGTTGTTTTTAGGTGCTTAGTGTAATCTTCACTAGAATATTCTGACAGTAAAATATAAAATTACATAGTTTATCATATAGACAAATATATCAAGATAACGTAAGTATCTAAACAAATGACACTTAAAAACATTTCAAACAACTAAGCCAGAAAGAACTGACAACAAAAATTATGATACAAACTAATACGTAGTGAAGAAAGTGTCCTGTTCAGAAAGGCAGCAATGGATAAACACAGCGGTTATGATATGCCGTCTATCAGGCTTAACTCGTGTAACGATAAATAGATACACGTGTGGACGCTGTTCAGTCTTGTTACATTCGACATCTAAAACTATTACTCACCAACTGTAGTTTCCAGATGGATCAGCTGTAAGTTTATAAACTAACAACGCTAAAATCCAGAGAATGCAGATAGTCCATTGACTACCAGCAGGCAGTTGTTGTAAGATAGATACTGCTAGTGACACATGGAAAGAAAAAAATACATTACCATAAATGGACCACTTGGTAATGTAAATAAAACGTTTCTTGAAATTATTATTTCAGCCTCTATATAATCCACATACTTGTATAAAAAGCATAATGCACTTTAAGATGTTAGGTCTATAATCTATACTGTTTGAAAGGCTGGGCGTAGCCGATTGATTAGTATGGGTACGCCATAAGGTGATGGTCAAATCATAATATTTGGTTAGACAAGACTAACCCAAGAGTCGAAGATGGCTGCTGTTGACTGTATGTATATCGCGCTGGACTATTTGCTTAAACTTATGGACAGCTGCGCGCAGATAGAGCTGTAGTGTTGCTTTCCGCGCTGCCCGGTATGGCCATGCGTGTTAAGGCGTGCGACTCGTGATCCGAAGGTCGCGGGTTCGCGCCCGCGTCAAACATGTTCGCCCTCCCAGTCGTGGGGCGTTGTAATGTGATGGTCAATCCCGCTATTCGTTGGTAAAAGAGTATCCCAAGAGTTGGCGGTGGGTGGTGATGACTAGCTGCCTTCCCTCTAGTCATTATTAACCCACCTGGCCATTCCAGGTCCCTTTACGTATGTAATGATCCACTTAGCTTTTCATCATAAATACGCCTTTGCAAAAGGTATCGCAAGTTAAATTTTATTTACAATTAATTAATTAATACAGCATGAAGCTGATTCATATTTATGGTTTTCAATTGAAATAAATGAACAAATTTCGATCTTTTGAGCTTGAAAAATTGGTATCAAAACTAATGAAAATTTTATTTTTAAGTAATTGTTAAGAAATAATTATAAGTGAATGTATCAGACACACAAATTAAAAAAATGTAATAAATATAGTATCCATCAACGGTAATTTAATTATTTATTCAATAATAAAAATTCGAATGTGTCGCTTATGTAAACGACTAATGTGGTTACAGTATACTCAGAAAGATTGTGATAGTCTCCTATTTTTGGCACTGGGTACTTTGCTGTAACGTATGTAACGGATTTACTGTTATGTACTTATTTTAATATTTATGTCATTTTGATGCATGTAATAGGTATTGCGCAAGTCCCGCCTGTTTTCTAATTTGTAGAAGATTCCTCGAGCGTAAGAAGCAACAATGTACAATGTATGTAAAATGTTAGTGATTGCCAGTGTTGTTACCAAGTAAACTTTATAGATCCTTGCCTGAAAGTTCACAAATCGACGCGCCAAGAGACAAAATATTGCTTGTCTTCTATAGTCAGTTTATTATAAGCCTCAGAAGCTATAATTGTTATTAGCGCTTAGTAACCGAAAAACTACAGATATTTGTCCAGAAGCGTTTATAGATTTCAAACATTATAAACCATTCAACTTCAAAGAATTAATTTCGGACGATAATATTTCCACGATTATATCAGTTATTGTCGTCGATGAAAACTTACGTGCAGTTCAAGCTAGCTAGCCGTCAATAGAAATGTGCAGATGTATCTATAAATAATTAATTCGCTCTCCGCAAACTTTGATAAAACATTTAGTTCCAGACCAGATATAAATCTTAGAATTGTTTGCAAGTTTGTAAAACTCTTATATATAAATCATTATTTATAATAATTACTTGTAATACCCGTTACTATAAATTGTATTGTTTATATTAAAATATATATGTGTTGACAAAGAAAATTGTGTGTATTAATTTTATTGGCAAACATCATAAATTAACATTTAATTATCTTATAAATCAAAACTACAATTTCCGACAATTTGAAATCTTAATACTTAGTGTACGTAACATAATAAATGGGAGACTCGTCTGGGATAAATCATAATACGTAATACGTGACACATTTTCAGGTATAAGGAACTATGCTATAAATGCACTTCAAAGAGCAAATACGGACACGCAGGTGGTGTGGGTGCTAAAGCAATGCTTGGCTGCTAGCTTAGCTGACTATAAAAATGGTACTAAAATACAAACTAACGAATTCCTGCAAGTTGTACATTTTTAAAATTTACTGCAATTTCTTAAGCTGATGGAATGGCTTTCACCAGTTACAATAATGACAGATACTTGAGCTCAGAAGCTAACAAAATAAGTGTATTTCAACTAGAATTGTTTGATTTTGTTGATATTTTGTCTTTGTCATTCTATTCCAGTGCCACTAGGGGAACAAGCAAGATTTAACCCTTTTACTGGGAAAGCAAAAGATCCATATTGTGTGTAATCTCTACTTATGTATGGATGGATAGTGAAGATGAAAAGAAATGATTTTTGTTATTCATAACAAACATACCCAAAGTGATCTGTTATGAAGTTTATTAAGTGTGCTCCATAGATTGGTAATCTGTGTGAGAGTAAATCACAATATGATTGATAATAATTAGTTGTAATTCTTTCATTACTATCCCACTCGTGCTATATAAATACTTCTAGTCAAACGCTCAAAATCAAATTTGTTAATTAGAAAACATAATATTAATTATGAAGCCGTACATTTTCCATTCTCAAATACAAGCTATACTTCATACGTTTTATTCTCATCGCTCGTTGGACTTAGTGCGATGTGTCCATATTACAGTTTTGAGAACAGAACTCATAAGCTCTCCCGGTTTTCCACAAGTACGTTTCTAGAAGCTTAATCTGAACATTTATTTAACTATGTTGCAAATTCAAAACGTCCTTTCCTAATCCCTACATGAAAAACTACTCGAGAGCAATCTGCACAAGCGATCCATCCCTTATTTAGAAGTGATAAACTAGAGAGAAGGCAAATAGTCAGCATCACCCACCGCCAACTCTTGGGCTACTATTTACCAACGAATATCGACTGTAACAATATGACGGCCTCACATTAGAAAGAGTGAACTTATTCGGTGAAGGGTTTCTATTGCAAGTCAACCATTCTAACCACCAGGCTATGCTAAGCCACCATTTGTCAGGTTACAAATTTACAATATAACAGAATATTTCCAAAACTATTACTACTACATCTTACTTGAATTTATTTATTATTATTATTTCTTTATTTAATAAGACTAAATAAAGAATAATTTGATTGGTTTCGGTTAAATTTATTATATTATTTCACTAGTTATTCTAAACTTCACAAATTCTTATTACATAATAGAGCATGACGTTAAAAGTTATTAAATTAATATCTTGCAATAATATTAATTGTTATATTTTCTATTGTTGTCATTTTATTATACTTTTTCGTATAATTAGTTATTGAACTGAAAATTCATTTTTTAAATTTGTTATACAGTTTTCAACAATTCATCAAATTATTTCTTTCGATTACCTGGTTTGGCAGTTAGTAACTTCTTTATACACACTACTTAAAATTCTCTAACATAACCGCTATTACGTTATTTCAGTAAATTTAATTATAGGTTTCATATTTTGCACTCCATTAAGCCAGTGCTCTTTTGCTGTTATTTGCGTACAGAAATATTGTTTTTACACGACTTTCGTTATCTGCTGTGTACAAAATCATTGTTAAAAATAATAATAGCAAACTGGGGAATAAACACAAGCTAATTATTATGGGTTTCATTTTTCTAAAGTATTGATGTATGACAATTAAACTTATTAAGAAAGTTTCCCATATTGTCTTATTAACTTACAGCTATTTGTTAAACAGTTTGACATCTGATCTATTAGCTCCCTTATGATCAGAGTGAACTTAAAAATTCCCTCTACTGATTCTACAGTTATTCGGTAAATTATGCCTCAATTAATTTATCTTTCATGTCGAAGTAAGCAGCGATACACAGTCGAGAATTTACTTTTCCCTACCATTTTATTTAGAAAAATACACAGATATTTGTATTTACTTGTTTCGTGACTTCTAAAGGATTTAGTGGAAGAACTTTCACGTAGACGGTTAGTGTATTTATGTTTATGATGTGTGGGTTTAAAGAGTAAGCAACTGGTACGTTATAAGTTTTAATAACCTTTTCATTTCTTTTTTTATGCCGTCTACTTCATTAAATTCTACTTGTTCTAATTCAAATGGTATTTTAAGGTTTGATTGAACTTTAACTACACTAGTAAGGATTACTTGGAATTACGGACTTAGGAAGTTGACTAAGGAAAAAAAAACATAAGCTGTTTTTTTTCAGCGTAAAATTGCAGAACAAATACCAGAGTTGTGTCTGTTATAAATGTTATAACCCTAAAACTTAATGTTGAGCAACAAGAGGGAAGGTCTCCTAAGTTGGTTGAACCTCTGACAGTATCATTAACAGCTGCTGATTCAATGAAGTTTAATCATTATATGTTTAACGTTTCTAATATATCAATTCATAAAGCCACGTTTTTAATTAGGGTTACCTTCATTAATGAAATGGTTAGATGTGATATTGTTTCATTTATGATCTATGTGTTGTCAATTTTCACTTGTCTAGTTTGTTTTTGTTATTTTAAAGGAAAGACACCACAGGAAATCGAAATCCTAATTTTAGAGTTTTAAGTCCGTAGACACACCGAGATAATCAATAATTATTAACAAACTAAGAAATGTAAGCTCCAAGAAAACTGTAAACTTTAAATATATATAATAGTACTGTCTGTTTTATTTCCTTGTACCTACTGCGCTGGGTGGGGATGGATCTTAATAAAAAATGTTTATGCTGGGGTTCTCAGAAATTTTCAATTTTGCGTTTTGCAGTTTTTTTATGAGCATTTTTTACGTTCTTGAGCATCCCTTTACTTCCTGTAAATGAATCTTCACCAAATTTAGTACCGTTTCTTGCGTTCATGCTCAGATGCATGCAAATTTGCGGCTTCACATCTTGTGTTTTATAGGCGTTTTCTTATACAAATACATATAAAAAGAAACATTTTGTATGCGCTTAAATAATCGCACATTAATCATAAATTTACATGAAGGACTGTCTCTAATTTTATGTTTTTAAATAAGCGCTTTGTAAACTTAGAAATATGTCTGTACCTCAACTGTCTCACTGAAAAACATTATTTTAATGTAAGCGTTTGTACTTTGATATCAAAAGGCTGGTGTCTAAATAAAATCCTATAAATAATGTTGTTTCATATTGAATACACGGGCAGTGTATGTTTGAGAAAGATATTAACAGTATTTTTCGTGTTGTGTATCATTGTAACTCATACTTCGGTGGAAAATTAACCACAGTTTACGTTTAATGAAAATTGCAACGTTAATATTCTGTGATAAATATTAAAATAATAATGCAATATATGTCGGTGTTTTTGAAGTAAGGATGCACTTTATTTTAATTCAAACACATTTGTTTTACTGTGTTTTTTTGTGTATAAGCTCAGGTTTTTCTGTAGCATATCTATAACTTTATATGTTTTATAAAGTTTGAAATCAAAGAATTAAATCCTGCGTGTAAGCTGGTCCTTAATGATGAAGATTAGTCATGACGAGAAAGTATTTGTTTGACCAAGTGTATGTTCTACCAATCGGTTCTCGAATCAGCTGTTTACGTTAAATCCGTAGACCATCTTATTATTGTTACTCCACATGGACAACAACTGTTGTGGCATGCTGAAAACTCGGAAGATCTTTGTTCGAATTATGAAGATGTGACGAAACAGGCACTTTCCAGAATTTAATCGTATGTTTTTTAAAGAGAATTTCATCGTACTTTCAGGTATCGCGCATTAAACAAAAATAGTATATATTAATTATTTATTTCAAAAAGAAATTACATGTTTTTATTTGATCATATGAGACGAAGACGACACACGACAGTAAAGCTCCACGATAAAAAAACAACAACAAATTGTTATTTCGTATCTACCCAAGTAGGAATACTTTATTTAGCAGCAGACAAACGATTGTGTCATTCAAAATTAATATAAATTGACCTGAACAGTACACAAGGTGTGAAAACACTGAACTAAAAGTTTACAAGTAATCATAATTATTCATTAACCACTATAACGTTGGAAATCTCTCCGAGGTTCTCAAATAAAAGAAGAAATCTCAGAAAATCGAGCACAGTCGTAACGTACAATTCTTCTGTGTACATCGAAAGGCAAAAAAAAGTTAACAGTTTTCGCTTACATTCAGAATACATTTTAAATTTATTGCTATAAAGGAGGGAATAACTTCATATCAATGGGTCGTTCCGTAGTGTTGCTTTGCTTACTGCTTAGCTACAGCATTATTATTCAGCACGTTCAAAACCTATAAAACCCAGGCCTTAAAATTCAAGAATACAATCTAACGACAACATTTTCAATAATAACAATACAGTAAGTGCACCAATACAGTCGTTCCTTGAAGATGATGAAAGGAAATTTGAACTAACCGTGCTTATTGTTACTTGGTGTAATAAATATGTACTGCAAAATCTCGCTTAGTGTTTTAATGTCTAAAAAAGTTACACCTAAAATTTGATCATAGTGGGCTAAATGTGTGAATGCACACTATTATAATTAACCTCTGGTACAACGCATTTCTCTCTTTGTGATTACACTATGTAACACAAATTTTGTTCCTGGATAGTATGTGTTATTTCTTAATTGCTTATGTTGCAAAAATACAGGAAAAGGCCATTATTTCCTTCAAACTTTGCTTTTGTGACCTGGATAATGAAATTTAGAATTGAACCTATTTTCTGTGTAAAAATGGACAAATTTACACATTTTCATTTACATAAGGACTGAATAAAACAATATATACATCAATATTTACATGTATATGTAAAGTTATACAAGAATGTTTAGAAGTGAGTAGTTTATCGAGATTTGCGACTGTAATGTAAATCAGCCCCCAAATATAGTCTCCCACCATGTTTTCGTTATACGCTCCCAGGTCACAAAAGTAAAGTTTGAAGAAAAAAATAAAGCTTTTCCATTTACTTTAGACATAAACAACTGAGAAATAACACTTTCTGCCCAGGAACAAGAACAAGTAAAAAGTTTGTTGCATAGTGTAATCTTTATTACCATTTTTACATACGTTTGAAGCAAAAAGAATTTAAAAAAAAAAATTCAATCGTTAATAAAGCACGTCACCTTTATTGGGAAACACTTTCATTTTCATACGAATTTAGTTGATAAACGTTCTTACTTCACTGTTATTCATAGAGTTTGTTTTGTTGTTGCTTTTGGCGAACTGATAACATAAGATTATTAGTTCTTAAAAGATTTGTTTTTGCAGCTGTTTCTGTTCCTTAGTGGCAGAACAAAAACTGCACTACTTTTTGGTGATAAAGTATGGTTACCACTTATAAGGTATATAACTAGCATTTCCATTCTGAGCATTCAAAATGGAAAAAAAAAATATTTATCATGTTAAGAACAAATAATGTATTCTAGGGTTCAATATATATATATATGTGTGTGTGTGTGTGTGTGTGTGTTATGAATGTTACTAGTTGAGTAATTTCAAACACAGTAGAAACCATACTAATTAGCCAGCAATAATAATATTAAAGAACTTGACCAGTTTGCTTACTATAGTTACTGAGGCACCGACTGTAATTCTTTGTAAACAGTCAATTAGCCTTAACTCTAGTGCCCTCTGGTAGCGGGGAATGTATGTTTAGTGTGGGAGGTGGTCAATTCGCTTAACGAATTCCCTTTGGTTAACAAATGTAATATTTAGTATAGAAAACAGTCAAGTAGCTTATTTGTTTCACACAGTGTCTCTAGGCAGCAAAAACTGTAATTTTACGTGGTAAAAACATGTTTGCAACGTTCTAAAAGTATTAACTAACATTCCTGGGTACTATTAATAAAAACAAAAATAATATTCAGCAACGAATCACGAATTGTACTGTATGATAAAGTCTTTCGCTTTTACTCTTTAGTTTTAACTGGTGGAACCAACATTAAAATCTCAGACAGCTGTGGTTACTTTTATTTTTAATAACCAAGAATTTTAATTAAAACTGACAATGTATAATACAACACCTGTCTAGTCTACTGGCTAAAAAACCAACAGGCCCAGCTTTGTAAACGTCATATCTCATTACAAGAACTGAAGAAATCCTTCCCTCTTGCTCCTGTATTCAAGCCTTTCTTCGCACGTAGAGTTAATGTTTTTATACATTCTAATTAAGAATAATGTTCGTTTCTCTATCAAAGTAGCTCACTGTTTTAATAAAAAATAAATTCTGCGCATGTTTACGTTGTGCAAATGCTCAGATAAACTGAAAATTACCAAGCTGTGATGTATCAGTCTCTATGTGTTTGCGTGATAGAATTATTGTTTGTTTGTTGTTGGTTTTTAAAGAATACTATGTATACGAAAGACAGAACTAAAACTACTTAGCTCGTGTTTCCAGTGCTTCGACAATATTTTTCAGAAACAACATAATTAAATCTTAGAACCATGTTTCCACTTATGCTTTTCCATGTTCTGTAATTAAAGTTTTAGTAGAACAAAGATTAGGTTCTTTTTTATGCAGTCTCAAGAAGTAAAAAAATCGTATTTCATAAATATAGAACAGTCATTTTTAAGTTTTGTTGAACAGAATGGAAATAAAATGTGTTATCGTTTTAAAAGATTACACACGATCCAATTTTTTAACAACTTTGTTGTTATGATGGTACTCCAAGAATTTTATTTCCCATCGTCACATTGAACATTTCTGTAATGGAGTTATTCCAAAATCGTCAAATTTGCCTTTGTATTTATTCTTTTCTTTTCTTTGTCGGAAAAAAAATCACTTACATAAAAATAAAAGACGTTAAAGAAATAAATGATACTTCATTTTCTATGTCATTGGTGACTTTTGTTTTCCATATGAGTGAAATAATATTTTCTTCAACTAAAGACCCTGATTTAAACCAGTTATAAAACAACCACTTGAGTTTCATACATTAGATGCTTGAAGAACAACTGTATTACTAAAGTCACTGAGCACAACATGTGTATTAAAGTTTCACAGGTATTAGAAGAAAAAGGTGACTTAATCATTGAATATAAACTAAAAACAAGCAGTAGTATTAAAAGGTTAGCATCTTGTATTTAATTTATTCGTGTTTAGCTTATCTTAATGATTACCATGATATATATATATAGTTTGGTATGATTCTATAAAGCACGAATGTCATCTGTGTGCTTGTATATCCTCTTTTCACTTTTTGATCGATCTCAGTCAAGCTTGGCATGTATCCTTTGGTCAGCCCGGAGAATGACAAGGCGTTCGACACTTGTATATAACTCCCAATTTCTCCTCATACTCATAGCTCTCTGTGTTGTTCATGCTATTTTACTTATTTCTATCCAGATTCCTAGAAAACAACCAAGAAGATAACAAAGTCTGGGTTAGCGTTCGGATCGGTCTATTCTCTCTTATCCGTATGGGTCTGTCTCCATGTTGTTCCCATACAATTCTAAATGATTTACAAAACTCAAAGATTCCTGTGGAGTAATATACGACGGTGTACGAACCTGGCACATGTGTACCATTCTTGATTATTGTCGCAAGTTTATAAGTAACAAGAAAACTTAAATTTCAAACAAAGTTCATCGTAAACTTGAAACAATTCCAGTTATGATCAGAAGATTTCTTTGTTTATATCTAAGCACAAAACTGCACAATGAGCTATCTGTGCTTTGTCCACCACGACTATCGAACTTTAGTTTTCACTATTATAAGTCCGCAGAGACACCGCTGGCCTGGCATGGCCGAGCGCGTAAGGCGTGCGACTCGTAATCCGAGGGTCGCGGGTTCGCGCCCGCGTCGCGCTAAACACGCTCGCCCTCCCAGCCGTGGGAGTGTATAATGTGACGGTCAATCCCACTATTCGTTGGTAAAAGAGTAGCCCAAGAGTTGGCGGTGGGTGGTGATGACTAGCTGCCTTCCCTCTAGTCTTACACTGCTAAATTAGGGACGGCTAGCACAGATAGCCCTCGAGTAGCTTTGTGCGAAATTCCAAAACAAACAAACAAAAAGACACCGCTGTATTACTTGGAGTGGATCATGTGGACTCTGATAAAATTCCTGCTCTGTTGGACACCAAGAAGTTATGGCTTAGTCAGGACAAAGCATCAGATCGGGGATCTAAGTCAATAAGATTGTTTCCGCAAACAATGGAAGTGGACAATGAAACTAATTTTGAGCTATGTCATACTTCACTGTACATGTGACGTCGCGTGGCCATGCACTCATTGTCTTTTGTTCACATAACTTATTAACAGGTAATATTGAAAGACGACTCTCGGCACAGTAGAGCATGGAATTGTTTTTGAGGTTGTATGATTTAAGGCTGATCACACTATCCTTAGCAGAAACTTGTTACCATGGGAATGATACAGTTAAATGATAATGGCTGAACTATAACCCAAGGATAAGGAGGAGACAGAATAGGACTTTGAACATTATTCTTATTACGATTAATAACACGAATGTAAACTTCATCAAAGTTATTTTAGTTTAAATAATGTTGAACAGAAGCGAAAATATTCTTCCAAACATTGAATATAACATGAGAAGTGTGCGTATTCTTATAGCAAAGCCACAACGGGCTGTCTGCTGAGTCCATAGAGGGGAATCGAACCCCTGATTTTAGGGTTGTAAATCGGTAGACTTACCTATGTGCCAGCGGAGAACAACATTATAAATTAACTGTAGTTTTTATAATTCTTATTCTAGATTTGAATATCGACAGAACGAAAATTATCGTTTACTGGAAAACTCCAGAAGATTTATTTGTTTGTTTATTTTTAGAGTAAAGCCACATCAAGCAATCTGGTGCGTTACCGGGAGTCGATTCTCGGATTATAGCGTTGCAATCCGTAAACTTATCACTGCCTCACTGAGATGGACAATTCGAGAAGAAGCAAACAAAAATGGCAGATAAGAAAACTATTGACTCACCAGAGGTCGTAAGCTTCTTCTAAAATGAAAAAAGTTGAATTATATTTTAAGTGTCTGCCATATTTTCGCACGAATGAGAATATGCAGTGTATATCTTTTCAGATACATACACTTATTCAACTTGCGTGCGTGCATGCAAAAACATCTGCACTTCGTGCGTGATATACAGACACGCTGTAAAAAGTAATAAACTAAAATAACCATAATCATAATTAATATCAGCTTTTCAGAACGTCTAAGAATGTGTGTATAACTTGATGGGCACAAGGAAACTCAAGAGAGATTGTGAGACAAATAAAGCATATTCTCACGTAATTTACTGTGTGTAATATAAAACTAATAAATGCAAAAACAAGTTTTTGATGGAAAAATATTTAGTAAAAACATTTATAAAAATTTCGAGCTCACATAGACACGTGTTTGCAACTTGAGTGCGACATTGGCAGTCGTATGTTACGAGTTAGTTACCCATTAATCAACGCTTCTACAACTTGCATGAACAATTAATATATAAAAAAAGTATTATTTTTTTGGTTCAGCGAAAAAAAAATTAACCTTAGCGTTTCACCTTACAGTTTCCTCTGGGGGTCAATACCTTACCAATTCCAATAGTAGTCTGAGAACCAATAAAAAAAACAACTTTAAGAACCAGCAACGAGTTCGTTTCTAGTAGTCTTAGATGTAGACTCGTTCCATCAGTTGTATTTGGTGGTTAAATAACTAGCAAGCAGATTGAAACTTACACTACGATGAAAAAGTTAAGTAAAACGTCGACGTGAGAAATTAGTCGTTTTAGGTTCAGACACAAACATATTTCCGGAACATTTCAACTGAAGCTAAATGAAAGCAAACAGTTCACAATAATTAATTTTAGAATTATTCCTGTTGAAAATAATAATTAAATAAAGAAATATCATTCAGCACTTATAATGTTTGATTGTGTTAGGGCAAGACCACATCTGTCGTGCCCACACTGTAGAGAAAGAGGAGGACCGAATCCCGGATTTTAGCGTTACATGTCTGTAAATTTACCGCAGTTTTCTACGGAGAACCTTTTACTGGTTAGTTTTAAATACATTTTCTAATAACTAAAAATTAAAAAGTAAAAATCTGAGCAGTTGGTTTCCCTTATACGTACCAATGTATGAGTAATTAGCCTAAGCTACACAGCTTCTAATTTAATATTAGAACCGCAATAGTCATATCAATAAAAGTCTTCAGCATAACTACTGGTACAAATGCTTAGATTTTAATCTCACAAATGAAAGCTAAAAGTAGGGTAATTCTCTACTTTGTGGAATGTTTCACAACTTCACGAAGACGTAGTTAATATTTTGCAGTAAATACTAAAACGAAACTTAATGCCTTATTAATTAAAAATTAAAGCTTTCATGTTATACCCAGTAACATTTTAATTGACTAAACATTGGAAGTAGCTCTTCTTCGTAGTATAGAGCTTTGTTGTTCAGCGTGAAGCTACACAATGGTTTGTTTGTGCTCTGCCCACCGCGTATATTGAAACCTGACTTGTAGCGGCATAATTCTACATATTTAACGTTGAGCTATCGGAATGGAAGGCGTGAAATGATTATATAGAAGGATAGAGAGTTACGTTTAATTTCGTCTTTGTTAACTACGATTTAACATCCCCACGTGACACATCTGTATTTGTCTACGGACTCAAACCACTAAAAACTGCGTTCCGATACCCGTGTTGGGCAGAGCACGGATAGCCCGTTGTGTGACTTTGTGCTTAATTCTAGAGAAACAAACAATGCGATTACACTACAAATGGTATTCACATTATATTCAATTAGGCCTTAGAAGATGGTGCAGATGAAGTAAAATCGTATACGGCAAAGGAAAGAATATTTATTTATCATCAAGATATGTGTAATAATAGCCGAAAATAAGAAAACTTGACGCGTTAGAGCCAAGTCACTTCATAGTCTCTGTGTTAACTGCGTCAAATCAGTGATGACGAGAAAACCCACTTGTAGAGAAAAATATATATGTAAAAACGGCTGGTATGGATAGGGAAAAGTTTTTATGCAGAGGAGGGAACAACGCATCGACCTACTTTGTTTGCTCCTCTGCATAAAAAAATTTCTCAACCCAAACCAGCCGATTTTACATATATATATTTAACTGCGCCAAACTTTACGCGAGCTGTACACACCCAGACCTTAACTGGCCACAAGCAAACTGACGTCACTGAAACAGAGCTAACAACTATCCGCAACACTTCTCTTTATCAACTGTACGAAGATCCGTAAAAATTTCCAGTTCATTACGAGTTTCCAAATATATATCGACCTGAAAATTTAATCAACGTATAATGAATGTTTTCAGAAACTCTAACACTTGTAACATTGACGATGATAACTTTGTTAAAAACAAAGTTGAGAATTCTTTGTAATTTGTTTGGTATGCAACTAATAAAAATATTGAAACCAATAACAGATAGCATGTGTACAAGTTCAAAAATACAGTATTGTTGGATTATCACGTGAAATACATGCTTTTACCCAGAAAATATCTTCGTGACGAACGGTATTACATGATCAATTTTGTACTTTTTCAGAAGGAATGCTGCCTTACGAAACACGTTTCATATTTATTTTTGCGGCTGATAAATAATGCAAGGTGCCAGTCATAATAAGCAACTTGCTGTTTATTTAACTAAAATAAAACCGCCTTCACAAAAACGTTGTTCGAAAATATAGTGTCTTTTTCTTTTTGGTTTTTATAGCTCACGATTTCTTTGAGCATTTACTTTTCTTTCTATCTTGCGTTTTAGTTATTTTTTCACCATTGCCTTCAGTTCTTCCTTGCTTTTCATTGTATTTCACACATTTTAACTATTCGATTTTGTTGTGCTTTTTTTTCGAAAATATTGTGATTTGTTTTGTTTTCTCTCACTTATTCGACTACTTTTCTTCATCTCTTTGCACTTTCTCGATTGCACAGCTATTGCACTTTTTACAAGTTGTTCACTTTCGTCATTGTTTTTATGTTTATCAATCAGTGTTTTAATTTCATTTTTGTCTCGCTCCTTTTAAACAAAATAATAGTATAAATAAGTTACTAAGAACAATAGGGAGTGGGTTGACCGTATGGTGGAGCTAGAATCCGTGCGATACTATAAAATGTTTACCGTACTTTTAAGCTGTAAGTGCGTTATAAGAGTGACAGTAACTACCTTAGCGTGGATGATGAGTGATAAGGAGCTAATAACCGGTTACTTTTCTTTTTTTGGTCAGCAGTTCAAATTATGGAATTTGGAGTATAGCTTTAGTATTTGTTTTGTTTGTTTGTTCTGTTTTTTGAATTTCGCGCAAATCTACTCGAGGAATATCTGCGCTAGCCGTCCCTAATTTAGTGGTGTAAGACAAGAGGGAAGGCAGCTAGTCATAACCACCCACCGTCAACTCTTGGACTACTCTTTTATCAATTAATAGTGGGATTGGCCGTCACATTATAACACCCACACGGCTGAAAGATCGAGCATGTTTGGTGCAACGGGAATTCGAATCCGCGACCCTCAGATTACAAGTCGAACGCCTTAACCCACCTGGCCATGCTGAGCCATAGCTTTAGTAACGCTACCATGTTTATACATAAAACGACAATATTTGAAGTGAAAATCAAAAGTAAATTATAAGACGAGGAAATACAAAGTAAAATTAACACAAAATTCTTAATCGTGGAAATCTACGAAAAAAGATTATATGAAAAGGGTACAGAAAACTATTCCAATAAAATGAAATTAATAAGGATTCATATTAATTATATAAGTAAAAACTACTGAATATAAACAAAGAATTTTGTAAAGTATTATTTTAACAATTTACTTTTCTCATTACTTGTTAAAAACCTAATTCATACAACATTGTAATTAACCATTAGATAAAGTCTTACCTTACGCTGCTTTTATCTCGACAACTTTCGCCTTTGATTTATAATTGGCGAATATATGAATTCATGGATACACTTTTTAAAGGGTTTATGAACTAAATTACTCGTAGCTGAGATAAATGAACCGTTTGTTTTGTAAAAATGTTCTCTTGAGAACCGGCTAAACGTCCTTAGTATAAACAATACTAACTTGTAAAGATTTCTAGTTAAGTAAATGATTAAAGATTCAAAACTTACAATATGGCTGCTGATAAGGCTAGTGATTAAATAACGTAAGTGTATTCTATTAATAATACATGATCAGTGTTTGAAGATCTCACGGCTCCGATACAAGTGTAAAAACGCGCAATGGAAGCCGGAAGTTAATTTAAACCGATTCTGTATATTAATATAAAAGGTATTTTGACTGCAACTTATTGAAACACTTCATTAGGGCTAATTGGAAAGAAAATAAATTCCAAATACGCGTATATTTGATCTTAATTAGTTTATAAAATGACAGTCACCCAGGGATAAATATATATGTGTTTCACTGTCGATGAACGACAAGGCTTGTAACTGTAAATCACATGTATGTTCATGTTTATTGTGTTAGTATGTTGGTACTAATCATTGGCGAAAAGATAGGCAGACAGACTGTTGAAATTAAATTACATAGAAGACACGTGGAAAGAGATAAGTGTAATTACAGAAAGATTATGTCGGTAAACATACTAAATAAGCTTTTATACCTCGATTCAGACTCGAAGTTTAATCATATGTCTAACGAGTATGTTTGTGAGTTATCTGTTGCGCTACTGTGAGTGTGTTATTAACTCAGATGTAGAAATCAAGTGTAAAATAAAGTGATCCAACTTATTTTCAATTATAGAAAGCTCATTTTCTGGGTGAAACTTTTCCACTGCATTAGTAGTAAAAGACGGTTAGAAAATGTTGAGAAGTGATTTATAAAATGTGTAAGAAACAGAAAAACTGTGAATGAATAAAAATCTTAGAAATTATATAACGTTCTGAAATGGAAATGTTTTTTATGGTGTTTTTTGCATATAATATATCATTGAACAGATGGAAAAGACGGATTAATGAATAGATGAGTGCTTACATCATATACGTATACATATGAATACTCTACTCATTCATATATAGATACGTATATGACATAATAGGATGTTAGTGCGCGCTTACATAACGTCAATTGCTTAATTAACAATGATCACTATGGAGCAATCACAAATGTGTTTCCTTGGAAATATCTTACCTAATAAGCCTAATTTGAGAGGTAATTAATTATTCAGAGTCTGCTGTGAAACGTGTGGCGTGTGTACAAACTAAAGAGACGATCAAAGTAGAGGTCTCATCCGTACCTGTCATGCCACATAACCGACATACTTTGCAGTGAAAATAGAACATTCTTTACGCCATTCATAACTCATAAGTAGCAACTTCTAATGCACCTGTTCCTTCTCAGGGTTATTGACTTTGTCTCTAAACTGTTTTTGACATAAACCAATGCTATACAGATTTCGGAGATGTTTAAGAAAACAAAAACTAGAATTTTAGGCTTAGCCGTTTTATGATTACATGAATATGATACATAGCAGCTAATTAGAAACGATAATGACACTGATAAAGAACAAGGATTTCTTTAATTAATCTATACATATTTCATATGCTATTTATTGACTGTTTCTTTACTGATGACGATAGCTTTTATGAATATATGCAAAGTAAATACAATTTTCCGTAGAGGATTGATAACAACGTCCTATTATATGAGTTTTCGTACCAGCGCTGGTTTCGTAATGTAAATACATGAGTAAATATATGCATATGTGTACACTAACAGCATTGGACAGGTATATCAATCATTAACAATTTTTATCTTTAATAAATCGAATGTGGATATGCAATTTTAAGTATATTTCAAACAAATAAAAATATACGACATGTTATATTATGAAAATATGCATGCCTTGTGAAGTTGTAAAACAATCTAATCTAACAAAACTCCCATTATACTAAAGACAGTGTTTTAAGTAAGTAATCCATCAATTCTAAATGGCTTATTCCAGCTTTTAAGAAGTTTTATAGCTTTACAAAGCAGGGTTTGTAGTACTATCCGATGATGATAATTATCAAAGCCCCTGTACATCTGTTTTATCTGTCTAACAAGCGGCTTCAAATTGAATCCAATAGCATAATAAACGAATCTAGAGAAACTTTGGAACCTGATAAGCAAAAAGAAACAGTTTATGTATTATACACTTAGTTAACATATTAAATTAATATTTTTCTTAATATTCTGCAAGCCGAGAACGTTTTTGTTGATGTAATATTATTTTTACGTTTCTGTAATATTCACAAAGCTGCATTCAGAAAACCTGGAACTAAATTAATAAACCCTTATATTTGTTTAAGAGCGCAGGAACTGACTGAAAATAAAATGTAACATATATTTATAATACTCAGAGAAATTTACTTTTTTGTATAACTAAGTCAACACAAAACAAATTGACACAAAAAATATATACATTTTAAAGTCCTACACGAAATATTGTTAATACGAAATACATACATTCTGAAAAATCCTACACGAAACACTGTTAATACGAAATACATACATTCTGTGAACTTGCACGACATTCAAACCTTACAGAAACTCTCACGATTCTAAAGACAGTGCTATTAATAACATCATAACTAATCGGTTATTTTTAAATTACTTAGTTCGTCTTTTAGCTTCTTTTATATCTTAACAGTAAAGCGTTTGTAATACTGACAACCTTTTTAATTATTTGTCTCTGCCAAGCGTGCTGTAATGATACAAGTGGTAAGGAGTATATATTTGTTAATTCCTTGTAGACTGAAAACAACTGTAAAAAAACCCAACAAACTTCCAGATTTATTGCTACTACACGCAACAGTAAATCAATTACAGCTACAGTGTAAACCTTCAGGGAAATTCATTAGACGTAAACAAAACGGTTCTTAACAGACATTGTAAGATATTTTAATTTAGACAAAAACGAGGAAGATAAATAATAATAGGTGGATCTAAGAAGGAACGCAGTGTTAATGTTAGTAACAGCTACAGCTAATTCTGTTGTTTCTTTTTTATCATTGGTGATTATTAGTGTGTTCACTGTTGTCTTAAAGTCACTGTGATGCATTAGAGTCTTGGAAATAATAACCATGGAAAAAGAGAATTCGTAGTAAATGTAATATTCGTGTTCATTCTGATTGGTTTCGAATAACAATTATGGTTAAAGAATATAATTTTAGTATTTGTAATGCCCTTAAAAGTAGTGTTTAGGGCCGTGGGCTGCTCAGCATTATTTCAGAAGGACCATTGTTCCATTGTTCGCCACTGTTAGAATTGAGGGTTGGTTAGTAATAAGATTTAAGTATACACTAGATGTTACTTTCAGTCTTAAATGAATCTAAGAACTCCTTCCTATACCACGATAGCGTTTCTTTTTATGTTGCAGAACCTCCAGCAACTTGTATCATTGTAGCAATACAGGTGGTCCAGCATGGTCAGGTGGTTAAGGCACTCGACTCGTAATCCGAGGGTCGTGGGTTCGATTCCAGTAGCACCAAACATGCTCGCCGTGTCAACCGTGGGGCGTTATAATGTGACGATTAATTCCACTATTCGTTTGGTAAAAGAGTAGCCAAGAGTTGGCAGCAGGTGGTGATCACTAGCTGTCTTCTCTCTAGTCTTACACTGCTAAATTAGGGACGGCTAGCGCAGACAGCCCTCGTGTAGTATTGCGCGAAATTTAAACGCAAACAAAAACAAAGCAATACAAGTAGGGTCAAATTTTTCTCGTGTTTTTTATGCTTTAAATCTACTTTTCTTACTGGAAAGGATAAAGAAATGATTTATCAAACTAGTTTATACATTTTCAGCCATTCACATTGTTAACCATTTAAGCTGTAATCGCCACTGAGGACTTGTTTACTTATTTTGTGATGGATTGTTTAGGCATAGTATTTATAGCGTTTGTACATTGTTGCAGAGGGCCGAAAGCTCGCAAATAATATTTTATATTTTGTTTTGGAATTAAGCACAAAGCTAAACAAATGGACTGTATATGCTTTGACCATGACGGGTATCGAAATTGGGTTTCCAGCAGTGTGAGTCTGCAGACCTCCCGCTGTGCTACTGGTGGATAAAAGTATTTTAACATATGAAAAAATTCGTGTATTAATTCTACATATTAATTCACGTTATGAGACTTAAATACATAGTATACTGTTCATTATTAAATGAGTCGCTATAGACTTTTAAACTGCAGTAGTTGATGTTTAGCGTATAATAAATGTTTCAGAAATATATTTTTCTCTTCATTAAATGTAGACAGCTTAGAATGACTGGCGTTTACTGGTACAAACTCTAAACTGCTTGCCATTACTTCTCTTAATCATGCTATGATAGCACAGCTTGTCAAGAGCTGATACAATCGTAAAATATTTACTGAAAAACGAGTCTCGATGTAATAATAGTTCATTCACTGTATCCATTATTAAACTTGGTACTGGCAAATCTAGACTTTCACTTCATATATATATATATATATTTTAAATTACACGAAGATTTATTTGGGAAATTATCATCCGCACGTGTTCTATAAATAGAATGTATTAATCACAGATTTTGGAACACAAGAGATTTTCTATGTTCCACATCTAGAATACCATTTCAAATTTGTCCTTGTTTTTGAAAAATCTATAAATCATAATGTATGTTTGGTTCTATAGTAGCTCATCTAGGAATCGGGACAAGTCACGCTACGAAGGAAGTTATAAAACATTTTTGGCACTTTATATATATGTAGACTTGGTAAGAATTATATTCGCTGCTCCTACCCTAAATCTAGGCTCCTTAGTCGCAGTGTAAGCTTGGTCTCGTGTGATTACACGGCACCAAGATATCCAATATTGCTTCACATACGGCTTTATTAATTCTATGTACATTCCAAGTTGGAGAGAAGGGCTTCAAAACAAGTACTGTGAGCTAAAACATGCACAAATGAATGAAAGTAATAGATTGGATATACTAGCGTCTGTATTTGGTTGTATATACATCACTAGAGGGAGTGTCCAGCGGAACGAAGATTACCATTTCACGTGATCTTCAGCTATGTTTAGATCATTTGATTAAACCTTCTCTGCGAGCCACGGAATCTTTACCTGTGATGTTATTATGTTTTGTTGTTTTGTTTTGAATATACTAATTATTTTTTAATTTATCGCTAAAACGTGAAATATAATTTCATCTAGCAACAAGTTCGTTGCAATCATGCGTAACTCATAGCACCCGTTGATCTGTTTTTTTTTTCTATTCGTGAAAAGATCTCGCTGAGTTACTGACAAACTAAAATTGATTTTGGTCACAACAACTAAAATCAACACAATACGTATCTCATGAGTTCCACAAGTCTGATACGTCAAAACCATGTTTAATACAGCATAAAATACGTTAATAGTATATTACAAAATGTTTTATTTGAACTAAACCACCCAACAGGAAATTAAGAGACCATAGGTACACGAAAGTCCTATGTGTTACCACGCCCGTCTTGTTTCAAGTTGCAACACCCCCGATAAGTTTTAAACTTATATGTTTTTATGTCTTAATAGTCATGTTACTTGTAATCACGTGTGTCATAACAACTTCTCGTGTTGCATTATACTCGATACTCATTATGATAGGTATCAGTAATTTTTCTATACTGTCATGTTTAAATATCACAAATACGGGTTGGTTACATGCTTCAATACCTCCACTATACGTTTACGTATCCGTTACTCGTTCTAATATATTTGTTACACGTTAATATGTCTTTTTTATGATCTGAAATTGTTGGTACACGATAAAGCCTGGTTACATACTTAAACATGTGCTACACGTAACACAATTCATATTTTGTGCTACAAGTTCCAGTTAACTTTAATTGCTCTTCAGAAACACGTTACGGTGCACATGCTATATGTTACACATGTTATGACACACTAATTTTTCTTTGTCTACACTAAGAAGTATGATAAACTTGTGACTGAAATGCGTAAACTTTAGTCTATATCAGTTCTAATCTTTTTCCACCACGATACTGTGATGTTAAATCATTAACAGCTCACACATATGCCCAAAACGCTTTTGCATTTTACGCGTTTGAAAGCAGTTCCAGCACGAGCAAAAAGAAAGCTTCTATACATATAGTGATAACAAAAAAAACAAACAAAGTTGAACCCTGGTGCCACAAGTTGTTCTGAGGAATGGCCAATTAACAATGACATATATAGGAACATGAGCAGAACCATCAGGGGTTGAGTTTAAACAGATAAACAACCGGACCATAGTTGAGACGATGTTTCAATTTTACCGCCTTAATACCTCGAATGGAGGTTTAACTAAGTCAGAAGAGCAGCATAAAAAAATACGTAAAATGTACGACAAACGAATGTCACATTTGATGTTGGTATAGCACGTGGTATACATATGCATCGTGTGCTACAGCTCAAAATAATGGAAGACGCAAGCCACACCTCCATTTCTAATATTACGTTTTAAGCCCAATATCGCCAGTTATATAGTTAACGAATTATGGATAGGTTTTTACAAGTGGATAGTGTTTAAATTATTCTATACTGTCTAGTATTTTCCGTGCACTAAATGTCGAAAATATCTTTGAATATTTTGTAGTACCAGTTTATAATGAGCAAGTTATTATTTTATTTATTTTATAAAATTTTATCATACGTCGTTGTGTTTCCGATCTATATTTTTTTCTCTTTTTAACAAATTTCAACAACATTTAAATACATATGTGTGTATGTGATAGAATTCGAATCATTCAGCTTAATAAATCTTCAAAGCTTAAAGAGCATGGTCGTCTCTTTATGAGTTTCCGCACGTACTGTCCAAAATATTGTGAACTGATTGCTCCAAAGTTGTAAGTCAGATGTGAATTAAGAGTAATAGACACAGAAAAGCCACCTACGGATTGCTTTTGAGCTCTTTCTTTCTGAAGTGTGAGAAGGTTTACCAACTGTGTATATGCAGGGAATACAAGAGAAAAAAAAATCCCTGGTTTATCCACTGCGAAGTGTTACCACAAACATAATAATTCAAACTACTTCAACCAGCGATTGAAGAAAACCAGAAGAATGAAAAGTTTATGTGACTAAACTTTATAAGGATAAAGAATACATAATGAAACGTATTTTATTTCTTTGGAATAGTTGCACATACGTCTTGGGGACTCATTTATTAGTGAAATTTAAATACGAATAAATCGTCTTAAAATACATGCATGATAAAGACTAAAATTATTTAGTAAATACTCGTAGAAGCTTAAGGAAGTACAAGCAACATAGAAAGGAAATTAAAATGTGTGTAAAAATGAACAGTTAACATTTGTGTATAAGTTTCAGTTATCATGCATAATTGTAAACCGAGCGAGTCTGATTAAAAACACCAGATTTTATAAGTATTTCCACGTTAACATAAGCCAAACTCTCGATTAGGGTTAGGTCTGAAAAATAAAATATAAAAAAAGGTTTTTAAACAAGTTTATGATTAATTAAATCTAACAAAACAATTGTAGCCCGAATGTACAGAAAAAAGTCAGATTTGTATGTAATGCCTAAACTTAACCAAATGGATCATTTTATTTTTTAAATTGTCTTCGAAGTAAAACGGCAAGTGTATTAGTTATTCTATAAACATGTAATTATAATTAAATTTACAATATACATGGATAAAACTGTAAATATACGTCGTTTTCAGATACACATACACACGAATTTTTGTTTAAAAAATGCTAAGATTATTTAGCTTTACAGTTGAATCTAAAATCAAGTTACCTTCAACTTTCGGTGATTGTAGTTGTGAAACGAAAATATTATGTTCTCACGTTATGTAACAAAACCGATATCGTAACGACTAGTGAACTCTAGTTTCAAATAATATCACAACTGTTGTCATCTTAGCTTGAGTGATGATAAAAACTGTTACCCAATGCAGTTTTATACGTCTGTTAGAATGAAAAGGAATAAAAAGTGTGTTCTATGTTTAAAAAAATACTACAAATAATTTTGTGCAACTAAAATGATACAAAGTTTTTTTGTTCTATTTATTTATTTTAACGACAACTTGTCTTTCGAAAAGGAGAAACATTACCCACTTATTAGCAGGATCGAACAGTGAATGAGAAAAGTTAACGACTCATTGCTGTAAAACACTATCGGTACTTTGAGCTGCGACGCCTAGTGGTACAGCGGTATGCTTGCGGACTTAGAACGCTATAATACGGGTTTTGATACCCATGGTAGGCAGAGCACAAATAGTCCATTGTGTAGCTTTGTGCTTAATTACAAACAACAATAACTTTAATTTACAGTTACGCCATAACAACTAGTGCCTAATCCAACTTTTTGATCACATGAAAGAAGCTAAAGGGATGGCGGTTGGTGCTTTGAATGTCTTCTTTCCAGTCTTACCAGTTTAAAGTTAGGGACAGGTATTTGCAGACAGTTCCTTTGCATCTCTGGTTAAGTTCAAAAACAAGTAAATAAACTTTGTAAAATACGAAAATCTAAGTAGTTTGTTAACTCTGGAATCATTTTATCCATGACTTACTTGTATTTAATCCGAAGGTCATGATTACACATCATTGAATAACACATTACTTTGTAATACGTTTCGGCGAAGGATGATGACGTCATTCTGTGACCAAAAATCTCGACTAAGTTTTCGGGTTCCGTTCACTGTGCGTGAACACAGACTTCGAAGACTCCGTTTAAGCAATTCAAAGGCACAAAATTCATTAAGCTACACCGATAGACTTAATTGATGCGTGATTGAATGGAACTGATGTAATTAAAGTTTCATCAGACTGTTTCTTCCAAGAAAACTGTTGTTGATTTCGATGTGTAACTCATGAACTTTAGGCTTGTTCAGTCTTGGTTATTTCCAACTTCTTGTTAACTGTGTCATAAAATAGTCCCTGTTTCATTGGAATGTTTCTGGATGGTTGGTTGGTTGCGATTTAGAGGGTTCCTCTCAATACAACGTGTACTTTTTGGATGAGGGCTTTGTTCTGGACTAACTTCGAGTGCGGTTTTATAACCCACTATCTTTATAAATATTTCGCTTTCCGCTTCCACAGAGAAAACTGAAGAATATTTTTTGAAATGTTATGTATGTTTGGCCTTTTACTGTTTAAAATTCTAGTTATACTAATGTTCTTCTTCGGGAAAGGATGCAACTTATAATATAGTCATTATCGGTTAATGGAAAAGTTATACCGTGAAGTCTCTCTCTCTCTATATATATATATATATAAACACGTGTATAAACTAAACATCTCCCCCATGGCGCTACAGCTTGAACCTTTGGCAACGCATTCCAAACCCCTCACATAAAACGCGGCTAAGCTGTAAAACCAGCACAGTAAGGGTATTCCTTATGTGACCGTGCTAAATGTCATAAAATAATCAGTTAAGGCTGGTAAGATTATCCACGGGATAAAGTCCTTAAAGTACGTGGTGGAGCAGCATTAATCTTTACAATCAAGACGCTTTTCGCAGATGTTTCCAGCCAAAGATTATCTACAGTATTAATTCTTATTTTACATACTATTAATTGTGGAGTAACTAGTGATATCATCCTTGAATCTCACATTATTATAATTATGTTTATCTTCAATAAGCTTTCTCTTTTATTCGAAATTCAGTTGCTAAAAACGTATTCATCTGTTATCGCTTTTCGATCCCTTTATTAAAATACTGTTATTGATACACGTAACGTTAATTAGTTCTTGTTAAATGCAAAACGACTCAATGAGCTATTTACGTTCTGCCCACCACAAGTATCGAAATCAATTTTTTTTCTCAACCTCATAGTCCTCAGACTTACCGCTAAAGCAATGGAGAACGAAACGAGAATGGACATTATGTTTTCGATTCCTGTGGTCTAAACGGATGACGTGAGCTGCGCGTGAAACATTTTGATTCGAAGGTCGGACTAAAATGTGATTTCAAAAATATGTATACGTTTCTGCAGTTAAAAGGTTTGTTAGTAATATTCTGTTTGAAATTCACCGTGTTATGTTATTTTTCTACATTTCAAGAACTCCAAGTGACAACAACTATAAGTTAACATTCAGGAGGGAATCCTCTCCCACATATATAAACTTACTCATGCACGTGCCAGTAGTGATTTGGCACTGGAATTACGTTCAACTTTATAAACCAGTAACGTTACTTTCTTAAAGAAATACAATTGCAAGACTTTTTTATCCCTGGTTACCTCGTGGAGCACAGCGTCAATCATGTAACGGATTGAAGTGATTGTTTAGCCTCCCAGTATCAAAGCGGTATGCTCGCGGATTTGTTGCGCTAGAAATTGGGTTTCGATAACTGTGGTGGGCAGATTGTAGATAGCCTATCGTGTAGCTTTGTGTTTAACTTCAAACCTAACTTCCTAACCTCACTGTTTACCGTTATCGAAATCTTTCAGATTCAAATAAATTTTTTAAAAAATAGTTAGTTCAAACCTAAGTGATCATTCTTTACCTTTATTTTGTAAATAATACGCCAATTTAATTAAAGCAAGAGCATTTTGGTTAATTATCACAAAAGAGGATACTATAGATGCGTAGTCTCGACTTGCAGCTGTCTTCGTTATAGCTTTTTAACCTGAACATCTGGTTTTCATTGTATACAAAGATTTTTTACTTAATCTATCAGACAAATGTTTACCGATGCGCAACCATGCGAAAGCAGTAACAAATCAAACTCTGCTTTGACTCTTTTCACTTTCGGACGTAATAGAAAGCTGTTCGAAATATCCAATAGTTGCCTGCTGATGTAGCAAATTATTTTGCTTATGATAAAAATAGCTGTTAGTGGATATTGGAATCATATTATGTCAATACGATATCATTTGTTCCATTAACAATATAAAGCAAAACAAAATAGCTGTCTTAAAAAGTAATAGTTACTTTTACGTCAATATTTAACAAACTGAAATGATACCAACTTCGATTCACAACCGTATGTTATACCTTGCTGTTACCATGGTAACGTGTATTTACTTGTGTAATACATTGTTCCTCATCTGTTATCCTTGTGAATGACAACTTGTGAACAATCTTATGGTATTCGGTTTCCACTTTTTTCTTGTTTTATAAATAATTTACAATAATTAATTGATAAATTATCCATTCTATGTCTTAACTTTATTTCTTATTAACAGTAGGCACCTAAGTTGGATAATTTATCAATTCAAATGAATTATGTCCTATTCAACTATTGTAATTCAATTTCATAAACAACTAAAACAATTGCAACAATTAATTTCAGTAAAGTACATTCACACACGATTTGATATCGTTATTTTTCACACTGAGGTAAACATGTTGCAATGTTTATCAAATATACTATAAGTGTAGCCACCAGAATGTTGCATCACAGAGAGTATACTATTCTTGTGTTTTTTATATACGACTTTCATTAAAATTTATAAGAATATATTGTTTTTTTTTAAATCTGTAATTAATAAATATGTGTTGTCCTAGCGATAAAATAATTACAAACCTCTACATCTCCATATATTTCCATATATATAAATAAACAATCAATGTTTTGTTTGTTTTATTCAAAATTACAAGATGACATCATGAAATACATCCAATACTCTTCAAGATGTATATATAATTTCCTAACTGTGAACCTGTACTAAAATTTGTTAGCTCGAACACAAGGCTCTAAATGAGGTTTTCAATGCCTTTTTAACAAGGCAAAAATCGTAAGAAAGAGGTTTTACTTTTTATATATGTATATATACGCTGCTGGCCAAAATCTTAAGGCCAATGAACATAAAGAAAGCATATGCATTCTGCATTGTTAGACTCAACCACTTATTTGAGTAGAGCTTCGAAAGTTGAAAAAAAGTGGAAAATAAAAATAAAATACTTTTTAGCATTTAATGGGGAAAATCTGAACGTTATGAAAATAGCCTAAATACTAGGTAGTCAAAAGTTTAAGACCACACCAAAACGAAGTCATAAAAAGGGTAGGCAATGCCCAACAAGAGGTCTCAGTGGTAAGTTGCACGGCCGTCATTGCGAATAACTTCAAACATTCACTTTGGCATGGTTAATATAAGCGTTTGCAGAAGGCTGGATGGAATGTTATTCCAAGTGGTGAAGATGGCTTCACGAAGATCATGCACTGTTTGAAACTGACGTCGATTTCTTGCCATATGCCCCAAACATTTTCAATGGATGGTCTAAACAATCACGTTATTCGCCACGAAAAAGTCCTTTATCCTGCGGGTATTGTGGAATGCAGCGTTATCCTGTTGAAAGATCCAGTCATTTACACGCAAAGGAGGGCCTTCAGTCAACAAGAATGCTCTCTCCAACATGCCAATGTAACCAGCTGCTGTTTGACGCCCCTGTATTTAACATGAAGCTCCATTGTTCCATGAAAGAAAAAAAGCACCCCAGATCGTGATGGAATTTCTTCCACTGTGTAGTGTAGAAAATGTCTTCGGTTGGATATCCTTATCGTGTCAGTAATTTTGGAAGTCATCTGGACCATCCAGGTTAATTTTTTTCTCATCAGAGAACAAAACCTACTTCCACTTTTTTACGTTTGGTGTTTCTCAGCAAAGTTTAACTGAGCTGTTTCGTGGTGTAGAAGGAGGAGTGGCTTTGAAGACGTTTACAGAGTTTAAAGCCTTTCTCTCATAAATGCTGTCTTAATGTTCTTGAGCTGCATTCTGCGTTCGTAAGGGCTTTAAACTGGCTCAACGATCAGCTGATGTCTTGCCGGACAACCTGTCAAATCCTCCTGCTCAACGCCAACTAGATTGTCTTGGGCAGACCACTTAAAATTCTTGTTCTATATCCCGCAAGGTCTTTTAAGAAATTTTCGACAGCAGTTTTACGACGCTCAATCTCACCAGCAATGGCACTTTGAGAGAGACCTTGCTTTTGCAGCTTGACAATTCTTCCACGTTCAAACTCTGTCAACTTTTTAGCCTTTGATATGTTTTACCAAATGTAACACAGGAGATAACGGTGTGAGATGTTGACAACGCTAATGCTTGAAAACAAATGACTAAATTTCGTTACGTGTTTACCGATTAACGTTTCGTTTAAGTATGGTCTTAAACTTTTGATCAGCTAGTATTTAGGCTAATTTCATAGTGCTCACATTTTCTCTGTTAAATGCTAATTTTTTTTCCCTTTTCTCATTTTCATCTTTCGAAGATCTACTCAAATAAGTGGTTGAGTCTAACAACGCAAAATGAATACTTTTTCTTTAGGTTCATTGGCCTTAAGATTTTGGCCACCAGTGTGTATATTGTTATATACATATATAATAGTTTACGTGACTCATAAAGCACAAAAACTGAGCAAGTGAATTCTATCCCCGTTCAAAAATTCGATTTCCCGATTTATTTGGAAAAGTACACCTTTCCTCACAAACAAAAACAGTCGAAGGTAGTTCTTCTTCGAAATAATTTGCTCAGATGCTTTTCAGATGGGTCTTTAAAGCTGTAACTAGTTTGTGTTCCTGTGTTTAATTTTAAAGTTTAATATACGCTAAAAATTACAAGTTCTAAAATGACATTTGAATGAAGCTAACTTTAATCTTAAGTTCATTCTTCATTTTTATTTTATGCTAAAAGAATGAAAAATATTTTCTGATGTCTTGTTAAAGAAGTTTGTATACCTTAAAGTTTGTGTTTGAAATGTCTGATATAGCTACATATTTGAATTAAATATATTTTAAATCTTTACCAATCCGTTACAGTCCATGCTCCCACATCCAGTCGTGAACAGTTTAAAAAGTGCGCGTCCTGACAATAACTATCCATCGCAGTTTCATTTGTAAAAACCTCTGTCGTAAAGTTATCATGTCCAAAACACACTAATTCTCCCTGTTTACTTTCCATAAAGCACAAAGACGAGAGTTTTCCAGTACCGTTTAACGGTATGATCCTAATCACACGGAAGTTCGTAGGCTTGTTTGTCTACGCTTGGAATAGGATGGATATCCGTTTCATTCTTCAACAATGCAACCTTGAACGGATATGTTATGGAGCCAATTTGTGTACACGTTACTTGTGGGTATTTAAAGACAGAGATGATGTTTGGTTGTGTAACATATTTTTGCTGGGTGCTCCTGGACAAGATATTTTTTTCGTAAACTTTGTGTTTATTGAATCTCACCCGTTACATGTCCAAGTAATCAGTTTATCACAGTTTGGATATGAGTTGTTGTAGGTATATTCTTCTGGATTATCCAAATGGTAAAAATTAATTTATATTTCTTTATTTTCTAATACCATTAGTACAAAGGCATTGGCAGTTATCAAGTTCTGAGATAAACACATGTTTATAACCTGAGAGTACGAATATTTTGGGTTAGAAAAGGCTGTTATACACCCGTCTTAAAAGCGATCAATTATCAGTAGCATCAAAAATGTAAACGCAACGCCAAACAATAATAAACTGTAGTTTTGATGCATGCCGTTGCATCACAATTTTATATCGGCTTTGGTTGACTAACCGATTTACATACTCAAAATCGTTTTAATATTACGTACAAGAGTAGAAGCTTAGGCTACAGAATAACTGTCATAGCTGCTTTTCTTTGGGTATCTGAAAAGTAATCTCTCATTTGGGATATATTTATGAAATTATTTAAATGCTTGAACAGAGCATTTGATTTTTTCTTAAAATTAACATTTATGGTATCGTCGTGTTCGGGGGCTCAATATTTTAGTGCTTTTATAGTGGTTTTGGTTCACCTCTCAAGACTTTTCGATTTAAATATTGTCGCCCGTGACAAGTGTATCGCTATTTTAATAATTGGCTGGAAGCATTGGTTTATATCGAATTTGGATATTCCTTTACACGTTTGTAAACTGTTGTTTCTGAAACAGGCCTGGCAAGGCCTAGCGCGTTAAGGGGTGCGCTTCGTAATCTGAGGGTCGCTGGTTCGCGCCCGAGTCGCGCCAAACGTGCTCGCCCTCCCAGCCGTGGGAGCGTTATGATGTTACGGTCAATCCCACTTTTCGTTGGTAAAAGAGTAGCCCAAGAGTTGGCGGTGGGTGGTGATGACTAGTTGCCTTCCCTCTAGTCTTACACTGCAAAATTAGGGAGGCTAGCACAGTTAGCCCTCGAGTAGCTTTGTGCAAAATTCCAAAAACAAAATAGCAGTTTCTGAAACGATTCTTGGAAATTATTTACTTTTTTTAAAGTCAATTTTAGTTGTAATGTTGTTATATTTATGTGTGGTTGAACATGTAATGGTGTTTATGCTGTTGTATTTAATATAGTATTACACGCTGTTATTATTGTATTTAATTTGGCGCAAAAAGTTGTTTTTGTTTTTATTTGATGTGGTGGAGTTTGAGTTGAATTTTACTTTTGCGTTAAACTACATTAGAGCTATCCGCTCAAGCTGTCCAGAATTAAACAGTATAAGACCAAATGGATGGGAGCTCGTCTTCACCATCCATCGCCAACCCTTGGGCTTCTTTTTTACCAAGGAATACTGGGTTTGACCGTTATATCAACACCCACATGGCTGAAAGGGCAAGCAGGTTTACAGTAACGGGAAATCGAACCCACAACCCTCGGATTACGAGTCAAGTGCTCTAATCACCTGGTCATGTCGGGCCCTAATGTGGTGGAACATTTTATTTTTGTTTTAATGTTGTTGTATTTAATGTGATGGAACACGTTTTCATTGTTTTCATGTCGATTTATTTAATATGGTTGAACTTGTTATTGTTTTTATTTTTATTAGGTCTAATATGGCATAACATACTATGGTTATCTTTTTCGGACGTTAGTGATTTAAATATTTTCAAAATAATGACCTTATGAAGACTACTGCAGGATTATAACCAGTTGGTTAGTTTAACTATGTTTATGTTTCCTTGTATATGTGCATGTATTTTATTAATTTTAGGTTTTTATGGCCATATCTGTACAGTCATCAATAATGGCCTAAGGCATTTGTATTCTGAGATTAGCGAATCTATTTGCGTCGTGAGTTTTCTATGATTGGTGTGGTTGTTTCTGAATGTTGTTGAGAATATATTTTCTGTAGCTTTCATTATGGCTATTGTATATACTTTTTACTGTGTACTTTATCTTTACTTTTATTAAATAATTTAGTGTATATTATTAAACATTGAACAATGCACATGTTGTTGTTTCGAATTAAGCACAAAACTACTCAATGGGCTATCTGTGCTCTGCCCACTACGGGTATCAAAACCCGGTTTTTAGCGTTGTAAGTCTGCGGACATACCGCTGAGCCATTGGGAGGCTGAAGAATGCAAGAATGGTTTTAGAATATATTGATAATCCACTGGTTTATGGCCATGTGGTTAAGACTCTCAACTCTTAAACCAAACATGCTCGCCCTTTCAACCGTGAGGGTGTTATTTTTACGGTTAATCCCATTATTCGTTGATAAAAGAGTAACCTAAGAGTTGGTGGTGGTGATGACTAGCTGCCTTCCCTCTAGTCTTACACTGCAAAATTAGGAACGACTAGCGCAGATAGATCCCGTGTAGGATTGCGCAAAATCCAAAAACAAGTAAACCATTTGTTTGTTTGTTTTGGAATTTCGCACAAAGCTACTCGAGGGCTATCTGTGCTAGCCGTCCCTAATTTAGCAGTGTAAGACTAGAGGGAAGGCAGGTAGTCATCACCACCCACCACCAACTCTTGGGCTACTCTTTTACCAACGAATAGTGGGATTGACCGTCACATTATACACCCCCACGGCTGGGAGGGCGAGCATGTTTAGCGCGACGCGGGCGCGAACCCGCGACCCTCGGATTACGAGTCGCACGCCTTACGCGCTCAGCCATGCCAGGCCCAAGTAAACCAATCCACTGTTTTTATGCGTTTTATACATTGTGTGTCTTTTCTATCATTGAGTTGAATAAGCATCCTTATGATAAACTGTAATGGTAAGTAGGGTATAACTGTACTAAAATAAAAACTATATAAATATATATGTCAATAAAATCGCACACAAACTTTCACCATTAAGATATTCTCGTATACTATTCAAATCTTACTTACTGCTCGCCGTACAATAGTCACGATTTGTATGCAGTTCGATACAAAAATTATGTTTTCTATATTACGTAGATAACCGTAACTATATTTTTTTCTTGTATTTAAAAAAAAATTGGGTTAGAAAGAAAAGTAAAACCTGCAGTAACTCTCGCACTTAAAACCAGTTGACCTGTGCAATTACTCCACAAGATAATCATTCATGGTCCTCTACAGATCTAGCTGGAACATTTCTAGCACACTTTACCTTCGTAAGAATTTGTTGAAAAAACGTTGAGAACTTATCTCTGATTTTTATTTTGTAATCATAGTTATATTCAAATTTTACTTAAAACAGTAATAAATATTAATATATACAGCGGGTTATGTTGAAAAATAGAAATTTAAAACACAATTTCCAAATGAGGGGGGCATTGTTACATTTCTCACATCTTGCATTTAAATTGAATGCTAATTATAATTTTTGCCAATTAATAGCGGTACTTAAAAATTAAAAAGTGGGGTGTTGTAATTTCCTTTGCTCATCTTGTTAACTGTTTAGATTGTGAATACATTGTCGTTTAAGATTAAATTCAAATTTTATGACAGCGTAAATCTTTGCAAGGACTCATTTTGTAAGCAAGTATTGTTTGTTTGCTTTTTTTTTTAATTTCGTGCAAAGCTACACTAGGACTATCCACCCTAGGAATCCCTAATTTAGCAGTGTAAGGCTAGAGGGGAAACAGTTAGTCATTACCACCTACCGCAAACTCCTGAGCCACTGTTGTACCGATGAATAGTGTTATATCCCGTCATCTTATAACGCCCCCACGGCTGTTATATAATTTAAAAGTACTATGGCTTCACGAAGGCTCCCATGTACTGATGAATGTCCTCCATTGTCATCAATAAACTGTATATCTATCTTTGGGCTGCATTCTAAAATAAGCCCCACTAATCTGACATTCTGGTGTACTTGGTTCCGCTAGCTTATGATGTCATAAGTTTTCTGTAAGCAGTAATGAGAAGTATAAAGAAAAGCCATCTTTCGTTTCTTTCGATTTATAATTTATAAAAACACCCACTTTTGCATAACTGTTTTACGAATGAAAAAAATGTATAAATTTACACGTAGTCGCCACTGGTGTCCTTTGATATTTCGTTTTTGTGTTTTTCTTATAGCACAGCCACATCGGGCCATCTTCTGAGTCCACTGAGGAGAATCGATTCTCGTTTATGCAAGTTACTAAAAACAACGTGTTATCAGGCTTGACGTTGCCTACGATTGTAGGTTTTCACAGTTTCAAGAGTTTGAATGACTTGTTTGTTTCAGAAGTTCTAGCATGACCAACGTGGGTGGTTTGGGCATAGCCGTTCTTAAGTTTTGAAGTCATAGAATAAAGGGAAAGAAGTTTGTTTGGTTTTGTAATTTCGTACAAAGCTACATGAGGGCTATCTGCGCTAGCCGTCCCTAATTTAGCAGCGTAAGACTAGAGGGAAGGCAGGTGTTCATCACCATTCACTACCAACTCTTGGGCTACTCTTTTACTAAACAAATAGTGGGATTAACCGTGGGGGAGAGGGCGAGCATGTTTAATGTGACAGGGATTCAAACCTGTGACCCTTGGACTACGAGTCGAGTGCCTTAACCACCTAGCCATTGCTGGGCCTTCTCGACAAAAGTTGGGCTACTATTATTGACTGGCTATCGGAAGCTTCCAGTCATATAACGTGCCTATGTCTCCAAGCAAAACGGATTCAGAGTCAATGCACGCTCTCCATCAGGTGACGCCTGGCCCAAAAGTTTGAAGTGAAATAACGCCGTTCTTTATATTTTGACTATTACCTGACATACCTTCAATATGCTTTATTACACGCTGTTGCTACAGTATTGTCAGCTCGTTATGTAACTTCGTGTTTTGTATGACACAAAATTAAAACTTCTTTATTTTTAGATTTCATAAAAAACACATTAAATGCAGGACGTCTTTCAACCGTAACAATAAAACATTTTGTGAATATTTGTCAAATAAATTTTCTGCCAAGTTATTGCTCTAAACGTTTATTTTTGTTTCGAATGAATAGTTTTGACTTGTGATCCACACTGTCAACAATGGACGTAGAATGTTATGGACATCGTTGCTCAGTTACAAAACTTTAAAGAATTGTTCGTTGAGATAACGTGTCAGTTGCCAAACAAAGTTTAGTGTAGCAATGAAAACGCTCCCAGTTTCGACAAGATTTTAGTATTTTTGATTCAATGATTGGTTAATACCTGTTGTAATTCCTCAAAAGACTGAAACAAAGAATCTTTTACTTTAGACAAAAGGAAGTTTGTATTTTTAAAGCCGATAACTTACAAAAATGATACGCTAACGGATATTAATTACTTTTAAAGTTATTATCAGTACCTAGTTGTAACCTCTGCTGCACTCAAGTCAATCTTAACCAACTACTCTATACAGTAAAACTTCAAATACGAGCAATCCAAGCGTCTTGATCTGTTTCAATAATGGCCGACGTGTCTCGTCTCGTCGTCAGAAAATTACAATGTGAAGAGCTTATGTTAAGAAAAAACAATACAATTTGATTTGAGAGATTGGGGTGTTTAACTTTATTGTAAACAAAAAGCCAAAATTAACAACATCATCCACACAACAACATAAAAGTAAAGAATGCAAAAAACAAGTTCCTGGCATATTCGGATAAAATGTGGTCTGATTGTTAGAGTTCTCGGATTGTGATTCTAAAGATTCATGATTTGAGACCTGGTTCCTATAAATGTGCTCTTCACATTAGATCCGTGACTGCACAATAAGAATAAAGGTAAATAAATACTCCTATTTGGCCAGAGAAGAGTAACGCAAAAGTTGGGAGTAGGTGTCTTCCCTCTTAACGGTCTAACATATTAGTTCACATTTTTAGGGCAATTGTTTCTTAGAAGATACCCATGAGTTGTGAAATATGGAACCTCACCTTCACAATAATCGCTAATCCGTATTAGGCCTACATTTACTCAAATATGACGCTAATTTACTGAATTAATCCCAACATTGCCATACTCACGGAAACATGGAAGATTTTTACGTATTATGAATTATCTCGAACGAGTCTCCAATTTACAATGTTACGAACGTTAGGTCTTACGACTTCAAATAGCTGGAAAATTTTAATTTAAATTTAGTTGTTAATTGAATGTCGATATGTGTCAAGTTTTCTTTATTAACACAAATATATTTTAATATACTAACAACAACACAATTTTTAATAATGGTTATTACAAATAATGAGTTATATAGAAACGTTTCACGAACTTACAAAAAATACGAAGTCTTCCATCTGGTCTGGAACTGAATATTTGATGGACGGTTCACGAAGGACGAATAAATTTTATGTTTATATTCAGGTACATTTAATTTGACGGCTAACTAGCTTTTCTAAACGCGAGTTTTTTTCACGGAAGAAAATGCGTAATGTCTTCGTAAAAATACTGACGTCCGATGTGAATTCTCTAAAGTTGAACGGTTTGTATTGTTCGAAATCTGTAAACGTTCCTTGTCATATATTTGTAGTTTTCTGATTATTTAGCGTTTATCACTATTATAGCTTCCGACGTTTATAATAAGCAAACCAACAATATTCTGAAAATTGTCTCTTGGCTCGTCGATTTATAAAATTTAGGCGAGGATCTCCAACGTTCAGTTGGCTTCAATGTAAAAGACATGCTAGCCCTCCGCATTGCGTTGATTACCTTTTATGAGCTTTAAAGCGAGGTTCTCGAACATTCAGTTGGCAATAATACTTGAAATCACTCGTATTTTATATACACATCATATATTGCTGAACATGGCCAAGCGCGGAAGGCGAGCGACTCGTAATCCGAGGGTCGAGGGTTCAACCCCGCGTCGCGCCAAACATGCTCGCCCTCCCAGCGGTGGGGGCGTTATAAAGTACGGTCAATCCCACTTTTCGTTGGTAAAAGAGTAGCCCAAGAGTTTGCGGTGGGTGGTTATGACTAGCTGCCTTTCCTCTAGTCTTACACTGCTAAATTAGGGACGGCTAGCACAGATAGCCCTCGAGTAGCTTTGTGCGAAATTCCAAAAAAACAAAGCAATATTGTTGATTCTTACGCTCGAGAATCTTCAAGAACAAACAGTACTTTCACCATACGCATTTACCAATATAAGTAACATGCATTTCTAAATATGTATTAAACTGAAACAAACATAGATATTAAAATATATATACATTAGTATTATAATATGTATACCGTAATTAATAGGCAATTTCTTGATGTGTATTATTCTCACAGAAATTCCATATTAATGTCACTCAGAACTCTGAACAATAATATATTTCATTATGAATGAAATTGATCGACTCGAAATCTGATATCCTTCATATTTTTAGTGCGCTTAATAGTTTGTGAGGGGATCATGTTTAAGCATGAATTATTAAAATATGAGATAATACATGACTTTCATGATGTAGCTTATCGTCTGTCAATCATCCAAAGGCATACAACCACTACATAAATATTGTTTGTATTTAACAAAATACAACACTGTCATTGACTCACAAAAGTTGATTTACCCTGGAGAAGTTAATTAACACGAATATGAAATCAGGTTTTATGGTGTGGTTGCCGTTCCTAAATTGGAAAAACACGTTCGTAATTAATTATACTTGTCTTAAGATATTAATATTAGGCATATTATTTTTAACACTACATTCTTTATTCACTTTCCTATGGGTGGACTCAGCAGGTAGTCAGATGTGGCTTTGTTATAAGAAAACACACACTAACACTTTATCAGTACCATAGGGGACTTTTCTGTTCAAGAAGAAGAATACAAAATAGTATTTCAAAGACACTACATCCACTGTTCATATCGCGTTTAGCTAAATAAAAACCTGAGTAGAGTGCCTGGGATACAACAGACACCGGAACATCTTTTGGAAAAGCCATAAATAATCATGATATTTTATTAATCTAAAAGAGACACTCACATCATAATAACAACATAGATTGTGTTCTGATCATTAATGCGTTCTTTGTGTCACAGTTGCCCTCATGAGTTTTTGCAAATGAACGAAACCCAAGTGAAAACAAACAAATCAAAATAGTTTTTGTTTTTATTTTTAATTTCGCGCAAAGCTACTCAAGGGATATCTGCGCTAGCCGTCCCTAATTTAGTAGTGTAAGACTAGAGGGAAGGCATGTAGTCATCAACACCTACCGCTAACTATTGGGCTAATCTTTTACCAACGAATAGTGGGATTGACCGTCACGTTATAACGCCCCCACAGCTGAAAGAGCGAACATGTTTGGTGCGATCGGAATTCGAACCCACAACCCTCGTATTACGAGATAAACGCTTTAACATGCTTGGCCATGCCGGGCTGATCAAAATAGACTAGAATTGCACTCATGTATGTGAAGAACGAAGAAAAATAAAAAACGACCAAAAACTAAAGAATTGGAACTTTAAGTCTATTCATATTGTTATAAATGTTAGAACGCAAAAATACTATAGAAAATACTAAAACTAAATTGTTTAACAGGTTGTTAAATTGTTTAATGAAAGTTACGTGTGGCTTTACATGATAAAAGTATCTAAACTCTTTAAAAGCATCTGCTCTTAAAAGCTACATAATACTGATTAATTACGATTCCAAGAAACTATTAAAAACATTGACTCTTAATGCCATAAAAATACAGGCGAAACAACTAATCTTATACATTATTTTACGAAAAAAAATGCACGATACCTCAGGAAATGTAATTTGTTTGTACTTAACCATAAAGCTACGCAATGGTCTGTCTGTGCTGTGCTCACTACTATTATCGAAAAACAGTTTATATCATTATAAGCTTTCTGTCTTATTTCTAAACCATTGGGGGGTTGCGATAAATTGAGTTTAAATATTGTTAGCAACTGGTTTCGTGGTTGTAAATAAATTTTCAGTTCTAATGGTTGAATAGTTAAAATTGTAATCATAAACAGTAGCGCATGCATAATAAAATAATATTTACGTTATGAAAAGTACTAATACGTCACCTTCGAAGCATAAATATAAAAATATACAAAAATATGGCGATTCAATCACAACGATAAGAAGGTTTTCGTTAATAAATTTTAAGATGGCTTTCTTTTTTTTTTAACTGGTATTCATTGAAGATCCTGTTTATCTTTTAATGTATTCTTCAAAGTGGTTTTTGTCTATCCTTATGTTTCATAGTGACTCTATGTGAGTTGAACCTGTCTATCTTCATGTCAGTCCATAAATCTTGTTTCCTGCTGTTGCTTTGTAAGTGTTCTCCACTGGTACAGCGGTAAGATTGCACACTTACAACGCTGCAATGAGGAATTAGTTTCCTCTCGGTGGACTCACCAGATAACCCAACGTGGTTTTGCTATAAAATAAAGCACGAACTGCTTTTTGAATAAATTTATTTTCTAAATAGGAAAAAATATAGAATTCCCCTCATTTTCTCTTGTCAAAACTTTTTATCACTCAGTAACAAGAGGGTCTGGCATGGCCAGGTGGTTAGGATGCTCGACTCGTAATCTGATGGTCGCGAGTTTGAATCCCCGTCGCACCAAACATAATCGCCCTTTCAGCCGTGAGGGGCGTTATAATATGACAGTCAATCTCATTATTAGTTGATAAAAAAGTAGTCCAAGAGTTGGCGTTGGGTGGTGATGACTAGCCTTTCCTATAGCCTTACACTGCAAAATTCAGGGACAGGTAGCGCAGATATTGTGCGAAATTCTAAAACAAACAAATAGCAAAGTAACCATTTTCTGAAATTGAAGGTAATGATAATTCTTGATGAAGTAGGAAATTCTCGAGCTCCAAGATCAAATATAGAATACAACAAGCGTTTTTTGTGAGCCATAATGGCAAAACAATATGAGCAAACAAATCCTAAGACGTTTCTTGTTCTACACAAACTGATGATGATTATTGAAGTTGATTAGTTGAAAGCTTGTACGCAATCAGATTCTCAACTCTCTGAAACAACAGAACGATGTGGGAAGACTGAATTCTTTGAACTATAACTAGCTTGTCGTTTCACTTGGCGTAAACTAAAACAGAAGTAAATAAAGAAAATCATAAAGGCGATTGAAAATTTCGGAGAAATTCTGACAACTACATTTGTTTTAACTGTTCAATAACTGGATGATACATCGAATCACTGTTTTCGGAAAACTACGTTGCGAGCAATAGATAATAAGATGGTCTTTCGTATAACTAAAAACCTTATTTATCGAATAAGCAGGGTGTTATGTACACAGACATACGCTTTGCAAGATTATCTGGTGAAACGTTTACCGAATATATGATATCTTGTTTTTCCGATAATAAACACGATTTGTTTTTTATTTATACTATAATGACGTTTTAACAGTATCAAAAACTTCGAAACAACCTTTATTTAACATACGGTGAATATCTCGATTTAAATAAGTAAACTGTCTTTTAAATACGTATTATACATAGCATAAAGGTTTTGTTTCAAACGTAGATTTTCCTTCTACGTGTACATGTACAAACAATCGCTACTTTAAATGAGTCACGATAAGTTTTATGGTATGTACAAATATTTTCAGGTTTCAGGTTTTACGTCCATAAAACCGAAATAAATCACCTACTTTTTTTTGTCCAATTACGATGTAATTTGAGCAGTTGGTATTAGTTTGCATTGCACCCTCTATACCGTAAGATTACTAATAATTAACTTGTTTTTAGGGAGATCAAGATCAGTGGCTGAAAAGTAAAGAAACCAAAAACAGCATTAAAATATTTTCCTCTTAAAACAACAGTGGGTGTTAATTTAGTAGTATTTCACTGTCATTCTTTTGCAACGATTCAACAGAAATGGGAAATTTTACCTTTTTATTGGGGTAAATATTCCGTTTCAACATATCATACAAGGAATTTCTTGTACGATATTAAATACAAGGTCATGAAATAAATTAAACAATGTTCTTGTTGTTTTTGTCGTTTCAAATTTAGCACAATGGACTATCTGTGTTCTACCTCACCACGGGTATTGAAACCCGGATTTTAGCGTTATAAGTCCGCAGACATACCGCTGAGCCATTAGGGGGCAAATTAAACGATCCTTACATATTATAACTAAAATTTATTACCATGTTACACAAACAGTCGGAAACGACATTATTTTGAAATTAATGAGTAACTATAATTAGCCCCCCAGTGGCATAGTGGTATATCTGAGGATTTATACTATTAACAACCGGGTTTTGATATCCATGGTGGCCAGAGCAGAGATAGCCCTTTGTGTAGCTTTGTGCAAAACAAAAGACAAATAAACAAATTATAATTATGTTGTATGATTCACTTGCTCATGCTCTCAGTGATACAGCGAAATGTCTGAGGACGTAAAACGCTATAAACCTGGTTTTGATATATTTGGTGGGCAAATCACAAATAGCCCACGTTATATTTTTGTGCTAAAATACAAATAAGCAAAATGAGCTGAATGTATATGTGTGTTTACACGTTAGCACCTCTTCAGGGGCAACTTTCAATAAATCTGAAATTATAAGGTGTAACTTACACATGAAAAGTATTATTACAAAGTAACTATCTAGTAAGAAAAAAGTGATATTTTACCACACATAGTTTCAAAAATGTATAAAGTTCGTAGTTCTTGTGTAATTTCTCTACTTAAGAGTGACCACTTCCGGTTCCGATGTTCCTTCCACGCAAATTTACGAATGTGGAAATGTGATTGCTTCGCTAGTTTCTGTGCCACTGAAGTCCTAATGAAATTTCTAAACACAAACACATGTAATATATATATATATGTACAACTATATTCTTGCAAATATGCCAAAATCTCTGTTTTACGTGATGTCTCTGCATTTAAATATATATATTCGTTTCAAGTTTTATTCATAACAGTCCTTTCGACGCTTGAACACGTTTCATTCCATTTCAAATATTCAAAAAAATCGAAAAATCTGATGAATAGGTTGTTTTTTCGTGTTTTTAACAGAGGGTTACGTCAGTTACAGAACGTCGATAGAGAAGTATGTTTCCAACAGACTCAGAAATCCATAACACTGAAAAATAGAAATAACATATGTATATATATATATATACACACAGACCCTTATTTCGGAAGAAATCAACTTAACCAGAATAGCCTTCATAATGTGTAATATGAGTTTTCAGATTTTATAGTGGCAATCAAGTGTAATCGCTCTCTAGTGGGCCAGGCCTGCCCCTGTGTGAGGAACACTCGGATTTCAAATCCGAAGGATCATGGTTCAAGATCCGTTTTTGGACTGTAAGTGTATTACTGTTAAATGCCTTTTTTCGGTTAGAAAAAATTAGTCCTAACTTAGCGACGGTTATGTGGAGATAAATTTTTGAACTTTGTGTAAGAATTCTAAAACAAACACAAAAATCGTAATGTAAATTTGTCCCCGATTAGTTCTAAGACATATCTTATTTTAACATAATTAATAAAGTTATTTTAATGCTACGTGGCGGTGTAAACAAAAGAACAACCAAAGCTATTACTGTTTAAATCTGACCGTTACCAAGAGGTCGGGGAGGGAGAGAACGTTAAACACACACATAACACACATATAAATCAAGTAAACACACACGTGTGAATTATATGCATGTTTACCTTCTTTGTGCACCACAAAATGTGCACCTCGTTCTCCATGTTACACGTGTGAAAACACAATTCTATTTCGTAAATTTATACTGTGTTCGCCTTGTGCATTTCTTTTGATATATATAAACTTATTCAATGTTGAAACTCTATCACACCTGACCACCAGGTGCTGTGATGGTAACCTTATCTGTGTTCGTAATTTTTTACAATTACTGAGCTCATTTTATTTGAAAAATAAAAACAAAAATACATTAATTTACGTTTAGGACGAAGAGCTCTAAATAGGTAAGCTAAAGAAAACTGCATCGGTTTTGTTAACTATATAATCTTTTTAGTAAAGTTTTTTTTCAGAAGAGCCGTTGCTAATGAAAATAAACAGTTCACTTTTTGTATCTAAAATCTTATTAGCGTCTTACAACGTAATAAACAAGGCTATTTCTTCCTTTTCATTGTCGCATTATTGTTGTTTAGAAATACGGAAAGGATTGTTGTCTTATTTCTTAGAAATCTGAATGGTATGATCCACACAATAAGACACACTTTTGAGGGTAGGGGGAGAACAGTTCAATGACCTTACGTAAATCATAGGTAACTTGAATGCAGGAATTAGATTTATATATTTATATTCCATACAGTATTAATCTATTGCAGCAATGAATTCTATTTCATCGTGATTTTTAAGAAACTTGCATAAACTTCCAATAAAATATTATTCCAGATCATTGTTTAGAATGATCAAAGATAATTCGTTATGGTGTATCATCTAACAAATTTTATGAAACAGTGTTCATGTTGGAATTGAAATCATTAACATATTTTTAGTAAGGCCTAATTTTTATTCGTATTTTGCCCAAATTATTAGATTATCGTTATTTATGATCACACTAAGTAAAATTTATTGATTTTAAGTCTGATTTTTCGCTAATTTTCATAAGCCCCTAACTGCATCTTGACTGAGGAACTGCTACAGAGTATGAAATGAAAGGGAATTTTATATATTATGTGATATTATAAATGATCATACGACGAAAAAAGTGGTCATATACTTTAATTTTCTCATAAACTCATGAGCTAAACATATATAAATACGTCTTATTTTATGGAAGTATAGATTAAATACTCGTGCAACTTTTCATGACCCAGTCACGTTCCCTTACTCGCAAGTTTAAGAATGCTAGAACGACGTAAATTTTAAGCTTTGCTTTCGCAGCTTTGAACATTATGTCCTGATAAAACTTACTTTGGGCGACAATGCTTTAAAATAGTATATTTTTACTAATATATGTTCATAAGTACTTTATTCTGATACACATGTTCAGAACTGACTTAGGCATTTTGTCTTCGTAAGCACTGCTACACTTATCATCGGCTGACATTGTAATATCGTATGAGGAAAGTATAACGACTATTAGTAATCATCTGTTCCAATAGATCCAGCTGGACCTGGACTCTAAGTCCTTGGATTTCGAGAATATAAACTTTACTCTTTTTTTTACCCGACGGAAATTGGTGAATTACTTTGTTAATGTCCAGTTTGTTGGGTTCAATAAGTCATTGTTTCATATTTTCCTTTACAATATCACGGCTTTTGGTTTCATGACAGGAAAAGACAGAAAAGAAAGTAAAGCGAGTGCAAGACAGTCGATTCTGAAGTACAAGTAATATAAGCACTATACGTGGCCATAGAGGAGTGTTTCCATTGTAATTAAATACTGTTAAACATGACTTTTGAATAGTAAAGTCTCAGAAAATCTGTGCTATGCGACGTGTATGTAGAGCACTAAGTCATAAAAACATCTATGCTGAGGGATATGTTTACAGAATAGTGAATTCTAGGTAATTATATGCTTAGCGAGATGTCTATAGAACGTTACGTTCTAGGAAAATCTGTTTTGAGTGGACTGGCTTTTCAACGTGATTTGAGTTTCAAACAACATAATCGATAAGACTGTCGACTGTTTTTCTTCTAATAATAAAAACAAACAAACCAACAGCACGGTCATGAAAATCGTCTTTTCTACACAATTATTTATTCTCGTTAACATTATAAAAACAATTTATTCACTGAAAGGTATGGGATTTTAACAACATCGGAAAATATTATTTTCTTTCTGAAGATTCCTTTGTTATGTAATTGAAATTTCGTCCTCCAACGTCTGTTAAGACATTAAACTGGCGAGGTGGTAAGTTAACCGTTTTAGATCGATTCTGACAAGAAACTAGTTTAATGTTGACTTATTGAACTACAAACATAATTCGAGCACAGCAGAGCCCAAAAGATTATCACTTAACAAAAAAAAATCACAGCGCTTAGGGCAGAATTCTTCTTACAGCTTGAGTACGCTCAAAAGTGTTTAACTTTTAATAAAGGAAAACGTATTAAATTCGAAAAGTAAACCTTAGACTGTGAATAGCGTTTCGTTTTTTCTTACCTCATACATGCTAAATCGTAAGACTGTTGCCTACTTTGCAAGACTTTGGTTCGTCTCTATGCACATTGGTTATTGTCTCTTTCAACAATAGCAGAGTGGTTCATTGATTCTCTCGTCGATTACGTAACGAGGTTGTATTTCATTTTATGATTCAAGACAGCTTGCATAAATTATCTTTCCTAACACTACGCAGCACTTTGTTTAGGCTGAAGGTGTCACAGTTCTCTTCTTTCTTCTAAATTTGCTCAGAGTTTGGAAAGCTGAAAGTTATGTGTGGTTTGGTTAACTTTTGAAGAATGTATTGTTGGTTACTTTAGGATCAGTTTACGTATTTTAATAAAGAAGGTTGTAGAATATATTTAAAATCTTTATTTAATCGACGGTCATGACATCGAGAACACAAGACGATTTAATGACGTATAGCTTTTACACTGCAGTCTTAACAAAAGACAAACGTAAGGAAACACATATTATGTTCTCAACGACAGAACACACGAATCTTTGTCTGTTGTAACGTCTGATTGTTCTAGAACGTTATTCAAGAAGACAACAATTAATAACACTCAAGTCATTACCAGTCTCTGCCAACTGTCTGTAATTACCAACTATTCATTGTTATCAGTAGCAACTGTACCTCCTAAAATATGTAAAGTGTCCGGTCAGCAACACGTATGACAGAGACAACCTTAAAGTTGAATGGCATCGCATATCTGATGTCGCTAAAACTTTATTTATTAAAGGAGAAATACCGCGCATCTGTTGTTGCGAAAACTTTATTGAATGAGAAAACGTGGTTCCTAAGGGTAGTTGGTCTAAATTGTGTCATTTATGTCCAGCTGTATTATTTTCACCTGTAACAGGATGTGAATGTGTGTGTATATATAGTGTGTACAAGCTGGTTATAATAAATATGTTTCCTCAAGGTTTACAAGAGAATCGGTAGTTATACACACTTTGATCAAGATTTCTCTCTCTTTTGAGTGCCACTTATTTTGTTCGCTTGCATGCGTAGATGTCATGTGCTATTGTCTGTTGGAGTGCATGATGTTTGGGTAAGTTACTGTTGAAGTATTGTGAGATGTCAAGCCTTTACCGACGTAAAGTAATACATTCCTTTCCACTTGTGAGAAGCAGCGATCGTATGTACCTCTGTGTGTTAATAATTATGTTTGGTTCTTATTAACATAATTCACAGGTTTCCAGACAAAATGATGTGTTCAATTCGTATAAATGTAGCTGCTACATTTATGAACAACATTGCTGTACGCACACATCTACACTAAATAATGGGTTTTCGTTTATATACATATATTTATAAAGTTATATATATATATATATAACCTTTGGTTATAAAACTGTGCTCCACACTTCGGTAACGTCGGTGTATTGTAATAATCGAGGACGGTGGGTGTGTTGATTAGCCGCCGTAATTAAAGTCTATCGTTTCAAAATTCGGAAGGGTAATGCGCAAAAACCCCTCGAGTAGTTTTGTTAAAAAATTCTAAACAACAACCCTATCTAATAAACGATAAAAATAATATTTCTCTTCCTGCATATGGATCTTTCCCAAATTTCGCATGAAGATTTCTTACGTAAATACATAAGTATATGTAAATTTGCGGTTCCATAATTTTACAGATTTCTAGGCATTCCTTTTTACACAATTATATATAAGGTAAGCAAGCTTTCATGCTCTGGGGTAACTTTTCTTCATTTATGAATTTACAAAGCTTCCATTCAGGAAACGGGCACTCAGCTAATATTACATTAAGTTTCTAGTCGAATGATTGGTAAAGTTTTAAACAAGTTTAATGTTCGTTTTTTGTCTTCTGATTAAAAGAAAATAAGATATTTCGTTTTCATTGTCCATTATTTTCCATATTTTGATTAAAAATTTTTTTTTCGTTTGTTTTAATTTGTAAGAATCAAAGGCAGGGGAAACAATGAACTTGAAACTGAAAAAAATCTCTTAAGTGCAACAATAACAAAGCAGTGATTTCGCAGTTTAAAAGCTAAGTTTATAAGAAAGGAATTTTAAGTATTATACCGTTGATTGAGTTTCCGTCATGTTTTTTCGCAAAATAATTTAATTTACAAGTTTTGCATTTTTAAGTATAATGGACTTTACACCTAAAGATATAAAAATTACAGATAGATACAAATATATAACATTTATATCTTTTTCATTCTTGTTTTAAGTTTGTCTCTCTTGTTACGTACAACAGAGACACAATCATACTAAGCGTATTTGACAATTCAGATGTGAAACAATGTTCTCAAGTAACTTCAGTCTGCTAATTTTAATTGTATATTATGTGAAGCATGCTTTTAAGTACGCATTGTTACGATCTTGTATTTTTGTAAAAACGTACTTATTACTCGCTGCAGGTGTATCGCCTCTTCACTGACGTAGCTAACGGTTTCTCGCACGCACGCTCTCTGTAACGGTTTTTCTTTCTTTTTGGTGTTCTGTATAATAAATCTCAAGTTTCCTTTAGAGAGAGAGAAAGAAGTTTCAGAGTTTTGGAATCTAGATTATAATCGTAGACTGTGTTATATACTATCGTTAGTTTTTTGTTAACAATTTTAAAGAGCTAGTAAGTTTAAGGTTAAGAATCAGTCTTAAATGTCTAATCTAAGCCTTGTGCCTTTTTAGTGAACTACTGAAAACCGTTTTTGAAAATATCATCAAGTTTTGGTGCAAACTAACATTAGAACACTTAACTTTTACAACTACATCTAGCGTGAATTTCAACATACTAGGTTGGAGGTGATTGCATCGAATTGGAGAGATAGTTCCAACGTGGATCTTCTAAAAATGGTTTTATTTTGTAAAGTACACTTTTGTAAATTATTGTATATAAGTTAATATTTTACGTTTGTGTTCTTATGTTATAATATATCTATAATACTACAAAATGGCATAAAGCCTTAATGGCCAGTTTCGATGTTATATCCCTCTTCACAGAAGTTCCAACAACAGAAGCCTGCAAGATAGCCTTAGAACTCTATATTCGAGACCCTAACCCAATTATAGACATTCCCAGTAACCAGTTAGCAACCCTCATAGAATTCACCACAATAAAGACAAACTTCATGTTCAACAACCAAAACTATATACAAACAAATGGCCTAAGCATGGGCAACCCAGTATCACCAGTTCTAGCCAATATTTTTATGACACAAATTGAAACACAAGCAATTAATACTGCATTACATCCACCACTATACTGGTACAGATATGTAGATGACACGGTTGCGGGATTCAAATCTACAGAACACATACTTAATTTTTTCACTCACATTAACTCTATACATCCCAACATTAACTTCACATGTGAACAGGAAGAAAGCAATCAAATATCATTTCTTAACCTCAAAATTATAAGAACCGACACACAATTCAAAACAGAAATCCACCGAAAAATCACCCATACTGGACTATACATTCCTTGGGACTCAGCACATGAAACAAAACAAAAACTCAACATACTAAGAAACCAGATAAACACAGCCATAAAACTATGCTCACCAGATAAAATTAACGATGAATTAGACAAAATAAAACAATACTTCATCAACATCAATAAGTTTCCTCCACAAACCGTAGAAAACATTATACGCAGCCACCTAGACAGAAAGCAAAATCAACCAACAAAAGTGAATATATCTCACGAATCAAAAAATCACGAAACCATATACTGCTGTATACCATATATTCCTGACATCAGCAAACAAATAACCAACATTTGGCAAAAACTAGTAACAAAATATAACATTCCAGTTAACACTAAATTTATTCAAAAACCAGGCACAAAACTAAGGTCTATACTATGTAAGAACTACACTGACAAACACCACACCAACATTATTTATAAAATACAATGTGACAACTGCCACGACTTCTATATAGGAGAAACAAGTAGAAAAATGGATACCAGATTTAAAGAACATAAAAAGTCACCTTCACACGTTTTCGAACACTGCAAGTCAAATGGACACAACATAACCATAGAAAACACTAAAATACTAAATAAAGAAACAAACATAAACAAACGAAAAATTAAAGAAGCCTTACTTATACAACAACTTAAATCCAAAATAAACCAATATAAAGGAACGCCATTATACCTATATTAATATTATAGATTATTATATATTCAAACATCTAACCGCGCCCTCTACATTGCGACACTCAGTTATAAAACCCCTTCCAAACATGTGGTCAGCTTCCGGGCAGTTACCTCTTTCTTTGTGAACCTGACGATGACCGAAGAAGGTCGAAACGTTGTTCGCTCTTCTATTTAAAATATTTTCTGAACCCAAAACGAGCCGTTTTTGCATATAAAATGGCAGAGCTGTCATGATTTTATTTTTACATATTATACAATACAATAATACGGAATCATAACAGTATATATACACAAGTATAACAAAAATTAAATTTTATAAAGACAAATACTGAAATAGGAATTGATACATGAGTAACTTAGCTATAGTAATAGAGAAAATTTTAATGACACAAAATGTATTGAAACAAAAAAGTAAAAATTACAAAAATCTCTACTTTGCAAATCACTGTAAGCATATTAGTTTGAACCAACATAGGAATAATTCTTTACAATTTTAATAACTCGTTTTTTTTAGTGTTGACTTCCTTGTTTCAATACTTTTTGTATCATTAAAACTTTCTATATTACTATAGTTATCTAGGTTACGTATATATCGTTCCATGCTTGACTTTATAACATTTAATTTATTTTTAATAATACTTGTTTCTTTTATTTTCATTAACTATATTTTTGTGCGCCAACAATATCAAGTGTGGAGTGCGATATACCTGAATCTATTTTTCATCAGGGTCTCAATCTAAGTATATATTCAAAGTAACGCATTGTCTGTTTTATATACATACACTCGTATCATTTAGGCTACAAGAAAGGAGTCACTGAGACCCCAAGCAGAAGAGTTCTGTGAAAAAAATTAAAGAGTGAGAGGTTTCGTTATTTTTTTCTTTACATTTGTCAAGAAAAGTCACTTACTTGGATTAAAATACATCGAAACAGCAAAATTTTGATTCACTCCATAAACGCTTCTACAACGACTCAGGTGTTTTTAATACAAAAATCTTTATTTTTGCTCAGCTAACACTGTTAAGTAGTGATTGTTAATATTCAGAGATTTTAATAATGGTTTTCAAAGGCGATTTTTATGGCCGCCATTTTGTTTCATCATGATTTCTACTATTAAAAATTACTGTACTTAAGGAAGCTTAATGCAAACATTTAAAACGAAGATTGCTTGAAAGTCTATAAACAGATCTGAATTGGTGTTTTGTTAAACATTTTTGTCTAGTATAGGGATTCCCAAATTGAATGCCTTGGGAAAGTGGATGAATATAACGTGTTATGGTATTCAGTATCTACAAGTTCATTTGTTTGAAATCTTAGGGCCTAGCGTGGCCTAGCGCGTTAAGGCGTGCGCTTCGTAATCTGAGGGTCACGGGTTCGCGCCCGAGTCGCGCCAAACATGCTCGCCCTCCCAGCCGTGGAGGCGTTATAATGTGCGGTCAATCCCACTTTTCGTTGGTAAAAGAGTAGCCCAAGAGTTGGCGGTGGGTGGTGATGACTAGCTGCCTTTCCTCTAGTCTTACACTGCAAAATTAGGGACGGCTAGCACAGATAGCCCTCGAGTAGCTTTGTGCGAAATTCCAAAACAAACAAACAATGTTTAAAATCTCGTTTGTTTGTTTTGAAGTTCGCGCAAAGCTATACGAGGGCTATCTGCGCTTGTTGGAAATCTCAGTCAGGATTCGGAATGTTCTGGAGAACCATGCGTTAACAATGTTTGGGAGCCCCTGGTTTAGTGCGTAAAATAATAATTTTTAAAATTTTGTTTGTCTGTTTTTAATTTTCGCGCAAAGCTACACGACGGCAGTCTGTGGTATTCTCCCCTACATTAGCATTACACTTTTCAAGTGTATTTTTACATTTGTTTTAAAAGTGAACTTCATGAAGCTTACTGTAAAATGTACAAAACGTTTAAGCCACATAATCAACATAACTGTTTCTTAATACAAAATATTTATTAGTATTACTCTAAAATAATATTTTATTTTTGGGCAACATATAAAATATTATTTTAGAGTTATACTAATAAATGTGATTGTGATTTTGTTTCTGAACGGTGGTATTTTATCTCCCTACATATTAAGGCTAAGTTGTGTAGATGTAATTTTATCAATCATATTTGCTAGAAATATCGTGATGGGTTGTGTGTAAGTTTGTTTCGATAACTCTGCATGAAATATCGCAATTTAACGTTTCTGTGTTCATTTCCTTACAACTCCAACTGCCTGGGATGTCACGAACTACAGGTAATAAATATGTTTGTTAATTCTATTTGCTTAAATTTCACACTCCAGCGTTTATAGCTTCAGTTCTCTATAGCTACCTGCCTAAAACATCACGAAATAGTGTTAAAAATTATGTTATCTAATTCTGTCTACCTTAAAGATCACGAGCTACCATTAATCACTATGTTATCTAATTCTGTCTTCCTGGAATATAATGGGCCCTCCATTAGCACAGCGATATGTCTGCGTACTTAGAACGCTAGAAAACTGGTTTAGATATCGGTGGTGGGCAGACCACAGATAACCCATTGTGTAACTTTGTGGTTAATTATAAATCAACGACAACAGAAACGTGGAATATAATGAAGTAGCATTATTAACAACATTCTTTAATTCTGTTGGTCTAGAATCTCGGTCTCCTAGCAGGACAGTAAGTTTATAAACTCATGACGCTATAATCCGCAGTTAGATTCCTTATGGTGATCTCATCAAATAGCACAATGTAGCTTTGGTTAGAATCAACAAACTTACAACATCAAACGTTTCTACTCTCGTTTCTCCATAACTCTCTCTGCTGGAGTATCACGAACCAGTATTAACAGCTATGTTTTACAACTCTATCTGCAGGGAATATCACGAACCAGTATTAACAGTTGTGTCCTACAACTCTATCTGCCAGAAATATCACGAACCAGCATTAACAGCTATGTTTTACAACTCTATCTGCAGGGAATATCACGAACCAGTATTAACAGTTGTGTTCTACAACTCTATCTGCCAGAAATATCACGAACCAGCATTAACAGCTATGTTTTACAACTCTATTTGCAGGGAATATCACGAACTAGTATTAACGGCTGCGTTCTACAACTCTATCTGCAGGGAATATCACGAACCAGTATTAACAGTTGTGTCCTACAACTCTATCTGCCAGAAATATCACGAACCAGCATTAACAGCTATGTTTTACAACTCTATCTGCAGGGAATATCACGAACCAGTATTAACAGTTGTGTTCTACAACTCTATCTGCCAGAAATATCACGAACCAGCATTAACAGCTATGTTTTACAACTCTATTTGCAGGGAATATCACGAACTAGTATTAACGGCTGCGTTCTACAACTCTATCTGCCAGGAATATCACGAACCAGTATTAACAGCTGTGTTCTACAACTTTACACGAGTATCACGAATAAACATTTCTAAACTTAGTTTACTAAATTTGCTTCGAACTTCACAATTTGCCTTCTATAATGTTATTTTCTTTCTCTGTCCTTCTCAAGTTTGTCGTTCGTTACCTCATTGTTTTGTTCTTGAAAACCATTAACATCATAGATGCTTCATTAGTAATTGATAATAATGTACATCCCTTTTTTTGTTTAATTATTACTTTTTAGTAACACGTAGAACTATGTTGTTGACGTTGCAAGCATGTAGGCGTTTCCAGGAAAACACCCCAAAGTTGGCATCAGATATTTAATGGTTGACATTAGATGTAACTTACTACGTCACTAAAGTAGTCACATATGTCTACAAAATGTTCATATTTAATTTTTGGTACACCCTCTAGTCTGATTCATGTGTTCCTAGCTTGTCTCGTACACCAAAGTTTAATTTTATTAGAGTGAATATGGTTTATACTAATTTAGCTGTTCCAAGGGCCGGTGATGGCTCAGTGATTTACGTACCTGATGGAATCTAAGTTCCATGATTTTTACATTGTTTATATTGACTTAGATACACTAATCCCAATAGCAGGGTTTGGTCTTGGAATTCATAGAGTTTGTTTGTTTTCGCACAAAGCTACTCGAGGGCTACCTGTGCTAGTCGTCTTAGCAGTGTAAGACTAGAGGGAAGGCAGCTTGTCATCACCACCCACTGCCAACTCTTGGACTACTCTTTTACCAATGAATAGTGGGATTGACTGTCACATTATAACGCGACGGGGATGCGAATCCGTGACCCTCAGATTACGGGAATTCATAGTTCTCTTCCTGTTATTCCAAAACAAAAATCGTGGTCCAGCCAAGGGTGTGTTATATTAGTAACAGCCATTAATCGATTAGAATAGTCAAAGATTTGTTGGTGGATGATATTGACTAAGTACTTTCTCTCTTACGAGTTCAGTATCACGAATGGTAGACAAAAATAGCTCTTGTCGAGCTTTGCGCGAAAATCCAAAAACAAATATTGTTATATTTTTGAAACATATCAAACTTTAAATAAAAACGATGAGTTAAGTAAATGAAAAGGTCTCGGTTGTTGTTGTTGTTGTTGCAGTAGTACAGTGCTATTTACTTGCACTATTGCTTTATGAAAACAATACATTTCACACGGACCTATAGTTATTAAAATAATTTAATTAAAGAAATAGTTCGTACTTCTGTTACTTTTGATTTTCTTACATAGCCAATATTTTCTTCTTCTTAATACGTGCATGCGCACAATACTCGTATCACTAAACAATCTTCCTTTATTATTCGTTTCGTATTCGTCTGAATCAATTGGTTATTTTTGCCAGAGTGTTTAGTTTTATGGCGCTTGCCTTGTGTGTGTGTGTGTGTACACACACTTATTTCTTATTCATCGAACAAATGTGCATTTTTATTTCTGTGAAACAGCACTCTGAACGATGAGTATTGTGTAAAAAACAAACAAACTCGATATTCGTCGATGGGTAAAAGACTAAATACGCAAAGTAATCGATGAAACGGTTATTATAATTATTCCTAAAATGTTTTCGTAAAACAAAGCGCATCTCAAGAGGAACAGGCAACATCGGGTAAATTATCACTATTGATAACAGCAGAACGTTTAACTGAAGCTTTCTTGCGTAGCGAACAACTTAAAACTTACTGATAGTCAGTTTCTGAAATAGGATTATTTTCTATCGATTTTGAAATTGTTATTTTTAAACTTACCAGACCGACATCAACAATGACGAGATTTATCTATTTGAATCAAACGTTAGGCATATTTTTATATCAAGACAGAGAACACTAATATCATAACCTACGTGTACGTGGTTTTGGAACTTACTCAACATGGCAAGCAAAGAGACGAGAATCTCAGTTGGTTCAGTTTAAGCCATAAGTACGAACATGTTTCTGTTTATATTTGAAACGAAATTACAACCTACATGAACTAATATACAATAGTATTTCACATAGACTTCACATCGCATTCTCTCTATACATATAGTTTACATGCCCAATAATAGAAAATGTAGTACCTAAATACTAACAAAATACAAAAACAAAGCGTCTAATAGTGTTAATTGTATTCAACTAAAAATAATTTCTTACTGTTACTTATATTCCAGTGTCCAAAGTACACGCCGCAGACAAGAAATTACACTATGTGATAAAAAATTTGCTTTTTCTTGTTCCTGGACAGGAAGTGTTATTTCTCAGTTGCTCATGTCTAAAGTAAATGGAAAAGACCTATTTTTCTCTTCAAACTTTGCTTTTGTGACCTGGGAGCGTGTGACGAAAACATGATGGGAGACTGTATTTGGGGGCTGAAAGTGAAAGTGGTTAACATTACAGTCGCAAATCTCAATAAACTACTTACTTCTAAACATTTTTCTTCATTTTTGTATAACTTTAGCCTAAATAAATGGAAATCTTGATTCATATGTAGTTTTATTCAGACCTTATGTAAATGAAAATATGTAAATTTGCCCGTTTTTACATAGAAAATATGTTCATTTCTAAATTTCATTATCTAGGTCACAAAAACAAATTTTGAAGGGAATGATGTCCATTTTCGGTACTTTTACAACACAAGCAAATAAGAAATAACACACACTATCCAGGAACAACATTTCTGTTAGATGGTGTTATTAATGAATACATTCGACCACAAAATCCAGGGTCCGGCATGGCCAAGCGCGTTAAGGGGTGCGATTTGTAATCAGAGGATCGCGGGTTCGCATCCCGGTCGCGCCAAACATGCTCGCCCTTTCAGCCGTAGGGGCGTTATAATATGACAGTCAATCCCATTATTCGTTGGTAAAAGAGTAGCCTAAAAGTTGGCGGTGGGTGGTGATGACTAACTGCCTTCACTCTAGTTCACTGCTAAATTAGGGACGGCTAACACAGATAGCCCTCGAGTAGCTTTGTGTGAAATTCCAAAACAAAAAAACAAACATATAATTCAGATAAATAAAGCTTTTAATATACCCGATGCTTTGACTTAATTCTTTATGAAGGGTTTGGAATCTACAGTGAAAGATTCTATTGATTTGGATAGAATGAACGCTATCAGACATTTAGAACCTACGTTTTCTGTTACAAAGCACATTACTTGTATAGCGTAGTACGTGACATGAAGTCTGTTTAGAACACTGTTTCATCATAATTGCACACTGTAAAATAAAAATAGTTATATGAATAATTAAAATCACAAATTCTTGATAAATAAAACTGTTAATATACTCGACGTTTCGACTTACGTCGTTAGTAAGCGTAGGAACCAAGAGCTGAGTCAACTTTAGATTCTTAAAAGCGTTGACAGAAAAGTCAAATACATTAAACGTTTTATTATCTAAAGTTTCTAGTTGCATTTATTTTCATAATAATAGCTTACTTGTTTCTAAATTAAGTAAAAGATACTTTATTATACAGGATGTTAAATTATTATAAATCTAGCTTTTTGTTATTGTTAATATGGTTGATTTATTAATGCATATTAAATTGATTCATATTAATGTATTATGGTTAAATAATGGAAACAAAACTTATAAAAACTGTCATATTATATTGTATGTCATATGTTTCTTTATTTGTAATGACGCACAAAGCTACACAATAGACTATCTGTGCTTGTCCATCATGGGTATCGAAATCTCGTCTCTTAGCGTTGTAAGTATGTAGACAAACCATTAGTCTACTGGGGGGCGTATGACGTATTTACGTTTGCCTATGGAAAAAATAACTTGTAAATAAACGATCATGTTATATGGTGTGGTATGTATGAGAATATTTTTATGAGATGAGTTTTATTTGAATACTTAATTTCGGTTTTACAAATTCAGAATGAGTTACGGAAGAATGTTTTACTTTGAACATTTCTGAAGAGCGCGGAAATGAACAAGTAGCTGTTTCAATGAGTTTGTATGTTTTCGAATTTCGCGCAAAGCTACACGAGGGCTATCCATGCTTGCCGTCCCTAACTTAGCGGTGCAACATTAGCAGGGAGGAAGCTGGTTATCACCATCTGTTGAGCTACCCTTTTACTAACGAATAGTTGAATTGACAGTCACATTATAACGGCCCTGTGGTTGAAAGAGTGAGCATGTTTGGTTGGAAGAAGATTCGAACCCACAATCCTCAGATTACAAGTCGAGCGTCCTGACCACTTGGCCATACCGTGTCAAGTTCCAGTGACTCGTAATCTGAGGGTCGCGAGTTCGAATCCTCTTCTAACTAGACATGCTCGGCCTTTTAGCCATGAGAGTATTATAATGTGAAGATGAATCCCACTATTTTTCGGTTTAAGAGTCAAACAATAGTCAGTGGTAAGTGGTGATGCTTAGCTACCTCTCCCCTAGTTTTTTCACTGCTAAAAATGTACGTACGGCTAGCGCAGATAGCTCTCGTGTAGCTTTGCGCGTAATACAAACCGGACTAAACATATGTATCTTTCAAAATATGTGAGGCGTGATGTTCTTTGATTGTATTCACATCTAAGATGTATATCTCGCGCTAGTAGAGCCAAATGAAACAAATACCTTATAGGTAGATACTTTTTTAAATATTTGTAAGAACTAACCATGTTGTTGTACGAGTAATATCGTTAACGCTATGTGGTTTTCTCAACTCAGTAAACCACAAGCTGTGATTGGTTTTGAAGTCTTGGCAGATATGCAGGCTAAGGTTTTACTTTTTTGATGTTGTTACACATATTTACTTATTATTTTTTCAACGTTACTAAGAATCATGTTATACTACTGGCGTGAACTACTTTCTGGATTAGCTCTTCGGAGAAAGATAAAAGAGTAACAATATTTTGTATGTAAACAAGAATTTTCTTGAGAAAATTAAAATTATGTGAAAAAGTAGGCGCAGAAACAAGAATAAACAGGCAAGTTTTTAACATTGAAAAAATGACACGCCTTCTAATTCAGGCACCAAAGTTTTATAGTTGTTACTTAGGGTTTGGAAATTTCACATGTAAGTGTGCCGATACAAAATATTGACTGATTGTAACATTATTTTAATGGCATGTATTTAAAATTTATTTTTCATTAAATCATGTTTATAGTTATATATATATACATGTATATTCACGTATTCCTTCATAAATGTAAGTAGTACTTTGTATACTTACGTTCCCCAGATTGTCATGACTGTAAGTACAAGCAATGTGTACTTAACACTCCCAATAGATGGAAACTAGGAATTCCAATAAAAATTACTGTTCCACTTGAAATGTTGAGAACACGTATGTGGGTGATGATACTTTTTACCTTTTCCGAACAAAGAGGAGAAGATTTGATATGAGAGAAATAATTAAATATTTTTTTACGTAGATTTATACGTTTTATAAGGTGTAACGGTCACATAAATCCCACCATTCACAAAACATGGAAATATTAATTATTTAAAGTTTAAACAAATCGCTTTGAATGATGTATTTTTAATAACATTATTTGGGAGAAAAATGAAAAATCCCTTTAAAATTATCTACTTTTCAGCAAATTACATTTATTTTATGGAATGTTTTTTATATGTTTAACAGTCAACTCTCTAGAGGAAGTGAGAGGCGGTGTTAAATATTTCTCTGTAGTAAATAACGGTGTTAGTTATTTTTTTTTGCATGGCCAAGCGCGTAAGCCGTGCGACTCGTAATCCGAGGGTCGCGGGTTCGCGCCCGCGTCGCGCCAAACATGCTCGCCCTCCCAGCCGTGGGGGCGTTATAATGTGACGATCAATCCCACTTTTCGTTGGTGAAAGAGTAGCCCAAGAGTTAGCGGTGGGTGGTGATGACTAGCTGCCTTCTCTCTAGTCTTACACTGCTAAATTAGGGTCGCCTAGTACAGATAGCCCTCGAGTAGCTTTGTGCGAAATTCCAAAACAAACAAACAAAAATTAATTTTTATTAATATTTAGTCGGTGGACACACCAATTTAAGAGAAACTCAGAGAATAAAGTTCACCAGAAGCAACTCTGAAGCCTAAAAGTTTTGCAAGGTTTGAAGATCTGTTTTTGAGTTATTTCGTTATAAATATTTCAATCTTTATATACATAAAGTCTAAAAACAAAGATTGTGCAGTTTATTACGTGTTTTTAACGTAAGAGCTTTATATTGAGCATTATTTATGTCAATAGATTAGACTATTCAAATTAATTAAATATACTGAGGTATTAAACATTTAAAACGTTTAGTATTTTGGTATTCTGTAGACATGTATTTGTATGAAATGAAAGTTGTTATACTCATAGTTTATAGTCAATAACTATTATTTGCATAAGATGGTACTGGGGTCAGACACAAAACCTGTCTTTATCATTATGGAACAGTACCTTACCACGGAGGGCTAAAACGCCCCTTAATGGTATCTTTGCATAATGGGCGTCTCATTTTACATTTTCATGATTGCTGCATCTGGCTCTGACATAAAATATTGTGTTTCCTGACCACCTCCCTTGGGATGTCAGAGGCACCATCTTTGAAAATATTTTCATAATCTCATTCACAAACTACTGGAACCAAATTTGGTGCATGTACTCAGGGACCTTGGACAGATATTCCAAAGATATTTTGTTTTGGGACTGGGACCCTCTTGTAGTGTATACAGAAGTAACTGGGAATGGTGGAGGACTTAGATCACTGGTTGGGACCTTTGTGAATAACATTTTGGGACCATATGAAACCCATTGGCCCAGCTCGGTTCTTTAATCCTCTAAATTTATCATTCATATATTTATCAAGTTTTATCGCAACCTCACTTAAGTATCCTGCCTCTACAACATCTGAAGGCAACGCATTCCAATGGCCAATCACCCTGTTAGAAAAATGAAACGGTCTACGCTAAATAGGCCCGGCATGGCCAAGTGGTTAAGGCACTCGACTTGTAATCTGAGGATCGCGGGTTCGCATCCCGATCGCGCCAAACATGCTCGCCCTTTTCAGCCGTGGGGGCGTTATAATGTTACAGTCAATCCCACTATTCGTTGGTAAAACAGTAGCCCAAGAGTTGGCAGTGGGTGGTGATGACTAGCTGCCTTCCCTCTAGTCTTGCGCAGATAACCTTCGCGTACCTTTGAGCTAAATTAAAAACAAACAAAACTAAACTTAGCTAAATATAATTCCTATCCTATCAAAATTTATATTTGTGTCCCTTATTTCATTTTTCACTGGAACACTTCGATCAGATCTCCCTTAACGCTTTCTTTTTTCAAGAAACAAATTTAAGAGGTTTCAATCACTCCATCACAAGCACCGTTTTAGTAACCTTTCTCTCAACCCTTTCGAACAATTCAATGTCTTTCCTAAAGTAAGTAGCACAAAACTTAATACGATATTCAAAATTTGACTTAACCAATGACATTATAACCCTCTTTGTCTTATATTCAATATTTATGTAGATACAACCTAAAATCCTATTTGTCCTACCACTAACAAGAGTATACAGCTCAAACGGCTTGATAGACTGATTGAATATTATACCAAGATCTCTTTCCTTCATAATAAAGTAGCTCAATAAAAATTATGCTTATAATTCAAATTATGATGACAATCTATATGCATTATCTTGTTTTTATAATAATTTATTTAACCAACCTACTAAATGATCTACATTTTTTAATCTGCAAACTCACACTGCCAGAATTCGGGTTTCGATACCAGTGCTGAACAGAGCACAAATAGCCCATTTTCTAGCGTTTTGCTTAAATACAAAACAACAAACACAAACATTCTTCTTAAAACAGCAACATCCAAGACCTTAATACCATCTGCAGATTTAAGTAATTTATGGACTATTCCTTCATCTATGTCATTAATGCAAGTCAAAAAAAGCAAAAGTCATGAGACCGATCCTTGAGGTGACCCACTTGTGACATTAATTCAGTTTGACTGAGCTCCATTTGTAACAACCATTTGCCTTCTTCCATCCGGCCACTCTTCTATAAGTTACCTTCCGCATCTATATAGACAATTTTTTACAAGCTTTAGATGTGGCATCTTTTCAAATGCTGTTTCAAAATCCAGATACAACAAATTTAGACCATTGCTCTCAGTTACATAAGTAGTAACTTTTTCAAAGAAAGTCTAAAGATTTTCATTTAGTGAAACCATACTTACTATCCAATATAATTCTGAGCTTTGTTAAATAATTTGCCAAGCAACTTTTAACAGACTTTCCAAACCTTTTCCCACACCTGATGTGCGAATAATTGGTTTATAATTATTACTGGGACAAGTTTCATCACTTCACTTGAAAAGAGGAGTTACATTAACTAACTCCCAATCTTATGGCATCTATCCACTGTTCAGTGATTGACAAACAATAGTGGTAAGTGGCTCACATATGCAATCTTTATTTAACCTCCTTCAAAACCCTTGATAGATACTTTCTGGCCCACGAATGTTGTTGTTTTTAAACTTACCACTTTATCCTTAATCAGCTCAGATTTAATGTACTCACCTTGTTTGATTTCATTTCCATTTATTAACTGTTTAAGATGTGAAATACAGCTTAAATATTGGTAAAACCAACAATATTTAATAACCCATCTATCTGATCATCATCAGATACTAGCCTTCTTTTATCATCCCTCAAGGGTCTTTCTCTCATTGTAATATTTTGTGTACCTTTATTGTATTTAAAGAAATCCTTGCTGTTTTTAAATTTTTAGCGAACCTTTTCTCATACATAATTTTTGATGTCCTAATTTCCCGATTCACAAACTTGAATGATCTTCTATAATGTTCTAAAAACCATTATCGTAATTGAATTTTTAAATTTGTTATGTTCTCCTTTAATGTTGTTTCTTATACTTTCGGTGAGCCAAATAGGTTTTCTTTTAGTTGCATCTACCCTTTTCTTTCTTTAAGAAATATATTTACCTTGAATATTTAAAAAAATTGTCTTCTAAAAGGATAATTTGTGTTTCACAACAGAGCGTGACAATTTTATTATATATTATAGTTTACCTTAATATACAAAGAGCCAAATGTTAACTTGCATATTTGTAACGAAGTGTCATTAAAGCAAGAAAAGCATATTTGTTTGGATACAATACGAATTTATTCATCTCCTGATGAATGTTTTATGGACGGTACGTAAAACTAGGAATTAAAATTGACACTTATTTATAATAATTCTCCAAGATATCGGATGTACTTGTAGGTACTCTTTGATATAATTTCTTGGATAATTAAACAATAATCAGAAATATATAATCTTAGGATATTTTTTTGGAAAACTAACATGTGACAAAATATTATGTTTATTTAGTCAAATTGTTGTTTCAGCGATTACTTTTCGAATCGTTAGGCTATTTCGAATGGTTTTTATTTGAGCAGCGCACCACGCTTGTAAATGTTATGTTTAAATAAGAAATGATAGTTACATTCAAATCCCTGCTGTCCGATACACATGAGATATCTCCGCCTTCTATCGGATTTAGAACACGAAATAGAGTAGACGAGTAACAAAACAAAACCCTCTAAATTATACCATGTTTCAAGGTACGTGTAAATAATTGGTTTTGTTTATTTTGAATTTAGAGCGAAGCTACACGAGGGCTGTCTTTGCTAGACGTCCCTCATTAAGGAGTGTAAGACTAGAGGGAAGGCAGCTAGTCATCACCACCCATTGCAATCTCTTGGGCTACTCTTTTACTAACAAATAATGGAATTGACAGACACTTTATAACGCCCCCACGGTTGAAAAAAGCGAGCATGTTTGGTCTGACGGGGATTCTAACTCGCGACCCGTAGTTTACAAGTCGAGCGCCTTAACCACCTGGTCAAGCCGGGCTTCCGTAAAGAAACAACCGGACACAGGAATTAACTGAACAAGTGAAAAAAAAACTTATCAAAGAGGTAAACAAGAGGCTGGAAGATAAAGTAAAAACTTCATTAGCCAATAGTTAATGTTATTTTACAAATGACCACAGTAAAATAAATTCAAGGCTAAAGTAACTTTATTGGATTATAAAGCATTATATCCACATGCTAGACTACCTCCTAATTTTGATTGAAAAACGTTTATTTAAAATTATAAATTTAAAATAATATAATACTATTTGTTAAAATATCAAAATTATTAAAAATTGCTGAATCAAGTGTGGCCTAGTGGTTAGCCTGTCGAGCAGAGGCTCGGAAGGTACAAAGTTTTTGCCGCAATGACACTGATTGCGTTCCGAACTTCCTGCTTTTAGCGCATTGTAGACGTTTCATTTAATCCTGATATTAAATATAAAGCCCTCACGGCGGTAGAAACAGCAAAGTGACTGCCTTCCCTCTGAGATCGAGTTTAAAAGTAGGGTAGACTTCCCACATTATTTAACTTTATCATTTTAGTGAAACATACGGTTGTACTATACGGAAAAAAAATAATGCTATATTTTCATTAATCTCAACTATATTTGTTGAGGAAGTAAATAGCAGTCGATATAACATTTCCAAAGTTTGTTTGAACTTAGCTTTTCAGTGAATACCTTTGTAGATTTTTCTCCAACTGTACATGAGAAAGAAAGAAGCCTCAAGAGTTATCTGCATTACATTTTATACTGACTTCTCTGAAAAAGTAAATATAAAATATGAGACTTTTGTAAATACAAATGTATAGATTACTGATGGAAAATTCGTTTCTGCATTAATCATAAAACAAACAAAAGTTCTTAAAGCTCTTGTGTTAAGTCATATATAGCGATCTGATTTCATAATTTGAAGTTCATAGGGCGAAATAGTTCTGTGAAATATAAATAGAATAAGTATTTAGAGGGGTCCACTAAATAACAATGATATGATGTAACGATTAAAACGCACCATGCAACAAGATTGTTCCAACGTTGAAATTAAGAAATAAGTGAACAACCTTAAATACTTAAACATTAGAACAAATCCTCTATTTTCAGTTTAAATGTTAGACTTTCATCTTGGCTTGTTACGCTAATAATCATCACGACTACCATTCAGAATATAATTTTTTTGTTTTAAAATATCATTTCAGCTAAGTTTATGTCTGCACCAAATATATTTGAACTTATCGGTAAAACAAATATTTCGTATTTGCCTAATTTTAGTGATTGTACGGAGGAAGGGGACAAGATGTTACAAAATCACAATTTTTATTATTTATTGACAATAGCTCCGGCATGTCTCAGCTAATTTACGTGGAATTTGATACAAAGATGACTTGTTTTTTTACAAGTTCCAAAAATAAACGAAGATAATTTTGGAATGTTTCTCTTTTGCTCAGTTTTTCAGTGAGGAGAACACAATTTGAAATTTTCGTGAACTATTCATAAGTATGTCAACCAACTTTTGTAGGATCTGGTGCAAAGACACATTTTTTGTTGGTTACAAGCAGATATATAGACAGTTTTCGATTTATTTAGTGTCAAAGTTAGTCATATTTGGATTGCGTGGCGGAAAATGTTACATTTGCCAGCGAATGTTATTCTCTTTAAATAACATTTTTGTCATGGCGGCCACAACAGACGTTATAAAAATTATGTCAATAATCCCTTTTGATTAATGTCATTTGATCTGAAATGTAAATGATTGGTCATTCTGCCTGCGATCATTTATTAGGAGACATCTGTCCGTCATTACATTATATGACGTATCCGCTCAGTATAGAGCACTAACGCTGTGGACAGCCTGGCATCGACATTGTAAACATAAAAATCAGAATGTAGACAAGGTTGTTATATTACCTCGACCTTTCCGCAAAAGTAACTGTTTCCAAGGCAGCTTTAGTCCTTGAAATTATTAAACTGGTTGCAAGCCACTCCAGCCCACCAAAATACATATAAGACTGTTATTTAGACCTGTTCTTGGCACCTTTGGAAACGAACTGTTCAGTGTCTTGCTCTAAATCGAATAAGCTTCGCTGAACATCGGTATTAAGCTGTATTTCTGAATTCTGTTTTTAAGTGTCTATATAATGCAGGTAGTAAGTGTATTGAGTTTCAAAACTTGGATGTGGCGAGTCGGTATCGACAGATAGCGGTCATTAGCTGGCTTATGCTTTGTTTTGACCGAGTATCCTGGCAACTGCATAATTGAATAGAAATTGTTTCACTTTCTTCTATCAACAATTTAAAAATACGTGTAGTTATTACGAGACTGCTTTCAGTGATTGGTTGGTTTCCTTTTGCCTGAAGCTTTTTCAAACTCTAATATTTTTAAGCTCTGGTTTATCCTTAGTTCAATAGCAGAATGAATGCTTTAAGCTTCAATGTGGAATAAGAAGAAAAGTCTACGTAAGATCATTTTATAGCATAGGCTGTATAAACTACCATTTGTATTTGTAGATCATACGAGTAATCACAATCTTCCTGAATCTCATGTTAATGAAATGAAGGAAAATACCATTGTTTAACGACATCGGTTTTGTGCAATGTTGTAAGTCTTTGGACATCGTGTTACTGGTACATCTTTGTTCTTGTTATCTATATGAATATTTCTTAACAAACATTGCGTAACGATGTAAAAATAATGTTTTTAACGATGTTTATATCGTTTCTCAGCATCCAATTACATTAAGGGTACTTCGTCTCTCACAAATAACCTTAAAAGATGAAGAAAAACGCGTGCAATACACGTGTTGCTCCCTTATAATACGGATCCATCTGTGGATATATGACATAAAAATCCGGATTCTGTACCCTGCGGTGGGCAGAGTGCAGATAGCTTTTTATTTATCTTTTATTTCACTATTGAAAAACAAAAAAAAAATATTATAATACGAATTGCTACTTTCAACTGGAAAAGCAAAGCAAAAGGATAAGTCGTGGAGAATATGGATGAATAAATCCACTCCATTAAATAACGTTTGAACGAAATCCATCATGTTGATCTTATCAGAAATGCTTATGACAGGCAGTATTATTCAGTACTTGATTAACTGAGGGATGGCTCAAGTGGGGGGCGATGTATAAAATTGTTAAAACTTTTATTTTTTACAGGAGACACGTGAAGGAAACGCCAATAGATATAATGAAGTTAATTGAATTTCATAAGAACGATAACGTAGGTTTTGTGGAACCTTTTGAGCTACTTTTCCGTCGCTTGAGCTCGATATGAAGGCTGCGTTAATACAATATTGCCTAATACCAAAATTTTCATTTTAATAAGCTTCAGTGTATGACAGAAGATTAATCTTAGATCACACACCTCGACAAACTTTCAACAAAATTTCCACTGTGTCTGGATGCCAGATTACAAAACCAATTTTAAGCAGATCATGGACCTAAAAATACATTGAAACTGTATCAAGAAACTTGATACGAATGTGTTTAAATGTCGTGATCAGTTTTTCGGCCATACTTTTAAAATAGTCATGGTTTTCAATATGAGGCTGAAAAATTCTAAACTGTTACTGTTTGGCTCGTGTGTTTTCATTGAAGCAGGTTTTTATTTATTAACAACATAGAGATATACTTAATTTTATTACAACAGTATTTGGGTCGGATGGTCCTCTTTCGTAACTAGAACCGCCATTTTACGGATGAGAGCACTGTTATGACATGAGCGAGATTATGAAGCCAGTTAGTGCTCTGAAGCTATAAGTTGGCGAAGTATTTTATCCTCTATAGAAAAAAATGAAAGGTCATTTTTTTATAAAATGTTGTATGTCAGGAAATTAGCTGTAAACCTAATATATAGTACCTAAATATATCGCCTAAAAGCAACACAACACTGCGATACATTGCATACATATCGTTCATATAAAGTGTGATTAACTATTTGCATGTAATGTATATTTTATTTTATTTCTCTCCTGAAACTTAACAATGCACATCTGAAATACGGAAATTTTAAACATACTTTAAATGATGTCAATGTAAACTAAAAAATTTAGTGTGACTTCAACTCTGGGGACTGAATAGTAAATTGAGATATGTGTGATACAAGATGTTAAAACAATACTTCAGAATACTTTTGGACTCGGCATGGCCAAGTGTGTTAAGGAACTCGACTTGTAATATGATGGTCGTAAGTTCGAATCCCGATCGCACCAAACATGCTCGCCCTTTCAGCTGTGGGGGCGTTATATAGTGAGGTCTATCCCACTATTCGTTGGTATAAGAGTAACCCAAGAGTTGGCGGTGGATGGTGATGACTAGATGCCTTCCCTCTTGTCTTACATTGCTAAATTAGGGATGGTTAGCCCTCCAGTAGCTTTGCGCGAAATTCAAAACAAACAAACAGAATACTTTATTTTTTCCATAAAGTTGTTGTTGTTGTTGTTTTGAATTAAGCACAAAGCTACATAATGGGCTATCTGTGATTTGCCCACCACGGGTATCGAAACCCGGATTTTAGCGTGTAAGTCCGCAAATATACCGCTGAACCACTGGGGGGGGGCTTTTCCATAAAGACATGTATCCTTTATTGGTATCTAAGACACGTGGATCCCATTAGCTTATCAAAAGTCTATTTTTCGGTATAACTTATTTGAGGAAATGAAATACTTAAATGGCTGTACCATCACTCTAAACATCTTAGTTAAATTATCTTATATTTTAAACGTGGTCCTAATCATGCATTATTAGCTTAACCCTAAAGTTAAATCATATCAACAACCTTTTCTTTTGATTTATTCAAATCATCTAAACTTTGCATCTTCAAATGATAATCGCTTTTCTTTTTCATTTTGGTGCTAGAGATGAAAACATCAACAACGTAATCATCAGCGAGGATATTATCTACCATTATTCTTTAGTTTTGTTTCCGTTAAACACTCTATGAAAAACAGTGTAATACATATATGAGAAAAGAAAATGTATGAAATTTTATGACCTGCTTGTGGGGAAGACTTTACGTCCAGTTTTTTACAGGAAACTGTAAGCTCAAAACACTGCACTAAATATCGTCTAAATATTTTTTTATATGTCTCTCTTATTCATTAAAAAGCAAAATTTTACTTTCTGATACACGTTTCCTCTAGCTGTGTTAAGGAAACTAACAATTAACTTTAATAAGTATCAAATTTTTCAACGAATTGCATTAAGAATTTTTTTATTTATTCGTATTTTTATTATTTTATGGAATAGACTGTAATTTTCTCTATGGTAATTTCTAACAAACATGTTAACCTCCTTTAATTTTTGATACAGATGTCATCACAATACCTAAAATGCCGAAATAAGCCTAATTTGAAGAGTTTTTTTTTGTATTTTGATGAGCATTTACGAAACATGGACTTTTAGTTTCAATAACCATTCTATCTTAACAATTTGAAGGAACTTATTACTGGGTTCCTCACTAGCAAAACTAATAGAACCAACATTTCCAACACTAAAATGTTACTCTATGGTAAAATAGCCTCGAGTGTGATATGTTTAAGTTAATTAAAGGAAAGGTATAATGATGAAAGCTTAGGATCTGTTCAAGCATCAACTTCTCGATAGACGAAGTGGGGAAGCCATTAATGTAAGGATATTATTATTTATGTAAAGTCGAGACGACTTAATCTCATGTGTGATCATTAGCCGAATCAAGTGATATGTCCACATTGCTCTTTTATTTAGCGATATTTTTTTCCTAATCCTTTGTTTCAACTTCGAGAGTGACAAACCTGTAGTTAAGATGGTTTTAAAAAATACGTATACATTCAACGATTCTTAATTGCATGTGTGTTCGTTCGTTTATTTGAATTTCGCGCAAAGCTACATGATGGCTATCTGCGCTAGCCGTCCATAATTTAGTAGTGTAAGATTAGAGGGAAGACGGCTAGTCGTCACCACCCACCGCTGACTACTCTTTCAGCAACGAATAGCAGGATCAACCATCCCATTAAAACGTCCACACAGCTGAAAAGGCGAGCACACTTGGTGTAACGGGATTCGAACCCGCGACCCTTAGATTACAAGTCGAGTACCTTAATCACGTGGCCGTGCCGGGCCATTATTAAAGTGTTTATAGTTTGAAAAACTTAATTTAACCAAAACCTAATGGTTTTAATCACAGAAGAAAGCTTGTGGCAGGCTAGTAGTTAATGCCCGGCACGACCAGGTGTTTAGGACACTCGACTCAAAATCTGGGGGATCGCGGATTTGAATCCCCGTTACATCAAACAAGAACGCCCTTTTAGGGCACGGCATGGCTAGGTTGGTTAAGGCGTTTGATTCGTAATCCGAGGGTCGCGGGTTCGAATCCCCATCGCACCAAACATACTCGCCCTTTTAGCCGTGGGGGCGTTATAATATGATGATTAATCCCACTATTCCTTGGTAGAAGAGTAGTCTAAGAGTTGTCGGTGGGTGGTCTTACACTGCTAAATTAAGAACGGATAGCGTAGTTACCCATCATGTAGTTTTGCGCGATATTAAAAAACAAACAAACTAACAATTAGGCCTGGCATGGCTAGATGGTTAAGGCACTCGACTTGTAATTCGCGGGCTCGAATCGCCATCACACCAAACATATTCGTCCTCTTAGCGGTGGGGGCGTTATAATATGACGGTCAATTCCACTATTCGTTGGTAAAAAAAGTCTAAGAGTTGGCGGTAGGTGGTGATGACTAGCTGCCTTCCCTCTTGTCTTACAGTGCGAAATTAGGAATGGCTAGCGCTGATAGCCCTTATGTAGCTTTGCGAGAAATTCAAAACAACCAAATAGTTGAAAGATGTCTAGACATCTCATAGATGTTTTTATTTTTACTAAAGTTTCAACAAATTTAATTAGAATTAATAAAAACGAAACATATTTCAGTTATTAAAAGTAACAATTAGAAAAAACGTCCTTTATTTCTAATTGTTAATCTTAACATACCATCAAAAATGTGTCTTAAAAATAATGATAAAAATCAGTTAGTTTAAAAAGTTCTGTTTTTTCATATAATATATAGAATAACAAAACAAAAATGTTTAAAACCAGACATAATGGAACTTTTCCTCATTCTTTAGGAAATGATAATATAGAAAGTTTTAGTGTTAATTAAAAAACACGAGAGAACTATATTTTTATTTTTGAAATATTAATAAAAACAAAGATCAAGTGCTGTCTACAATTATGTAAATTAAAATTCCGTGATCTTTTTTTTTTTACTTTTTTTCTATGACTAAGCTGAAACTTTAATTACTCCATAAACTGAATTTGGAATATTTTAATTGTGATGTGATTGCGTCGCCCATTACACGGAAGACGCTAGAATTTACTTTTTCGGAACGTTCGACTACCAAAGAGCGGATAACAATCCTAGTTAGACGCGACAAACTGTGACGCTGGATCGTTATGTTCTATTGACCAGCAGACGGACGTAGGGTCTTTGTAAACTTCCTAATAGTAACAGTATAACTACCCGGTTTTCAAAAGAACTGGTAAATGAGCCGAGAATATGTAGTCAGAAAAAAAAATGACGAAAGAAAAGAAAACAAAAACGCGACGACGTGTTATTATCTGAACAGCATCATATAAAAAATCGAGTTCCTAATCGTTGTTTGATATTAAACACCTTAAAAATTTTGTACATTTTTATTTCAAGTGGGTTTCTCGTCATCAGGATTTTAATAATCTCACCTGACATGACGAAAGAAAACAAAACAAAAACGCGACCACGTGTTATTATCTGAACAGAATCTTGTAATAATCGAGTTCCTAATTATTGTTAAACACCTCAATAATTTTGTACGTGGTAATATGTATAAGATGACTTCCATGATGTTTGAAACAATGTTTTCAAATTATAACTTTATTTGAATCACAGGGATGTTATAATTTCGAACAGCGATATTTATGGTAGAGATAAGAGCTACTTTTAATGCAATCTGATAAATATGATATATGGTCGTTTCTTTCGGATTTGTTTACCAGCTGCTGTTATATTTCGTAACTTGTGTGAGTGTGTGTTTTTATAGCACATCGGACTATTTGATGTGCCTCGCCGCAGTGAACTAAACCTCTGATTTTAACGTTGTAAGTTCGTTGACACAAGAAAATAGTAGCAAGGTTAAAAACAAACAACAACACCAAACTGCGTGCTGAAAAAATTCACAAGAATATATCTAAATCGTTTTAGATGAAATAATAATTTATTTCCTGCACCCACTTAAAATAATTCTAGATATTTCTTGATATTCCCTCGTTCCATCTCACTATTCAACGTTATTTTCGATTTCACTGGTGACTTAATAGTCATTTGTTTCAGTAATTTCCATGTAAAAAACTCACTGTTTAGCTAAGCAAACTTTTTTACACTAGTGTCAAAAAATTGTTTTTAGCTTTAGTGAATTTAGAAGAAATTTAACGACAAAATACCATTACTGACCCCGGTCGCACCAAACATGCTCGTCCTTTCAGCCGCTGGGGCGTTATAATGTTATAATCAATCCTACTATTCGTTGGTAAAAGAGTAGCCCAAGAGTTGGCGGTGGGTGGCGATAGCTAGGTGTCTTTCCTCTAGTTTTACACTGCTAAATTAGGAGCAGCTAGCACAGATAGCCCTCGTGTAGCTTCGCGGGAAATTTAGACCAAACCATTATTGCCAAGTGTCAAGCTATTGCTTCCGTACATTTACAGTAGAAATTCTTATTTTATGGCAGCATAACAAAGTATCATAAAAATAATTGAAGACATTATTGATAATACAAATGTTTTGAAAATTACCGTCTTTGAACTAGGTTGAATAAAATTAATTACCATTCCAATCAAAAAAATAAAATAAAAATGAGATGTTTTAGAGGTGGGATTATAAATGTTTTAGCAGCTTTAGTTGCTTGATATTTGATTTAAGTTTTCAAAAAGATAGAAAGGAACACGTAACGCACGGTTATTCTTACAATCCAATACCTAATAGAAAATAGGAGCAGAATCTCTTTAAATACTAGATTAAAAGTAACATAACACTACTTAGCTAATTAGTAAAGTTTACGGACAGATCGTTTAAGTCTGCATGTCTTGATTTCTTAAAGCCAAACAATCGGATACTATGTTAATGAGTCAGTAAGAGTTGTGTTGACGAGTTGCAGCAGATATATTGCACATTTTACTGTGAGGATTACAATCTTGGTAGATTGTGCTTAAATTATGTCGTTCTCAAATAAAATCAAACTAGCAGAAATTTACCTAGTTTAAAGATTAATCACAACTTATTTAGAATTTTAAGTCTTAGAGTCTGCAATTTTGACGTGTTTTCTTTTAAGAACTGGGCTTACAAAGTAATAATCAAACTTGGAAGTCTATCATTCTCTTCTTTTGATAATAAGGATTAAGAAAAAAATCCCTTCCTTAAGCTGTCTCACATATCGCCGTTAGATTTCCTACCTCCTTATTGAAAAAACTATTCTTTTTTTACCTGTTTACGCCTTTAGGCTTCAAAGTTTTAAGAAATAAAAATACCAAAAACAAATCACCGTTATAGGAGATGCTGCTTTATTTAATGTTACCTCAGTTAACATCTTTTAAGCTATGCATTTTCAGTTCAGAAATTTGAGAATCAAAAAATAATTAAATTTGTTCACAGGTCATGTAATCTGACCAGCTCGTTTATTGGACACAAATTTCTTACGTTTTATTTTATTTCTGCGGACTTATACTTCTGAAAATCGGGCTTCGATATCCGAGGCGGGCATGGCATGGAGAATGTAGTTTTGTGATTAACAACAAACAGACCAGCTCGTGATTCACTTTTTTTCCTGTCATCTCTCGAACTCTTCTTCTTTGTTTCTAGAGATCATTTTATAAATTTATTTTCAATTTTTTTCAGTTTTTAATTTATCGTCGAAGGATCAGATTGTTTAGTCTAAGTCCTCATTAGACGTTTCATTTGTTTCATTTCTAAATTACTTTATCTGAGTCTTTATTTTACCCATTTTATTTTTCATTTAACTGGTCGAAGTCTTCGTGTTTTTGTCATGTGATTTAGAGTTATTGATCTTTATTTAATTTCTTAGGGAAAGAATATAGCACGCTAAATGTAATATTTTAAATGGCTGGTATAATTCCAATCAATAAGGTGGTGCAAAGTTTAGAAGTTAAAGACACATGCATAAGGTATTATCTTAATATATTTCTTCAACTTATTGGAATTTTTGATTGCGTTTTCGCACAAAAAAAATCGAAATTTGTGCATCAAATTAACTCGTTTACCTCAACGTTGGCTGAAAAAATAAAAAAGGCACTTTTGAAGCTTAGAGAATATAAATGCCATTCAATAGGGTAAAAATTATTTATGTCAATTTTTGAAAAATCTTTTGCAAAATAAAGAATTTTACAAATTTCAGTTAACTTTATAAACTGTACAACAACCTTCTTTTTTCTTAGTTCTATAATCATCCCAGGCCCGGCATGGTCAAGCGTGTTAAGGCGTTCGCCTCGTAATCCAAGGGTCGCGAGTTTGAATCCTGGTCGCACCAAACATGTTCGACCTTTCAGCCGTGGGAGCGTTGTAATGTTACTGTCTATCCCACCATTCGTTGCTAAAAGAGTAGCCCAAGAGTTGTCGGTGGTGGTGATGACTAGTTGCCTTTCCTCTGGTCTTACACTGCTAAATTAGGGACGGCTAGCGCAGATAGTTCTCAATTAGCTTTGCGCGAAATTCAACAAAAAAAAAACAACCACAATTATTCCAAATTATACGTATCCTAAATCCAAGTAAGATCACGCGCGTGCTTTGGCCTAAGCGAGTCTGGCACTTTTGCATGATTTGAATTTTGTGTTTTGCGAAATTGAATGAGTTGAAACTGGTTCTGAAAACCACAAGAATAAAAAGGCACTGTGGGTTTAGTGTTTTCAAGGTGATCTTCTAACTTTAGTCGTAACTATGACGCGATCTAAACTATTTAAATTGCAACTTTTGATTTGTAAGCTGGACACTCAAGCTCATGCTTACAACTTTGATTGCTAGAGACGTTTTAGTGAGCTTTTAAAACTCCCATCTTATCGCAGACATACTAATAACAACCGAGCTTCATAACATTTCATTATAATCTTTGCCGAAAGGATTTCCATAAAATTTCATTTTTCTTTGAAGGATTGCGCTGAGCTCGTCATACTTTTTGCACTGTAGTCGAAAAAACAAACACTAAAGCATATTTATTTTTAACAGTGTAAGAATTTTCAAATTACACAAACCTCGAAAGTTTAATACAGACCGATCGGCTGTTATTTTTTGTTGATTTTCAAATTGACATGTATAATTTGAGTCGGGCGTGGCCTAGTGGCTAGCGTGTCAGACTATGAATTTGAAGTTCCATGTTTCTCGTCCAGTGGCTTCAGAAACTCACTCCGCAGTTGGAACGTATGAACTATAGAGAAATAGCAAGTAAACAACATCAACCACGTCACCTCTTGGGCAACTCTTGTCCAACCGAACGACTGTACTTGAATGTCAGTTGTATAGCACAGAGAGAGAGCATGTTTCTGTGATAACGAGAGTCGATCCACGAACCCTACAATTTACATTCCATGCATTTTCGCATCGGATGAAGCAACGTTGTATTTGTTTTAGTAAATCACGTTTTATTTTTTTATTTATTTATTTGTTGGCGGGCTGGTAAATATAAATCTAAAAATGTGTTATCAACGTTGTCCTACCGTTATGAGTATCTAAGCATATCACTCTGCCCAATAACTTCTCATAAATAACAACTAGGACGAAAACATTTAAGACAACTAAATAATTTATATTCGAATGAAGTATTATCTTTAAGTTTGATGTATACTAGCCAAACAATCTCTAAAATATATCATTAACACAGGTAACACGTTTATGATGCTAAATTTCTTGTACGTACTTTATGGAATCTTGAGACTTCTTCAGTTCGTTCCTTCCTAAAATAGCCATATTTTCAGATATTATCTAACTGGGTAATTTTCTGAATCAGGAATAGTTTCCTGATTACATCAAAAATCTTTTACTGGAAACAAATATTAAGGATCGTTTATTTTATTGTGTTCTTATAGGTGAGATCAAAATGTGATTTTTAATCATGTTTGGAAATATACAGCAGGAAATGACGAAATAGTTTACAAAGTATTTGCATGTGTGTTTGTTTGTAACTGTGAAACAACTGGACCGATTTTCACCAAATCTGAAATGTACCATTACGGTCCTTGGGGATTGAGATAGGGGTGTCTGATTCGCTGTGTCACCCCAGAGGCAGTGGCGTAGCAACTATTTTTGCCGCCCGGGGCGGTCGTAAGATTTTCCCCCCGACCTTAAAAACCCATTTTGGTATAAAATTTCAGATTTTTTGTTAGCTTTTTATTATTTTATTTTTTCTATTTTTACCCCCTCAAAATGCCGCCCCTCCCGCTCTCCCTTTGCTACGCCACTGCCCAGAGGGTGCCTACGCTTTCACCATACTTTAAACGAGTTCGTCAGATAGTAAACCTATCTATATATTTATTATTAACTCTTACTTTACATAAGAAAGATTTGTTCTTTAAAACTTTCTCTTGTTTTTTTAATTCGAGTTTGTCTTTAGTCTGAAGTCCATTGTTACATTGAACAACAGGTCAGTGTATGTAGTGTTAATTTAAACGATTTATGATATCAAACGCTATTTAGCAATATTATACTTATTTCCAATTTTTCAGACACATTTTCCTTCGGGATTGTGTAACAACGATTTTTACACATTGTAACAATATTTTATATCACATCGTGAAGAAAAAGAAAAAAAAAACTTTTGCATTTCGAAATCTGCGGAGATTTGACGAATTTTAAACAGTTTTTTTAACACTTTTAACTTTCCAGTACTTTAAGGTATTGAGCGGAAAACGACAAAGATGTGAACAACAGTACTGTTTTTCTGGGTGTGGCTAAACATCCTACAGGACGTGCAGAAAAGTGCATTAGCAGTTAAACCTTTACCAGTTTAAGGCTCTAGAAGTTTCAAGCACATAACTCCTTGAAGAAATATACATAAACGCGTGATTTGGATAAGATATCAATCATTTTAAAACAATCCTCATTTGACGTACACGGATTTTTATATCATCGTTTACAAATATACTCGACTGTTATCATCAGATTTCGACCAAGTCGAATTTCTATAATCTGATATCACGAAAACTTCAACACTTAATATTCCCTCCGAGGCTTGTAAGTCTCGAATTAAAAAGTTATGACATTCTACGTGCTTGCACGAAATACCAGAGGCAAAGTACAGTTTGGATGGCAAGGTTCGTTTGCAAGTGAACTTTTTCATTTTTGTAACCCTCCAGCTCTCTAATGCTATAGCAACAATTCATGTTGTTGGTAAACAGCTGCTACGAAAATTCATATCTTGCAAGAGCCAAAGTCTTCAAAAGACTTTCTTTTCAAGCTGATTCAGCTAATCTAGGACACATTATTATACAGGGTAACCCAAAAACGTATAATCCAAAAGTTACTTAATGTATGTCTCTGTTTCCTTTCAGTATTACAGTACACAACAGGCCATACTATATACATGGATTCCAGAATAACATTTCTCTCATATTAAAACTGCATTTTTTTCATTATGATCTCGTAGCCGTTTTTCATCGAGTAGACATTTTGTAGGTCCTCCCAGGATAATATGTTGCTAATATGAGTTATTAAAGATATTCTAGATGTCTATCGTTGATGTCAGCTCGTATTTAATAATGCGTGTGTGTGTGTGTGTTTACGTAGGTGATTAAGCAGCTATAGCAAACAAAACGTAGAGTTTTAGAAAAAGAAAACTCATCATAAGACCCGACTGTGAGTGTGTTTCCTCATGACAAAGCCACATCCGGCTATTTGCTGTGTCCACTGAGGGAATCGAACCCCTTTAGCGTTGCAAATCCAAAGACTTATCGCTGGGACAGCGATAAAAGAGGTGGTTATTATATCTACTTGTACTTGTATTTTCGTATGTTTAAATAATTTTTTAATAAATCGGTTCGTTTTGGAGGACTACCAATACATTCAATTGAACGTTTTATCTGCTTTATCATTCTGTCGTCATCCTTTCATATTGTTCTATATGAATATATTTGCTAATTAGTCTGTCTGTATGTATTTATCTAACCACATATTCACATACATTTTAATCTATTTGCCTATTTATATTCATTAATCTAACTGTTCTCTGTCTATCCGTATTTATTTTTCTCTTTATAACAGCTTATGCACGTACTTTCATTCTGTCTATCCACAAGTATTCATCTTTCTTCATCAATGTTTGAAAGTATTAACTTACCAACTTCGGTTTTAATATATTTCTTTGATATGTTTTTGTATACGCTACAGCTTGAGCAGATGATCCAGAGGTTAGCGTGCGCAAATTGTGAACAGGAGGATTCATGGCTCGACACCTATTGTCGTCAATGAGCACCCTGTAGTTTAGGTCGTGGTGTGCTGTAAAAAGAACGGTCAAATTTCACAAATCGATCACACAAAACAGGCTTTGCGACTGGTATTGTTGACCAGCCGTGTTTCACCTTTTCTGATAGTTTTTCAAAATTAGGGAAGACTATGCGCATATAGTGTTGCTTAGTTTTATGATCTGAAATAGACAAAAGTAACATTACATTTAAGCTTCGTTATAGCATAGAAAGCAATACTTGTCTAAGTTTCTTTGCTTATTCATTCGTAGATGCAACAATCTTCGTGTCTTTCGTAAACATATTTCTTCGTTTGTTGATTTTTCTCTTACACCCTTTGTAGTATTATATATATGTATATATATATATATACATATCCATTCGTGTAGTTAGCGTGCCAAAATATCACGGTGGAGGGTGTGACATTTTAGACGTGACGTTTGTCATTTCACATTATAAAAATGACAACCAATCCTGTTATTCAGTTGAAAAACTTTTATGGCTTTAGATACTACTACTACTGACCTCCTTCTGGTTAGTAGCTGAAAATTAGAGATAGCTTTATTTAAATTCTAGAAGCTTTAGCTTATGCGAGAAGTATTGTTCATGTATACAAATAAAATTTCAATTTTGTTTGTCTATTTGAGGGTGCAGTGCCCTACGTATATGCTTTTTCTGTACACACACATATATATCCATATATATATGGCAACGTGTAAGTTGCCTTATGAAGATAGATGTGTCTGAGGAACACATTAGGTATATATAATGGTTTATGAGAAAAGGCAATAGTGCAGCAGAAACTACATGAAACGTTCAAGGTGTTTATGGTGCGAGGTTTCTCTATGAAAGAAAACATCAAAGGTGGTTTCAGAAGTTCAGATCAGTTGACTATAGATTAAGTGATGCGCCACGTTCTAGTTGTCCTGTTGAGTGTAATGATGACTTGCTGCTGGCTGCACTTGATGAAGGTTGTGCTGTTACAGTTGGAGAGCTAGCACCTATTCAACAGTTTACTCTCAACGGCAACAACTTGTAAACGTATCAAACATTGGAAAATGGGTCCCACCTGATTTGACAGAAGCCAACCTCAGAGCAAGAGTAGACATTTGCACTTCTCTGCACGCTGGTGAACGTAACTCACCTTTTTTTGGGCAGGTTAGTGACTGGAGATGAAAAATGGGTATTTTATAAAATGTTATGTGCTGCAGACAATGGCTCAGTTCAAGTAAACTGGTTAAAACACAGCTGAGAATGGACTTCCACTCTAGGAAAGTCTTGTTAAGCGTTTGGTGGGATATTGTTGGTGTGATCCACTTTGAGTTGCTGCCACTCAATGTAACGATTACATCAGATTTATATTATCTACAGTTAGAGCGCTTGAATGTTGTACTGAAAGGAAAGAGACCTGCTTTGATCAAACGTATAGCTGTTGTGTTACACCAAGATAAAAGATAATGCACGACCCCATACAGCAAGCATCACATCTGCAAAGATTGAAGAGCTAGACTGGGAAAATCTTCCACATCCTTCTTATTCTCCAGACCTTGCCGCATCTCATTATCATCAATTCCGTAGTTTCTAGAACTGTCTTGATGGAAAAGAGTTTAGAACATATGAAAATGTCAAAACTACCCTCTCTACATTCTTTTCCTCTTAACCACAAGACTTTTATAGAAGTGGCATTCAGAATCTTGTGAATCGTTAGCAGAAAGTAATTAATAATAATGGAACATACATTATTGATTCAACAACATTAAAAACGTTTGAAATCCTTTCTCTTTTTCTGAACCTAAAATTAGATACTACTTAAGAGATGGCCTGATGTTTATTTGTCCTGTTTCCTGTGTACGTTACTTCTTCCTATTGTATGTATGGTTGTCCTGTTCTCTGCTCTGTCAGTGTACGCAACATCCTCGTATTATTTGTATATATGTTTGTCCTGTTCTCTGCTTTGTCAGTGTGCGTAACATTCTCGTATTGTGTGTATATATATTAGTCGTGTTCTCTCTTAATGCACGTAACATCCTGGTATTCTATGTATATATATATTAGTCCTGTCTTCTGTCAGTGTATGTAACATTCTTGTATTGTATATAATTTTTTATTTGCCTTGCGCTCTGTCAGTGTACGTAACATGCTCGTAAAGTATGTATATGTATTTGTCCTGCTTTCTTCTTTGTCAGTGTGCGTAACATCTTCGTAATGTATATATATTTGACCTATTCTCTACTCCGTCACTGTACGTAAAATCCTCGTATTATATGTGTATACAATTGTCCTGTTCTCTGCTCTGTGAGTGTACGTAAAATCCTCGTATTGCATGTATATATATTTGTCCCGTTCTCTGCTCTGTGAGTGTACGTAAAATCCTCGTATTGTACGTATATATATTTATTCTGTACGTAGCATCCTCGTAATATTTTATGTTTTCTCGCTAGTTTATTTGCGTACTTATCGACCTTTATATTATTTTTGGTATATGTGTTCGTTTATTTATCCGTATTTGTACAATCTTTGCATTTCTTACTGCACGAAGCACTTTGTATTTATTTGTATATTTGTTTTGCCACTTTCCATCTGCGTAATAAACATCGTATTTTTTGTTAGTTTAATTAATTATTCGTCAATACTGACATAAATACCCACGTTCCGCTGCACGACTTAAAGGCTCCATCATGATTCATAGGGGTTCCAGCGTTCCGATCAAACTCCTCCAATATCCCCAATTACTTCTTCATCTACACTAAACGAAATCAAAACAAAAACAAGTAAACATTAGAACTCTGATGCCATATTTGGGTCTAGGGGCCCTGAAAAGCTCAGAGACTCTAATACTTCCAGAAACCCTTTAACCGTTCTACTAGGAGATCTACATCTTAGAAATAAGGATACTCCTGAGCTATTCTTCGTCCGTCTGTAAAGATTGTTACGGCTATTCTGAGAACTGTTAGGATGAATTAGCCGGGTTTACGTACATGTACACAGAGCTACAAGCTGATCGAATATAGGATACACAATAACCTGTGTACATGTTTTTCTTTGTTTCTCTCGCTGTCTTTACAACACCTGCCCTCTCTCCCAGTAGCACAGTGACAAGTCTACGGACTTATACTGATAGAAACAGGCAGAACACAGATAGCCCTTGGTGTAACTTTGTTGATAAATACAAAACAGTTACAATACATTTGTGGTTGTTTTGCTGTATGTATATTTAGTAGACACTAACCCTAATTTTATGTACGATTTACGTAAACTAAACACACGAAATCTATGAGCGTATCTACAAATATACGTTTATTTACGTGTGCTGTGAAAGAACTCCATACAACAGTATTGAGCGTAAAGAAATCAGCTATCAAATGGTTAACTGAGCACTCATTTTTCTGAGCATGCTATCAACTAAAGTCCAGCCAACACAGGCAATTAATAAAACATGGAAAGGGGAAGGTTTGGAAAGGCTTCTTAAATTGCCTAAACACGTCCATAATAGTGCGCTGTAAACCTCTATATGCGAATTTCCACTACGATCTCCAAACCATATATTTTTATAAACTTTCTGTTTTCAAAATCATGCACTGAAAGGTTCTGCTGTTGCCTGCAAAAAAAAAATCAAATCATAATCTTCAGTACAGAAACATACACACACAATCTAACCTAACTTTACTGCTGCCTAAACACATCCAATAATTTTGGAATTATAAAAATATACATCATTTCAGGAACATCCAACTGAGTAGTTACGAAGTTAGATAAGATTTCAACATTTTATAATCCGAAATAAATCCGACACCTTTTTCTTAACCTGCCACAAAATGGAACGAAAATCTCACCAACATATGAAAAACAAAACTTGTGTGCAAACTACGTATCAGTACACACATGAATTATAAAAGCACGCGGTGGCAACGGTTTTTATATTTTAAGAAATACGCTTTAATTCTTAACAGTTGATTTCTATGCGGTTTTGAGTCCGATGTAACAATCGCAATTAATTTATTGTCTTTTTTTCTCTTCAAATTATTGTTACTTGTACATAATTGTTCTTCAATATAATTAACGCTTATTCTCTTAACCTTTAGCTTTATTTAAAAAAATCAGTTTATTCCTTCACGGTTTTAAATATCCGTTTCAAGATGAATGTTACAACAGAAACAGTAGCTAACCTTATCCGGAATCGCACACTCACTTGTATGTGTGCCTCTGTGAGCGTATTTGTACGTCTAAGATCCTACTGTCTGTATTATGACATATGTAATTTCGCGTAGATCATTTCTCTTTCATTGTAATTGTTGTACAAGGAAATAGGGCATACTCCTGGCGAAGTGCCAGACACAGAAAAGAAACGCGACAATTAGTAAAGTGGTTTGGAGTTTATTACCAGCTACAGTTTTTAAAATTATTTTTAGAATAACGTAATTGCCTATTTGCGTGTTATTGTTGGTGACTTGATATGTAATAATCGCATGAAGTTTTTTTAACATCTTTTATCTATTCTCAAATAAAAATGCTTATTTTTCATGACGGATAAAACAGAAAATTCATCGGGTTATCCTAATTGGTTTACTAATATAATGGAAAATTCATTTGTTTCGGATATTATGGCGAATATACTGAAGTTTTACCCGAAATAAGCTCATTGCTAACTCGCAGGTTAGTGTAATCGAATATTGGATTTTACCGTTATGACTTCAAAATGCGGAGCACAAACTTGCGGCAACTAAACGCGAACCTTGGGTCTTCGTATCCATAATCAGACATTAAATACTAGCCCTCACACTCTCTGAATGGAGCGGTAAAGAAATTATTCAGTTTATTGTGAACTAATATTTGTCTTCTTCCGTTATTAATTTATGATAAATGGAAAAAGAGAAAATGTTAGTTTTAGAAATAGAACTATAAGAATTATGTTATGGTGAAATGAGTAATTTCTTGTTCATCTGGTAACAAACAAACATCTAATTATACTGAATTCATTTCAACAAACGATATATACACAAACGTTCGTGGTCACTGGATTTAACATAAGCATTTTTATGACGTCAGTTTGTTTGTTTCTTGAATTTCGCGCAAAGCTACATGAAAGCTATCTGCGCTAGCCGTCCCCAATTTAGCAGTGTGAGACTAGAGGGAAGGGAGCTAGCTAGTCATCACCATACACCGCCAACCCTTGGGCTACTATTTTACCAACGAACAGTGGGATTGACCGTAACACAATGACGCCCCTACGGCTGAAAGGGCAAGCATGTTTGTTGACGAGGACTCGAACCCCGCATCCCACAGACTGCTAGTCGAGCACTCTAATCACCTGGCCATGCCGGGCCTTCATGATATTAGAAAAACACATAGGTTCAATAAGTCTTGATACAATATGATAAATTCTCTATAACTTGAACCTTTTCATAAGATGAACCTTTCGTTTTCAGGGGCAAACGTAACCATGACGTCAAAAAAAAACATTTACTAAATTGATAATAGCCAAATATCTGTTTTATTCTGAGCCTTAAAGACCCACTTTACAATGTCAGCATGGCTTCACTAATTGTACTTACCTCAAGGTTCAGTTTTATATTAAGAGGATTATTATTAGTCATCTCTAAAAATATAATAAATAGTCTTACCTCGCATCGAATTATATTATGTATTAGACAAAATTCAAAGACAGTTATTTCAATGAAAGCATTTCAATTTCAACCATGTGCATTATCAGGCATTACATTCGGCAAGTCAGAAATACGGTTTACTACGCTTCACGTTGAAAATTATAAGGAAAGAACAAAAAGCCGAATGATTAATATGATTCCATGACATCGCTAAGACCGTTTCTTGTATATAACTGAAATTTTCTTTTTAAACCTAAATATTTTTGCTAAAAAGATTAATTTATGAATGATGTAATTTTTGAGTACAAGAGAATGTAACTTGTTTGAACACAAAAATGTGTATAGTTTTAAAGCATTTGAATAGTAATAAGTTTAAGTGTTTAAAATACTTAATTGTAAGTTATTGTAGAAATTACGGTAAAAGAAATTTGTGAAAACGTAACTTTTGGTGATTGTAAATACCACACAAAGCAATTTAGGGTACGTTGCTTATGGTTGTTTGTGATATTAAAGGTTGAATGTATCTATTCCTTCTTATTATACACACTACGAACGATCGTTTTCTTATTTTGATCTTTATATAAACCTAGGGTATCTAGGATAGATTGGCTGAAGATAGATCCAAAGTAATTGGCTAGTTTTCCATTTATAATGAAATAAAATAAAACCCCTATAAAAAGAGAGAAAACGAACTGCACTGTGAAATATTAAACGAGTATACAATTTAAAAGATGTAGCAATATTGGAAAATTTCTTAAGGATGTGTTGTTGATTTATTTTTGTGAACTATAGAGTAAAATAAGTTAATTAATAGCAATCTTAAGATTGTTTTGTACTCATTTTTCATACAAAATGTTTTTATATAAAACATTATTTTCTACTTCTCATCGAAATTTAACATCGATATACTAAGAACTATGCTAACAGACATAGTTTTTATATTAAAACTCATGTTTACATTCACGAATGTAATATATATACATATATATAATTTCTAGCATTTGAATGAAGGTTGTTTTGTATTTTCACAAGACGTCCAATTTCTGTCATTGCATAAAAAAATGTTATTTTTAACATGTGTTTTCTGAGAAATATTTACTGTTGCATGCCTTAGTTTCTTCCTGACTTTAAATATGTCATAGAAGTATTTGCATCCTATTTATTCACGCTATCCCCTATTACTGATATGATTAATAGTTATTATCTTTTGTTTTATATATCTTGAAATGTAATCACTTTATTGCGCAACAAAATTGCCTACATTTTATAACTATTATTTGTAACAGTATGAAAAACAAAGTAGGTTGATTTAGGAACTCTATTTGTCAATATATTCGTTAAAATATAAACATGCGACTTATATATACCTTGAAGGCTGTTTTTTTTCCTGTGATTAAGCTTTGATCGATTTATAAAATCACAGTGCAAGAGATGTATCCGAACATGAGACATAATATAGTTAGTTTATTTATTATCCGTAATAAAATTCAAATACAGTAAGACGGATATGAGGATCGTTTATATACCCATTCTCAGAAACTGTTTTACTGCCAATTCAATTTCGTCGCTTTTAATATTGAAGCTTCATTCACCGATTTCGCAAGTATTGACGGTTTATGACATTGACGTCCGTCTGGAAGAATGGTTTGAGAGGAAGTTTGTTTATAACAATGACAAACACTCTTTTTGAATCTTTGCTGAAATGCAAATACAATTTTTCCTATACAGCCAATCGAAAAGCGACAGTGACAGACAGTATTCAGGGTTGGAGTCGACATGTTCTGGTTTATTTGACAGACACAATATCTAGGGCTGGAGTCGACATGTTCTGGTTTATTATGTTCCTTTCTCCATTTCTACTGTTCCTTCAACATTCGATTTCTCTCTCACTCTCCATACTGGAGAAGAAACTGACACATTTGTATACAAAAGTAATCACTCCACTCACCAGGTGATGAACAGTGTCCTTTTTTCTTGCGCCAAAATGCTATCTTTAAGAGTTTGAATGGAAGAGAATATTGTTATCCAATGATGTCACATATTTAAACAGGAATATTTATTGATTGCTTTGACTAGTTTTAACTTGTCTGTTTAAATGTATGCAGAACAGTTTATCTTTAGTAAATAGACCAAACGAACGTTATTAGTAATAGTGTTTTTCCTATGTATGTTCGTATCTCATTGCAAAGTGTTTGAATAAAAGCCTTGGTGACTCAGAAGATGAAAATGAAGTCATGAGAACATATATTTATCTACTGTTTCAAAGACATCAGTAAACTAAAAAAGTATTAAAATTTGGCGTGAACTTACATTACACTCCTTCCTTTAACTACGTTTCAGAAACTACGACTTGAACTCGAAAGCATCGTAAAAGATATGTAACACAACATTTACCAAATTTCATCCGATGTATAATTTCTAAGAGGTAATAAATATTTACATTGCGTGTTCACTAGCTAAGTATTTTCCAATTAGGTAAAACTAGCATTATTCACTGAAGCAAATAGTGTCCCGTGTCTATTGAACAAGCACGTGACTTACTTACAGATTGATTTACCCTATTGCAATATTAAGCAAGCTGTTTCTTGCTAGTTTTATGAACAGGAAAATATATGTAGCCCATATATTTATTGTTATCATTTTATAAAAATAAAAAAATCACTTTATCATACATATTATGCATCTGCTAGACAACTGAATACCATATTATTGCATATGTTTAAGTATTCCTCAATTAATTATTAAAATTGCAAACAAATACCCTGGAATAGTTGTCTGAGAGAGAAATACAGTCAGTGAGAAATTTATGCTTTACATGTTTGTAATATGTGTAAGATATTATACGTTTTATTGAATCTTTGTCTCCTTTATCCTTTAGCTTAGTAATCATTAACTATGTAGTTCATAGGGAATAAAAAATACATGACACTATTTATAAAAAGAATTTTTACAACATACGTTAATAAAAAATTCAAAGAGAGGATGTACATACACATGGTACATGAATACCAGAATACACAAGGATGCAGCCTTGTGTATGGCATATCATTAGCTATCCAGTTAAAGCCACTGGGCAAACCTTTGTAGAGTGAATGCTGTTGGCTGTGTGTCTTATCTTTGGTTCAATACTAGGTATGTTTATGTCTACATCCTAGAAGTCTTTCAATCCACCGTTTAGCTTATGTGCGCATATGATACCTTTCGCATTAAAAATTCCAAACCGAAGAAACGGGGAAACTAATCGCTTAAAAGTCAATGTTTTTAATGTTCTTCAAGATTTTCATACAGATTACACAGTTTTATGTTACAAAAACTCCTTTCGTTAAGATGTGGACACTTTTTACAGGCAAGAGAAACATGATGTTAATTACATATGGTTAATTACCATAAGACATTACTATTAGGCTTAACATACTTCTAAGTGTTACATTCTTTATCTGGCTTAAACTTTGGCTCAGCTTGAAGTATGATGGCTTACAACAATTAGAATTCGATTGTCGTGGTAGGTAAACCACGAATGGCCCGTTGAGTACCTTTGTGGCTAATAAAAAACGAATAAGCAATGGCTCCTGTGGTCTAGCGGTAAGACTGAAAACTTATAACAATAAAACTGAGTTTCGAGGTACGCGATGGGCAGAACACCGTGAGGTAATTGTATAGCTTTGTACTTGAGAAAGAAACTGTGTAGTTTTGTGCTTAAAAAAATAGAAAAATTGTTTAATTAAGAAAAGAATAGCAAGAAAAACGAAACACTGTAAGTTTAGTTAGTTTTTAACTAAATAAAATTTCCACACGAAAGTGAAGCGTAAAGCAGTTTTATTACTCTATCTAACCAGGCTGTATTGTAAATTGTATCAATGTATTTGTTTCGTAGAGAGTCGTTCTTTAAATCTGTATACAGTTATTCTTATCATGAGCTTAGATGAACGAAGTAAAAATAAAGTTAAAATGTATAACCAATTCATTTCAATATTTAGTGATATCATGTTTCGAGATCACTTATCCAAATATTACGTAATTGTGATATTTATGGACATTTAAATTTCGTTAGAAAATGATATTTTTATTAATAAAGGGAATGCCCTAAAATATTATGGGAACAATTTTTGTATTCTAAAGAAAATCTGTTGCAGAAACAGAGAAGTTAGTCGTGTCAAAAAGTAGAACACAGAAAATCATTATTTGTATTATTTTTAAGAGTAAAATAATATTCTTTTTTATTTGGTTTTCGAGAAAAACTGTATTGATTTTTATATTAACAAAGAATCAGATTCAGAAGAAACTTTAGCACATGGAATTTTTCTCGCACTTTTCGTTTGGTGTAAAAACACTAATTCTTAATGCTGTTTCTCAGGTGGATTTGGGCACTCGAGTTGCCATTTTAGCCGTAAAGGTATTATACTGCATCGATCGATCCCATTGCCAGGTAGTTAGGGTACTCGACCCGTGATCTGAGGATCGCGGGTTCGAATCCCCGTCACACTAAATATGCTCGCCTTTTCTGCCGTGGGGGCGTTATAATGTGGCTGTCAGTTCCACTATTCGTTGATAAAAGAGTAGCCCAAGATTTGGTGGTAGGTGGTGATGACTAGTTTCATTCCCTCTAGTCTTACACTGTTAAATTAGGGACGGCTAGCACAGATAGCCCTTGTGTAGCTTTGCGCGAAATTCATAAGAACTCAAACCATGTGTGATATGAGTTTTTTTTATTAAGACGCCATGTGGTACTTGCTTGATATGTCTTTAATATAATATAGTGTAGTGGGCACTCTGTTTTGTGTACTTTACTACATAAACCAACAAAGTTAAATTTTACTCAAAATTAAATATAATTATTGGTATTTTGTTAACGAAGTAGTCTGATTCGTCATGACTAGAAAAGATGGACTTATTTATTATCAAATAAGACTTTAAAAGTTAATAATGTAAGTAAGATTAAGCAATGGATAGTGATTCCAACAGTACGTACTTACTAAATAATGGAGCATAGTGGTAACTCACAGTTCCTTGGAAATCTAGACTTTGCAGACGATCTGCGTCTCTTGTCACATAACAGACAACGCATGAAACAGACACAATAATCCGTGCTGACGAAAATACCCACTTGTAGAGAAAATTATATATTTAAAAACGGTTGGAATGGTACTAAAAATAGACACAAGCTGATCATGAAAGTATTAAAGAGATGACTTGTAGGCATGAAGATAAAACGAGGATAAATGGACACCCACAATAAGCAGGAAGAAGTCATTACAGTGAACGGAAATAACCTAAAAGCAATGAAAAATTCACTTTGCCTTGATAGTATTGTATCCATTTCTAAAGGCACTGATGAAAACGTAATAAAACACAATAGAGAGGCTGGTTATGTCTTCAACACCTTAGAGCCAGTTTCAAATTCAAACTTCATAAGAACAAACTTAAGATTTTCAATGGCAACTTCAGTTCATTCTGAAACATTAAGATTAAACATAACCACGTTCAACAAAATCACTCCAAACATTCATCAACAGATTTCTTCGAAACAACTTACGAATTAAGTGGCGAGAAACCACCAAAACAATGATATGCGTCCGAGAACCAATCATCATTCAAACTGCCAAAGAAAAATTGAAGCTGAATAAGACACGCCCTTAGGAAACCAGTAAACAACAGTCGACAATTAAGCACAAGAGAAATGTAGACCACCCGAAAAGTGCTTGCAGAAGAGAATGATGCAAATTACCTTGGGTGAGTTGAAACAGGCAGTCCAGAACCGTGTCTAACGTTGTTGAATGGTTATGATTTGTTCGAGGTTTCCAGTTCAATGTTCAGTATCGTTGTTGATGAAGGCACATTATTTACGTAATTATTATAACAGTGTGGAAATTTCTTAGGAATACGTTATACACTTAGAAAATCTTTGGTTTTCATTCAATTACTTTACATAATTGCACGGTGTTCTTGTTTTAAAAATTAACGTTAAATATATCTCTCAATTTAAGGTGGCTTGTGATGAAAACAGATCTGAAATATTATTTTTATTGCTTTTCAATCGGTGATGAATAAATTAACAGAAGTGTGGAAAAAGCAGACCTGAATTTTACGTGTTTTTATCACTAATTTTAAGTTTATCGGTTTTTAATTATTCACTAGCTTTCAGCATCAAAATGGTCAAGTTTATGTTGCGTACATGTTTACGAAAGTATTTTTGGTTTATGCTACAACATAAACATAATTCGATCTCCTTCTTTGGTTTCTACACGACACTGTCTGCTAAGTGTTATGCATTATAATTTATTTCTACGAGCTATAATGTACTATGTTACGTAAGTTATGCATTACTATTTCAAGTAATCAGAAATTCACATTTAAATTTACAACTTAATTAAATGTTAAAATGTATCGTGCTTATGAAATTTGCTAACAAGGTTGATACACACAATTTTCTTTTTTAACACAAATATATTTTAATATGCAAACAGAAAACAAAACAGTTTTTAATAACGGCTATTACTGTTAGTTTCTACTAATGATGATTTGTATATAAGAGTTTTACAAACTATACTAAATCTTTATCGGGTCTAGAACAAAATATTCTATCGACGGTCTTGGTCCACGACAAGCAAATTAATTTTCAGTTGATTTTATTACGCCTCGCCTTAGGTAACGTTGTTTTTTCTTAGCTTGACTCACGCTGGTTACATGCGAGCACACTTCTTACCGAAGAAGATATTTAACATACTCGTAGCTATAATAACGTCTGAAACAATTTGTAATGTTCAAAATCTATAAACGTTCCTGGTCAAATTCTTTAGTTTCCCGATTAATAGGCGTTAGTTACAATTATAGCTTGCTAGGCCTACATCACACTGAGTTTAGCTGCTCAATAATGTTCGTTTTTTTTCGCTTGTTCGAATTTTCAACAATATCCTAGCGCGTGTTCATAAAACAAATATTGTTGATTCTTACTATCAAGAATCTTCTATAAATTTACAGAACAGGCAGGAGTTGCACAGTACACAGCCAACAATACACATCACACGCAAAAAAGAAAACTCGACTGAAACAAGCGTAGGTATTAAAATTAACTTACAACGGTAAATCAGTTACACGATATTGATATTCAGCATTCTTACTGTTATACAACATGATAACGAGCATTATTCACCTTTTTTTAACCCCTACAATACCAATTGCTTGAAACAGTTCTTAAGGACAAAGCTACACAATGCTCTGCCTGCCACGAGTATCGAAACCCGATTTCTAGTGGTTAAAATATACAGACATACTATTGCACTACTGGGGGAAACTTTAAATGGTATTATGTAATTATAACATAATTCCTTTAAATATTATTATGTAATAATATCATAATAATACAAAATGGTATTATGTAATAAAAAGGCAAAACAAAACTTTTAATGAATCTCTAGAATCATTGTGCCGTCGAGGTATTCTTGTAATAAAGTCCACGAAGGCCACTTTTGCGAAAGTACTTTCTGAAAATCACACAACTTTGCAAGTTTTTCATTACATTTGTGACTCTAAAATAGCACTAAATTTCCTTGTATAGGTAGTAATTATTTAGTCGTCAGTGTGATTTAAAGAAGTAAGAGTATTTATTTCGTTATTCTCTTTGCTTCTTTGGTTAAAAACAACTCACTTCGGAAAATTACAAGTTAGCACATTTTAAATCAATGTAAACAAATGATTTTTGAATAAGTGAAGGAATGAAGAAAAGTTTATATATATATATTTAATTGAGCTTCACAATATACATAGTTACGTTGATTTCTGAAGTTCTTATGATGTATCTAAGTAATAAATGTGTTTGATGTTAAGCACAAAGTTACAAAATAGGCTATCTGTGTTCTGCCCACCACAGGAATCGAAACCTGGATTCTAGCATTGTAAGTCCGCAGATAAACCTCTGTGTCATTGGGATACGTAAATAATAAGCCACTATTACCAAAAATAGCTGCATTCACAAGATAATCTAGTATTTATTAGAATAAAAATTCTTTTGAAGCCAAAACACAAACTAATTTTCTTAGACAAAAGGTGCTCTCGAGCCATAAGATGAACCTGCTTTGTTCAAAAAACGTTTTAGACGTTTCTTTCAACATGTGATGCAGTCTTATATATATAGATCAGTGTTATTCGTTTTATGGGGGAGCTATGCAGCCCGCTATAGCGACAAGAACCTAGCTTTCAGCATCGTTATTCAAATTTATTCTTTTTCATTTCATTTTTGTGAGTTAAACTTAAATTAAATGAAGAATTGTACAAAAGTTCTAGAAAACAGAAAATAGAATAATTTATCTGAAACTGTAATTCATTACTAATGAGCTTACAATATGACTAGAAAATGCACATCTATCAGTTTGAAATTATTTATTTCTTGGTAAAAGCAGCAAAATATTAATGCTAACCCTAATTTGTTTTTAAAGTCATATTTGGCTATTTGTTGTGCTTATCGCTGGAAGTCGAACCTTATATTTTAGAATTATAAGACAGTGAACCTAATGTCGTTCCAACATAGAACCACTAACATCTTAGACCCTGTAGAACTTTCAAATACCGTTATAGACTTAAAGTAATCTCTCTGAAATATTAACGTTTTTCAGACAGAAATATGGCTAATGGTTAATGGGAAAAAATGTATTAAATGTACCAAACTGTCAGAAGTTTTCGTATCAAATGAACTGGTTTCGACACATTTAGTCTCACATTGTCTTTTGACAGGTAAGCTGGTCAACAACGTCTACGTGACCACGGAACATCGGATTCCCTAAGGATAAAGGGAGTCATAAACTTTTTTAACTTAAAGTGGCCTTGAGAGAGGTTAAAATTAGACCAGGCACCTTTCGACGATTCTTTTTTTTATGTAATTTGTGGTTTTCTATAAAATTCATTTTTATTTTCAACTGACTTGATGGCCACAATATTTCATATGCAGTTAATGTTTTGATTTTATTTAGTGATAAACGTGTAAAAGATGTTAAAATAGCCCTTCTCACGTAAGATCTTTTTAAATATACCACCATATTATTTATTTAAAATTAATGAAAATAAACGAGCTTAAATTTTTTGTCCTGAATACACTATTACGCTTTGGATTAAGGTACGTACTAGGCAATGACAAAAATTCTGTCAAAAGCGCACGTATTACTATAAAAAAATCTTAAATTGTCTTATTAATGCTAACAAATAAGCTACAAGCTTCCTTTTTTGTTTCAAACTAATGTAATAATAACGTTTTAAAACCACCTGAAATCATTGTATTGTATAATGGAGGCACCAGGATAGTAAGAAATGATTTAAACGTGAAATAGCACGTTGAATATCGAAATGCTAACATTATCAGTCATTTCCTGTTATAAACAATGATATGCAGAAAAAGAAATTGGAGCATTTTTAAATTAAACATACAAGATTTAACAATTGTAAAAATAACATATATTTTAAATTCTCTGTTGGAATAAATTTTAATCTTTATATTTAAGTCAAATATTCTCAGAACGGTTTTATGTACTTTTTTACATGACATAGAAGTCTGCCACAAACCTTCTGTATGTGACTTCTAAAAATTAAAACAACAACAGGAATTAATTCCAACGTAATTATTAATTAAAAGTAGCGCAACAAATATAATCAATGCAGAACTAGAACCGGGTTTTTCATTTCATTTTTTATAGTTATAAGAGATATAAAATTGATAAAAAGTGAAACTAAAATACCAAGTTCTTTTGTACTTATCATTGAACTTAATTAACTGGTAAATACAGTCTCTTTATTATTTGCCAGTTTCACAAGTTCTCGTTTATTCCTGTTTATTTTATTTTTTAACTTTGTAATTTATCAAAAGATTTCCACAAGTGACGAAAATTTAGATGTGTCAATTTATCACTTCGCAATGTCTTTACCTTCTGACATTGTAAAGGTTTTGGCTTTTGTCTTGTGAATGCCATATAGAAAGTTCTTAAAGTTGACATTAATCTGGAATAATTCTAATAAAGATAAAAATGGCTATTTTTTAAAATCAAAAATATATTTTTCATTCATTTTATAATATGTCACAAATATCACACACGAGTATCAGCAAAACGATCTAGTAATATTAAATTAATTTCGTTCTCGTATTGATTTAAACATTTTTACTTTCTCCACTAAACGTTTTTCTAAAGTAATCATGAAAGTTCCTTTTTCAAAAGGGATAAAAATGACAGTGTTTTTCTAATAGTAAAGTCATATGAAGTGTCCACTGAGGGAAACTGAACCCCTGGTTTAAGCGTTGTAAATCTGAAGACTTACGGTTGTGCCAGTGTGGGACAAACAATTATAGATATTGATATAATAAAAAACTATTCGAATCAAATCACATATGTTGTCGACATAACAAGAAATTATTCGAATCATATCACAAAAATGCTATCGACATAATATGAAATTATTTGAATTATATAACTGAGAAATGTTATCAACATAATGAAAAATTATTCGAATCATATCACAGAAATGTTATCGACATAATAAGAAATTAATTGAATCATATCACAGAATTGTTATCGACATAATAAGAAATTATTTGAACTATATTACAGTGAAATATTATCAACATAATAATAAATGATTTGAATCATATCATTTAGAAATGTCATCGACATGATGAGAGATAAATCAAGCCATATAATTGAAAATTATTAATTTTGTGTTTTTAAATTATTAATGATTTTTACTCTTTAATCCGTACTTAAATATAAACCACAACCTCCTTTACTTTAGAATACATTGATTCTTCTAATAATTCATCAACCTGAAATAAATACAAATTACTTAAAGGAAATAACTTCATAAACTAAAAGTTTGTTTTCTTTGCTTTTTCATGATCGATCATCTTTCATTCTATGTTAAAGGTCACAATGAAAATGTTGAAATGAGAACATTCTGAAGCAATGTTATTTTCTCAGAATATATTTCTCAATATCTTATTGTTCAAACGACAGCTTTTATCGTTCCGTTCTGTTTCGTCATAATAAATGTGTTTTGTATAAATACTGAAGAATATAATTAATTAATAGCACCAACTTCCGCCATTATTTTTAAAAGGACTCTTTAGATTCATGATTAATTGTGAATTCAAAAAAATAGTCTATCGTCAATCAATGTATTTTTCAGAACGAAAAATAATAAAAATGTTTTTATCTTCGATTTTTCAATGTACAACAACTTCAGAGATGTTATTATAAGACCATCCAAACTGCATATCATATTCACACGAAAATATTAAATCTACCGCATACCCATCAACTGTCCTACAATATATAATAAACCCTTCTTCTCTTTTTGTCTCTTATCTCAAAGTACTATAGAAATGAAAAAATATTACTTCAGGTCATCAAATTTAATATGACATCCGAGCTCATGCATACTCTAGTAGATGATAAGTAACTTTTCTTACAAATCAATTCAGGCTCTTTTGAAAAAAGCAAATGTTGTGGATGTGAATAAAATATAAATCTTTACTTAGAAGAGTCTGCAAGTTAGCCACACCCACTTCTGCGTCACATTTTAGCTACAGGATGACAAGAACATCTTTTTATACAGACACTTAACTTTGTAAATAACAGAACGAACATACAGCCGTTTTTCAACTTCATTTCTTGTTAACCATAAACGAATTATGTATTTGTGCATCTGCTAAACTTATATTAATTATATAATATTTGCAAATACAATCAATGAAAGTATATTAATCGCATGGGTTGCAGGAAACAAAATAAGTTAAGTAAAATAAATAAGAAAAACCAAACAAAGACGCTCTTTCTGCTCTTAAGAATTACCTTAAATGTTCTTTCGATGCTTTTACGAGCCTTTTTATCAGACTGTTTCTTCTTATGAAGTTATTCAGTAATTCGATGAAAACATTTGCAACCTTGCTTTTTGTCTATGATCCACGCAACTTGAAAAATGAAACCAAAACCCATGCAAACACTTGTAGGTTGACTACAGGGAAATTCGGAATTATTAACACTGAGTATGTAGTTTAATATATATATATATATATATATATATATATACGTCGAATGTAAACAATGTAATTCCTAAGAAATGTAGTACTGAGTAATGTAATCCCAGTGCATTTAAATTTATGTGAAAAATAATTAAACATTGCCATTTATTTAGGATTGCAAAAGTGACAAACTTGACTACGAATTAAAACTTGCATCACTGCATGATAATTGAGAAGATACACAAACATATTGACTGTTAATTCACGCCTTTATGTCTGATACAAGGTAGCGGAAAATTACGTTAAACAATCTGAAACATTTTGGTATGTTGATTTCACTGCTTTGATGTCAATTTCATTAATTTCAATTGCACTTTCGGCAGGAGTTTAGAATAATGAATACTAATTGTTTCAACGCCATTAAGCACTCGAGGACAACTTTTATTGACCCAACTCAGTTCCGCATGCTTTAATAAAAGCTATTCTCTGCAAGGATTGAAATATAGCAGTATAATGTAAAATGGATTCCAATTTTTTTAAAAGCATTCTGACTCGCACAGATTTTTTTGCTAAATGAAGCGGTTTTAAGTTTTGATCGCTTTATAATGTTGCCTCACGAAATGAAGAGGATATTTGAAAATATTACTTCTGCCAGCCATAACATGGATATAAGCACACCACAAACATTTAGTAACTTTTACGTTGTTGAAGAAAGAAAATAACTAAATCAATGCGTTTTTTTCACACAAAAAAGGCAGGTATACAGGTTTCAACTTTAGCTGGAGTGTACCCTTGAAAATAGAAAATACATAAAACCTGAAATATACAGTTTCTGGACTTCACGAACCTTTCTTTATAGAACGTTCAATATCATATTATGTAAACACAATGTTAAGGACTGGTGAAAGGTCAAAGTTACAAGTGTTTATGTGTTGAATAGAAAACAACCCAGTAGTATTCCAAACACATACAATTTTATTAGAAAATTTAAACGCCCTTCCAACAATTTCAGATCGTGGTTACGTGTTTAAAATCGCTTTTGTTCTGAGAAGCTGGTGTTGCTTCTGAAGTTGTAACATTGTTGTTACATTCTTTGTGTAAAATGTAACAATTTCTTAAGCTCTCCTGGATTTAAAATATTTGTTTTCGAATATTTGGAATAAGTATTAGATTTTGTTTATTGAATTTCGCAGATTGCTGCCGGAGTGATATTTGAGCTAGTCATATTTAATTTTGAAGTGACAGACTAAAGGAATTAAAGGTAACCATACAATTTATTTCTAAATATTTTACTATTATAAACGAGTATTTATAACGTATCTACGAGCCCATACATCGCAGATCGCAATATTTTTTGGCGGCGGCAACAAAGCAGAATTTCGGAACCTTCGGTCTACTGTCTGCTACGTTAACTGTTGTGTCGTGCTCGGCTTATAAATTTACGTATATTGTAACCCGAATATCAAAATGTTAATTTAATGAATTTTTCTTTCAACATTCTTCTAAATAATTTAATTTATATTTTAATTATTTCACTGTCTATGGTGCAACTATTTTGTAAATAGTACATTGCAAAAATTTTAAGGCATGTGGAATAAAAACATGATTTATACTTCAAATACGTCTTTTGGTATACTTGTTTCTTTATTTTATTAAGACATACGACAGCGTGTCGTGTGAAGCACAGCGTGTTGTTAACAGGAGTGATAGTTTAGCAATATTCCACCTTCTGTATTTCAGACCCTGATAATCCAACCTAAATATATATTTTCACCGGATGCGCTCTACTGTACTCTTACTATAGATTCTAAATTACAAAGCAGTCCATTAAAGAATATTTGAGATATATCATCTCCAACTTTTACCTTCCAACTAAAAGCACGGAAAATTATTTGATAAAAAAAGCATACTTAAATTTAAAGGATTTTTTTTTCTGAATTTGGAACAATGATAGATCTCTTTAACCTACAGTGAGGAATATCATTTGATGTAAATATAAGCCACGCGTGCAAAATTAGTTAAGAGAAAAACGCTTAAATTTGATTAAAGTTTTGTGCACTTCTACACAAAAAATCACGAGACATTTTGGTTCAACATGTTTACTACAACTTAACCAAGGTGTAAAAGTGGACCGTTTGGAGTCGTTTGTTATTCAGCCTAAAGACAACTGATGTACACCAGCAAAATTATGAGCTAAAAGAATGTGTAAATGCATAAGTATTAGTTAGGCCAAGTAAACTAGTTTCTAGCTCAAGTTTCAAAAGAATCAGGCGGGTGGACGGTTATCATTGTTTATTCATTGCCAATTTTTCAGCACAAACTTACTAAATTTTATCAGCTTATCCTAATTAATGAGCGTTTAGCGTTATGTGATATTAGCATATGCAATTAGCATAAATAACAATGTTTGATACGGCAAAATTGGGGTGATTACTAGAAACTGTTAATCTAAATTCCATTGCATTACTACAAAGTAAAAATTCCATCATATATTTAAAAAAATCTAATTGGTTCTGTAAAGCAAAGGTTTGTTCCGAATAATAGAGTTGCGATCCTGAAACTAATGTTGGCTACTTGCTATGTTTTTAGCGAGTATTGACAAAAGGTCATGATATCTAATAAAAAATACCTTAGATGTGGAGAGAAGAAACGATTAAAAAGAGGATTAAGTGCGTGACTTAAAGGAATAAAATCAGAGTTGGCGGTCAAACAGTTCGCTACAATTTTAGCACTGATAATAATTTACAGGAACTATTCATTTATTAGTTACTTAGACCGAATAATTTGTTTCACTCACCACCATGCTCTAAACTGAACAATAACGCTGTCAGACTAACTAATTAATGAATATTTGATGTAAAACTGTTATAAATGCTAAAAATATAGCTAACATAATGGCCGCCATTCTTATTTCACTCCTTCAAGTCCCACACTTATTTTTTTTTTGCCGTACATAAGTTGTTTTTGATTACATTCTTATGAGATATCACCATGGTGGTGAGATAAAGAGCAATGTTTGTTTATTATTAAATTTATTTATTACAATATTGGATAAAAAAAAGCCTCAAAATCCCCAAATATGACACTTTGATTGTTTAAGATAATTCTGAAGACGCGAAATACCTTTGTGTTTTCAAAACACATTAAAAAAGATTGATGCCAACAGGATCACGACAGTGGTAATGTTGTGAAAATCATCATAAGACTTTTATTTTGAACACTGTCATAGGTTCCCTCAAATATGATAGCTTGCATTCTGTGTGCTACAATGTTCATTTTAGGTTTTAGGCATTGTATTGCTTGTATTAAAAATTTTGATAAAAGTTCCACAAGAGCTATCAGCGCATAAAAGTTCTCAGCTTTAATGTGGTAATCTGGAGAGAGAGCGGATAGTAACGAATGTTTACCGGTAACTCTTACCTGCCCAAACAGCATAACTTAACCGTCACTCTTGAAGCGCTCTTACGCTCCAGAAAGTAAAGTGTGAATTTTCAAATGATGATGGGAAACCCACTAGAAGTAAAAATGTATCTCAAGCTGGCTGGTAAGGGCATTAAAACTTCTATTGCAATAAAGTATAAAACAAAGTTTCGACCTTCTTAGGTCATCTTGAGGTTAACAAAGAGAGTTGCAATGTCCGTTTTGTGAGCATTTATAACTTAGAAACACATAACTTGGATAAAACTGTTAAATTGACTTAAAATAATGATGTTAAAATGGCAGTTAACTCGATATAGCAAAATATGTCACTTCATATCATTCACTACAGTTGAAAAACTAAGCAGAATATATCTGTTAAATAAAAACAAATTTTATATTCCATTATTTTTGGTGTGATATGTTTCAGTATACAAACTAAGAATAATATATGTTTTTTAAGCAATTGAAAAAGCTTTTGGTTACCGACAGACTTCAAAGAAATTTCATTTACAAAAAAATGTGCAATCTTAGTGTAATATAAACATTATTTAAATTATTGCTTACAAATCTGGGAACAAAGATCTTTTTCTGTGTGCGAAAAGATCATGTCTGTGTCAGAAATATGTAGATATGTTTTTAGTAAATGCACGCCTATCAGTTTTACCACACCTTGCAACTTGGTGTCTTATTAGAAGTTCATGTCGTTTTGACGTACAAGCAAGACTTTAAGGATTTTCTGGAGCAAAGAGAGACAATGTCGTTGGTTTTCCAAGAACAATGAGGTAGCAAAATTGTAAAAATCATAATAAACATGCAATAAGAAAAAAATTACTTTTTATCCTAAACGATGTAGAAGTGCATCATTATTAACTTGTCTGACTGCTTCGTACAACATATTTACCAACTGGTAGCTCCATTTGTCAAAGACATACAATACATCCCATTCCCTGCCTTAAGTTCCAGAGTAAATATTACTCCACAGAATAAAAGACAAAGGGTGTCTTTCAAGTACGTTTTGTTTTTTTTAGTGCTGTTTAGCTTATTGATTTGTATTCCGTACGTATAGTAGTTTCGCGAATCAGTCATACATAAGTTTTCTACCAAACACTGTCGCGGATCAGTAGATTCCAACCTTCAAGCACTACTAATTCTCTACTGCTAAAATATATTATTACAAATATTTGATCTTTTCCTTCTGGAAATAAAACTCTTATAAATTTCACTCTTTTTAATAAAATATTCTGACTTTTAATGATTATCGTAGTCTTAAAAGTCATAAACACGTATTTTTTATTTCACTTGCATTTTTAGAAGATATAAAATGAAATGGAGGAAAAATGAGTCCTATAATTGAGGCGATTCATAATTGGAAATATTCTACTTTACTCAAAGTTCGGAAATTATTTTTCAATTTTCAAAATGTGCATAGCTTATTATAGCTTAGTTGTTTAGTTTTCAGAATAGGAATATAGCATTCTAGATACTGTACACCAACAGGAAGATATTGTTTATCAGCTCAGCCTTAAGGAAAACATTTTGAAACTTACGTGCAATACTTTATAGAAAAGTTTCTTTTTTTAAGACTTAAATAAAACCCTATACCAGTTGTTACGGGCAATTTGTTGAATGCACACAGAAAAAACATTCCCAGTTTAAATTGACGAACAGCAATCTTTCCCTAACGATCTCTGAGATGTACTTTCAAACGAGGTTCATGTGGAGAATTGTGATCCACCTGAAAAAAGTTTTAAAAGATTCCATCCACGTGTTTAGAAATTTCCCGAGAGCATTATTGTTCGTCGAAACAGAAGAAAAAGTACATCAGAATATTGCCATTGCGAAAGACAGTTGTGTTGAAACTTGAATTAAGAATGTATATTTATTTAGCAAATGTCAGTGACAACAGATTACTTATCGAATTTTGTACATATGATGACTACTCTACAATTAACTGAAACATCTGTCAAAAAAGACCCACGTGTAATATATATATATATATATATTTGATCCCGTTGTGTATGGCTGTTGATCATCACTTGATCAACTGAAGGACACACAAGTTAGGTCGACTCATGATCCCTCCTCATTAGATATATTGAGTTTTTATATTATTTTCTTTACTTTTCAAGCGCGAGACTCAACGATTTCGAAAGTTCTTTTTCTACACTTTACGAGAAGATTGATTTTAGGATGGCTTACTTCGCAATTGAGATGTTACTTCAACCATTGGTTATATAGTTTCAACTTGAAAGGTGAAATTCCTAAACACCCTTTCCTTCACATGATTGATGAGTGATTTTCAGTTCTAAGGTTTCGTCAGAGAGCTGTACGTATTGCCACTCCATGCGCAGCCGCTTTGTCAAAATACTGTACAGCTAAACTGCGGTTATGCTCTCAATCCTCAAAACATCATTCTTTTACGTTCATATTTAGTGCTACGTCATCACCTGTTCTGTTTATATCTGGTTTATCAATAAAGTTACACGAATAACAAGATAACAGGAAACGTTTGTAACGTGCACAAGTAACACATGTTAATTCAACTGTAAACTACGGTGAAGAACGAACATTTTATGAATTTCTTCTTCTTTTTTACGATTTACTTTCCATTGAGGATATTATTGCCAGCATGTATATACTTGGAAATGGGAAACTGAAACGAGCTGAAAAAGGTTTGGTAAGTGTATTTAGATTCTTTATAAATAAATAAAGATACATTTCTTTGTGGTTTATTGAGATGAGGCTTCGTTTAAAATCGAAATATGTTTAGAAGCCATTAATTTTAGTCATGAGTAAAAATAAAAATATACCAAGGCAATATGAAATTGTCCATTCCAATCTACAATTAACCAATTAAATTCATATTATTTGAGCAGTATTGATTCTAACTGAGTTATTATCAACTGAGTTATCATAGTCATTCTTGTAACAGTTAAACATGGAAATTACTCTCAGTATACAATTCCTTTTCATCATACTTCTTTATTTAAATGTAACTATTTATATTTTCTAGAAATATAAAAATAAAATCACGATAGTATCAGACCAACCTCTAAAAAAAGACGGCTTTTACGTCGTGTTCTACAATTCATGAGTTATCTCCTTTTATTCTACATTACTAAAGCTTGAATTTTATTTTATGATCGAATAGACACAAAAAACATATGTAAGAATATGCACAATTCTGGAAAAAAGTTCGTTGGTTCAACTGGTGCATGGAGCCTTCCAGCTATCAATTAATTATTTTATTGGTTTAACACATTTCCTCTACACTCCAGAAACACTTAAGCACCAAGATTAAATATGAAAGTACCTTTTGTTCTTAACGTTCTTTTAAAGAAGAATTTTCCATATATCTTTTTTGTTGTTGTTTTTATAAATGTTATTGCTTTACTTTGAAAATTCGCGGCTTATTTTACTTTGAAATGCAAATAAATTACTACTTTGATCATTTTTTAAACGTTTTACCAAGTGATAACCTTAATGATGTAACGATGCATTCAGTCAGATCTTGTTAAACCAATTTCGAAATAAAAAAGTTTTCCTGGTTAGTTTAAGAATTCATCATAAATCGCAGAGAAAAAATATATATCACTTCAGCAGAAAATAGAAAATACAAATGTATCTGTGACAACGGATTAACAGAATGTATATATCCTTTGACACTCAACTGATTAACAATATATATATATGGTATAAAATTCAGCTAGTTAACAAATATAGATACCCTGTGACATCCAACTGTCTAACAAAATGTACATATCCTGTAAATTTAAATGTCTAACAAAATATAGACGCCATGTGACACCAAATTGACTAACCAAATGTAAATACCCTGTGACACCCTAACAAAATGTAACGATGTGACGGAAAAATGAACACAAGAATGCTTTTTTCTGTTTTTTCTATGTCTTAATATGATCCCAAATGATAACATGGAGCTGAAAAATAAATTCATAATACTGAATGCGGATACAAATGATTCATACAATTTTGGTTTTCTGAAATTGCTTCAGAAATACGCCTTAATGCATCTGAAATTTTGAAAATTAGGTGTAAACAATTTCATTAGTTCACCGCGATATACGAGTTTTGAAAAGACAAAAACAAAACTCAAGCTGAATTACATCGATAGTTGTTTGCAGATGCTATTTTTTTTTGCTTTAAATGTCTGTATGATTTTTTTCTTTATTTTGACAGGCCTTCGTCATATGGCTTCTGACGTTGATAACATGCTCCACTGAGCTTTTAAGCCTAGCCATGTCATTCTCCACTCTGAGTGAAAACATTGCTTGATTTTTATTGCACAAAAATTCTCAGAAGTTTTATGCGATTTGTCGTTTAATTAGATGGCGCAGTAATGCTTCTTTGTGATAAACAACTGATGACCTTTCGGTTAATTTACGATGGGCGTTAGAGCTAATTTTTGAATTTTCTGAGTGGATGTTATTTCTACTTTTGTTTATATTCCAGTAAATAAAACAACATAATTATAATGCTTTTCAAAAAAAAAACTGTGGTATAAATATTATTTACATTTTTGAAATCATTTAAGAAAAACATTGTTACTAAAAACTCGTAATAAGTCAAATCACCACCCTCTACTAAATCGTTTGATTTGAATTTCGCGCAAAGCTACACGACGGCTCTTTGCGCCAGCTAGTAAACACCATTCACCACCCGCACCAATTTTTGAGCTACTCTTTAACCATCAAATAGTTGGATTGATCGTTACATAATAGCGCCCAACAGGTAATAGAACAAGCATATTCGGTGATGGGAATTCAATCCCCAGAGTCTCAGATGCGAGTCGAGAGCTCGGGCTATCAAAGCATACCTCACTAAAAGGAACTGCAAATGTGTTTATTATTCTTTCCTAAAACGTGAAAATTCAAACCCATTTTACTTAGAATGCTCTTTATAAATCGTATTAAAACTATTAATTTGGTCGAAAATTTTATCTTTTTTTCTCTAAACCAAATAAACATTTCTGGATTTTAATCAGAGGAAATAAAAACCTTATTGTATGGGCGTGGACTGCAAACTTCGAGCATAAATCGTATTTTAGTTTTCTATTAACGTGAAATAAAATACACAAATTAAATCTCATGTATAATTCAAAAATATTTTTATTGGTTCAACTAAAATAACTAATAAAGGTTCGAACCAGTGATTGAGAGTTAAACTTTTCGAACTGCTGAAGATAAGGGAAATGAACCATGGAAAGCCAATTTCCAATCTAGAGAGATCAAAAAAATACTGTTGGCCTGGCCTCTATACTCCCAAATCGATCACGCCAACAACCTATCATTAAGTTGAGACTTTAGCGGTATCGTGTATAGCTGCTGGTACAACCAGCGGCTCCGAATGGAAGCCAATTTTGTTTTACTCACACGCGCATAAATACCTTATTATCATTTGGATGTGATGCTAACGGAAACGAAAGTCATACAGGTTGCGTATAACACTGAAGAAACAATGATTAGAAGTTGATGATACGCAAAACAGTGAACTGTGATACAGGTAGCTATGTGTGGAAACTTAGCTTTTCTTGGAAAAAACTGTCAAAGAACGCAATGCGAAAGAACGCCTTCTAGACTGTTAGTCGATTGCGGAACAATAGAAAGCAAAATAATAACGTTGAAGATAATCAAAAATGCACCTTTTACCAGCAACATAGGCGTTTTCTTGAATCAATATGCTCATGTTCTTATATTGAAAACATTTCATAAGCTCCAAATTGCTGCTAACACATCTAGTATTACAAACCTGTAATGAATAGTTATGTGCACCAAGTCATTCCTATATTCGTAGATCGTTCAGGTGTTATTGTTCGGTTTCGTTTATTTTGCGAGAAATTGTTTTTCCGAATCATACAATAGGTTTTATGCCTCTAAGCATTACTCTAAGTCTAGATTTTTGTTCAGTGATATATCATGTACGTTTTGAAAAAAAGAAAGGAAATCGTTCTGTGAATTCAAATTATTTCACGATAAAAAATTTGGGACGTATTTCAGAATTACACACTACGCGTCTCCAGAAGAGTTTGACGATGGTTTTAAATAATAAGACGAGAAAAAATCCCGGAAAATAAACAAATTAAGGACGAACTGGAGTGTTTTATCATGGTGAATTATTATTTGACTTTCATTGTGTTCACTTATTGAATCATAGATTACTTTTCCGATGTGATGATGGTCACTAATCGTCTGAATAATTGCTATTGGTTATATGTTTCAGTAATTCTTCTTTAAGTTTACGAATTGATGCCTTTTAACTTTAAGATGGTTGTTAGTTTGTATGCTTGTTTTGCAATTTCTCGCAAAACTATATGAGAGCTATCAGCACTATCTGTCCCTAATACATCAGTGTAAAGCTGGTCATCACCAGCCACCGCCAACTCTTAAGCTACTCTGTTACCAAAGAGAAGTTGGATTGAACGTCAAATTATAACGCCTCCATGGCTGAAAGGGCTACCATGTTTGATGTGACGGGGATTTGAATCAGTAATCTTTAGATTGTGAGTCGAGTTTCTTAACCCACCTGGCTAAACGATGAAATTCAATATGTATACGTAAATAACTGTTTCTTGTAACCTTATGAAATCGGTTTAAAAACTCCGTAATTTTTCTTGGAATTTTTTTCAAATAACTTCAAACTTGTTTAAGATCTTGAATAAATGCTACATTGTTTAATGAAGTTAAAATATAAAACTGCCGTCCCTGATTTTGAAATGCTGTTGTTTTGAGTTAAGCGCAAAGCTACACAATGGTCTATCTGTTCTCTTTCACCATAGTAATCGAAACCCAATTTTTAGCGCTGTAAGACCGCAGAAATTCCGCTGTGCAACTGGTTAACATCATCTTTCACCAGTTATTGGGATACTCTTTATCGATAAATAGTGGGATTAATCGTAAATTATAAAGTAGACCATAAGGTTTTTCATCAGTGTTAAATGTTAAACAACAAGTCTATACAGACAGAATGACTTTAATCGGGTTATAATAAGGGTGACAGTGTATTTATTGTCGAGTATGTAAGTTGTCTGAAAGGATCAAATACAATTAGAATAGCGGAACTGACATAAATATAACCGACTTAAACTGTGTAAAATAACAGTAAAAATTAATTATTGTAGAAAATACAACTTGTTTGATGAGATTTCTTATATACGTAGTTAATATAACAGAACTGTAATAGAGATGGCCGATTTTAATCGTGTTATACGATGGTAAAAGGTTAGTTATTGTAGGAAATATGAATTAGTTGACAATATAATATATAGTTAACATAACAGGACTTAAATAAGGATGTCTAACTTTGATTGCGTTATACAATAGTTAGAGGTTAATTAATGTAGAGAATACAAACTGTTTGGAGGAATCTAATATACTTAGCATAACAGGACTGAAACAAAGATTATGTTTCAGGCTATATTTAGGTCATTGTCAAAATGTTGGAAGTAATACTCTTTGCTATTGTTACGACAGGACAACCCAGGTACCCGAGTTTGGTAATGTTTGTAAATAATTTTTAAACATCATGTATGAAATAGGAAGACGTAAAGTAAAATGTTAAAATACAGATAATATTGAAATAAATTACCGTTAGAAAAATTAGAGATGTTTTAAAAGAGTTTTAAGGCCTTCAGGTCATGAATTTTAATCGCACTACGAAACTTTTTTTCTATCTGTGTATGTCTGCCTGTCCATAACAAAATGTTCTCAACATCCATACCTCTGGTCTCCATAAGTTTTGTGGGTACTTAGGTTTGCGCCAGGGAGATTCGGATATTATCTTGATTTATTTATATTATAGTTATTTTTACAAGTTTGATAGCATTTCTCCCCATTCCAGTGGCACAGTGGTACGTCTACGAATTTAAAACGCTAAAAACAGGGTTTCGATACCCGTGGTGGGCAAAGCACGGATACCCATTGTGTAGCTTTGTGCTCAACTACTAGAAACAAAACAAATAAATAATGGATAGCAATTTTGATTTTTTTTTCACTCGCTCATGCGGATAAATAATTTACACAAATACCGTTTCACCGTACTCGAAAATAAATGCCATACCTTGCATTGGTACCTCCGCTCTTATTAAATAACCGTTATATTGTGAAAAAAGACAGCTTGCTCTTGAATGCATCACAGTTTGAAAACTAGCCAATGAAAACCTTATTTGTTATGAATTGTTGAAATCTTCTTTGTTGAACAAAGTGTCTTTTGAGAGTCAATCATTACATACGTTACAAAGGAGGACTAAAAATATAATATGATGTTTCTTACATCAATAAACAAAATTTATAACAAATGACACAATTTTATCACTTTAAAAAGGTCTTCTGTGGTGAAAAGATGGTGTATTTATGAACTAAAACTATTGTCAAAAATACTGAAATACTTTGACAGTTTTTTCCTTTTTTTAATTTTGCGTAAAGCTGTACGAAGGCTATCTGAGCTAGCCATCCCTAATTTAGTAGCGTGAGACGAGAGGAAAGGCAACTAGTGGTCATCACCTACCGCCAACTGTCGGGCTACTCTTTTACTAAAAAAATGGGATTCACTGCAACATTATAACGCACCCACGGCTGAAAGTGCAAGGATGTTTGGTCGACGGGGATTCGAACCCCAACCCTCGGATTACGAGTGCCTTAACCACCTGGCCATGTCGGGCCTAAAATACCTTAACATTTAGAAAAACGAAAAGAAACGAGATGGCATTTATATATATACCTATATATGTATATGTTATCAAGTGGTTTTTACAATTCAAATACCAAACAATTTCGAAATCCACAACACTTATTATTATGATAATTAAACTGCATTATACTTAAGTCTTGGTGTACGTGAAGCTCGACATGGTCAGCTGGTTAAGGTACTCAACTTACAGGGAATGAAGTAAAATATTTCAATAAATATTCGAGAATTAACCACAAGATAAACTTATCTTGTGTTACGACACCATGATAGTCGAACTTAGAAACTGCATGGAACAGTTTCACATTGAAGTGCAAATAAAGCATCCTACTATGTTTGCACTAAAGGGCTTAGCTATAAACTAAAATTCGAAATTATCATGCACGGTTAAAACACTTAAGGCAAAATTTTTTAAAAAAATGTTCATGAAGTATTGTATTTCCTGTTGAAAATGTGCTGTCGTTTGTGAAGAATGCCTTAATGCCTCAATTTTTATTATGTTAGTGCAGTTACTGAGAGATAAAATCTGCTTCATCTATTTTTGCAACTCACCTCAAGCAAAAACAAATGAAAAACTTGTTATCGTTAAATGGAAATGAATTATTTAGAATAGTTTATTAACTTGAGTTTATTATGTGCACTAAACCTCAACTCTGTATTCACATTGAACAACGATTAATATTGAACGATGGTACAAAGGAATTGTTATCTTGATTAAACGCTTACGTCTAAGAATTTGACATTTAAGAAGAAACAAGTTTATTTGTAGTGAAATATAGCTGCTTTACTGTTAGTTTGTAAGACGTTACATATCAAGAAACCTATTTATTATTGCGTTTATAGAATTGCAATAAGTTAGATGGTCATGAAATAGGAAGAAAAGCTGGTTCTAAAGATAGATGTGGAGCATAATCTATCATTCGCTTTGTCATTTACCATATAGAATTACTGTATGAGCAAAAACATTTCAAAATACCATACATAAAACTTAGGTCTAGACTATTTATTTATATGAGACCCGGTATGGCTAAGCGTGTTAAGGCGTGCGACTCGTAATCTGAGGGTCGCGGGTTCGCATTCCTATCGCGCCAAACATTCTCGCCCTTTCAGCCGTGGGGGTGTATAATGTGACGGTCAATCCCATTATTCGTTGGTAAAACAGTAGCCCAAGAGTTGGCGGTGGGTGGTGATGACTAGCTGCCTTCCCTCTAGTCTTACACTGCTAAATTAGGAACGACTAACACAGATAGCCCTCGAGTAGCTTTGTGCGAAATTCTAAAAAAAAAAAAATTATTTATATGGATTATATTTATGAAACAAATTTCACCGTATGCTTTTCCATTTACAAAATCTAGGTGATTATTCTATAATTTTAATTTTGCAAACTTGGACAAAATAAACTTTGTCATTTCTGAATATATATCCATCTTCAACAAAAGCAGTTTATTGGACACAGATGAAAATGAGGCAAATAGCTTTAAAAATGTAAATTATTTGACACTATCAAAACATTCTATGTTTCAGAAAATGCGCTGATAAACATCAGACAAAACTACAAATCCAAGAGAGAAACAAAGTCAGTTACTGATTTGGAAATACTAAATTTGAAAGTCGTATAAAACAATACATAAGCCCAAAAAGTATGAAGACAAGTTATAAAATATGCATAACTGCAAAAATAATCGTCTATAAACCAATTTCTTTAATTGATATGTTTCAAAATCTCAAACAGTATGGTTTTCTAAGCTTAAAACTGTTTGTCCAGACGGACTACATAATTCCAGATAATATGGGAAATATTGTACATTTTGCGAATAAACCTTCAGAGTGTTCGTTTATTTATGATAAACCTTACCCCTTATGTAGTATTTTTATTACTCTAATTCTGAAGAATAAAACAAAAGAAATGAATCATCAGAAACCTAAAACTGTAAATACCCTATGCAAGTTGTTATGTATTACATTAAATAACCGGGAATTTAAAAGTTAATTGAAAGTTGACATGCATCAAATTTTGGATATTTACCTGCAAGATGGATATTTATCATTTTATTTATTAACCTTGTAGAAATAATAACATTCGATGTACTTTAGTGAAGTTGAACGGTTTTTAGTATTCGACATCTATAAACGTTCCTACTCAAAGTCTGTAGTTTTTCCGATTAATAAGAGTCAAGCACAACTGTATATTCTGAGGCTTATAAGTATGCTGACTGTAGTTGACCAATAATAATAATATTCGGCGCGTTGGCTTACATAGTTTAAGGCGGGATTCCCCAACGTTCAACAATGTTCGAAAACGCGTAAACCACACATTGTCGATTCTTATTCTCTAGATTCCTCTCCAAATTTAGATGAGAGATAAGACTTACGAAATAAACATCCAATAATGTATGTCACATGCACAAAAACTATACTGAAACAAACGTAGGCATTAAAATAAATGCACAATAATAAATCTGTTACACAATATCGACAAATAAAAAGTAAATACCCTGTGAAACCAACAGATTAACAGAATGTAGATATCCGGTGATGTTCAACTGAATAATGAAATGTAGATACCCTTGACACTCAATTGACTACGAAAATATAGATTCCCTGTTATTAAAAGCCTTCAACGAGAGATGTGAAAGTTTATTTTCAACAAGATAAATTTAATCCTTGATTAAGGTGCAAAAACATTAGTCTGTTTACTGTTTTAAAATCAGTTTATTCTAGTGAATATATACCAAAGAAAATTTATTAGAAAATAATAAAACCAACGTATAAAACATCTACTACCGACACTGTAGATCAGGTGGAAGCTAAATCTTAAATCATGGAAACATATACAGTTATGATGGAGAAAATGGACGAATAAAAAGCTTAAGCAGCAATCAGAAACACAAAAAGAGTTTAGTTTACATATACTGATGATTATTTAGCGGAGAAGTTTCGTGATGACAACTAAATGTTACTTTAGTTTCACTTGCTACTCCGAATAATTTTATATTTGTGTATAAAAGGGTGAAATTTAGAAGCGAGATAACATAAACATATATAATTTGTGTGGATATACAAGAAAGAAATTATGTTATATATTTTTGAAGACATTGTGTAACAAATTCAAGACGATTTTAGCCAAATAATAAAATACTATTGAGATAAAATCAGAACGAATAAATAAGACGCTTTCTTTTGTAGTTTTCTTTTTGACAGTCGAAGTGCCCTTCACTTGATCCGATAACGCTTAACCGTGCTAAACGACATTTCAACAGCAGTTCTGTGATTTAAGAAGTGAATCTTGTCGCGCAGTCTAACGCCCTACAGGCCTACTGTTTTATCGATTTTCAAGTAATTCAAACTCTTTCACCCTGTATAAAACTGAAGCTGCTGAACAAACCCTTAAGGCCAAGACAGAAAGATTTATTTAAAAACCCAAGACGGTAAAAGGCAGACGTTCTGTTATTCAGGTTGTTCTTGCTTGTATAGGTTCCGGCGAGCAGCTTGTTCACTTTTACACTTTATCTTCAGTGAATAACAAAATATCACACAAATATGAAGACAAAGTTATATAACTGTTTGATTATGAGTTTTCATTTGAAGCAGTAACGTTCATCTATGTTTAGAAACACTTATACTGGAACTGTATTGAATATTTTCATGCCAAGTTAACTTTTTTTTCTGTTTAGTATAGTTATTTCTTACATTTTTCACATACTATTGTATTGTTGATCAACTGCATTTATCTGCTTAATTTACATAATTAGCTGGGCTGTATTTTAAATGGCAGGATGTTAACATGATTACAGAATACACACACCTCTTTAAAAGGGTCTTTGTTCTGAGCCTAGTTTCGTTACAGAAAGACAGGAAGTCCACTCTTTATGACAGGAAGTCAACATTTTTTTACCATATATTTAAATTATTGTGGCTTCTTATCACTTAGGAAAAGAATTGAACCGACTTCAACAATTGAAACGTGGAAAGTTAGTGGTAGGAGAATACACTAATATAATGAAGTCATGTGATACTTATTTAAAAACAAAATTACGAGATATTTATTTACGTGCATTAAACCTAAAATCCAGAAAATCATTAAACATAATAAGCGGTAGTTCCATTCCACGCTTTTTATACTTTTATAAGTAGCCCGTTACATGCGAACGTTTCGAAAGACAAGAGATTTTAAAATTCTTAAGACTTTATTAAGTTTCACGTATGTTTTCGCCAAAACAATTTTTGTTAGTTTATTATTCTGGAGTCATTAAAATACATTTCTTATATAGTATACTTAAAAATTCAAACTTTGTCAGTCTCGGTTAGAACTTCATTGAAGCAACTCTCCATCGAGTTATTGGAAACGATTTTCAAACTAAAGTAAACGTTGGGAGGATGTGTATTATTCATGTTTCAGATGGAATTTTTGTGAGTTTCTAATAGAAACATGTATGATAAACCTCTATTTACAAAAGTTAATTGACTGAAATATTTCTTCTACTTGGCTCTTATACAATACATAAGTAACAATACTTTGTTACTTAATTTATTTTGTTTTAATAATGAGGAATATACTTTCTTATACAGTTTAACAAATATATGTGAAACAACTTTTTGTTGCCTAAGGTTTAGACAAAATCCAAAAAGTCTACGTGAATTTTGTATTAAGATGTACCATGTTAAAAACACAAAAAAGGTGGATGGTACATGAGGTGGAAATTCTGAGAACTAGTAGGCTTTAAAAAAACGACTTCAGATCAGTTGCCAGTTTTACACGTCATTTCTTTCCACTTCAATCATTTATTAGAAAATCTGACACGTGGTAGTTGTTGTTCAAACTTACTTATTATTTACGCCTTCAGCCACTTCGATACTAAACGAGAAAAATGCAGACAAATTATAGCATTTATATATATATATTAACTACACTATACTACATTTGGACTTTTAATGCTATCTTCGAAGGAGTTGTTATGAAATAGATAATTGGTATATCGTGTTAGTGAAACGAGGGGAATTTTGTATATGTATCATCGTTCTTCTTGTTTTCATAATTGAGTAGGAAGGAGTTTAAAATAATTATATAAACACACTGTGTTCATTTGTGATTTCAAGGAAGTAATAAGCTCGGTGGTCAAGCAAGAGTTAAAAATGAACTTTATCAAACCTCTGACCTTGAAGCTCGTTTCGTTCTAGTCATTCTATTAAACCTCGGTAGACTCAGCAAATAGCCCGATGTGGCTTTACTAAAACAAAACACACACTCCATTGACATCTGGTCCCCACCCATACCCCCAAAAAACATAATAAAACGTGACAATATTATTATAGTATAACAATTTTACCATCTGCTCACTGTAAATGATATTGCGAAAATATACACTGCTGGCCAAAATTTTAAGGCCAATGAACATAAAGAACACATATGCATTTTGCGTTGTTAGACTCAACCACTTATTTAAGTAGAGCTTTAAAAGATGAAAATAAGAAAAGGGAAAATAAAAATAAAAAACGTTTTTAGCGTTTAATACGAAAAAATGTGAACACTATGTAATTAGCCTAAATAATAGCTGGTCAAAAGTTTAAGACCATACCAAAAAGAAGTCTTAAACAGAGTAGGAAATGCCCAACAAGAGGACTTGGGAGTAAGTTGCACGGCCATCTTTGCGAATAACTTCAAACATTCGCTTTGGCATGGTCGATATAAGAGTTTGCAAAAGGCTGGCTGGGATGTTGATCCAAGTGATGAAGATGGCTTCACGAAGATCATGCACTGTTTGGAATTGACGCCCATATCTATAGACTTTCCATGCCATCCACCCCCAAACATTTTCAATGGGGTTCAATTCGAGCGTACATGCTGGATCGTTAAAAAAAATCACTTTATTCGCCATGAAAAATTAATTTGTCCTGCGGGCATTGTGGATTGCAGTGTTGTCCTGCTGAAAAATCCAGTCATTTCCACACAAGCGAGGGCTTTCAGTCAATAAGAATGCCTTCTTCAAAATGCCAATGTAACCAGCTGCTCATGGACGCCTCTGTATAACCTGAAGCTTTATGGTTCCTTGGATGGAGAAAGCACTCCAGATCATTACGGAACCTTCTCCACTGTGTCGTATAGAAAATGTCTTTGGTGGGACATCCTTTTCGTGCCATTAACGTTGGAAGCCATCTAGACCATCCATGTTAATTTTTTTTCACACCAGAGAACAAAACCTTCGTCCACTTCGTCCCATGTTTGGTGCTTTTCAGCAAAGTTTAACCGAGTTGTTTCGTGGTGTGGAAGGAGGCGTGGCTTTGAATACGTTTACGGTTTTTAAAGTCTTTCCCTCGTAAGATGTCGTTTTATCATTCTTGAGCTGTAATCTGAGTCCGTAAGAGCTTTAATCTGGCTCAACGATCGGCTGGTGTCTTGCCAGACAACCTGTCGAATCCTCCTGCTCAACGCCAACTAGATTGTCTTGGGCCGACCACTTAAAATTCTCGTTCCATATCCTGCAAAGTCTTTTAAGAAATTTTCAACAGCAGTTTTACGACACTCAATCTCACCAGCGATAGCACGTTGAGAGAGACCTTGCTTTTGCAACTCGACAATTCTTCCACGTTCAAACTCTGTCAACTTTTTAACCTTTGCCATGTTTTTACCCAATGTAACACAGGAGATGACGGTGTGAGATGTTGACAACGCTAATGCTTGAACACAAATGACTTAATTTCATTACGTGTTTACCGATTGACGCTTCGTTTCAGTATGGTCTTAAACTTTTGATTAGCTAGTATTTAGGCTAATTTCATAGTGCTCAAATTTTCTCTATTAAATGCTAAAAAGGTTTTTTATTGTTATTTTCCCTTTTCTTATTTTCGTCTTTAGTAGCTTTACTCAAATAAGTGGTTGAGTCTAACAACGCAAAATGCATATTTTTCTTTATGTTCATTGACCTTAAAATTTTGGCCAGCAGTGTATATGTATTAATAAGGATAACTGATCCTACATACTAGAGCTTTCCCTTTCTAGTTATTAATTATGGTGTTGTGTTACGTAATAACGCCTGTTGAGTGGATAATCTTCGAAAGCACCAAATTAGCTATAAAATGTCAATGCTTTAATTTTGAAACGAACAGATAAAATCGATATGCCTCTGAGGGTACACACTTAAATATCAGGCTACATGATGTGTTTATTTGCCTACACTTCAACTCCCGTTTAATGAGTTGTTCTATTACCATCGAACTTCGATTCTTCTAATAAAACCTGAGACCTCCAAATGACTGAAGTGATGAGATAGGAAGTGTATAGTTAAAAGCTGTAGGATGTCACTTAACAACAAAGTAATTTTGCAGTTCTCTATTTCGAAAACTGTTCAACTGTTAGCACAGCAAATCACTTACAAAGATTGATTTTACATGATAGAATAGTGATCAGCAAAGAATTAATTAAATGTGTGATCAGGAATTCTGAAACAAAATGTTATTGATGATATTTGAATGAAATCAAAAACTAGTTTCATGTTTTTAGTAACTTTCTTGTGTTAAAATGTAAAATACGAATAAACCTTCAAAATAGGATAATTAAAAAAACAGTAATAATCAATTAAAAACTAAATTTGGTTAAAAACGGCTCAAAAAGTGAATAACAAAATTTGTCGGCCCGGTATGGCCAGGTGGTTAAAGCCACTCAAATCGTAATCAAAGTGTCGCAAGTTCGAATTCCGTCACACCAAACGTGCTTGCCCTTTCAGTTTTAGAGGCGTTATTATATGAGAGTCAATCCCACTATTCGTTAGTAGAAGAGTAGCCCAAGATTGGCAGTGGGTGGTAATGACTAGCTATCTTCCCTTTAGTCCTACTCTTCAAAATTAGGTGCGGCTTGCGCAGATAGTCCTCTAATAGTTTTGCGTGAAATTAAAAAAACAAACAACCAAAACACGATAAAGTATCACTAAATGATTCGTGCGCCCCCTGGGGTCACGAAGTTTTGACAGAAGAAACAAGAGTGGGAACGACGACAACGAAACAAAACTATCAATTCTCGTCTTTACTTCTTCTTTATAACAATTTTTAATGAAACAAAAATAAAAGCAGGTAAATAAAATATTGATTAATCTTCTATCTGTTGCTAAACTTATTTTAATATAAAGGAGAGGCGTAACGAAAACTTTACTGAGTTAGAAGGCGTCACTGTCGAAGGCTTGTAAGACAGCCTTAAATATTCTGCTGAGGTATTTGTTTAATTTTATAGAAGAAAATCACAAATAATACACCAAACTGAAAACATGGGTTGTAGGAACAATAACAAATAGCATGATAATAAATAAGCTACACCACGGGCCCAAACTTAAAAAAACAATATTAACACAAAAATCAAAATGATTTTAACCAAAAGTTTTGAACATTAACATGTTAATATGATGAAATATAAGGCAAATAAATGCAAAATAATAAATATGTGGGCAAAGTTAAAATAATTAGAAATTATGAAACAGCAAAGAAGAGTTAGTTTTAAGTGGTGAATAGAAACAATAATAAATTATTTTAAATGAAACATACTAATAAATTATTTTAAATGAAACATACTCAGGCATTCAGAAAAAACAAAACACATGCAAAATTCTTGATACCATTTGTTACTTTTTTCAGATTTTATGCTTTCATTATGAAAAACTTAGACATTGGATTATTACTTTTGTCTGCTATCAAAGTGTGTTTTTTTTTACTTTTTTCTTGCATAAAATGTTTTTTGATAATACATTATATGATTCAAGCTGATCTCCACTGTTCTAAAGATATACAAGGTTATTCCAGTAGTTAAAGGCAGCGAAAGATATCCTGTACCATAAATACAAGATACTAGTAAGCCAATAAAAACCACCGAAATCTTCCTAGTTATAATCTGCACTCTGCTACAGTCTGGTTGAAATGAATGAAACACAAGAGATATTTTGAGCAGTTCTTCCAATTGAGAAAATGATGCATTTCAAACAGACTGTAGTTCAAAAGAACAAATTGAGAGGTCGACGATTTTATATGTAAAGAAATGTTGTTTGGTTGGTTGTAGTTAAACACAAAGCTACAAAATTTGCTAACAGTGCCCTGTCCACTACGGGTATTGAAACAGTTTCTACCATTATAAGTCTGCGGATATACCACCATTCCACTGAGGTATTTAGCTAAAAGAGAGCGTTTTCAAGGATTAAGCCTACGTTAAAGGTTACAGTAAACGTTTTGACACACATAATCAGATAACTAGAATACTTTACAAAGATACGGTTATGTGAAAAAATTAGGACACCCTTTGAAAACCTGTGTATTTTTGTAACATTTTTGGATATATAGATATTTAATCTCAGTTTTAACAATACTGAGAAATTATGGGAATATAACTAAACAATTAAAACTGAAGAAAAGACTTTTCAAAATCTTTTGTAAATGTAATTCAACAAGAATATACATTCTAACTGAGGAAAAAGTTAGAACACCCTACCCCCAAATAGCGAGTGTTACCCTCTTTGTCTGAAATAACTGCAGTGAGTCGCTTCTTGTAGCCATCTACCAGTCTCTGACATCGGTCTGAAGAGAGTTTGTCCCACTCCTCAATGCAGAATTTTTTCAGCTGTGAGATGTTTGAGGGGTTTCTTGCATTACAGCCCGTTTCAATTCACCCCACAGCATTTCAATGGGATTAAAATCTGAACTTTGACTCGGCCATTTCAGGACTCGACATTTCTTAGTTTTCAATCAGTCCTTGGTGGATTTACTAGTATGTTTTGGGTCACTCTCGTGTTGCAGGGTATAGTTCCGCTTCAGCTTTAATTTTCTTACAGATGGTCTCACATGTTCCTCAAACACCCTCTGATACACAGTAGAATTCATGATGGATTCTATGATTGTGAGCTTTCCAGGTCCTGTTGCAGCAAAGCAGACTCAAGCCATTACACTTCCATCTCCATGCTTCACAGTTGGTGTGAGGTTCTTTTCCTGGAATGCTGTATTTGGTTTACGCCAAACAATTGTCCAAATAATTCAATTTTGGACTGATCTGTCCAAAGAACATTATTCCAGAAGTCCTGGTCTTTGTATACATTCTCTTTGGCAAACTTCTGTCTGGTTTTGATGTGTCTCATAGAGAGCAAAGGTTTCCTCCTGGCACACTTCCCATGCAAGATGGGATGCAACTTGTGCAGTCTCTTTCTGATTGTAGAGGCATACATTTTCACATCAACAGAAACCAGAGCCTGCTGTAGGTCCCGTGATGATATGTTAGGGTATTTGGAGACCCGTTTTAGCATCTTGCGATCTGCTCTCGGTGTGAACTTGCTTGGACGACCAGACCTGAGCATGTTGGCAGTTGTTTTGAATGCCCTAGACTTGTTGACTATTTTCTAAACAGTAGAATAGCTGATTTAAAAATCTTTTAAGATAGTTTTAAATCCCTTACAAGACTCATAAGCTGCTACAATTTTCTTCTTGAAGGCCTCAGACAGCTCATTTGCTCTCACCATGGTGCTCACTCTCACTTCAACAGTCAGGAGCACACCCAACTAAATGTTTTAGGTTTAAATAGGGCAAGCCTCATTCACAATGCTGAGTAACAATTTTATAATCATGCGCACCTGGTGTGACACACCTGTATATGAATTGAGCCATTTTAAGTGGGAATAAATTCGGGGGTGTCCTAACTTTTTCCTCAGTTACAATATGTATTTTTGTAGAATTACATTTATAGAAGATCTTGAAAAGTCTTTTCTTCAGTTTTAAGTGTTTAATTATATTCCTATAATTTCTCAGTATTGTTAAACTTGAGATTAAATATCTTTATATCCAAAAATGATACAAAAATACACAGGCTTTCATAGGGTGTCCTAATACTTTTTACATGACTGTATACCTTCATTCTATAGGAATAACCTTGGAATAAGTAAGATGAATACAAAGTGGGAAAGTCAGTGGTCTTCAAAGTGCCAGTTTTAGATAACCATGACAACACTGAAATATTTAGATTTGTTTCCATGGGTAATGTTGCAGATGTGACTAATTTTTGGTGTATTTTAAGACACACGTTAGGCGGAAAAAGCAGAAAAAAAATGTAAAAATTCGTAAATGTGAACTTAGAAAGACTCAGGAAAGAAACTGTACAAGTAATATGATAATTAAAATGGACTATAAATAGCGTAAGATAAAAATATTACATGAATAAAGGCTACAACAAACAATGATAATTAAAAAGAAAGATAACAGTAATAAAAAGTATGTTGAGGAGTAAATAAAATAATAACGTAAATATTAAAAACTGATACGAAATAAAATTCAAACAAAGATGTGATAGGAAAATAGGCATAAAGAGTAAAAACAAAACAATATAGTTTCCATCTGACAAAAACTGATTAAAGATCAAAGGTCACTGCTTCTGACATCAAGATTAATCAAAAGAGAGCAATAGTATTCAAAGTGGCGGTTCGTTAAGCTTCTTGTAATCCACAGTATCCAAAGCGTTTAAAGTGGCATTCTATTAGACTTCTCGTAATCCACAGAAATCAAAAGTGTTCAAAGTGTCAGTCTATTAGACTTCTTGTAATCCACATAAATCAAAAGTTTCCAAATTGACAATCCATTAGTTTATTTTTAATTATTTATCTACTTTCTGGTTCTAAATATAATTTGGATACGTAGTAGAACCGTATCAATTGTAAAATAGTCATGCAGGTTGAAATTATTGGCAACAGAAACAAGTTTTTGGTGTTGATTCATGGTTGTTAACATTCCCCTTTAAAACTGTTGGATTCTGACAAAAATACTGATGATTACATACTTGCTTTACGTTATGAGATAAATAACGACACAAATTAACATCTTTGATCATTTTAAACTGGCTTTGATTGTGCTTATTAGTATCTTTTTATGAACTTGGAGTGTAATTACTTTTACAGGCTGGAGTTTGAATTAGAATATATTTATGCCTGTCCATCTTGAAAAACCGTTAGGAAATTGGTGAAAAAAGTTATTTTGAAAGATGACTTAGATGAATTACATTAATTGAGTATACGAATGTATGATTGGTGTTAAAGGAATAAATGCTTAAAAGCTGTTTTCTATTAAATGGTGTTAGTATTTTTATTTGTCTGTCAATTTGAATATTTATAATTATTTTTTATAGTGGTTTATTTTAAAACCTTTTCCATGTGTTCTTAAGCCACACTCACTGGTATATTTTATAGTTTCTCAGCTGATTTTCTGTATAAGTCATAATGTAAAAGACCTCCGCCTTTTAAAACCTTTAAGAAAGTTTATCTGGATATATAAATAATCAAGAATAAACTTGATAGTTTTGTCATGAACATGTTGTGAAGGACTTCAGCACTAGTTACTCAAGTTACTAAATAACATTGTTTAAGTAGCTTTCTGTAAAAGCTTTACTGCTTAATTTGACTCTAAGTGTCACCCAAACAGGTGTTAACCAAATTAGTGGTCATCGCTTATTGGGAGGTGAAGGTTTCGTTGTCATTGATTTCTTGGGCGATATTAATAAAATGTGTCCAGTCTTTAATGCAAGAAGGAAGGAAGATTAATTATTATTTGAAGTAATTTAATGCTAAAGTGACTAGAACAGTTTATTCGCTAGTGTCATCAACAGGTGTATTAGATTGAAACATTAAATCAAAGTACTAATTTCCAGCAATTGAGTGATTACATGATTTTAGAAGCTTGTTTGAGATGTTCTTTACCAGAAGATAGCAACGTAGTAAGTAAATGTAGGATGTTTGCCTTTATGCTCATATTCTTATTAAAACAATGATTGCAATAATTAAAAAGTCTATTTCCCCGATCATAGCTCTTGATTTTCTGGCGTTTTAATGAAAATAAGTTTTGTTCCTATGTTAGTGTTTTTTTTATTCCCTTGAAGCTTTAGGTTTCTGTTTCAATTTAAAGGCAAGAAGGGGTTCTATAGATATGTGCAGTTAGAAGCTCCCTTATCTAGGTCATTTACAGTATTTTGTTTGAAAGTCTTAGTAATTTGCATTAATTCTAAAGACCTATTTTAAGGAGTCTAGTTCTACTTGTAACAGAACCTGTTGTTATGGTCTCCTGTTGTGATTGATGGTTCAAGTCTGGAAGATGGCATCTAGAGAGTGTATCACATTTGATTCTGAAAGTTTCTAAAAAAACGTTTCTCTTAGAATAATGAAAGTCGCATTATAGCGCATTGAGCTCTTTCAGGGACAAAAAAAAAGAGTAAGGGTTTTAATAGAGGAGTCAGATGAAAAAACAGAAATTTGAAGGCAAAGCTGATTTAATATAGTGCCTCTGATCGGAAACGTCGACTGTTATGGAGTAACATGAAGTTCAGGCAGAATGTTGCTCAAAAAGATGGTATTAGTAAAAGATGAACTATGGAATGTGGTTGGAAATATGTTGAAAGAAGAAGTGGAAATGTAATTAACTGATTAAGATTATTGCTTAGGGGCCGAAATGAGATTAACACGTTTCTTTGTGGTTTCTAAAAGAAGTAGATAGTAGATAGTAAAGAAGTCATAAAACTGAATAGAGACGAGATTAGAATTATTACAATGAGAAAAAGTCATAACTATTTGGTTGAAGTTTTTGGAAGTACGAATTAAGTATGAAAGGCTCCAAGGAAATTTGGGCGAAATTATGTGGGCAACGTAGAGTTTGTAGATAAAAAAATACATAAACTATTGATCTAGTTGTATTCATTCCTATATTAAAGGCCCGGCATGACCAGGTGGGTTAAGGCGTTCGATTCGTAACCTGAGGGTCGCAGATTTAAATCCCGGTTGCATCAAACATGCTCACCCCTTCAGCCGGGGGGCGTTATAAGGTGGCGGTCAATCCCACTATTTGTTGGTAAAAGAGTAGCTCAAGAGTTGGCGGTGAGTGGTAATGACTAGCTGCTTTCCCTCTAGTCTTACACTGCTAAATTAGGGACGGCTAGCACAGATAACTTTCGAGTAGCTTTGCACGAAATTTAAAAGCACGATACATTTTGTTAATGTAGTTGGTGAAATCAGTAACGAAAGACCACATCCTCCTAACATCCTTCAATACACCACTGTCTACCCCACTAGAAATTAATACTCCATGAAGTGAAATTCCGAAATCTTCTTAAAACCGATACATTTTATTAAAATATTACAAAAAAAGTGTTTTGTCTAGACACTCTTGTTTTATCCTTAAATAACTCTGAATGCAACAACGAATATGTCGCTCACAATAACAGTTCTGTTATGGGTGCTAAAATGATCAACGTCTTTATGCGAGGTATTTAAGGCCAGTTATTACAGAAAATAACAGTAAAACTTCACACTTGGAAACTTTACGTGGGTGATATTTTACGCTGGATCTCTTTGAAACGTTTTTTTTTTGTTATTTTTTGTCTCAATTCCTTCCACAAAACTCAAGTATTCAGCGTAACAATGTAACCACCAGCATGGTGAACAAACTCAAACGACTTTTAGGGAGCATTTCAACAATAATAAATCTTCTATCAGAACCATAAAGAAAAAAACCTTTTCTGATGCCCGATATTTCAACAAGCTCCATTCTATCAATAGCATAGTGTTCTTACGTATCGAAAATTCGTTTAGAATAAAAGCAGAAAGAGAGTCAAAATGAACTCGTTGATAACGTTTTTAAGTATTGTTACCCATAATTTTGGAATCAGTAACATTGGACCTTCAGTCAGCTCTCTCTGTCAGATTTATTTTATTTTGTTTTCACTTGTTTTTGTTATTTCAGTAAGATAGTTGTTTACTTTTATTTATTTTTAATTTAATTTCTTAGTATTTGTAGCTGACATATTTTTTATTTTTTATTAATTTTCTATTATATTTTATTACGAATTTTTCTCGTATACTTTCCTTATAATTAATTAAGTTTTTTTTCTAATCTCTGTTCATATACTATTTTTATCTTGGGCTACATGTAGACATTTTTAGTTTCTGTTCTACTTTTGGACTTTTTTCAACAATTACACAGTTTCTCTCCTCTACTGTCTCCTGACTAGCTTTTATATTTTTCACACTATCTTTTCACACCATATTTCTGCAACATAACAAGTAAAACAACCAGCTCTAAACACTTCCAACTGGCATGGTGATCTTGATACCCATTATATTACTGATATCAATATGTAGGGCCAAGCATGGCTACATGATTAAGGTACTCGACTCGTAATATGAGGGTGGTGGGTTCGAATCACCGTGTCACCAAACATACTCGCTCTTTCAGCCGTGGGAGGACGTTATATGGTTACGGTCAACACCAACTATTTGTTGATAAAAGAGTAGCTCAAGAGTTGACGGTGAGTGGTGATGACTATTTGCCTTTCCTCTAGTCTTACACTGCTAAATTAGGGACGGCTAGCGCAGATATCCTTTGCGAAATTCAAAATCAAACAAACATAAATATATATTTATTATGTACATTTAAAACTCTTTTCGAATTTACTTATGGAATGTTTACTCTAACAAACTGATGCTAAGCCAGCAAATTTTGTCCAAAGTAACATCCGAAATTAAAAGTTTTAGTACTGGAAATAAACATTCTTCTTATCTGTTTCATTTTTGTGTACTTAAGATAATTATATTTAACATGGCTGCTATAAGAACATTAATATGTCAAGCAAGATATTGCTATTAGTCCAGAGCATTTTTACATCAAATTATAAGAATATTAATATGTTCAGCAAGATATTGCTTTACATCAAATTATTTCGCCTGCCTATGGATTCGAACTCCAAATGCATTTAATACATTTACAGCTATATAGGAATAAATATGAGTAAAAAGACCTGTTGTACATCTCTTATATTAATTATTATGATCCACAAGAAATCTGGATTGCAGATGGAAAACAAACATTATAGAAAGCAGGTGTTAATGGGAAAATATTTTTTTATTAAATTATGTTTGTAGAATATACTGAAAGAGAACATTTGATTGGTTGAAACCTGATGTATTTGACACCTAACAAAGAGTTGAATTTAGTATGTGAATTTCAATTCTGTAGCAGTCCATAGCTATGTATAACTAATTACTTCATAAATTTGTCTTCGTTTTAATTTTATTTCGTACAATAACATTGTTTTCTTTCACTCCCTTCAAATGCACAATAGAGATTTTAATATTTCATTATTTATGCTAAAACAGATAAGTTCGAAAAGTTTAAAGAATGACAACCTTTTTTCACGATGACACAAAAGTCTAAACTTAAATGTGGTTAATATACAGGGTGGTCGCTAGAAAAGCGGAAAATTTAAGGGTCAGATCAGATCATGAATAAAATGCGTGCTTACTCATTTCTATTTTGATTTCTTTACATCATGAATAAAATGCATGATTTTAATATCATAAAATGCATTTTGAGCATCTATGAGTGTAATATAACATATGCCTTTAAAAAACTTTGTAAAAGTTATTCTTTGTAAAAATAAATAGCTGTTTGACAAATTTTCCGCTTTTCTAGCGACCACCCTGTAAAAACTTTTTATAGTATAGAAGGCAAGTCCCATAATGTGTTCCCTGGCAGTGTAAGAGTTAAAGTCTATTTTCTAATGATGTTTCGAACTTTTGTATCTTAAATTATGTTTTAGTCGTGGGTTCAATGCGTACATATAAAACTATTTTTATGTATCATTTATTATAATTCAGTAAGTAGTTTTCTTCTTTGAATTTATAAGCCCCAAGTCTATTCCGTCTTAATATGTTGTTTTTTTCATTATTCCTTCTGTATAACCATTTAATTAGCATTTAGAACACATATATGTTGAAAATGATTCACTTTAAATTTCATTATTTGACAACTGTATTGTGAATTCTTTATGTCTCGCAGTAGTTCTTCATAAGTTCATAAACTTATAAATACCTTTGATTTTCTGAACTTCAAGGCATTCCATTTCTTTTCGGCCCTACATGGTCAGGTGGTTAAGACACTCGACCCGTAATTCAAGGGTTGCGGGTTCGAATCCACGTCACATCAAACATGCTTTCCCTTTCAGCCGTGAGAGCGTTATAACTGACGGTCAATCCCATTATTTGTTGATCAGAGATTTAGCCCGAGTTGACGGTGAGTGGTGATGATTAGCTGCCTTTTCTCTCGTTTTACACTACTAATTAGGGAGGGCTAGCAAACATAGCCTTCGTACAGCTTTACGCAAAATTCAAAAAACAAACAAACAAACAACAGTTAAGGTATTTCAGTACTTTTGACTTTTTGAGGTCGACCCTCAGATTACAAGTCGAGTGAAATAAAAATGTCTGGCCTTAACGTTAAATAACAAAAAGAAAAATTGACCTGCTCGATTGTATTGATTGTTTTGGAATTTCGCAAAAAGCTTCTCGAGGGCTATCTGTGCTATCCGTCCCTAATTTAGCAGTGTAAGACTAGAGGGAAGGCAGCTAGTCATCACCACCCACCGCCAACTTTAGGCTATTTTTTTACCACCGAATAGTGGGTTTGACCGTCACATTATAACCCCCCCCTGTTGAAAGGGAGAGCATGTTTGGCGCGATGGGGATGCGAACCCGCGACCCTCAGATTACAAATCGCACGCCTTAACACGCCATCTGCTCAAGTTGGACAAAACATGCAAGGAAGTGGCATCCTAATAACTACATGTGGAGAATTTACTGTTCGAAATGTATAACTAAATTAAATACGTTTTTTCCGATGTTGATTTTTTGATAGAAAAATGTTTTCTTCGCAATGAATTTAGAACTGTAAATTGTAGTTATTTTTATACTTTTGAACCTGGCCTGACATGCACAGGTGGTTAAGGCGCTCGACTCGTAATCCGCGGGTTCTAAATTACACTACTAAATTAGGAACGGCTAGCGAAGATAGTCCTCGTGTAGCTTTGCGCGAAATTCAAACCCAAATCATTTCTTTTTTCCAGATTGATACAGAAGTTATTTATTTATTCTATATTTTTATACTTTCTATTTATCTCTTTTCGGTTGTGGCTTATTCACTTTGACCTGTATATCCTTTTATGTGGTTTCTGGTCGATTATCTATCCTTACAACTTGTCCACTCTAAAGTTGAACGTTTTTATAGTTAAATATATATCAGTAAAAACCACTGACGTATGTATTTTATACTTATCTAAAAAAATTAAAATATAAACTCAGTAAACTAAACTTAATGGTTTTCTTCTAAATCGTTTATTTCGTAATGTTTACTTTAGGAAGATTTAAAAAGGTTTTCATCAATTCCATTTATCCAGCGAGAGGAATGTTCTGATATTCATGTGATCGTTATCTTTTCAATCAGTACTTGTTTCGAGAAATGAAATCATACACAGTGGCCAGTTTGTGCTGCGTCCCCATTAGGAATCGAACATCGAACTTCAAGCTTACCTCTGACACAGTGAGAGACTTTAAATTGCCTGCAGGAACTTAAAATTAACCAAAGTTTCAGATGATTGGTTTAAGTACGTTAATTGACCCTATATACTTAATGCAGAGAATTTTAGCTTCAACGTTCCTGAGTAATTTAATATTTGATAAACGCTCTCAGAAAGGCAACGTTCCATAAATCAGCGTAAAAAAATAAAGGTAATGAAAAATGGTTTTGGTGAAAACACTAGAATGTTCGGATGATATGATGCAGTTTTTCTTTTACTTTAAAACCCTGATTGCACGCTATATCATGCATATAATTTTTCGTGTTGCAGGTGCACAAAGTAATAACATTACATACTTATTCAGGACATATATTGGAAAGTTCTTCTAAGTTCTGTCCTAAAGCTGTATTAAACTGTAAACTTGGTGCAATAATAATTACATTAACTTTAGTGCAAGTGGATGTTGTCTGAAACGAAACTTAGCAAGTGACTTGGACCTAAAATCTTATACATTTCAAAATACTACCACCAATACATTTTATTGTAACTAGAGCTAATTTTCATAGAAATGTTTGACTGACTTATTTTCAGAAGTTTTTTGAAACTGAAATATGTTTTTAGATACACTATCAAAAGCCTTAGATGCTGGTTCGCTCTCATGATGTTCATGAGAAGTGTATGTATTCCTATTAGCCTATCCCTCATTTTCCACACAACTTCGAGGTAACTTAGATTTGAATAATGCAACAGTCACGTGGTGTGAATATAATCTGAAGAAGGTTTTACAGTTTTTATAGCAGTTCAGTTTGTATGTATTTTTGTTTTGGTTGCAGTTATGCACAAAGTAGCACAATCTGTGCTGCACCCACCACGAGTATCTAAAGTCACTTTTGAGCACTATAAGCCATACGAATTACTGCTGAGTGTCTGGGTAACTAGGTAACATATATTGTCTAGACATCATTAATACAATTTCGATATTTACTGAATAACTCACGTTCAAGATCGTGGAAATGCCCAGTACATTTATAATCTGAAGTCAGTCGCGCATAAAATTCAATGTTTGATTAGTGATTCTGTAATTCTCCAATTAAATTAATAATCCACAAAGTATATTAAGTAGTTCTGTTTTATAACGAGAATATCTGTAGAAAAAATCACGAAGAGATACCGTCTTTAATTAAACTGGCTAAGTATTAACCTCTCAAGGATTGTTAACTGATAAACAAGTATTCTTTTCTATTACTAACTTATACCAGATCCCGTACGGTAATGTTTCAAATTCATGTTTATTACTTAAAAGAAAATGTTGAATTTAACCAAAGCAGCTAGTGCTGGATGAAACTGGTCATTCTTATTGTGGAAAGCCGTGACTGATTTATCTTACCACAAGAGGACACTGTTGACGTGGTCCTGTATAGCCAGGTGGTTAAGGCACTCGACTCGTAATCCGAGAGTCACGGGTTCGATTCACCGTTAACAAACATGCTCGCCCTTCCAGCCATTGGGGCATTATAATGTTAGATCAATCACACTATTCGTTGGTAACAGAGTAGCCCAAATTAGGGACGTATAGCGTAAATAGCTCTCGTGTAGCTTTGCGCGAAATTAAAAAAAACAACAACTAATAATTAGGCCCGGCGTAGCTAAGTGGTTGAGGCACTCAACTCGTAATTCGCTGGTTAGAATCGCCGTCACACCAAACATGTTCGCCCTCTTAGCGGTGGGGGCGTTATAACAATACGGTGAATCCCACTATTCGTTGGTAAAAGAGAAACCCAAGAGTTTGCGGTGGGTGATGATGACTAGCTGTCTTCCCTATAGTCTTACACTGTTTAAATATGAACGGCTAGCACAGAAAGCCCTCGTGTAGCTTTGCGAGAACTTCAAAACAAAACAAATCAAACCACTGTTGACGTCTACATTTTTGCACAATATTTAGCGTTACAGTAATACATCTGCAGATGGAACAGTTATTATATTTATTATATTTAAATAACAACAAAGAAAAAAAGGCAACTAGAACAAAGTCCATTTCATGGTTTTCCGTAGCGAATGTAATGTGAAATTTTCCTTCAAAATTGGTGTGGTTGTATCGCAGTACTGAGATGTATGAAACCCTTGCCATGGAGGTACCTGAGCAGAATAATTATCACAACAACTACTGCTTAATTCCCTCCAGTAACTGGTTTAGAGTTACCACATCCTACTCCGTCAATAAAGAATCTTCATTAGGCAGGATAAGGATGTTCTTCACGCTTTACTGAAGCTATCTCAGGATAGACTTTAACGTGAAGATGACAGGTATTCTGTATAAGTGGTCACACTCTTGGTAGTTTTCATTTTCCAAAACGTACAATCAGACCAGCAGATTATTTGCTTCTGCATTAAGTTGAAATTTTTAAACATGGTACTGTCCCAATGCTCATGTGATGCCTCATCCAACTCCTTGATGGAATCCAGGACTGGTCTCTCTAAGCTTAGGATCAGGTATTGGACTGTTTGCTCTCGAATCTAATTATTCCAAATAGTTACCTCCCTGAAATGCTTCAGGAAATAGTCCAGATTTTTTTTGCTGTGCTTTTAAGTATTAAAGCAAAATCTGTTTCACTTCACTCTCAAGGATCAAATCTTCTTTCTCTTTTGGTTTCTTGGTTGAAGTGCTTTCAATGTGATGGGTATGGGGCAGTAGACTTGTTTGGAGATGATTTGTCAGTTCCTGGTCCAAGGTAGCAAAATTATGAGTTGCTCTTAAGAGCTCGTGCAGAAACTCTATACTAGTTCAGAATTCCTTGCAATCCAAGGTAATTCTGGCAGGATATTTCTCAGTTTGCAGAGAATCACAATGATGGTTCTTTCTTAGTAATGGCTATTGTATCATCTACCAGAAAAGCGGCTGTAACCGGCAGATTTAGTCCACCAGTAATGACATATTCATTTCTTCTTAGCATCTTCTGACCAGAGCTGGGTTCTATTATTCTGGCATATAATTGTTTGGAAGTTCTTTTAGAGATCAATACATACTAGCTCAGGCTTAACAGGCACCATTTCACCTTGACGATTTTCAGTTATTCTTCCTCTCACGATTGGTTCTCAGAAGCAATGTCCTATCTACTATTCTGGGTACACTAGGTGTCAGCTGATCTTTCTGAATCTGCAGTTGCAGAAAGTTATATGTTAAGGGTATTTTCAGCATCAGCAAATGCTCTATGTCCCTGAGACGACTTCTAAAATAGATCCCTTTCTCATACCGTAGTCTGTCTTCAGAAGTAAGCTCTTACTTTTCATTACGAATACATCTACTAATAAAGAATAATGAAAGAATATCCTGTGGTAAGCGTACTAAAATCTTATTCTTCCCAACCTGTTGTGTGGCATTATCAACTTAAACTTATTTCCATAAAGAACATTAGAAAGCTCTATTTGATAATAAGAGAACTGTAAAATTAATCATGAAGCAATAGTGAACTTAACTAAACCGAGTTTTAAGCTAAAAAATAGACTAAACATAACAGTGCGCATACTTACATTAGACTCATGAATTGGTCAAAAGATTTTCTTCCCCAAAGTGTCTTCCCATAAACCAACTTACTTGAACGTTTCGTATTTAATAGGAAATGTCAGACTTACACATGATGTCGAACGCTATAATGTGACTGGTTACGTTCATTTAACTTATAGGAAGCCACAACATCGAGATATCATCCGTTTTATCAGCAAAGGAAACTCTGATGTCTGTATTCTTTCACAGTGCTTGGTTTCATAGCAACACCTGACATGAGCGGAAATCGTATTATCTTTAGAGAATAATAAAAGAACAAAGGCAGCTAGATTAAAATCAACTTAATGGTTTCATGGGATACGTGTCGTGCGAAAACTGCATGGACTTAGAATAAACAAAAAAAAATTGACAATTTATACTTTAAAATAAGAAGATAGAAAACACATGTAATGCTTGCACACCACACAGTCAGGCTGTCATAAATGAATTTACATGGTTAAGTAACTCAAGAAAGTAGTATTCTTACAGTTAATGTTGAACATTCTTCTACACATACTGATGTGATAAGATTAATATGTTTCGTGTTTTAAAAAAAAGAAATAGAGGAACAAATACGAAAGCCTTTTCATGTAACTTAGTTATTATAAGTATTATTCTGCTGTCGATTCAAAGAAAAGGATCATATAATTATATTACCTAATCATATTACATCGATAAATGTACATGAAATGGAGCGTATGTTTCAAAAGAATGTATTCGCGAACTTTAAAGGCATTTAGCAACATTAGTAAACCCAATTATTATATTATACTTTATTTTCTTCTGATGAAGACCATTTACTGCGACAGAACGTATCATGCTCATCAAAGAAAGGAAAGCTTCTCAAGACAGTGTCTCCACATACTGGTATAACGAGGTTTCCGTAGAATCAACATTTTATACAATAATGTTGTTTCGAATTAAGCACAAAGCTACACAATGGGCTATCTGTGCTCTGCCCACCACGGGTATCGAAACCCGGTTTTTAGCGTTGTAAGTCCGCAGACATGCCACTAAGCCACTGGGGGGCTACTACAATAATGTAGAAACTTAACTTAAATATTTGCCATTTGCCCACTTTATTGGCATATATAAGGTGGTCAAAAGAATGTCTTCCGTACTACAATATGTTAAAGTTGTGTCTGTGTTTTACTTGCTTTCTATTTTCGTCTTATTATAAAATTTGTTAACCATGGAAGTAACGTCAACAGTGCACGTTTCTAACAGCTGGAAGAACACGACTTGTAAAAATCCAGGAAGTGCGCGAACGCGACTTTTCTTCATTACCCTTACCCTGTATGTGTTATTGTGTATTAGTTTAGTTTATTCACATTGGACAATTTACTGAATGAAAACTATTTTGTAAAAAAAATATGGTTTGATTTGGTTGGTTATGAATTTCGCGCAAAACTACACGAGGGTTATCTCCGTTAGTTATGCATCCCTCATTTTGCAGCGATAAACTGGAGGGAAGGCGGGTGTTACACCTAACAGATCTACAGTTCTTAAAGAATAAATATATAGATTACTTGGTTTTAACACAAGAAACAAAGATAACTTTCAAGTAGCTTTGCATAAAATTCAACAAAAAATAGCAAAGTTTTGATGTTAAAAATAAAAGAGAATCCTCAATAGTTGCGGCACTCGAAATACTTTTAGGCAAGTTAGAGCAAATTAATCTAAGAAACCTTGGGCATAGCCGAATACATCAATCGGAATGATCTGACCCACTGAATATAAAACTGTAACTAAATCTCAAATCAGTTAAGAAATGACGGAGCTATGAGTTAAAAGTTTGTATTTGAAAACCTGAGTCATTTTATGAGCCTTTATGCCGCGGCTAAAAAAATATTGTAACCAAAACACATACTGTTTTAAATTTTATCACATCAACTTTTGTTTAGAAAGTCTAAGTCACATCTTATATGTTCTTGTTTTCAAAACAAAAAATATTAAAACGTAAATAGATATACTGAAATATATTCTTAATTCTATAATGTACAGGGTTGTTTAAAAGTGACGCCCTATACATGAGCACACAGAAAAATTACGAACAGAATGTCGCAAATGCTGCCTACCGATTGCAAAACAAAGATCTGTGCATTACTTCTCTATTAGCCACAAAAATATATCTGCGGACTTACAAAGCTAGAAACCTAGTTTTGATACCTGTGGTAAACACAGCACAGATAACCCAATGAGTAGCTATGTGCTTAAATGCAAACCAAACCTATCATCTTTCAGTTAGTTCTGTTTGGGGCGTGAATTTTTGAATAACCAAGAAAATATCAGTATTTACTCTTCGTACGAATGGACAACAAAAGTATAAATATAACTTAATGAATAGCTACAGCTTTCCAACTATGTCTTAGGAAATCTTATTGCCAGTTTTTAGATCGAAGTTTACCAAATTAAGAAAAGCAAAAACAAACAAACAACAACCACAAACGATATACACTATTTTCCGCACTCAAAATCGAAGCTCTTTCAATTCATTTGTTTCTTATTTAATTAATATATGGTCGTATTATGTTACTACATTATGTTATCGACAAAAAAATAACAACAATAGTGCTATTATTTGTAACCAAATTACAACATCTCGTAAATGTTATTACAATAAGTTATAAATCAGCGGACCAACTGGTTATTTATTCAGGTAAACATTTTCAGATTATTACTGATAAGTAAAGGACTATAAATTAAAAACTAAATAAGCCATAAATTAACTGTTATTTTTCTCTAATTACGTGGAAAAAAATTCTGCCCAAAATATCAAAAGATACAGACTAAGTTATTCAGGGACAGCAAAAATTAAAACAAGATAACCTGCAAGCTGTGTTTTTATAGATACGTACGCCATGCATATGTAAAGTGCAGTGAGACTTCTATTAGAGTTTTTAAAAGTCACTGATAGTGAAAAACATACGAGAAATTATGTATGTAAAACTATTCCTTAACATTACCGTTCTATTCATCTATGTTTAAAATATTTTGTATTCATTTTTTTGGTGCTAGACATCCATAGACATAAGATTAGGGCCCGACATAGTCAGGTGGGATAAGGCGTTCCATTCGTAATCTGAGGGTCGTGAGTTTGAATCCCCGTCGCACCAAACATGCTCATCCTTTCAGCCATTAGGGAGTTATAATGTTACGGCCAATCCAAATATTCGTTAGTAAAAGAGTAAGCAAGAGTTGGCGGTGAGTGATGATAACAAGCTATCTTCCCTCTAGTCTTTCCCTGCTAAATTAGGTACGGCTAGCGCAGATAGCCTTCGAGTATCTTTGCGCGAAATTCAAAAACAAACAAGCAAACATAAGATTAAAACACGTGTATTTAGGGCAAGCGACAACAATAAATGAAGATAGATCCTATTAAAATATTTAATCAGTAAACGCAGTGAAAACCCAATTTTTGAATATTGAAAGGTTACCGGAAATTATTAGGCGATAGTGTTCATGGATCGATTAAAGTGGTTAAACGTTATCACGCTTGGTGAAGCCACTGGTTAGTCTACCAGGCTACGAACGGCTCGGAGGCTTTTCCCATATGGTGCCACTAAACACGATCTTAATTTTTGAGATGTGGGGGTTTTATAAAAGCGACCGTCAATCCTGTTAGTCGGTTCAAACATCATGCAAAGCTCTTTTGGCGACTTATATCCTTCTGATAAATAGATCAAAGTTAGAAACGGCTATTTCAGAATTCTCGATGTCTCTAAACTGGACGTAAGAATAATGAACCTTTCAGGTAGAAAATTTCAGTTGCATTCGTTAAATATTATTAAGCAATATATATATGTATGTAAGTTCATATTTATACAGATGGCTACCGATCTTACAGTAATCTATCTTCATGTATCTGTTTGTCTACTGAAAGAAGAGAAAAAGTGAAGAAAAAAATTAAAAGATGTAATGAAAGAAAACATGATGTCGTTGAAATGTTCACAATATTTATTTGTATTCGACTATCGTTGTTTGCTTTTAATAAATATATTGAGCCAGCTGTTATTACTATTAAATGGTTAAAAATTAATTGTAGTGTTGTTGTACAGCTGTAGAAAATGTTAAGCTTAAGTATTTTCTGATAATGCAATACAGATACAGTTTCAATCTGTGTGAAATTCAAAGCTTGAGCGTAATAATGTTTCCAGTACATAAACATATATATATATATATACCCATATATGTACAATTTGTATAAGTCGTGCTTTCACAAGTAGAAACATGTGGTACATTTTGTGGATGTCTTGAGGCAGTTAACAACAGTTACGTGTGGCTTGCAGCGTTTAAACTCTGTTGCAAGAGGAATGTCTTTCAAAAACTTGCAGTTGGCGTTAAATTTAGCATAAATGTTAAGCCTATGAGATTTATGTATCATACATAGAAAAACTGTGGTAGAAACTGATTTATCAAGCTTAATGCACATTGTATAGAGCATTTCTTGCATAAAAACATCTACTCTTTTTCTTTTGGGAAATAGAAATCAAAATAACAAGAACACCACCCTCTCTAGAAACCACACCCGAAATTTTCAACACAAACGTGATATTTCGTCGAGTAAACACTCTGGTCATTTTATCCATAGCGCATTATTTCCATTTAAAATATATTTAACAATTAAGCAACAAGAGCAGAAGTATCTTTAACGTATGCTTTCTAACGTGAGTACGAAATGATTTCAAACTTCATTTATAATTCACGTAACTCCTACGCAACAGTTTCTGTACTTTAAAAGAATTCATCGGACAAAATGTCTGATAATGGAATTTCGTTTTTAACTTTACTCTAAGAAAGCAATAACTATTGTAAACAAATTATTGAAATATTTTCATCAAATACAAAAAAATGCACGAATCTATTTACTTATCGTGATTTTTCTTTTCTTATATTGCACTACATTTGTATTTGATCACATGCAATTCGAATTTGTGCAAGTTATTCCATAGCGTCCAATGGACTGTAATAACAGTTCACTGAACACGGTATATACCAATTTATATCACATGTATATATAAATTCTAGTCAATTCTAGAGCAGATATTCTATGATTAAAATCTTTAAAAAATCTTAAGAAAGCAGTAAAAAATGTTATGAAACAAGACCGATTTGATGTAAGAGCAGTTTACAAAATGAAGCAAATCGACTGAAGACACGAAATGCACTGATCACGATAGTCATAGAAATTTCTTATCCTTTACGTTATAATAGTACAGAAACTATATGAAAAATTTTACATTACAGAACATAATCATTCAATATAGTTAGCAAAGAGGAGGATATCGAAATATGTAATGAATTCAATTTTCACATCTTGAACATAGTATGCCAATGATGATACCATCATGTTTGCTGGGGCTTGGATAAGCTGTAATAATCAGAAAATTATGGGTAATGAACCAACTGATAACGAATTGTTTAAATATACGTATAAAGGTGTCAGTTTTTTACTGTTAAGTTAGCTTCAGTGGTACAACTTCTAAGAACAATGTTTTTACATATTTTACCAATGTCTGTTATTTTATTATTGTAGTCTCTAAGCCTGTGTAAAATATTAGCAAAGTACAGAAAATTTGAACTCAAATTTGTATTATGTTTTATAAACGTTGGCATATTTTCGAGATGTCCTTTGTTATTTCTATTAAGTCTATAAATCTGATTAAAATACATAAACATCAGTAAAGTGCAGAAAATCGAAATCCAAATATATATGATGGTCTATAACTGCTAAAATATGTCAGTAATATCTATTATTACTTTTGAAAGTTTATAAAGTGTACTTAAAATACTTAAGTGACGTGCAGAAAATTTAAATACAAATATTTATCTTGTACGTCTAATTATTTACATTTTATAGCCTTTGTATCCCATTTCCCATAGAAACGAAGCGTTTTCATCTGCTTTACCACAACAACAAAAAAGATTTATACTGTCAGACGTACTAAACACTTAATACTAAGGTTCATACATTTTTCACACATAAAAATGAATTGTGTTCAAAAACACACTTACATTCTACCAAAGTAATACCCAGTAAAGCTTATCAAGAGTATATATTTATTAGTATGACACTTTCCAACAGGAACGTCTTATTGATTATCTAATATTCGAAGCTATTTTACTACGTAAGATATAATTCAGCAGCAGCATAAACAGATAGCCACCTAGTGGCTTCTTATAGAATATTAAATAAAATTGATATATTACTTATATTAAAACAGGTTATATTGCTATTTAAATAAAGCGTATTTTAATTAAATTTATTTTGCTTGCCGTATATCTGTATTAAACATCTAAATAACTATTCACCCACTAGCGACAGGTCATATATCTAAGACCACCTTGGGTAAAATTATCGGTATTATATCTCTTCTTTTTTTCTGATATTAGGATAAAAAATGTTCGCTGCTAGAAATGAAATGTTAACTAACACATTGCTTCTAACTAGTGACATCACTACCAAAGTGCTAAGAATACATTCATTTCTAATTAGTTTGTAGTCAACAATCAGGCATGAGTTTAATTGAGGGTTTTCGTTAGAGCTGTACAAACTCGTATACAACATATTTTGTTTCCTTTTGCTTTTCTTTTAAGTTCTTGCCGAAACAGCTTTCTAGCTTTTACGTCACAAAGAAAATGAAAATATATCTTTTTCCGCGTTTTACTAGTCGCAATCCATAAACGAAATAGGATTGTATATAATTTTGAGGCTAACTATTGCAGACTGTATCACCGATTAAATTGATTTATTATGATATATTGAAACTGTCACTAAAAGTTACACAATTACAACTGTTACTACGTATGGAATATATTTAGGCCCTATCTCAACAATCAATATTGTAATTTGTAAATGTAAAGAAATAGGCTAAAGTACAAGTCGTAATAAAACATAAAGATTAAACTTTAATAATGTATTTGATTTTTATTCTTGAGTTTTGGGAATTCTCATAAGATTTTCAAGAGTAAAAACAAAGTATGATGGTAAATCTTATGGAGAATATCTTGTTTGTTTTTTTAATTTCGCGTAAAGCTACATGAAGTCTATATGTGTTAACCATTCCTAATTCAGCAATGTAAAACTGAACTTCGGCTACTCTTTTACCAACGAATAGTGGGATTGACCCTCACGTTGTAACATCCCCACGGCAAAAAAAGGGCGGGTATTTTTGATGTGATAAAAATTCGAACCCACGACCCTCGGATTGCGAGTCGAGCGCCATAACCACCTGGTCATGCCGGGCCTTCACAACTCTTATGAAATGAAAAAAAAAAACAGTTGTATGTTTGCAAGTAATTAATTATGAAATTATCACTCCTTTTCATCAATAATTTATTATTTATAATTTTGATAACTATGTAACAATGAAATCAAATTACTAAACTTTGTTAAAGTCACTATTTCAAAACCAATCAAAAGACAATAATAAATAAAACAAAACGGGCTACCGGTAATTTCTTATTCAATAAATTCTTATGACGCAGAATGGTGTTATAGAAATAATTTGGGCGTAGGCACTTACTCATTTAGTTGATACGGAAATAGAAGACAGATTGCATTGTTACTGTCATTAGAAATGGTGGATGCATGGGACAATGGGGTGCAGCCAAACTGGGATAAAAAGTCTTCCCAGATAACCCGACATGGTGGATCGAGCTATTTTGTACGTATATTGGTTTTGACGGAAGTAGAATTGTTTTACTGTATAACTTGAGGTGCACAACATAAACAGTCAAGTGTTAGGTCTGTTTCAGTGTTCCCGATAAGAGCTTCACGCTTTTTGTGTGTAAAATTAATAACTAGCGTTATGGAAAATTGCTAATAGAAAAGGGAGACTGAATATGTGTGTAAAAGAATGCGAAAGTACATCATTACTACACCAAAATAAAGCCATGTATTATATTTACAGTATAGAGATATACAGTTTAACGTACAGAACTTGTTTTTTATTTTTTATATTACATTAAAATTTCTAAAATTTAAAGTAGTCAGATATGATTCTGTTCAACAAACAACCCTGACGAAAGATTTTTATAGTTTCTATTTAATGAAAAAATGTAAACTGAACATTCATAGAGTAGATCAGAACAGCCACAAATAACCTAAATAGCGAAATAAAACTTCCTTTTTTAACACGCTTTAAGTAACTTAAATTGACCGCGGAAAACAAATCAATAGTTTTTCCCTTTAATTTTGTTTGTGGTTTCAGGAAAAAGTAATGCAATTTGCTCATTGTACACCGTAGAGAATCGAGACCTGAATTTTAGTTCTGTAAATGCGTGGTCTTGGGTAAATCTAAAAATTACATATCCAACTAATTCTAAAATGATAATAGTAACAACAGATAATATTTTCTTTCGATAGTAGTTAGTAGTTAAGAGATACAAATTTAATTTATCTAATAAAAATTAAGCGATAATTTGATAAAGTATGATGCAAAATATGATGTAACATAAAATAAAACTTGAAGCAATAATAATTTAGCATAGTATAATAACAACTAATATAACAGAAATGAACAAAGCAGTTTCTCAAATGTGTCACAGCCACGACATACGGAAGAGTTATTTGATTGCCCTTAACTCAAGCGTTGATTTGCTTTCTTCACAAGAAATAAGTTATTATAAAACCATTATGCTCTTTTATGCAGATATTAAATACAAGTCTGAGAAAGATTTCAAAGAGACTTTTGCGTTAGTTTGTGAGAAATAATGTCAGACTGAAGCGATTCGTTATTTCATTAATTAATACGCTTCGTGTATACCTGTTTGTAATTTGAAGACATATTAAAGGATCTCTATCTCTAATGTAAGATTGAAACCAAAACCCCATCACCACTACCCAAATACGTGATATGATTAAGCCTAAAATTAATTAATTACATGAATGTGATCGAAAATAAAGATAAACACACTGAACGGTCGCTTGATTGCGTATAAAACTTAGAACATTGGGAAATAACATTTAATGTTGGTTTACAGTCTTAGGTGGAGTTGGAGTTTATATTATCTATTATAAGCTTGTTGTCTATTCCATTCTGTAAGAACCCTGTGATCTAATTTGGAGAAGAGTGAGGTCGAATCAACACCTTTTGTGATATAACCCAAAAACAGATGATTCGTTTAAAGCATCTTATACAATTTTAGCCTATAATTATACTAAAATAGTTAAAGACTCATTATGTGCACAATATCAGTATTAGTACTCAAATTGTTTGTGTTTTGGCGATTGTATTTTATGGTGTAAAGTTCTATATGTCAAAATCTTCAAATTTTGATTTTGGTTGCCAGTAGAAAATAAAATTTTCTTAGCTTCGGTTTGGCCAAACAGAAAAAGAACAAACTCAATGAATCCCTTTTAAAATTGGTAACCTTAATTCAGGTAAATGGAGAATTCTACAGTTTATTCACAACTAAAAGGCTATTAAACTATATAATTTGGTTAGAAACATACTCAGTTCTTGACGTAATGCTTTACCTAAATCAATTAGATAACGAACACGGTGGTTAAGGCACTCGACTCGTTATCCGAAATCACGGGTTCGAATTCCCGTCACACCAAACATTTTCGCCCTTTCAGCCATGGGAGCGTTATAATGTGACAGTCAATCCCACTATTCGTTGTTCAAAGAGTAGCCCAAGAGTTGGCGATGGGTGGTGATGACTAGCTGCCTTTCTTCCAGTCTTACACTGTTAAATTAGGGACAGCTGGCGCAGATAGTTCTCTTGTAGCTTTGTGGGAATTTCAAAAACAAACAAAACAGTTAGATAACAGCTTAAGACCTTATACAGACTATTCAACTGAGTCTGAGTCCCTGGGGTAGTACACTACATAGCGATTGTATAATGTACTAAAACACTTTTCAGTTTGTTTAATAGTTATTCAGATAATTGTTTGTTTGTTTTTCTTATAGCAACGTTACATCAGGCTATCTGCTGAGTCCATCGAAAAGAATCGAACCGCTGATTTTAGCGTTGTAAATCCGTAGATTTAACTGTGTCAGAGGGGAACATATTCATGTAATTAAACTAATTGTTAGTAGGTTTAATACTAGCAACTCTGTTTCAATTTCCTACGTAATTCAACTGTAAAAAACATGAACTATACAAAATTACCTAAATGATATTATTATCATTATATAATTTCATCTAATTATCTTCAGTGTTTACTGTGTAACCGTGAAAACATTCTTAACAACGTAAACTTGTTTCAACGATATCTATCAACATTATAATAAATGCCGTTTGGGATTCTTTTGAATTTCGCGCAAAGCTACACGAGAGCTATCTGCGCTAGCCGTCCCTAATTTAGTAGTGTAAGACTAGAGCTGGTCATCACCACCCACCGCCAACTCTTGGGCTACTCTTTTACCAACGAATAGTGGGGTTGACCATCACTTTATAACGTTAACACTGCTGAAAGGGCGAACATGTCTGGTGTGAATCGTTTGGGATATCAATTACTTTAAATAAATAGTTTAATATTTTAGTACAGAAGTATAGTCTTTAGTAGTCGCGTTCTATCCTCAGTAGTTCTAATCCTAAAACATAAACAATTAATTCATACAGTAGGCTGAGCAAGTATATTAAATAAAACATGTTTATAAATGAATTAGTGTCCCCCCCCCAGTGACATGAAAATCAGTGGAAAAAATCGTCCATGTGTTTAAGGCAACAGTACGCAACATAACCGTGAAGGACTTCCATCCGGAAAAGCGCCACAAGTAATAAGCATACAAGATGTTTCCACAATAAATCATTTAAACCGTTGCTTACTTCAACCATCTTGAGAATAAAGCGAATATTCATGCTACTCTATACGAAAACATTCCAGTAACGTCACTGAAAATAGCGCCTATGGATTTTGTGTGCGATCAAACTGTTGAAAAGGGCGCTGAGAAAACGTAATTTTCGTACACTTGATGGATTATGGAAAATCTGCAGAGTGCAGCTATGTGCTTTGAACGTGATAGCCTTGCAATAAAGACATTTGTAATGGTATCTACACTACTGGGCTATTGTATAATAATCAGGTAATGCCTGAACGGATGTGGGTATATGGACTACGACAACGTATTAAAGCTCCAACCTCATTTTGATATAATTTACTAAACCTCTACATATATATATAAAGAGATTTATTTCATAACCGCAAAGGATACTTAGGGTTTCAACGGAATACGAATAACTATATTTGTTGCTTGGAATGCATTTTCAAACCTGGTTGTAGATTCGACCGTTTGAAAACAGAGTAGCCATATTTATGAAATCAAGTGGGAACTGGAAAAAAATCAGTTTATCTATAAGTAAGGCATTGCCCAGAGACATTACAGAAACTCCCAAATTGAACAAAACAGTGTATTGTTTACCCAGTTTGATAGAGATCTTGAAATAGTTTTTTTTTTCATGTAAATTGTTCTGGTCGAAGCCTCTCTCTCTTTTTCATTCAACTATTTCAAACCAAAATTTCACAAAAAAAATATATGTTTTTATTCCATTGGTATTGTTTCCTATTTCCAAAGTAAAAACATACAACAAAATATTCAAAAATAAAGTTAAAAGCATCCCAGAATCATTTCGACAAATAATAAAAGAAGAGCATTTGTTTTATATTGATACCCTAAGAAAATAAACTATGTTTACAGATTTAACGTTTATTTAGTTTTAGAGATAAAACTTTGTTTGTAATTAATCGAATTTAATGTTACTTATATATTCATATATTTGCTGTGTGTGTGTTGTAAATTAATTGACACGTTCGTTAATTTATCTTGTAAGCTTAAAGAAAGTAATCATTTTCATGTGGAATTTTGATGAATTATTACGTGGAATTAAAGACAAAAGTGTTTCTATTTGATTCTCTAACCGGCTGAGCTCAGAAAATTATATAGGGTTTTCATAGAACAGCAAAATATGGTTGTTGTTACTAAAAGATAATACATTAAGATATACTGTGCAAGTAAATACGTTCTTAGATATAACATTTATTTTGTAAACAACTTTTGCTAAGCTGATTTATTTGAAAATATTTTCAGAAATGTTATGTTTATTTCTCAGAGTTTTGGGTTTGTCGCAGTTTTACTTAATTTAATCAGATACTAATGTAACTTAACAGGATTTAGTAAAGCGATGTTCACAAATACGAAACGACTATAGAATGTGTCCACTTTGTGCACTACAAGTAAGTGTAACACAAGAGCTCTTCATTATTGAGTGTTTAACGTTTTTTATCTAATATAAACATTGATTTGTATTTTCTGAGCACAACATACGACGGGCATCATTAAATACTAAACTATAATTGTGAGATATTGTATGCTTTATAAAAAAACATTATATTTTATAAACTAAACGAAGGAGGGAACTGAGACATTGCTCTAACGTTTTTAAGTTTTTGAAACGTCGACTTTGCCCTATTTCTTTGTAACAGACTTATAAACGCTAACCGTTGGTCTTGCAAACTAATTTATATTGAATTGTCATATATTTAGTGTTAATTGGTAATATTTAGTGTTTAAAATTCCCTCAGACGAAGTATTCTATTAGAATCTTATTTATGTGTCACTAAAATTATAATTTAGGGTAACATTAACGGATTTACTTACCTGAAATATAAGCTTCTTGTCTCAGTGAATTTATAAAGAACATTCTAAAGGGAAAGCAAACTTTTTCTTCCTGAAGTTGAAATTCTCACTTTGTAACATTGTTGACGTGCTGTTTATAAGTTTTGTCAGACGATGGACACTCTCACACTTCACCTGCAACAAGACTGATCGGCTTTAGTTTAGGTAAGTCGTTATTGTCTGAAGCTGCGAGATTGTAGCGCCCTCTTTTAATTACACCCCATTTTATTACGGTGCTTCTGAAACGGCAACATCATTATTCTTAAATACTTTGTTTTTGAGTTTCACTAAATCTTTTATCTCGTGTTTTCTTCATGTTTTACCTTAGAAAGTATTTATGCGGTACTAGGAGAAGAAAGTTCTATACGTATGAGACAAAAACACATTACCATTAAGATTGATGTAATGGGTGCCATCTGGTGGATTTGTGTCACAATCTTATTTAGTGTATAAATAAATAATATACTAGTAAGTTTTTATCACAGACAAAAACAATTTGTGTCTTTTCCTGTACTTAAGCTATAATTATTGCTTCAGTAATCTAAGATATAAATACAAGAGTTTACACGAATTCTTAAAAAATAGTAAACTGTTGAATAACCACACTATCAGGTTTAACAAAACAAAATCATTTAGAAATTGATTTCGTAACAGAATATAACTAATGTCATTCAATAAAACAGTTTTCAAAACTAAAATGCAAAGTTCGATTTTTTGCTGTGGATTGGTTTAAAATTTCTGGCAAAACTACATGAAGGCTATCTGGGCTAGCGCTCCTAATTTAACAATGTAAGACTAGAGAAAAGGCAATTAGTCATCATCTCCTACTGCAAAATGTTGTGCTACTATTTTATCAACGAATAGTGGGATTAACCACAACTTTATAACACTTCTACAGTTGAAAGGACTAGCATGTTTGGTGCAACGGGAATTCGAGCCCGCGACCCTCAGATTGCGAGTCGAGCGTTCTAACCACCTTTCCATGCCAGGTCTGTTTGCGATGGACAAATTGCATATAGGCCATTACATATTTTTGTACTACTAAGAATTAAAAAATATAAGATTATATATGTTGAAATTAATGTGTAGGTGTTTGTGCGTAACAGCAAATAGTAGTAAAAATGTTACACAAGTTCTTTTCATATTAGGAAGTTAATTTTTATAAATTCAAATTTAATTATTTTTTATAATTACCAAGAAGGTTTCATGGTAAAATTTATTTTTAAAAATCACATAAAATCACAATCTAAAGACTGACAAGGGTAACAAAAATCTTCGATCAGATGTTATTGAAGGTAAAATTAATGTTTTATACGACGTGAAGATATCAATAGTAAGAAACCCGGAAAATCGAAATCAGATACTTAATCAGATATTGTCAGTTCTAAGCTCCTTAACGCAACATCCCGAAAGAAAACACGTAAGTTAATAATGAAATTTTTAAAACAAATATCGAAAAAAAAAAAACTCCTCAAACACTGATTGAGAAATTAGAAAACGGAATTCATAGTAAATGTATATGGGGCGTATGTCCTAAAATTAAGCAGAGTTTAAAAGGAAAAACTGGTGATGCCAAAAAACAGCATATTAAATAAATGTGAAATTCAGACTTTACCGGCATACAACATATAACTCATTTACTGAGTCATCGTTTAAGAGATAATATGAAGTATATTAAGACCTTTTAGGATAAAAGTTTCATTCAACGTTTAATGTAAGATGCGTGTGTGTAGGAGCCTAAAAATTGCAAGTAATAAAGGTCATAGTAGAAAAAAATATATTTCAAGAAAATAAAAGATAATTTCTAAAAAGTCCCTAAATTTATGGTTGAGTGGAAAGCGATGAGCAAATAGATTGGTTTAAATCTTTTACGAAAGGCTTGTGAACAGTTACTTGACGTTAAAAAGTGTATTTTAATGTCACTTAGTCTGACGACAAGACATTACAGAAGGGAGGAGTGAGTTAATGAAGAAGATAGTTGAGGATAGGAGTAAAATATGCCGATATTTTATATTTTCACACCTTATTTATGTGTGGATGAGGCTTAAAAACAACAAATAACTAGTTTGAAAAAGAAGGGTGTCTCTGTGAAAACGTTTCATTAGATTACTTTGCACTCTTATGGAAACCTTTTGTCAGTTTAAAAGTAAATCTTTATTATTTAGTGTAAAAATCTTGTTACTTTAAATGAGAGAACTAATAACCTATAAACAGTTTAAGAGATGAGACTATTGAATTATATTTAGAATAAAAATACCACTCAAGCAATGATAATGGTATTTATTGAAAACATTGGAAGCTTTACACACGTCAGCAAAAGCAGTAAGATTTATTAACAGTGAAACATAAATTAGTAACAAAAACAAAAGCTAGTAGATGATTGTGACCAGGTGTCTTATGTAAAATGTTTAAATTATTAGGTTGTCCAGAAATAAATGTCGTTTTTGGAATGCAAAGTTTAGATAAGTATAAACAAGTGTTGTAAAACATGCTTTAATCAAAGTGAGCACCATTTGCTTCAACACACATTATCTACAAATGATTTCAGTCGTTTGTATTTGTATGTTTTGTATAACAATCCTGAGTATACTATCCAAAATAATTAGACTTTACTTTTATAAAATTTATTAAACAACAACAAGAAAAAGACGAAATTTAAATTGTTGTATCCGTGCTAATTCACAAAGAGATTTGGTTTGTTTGGAATTTTGAGCAAAGCTACTCAAGGGATATCCACACTAGTCGTCCCTAATTTAGCAGTGTAAAAGTAGAGGGAAGGCAGCTACTCATCACCATCCACCACCAACTCTTGGGCTACTCTTTTACCAACGAATAGTAGGATTTACCGTCACATTATAATGCAGCCACAGTTGAAAGAGCGAGCATGTTTGGCGCGACTGGGGTGTGAACCCGCAACCCTCGGATTACCATTGGAACATCTTAACTACCTGGTCATGCTGACCCCCGAATTGAATAAACAACGTACATAATATCAATATGGCTCATCTTTTTTATCTATTTATCAGGTGAATCGATTTAACGTTTATCGACATTGATACATGATTGTAATAACATAAATGACACCACTCAAACAAGTATTTTTAGAAATCAACACCACTCAGTAAACGCACGTTTGCATAAAGCAACTCATTTCTGTCATATCTGATGTCTTAGGATTTCTTGACTGTCATCACTTATCCTGTAATGGTGCAGCTTTGAAAAAACCAAAACAAATATTTATCTTCTGATTGACTTTTTTTTTTAAAAAAAAGATGAAAATAAATGAAGTTTAATAATATTCTTTTGTTCTGCTTTTACTTTCTACTTTTATTAGCAAATGAACACAGCATTTTGTAAAAGGTAAAATAGAATTTGATTAGATTAATATCTCTTCTAACAGAAAAAAAAATCGTAGAATGAGTTATTGGTCGTTTGGTTCAATATTTACAGTTTTTATTCCATTGTAATGAGATAAGCGATACACGAAGCGCATTTACCAGACCATCTATGTAAACCGTTCAGTATATTGTCTTAAAACGAAACAGCAACAAAAAACACGTTAAAATGAATGTCTATTAAAATACAGCAATGGAAATTTGAAAATAATTAGATAAGGGTTAAAAAAATTTAAAGAAAGCCTCTGTTCTCTGAAACGACGTTCATTAGCAGTAATGAAACTATTATAAAACACTTATAAAACACAAAGTAAAAAAAGTCATGAATACATTATTGTCAAAAACACTTACTAAACAATTTAGTGTTCATAAGAAGAAATAGTTTTCAATGTCACTATGGGTTACAGGGCTTTTATTTACTTCTATTACGACTTCTTGAACCTTCGTGTTTTTCTATCATCATGATTCAGCTATGTGTAAGATGTTAAGCTACTTTATGTTCTGAAATACTTTTTTGTTCTCTCATATTTCCATTAATGTCAAAAAGATAAATAAAAAACAATAATTTCCGCTAAATGACAGAACGACAACGTTTGTCGTTTCTTGCTACTATTTATTGACGACGAGTAACCCACTCGAAATAAAAATGTATCTCAGAACGGCTGGTATAGGTATTAACACTTTCTCTAATGAAGCAGAGAACAACGTTTTTCGTGTTTGTTAGCCTGAAGATGACCTAGGAAGGTCAAAACGATGTTCTCTGCTTGTCAGTAACAGTATTAATACCAGCCGTTCTGAGATACAATCTTGTAACTACTTGTTTTAGAATTTTTACTTAAGGTTACACATAGGAGTCCATCAGATTAGTTGAGCAACTGCTCTCATCAACAAGCTGGAACTTCTACCAATTTTTAATTGAACATCCAATAGAACCAATTTAAATCCACACAGTTTTGCAGTTGTCTTAATTTTGACATCGATATATATTATATAGTAACATAACTCAAACAATCCAATACTATATATGTCCCATTAATATCCACAAAACGTCAACTGCCATGCTTGATGTGTTTCAGATTGCATCAAAGGTTTCTCAATAGGATGTCCCACTAAGTTTTCTTTCACTTATTAGAATAAATGCGAACGCGCTGTTTGTTAGCCATTTTTCTATTGGAAAGGAACTATGAAACAAGGAATTTTGTGTGAATGTTTTGCTGGTGTCGTCACTGATGCTGTAGATATAATAAATAATTTCTAAATACAGCATTTATAAAGACAATCATGTTCTTTACACCACACCTTATATTACAGCTAATTACACGTTATTTTTAATTGACATGAATATTTAAACATTTAAGAAAGTGTTATAGAAACATTAGCTTGGAGAGAAAGTTTCTCGAGATCTTTGAAAAGAAAGTGATGAGTTATTTGGACAAAACATAAATCATTCAATAAAATCTGAACAGTTCAAGTAACGACGTTTTTATCACACCAGAGTAGTGATTACCAGAAAACCATTTATCTACTTTAACAGTAAAGTAACTTCAAAAACATAAACTAACATACATGTTTAAATTTTCACACTGTTCTTTTATGGAAATAAATTATAGGACGGTGAAGAAGGCGCAGTATAAGCCTATGTACTTATAGTTTGTATATGTTATAAATGTTTTAAATCTCATATCTCTAAACAAGTCCTGTTTATAATATCTATAATAAATGAAAATAAAAAACATAAAAACTGTTCAAAAATTAGCATTAATATTTTACATATAATAAACATTTTGTTCCATTATTGACAACGCATTTTTAGTTTTATTGTTTGCGTATTCGTGTTTCCCAATATTTTAAAAACTTATGAGTAAAAGCGAAGAACATGTTACCAATACATCAACCACACTATATCAACCGTATCTACTACCATTGGGGCTTTTCGTTCAAGGCTTGTTAGGCCTATTTGTATGCATCTAAGTTAGTTTTATATATATAATGAGAAAATATATATGTCTGAATAATTATATAATTCATTCAATGAATTGGTTAGGCGTATCCATTTATGAGCGCTAAAGTTTAATGCCTTAATACAAAAGAAATTAGTTTTCAAAAATAAGTGACCAGAACACACCAAGGCTATCTGCGTTTTCAAATGATTAGTTATCTTTTTTAATAAATGATGTAATTCTGATGTTATGTTGAAAAATAAAACTAATTAGAGCCGTTACTTACCATTTTGTAAACATAGCATATGGTAAACAAAAAACACTGATACAAAAAACACTCATATTTATCCAATGTTTACAGTTTTGGATTTTTTGGTTTTTTACTTATTTGATTTAGTTCTGTGACTATTTTTAAACTTAAGACTAACGATACCAGCTTTATGTCATTATGATGACAATGTCCAAGCTCTGTACAGAAACTTTTTTTTATGTACAGACTACAGCGCTATCGTTGAATATTTGTTTCTTAAACACAAAGTTACATAACAGGCTATCTGTTCTGTGCCCATCACAGACTTCTAAACTGAGTGTTTAGTATTGTATACCACCGGGTATATCGCTAAAACACCAGGAGGGGCGTCGTACATTGAAACAGAGCTCCATTATATACGAACTTCTAAGTTTTTTTTTAAAAACCTGTTTCATATTCACTTTTTCTTCAGAATCATATGGCATAAACAGAATTTCTGCAACTCCATTGTTACGAATCGTCCTTTTTGTTCACCTTTGAAACACTTACAATTACAATACTGAGAAGAAGGATTGTTTTAAAAACTGAGAACGTTTAAACAAAATCATTATGTTTCGCTCACTTCAACTAGATTTGTTTGTTTGTTTAGAATTTCCCGCAGAGACACATGAGGGCTATCTCTGCTAGCCGTCACTAATTTACCAGTGTAAAGCTAGAGGGAAGGCAGCTAGTCATTACCACCCACGTCCAACTCGTGGCCCACTCTTTTACTAGCGAATAGGGGGATTGACCGTCCCATTATAATGCTCCTACGGCTGAAGGGGCGAACATGTTGTTGTGACAGGGAGTCGAAGCCGCGACCCTCGGATTACGAGTCGTATGCCTTAGGTACCTGGCTATTCGGGGTCTACTTAAAGCTGAACGACAAAGCAATTATAACACACTTGGGAACCAAATCATCCACAAAACATAAATATTTTAATTAATCCGAAGAGCAATGAGGTAAATAGAAGTATTTTTAGTCTTCTAATTGATCCAAAAGCTTTGTTCCTTTCCTTAAAATAAGGACACGCTAGCAGAATTATACAATATATACATTGGAAAATTAATCATAATTTTTTCACTTGCTCCCAGATTGTATTATTTTTCTTGATATCTCTTTTTTTTTAATTTAATCGTCTAATCGACTCTTCCTCGATCACTCTGTTTACAATGTCCTCTATACTCATTGGGTTCTGAGTAAAATGTTTACCTGGAGACAGGTTTTCATTAGACGGCAAAATTGTATACTCCAACTTTCAGTGTCGTGGGCGCACCACACCTGGAAGATAAACACAGACCACTTTTCACTAAACGTGCCATAAAACTTATAATATAACACAGAGGTTTAAATTACAGCGGACGTTGAGAGTACTTTACAGACTTAGCTGATAAACACCGTTAAACTAGATCTTTATTGTGCAACTAGATTAATGATCGTGTTTATTCACGATTATGTTTACACAAAATCTATTTGACCTCCCAAATCAAATAAACACTACTTATTGTACCATCCCAGATAAAGTCGCTGGGATATCCGGTGTCTTGAAATGAATTATAAGATATACGTGATCGATTGTTGTTACCAGTTGTGTTTATCGATAATTCTCGATGAATGAAAGGTAGTGCTTCATTTTTACGATGATTGATCGTGTTTTTTTCCTCCTTTAACCGTCACCAAAATGACATATATTTTTGCATACCAGTTCAAAACGTTTGAAGTATTTTATTAAAAGTGTAAAACTAAGAGAATGCATTAAAATGAAGCTGAAAAGGCCCGGCATGGCCAAGCGCGTTAAGGCGAGTGCTTCGTAATCCGAGGGTCGCGGGTTCGCGCCCGAGTCGTGCCAAGCATGCTCGCCCTCCCAGCCGTGGGGGCGTTATAATATGACGGTCAATCCCACTATTCGTTGGTAAAAGAGTAGCCCAAGAGTTGGCGGTGGGTGGTGATGACTAGCTGCCTTCTCTCTAGTCTTACACTGCTAAATAGGGAACGGCTAGCACAGATAGCCCTTGAGTAGCTTTGTGCAAAATTCAAACAAACAAACAAGAAGCTGAAAAATAAAATTACGGCCTAATCAGTTTGCTCTTGAAAAAAAATCTCTCTCGTTAATCACAGCATCACAAGACGAACGATTCTGTTTATTATACTTTGTTTCGTTTTATTGAGAGAATACATAAACTGCATAGAACGTTAAATTATCCAATGAGATTAAATCTAGAGTAAAATATCGAATGAACCAGTTAAAATGATAGGAAAGTAATGGAAAAAAGTATCCGCTATTTCCATAAACTAATTAAGTCCCATGCGGTGCGCTCTTCTCCTGAAGAGTAGCAAATATGCACCAATCAAAAAACCATTAGCAACTCCGTACGACAAGCGACAATCATCACGACACTTGAGAGTTCCATTAAATTTAGATTAAGCCTAATTCATAAACTGGGCTGAAAATAACATTATTATGAGAAAGCTCCCGGCAAATAAATTTTCCAAACCCAAAAAGTGGAGCTTTTCATAATTATTTCGTAAAACAACAAGAAGCTTGTAAACAAATTATAGTTTATTTTGCTACATTTAAAAACAACTAGAGAAGGAAATTGTTTATGGAGTCTGTCAGGCTATATCAAAATGTATTTAAATGGAGAGGGTTCCATTAGTCAGGGCCCAGGTGGGTTAAAGCGTTCGACTCGTAATCTGAAGGTCGCGGGTTTGAATATCAGTCGCACCAAACATGCTCGCCCTTTCAGCCGTGGGGGCATTATATGTGACACTCAATCTCACTATTCGTTGGTAAAAGGGTAGCCCAAGAGTTGGCAGTAGGTGGTGATGACTAGCTGTCTTCCCTCTAGTCGTACACTGCAAAATTGGGGACGGTAGCGCAGATAGCCCTCGAGTAGCTTTGCGCGAAATTCAAAACAAACAAATAAATCATTCGTCAGCATTTCAAAAACTGACGTTACGACACATGGTGGTGTTATAAGAAGTATCGAAGTTGGTCGCTAAAGAAGACATAGCAAAACATAATTGTGTTTAAATTACAAGGTTAGTTGTAAAATAATGATCTTAAAATGGTTTTTGAACAAGCAGTAGCTCAACAGAAAGTCCGAAAACTTATAACAGTAAATTAAGGTTTCGATACCCGTGGTAGGCAAAATATATCTAGCCCATCGTGTAGCTTTGCACTTAACAACAAACAAATCTTCTCTCCAACTGATTACAGGTAGAAGTCAACTGTTCTGTCTCTGGAGTAGGTCGTGTGTAGGTAAACCTCCACGGTACAGCGGTTAGTCTATGGATTTACAATGATAGAACTCGGGATTCAACTACCCGCGGTGGACACAACACACAGCTTGATGTAGTTTTGCTCTAACACAAACATATTGTGACTTGGTAAACTTTGGGAACCCCTTTCCTACGTCGTTTGTCCTCTAGTACCCAGTGGTTTGCGGATTTATAACGCTGGAAACCGAGCTTCGATACCCGTGGTGGGCCAAGTACAGATTGCCCATCGAGTAGCTTTTTGTGCTTAACTTCAAACAAATGCTGTTTCTGTATTCGTGTGCTTTAATTTTATACACTATGAAAAAAATGCTTAATGAAGTCTGGTAAGAGATTTATTTAAAAAATAAATATCATTCATTTGCATATGCTTAACACTGTTCCTTACATAAACGATCTGACAGATTTTCAGAGTTCATCGTAAAATAATTATAGACTTTTTTATTAGTTTTTGTGATGAATGAATTTTCTTTGAATTTTCACCCTCAATACCTTCATTATAAAAGATATTGTTATTTGACAAACAACTATTGTTTACTCACAGTTAACACAATGATACTAGTTTATTTGCAATTCAAAGCCACCAGATTGCTTGAAATCACCAGCATGATCTGATCTGTTAATGATGGAATGTTAATGAATGAGGTATCACCTAAGTTTTGTTATCGTTATTACATATTGAACACTCAAAACCCAGAACTATGTTATTCCTCAAGTAAAAATGTAATAACTATAAAATGTTACAACTCTAAAATCTCCACCGTGTTAGATTGCGCATAGCTAGTTGTATAGCTCTACGTTAAAACACCAACAGACCACAACGCACCAAAGCCGTGGATAAATAGTTGATCTCACAGAAATATTCCGCCATTATAAACCAAATTGTGATGATAATAGAAATATTTCAAACTTAAAAACAGTCAGTGTCAATCACGATTTGGAAACTATATTTACCATGCAGAACTTACACAAAACTACAAAACCAAAACTATGTCATTTTCACGGAAATCTTTCTTCAACACACAGAACTTCATTTACAATCGTATTTCGTGACATGCTTTCCAAAATACATAGAACTTCATACTTTTAATTGTTGTTTTGAATTAAGCACAAAGCTACACAATGGGCTATCTGTGCTCTGCCCACCACGGGTATCGAAACCCGGATTTTAGCGTGTAAGTCCGCAGACATACCGCTGAGCCACTGGGGGGCTCATACTTTTAAAATGATATTATTCAAGGGTTGTAAAAATCGTTGAAACTACCATGACGTCATGGTTGGCTTAACGCAGACTTTAAAACCAACAAACTCTGTTGTTGTTGTTGACATTTCCAAGACGGACGTCGTGTACACAAAAACAACAACAAGGATTCAGAAGAATTGGGATTCGCACAACACTGGCAGACAAATGTAATGAAATCAAATGTATTTAAAACACAACTTTAAAATGGAAACAAATTAATTTTATTTAGCAACATTTTGAGCAACTCTTGATGACGAGAAACTCATTTAAAATAAAAGTGTATTCGGAACGACTGGTATGAGCATTAACACTATTGTTTAGGAGAGAACAACGTTTCGACCTTCCTCGGTCATCTTTACGTTAACAAAGAGAGAGTTTGCAGCTGAGCGTTGCCGGCTACATGACTTATGGACAAGAGTATAAGCAGATACGGAATTTGTAGGGAGCGATGCAGTTGGATGTGAGGTTATTTGTGTTGTTTTTCTGAAATTTCTCCCAAAGCTATCTACCCTAGCCGTTTATAATTTAGCAGTGTGAGACTAGAGGGAAGGCAGGTAGCAACTCAGGGGCTACTCTTTTACCAACGAATAATGGGATTGACTGGCACATTATAACGCTCCCGTAGGGGAAAGAACGAGCATGTTTGGTGTGACGGGGATTTGAACCCGCGACCCTCGAATTACGAGCCGAACGGCCATGCCGGGCCGTTAGGTTATTAAGCAGTACAGGTATATAAGTGTTCCGTTATATTGTTTAATTTTGCTTTGAGTTGTCGTATAAGTAAGGCTTATTTGATTCTGTGTTTATTTATATTTGTCTACCTACTTAGTATCTCTGCGTTTTCTATGGTTGTATGGTGTTTATTTGATTGCAGTGTTCAAAAACATATGAAGGTGTTTTTTGTGTTCTTTGAATCTAGTTTACATTTTTCTGCTTGTTTCTCCAATATAAAAGTCGTGGCAGTTGTCACTTTGTATTTTATAAATAATGTTGGTGTCGTGTTTATCAGTGTAGTTTTTACATAGTATGGACTTTAGTTTTGTATCTGGTGTTTGAATACATTTGGTGTTTACTGAAATGTTGTGGTTTGTTAAAAGTTTTTTTTTTCCAAATGCTAGTTATTTTTTCTCTGATGTCAGGAACATATGGTATGCAGCCATGTAATGTTTTGTAGTTTATTGTATCTAGTTTATTGTTTATTGTCGTTTGTTTGTTGTTGGTCTAGGTTTGTGCGTATAATTTGTTTACACGGTTTTGGATGAAATTTGTTGATGTGGATGAAGTGTTGTTTTATTTTGTTGATTTCTTAGTTAATTTTATTGGGTGAACATAATTTTATGGCTGTATTTACTTGGTTTTATAATATGCTGAGTTTTTGTTTTTTTTCATGTGCTCAGTCCAAGGGAATGTATGATCCAGTAAGGGTGATTTTTCTGTCTGTTTCTGTTTTGGTTTGTGTATCGGTTCTACTGATCTTGTGGTTGAATAGTGCTATTTGGTTAGTTTTTTCCTGTTCACAGGTAAACTTAATGTTGAGGTGTAACGTGACCATCAAGAATATTCTTCCCCTCGTTTTTTTACAGTGATTTTATTTTAAAAGAAAAAATTACAGTAAAATGTAAGTCGCATATCATAAGTGTCACGCCTTCAGTGGAAGCTGCCATATTCCATTCTTTAATCTATGTGTGTGTGTTTTTTTAGAACAAAGCCACATCGGGATATCTGCCGAGTCTACCGAGGGAAATCAAACCTCTGATTTTAGCGTTGTAAATCCGTGGACTTACCGTTGTACAAGCTGGGAACTTCTTCAATTTCCTCACACTCCTCTGAGCTGTTGGGTGCACTGAGCCAAAGCTGAAGCAGCGATGGAATTCAATAATCACAAAAGATAACACTATGGAGATGGCGCGACAATGCTGAACGCAAACGTTGAATTTTGAATTAGTCCAATATATGTTCCTATATTATCTTTATTTGTTAATTTTTGTATTAAAGAAAATAAATTTAAAAGCAATATTTAAAAAATAAAATAAAACACTCATTATTTAAAGAAAATTATTGGGTTTTTCAATTAATGAGATATTTAGATATATACATAAAAAACTCATATATTCAATTTTAGCTAGCGCCATCTGTTAACAAAAAGTGAAATCGTGTTTTACACATTTAGATTGCGTGATTCATACCCGCATTTCAAAACAGCACTAATACAACAAACCTTTTTATTATAGTGTCTTTTTTGTCTTTTGAAAACCTAATCATTTTTCCTCTTTTTTTAATTAAATTGGTCAGTATACTTGTGTGACAGATTAAAGATAGTATGATCTCATTTTTCAATTTATATTTAAGAACGAATCAGTTTGTTGTTTGTAAATTAACGTGTCCTTTCAGGAATTCTTGATGGTTTTTATATTCTCAGAAGATCCAACCTTAATGCAACCAGGGAATGGATTTTTCTTTAAAAATAACATTTTCGAGTGCATAAACAAAGGTAAATATCTAATCTTCAGACTGCGTGCGTAGTTTTATGTTTGTCATTCACTTTAGTTAAGCCTCATGTCATCAAAAATTTATAATTTCGCCATCCTCCAAACACGCACACTCCTAAACAAACGTTTCATACAAGCTGGTGACCCCTAGCGTTGTTAGTATCAGCAAACTACTCATGTAAATAAATGTATAAAAATGACAAATACGTATATTATTGAGGTTACACAATTTACTTTTGATCTTAAAGATATTCCATTCATAATATTGTATCAATTCACAGTTGTATTTATTTACTAGATATTTATTTAGATTTCAATTCACGTTATAAAATAATTAAGATACCTTAATAGGTAGCCGAAATATGAACTACATAAATTTAATACTGTCCGTTGTATGTTCATGTAGCTACTTATCTATATAAATATAATAGTATTGTCTGTTGTATGTTCACGTAGCTACTTATCTATATAAATATAATAGTACTGTCTGTTGTATGTTCACGTAGCTACTTATCTATATAAATATAATAGTACTGTCTGTTGTATGTTCAAGTGTTTATTAGATTCATGCGGAGTACGTACAGATTTTCAGTTTTACATTTTGTAGTTTTATGGGCGTTTTTGCATGTGTTTTATCTCCCTTATATGGATCTTCACCAAACGTGGTATGGAAGTTTATGTACGAGTTCCATGCAAACTTACGGTTTTACATTTTACGCTTTGAAGTTTTTAGGGGAGTTTTTTTTTAAACAGTTACATATAAGGGAAGTAACCTTTCATGTCCTAATCATGAATTAACATAACTTCCGTACAGAGACGGGCACTCCATCTATTATTAAATAAATGTCAATGAATAGTAAACATTGAATGGCATTTGTGTTTACTAGGTGGCGCTCTATATCCTATAGAAACCTCGTTGTTAAGTGTACAACTACACGACCAGTTCACAGTGCTGCTCTCACCACAAATATTGAAAGCTTTTAGAGTTAGAAGCATACATCGCTGAGCCACTGGATTTACCATAGAAATTAATTTTTACATACCATATACATATAACTAGTACCTCTTGTCCTCCTAATACTAATACTTTTTATGCTTATTTTGATTTCGAAAAAAATTGATGAGTAATAATCATTTCCCAAATCAACGTTCAAATATTGTGCGTATGATATTGGTATCAAATGTTCATAAATTAATAACATGGTGACAAATAAAGATTCCACAAGTCCTACTAAAATTAAAATGACAATTTGTTGTTCCTTAAGCTGCTTGATTTGACGAGTTATAATCATTTCCCAAGTCAACGTTCAAATATTGTGCGTATGATATTGGTATCAAATGTTTATAAATTAATAACATGAGTTATTTTTCGTACTCATGGTAACGAATAAAAATTTCATAAGTCCTACTAAAATTAAGACGACAATGCGTTATTCCTTAAGCTGCTCGATTAGAGCCTTATGTTCTATGGGAATCTTGAGTGCGGTCTATTCCTTGTTCTCTCCTCTCTTCCCCATTGGCTCAAAAGGAAGACTGAAGTCTTATAATGCTAAAAAGTGAGTTTCGATACCCGTGGTGAGCACAGTACAGAGAGAGTTCGTTGTGTAGCTTTGTGTTTAATTACAAAGCAAATTAACAAAACAAACTGCAGTAATATGTAAGTTACGCTCACAGGCCACTAAGTGACAGAAACTGAAGTGAAATAAATAACACATGAACTTCTATTCCGATATGAGTAGGGGTAAGTTCCGGGAAGACCTTTGTACCAGTATTTCACACGTCTGTAAATCAAGTACACAAACCAAAAGGTCCCTAGTTATTAAAGTGTTTAACAAATTAACAGCGTAAAAAAATGTGCTAACGTAACAATTTTATAAAATGTGATTTTACCAACTGAAATTCATGGTAGATACAATTATTAAGTTCGTGTGGGTTGTTTTTTTTTAAACAAAGGCATATCAGGTTATCTTTTGAGTTCACGAAGGGAGGAATCGAACCCTTGATGTTGGCGTTTTAAAGCCGTAAATGTAAAACTACTTCACAAAATAGTAATTTACACGAACCAAAATTTATTAGTTGTATACAACCTGAAGATCCCAATGTTCATATATATGTAAATAACTTACATAGCTGGCACAATACGATTGTGATACCAAATAAAATGTTAAATACTAACATTAACTGCAATGAAATTAATGCCATCTTGGATATTTCAACTAGTAATATCAGGGAAGTGGAGAACTCAATGTTACGAAGTTTATAAGGTTAAACATGGTCAACAAAGGTAATTTACTAACATCTGATTAACATAACCAAATCAAGAAACAAAAACTCGCCTTAATATTTAGAAGTGAATGTGCCATTGAAGAAAAATCAAAACCACGAGAAATATGTCGAATAATGTCATAATTATTAGTTTTAAACACACGGTTAACTACAAGTCTATATGAAACGTTTAAAATAAAATTTGCTAATGAACATATTTATTACTGGTAGTCTTCTCGATAGATCTAAGTCATCGGAAGAAACAATAAATCTATTATAATTCAAATTCTAGCAGCGCCATATCTAAAATGCAAACTTGTTAGTTGGACTTTAGAGGCTGTTTTCACGATACAAATTGTATTTGGACGTATTTACACATAATGTTCGCGTTTCAAACGTAAAACTTATCATCTCTAATCCTTCCACGATGTTCTAAAAGTACCGGAATACCGGTGTTTTTGTCCCCCTACACTGAATCCCTATTTCAGAGAACTGAATAACAGTGTTGACAGAGATAAGGTCACCCATACAAGATATAATAATCTAATCTGTTTGCCACAAAAATGATTTTTCTATGAATAAAAATATTCACTGGACTAGATGTTAACAATAAGATGGTATTTGAGAGGCACATAATAAAAACAAAATACCGAAACGAGGGAAACCCAAACAATCAAAAGCTTTATTTTCAATGCTGAAGTCGACATTGTTTTCTGCACGAGGAAATGCCATTAGAAATAGATTAAAAAAACATTTTTGAAACTTTCTAAGCAGCAGCTGTTTCACGAATGATTTGAAAATTCCAATAAAGCCTTTGATAGTAAATAAAGGATCAAACAATTAACTTTTAAACAGGGTGTAAAACATACAGACACGAGCATTCACATTTCATCACAATGAACTGGTTACGTTGAAGACGATACCGAATTAAGCCTAATGAAACGTCAAAGTTTATGTATAAGGTTTCTTTTTTTCTTTGCTGTTTTATATTTATTTTTACCTATAATAGATAGTGTATCCACACAGTATAAAACCAGAAACGACCTGATTTGAAGCTGAATTTTTTTGATAAGAACCACTCAGTTATTAAAATATTTTAATTAAAAAAAAAGTTTTTCAGTAACTTTTGTACTTATATGAGCGAGTACAAAACTGTAACAGTATTACGTCACGAACAGTGAGAATCTTTTTACTTCTATAAATGCGTAGAATACCTACGAATGACGCAAAGAAATTGCTCCCTTTGATATCAAATCTTAGTTCATACGTATAATCATATATACCTTCGTAGGAACAACTGTTAATGCTGTCACTAATAGGCGAAAACCTAAACACAAAGAAAAAATTAGAGGCTTAATGTTCTTAGTTTCTTTGTGTAAATGCAATGTTACAAATATTTGCTCTTTTCTGCCAGCATTGTTTTAAAATGTTGCTCGTTTCTCTCGTCCAAGAACATTTAATCGAAGATATGAGTTAAGCTGGGAGTGTTGTTGCAATCATATACGCCATAACCGAAATTATGCTTTGCTTTGTTTCAAAAATGCCACGCAAAGCTACGTAGAGGATATTTGTTGGTATTATTGTACATAATTTTGAACTCATAGACTAGAGAGAATGAAGTTAATCAACACAATTTATTGATAACTCTTAGGATACTCTGGTCTATTTGAATAGTGGATATTTTATCTTCTATAGCGACCCTATGACGAAAGATTGCGAATCATAGATCCTCGTCACGCTAACAGCCAGGCCACGATTGTGGTTAAGAAGTCAGCACACAAGATTGCAACTAGGCTTCGATCATATGTGACTTTAACGGTGGATTGGTTTTAGAGCAATTCTAACATTCATGTTACGTGAGCTATTATTATAACATGTATACAAGCTTACACTTTACATGCGTTATTTCAAATTAATCTTTTCAGTGTGTATATATATGCAAAAACGGGTCGTTTGGGTTGAGAAAATATTTTCCGTAGAAGAGCGAACAGCATTTCGACCTTCTTCGGTCATCGTCAGGTTCACAAAGAAAGAAAGAGGTAACTGACTGATACTGACACGTTTGGAAGGGGTTGTGTAACTGAGTGTCGAAATGTAGAGGGCGGTGTTAGATGTTTGAGTATATAATTTTATATGATTTGTATTATTATACTTAATATAGGTATAAAGGCGTTCCTTTATATTGGTTTATTTTGGGTTTAAGTTATTGTATAAGTAAGACTTCTTTAATTTTGCGTTTGTTTATGTTTGTTTCTTTATTTAGTATTTGAGTGTTTTCTATGGTCATGTTGTGTTCATTCGACTTGCAGTGTTCGAAAACGTGTAAAGGTGACATTTTATGTTCTTTGAATCTGGTTTCCATTTTTCTACTTGTTTCTCCAATATAGAAGTCGTTGCAGTTATCACATTGAATTTTATAAATAATGTTGGTGTGGTGTTTGTCAGTGTAGTTTTTTCATAGTATAGACTTCACTTTTGTGCCTGGTTTTTGAATAAATTTGGTATTAACTGGAATGTCATATTTTATTGCTAGTTTTTGCCAAATGTTGGTTATTTGTCTGCTGATGTCAGGAATATATAGTATGCAGCAGTATATTGTTTCGTGATTTTTGGTTCGTGAGATGTATTTACTTTTGTTGGTTGATTTTGCTTTCTGTCTAGGTGTGTGCATATAATGTGTTGTATGGTTTGTGGAGGAAACTTATTGATGTTGATAAAGTATTGTCTTAATTTGTCTAATTCATCGTTATTTTTATCTGGTGAGCATAGATTTATGGCTGTGTTTATTTGGTTTCTTAGTATGTAAAGTTTTTGTTTTGTTTCATTTGTTTGTATATAGTTGTGGTTGTTTGAAGATGAAGTTTGTCTTTATTGTGGTGAATTCTATGAGAGTTGCTAAATGGTTGCTGGGAATGTCTATAGTTGGGTTAAAGTCTCGGATATACAGTTCTAAGGCTATCTTGCTATATACAACTATATACAAACAAGTGGCCTACGCATGGGCAACCCAGTATCAGCAGTTCTAACCAATATCTTTGACACAAGTTGAAACACAACCCCTTCCAAATATGTGGTCAGCTTCCGGTCATTTACCTCTTTCTTTCTTTGTGGACCTGACAATGACCGAAGAAGGTCGAAACGTTATTTTCTCTTCTACGTAAAATATTTTCTCAACCCAAACGAGCCGTTTTTGCAAATATATTTCTCTACAAGTGGGTTTTCTCGACATCACTAATTTTCAATGTGTCATTACTTCTGAAACTTCGTTTAAGTTTAACTTTTTAAGCAATGTCGATGCCCTTTTCTTTCCTCACTTTCAAGGTTTCGGGTTCCAAGCCAAACGTTTACTTACTTTAAAATAAATGAAGAGAGAAAACTACAACTGACGCCCACTCTTTAAAGCTAGAACATCCTTCCCAGTTTCTAAGTACTTATATTGGAACGTCCTTGGTTAAATAATGACATTCCTCCTGCTTATTTAACCTGTACCTCGTGTATTTATTATTAGCCTCTTATAATGTCTCTGTAACATATCCCGTAGATAAGCCCACATACACATAAAAGTAACTTTCAAAGTAATGACGTATTCCATCTTCAGGTCCTTCCTAAAGGGTAAACATGATAACAAATGAAAAAAAAAACACAACACATTATGAATTCTATGTAATGCAAAAAAAAAATGATTAACTTAGGTTGAATAAAAAGTTATGTGTTAATACAATTTTAGATGCGTTACTTTTTACTGAAATAAAACATGTTATTGAATCTTATATTCGACACCTTTGAGCTTAGCTGTTTACTTCAGAGTGTTCGTGCTAAGCCACGGTCGGAACACTGGTAATACTGTTGGATAATGGGTTCCTTTCTTTCGTTGAAGAGTGCCATCTGTGTTCCTAATGGGGAAGGTGGCCATCATGATTGGTAACTGAAGTTTAATTTCTTTCTCTGGTCCTTTGGGGTAGATGAAGAACTGAAAGAAGTAATAAAAGATAGTTATCAAAGTGTGTCGTTAGTCACATACACTAAGACAGTTCGTTTCCATTAAAAGCCACACGAAGAGTTATCTGCATATGGTTGTCCTTAATTTTGAATCGATAGACTAGAAGAAAGGCAGCTAGTCAACAGCACCAAGAAAGGCAGCTGGTCAACAGCACTCAGAAAAAATTCTAGTCAACAGCACCCAGAAAAAATGCTAGTCAAGAGCACACAGAAAGGCTGCTAGTCAACAGCACACATTCTGAACTCTCCATCTTCTTCTGTTTGACCAAATACTGAAATATGAACGTCACTCCTATAATTCACCCACGAATCCTAAGTGTGGAGCGCGTTTTTGCGGCAATGGGCCAAGAACCAAGAGCCCTCAGATTCACTGTTCGAACACGCTAACTGTCAAACTGTGCCTGCCCAATCATGTAAGTAATCATTTCTTTTAGAATTTTATATGCAAAAACGGCTCGTTCTGGGTTCAGAAAATATTTTAAATAGAATAGAGGGTCGAAACGTTGTTCGCTCTTCTATTTAAAATATTTTCTGAACCCAAAACGAGCCGTTTTTGCATATAAAATTCTCAACAAGTGGGTTTCTCGACATCACTGATTGTCATTTCTTTTAGCGTTTGGTTTTGTTCGGTTTAACTCCGCACTGTCACATCTTGTCTTATGTCACTTGTTTTGGGTAATTTATTTTGAATATCACAAAACTACGAAGACATTCAAATCAGCACTTGATAAGAATACTGTCAGATGTTTCAGTTACTCGACTACCGGAGAATATTCGTATAGTTCTACTAGCAAAAAAAAAAAAAAAAGCAAGCAACAGACCTGATCAAGCGAACGTCTGAACTTTTTGTTAGAGAATTATGGCATAAAATATTTCTAAATTTCATATTTCATCGACAGATGTCTCTATTTTGTATTAACATAATTTGGGGTCACATGAAACAGCATGGCAGCCTACAACAGTTGATCACGTGTAAGTAATGTTGGAAAAACTTACTAAACTGATTTTTTACAAGTTATTTTTAATGCATTATCACAACTGTAGGTTTGTGAAGAGTCTGTCAAAACGTTAAACGGTTTGAGATGTAAGGATTGTACAAAATTTTGCACATGGTCTCTGCAGCGCTTCTAAAAGAGCTAGTAACAGTTTTCTTGTTTTTTAACTATATTTTAGGATTATATGTATAGTGGCCTAACATGGTCTTACTAGTGACGTCATGTAACGTTTTTACACCTGACCTTAAAAGTTGCTGAATACGATAACTTTTAGCTTCTTTTGTCGTTGTACTCGGTGTAACGGAGGCCTGGCATGGTCTAACGCGTAAAGCGTGGGACTCGTAATCCGAGGGTCGCGGGTTCGCGCCCGCGTCGCGCCAAACATGCTCGCCCTCCCAGCCGTGGGGGCGTTATAATGTGAAGGTCAATCCCACTATTTGTTGGTAAAAGAGTAGCCCAAGAGTTGGTGGTGGTTGGTGATAACTAGCTGCCTTCTCTCTAGTCTTACACTGCTAAATTAGGGACGGCTAGCACAGATAGCCCTCGAGTAGCTTTGTGCGAAATTTCAAAACACACACACTCGGTGTAAAGTCACATCGCATGTTTTTAGTATTACCATCGATTCGAGTTCACCGTCTTAACTAAGAATAAACAAAAACATATGGATACATATTAAACTTAAGTAAGTTGTGTATGTTTCTTTTGCTTTTATTATTTCTATCTGTACATGATTTTAAATTACCGAGTCTACGAAAACAATAACTCAGAGTTCTACCTTAAGACAAAATAATTTGTTATAAACTGTGTTATTTTATCTTTTTGTAGCAAACTCGGTAGCAGAGTGGAATATCTTAAGATGTTTTAAACGAAGTGTACAGATAACTGGCAACCAGGAATGATCTTTATAATACTGAATACCAGAAGTCCAAAATTTCACACTTATGAATTCGTGAACAGTATTAGTGCTAGAAAACTAAATTGTTGCTACCAATATCACGCCTGCAGTGTACTGTTGAGTTTACAAATTGTAATTTACAAAACTATAACTAAACAAATATTTCATTTGAACAGAATATAGGTTAACTATAAAACAAAATATTAAAATAACCAAAAAGAAACACACATTTAGACTTATGATTCCTAATGTTAAGCATATCGGTAAAAACAGCTAAATGTTACTGCAGTAATATTTAAGGGCTAGTGAAGAAACGTTACCAGAGTAACGTTTATAATGAGACAGGTTGTTTGAAAATTTGTTGACAATGTGTGATTAAGACACAAAATGGCAGCTTCCAAATTGTTCCATGGGGACAAGCGTGGAAAGAAATGACAGTGAGGTATAAAATGTCAGTTCTACGCTTGATGAAGACGTTAACAGTGGTGGTGTAGTCTTGTTGACCTTTGTGCGCTGTTTGTGGACTATATCAGTCTTTCCTAACGTAGAAGTTAGAGATTAGAAGAAAGACATCGTCACTCAAATACTCTTTACCAACAAAACGTGAGATAAGCTGTAACATTATAATGTCTCTACGGCTTGAAAGTCCGATCATGTTCGGTGACGAGTTTCCAACTCGTGCTCCGCAAATTGTGACTAGACAACCCAAACCACCAGGCAATGCTAGGCCTTTAGATTAAAATTAAATGTAAGTTGATAATTCAAGGGCTAAGATATAATTCTTGCTTTCTGGTTTTGAAACATTATTAAAAGTATGTCAAAATTACCACAAGATAAGCTTTGAAATTGTCTAAAATGCAGGATATTCAGGGGTTTTGCCTGAGCTTACCCTATTCTTGTTTTTTTAGCCCTCGAGGCAATTAATGTATCCTATTCCTCAAATTAGTGACATCAATACTATATGTGTTAACCTTTTTTGGTTTGGAGAGAGTTGGTTTTACCGAATGGTTTAGTAACTTATTTTAATAAAACATGTCGTAAGTAATCTCTAGACTGTGCGAATTGTTTCAGATAGTTCCAAGAAACTACTGCTTTAAAATTATTCATAACGACCTAGGCAAGTTGAGACAGTAATGAATTAATTTAAAATTAATTCATTAACAAACACGGTATGATTAATGGATTGTCACTCTTAAATCCTAATTCGATATACTGAAAAAAACTAAAGTAATATAATCCTAACTTACACAGTTCATTTTGAGTTTTCATGACAAAATTAGAAAAAAAAGAGAGAGAACAGAAAAATTCCACAAGTAACCTCACATAACCACAATAACCATGATATTACGTCATATAATCTTTGGCATGAACATGTGTAAAATGCCCAGTTTGGATTAAGTTGACCATCCCAGTCAGTCTTTTCATTGATGCGAGTTTTAATGCTTGTTTAGTAATATAAAGTGTATTAAATAATAAAAAAATTGTTAAATGCTTAATACAATTCAAAATAAGGAACAAAAAACTACAAATATTTACTCTCAATCATTAGTTTCATCCAACCTTTCGTCAAAATATATCGCCTCTACTGATTCAGCAGCATCTCTGAAAAGACTTACATCGATAAAAAAACACCTAGTTTCGTTACACGGCATAGTTTTCAGCTAGTTTTTTAAAACACCACAAATAGCTTAATGTGTAGCTTTGCGCTTAAAAACAACCAAACAAACCATTTTTCTCGTAATGGTGGTTAACCTTCACGGATGGAGAGTGGCAACTCAAAACGAATTTCAAGTTAAATTAATTGCACAGTTTCCTGTTAGAAAAGGTGGTGGTTAAGAAAATAAAATGGCAAGAAATATTTAGAAAAGTCAAGTAACAGCCATCGATTCCAGACCCGATTAATGGGTAATCTTCACTTTCTTACGTGTCAAATAAATATAGAAATAATAACTTAAGCTGCTGAACCTATTACTTCTAACACCTACGTAAACATCATACTGGACTCGAATTAGGTGACAACCACGCAGGTTTGTAGGTGGAAGAGGTGGTATATAGAGCAGCTCATTTTTCCATTGATCCGTGGAATAACCAGAAATCTCTCCCTTCTGCAGAGAAGCCAACTCTCTGGTCTCAGCCTGAACTAACTTGTTTTTAGCAGTGTACTGTATCGTCTACAAAGAAGTAAATGAACAAAATATAAATAAGATAAGAATACTGGGGATTTTTTTTTTTTTTTGTCCAGACAAGACATCTTTTTTTTTATAATAGTTTCTAATTTCACTGAATAAAATAAAGTCAAATGTTATGGCGTTTATTAGAACATAAAAAACAGTCACGAAATGAATGGTAGATTTCTTTTGTCAGTTAAGCTTCTCCAATTTACGATTCTTGTTAAGTAAATATTGTTATTTTTAAGTATAATACTGTGATTAGTATATTGGAAAGATAGTTGTGTATATATATATATATTTATGTATATAGTGTTATAAGTTAATAATAGATTTTTTACTGTAGCACGCGCTATATAATTATAGTAACCTTTCAATGTATATAATGACTACAACTTCAGTATTGTCATCACGTTTGACATATTTTTTTATTTTAAGTAGATAATACGAGCGCAAATTATGTAAACTTTTTACTCATACCTCAGTGAGTACTGCTTTTGTTTTCCTTATCGTAACTTTACTGCTGTTTTCTATGTTGGCGAAGATTGAGATGCTTTCTCCAGGTACATATCCTCCCCTGTCTAGACGAACTCTGCACGTGACAGTACCGGACGTGAAACATGTGAGTCCGAGAGTGTCTTCGATTTCACAGTGAAAAGGTTGCTGTGAGGCGAAATAATAGTAGAGATAAGATGTCAAATCAATGTTAAGCTAGACCTACACATAGGTATCTACAAGACAATAGGTAGCCACGAAATTAAAAATAACTATTCAAAGTACCTCATTTATTATTGTAACATTTGACGAAAATTATTATAATTTTGAAATTTAATGAACAGGATCAGACGAAATTAGCTCTCGACATTTTCTGGAGTTAAACTTTTCATGCACAGTACTTGTAATCACAAGTTATAAATTGTCTATTTAAGGAACATGAAAGGTGTTTCATTATTTTGTTGCGTGCATATTAATGATTTTATACTTCAAAAACGTCTTACGTCAGTAACTATTTTCAAGGAAGATTATTCGATTAACATTACGTAGTTTTACGTCATTGTTTTTCCTTTCAGCGACACCTACCATGAGAAGAGAAGGCTCCAAGTTCAAATCTATAGGATTCATGACGATGAACACTTGTTGGTTTTTATGAACAACGCCAGAAGACTCTTTAAGTGCCACTTTACAATAGTACTGAACCCAGCCATGTTTTCCTAAAAACGTTGAAGGTAGTCCTAATGGAAGTCCTAGTTTAAATGGAAAGGACTGGACACCTGGTGGCAAAACAATCTCACGACTGCTACCTAAAAAATCAAAATATTAAATAGACTTGTAAGTCAAGTTTTAGATTCTAGCTATAATGAGCATGTTTTCAATAATGTTTAAAATGTTTGAAATATGACTGATGCTAAGAATAGTTTTGTTCACCAAAAGTAACAGTTGTAAACATAGCTCACAGGTAGCTCAGCGCTAGTTATGCAGACTTGTACCGCCAAAATATTAGATTTAGATACCTGTGGTGGACATGGTACGGACAACTGTTGTATGACTTTGTGCTTAATTATAAACAAACAGTGAAACTGTTGTAAATAAAAGCTTTTCGAAACGGACGAATCGTTGCTATGAAATGAGATACAGCAAAATATGTTGGATCATCGACCTGTCTTTAAGAACAAAATGTTAAAACATTGGTTTAGATTCAACCGTAACTACAGTTTAATGCTAATAAACACTGTAATTCATTATATTTCTTAGTTTTAGTTTATAGTAGTTTTTGCTGAATTTCTTCACAGAACTTTCCAACATGAAGCAACAAAACATTAGGTCTGCAGACACGTAGGATACTGCTCAAACACAAAAGTGGTCATTTTCAAATTTTAAGCAATTTGAAAACATGGTTATGATAATTTATTTAATTAAGGATATAAATCTCGATTCTATATGTTTTTGACACAAGATTTACAGGGAAATGATTTCCCTCTTTTAATTTTTTTTTAGTAGATATCCTGGCCAAGTGATTTAAAAATATAGGTATAACTAACTTTAGAAATTAAACACTTTTTAACCATAATATACCATTCCATGCGTTAAATGTCCTTCCACATTCTTTCTAATTTTGAACTGATAGAATAGCTAGTTCATAGTACCCACCGCCAATTCTTGGGCAACATTTGTCTGAATAAGAAGTGAGATTTGATTACTCTTTTTGCGCATTCGCGATCTCCAAGTGCGGTTTAACACGTTATCTTTTAAATTACGTTGTACAAATAAATCGTTATAAAGTAAAACATTATTTTAACAGATTGCGACGTGTGTATAACAGCAGAGAGTCATTACATCCTTACATGCGTCTCATAACATAAAAGTTGTTCCAATGACCAGTTACTAAACCTATGCTTTTAACCGAAGGTACACCTTCAGAGGGTCAGATGCCCCATACTTTATTTATACTAGTCCATGCTGTCAGGTGGAACAAAGATAACACACGACTTGTGCAATTTGTGGCAAAATGAATCAAGAGTATCCCAGTATGAAACATATCACGAACAGCTAAGTTTGATAATAATTAGGTCATTAGAGACGGTATTATGTTCAGTTAAACTACAAAGAAATGAGTCTGAAGGAAACGATAAGAAATTATAAGAGTGACCCAGTTTCGCAAGAACGTTATATTAATTTCTCAGATTGGTTATACTCGAAATGAGGAGCAGATAACGTCAGTAAATATTAAGACAAATCTACGTTTCACCAAAAATTTCACTTGATAAATTTGCTGTTTTCAACTCCTCAAGTTTTCGAGTTGATATAATGGAGGATGGACATTGTATATTATTAGTGGGCCAATTATTTACAAATTCTATGCATATTTATGCTCCGTAGTTATTCTATTTTTATTCCACGCATAAAAAGTGCGTCATAGGAGTAAGAAAGTAGTTTATTGCGAATAATTTTCAAATATGGTTGACCTATTTTTTTTTAAAGTGATAATTAATTGCATTAAGAAGTAATACGATAGAGAAGGTAATGACTTTACCATTTGACCACTTGTACGTAAGACTGGCCTGGAACTTAAGATCTAAAGACAAGATCATCGATGAACTTACGTAAACTTGTTTGTTCAGTAATTTAAAATAAGAATAAAAACTGCAAAATTTAAGTATGACGTAAGAATGACAATGTCGAAAAGTACAGAAGCAAAGTAGGTAGGAATGAATACAGAAAACCAGATACAAATCCTTACATAAGTAACCAGTAAATACTGAGTTCACCATACAAGCTTATGGTTATTAGCTACTGTAATACATTGTAACACTATTGAATTTCAAATGCTCTTGCTCAAACATGAATTCTTACAACTGACAAGAACCAAACATTGAATTGTTGGTTGAAGTGATTCTTGGAAAGATTCGGCTGTTTGTATTGTGGTTTCTGTATGGTTTTGTGCATTTATCTTCATTTTATTTCTGTAATTTTTGGCGTTTCCATCGCTACATCATTCGTACTCTTTGGATTTTTTTTTACTTGTTTGACACTATTAAACATTTTTATTGAATTAAGTTGATAAGTGAACGTTTGTTTTATTTTTATACTTCGTTGATAATATATCTTATTAATATCATCAGTTTCGTCAGTTTCTTTATCACATTCACAGAATCACCTCGGATATTGATATTCTATTTTACATCTGTTGCTACTCCTTTATTTTATTTCTTTATGTGAGACTGGCGAATGGAGGTTAAGACTGATAGACAGTGTATCCCCACCTCAATGTGGGTCCTACATATCAGTGGCCTCCATAACACACACACACACATATATATATATATACATATGTAGCATTTATCTCTAAATATTATATATAACATTTACATAAATATATATATTTTAATGTCAGATTAGTTGAAATGTTAATAAAGTTTTAAGAGCGAAAACATAGATTTTTTTTAAATAAACTTTTAAAATTCAATTTATATCGGATAGAAATATCATAAAATCAAGGTATGAACAATAATAAGTACACCACTGAATGTTTCGCAACGATATCTGGTTTATCTTTATTAATGGATAATTCTGAAACATATTTGCGTTTGATTTATTTTATTGCAATGCAAGTTATCTTATTTGATGGAGAAAACTTAGATTATTTGGCGTTCATATCTTATATTATTTAATGTGTTTTAATGGGCGGATTTAGATTTCTATCTTAAGTGATGTGTCCCTCCTTCGAGTAATCTATCTTGTTTGTTACTAGAAACATGCCACTTAACCCCTGTGATCAGATGCCTAAAAAAACTAATAGTCATATTGAATTATTTTTATATTTGATAATCTGGCCTTGCATTCTACCATAGGGGCATTTTAATGTAACAGTTAATCCCATTAATCGATAGTTAAAGAGTAGTTCAAGAGTTGGCAGTGGATGGGAATGACTAGCTACCGTCACTGTAGTCTTTCAATATCAAATTAGGTCGATTAGCGCAGATAGCCCTCGTGTGGCCTTGCGTGAAATTCAAAACAAACAAAGAATTCTCCCGAGTCCAACATTTTGCTCATTTTTCGCAAATTTGTGCGTTTTCCGCGTGTTCTAAGAGAAAATACCAAGTAGTGTAGCATCCTCATAATAACTCTGAAAACGTCTAACGTAAGACATTTAAAAAGAATTATAAAAGCTTTTTTATTAAGTCCATTATAGACTAAGAGCCCACTTATATTTTTAGACCTTTATCGGATCCTGCGAACTTTTACCATGGGCAGAGCTGGGTATGAAATTTGCAGCTAAAAAAGTTACAGTAATTGCAATCGAATAAATTGGCGAAGAGATAAGATCTTGCTAAGAAGCTCTGGTGATTTTAATTGAATTTATCTCTCCATTTATTTCAAAGATTACTCCCATTTTCATTGTACAATCTAGGATGAAAATAGGTCAAACAATAATATAAACAGCAAGTTAGATAAGTCAGCATCGAGTGTTTTAATACGAAACAAGTTGATGAAGTCAGAATTGTTTAAAGTACCCCTGGAAAGTGATTTAAGAACAATTTTGTTATTACTTTTAAGAGCTCTTTTGGCTTTACGAACCACAGCAATACCCAGGATACTGTAATTTACATCTCTGAAAAATAAAAAACAAGCGAACTAGACTAGTTACGCCTGCATTGGATGCTAACTTCTTAGCATTTCGAAATATCACGTGTCATGTTACTGCAAAGCACTACAATGAAGATGCAATCTCCTTTTGTATAATTCTGAATTTTAAGTGGCATAAAACATCTATAAACAAACTACAGCAATGTAATGGAAAATTCAACCCAACATTCCAATTAAAGTTAAGCCAGTATAAAGTGTCATGTGCCTTAAATTGAAGGGGCTTTTACTGAAGAGATTATAGAAGGATTGCCAGCAAAACGTGACCTACTTATCAACACGTTTTGCCATTACTCTGCGTGCAAATATTTTTTCCATTTGGTTAATGACATCATGTAAAATAAGAAGAGAATCCAGGCAATTTTGAAAGCATCAAATGCAATATTTTTCTTCGTGTTTGTAAAACTTAAACTTGTTTATCTAACAAAAATGTAATGAAATAACTTTTAAACCGAATACATGATTCAGAAAACTAAAGAAACCAAAAGACGATAAACACAAAGGTTAGTGGGTGGAATAAATATAAATCGCTAACTTTTCTACTGGTTCGTAGAGCCTGTAGATATACACTACATTGCCAAACGTATGTGGACACTCCTTCTAATTAGTGGGTTCGGCTATCTCAGCCATACACAATGCTTGTTTTGTTTGTTTTGGAATTTCGCACAAAGCTACTCGAGGGCTATCTGTGCTAGCCATCCCTAATTTAGCAGTGTAAGACTAGAGGGAAGGCAGCTAGTCATCACCACCCACCGCCAACTCTTGGGCTACTCTTTTACCAACGAAAAGTGGGATTGACCGTCACATTATAACGCCCCCACGGCTGGGAAGGTGAGCATGTTTGGCGCGACTCGGGCGCGAACCCGCGACCCTCGGATTACGAAGCGTACGCCTTAATGCGCTAGGCCATGCCAGGTCCCACACAATGCTAACAAGTACATAAAATCAGGCATACAGCCATGCAATCTCCATAGACAAACATTGGCAGTAGAATGGGTTGTACTGAAGAGTTTAGTTATTTTCAATGTGGCTCTGTTATTGGAAGCCACCTTTCCAACAAGTCAGTTTGTCAAATTTCTGCCCTGCTAGAGTTATTTCGGTCAACTATAAGTGCTGTTATTGTAAAGTGGAGACGTCTAGGAACAACAACAGCTAAGCCACGAAGCGGTAGGCCACACAAGATCACAGAACGTGACCGCCGAGTGCTGAAGCATGTAGTGTGTAAAAATAGTCTGTCCACAGTTGCAGCACCAACTACATAGTTCCAAACTGCCTCTTGAAGCAATGTCAACACAAGTTTCATGAAATGAGTTTCTATGGTCGAGCAGCCGCACATAAGCCTAAAATCATCATGTACAATGCCAAGCGTCGGTTGGAGTGGTGTAAACCACACCGTCCTTGGACTCTGGAGCAGTGGAAACACGTTTTATGGAGTGATGAATCACGCTTCACTATCTGGCAGTCTGACAGACAAATACGGGTTTGGCGGATGCCAGAAGAAGCTACCTGCTTGAATGCATAGTGCCAACTATAAAGTTTTGTGGAGGAAGAATAATGATCTGGGGTTGTTTTTCATGGTTTGTGCGAGGATCTTTCGTTCTAGTGAAGGAAAACCTTAATGCTACAGCATACAATGACGCACTAGAGAAATGTGGTTTTCCATCTTTGTGGCAAGAGTTTGGGGAAGGCTCTTTCTTGTGTTACCATGACAATATCCACATGCACAAAGCAAGGTTTATAAAGACATGGTTTGTAAGGTTGGTGTCAAAGAACTTAACTAGCCTGCACAGAGCCCTGATCTAAACCCCATAGAGCACCTTTGGGATAAATTGGAATGTCGACTGCAAGGCAGGCCTTCTCGCCCGACCTCGCTTTTGTGTGCTCTTGTGGCTGAATAGAAGAGAATCCCCGCAGCCATGTTCCAAAATCTAGTGAAAAATGTAGCTCAAAAGTTGGTGGTGAATGATATTGACTAACTGCTTTCCGTGTAGTCTATCGCTACTCTAATTAGGGATGCCTAACGTAGATGGCCTTCTAGTAGCTTTTTGCAAAATTCAAAATCGAATAAACAACCTTATCAGGTTCTTTGAGAACATTTTGGAAGCCATGCCGAGTCGCCAGATTAGAAACCTAGAATGAAAGCTAAGCTTTTAGAAAGAATATATGCAACACATTAATAACATAACAGAGAAAACAATGAAACATCTCTAATCAAATACAGGGTTTAGAAATCTTTAAAAAAGACAATTAAACGGTTTGACAAGAAATACATTTTGCAAGCGTTAACGTGTTCAAGTTGTAATAAACTTTTCTTCTGGTCTCATAATTATAATTGTAAACATTGTTTACAGTTTGTTATTTTGTTTAATGACAATTGTCAAACTGAACAGAATGTCTGATAATCGGGAGCCCTCCAGTGGTACAGCAGTACGTCTGCAGACTTATAACGCAAGAAACCGGGTTTCAATACCAATGGTAGACAGAACACAGATAGCCCAATGTATAGCTTTGCGCTCAAATTCAAGCACACAAATCTGATAATCGTACGTTTTCTTCAAGAAATAATGTAAATATCATGATATATAAATAAATAATTTTAAAATGTACAGTTTTATCAAACTGTATGATGATATTGAAGAAAATACAGTTCTATAAGATAGTATCAGCAAGAGTGAAAGTTGTATATATTAGAAACATGATGTTTTTCCGAACAGAACAGACTATCTTCCAGGACAAGGTTTCATAAGTATCTACACTGTCTTCACGATTTTATGTAATTTATCATACACGCTTACCAATCAACCTCTATCATTGGACAACTTGGAACCTAAAGTATCAGAACATACAAAGTAGGTAACCTACTGTGACCTATATGTGTTGAACTGAACCTTCCAGTAGCCTACCTCCTCATTCACTGGGTCAGCGATAAGTTTAAGGACTTACAACTCTAAAATCCGAGATTCGATTCTATGTGGCTGTAGCTTTGCAATAAAGCAAAACAAAGAACGTTTCAGTAAAGAAATTTAACAAAGCGTTTGAAACTTTCGAAATGTTTTCCCGACAATCCTTTCAAAACATTAATGAAGGTCATTACGTCAAATGAATACTTACAGTAAACTTCCAATAAAAAACTAGGCAAACTGTTTAGATCAGGAATAAAAATATCTTATAATTATATGACGTTAATTATATTTATACATATATATATATGTATATTGAACTGACAGTAGAAAATACAGCAACTGAAATTCTATAATAATAAGGATGCATTGATCCAGTTGCTATATACAGGATATTCCCACTTGATTACAATTAAATCCAATAATATTCAAAAGAGGTTTGTCCAGAAAAGGTGGCTTCAAAACCCACATACCAAATTAAAGCATAAATGTTTTCCCAGAAATTTGTTTATAACAGTATAAGTTTTGTTTGTTTTGGAATTTCGCACAAAGCTAGTCCAGGGCTATCTGCGCTAGCCGTTTCTAATTTGGCAGTGTAAGATTAAAGGGAAGGCAGATAGTCATTATCACCCACAGCCAACTCTTGGGCTACTCTTTTACCAGCAAATAGTGGGATTGACCGCACATTATAACGCCCCCACGACTGAAAGGGCGAGCATGTTTGGCGTGACGGGGATGCGAACCCGCGACCCTCGGATTACGAGTCGAATATCTTAACACGCTTGGCCATGTCGGGCCTAACAGATGAATTTCTTTCAAACCAGGGTTAGATTTTAGTTCGTAATTTAAAAAAAAAAAGAAATTCTCGGTGTTAACCCTGCATGTGTGACAAAAAAATATTTGTTCTGAGGATATACAGAACTACGCTTTTTAAAATTTAAACTATCTCTCCTGGAAAATGCAACAAACGGTAGAGATAGCTATCAAACAAATGAGGCCCGGCATGGCCAAATGGTTAAAGCACTTGACTCGTAATCCGAGGGTTGCGGGTTCGAATCCTCGTTACGCCAAACATGCCCGCCCTCTCAGCCATGGGGGTGTGGGGTGTTATAATGGGGCCGTCACTCTCACTATTCCTTGGTAAAAGAGTAGCCCATGAGTTGAAGGTGGACAGGGATAACTAGCTGCCTTACCTCTAGCTCTGTGTTAGCCGTTTCTAATTAGAGGAAAAGGCAAATAGTCATCACCACCCACAGTCAACTCTTGGGCTGCTCTTTTATCAACATATAGTGAGACTGACCGTAACATTATAAAGCCCTACGGCTGAAAGGGTGAGCATGTTGAGTATGACGGGGATTCAAACCAGTGACCCTCGAATAACGAGTCGAGTTCTTTAACCACCTGGCCATGCCAGTCCTTATTCACAAAAGAAAAACAAAACAGAGTGTAAACAATATGATATATATATATATATATCATAACACGTTGTAGCCTAGACTGTAAGGAAACTTCATAATTTTAACTCACCTGATTTGGGTTGCCCTTCTCCCAGAAGTCTCATACGAAAATCTATATAATTTTCTTTATCACTAAAGTCTGACCGCCCTCGTTTGGATAATTGCACAACACCTTCTCCCAAGATGTGAAAAAACAGTCCTGGAGAATATGGTAAAATAAAATGATCTGGTTGAAAATATATAAATGACATTGTAGACGATGGGAAAAGATAATATATTTCTAAATACCATTAAAGCATTTTACATTAAAGCCTAGTACATATAACACAGCTTTAGATAATCAGTGATAATAAATAAATATATGAAAAAGTCAATAGTGGTAAAGGAATACTGATGAAATAAGTTCGTTAAACTTAAATAATATTATCTTAGGCCTACAATGTGTGATAAAATCACATAAACTGCAGATGTTTTCCTCCATATTTCTTTGAATTTGTCCATATGAAATTGAAAATCTCAGTGTATAAAAAATAGCATTTCAAGTCAACTTTTGGGAAATTATACAGCACTTATAAATTGATTAATATTTTTAATTAAATTAACTTTTTTTTCGTATCGAGCGCTACCTTGTGATAATATGTACGAATACCTAAGAGGACAACGTTTGGTAATTTTTAAATATCTTGTTACAGTTCTAATCACTGTTCCCATAAACATAAGAAAAGCCATAAAAATAATTTTGACAAGAAATTGTCATTCTGGCTTTAGAAACGTAAGTAGAGGTAAGAAGTAAAAGTTACACATTTAATAAATAGGAATCATTTTGTAATTTCAAAGAATAACACTGGTTTACAAAGAAATTGAGGCAAGCACAAAAATAGCTGTTTTAACCTAATTTGGGGGTGGTGAATTCAGACTTGAAAACCGTTTTTACTCATCACCTCTAGTTTTTTAGATATGCATACTGTACATTTTGTACACATACTGTACATAAAGGCGTATATGAATTCAGGGTTAATTTCTAATATTGTGTGACATGTCTTCTTTTTTAGTTATTATGCAATAAATGTGATAGCATTACATTATATATAGCTATATATCAAGAGGGATCACCAGTTTCAGGAATCGGAACGAAGACCTTGCTTCATTTTTCGACATGGAAAACAAGTTGTGCTACTGCACAAATGTACCTGGCTTGTTCACTTTCCTTGATTTGCCACATAATCCTTCAGACTGGCGTCTTTTCATAGACTCTTCCAAGCGAAGTCTCAAGGCTGTGCTTCTGCACAATGAGAACAAATTTCCCAGCATTCCCACTGCACACTCTATCCATCTAAAGGAGTCCTATGACAATATGGAGCTTCTTTTAGAAGCTGTTAAGTACAACCAGTACCAGTAGAGTCTGTGTGGGGACCTCAAGGTCATTGGTCTTCTTATGGGTATGCAAGCGGGCTTCACAAAGTACTGTTGCTTTCTCTGTCTCTGGGATAGTCGAGCTGTATCCCAGCATTACATGCAGAAAGACTGGGGGTCCAGAAGCACTTTCGTTCCTGGCGAACACAGCGTCAAGGAGAATCCTCTGGTTGACATGAAGAAGGTGCTTCTTCCTCCTCTTCACATCAAACTTGGTTTGATGAAGAATTTCGTGAAGGCCATGGACAAAAATGGTGCTGCCTTCCAACACTTGTCTATTGTGTTCCCAGGTCTCAGTGCTGCTAAGCTCAAAGAGGGCATCTTTGTTAGACCTCAAATCTGAGAAGTGCTGAAGGATACTGATTTTGAGGAGCTTCTTACCTTAAAGGAACTGAGAGCATGGGAAGCAGTTAAGTCAGTCTGTAGTGGCTTCCTTGGTAACACACGCATACCAAATTACCAAGCCTGTATTGAGAAGTTGCTAAAGACATTTTCTCCATTCCCACCTCAACTTCTTCCCTCCAAACCTTGGAGCAGTGAGTGATGAGCACAGAGAAAGATTCCAACAAGACATTACGAAGATGGAGAGCAACTACCAAGGCAAGTGGAACCCCAGTATGATGGGAGACTTCTGCTGGATGCTCTTGCGTGACATTCCGGAGGCAAAATACACCAGATCATCTAAGAAAACACTTCGAACTGTCTGCGGTACTATGAATTGTGTACATTGTGTCATCCAAGTATATTTATTCCGTCAATGTTCTTTATCTATCCTGTTTTATCTGTAATAAGCTGCTGCAACTGTTGAAATAAGCACGTATATACTCTGTATATACTAAAATGAGACTATTTAAAAGCCAGAAAACTAGAGGTGATAGAGAAAAACTGTTTATAAATTTGAATTCAGCACACCCAAAGTATTAAAAACACCTATTCACATTCTTGCCTCAGACAAAATATATTTTTTTGTAAACCAGTGTAATTATTTTGGCAAGACGACAAGTTTCTAAATAATATGCAAATCCATATAACAGGCTCTTACGTGTACGACTTAAAAACCTCGGGTCGTTTTAATTAGATTTATAATGTTTTTAGCATTGTAAAGGCTCTATATTTATAAAAACTTTTGTCATAAAAATCCCTCGCAAAGTTTAGCCTTAAAATATAACACAAAGAAAGTAGAAATGAATCATAGGTTTGTAGAATAAAAAACCAAAAACCAAACAAAAAGTTGCGAAACCGAAAGTTACACTTACTCAGCCAAGTGGATGATTCACTTTATATTTTTTATTGCTACCAGTTACACTTACTCAGCCAAGTAGATGATTCACTTTATATTTTTTTTATTGCTACCAGTTACACTTACTCAGCCAAGTGGATGATTCACTTTATATTTCTTTTATTGCTACTATACTCATTATAAATTACTATTTTTCTTGATTTTTTTTAAAAAAACCTACAGAGAAACAAACTGCTATCTGTGATAACTTACTGAGATATGACAAATATTTGTGAAGTAAGACTATATGTACTGTTTTATAATGATATGCGATACTGTTATGTGCTCTATGGAAGAGTCACTTTTTTGTTCACCCACTGTAAAAGACAACATTTGTATATCCTATTGCAATAAACAGAAACGTGGTTTAATTAATATAGGCGGAAGTATCCTTATTTCAAATCACAACCTTGGACGACTTCACAAAATAAAATACAAAGGTTAACCAGCAACGACAAATATATGAGGAAATGAGCCAGTTAACAGATGAACAGGTGATTATTATGCGTTCGTTGAATCAAACAATTGAATTTCATGAACAAAAACAAGACTAAAAAAAATTCAACAATTAGTTTGTTTTGGAATATCACACAAAGCTACTCGAGGGCTGTTTGTGCTAGCCGTCCCTAATTTAGCAGTGTAAGACTAGAGGAAGGCAGCTAGTCATCACCACCCACCGCCAACTCTTGGGCTACTCTTTTACCAACGAATAGTGGGATTGACCGTTACATTATAACGCCCCCACGGCTGGAAGGGTTGGGGAATGTTTGGCTCAACGCGGATGCGAACCTCAGATTATGAGTCGCACGCCTTAACGAGCTTGGCCATGCCGGGCCACCAATTAGTTTGTATTGAAGGACGTAATATAAGAAGATAGGTATTGTATTGTATGTAGCTACAATAGGACAGTGTAGTGCAGACATTGTGTGTAATTACAGTAGAACAGCGAAGTATAGACATTGAATGCAGCTACAGTTGGACAGTGTAATACAAGTAATGTATGTAGTTACATTAGAGCAGTGTAATACAAGTAATGTATGTAGCTACAGTGTAATACAGACATTATATTTATTTACAGTAAGATAGTGTAGTACATGCATTATATGTAGCTACAGTAGAAAAGTGTTGTACTGACACTGTATGTGGGGCCTGGCATGGCCTAGGGCGTTAAGGTGTGCGCTTGGTAATCTGAGGGTCGCGGGTTCGCGCCCGAGTCGCCCCAAACATTCTCACCTTCCCAGCCATGGGGACGTTATAATGTACGGTCAATCCTACTTTTCGTTGGTAAAAGAGTAGCCCAAGAGTTGGCGGTGGGTGGTGATAACTAGCTGCCTTCCCTCTAGTCTTACACTGCTAAATTAGGGACGGCTAGCACAGATAGCCCTCGAGTAGTTTTGTGCGAAATTCCAAAACAAACAAACAAAAGACACTGTATGTAGCTACAGTTGGACAGTGTAGTACAGGCACTATATGTAGCTACAGTTGGACAGTGTAGTACAGGCACTATATGTAGTTACAGTAGAACAGTTTAGAACAGACATTGTATACAGCTACAGTTGGACAGTGTAGTACAAACATTGTATGTAGCTACAGTAGAACAGTGTAGTGCAGGCATTACATGGCATTGCATGCAGTTACAGTAAAACAGTGTTGAACAGACATTGAATGAGCTACAGATAGGAAATTAATCTGTTACTTTCTACTTTTTAGTAAACTAGAAATAGTACTATACGAAGAAAAATTATCACCTCATTTACAGTTTGTACTTCCAAGACATCGTGATCAGATCTACATGTATGTATAGGCTGATCTAGAAACAGCTGAAGTAAGAGATACACTGTGAATTAGTTTCAAATTCAATCGCGTTAAGTACTAAAAGTGAATACCATGCATCCATTTCTAATTATCAACATATGTATCTAAAATTAATAAGGGAAGATTTACTAAAATCTATCGAGAGTCCCTCTTAGGGTATGCGATCCTATTTCTGGAATATATTCAATACCTACAAGTTACTTGTAACCACAAGTTAGTTGCAGGTAAAAGAAATAAAATAAACGAACTGTGTTAGAAACGACTGAATATTCCTAAATCATTTTACTTTTTGAAAACTAAAACACCGAGCACGTGGCTACTTACAGTTATAAACCAACTAACTTTATCAGTTTCGTGAGTTCAAAATATACGTACATCAATTCGATTATCAAATACAAGGACTTAAATTAAGGGATAGTAGTTTTTTTAAAACTCGCTAGGAATTGTTTAGCATATGGGCAAGTAATAAATTTACCCTCCAGTTTTAGAAGTGTACCTCTGTGCCATTAAGCATAAAGATTCTTGAATTACAAGAATTATTACCTGAAAAATAAGCACCACAATTATTCAAAAATTAACGAACTAAAATGTTTGTTAACAGAAACACAACATTTAGCCATAAAAACGATCAGGGTTAACAATTAAAAATGTTCAACAGAGCATTGAATACTTATTATTAGATTAGAGAAAAAAAGAGATTAGCTAAAGGGAAATTTTATTTTGTAACGTATTGTATGGTATGGATAAAGCACAAGATCGAAAATGTTATAAGAAAGTGTGGACAGTAGTTTGTGTACTGCAGTAACAGGAATAAACTTAAAGTAATATTCCAGTTGTGACCTCAGAGAGCAAATATTCACAGCTGGCAGGTGTGGTGTGTTGAGAAAACTCCAACATTTAGATAAACTGCGGGATGAAATAAAACGATGCCACAGGGAAGAAAAGAAAATAAGAGAACAATGACAAAAGCCACGAGTGAGAAACTTCTAGTGAAGAGTCAAGTGTTACAGAGTGTGTTTTTATATACCCTTAGTTAATTGTCTTAGATGATTTTGCTACAAAAAGATATTAGGAAAGAGACAAAAATAAGTTCTGCAAAGATCATAACAGTTGAGTTTGGTTACAGTCTGATGAAGTAATCCTGTTGCTGGAAGACGATCACACTTGCAGCAATCGAGTTAAATCTGCTAAACTTTTTGAACAATCGGAAAAAAAGCATTAGAATCGTTTATGTAATTCCGTGTTTCCGACTCTGAACGGCACTAACGTGACTTGGTCAAATTCTGCGCCTTTATCAAGTTACTCTAGGGTCTTGATCCAACTGCAGAAAAAAATGGCAGTGATCCAGAATTTACAAGTTTACCACACAAACTCCTTGTAAATGTGCTATTTGTGATCCAGTCAAACAGTGTTTGTAACTGTGCTAAAGAAATAATAGATTTGAAAATGCTGAAAGTGAAATTACTTGAAGATATCCGGGAAGAATTATTAATACAGTAATACAGATTATGTCTAAGAAAATTTTTCGTGTTAACTTAAGTAATACTGTAGCTCTGCTATTGAAGGTAATAGAAGGGATTATTAATGAACATCTGGATTTTCAAAATAAAAAACTGAATAATTTAGAAGAAGCGTTCTCACAAAATAATCTTGAGAGTTTTGATATAAATAAAATGTTTAACAGTACATAAATAAAGAAGTTATTTCAAATTCTGATTAGTTTGTGTGTGTTAGTCCTTTATAACGCACGTACAAATCTTTGAGATGGTGACGTGTGTGTTCCGCTCCCGACAGCATGACCCAAAATCCAAATAACAAATCTTAATTAGGATTTCCTTTGGCTAGTGTGGACGTTACTTAAGAACAAAGGAAAAACGTATTTTTAATCCCAGCAGGGATTTAAAGGACACCAAACTCAGAGGACTTGCCAGCAAAGAAATTGTAGTTCCCAATAAATTTACACCGTGATGAATAAAGATTTTGTTCTTTTGTTCACTTACGTGTCTTTCTTTTGATGTTCGAAATTCATGTATTTTATATTTAACTCTTCTAGAAAATGCGTTTGGTAGATACTTTAAATTTTTTTTGCTTGGATCGGTTTATCTGATCACCACAAGCATATGATAAAAATTATTATTGCCCTGTTATTTTGAAACGAAATAAATGAAGCTAAATATTTTGTTTATTTTATAATTTCCAGCAAAGCTTCACAAGGCCTTTATGTCTTTATTTGTGAACTAATTCATTGGAAAAAAAGTAGATAGTCAACAGCGTCTATTGTCAACTCTTAGGTTGCTCTTTTTGGTCGAATATTTTGATTTGACCGTCAGTCTTACTTACAACAAGTTTTCTGTCTAGGTTTATTTTTGCAGCAATTTGTCATGAATCCAAATATTCAAAGTTCAGGCAAGCTGATCAGTTGGCTACACAATCTATCAGTTTATTTCAGGTAAAAAATAAACCAACAATTACTGTTTTTGGCATACTTATTTTATTTGTAAAGTATGTTTAGACAATTTAACTGAAATATTCAGTGTGAGATTGTTCGTATTTAGCCATTCAACCCTATACGTTTAGGAACTGCATTATAACTCATAAGCTATGTAGTACTGCGACAATTTATTTGTGCCAAGTTTGTTTTTGTTTTGTTTTTGAATTTCGCGCAAAGCTACACAAGGACTATCTGCGCTAGCCGTCCCTAATTTAGCAGTGCAAGACTAGAGGGAAGGCAGCTAGTCATCACCACCCACCGTCAACTCTTGGGCTACTCTCTTACCAACGAATAGTGAGATCGACCGTCACATTATAATGCTCCCACAGCTGAAAGGGCGAGCATGTTTGAGATGACTGAAATTGGAACCCACGACCCCTCAATTTACAAATCGAGCACCTTAACCACCTGCCCATGCCGAACCGCTTTGTGTCAAGAAGTAAAATGCAAATAATTTCGTGATATCGATTCATTTATAAACCATGTAAAGTATTGTTTGTTTTAATTTCACGGAAAGCTACTCGAAGCCTATCTACGCCAGTCGACCTTCATTTAGAACTGAGAGGTAAGGATACTCAGGTGGGGAGTGGAACGGAGGTGATTCGAACCCACGAGTGCCCTAACAAGGTAACGCTGGGGTGTTTTAACATATCCATTTGTAACTAATGTAAAGTATACACTTTTGAGCTATGTAAATACAGCATTTTAGTTCGCAAGTGTAACAAGTATGCATAGCATAATACAGCCTTTTAATATCAGTACAGCCGAAGTAAATGCCGACAAAACCTCCTCTGTTTATAAGACAGTTTGGATTATGTTTCCCGATGGACAGTTTATAAAAACATAATGAGCCACTGGTTTGTTTTTGTGCAAACAGAGGTAAACGAATGGCTATCAGCTCGATAGAGATTCTAACATTAAACATCATTGTCGAATGTCTAGAGAGAGAGTAGTAAACAGCATTACCAGGACTTTGATTCAACTAATTGTTATTTATAGTGATTTTCTCCACAGTAATGTATTTATCAGGCCATATGACAAAGGAATAAAATCATTTTTGATGGAGCTTCTTAGTTGTGTTATTGTGAATTGAGATAAAACACGTAAAATGAAACCCGAACAAATATCTAGCGTAGACATGAAGTTAAAATTATGTACTAGCTTGAACACTAGACGATACCTGCCTAATTGGTACTAAGAAGTCGATTCGACTTTCTTCTTTGGTGATAAATTCATGAATTGGTATACAAACTAAAATCGACATCCCTTGTCAAAAAATAAGCAAAATGAGGACAAACATATTGTTTATATATTGTTATTTCTATACTGAGAAACACGCTTATATGGGGTAAAATGTATTACCTGAATGTCAGATTACAACAAAAGTTCATATCTTGTTTACTATAAAAAGAATTACAAAATGCTGTATGAATGATAAGACAGGTGTGAAAAACATCATTACAAACATGGTACAGTAACCAACGTAAATTATTCCAGCATCTATAAAGGCTGAAACAGCCTCAACTAAAGTATTATTTTCAAACTTAGGGAAAGTGATTATAATTTATATTATTGTAAAACACACATAAAGAGAAAGTCCTTCTATGGTGAAGAAAAAAACTATATAAATTCGTGAAATCGGGTGTAAAAAGTAATGTTGATCAATATATATATATATATACAAACAAATACAATTTAGAAGGCAAAGAAATTGAAGCTGGTGGATATGGAAATCACCGGACACTAGGCTTAATAAATTGACCTGGCTGAACAAACAAATACAATGTTGAGGATAGAGAACTTGATACTGGTAGACATGAAAATCACGGAACACTAGGCTTAATAAATTGACTTGGATAAAGATGTTATCCAAAAAATAAAATTATTTATGAAGAATTTACAGATCAAATGTAAACAATAAATGAGCTATTGCTAGAAAAAAAAGACGAAAAAACTAAGGGCGTTATTGTTTGATCGTGTTCTGTATTCCGTGTTTGTGTGGTTCTGGTTAAGAGGTAGAAGCACACATGGTTTATTTCAGGTTCAGAAAACACAATGCAGGAAATAAGACTAGATTCATAAAACATAATGCAGGAAATGTAACTAAGGCTAGGTTTTTTCACGATTTTATTTACGCTACATCAACTTATCAGCTACTTGTATTTCCTCTTTTGGGAAGTATCTCCTGGTTGTTCTACCAATACTCTGTGTGTTTTCACGCGTGCTTAACTTGTTGTTAATACGATGATTCTAGTAATTCTATTATACGAGAAACTTAACTAGTTCTGAAAAAATTCACCTTTTTTTCGATAAAAGCGTTCTTGAAATGCGATCATTTTATTTTCCCAGAATTTATTATCACACTTGTAATTTTAAATGTTAATACCATTTGGCGTTCATAACGCAACTTCGCAGAAAAACCGTTGAGTGATGAACAGTTAATCTCGTATAAGGTAACAGTTATCGAGACTTTTCTTATGCTGACGATCCTTCAAACAAGGTTTAACATTACAAGAAAATTGTTTTACTTTCTTGGTAGTTTCGAAAGGTGTTAGCTCTTCATCTGCTTTAAAGCATTTTGTTTCAACCAGTCCATCCTCTTCGACTCCGTCTGGGAACGAAGCTAAAAATAGACGTTGGAGATTTATAAAGACTGCAAACCGTTTAATTTTTATCTCCAATCTGGTTTTCATAATTTGTTATTTACAGTTTTTATCAAAAATAATGGCTTCTTTTATGATATCAAAAGTATAAGAGAACCTGTTATGCTATGACTTTACAAAATATTGTTATTCTCACGCTTCCAGATCAGGTTAGATGTCGTCGGTCTTTCCATGCCAGACTGCTTGACTGTTCTCGTTTTAGACATTCGATTCGATTTCTTGCTTCCAACGTAACTCGTAAACTGTCAAGAAACCAGAGATTCGCGCACGACATGAACGTTATGTAGAATGTGCTAACATTATAGACGCTATACGAGCTTGTTGCTGTGTTGCTTATTATTCAAAACGTCGATTAATATATTGTTTCTGTTGATAATGGCTTTAATTTTATCAACTGTCAATTGACTCCACGCTGCTCAGCGTTAAACTTTAGAGTTTATAACGCTAAAATTCAAGATTCCTTCACCGAAACGGACACAAATAACCCATTGTTAACCATTCGTTAAAATAAAAGAAATAAAGAAAGCGTTTATGACACGTCTCTACACTTCATTAAATTGTCCACGGAATGACAGCTGCAAAAAAAAGAGTTTACCACAAAATAAAACTTTGTATTATTATACACCTTGAATTATACCACACTAACTCTGTGCAGTTTAATAATACAAATAACATTTCAATCACTGTTATACCTATTACCTTCCAGCCGGCTTGATTAGCCCTGGTATTGAGCAAATAGATTCGTAGGCAATGTTTGTTTGTTTTGGAATTTCGCCCAAAGCTACTCGAGGGCTATCTGTGCTAGCCGTCCCTAAATTAGCAGGGAAAGACTAGAGGGAAGGCAGCTAGTCATCACCACCCACCGCCAACTCTTGGGCTACTCTTTTACCAACGAAAAGTGGGTTTGACCGTCACATAATAACGCCCCCACGGCTGGGAGGGCGAGCATGCTGGGCGGGACTCGGGCGCGAACCCACGACCCTCAGATTACGAAGCGCACGCCTCAACGCGCTAGGCCATGCCAGGCCTTTGTAGCCACTGATATAGCAGGTTAAATGTAGTTGATACGTTCTTATACATTCTTCCTTACTTCCATTCAAAAGTTCTTAGGATCCATAGCTTGAAGTGTATTTTCGTCAATGTATCATAGACCAACTTCTACTATTAGATGATGTAAAGGAATGCAGAGTGTGACATGTTTTACATGTTTGTATATCGTTTATGAAAATACAGCTGTCGTATAGTATATTTTTATCATTTCATTTACACAGCTATCGTATAGTATACTTCTTATCCTTGCATTTATAATAAGTATTTATTCTTATTGTTGGAATATGTATTTCAACCCCCTTGAAACTTTGGTAATTTCTTATATATATATTCATAAACGCGTGCTTCAGGCAGACGAACTATCTATTAATACTACCTTTTACGTTACAAATCTTTAGAGCTAATTTTCTCGCTTTCTACAATTTGCTTCCTGTTTTCAGCTTTATTCCTCCACGTAAGTCTTCTTTTCCGACCTGTTAAAGAGATTCTGAAAGAACTTTGTCATCACCTCATCATATTGTGAGAGAGATGCTTGAAATTCTGAGATATCTTTTACTTGAAAGGTCTTTCGTATATTTAAATATTTTTAACAGTGAAGTCCTGAAAGTTTATCTAGTCGAATAACATAGAGATCAAATTACAATACGGAAGTGTATAACCATAAGATAAGCTCGTGCTAATAATGTACATTACAGTTGAAACTCAACATTTACCAGTCTTAACAAGTAAGCAAAATTATTATAGGTTATGTAGCTAAAATATAATATACTACAAGATCTTTCAGAATATTGGTAATTTCCAAACTAAATCTTTGTACGTGTGTTCTAAATTTCTCTTGTCACTGGTCGCGTAAAGAAATCGTGAAACAATGAATCCCAGAAGACGTAAAAACGTACCAGATATGTTACAGCTTTACAAAGCTCACATTCTTAATTATTCAGTTTTTATGTTCCTTCACATTCACATAAAAGATAAAAATACGTTTTCAGAAACACAATAGTAATTCGTTGTAAATTGTATCGTGAAACAACGATACGTTGTTGTGCACTACATTTTAAATAGGTTAAATATACATAGGGTAATTCTGTTTCTGTGTAATTAAGCTCAAAGCTACACAATGAGCTACCTGTGTTCTGCCCAATATGGGTATCGAAACAAGTATTCTAACGTTGTAAGTTCGTAGACGTATCGCTACGCCACTGGGTGTTGAGACGCTAGATAATTTTAATGGATTTACTAAAGTTACAGTAGAAAGAACTGTTACTATAGGCTTTGCAAGTAAATGGAACAGAAAAATTCAACTATTTTTAATATAAACTTGTTAAGAATTGGAAAATAAAATAAAATTTTTATCTAACAAAATCGTCCCTCCTTGCTCACGCTATTTATAAGTGTTACCTTTTTTATAATTTAGCTTAAACATAATATTACTATGGAGGAAGTCTCTGCTGCCATCTTTTATTAATTCTGTTTATTTATATCTAAACTAATGAAATGCCATTCGGCAGAAACATGGAAATATTAAAGCTCCACAGTGCTTTAGCTGAAATTAATATGAAAAAAGTCGTTTTGCAAAAATTAGAAAGTGTAATTTGAATACATCGAAAATAAAGCAGCTTCTCTGTTTTTACGTATAAATATTATTTACTTGTATACAGTACAGTTGTATTGCCTCTAGAAGAGACAAATGTAAAAGTGAAATTAAAATTCAGGTTTTGATACCCTTGGTGCGCACAGCACAGATAGCCTATTGTGTAGCTTTTGCCTAGCTACAAACAACTCTTGGATTACCCAATTTGTTTAATTCTAGTAAAAATTGTCACCTAAATTTAACATTTTAATTAATAGTTTTTTTAAATTATATGTGGCAGCAAATGTGGAAATTTTACAATGGCTAACTTGAAAAGTATTTCCTCTTCACACACCGATCCTGTCAATAGTCGAAAATAAGACAGCCCAAACTACTAGATAGTAGTACTTACGTATGAGACATCTCTAGGTCAGATACTTTGGTCACGTCGTCGTTGGGGGCGCTTTTGAATGTAGGGCAGTGGTGTTTCTACCAGGTGTTCACAAATTTAAATCATCGTGACCCTGTGCTCAGAACACGAATCACGTGCAACAGAATGAGCACTCAGGTAACTACCTACACATGAGACATATACGCTGTATGGATTTCAGAAGGTAAATAAAAGATGTTTATCACATGCAAAGAAGAAAATTGACGTATTCCGCAAATGAGATACAGTAATATTTAAATAAAGCTGAGGTGCAGTCACTCTATGTTATACAATTAGGTCAAATGCTTCTGGTGAAGGTCGTTTAAACTAAATGTAGTCCCAACGTCTTTAACCTACTTAGTTTTTAGTTTAGAATAACGATAAAGAATCGAAACAAGAACTAAAAGTATTTTTGATTATTCTTTCCAGAAACCTTTACAAATCTGACAAAAATAAACTTACGGTTCTGGAGTAGAACTATCTTGAAATGTAAGAACAAACACAGTTAATAAAAATAAAGCCTTTTAACTGAAAACCGTATTTCGAACACCATTTAAGCAGAAACACTAATTTAAAAAAAAGTTTTATAATGGCTATATTTCAGAACAATTTGTGAACGACGTTTGTACAAGAACGTACACAAGTAAAGGAGAAAGGTTTAGCTGTCTGCAAGTGAATAGCTTAATAATCAAAAGTACAAGTACATATAAGTGCAATACAAATATGAACTTGAAAACACTGCCTTTCGAGATATTCTGCGGATTTTTGTACTTCGTATAATTATTTCGTCACAATAAACGTTACTTATGAAAATGTAATTTATATTACCAAATAAATAATTCCATATAATAATTCGTTTATTTATTTGTTTTTGAAATTCGCGCAAAGCTACAGGAGAGCTCCTAAGTAGTGTAAGATTAAAGTGAAGGCAGCTAGTTATCACCACCCACTGCCCAACTCTTAGACTCCAACGAATAGTGGGAATGAACGTCACATTATAACAACTCCACAGCTAAAAGGACGAGCATATTTGGTGTTAGAGGGATTCGAACCCACGACCGTCGGATTACGAGCCAAGCGCCTAAACCACTTGGTTATGCCAGGCCGTAATAATTCGTATGCAACATTATTACATAATTTAAGATGTTCTTAACTGTGCAAGTGTTATTCTCGGGTGTTACCTGTTTGGCTGAGTTTTGGATTTCGGAGCTGGCGTCCGATACCATAAGATAGTCTCCGCATTTGAAACTGTGTGTGTGTGTGTGTGTGTTATGAAAGTGATATTCAATTACTTACATAATGAGAGATAGAAGAATGTTAATTGATTATCTTCCTCGGTTAATAGCTCAACATTAGGGATTGTGGGTAGTAGAAAGATCTAACAGGGATGATGTTGGGTACTGTTGATAAGTTTTTCCATAATTAAAATATAAATTATAGGAACACGACCCTTGTATAGTATATAGAGATCTTTAAAAACTCAAAACAATGCTTAAAAGTACACAATAATTGAAAATTATTGAAACTAAAAATCGACATACTCGATGTTTTTTTCTTTCTGATGATATATCAAATATATATCTCTCAGGATATGGGTGATCTTATATCTTCTGGAGGGTCAGGTACGCTTTGACCTCTTCCTACTTCCTCCACTTTCATCATCATGCAGTATGAGTTAGTGTGGCTACTGCATTAGGGTCAGAGTTTACTCCGACCCTTTTCAGAACAATGTCCATGTACTTACTATTTTCATACAGATATACAGATATGATTTGCAACGTCGGTAGGAAATCTGGTTTTATGATGGCCTTTTTTCCCCTTCCTTTTTGTATTTTTATGTTTAATTTTTCTTTAATTTAATCTATTTTTGTGTTTGAAATATATGTTAATCGAGGAGAGATATTTAGGCCTGCACGATATGTTTCTGGGCTACCAGTTCCTAATTTAGCAGTGTAAGACTAGAGGGAAGGCAGCCAGTCATCACCACCCACCGCCAACTCTTAGAATACTCTAGATTTTTAGTAAGATCTGGTGCCTTCAACAATTTAAAACTATTGTGTACCTTTAAACGGTGTCTTAACTAAGTTTTTTATAAAAAAAAACTTTACCGTAAATGCATAATAATGAAACAAAGATATAGTAGAATACTTCAATTTACACTATGCAGTATGGACTTTCGATAACATATTTGTGAAGATTATGAACCCTGTTATGATAGTGCAATAAGATGACGAGTGTGTGTGTTTGTTTTTCTGAAAGCAAATCTACAGGCTGTCTCCTGAGTCCACCGTGGGGAATCGAACTCCTGTTTTTAGTGTAGTAAATCCATACACTTACCGCTGTACCAGCGAGGGGCATAAGAAGTTTCGATATACGAATTATATTTCATTTAATATATTAATAGAACAACAGAAAAAGTTCATCCGTGTTCAGTCTATTGTTGCTATTTTGTAAATATGAGATCTTGAAAGAATTCTCCACCGAAACTACCAGTTCGAAACTTCGTTCCTTTGAAGTGAATAAACAATAAACGCTTCACCAATTAAGCAAATAATGTCTGTAAATAGTTTTATTACAATTCAAACTAGTCGGTATCATACACATTTATACAGTCATGTGAAAAAAGTTAGGACACTCTATGAAAACCTGTGTACTTTTGTAACATTTTGGATATATAGATATTTAATCTCAAATTTAACAATACTGAGAGATTATGGGAATATAACTAAACAATTAAAACTGAAGAAAAGACTTTTCAAGGTCTTCTGTAAATGTAATTCTTCCAAAATGCATATTGTAACTGAGGAAAAAGTTAGAACACCCCCACATTTATTCCCACTTAAAATGGTTCAACTCACACACAGATGTATCATACCAGATGCACATGATTAGAAGATCGCTAATCAGTATTTTGAATGAGACTTGCCCTATTTAAACCTGAGACATTTAGTTTGGTTTGTTCCTTACTGTTGAAGTGAGAGTGAGAAGCATGGAGAGAGCAAAAGAGCTGTCTGAGGCCTTCAGGAAGAAAATTGTAGCAGCTTATGAGTCTGGTAAGGGATTTAAAACTATCTTAAGAGATTTTGAAATCAGCCATTCTACTGTTCGGAAAATAGTCAACAAGTGGAGGGCTTTCAAAACAACTGCCAACATGCCCAGGTCTGGTCGTCCAAGCAAGTTCATTCCAAGAGCAGATCGCAAGATGCTAAAAGAGGTCTCCAAAAACCCTAACGTGTCATCACGGGACCTACAGCAGGTTCTGGCTACTGTTGATGTGAAAGTACGTCCCTCTACAATCAGAAAGAGACTGCACAAGTTTAACTTGCATGGGATGTATGCAAGGAGAAAACCTTTGCTTTCCATGAAACACATCAAGGCCAGACTGAAGTTTGCCAGAGAAAATGTATACAAAGACCAGGACTTCTGGAATAATGTTCTTTGGATAGATCAGTCCAAAACTGAATTATTTGGACACCATAACAGAGGACATGTTTGTCGTAAACCAAATACAGCATTCCAGGAAAAGAACCTCATACCAGCTGTGAAGCATGGAGGTGGAAGGGTCATGGTTTGGGCTGCTTTGCTGCAACAGGACCTGGAAAGCTCACAATCATAGAATCCATCATGAATTCTACTGTGTATCAGAGGGTGCTTGAAGAACATGTGAGACCATCTGTAAGAAAATTAAAGCTGAAACGGAACTGTATCCTGCAACTCGAGAGTGACCCAAAAAATACCAGTAAATCCACCAAGGACTGCCTGAAGACTAAGAAATGGAATGTCCTGGAATGGCTGAGTCAAAGCCCAATTCTTAATCCCATTAAGATGCTGTGGGGTGACATGAAACGTGCTGTACATGCAAGAAACCCCTCAAACATCTCACAGCTGAGAAAAATCTGCATTGAGGAGTGAGACAAACTCTCTTCAGACCGATGTCAGAGACTGGAAGATGGCTACAAGAAGCGACTCACTGCAGTTATTTCAGAAAAAGAGGGTAACACTAGCTATTTGGGGGTAGGGTGTCCTAACTTTTACCTCAGTTAGAATATGCATTTTTGTAGAATTATAGAATTACATTTACAGAAGATCTTGAAAAGCCTTTTCTTCCGTTTTAATTTTTCAGTTATATTCCTATAATTTCTCAGTATTGTTAAAATTGAGATTAAATATCTATATATCCAAAATTGTTACAGTAATACACAGGCTTTCATAGGGTGTCCTAACTTTTTCACATATGCGCGTGTCTCATTATTTTTCACCTTGTGTTTTTTGAAAATTATTAATTATATTTATAACATATAGAAGAGAATGTGTACTGATAATTAGTAACTTTGTGGTCGCTATCGTAATAACTGTTAACAGTTTAGATATAAGGCTTTTAATGGTATCTTGAATATAACCAAAGTGTCACACGTTGTTATAAACACCTGTATTGTCTACCAACAGCAAATGTACATGAATTACCTTATAAAGTACACAAATATAGTCTCCTCTCCTTTCATTTATATATTTTTGAGTATAAACTGTTTTAAGAGCTACTCGTTTTCACTTACCAACAAATTGTTATAGCACTCGTATCAAATATTCATACAACAGCTCCCATATACGTCGGAAATGTTATATACTTTATTTGCACAAATTACAGTAGTGCACTTAGGAAATTTCCTGAAGCATATATGGAGTTTATTTTGTTTAGACTTATAATGTAAAACACAACGATAATATTAGTGGTGCTATTCAAACCTTGCAATTTCTAAAAGTAGAACAACATAAAAATATAAATGTTGATGTAATGTAAATGCTATGTCTAGTTCGAAAAATATCCAAGATTAACTATTAAAATAGATATTTACAAGTAGAAACAAAACTGAAGTTTTAATCCTGAAAATATCTTTTTGCACATAAATGTTACTTATACAACACTGGGCAATGTTTTTTTTTAACTGCATATAAAAATAAGTACGTCGATATTGTTATTGTTGTGATACAAATTTCCGTGCATACGCTTAAACAATTTGAGTGCAAGATAATGGATTGTTACTTTACTCAACATATGAACTTGAAAAGACTTGTGTGAACAGTGCTGTAAACGTTATTTTAAAACAATAAAATGTCAGAGGCACGTGTTTCTTCAACGAAAATTATGAGCAACTGACTCTACACACAACAATATTACAAAATATACGATTAAAGTATATTTTAATATTAAAGTATTTCTTAGAACAGTCACTTTTTGAATAACAATGCAAGGGTAATTTTTTCAAACTGGAAGGATTTATAGACTAATTTTCAAAACTTCGAGAATACTATTTTTTATCTGTTTAGTAAAAAAGCCTTGATCGTTTGAAATCGTTGGGTCTTTGTTGTACGTAGAAATAACGTTTCGTCCAGGAATTATTGTCTAATACGAGCAACTGAGGTAAACTTATTCATTAACTTAGGTACAAAATAATAATAATAAACTGACAAACTTCTATAAGGGTAGAACAAAACACGAAGTATTTTTATTAACGTTTTATTCAGGAATTATTGTCTAATACGAGCAACTGAAGTAAAATTATTCATAAACTTAGGTACAAAATAATAATAATACACTGACAAACTTATATAAGGGTAGGACAAAACACGAAGTATTTTTATTAACGTCTTATTCAGGAATTATTGTCTAATACGAGCAACTGAAGTAAAATTATTCATAAACTTAGGTACAAAATAATAATAATACACTGACAAACTTTTATAAGGGTAGAACAAAACACGAAGCATTTTTATTAGGCTTAAAACTGCGTCTTACCTGATACCTGAGTGTGGTCGTCCAGTTCGACAAACACTCGACCTGACAGGAAGGAACCCGGAAAATACAACAGACTCTCATTATCAAGCAGAATAAGGAATTTTTGTAACTTTTTCGCCATTTTTTAGGTAATTTTGAATACGTTCATCAGCATTACAAAACGAAAGCTGTTAACAGAATTTAGTTCTGGCGAAACACATATACACAGTTCGTCCAGAAATATATCAAACTGTCGTTCACGCACGTAGAACAACGCTCGTTTCGAAATCTTGATTACTCAAGCTTCAAGATTTTAGCTTGCACCACGTATCATTTCCCACATTACGAGACAATAACTCTTTACATACCACGACATTCAGTGTTTGTGTGTTCGTCTGGTGAGACTATTCCATAGAAACTCGAGAATAAAACAAGACGTTATGCAAACGTGAATATACACCAGTAAGCACAAACAGAAACATCAGCCTTACCCAATTCAAAGAAAACATCTCGCTGAAACACACCTAACCGTATATACCTGTACACCTGCACCTAGGAACAAGAAAAGCCCTGAGGCAACAGAACGGTTCGCGTGGCCTTAGTACAGGGTCTTTAGTTGTGGTTGACGTGAGCCGCTATAGAAGGAAGTACTAAAGCACCCTTTCCACCTGAGTGCATTTTATTTAGCTCTACATGCCCTACCCTCATTCTCTCTCCTTCTGAAGGGAGACAGGGTGAACAAATTCAATAATTGAATTTTAAGGGAAAATAACAAAGAGTTCGACGCGTTTATCAGCATGTTATTTGTTTTCAAACCTAACTTATTCATGTTAACGCTTGTTTAGCCTGTCAGTAGCAAAATCCTACATACGTAGAATTTAAGATTTGTTTGTTTCTGAGTTTCGCGCGAAGCTACACGAGGGCTATCTACGCTAACTGTCCCTAATTTAGCAGTGTAAAACTAGAAGAATAGCAGCTAGTCATCATCACTCCCCACCAACTCGTGGGCTACTCTTTTAACAAGGAATAGTGAGACTAATCGTCACATTATAACGCTTCCACGGCTGAAAAACGAGCGTAATTTGTGTGACGAGGACTCCAAGCTGCGACCCTCAGATTATGAGTCGAGCAACCTAACCAACTGGCCATTTATTAAGGTGTCATGTTTTTGCTTTCTAGTTAGACTATATAGAAATATATCAGAGATTTGAAACAATTGGTGACAGTATTAATTTACTTTCACTGCAAAGTCGTTTAAAACGCAAGTAAAAAATAATAGTTCAGTATTCTCTGTAATATTTTCCCCTTTGATTTCCAGTGATACAAGAAGCGCGAATTTGATGGTTTTGTCATCTTCAGTGTGTGTGAAAAGTAATATTCTTTTGACCAAAATATTATTTATTTTCATGCTTAAAATTTAAGAAGTCTTGAAGTAGAAGAATATTTAATCACAAAGAAGAGATGGAAGGAGTTGGTTTATGATATTCCGCCTGTAATTAGCTTTTTTCTCAGGTACCATCCATTTAACAATGTTCTCCACTCATTTCTTATGATGAACCATGATTGGTGCCTTGGTTTTTGAATTTCGCGAAACGCCACATGAGGGTCATCAGCGCTAGCCGTTCCTAATTTAACAGTGAAATACTAAAGGGCCACCGTCAACCATTGATATACTCTTTTATCGTCTAATATATACTTAAAAACGGCTGATATGGGTTAAAAAAATGTTTATCTGGAAGAGCGAACGTCAAAATTTTCTCAACCCATACCAGCCGTTTTGGCATATATATTTTTTTTTACAAGTGGGTTTACTCGTCATCACGGATTATCTTTTATGGTCATATTATAACGCCCCCACGGCTGAAAGGGCGAACATGTTTGGAGAGACAAGGATTCGTACCTGCGACCCTCTGATTACTAGTCAAGTGTCCTTATCAATTGCTTATGTCGGACTGTGATTAGTAGCATGAGATATCATAACTTATCATCAATGAAAGGTAAAATACTTTCAAATTGAAACATAAATACTTGAAACGGTGACAAGTTTTACAACGTTTAAAATTTATTTATATTATATTAAAATTAGCCACTGTGTTGTTTTCAGCTTTAATCGTTTATAAGAAACATAATTTTTTTTTAAATCTGCGAATGACATGTGATGAAAATACTAATAAAATTATAGTTGAATAAATATTCTATTCTTCTGGTCTTAGTTCCTATATTAGAAAACTATATTGTCAGTAGAATATATATATGTGTATAATACTGTTTGATTTGTTTTGAATTTCGCGCAAAGCTACACGAGGGCTATCTGCGCTATAACATCATAGCTGCACGAGCTATAAGTAGAAGAAGCGTGATGATTCTTCCGGCCAGTCACTGAATGATTTGTTTGTTTTGTTATTGTTTATTTTTTGTGTGTCCGTGTGGGTTAGTAATGCCAGAAGCGGTATTATCGCTACATGGTCATCACCACCCACCGTCAACTCTTTGACTACTCTATTACCTATGAATAGTAGGATTGACCCTCACTTATAACGCTCCCATGGCTGAGAGACCTAGCATTTTACTGGGGAACACTTTGTCAGTAATTTTGAGTTGCATTGGATATTTTAACTGATTCTGAAGGAGTTTTAGACGCTGATTTCAAATCTGAAATTAGTTTTTCTCTACAAGCTCTAGTTTGTATGCAAGTTGAGGTTAATGAAATTGTACAGATGTGAACTTGCGTAAACCATGTATAAGCATTTTCACGTCCATATATATAGATAGCTTCTAATATTTTGATCATTCTTCTTTTGTTTCAGATCAAAAATGGCTTCCAAAAATAGATATCATTGCAGAAACAAGCCTGATGCCTTCTGCTACATATGTGGATGCTACACACTCAATCGTCAGAAACGTAACATATCCTCGTTCGTCAAGCATGCCTACAAGGCATATTTTGAAGTTCATCTTGGTGATCAAGACAAGCAATGGGCTCCTCAAGTTGTGTGCCACAATTGTGAGGAAATGCTTTGAGACTGGACCAAAGTAAAACGCAATGGTCTGCCTTTTGGTGTTCCAATGATTTGGCGCGAACCCACCAACCATGTAACTGATTGTTATTTCTGCATGGTAAACACAACGGGTGTTGTGAAGAAAAACCGACATAAGATTACGTATCCGAACATTTCCTCAGCTATTCGGCCTGCTCCGCACTCTGAAGAAGTTCCTGTTCCAGTTTTCAAAGGCTTGCCTTCATTGGACGATAAAGACATTGGACATGATACAAGCGAACAAGACAGTTGTGACAGTGAATTGTCAGAAAAGTGTACACAATCGGAGAACTGTTCTTCAGACGCTGAACCTTTCCCCGTTCCCAAGCCTCTTCTCCAGGCTGAACTGAATGATTTAGTACAGGATTTAGGTCTTTCAAAGAAAGCAGCAGAGCTTTTGGCATCAAGATTACAAGGCAGAAATCTTGTTGATCACTCTGTTAAAGTATCATATTTCAGAAAGCGTGACCAGCTTTTTGTGACCTTCTTTTCAGAAGACAGACAGTTTGTTTACTGCCATGACATCCAAGGGCTTCTCAAAGAACTGGGTGTACCTTACTATAGTCCTGCTGAATGGAGACTCTTTTTAGACAGTTCAAAACGCAGTCTAAAGTGTGTTCTTTTGCATAATGGGAATGTTTATAGAGCAGTACCTGTCGGTCACTCAGTGCATTTGCGGGAAGACTATGATGATATGAGAATGGTCATGGACTTATTAAAATATCATGAGCACGATTGGATTATTTGTGTAGTCTTAAAGATGGTCAACTTTCTTCTTGGACAACAGAAAGGTTTCACCAAGTTTCCATGTTTCCTCTGTATGTGGGACAGCCGAGCACGAGACAGACATTGGGTCCAGAAAGACTGGCCTATTCGTGACACCCTTGAAGCAGGCATGCCAAATATTATACAAGACCCAATTGTAAGCAGAGATAAGATCATCTTTTCCTCCTCTTTACATCAAATTAGGTTTGATGAAGCAATTTGTCAAGGCACTGGAAACCGAAGGTGAATGTTTCCAACACATCATCACAGTTTTACCAGGGTTACCATTTGAGAAGATCAAAGCAGGCGTGTTTGATGGCCCACAGATTCGAACCCTAATTCGTGATGATCAGTTTGTTGCTAAGATGACCGCTTTAGAAAAGGCAGCATGGTTATCCTTTGTGGCAGTCGTTCAGAACTTCCTTAGAAACAATAAGGCAAAGAACTACAGTGAACTTGTGAACAGAATGCTCCTCACTTTTCGTGATCTCGGGTGCAACTTGAGCATCAAGCTTCATTTTTTGAACAGCCACCTTGGCTGTGAGTGACGAACAAGGAGAACGATTCCACCAAGACCTAAAGGTCATGGAAGAACGCTACCAAGGGCGCTGGGACAAAAGTATGATGGCTGACTACTGCTGGAGCATTAAACAAGATTGTCCAGATGAAGTGTACAAACGCAAATTCCTACCTGAGTAAAATACACAAACAAATTGATAAGCTATTCCTATAATTTCCTATAATAACGAAAAATTACAAAATAAATAAAAATGTCAAATTGCATAAAATCTGTAGCTTGCAGACAAAAACCGACTTCAGATTTGAAATCAACACACTCAAATTGACTATAGAAAGGTCTTTTTTTAAATGCAACAAAATGAGTGTTCCCCAGTGAATTTGGTGTGACGAAGATGCGAATCCGCAACCCTCCGATTACAATTCGAGTTCTTTAACCACTTGGCCATGCCGAGCCGTCTATAGTACTAGTCGGTTCTTTTGACTGAATACATATATTTTTTTTTACCTTCACTCATTTATTTTTAACCTCGCAGAATACATAATTTATAGCCTAATGGCGTCTTCTTTTTCTTCGCTGCTACAGTACTTAGGTTTTATCAAGTACGAAATCATGTGACGAAAAGTACTTCTATAACGTCATGGCTGCACGAGCTTTATCTTAACCACTCACACACGTTGTTTTATTCCTTACATAACTACTGTGAAATGAATAGCGTATGCATGCAATTAGTATCGAGAACCTTGTCTTCAAAGGATGAAATAAAGGTCACACTTTCTGTGGACGAATGGCGATCGTCTATAACAAGGAAGTGAGTGGTCGGTCAGTGACCCAAAGGTGAAAAACGTGTCATTAATGGACTTTCTCTTGCGTTCACTGGAAAGTATTTATTTCAGAGTTTAGGGATCGTCGCCACAATTCTTAAGATATTTATAGGCTGTTGTTGTTTTGAATTAAGCACAAAGCTACACAATGGGCTATCTGTGCTCTGCCAACCACGGGTATCGAAACCCGGATTTTAGCGTGTAAGTCCGCAGACATACCGCTGAGCCACTGGGGGGCATTTATAGGCGATGTCGAACTGGAAATGAAAGCTTTGAAATTCTATTTAAAATACTTAAAAATATGTATGTAAATATAAGTATATATATAAACTATGAAATAATTCATTCACAAAATGATACCATTCATCACATGAGATGTCTGAAGTTTTCATTCATTACAGTAACTACATTTACAAAACCAAAATACTTCAAAATTTCGTTATGCTTTTATCCCATTATGTTTAACTTGTTTATTCTGGCTTAACATTTGTGCCATTTTCCTGTGTCACGTGCTGATTCATCCTACACTTGTACCCCCCCCCCGCTAGTACAGCGGTATATCTCTGGATTTACAACGCTAAAATCAGGGGTTCGATTCCCCGCGGTGGGATGAGCAGATAGCCCGATGTGGCTTTGCTATAAGAAAAACACAAACACACACCTACAGTTGTTTGACATCAGGTTTTAGCGTCATCCAGTAAAGGAATGGGAAACTTCCAGAATCAACTTTTTATCGATGAAAAAGAACTCCAGATATCACGTTTTGTAATGATTTCTCACTATATTTTGCGTCACTGACAAAGCGTGGTATCGGATAATTAACGCTTTCACTGAAACTAAAGTATTTTCTTATAGCTTTGATATTCGTTCGTTCATAGAATTAAAACTGCAGCTTTGGAAATGACATGATTAACCACCTAACTTGTCAACAGGGGAAGCTACTGTCTAACTAATTCATTTCCACAGGTAGTTTTGCTCTGTGGAACTCGTGTAAAAATTGTTTGTCGTTATAAATACCTGAAATATTACTTAAAATGTAATAAGAACAACGGAAGTTAAATCCAATAGAATAGGTGGTATAAATAAAAATATAACGTACATCGTATCAGATTTAGTACAACTGAGATTAACTGTCAGTGTTTCAGAAACGGATATTGTTTGTCTTTTTATTTATTTTATCCAACATTGAAGATCTTTTAAAACAAACTTAATGTTGGTTCGTGTAATATTAACACATTTTATTTATTAACGTACAAGGATGCCAGATAGTGTTAATAATGTATCAGTATTATTACGTTACGTTAAACATGATGCCCAGTAAAAATATTTTTGAATAATGACGTTTTGGTTTGAATTTCGCGCAAAGCTAGACGAGAGCTATTTGGGGTAACCGTCCCTAATTTAACAGTGTAAGACTAGGAGGTTGGCAGCTCTTTATCAACACCCATAGGTAACTCTTGAACTACTCTTTTACCAAGGAATAGTGGGATTGATCGTAACATTATAACACACCCATGGCTGAAAGGGCTAGCATATTTGGTGTGACGGGGCTTCGAACCCGAGACTCTCAGATTACGAGTCGAAAATATTAATCACCTTGCCAAGCCGAGCCAATGTCGTTTTGTTTTATTATTATATGATAAGCTGCGCAATGTGCTTATCCTTACCGTGTTCACAAAAGGGCTCGAACTCAGATCTCTACAATCGTCTGTATAATGATATGTTGAATCAATGATATTTACAAAGAACAATGTTGAACTCAAATAATTAATTGCGCTTATCTTATTAAAATTTAGAACACTTTCGTAGAGAAGGGTATTATAAAGCCCCTAGCGGAACAGCGGTAAGTCTTCGAATTTACGATGTTAAAATCAAGGGTTCGCTTCCCCTAGGTGGACACAGCAGATAGCTTGCTGTGGCTTTGCTATAAGAACAAAATGCACAATAGACACACATAAGCTATTAAAAATTACAATAAACAAGTACAATATGTCTGTAATCATAAGTTAGCCAGTATGGGTATACGACCGTACTGACACTGATGCAAAATAAGCTCTTTCATAACGCAAATGTTATTCATTTTTATTCATTCTTTTTAAAAGTTTTATGATCAGGATTTATCATGTTATTTTATTTAAAAAACTTGGGTTCATTTCTCTCACCAAACATTACTTGACTATTTTATCATTACGTTTAAATGCTTTAAATGATTAATGACTCACTTTTAGATCATGACTGGCAGTCAAGTTAGAATAACACGCAAACGTCAAAATTTACCACGCCATCGCTTGTTATCCAAGCTACAAAAGTTTTAGTATTGCATAATGTATGTTAGAGATTTTACTGATCCGTTCATAAGTTGTATTTAGCACTTACCAGCAGGAACTAGTGAATGAATCATGGACTCCAAAATGAAAGTTTCTTAAACTGTCGTAGTATATACAGAAAGCGTATGGATCCATATTACATATACCATTAAAATATTTCAGCAGTCATAAAGTTTCCTTGACCAGTAAACGATTTTAACTGTAACGAATAAAAAATATTTAAAATTGTCACAAGCCCTCATATAATTTTCGGGTTAAGATGACCTGTTGCTTTCTCCTGACCAATAAAAGTGTTAGTATCCATACCAGCTGTTCTGAGATAAATATAAACCAGCAGTTTGAGGTCGCAGAATTGTGCAGAGGTCAAATGAACCTGACTCTCCTGGGTATTTAACATCAATACTCAAATATCGATACAGTGGAACGAACGAATTGTGCAGGCCGGTATGCGAAAAACGTATTTATTTCAAAAACGTTTTATTATCGTTATTTTACTGCTAAGTTTTAGCCGAATTAAAATATTCAACGTCTGCAGTAGTCTGAGAAAATAAGGAAATACCTAGTTAAAAGGTTCAGCGTGGCAATGGTTAAATCAAGTTGGCAGAAAACGTTAAAGAACTTCCACAGAAATTTGGCATCATTTTTCTATGAGAACCATCTTCAAATTGTTCAGGTATGTCGGAACAAAGAAAAAAAAACGACGTATATAGCTGGTTTCCAAGACAATGGATCGATTAGATAGTGATTGAGACATGGTGACTGATCAGATATGGATAGAAAGCTAAAGACTTTCTCATGCTCAGCAAACCGTTAAGTAGCTGCTAATACAAGGTGAATACAATCATTGCCTTATTGAAATTGGTGGGATTAAAGAAAGAAGGCCCAACATAGCCAGGTGGTTAAGGCATTCGACTTGTAATCCGAAAGTCGCAGGTTTGAATCACCGTCACACCAAACATGCTCGCGTTATCATGTGATGGTCAATCCCACTATTCGTTGGTAAAAGAGTGGTTCAAAAGTTGGCAGCTCAATTAGAGACGATTAGTGCAGATAGTCCTCGTGTAGCTTTGCGCGAAATTCAAAACAACCGAACTAAGCCTTAGAGAGAATTCTGTCTCCTGGAATGTTACTCTTTGTTTGTTTATTGGTAAGCAGAAAGATACATAATGGACTACTTGTGCTGTAACCATCACGGTTATCGAAACCCGATGTCTGGCGTTATAAATCTGTATGGCAAGACTGTATTGTATTCAGTAGGCTTAGCTGTCATTCTCCCTTTCAGTGACACCCCCAGCGCCACAGTTGCATGTCTGCGAACTAACAGCGCAAAAAGCGGGTTTCGATACCCGTTGCGGACCGAACACAGATAGCTCATTATTTAACTTTGTACATAATTACAACCAGCCAGCCCTTTCATTGTATCGACTGAGCCTACTACGGTATAAAAATGCAAGTCACTATTAAGAAATAACATAAATTGAAGCCAACCACTCAAGGTTTGCACTTTCTTGGGCATTGTCCTCGCTGTTTGGTGAAGAAAAGATAAATGTTGAGTCATTTTAAAAACTCAATTTTCATTGTTGTTCCAGAGCTCGCGGATTGTGCGTCGTTGCACCATTGTACTCACAAACACGTGTTTCTCAATCAATGAACAATTCCTGTGAAGTTAGTTCACTGTGAAATCTCAGATAATTACATTTTCTTGACAATGGCCACTAAAATCTATCATCCAATTTCAAACAAACTTCAGTTACTGATTTTTTTATTCTTGTCTTTTTTCACAGTTTCAAACATAAAGGCGGTCCTAACCCTACATGAAGGTCTCTGATCGCTTTTATGTCATTTATTTGAGGCTTTTATTAAGGTGCCCATATCACTAAGATACTTGTGTTCTTGATACATCACTGTTTCAGAGGCATGTCTCAGCTACGATTCATTCTTGAACATCTGTTAAGGTATTTTCGAAAGACAACGTGATGTTTGGGACTAAGAGATATCTGTAATAGTTGTCAAGGCTTGGCTCCATATAACAGATAAGTCGTTCAAACCAGTATGCCACGCCTTAGTTATGCCAAGTCTTGACTCCATATAACATTAGTCGTTCAAACCAGTATGTCACGCCTTAGTTATGTTAAAGCTTGACTTCATACAACAGATTAGTCGTTCAAACCAGTATGCCACGCCTTAGTTAAAGGTACTTTGTCAAGAACTTGTAGCTAGAGAATGTTGCTCACTGACATCAGAAAGAGACAGTCGGACTTTCTCGGAGACATTATGAGGTAAGAAGAAATTGGCAATCAGTTCACAACTGAAACCACTTAAAGAAGGAGAGCCCGTGGAAAACAGAGATTGGCTTAATCAAGAGTGAATAGAAATATGAATGTGTCGACACTGGAAATTTGTGTCATAATAAGAAACAGTTTGTGAAAGGCCATGGTCGCCAACGTTGTATTTGGATGAAGTGACTAAAGAGAGAGAGTGGATCAGAGCTAGCTTGCACGTGGAAGACCATGGTCACTAACGCTCTCATTGGATGAGATATCTAAAGAGAGAAAGTTTCATAGGTCACTTTCATAGGTAACACCAGATCTCTTTTTGAATATGGTGCTTAAAGAGAGAGAGTGTATCCTTGCAGATTTTGGTGTCTCACTTTCTGCTTTATTGGTTATTCTGTATTTGCTACGGCTGTTGCAGATGAATTTACGACACAGAAATAAGGTTTTTGAATATGTACATGTTCACTGCTTTTTAACGACTTATTAATTGAAAATGGTAACTGTTCCCAGTCGTTTAAACATTTAATAGATTATTTATAAAATACACGATGGTTCGCATCATTTCTTTTCCAAAACTGATGTTCTTACGTGTTCGTTACTTACCAAGGTAATCTGTATGGTGACAATAAAGCCTTGGTTTGAATTTCTTTCTATTTAGTTAGTATTAGTAAAGTTAACCCGTTCTGGAGAGGCGTGTTCTACTATAGGTCTGATGAGAGTGACAGTTTTGGACAAATAATTGTACTTGTTTGCCACAGAGACTTAAGAGAAATCTAACTCGTCTTCAGATGTTATTTTTGAAATTACATAAATAGTTTTCTAAACATATTACTGCCACAGGTGATCTTAGGTTGGTGATTTGTTCATTTGCAGTTTTTCAAATCTTACACACACACACACACACATGTATGCAAATAATATGAAAATACGATTGTGTAACTTATGGGCGAGCTTTCCTGTTTAAAGAAAGAGGTTTAGATGCTTATTGAAAGCAGCATTTATTATTATTTCGTCCAGCACGTGAATGGTCAATATTATTTTTTCCTATGAGATAGCAGTAAGTTTACAGACCAAAAAACGTTAAAATCCGGGGCTACTTTTTTCGCGGTTAACACAGTAGTTAGTCCAATGTGGCTTTGCTCTTCAACTAAATCAAATAAACAAATATAATGGTTAGGCGGGTTAATTCATTCGACTCGTAATCCGAGGATCGCAGGTTCGATATCCCGTTGCACCAAACATGCTTCCCCTTTCAGTCTTGGAGTGTTGTAACGTGACGGTCAATCACGGTATTCGTTGGTAAAAGAGTAGCCCAAAAGTTGGCGATGGGTGATAATGACTAGCTGCCTTCCCTCTAGTCTTATCCTATAAAATTAGGGGCGGCTAGCGCAGAAGACCTTCGTGTAACTTTGCGTGAAATTCAAAAACAAACAAGTAAATGAATATAATACATAAATTACAAACGTGTTTTTTAAAGTTATTATAACATCATAAGTTTATTAAAATTGATTTTGATTTTTACGCTCTTATAGCAAGTCAGAAACGAACCAGGGCACAATTTAATGGTTTATTTAATTTATTTTTGTTTACTTTATCGCAATAAATTTGTTTAAAGTGTTCACCATGTAGCGATAATACCGCTTCTGGCATTACTAACCCACACGGACACACAAAAAATAAACAATAACAAAACAAACAAATCATTCAGTGACTGGCCGGAAGAATCATCACGCTTTAGCTGCTTTTTATTACTTTATTACTAACATACTTTCTACAAACATATGGTCCACTGTTTATTTTTAAATACAGAGATAACGTACATCGCTGACAATAACAATATATGTTTCTTTTTCTATACACTGCGGACACTACCTAAGCCTCTTTCGTATTATAATATATCACGATGCTATCAAAGTAAGTCGTTCATACGTTGATACATATTTAAAAATATAATCGTAGATGCATCAATATTATTATTGAAACAACAGTACTTTTCTGTAAATGACTGTTGCTGGTATATCTTAACACTGTCTGAACTTTAATAATAAGTTTACTTAGATTTATATTCAACATGGCAATGGAAAATCAAACTACCTGTTCTTCTTAAAAAAATAATCATTACTGATATGGAATATCAACAGATCAATCAAATATCACCCAAAGTTACGACTACCTTTTAACAACCAAACGTTTTATCTAATTTTTTTAAAAATTTGAAAAAAAAATATATGCGTAATAAACACTTGAGGCTCAAAAAAATATACCGACAGGACGTAACAGAAGTTTTTATTACCCATACAGGTTTTTACTCTTGTAATCTTTCTTTTACATGTTATATAGTTATCACATTCATACTGATTAAACAGCTGTATACAGCCCCAAAAATATGACAGTAAATGTCGGAGAATTTATCCTAAAACTTCTGTGAAAACATAATATCATGCTGTAAATAATTAGCAGTTGCGTGATTTACACTACGTACAATATCACTACTACAAAACTTGGGAATTATTCTGAAGTGCAGTATATACGTATCCATGATAAATACATCTGTTTAGGGATGCAGTGTAAAGACATTAGCATATACTGCATATTTTACGGTACGCACACATACAAACATATATCATGTCGTACGCCCTAAGGCACGAGCAACGAAAGGATTAAGCGATACATTTTTCATGCCACAATTAAAGCTTGTTTTTTTATTAAATTTCTTACACGTATGTCTGTTAAAACACGAAAATACCTCTTATCTGAAATTATACAGATAAACGATTATCAATACTTAGAGCTTAATACGAAAGCTTGTACAGTTATGACAAAACGACAATGTTTTGGGTTCTTCTTACAGAAGAACACACTTTTGGTCATCCCGTTTCGTTTCGCCTTCCTCAGAAAGTTTGGGTCCACTAGATTTTCGTCGAATCGTAAGTCCAGTAAGTGAGCTCAAAGAACTTAATCTTCTGCTCAGTCGCTTCGAATATCGGCTACTAGATGGGTCTGGAGTCGAAGGTTGTTCCATGGCTTTAGCTTGAAGCAAAAGCTGTACGAAAAGCTGGCTCACGTTAATATTGTACTTGGCGCTGGTTTCGATGTAGCGGCAATTGTTCATAACGTCCTTTGCTATCTCTTGGGCTTCTGCTTCGGAAACTTTTCTTTCCTTGTTCAAATCTGATTTGTTACCCACCAATATAACGGGTACTTGAGAACCTGTAAGATTTCGAAATTAACCAAATATTTATAACATATTGCATCATGAAAAGATCCAAAATGACTTACTGGAAATTAATTTATTAAAGCCGGATCTACTTAACTTTAGCCCCCCAGTGGCTCAGCGGTATGCCTGCGGACTTACACGCTAAAATCCGGGTTTCGATACCCGTGGTGGGCAGAGCACAGATAGCCCATTGTGTAGCTTTGTGCTTAATTCGAAACAACAACAACTTAACTTTAGTTTTTGCTTGATTGTTAACTGTATTGATCACAGCTTAGTGGTAATAAAAGGTTAAAACTGATTTGCCTTTCGCTTTACTGGTACGTGTATTGGTTACAGTTTTAAGTAGATGACTTTAAAATATTGGTAGGAATGGCGGATGTTGATGAAATAAGAGTAACATAAACATTGCTAAATATAGTGGGCTTTCGTGACAGATTTGTTTTTTTAAATACAAAGTCACTGGTTACTTGAGATACAGTAATAAAAATGAGAAAGTAGTGGCTTTATACGTACAATGTGGCTACATCCTGTGGAAGTTGAGAATGTCAAAAATGATAACAAGGAGATTAAATTCATTCGGATTTCTAATAGTGGGTATAAAAAGAAAGAAACTTGTATGAACTTGTAACATATTATACTGGTGAAATTAATGAGAAACGTTACAATAAGATTATGATTTCAGTTGATGATGATGAAGTTATGATTATTGGTGATTTTAAGCTGTTGGGAAATGTTATAATCAAAGCATGAGGGAGAAAGGTTTTTGGGAACAGTTCAAAATGGTTCTCCTCACCAATTGGTCGAGATACCTATTAGAAACATTTTAATACAGGAACAGTTGGGAGACTGTAAACTAGGGAACATTTGAGTGCAAGTGATCCATTAGGTTCGATGTTGTAATGGATATGGAGATAAGGAACAATAATATTTTGTAACACATTTAAAAAAAACAAATTTGGAAAGAACGAAACATGAATTATCTGTTGTGAAATGGGCAGCTACGTTATTTGGAGACGTAGATTAAGTGTGTAAGATTTTTGAAAATAGATTTTTCAACATTCAAGATAAACATATTCTTTGTAGAAAAAAAATGGTGGAGGCAACTTAAAAAAAAAACCAGTCTTGTTCCCAGAAAGTACAAAAGACAGAAGTAAATCATCACAAATTTAAGTTCAAATTGACTGGTATTATTGGTTATTTAGAAGATTCTAGATCTAGAACAAGAAATTAGAATGTCAAAAGGATGCACAATAAAAAGATTGGCTAAAAATGTAAAAATTAACAGTAAGAATTTCTTTAAACACATTAATAGTAAATCAAATGTTCGGATGGTGTTTAGAACCTTTGATGGATGATAAAGGAACATTTGTATATGATGATTATGAGATGGCAGGGTTATTAAATTCTGGCTTTTCTTCAGTTTTAACTATAGAAGATGTGAACAGTATTCTTCATCTTGAACACTTGATTGATGAAAACCTCATCGAACAAGGTCCTCAGATTAATTATTAGTTGTTAGAATATCATAGAAATGTTTACATAACGATAAGACTCCTGTGCCAGAGAATGTTTTCCCAAGAGTTTTCAAGGAGATTCAAAATTGAACATATGAACCATCTACTACATTTTTGTTGTCAGTCTTTAAATAGTGGGCAAGTAAAGAGGACTAGAATGTAGCTAATGCAACTCGTCTTTTGAAAGGAGATGATAAAACTTGTTCCAGTAAATACTGGACTATTAGTTTTACATTAGTGAATGGGAAAATTTCAGAAAGTCTGATAAAAGGTGCATTGCAAAGTAATTTAACATTTGATTTTGCCTTGTACTAACGCACTAGTTTTAGTAATCACAGCTTATTAGTACAAAAATGGTTGAAATTGATTTTGCCTGATGTTAAAATATTAATTATAGTATGTCTTTAGCTACATCATATTAATTTAGACCTAGAAAATTAAGTACGTGGTGCTATGAAAATGGAAAATTGCACCATTTGAACTGTTTACTGGGTTGAAAATGCAGATTTTTGGCCAAATATGGAGTATTGTGTTCAGTCTTAGGTTCTTTGCCTTAGAAAAGACATTGAATTGTTAGAAAGGATTCAAAGAACAAATACTGGGGTGGTGCGTGGGATGAAGGGGTTTTCATATAGGAAGAAGTTAAGATCTATAAAACTGTTTTCTATTGAAAAATAAGAGGTAGATGGTATCTGATTGAAATGTTTAAGATTGTTAAGTGTTGAAGCGACATTTTGTTCTACATTTAATGGAGCTTGGGAGAACTAGGAGGATACGTTTTGTTAGGGTAAGTTTCATCTTCAACAAGGTCAGTTTTATTTTTCTAACAAGGTGGTTGGCCCTTGGAACGGGTTGCTTTTGGATGTTGTGGAGGTTTGTCTTGAATTTCGCGCAAAGCTACACTACGGCTGTCTGCGTTAGTCGTCCCTAATCTAGCAGGGTAAGATTAGAGGGACGGCAGCTAGTCATCACCACCCCTCACCAACTCTATGGTTACTCTTTTACAAACGAATAGTGGGATTGACCGTAACATTATAACACTCCAAGAGCTGGAAAGGCGAGCATGTTTGGGGTGACTGGGATTCGAAGCCGCTATCTTCGGATTACAAGTCTAGTGCCTTAACCACCTTGCCATGCCGCGCCTTGTTGAGGAGGCAGTAAATTTAAGTGTTTGAGAGAAAACTCAATAACTATATGATTCATTAATGGCTTCGAGGGGTTTCCCTTTATTTTTATTAAATATTTTAATTTACATTAAAGAATGGGACAGCTTAAATGGGTCAACAGGTCACCAATTATTCCTAAATATTATGTTATGCTATTTTAGTGGTGTCAAAGTTTAAAATTAATTTTCCGTTAAGCTCAGATGTTGGTTGTATCAATCGTAGTTTAGCGCTACTATACCATTTTCTGTGTCTTCAACTTCATCATATCAGCTTAGATATAGGAGACATTTAATTATGTACATGGTACCGTGAAAATGGAAAATTACTTCATTTGAACCGTTTTCAATTTTGGGATACCGCTCGTGCAAACAAAGAGTAAAAACTGAATATGTAGGAAAAAATTACATAAATATTCACTACTTTTTTATTTACACAAATGTAAAAAAATTAAATAAAAGACTGAGAAATAATAATAAGAGCACCGAAAAGTAAGGAAACAAGGTATGAAAGGGTGGAATAACATAACTAAACTTAATGCAACCTCAATATGGGCGTGGCCACCGTTCCGCCTGTTCTTATTTCGAGCATGCTTTTATGCTTTTTTCTAACTTTCTTTTTATTTAAACTAAATGAAAGGTCTATACAACTAAATATCTCTGTTATAAGCTTTGTTTCCACAGTGAAATATAGATACATGTATGCAATCAAATTAGGTGACCCTAACAAAATGCATGACATCATAATGGAGAGGCGGCGCGTTTGATGTCCGAAGTGAAACAAGAAGTTCTAATGAACATTTTTCCTCATGTAAGACATTATAGATATTTGATTCGTAAAGGGTTGGCCAAGAGAATAGTATCAAAACCACAGATTTTCGAAATTTCTAACTTTTTTGAGTATGTAAAAGGAATTAATTTGTGATAAAACTCAATTCAGTTCTATAACTGGATAAAATTTCAAAGTAAAACTCAAAGAAGGAATGAGGGAAACAATGGCCACGCCCACTTTGAAGTTCTGCCATGAAAAACAACCGCCAAGTGTTACAATGTTATCCTGTTCATTCCCTCTTTTTTATTTAATTTTGTACTTCCATTCCTACTTACTAATTTGTTATTAGAAAAATTCTAACCCTTGTCTCATAATCTTTGTTTGGTGCTAAGTTTCGAGAGTGACAGGGCTCTAGTCTTATTCTTCTTATAGTTTGTTTTAGAGCTATCCTTGACGTTTTATGGACTTTGCTTATATCTTAGCTATAGTTTCTATCACATTTTTAATCTATCGTGGGATCCATTTCTTTTGGCTGAATTAATGGCTAAAGCTTCTTTCTCACATTTAATACTTTGTTTCTCTTAACCTTATTTTTATTCTTGCAGCAATGTTTTCTTTGCTAGGACAAAGACTTTTTAGGTTTAAAAACATTAGATTTTCTCCTTTCCTCTCGTTTTGCTTTTTGAAAGCCGTAGTTTAAAAATCACACTGTTTTAACTACAGCCTGAGGTTAAACTTAGTTGGAAGACAATACAAAGATATATTATATCTCGTCCAGTGTAGTTGAGCAAAACCATATCAGACTTTAGTATTAGTAACGTTTATCCTCATAACTGCTGTAATAGAATTGCTATTATCACGTGCACCTGTACGTGATGTGAGAACGCATTGTTACTTGGCAACTCACAGAGCTTGTTCGTAATCACAGAATATGGGTAATAGTGAATTGTTAGGTCGTAAATGGTAGTGCAAAATAGGTTATGTTTGCACTTGTTATGACTACTGTTGTAAGTAAAACTACGATCACGTGCGTTTAAGTTTGCATAAAATGAAACCAAAGGGAAACTGTGTCTTTTAAACATTGTTAATCAATCATTCAGACTGACAAATTTGTTATTTTATGACTTTTTTGTTTTAACTTCATCGACTTTCTCAAGTGTGTGATGGCCTGTTATTGTGCAGTTGGTTTGTTTACCATCTAACAGAGTGTGTAAATAACGTATAAAATGTTCATGCTGTTTGCAGTGTGTTTGAGATTTTAAGTTGTATTGTATATGTTGCGCATTTAACCCATTCCTACTATAAGTACTTGCGTACTTATAAGTACTTATAGCGTTATAAGTACATTATAACGCCACCCACGGCTGAAAGGGCGAGTATGTTCGGTGCAACAGGGATTCGAACCCGCGACCCTCAGATTACGAGTCGAACGCCTTAACCCACCTGGCCATGCCTGGCCCAATGAAAATGGACATTGACATTTTAACGGTAGATTAAAACAAATTTTGCAAAATATTCTGCGTCGTTAATTTTTTGTGATTTTTCAAGAACAATTTAATAACAGAGCAATATTTAATGTAAAATAATTTGTGATTTTCTTTTATTTTTTGTATTTTAAAACAAGTGAGGAATCAATTTTAATGGTTTAAATAAAATAAAGTTCAAATCCATCATTTCAGGCTTGTGAACTGAAAAAAAGTTAGTTTAATGTGTACACGTTGTTTTAATATATCATGTGAATGTGAACACAGTTTTTACCTTGTTTCTCAAGTATGAATGCGCAAATGTTGACTCACACCATTTTTAATTTAAAGCGACTAGCCTCAATAGTCTCCTGTGATAAATATTTACAAAAAGATGTTCCAACACATTATTACACAGCTAGAATAAATAATAGGTTCGGCGTGGCGTGATGGTTTTGGTGATTTACTTTCAATCCAACAGTCGCAAGTTCGAATACCCAACATATTCGCCTTTTTAACCATGAGGGCGTTAAAATGTGTTGCTCAATCCTACTATTGGTTGGTAAGAAGTAGACAGTAAAGGGGGATGAAGAGCTGCCTTTTTTCACCTGCTATCACTTCAATATTAGGGACGGATAGTGCAGACAACCTTGTAGTAGTTTTTTGATATTAAAAACAAAGAATTAATAACGTCTGAAAAACATTTTATAACACCAATAAAGCAATGTATTGCAATAAAATAGAACATATTTTTTAAACATTCGCCGTTTCTTTAGCTTCCATCTTTACTTTGGTAAGTAATGCATTTAGAATTTAAATTAAAGAAATACGTATCTATTTTTTCTGCTTCAGATTTGTTATTAAATTAACGTCAATTATAATAGTGTGATGTTTGTAAACTAGAGAAGTTAAAGAACGACAGAATGGAGTAGAGAAATTTTCAAAATCGATAGCAGCTTATGCGCACGTGGGTTCAGTAACCAGGTGAGAGGCCTTATATTCGGGTATAATATTTTTCTAATTTCAAACTTTCATTGGAAAAAAGGCATCTATTTAGTGCCATCAACAACGATAAGGTATTTGCTTCGTCCTTTCAACCGGACATCTGGATTGACTATCACTTTTATAGGGTGTCCGAAGCATCTTAAGTGGTCACGACTCAAACCCTAAACTTAAAGATTCTTAATTTGGATAATGACAGAGTGATAAAAAAACAAATATAAGCATGTATGATAGCTAACAACCTATAATATCTTTTGTGATTCATCTGCTTCTTAATGATAAACAACAAAATGTAAAATAGTAGAATGTCTGTACAAAAACTCCGAGCCTCCCAGTGGCACAGCAGTTTACCTGCAGACTTACAATGTTAGAATTCAGATTTCGATACCCGTGGTGAGCGGAGAACAGATAGTCCGCGGCGTTGCATTGTGTTTTTCTTTAAAAAAAACCCCTCCAAAACTCCAAATGCTCATTAAATTCATTGACTTCTGCCCAATATGCAATTTGCCTGAGATAAATGATTCCAACAGCAACTCTTTCATAATTTAAATTACTTTGTTCTTTGCCAGTTCTGTATAAATTTATCAGTATTTGTATTTCAAAAGGTAAACGTTGCTTTCTACAAACTTCAAAAGTAAGTCTGTTAAAATAAAAATAAAACTATAAAATATATAAGCTGGAAAGACTCCAGAGCAACATGGTTTTTTTTTCCAAAGCTGGATTGATTCAGTGTTAGAGTAAGCCTAATATTAATGACTTATGACAAGATTTCCTATAATTATATTTCAACAGCTTGTGAAAAAACGCCCATATTATAACAATTGTTGTTGTAGCAAATGACTTATACAAATAGTGTTCCAGTCATAACTGTGTTTATTGTACTCAAGTCGACCTGAAGAGCTTTAGATTCAGCGAAACGCGTTGACGGCAATTGATATTGTGAATACTGTACTTCAAACACTGTTATTATGCATTCTAATTCCAGAAAATTCCATGATAATGTAGTGTTTAAAGATATAATGGGCCTAATACTAATGTCTGATGGCAAATGCAATTATTATTATGCTTCGCCAGCTTGTAAAAACATTCACACAATCAAAATGTATAGTGTTGTTGTTTTAGTGTTTGCTATGAAATTTCACTTCACTACAACTCGTGCATATGATGTAATGCGTGTTGTAGGTTTCTGTTATGATACTAACTTCCTATACTCAGGGTCCGTGAGTGAGTCAGCGGTAAGTTTACAGATTTTAGAACGATAAAATTCAAAGTTCTATTCCATGTGTTGGGTAAAGCAGAGATAAACTATTACATAACGTTACTTTGAAAATAAATCTATACTCATAAAAATACATGTCATGCCAGAGCAATAAACTCTCTCATCTGTACCTAGTGTTGTAATTAATAAATCCGTGATATAAATTATCGACGTTTTCACTATTTCGACTAGAATTTGAATTTGAATACGAGAGAAGAGGTAAGTTCATTGTCACATACTTTCAGAGACACATTAGGTTGAGTTCAGAGTTTAGTTAAAGGCTGAAACACCATTATCACAGTCCTGTAATAGTAGATGGCGCTAATATAACACACAAAAACGAGAGTAATAAATATATATTAATATAAATGTAGCACTTCGAATCCTTTAAGGAATAAACAGAAATAAATTGAACACATGGGAAAACGAAAAGAGTTTCTAACAGAAGGGAATAGAAGCTGATAAATTCATGAACTCTCCTATATGTATACACAACGAAAACAACAAGTGTCATTTCTTCATGCCCCCAAGTGGCACAGTGGTATGTCTGCGAACTTACACATTAAAAACCGGGTTTCGATACCCGTGGTGGGCAGAGCACAGATACCCCAGTTACTTAATTCTAAACAAACAAAACCTTTCTTCATATGCAGTCTAGTGATCGAATAAATTTATTATCGACCTGGTACGAAAACTTGTACTTCAACTGTAACGTACAGTTTTTCATCACCTCATTTTAAAATTTAAAGTTTTTTTTCACACGTATTTATTAATGTTCGCATTTTATTTATTTATTGTTGTATTTCTGATGTGTATTATTTATGTTAATAATATTTATTATTACAATCTAAATGTCAAACAATCTCTAAGCCTCGAGATCACGCATCATAGATCTCGGAAATTCAAAAACATTCACACATTAAACGTGTTAATAAGCTATAACGTGATGGTTCTCTTTTAATATCGGCTTGGCATGGTAATATGGTTAAGGGACTCGACTCGTATATGAGAGTGGTGGGTTCGAATCCCTGTCGCATCAAACATTGCCGCGGTAAGTAGTGATGACTAGCTGCCTTCTTTATTGTCTTACACGGCTAAATTAGGGACAGCTAGCGCAGGTAGCCCTCGTGTAGCTTTGCGCGAAATTCAACAACAAACAATCATTTAAAATCTGACTTTGTTATAATAAATAGCACATTTTCAAAGAAATGAAAAAATATTACGACTCTCTTTATGATTTCATTACTTTTTAACCCAAAAAGAGGAACATGACAAGTCATTAGTTTCAATATTTTAATTAAAATTAGGTTGTTAAACATAAACTAAATTTAATTACAAATTTCCTTTTTTTTCTCATTTGGTTTTATTTCAGTAAGAGTCGTGCAGAAGTTTCTTAAGAAATAATTGTCCATTAGTTCTACACTGAAGGTTTTAAATATAACTACTCATTTTTAAAAAGGTCAGGAACTTGTTTTTATATATTTTATATTTATTTACGTTGGTGGTGATATTCGTACCAATCATCACCGTAACGGTTGCTGTTTAATATAGTTTAGACTAGGAACAATTATTCATCTTGCCCTCACGTTTTGTAGCATGTTACCTGAAACTGTATCTACTCGACTCAGTGACTGAAATCTTCTTTAGGATTCTATTAAGAATGAAATATAGTAGATGATGTGATGAGCAATGAATGATATTAAACAATAGGTTAGTTGCAATACTATCATACACTCTTCTCATGAAAAAGTCGTATGAGGTTAGTAAAGAGACGGTAATTTAAATGTAAGTTTTATCAGTATTATTGTGGTGTTATAACGTGTACTAAAAGACATGCGCTAAATAAGGTGCTACACGTTAGAAACCTTTATTTATCGTAAACGGGTAATAAAAATAATTTTATCAAATAATTTGTATGTGTATGTCGTAATTCTTCTAGTCTGATAAGGTATAGCGTTTACAAAGGGCCTCTTTGATAGCAGTAGTCACTGTTCTACACTTTAATTACCGAAATCCTTAATTGGCCAGTAAAAATTTTTAATAAATGTTATTAACAGTTTCATTACGATTTAATATCAAATCTACCAAAACGTGATGCTTTATCATTTTGGATGTTATATTCCGTATGACCCAAAAGTCGTATCTGTTAGTAAAAGTTATACAGTCTTCAGCTATAAATTTATGAAAAATTACAATTTCTGCTTGCTTACCCATAAACTGTTTAAATATACAGGGTGGTCGCTAGAAAAGCGGAAAATTTGAGGGTCAGATGAGATCATGAATAAAATGCGTGCTTACTCATTTCTATTTTGATTTTTTTACATCATGAATAAAATGCATGATTTTAATAATTTTGAGCATCTATGAGTGTAATATAACATATGCCTTTAAAAAACTTTGTAAAAGTTATTCTTTGTAAAAATAAATAGCTTATTGACAAATTTTCCGCTTTTCAAGCGACCACCCTGTATTATTAAACCTGATATACTGTGATGTAGCATCCACGATGCTTAGAAACCATCAGGAGAAAAAGACAGAGTAAAAGTCTATTAAAGTAAATGGTAAAAGAACCGTAAATGTTTGTTACTTAAAAGGTGGCAAAGGGAGTAAATAGCCTGATAGAACTGACAGTGGTGAAAAAAAAATGTTAGGCCTAAATATTTCAATGTTACTAATTTCTGACCTTGTTTTGTTGTCCAAAGTTTTAAAAAAATTATAAGTGTTAAAAACCACAAGATAAATAAATCAATAAAAACAGTAAGATAAATTTATGAGAAAATAGTGCATAATTACTTGTAGTTAATACGTACGACGATTGTTAGAAGTGTCTTTAAACTATTGATCTGCAGTGCGTCGATGTTTCTTAAAAATATTTTATTGTTTTCAATGTTTTTTGTTTCAGTTTCACTCAGCGGTACATTTTCATACTACTATAAAACGGCCCGACATGGCCAAGCGTGTTAAGGCGTGCGACTGGTAATCTGAGGGTCGCGGGTTCGAATCCCCATCACACCAAAACTTGCTCGCCCTTACAGCAATGGGGGCGTTATAATGTGACGGTCAATCCCACTATTCGTTGGTAAAAGAGTAGCCCAAGAATTGGCGGTGGGTAGTGATGACTAGCTGCCTTCCCTCTTGTCTTACACTGCTAAATTAGGGACGGCTAGCGCAGATATCCCTCGTGTAGCTTTGCGCGAAATTCAAAAAACAAACAAACAAGCCACTATAAAAGAAATACACGTATTTCATATGAAATACTATTGTTACTAATATATATACATATATTTATAAGAAGAACGAGTGAAGAGGTTAAATGCAGACTTATATCACTAATATAAGCAGTCAGCCATTTTTGTTCGTTACACCCACGATTGGTTTTAACAAGTTATTTTCATTCAGGAAGGTATCATGTCGTTCATGAACCAGCGCTAATGCTTCACTAAAACAAAAGAAAACCGAATATATATATATATATATGTATGTAGAGAGAAAGAGAGCAAAAACAAAAGAAGAGAGAGATTGTGATAGATAACACAACGACACTGACTTTTTGTTTCTGCTCAATATCCATTCCATCTGTCACCTAATTTCCACGTAATTACAACCACGAAGTGTTTCTGCGCGTACGTTGCCTTCTTGCGCGTGTTCGATTTATGATAAGGAAAAAAAACAAACGTTGCTATAATATTGAGCGCTACTTTATTGAGTAATAAAGGCTTACATAAATGAATTTAGCTAAACAATGTAATTGTTATTTCCAAGCTAACAGTTAACATTTTCGAAAAACAAGCAAACTCAGCTAAAAACATTGGAAACTGAACAATATATTAAGAACATTGTATAAGATAGGTAAGAATGTTGGCGTATCACAAGTCTATTTGTCAAGAAACATTTTCCACACCAAAGGGCTTCGTGTCTATCTAGATATCTATTTATTTTTCTGTCGGAGGTCCTGGACCTGTTTGCTTTTCTATCAACGTTCTTATATTAAAAATATCAACAACTCACCTCTCAAATTTGTTATCAAGTTCCATAACTCAGTAACTTCATGGAATGACTGCTTGTCGTCTACACTGAAAACAATAACAAACCCCCGACCGGATCGGATGCTTAATTCTCTCATAGCAGGGAAATGATGAGATCCAGCTGTGTCCAAAATCTCTACTGTATGAAAAATGCCATCTGGTGAAAATGTAAAAAAATTAATATTAATATTTTGATAAATTAATCTTGTGTTTAAAATATACTGTATTATTTTTTTAAAAGGAGATTCTATCTTAAAAATCTGAGGTTTTATATAAAAGTGAACAACAAAAATGTTTGACTTTCTTTAGAAATTTAACATCGCATTTTGTGTAAACTGTTTGCGTTCCTGTTTCTCTTGTTTTCTATAAAGAAGGAATTTTGTTACAGAGACTAATTTCATAATATTGATTAAATGATAGACTCTGTAGGGTAAACAATGAGCTATGCATGCATGTGTTTTTAAAAAGATTGTTTACATACATGTTGTGTTGTTATAGTTGTCTTTATTTAACATGAGTTTTGAAACAGACACAGTTTAATTCGTTGAAATAAATACAAAATAAATTATTCTAATATACGAATTAACCAAATTTTGGATTTTTGTTTATCAGACAAGCAGTATTTCGCACCCTGGTTCAGCTATTTTAAGTCTGATCTGTACATAGTATTTTAATATTTTCAGCTTGAACGGTTTCTCATGCGACATTTGAGTTAAACAACCAAGTCAAGGACCCCGAATTACTGGCATAGCCACTGGTAGTTCTTTACAGTTGATCACAACGAAGAGAGCCAACCATCAGCAGCTACATAAACGTTTAATCTCAATAGAAAAACGAAACTGACTTCTATTTTATAACACTGCCTGGTTCAAAGGTAAGATGGACGTCTTATATTGAAAGTTTACGTTTTATCCTAAAAGTATATTAATTTCATATAAAATTAAATTCGTCGTTATCTTGAGATTAATAGGGTTTTTAGTGAGTCACAAACTTGCCTATATTAAGCACACAAAATAACAGGGGAAAACATATATGTTGTAAAATATTAAACATACTCAATTGAAATATTTCCTTAGAGAATATATTCAAGGACTGTAGACACGTGGAAAATACTTTTTTTTTGCTCCAAAGTTTCTTATTTTTATTACGTTTACTAGATGTTTAAAATCTGTCACATACGAAAGATGAATTACCAAACATGGAATTTATTAAAGCGATTACTAATAAGTCTAATACAAAGATATCTAGAGATGTGAAAAACTCCCGCTCTTAAAGCATGGTTCCAGGTAAAGTGTGTAAAGTTTTAAGCTATATTAAGAGTGATTTTCACACGAATTCAGCTGCTACTAAATGCATTACCGAGTTTCAACGAAAATTAAAGAAACTTACACAGGACTTTGTTGGCATGTTCTATAATTGGATAATCGGTTAATTCACTTAAGAAAGCGTTTAGGCTCAGTTTTAACACATGGAGCATATTACAGCTTTTATTTCGATTAAAAAAATGAGATAATACTAGTTCTTTGATGTAATGCAGTTCAGTTAGATGTTATGAAAATTTTTATAGACCCTCTTTGTATTTTTTTTCCACGTATGTTTATAAATTCATGCCGTAACTCATTTCAATATTCGGAAGCCAAAAGATTCTTTTTTTCTCTTTCAGACCTGAAGTCCTTAGAAAATTCCCAATAACACTTCTGCCGTTTTGTTTTCAAGATTATTTACTAATCTAAACTTAATATACTTTTATATACCTGTTCATTTACATACAGGTGGATGAATACGTTATTGTAAAATAATTTTGAATACGCAAATCACGAAATCAGTGAAAAAACACAACTGATATAGAGTTGCGGTGGAAAGGAATGTATCAGAACTACATTTTGACATTGCTTGGTGTTTTTTAGTTTGTGTAAAATCTAACAGATCTTGCTTATTGTATACTAATGGTGTTTTGAAATGTTATCTGTGTACGTCTGCAAGAAAAAAACACATAGCAGATAGAATATATATATATATATATATGAGATTAAAAATGTTTTAAATATTTAACCAATCTACATATTGACCTGTTTATCTGTCATAACAATGTGTTTCAATTAGAAATTGTGCTTCTATTCTTACTTAACGTAAGAAACACTGAAAATACAACACATATTAATAAAAGTACCAATACTACACAGAAAGACACATTGTTTCAGGCCCGGCATGGCCAGGTGGTTAAGGCAATCGAGTTGCAATTTGAGGGTCGCGAGTTCGAATCCCCATCACATCAAAACATGCTCGCCCTTTCAGCCATGGGGGCAATATAATGCGACGGTCAATCCCACTATTCGTTGATAAAATAGTAGCTTAAGAGATAGTGGTTGGTGGTGATGACTAGTTGCCTTCCCTCTAGTCTTGCGCTGCCAAATTAGGGACGGCTAGCGCGGATAGTCCTCCAGTATCTTTGTGCGAAATTCAAAACTGTTTGTTTGTTTGTTTTGGAATTTCGCACAAAGCTACTCGAGGGCTATCTGTGCTAGCCGTCCCTAATTTAGCAGTGTAAGACTAGAGGGAAGGCAGCTAGTCATCACCACCCACCGCCAACTCTTGGGCTACTCTTTTACCAACGAATAGTGGGATTGACCGTCACATTATACACCCCCACGGCTGGGAGGGCGAGCATGTTTAGCGCGACGCGGGCGCGAACCCGCGACCCTCGGATTACGAGCGCACGCCTTAACGAGCTCGGCCATGCCAGGCCAATTCAAAACTAAACCAAATCAATCATATCCTTCAAGGAATTATATTAACACAAAATTAGATGCCAGTTCCTTATAAACTTTCACACGTAATCTTGTACCGTGTCAAGTTTGGTGCTAATTGATCAAGAAATGTGGAAACGTATAAGGAATAGATACACACATAATGATGTTAATTTCTATAGAAGATAAGAGGTTCAGCTCCCACCCGTTTATGGCCTTCCTATATTCCTATGTCAAGTGTGATGCTAACTGATCAAGAAACATGGAAATAAATGACTAAAAGGTGCAAAAAATAGGCACAAACTTACCTATATGTATTAGATCCTTTTAAATTAATCTTTCATTTCACTAGCATTTTGCAAGAAGACATGAAGACATTGATAAAGCAAAAGTGAGCTTCTGTATGTTGTCCGGTAAACATATTATATTACGAGATAAGAAGGAAAATATGACAACAGAGAAGTAGCGCGTGTTTTTACAGAGATATATGTATGTAAAATATTATATTATCTTAGAGAGTGTATTTTCTACCAGTCTTTCAAAGAAAAAAAATTCAACGACACCTTATCATTTTACAGAACTTTCGACCGCTAGTCCATTAGTTTCTGTCCATGGGCAGAATGTACGTATTGAAACACCAAAGGAAAAATTGAAAACCAGGAACATTATAGTTTGAGATAACCACGGTAATGTGAAAAACTGGGATTGAGATAGTTCCCTAACGGTATTATTATCAAATAAATGAGCACAAAGATTTTTGTAAAAATATATGTTAAAGATATAGTTCAGAACTTGTTATTTGCATAAAGCTAGTAATAGACTAATAAACGTTCATGTACGTTTTTGCTTATAACGCTAAGTGTTTATACGTTATCATCAATCATAATGCTAAACAGACTCAACAAATTATTCAAATCTACAAACATTTATTTAAAATGTTGTCAGGTGAATCTTATCTTAAAAAGAACGTAAAATCTTGTTCAGATTTGTTTGTTTCTTAGGAATTGGTAACAATGCTTTTGTTGTAAAACTATGATTTGACTAAAAACTAAAAATAGTCTTGTTGGCATCTCGCTTAAGAAATGTCTAGTTAATAAGTCTATGCTTGTTACTAACAGCAAATTAACTAAATATTTAAATTAAAATCATGTTGTTGATATGCATGCTGTTTCCGTATCACTTGAATAATCTCATAAATAATTTGCCTCTGTTTGTTCAAACAGTTTTTTGCACAAGGCAACACTAAAGTACATAACTGGCCAACATTATGAACTGAAAAACTACTGTTAAAGCAGTTAACGTCAGCTCTTAGGCTAACAGGTTCTAACCATCACTCTTAAAGTACATCAAACACTAAAAAAAAACGCAGATCGAGTTCTGAGACAGTGGAAACTCAAACTTTGAATCCTCGAATTCAGGGCCCAGTCACACTAGCCACCATGGAATGTTAGGCCTTGCCAATAGGCCTAAAAGTTAAAGCAGCTGTTAAAGCAAGTAGAGAAATAATATTCTCTTACGAAATGTTCATTTTTACAAAAGCATGGCTGATTTCATAAAAATGTGCATATTTTCATTCCAACATTTATAAATTATAACTCTTCTTTATTTCTCTTTCTAGACATTTCATTTAGTCTTGTCTTTGCAAAAGTTGTTTAAAACACCTACTACTTTTAAAAAAGCAGGCCTTTCTTTACGATTTTCCTTTGTGCTGTGAGGCCAAAAACAGGATATTTCTGTGATCTCCAAAGCCCATACTAATGGGCTGGGGATTACGTTTTAAAACCTTTTTTTTGTCTCGTTTGTGTGTCTGTGCGTTCTAACCTGTCTAATATTTGAGAAATTCTCTGAAAAGCTAACGTTAGCTTTCGAGCTTACCACTCGATTTGCAACAAAATTTCTTGTTGACAGCCTTTTCATATTAGTGCTGTTATCTGAAACGCACTTGGGAATTTCATACCTATATGTTCAGTTCTGTGTTCTTTCCTTAGCTGAAAGAATGAGGTATCGACGGTGAATATTTTTGTTCTTAGTAAAGTCAGGTTGAAAAATATTGGTTAGCTGCCCTTTCTGTAGTCTATCAGCTCAAAATAGATAACACTTGATTACCTTTTATAGAACATTTTGAAAAAAATAAAATTCTATACTAGAAACGCTATTCTGTCGTTTCAAGTTATATTTTCAGTTATTACTAAATTACTGTGTAGTGTAATAGATATCTGTGACAGTTTATTACTATTTTATGGAATTTTTATTAAGAAAAAGTCTACTTCATATTCATTTCATAGTAGTATTGTTTTTATTGACCTCGATATCCTAAGTATGTTACAAGTAGGAGGGTTGGAAAGCCAGTTTTAGATCATACGTCTGATTGATTAGCTCTACTAGCCCAGCTGTGATAACTTGTTACACGTTGTGGCGGATTTACTATTATGCAGATATTTAAATATCGATGTTTATTTCACTTAAATATATATTTAGAAATGTAAATTATACTGTTAATTATGCGTTGCAAAATTCTCGCCTGTTCTCTAAATTTGTAGAAGATTCTAGAGCGTAAGAATCAATAATATATGTTTTACACTGTTGCCAACTGAACTTTCGAAAAACTTACCGTGAACGTTTGTAAATCGACGCTCCAAGAGACTGTTTAATATTGTTGGTTTGCTACAGTTAGTATACTATAAGGCCTGGCATGACTAGGTGGTTAAGGCGCTAGACACACCAAACATTCTCGCCCTTTCAGTCGTGGGGGTGTTATAATGTTACAGTCTGTTCCACTATTTGTTGGTAAAAAAGCTGCCCAAGAGTTAGCAGTAGGTGATGATGGCTATCTGCCTTACCTCTCATCTTACACTACTAAATTAGAGAATGGCTAGCGCAGATAGTAATCGTGTGGCTTTGCGCGAAATTCGAAAGCAAACAAACAAACAGTTTACCATAAACTTCGGTAGCTATGACTGTGATAAACGCTTATTAACGAAAAAACTATAGATATTTGACAAGAAATATTTATAGATTTCGAACACTACAAACCTTTTAACTTCAGTGAATTAACTTTGGACGTTAGTATTTTTTGTAGCACATTGAATATCTTTGTCGGAGAAAAGAGAACTTGTAAACAGTGTGAGTTTATCTATCACGAGTAGTGTACCTGTGTATCAACATAGATGCTTGTTTGTTTGGAATTTCGCACAAAGCTACTCGAGGGCTATCTCTACTAGCCGTCCCTAATTTAGCAGTGTAAGACTAGAGAAAAGGCAGCTACCGCCACCCACTACCATCACCAACCACCGCCAACTCTTGGGCTACTCTTTTACCAAGGAAAAGTGGGATTGACCGTGACATTATAACGCCCCCACGGCTGGGAGGGCGAGCATGTTTGGCGCGAACCCGCGACCCTCAGATTACGAAGCGCACGCCTTAACGCGCTAGGCCATGCCAGGCCAGTATCAACATATAATTAATTCGCTCATTGCGAATCGTCGATAAAAATTTTAGTTCCAGACAAGATAGAAAAACTCAATATTTTTGATAAGTTTGTAAAATTTTTGCTCATATACTGTTAGTTCTAATAACCGTTATTACCACTTTTTTATCAGGAATATATTGAAATATATTTTTGTTTAAAAAAGAAAATTATGTTTAAAATTTCGGAAACTAAAAATTATAATACGTAACAATATTTATAGTTTTTCATTAAGAGCAACTATATTCCTACAACCAGTTATATGTTAGAGAAAGGAAGGTTTAGGTGTAGAAAACTATAGTATTGAGCACCTATATCTGTTCATATATTTTTATTCTATTAAGTTAAGTCTTATAAACGGTGTATTCTTACGGATATGTGTGTCTTATTTCTACAACGAAATTTAACTATTTTTCTGTTTACCATTTTATGTTTAATATGTATTCCTTTACAAAGAATCCTGAGGGGTTAGTAAATGGATTGGACATTTTTGTCACTCATGGTAACTCAATAACAAGTTTCGAAGTTGCATTATTGAAATAATACAACATGATTTACTGGTTATAACCACTATGTCATTTTCTGTTGAAAAATCATGTTGTAGTATTTCAATAATGTAGCTTCGAAACAAGATATCACATAAAACTATGTAACCTTTTAAAGGTCGAGGAAATGAACGATGAAACCCATAAAAATATCCACTTGGAACTGTGTTGTTGAAGTATCTTTGAGCCATGGATACAGGTCAAAGAGCTTACCGTTAAAGAGGAATATGCATCCAAGATTAATTATTTTAGAACCAGTATTCAAATGTTTACCATCAAAACATTTCCTAATCTAAATTTTCTCCTTCATAGTTTTGTTCTTACAGCTTTCAATGTGAAAGAAAATAAAGAAGATTTTGAAACATGATAATCATATATTAACTGATATTTACTTCGCTGAAGTGTTAGCATTAATGAATGTTCTTATAATGTTTATAAAACGCTTGTTGTAATGATGCTATTGTTTACCTAGTAACGATCTTCATGAAATCAGTAGAAAGTAATTTTTTCCTAGTTTATCTACAGATTCAAATTATATGTGTAGTTAATCCAGATTTCAGAATTTGCTCTCTTTGAATTTCGCGCAAAGCTACACAAGAACTCTAGGGGCTAACCGCCCGTAATTTAGCAGTTTAACACTGGAGTAAAGGAAGCCAGTCATCACCACCCACTGCCAACTCTTGGGCTACTCTTTTATCAACGAATAGCGGAATTAACCATCTCATTATAATTCTTCCATCACTGAAAGGGTAAACATGTTTGGCGTGACGGAGATTCAAACCAGGGACTCTCAGATTAGGAGTCGAGCGTGCTAACCAGCTGGCTATATTTTAGAACGATAATAAGTTTCAAAGATATAATTCCTAAGAACGAAGAGTTTTTTTATGTTTATGTTCTTACTGCTTTGAAAAAGTATCTAGAACTCATCCTCTCGTAGTTGTTTAATCAGCATAAAGTAATGTACTCGTGTTACTAAGCGCTTTATGGCAGAATGCGATGCCACTTCTGAGACTGATAATTTTGACCACAGTCTGTGAAGTTGAGGACTCCTGAAAGGTTAGTGACAGTTAAGTAATCATACATCTAACCAACCGAATTTGGGTTACCTACTCTTCTTAAAATTGCAAACCCATCTACTTTCCATGAAAAAATATTGTAATATAAATATAAAAGATAAACCACATCTTTTATTGACAGACACGTCCTTCAATGACCAATAAAACCTTATCTCATTTGAATAGGAATAAAATGCTAAAAACAATTCTGATAGGTCTAGAACGAGAGCTATAGTTCCACTAAAAACGGAGTTATAAATATCAGGAACAGTTGATCTGGGTTTTATCAAACTAAATTGAAAATCCTAGTTCACTAAAAGAACTAATCTTCACAAACTGAGCTTTACGCCACTTTTGAAACTTGAAGAACACAGTAAGAGAAATCCAGGTCACACCGTGCAAAAATTAATCAAGGACAAGAGAAGAGAATCTATCAGGTTTTTCATCTTTATTATCGATTATCAAACATTCGCCTCGTTTTATCTTGACTGGTTCAATCTACATTCATCATAGGTTATGACATTTTGCAGTTTTTACATAATAATGCCGACACCTTTAGAAGGTTTAACGATGTCTTTCTGACTGTGATTAATTCAACCTGCCCTTATCTCAGATTATCATGACAGCGTAAAGTCTCGTTTGACTAAACTAGTCGATGTATATTATGATTTGACAAATTATCTTCTTGTTTCTTTTCATTGTGAAACACATTCACTAATTGAACAGACCAAAATCGTATCTTCACGCTTGGTGTTATTTCCTTAACCAAAGAACTTCTTTTTATCTGTTTTTCTATTTTTGTCACTGTAGCATTTCTTTAAAAGCCACTTTGCTAGCAGAATACATATTTTGCCTTCTTTCAAAAATTGGAATGCCTTAGAAAAGAAACGTTTTTGTCAGTTCCAGGTCTTGTTGGCTGGTAACCACTAACATAGATTTCACCTTTTTTTAAAAAAACAACAACATAAAGTATAAAGGGATGAATGAAATAAATTAAACTTCTAATAAAACTTTAGTAGAGCACTTGCGTGTTTATTGTTTTGTTAGCTAAATTTGGTATAAGTTTCTTACCACACAAACATTCTTTGTTCGTTGAATTTCGCGCAAAGTTACGCGAGGATTATCTGCGCTAGCTATCCTTAATTTAGCTGTCTAAGACTAGAGGGAAGGCAGCTAGTCATCACCACCCACCGCCAACTCCCACAAATAGTGGGATTGACCATAACATTATAACGCTTTTACGGCTGAAATGGCGAGCATATCTGGTGTGACGGGGATTCGAACCCGCTATTACGAGTCAAGCGTCTTAATTATTTGGCCATGCCGGTCCTACCTTACAAACAAAGACAATCCTTGCTTGTATCACGAAAATACAAAACAGTTTTAAAGACATTTATCAAACCATGTATGAGTGATGAAATATTACACAAAAAACATTAGATGTTGTTATGTTTTTATTCTCAGATCAGGCAGTGGAAATTTCTTGTAAAAACGCAAATATAAAAGTGGAAAATACAAAATTAGCTTGTTATACTTATTTGTTCACACGAGCTATTAGTTTTATATCGCTGTGACTTACACACTGATGTCTTTCAGACTTAAATAAAATGCTCTTAATCTGGTATTATTAATGTATATATTTATTAACCCGGTGATACAGTAAAACGTACTATTTACTCTTGAAGGTTTTCTGATTTCTGCTCATTCCTTCCAAAGATTTGAATGCTATGGACATCTATACTTATATATATATATCATACAATTTTGTATATATATGCATATAGTTTTGTATGTATATGTAAACATACCACATAGTTTTCTCTCTCTATATATATATATATGTTTGTTTAGGATTAAGCACAAAGCTACTCAATGGGCTATCTGTGCTCTGCCCACCACGGGTATCGAATCCCAGTTTTTAATGCGTAAGTCCGCAGACATACCAGTGTGCCACTGGGGGGCCTATATATATATATACGACTTGTGATTTTGTTTATGTATATATGCTATTGGCCAGACATGGCCAAGTGTGTTAAGGCGTTCGACTCGTTATCCAATGGTCGCGGGTTTGAATCCCTTTCGCGCCAAACATGCTCTCCCTTTCAGCCGTGAGGGCGTTATAACGTGACAGTCAATCCCACTCTTCGTTGGTAGAAGAGTAGCCCAAGAGATGGCAATGGGCGTTGATGACTACCTGCCTTCCTTTTCTAGTAGTCTTACACTGCTAAATTAAGGACGGCGAGCGCAGACAGCCTTCGTGTAGCTTTGCACGAAATTCAAAAACAAAAAAACGATTCCAACACAATAGCGCTTTTATATATTAATATACTTTCAATGGCTGAAACTAGTTTATAATCTATTACTTCGTTTGTGGTGAAAATAATTTATCCGTTACTGGTCTATTGTGAAAAAAGTAAATAGAGGCTATTAGCAGAATGGAAAATTGAATCGGGTTTACTGTCATAACAAACCGAATAATGCTGAGATCATGAGATATGGATAAGGTCACGAAATTTGTGTCAAGTTCCAAATTATTTTTATTATCATTACAATCTTGGATACTAGTTTTCATGTTTTATTAGTCGAACTTATTTTAAAATAAAAAATTACATGTCTTTAAAACTTACGGTAATCACAAAGAAAGCGTTTTTTTTAAGATTTCACCTGTTTGGTTGTTTAATTTCGATTCCAGTATTAGAAAAAAAAGGCAAATTATAGATGAGACAATAGATGCAGATAAGGATTTCATATGTGTAAATCAGCAGGCACAACATAATCGTAGTTTATATAAAATTTCGGTGGGACGGAATGTATCAGAACTACATTCGCGCAAAGCTGTAGGAGAGCTATCTGCGCTAGCCGTCCCTAATTTAGCAGTGTAAGACTAGAAAAAAAGCAGCTTTTCATTACCACCCACCACCAACTACTGGGCTACTCTTTTATCAACGAATAGTGGGATTGACCGTAGCATTATAAAGCTCTAACGGCGTTCAGTGTGACGAGTCGAACGTCTTAACCCATCTGGCCATACCGGGCCAAATATTCACGCATTTTAGAATTTTCTTATTCTTAATTGCATTGTAAAACGAAGGTACATAGATTAAATTGGGGTATCAGGACTATCCAGGAAGAGACTTGCAATAAGTAGTACTCCAGTAGTATTAAGCAATGATCAGTGGCAAACGTCGCCCACGTACCCCATGCAACAGTACACAAAATAATCAATAATAACTTCTGTCTGTAAAGCGAAATAAGTCACGAGTGCACAAACTTTTTCAAGATATTTCCGTTTTTCCGTTACATAACTCAAACAACTTGAGAAGGAAACTGATATTCGTGCTATTCTAAACGAAATCACATCAGTTAAATCGTCCATCAATTACTGTGCGATTGGTGTGTTGAAACGGACATTAAGAAACGGTCGTCCTCGTGCTTTAGTTGGAAAAGCGTTACGACAGAATATTTTGCAATGGAAGTTGCGTTGTAGAACTGCTGTTAAATTACAAGACTGTCAAAAAAAATTATATATAACGATGCTGCAAGGCTCCAAAAATCGTTTAATTTAATGTTCTCAACCTATGGTTATATACGTATATATAGTACTGATAATGAATGAATTACATAGACAGGATCTTTTATTGTACTGAAGAGCAGATAAGGCCTGCCACAAAGACCCTGTTTCAAGATCTCCATAGTGAATGGTGTCCTGTTTGTTGACTTCTACAGGCAGTCTCTTTTAAACTACTGCTACTGACTAAAAGAAACATGCTGATTTTATGTCTTCCCATCGGTAAATTATACTGCTTGAAATGAGGGTAAAAATGTTAAATGATAAAACTTTATATTAAAAACTGGTTTAATCAAAGAAAAAGGTGATAAGCAAAACAGTAAGACATCATTTGATATTACTTATCAATAAACTAAACCTAAGCTATTCAATATATTTGAAAATCGTGGGTAATAAGATAGTTATTGAGGCTTATATATATTCGTGTGCTATACATTCGATTTATGAAATACCTTATCTTAGCTTTAATTGTTGGTAAATGTTGATAAATAACATGTCCATTGAAACTGTACAATTTCTGTTTTTCACGTCAATTTTTATTAGTGTTCAAAAACTTTATTGCTCTGTTTTTGATTAGATTTTATCATTTGTAGTGACGAAGTATTGTCATAATAAGAATTCATAAATGTACCGCAGTTTGTTCAATTAGGCCTTACTCCAGCTATAAAACTGGGAATTTTCAAGTTTCTCGTGTGATCAAAATCATAATTTCAGTGCTTCAATTTATTTTGAAAGCAAGTAAAGTTTTCTAAATGTTGATGACTCAAAATACATCCTTTTAAGCATCTTTCACAAGGCGTCTCTTGGTGGTTAAGACATACAACCCAATGGCATTCATTTTACATTTTTTATACGCATATAAATATTTAGAATATTTACATTTCAGAGCAGCCGGTAGATCGCGAACTATGAAGAAAGACAAAATCCGCTTTGGTAAAAGTACTTCTAAGATTCCTCTTCTTTGAAAAAACAAACAAACTTTCGTATGCTTACTTGTATATTTTAGAGTTAAACTTAATGAAGTGGATATTGTAATGTTTGAACCCAAGTCCAAAGCTTTACGTTCAGTTGTTGTATCACTTGGTTTTAAAACTTAACCATCGTTATGTTGGTGGTATTGGCCCTTAAAAGATAAACTTTTAAATGCAGTGAATACTTTTTGTTGAGTTACCTGCGGCTGTTGTTGGTTAGGATATATTCTATCTAAAAAAATTGAAACTGCCAAAATTTTCCCTTAAATATTTCTCAATGTTCATTGTTGCTCTTTGCATAAATAAAAAAGAGAAACGTGATTCTGTTTAGTTGTCGTTGTTCATTGTTAGAATGTTTGTGCTTTTGTTGTTAAGCATAAAGCTGCATACTACATTATAATGCGCTAATGTGCTGTGCCTACCGAGGGTATCAAAATTCGAATTTTGTTGTTATAAATCTACAAATTTACTTCCGAGTCACCGCCGATGGAGGAACATAGATAGACGAACATCATACATGTAGAAATGAAAGTGCTAGGTAGTCACTGAAATTTTCACACTAAAAAAAACATAAAAATAAGAGTAGCTATCTATTTGCTGGTAAAACATATTAAAAATCTTAAAGTATTCTTTAAAAGTGGTCGTTTCGTTATATACACGTCACCAATGATTGTTCATAAAATAAACATGCACGAATAATGATAAATTTGCTTTTTATATAGTTGTGTCTTGTTTTCAGAAAGAAATTATCAAGCAAAATATCCCCCTCTAAATAACATTCTACCACCAATTCAGTTGTGATTCAATTCATAAATATACTCCAAAAGCTTGAGGCAGCTAAATGAATACTGGTAGGCTAATGGAAGATGTTCTAGCCGCTGGGAATAAAAAAAAATTACTTATTGCTGAACGACAATTCGATTACACAAGCATCCATTTTACGAACAAGTAACAAAATATGAAACATTAGATAAAGGATAGTTTTTGTAACACTTGTTAAAAACTAGTGTCGCTGAACGGCATTCCACTGACACAAACATTCACCAGCACACAAACATATATATGTACTTATATATACATACGTACATACTGTAGTATCAAAATAACAGTTGATAGGATTTACTCCGGAAGGTATTATTGTTGTTATTGTACAGTGAATGATAAACAAAGATGAAACAGTCACATCTAGGTATAAGTTTTTGAAAGCATACATTTCTATTAAACCAAGTTTCGTTTGCTTTAACGATAAAATTTGGCGTTCGATTTCCAACAGAATCTCAGAACATGTGACCCATTGTATGGATTTCCGCTAAGAGCAAACAAATGTATTCTCTTCTTTACCTCTGTGTAGTCGTATGACTAAAAAACATAAAGATAATTTTAGTTGAAAAATTTGAAAGTAACTATCCATGTATTTACCAAAGTTGTAATTAATGTTTATTTCAGAGAGACAGAAGTGACAGCTAAATAAGAAATACTGTCCTCTTCTGGTTCTTTTCACCTGTCATATCAAATATATTTGAAGTATGTTTAGTCACAAGTAATGCCTCCAACATTTCTCTGAGATTTTGTTTCTACTCCCAACAAAAACATCTTACTTATGAATTAAGATCAAATTCTTGAAAAACAGACTATTTTTTAAAACAATAGTTCCGTTAGAAGTTTTGGTATGTGTTAATTTTATTCTGTATTTCAAGTAGTTTAATTGAGAGCTTTAACTTTTTTTTTAAGTTCAAACCTGTTTTTAATTTGCCAGATTAACTGTACCATCAACCTAAATATCTCGCCACGTGGGCCATATGATATGTTTGTGTGAACAGGCGGTAAACTCATCTTGTTGCGTTGTCACACACCAAAGATTAATCAACGATATTTGTATTTACTAAGTATGATCATAGCTCTGATATTTCAGAAGCGTGTTCTAACATTGAAACGGTTTCTTTGAAGTTACCATTGGGTCACATCTACAAATGGAAGAGCCCAATGTTCGAGACACTATGTCATTGTTCATCTCTAAGCGCTCAGCTGTGGGCATTTACGAAAAGTAACTGTATATATATATATATATAGTTTAAAAAGCCACACAAAGCAGCGGGTGCTGTTAGCAGGTTGCCTTCCCCCTGACTCCTGTTTAATTCAAACTTATGGACGGATATATCTGAACCCAATGGTGACCATTAATAATAAGGTGTCATTCAGGTTGAAAATTTCAATTTCAATTTTGAAGATAAAGTTATTTATATTGTTGTTTCTTTTAAAAGAAAGAAGCACAAAAATACAAAAACGTCTGTCTTATTAAATTCATGCGACAGCAAAAAAAATTCTTGTTTGAAGACAAACAGAATGGGCTATCTGTGCTCTGCCCACCATACGTATCAGAACCCGGATTCTAGCTTTGTAAGTCTGCAGAGATACTGATGTAACACTTGACATGGATAAAAAAGTAAAAGAATAAGGAATGTCGATCGTTTCATCGGTCTTTACCACCATAGTAGTTCTACTGTGTGTTAACGCAGGTGCATAAAGAATAATGTGAAAGTTAGCAAAGTTTGCTTGTCTTAACAACATCTCAAAGAGTTATGAATAAACTTTCAAATTTTGGTTTCCTTATGTTACCTAAACTGTGTGGGGGTTGGCATGGCCGGATAGTCAGGGCGGTAAAATCGTAATCTGAGGATCGCGGGTTCGAATGTCTGTCACACCAAACATGTTCGCCCTTTCAGCCGTGGGGCGTTATAATGTTAGACTCTACTTAAATACCCCATAGGGCCGTTGGTGTATGTATTTTCTTAGCAAAGCCACATCGGGCTATCTGTTGAGTCCATCGAGGGACCGTTGGTAACGTTTGTTTCAAATTCTCGCACGCTTTCTGTTCGAAATGAAAATAGATGGTGCTTACGGTTGTCACAAGTATGCAAACGAAAGAAATATAGCAATTTTTTACTATGGAGTCGTCCTTCGCTAGTACAGCGTTAAGTCTATGGATTTACAATTCTAAAATTAGCGGTTCGATTCTCCTCGGTGGACTCAGAAGATAACTTCATGTGACTTTATAACAACAAAAAGACACACATACTATAAAAACCAAAAAGCACGTAAGAAAAACAGATAAAAATTCAGTATGTTGACTTGCTGGAGTGACTGAGTTAACGTGTGTGTGTGTGTGTGTGTATATATATATATATATAAGCAACTTAAGTTACACATTTCGTTTTTTATTCTTACCCGGTTAAATACTGAAGAAATAGCAACAACTGACTGAACTGGAAATAAGAAGAACTTGTACAACTCCTTCCCGGGTAAAATTAGTTCGGTGTTACTTTTCATGAGTGACAAGTTCTTTACGCTCGCCATAATAACACAACTTAAATGTATACATCCTCATCGCAAGTGTTAATACGTTCCTAATACACTTTACTAAATAATTCGAAACTACTTACTAAGGTTTATCGACATTTTCGAGCCTAATTTGTAATGGGAGGTTTGTTTTGTTTTCTAATTTTCGTTCAAGTGAGCACACAGTATATAGTTGGAATGTAAAAAAGTAGTTGTATGCTTTGATGAACAGCGATCCATTTCAGGACGTGTTGTAATATCATCACATGCTGCCACTGACCGTCATTGTAAGTACCAAGAAAAACAGAATTCGAGAACCAAGACAAGATTAACAAACTGCCCTTCAGATGAAACTAATGTTACTACACCCACTTATCAAGCATTAAACGTGCCTTGCACGAACCACGTCAAGCGCAACAAAAGACAGGAGTTATTTTCGGCGCTTTGTTTTTACTGGGAGTAACAGTACTATAGCGTTTTGTAACTAGGAAACTTTCAAGTGTTAATGGAGTCAGTAACTGATACATCAAAGTTCATTTCAAATGTGATGATTTTATATCTGAATTTTATATAAATTTCATATAAATAATGTAATACTTAAAACATATATTGTGCTATAAATGGTAAGTATTCAAAGCAAGCACATTTCTATCCATTTAATATGATGACCAGTAATCTCAATGAGATTTTTAAATAATTGCCATGTTTAAACGTGATTGGTATTTGTTTATTTTTTCTCACCGAACTTTGGTTTAAACGTTGTATTACCACTGTAACTGAAAATGTACAAGATAACAATACAAGTACTTTCAATAGTTTGTTTGTCTTGAATTTCACGCAAAGTTACACGAGAGCTATTTGCCGAGGGAAGGCAGTTAGTCATCACCACCCACCGCCAACTCTTTTACCAACGAATAGTGGGATTGACCGTAAAATTAATAACGCTCCCACGGCTGAAAGTGCAATCATGTTTGGTGTAATGGAGATTCGAACCTGCCCTGCTCAGAATAGGAGTCGAATGCCTTAATCACTTAGCTATGCTGGGCTTATTTTAAATGGTTTCTTGTTTGTTGCTCAGATTTGTTTACGCAATACTACAACATAGCTTGTAAATTAACTCACTCCTGCAAATTAGTATCTGTGAAATATAATACAACACGTTCATAGATTGTTTGTGTATTTATTGTTTCACTTATGGCACTAGCTTAGGTGTGATAATCTTTAATTTTACGGGTTAGTTTGGATAAATATATATTCTCGAACTTCCTTTATCCTCATGAATTAGTTGAAGACCAAACAAGCACTGCTAAATTTGATTATTTTTAAGCAATTTTTCGTAGTTGTATAAGAAGGACATGCTTATTAAAATACCGCAGTGAAATTTGATCAAGTTACTTACAGTAAATATTTCTAAATATTTCTTTTTTTACTTTTAATTTTTTCTATGGTTTCTGGAAGGCGAGAACTTAAAGTTGGAATAAAAAATGAAAAGATTTGGGTGTGTTACATTGACTGCTAAACTCAAATCGGTGACTCTTAATTATCAACACTACAAAGTACATTTGTTTTGTTGGATTTCGCTTAAACCCACAAAATCAAACCTTTTAAAATAAACAATCCTGAATTTTAGCAGTCTATACTTTTATGATCAAACTAGGCTTTTCTAAGAGAGATGATGTACATTAACTAAGATGCTTTGACGTCACAGCTTAGGAACTATTGGGCTACCCTTTTACCAACGAGTAGTGGGATTGACCGTTCGTTGTAATGGTCCTATGGCTGAAAGGGCGAACACGTTTTGATAGGACGAGGATTCCAGCCCGCGAATCTCAGATTACAAGTCAAACTCCCTAACCACCTGGCTATTCCCGGGTCCCGTTATTTGCAGAGAAATATTTTATAAGGTAGATAAAAAGTATTTTATGTTTCCTTACAAAAGAAAACTTTCAGCTTATCGATCCACAGTATCTATATAAAGTTCTGATATGTTTAGTTTTACAAATTCTTGTGCATAGCACTGGAAGTTTTACACTCATTCATTTATTAAATTCTGTCGTTTTGAAGCATTCGAAACCACACAAAAAACAAACAGTTGCCAGATGGTTCTAGTTACGTTTTCGACTTCAGTTGAAGATTTTTGTAGGAAATATTTTTTTCATGTCTTGGGGAAATCTGAAACATAATGTTTTCTCATTCTTTTCTAATTATGTTACATAATATTTTTCCTGTACTAATTAAGTTCACGAGCTAAATAGATGTGCCAAATATGTCCTAAAACTGTTCAAAAAGTTAAAACTATGAGAAAAACTGAATGTATTGGCTATATTTTTCTGTACTCTGTATTTTTTTGATTAACAGACAGTGTTATTTCCATATTTAAGTATCATGTACTTGCGTTTTATATTAACGTTCCAGTTAATATAGTTATTTATTGTATGCCATAACTTATATTGGTTAACCAGGTTCAAGTTTATTTGGAAACATTATGCATTTTTTATGGTTTGGTTTGTTTGTTTATTTGTTTCAAATTTCACGTAAAGCTGTAGGAAGGCTATCTGTGCTAGCCGTCCCTAATTTAGAAGTGTTAAACCAGAGGCAAGGCAATTAGTCATCACCACTCACCGTTAACTCTTGGGCTATTCTTTTACCAAAGAATAGTGGGATTCACCGTTACATTATAACGCACCCACGACTGAAAGGGTGAGCATGTTTGGTGTGGCAGGGATTCGAACCAGCGCCACTCAGATTACGAGTCGAGCGCCTTAACCACCTGGTCATGTCGAGCCACGTTTTTTTTTGTGACGCTTTAATTATTTTGGATCACTTTACTAAGATGTTAAGAAATCTGTTTTGTTTGTTTTTTTACAGGAATGAAAAAAGAAAAAAACAGCTAAAATCTTTAATGTTAACAAATTTCTTCGACTGTTTCTCTAACTAGTCTTCATCAACACTTTGTTTGTTAGGTTCTTTAAAAATATTGTGACCAAGATATTACAATAAGTTTGGTGACTGATATAAAAGTATCACTGCAATTGTTTCATGTGTTTATTTAATGCAGAAAGCTTTCACATTGTGAATATTTCCTTCAACTGTCTTCCGGTAATAAACGACAAGAAATGCCTTGATAATGTAAGAGATTGTCTTGTCTGCATCTAGCTTATTTCGGTTAAAAAAAAGGGGAGATTGACTTTCCTTTACTTCCTTGGGTTGTTTGGATTTTTTTTTCAACTGAGCTAAGCCTTACCTGGTTAATGATGAACTGGCACAGTCCCCTGTTGCTCGTAGATCGCCATTGATGAAAAAGTTGGATTGTGTGTATAGATAGGAAAAAATTTCCCAATGAGAAAGCTATAAATAAGCATCTCTTATACACAAAGAAAGACTGTTGTTACTAATTAGAAAATCTTCCCCTTTGAGTTGCATGTTAACAATAAATCCTTGGTATTCGGTCAGAAATAAGACAAGATTGTGGGTGTATGGCATACAGCCCAGATAAATAAGAAACTGATAATCTAAAGTATAATTATGATAGATTGCCAGAAAATCCTAACTTGCTAAGATAAAGTTCTCTAATCTCTGTCTGATTCATTTGCATTTGTTCTGAAAACATGACAAATTAAAAATATTATTGGATTGCTAAAAATATACTAATCTATTGAGCACACATAAAAAAGTGTACTATAGGATGGATTTGTAAACTGAAAACACAGAAGAAGCGCATTTGTTTTTATAATCCATAGATATGAAAAATTTTCTGTGACTCATATTATACGCACAGGACAATTTTATTAAGAAAGAGCAGGTAACTTAAGTTAGATAAACTGACAACTATACAAATGAATATACAGCCATACATTATAACTTAACTGTTATATATTTAGTACAACGTTTAATATCACCGTTTTATTTTGAAGATCGTTACATTTTTCACCTACTATGTAGCTTTCTTAAAAATGTTCCAAATAAATTTGAAACCATGAAAGCTAGCGAATCATGAGCGTTGTTAGAGGAACCAGTATGGTGAAACATCGAACCATGAGTGCAGGCTGGCGAATTACAATTTTCTTCAGAAGAGCTGGTATGGTCAAACATCACACTATGACTGATAACAGCACGAAAACGTTACTTTTAAAAGATTATTTACATATTTTCTCCTTGTAGACAAACAATCTTAATGTTTTTTACATCATAGAAAGTAAATTTGAAGATAACTGACACTGTAAGCCTGCACTGGGTTAGTTTTAAAGCTTGTATTCTTTAATGGTTCAAGATGGCAAGAGTTTGTCAAAAAAATCCCTTCAAATCCTTTGAAAGATAATAGAAACAAGTGAGGTTGGTGAATACCATGATTTTTTACTCGCACATCATTATTCTAAGATTTTATATTAGTTAGTGTAATACAACAGTAGATAGTCGGACGGAGTTTGTATTTGTATAGATAGGCAAAGAGATAAAAAAGACAAATAAATAAGGTTGTTACAAACTGTGATCCATAACTAAGAATACGTATAATTAATAGCATAATGGATCATTGAACTAAAACAACAAAAATTATTTGTTTTCCATCTTGTTTTAAGACACAATATTCGCATCAAAATAAAAGGAATTATGACAACTAATTACTTTCTACATTACCTCTTGTTCTTACAAAGAAAAAAAGCAAAAGCATATCAACATTCAAAATAAATCACTAATACCACTGTGTATCTAAGCAACCACCACCTATATCTTTACATGATATTTAAGGTTCTTTTGTAGATTTTCTTTTTCGTAAGTCCTATCGATAAGCTTTATCACGGTTTTTATCCGTATAATAAAACTCTGACTCACGTAATTCAGTATAATGAGCATTGCATTTTGTGAGACAGTAATATCCACTTCAGTTTATGTATTATTTCTACTCTCTGGATACTTTATAATTGCCGAAATGGGTTGTCATATTAAAAACCCAGTATAACCACAGGGTTAACGATATAGCTCTTTAGAGAGGATAAAAACTATCTAAATAAGAGACAAAAGCATCGGAAACACATTGTTACACGAATTATCAAGTTAAGATATTATCTTGTAACTTTGTCGAACTTCATGACGTTACGTCTCAAAATATTACTGGCAGAGACACTAGATTTAATTGGTGAACCAATACGATTTTTATTATTCTAACCAATTTTTGTTTCACTCTTATTTAAATTGTCTACGCTAAGTACACTGCTAACTAAAATCTTAAGGCCAATGAACATAAAGGAAAATAAGTATTTTGCGTTGTTACACGCAATCACTTACTTGAGAAGAGCTTCAAAAGATGAAAATAAGAAAAGGAGAACAAAAGTGAAAACTTCTTTAGCATTTAATAGCAAATTGTAAACACTATGAAATTATCCTACATACTAGCTGGTCAAAAGTTTAAGACCATACTGAAAAGAAGTCCTAAACAGGATATAAAATGCCCAACAAGAGGTCTCAGTAGTGAGTTGCGGGGTCGTCTTTGCGAATACTTTCAAACATTTGCTTTAACATGGTCGATATTAGCGTTTGCAGAAGGCTGGCTGGAATGTCATTCCAAATGGTGACGATGGCTTTACGAAGATCGTGCACTGTTTGAAATTGACACTTTTTCTATACACTTCCCTTGCCATCCACCCCAAACATTTTCAATGGGATTCAGTTCGGGTGAATATACTGGATATTTCAAAAGATTCACGTTATTCGCTATGAAAAAGTCTTTTGTCCTGCGGGCACTGGGGATTGGAGGGTCGTCCTGCTGAAAGATGCAGGCATTTCCACGCAAGTGAGGGCCTTCAGTCAATAACAATGCTTTCTCCAACATGCCAATGTTACCAGCTGCTCTTGGACGCCCCTATATAACCTAAAGCTCCATTTTTCCATGAAAGGAAAAAGCACCTCAGACCATGATGAAACCTCCTCCATTGTGTCGTGTAGAACATGTCTCCGGTGGGATATCCTTATCGTTCCAGTAATGTTGGAAGCCATCTGGACCATCCAGGTTAACTTTTTTCTCATCAGAGAACAAAACCTACTTCCACTTTTCTACGTCCCATATTTGGTGTTTCTTAGGAAAGTATAACCAAGCTATTTTGTGTTGTGGAAGGAAGCGTGACTTTTAAAGACGTTTACGGTTTTTAAAGTCTTTCTCTCGTAGATACCGTCTTAATTGTTCTTGAGCTGCATTCTGCGTCCGTAAGGACCTTAATCTGGTTCGACGATTGGCTGGTGTCTTGTGGGACAACCCGTCGAATCCTCCTGCTCAACGCCGGCGAAATTCTCTTGGGTCGATCACTTGAAATTCTTGTTCTGTAGCCATTAGGGTCTTTTAAGAAATTTGCAACAGCAGTTTTACTACGCTCAATCTCACCAACGATGGCACGTTGAAAGATATCTTGTTTTTGCAGCTCGACCATTCTGCCACGTTTAAACTCTGTCAACATTTTAGCATTTACCATGTTTTTACCCAATGTAACACAAATGTCAGTGGTAAATGTTGACAACGCCAATAGTTGAACACAAATGACTAAATTTCTTTACGTGTTTACAGATTAACGCTTCGTTTTAGTATGGTCTTAAACTTTTGACCAGCTAGTATTTCGGCTAATTTCACAGTGTTCACATTTTCCCTATTGAATGCCAAAATAGTTTATTATTTTCTCTTTTCTTATTTTCATCTTTCAGAAATCTACTCAAATAAGTGGTTGAGTCTAACAACACAAAATGTATATTTACTCTTTATTATCATTGGTCTTAAGATTTTGGCCAGCAGTGTATATGCTATGTTACTAATTGTAATATTAAATTAGAGGTTCTGCTTGATTATATTCAGAATTTAACCACAATTACAAATTAAGTTTTAAGTGCAGCTTTTGTTATAAGAATTTTTTTAATTGAAGATAACGTCATACATACTTATATCACTTTGCTAAATAATTTGAGCATTTAATCCACGATCAAAATAACCTTTTGATAGCCTTGACATAATATAAATTCCACCATTCAGTTACATAAATATATATATATATATATATATATATATTTCGTTCAGAAACACTTAGTTAAGGACTTACAACAATTAACATATTTATTATAACCAATAAGTTATTTTAAAACATTTATTGGAAAAGAAATGCATTGATTGATTAACTGCTTTATTTGTTTCACGTGATATTTTAACAGCACTTCATTTTCAACTGAATACTAGGTTATTTACTTTGGTTAATATTTGTTTTGCTTCTATTTCTTAGCAACGATCAACATCAATTCTTTAGATAGATTTGTAAGCTGCTTGAGTATCATATCCTAAGTTATATTGTCAGGAAAACAACAACAGCAATAAAAATTTATTTTTTTTTCTAAAAATGGGTTCGAAAGTACTCAGTTATTCATTGAAATACCCTGCACGTGTGCAATGCAATTTGAGATAGGGAAGAATTTTTAAGAGAGCATTAAGAATGGAAGTACAAAATAACAAACACCATGTGTTACGGTAATTACGAAGTAGCTCATATTGTGATAAGTTGATTTGTTGTGTATTTCGCTTTATTAATTGCAATTACAATAAGTTACTTCAATAATGGTGAAATAACCACTATATTTTTATCAAAAAATATGATATTTTGTGACTAGAACATTGTTGTTGTATCATATTACATAATTCGAGTATTTCCTAGGCCTATTTTGTTTCAAAAATCAATGATATTTGTGACCATTTAAATACTATTACAAATAACTAAATCTAATTGATGTTGTTTGTTGTTTAGAATTAAGCACAAAGCTACACAATGGGCTATCTGTGCTCTGCCCACCACGGGTATCGAAACCCGGATTTTAGCGTGTAAGTCCGCAGACATACCGCTGAGCCACTGGGGGGCAAATCTAATTGAATAATAATAATATTTTCAACTGTGACTTATTTAAAGAAATATTCCAATTTCTCCATGCAAAGATACTTTTAGAATGTGAATTGAAAATAAATATTAAGTAAGCTTTGATGAGTATGAAAATGTTCTCGACTTTCCAGCAGGTAAATTAAAACCAAAATTAGTAAGAGATTTTCCAGATCCAAATGTCAGATGAGTATCAAAAGATGATAGTGAACTGATTATCTCCAAGAAAATTTGGCTTGTTAGCAGGAAGATGTAGATGTCTAGAATCAGTTAAATGAAACACAGAAACCATGGTAATGAATCAAGTGGATAAAGCTTTATGTTCGTTGACAACATATCTTCTTAGTTCCAGCAGGGGAACCATTTTGGGCCCGGCATGGCCAAGTAAGTTAAGGCGTTCGACTCGTAATCTAAGGGTCACAACTTCTAATCCCAGTTACACCAAACATGCTCGTCCTTTCAGCAGTGGAGACGTTATAATGTTACGGTAAATCCCACTATTCGTTGGTAAAAAAAGTAGCCCAAGAGTTGGCAGCGGGCAGTGATAACTAGCTACCTTCCCTCTAGTCTTACACTACTAAATTAGGAATGGATAGCGCAGATAGCCCTCGTGCAGCTTTGGACGAAATTCGAAAAACAAGACTAAACAAACTTCTTAGTTCGTTATTTACCAAACACTTCTTTTCTGCAGTGTTACAATATCATACACAAGAAAACTTAACGTTATTGGACGAAAATTACCAGGACACGACTAACATATGATGGCTTTTACAAGGTTGGTTACTATAAGAGCTCGAACAACAGCAGTGTTAAACGTCTATATACACAATAGTTGGAGCAATCGTAGTATGAAACCTGTATACTATATGATAGTTGAAAGAATACTGGTATAAGGTTACTTACTACACACTAGTTGGAACAATACTAGCAGTATGAAACCTTTATACTATATGATAGCTGAAACAAGACTGATATAAAACTGCCAACTTCACGACAGTTGAAACAAAATTAAAACAGCAACAAAGAAACAGGATACATAAAAACATCAAAGAAAGAGTGCTTTTTTAATCTTGGAATGTCAACGTGATGATTTAAAACAGTAAAAGTTATGATTTGTAAGACAGCTTAAATGTTACAAAAATTAAAATTTTGAAAGATAGGTCTGGAAACCAAAATTTTCTCAACGCTATTTGTAACGTCTTTACGATCAATAAAATACTGCAAACACTCATAATAAGAAAATAAATATACCTTACAATATTTAAATATATATATATATATATATATATATATACCTTGTGAAATTGTTGTTTTGTTGTTTTGAATTAAGCACAAAGCTACACAATGGGCTATCTGTGCTCTGCCCAGCCTTGTGAAAGAAAAATATATTAGATGTAGTCTGAGATCAAAGTACGATGTATAATATATATTTCTGAAAAATATTTAGTCAGACAACTTTTGCATTCGTAATGTATTTGGTTCTCTCAGTATCGTTTACCTTTTTCATTTCTTAAGTACGGATCAGAAGATAGCCTTAGAAAAGCTAAGTAATGAATGGGTGTATTTGAAAATTACAATTTTGTTGATAGGAATGCAACTTACGTGAGTAGTTCGCAAAAAGACGCGGGTGATAAAAAACAAAAGGTTTGATAGTTCACTTTGAAAGAAAAGTTTCATCACAGGCTTTTTCTGGTGGTGTTGCGTTTTGTTTTGTTTCACATTAGCGAATATTATTGGTGGCGTTAAAATAAAACCATAGACAGTCACTTATATTATTTTAAATGCATGGCTCTAATTTTTAATCGGTTTCATACAACCATGTGAATGTGCAAGAAACCTTTTTCTTTGTTGCATTCGTCAGCTGAAGTTTACCTCAATGCCGCCAGATGAAAATGATTCTGCCATTTTCGCTGGTTAAGTTTTACTGAATTCTACAAACAAGCCGAGTGAATTAGTTCATGAATAAAGATGAAAGCATCTCGAACGAAATATAAACAAAGAAGTGGATTGTTTCTCTTCCTTTGCTGAGAAGCAGCAATCCCAAGGGATTGGCTTCAAAGAGGAATAACTTTCTCATACAAGAAACATTAAAACTTCTATAGTAGAGTTAAATATCCCCCCATTCCCTTTAAACAAAAAAGATACAAAAGTTAGCATATTTCATTGGTCTTACACTCTTCAGTTACATTGTAAGCCAAGCTCTCCACTCATGGAAGCAGAAAATTTTAAAAGGGTGCAATAAATAAAAAAAACAACTAAAATTGACTTAAATTTTTAATAAAAGGGTAATTAAAACAAATGAAACCAAATTTAAATAGCGTTTAAAGAAGTTTTATATTGTTTTAAATGATACAAAACGAGTATCATATGTATGTATAAAAACAGAAGAATAATGTGTAATTAATATGCTTAGATTTTTCAGAGGACCACTCCCCCTTGGCGACGCTTCTGGGTAATAGTGGTTGCCATCAAGTATGCTTTTTCTAAGTATTCGCATTATAAATCTCTAAAGTTACCAATAAGCCACCAGAGGACAGTAACACATATAAATATAAATATAACACGTGACTCGAGTTAATTTCTAGGAGATCGTGAAAATAGTGATCACGAAATTATTTTTTTCAAAAAGGATAAAACGCTAGAGGTTTTTATAAGTCAAATCTGATTTCATCAGGAACAAAGGCAACTAGCATGTTTTTATTTATACAGTAAGTACAGTCCTCTTCATCATACAAAACAGAACAAAGAAAGGAACGAATCCAGCTTAATCCATTGTGTAAAAAAAAAGTAACATATTCGTAAGTAATAGCCGAAACATTTAGTTTTGTAAAAAACGTTTAAGTATGTTGAGCTGAACAAGCTAGGTCGACAGATTTTACGAAAAGCCTTATTCTCTACAATGTATAAGAGTAGAAACTGTCAACTACTTCATTCAACACGATTTTTTAATCCGTGTAATTTTTTGTAACGTAATTAATATTTTGCCTCTTATGCTTAATTCCAAATGTTTTCCCAGCCTTCTCAAGGCAATAGGTGTATAGTGACATTTAATAGGTTATTTATAGGCTGAAACTGGTGTTATAACTTTAAAAGGAAAATTTTAAAAGCTTTATCGTGTTTCTTCCGAAGTTTTAACTGTGTCGATATTCGCAGAGAAAAAAAACGAAAAACATGAGATTCTAACCCTGTCCATATGCTTATTCCAGTTTTATTTTTAGACCTTGCTTCTATAGTTGTGTCACAAACTCTTACTCCTCGATAAAGATATTGAAAATCCTACATTTAACTAAAAAAAGGAAAAAACCTGTGCTGTCAGGCATTCGGACAAAGCAACTTGCTGGCAAATAATATAGTCTCTCCTTTTATTTGATACATTAGCGTAGTCTGTATCAATAATGGTAAATCGTTTCCAGACTAGATATAGAAATAATATCTGAGAAAAAACGGTACACATTTAAATTTTTAGTTAAACATAAGACATTTAAACAAACTAGTGACTTTGAAAATTAATTACATTTTACGTCTTTATTTATATTAATCTAATTACTCCACGTTCACATTACGCTATTTGCTATCATAAAATGGATATTCTTTTGAAGAGTTGTTTCAGTAACAAATGCCCCCGAGTGGCACAGCGGAACGTCTGCGAATTCACACTATAGAAACCACGTGTCCCTGACCGTGGTGGGCAGAGAACAGATATCCACTGTTTAGCTTTATTCTTAATTACAAAGAAGCAAACCAAACTACTCGTATAAGAAACGTATTGAAAGTTAGTCGATTACATATAAAGATTAAGGCGGTAGGACTATTTTTTCTTTGCTATATTTTACACAAACCGCAAATATAACCAAATACAAAACAACTCCGTTTAATTTGATCTATACCGGATAAAGGTAAATTATTACAGTAAATATTTCCTTCAAATAAAGTTGTTTTACTTCAATGTTTCGTGTCTCCCATAAATCCCATGTTTTGATAATTTATGTTATCCTTCTGAAATGCACTTCTTGGTTTAAAAAAGAAATCTCTGTCACTAAAAATATATGTATACAGTTCTGTAAATTTAAAGAATTTTTCGTTTTGTTTTATCTTAAATATTTTCTATTCATTGCTTCTGTTTCCCACTTGCATCTGGGAGCCCCAGAAGATCTAACGTTTCAAAGATTGTGTTTTTAAGAAACATATATCTTGTAGAGATCAAAGCATTTCCTTTTTTTTTTTCCTAACAAGGAGATGGAACTAAAACATATTTGGGTTTTCTCCTTTATTTCTACAAGTTAGTAACGACAAAATTTCAGAAATGTTATACAATAAAATACGTAGAAGTTTCGAAGTTTTATAAAAGTTAAATGTACAATACATTACCTTCCTTCATTTTCATTTCTATTTTTGAGTACCGTAGGTTTGGCAAATGTAGCTGAAGTTTGAATCAAGATTTTGATGAAGTCAAAGTAGCTTATCCGCATAAGTTCTGTTTTTGGTGTTAAACTAGTCATTACTTATTGGAAGACTGTTTAAAAGTCATCTTTACCTAAGATTTGGTTGCAAGTGCAAGGTTACGAAGTAAAAAAGTTGTGGACGTACTTACGATGTCGTTGTTGTTCAAATGATTACAGAAATAGAGAGATACTTCTGTAGAAACCAACAGAAAAGGAGGTATAGAAAAAACACACGATTCTTTGTTCTCATCATTGTAATTACTTTCATTGTTTTAGATCAATCAGTGATTGACAGACTTAGACCTGATTGGTCAATAAATGTCGTAAAAATAATTAAAAATTACATTTATTGTCCTTTCTATTAAATGAGTGTTGTCTCCTATGTGTCACGAATATATTAATAAACCACTTTTACAATAGGGCCTGGCATGGCTTAGTACGTTAAGGCGTGCGCTCCATGATCTGAGGGTCGCGGGTTCGCGCCCGAGTCGTGCCAAACATGCTCGCCCTCCCAGGCGTGGGGGCGTTATAATGTGACAGTAAATCCCACTATTCGTTGGTAAAAGAATAGCCCAAGAGTTAGCGGTGGGTGGTAATGACTAGCTGCCTTCCCTCTACTCTCACACTGCTAAATTAGGGACGGCTAGCACAGATAGCCCTCGATTAGCTTTGTGCAAAAACCAAACCAAACTTTCACAATGAATCTCAAGGTCAAAATGAAATGACCCTGAGTAAAAGTATCTAGGAAATTTTACCTTGAGTAAACTTTTAATGAATACAACATTTTGGATCTTCATCAGGAAAGAAGAGGTGGAACCCTAAACTTATGCAAAGTTTTATATAAGAAACTGGCATAGTGAATTTTAAGTTCTTCACAGATGATAGCAAGAAATGATCATCTCAGTACGATCGATTTTAGGAGAAATTAAAAATATGTGAGTCTATCACGTCACATTTATATTTTAATTGGTGGATACTTATATTGTTTGTTTGTTTTGGAATTTCGCGCAAAGCTACACAAGGGCTGTGTGCGCTAGCCGTCCCTAATTTAGCAGTATAAGAATATAGGGAAGAGAGCTAGTCATCACCACCCACCGCCAACTTTTGGGCTACTCTTTTACCAACGAATAGTGACCGTTACACTATAACGCCCACAAGGCTGAAAGGAGCATGTTTGGGGTGACGGGTATTCGAACCCGCGACCCTCCGATGACGCGTTGAGAGTAATTATATTGAAAGCACACTTTTACAAATACTGTTAGATATTACGAAGCTTTATTTTATATTCTTTTTGAACACTTGTAGGTTTTGTATATCACAGATATATTACCTTTGTGAATTAGCCTAATTTTCCTTTCTAAAATCACTATATTGATGATATTAACTGGAAAAAACAACTACAACTATTAATATACCAAAGTTATGCTTTTGTAACAAAATACTCTAATAATAAATGTGAAATATTGGTTTATTTTATAAAGATTGGATCTTAAATTTCCGGTTATTTTATACAAATGTTCAAATTCGCTTAATTTTGGTTTAAGGATTTCATTGTGTAAGATCTAAACTGTATTTCCATCGCTATAATATGCACATAAAAAAGTACATTTTTGCTTGATGCGAACGGCATGGTCATTAGAGAGCTCGAATTGCATTGTGCGATTTGCGGGATTCAAACTTGTAATCGAACATGTCCCCACTTTCAGTCTGAAGAACATTAAATATAATATGTTAATTAATCCTGTTATTCGCTGGTAAAACAAAGGTATCCCGCGAGTTGTTAGTAATTTTCTTCCGTATAGTACATCACTTCAAGATTAAGGACGATTGGTGTAGACAACCATCGCGTAGTTTTGTGTGGAAGTGTTCAGTTTTATTAATTCTCACACAATGCGAGACTTATAAGGAGGAAAATTCAAAAATAACAGATAACAGTTAATGCACCTGCTAACATTGAAAACATGTTTCAATACTCATACCTCATCTGCAACTCAAACGTGTTTTACTGTGCCTTAATAAAATACATTTAATTTTTAAAACACACTAGGTTAGCACAGAGTTAGGAACCCAGAACTTTAGTATCAAGTGCAAGATATCTGGGTAGTTTATGCATGATCAGGGTGATGCTGCATTATCAAAGGAAAAAAGCTCTTGCAATAAATTGATCATTCACTCGTAGGCAAACATATAAATGTGTTTGCAAATTATAACCACTGTATGACTGAAAACTATTTCTAATTCTGTTTTAAGAAAATGCCATCATTGATCCAACTGAACTTAACCTAATCCTTATTAAATTACAGAAATGATTTGCAACATAGGTGCAAATGGATCTGAACTTACTTAAGTACAGAAACTGTCCTCGTTTTTATACAAATGAGCTAAACATTCTTTGGTAGTTTGTTTAGGCAGAGTATTCATTAAGCAGAGCTAAACCTTACTGTGAATTTAATAAAAAAACGATTCTCATAACTGTTGTAAATGAACCTAACCTTACCTTATGAACGTCATCATTGGTAAAACTGAACCTGCAGAGTGTTAAGGTCCTTGTAAGAAAAGGATTTTAAACATGGAAATAAACAAGTTACATGAAACACACAGCTGATGATAAGGTTTGAAGGAATTAAATGCATTAGAAGTCTATTTTGATCTCAGCTGTTGGTAAACAAATTATGATGTCTTGTAACAGACAAGAACCCCAAAACATGAATATCAAAAGTCACACACGTGCCTAGATCAACAATGAACAATATAATCAAGAATAATTTTTGTGTGGAATTACAGAACAGTTTCCGTGTATATAAACTGCTTCCGAAACAAATCAATTCAATAAATACATACCTCAACCAGCTGGATAATAAAATAGATTTAATGCTATTCCATACGATGACATACACGTCAACTCGTCGGACGTAGGCCAATATATTATTGTGTGATTACACTGTTTAAATAATGCTAGGAAGCCACTGTCCATGCAGAGTAGATGGACTATCCAAAGACTGCAAGGAGAAATAGAGATCTTTGGACATGGAAGGTCTATGCTGAAGCGTTTTTGCCCAGAATCTACGCTTCAAGGTTATCGTGAAGATGAACATTTGTCAACTAGAGTACGACAGGACGTGGAGACAAGATTGTAACGGTGTGGTGAAGATCCAAAATCGTTTTAATATAACTTATTCAACCTAAGCATTATTTATTCAGAGAAACGACCTAATCTAATTGTAATTACTCTACAATATCGAACCTCATCACTGATGCATTTGAACCCAACCTTACTTAAAGTTTACGAACTATGATTATCTCTTAAGTAAACAGGACTAAACATTAATTAATAACAAATGTCATCATTATGGATAGGAATAAACCTAACATTAGAGAACAACGCTAATAAAAAGATTCAAAAATAAATATTTTTTTCTCTGTAATTGTTTCTGAAAAAAGAAAAAAATGCAGAAGGAAAGGTCGATGTTATTATACTTTTTATTAAACAACTTTCTAAAAATAACCAAGTTTTAATAAACGTAGAAGTGATGTTCTGAAGACAAATCGAATTGAAATATTTGCATAATTTTGAACATAGAGCAGTTAGATGTTTGGGCAGGATATAAAGGTAAATGTGAAACTTTACTTCTTATGTAACAATAAGTTACAAGTTTGTTCATACATAAATACGTACACATTTCTGTGAATACTGTGGTTTAAGTAAGTCATTTTGCTTGTTGTAGTACATATTCACATGACAGATAATTAACTCTTTAATTAAGAAATACATCGTTTAGAACCAGAATTGAAGTTGCTATGAGCTTCATATATGCTAAAAATAAAATATAAAGTTTATGTTGTGAATTTAAATCTCCGTTTCTTACGATCTGAGTACAGTTTCCACAGCTTAATGTTTTAGGTATATTAGAAATATTATATAATTTTTAAAGAAATAAGTGTTTTAACAACTAAAAATCATGCAAACGCATTAATGTCAAGTTTTTCTCACTCTACGCTTATATATTTATATATAAACATGCTGCTATGAATTAAAAGGATAAATATCATTATACGATATAAGACAAAAGTAGGTTTTACCTGGCATCTGAATGGTATGTCTGTAGCAGTCCTCTACTGTGGGTTTATAACAGGAGGAAAAGAATCCTTCCAGATACTGGACCACTAGGGAAGTCTTCCCTACCCCCCCTGCCCCAAGGACCACCAGCTTGTTCCCGCGCATGGCACGAAACACGTGCTGGAAACCCCCCAACTTTCAGCCCATACTATCACATGAGAAAAAAATATTTAGCTTTTCTGTTTGTCTCTCGAGATCATTTGTCAATAGTACGACACAATAAAGCTTTATATGATGTATATAGCAGATCAGACTTCGCCTCTTATAATCTGGCTTACACCGTCTAAAGAGACAGTTAGTCTAAGAGCTTGCGGAAGGTTTATGAATCGGTGCTGGGGCGCAAGAGACTAACTTGGATGTGGACGACTGCGGCTTGATGCTGTGATCTAAATGTGGCGAATGACAAGAGCTGCGCGCACGACGGACGTGAACACAGGTAAGATAAGACATGACGTGTCATAGGAAGTAAGGAAGTAGTTTGGGTCCCCATCACACAATTATTTCTGAATTTTACATTGCGTGTGATGGGCTCGCTACTGTATTACTCGAAATATTACTTGTCGTATTTCGGTGGACTCAGCAGATAACCCGATGTGGCTTTGCTATAAGAAAACACACACACACACTTGTCGTATTTTCTCTACATTTTATTCATTTATTAACTCTACGATTGATGTATAAAGAGAAAGTTAGAAAATAATTATAGTATTTCATGTTATTTTTTACGAAGTATTATTATTATATTAAATAGTAAACAGATAAGTTTGACGTTATATAACTTATACTTTATTATTAAATAAATGTATGCCGTATAACGCACACAGTTACAACAGAACCATAATCCTACACCTTGAAAAAAATAGCCGTAATTAATATTTCATGCTTCCATCTGTTTTGAAAACATATTTTTTTCTTATAAAAGCCTAAACCCAAATCATGCAAAAATGGTGTTAATGAATATATTGTTTTTCGATTTGTGTATAAAGTACAAACATTTTCTTTCATTCTTAGAATAGCATTTATGTTACTTTGGCTAATATCAAAGCATACGAAATAAAAAAATAGCACATTGTTCGTGAGATTTGAATGTAAGTTTTGGAAATTTCTTTTTGTGTTTTTTTTTTTACTTATAATATTTCGAAAATTTCAGGCAGTGTGGAGATTATGAAAATAATTGCAATGACTTGTAATCTGAATATATAAGACCTTTACATATGAGTGTGTGTGTGTTTTTATAACAAAGCCACATTGGGCTATCTGCTGAGCCCACCAAGGGAAATCGAACCCCTGATTTTAGCGTTGTAAATCTTTAGACTTACTGCTGTACTAGCGGGGGGGGAGTTACCTATGAAGTAGATGTCATTATTTCAACCAAACGTCATGTTTTGTGATAAAGTTTAATATTTTTGAGAAAGTTTTGATTCTGTTAATATAATTCTTATTACAGCATATATATGACAAACAATTTCAAAACATGTTTCATCTAGGACACCACACCTACTGAATGAAACTTTCATACAGAAACAAAACACTCAAAGCCACCCTTACCATTCAAATATTTATCTTAAATTAACTGCATTCACTACATCTAAAACAACATATTCCAAAGGCCAAACACCCAGCTGGAAAAAATAAAAACTGTCTCAGCTGAAGATGACTCCTGCCTTGTCAAACTTATTATTTGTGTCCACAATGGTAAACTGTAAAAAAAACCATACATCACCTACATCAATAGTCTTCAATACCTCATTAATATCATTTCTAATCATTTTATTTTCAAGAGGAAAGAATATTAAAAATCCTTACCAAATATCTCACGACACATTTTGGAAACATTTTAAGTAACTCAGTCGCATTTTTAAGATAAACAATTCGAAGATTGAATACAGTTCTCCAAGTGTAGCCCATACAATGAAATTATAACATCTTTACAGCATATTCAACAGTTCTGTAGGTACAACCAGTAACAACACATTACATGGATGCCTCGAGATCAACTATAATAACAATAAACATTTTTACACTATTAAGGCTATTCTCACCAAAATTATACTTATAATTCAAACTATGAGACGACGAGCATGTTTGGTGTGAGGAGGATTCGAACCAATGACCCTCGGATTACTCATCTAGTGAAATTAAGTTTGAAAATAAGACGCTTGACACGTTCAACTTTTCAGCCGTGGGGCGTGATAAAGTTTTGGTCAATCCCATTATTCGTTGGTAAAAGAGTAGCCCAAGAGTTGGGGGTGGATGGTTATGACTAGCTGCCTTCCCTATAGCCTTACACTGCTAAATTAGGGACGGCTAGTGCAAATAACCCTCGTGTAGCTTTGCGGAAAATTCATAACAAACAAACTATTTTATACCGCTTTAGTGATTTTTAAAGATGCTTTTAAGATATAATTTTACATTCAGGTACAATTTTCATTTAAACTAAATACGTTAAAATATACTTAAAAATATCTTACGCTTCCATTTAATTTCTATTATTTTTGCCATTTTTAATTGAATTAAATCTTGCTTATACTTTCCTCTGTTGTTAAAGAAAAGGGATATTGTTTTCTAAATCTTTGACAGCTTAATAGAAAATATACCTTTATTTACTTCGTTTTATTATTTCTGTAATTTTAGTGTGTTTTTTTTGCATTTGCATAAGTTAAGAGGCCCGGTATGGCCAGGTGGGTTAAGGCGTTCGACTCGTACTCTGAGGATCGCGGGTTCGAATCCCTGTCGCACCAAACGTGCTCGTCCTTTCAGTCGTGAGGGTGTTATAATGTGCCTTTAATCCCACTATTCGTTCGTAAAATAGTAGTCCAAGAGTTGGCGGTGGGTGGTGATGACTAGTTGCCTTTCGTCTAGTCTTACACTGCTAAATTAGGGATAGCTAGCGCAGATAGCCCTCGAGTAGCTTTGCGTGAAATTCAAGAAAACAAACAAACAAAACTTATTTACCTAGTCTTATATTTTAACAATATATCTATTTCAAGTGGCTCCACAGATATTCGAAACACATTTTAGAATATAATATTCATGTTTTATATTACATGCCCAAAATATAAGATATAGTATCACGTTTTTTTCTGTCACAATTTTAAATTTGCTCAAAATACATTCATTAAAATGTTTGTAAACACACACTGGACTTTTTTAGGTAATCTTACATCGAATTTATGTAAATTCATTCTTGTCTTAAACCAGCTGTTTTACCAACCAAAAAGTCATCGCGATGTATACATTCTAAAAGGAATATTACATTTCGAGAACTTCAATTAAATAAATACAAATTATCTTTCTTACATAAAAAACAATTTATACTTAAACAACAGAAAATACTTTTCTTAAAAAAATCTCACTGTTATATATGTTCATTGAATTATGTATAAAAAGGTTCAGGTTCTCTCTTTGACCAAATAACGGTATTAACTTAATCGTGTTTGAGATATAAAATATTAATATGTAGATTTGAACAGCGAGTCGCTTTAAACGATATAATTTTCTCTTTAGGCTTAATAATCTCTCTTTCTAAATGTTTTCAAAGCAATTTCTATTAATTTTCAAACTTTGTAATATAATACATTCTAGATAGTGATACTGAATTAAACAAATGTTTTAGTTCTAGTAATCTATTGACTCTCGTTTCTTTATTGTAGCCAAACGATATAACCTACTTACAAGATTTACTGGAACATTTAATCTTTCGAATGATTACTGAAATAAATTTAGATAATGACCTAAGGTTGTAGATTTGTAAAAACAAATATCAGTTATGAAGAGACCTCTTTATGTCGAAATACTAACAAGCATCGCTAACTCTCCTCGGCAATACAGTGGTATGTTTACAAGCTTATAACACCAGAAACCGGTTTTTGAAACCAGTGGTGGAGAGAACACGTATATCTCTTTTCGTGATTACATTCAAACAAGCCAATTTTATTATACTTATATTTTGGAGTAACTGTTAATAATTTTATTAAAAATTGTGTTTCATTCCTTTTCTTATTACTTTCTTTTAAGTTAACAGATCTCTTAAAATACTGATTCTCGTTATCTGAAATATTTTTTGAAACTCTGTCATATTTCCCCACAAATAATAGGTGTTTTGTAAAATCTCTCTCTTCCCTCATGTTTCATATTTTTCACTCCTATTACAGCTTCTCGAGGCACATCTTCTATTTGATGTATCCTGGAGTTATTTTGAACAAATTTATTTATTATAACAAGACATCTGGTATTTTTATTTTGTCTTTCATTTCTTCTTTATTTTTGTGACATGTAATAATAATAATTATTTTTTCCTTTCTTTTTACAAACTTCTTGAGAATTTTTCGTTCAAGTATTTAAAATAATATTTCTCTTTTCTCCCTTTCTCCAGTCTACTCTATTCCTTTGTACTTGTTTTATAAACCACAATTATTTTTTCATCCTTTGTATTCTGTATAACATATTCAAGTATTCTGAATACTTCAGAAACATATTTAGAACTTATATTTCCATTAAATAAAGCGGACTCGGCATGGCCCACATTGGTTAAGGCGTGCGACTCGTAATCTGAGGGTCATGGGTTAGCGTTTACGTCGCGCGAAAGATGCTCGCCCTTTCAGCCGTAGGGGTGTTATAATGTGACTATCAATCCCATTATTCCTTGGTAAAAGAGTAGCCCAAGACTTAGCTATGGGTGGTGATGACTAGCAGCCTTCCCTCTAGTCTTACACTCTTAAATTAGGGACGGTTAGCGCAGATAGCCCTCGTGTAGCTATGCGCGAAATTCAAAAACAACCATTCAATAGATGTGGCAAATTTTAGTCATTAGCAGCTAATCTAATTTTTTTTTTATTTTTTACTCTAATTTGCAAAGGTTTAATTTCAATCTTAAATCTTTCCAGTTCTACTTCTTAAGTGTGTGTAAATATAAGTGTATTTACAGTATAATAAAAATCCATGAAAACAAGATCAAAATATTTTTAGACATAAATATACTTAACCAAAAACGATAAACTTTCTCACTTTTGACGGATATAATGGCTTCTATTTCACAGGTAAATGTATCATGAAAAACATATTTTAATGTTCAGATATTAGTGGTTTTAATTTTTTTCCATGATCTCTACAGTGTCTGAAATGTGTCGAACTACGTTTCGTCTTATTTTATGTTACATGTTTTGAGTCTAGTCAAATTGTTATGTGTTGTTTCTCTAAAAGTGAGGGAAAACATTTATACTTAGACTCAGATCGAAACACAAAATATTCATTACCACTACTACTGCATAATGTAGGTTCAAATATAAATCACAACTGTGTTATTCGCTTTTTACCATATAACTTTGTTCTGTTATAAGCGATAAGTTACTAGGAGCTCAGCATTGCGCTTCTGTTTTTGTTTATTATTTAATATAATAACAACCCACTTTGTGAAACATATAACATAGTTTGCTAAGTTATTTTGTTTGTTTCTAATTAAGCACAAAGTTATATGACGGGATACCTGTGCTCTTCCTCCCACAGGTATCAAAACTCAGTTTCTAGTAATGTAAGTCCATCAACATGTGCTACTAGGGGACGTTTGGTTTGTAAGAGGATTGTGTTTTATGTGCACATTTTGAAGAAAAATTATTTAGTTGATATTATATTGAACTTAAAAGTGTATATGTGAATTTTTCTGTTATGAATTTTATAGTATTGAGCGATGTACAAATTCACATATTTATAATATGATTAAAAACATTAAAAACAAGATATCTGAAAGATGTTTAAAAAATTAAGAAGAATTTAACTGTAATGATTCAGTTATGGAAGTGGAAGAAGATAGTTGAGGATTTCTTAGAGAAATAAAATCAAACTTTGAATGAATGGATACAAAAGGAAGAAAAAAATTAATAGAATGCATGACTAAAAGCCTGGATAAACAACAGCAAAAGTAATTGTTTTACTGGCAGAGATTTAGACTGAAAACAAATCTTTGGAAAGAAATTATTATCTACAAAAAGAGTTGATGAAGAAATATTTTGTATGAGTTGAGCAGCAAGATGAAGATTCCCTGAAAAAGTATTAAGTTAATGTTAATATTAATATTAAAGGCACATAGGAATAATCTATGTAGAGCTGTATCATTTTTATTGACTTCTTTTTCAACGTGGTCATCCCTACATGATTTTAAATTTACAAAATGTTTTTATTGCTTGTTTTGTGACGTTTTTCTCCCTTACTGGAAGCTAGTGTATTTTCTGAATGTGTGTAATAAGTTTTAGTGTTATGTGTATCATTTTTTTTACACCTATACTTCATACATAATATGTAGGCTAGCTCCCTAAAGACACAGTTTACAAAACATTGAACATTCTAAATGATAAAGTAATATAATGGCAATTTAGATTTTACCCTATAATTAAGCTAATTAAAGGAGTGCCATATTTTTATTTAAAAGACTAACTTTAAGGTGTATCATTGTTTAAACTACAATTATGATTTTCTTAAATTTATACCAGTTATTACGACGAAATGATGGCACCCCACACTGTCCATAAACATATAGAGTGGATATAGGTTTAAAGTTACTTAAATTAGTCACCTCGACTGAAACAAGAAGAAAGATGAACAATTTGGTGGGTTGGTCACTTTTTGGTTTAGTATCTTAGCGATAGTTTCTTGCCTTGTTTTGGGGTTTAATGGGTATAGAAACAAATAAAAGTGAGTGGCAATCATTTTTAAAGCAAAAGTCTACCACTGTTGATTTTCAGCGTATATATTTGTATTATTTCTGTCCAGTACCTCAGTCATCTTTCATGTAAGATCCACCGCTTTTATGATATATAGTCTTTCGACTTATATTCTAAGATCCGTCGAGTGACAGTAAAAAACAATGTGTTGTTTTTCAATCACATTGCACATGTTGTATGCAGTGCTAACGAGGCCTTTCGCTTAATATGCGAGATCGCCAGGCCAGCTAAGACACGACAGACATAACACAATATACGTCATCAGTTTTCGTGAATAAATTGATAAAACAAAATATTATTTCAGATAAAATATTTGTGTCACAATAGATACTAAATGTAAAATAAAATCCTTTTGTCACTCTATTCTCCATCTTACAATTTCGCCATTAATACGTAAGTATTACAACTCTTGGAAATAAAATTATTTTCAAACCTTTTAGTAACTTGTTAGTATCTGTGTGTATCTGTTCTTTAGATTAGAAATTAGACTCTCGTCTAATTTCATATATAATTTCGCAAAAACTACCAAATCAGCAAAACGTGGCAGAGTGATACAAAATGACACCATAGGGGTTTGACTTCCATCTATTTCATAATGATAGAATTCTTGCCCTTCTTTTCAATACTGGTTTCTTTATGTATTTTTTATTGTACTTTTAATAGTTAATTTACTTAGCAAAAAAATAGGAGCTCAGTTTTTATCGTTTTTTTACAAACTAGTGTTTATTTCACCCGTCCAACGAACGGACACTCCAGCTAGTAATTAATATAAAATTAGATAAGATATATTTATTATAAGTTTATTTGAAATGACCAAAACAGACTTCATCACTTTTTTATCTTCAGTAATCTTCACCAATGTACTTTTGTTATTTTGTTTTCAAATGAATACAAGCTGCTAATATACATTGCTGGCCAAAATCTTAAAACTAATGAACATAAAAAATATGCATTTTGCATTGTTAAACTCAACCACTTATTTGAGTAGAGCTTCGAAACGTGAAAATAAGAAAAGGGAAAATAAAAAAGCATTTAATAGCAAAATGTGGACACTATGAAATCAGCCTAAATGCTCGCTGGTCAAATATTTAAGACCATACCAAAAAGAAGTCTTAATCAGGGTAGGAAATGCCCAACAAGAAGTCTTAGGAGTGAGTTGCACGGCCGTCTTTGCGAATAACTTCAAACATTCGCTTTTGCATGGTCGATATAAGCGTTTGCAGAAGGCTGGCTGGGATGTTGTTCCAAGTGATGAAGATAGCTTCACGAAGATCATGCATTGTTTGAAACTGACGTCGATTTATATAGACTTCCCTTGCCATATGCCCCAAACATTTTCAATGGATGGTCCAAACAATCACGTAATTCACCACGAAAAAGTCCTTTATCCTGCGAGGTATTGTGAAATGCATCGTTGTCCTGCTGAAAGATCCAGTCATTTACACGCAAAGGAGGGCCTTCAGTCAACAAGAATGCTCTCTCCAACATGCCAATGTAACCAGCTGCTGTTTGACGCCCCTGTATTTAACATGAAGCTCCATTTTTCCATGAAAGGAGAAAGCACCCCAGATCGTGATGGAATTTCTTCCACTGTGTAGTGTAGAAAATGTCTCCGGTTGGATATCCTTATCGTGCCAGTAACGTTGAAAGCCATCTGGACCATCCAGGTTAATTTTTTTCTCATCAGAAAACAAAACCTACTTCCACTTTTTTACGTTTGGTGTTTCTCAGCAAAGTTTAACTAAGCTGTTTCGTGGTGTAGAAGGAGGCGTGGCCTTTGAAGACGTTTACGGTTTTTAAAGCCTTTCTCTCATAAATGCTGTCTTAATGTTACGAATAACTTAAAACATTTGCTTTGGCACGGTCGATATAAGCGTTTGCAGAAGGCTGACTGGAATGTTATTCCAAATGGTGAAGATGGCTTTACGAAGATCATGCACGGTTTGGAATTGACGTCCATTTCTATACACTTCCCTTGCCATCCACCCCAAACATTTTCAATGGGATTCAGTTCGGGTGAATATACTGGATATTTCAAAAGAATCACGTTATTTGCTATGAAAAAGTCTTTTGTCTTGCGGGCACTGGGAATTGGAGGTTTGTCCTGCTGAAAGATGCAGGCATTTCCACACAAGTGAGGGCTTTCAATCAATTACAATGCTCTCTCCAACATGCCAATGTTACCATCTGCTCTTGGACGCTCCTATATAACCTAAAGCTCCATTGTTCCATGAAAGGAAAAACCACCCCAGACCATGATGAAACCTCCTCCATTGTGTCTTGTAGAACATGTCTCCGATGGGATATCCTTATCGTTCCAGTAATGTTGTAAGCCATCTGGACCATCCAGGTTAACTTTTGTTCTCATTAGAGAACAAAACCTACTTCCACTTTTCTACGTCCCATATTTGGTGTTTCTCATGAAAGTATAACCAAGCTATTTTGTGGTGTGGAAGGAGGCGTGGCCTTTGAAGTCTTTTACAGGTTTTAATGCCTTTATCACATAGATCCCGTCTTATTGTTCTTGAGCTGCATTCTGCGTCCGTAAGGGCTTTAATCTGGTTCGACGATCGGTCGATGTCATGCCGGACAACCTGTCAAATCCTCCTGCTCAACGTCGGTAAAATTTTCTTTGGTCGACCACTTGAAATTCTCGTTCCGTATCCCTCAGGGTCTTTTAAGAAATTCTCAACATTAGTTTTGCTATGCTCAATCTCACCAATGATGACACGTTGAGAGATAACTAGCTTTTGCAGCTGGACAATTCTTCTACGTTCAAACTCTGTCAACTTTTTCGCCTTTGCCATGTTTTTACCCAATGTAACACAGGAGATGTCAGTGGAAGATGTTGACAACGCTAATACTTAAACATAAATGACTAAATTTCGTTATGTGTTTACCGATTAACGCTTCGTTTCAGTGTGGTCTTAAACTTTTGACGAACTAGTATTTAGACTAATTTCATAGTGTTCACATTTTCCCTATTGAATGCTAAAATAGTTTTTTTTATTTTCCCTTTTCTTATTTTCATTTTTGAAAGCTCTACTCAATTAAGTGGTTGAGTCTAACAACGCAAAATGCATATCTTTTATTTACGTTCATTGGCCTTAATATTTTGACCAGCTGTGTATTTAAAAAGGAAACTATATAACTCCTCTAAAATATTTGATTATGTTCAATATAAAATCATATAGATAAGTGTCGGTTTTTCAAGAAGGGTCTAGTTTCGACTTTTATATTCTTCTGTTCCAAAAAATGTTTGGTGTCTATTTTTAGGTGGCATATATGTCTAACAATATCAGTTGTGGAAAGTAAGTTTACAAAATGAGAGTATTTATAATAACCTTAAGTCATTCAATTTACGATTGTTTATTTTTCGGGATTAGAGCTTTATGTACATTATTACTTTGAATTCATCTGTCATCAGTAAAAGATTAACACATCATCTTTTGAAACATGTAATATTTAGTATTAAATTGAACCACTTGTGCTATTATATTGCCTTCACCGAAAATGAACTATTTCTGATCATTCTGTGGATTGAATTATCTCCGAAAATCAAGTTTTTTCTAGAATATTCACAAATGTCCTACATAAATTTTTATTAAATATGAGAAACACATTAGCTCGTTTTATTACGGCAGAAATTTAGCATGGAATTATGTAAGCTACTTTATTTGCAGTGGTATGCTGTTTAAGACGAGAGAACGTCAGAAGGCAATTATACGAAGCATTAACATATATGAAATGTATGCTGTTGGACAACCTGGAAGATCATGCTTTAACATGCTATAATCAAAGAAAACATAAATATTGTTCAGGACAAAAGCTAAGTACTTAAATTCGCAAAACACATTATAACTGTGACTTAGTGATATAATATACATATCTGAATGGGTAGGAGATTAAACGGAATCACCAACCAATCATACGAGCGCTCGAAACCAAAATCGATGAGCAAACCCTAGTAATCCACACTTGGCAATACCAGAGAAGGGCGAATGTCGTGTGTGAATAAAGGTAGCAACAAATGTCAAAGTGAAAAGTTTCTATAGCGACTGATGATAATATTGAAATGAACTCGACAAAACAGTTTTTCCTACGGTTTCTAAAGAATAAGCTTGTAAGTACATGAACACAACATGATTCATGATTATCGTCACTAACTCTGTTCATGTAAGTTTTCACACACAAAGTCGCTGGGCATTATTCTCCTTATCTTTACTATCGCTACAGATGATGTTTATTTTACATCTGCAAGACAAAGTAGAACGTGCTTTAAATAAGGACAACTATCTTTTTCACTACAGGAACACGACATATCCTCAAGCATTTCAGATTCTGAATGCTTGTTACCTTTCTTTTTACACCCATCACCTTCTGGGGAAGTAAATTTAGCCATTCCAATGTGAGAAGAGTATAAATATTTGCTTGATAAAAATGCTGTGACACATGGCTTAGAAAAAACTTTGCAAAATATATACAGTGTCCAGTTCGCTACAAACTTGATTCTTTGTTTAGTTTAAGACTTTGAGAGGACTAGTTCCATTGTCATTGTTGTTCATTATTAGTCATTTCAACAAGAATTAGACCAAATTGCGTATTCATAAAGAAACTGGTGGCATAATTAGTACGACACCTTTCGTGCTTGAAATATTATCTATGCTATCAAATCTGCGCACAAATAACAACCATCAGTTAAGTAAGCAATATGGCGTGCAATCAATATCGAATCATAATGGATGAATGAAATAACAAAGCAATCATTCTTTGAACAAAGGATGAGAAAATAAAAAAACGTGTATTCTTATAAAGATCAAGAAGCATCTGAATCGAAAGCGTCCAAAACTTTGGTTAATAAGTCAATATACGTAAAGGGAGTTAATATTAAAATTTATAATAATTATTCTGTGACACACGTATACTTTGTAAAAACACCAAAAATGTTTTCCAGTATAGTACAGTAGGGCCAGGCATGGCCAAGTGTGTTAAGGCGTTCGACTGGTAATCCGTCGGACGAGGGCTCGAATCCCCGTCACACCAAACATACTCGCCCTTTCAGCCGTGGTGACGTTATTCATTGAAAAAAAGAGTAGCCCAAGAGTTTGCGGTGGGTGGTGATGACTAGCTGCCTTCCCTTTAATCTTACACTGCTAAATTATGGACGGCTAGAGCAGATAGCCCTCGTGTAGCATTGAGTGAAATTCAAAAAACAAACAAACGATTTCAGTGCCAAGCAAATGAATGGCGAACAAGAAGTCAACATTGGCATACAATGTACAAAAAGCATTCTTTGTTTCAAGGGAGAAAAATTCTAAAATATTACAGAATTTGTTAAACAGAGTTGACGTTTGTTATGGCCCCCACTAGTACAGCGGTATGTCTCCGGATTTACAACGCTAAAATCAGGGGTTCGATTCCCCTTGGTGGGCTCAGCAGATAGCCCGAGGTGGCTTAGCTATAAAAACACACCGTTCGTTATGAACTGTTTCTTCTGACAGAAAAAGCAACTCAAAAATGAAATCGCAGAGGCAATGAAACTGTTTGTCTTCTTCTGTTTAAATTTTTTCCCTCGCTTACATTTACGTGCCTTTTGTATATATAGTGTTAACTTGATTTTGCAAGCGAAAAAAATTGTTTAAAGAAAACAATTTCAAATATTTTTGAATATCAATTATTGATTTTGATTTCTCTGTTGTTAAGCACAAAGCTACACATTAAACTATTTGTTCTATGATCACTGGGGTTAATTTACCTCTGAGCCACCGGGAAACATTATAAAAGCTCTAACTCTTCAGATATTCGATATAGTAAAAATTAGGGGTAAAATAATTCTAATTCTATCTTCATATCTATCAAGTATAGAGTGAATACTTAATTTGTTATAAAATTCATTATTTTCAGAATTATTATATGTCGCCTCCCAGTGGCTTAGCGGTATGTCTGCGGACGGACTTACAACGCTAAAACCGGGTTTCGATACCCGTGGTGGGCAGAGCTCAGATAGCCCATTGTGTGGCTTTGCGCTTAATTCAAAACAACAACAACAATTATTATAAGTCACTGTTTTAGTGTCCACTGGTGGTTAAAATTCGAAATGCGATCTCTGCGATGAACACCGTACAGATAATGCAATTGTTGTAAATGTTTAGCAAACGAATAAATGCATTTCAGCTCAGATGTATGGATAAATGTTTGGTTTGAATTTCTAGGGCCGTCCCTAATTTAGCAGTGTAAGACTAGGGAAATCAGTTAGTCATCATCACCTACCACTTCCTATTGGGCTGCTCTTTTTCCAACGAATAGTGGAATTGACTGTCCCATCATAACGTCTCCACGGCTGAAAGGGCGAGCATGTTTGGTACGACGGGGATTTGAACCCGTGATTCTCGCATTACGAATCGAGTGCCTTATCCACCTGGTCATGCCGGACCTGAGAATAAGTGTTCGGGTAGTTTTCAAAACACACGTTTTGATTCTTTAAGAAGAAAATAAAAATTTATTGAACAAAACTACAGATCTTGTACATTTTATAGCCAAAAAACTTTTCGGTTCTGTTTATTTTTACGATCATCGCTGATAGGTGAAATTAAACCAAGATCCCTCCTACCACAGTTTTATTTATCCAATAAAAGTAAAATAACTTTCTGCTGTTAGTATTGTTTTTTTCTTAAAGAATACATGTAACAATTGTGTTTTGGAACTGGTAACGTTAGCTACTATATTTTGATTCCTTTCGGTGATTCTGCAAAGTAATAACTTGTAACTTTATTTCTGACTTGTTTTGAAGAATTCCTTAGATAAAAATAAAGTTGTAAAACTAAATTCATGAAAAGTTAGGCATTGTAAGCGAGCACATCAAAGAAATATATTTCTATAGAAATCTATGTGTCGCTTTTTTAAATGCATTTTCTTATGCACATATAAAATACTTGATAAAGGTTTTCGATCAAAGTTTTGTTGAGTTCAAGAGTGGTGCCGTTTCATATATATATATATATATACATGTATGAGTAGTAACAAAACCGTGAGACTTGTACTCATAACCTTTCAGCTTTGAGATATTCATTTATTGTTCAAAAATGTTTTAAACTGAGATTTTGTTTTATTCTAGTGAAATTCAAAGATGGTGGATGACATCTACGAAACCCTGGTTAGTTAGTTATTCCAAAATCCTTTTCGTAAACAGTTTTCTGTAACTAAACCCTTTTTCATTCCGTAGATTTGGCTTTCCTAATTAAGCACAAAGCTACACAATGTGCTATCTATTCTCTGTCCATCACGGGTATTAAAACCCGGTTTTTAGAGGTGTGAGTCTGCAGACATACCGTTGTACCACTGGGTAGGGGGTGTCATTTTATTGAAGAGAATAAAAAATGAAAAACAAGATGTATTAATAATTATATTGCAATTACAATATGTCTTATGTGTTTACTCGGTCATTATCTCGTTATTTAATTGTATTTCCGAAGTATTTTCATCTTTGTATTGTTGTGATAAGAAGGGTTTTATTATCAATACTTCGTATTTATTTAAAACGCATATTTTACACATAAAAATGTACATTCGACACAATCGGTCTGTCTGTTATAATGGTTGTCTTTGTAATCAATATGTTTACGCACGCATGGTATGTATATATATATATATATATGGTTACACGATATGTATTTAAAAATGGCCAAGTGATGCGACGTAAAGATCAGAAGTTGTTTCTATAGCAACGACTAACGTTTTTGTCTCCCAAACAGTAAGATTACCAATACGAGCTAAAACTTGAAGTTAATTCCAACTTGGTTCTGTAAACAGACCAATGTTTACTATCCTATACAAGAAACGTTTGTTCTGTAGAGAAAGAATCACGTGGATTGTTCAATATAAAAGCTTTCTGACTCACTATTTCAGTGTACATAAAATTAGAAGAAACGTAGCTTTTGCATCTCTGAAGCACTGAAAGCCAGGGCAAATAGAACCTCTCTCTCTCTCTTTCTGTATATATATATATATATATATATATACACACACACGCGCACACACACAGTGGGTAAACAAAGCTGGAGAGCTTGTTTAATAGTGAAATAAAACTATGGTAGTGATAAATAACATTTGCATAAACAAAACAAATGTCAAAAGGATCTAAGTTATATTAATATGGTATATTTATTCACTTCGTAATAATTAATGATTCTGTCTCCTTCAAAATCATTTCTCATATTATTATTTTCCATTTTTTTCTTTTCAAAAATCGTTTGGGAAAAATATATTATCTAATAACTTTTAAACTCGCACCATTAATGAATTCTTTTCTTAACTTATTTCGCCAATGTTTAGTGATTTAATGGCTTACAAAGGAAATCTGTCGAATGCCCTGAAGCTTCCTGACATATATGTTATTGGTATCGCCGAAACGTCTGCCGTTGACAAGATGATTTGCGCATGTGTTGTTCTCTTTCAACACACCATACCTCCGGATTATTTGACATACAGAAAAAAAAGAACATAAAGAGTCTTTGAAATTGAGAAAATTCCATCTTCAGAAGCCATCATAAGATCGCTGAACCAGACATCTCAAAACCTCTATGACCCCTTGTCTCGTGCGTGTGTGTGTGTTTAATCGAATGTAATCGCAGCATTATTTATTCTAAAAATACTCAGTTAAATATATATTTAAAGTACAAATAATTTATTCCATTTTCCTTTCACTTATACACACAAGTTAAGTGGACGAACGCATGTATAGATAATAATATAACAGACTAAAAGTAAGAGAACGAATTCCGGTTTCCACACTGCTGTTTAATAACAATAAATGTTTTCTTTTTATTTACATATGTTTAAACAACGGTTTTTATAACATTATAAGAACGTGTTAAGCATGACACTCTGATAAAAATAGCTTTATTACATCTTAATGTTACTGGAAATTCTGGTTTAATTTAAGTTTTCTTCCGACACTGAAAGGATAACTTGCTGTTGTCTTGCATCTACATTGATCTGTTTGTAGCTCTAAGCCTAGTGATTATAAAGAGTTGTTATGTTTTCAGGAAAATGTGCCATTCACTTGACAAATAGACAATCCACCTTTCAGAACACCTATCTTTGTGTATATTTTAAAAGCCAACGTCACTGAAGGTGAAAAGCTTCATTAGGCTTGATAAAAGAGGGAAAAGAGATGTCCTAAGTAATGGAAAGGGAATACTTATCAACTTCAGAACTTGTTATATCAATTTGAAACTTTCTTATATAACTTTCGGTGTTTCTTGTAATAACTTGAGGTCTTGCTATACGAACTTGGGTATTTTTTATACCAATTTTAGAGTTTGTTTTGTATAACCTCGGTAATTTTAATACTAACTGGAGTGTTTGTTTCTTTTTCGGAATTTGTTAAACCACCTTGAGCATTTATTTCAATATCGACGTTTCTTATACAAATTTGGATGCTGAATACATCGATCCGAGGGTTTTTTATATTAACTTGGGTATTTATCATGAACCACAATAGTTCATAATAGGGTTCGCCCAGGAATTCCACAAACACTTCTAATAGAAAAGGCACTCGACTCGTAATCTGAGGGTCACGGGTTCGAATCCCAGTAACACCAAACATGCTCGCCCTTTCAGCCGTGGGGGGTTATATTGTGACGGTCAATCCGCACTATTCATTGATACAAGAGTAGCCCAAGAGTTGGCGGTGGGTAGTGATGACTAGCTGCCTTCCCTCTAGTCTTACACTGCTAAATTAGGAACGGCTAGCGCAGATAGCCCTCATGTAGCTTTGCGCGAAATTCAAAAAGAAATAATACAGAACTAATTGTATTTAGGGTGATTATATTATTTATAAACAAGCCTCCCTCCAGTGATACTGCGGTATGTGTGCGGACTTATAACGTTAGAAACCGAATTTTGATACCCTTACTGGATAAAGCACGAATAACCCATTGGGTAGTTTTGTGTTTAATTACAAGCAAGCACACTTATTAATAAATTTTTAAAAAAGTAATTCTATTTATAATTAAAATAAACACATATAATCAACAAAGTACTAAACTACCACAATTAAGTTTTCTGACAGCCCAGTATAGCCAGATGGTTAAGGTACTCAACTCCTAATCCCTGGGTCGAAAATTTGAATCTCCATCCCCCCCCCAAACCATGCTTGTTATTTCAGCGTTGGGTGCATTATAATATTATAGTCAATCTCACTGCTAGTTGGTAAAAGAGTAGCCCAAGGGTTGGTGGTAGATGATGATAACAAGTTGCTTTTCCTCTTGTATTTCACTGCTAAATTAGTGACGGCTAGCGCAGATAACCCTCGTGTAGCTTTGCGCGAAACTAAAACAATACGATTCCTTACAGTGGATGATTACCATAGTAGACTTCTGTACTCTTATGACTGGTGATTGTTCTTTTGATTTTCGTACTTCACAAAACTTTTGATTCCAGGTTTTAGTTTTTATTTTATTTGTGTTTCACAATCTCATTGCAATAATAAGCTGAGTATTTTGCATCAAAACCAAGTTAGATACACTACATTAAATGTTTTAATTGCATGATTTATTTAAAAAGTTTATTATTTTTCATTAAAAGTTATTTACATGGCTATAAATACATAATATATGTGATATTGTTGTGAGTGGTTTCCCTTGTACTCGACGCTCGTTAAACACATATTTACACGAAATCTCTGGCTCAGTAAATAACGGTTGGGTTGGAACATTTTAATGTAGGGGTAAACTGTTAAATAAAATTTAACATTCAACTGAATGTATATGCACGTATGTAACTAACCTAAAATTTATTCCTCATAAGTGAACGTAAAAAACTTAAAAAACAAGATACTTAAGGATTATTAAATTGAAAAAGGAATCCGGATTATTAAAAAAAAAGTTCAAAAAGTTAAATCAAGATGTAAATACTATATTTTCAAGTCTATTCTTGCATTTCGACTCATCTTGTTTCTGTACTTTTGTCTGAACGATCCGTATTTTTCTTTTCAAAGTAACACAGTGTTTAATTATCTTGTTATACAAACCCAAACTTCTGATTTCAAATTTAACTGTTTATAATTGTGTATTTGGCTTTTTTACCATATTTATAATTTTGTAATTTTAGCTCCCTCTCTTAATGGCTCAACCTCATGTCTGTAAATTTATAACGTTAAAATTCGAGTTTCGATACTCATAGCAGTAGCGCATGTGGTACATTGTGATGTTTTATGCTTTCCAGCTGTCAAACATAGCTCTAGTTCTTTTGCAACGTGAGCATCCTATATTTACCTACGGGTCTGGTATGATCCAGTGGTTAGAGGATTCGACTCACGATATAAGGGTAGCGGGTTTGAATCTCTGTCACCAAAGAAACTGGTCCTCCATGGTTGCTTATTGAGTGAGCCACCCGGATATAAAACTTCAAGTCTTACAAACCTAACGTCCAACCCCCTAGATGAGACTAAAGTGGAAACGAGGAAGAATAAATACTTTTTATATTTAAATAAATATAACTGCTGCGCCATCAATCAACTGAATTAAATATTTTAAAAGTAAAAAAAAATCTAGTTTTTCACTGATTCAGGGGCCCGGCATGGCTAAGTGTGTTTAGACGTTCGACTCGTAATCTGAGGGTTACGGGTTCGAATCCCGGTCGCACCAAACATGCTAATCCTTTCAGCCCTAGGGTCGTTATAATGTGACATTCAATCCCACTATTCGTTGATAAAAGAGTAGCCCAAGAGTTGGCGGTGGGTGGTGATGACTAGCTGCGTTCCCTCTAGTCTTACACTGCTAAATTATGGACGGCTAGTGCAGATAGCCTTCGAGTAGCTTTGCGCGAAATTCAAAACAAACAAAAATTCAGTTTGTTACTTATTCGGTTAATTTGTCAATGGTATTCGTTTAATTAAACCAAGTATATTTTTCTAAACTAAATCTATTTGTTTGTCTTTTAGTTCTGAAGTCCCATGACTGCATTCATATAGCGTAAGAACCATTTCTGTGTATTACCCACGAACCTCTTAGAGGTTTGAAACTAATACCATACTGCAAAAATGATCCTTCCCCAAAATAAGTGTTATATGAATCTATAATTAGTGATCACACACAGATACCTTTTTATTTCAGACAAAATGTTTAGTTTGAATTCGCTGGTGTTTTCTTTTATTTTACCAGGCAAAAATTGGATATGTGGTACTAGCATTTCTTGGACTCAGCAGTTAATCCGATGTGGTTTTGCTATAAAAACACGCACACTCTAATATTTCTTTGTGAACGCATTTAAAAGGTATTTAATGTAAGCATGTTGATATTAAAATATTAAAATTCAATATACTTGGATAAATATAATTAAAATAAACGTTCAAACGTTCAAGTATTTTAGTACACTATCAATAACTTTATTGTGTGATTTATCTACGATCTCACAACAGACGCTCAACCCGTTTTGACGTCGAATCGCGTTGGGTAGATGAGCTATCAGTAAAGATCTTTTAAGAGTATCATTCCCACAAATACTATGTTTCACCAGCTTTTGATGAGCATTTGCATAAAGGTATTTATATTTGGATTCTGATCGAAAACGGGTTGAAGAATGCAAAAAGGCTCACAAGGTTTGGTTGTGAATTGTTCCCAATTATTGTATAAGTATCAAACGTACAAAAAGAAACAAACAAATATTATATTTTTATTTTACGTCGTTGATTACTTGATTCTTTGGTTTCTTTTATCTATTTACATTGTCTTACACGTGATTCTCTGATCCATACACTGATCTCTACAGTTTGCAGTGCTCTATCGAGGCTTGATCGTGTCTTTTTTACCATTAAGAAACAATCTCTACTAGTCTAATGATGTCCTTGCAAAGACAGAGCTTCCTTCCACTTAAAGAATTGATTGTTTCAAAGAAGCAAACTAAAAAATCAGCTTAGTTCTGATGTGAAGGAAGCGAATGCAACTTTCCTTCCCTGTTTAAAAGCACAACGGAATACCAACTCTTTGTTAAAAATATTTATTATTCACTGGCTTCTATTTTGCTCTTAAATAATATTAAACAAGAAAAGGATTAAAATGAATTGACTAACGAAGCATTTCTCTTAGAATTCTGCTTATTAATTCATCCACAACATAAGCAACCAACAAATAGCTAATCTCTAACTAAGGCTTTATGTTTACGTATTTTTTAATCATTCAGCTGTCGAAGTATTTAGGCCCATGAAGGTTGATTATTGACTCACCCCTTAATGGTATGAAGTTTAGAAATATTAATGTCTTTATTGCTTTCGTCTGGTCAGGTTGTGTAAATAAACAGTTTGATACGTCGTAATTTAAATTTGTTACATTATGGTCAGGTGGGTTAATGGGATCGACTCGTAATCTGAGGGTCGCGGATTCGAATCTCGGTGGCACCAAAGATGCTCGCCCTTTCAGCCGTGGGAGCATTATAATGTTACGGTCAATCCCACTATTCGTTAGTAAAAGAGTAGCCCAAGAGTTGGCGGCGGATGGTGATGACTCGCTGTCTTCCCTCTCGTCTTACACTGCTGAATTAGGGACGGCTAGTGCAGATAGCCGTCGTGTAACTTTGTGCGAAATTCAAGATAACAAATAATAATTACATTATATCATAGTTAAACTTGCTTTTTCTTCATCTGCTAATTTTATTCATGTAACGTGTCAGTAGTATAAATGATACAAAACAAAAACATGTAAAAACCACAGCATTTACAGCAACTTAATAACTACAGAAAAATTGTCAAAGCTAATGATATTTAGTGCATATATAGATAGAAAAATATTATTCTAATCACTGACAATTTATATTGATTTATAAGATGTTGAAATGAAAATAATCCAGATTATGAAAAATAAGTTTGTTTTCTATTTCAAAATGTCATTACATTTAGTCGAGAGAAGAATAAATGCGCACTGGATAGAAGAAGACTTTGTAAGCATGATAGATGAACATTTATGCATACATAACTGTCTGTTGCACATCCATATAAACAGTTCACACAGTACGGACGAATCACAATCAAAATTGACATGGAAGTTAAATAAGTTCATACGGAAATACATACAAGTCTTCAGTCTTGCGTTTTGCCACTTTCATGGGCGTTTTTGAGTGTTTTCCTCTAACTAACCTACTGTGGATAGATCTTCACCAAATTTGGTATGGGCGTTTATTATGCCTATGATGAGATACCTACAAATATTAAGTTTTGTAATTTGCGTTTTGCAGTTTTTATTGACATTTTATACAACTCCATGTAAGGGAAGCGACTTTTCATTTCATAAAATAACCTTTTATTAATCACGAATTTACGTAACTTTTGTCCAGGGAACGAGTAAACTAGATAATTTAATATCACTCATATTAAAACATCATGATGTAATGTCATTACTGCACGAAACTATTTACACACATATGAAGTTTTCACGAAGTTAGTAAAAGTTGTCTCTTCATCAAAAAGATAACATCAGTGTATTTTAATATTTATATTTCCTTACATCAGTTAAAGCTTTGTATATCATTTCTTTGATTCGAGAACAGTTGACAAGAACAATAATTTGTTTGAAATTAATCCAAAGAAAGACAGTTGAGTTAAATTCACTACACCTATTTGCTTAATTTCAAGGAGCTGCTAATAAGCAGGAAACGTTGCTAAAGCTATAAAAGCATGGCTGTATTAAATACCAAAGACACAAGCCATGTCATGCAGATTCCAACTACTTGGTGGCGCCATAATCGTGGCAATAAATACTCGGCACCGGAATTGACGAATTTTAATATTTATACAGCATTTAGAGTTACATCACTCAAGAAGTTAACGAGAGCATGATTTGGTAACATAATCTTATCGTTTAAAACATAATAGATTGTCAGTGGTTTAATTTATTCAATATGTATATTTAAATATAGCCATTTAGATAAACATATATCCTTAATTCTGGGCCCTCCAGTGGCTCAGCGGTATGTCTGCGGACTTGCACGCTAAAATCCAGGTTTCGATATCCGTGGTGGGCAGAGCACAGATAGCCCATTGTGTAGCTTTGTGCTTAATACAAAACAACAAACAACAACAAACTTAATTCTGGTTGGGAGCTAATTAATTAATATATACATTTATATACCATCTTTAAGATAAACATGTATCCTTAATTCGTACTGATGCTAATTAATTAATATACATATATATATATATATATCGCCATTTAGATGAGCATGAATCTTATTCTGATTAGACACTAAACTCGTTCAGTACTTTCAGAATACAGATCACTTATGACCTCTTGAAAAGGTTTATTAAACCAGCAGTACCAACAATTACCAATTTTTCTTTCGTGTTGAGTTTACTTTGTGATGAATAATGTTTTCTATTACAGTTTATAGTTTTCATATTAAGATTAGTTTTTAGAACAAATACAACGTTTCGATCATTATCAAGAACATATTTACCACGTGGTTCATTTACCGTTCACTGAGAGTGAGGTCAGTATAGTCTGTAACATTGAATTAATTCATGTTTCTCTCTCGTTACGACTCTAACTATAAATAGCTAGTCAATCAAATGGGTAAAAATCATTTATTTTTTATGCAACACGTGTAGAAAAATGTAGTTGTAATTATTGGAATTATTCATAATGCGTTTCTTTAACTTTACATATGTTATTTGAGGCCCTGTTAAAAACAAGTCATGGGTCTACAAGTAAGTTGGTGCACAAATACTTTAGAAACATTTGCTTAAGAAAAACAGCAAGGTTCGCATGAATCCTCAGGAGTAATTCATTTTTAGGGTTAAAAGCTATTACTGGAAGAAGGAACGAGTAAAGGGAAAATTTTTCTAGACTATATAGTATCGTTTTAAAACAACTATAAGATGTTTCAGTTGATACTTCTGACATTTTAGGAAAGAGGGCGCAGATTTCACTTTTATTACACTATACAGAAAGTTACATCAACTAAGAGGAACATGGATAGTTGCTATTTTTACAAGTGAGTTAGTTATATTTGTATCCCCTTCACACCAAACGTGTTCGCACTTTCATTCTTGGAACGTTATAATGATATAGTCATTCCCACTCTTTGTTGGTAAAAGAGTAACCCAAGAGTTGGCGGTGGGTGATGATGACTAGTTTCCTACCATATAGTCCTACGTTGCTAAATTAGGTAGCTCTCGTGTAGTTTTGCACGAAGTTCAAAAAACAAAGAAACAAACATATTTGTATAAATTAAATATTATGAGTTGGAGAACTTGACGACCTGTCCACTTTTTCTTCAGTTATATTTGCACTGATCGAATATGAAACAATGGCGATCACTAATTTTTAATCATTTTTTTTAGATTATAAACACCTATCGCATCTCAGAAGTTTCATAAGTGAAATTGTTATCTTTGTTAGAAATGTGCTAGAAAGCACAGATATAACATTTTAAAAAATGTTTTTATACAAAATGCTTAAACTCTGTCACAAAATACAGAACGAATGTATAAATAATCCATCAGTGCTAGTTTTAAGAAAACTAACATAATATCTATTTCATTTCTCCCCAATCTCCAGCATATTTATTTGTATTCCATGATGCTTTAGGTAAACAATATTTTTCTCAGCCTTTCTCACATCTTTTATAGAAAAAGAAACAAAAAACATTCCGTAATTATCACATTTATTATCAAAAATTAAATCTAGCCTTCATCTCTGTTCGTATCGTCGGCTTCACGTACAGATACGAATACAAATCATGAATCTTTTAATGACTGTAATCTTCATCCCAACAATGGTAACCGTATTCCTTCAAAAGGAAATAAAGGAAGTACGTGAAACAAAGTAATTTTTATATCTATCTGCTCTGTATTTAAGTTGACCTTTCTTTTACCACAATTATGTTATTCCGTTTAATGTAGTTCCAGTTGTTGGGAACGTAATGTTTCAGAAACGTGTTTTTGCAGGACAAAAACAAGAACAAACAAACTGGAAAAATAAGAACAAAGAGAGATATAAAAATACAGGTCTAAAAAAAGTACGTCATGTTTTATAGACGTAGAGGTGAAGAAATCTTCTAATAATCTATTAGATATAACTGACTGACACGTACGAAGCAGTTTTCTTGTTTGTTTGATTGTCATTAAGCACAAAGCTAGACAATGGGCTATCGGTGCTGTGCTCACTACGAGTGTCGAAACCTGATTTTCAGTGCTATAAGCCCTCAAACTTACCACTGAGTCACAAGAAAGCAGTTTCAGAAGAACATAATACTTTTTAAAGATCAAACCAAACATTATTCATATGATGTCATTTTTTTAAAAAAATATTACAATATTGCTTTTTAAAATAATTTGTATAACAAAGTTCCAACTGTCGCCTTTGTTCTTACTTTATCAGTTAGTGATATATTATTCACGTATAGTTACGTACGATTGGCACATTAATTTCTTTAATTGTGTTGAGAGATCTGTATGCTAGCCATTCTTAATTTAGGAGTAATAAATTAAAAAAGTAAATTATCAGACCTACCCACCACCAACTCTTGAGCTACTCTTTACCAACGACTAGAGGGACAAACTGACTGAAGGAGACTCAAACACGCGACTCACAGATCCTAAATTGAGCACCCTAACTACCAAGATGTGAGACTCATTGGACAACCATCGTATAAACTACCAGAAGCGTCGCTGGGTACTGGAAAACGGGGCTTGTATCCTGATTGTAATTGATAGTACCAAATTTTTCCTCAAGTGATGTCTTGAAAAATCAGAATAGAGAACAATGATCAGTATAATACTGAAACACCAAAAATTTCCGCATTTACAGGTCCGAACTCTGAATATTTTTAACACTTAACGACACCTCTGTAAATTATTTCACAAAGTAATTATTATGTTGTTTTAAATTTGGATAAAAAGTTAAATATGTTACAAAGATGAAATATTCTGGTTTAGATTGCGCAAATAAACATTTATGGCTCTTCACCAAAATAATGCAATTATATAAGTAATTAAATTTAACCAAAAATATAATCAAATCAACCAACAAACCACACATAAAATAAATTAATGTTTTATCAGTCAATGAGCTTATAGGCCAAGGTAGCTATAATTGTGATTAACACCTATTAACAGGAAAACTGCAGAAATGAATCAGTAACGTTTATAGATTTCGAACATTACAAACCGTTTAACTTGAGTGAACTATCTTTGGACGTTAGAATATCTTCGCCGTAAAAAAATCAGTTACTAAGGGTGTGAGGTCAGCCAAAATAGCTAGCTTTAACAAGGTGTGACAATATCAACTGAGAATTGATTTGCTCGTCGTGGACCTGGACCGTCGATAAAGTATTCAGTTCTAGACCAGGTACAAGACAGTGTGGTCTGCCAATCTGTGAAACCGTTGTATGTAAACCCTCATTTGTAATTAACGTTATTATAAATTGTGTTGTTTGTATATTAAAATATATTTGGATCCAGAAATAAAACTTTGTGTACCAGTCTTGTTGGCAAACATCATAAACTGGATTTAATTAAGTTCTAAATTCAAATTTTCTGTTATTTGTAACAGTAATACGTAACGTACGTAACAAAATAAATCGGTGATAAATCCGTAATATATTATAATACGTAACGAATCACACAATCGAGTGAAGCTCACCTTTAAAGGCGGTTCAAATGTATGTTCAGAAGAAATCTAATATACAGAGATAAAAAGAATATTAGTTTGCATAAGTTAAAAATTGTTTTTGTATGGGCATTTAATGTGTGTGTTACAAACAGCTAAGTTTCTCGAAAGTGGTTAAAGTGTAATTAATAATTTACAAAAATCATTTTGCAGATTTCAATTCACCCATACGACGAGCAAACCACTTGTTTAGCACGTGATATTTAATGAACTGTTACTATTCCAGCCTGTAGAACCTTATCTATTTTTAGAGCTTAAACTTGAAACTCGGTAAATAAATGAAACATGCTCTTTACATCCGTTTTCCGTAAAATGTTTCTCTAATCCTCGTGCAATGAAATGTCTTCAAGAACGCGAAGGTCATGCTGACTTTCACAACATGTGTAAAGCGTAATAACACTTTGTTGGATTTCCTGTGTACTTTAATTTTTGCTAGATGTTTTGGAACTATATAGTGTTGGAAGAAAAAGAACTGACATTTTCTGGAAAGGAATTAGATCAGTCTAGTGGAAACGAAGTCCTAAAAACCAGAAGAAGTTATTAAAGTTTCGTGCGTTTTGTTATAGTACAACCGAAAATATATTCGTAAAAACCCTCACTGGATGCCAGTATCCTTGGCTTTTAAACTCACGCAAAGCATTAGATGTTAGCTTTTCCTTATCTTTTGAATTTACACTAGATTCAGATCATGGAAAAGAAAACACAACAATATTTCATTGAAAATCTATAGCAACTCAACTTATGATTTTCAAGCTGATTTCGTCAGTTTTTTTTAGTATTTCCTTTACTGTATTTTATACTGAAAGAATTGAAAAGGCTGCTAATAAACAACAGCAATAAACATTTAGAGAATTTGGTCTACCAAGTGGAATCCGTAGGTTCGAATTAAACTATAATAGGTCATTAAAAATAAACATGTTATCTTCCACTTGTGTTTCGTGTTTCTCTTTAAAAACACGATAAACAAACTATTAGCAACTAAAACGAAACATACTGGTCTTTTATACATCAAAGGACTTTATTTAGCCTTAACCTTGTCAAAATTGGCGTTATCATCTCGACTTACTGTGATGATGTTGTTGTTGTTTTGAATTAAGCACAAAGCTACACAATGGGCTATCTGTGCTCTGCCCACCACGGGTATCGAAAACAGGTTTTTGGCATGTAAGTCCGCGGATATACCGCTGAGCCACTGGGGGGGGGCTACTGTGATGAGCGAATAACAAATACAGAACGGACGAATTCTGTCAGAATACCATAAAATCTTAACACTAGCCTTGTTACATGGCGTTTTTCTTGGATTTCGCTGGCTAAGCAATCATATAAAGTACATGATAATATAAAAGCAAGTACTGTTATAAAATATAAAAACTTGCAGCAGTACTGCGGAGACTATTCATTTAACAAAGAAACGTGAATTATGATAAAATGCTCCCCGTTGGAACAACGGTAAGTCTGCATGAGGGCTATCTACTTTAGCCGTCCCTGATTTAGCAGTGTGAAACTAGAGGGACGACACCTGAAAGTGCGAGCATGTTTGGTGCGACGGGGATTCAAACCCGCGACCCTCAGATTACGAGTCGAACACCTTAACCCGAGAAGAACTTGATTTTGTAGTTTATACAAATTATACGCTTCCTAAATATTCAATTCCATTCAAGGGGTAAAAATACTTTTCCGTAATTACAATCGCGTAAGCCGAAATTTTTTTTTTCATATTCCTCTCAGTTTGTCTACGGTGGATTCAAAATCAGAAACATATAAAAATAGCATTTTAGATCTATCTTCTGTCTCCCACAACCTACTTACAGAGCCCGGTATGGCCAGATGGGTTAAAGCGTTCGACCCGTAATCCAAGGATCGCGAGTTCAAATCTCGGTCGCACCACACTTGCTCGCCCTTTCAGCCGTGGTGGCGTTATAATGTTACGGTCAGTCCCACTATTCTCTGGTAAAAGAGTAGCCCAAGAGTTGGCGGTGGGTGGTGATGACTAGCTGCTTTCACTCTAGTCTTACACAGCTAAATTAAGGACGGCAAGCGCAGATAGCCCTCGAGTAGCTTTGCGTGAAATTCAAAAACAAACAAACAAACGCATTCACTGCCCAAGTGATCTTCCGCTCAATAACAGAACTCGTTGGTTGGGATGGACGATGATAAAGAATTGTTTGTTTGCTTTGGAATTTCGCACAAAGCTACTCGAGGGCTATCTGTGCTAGCCGTCCCTAATTTAGCAGTGTAAGACTAGAGGGAAGGAAGCTAGTTATCACCACCCACCACCAACTCTTGGGCTACCTTTTTCCAACGAATAGTGGGATTGACCGACACATTATAACAAACCCCACGGCTGAAAGGGCGAGTATGTTTGGTGTGACGGGAATTTGAAACCGGATCATTGGATTGCATATTGAGCCTATTTTGAGAAGACACAGACAGCAAACAATAACAAGTAAGGTATCTTTCATTTATCATGTTATTAAATTTCCTTTGTTACGTTCCTTAACTGGTTTCAAACAAGAACAGATATTTTGATCATATTTAATCCATTATGTATACATGGTTTTGGGTTATTAAAACAGTGTATGAAAAGCAACTGATGGTAGGGGTTTAGAGAGGTACTCGTGGCCCATGGGCATTTATTGTGCATTTACACATATCAGATTATCGATGTTACACTTGATAACTACTGGAATTAGTTTGATGTGTTTCCTAATTTATTTAAATGTGCAACAGAAATGAAGTTTGTTTGTTTTTTGTTTAGAAAGTGCTGATACGTGTAAAGTAATTCGTTTCTTGTATCTGATAAATATTATACATGTATAATAATGGAAAGGCCCGGCATGCCCAGGTGGGTGACTCGTAACCTGAGGGTCGCGGGTTTGCATCCCCGTCGCATCAAACATGCTCACCTTTTCAGACGTGGGGGCGTTATAAAGTTACGGTCAGTCTCACTATTTGTTGAGAAGTCCAAGAGTTGGCGATCAGTGTTGATAAATAGTCTTACACTGCTAAATTAGGGACGGCTAACGCAGATAGCCTTCGAGTAGCTTTGCGCGAAATTCAAAAATAAACAAACAATAATGGAAATAATTATGTAAGTACACACAAGCGGTAAAATACATTACTACACAAAATTCCGTCTCATGAAACTTCATATCAGGATTTTATGTAAACCATAGTTGTTGGTGTTCCATATGCTGCTTTACTTTCAAGGACTGTTGATGTTCCCTCGGCTGCTTTACATTAGTTTCATTATATTTGTGTGTGCCTAAAGTTGTGTTCCTAAAGGTATGATACATAAGCTCAAAGTGCACCGATCCTTCGCAATGCTACGTTGTACATATTTTACGTTGACTGTGATCTCATTCTATTCTGTGGCTTTGAAAAAAAAGTCGTCGAGTGTTGCTGAACGATTTGTACGTACTTAAATCCATCTGCAGAGAGGGCACGTCTTCAGCTTACATTGTTTATGGTCAAATTATCATTTCATTCTTTCTATTTGGTTACCTCTTCTCAGCAGCGGTTTTCAGGCATCCAGTAGTGCACTGGAACCAATTATTTCTAATGTGTTTCTTACTGTTATTGAGATAACATTCACACTTGTATTTTCATCATGATCGTTGACAAAATCTGCACTAAGTGACGTCGATCTTAACATGTTTCGACCACTTCTATTATTAACACTGCCAGTTTCATGTACTTTCCCCAGAGTCTTGTTTATATCTTCTACTAAAACATAAATTATTGTTCCAATTCTTCGCGTAAAAAATTTTTGACTGGTTAAAACATTGATCTCCTCACGCTTATAATGAGGTATTACAGTTCGAGCAGCCATAACTGGAATACGCTACTACTACTGGGCATAGTATGACTGACGATATTTTTATAGACCTTACACATATTTTGCTCTTTTCGATTTATTGGGAGACAATGTAAACACTCAGTTTGTGACTGCATTCTGACGTAGCTCATTCGTGTAAAACATGTTTTTTGTATGTATTTTTCTCGCCGTTTTCACAGCTATTTTTCATGTTATACATGTTATATAAGCGGTAGTTATGGCATTTACCATTTAAATGGTACTTCGTTACTGAGAAATGCCAGAAAATATTTCTATGAGTAATAATATTAGTTGTATTTGCCCGAGTTACTTTACTTATGTTAAATATTTCTGTAATCATCATATTATGGCAGGTGTTTTAGGTTTAATTACTAAATGTCTATTGTAAACAATACACGTAGTTATTTTAAAGGTGAATGTGGAAAACATGTACTACGGCTGGAAGTTGTTGGATCAGATACTATGCGTAAAATATTGGCATGTTACAAAACAGACACAAGAGAGATCATGTGTCACCGTATACTCTAAGTGTTCATTGATTCAACAGCACTCACGTAATGATGCTGCTATCTCTCATACAAGAGCGATACCACTGATTTTGCAGTGTGCGAGACTTAAAGTGAAACGCATTAATGTCATCAAATTATCTTTAATACGCTGTTATGCTCGGTATTAGTAAAATAGGGATTTTATGATTAGCATTGGCGATGAAATGAAATAACTAGTAATTAAATACTGTAAAGTATTTTTGAGTGGAAGTAAAGAGTGTACGACAACAGTACATCAAATACACCATATTTGCTAAAGTCACTGTAAATAAACTATTGCGACTGTTGGTTTGTGTTCCATACCTCCAACTGCTGGTAACTAAACATAAAGAAAAATTTATAATTGTAACATAATAACAGTTTCAATTATAAAGAAAATGAATCTGTTATAATATAACATTATGAAACATTAGCATAGAATACATGAAACAGACTTCAAAGACATGCTGTGAAATCAAATTTACAAAATCTAACACGAAAATCTAAAATGTATTCATGGTCAGTAATCGAACTCTTACTTCTACTATTTATGGCTTCTCAAACCTAAATTACTATGAAATCAAATCACCAGGGACTTCACTTGATCGAGCTATAATATTTGCCAATGTTGAATAAAACTATTACCTCATGTTTACCCAAAGAATTAAAACTATAATACTAAGTGAGCGAATTGTGTAAAAGCATGAGAAATAGTTTGCATGTTTTAAACTAAATATTGGACGTCTAATTTACTTTTTCCTTCACTTAATACACAAACTTAGTTGAAAAAAAGTAGACTCAACTCTTCACTTCAGAAGCATTCAAACATATATATCAGTAGCGACTTACATGAATTAAAAGTTATTTTTTAAAATCTGCAAATTTAATGTAAAAAAAGCAAAGGACAGTATCATCAAATTGTCTTACTGATTTACGGCAATATCTCACGTTGTTTGAATAACATCCGGGTCATCACGAATTCAATACGACAAGATTAATGTCTTGCTGTTTATATTTGTATTGAGTGAGCAGAATCAGAGAATTCGTGGAAATATAACCCGTTACAGTCATAAATAATAACGTCTTCTCTGTCACAAAGTTTGTTTCAACTATCTAAATACGTTTCTTATAAATCATTTATGCGATACATATAAAATTTCACGATTAGAACTTTTATTTTTAAAAAATGTTTTTAGAACCTCGACACATCGTTAAAGGTGAATTTTACAGAAAAAAGAACACTTTGCCGTCAAAAGAACTACTCACACTGATTAATTTTGCAGTTTCACATTTGTTATAAAAATATGTGTTAATAAATGAAACATAGAACTTGGTGCAGAAAGAGCTCTTTCCGAGAGGCAAGGCCCGGCATGGCTACTCGAGGGCTATCTGTGCCAGCTGTCCCTAATTTAGTAGTGTAAGACTAGAGGGAAGGCCGCTAGTCATCATTACCCACCGCCAACTCTTGGGCTACTCTTTTACCAACGAATACTGGGATTGACCGTCACATTATAATGCCTCATGGCTAAAAGGGCGAGCATGTTTGGGGCGACAGGGATGCGAACTCGCGACCTTCAGATTACAAGTCGCACGCCTTAACACGCTTGGCCATGCCGGGCCCTATATGAAGACATTATATGTGGGAAACATCATGGCTGTAGAATAGTTTCTTTGTTTATTTTCGAATATTGGCTCAAAACTACTCAAGCGGTATCTTAAGTTAGCTCTTTCTCATTTTCAGCTGGTAGACTTATAGGGAAAACAGCTTTTATTTGTCCCATTACAGACTTTTCGGTTACTCGAATAGTAAGGTTTGATCAATACTCCAATAACATACTTACGGTCCCATAGAGTGTAGAACGATTTTATTATTTATATTATCTTGTGGTAACTGAACGCAAACGATGGTACCGCAGATTCATGGTATGGCACACTTACCATTAGGTTACCATCGGTCCGTGTGGAATAAAAAATAATGAGGAGTCGAATTAATTTTTTCTTTGAAAATGTTTGTATCATCTAATCTTCCTTTTCTAAAAATCGGCATGAGAATTTAACAGTTGAATATAATCCTAGAGTAAAATAACATGCCATATCTGCTTATTTTGGATGTTTTTTTTTCATTTATTTATTTTTTGCTATTGGGAAAGAAAGAGCAGGTTTCCCATATACTTTGATAAGACATTAGTAATCGATCCTTATGTTTTAATAAAACAAACTGACAGCTCTCTATTACCACATGCTTGAAACAAAACGCAGACAAAAAAGTTAACACATTAAATAAGAGCTGGTGACACCAAACAGATTTGTTGATGGACATACGTGAAAAACTGTATTTCATTTGTTAAATAACATTAATATTCATTTAATTCTTGATTATAATAAGCACCTTTCAAAGGAGCTTCAAATCTTCTACGGATTTATAACGTTAAAATCTGGGTTTGATTTTCATGGAGGATGCAGCAAATAGCTCAATGTGGCTTTGTTCTAAAAAACACAAATAAACGAAGTATCACCAGTAACTATAATCACAAGTATAAAATAATTGCATTTTTTGCATTAAACATCAAAAGGGTCCGGCATGGCTAAGTGGTTAAGGCACTCAACTCGTAATCTGAGGGTCACTGGTTAGAATCCCAGTCACACCAAACATGCTCGCCCTTTCAACCGTGGGGGCGTTATAATGTGACGATTAATCCCACTATTCGTTGGTAAAAGAGTAGCACAAGAGTTGTCGGTGGGTGATGATGACTAGCTGCCTTTTCTCTAGTCTTACACTGTAAAATCAGGGACGGCTATCGAAGATAGCTCTCGTGTAGCTTTGCGCGAAATTCAAAACAAGCCAAATTAGGTATCTAGAAATGTATAGAACTGAAAAATAAAAAAATCAGAATACATAATGGAAAGTTTAAACAAAGCCTTATATGACACTTGGATTCTAGAGAAATTATTTGTAATAATAAACACATTGAATAAATATTAAGTTATTTTGTGTCAGATTCAGTTACTATATTTTCTTGTGAGATTAAAATTGATTGTTAAAATAATTGCAATTCCAATACTTTTTGTTTTTTCTAGTACTTTAGATAAAAATAAAATAAAACCTATATTCCGTCTTCTTTTAAACTCTTTAACGATTTCTTGAACAAATTTTTCCTCTTCGATTTCACTTTAGATGTAACTTTTCGACGCTTTTATAATGCTTTAAAAGCGAATCAGTCGTCTCTTATTTAATATTCCATAACACTCTCTTTTACTTTTGCAGAATGTTATTAATCACGATGATGAAGTTTCATCTTATGATCAATGTTTTGTTTGTTTGTTTTTAGAATTAAGCACAAAGCTGCACAATGGGCTATCTGTGCTCTGCCCACCACGGGTATCGAAACCCGGATTTTAGCGTGTAAGTCCGCAGACATACCGCTGAGCCACTGGGGGCCTTATGATCAAGCATCATCTGTAAAACTTCCGTTGACTGATGATTTATATGTATGTAACAGTTTTAATATGAGAATTCTGTCCTTTTACGAAAGCTGTTGTGTTTTGAGATCAAAGCTACACAATGTCATTGCGCTATGTCTACTTTTAGGAATCCAACCCTGAAATTTAACACTGTAAGTCCGTAAACTTACCTCTGATCCACAAAGAAGACACCTAAAGACCAGAACTTTCTTACATTGAAAATGTTTATTATCTTCTTACACTACTCTCAGATAATCATGTGTGATGCTTTGGGACTTTGGGACCTTTAATACCTAACAAATTTTGCGGTAACTTTAATTTTTCATCACTGTAGCTTCTTAAGATTTAGATTATGACCAGTGGAAAGAGCTTGAAAGTACATTTTGAGGGTGTTTTTTATCAAACGTAGGACCTATTACACTGGTTTACAAATAAATTGAGGCAAGCACAAAAATAGCTGTTTTAACCTAATTTGGGGGTGCTGAATTCAGATTTGAAATCCGTTTTTACTCATCACCTCTAGTTTTATAGATATGCATACTGTACATAAAGGCGTATATGCATTCAGGGTTAATTTCTAATATTGTGTGACTTATGTCTTCTTTTTTAGTTATTATGCAATAAATGCAAATAAATCAGATGAAGAAATGCCTCCAAGGGAAGATTCTGCCAAGTCAATCTCTTCCGAAGATATTGACTCTTCTTTTTCAGGAACAAGTGGCAACGAGCCACACTGAATCACGCAAGAAGACCTGAATGACCTTGCTCGTGATTTGTATCTGTCAAAACAGCAGTCAGAGCTCTTGGCTTCTCGGCTTGAACAGTGGAACCTAGTCCAGGAAGATGTAAGGATCACCAGTTTCAGGAATCGGAACGAAGACCTTGCTTCATTTTTCGACATGGAAAACAAGTTGTGCTACTGCACAAATTTACCTGGCTTGTTCACTTTCCTTGATTTGCCACATAATCCTTCAGACTGGCGTTTTTTCATAGACTCTTCCAAGCGAAGTCTCAAGGCTGTGCTTCTGCACAACGGCAATAAATATCCCTGCATTCCCACTGTACACTCTGTCCATCTAAAGGAGTCCTATGACAATATGGAGCTTCTTTAGGAAGCTGTTAAGTACAACCAGTACCAGTGGAGTCTGTGTGGGGACCTCAAGATCATTGGTCTTCTTATGGGTATGCAAGCGGGCTTCACAAAGTACTGTTGCTTTCTCTGTCTCTGGGATAGTCGAGCTGTATCCTAGCATTACAAACAGAAAGACTGGGGGTCCAGAAGCACTTTCGTTCCTGGCGAACACAGCGTCAAGGAGAATCCTCTGGTTGACATGAAGAAGGTGCTTCTTCCTCCTCTTCACATCAAACTTGGTTTGATGAAGAATTTCGTGAAGGCCATGGACAAAAATGGTGCTGCCTTCCAACACTTGTCTACTGTATTCCCAGGTCTCAGTGCTGCTTAGCTCAAAGAAGGCATCTTTGTCGGACCTCAAATCCGAGAAGTGCTGAAGGACACTGATTTTGAGGAGCTTCTTACCTTAAAGGAACTAAGAACATGGGAAGCATCTTAGTCAGTCTGTAGTGGCTTCCTTGGTAACACACGCGTACCAAATTACCAAGCCTGTATTGAGAAGTTGCTAAAGACTTATGAGGATATGGGATGCCGAATGTCACTCAAAATTCATTTTCTCCATTCCCACCTCAACTTCTTCCCTCCAAACCTTGGAGCAGTGAGTGATGAGCAGTGATGAGCACAGAGAAAGATTCCACCAAGACATTACGAAGATGGAGAGCAACTACCAAGGCAAGTGGAACCCCAGCATGATGGAAGACTTCTGCTGGATGCTCTTGCGTGACATCCCGGAGGCAAAATACACCAGATCATCTAAGAAAACACACTTCGAACTGTCTGCGGTACTATGAATTGTGTACATTGTGTCATCCAAGTATATTTATTCCGTTAATGTTCTTTATCTATCCTGTTTTATCTGTAATAAGCTGCTGCAACTGTTGAAATAAGCACGTATATACTCTGTATATACTAAAATGAGACTATTTAAAAGCCAGAAAACTAGAGGTGATAGAGCAAAACTGTTTATAAATTTGAATTCAGCACACCCAAATTAGTAAAAAACACCTATTCACATTCTTGCCTCAGATAAAAAAATATTTTTTTTTGTAAACCAGTGTTATCATGCCTGAGTCAGAATCGTTCTATTAAGGTTAAGGTCATCATTTCTCAAGGTTAAAATAATTATTTCGAGAAAAAAAATTTGCATTCAGTTATAAATACTTCATAGCTTTAGATATATGTATAGTCCACTTTGATCTCTTTCATTATTATCAGTCACAGACTGGTTCAAGCTGGTTCTAAAATAATAAATTTGTTAAACTATTCCATACTTCTAAGTAAAATTCTGTTTAAAACCCAGCTTTGTCAGTTCATTAACATACACGAGAAGTTTAATCGTTTAATATATAAGACTTTTATTAAAAAAAAACTAAACGAAATATGTTTTGCTCATGTTCATATGTGACATGGCATTTCAACATAATAATTTTACATACGCCATTTTGTTATATTTTCTTTGACTAACGATTCATTTATTATTAAAGTAACATGGATTTCATGATCAAATGGCTTACAAATAATAAATGTAAAACATACGAGGCTAATTAAGCTTCAAACACACTGACATATATATATATATATATATATATACACACACACACGTCTTTTAACAATATATAACGTTAATGAGTATCAGAAATACTGTATTATTCTGTCTTAAAAAGTGGTCTTAATTAGAAAATGGATTATGATTCAATTAACCTGTTTAAAATAATGAGTTCATTTATAAAATCAGACCTTGGTAGCTGAAACTTAATTATGCCTATTTTTAAAAGATATTATGTTCATTATAGTGGACTGAATGTTTTGAATAATATTTCAAACAAAGAAGGAAACTAATGTAGTTATCAAAAGTTTAAGAAGCTCGAGTCGAACTTAAGGTTAAGATGTTTTTGAGATTCTTTGGGAAAATAAAATACGACGTCAGATAACTCTCATACCCCAATTTCCTTCACCAGAGGCGCTTTATCTGAAATCGGATAGATTTCAAACACTAATGAGCTTCGTAAGATGCGCTTTATTAAAAACTGGAAGGGTTTCATACTCTAAGTTCTGTCACTATACACGCATTATCAAAACTAGACTGGTTTCATACCCTATTTTTCGTCACCAGACACGTGTTGTCAGAAATTGGACAAAGTTCACACTCTAACTGTTGTCACCTGGAATTATTCAAGTCTTAAGGTCTAATTCTTGTCATCATACACGTATTATCTGAAACTGGACAGGTTTCATACTTCAGTTCTTGTAACTATATACGCTTTATCTAAAACTGGGCTCGTCTTAAATCTATGGAATACTGTAAGGTTTTGAAAACTTGTCATCCAACTCTGCAATAACATAGGTTCAGTTCCCATGCCATGTCATTCTGAATATCTTCAAGAATATTTAATAAACACGGTATTCCACACTACGGAAATGCTAACTTCGCTTGCAGAATATTTTTAATAAACAGTATGGGGTGCAATAAATTAATATCATGTAGTTTTAGACTTGTCAACCCAGAAACTATTTTAAATTACAATTAAACTAGTTGGAGTACCCGTCCTCTGGATGGTTATGTGAAGTCATGTTTGATAAAATGTTATCTAATGACATAAAAAGTTCCTTCCCTAATACGTAATTATAAAAAAATATCGCAAAAACACCCCAAAAACAGCAAAATACAAAATGTAACACCAAAATTTGTATCTTTCATGGAATCGATGAGCCTCTATACCTAATATGGCGAAGATCCATCTACAAGGGAAAAGTAATGGTTAAAGAAAATGCCCATAAAGAAGGGAAAGTGCAAAGCCAAATGTCTGTATTTTTCCTGCATGAGTATAATAAACCTCCATACCAAATTTGATGAAGATCCATCTATAGGGGGCAAAGTAGTTACATGGATTTAAAAGAGACAGTAGTGTTTTATTTATATAGATAAATCGTGTTTTCTTAAAATAAACAGAAAATTTTGTGCATAACCAAGAAAGGAACAAACAATTTTACTTTTCATTTAAATGATGATGCATAGCGCCCGGCCTGGCCAGGTGGTTAAAGCACTTGACTCGTAATCTGAGGGTCGCTGGTTCGAGTTCCCGTTACACCAAACAAGCTCCCCCTTTTAGCTGTGAGATTGTTATAATGTGGCAGTCAGTCTCACTATTGTTTGGTAAAAGAATAACCAAGGAGTTGGCAGTGGGTGGTGACGACTAGCTCCTTTTCTTCTCGTCTTATACTGCTAAATTAGGGAGGACTAGCGCAGATAGTCCTCGTATAGCTTTGCACGAAATTCAAAACAAACCATGATGCATAGTGTGCTAACCGAAAGTAATTATGTAGTCCCCATTAATATATTAATTTAGCTGTACAACATAACCACGTAGTTTTTTTTTTTACTGGGCTACGGTTTTTACTTCTCGTTTTCATATCATTTTCGACATTGGAAAGTCTGCGGCGTCCTTACGTAATTATGTTACCAATTTAGAGATTGAAATTAATTTTTTGGTGCTATACTTAAAAAATTGTAGATAACCTTAGCTGACGTTAATTTTTATATAGATAACTGGTAACGTTATTTACAAAAAACCTTTAAATTTTAAACAAATTTAGCTCCCTGGTAGTACAGCGGTAAATCTACTAGCTAACAATACTAAATTCACGGGTTCGATTCCCATCGATGGGCTCAGCCTGATGTGCCCTTATTATAAGAAAACCACACACACCCAACGAAATAGGCATTAAAGAAAAACAGTCATGCACCTTATTTGTTATTTTGAATTAAGCACAAAGCGGGCTACTTGTGCTCTTCCCACCACGGGTATCGAAACCCGGATTTTAGCGTGTAAGTCCTCAGACATACCGCTGAGCCACTGGGGGGCCAGTCGTGAACCAAACTTAACGTATGAAATCTTTTAGCCCCCCAGTGGCTCAGTGGTATGTCTGAGGACTTACACGCTAAAATCCGGGTTTCGATACCCGTGGTGGGCAGAGCACAGTTAGCCCATTGTGTAGCTTTGTGCTTAATTCAAAACAACAACAACTTTAAATGAATTTAGTAAATGGATAAATAAAGTCTAGTGTAACGATAGCCTCATTGAATAAAATGTGTCGGATATTTAATATCATGAACAATTTGATCACAGTTTTTTTAAAAAGCCAGCAATTCGTTATTTTTCTTAAAATTCCGCATTAATCCATCATTGAACTGAGTAATGCAGTTGACCAAGTTTTGTAATAACCCTTGTCTAATAAAATTATAATAAAAATTCAAAATGCATTTGATTGAACAACTATCTAAGCTTTGTTAACTTGTTTTAGAGCGAAACCATATTGAATTATTTAATGTGCTCATTGTGGGGATTCGAGCCCCAGATTTTAGCATTGTAAGTTCATAGAAATATCCCTTTTCCAATATGGGGGACTTATTAGATAGTTCTTGTTACATTTCGTAACAATAACCTACTTATCCGTGTTCTGTCTACCATGGGTATAAAAACCTGGTTTCTGGCGTTATAAGTTCGCAGACATTTTGCAACGCCCCTAGAGAAGGGCATTTAAAAACAGCTCACCATACAAGTGATTTTCTGGTGATAAATGCTACTCTTATGTGAGCTTCTTGTAGACATTTCGACTTGTTAGTTTTTCAGAAAAAAATAAGATAATTATTCGTCTGAAATTTATTTTATTACAACTAAATTTCAAATGTGTTTATCATTAAGTTATGTCCATTGCAGAGCAGTGGGTGAGTGTAAGAGTTATTTTAAAAACGTATGATAGCTAGAAATAGGAAATAATCGAACGTGGCTACCCCTGGTGAGAGTTCAAAATCGTTTACATATCATGTAATTATCCCTCTGTCACACTAAAAGTATGTTCATTGTATGAACAACTTCGGAGCGTATATTTGGTTTAAAACTCTGTAACTGGTGGATCTACGAAATAAATGATCCTTAAACTTGTGATAATCATGTGTGATTTCCTATGATTTTATTCCTTGCGGATTTCGAATCACAGAGTAGTATTTTTCATAGAGAATTCTGAGTGTCATAGCTATAATTTAGCTCACGATTTCAGTTACGGAGTGAAAGACCTATTGACCAGTTACATGCTTCAAACAACAACAACAAAATAGGTACTACTGTTCATTATATTACCAAGTTAAAACATGTATTACTTTTACTTCGTTTTGTTTAACCAAATAAACTAAATGAATAAACTATTTATAATTAAAGCTTTACACACACTGTTATATATATATAAGTTCTATAAAATTTATAACATTAATGAGTATAAAACAACGTATTATATTGTTTTTATTTCCCACTTTTTTCTTTGATAACTGCAGAAAATCTTTAATTAATTATTATAACATACCTACTAAAATGTCCTTTGAGATTTTGCTACAAATCATCCAGGTTACCAGTACCCTGGAAGGAAGTTATGTAAATTCATGTTTAATGAGAGGCCATCTTAAGAGCATATACAGTTGCTTCCTTTATATTTAAAAAACAACAACCTAAAACACCCATAAAAACACCAAAATACAAAATGTGAAACCGTAAATTTGAATGTGTCTCCTCATGGACCCAACAAACCTTCATGCCAAATTTGGTGAAGATCCATCAACAGGAACAAAGTAATGGTAAAATCAAACCGTAAAAACACACGTCTGCAAAATACAAAATTGATCATTTGTGTATATTTTTTCATGGACCTAAAAGACTTACATACCAGTTTTTGAGAAGATCTATCCACACCCTACGAAGAATTTACGTAGATATACAACAGAGAGTACTATTATGTTTGTATATATGGCATCACTGCATGAGATCTGCGTGCGATGTATTTATGATGTTGTATGTGCACCTTGCGATCGGAGAAAAATAAACTTCTCCGTGACAGAAAACGCAGGAGAAATGGAAAAAGCGTGATCCCTATTGCAAATCTACATGCAAATGGAATAACAATTTCGCAAAGTATGGAGTTACCCGTGTTGTAATAAAAAATATTTTTCAGTATCATTCAAGCTAGCGTTCAATTATTCTATGATGCCTCGAATATACTGCAATAAAATGTCTTTGTTAGTGACTTTTGATTGTTCATGTTTTTGATTTATCTAATCCAAAATCTGTTCAACTGAGCTGAGATAAGAGCCCTGAGGGGGCTATTGCATATTTGAATGACTCGAATAGTGTCTTTCTTAGCTAGGTAATTTTTGCGTAGATTAAATGAGTTCATAATGACGGGAAATCCGCTTGAAGTAAAAATGCATTCTCAAGACGGCTTGTATGGGTATTGAAACTTTACCAAAATCACGGGTTCGATTCTTTTCGGTGGACTCAGCAGATAGCCCGATGTGGCTTTGCTATGAAAAAAGAAACACAGATACATTAAAACTTCAATTAAAATAAAGTACAGGACAACGTTTCGATCTTCTTAGGTCATTTTCAGGTTAACAAAGAGGTTCTTTGTTGTTTTGTAGTTTATTTTATTTAAAATTTTAATGCCCACACAAGCCGTCTTGAAAATACAGGTTAGATGGATGTTCAGGGTTATTATATTCTTAGTAGTAGAATATTTTACCAATAATATGTAGACCACTGAGTATACCATGACGGATTAGATTCTGATGGTATTTGTGCTACTCCCTTATTCTATCCATTTTGCAAATATATCTCCCATTTCCTCAGCAGAAAACCCCACCCTAACCACCGCAATGCCTTCCAAATGCTTTATGGTAGATGTTATGCACTGGGATAAGTATCTTTCATCTCTTTTTCCGCCAACTGTATGACCTACGCTTTGAACCAAATTTTCAAACTTGGACTCATACCTCCATATCAACCTTTTCCAATTATCAGCAGTTCAGGTTTTGTGCCTTTCAGCAAATTCCAGTTTCTCGACAAAATCTGGAGAGCGAAGTAAAACTTTTTTTACTGCTACACTACCAAAGATTCCTTTGTTCTTGAGACTTCTTGACACTATAAATCTGGACACTTTTCTGTCATTTGATAGATTGTCATTTACCTCATGCTTGAGATCAGTGGAAATCTTTCTTCTATTGCGAAAGCTGCATAAATATAGATACTTAACATCAGTATCATTGAGCTCAAGTGTTCTGCCTCTTCCTTTCCTATTTTCAAATTTATCTGTCTCGGTCACACGATCTAGGGTACTTGATTGTTTTGGAGCATTTCAAGTCTTCAGAAATTTGTTGGAGAGTCCAACTAGCATCACAAAAACTTTTATACTAACTTTCTGCTATACTGACAATTCTATACGTTTTTTGGGCAGTGGCATGACAAATTTAAGCCTAACATATAGTGTGAAACACTATTTTTATAAAGATTTATTTGTGGAGTCGTATTAAATTTATTTCTTCTGGCAGATACCAGTAAAATATGCTAGCTTCTTGCTAGTTTTTCTTTATAGTTAAGAAATTGCATGGGGTAATATAACAGTCATTTCGTATCCTAAATATGATCAGTATGTTCATTCAAGTAGAGAACTTTTTACCTGTCTTTGTTATAAACGGGAAGTCTAAAGAATGATAAGTATTTTCATCTGGTTCATTTAACTGTGAACAGGTATCAATGAAGCATCACCATAGTGTTAACATTTACATTCTGTAATGTAAAGAATTAGCTCCATAAAATGGAAGGAATGGTAAAATATCTTTTCCTAACGTTTTTCCACAGTGCTGTAATTCATTATATCAGATCAAATTTTCGTCAGCAACCACACTAGTTTGTTGCTAAGTACAAAACTACACACACAATAAATTATCTTTGCTTTTTATTCCGGGTATCGAAACTAGATATTTAGCATTATATTACACCATTCTTGTCGATTAACCACAAGAACACATTAATTTGCAGGAACAACATAAAATTTGTGTGATTATGTGTGTTTTCTTATAGCAAAGCCACTTCCGGCTATCTGCTGAGCCCACAGACGTGAATCGAACCCCTGCTTTTAGCGTTGTAAATCCGTATACTTACCACTGTACTAGTAGAGGGCAACTTAAGATGGACAGCAATCACTGTGCTAAATAAATAATAAACCATTTAGAGAATTTAAATTGATAATAACACGATGTAACAAATTTTTTATCGCATTTTACTTGTATTGGTAGTATTCTCTTAAAATGGGGCTCGGCATGGCCAGGTGGTTAAGGCGAGCGACTCGTAATCTGAGGGTCGCGGGTTCGCATCCCGGTCACGCTAAACATGCTTGCCCTTTCAGCCGTGGGGGCATTATAATGAGACGGTTAATCCCACTATTCGTTGGTAAAAGTGTAGACCAAGAGTTGGCGGTGGGTGGTGATGACTAGCTGCCTTCCCTCTTGTCTTACACTGCTAAATTGGGGATGGCTAACACAGATAGCCCTCGAGTAGCTTTGTGCGAGATTCCAAAACAAACTTTTGAAATGAACATGGTTTTTATACGGACATTCTTTTAAATATCTCATTTTCTTCTATTGTATAGTAACATGCTGTTTACAATTAAAATGTAATATTATTTAACTTAACTTTGTAGTTTTTCTTGTATATTTTACATAATTAGAAAGATCTAAGCGACGAATTCTGAGGTAAACGAAAACTCAATTATTAATGTGTATAATTATTATAAATTTAATTCATATCTAGCTTCTTCACTAAACTTTTTTTAAAATCTTTGTTTATGGTAGGTATTTAAACTTAATGTATTTAGGGTTAGTATAGTCTAAACTCTTCTTGGTTTGTGAGCATGCGTGATGAATAATTTTGCATAACAAAGTGTAAATATTATTATATTACATTGTATATTGGGCAAAAAATTGTCGATCAGGTAATAGCAGGTTTTGCAACTAAAGCATTAACTGCATCCTTCATTCAACAAACATTAACTATTATGAGACAACGCCCCTCGCTGGGACAGCAGTAAGTCTACGAATTTACACGCTAAAACCAAGCGTTCGATTCCCTTCAGTGGACTCGGCGTATAGCGCAATGTGGCTTTGCTATAAAGAAAACATAAACACAGTTATGAAACGACACAGAAAACAGGTTGTATGGTAAAACAAACTCCTGAGATGTTCTCCGTAGGACTAAGGTACGTTTTCGATAACATAACTCTTTTTTTCTGTTTTGTTAGAATATTTATTTCTGGAATCTAAACAATCATTGCAATAAAAGAAATATTTATTTGGTTATTTTATTGGTTACATATTGATTTAATAAGAATGTCACGATCTATGTTCCACTATCCTTTGTCACACATTAATAAATAATAACACACTAGATGACTTGGCGATAAGTTCGAGGGATTATAACGCTAAAAATCAGGTTTCGATACTCGCCTTGGGCACAGCACAGACAGTGTACTGTATAACTTTGTACCTCATAACAAGTAATCATATAAATAAATAAGTTAATAAATAAAAACTGTTTACTTGCTTTCTAGATGATTATAGCAATAAATTAAAGTCGTGTAGATAATTCATATAGCATTTCCATGAGAATTAAAAGCTTTCTCACAAAAACCTGATTATTGAACATTTCTAGTTAATTAAAATAAAATCTCTAATTACAGGTAATGTCGTAAGGCACTTGTGAAACTTCTTGTTTATTTGTTTTCAATTTCGCGCAAAGCTTTGTTTCTTTGTTTGTTTTTTGAATTTCGCACAAAGCTACTCGAGGGCTATCTGTGCTAGCCGTTCCTAATTTAGTAGTGAAAGACTAGAGGGAAGGCAGCTAGTCATCACAACCCACCGCCAACTCTTGGGCTACTCTTTTACCAACGAATAGTGGAATTGACCATAAAATTATAGCGTCCCCACAGCTGAAAGGGCGAGTATGTTTGGCGCGACGGGGATGCGAACCCGCGATCATCAGATTACGAGTCGCACGCCTTAACACGCTTGGCCATGCCGGGCCCTCGAGCAAAGCTATACGAGAGCTATCTACACTAGCCGTCCCAAATTTAGTAGTGTAAGACTAGGGAAGGCAGCAGTCATCACAACCCATCATCACCTCTTGGGCTACTCTTTTACCTACGGATAGTGGGAATAACCATCACTTTATAATATCCTCACTGAAAGGGCGAGCATGTGTAGCGTGACAGGGATTCGAATCCTCAGCCTTCAGATTGCGAGTCGAATACCTTAACTGCCTGCCATGCCGGGTCACAATATTTCTTCCTCAAGCTGACACGTAATTTTGTTGTTGTTTAATATTGCTTGTCGAAAGTGGTAAGGTTGGCACTACACTGCTCAAAGGATGCTTAGATCCAGAGACGTGTTGCTAGGTTACCGTGACAGGTCATTTTGTCACAGTTCAACAAAGTGTCATCACAGAAAGCAGCTAAACTTAAGGAGGGCTGAAATTATACAGGGTGTTCGGACAGTCACTGTGCAATTATACATTTATTAACAGACATGTTTCAATGTAAAATACAGGAGGTAAATATGAATGACAATTATAAACAATGTTGAAAGTGACCCCCGTTGGCATCAATACAGGCTTGGATCCTTCTTTTTTTTCTTTCTAAACACCGCTATCAGTTGCTGTCTTGAAATAGACTGAATGAAAGCTGTTATCGCTGCTTTCAAATCATCCAACGTGCGCGGACGATCTTGATGCACTACAGATTTTGCTGCTCCCCATAGATAATATATATTGTGGATTAAGATCTGGTGAGCGTGGGGGCCACACGTCTTTGGAAATAATGCAGTCTCCAAAAAATTCCTTTAATAACCACATAGATCTGTAAGATGTGTGAGCTGTATCTCCATCCTGTTGAAACCATAAGTAACTAATTTCATCACTTGTTATCTGACCGATGATGGTGTGAAGAATCTCCGAACAATAGCGCTCGCTGTTTACTGTGTTCATAAAGAAAATATGGCCAACAATTCGAAGTCTGGAAATCACAACCCACACACCAACCTTGAAATCATTTTACAGGTGTTTTGTGCAAACTGTAAAGATTATCGGATGACCACAATCTTGAATTTTGTGAACTAAGTAACCCAAGAGTTGGAACCATGCTTCGTCGGTAAAATAGGTTACATCCAACACATTAGCTGTATTCACTTCGATAAATCGGTTAAACCATTTACAATAGCGTATTTGTTTTTCATTATCAGTTGCTTCCAGTTCTTGTACCGCCATTATTTTATGTGGAAAGAGCTTTAATTTCTTTCTGACGGTCTTATGAGTTCCAAGACCAATATCATGCTGCTGAGCTAACTTTCGTAATGATTTTGATGGACTCTGCATCACACTGTGAGAAATATCCAACAGTGTTTCCTCCGATAGCTTTGCTCACCTTCCACAGCGTTTGGCATCATCCACTGATCCTGTTTCCCGAAACTTATCAACAGGGTTACGAACTGCATTGTGATGTGGAACAGGTGGATCTAGGAATGTTTCAACAAATCGCTGTCGCACATCATCTGTGTATCTACCACCCTCTCAAAATACGTGTTCAACAAGCCATACACGTTTTTCAGTTGTTAAAACCGTAATGGGGTTAAAATCTGAAATATAATAACATATGATTACAAAACTGCTCAGTGACTTTCCGAACACCCTGTAGTTCTATATTAAAGAAACGGCTTTTATGGATGATAACATAATTGTACCACAATGTAGCAATATATATTACATCATGTCGATAACAAATCATGAATTAATTAAATCTCCTTCAAAAGGATGCTTAAAACTAGTTATTTAAAGCACTTATATTATTAAATGATGCTGACAAGGATACTTAGTACTTACTGATAAGTTAATCCTAAAAAGAACAATAAATGCTAAATCATAAGTTAATTAATTTTTCCTAAAATGAATGCGAAACACTAAGTAATTATAGCGTTTATAATTAAATCGTCATAGAAAGGACACTTTACTCTAATTTATTAAATAATTTATGATTAATATATTCTAAAAAGGGTGCTTAACCCTAATTTACTAGTTTCTCTGTTAATTATCAGTTGAGTGTCTAAAGATTTTCAGTGATATAATACATTGTCAAGAACATTATTTAACGTTACGTTTGAATAACATTGCAACCCTCAGAGAAAATCATGTCTACATTGAATAAATATTTCACAGAGCTACATAGTTAGTTCAAAGACGAAGTGATTAAAGTATGATAACAATTCAGTGTTTACAATAATAACAGCAATTGCTATGATAATTTTATAATAATAAATTCTAATTAATATTCACCTTAAACAAGTAATCAAAGTTGTTTTTTATTTTAAAACTTATACAAAACATTTGAAAATAAATCATTTGTTCATTTTATTTAAAGTTTCAAATTCACCTTCAATATACAAATCAAACCTCGTAAAGTACCACATCAGAGAATAATTAAATATTTACTTTTAACATGGTGTAATCGAAACAAATGTATTAGACACATATAGACAGGGGACTTACCAAATCAATAAGTATATACATTATTTATATAAAATGGACAAACTACCTAGAAATTCTATTTCAGTATCTTCCAAATTTCTTATTATAAAATATAGTACACACCTTTTCTTTTACGTTTTATAAATCTAGTAATTTTGCAATCCAAATAACCTGTTACGTCCATTATACTAAGTTTTGATCTATCACTCACACATTTGCCATTTAAATATAGTACGCCAAGTTAGAGTATGTCTTCTTATAGCAAAGCCACATTGGGCTATCTGCTATGTCCACCGAGGGGAATCAAACCCTAGATTTTAGCATTGTAAATCCCACAAAGTTAGATAGGTAGTCTTAACTTCTTGAATATGTAATTATTTAAGTTCGAAAAGAAATATTAACGTCGTTCATCTTACAACTTGGACAATTTTTATTTGACATTTAAAGTATGAAATACATAACTCCTACACAAATCATATATATTATTTGAATGTGACAGTTGTTATAATATAACTAATATTCGTACTAACCATAAATATAATAAATAAGCAACTTATTCATCACTATTATTTAAAATGCCAAAACTTTCAGACTGACTAAAAGACACTTATATCAAGTCGCACATATACAGTGGCAAAGGGGTAGGTCTGCGGACTTACAATGCTAGAAACCAGGTTTCGATACTCGTAATTGACAAACTGTGTAGCTTTGTGTTTAACATGAAACAAACAATGTGGAAACAAAAGATTAAGAATCACAAAAGTCAGGCACAAAGAGTATGGACGCTGAATCAGAAGAAGATTGTTTGTAGGGTGTCACGAGGTCACACATACAGTGTTGGGTTATGAGATATTTCAACTTAACCAGTCGATGATCTTTACTCGCTAATCACATTGAAAAGAACATTAGATGTTCTTTCTTTACCTTTGAAAACATTGTGTACATTTAAACTGGTTGTTTTTGAACTACACCAGAGAACATCACCGGTATTATTACTCCCTGATTACTTTACTTTTTTACTTTATAGATAACTTACAAAACAGTATTCTGCGATTATGTATAACACTCACGTTTGTTTTAGTGCTCGAAAAACTGTCAGTGTTTCACTCCGCTTAGAACAAAATGAAAAATCGAATCATCGCATGTTTTCAAGCTAAAGTCAAGAGAAATTTAAACATTAGTGTATCATATGACCTTTAATATCTATGATAGCAGACAAAACTTACGTTTGTCAATGCAAAAAGTTTTATTAAAATAAAAGTCGATTATAGTAAATTACCAACATGTATTTACGATATAAATAAAATTAATGGTTCACTGTAAATATATTGTAATACATATCAATTAAACACAATTTTTGTATTTAATTTACTGTATGTTTTCAAAATGTAATTAATCTGTGTAAGTTCATTACATAGTTACACAAAACACCAACTGTATATTCTTACTATTTGATGGATTAGAGTACTATTATTGGATACTGTGCTCAACATACAGCAAATAAAACCATGTAACAAAATTTTTACTTTTTCTTGTTCGTGAGCAGAAAGTGTTATTTCCCAATTGCTTATGTCTAACGTAAATGGAAAATACCTATTTTTCTCTTCAAACTTTGCTTTTGTGACCTGGGAGGGTATAACGAAAACATGATGGGAGACTATTTTTGGAGGCTGATACGTAAAAGTGATTTACATTACAGTCTCAAATCTCGAGAAACTACTCACTTCTAAACATTTTTGTTCATTTTTGTATAACTTTAGTATAAATACATGTAAATCTGGATTAAAATGTTTTTTTAGGATGAAAACATCGTTGTCATCAATGATTAGAATGAAAAAGCTGCTAGTGTATCAGGGGTAGTTATATATTACTCTTTAAACAGTTAGTTAATAATACTTAAGACAGCAGAGGTTACTAGTTTCCATAAGTTACGCACTTCAAATCATATCATGAAAATAAAACTCACGAAACTTCACATTTATTCTTTGTTATTGAAAGCTGCTAAATAGCCATAAAAATCAAAGTTCGGCTTGAATTCAGTAACATTTCAGTCAAACTTCGACACTGAACTTTTCCTAGAAAATCGCCATAGTAAATATAGTATTTTTGAAACAGTGAAAGTGAATATTTAGACATATTGATACATAGAATGGGGTATTGATACACATGATAAACCCATTACTAAGTTCTATTTTGTAATGCATAGCCGAACCAGGTAGCTCGGCCATATTTACGTGAATTATCTTTCATTTATACTTTATGAAATGTATAAAAATCATTACAGTTCTGTGATTTTCTGATATGAAACTCATTTCTCATCCTAGACTAATATAATATCTTAAATACATGTATGTAAACTATCGTACAAACATAGCGAAACATTTGTTAACAAAAGCTCAAAATACACGATATCAGTTACTGCAATTTCTTAGTTTATAAATAACTGTCAATCTTAGTCTTTCATTGTTAAATTACAAACCATCAGTGTTAGTTTCCAATAAATCTCTATTTCATATAGAAAACTGTTTCATCAGTACTTGATGTAAAATAATTATTATATTGGCCTGGCATGGCCAAGCGCGTTAAGGCGTGCGACTCGTAATCTGACGGTCGCGCTAAACATGCTCGCCCTCCCAGCTGTTGGGGTGTATAATGTGACGGTAAATCCCACTATTCGTTGGTAAAAGAGTAGCCCAAGAGTTGGCAGTGGGTGACGATGACTAGCTGCCTTCATTCTAGTCTTACACTGCTAAATTAGGGACGGCTAGTACAGATAGCCCACGAGTAGCTTTGTGCGAAATTCCAAAACAAACAATGTATGTAAAATCACATATTTTACAAGCTTACTGAAATACCTGTGAAAAAAACTTCAATACACATTGATATGCTATTTAAGAAAAATTCTTTGTTCATAAAATACTGACATATATTCCAATGTAATATATATTTGTTCAAGTAGGTTATTAGCATCCATAAGTGAAACACAAGCGGCAACAATTAAACTTTTCTTTATTTTAGAAGCTATACAAAAAATTTGAAAAATCAATTGCCTGTCGTGCTGACCTTTACATGCCACTACCGTACAGATTAAAACAGATGTGTTATCTTCAATATACACATGTAAATAAAAACCTGACAAACATATATGAGTTTACTGTCTATCATTACAGAATAAACATTGCAACTAAAATGAGATTTTATTTCTACTTCTAGGCTACTGCTTCCTGTTTCTGATCTAGAACTCACATATTTGTCCTTTAAATACAGCACACAAAATTATATACAAATAACACAAATGGAATAAAATTTTATATTAAAGAATAAAAAGTGACTAGTGGATAAGAGATACACGTTTACAATTTTGTGATTGTTCGGTCTATTGATGGTATTACTGCTACAGCGTTATTTCTGTCTGTAAAAAGAAAGGAAGCCTCATGTTAAGTGAAAATAGCAGACAAATACCGAGATAATCGGGTTTCCATCACACTGATGTGCAAAATCCTATATTCAATACTATGGCTTTCTTAAGTTATCAAATAACAGATAATGAGAGTATGGAATACATATCTCATACACAAATCAAATAGGTAGTTTGATGAAACATATTTTGTATGAGTCATGGCTGCCTAGAAACATGTTTATTACTTTGTGGTAAGGTGATGTCGTGTTTAGAATTAACTAAATAATTAGTGTTAAGCGTTATTTTTAGGGTGATTTAATGAATTAATTTTAAGCGTCTTTTTGAAGATGGTTTCATTAATTCATTAATTATTGATTATGAACATGATGAAACATGTATGGTATGTATCATGTCTGCTTATCATGGTGATCTAAAAATCCATTTTGTACTTTGTTTAATCGCCCATTATAGCTGTCTGTCTGGTATCGAACTGTAATTTCAGTCCTCCCTAACTTTAGTTACACCCTATGATGACACAAATTGATCACATGTCATGGAGACCTAGCAACGCGACCCTGGTGATAATATTGGAAGTATGAAAGTCGTAATCGTTGGTGACGTCACCACTCTCCCCTCACCAGAAGTAGCCAATCAGCGTAAGGCGGCACCCTTTGGGCTGTGAAGTGTCAACTTTAATACTGTCGTATTGTATTGATTTATGATTATCTCGACTTAAAAAAAACTCAATTACGTTTATAAGAGTAAAGATGCTGCTCGTGTTTGTCTTGAATAGGTTCTTTTAGCTCAAACTGAGCTAAAACTTTTAAATACAACTTTCAAGGTTTAGTAATATCTCGTTCACCTTGGATTTTAAAAGTAAAATACACCATATTTAAAAAAAATCATCTAATTCACACATATATAAAATACTTCAACATATGAACGTTTTAAAATATTTTTCTGCTGTAAAACTTAGTTTATATCCAAACACTTTGTCCACAAAAGAGGGATTTAAGCTTGGTTCCGTTTAATTTACACCTTAAAATAATTTCTATTTCAGATTATTTTCATTACTTCAAGCACCAGCTTGTCGTTTCCATTTTGTAGTCAAACTACTAATACTGCTGCAGAGAAAAGCAGTCTGTCTAACAAGATTATCCAAGGACTAAATTAGATAAACCATCTGCTAGTTTCGTCGTATACGTAACGTAGAAGACTTTGAAACGCAACATTCTAGGCAGTAACAATAACGACATCCATTTATTTATATCTATATAAAAGGCGTTATTGCGTGGCTTGGTAAAAATTGAGAGCTTTCTACTATTATAATGACCAAATTCACGCCATTCAAATACATGACAACGTTATCAACCAAACAATTTAGATACCCGTCTTAAAAGGGGATTTGGAAATCAATCGTAATCCTATAGCTTGAAATCCATGTGTAGACTGTACGATAAAAAACAAAGAATAGGTAAAAGGAAACAAATAAGACACTGTGTTTAATAGAGAGTGAAATTTCAGAGACAAGGATTTTGTTTTTCATCCTCAAACCTTTTAACAATTTCTTTTTCTAGAAATTTTATGAGTAGTATATATGTGTGTCTGTTCGTGTGAGTATGTTCATACAATTTATTGTGCCACTATGGCTGAAGTGCTTTTAATGCAATATATTATCGGTTGTTTTTTTCACAAAAAAATATTAATGCGTTAATAGTTGACAAAAAATAAACTAAAACCAGTGTCATGAAAATCAAACATGTTTTGGTTAAAATGAAAATTATAAATTTAGCAATTCAACAGCAAATAGGGCCCGGCATGGCCAGGTGGGTAAAACACCCGACTCGTAATTTGAGGGTCGCGGGTTCGAATCCCCGTTACGTGCTTACCCTCTCAGACGTGGGGGCGTTATCATGTGACGTTCAATCCTCACTATTCGTTGGTAAAAGAGTAGCCCAAGAGTTGGTGGTGGGTGGTAATGACTAGCTGCCTTCCATCTAGTCTTACATTGCCAAATTAGGGACGGCTAGCGCAGATAGCCCTCGTATAGCTTTGCACGGAATTAAAAAAAACAACAACAACAGCAAATAAAGATAAATTCTTCTCAGTATTGCGAGAAAACGCTTATTTATCATCAAGCTTTTGATAAAAATTTTGAATTTGCGCATTTGGAAACTCACGCAAATAAAATTTACGTACATCACATACTTTAATCTTTGAGGGTATTAATGCATATGTCCGAGTTAGTTTATAAACAAAAACGATTAAATCAATTAATCATTAGGAGGAATCAAATTGCGAACAACCACCAGGAAAAGACCAAAATTTCACGTTTCAATATTATTTTAATTTCATGAATTAATTTTTATTTAAACCCATTTTTACCATCTAAAGAAAGAAAGAATTTCGTTGTAATGTTTAAGTGTTTTCGTTCTAATAAGTAATAAATCTCTCGCATCGTTAAAGTAATATGAAACGAAGTGGTTGTAAAATTAGTTTGGATATTTGTAACGGTCTATAGCGATAACTGTGTAACGCATCAGTGAAATATTTGCAAATGTTTATAGAGATTACGGATGACATATTCTACTATTCTTTAAACTCGTTTCAGGAAGCGCTACTATAGCAACTATCCAGTGATGCCACAACACCGTAGATAACACTACGTAACAAATTTTTTACTTTTTCTTGTTCCAGGGCAGAAAGTGTTATTTCTCAATTGCTTATGCCTAAAGTAAATGGAAAACAAAACAAAACTGTTTTTCTCTTCAAACTTTGCTTTTGTCACCTGGAAGCGTATAACAAAAACATGATGGGAGAATATATTTGGGAGCTGATACATGAAAGTGATTTACATTACAGTCGCAAATCTCGAAAAACTACTTACTTCTAAACATTTTTGTATAATTTTAGTATAAATACACGTAAATCTTGATTCATATGTTGTTTTACTCAGACCTTATTTAAATGAAAATGTACAAATTTGCCCATTTTTAAATTTCATTATTCAGGTCACAAAAGCAAAGTTTGAAGGGAATAAAGTCCATTTTCTGTACTTGACATTAGATTTATAAGATATTCCCAGAAACCATCAAACTTCTATCATTATGGTATTCTTCAGTTAAGAAATAACTGCTGAGTTCCGGTGATAAAATTAATATACATTAAAATGATACTTAAAATTTACCCTTTTAAGAGAATAAAATACTATTGCTGAATTATTTTTATTCAGCAAGCAAATCATGTGACCACCACAATCGATATAAAGTCCAAACGAAACGGTGTGTATCAAACACCTGCAACAAGTTCTAGTTCACCATGGTAACCAGTGTCTTGTAACATATGGGAATCTAGGAACACAAATGTCAGTGGCAAACGATATTCACATGTTTTAAGCAACATTAAGTAACACTAAAGAGATATCTCCACCAGAAAAAAACGACATCATTTAGGTGTACACAAGCTATTTCCACGACATAACTTAAGCAAATGTAGAATGAAACGAATAGTCAAGATATATCATGCGAAAGCATAATGGAAGAAACGCCTACAGGTTCTCGTGCAGTTGGACTGCTGAAACAAGTGTTGGGAAACAAACGTTATCGTACATTTCGATCAACAAAATATGGAAAGCCTACAGAGAGGTATATTTTGCTTTGAACATGACAACCTTATAATGTATGATCGTCAAATAGAACATGAGCCGCATAACAACATGATGGGACTCTAAAATCCTTTTAGTATAACGCAGTCGCCCTCCTTAGTCCTCGAATTTGTTATTTTAGCGGGGCATATTATTTAACACTGTAAAGTAAATTTCCATCCATTAAGTACCGACACTTCTTACTATATTACCTATGATGGTCAATAAATTTATCAAAGTGAGATAACCATATAGAATATTTACTATTAAACTGAGTATAATATATTTTTAAAAAAATATACAATATGATCGAAGGAAACCAAACGGATCGTAGTGTAACGTTAAGTTCACAATGGCTCAGCAGTAAGTCTGAGGATTTAAAACGCTAAAACTGGGATTCCGATACTCGTAATGGACAGAGCACAGATAGCCTACTGTGAAGCTACACAATAATGAATGTAAATTACAAGATAACCTGCGTTACAAATTATAATGCTCCTGCTTTGTTTGATTCAGAAGTTCAAACACAGTATGGAGGTAATGTAGAGAACACCCAACTTAGATCAAAGAAGGGTAAATAGTAATACAAAGAAATATATATTACAATGTCCTCACCATACGTTCGCTCTGTGATAGAAAATGATTTATTTATTTAATTCTGAATGTCGTTGGTAAAGTACATTGTGAATGGTGGTTGGGCAAAAACACGGCCGTGTTAGAAACACAGTCTCTTAATATATCAGTTATTTCTTTTCAAACTTTCAGTTAGGAAACCTTGATTATTTTCCAGCTGGTACAACGGTAGTTTACGGAGTTACAACGCTAAAATCAGGGGTTCGATTCCTCTCGGTGGATTCAGCAGATAGCCCGATGTAGCTTTGTTATTAGAAAATACACACACACACACACACACCCTTGATTATTTTGACATCAAATTTAGCTATGGCACGAAAAACTATTACTAACACATATTGAGAGCCGTTGATTAAAGTCAAGTTATGACTGTCTTCGGCTTGACGAGGTGGTTAAGACACTGGACTCGTAATCTGAGTGTTGCAGGTTCGAATCCCCTTCACATCAAACATGCTCGCCCTCTCAGCCGTGGGTGCGTTATAATGTGACGGTAAATCCCACTATTCGTTGGCAAAAGAGTAGCCCTAGAGTTAGCCGTAGGTGGTGATGATTAGCTGCCTTCCCTCTAGTCTTACAATGCTAAGTTATGGATAGCTAGCACAGATAACCCTCGTGTTGCTTTACGCGAAATTCAAGCCAAACCAAATCAAAGCATGTCAAAATTTAATTTTATAATCGTTAGTACAAGTAAGCCAAACCCTTACCGTTATATTATCACGTTGTTTTAAATGCCATTTACTCGCACCTACTAGGCTACTACCAGTAGGGGCTCACATATTACACTATATGAAGTAGTTTTTTTATTGCCTATCACAACGCACAGTGTGAGAATTAAGCAAAATAATTAGTTTAAATCGCTACTGTATTATTAAAATACATAGGAAGCCTAAATGATGTTAGATGCAGTATTAATTCCTTTTATTTTACTCATAAATTATTACAGCACCATGAAATCCATGAAACCACAAAAATATTGGTACATAAAAAGTTTAACAAAATGGTAATTCTACGATTACAAATTTCAAGTCTTTTATTTTCTATTAAATACTACAGTCTGTAAATTTATCCAACGTCTACATAGATAACATATTTTAGGTCTAGAGAGACCATTTCTTAGATTTTTAAAACACTATGTTTAATGCCTTAAGAAATGTTTTATTACTCATTGTTGGTATTCGCGACTGAAGAGCAGTGTAACATGAAACCCCAAGCACGAGAAATGTTTGCTTGGCAGTAAAACAAATGCGATGTTCAAATGGTACATAATTATTTTAGTAAACATTTTCAAAACTAAAATCGATAAAATTAGCTTCAATATTGAACCACAAAATCAGTTTTTTAATATTGATCATTGTTTAACCTGTTACAGATTAGACTGTGTTTTATAAACTAAAAAAAAGTTTTAAAAATCTTTAACAAGATAGTAAAACTAAGACTGTTCGGCATGGCCAGGTGGTTAAGGCACTCGACTCGTAAGTTAAGGGTCGAGGTTTCAAATCCCCATCACACCAAACATGCTTGCCCTTCCAGCTGTAGGGGCGTTATTATGTTACGTTCAATCCCACTATTCGTTAGTAAAGGACTAGCGGTATTGGCGGTGGGTGGTGATGACTAGCTCTCTTTCCTCTAGTCTTACACCGCTAAATTGGAGACGGATAACACAGATAGCCCTCGTGTAACTTTGCGCGAAATTCAAGCCAAACCAAATTAAGACTGTTAACTGATATTATAAATTGGGTTCGGTTTTCTTCTCGCATAAACATTGCGAACTTGGAAGAGCAAAGCAACGGTTATGAAATTAATGTATTATATTTTATTCCTTACAAAACATATCATTATAATACTGTTCACAGACGAATAAGAACACTGAAAAAGAAATTTGAAACAAATGAATTTTAATCCTAAAAAGCTAACATTGTACCACACGAACTTCTGATGTAAAGTATTGTTAATTTGCGTAATACCTGTCCTGTTGGACATGAAATTTGAGCAGATGTAGGTCTATGTGTGTGTGGGAAAGGCGAATAGCGACGATTGGACGTCTTGTTTACGGTGGCCAGGGATGAAATCCAGTCACGTGATAAAATTTAGCGACGCAGACACTTTTATCGATTCCCATATTCCTGATCTAGTGAAAACCACAACTTTACCTGGGCTACTAGCAGCAATGTAAAGAGGTTGATAAAGTATTTCGAAGGGAGATGTGACACATATAGCATTTAAAGGCTGTATTCAATTAATATGTTGTAATATGTGTTGTTTTCATATTTAAGAAGAGTGAAAAAGTTTCAGAGAAAGAAAGGGAATCGAGGTTAGTACATTTATACACTACTGACTTGAATATGGTAGAATTCATACACTCATACTGCCGAAGTTGGTAAAGTAAACTCAGGTAATACTACTGTATTTAAATACGCCAGCCCTTACGATTATAAAATAGTTGAGTGTACTGTAAACCTCTCAAACCATCGTGCAAGCTCTGAACTCCACACGCGGTGTTGCCAAGGAAACAGACCTTCGATACCTGAACATGTTCCACGAAATTGTAGTCCTGTAGTCTAAATACAAAATTATACAATTACGACTTGGATTTCAAAATCACGGTAGTAAGCGAAACGTATGTAAAAGCTTTAAAACCACGGAAAATTGTCAGTAGGTAGGTTTAATTTCATTCTGTCTCACTATAAACCGGGCTTCGATACTCGTGGTGGGCAGAACACAGATATCCCATTGCATAGTTTTGTGCTTAATTAAAAAAACAAACAAACTATTTATGGTTGATTTGTAAAACTACAAGTCATTGAGGTTTTTCAGAAGGAAATATGGGGGAGTATGTAATATTTAAATGCCACATTAGAAAGCATTTCTGATTTGATAGCCATCCACGTAGCACAGTGGTCACTTTGCGAATTTATACTACTAAAAACTGGGTTTCGATACGCGTGGTGAGCAGAGCACAGATATCCATCTGCATAGCTTTTCGCTTAACAACAACTGATATGGCATATTTCACAGTAACACACAATAACAGGAAAGAAAAGCAGTGGTAATTCATTTATTATTTCACAATATTGTTCTAACATAATAATAAAAAGAGTTAAATAAAACTGTTTTAAGAAACACAAAAAATTATAAGTTCCACAAATATTTCGTAGTTGTATTTGCAATGTTGCGAACTTGGACGTTTCGTTCCATTTTAAACATGTCTGAGTAATATTGGGCTGTCGTACATGTGACTCTACAATACACTTAGATACTCTTTAAAATACACTTCATATAATAGTTTAAAGCAGTTTGAAACCCATTTCAATGTTTTCTTTTATGTTAAAAGAAGTATAAACGGTTACGATCAGTTTATATACCGCTTCAAATGCTATTGAAATATCAGTAAACATAAACGGTCCATTTCTGAAGATAAAACATGAGTTTGCTATCTTTTTAAAGAATTAACCATGGCACTATATTTCAATTTTCCAAAAGCACTCAGATGTTTTCTGCTACGTATCAAATGCTTAGATTTGCATGGTTTAAAGTGGTATAGTTACTGCAATTTTATTATCGTTTTCGAACGAAAAACTTTTGAAACATGTAAACTTGTTTTACAGAGTAAGTCTAATGTACAAAAACCATATAAAGCTAGCACTAACAGAACAAACAAAAAGATTTCATATGCACTAATTCTTGACGAGCACGAACCTGTTTTGTCATTAAGAGAATTTCTATCTACACATATATTAACGGACGTAAGCAAATGGTTTCATTTTTGTCGGTGTACGGTAATATAGTTTAGACTATTATTTGTAATCCGCCGATTACAACAGTTCGTTAACAAAACAAGAAAGATAACGGTTGTCGTGCTTATTAATATATATATATATATATATATATAAACTGAGTTTAGTTCAGTAAAACACCGTATTTAGTAGCAAAAATAATAAGCTCGTTAGTACGTCAATAAAATAATAATCAGAACAGATCAGACTTCTTATAGACATCACAAGTATTGATATAACTTTACAGACAGTATTCTTCTAGCTCGACTAAGAACATGAAATATTAAAGATATGATTGAACATTATTAGTAGAAGGGCACAGGTAAGACTCTTCTTTTTATGTTAGGAGTAATAGTTTCCGAATTCCAAACAGTTGTGCTAGCACGCCTGAAGGATCGTTTGGTGTGCTACGTTTTCAACATGAGGCCTCAATTGGTCTTGACGATTTTAACTCTGTTTTTCAAGCGGCGAGGAAGCTCGCCGTAGACAGCAGGTGGCACAGCTTCTGCGTAAAATAATACAAAAATACACACGATAAGCTTTTCGGTGACTAAAATAAGCACGCACCAAATAAACAAATGAAAACGATAAGTTTCAATATAGATGCAGATAAAACAGAAGTAGAACATCGGAGATAAATTCCATTATATGAACCCAAAACAATAAAGAATAAAGTTTGTGGAGGAAGAAAAAAATAAGAAACAAGTTTGGTGATAAACTACTTGGTGAATAGATCAAAATAAAATACGTTACCTAGAGAAGAAACTTAACAAAACCTTTCTGCTGTAACCAAGCTAAAATTACCCAAAATAGGATTTAATTTATATTGAATTTCGCGAAAAACTATTCGAGGGTTACCTGCGCTAACCGCCCCTAATTTAGCAGTGTAGGACTAGAGGGAAGACAGCGAGTCATCACCACCCACCGCTAACTTTTGGGCTACTCTTACCAACGAATAGCGACATAATAACGCCCCTACGGCTGAAAGGGCAAGCATGTTTGATGTGACGGGGATTCGAACCCGTGACCCTCGGATTACGAGTCAAGCGCCAAACCACCGGGCCATGCCAGGCCCCCAAAATTGGAAATTGAATATCAGCTGGCATTTTACCAAGTGAAAATTCATAATAGTAATTTGGATATTTCTACCTCTGCTTATGATTAATGATGACTTTTGGAGTGTCTCTTTCATTAAACGTTCTCAGCTAAATAATAATAATAAAAAGTTAATACACTGACCTAACTTTATTCAAGACGATAGGACTACTATTTTGCAAACCAGTGTCAGTTTTCTTGTCACCTATAAATGTCGTTAATTACTATTCGTTATTTGCGAAAGGCTTGTTTGTTTGTTTTAGAATTTCGCACAAAGCTACTCGAGGGCTATCTGTGCTAGCCGTCCCTAATTTAGCAGTGTAAGACTAGAGGGAAGGCAGCTAGTCATCACCACCCACCGCCAACTCTTGGGCTACTCTTTTACCAACGAAAAGTGGGATTGACCGTCACATAATAACGTCCTCGGATTACGAGTCGCGCGTCTTACGCGCTTGGCCATGCCGGGCTCTTGCGAAAGGCGTTAAATCGCCTTGTAGACTATGAAAGTGCATTGTCTTATTATAGCAAGGTCTGTTAAATGTCTCTCGATTCGATACATTTCAAAAGATGAAGATATTTCATCTGTAGGAAGTTATTTGATACAGAAAAAAATCGATGCGAAATCCCTCACAATTCTCTGTCTGCGAATATAGGTTGATGAACGAACCAGTATGTTCATCACACAGCAATTTTCTGAAAAAATAGCACTAATGCATTGCTAGCAGAAGTTTTGCAGCTTTACAATAAAACGTTCTCTTACCGTTACACCTGTAGATCAGATCTGACCAAATAATTCCTTCTTGGGAGAAACAGAAAACTCCAAGACGTCCTCCCTTCAGAGTATTATCAAATACGTTCCCTGAGTCTGCAACCATATTCTCACCTTCAAATACCCTAAGTCTGAAATCATATATAATATAGAACATATTATTATACGGGATGAATATATATTTGCTATTTCTGATTGTAGAACACTTGCCTACAAACTTATTATTTCCTTTGCAAGGAATGAATTATTACTGTATTATTTAAATTACTCACACAAAAGCTTGTATAAAAATATTCTCAGAATGCTGTAATTAAATATTCTTTTATGACATGGAAGTCTGGCCACATAAGCTATGAAGTTAAGTTTTTGCTATGTCTTACGCATGGCATATATGGCCGGTGTTTTCGAACTACGCTTTTAAGTGTTACAAGTGTTTGAAAATTGTATTTTGGTTGTGGGAAAAGATGTTGTAGATGTGAAATGCAATTGTAATAGGTGATCTGAATAGCAAACATAAGAACTTTGGATTTAAATCCACTAACTCAAATGGCAGACATCTATTACAATTCATAGATAACAATAGCATATCCCTTATTAATGATAATACACCTACCCATACTATCTATGCAACAAATTCAAATGATATCCTAGACATCTGTCTCACCTATTTTAATGCGAGACAAAAGCTAATAATTTTAATGTGGGAAAAGATTTTGACAGCGAACACCTCCCAATATGGTGTGTCTTCGATCTCACCCCCCATAAAGATAAAATCTGTAGGCAAGACAAATTTGATTACAAAGGAAGCAAATTAACAAGAATTTCAAAAAGTATTAGAGAACATACAACCAGACAAAATTAAACATACAGCGAATAACGAATCAGAAATTGATTGTTACAGTCAAACAATCATGGAGTGCCTTCTAAAAGCAGCTACGGACACCAAAACAACAATATACAACCACAAACATTGCATGGAAACCAACCAAACAACTATTAGAAATGATAAAACAACGAAGACAATTAAGAAGAAGACAATTCATGGCAACAAGAGAACAAGAAATAAAAACACAAATTAACAACATTAGAAATAAAATTAGAGCAGAAATTAAACAGCAATAACAAGAAAAATGGGACAACTTCTGGTCCCAACTAAATGAACAAACTGACCCTAGTAAGTTCTGGCTACACTTAAAAATAATCACAAATGAACCCATGACAAGAAAATACTCAACACTGGAATATAACAACACCTTAGCACAAACCAACAAAGAAAAAGCAGAAGCCTTCAAACATCAATTACAAAACATATTTAAAACACATAATGACTCAGACATGAACAATTATTACTACAATAAAATAAATAACCACGTAACAAATAACATAGAATTATATGAACCACACTTTCCAGTCAGCATTACAAACAGCAACACTAATCATACATATGACTACAATACCCAACTACTCATAAAAAAATTAAACTAAATGAACTTGAATAAGCAATCAAAAGTACAAAAAACAAAGTACCAGGAAGTAATGGAATACAAACAATTCTTCACAAAAAAGGCACTCCAAAATTATTTGACCACCTATTAGCCACCATATTTGATTTATCTCTATACTCTGGATACATCCCAGTTTCTTGGAAGCAAGCTAATATTTTAATATTCTTCAAAGACGGAAAACCAGCCAATAAACCAAACAGTTACCGACCGATCAGCCTGACCAGCTGTGTAGGTAAAATTCTCGAAAGAATAATAAGCAACAGACTCTCCACATTTTTGGATATTAATTTAAAATTATCAGAAGAACAAAACGGATTATAAAATATAGACAAACAACAGATCATTTAATTAGATTAACTGAAACAACAATAAAAACGACTGCACTGTTGCCTGCTTCCTCGATATCGAGAAAACATTCGACACTGTTTGGCACAATGGTCTTCGGTTCCGTATGTGTGAAATGGGACAACCGCAAGGAATTATTCGCTGGTTATCAAACTTTCTGGAAAATAGAAAATGTAGAGTGAACGTAGAGGGAACTTTCTTTGAGTTCTTCACTCCAGAAGCTGGCATCCCTCAAAGAGGAGTGGTTAGCCCTATTTTCTTCTTCATGTATGTGAATAATATGCCACTTAAAGACCCAAACTATGGATACACGTCACAGTTCGCTGATGATGTAGCAATTTGGAAAAGTGCCCCTACACCAGAAATAGCAACCACTAACTCATGACCACAACTAAACAGATTATGTTAATACTGATCAAAATATAGAATTAAAAATAAACACAGCAAAGACACGATTAGTAATATTTTCAAAATCAACTAAACATCAAAAAGTTCAATCTCTGATAAACATGAACGGAAAGCTTCTCCAAACTGCTACATCTGCAAAATTATTATGGTTAACATGTGATTCTAAACTTACCTGAATAAAACATGTAAATAACATAAACACTAAAATTTGGCGAAGAATAAACTATGCTAGGAGTCTAACTGGTAAAAACTACAGAACAACACCAGAAAACATCATTAAAATATACAAGACACATTAGATCAGTAATAGACTATGCAGCTCCTGCATAGATCAATGTAAGTGAAAAACAAATACAAACCAAACTCCAAACATTACAGAATACAGTAATTACATCAGCATACAGAGTGCCTAAAACCACTTCCTCAAAGTTCATGTACAATTACTCAAATACGTTCTACACTTATTAAAAAATAAAATAAAAAATGAAATAACAATATAAATGGACATTGCCCTGAAAAGGACCAGATTTAAGTTATGTTGTTAATTCAGCCATTTTTTATTTACTCTAAATGTATTAATCAGTCCATTACAACGAAGTAATGGAAGGAGGAAGTGGTGTATCTGACCCTCCTGGGTATACAAATATATATATACCCAAACACCTAGAGATAGATAGATAGAAGTGTTTCACAACGATGATCCATCCCCCGGGACTGAAGGAAAGTCCATCGCAAGTTAACATCAAGCAAACAACTTGTACCCGTCATACATTTGGGTACAAAGAGGGTGGTGGTAGAGTTCTCTTGTCTAAGGCCACAATAGAATGCCTCGAGTTATTTTCGAATTAGCAATTATCCAACTAAAAGCCCAGGTCGCGAAGCCACTAAATATCAACAGTTTATAGGGGGCTGTTGTCATTTCCTTAGAATCATAATGCTTTCAGCATTCTGTCCACCGCGAGGAATAGAATTCCGGATTTTAGTTTGCCATTTCACACGAAACAAAAACTACCTCAACCGACGATATGATTTAAATATCCTTCAACAAATACTAAGAAAACTTAACCATTTTAAAATTAATCAATTTTTCACACGCGTACAATTTTCATAGAACTTATTGACATTTTTATTTTTACATCTTTAATTGTTCTGTATTGTCACGTGGTTGGTTTTGGTTTTGAAATTCGCGCAAAGATAATCAAGGGCTATCTGCTCTAGCCGTCCCTAATTTAGTAGTGTAAGACTAGAGGGAAGGCAGCTAGTCATGACTATCCACCGCCAACTCTTGGGCCACTCTTTTACCAACGAATGATGGGATTGACCGCACATTATAACGCTCCAAAACTGAAAAGGCGAGTATGTTTCGTGCAAACTGTCACGCATCTTATTCTAAAACTCAATTTCACGAGATGAGTAATCCGAAGATCATGGGTTCGAATCTCCATCACACCAAACATGCTCGCCCTCTTAGCCGTGAGTGCGTTATAAAGTGACGATCAATTCCACTATCCGATGGTAAAAGAATAACCCAAGAGATGGCCGTAGGTGGTGATGACTGACTGACTTCTCTAGTCTTACAATATTAAATTAAGGACGGTTAGCACAGATAGCTCTCGTGTAGCTTTGCGCAAAATTAAGAAAAAACAAATTAAACAAATCATTAGATGAAGGTAGATAATTTTTATCTTATTACGTATTTTCGATTATTTTTTTGCGTGCTTTATGTTGTCTGTTGTATAACTAATAACTACACTGATATACAATCTGATTCTAAAATTCTAAACACTAATAATATCTCAACTTTAACCTTATAATATTCATTCACCTGCTACATTTATTAACTTACCTAATTAGTCCAATGTCTGGTCGATGTAGTAAAAGCCATCTATAAGCAACTTTTTCTTTCCAGCCTACGTTTCTCGGGTCTTTCCATAAAAGTCGAACCTAATGAAAAAACAAACTCCTTTAGATTAATTCATATCGCTGCTATAACGTTTTCACGTTCTACTACATCTATAATTTATTGTCGTTGGATGATATTTACTCTTCGTTACGAACTGTATATCATCCGTAAAACAGACTAGACGCGAACTCCAGGGAATGTGAGATCAAAAAAAAATTTTTTTCTAATTCATTTTTCTGATCTTTTGTGTTTGCATGGAGTGCACCAGATGAAATTATAATTTTATTCTTTTGTGTAATTTTATTCTTCAAACATCTAGATTATTTTTTTATTTATTTTTAAGAATAAAAGTGTTAGCACAGCTGACAGTAAAATATATCTTGTATCTGATTGGTTAATTTTTAAGATAGCTATAAAACGTTACTGATTCTGCTTCAGTAATTAATCAGTTTATGTTTACGAAATCCTTCCTTGCCAATAATTTCGAACGAAAGAAACAATCTATGGAAGCCTCTGTATTTTGTTCTTAGTGATAATGTGTCTTATCAATATCTTAGACTAATTCTAGCTTCACCAATTCGTGTAATAAAACTAAATTAATATACACAGTACCATCTTTTATGCATTATTGTTTAAACGTTTCCTAATTACGATTTTTTGCTGGTTGCTAACACTAAGGTACTTAATGGATTATTTTTACTAAGTCCTCCGCAAAACTGTTTTAACAAATAAAAACTTTGTAAACGTGGATAATTAACTAATTAATTTATTATCATTATAAAAATATCAATTAATTAATGGGTATTTTTTTTATTGAAAGTTATTACTTTTAAGTTAAAGTCTCTCATTTATTGGTTTTACCCAAATTTTAAACAGGAGATCCAGTAGCAGTAATAATTCTTTGAAAGGTAATACTTGAAAATACATCAGCCTAAGATGGTCAAATGTCTTTAAGGAACTACTTGGAAAAAAAACACACTTCAATTAACGTGCTTCGCACCGATTAGCGTTTCACCTTAACTTCAACAGGTTTTCTGAGAATTGACTTCAGCTGAATTTTTTCTCGTTCCTTGTGTATTAGCGCTGCAAAACCTCCGTGAAGAAATGCTATAGACTGTCATGGAGAATTATTTCAGAAGTAAAGAAAGTTTCTAAACAGAAGGTTCAGGAAATTAGTTATAATTAACTTAATTTCTTTGTCTAAATTGTTACATCTCTACCTTTTACAATATTTACCCACCTGAGTTTTCGATTATTTATCATTGAACAATCAACCATGCTTTGACAAGTTTATGTTGTTTTTTTCTGCCCCAAACCACTCACGTCAAAGCCAACCCCAGCTGGCAAACACACAAAAAAGGTGTAGCCACAACTCATTCAGTTTCACAGATTGCCCTCTAACTTTATCCGACAAATAAACTTCTTTTTTAAACAAGTATCTTCTGCTATCCTTTGAAACAACCATTCTACAGAATGTTTTTCCCCTTATTGCATGAACTTACTAAAGGTTAAGGAAGATTTCGTGTACCTGTCACTTTTCATCTCTACACCATTAACCCAAGATATGCGGACTCGATGGAACAATAGGTGTCGCTAACGTATTAACTTGAATTTATGGTAATTAGTTTTTATAAAAAATTACCCTTTCCATAAAATTTCTTTATATTTATGAAAATCTCAATCATTACACATCTGCTAATGTATGCGCATGAAAAAAATTATGTACGTTTTATTTACCTTTCACATAAATGCTAAAAACATTCTTTCACTTAGAGAAATCAGTATTTGACAATCCATTGTTAAAATTTACGAAGCTTTTGTGTCAGCTGTCCAAATCCACACAACCCACGTTTTTTTTCCTGCTTAACAGAAATGCATCGTAAAGGAAATTGAATAAATAGGGAGCACATAGTATGTTTACGTTTTCTTAACCTAATTTAAAGATAAAAAATAACTTTTATATTTTTTGTTTTGAATTATTGTAAAACTTGATGCTTTGTTATATCTTTCAAAGCGAGCAAAGAGAATAACAAGACGTATGATTTTCATTTGTTACCTGACGTTCCGTGTCTCCTGTGTGCCATAAGGAATTTCTCATGAGCTGGCCAGGTCCTGTGTGCGACTCTACAACTTTCAGTTGGATGCCTGGGTCTGCTACAGCCCTAAATGGAGTTGCTTGCCAATAGGTCTGGGTATTTTTCTTCCACATGACAGTGTAAAAATGAGCATTGTCCTGGTAACTGTACATTAAAATCGATACTCGTTTCTATGTGTTAGAACTTTTTATAAGCTACCATTGTAAAAATAATTATAATATAACACGTTATATCTTAAAGTTTTACATTGCACTTCCAACCGAGAAAAGTGAAAAGAAAGTAATATACTAAATACTCTAAAATATAGAATAAAAATGTATCCTGTATATTTAACAAAAAACTCGGCATGGCCAGGTGGTTAAGGCACTCGACTCGTAATTCGAGGGTTGCGGGTTCGAATCCCCGTCACACTAAACATGCTCGCCCTTTCAGCCGTGGGAGCGTTATAATTTGACGGTCAATCCTACTATTCGTCGGTTGGCGGTGGGTGGTGATTATTATCTGCCTTCCCTCTAGTCTTACACTGCTAAATTAGGAACGGCTAACGCAAATAGCCCTCGTGTAGCTTTGCGCAAAATTCATACCAAACCAAACTAATTAACAAAGTCTGAACAAACAATTTAGAATAATAACAATAACCTAGCTTTCGTTGTTCATATCAAGAATTAAACAAACAACTTGAAGAGATGACGTTCAGCTTCTGCAACTCGTTATTGAAGGCATAAATTCAACAAAAACTATCTGTTTATGGAATCATCAAATAAAACAACAGCTTCATAACATTCAACCATCACCCATGTGCTATCCAAGTTATGGATTAAGCCAAGAACTTGAAATAACATCGTTCACTTCGACCAGTCAATCGCTATTTAAACTATGAACGACGACATTCATCAATCAGTTATTTGCTATTTAAATCATATATTAAATTATTAACTATTCGCTATATAAATCGTAAATTATATCATCAGCTATTTGATATTCCACCACCAGCTATTGATGACAGTATTTAACCACCAGTTATTTGCTATTCAAATCATAAATTAAATCATTAGCTTGATGAGGTAACATTAAATTACAATTCATTTTCTCTTCAATCAACACATTTCAATAACGGTATTCAACCATTAACTATTAGTATTCAAATCACAGATTAAATAAACAGCTGAAAATTATGTCATTCAATAATTAGAGATTCGCATTATACTCTAAACGAGTGTTTGCTGTGATGACATTCAACTTTCAGCCATTCGTTATTAAAATGAAAAAAAAATTAAATAAATTAATGCAATATACGATAACATTCAACCAAACAGCTATTCGTTATCCAAATCATGGATTACACAAACGCTTGGCCTGGCATGGCCTGATGGTTATGATGTTCATTTTACAATCCGGAAGTTGTGGGTTCTAATGCTTTCACTAAACATTATCTCCCTTTTAGCCGTAAGAGCTTTATAATGTTATGGTCAATGCCACTGTTTGATTAGAATAGCTCAAGCGTTGGCGGTAGGTGGTGTTGATTAGCTGCTTTCTCTCTAGTTTTTCATTTCAAGATTAAGGACAGATGATATAGATAGTCGTCAAGTAGTTTTGTACTAGCCATTCGCTATTCATATATGTACAGAATTCTGCCAATACAAACTGAAACATGACATACAACTTTATTTTTAAAACCTAAAACATACACCCATTGGTTAACTATGTAAATCCTACACCTTAATATAAACGTTTTTCCTTCTTAAAATTTTTAAATTATTTTATCGAGGATTTACTTCCTGTCTTACACTCCTTAACAATCGTGTTTGTTTTTTGAATTTCGCACAAATCTACACGAGGGCTATCTGTGCTAGCCATCCCTAACTTAGTAGTAAAAGAAAGGCAGATAGTCCTCACCACCAACACAACGAATTGATCCACGGTTGAAAGGGCGAGCATGTTTGATGTGATAGGAATTCGAATCTGCGAACCTCAGATTACGAGAAGAGCATCCTAACTACCTCTTTATACCTGATCTAATAATCTTGTTTATATATATATATATAATTTTTATATAAAATCTTAAAGACAAGGTACTTGGTATAATATAGAGAATTTAGTAAGTTAAAGAGCAACTTTCGAATGATGTTGGTCGATTTTGTCTGGTTACAGCTAGCATATCTAACTGAGTAAACCAATTATCAGATCAAAACTGTTTTTTATTTTTTTTCTCCTAGAAATGCTTTTCATTTTGGAGTAACATTCTCAAACAGTTCTGAAAATCGATCCGTTTGGCAGTAAAGTTAAGATATTTGTGTTTTTCTTGTAACCTTTATCTATATTTAATATTCATCCTCCAGACTAATCACAAATAGGAAGAAGAAGCGTCGATAATGATCCATCAAGAAAGATGACTCTCGTCAACCAACACTAAAATCGCAAAGAGAAACTTTAACGGTACAGTAGAAAATTAAAAATATAAAATGTACAATCCTCTCTATCAGTTCAGAACACCTTTACCATTCTTAAATGTTCTCTACCAGCTAAGTTCCATCATTTCTATGAATGACTTTATCGCTTACAGCTTACCAAAATTAAGCTCAATTTTCATTAAGAATGCGAAATTTGCTTATTGTAAAATAAATTTAATGATCAATAGATCAAAGCGATACTGTTTGAAATAAACACATAGCGGCAGGTTTAAAGTAACGTAAAATAGCATACTTTATTGTTCATAAAGTTTTCAAGTAGCATTTTTCGACTTCGCATTTTTTTAATAATCAGCAATAAACTGAGTTTTACAACTTATGTTTGACAAGGATCTAAGTTCCATTAACGATTAATGAAAATAAAAATGGCGTCTAACAGGACAACAACAAAAGTTTATAATATGACGACAATAATAGTGTCTCATAAAACAACAACAGTTTTTAATAAGACAACGACAACAATAATAGTTCCTAATATGACAGCAACAATACTTTATAATATGATAACCACTGTTTCTAATATGACAACAAAAATATTGTCTTATAACACAAAAAGTGTATGTTGGTTTGATTTTAGCAAAAGCTTTTTGTTTTGTTCTGAATTTCGCGCAAAGCTACACGAGAGCTTCATGCGCTAGCCATGCATAACTCAGTAGTATAAGACCAGAGGGAAGGCAGCTAGTCATCACCACCCACCGCCAACTCTTGGGTTACTCTTTTACCAACGAATAGTGGAATTGACCGTAACATTATAACGTATCCGCGGCTGAAAGGGCGAGCATGTTTGGTGCGACCGGGATTCGAACCCGCAACCCTCGAATTACGAGTCGAACGCCTTAACACACTTAGCCATGATGGGCCTAGTAAAAGCTATACAACAGCTTATATGGGAGAAAAATACAATAGTTTATAATCTGTTTATTTCAATTTTTTCCCGAAAATCTAAAGAAAAGACTGTTTACGCACAGCTATCCCTAAATCTGAATCAGTAGATTATAGAGGAAATGCGATTAACCAACAACTTCCTTCATCAACTCTTTAGCTATTCTAATCTGACTCTTAGGGTGCTTTGTTCGTTTTTTAAAAAAATTCACTTCCCCAAGTTACGAAGCGCGTCACTGCGGCAACGAGCCAAGAACCCCGAATCATCAACAAAAACAGAGTCTTAGGAAATAGCGAACCCAGAAAAAATGAATTATATTAAATACGAATTGTGTATTTTGACTAGAAATACTGATGCTGAAATAAGACAAGAAAAAAGATGAAATAAAATTATCATCCTAATCAATAATACGGTGTTATAACTGATCGTACGGCTGTAACTGGCACTTATCGCATAACAAGTTATCAAGGGAATTGAAATAGACATAACAACAGAAAAATCTACATGTGAATGTTCTAAAATTTAGGATTTAGTAAACCTGTAGTCAACCTTAGCGTTCCCAATTTTTTAAACTTTTTTTTCCTTTGGTATAATCTATAGAGTTATCACACTGACAGTTAAACACGTAAACATACTTACACTAATCAAGTTTCCTCTTACCTAGAACAACAAGACGTAAATTAAATATGTTGAAATGTCCTTCAGAATTTTCAACTCAATTATAATATTAAAGTAGACATGCTCGCGGGTTAATTACTGCTTTACACTTAAAAGAGGTTTCATGTATGTTTAATTACGTTCGGTGTATTTTTTCAAATTACCGTGTGAAATATATATATAAAATGCAGGGGTTATGTTCGTGGAGCCACAGTTACACATACTTGAGATAGGAGCCTACATTCTGTGGTACATAACATAGTATATCTGCGGACTCAAACCGCTAAAAACCTGGTTTCGATACACGTGGTGGGCAGAGCACAGATAGCTCATTTATACAGCTTTGTGCTTAATTCCAAATAAACAAACATGGTGACTTAGCATTACAGAAAAAGTAAAAATTGGACAGAACAACAGTTTACTAACATTAAGTGTAATATGAAAACATAGATAAAACGAGTCTTCTATTTATTACTGAATGACCTCTTTCGTAAAATATACATGATTCAATCACAATACTCACCTCTTATGTAACAACAACTTACACATTTATCGAAAATATCGTTTATAAATAGCTCACCATTTTATTTATATTTTATATTTGGTGGTATTAAATGCTTATAATATTTACTGTATGAAAATACAGTTTATATATGAAACCTTTCTTTAGTTTCCGTAAAGCGTTAGCCACTGAACATTTCAACAGCTACTTTTAAAAGTGTAGCCAAAAATACTATTTTAATTATAGACCTGAAAAAAGTTTCATTTCAAAGATTGTTTGTTCCATTTCTCATATTAAATTACACATACTTAAATAGGATTCACAGAAGTGTGTTTAAAAAAATTAAAGTAGGTACCAACATTTTGTATAAGCTCTTTTACATTTGAGTAAAATAGTTTATAACATAAATTTTATTTCAGTTCCACATTCAGTTCTTCGTAATCCGAGGGTCGCGGGTTCGAACCCCGGTCGCCCCAAACATGCTCGCCCTTTCATGCGTGGGGACGTTATAAGTTACGGTCAATCCCACTATTTGTTGATAAAAGAGTAGCCCAAGAGTTGGCGGTGGGTGGTGATGACTAGCTGCCTTTTCTCTAATCTTACACTACTAAATTAGGGACGGCTAGCGCAGATAGCCCTCAAGTAGCTTTGCGCGGAATTAAAAGAAAACATCCAGTTTTTAAGAATATTTTAAAACAACAACTTTAAGACAAGTCCTTTTTTATCTCAGTATTACTTGCTCCATTAAGCTACACGACTTTTAACAAACAAACCGTTAACTGGTGGACATACTGAAGTCGGAAGGAAACACAACAGGCAATAAAAAGAGTCGAGGAACCGAAATTATGACGTAACAATTCAGAGATAGTTTGCTCAACCCTGTCGTACAGAGTAGTTCCGGTAAGAATTCCTGATGTTCGTGAAAACCTAATGTTAATTTCCTGATAGACTAAAAGCAAAACTTTGTTCTATACTTTTTCTTTGATGCTTCTATTGGTTAAAAAGAACGTTTTTTTTTTCTAACCAACGCAAACAAGTAGTAATGTGATACCGAAATTTAACTACAACAAAGATGTCTCTTCAACGACCACGAGGAAAACGGAATTTCAGTGGTATTTTTTTCAGTTTTGTATTATTACTTAACGCTGAGTTTTCTTCAGAATCCTGAATTCTCTGCTATTATTAACGCCGATTCCTACAAAACATTTTTCTTTAAAATATTTGTTGAACAAGATGTTAGAGTATAACACGTGATACTAACCTCGTAGAGATAAAATTATCATTTTATTACGAACAAAATAACAAGTTATGTGTGAATTGTTTTCTGAATTAATCATTAGTTTTACCATAATTGATAACAGTTAAGTGTTACTAAAGTTTTTAAAGAATCTAATATGCCAGCCAGAACTCGGTCGCACCAAACATGCTAGCCCTTTCCGCTGTGGGGGCGTTATAATCTAACGGGTTAATTCCATTATTCGTTGATAAAAATGTAGCCCAAGAATTGGCGGTGAATGGTGATGACTAGCTGCCTTCCCTCTAGTCTTACACTGCTAAATTAGGGACGGCTAGCGCAGATAGCCCTCGAGTAGTTTTGTGCGAAATTCAAAACAAACAAATAAGCCAGCCAGAAAATAATTTCATAGCTCCCTATTGTAACATATTAAAAACTATGGATCCCTTGGACAGTTCACTTCAACAGTTATACAAACCTGAATATAAATCCAACGTAGTCATCATCAATTTCACTATCGACATAAAATGTTCCTTCAAAATCAACACCGCCAAAAGCATAGAATCCTAGTAATATAAAACCAGTGTGGTTGATTAGCAACATGTGTATGGGTGTTGTAGTAAATACAAAAAATCGTTATGCCCTGTCACTTGGTTGACATTGTAACAACTAATATTTTAGAATCTGGTATCACTTGTTTTAACTATATTAGTGATTTTTTTCCCAACATTTTGAGTTAAAAGTTTTCTTCTTTAATTTTAGATCTTTGATACGCGTGCAAATGAAAATAAAGATTTATTTATGACAAACATAATTTATGTCAAATGTTCATCTACAGTCGTTTCTTCTTTAATTGTTTTAGCGCAAAACTACAAAATGGAGTACCATACATTGTCTACTGTGAAGAATTTAACCCTGGATTTATCTTTGTAATTTCGTTTCTTTCTATGATATTATCAGAAACTCTATTTGGGGTGTAAGGAATTTTCATAAATATTATTTTTAAAAACAAAATTCAAAGTGAAAAACACATAATTTGGTACAGCAGTAAGTCTACGGATTTACAACGCTAAAATCAGGGGTTCGATTCTCCTCGGTGGACACAGCAGATAGGCCGACGTGACTTTGCTTTAACAAAACACACACACACACACATATATAATTTTTATGATTTCCATCAAACAAAAGTGTACGTGACATTTAATGTTAAGCTACATATAAAACTTCTGAGAACACATCAAATAATGTCTGAACACTTCCTGGTATGTTAAATAAAATATTTCCCGGTGAGTTAATAGTAAGTTGAATGACTTATTGCGCAAAAATTTTGGGTTCGATTTTCCCGCAGATAAAACACCATATAGTTTAATTAATGTGGCTTTGTGCTATGAATCACGCATAAAAATGTATTATAACACTTACCAACAGCCAGGCCTGGATCGCTGTTCATTGTTTGTACAATCTCGGCTCCCTGAAATGTTATTTTCTTTTTTTAAATTCGGCAACTAATATAAAATTTTCTGAGATTCCACAAAGATAAAAAATAAAATGTTTTCACTGCAACCAAGGTAAAGAAAAATAGTTACTGAAGTATCAACGTAAATGACATTCTCATGATCGCTTTTACAACTTTCTAGATAAGACATTTATTAATAAAAAAATATAAAACTGTAAATTTATTTTCAATTAGGCAATCTTTCATTGCGAGATTTTGGTTACAGCAACTTTTATTAAAACAAAAACAAATTTTGGTAATTTATTGTTAAGTAACAGTTCTAAAAAGAAAGAAACTTTGTTGTAAGTTTTACCCGATTAAAATAATTATAACTGACATAAGTTGGCTTTGAATTATGTTTATGATTTTTTGAAATAAGACCGATTTCTTAGGCATTCCTGTTATAACACCGCTTTTGTGTAAATAAGAAATGTTTACAATATGTTTGTAGAATAATTAAAACTTTACTTACTTGCTCATGAATATAATAGTTCAGCATCATCATACTGCACTTAACCTAATTCATAATATTATGCATTAATTATCTATTAAACGTTTTTCTTATTTAGGCCTAAATAGTTATTAGGCTTATTGTATTATTTTTCTACACTTAAAGTAACGTATGTTTAAAACGTTTGATATTTATAGCACATACGTACATATATACACGTATACAATTCATTAATATATTTACAGGATACGGAATTAATAAGAGCATCGTTCAATTATTTTCAAAGTAGAAATTGTGACGAAAACATCTTTACTGGCTATCATTTGGTATTAGTTTAGTGACACACGTCAATATATATTTTTCTTAATTGCAACACAACTGAAAATTATCAAAACGTTGTTCTTGTGTAAGTAAAATATAATCGTTTCTTATAACTTTATTATAGATAATCCAGTGAGGGTCAATCTGGGAATCCCCTTCAGGGTCCAGCACCACAGTATAGTAAGTCCGGAAGTCAGTGACGAAGACCTTTCGGTTGTCGGGACAGACATCTTCATGATCTGGGACTTTGTCACCGTCATAATCACCTTTACAAGCGTCGCCTACACCCGTTCCTGTACAGAACATTAGAATCAACTGACATTTATAACTTGAAAAAAGAGAGATAAGTTTTAAAGAAACCCGCTAGCACAAAAATAAAGCAAAACTTTAATAAAGTCTAAATCCTAAATCATTAGTTGACAAAAAAAACTCTCTGTTTGGGTCCACTTACAACAGTTAAAGGTTGGACCAACTGTCATTAAACCAGGCAGAAACCTTTCAAGCTCAAGGAGGAATACTGTTACCGAATTTCAGAAGTGACCCTCCCATGTTCCTTATTAGTAACCCTGACCCCCCCAACTCCCCATGAATTCAACGGATACGCCAGCTTGTTATTTGTGATGGCCAATCAAGAGACATTACATTTACCAAACGTTCAAACTGTTATTTACGTATTAACTGTTCCCATTAAAAGTAAATTTACAATAAATTAAATATATTAGAACACTTACCTGTACATAAATGCTACACTAATAGAAAAAATCCTTAACAAAGCATGCTTTAACATCTTCACAATTTCCTACCTTTTATACGTACTTTCAAATAGTTATTAGCTTTATTATTTTCAATTTAATGTCGAAAATTTGTTTATCCACAACAAAACCAAAACCAAAGAGTAAACTCAATTTGTAACTAAGAACAATCAATATTAAAGACATGTTCTTGTGTTTATAATATCAGCGGGCTTCGATGCAAGGAGCAATACTAACCTGTTGACTGTCAAGTATTTAAGCTTCTATAGTGCAACTCTAATGCTTCTTCATTTTGTAACGTTTTTCGTGACGCCATTTTGGATCGAAAGTAAAATAATTAGTAAGTAGGTCAAAGTCATGTATGGTGCTGATATCTAGCGTTGAAGTTAGGTATTATTTAGAACAAATTAACTCGTCCGTGGCACTGTGTTACCGATCGGCTTGAACGAGTTATCTCGTCTTCGGCACTGAACTAGTTAATATTTATTATTTTCACATCCGATATAATGTTAGAGATCACAAGTTTCACACTATAATAATGTTCTGTTTTAATTTAAATAAAGTGTTGGTATTACATACATGAAAGAAGTGAACTTATAATAAATAGTCTGTGAAGTATTCGCTAAAACTTTACAACATCCACTTTTGAAATGTTTCAACTCTTCATCCATTGCGTCAAACACAACACGAAGAAAAATATAATCCTCAAAAGTCATAAACAATAATTAACTTATTAAAAACGAACTAAGTTTTTATACAATATCAGATTGTATGCTTAATTTAGAAGTGTTTTTTATTATTATTTTTTCTCACACTTGTCTGAAAATTAATATTGTCAAAATGTTTACCGTTGGTGTCTCTCTGGTCTGGGTTGAAAACTAATACACAGTTATCAAGGTTGTCCGGAACTCCATCATTATCTTTGTCAAAATCGCACTTATCACCTAAAAATAAACAAGTCCAATTGTAGCAAACACGCTGTGGTATATTATTGTCTTTGCTGCCGAAAATTACAGATATTAATGAATAATGAGCCATTAATCACTGCATGAAGTAATTCAGTTATCAAAACAAAGTTAAAGATAATCCTGTATTAACAAGACCACGCTGTACAAGTGTAAACTTTATTTAAATCTATTACATACTTGGTTGTCAAAACAATTAAACTTTCGTAACCTATTATATCTAACGCGTTAAGTGTAATTAATTGTTTTACCTTTAATAAATAAACTCTGGGAAAAAGCATAAACTACTCAAGATAAGAATAAGTAAAGATATGCTATTATTATCTTTTATAAAAGTTAGTTTCATTAGTCAAATCAAAATACTATTTTAAACCCGGAAATAATAATAATTTATCTCTTCACGCTATTAACGGCTCGACAAGGCCAGATTGTCAAGACACTCAACTCGTAATCTGAGGGTCGTAGATTCGAATCCCCCATCACATCAAACATATTCGTACTTTCAGCAGTGGAGGATGTTATACTGTTATGGTCAATCCCACTTTTCTTTGGTAAAAGAGTAGCTCAAGAGTTGGCAGTGGGTAGTGGTTATCAGCTGCCTTCCTTCTAGTCTTATACTGCTAAATTAGGGACGGCTAGCGCAGATAGCCCTCGTATAGCATTGCGCGAAATTCGAAACAAACGAAACAACTCTGTTAATATCTGTTTATTATTTGGATTCAGATTTAACCATTTATATGCTGTTATTTCCAACAAAAATCTATTATTTCAAATAAAGACTTTATGTGAATAAATAAAGCAGTGTTTCGGAATACTTTCTTTTGTTGAGACATAAATACTCCAATATCAGCTTACAATTGAAAATTATTAGTGCAAAACTAATCTCTACTAGACTTAGTAAAGAGTTATGAACATTTAACATTAAAGGTATATCATAAATACACATTAATTATATGAATAGTATATCTTCACCTTTCGTCCATGATACTCCGAAGATGAGACAGGCGAGGAAGAGAAAGCCAGCCAGCTCATGAAATTGCACATGATCACAATATTTGCTCAGTTTAGTCAATTCTTTCAAGATTATCTATATATCTGGTGTTCAATACGATAACCAATTGAAACAAAGTGACGAAGACGTGTCATTCACACGTGCCTATCATTATTGTTGTCCATTTCCATCCAACTATGCGGATGCAGCGAAAAATACTAGTTAACTCTCAGTTACAAAAAGACCAAAATTTCGAGACAAATTTGGTACTGTAAAATCGGGGTGTATGGCCATTACGTTTGACGCACGAGTCTTTAGCTTTGATTTCATCTAAAACCGTATTAATTTTAGTTTTTTAGTGTTAATTAGACATTTCAAATAAGATATATTTTTTTTACTCTGTAAACACTGTTGGGAAACGTAAATAAAAACTGTACACATTCCAGCTGTTACAAAACTGTGACGTGTAATTAAATCTTTTGTTTCTGTCTTTTCAAAAAACAAATGATTGTAACTTCTGAAATAAAACACCAGATCATGTTGTTTTTTAAAATATATTGAATTTGTGTTGAAATGAGTGCTGACTAAACAATGATCTTACCAACATGACGTATTTTGAGGTAGATAATGTTGTTATATTATATATATCCTGAATGAACTACAAGGACAACAAAGTAGAATACATGGCACTGGCACAGGAGCTTATCTGTAATTAACAACAAGGGTACAGAATAGGTTATCTGTGCTTTGCTCACCACGGGAATCGAAACCCGATTTCTTGAGTTGTAAGTCCAAATACATACCGTTGTGCCACTAGGGGGGAGCAGGCGTGTGTTTTTTTCTGTGTGGTTTGGCTTGTTTTGAATTTCGCGCAAAGCTACTAGAACTAGCCGTCCCTAATTTAGCAGTATAAGACTAGAGGGAAGACGGCTAGTCATCATCACCCACCGCCAACTCTTGGGCTAAATCTTTTATCAACAAATAGTGGGATTGATCTACCATTATAACGCCCCCACGGCTGAAAGGGCGAGCCTTGTTTGGTGTGACGAGAATTTGTAGTATAGGAGGTTATCTCCAAAATAATTTAAGTTCTAAAAGCTGTTTCATACACTTTGATAGAGTAACAGCAAGAAACCACGATGGAGTGATATTGCGAGTTTGTTTACTGCTTAGAGTAAAAAATTTCAAAGTATTCTGACGCAATATCGTCGTATGTTGTAGACTAAGTTTACTTCGTTGGAACACATTTTATGCTGGCTATTACGAATTCAGTCCTGACAAATTGTTAAATTATACTCACAGATATAATTTCCTACATTGAAATACCACGTGCTGAGTTGTTTTTGCTTCATTCCCAAACTAACAGATAAAAAAAAGAGCTTTTCACGTTTTGGAGGGGAAATAAACCTCATTTCCGCTTCGTGTGTGTTTTCTTATAGCAAAGCCACCTTAAGCTATCTGCTGAGCCACCGAGTGGAATCGAACCCTTGATTTTAGTCTTGTAATTTCGTAGACTTACCGCTGTACTAGTGGGGAGTTCCCGGCTACGTAGAAACGTTTGTTTAAATTCCGCGCAAAGCTACACGAAGACTATTTGTGCTAGTCGTCCCTAATTTAGCAGTGTAAGACTAGAAAAACGGCAGCTAGTCATCACCACCCGCCGCCAACTCTTGAGCTACTTTTTTACCAACGAATAGTGGGATTGAAAGTAACATAATAACGCCCAACGGCTGAAAGGGCAAATATGTTTGGTGTGACGGGTCTTCAAATCCGCGACCCTCAAATGACGAGTCAAGTCTCGTAGAAACGTATTGAAATTATATTACTCTTTATTAACAACCATCATCATCGTGTAAGCATAGCGATATTTAAATTTAAACACATTTATTTCTCATAAAAACGTGTTCTTCATCACGAGGATTTATAACTATCATCACACAGTAGCATATTTTATATTATAATAAACCATAACAGGAAAAGTTTCACACAAGGTTGTTATTACCATCTTCTAATACCATTGCGGTATGTCTGCTGACTTACAGTGCTGGAAACTGGGTTTCGATACCTGGTGTAAGGCAGAGCACAAACTGCCCACTGTGCAGTTTTAGGATTAACTTCAAACAAAAAAACAAGCGTTACGCTAAATACACTGTCAATATACACACAAAACGCTACACATTCTCACCAAGTCCGTCTTCATCAGAGTCCAGCTGATCACTATTTGCATCGTCTGGACAATTGTCGAGGTTGTCTTGAATCCCGTCGTAATCTCTGAAATGAGTTAGTTACAGACTAATAACGTTACCTAATGACATACACGAAAACTTTACGTTGATAAAACCGAGAAGCGTGTGATATAACAGATGTATAAATGAATATATTTTCCACGAATGTCTTTAAAAATAACTTTACGAGAAGCCTACCATAATGATTCAAATTATTCGCACGTGTGATAGTTCATAAGTGATTTACCTATCAACATTGTCGTCACATGCATCTCCCACGAGATCCTTGTCTGCGTCAATCTAGAATACGAAAGACAGAAAGGAAAACAATTTAATAACTGCTTCTGACGCTAATGTTCGAAACTAAATATCAAATGCATAAATAAGTGACAAGTACAAAATAATTTACAGGTTGACGTACATTATATAGAATATTTAACTTACGGAAATAAAAATGTTCCTTAATGAGACAATTGTCATATCGGATTTGAATTGAAGTAATGGACACTAGAGGTTGCACGTGTAGTAGTAGTTGGTGAAACCCCTCCTCCATGTGGCATAATGGTAAGTCAGTGGACTAACAATGCTAGATACCGGTTTTCAATACCTGTGGTGGGCAGAACACAGATGGCCCATTGTTTAGCTATGTACTTTATAATAAATAAACAAATAGTTGTTGGTTGATAGAAAAGTCAAATAAGAAAATTTAAAGTTTATTTTTGTTGTTATGGATAACCTCAAACATTTTGTTTCCTCATTCAGAAAGAAATACTTCCCAAACGTCTTATCGCTTCGTTACTAGAATTTTCTTACAATATACATACTCTTCCATTCTGTAAAAAAAACAAGTAGCGTTTCTTAGGAAATAAGAACACAACTTGTTGTTTTGAATTAAGCACAAAGCTAAACAATGGGCTACCTGTGCTCTGCCCACCACGGGTATCAAAACCAGGATTTTAGCGTGTAAGTCCGCAGACATACCGCTGAGCCACTGGGGAGCAAGCGCATACTCTAAATTTTTAAATGTCAAACTGTGCATATAAGGGTAAAAAACTTTTTTTTTTTTTAAATGTCGAACAAGTAAAGTTTCAACAACGCATTGTTGGTAATGTTTAATATAAGAAGCATCAGTTTGTCTCACAACCTTAGATACGTAAGTCATGCATAGTTACATTCCACTGATATTGTGTTGAGGAACTAAGCATGCCTACCAACTCTTTTTACTTTGTGTAAAACGTGTGATAGATAACAGTATTTTAGTAGCAAAGTATACCAGGAGTTTAAAAAGCAATTTTGTTGATTCACTGGTAAGTTTGATGAATATTGACCCAAACATTCCTTAACTCACAATTTTTCCTGTAGTTTATAGCGAAATACAGTATTATTGGCTTAAAAGTCGAATCACTTCCCTTTTAAATTGTCGGTGAGTTGAATAACACAGTAATGTTATGAAGTTTCAAAACTATCGACTTATTTACATTTACTGTTTTCTACCTGAGGAATCCACATGTTGCATCACATAGAGTAATCATATGTTTTTACCTGTAAAAATGCTAGTGGGAAGAACTGTCATTCATAAAAAAGAATGGTTAAAATCTCTTATTTTCTATGCAATATACATGGGGAGCCTTTGTTGTCACTAGCATGATCAACTGCAATATTGAAATTTTTGTCAAATTTGTTTTATGACTTTGTCATTAGGGCTCATAAGCAATATGCTATTTTAGCAAATTAGAAAATGCGGTGAAAAATAAAATGGAATTAATGTAGATACTAATATCGTTTATTGTAGTATTAAGGTAATTAACGAGCAGGCCACAGGTTAAACGGCCAAAAAACCCAAGGTTCATTAAGTATAGCCATTACTAATTTGTTAATATGTATTAGTTATATAAAAGGCAAACAGACATCAACATCTGCCACCCATTTTTAACAGAAAGTCGAGATTGGCTGACGCTTTTATAATTTCCCCAGAGTTCAAAGTGCAAAAGTTACTCGGAGACACATGCGGGCTCGATCCTTGGAACTTCCGATCTGAAGAGTACGACGATAACCTATAGGCCTAACCCAGCCCTTTTGTTTTTTAGTTAGATTTCAGAATTAGTTATGATTTCTATACTTTTCAATGATGAACTCTCTATGATTATTGCGCTATCATTTTAAATATTATATTATTTTCTAAGGTGACTGAAGTTACAAGTCTTTATTACACGTTTACAAAAACAACTTTATTTTAAATAAGTGTTTTCAATAATTTAAACAAAGCCTTAGTATTTGTAAAATAAGTACAACTGGCGAATAAATCGCCCACTAATAAAAAAAAACTTCTTTTGAGAACATTTCATGTTAATCTAAAAGCAATTGAACGAGAAAAGCTAATATAAACTGAAGATAAATGCAGCTTTACAGCACGTGATTAATGATACAATGTGTTTTAGTTTTCTGCAACTATGACATATTACCTACAGTTTATGTTAAACAATTTTTATTGTTTGAACGACTTTAAAATTCCTTGAGTTAAACCGATAGCTCGTCGAGTATTTCCTCATTGTTAAAGCAATAACTTTTCAGCTTGTCTCGTGTATTTTCGAATACATTTGACGTATTTTAGCGTGTTACGTCAACCCAATACATTTACACTGTAATCATTATTGTTTGAGCAAAACATTAAAGGGATTTAATTCATGAAAGCAAATATTATCCAAATCGTAATATGGCAAACATAACACACATCATTACGTAGATTGTACAGGACTGGAATGTTCGTTACCTTTAAGGATTACAAAGTACAAGAAAGCACCGGAAACAACAGTGACACCGAAAGAAACTCTCTTTGAACAAAGCTACGCGAATTGAAATCCGGGAATGAGGGAAAGAGTGAATTTTTATTTTTATTAATCTATGTTTATCCCTTTTCATCATGGATATGGCACGCTTTCAAGAATAAACATTCATCTACAACTACAAATAAGTAATTAGCAAGTTCAATAAATAGACAGGTCTAATTCACTGTTTGACACCTCTAACGTAAGAAAAAAATGTGTTGCAAAATCTGAGAAAAATAAAGACAAGAAACTTAGCTTGTTGAATAGCTAGTTCTCCTGATTATTTAAAAACAAATTTAAAAAATGTAATAAATAATTGGTGTTAAAGTGTATGAACACTAAGGTGTTATTAATCACTATACTAATGTTTTATTAGTCATTATACTAATTCTGATGTGTAATCAAATAAAATTTAAAAAAAAATTACTTCATCAGTTTATTCTACATTTCATCATAATAATTGATGTTTAATAAGACACGTAGCGTCTGAAATGCAACTATGTCTGTCATATCATAGCCTGTTTAATGAGCCCTGGCATTGGACGATACGCATCATGACATTTATATAGTACATGTAACGTGGTTGACATATTGTTAAACATTTTTCTTCACTTTCACTGAGTTCTTAGAATCCACTGATTGTGGTCGCTAGCTATCAGTCCAGCGTTCGATACTGCACGTGGCGTACGTAACGTATTACTTTATAGGGTTGTTTTCTTTAGCAACGAATAACGGATACAGATTATCTCGAAGCCCATTTTAGCGCGTACGCTGAAGTTTTCACTTCACATTTATACCGTTACGAAAAAGAATAATTATACCTTTTACTTCTGAACACAGAACTGAATTCTACTTTTGAACTTTTTTTGGAAACTTCTAAAATTAAAAGTAAACATAGCTAGTGTTAAATGCATATTTTTTCAGAGTGAAACAAAATGTTTAGTACTCTTAATTCTGGAGAAGAGAACTAAATATAAAACTTACGTATAAGTAGCAAATTATAATAAACAGGACACAATAATAGTTTTATTGTATTACAGTAAGTACTGTTAGCGCTACTGTAAAAACTGTAACTTGTAAAAAAAATCGTACATAATTAGTAAGTATACTGAAAACTAGACTATAACAGACCTACGTCTTTTTTCTATTCTTTTTTTAGTCTTGGATAGAAAAACTATCTTTTGTTTAATTACCTTTTATACGGTAATAAAACCCGTATCTTAACCAACGACACAACTGATGTAATGACAAGGACGATCGACAGATTGATAACCAAAAACGTCGAGAAGATTAAGTTGACTTAGTTAAACAGTATTTCTTGGTAGGTTATGTTGTGGGGTCTATTGTCTAACATGAAGTAATTAGTTTTAGTTTTTACCAACATACAAAAATAACGTGTTAAAAATCGCTATGAGTTGATTTTCCAATTTACTGTAATAGGTATTCTTTTCAAGTATCACATAAGAATTTATTTAAGGTGTCCGTTGGAGTTTAAATCGAATAAAATATTAAGAGCACAAAGTTGTTTGAGTATTTTATTAATACATTTTATCCAATTTAGTTATATTAACGTTTCGTATATGACGCTTCTGCTCCATGAAAGATAAAACAAAGAAGTGCATTAAGAAACAGAAGATATGAAGCGGGCGCTACAAGATCTGCAATTTCCCTATTTCTGTTTTTTTTTTCTTTTTCTTCACGCAGAACTTTGCTACTTCTAAAATATTAACTAGTTAAAGCGAAATTCCTCGAGTCACATAAACATTAAACTATTGTACGAAAGTCACATGCTTGTTTTCAAATATTGGACTTCATTACGTGACGCGGTGATTTAGATTAAAATGGCATGGCCAGGTGGATTAAGGCGTTCGACTAGTAATCTGAGGGTCGCGAGTTCGAACCCCCGTCGCACCAAACATGCTCGTCCTTTCAGCCGTGGGGACGTTATGATGTTACAGTCAATCTCACTATTCGTTAGTAAAAAAAGTAGCCCAAGATTCGGCGGTGGTTGGTGAGAACTAGATGTCTTCCCACTAGTCTTACACTGTCAAATTAGGGACAGCAAGCACAGATATCCCTCGCTATATTATATATAGCTATGCGCGAAACAAACAAAATTTAAATGAAAACTTTATTTATTTTAATCATTGTAAGCACAACATTTTTTTTAAATTTAAATCTCTACTCATAAAACAACAACATCCACGACGTTACATTTAATATGTTTTGAGAACTATTGGACACTTAAATTAACTGAATGTAAATTCTAATCTATCGATCTTTTATAATCAAGTTAGCGCTAACTAATTTTTTTTCTGTGTGTCTTATTCAGATTTTTATAAATTCTAAAACCTTCAAAACAGAACTTGTCCCTATGGAATATCATACACAAAAATAAGTCGCGAATATTTCTCAAAAGTGCAATAAGCATAAAATTACGAAGCACAAACATGAATAGATATATACAATTTTAAAATAGATTGCCTATGAAAGAAAATGTAAAGCCTTACTTGTAGAGGGTTGACAACAAAAGGGCAGTTGTCACAGACATTTCCAATGTTATCTCCATCTGTGTCGTTTTGGTCATGGTTAGCCACAAAAGGGCAGTTGTCCAGGGAATTGGAGATACCTGGAGAATCACAATATAACTAGTAAATACAAACTGAAGATACCTGGAGAATCACAACATAACTAGTAAATATAAATTGGAAATACCTGGAAAATCACAACATAATCGTAAATATAAATTGGAAATACCTGGAAAATCACAACATAATCGTAAATATAAATTGGAGATACCTGGAGGATTTGTTTGTTTATTTTGGAATTTCGCACAAAGCTACTCGAGGGCTATCTGTGCTAGTCGTCCCTAATTTAGCAGAATAAGACTAGAGGGAAGGCAGCTAGTCATCATCACCCACCGCCAACTCTTGGGCTACTCTTTTACCAACGAATAGTGGGATTGACCGTCACATTATACACCCCCACGGCTGGGAGGGCGACCATGTTTTGGCGCAACGCGGGCACGAAACTCGCGACCCTCAGATTACAAGTCGCACACCTTACGCACTTGGCCATGCCAGGCCCCACCTTGAGGATCACAATATGACTACTAAACATAAAACTGGTATGTTTATCATGATGAGAAGCGATAACATAGAGAAATGAGGAGGCCGCGTGAGGTGAAATAAGAAAAATAAGTTACATAAGTTTATGTGTCGAAGCTTTTATCCTATTTCCTAGTCAACTTCAACACACATTTTATTGTGAAGTTATGCGCAATAGGACAGTGCCTATTAAATTTAAATATATACGCAACAGGTCAGTGCCTATTAAATTTAAATATATACGCAACAGGTCAGTGCCTATTGGGTTTGAAGTTATATGCAAGAGGTTAGTGCCTGTTGTGTTTGAAGTTATATGCAAGAGGTCAGTGCCTGTTAGGTTTGAAGTTATACGCAACAGGTCAGTGTCTGTTGGGTTTGAAGTTATATGCAAGAGGTCAGTGTCTGTTGGGTTTGAAGTTATATGCAAGAGGTCAGTGCCTGTTGCATTCTCCATCCTTTTCCTCTTACAAAATAGGTAACTAAATATTTATCTTATAACACATGAAAAACTCATATTTATTAATTTAGAGAGCAATTCAACTGTAATATCATGGTTTCTCACAGACGCTATCAAAGTTACTCAAGGACAATAATGCAGCTACTGACGGCCACCATCATATTTATCCACAAACAATACCAAAATTAGTAACAGGCAGTAACACTATTGTTCATTATAATACTAAAGTTACCAACAGGAAGTATGAAGTTACTGAATTTAGTTGCAGATAACACAAAGATTGGTCAATAAAGATACTAAACTTAATTACAGTTAATACTAAGATTACTTAATAAAAATAATAAACTTAGTTACAGATCATAACAAGTTTCTTCCAAAAGAGATACTAAACGTAGTTACAGATGATGTTAAAACTACTCAATAAAGGTACAAAGGTTACTCGTTAAAGGTGTTAAACTTAATTACAAATAATACTAAGGTTACTCAATACGGGTACTAAACTTAGCTAGAGATAACACTAACGTTACTAAGTAAAGATAAATTTAGTTACAGATAATACAAAGGTTAGTCAGAAAAGATACTAAACGTAAATACATAATATATTGGTTACTCAATAAAGGCACTAAACCTAGTTACAGATAATATTAAAGTTACTCACGAAAGATACAAAACATAGTTACAAATAACACCAAGATTACTTAATAAACATAATAAACTTAGTTACAGATTATAATAAATTTCTTCAAAAAGAGGTACTAAATGTAGTTACAAATAATGCTAAGGTTACTCAATAAAGGTACTAGACTTAGTTACAGATAATACTAAGGTTACTAATAAAGGTACTAAACTTGGAAATAATACCAAGGTTATTAAATAAAGGTGCTAAACTTAGTTACAGGTAATACTGGGGTTACGGAATAAATATATTTAGTTACATATGTTACTAAAGTTACTCCATAAATGTATTAAACTTTGTTAGAGATAATACAAAGGTTACTTATATTAAGGTTACTCATAAAGAACTACATAAGGTTAGTAACAGCTTTATCAATGTTATATATATTTCTAAAATTGTTCACAGGAAGTATCACAGTTGCTAAATCACGGCGCCAAGTTTACTTACAGACACATTAAAGTTACTCATGGCATTATTAAGTATGAGCTTAAGGCTGTTCACAGGTAATGTCAGCGTTCGCACAGATAGCAATTTACAGATGCGAAAATTTAGTTTACTTATGGATCAAAGAAAGTTAGGCTTAGTGGTTTGAATCGACACAAACTATGTTCGGAGACGTGGAATGGGTTTATCAAAATATGTAGTTGTAAGTGTAAAATGAGATTGAAGAATATTAAACTGGTGTCACAAGAATTTGGAATTTTGTGTCCTCTTCAAATAGTTCTAAGTTGAGCGAGAACAGAAGTCCTAGGATCATTGGAGAACAGTAGGCTGTTCTAAGCTAGCTGGTGGCTCTTCAGTATTTTTTTTTCTTTTGTAAATAGAAACCACGTTAAAGACAAAAAAACAACCGAGTTTAACATAAGCTTTTTATAAAGCCCAAGATCTAAGTAATGCCTAAGGACACATTCTCGTAATGAAATAATTGAACTGGATTTAACTTAAACCTCTCAAAACCGACTATGTCCTTTGCATATTCCATTTGTTCAAAACGTATTCCCTAATGAATTAAATTACTTCTAGCATAATCTTTTCCAAAATGGCCTTGTCCATAGAGTATTTTTTTTATTCATGGGCAACCACGTGGTCAATAAGCAATTAAGCTTTTAAACTCGTGAGTCCTCAATACATTTGACCTATTCTAGAACGATTCTCTAACAAAGAAAAGATTAAAATGTCTGTAAGTTAATGTTTTATCAAACATATAAATCCTCAAGTGTGGCTTCTAGTGAAAGAACTACGAAGTTTCTGAGTTAATCCTCTCACAAGTGATAAATCTTAAGTTTATTGATAAAGATAGTTTGCCTACGCAAAAGAGAACATCCCATTCTCTAAATAATGAAAATGTTAAAGTGCCCCGATTATTTAAATCGAGTGTAATCAGAATAGAAGTAGGTTCTAACTATACGTATTCGTATAATGCCATTAAAAGTGCAAAAAACAACAACTGTTATTACAAACCAAATAAATTTTGACAGAAGTCTGTGTGTGTGTGTGTTTTTTAATAACTAACAAACAGCTGGACCAGTTGTCATCAAATCTGGCATTTATCTTTAATGTTTTCGTTGAATGAATTAGCAGAATTAGTAATCGGGTTTGATATGTTTTCCTTGTGCACCATTTGTGAAAATCTCCGATATATAAAAATTACTACCTATAACACGTGCATAATAAACATTTAGTTAATCACAAATAATTAACAAGTTTAACTTACGCCAAGTTATTTTAAAAGCTTAGAGTATTTATTTATACATGAATACCGTGCGGAGTCAATAAAATTTCCGTGACCCAAGAATCTTATATCTTGATCTGAAGTTCATATTTTCATTGCTTTCCTTGTTTGCTACTTTCTAAAAATTCGAAACTGTATAATCGATTAACTCTAGATTTATAAAAGGGAAACCAACCGTCGTTGTCTGCATCTTCATCACAAACATCACCTATTCCGTCACCATCAGTATCAGTTTGATCAGGATTTGGGGCGGTGGGGCAATTATCGCAAGCATCACCCAGTCTGTCAGCGCCATCTGGATCAGTGTCACTTTGTTCTGGATTTGCCACAAGAGGACAGTTATCCTATTTCAAATAACATATTTTACGTTTTTTGTTTTAATCGAATTTGACTATCAATAGGTGAATAAAATCTTAATACTTATTACTAAAGTGAAATTCACATTATTATTAAAATTTTCATTTACTAACATTCATAAGGGAAGTGCTCATGTAGTCCAACCATTATTAAGCAAACAAGCACAAGAATTAGTTCTTACTTTGCGACGTTTCCATTAAGAGCTAACATGAACTTACTTTCGTTTCTGTACCGTAGTTCTCGGTTTGAAAAAGATTCGTTTCTCAACATGTAGCAAATTATATTCGCAGATATTAGTTTTATTTGAATATAATTAAAGAAAACCTGTTTTTGAAATGTATTCACATTCACAAACTCACCGGGTTGTTAAGAATACCATCATTGTCTGCGTCTTCATCGCAGGCGTCGCCTACGGTGTCATTGTCAGCATCTTCTTGGCCACTATTGGGTGTATGAGGGCAGTTATCCTACATAGTCCAATAAAGATACATCTAAGTGAAAAAAACTGAAACAAAGACTTGTTGAACTGCTACGTATGTAGAGGGTTAACTGCGCCATATAAAAATGTTTTGCATACGCTAATGTTGTGGTAAGTAGCTAGAAGTAGATATTAATATATACCTCTTTGGTGTCTCATTTAGTAGATATATACGTATTAGGGGTTAAGATGTATTTCCGACCATCATATTCTGTGACCTTTCCAATAAACAGGACTTGTATAGCAAAAATTTCCAAGATATAAATACAAAACCACAATATTTCGAAGGAAGATAACGTCAATGTTTACCATAGAAAGAGTAAAACCCGTAGAAAATATGGCGTACTACAGGAAGGAGCTCCAAAGCCACATTTTAAATCAGTCTGAAGGACAGCCCTCCTCCACAATTTGAAAGATATGGTTACTGCATAGAACCTTTCGACCTAGCAAGCCAACAGAATAAAGCTGACGAGTGTAAACTGGAACCACACTGTGTTAATTGTAGTGGCTCACATACCTTGTATTTTCGATCTTTCCCTAAGTAAGTGAGAAAGTAAGAGGTGGTACAACGTTTAAAACCGTAAAAGACATTTCTTATAGCGGGACTCTGAAGTTAGTGTCGTCCACTCTACAGTGGGAGTGCAAACAGATATTTACGTGTCTCCAATCATATGAAGAACCTTTTGCCCTCTATAGTTAAACAAGTACACGAGTCAGTAGACGAGTCAAGGTCTACTCTAATCTATGTTCCCACTAATTCTTCCAGTGATTGCTTAGGTCTATTTTATTTGGTCTCAGCTTCTGATATATGCTCGAGCTTATATTCTTTTACCTCAACATGTCGAACGAGTATTCGTTCTCGACTTTAATCGCTGGATTCTACATCTGCTGATAGAGGTCTACCCACTCTTTCCAGCATCCTTCCATAAGTTTGAGGGAGATTAGCCGTAGTAGATGCTATCCGACTCGTATGCTTAGTGGAAGCTGCACCAGACCAAGTGGCTCTCTTTTGCTGTTCTCTCAGAACTTGATCTTGTCATCGTCTGTAAGCCATCAATAGACGACTGCATGGCAGCAGTGACTGACTGTATTATCCAGGCAGCTGTGCAATGTATTCTTAAAACCTCGACACGTTTTCCACAGTATCCTCGTCCATCGTGAAATCTTGCCTGCCACATGGTGGAAGACTCAAAAACGGGCCTAGGATATCTTTTGTAGATATCCCACACTTTTAAACTGCATTGCTTTCCAGTGGTCTCACGTATATGCTCGGCAGGTAAGACGTCAAAATCAAAACATTCTTGGTTTAAGTACACATGTTGTATCTATTCCACCACCAGTTCTAAATTCATATTGAGCAAGATTCGAAAGATCAGTAGGCAGTATACTTTCGTCCTCTTTCAATTTGCTCTCCAGTAGCCAGGACGTTGCTGATGCTCAAAACATCACTTGTTTGATCTTGGCAAACACTTTTTTGTTGGTGCATCTAGCACCTCTACTGCATTCCCCACCTTCTTGGTCACCAAGACTCGGAAAACGCGATCGCTTCTTCCCATATAATTACCTCTTTACACTGATGAAACTCAAGCTTGTTTTTCATTGTTCTGACAGAACATCCATTGCACCTGATGATGTTCACTTCGAGATGCTGCGCCATCTATCTCATGCCTCCCTTGTTGTTCTTTTGGTTGTTTTTAACTGGATCTAGCAGAAGAATGCTTTTTCTTATGCTTGGCACTGGGCTATTGTCCTAGCTTTCTCTAAGCCTGGGAAGAATCATAAGATTCCTTCAAACTACCGTCCAATTGCTTTGATGAACTGTCTCTGTAAGATTTTAGAAAGAATGGTTGATGTTAACCTTGTTTGATTACTAGAATCAGACAATCTCCTATCTCCCACTCAGTGTGAGTTTCAACGACCGCTCTTCCACTGTGGACCACTTGATTTGGCATGAAATATTGATCAGAGAAGCCTTTCTCAAGCAACATTATCTTAGAAGTTTTTTATCTTTTCCGTTCTTTCCTATAGAAGTTTAGAGTACCTCAGGGTTGTGTCTTTAGTGTCACATGTATTAGTATGAAGATTAATGCCATTACCAAACAACTCCTTCCTACCATTGCAAATGGGCTCTGTGTCAACAAATTCCATATCCCGTATGAGTCATCGAGCATGAGGTTTACTGAGTGGCAGCTACATACTACCGTCAATTGTTTATTGAATTGGACTACAGCAAACACTTTTTACCTCTTCTTTGTCTAAAGCTGTTTGCATGTACTTTTGCTCCCAACGGAGTATTCACCCCAATACCGAACATCGTGCCAGTGAAGTTGTGCTTCCCATAGTCGCTGAGGCAAAAGTTCTTGGAGCTTATCTTCAGACCGTAAGCTGACCCTTATTCCGCTCATCAAGCAGCTACGAATCAATATACAAGGGCACTAAACATCTTCCGTGTCCTCTCTCATATCGCTTGGGAAGTGGATGCATGTTTTGTGCTAAAGATCTATCATGCTCTTATTCGATAGAAACTCGACTATGAGTTTCTGATCAGTGGCTATGTCAGGACCTCGGCCTAGAAGATGTTGGACTCTATCATCTGGGGCTTTGGCTCTGTATGGTGGCGTTCCAAACTTTTCCAGTCCAAAGTTTGTACACTAAGTCTCATGAACTTCTTTTACACCTCTGCCGTTTGTCTCACTGTACACGTCAAAACTTCGATCCTAACCATAGCATCCAACTTGGGGTTGTGTATTCCTTCCGCAGCTGGCCATGCTTTATATAACACAAATAACACAAGCTTCACATTCAATTTTGTTTATTGTAGTAAAATAAATATGTCGATTGGTTTGTTTTGAATTTCGCACAAAGATGCTCGAGGACTATCTGCGCTAACCGTCTCTAATTTAGCAGTGTAAGACTAGAGTGAAGGCAGCTAGTCATCACCGCCCACTGCCAACTCTTGGGCGACTCTTTTACTAACGAATAGCGGGATTGAACGTCACATTATAACGTCCTCACAGCTAAAAGAGCGAGCATATTTGGTGTGACAAGAATTCGGACCCGCGACTCTCTCATTATAAGTCGAGTGCCTTAACCACCTGGCCATGCCAGGCCTAAATATGTGTAACTATATAAAAGTATACCAGTTTTGAAAATTATGAGTTATTCCTTTAAAAACTCCAATAAAATGCGGTTTTGAAAATTACAATGTTTGTTATCCTGGTATTCGATTTAAACATAATAAATGTGTTATATTTCCTATTTTAGTCAATTATATTGATATAGGAATTCAATTAGTTCTGAAATATTCATAACTTCTTTATGAAGTATTGATGAAGGGAAAGAAAAAATATATTTCAAATATTATTAAGAAAAATGTGATACATATCACTATTAAACAAGATACGGAAAGATTTGAAGATATGCGAGAAATGCAGTTTGATGAAGAGAAATCTTAAACCTAGTTTTATATTCAATAAGCTCCTTGTACTTACAGCTATACAGTGAGGACTTGAACATGGAAGATTAGAATCCGGCCAACCGTCCAGGTCTTTATCTTTACCACAAAACATCCCATCACCTGCCCAGCCAATCCGACACTACAGAGTCAGAGAAATTACACAACAGTTACTCCCACTGTCAGTGAGCTGCACAATACTCACTTCGAGGGTCAGTGAAATTACACAATAGTTACTTACACACTAAGTGAATTATAGAACAGTTACTTCCAAAGTAAGTAAATTACACAACAGTTACTTCCACAGTCAGTAAATTACACAACAGTTACTTCCACAGTAAGTGAATTACACAACAGTTACTTCTACAGTAAGTGACTTACTCAACATTTTATTCCACAGTAAGTGAATTACATAACAATTACTTCCCTGCGAACTAGTAATTTAGCTTCTTTGAAATTACCCTACGTAACACAAATTTTGTTCCAGGATAGTATTGTTATTTCTTAATTGCTTATGTTGTAAAAGCACAGAAAATGGACATTATTCCCTTCAAAGTTTGATTTTGTGACGTAGATAATGAAATGTAAATATTAACGTATTTTCTATGTAAAAACAGACAAATTTGCACATTTTAATTTGCATAAGGTCTGAATAAAACAAGATATGAATCAAGATTTACATGTATTTATACTAAAGTGATACAAAAGTGAACAAAAATGTTTAGAAGTGAGTAGTTTCTCGAGATTTGCGACTGCAATGTAAATCACTTTCACGTATCAGTCCCCAAATATAGTCTCCCATCATGTTTTCATTATACGCTTCTTGGTAGCGGCGTTCAAAGTCCAGTATGTCTTGGTGGAAGCGCTCGCCCTGCTCCTCTGAGTATGCTCCCATGTTCTCATGGAGTATATCAAGATGAGCGCAAAGGATATGGACTTTCAGGGACACGCTGCAGCTCATTTTGCCTTAGTTCGTCACCAGAACCTCAACCAGTTCCACATAATTTTCGGTCTTGTGATTGCCCAAGAAACTTCAAACCACTGCGACAAAGCTGCCCCAAGTTTTCCCTTCCTACTGAGCTTCTAGTGGAATTCTGTACACTCCAGTATCTTCTTTATTTGTGGTCCAACGAAGACAATAGCTTTAACCTTTGCCTCAGATAGCTTAGGGGAGAAGTCTCGAAGATACTTGAAGGCTGCAGACTCCTTATCAAGAGCTGTGACAAATTGTTTCATAAGACCCAATTTTGTGTGCAATGGTTGGAACAACACTTTCTGAAGGTCCACTAGTGGCTCGCATAAGACATTGTGCCTCCCCGCAAAAAACTCGGTCCGTCGTAGCCAGTGCTTCCTGTTGAAGTGCACTGCGGTGTCCCTGCTTTCCCAAAGGCAAAGATAACAGGGAAACTTGGTAAAGTCTCATTAGAGACCCATCGGGAATGCTCCCATTTTGAAATCTCCGGTACCCCACCAGCCATACCCAAAGAGGAATACAACAGCGTAAAGACCTTGCTAGAAAGCCTTGACGCTTTTGTATTCCTCTTTGAGGTGCACCGAAAGATACTTAAATTTTAAAAGGTCTAAAATTTATATAATATAAAATCTTTCTATTCAAGCAAGCAAAAACTGTCCTTCTCACATTCTAGAGTTTTTTGGAGTGCTTACAGGTAAACTGAGGTACCTAGGATTTGTCTTGATCCCCGACAGGCATGCCGAAATATACCTTGTAGGTTTCACAAGTTTCAGTAGATGCTGTCACAGAGTACTTTTTCGCTTTTGTCTTGATAAATTGGCAACATAGATAGCAGAATACGTCTGAAGAATGCTTGCAGCTTCTTGATGCCATCTCTGATAATATCAGATATGTCCATATGTTTACTTAGGTAGCTAGAATTAAACTGAAGTGGTGAGCCTCTCTCTATATATATATTACTATGGAAAGTTGTAAAGAAATTCTAAAAGGTTCTTGAAAATTCTCGTAAGTTCTACAACATTGTAGAAAGTTCTTGAAAAAGTTCTTGTAAGATCAAGAAAATTCTCTATCAGCTACTCAGCACTGAATCTAACTGGAATGTTCTGGAAAATGGGCAAATTTGAAAATTTCATTACCCAGGTCACAAAAGCAAAGTTTGAAGATAAAAATTGGTATTTTCCATTTACTTTAGGCATAAGCAATTGGGAAATAACACTCTGCCCAGGAACAAGAAAAAGTAAAAATTTTGTTACATAGTGTTATCTGCGACTATGTCACTGTTTAGAAGATGCTGTAACTACAAGCGTATTTAATATACTTACTTCACACTGCTAATATTGACCTTTGAGAAATTTGGTTTTCGTTTAGCACGTGACACGCATAACGTTGACCTTTTAAAGTACAGATCAACAGTCAACATGTTACGGGTCAATGATATATTGTGTTCATTTGATGTTGATAACATATTACACGTACACTTGCTCTTGGAAATACATTATGTGTTCTTCTGACCATGATTATATATTACGCGTCCACTTGACCTCTTTAATACATTACGTATCCTATTGATCTTGGAAATATATTACGTGTTGTAACAATGGTATTGTATTTCGTGTTATACTGCTGTTGGTAATACATTACACGTTCTATTGACTCTTATAATAAGGACCATGGTGATACATTATGCGTTCACTTAGCCTTGTTAATTCAAAATATATTATGTGATTCAGTGTAGCAAATACCATACACAAATGAGTATGAAAATTGTTTATGAACTACATTGCGTGTATTAGAATGAAAGGGAAACTATTTTATTAGGAGTAGGCCAAACTAACAGCCATAAACACAATCTTCATTTACTTATAAAAGCAGAATTATTTGATGTGAAGTAAGCATGATTAATTGAGACTCAGTTATTGTCTTGACAGCAGTATTTCTGTAATGTCTCAGATATATGTCAATTTCACTCAGTTTATTAAAATAAAAAGACACCAAAAAAGACGGCGCTAACAACTGAAGAGAAACAGCGAGATATAATGAATAACCTTATGCTGTATATTAGAATACATTTTACGTCAAAGGAAAAACTGTAATCTCTCGTACCCTGCAAGAGAAAGAGCTTAAACCACGCTGCAACTCGCAAACCGCATTCCAGTCACAAGTAGTTCCATCTGGACATCTTCCAGGGTGAGAAACACAGCCAAACGTTTGATTCCCAATAAAACCGTCGACACATTTTCCACACGTGAAAGATCCCTAGTAAGGCAAGATTGGGTTACTTTTTTTTAAAAAAATGTTTATTACAAATACGTATAAAATCTATATGTGTCTATTTTTGTTGTGTAACCTAGTTATTCACTCACTTAATGACAGTGTTTTTAATCCTTAAAATTGTCTTGCTGTGCTTATAGAAAACGAGAAGATGAAGTAAATAAATATTTACCTATTGCTTACAGTAAGACTGACCGTAACATTATAACGCCCCCCCCACGACTGAAAGGGCAAGCATGCTTCATGTGAGGGAGAGTTGAACCTGCGACCCTCGCATTACGAGTCAAGTGCCTTAACCACCAGGCCGTGCTGCGCCTTAGCATAGGAAACGGTCAACTGTTTGATTACCAGTACGTATCTTACTCCAAAATAACAAGCACGAAAATACTTAATAATAATTATTAATAACAAAATACTGGTAAAAATAATAAATAATATTTGTTGAAAAGAGAAGAACATTTAGTTTATTTTTCAAAGTTTAGCCCCCAGTGGCAAAGCGATATGTCTGTGGACTTAAAATGCTAAAAAAACTGGATTTAGATAGTCCTTTCTGGAGCTTTGTGCTTAACTACAAACAATGAAATATTTAACTTCATTATATATTTACTCTAGAAATTATAGTGTTAGCTTAATATAGGCATATAAGACTAACCTGCGTGGATAATTTTCGTGAAGTATTATTGGGTTTACGGCCGAAAATATCGTTAACAGTGAGAATGCCCAATTGATAAAAACATGCATTATAATTTTATAATTAAGAACATACATTTAATTAGCTATCGTCATTACCAGTTTGACTTTTGATTAGTTCTCAGTAGGCAGCTTGTTTTATCGGAAATTAATATTAAGTACTTTAAACGTTTCTGGGATGAACTGGACATGTGTTACCTCAGTATTGATACAGAAGGAGTGTTCCACACAACCACCGTTATTTCCGTCCGCACATTCGTTGATGTCCAAACAATGCTGAAAAATAAATCACAGTTAAAAAAATGAAACATAGTATTATTGAAGACTTGTAAATCTTTATTGTGTGTATTTGTACACGTCAATCTTGCTCATACACTTTCGAAAAATTATTTTAATTTTCTGTTACTTTATTTCTGTCTTTTATATCGTTTCTCATGAAAACGACTACTTTATGAAAGAGCAGAGGTTATTCATTCACTGATGACCCAGCTTATAAATCACGCTATTTAGTTACATTCTTTTGTTCACACACTCTGAAGATTATAGCTTTCTAAGCATTCAAACATGCATAACCAGACAATAAAAAAATGATACGTGATACGAATAAATGCAGACCCTCTAACGATAATCTAATGAATTTAACATGTAAGGATATAATATAAAGTTTAGAACTCCTCCGTATTAATTATCAGAAACTTTATATTTGTTTTCATTAAAAGTTGAAACTTCAGCGTTTCAATTTTAATTACTAAAGACTCATTAGAAAGTGAAATTACTATTATAAATGTGGACTCTAGTTTATTCAACATACAAACATGAAATTAGAATTCACTCGCGTATATGTAAAAAATTAACTGGATATTCTTCTTGAAATGGTTAAAATGCGTTAACTGATTCTATTCTAAAGATGGAAAACCCCTGAAGGAATAGATAGCATAGTATTTTATCTCTACGAAGAGGACCCGTATAAAACCATTTCACTGCTACCAAATAATTCGCCCTTTTCAGAAATGCTCTGAACAAAACGTTTAAATCACTGCTTCCCTCGGGCCCCGACGTGACCAGGTGATTTAGGTACTTGACTCCTAGTCTGACGGTCGCGGGTTCAAATCCCTGTCACACCAAACATGCTTCCTCCTCTCATACTCTTTTCAGCGGTGGGAGTGTTATAATGTGACAGTCAATCCCACTATTCATTGTTAAAAAAACTAACCCAAGAGTTGGAGGTTGGTGGTGATGATTAGCTGCCTTCCCTCTGCTAAATTATGGGCGGCTAGCGCAGATAGCCCTTGAGTAGCTTTGCGCGAAATTTCAAACAAACTAACTTCCCTTGAGTCACTGTTTTGAGATGATTAGAAATTTAGAAAAAAAAATAAGACACAAGATGTGGAAGAGTAAGGTTCAGACTGTGTTTCTTTGTTATAATTACAATAATTTTATGATGAAGCATTTCAGGTGGTTTATTCAAGCGAAATTTCCTTTCTTATAATAAATGTAAAATAATCCAATGGGAGCTTCCCATGCTTAAACGAAATTTTAAGAATTACCTTAAGCTAAACCAAGAGCCTATTTAATTATGATAACCACCTTAACAATTATTTGTATTTTAAAAAAGCTCTTTCTTGTTCTGAGGATAATACAAAATTCTGAACTAATTTACAGTGGCTCAAGCAAATAAACGAAAGTAGTCATTTTCTTCATCAAATTTCTAACCCTGAGATATTTACACTAACGAACAGAAGTGTATGAGAGAACAGAAAGCTTATTTTGTTCGCTTTCGATTCAACAGGTAATTCTATAGTTGTACTGAAAGCATTAGATTTCTCATTAGGAAGGCATTTTCAAAGCGTCTGCACAGTTAGTAGAGTTAATTACACAGCAGGTGAATTAAATTGGTTTGTTAATGATAGAAGCAATTCTTCTGCTAACCCAGAACAGTAGGTATATTTTCTATTATTTTTCTATATATATTGTTGTTAAGAAGCTTTCTAATGGTTGTTATACCTGAATATCTGGTTAGCTTCGTCTTATGGGTAAAGAACACCACGGATGTTAACGGAAAATTTGATGCTTACGTTTTATGTTTCGTCTTCTCCGAGATTACTTCAATTTTAATTATTTACTTGAAGTATTGCAATTACTAGGTATACAGATTTTATTTAATTAATTTAAACTTTATTCTAACTACCTCCTGCAACTGGGCTCATTATTTACGAGCTGAAACAGATACGTTGGTTAGAGATGCAATTAGCGAGGGGTCACCTATAGTTTATCGTAATTCTTAATGGAATTTATACTGTACTTTCATAGTGTAATGCATATTATAGTTGTATACCAGAACCAATTTTATGATTTTTTTGTTTTCCTTTTATTATAAAACTTATTAGTCGTTCTTTAGTTTTAATGCATGGCAAACGAGATCATATTAGTGCAAAGAAGGGATCATAACAAAAGATGAATAACCATTACAGGATAATCACAAGATCGCAGATCAGACTATCTTACTGCAAAACAGGAACTGACACGACAGTTATTATTTACATAATACAGGGTATTCGGACAGTCACTGTGCAATTATATATTTATTAACAGACATGTTTCCATATAGAATACAAGATGTAAATATGAATGACAATTATAAACATTGTTGAAAGTGACCCCTGTTGGCATCAATACAGGCCTCGATCCTTCTTATTTTGTTTCTAAACACTACTATCAGTTCCTGGCTTGAAATAGACTGAATAAAATATTATTACAAAACTGCAAAGTGACTTTCCGAACACCCTGTAGTTGTAATTCATATTATATGGTTCAAGTTACATTTTATTTACTTCGTCAGTTCAAATTACACCTGTATGATAAAATTCTCATTACATTGTACGACTTATGTTATATGAACTAAAAATGTTATCATAAACTACAATAGTGATTCATAAAAAGGATCGCATAACCCTAATATAATATTCTGATATAAAACACTGGAAACAATAAAGATTCAGTTCGAACAACACTTTAAGAACTTTACTATTAACTGCTAAAACTGTACGCATATAAAAATACACAAAAAGCACGTTAAACTTAAAATAAAAAACCAACTAATATGCACAAAACGTTTAGTTTGTAACTATTATTATTCTCTAACCAGTGTACAACAAAAACGGTTTCCTATATTGCACTCAGAGCTTTTGTAGAATACTAAATAAGGTACTGTGAAGGTTGTATTAAAAGATCAGTTTGTTTCTGTCATGTTTTACATAAGCTAAAAAAATACATCGTATTTCTGGTGTAAATGATGTTATCATTACACCTTAAAATAAGTTGTTGTTTTTTACAGATATCAGGTGTTCCTTAAAAAAAGAAAACTGAATTACAGATTGAAACAAGAAGTACGAACCTATAATAGATAAACGTTAAATGTCTGTAACATACAGAATGCTCAACACTTACTTGTGCTTTACAGGGTGTAACCCCAATATCATGTGTGAAATTAAGGAGTAAAGAAACGTCGATACACATAATACTAAATTTTATTGCACACATTCATAGAATAATTACTTTAAAATAGATGAAAGTTTATTTAAATCTATGTTTTAGAAGTATATGTTTTATTTGAAAAAGTTACTTTCTTGCTGGTAAAATTTTATACGTGTTTTGAGAGGTTATGTGTTGATCTAGGTATATATTTGTTTAGTGGTATGTATTTTATATAACGATTTAAGTTACACAGAAACTATGTGTTCTCACTTTATTCTCCAACAAATCTCCATGACAATCTCCAACTCCAGCTTAACGTTTTACATTTCGACTAATGCGATCCAGTGGTCAATAGCTATAGTAAATCATCATTAACTGTATCGGCCAGCTTCAGCCATGTTTATTATCATCACAATTTATGAGGTTAGCTACTGTATCAAGTAATCCTTTGCCAACAGTTGAGTATATAAAAACTAGCAAACAAGATAAACAAAAACTGGGAAGTTATACATCTGCAAGTGTGGATTACAAGGAAAATAAGGAAATAAGGCTAAATGCTGTTACTTAGAATTATATTTTGTGAAGTCAAAACATATGACTTCACATATGTAATATGAGTAACAATGCCTACAACATCTCCAATCTTATTTCGTTACTTTCCATACGATTCTTATTTGAAGGTTTCAAATCCCTAACTTTTTATTTCACTTCATATTGTTTATTTGTGGTACACCTCAAATTTTACTTGAAAAAATATAAAGAGAAGTGAGGGTATCTTTCTCTTTTAGAATCACCATTGTTATTTCATGAGAAAATGAACTAATAAAATAATTCAAAATATTCATAGAGAAATAAACGACTTTAAAACAAACTTTGATTTCTATTTTTGCTATTGGAGTAAAAGTAACACTTTGACCGTACAAGTTCTCACACGAATTGAGGTGTTTGAAACTCGAATGTGCTTTGTTTATTGTTATGATAACTATTTTTACCTGTCGAATCATCCGAGCTTGCTTCACTCCTACCCCTTTCAATATCTGGCCAGTGTATCCAGGGGGGCAGGAACCACAGAGGAAACCTGGAGCAATATTAGTACAGGTGGCGTTTGGGTAACATGGCTCAGCCAAACTGCACTATAACAATTTAAGTAAAAATAACATTACCCATTAGTTGAGAAACAAATTCCTGAAACGTCTTAGGACTTTGTGACTATCTCAATATTATAAAAGTCCTCCGCTGGAACAGCGGTAAGTTTACAGATTTACAATGCTAAAATCAGGGGTTCGATTCCTCTCTGTGGACTCAGCAGATAGTCCAATATGGTTTTGTTACATAAAAACACACTCGCAATAGTATAAAAACTGGATATATTTGTTATGAAGTTAAGTTTCTGCACAGACAATGGATATCCGTTAATCTCTTCAAAAAAGGGATTCTTTAAGAAGTTAGGCCTAGTTCAAAAATTGGTTTTTGTAAATGTTGTTAGAAAGGAGTTTCCATTTTAAAGTCAAGACTATTCAAACAACTGATTTCTATCAATGTCGTTAGGAGGGGAAATCCGTTTTGAAATTAAGCCTAGTTCACACAACTGGTTTCACTTAAAATCGTGAGAAAGGAATTGTCTGATGTAAAATTAGGCCTTGTTCATGTGACTTGTTTCTGTTAATCTCGGTAGAAGAAATGTGTCTTATAGAAAGTAGGCCTTGTTCATATGACATGTTTCTGTTAATTTCGGTAGGAGGAATGTGTCTTATAGAAAGTAGGCCTCGTTCACACGTCTCTGTCAATTTATTTAGGCAAATCCACTTTTTCTTTTTCAGTAGTTGAAAATTAAAATGGAGAAAAACAAAAGCTACATTACAAAATAACCTCAAAAGAGATTTGTAGCATAGGCAGATATGAAAGTGAAGGGTTTACAAAATAGGCTATTAAATGGTTAGTGCTAAGTACGAATTGTATGACCATGATGAACAGTGGTTCTGCTAAAGTCAATGAAATTTAAACAATCACCAATTATTCTGGGTTTCAAAAAATGATCAGATTTCTTTTGAAATTATATAAAATAGCCTGAAGTGCATAAAAATAAAAACAAGCGGATTTCTAAATAAATCTCACGATATACCTGGGATATTTCTACACCAAAAAATAAAACCTACAGAAAGAAGTGTGGCATCTATTAGGATATTGCAGATTTGTGTCATCATTTAAGAAAAACAGTGTTACTGTTCTTGAATGTCAGACCGGCGCTATTTTTTCTTGGACAAATATACCCATTTTATACTCTATGTTTGACATAATGAAATAAATGAAATATTAGTTTACAGTTTAATTATTTCGTCATTAAACCTCTTCCTTTACCCCTGGGTCTCACCAGGTGGTTTTACTAGTAGGTTGTAATCGCTTAATTTTGTTAGTTGACTGTTTGTACTAAAATTTCTGACGCTTGTTTTGTTTTGTTTTTAATTTCGCACAAAGCTACTCGAAACCTACCTATGCTAGCCGTCCCTAATTTAGCAGTATAAGACTAGAGGGAAGGCAGCTAGTTATCACCGCCCACCGCCAACTCTTAAGCTACTCTTTTACCAACTAATAGTGGGGATTGACCGTCACATTTTAACGCCCCCACGGCTGAAAGGACGAGCATGTTTGGTGCGGCGGGGATTCAAACCCGTGACCCTCAGATTACGAGTCGAACGTTTTAACTCACCTGGCCATGCCGGGCCCTGACGCTAGCAGTAATAACATTATTTTTATTTTTTTGAAAATTAGATAAAAACTCAAGCATCTTGCACAAGCTTGTGATTTGCGTTTTGTCCTGCTGCCACAAAAACTGTACTTCTCACTTGGATCCCTGGGTGAATTATAAGAATAACGATGACATTCTATCATTCTGACAAATTAAAACTGCTTAGAAGCCGATGTAATATATGCTGTTGACCAGTTGCATTCCTTATAATGTATCAGTTACAAAATCAGCGACGCGTATTCGCAACTGATTTTAGTGAAGCTTGTCGTGAAAGTTCTATGACAAATAAATATATTTTCCAATTTTTTAAGCCCTTTCTAAGTAGTTTTTAATTAAAAATCACTTTTAATATGAAGATTGTATTCGGCCCAGTTTATGCGTAGCATATTTGCTTCAGACAATGTTTTTTTTTTCATTGATATCGTTGATTATACAAAAATAATTTAATGAACCTTTCTTGTCTAGGAAACCTTTAATTAATCCATTTGCAGTGAATCGTGAGAGAAGCATTCTCTCAAAATAGCTCGTAGAATTTATAATCTAAAGACGCTTATGTTGTCTAATGAAAAGTAATTACCAGCTACATCTATTAGAGCAAGAGATTTTTGTAAACTCACCTCTGCTGGATATTTATTAGGGAACGTTTCGACAGCAACGAACTGCTTGTTAACTAGCACAACTTCTGTTAGCAGAGAGACTGGAAACATATTATGAAGAAAAAATTGGTCATAAACACAGATATAAAACGTTTCTTCTCTTTGGTAATAAATGGTTTATGCAGTGAAGTGCGTCCGGCATGGGCAGGTTGATTAAGGCGTTCGACTCGAAATGCGAGGTCGCGCGTTCGAATCTCCATCGCACCAAACATGCTCGCCCTTACAGTTGTGGGAGCTTTATAATGTTACGGACAATCCCAATATTTGTTGGTAAAAGAGTAACCCAAGAGTTGGCGGTTGGTGGTGATGACTAGCTGCCTTCCTTTTAGTCTTACACTGGTAAATTATGGACGGCTAGCGCAGGTTTCCCTCGAGTAGCTTTGTGCGAAATTAAAGAAACAAAACAAACAAACACAGTAAAGTATACTAACTTGTTAAAGCAAGTAGTTTGTAGAAAAATTCAAAATTAAACAACAACACATTTACTTCATGATTATTTCACTAAGGTAATATTACTACACTTGTCAAGACACCTACATCTTCTAATTATTACACCTGTACCTTTACAGTTAGATTACCTCTTTTGAAGGTTCTTTTTAACTGTATTGTTATTCATTTATTTACCATTTCTCTTACACCAGAATCATCCCTTACCAAAGAGATATAAAAAATACTTTATAAAAAAATTTACCTCATCAATGTCTTCACATATAGTACCGTTACCAGAGAAACCGACAGGACATTGTCCACATAGAAACCCAGGACTGGTGTCAATGGTAGTGCACTGGACGCCAGGCCAGCATGGAGATTCTTCACAAGTGTTAAACGGCGAGCAGTAAACACCATCCCCGGTAAACCCAACTGGGCACGGTCCGCACTCGTATCCAATTTTCTCTCGGTTGTGACACTTAACATCTAAATGAATTTATATGATGTATTTATATTTGATTAAAGAGTAAACGTAAAAGTATGCAAACTAAATCCATTTTTCACTAAGCAGTTGGCGCCGTATTTAAATGACTTAAACTATTCTGATGAAATTTTACTTAAAAGTAGACGGAAACGCACAGATTAAACTAAATAAAGGCAGGTTTAAATAGCCCTACATGCATACAATGAGAAATTTATACCTTAGGGCATAAAAATAACGTTTGAAGGTTTTATGTCACTGAAATATCGGACTGACACATCAACAACGATTCTACTAATTTATGTAAACCAATATCAATCAGAACACGAAACAAACGGCTTTCCAGCCTGGAAAAAACAACTAAGAAATGGGTTTATCAAAGTCATACCCGAATCAAGGTATTACATAATTATTGAAAACGTTTCAGAAACAAGTGTTAGTAAAATAGTCTTAAAGAATCCAAAAATCCTCAGAGAAACATTTGAAGATCGATACTGTACTAAAACGTAAAACAAAGTCAAATAAATTAAACAGAAGTGTTATAATATTATTGAAATAATTAGAAAAAAACACACAAGTAATTCTCAGGTGTGAAGGCTGCCATATTTTTTTAACAAAATTTTTTCAAAGAGGAATAATAACATATATAAAAAAATTAAGTAATTTAAAAAAGTGAAAAGCCGAAGACATTGAAAATTTATTTTGGTCTCCAACCTGGAAAACACGGCTTATCACTGCACGTGACTAAAGGGACGCATTTAGTTCCGTTGCCTTGGAAACTTCTTGGACAGGGACCGCACCGGTATCCCCGTGTAGTATCTTCACACCGAACGCCAGGAAAACAAGGCTTGTCTCGACAGGTCTTTTGAACTATGACATTCCAAACACAAGTGACAAACATTATCAGTCTGTCCCGACATGCAAAGAGATACTGAAGTACCTCTATCAGGTATATTAGCAAGCAAAGAAGCCATTTTATTTTTCGAGTGCTACAGTCCTCACCTAATTAAATTCTACAAAGACGCCAACGTTGTCCCGGCTTCACGAACATTTATTTGATCTTGACTTTAATCGTGACATTGTCTTTTGTTTGCTTAGCACGAAAATGATGTGCAGTAAAATTACGAAAATTAAAACACGTTCTTGTCACGTGAATCTTGTAATATAATTACTCTAAAAATGTCATTAAATACAGTTACGAAGGCGTTAATATCGAATGATAAAACCTAACTGACAAAATTAAAAGTCACGGACCGTAGATTGTTACACATCCTCTGAGTTGACCATGAAAAAATTCATACTGCAATCATTCTGCAAATTTGTTTTCTTATAGCAAAGCCATAAAGGGCTATCTACGGAGCTTACCGAGGGGAATCGAACCCCTGATTTTAGCGTTGTAAATCCGGAGGCATACCGCTGTACTAGCGGGGAGTTCTGCAAACTATCATGATATGAGAGAGATATACTAAATAATTGAAATGTTAATATAAGAGAATTATTAAATAGTTAAATGTTAATATTAGAGAGGTATTAGATAACTAAGAAGTTGATATGATATATTTAAAACGAATGGATGTGATTGGGTAAAGTTACATATAGCTCAGAAATTGATATAAAAGGTTTATAACGAACTGAAACATTTGCATAAAGAAAATGAACAAATTTTAGGTACTGATACGAAGTTGTTAGCTAAATGTGAAATTGATATGAGGTGCTTTATAACGGAAAAAGATGCTGGTATAATGGAGTATTTATTTAATAAAAAATCATATATCAGTTTTATATAAATGTAATGAGCTATGAAAAAATCATAAAATGAACATAGAGGTTGATAATTTTTTTTAATTATATAACTTTGATCTTAGTAAATGAGTAACGCTTTGATAAATGTTGACGTTATTTCAAAGAAATGGTTCACGATCGTTGATTTTGATATGAATTTGTCAGATTATATGTGATTTTCGTGTAGAACACAGAGCTGTATTTGGATTTGAAACACTTAACTCCTCTACTTTTTACAAGAATAAACGTGCTCGTCCTTTCAGCCGTGGGGGCGTATAATGTGACGATCAATCCCACTTTTCGTTAGTAAAAGAATAGCCCAAGAGTTGGCGGTGGGTGGTGATGACTAGCTGCCTTCCCTCTAATCTTACACTGCTAAATTAGGGACGGCTAGCACACATAGCCCTCGAGTAGCTTTGTGCGAAATTCCCAAAAAACAAATAAACAAACAAACTCACTATTCGTTGGTAAAAGAGTAACCCAAAAGATGGCGGTGGGTGGTGATGAATAGCTGCCTTCCCTCTAGTCTTACACTACTAAGTTAGGGATGGCTAGCGCAGATAGCTCTCGTATAGCTTTGCGCGAAATTAAAAAAAATTACAAGAATTACCAAACAAACCACATAATTAAATACGTTAAAAACGAACACGTAATAAATATCTTACAAGTGTTATCTATTCACAAATATTTCAGTTAAAAATGTTCATAATAACAAGGATATTAAACTGATGAATTAGAACATTGATTTATCATAAAGTTTTCCTTTTTTTACGTTAAATAAATCTAATCAAACCGATTTGTTAATTATCTATATTATTTGCTTGGGTTAATTTTTTCAATTCTTATCCAAGGATCCAGTTTCTTTCTGTCAGTCGTTGCAAGCCAGCATTTTATTACTGGACTAAAATCTCTCTCTATACACACACACACATATGTATATAATGTAGAAACTTCAGTCGCTATGCTGAGCGAAATAACCAGGTAAGATGCGACTAAGTTTATTAGTTACGAGTTATTAATTTTAAATAAAACCTTATTGTTTCATTAGTGACTCATGAGGTCGAGATCCTCCCCCATCGAATTTTGAGAACATTTTTTATAAATTATTTATCTATCCAATTGCTTGTGAATTTATAATTCTGTTGGCTACAGGAGTTCCTGACAATACATGAGCCACAAATGTAAGTAAAACTAAAATGCCATCCTTATTGCAATTAACCACAAATTACTGGAGGCATTTTCTGTGTATTTTAAATAGAAAATTAGTTATTTTACTCTACTTGTTTTAGCTATTTCTTTACAATGACTGATGTAATAGACAAAAATAAAATAAAAACTCTATATGCACAATATATAAACTCTTACAGTTGTGAACGGTGTGAAAAAAAATCGCACTGGTAGTGAACAGTGTAAAAAGGAGATCTTACTGGTAGTGAACGGTATAACAACGAGATACTAGTGGTGAGGACAGTGTAAAAACGAGGTTCTACTGGTAGTGAAGAATGTAAAAACGAAATCTTACTGGTAGTGACGGTATAACGAGATACTAGTGGTGGGGACAGTGTAAAAACGAGGTTCTACTGGTAGTGAAGAATGTAAAAACGAAATCTTACTGGTAGTGAACGGTATAACGAGATACTAGTGGTGGGGACAGTGTAAAAACGAGGTTCTACTGGTAGTGAAGAATGTAAAAACAAAATCTTACTGGTAGTGAACGGTATAACGAGATACTAGTGGTGGGGACAGTGTAAAAACGAGGTTCTACTGGTAGTGAAGAGTGTAAAAACGAAATCTTACTAGTAGTGACGGTATAACGAGATACTAGTGGTGGGGACAGTGTAAAAACGAGGTTCTACTGGTAGTGAAGAATGTAAAAACGAAATCTTACTGGTAGTGAACGGTATAACGAGATACTAGTGGTGGGGACGGTGTAAAAACGAGGTTCTACTGGTAGTGAAGAGTGTAAAAACGAAATCTTACTGGTAGTGAACGGTATAACGAGATACTAGTGGTGGGGACAGTGTAAAAACGAGGTTCTACTGGTAGTGAAGAGTGTAAAAACGAAATCTTACTAGTAGTGACGGTATAACGAGATACTAGTGGTGGGGACAGTGTAAAAACGAGGTTCTACTGGTAGTGAAGAGTGTAAAAACGAGATCTTACTAGTAGTGACGGTATAACGAGATACTAGTGGTGGGGACAGTGTAAAAACGAGGTTCTACTGGTAGTGAAGAGTGTGAAAACGAAATCTTACTAGAAGTGAGCGATATAACAATGATATACTAAGTGATAGTGGCAAACAAAGAAAGTGGTAATTGTATTCGATATGTGAAGAACAAACAAAAATATATTTTGATACAATTTAATTTAATTAAAACAAATAAACATATTGGGATAAAAGTATGTCTGTATGTGCAATTTTTCTCACCTTTGCAAATCTCGCATTTTTCTAATGACTCTCGTAGCATTTTTGTCTCCAGTGTCTAAACGTTCCAAAATAATGAAATAATACAAATCAAACAAGTATACAGTTATATTAGTCCTAATTACACCTTTATTACTTAATCATTTTACATTACACAGTTCAGTATTACATCCATTATTAATAAGATATATTATATACCTTTAGATTTCAATGAAACGCAAATCAAATGAGGTAAATAATGATCTAAATAACATAAGTAATAAACTACAAAATAAAACAATAATCACTGTCATAAAAAATACAACAGTCGACTCTAATCCGTTCTCACAATATATTTTATAAATAGTTTTCAGTGTAATAAGGTTAATCTAAAGTACGTAAGAGGACATTAACGGACCGTATAAACTTGTTTGCAGTACTGTCATTTATTAAGTAGTTTTATTAATAATATATCAATGTGAATCAGGCTAAATATCAGAATCTTTATTGTAATTTACTGGTTTTACCTGAGCCTCCAGTAAAAATCGTAGTTCTTTAACAGCTGTTGTTAGCTCCGTTAAAGCTGATACAAAGTTTTCTTGACCTAAAAATGTGAAAATCAACCGTGTTATTACTTCTTCAGAATTTTTAAGTGGTCCACGATGTTTTTGAGTTTATTAGTGAGCAAAATAATGATATTTTGTGCAAAACAAATTAGTTTTATGGTAATAAAGTAAGAGAGAAAATTACCATCTTTATTCTCCGCATCAAAAAACAACAACAACAAAAATTTCAGTCAATGTTCAGTCCCTGCAGCTTTATTTAGACTAGTAGTTCAAAAACTGTTCAAGTTAGTTTAGTCTGAAACTTTTTTCCAAAGCTATACAATGAGCAACTTGCACAAATTCGACTATAATTTTCAACTAGTTTGTTTTGAGCTCAAAGCTACAAGATAATGGACTATCCATGCTCTGTACACCGCAGAGCCATCGGATGGCTTTTTGTGAACTAATAGACTACTGGAAAGGCAATTACTGAGAAGTGCCTAACATCTTTTCTTACGCTATCGTACCCCGCTAGTGCAGCGGTAAGTCTACAGATTTACAACGCTAAAAGCAGCGGCTCGATTCCTCCCTGATAGACTCAACAGATGTGGCTTTGCTATAAGAAAGTGCACATTTAAGGTAATCTTTTTCCTGATGGTAAAGTAGGTTGTTGTTTTGAATTAAGCACAAAGCTACACAATGGGCTATCTGTGTTCTGTCCACCACGGGTATCGAAACCCGGATTTTAGCGTGTAAGTCCGCAAACATACGGCTGAGCCACTGGGGTGCTGGTGAAGTAGGATTAGATAATGTTCTTTCAGAGCAGTAGGTTTTAAAGTTTTTTAGTCTGAGGTTCCCTTGATATGACTAAAAAAGTCTGAGCCCCCAACCTATAAAAAATGCCTTGAAATGTGATTTAACGACTTCGAATCATAATGATATCTATGAAATAGTTTTTCTATTAAATTATATATTAGTGATATAAAGTGGTTTTTCTCATCAATTTATTCATATTATAATTAAATCATTAGAAGTTTATCATGCTTGGGTTAAATTTGTAAACTAACGAACAGTTAAATGCACACTTCATTTTATGTAAAATTATCTTTATTTTCGTTTTAAAATATAAAGCAATTCTGTACTTTAATCAATTAAACATAATTTTCATCGGACAATTGTAGATTTACAATTAATTCAGCATCTTTGTTTTCGGCCCATTTTTTGGGGGTTGGTCCCACTTTGGAAAACACTGTTATAGAACACCTACGGTAGGAGCACGTATTTCCGACACCGGGACGCCAACCATAACTCTGAACTTAAAAGTCCGAGCATTCTAGCAACAAGCCCAAAATAAACCCGTAAAACATCTAAACTACCAAGTAACAGCTTAATAACACTGACAAAATTAAGAAGTCGAGAACAAACAACAATTAAAATTCAAACTTACGTCGTTAAAATAGTAATCTCTGCTGAAGTTTCCTCTTCTTATCTGTTTTTAATTAATAACATAAATACATTTGTTATTGTAAAAACAAAGGTATTTTACTCATGTTTCGTCCCAATTTGACCAGTCCATCATCAGACATAATGACAATAAATGAGATAACGTTTGGTTTTTTGGAATTTCACACAAAGCAACTCGAGGGCTATCTGTGCTAGCCGTCCCTAATTTAGCAGTGTAAGACTAGAGGGAAGGCAGCTAGTCATCACCACCCACCGCCAACTCTTGGGCTACTCTTTTACCAACAAAAAGTGGGATTGACCGTCACATTATAGGCTTTTATCCAACATCAAAGCATCTCCAGGTAAATAGGTATATTTGGATAAAAAATATTTTAATGAGTTGTCAACCTGTGCATCCAACCAAAAGCTAACTTTCCATTGATTTAGACATTTCAAGGTAAAGTAACAGACAGAACTACGCACTTAACTAATTACCTTATCTCTTCGTCGTTATTAAAGCTAAATGTCGCACTTGACCATACACCTAAAAATAACAAATATTTTATTTATTAAATACAGACAATAAAAAAATACAAATAATCCTTTCACTGAATTTTTAAAAGTACAAATATAAAGAGTAATTATTCAAATAATAATTAAAGCATACCCTTTCATGTTATAACATTCAAGGTAGATAGATATTTACCTCCGTCATCACGAACAAAATAGCTAGGTGGTTGAACAGACTTGGACCTCGGAGGCTCACAACCAGCCTCTTCCAGTACTCTCTCAAGAGTAACATGGTGGTAAATCGAGACATGTACTTTGTGATATCGTTCCTAAAGATAGGATAAATGTATTTAAATAACTAAAAACAAACAGTGATTATTTATTTTTGTTTTATAATGGTTGTTCGTTTTATCATTGAACAGAAAAAAATAAGTTTTAGTTTTAAATCACAGGTTATTATAGACTGAAGTGGAATCATGAGATATCCTTCTCGGCAAATTAACAAGTTATCATATCTTTACTGAACTTAATAACGCTGTAGTACTATCCACAAGATTTACTACTCACATCTTCTGTTTACCTATCTAACTCTGTGAAATATCTGTGGAACAAAATTCCTACTCAAATTTGTAAAACACTTCGGAATTCTTGAAGTCATTTACTCTATTCCAGTTATTTACAAGTAAAGTTTTAGTTTTTAATTTAGGATTTCTATAATGAATGTTAAGTTTTCCAACTATAATAGTACGATTTTTACACTCAAGTGTGTCGGATATTTTGATCAATAAAATTCTACCTGATGTACTTCCTTTAAAAAAATTAGAAAAAGTAAAACATTTACTGCTGCCATCTAGTGTTGCTTAAATGATTTGTTAAAATAAATTTACATTTTCTTAGCGATCCGATATTATTATAAAAATAAATACTCCTTTAAAAACATAAATTTTTCTTTTCAAGTTAATTTCATCATAGAACTTATCACATATAATTCTATCAAAATATATCAGAAATCGTTTAGTAGATGTTATAAATCATTTAAATGGTATTTATTTATTAAAAGAATACAGCAAATGAGAAGATACTAGAAAAATATAAATCAAACAGAGAAACTACAGGTTACGCTCTCTCTTTTCCAACACCAAATTATGAACGCAACTTCAAAATATTCTACGTCACACTTCTGTTTTATTCTTTGCTGACGTATATTCGCGTAGAGCTACTCAAGATTAATCTGTGCCAGTCGTCCCTAATCTTGAACTTATTGGCTTAGAGGGAAGGCAGCTAGTCGACAACACCCATAAATTATTCTTATCTGACAGAATAACAGGATTTGATACTTACACTTATAGTGCATCGACGATCTCGAAGTGTAGAGCGAGATTATATTTTGCTGTGTTAGTGGTAACGGGACGTAAACGCCGACCCGCGCATCCACAACCCAGTACGTTAACTCGTACTTATTGAAAGGTTCTCTATTGGTGTATGTAATTTCGTAAACACTTAGCAGTAGTTTTATTATCTATACTTTGTACACCGCGCGAGCATCAAACTCCGGATTTTAGTGATGTAAGTCCGTGAACGTAACACTGACCTCATGGAACTTTTTTAAACATGCACTGCGATACACTGGCACACGAAGTTAACTATCAAATGTTTCATTATCTTCCGTCACCAGTGGCTTTCCAGTGATTCTGAAGACTTATATCGCTAAAAATATGGTTTTGACACTTACCGTGGGCAAAGCACATATCGTCCACAACATAGATTTCTGTTTAACATTAAAGCAAGAAAAGACAACCGACAGTTGCCGCTTCTAGTAAACATAAAGGTTATTGGTCATATTTTACTGAAATTTAATATTTGAGCCGATACTAAAACACAAACAATATTATTTCGTATAAAATATCAATAGATAACCATCACATAAGTTTTCTCTCTTTTACTACAGTATAATATTACTGAATAAAAAGATTTAGCGCAAGTATGCAATTACTGAAGTAATGCGTGTGTGTTTTCTTATAGCAAGCTTATATCGGGCTATCTGCTGAATCCACCGAAGGGAATCGAACCTGTGATTTTAGAATTGTAAATCCATAGACTTACCGTTGTACAAGCGTGGAGCTGAAGTAACGTAGTAAGATAATAAAATTCGAACACATATTTAATTTTCTTAAAACATCTAAATATTCAGAACAACAAAGTCGTTAAACGTTTCGAAACCTAAATACACTAATCTCAGACCTGGTGTGTTTTGTTGTTACCCCTCCTTGGTTAAGTTATCGTTTCAAAGACCACCTTCTGCATCTGTCTTCATTGTGAATTGTGAACTGCTGCTCATGTTGATTGGACGTGAAGTTATTATTGTGTTTCGTGGTAGGGTTAAGGAATAACTGGAATACAAGCAAGCATTAAAAACTCCCATTCATGAGCTTTACGACACCTTTTTATAACGAACGTACTATTTTGAAGTAACCTTTAAAATGTAATTTAGGGGTTACAGTTGAGTAAGTTAATTATCGTTCATATAGATCGAGGAATGATCATTAAAAAATAAACTAATTATTCTGTGTTACTGAAAGAAGAGGGGAAAAGGAGGTGAAGCTGGTTCTTTTTAAAGTTCTTTCTGGCGTAAGTTTCATAATTATAACGAATAGTTATATTAACCGTCACATAATAACGCCCCCACGGCTGAAAGGGCGAGCATGTTTGGTGAGACAGGGATTCGAACCCACGACCCTCAAATTACGAGTCGAACGCCTTAATCCACCCGACCATGCCAGGTTTCATGTAGCTTTGGGCGAAATTCGAAAACAAACAAAACAAACCGTAGCCATCTGTATTCTCAAGTCGGCTGATATGGGTATTAAACACGAGTCCGAACAAAGGATGTTTCAGGTACTTACAATTTGGGGTTTTATAGTAGAAAATAACTGGTCGGCTCTTGAAAGTCATCTGTAGAGAATACGATAAATATATAATAGTACTGCGCTAACTCTTGCTTCTGATCAGCGTCATTGAATAGTTTCATACAACTTTAAAGAGAGTTATTTCAATTTGAACTTGTCTGCCTTTACTGTCAAAATGTACGGAAATTATAACAACTCAGCTGGTTATTTTGTTGCATTTCGATAGAGCATAAGTGAATGACTAACTGATATTAGGAAATAACACTGTCAACAGCAAGCAATATGGTATATTTTACGCTAATATTGCGTTTAACACATCCCAGTGAAGCGCAAAACGAACGCTGGTAGTTGCAGACATTCGACGCGTGCACAAAATGGACAAAAATACCAAAATACCTGACTCGGTTTAATGTCGGAAGCTCTGACATTGCTCGTGGATTAAAGTCCGGATATAATGGATTTAGGTAAATACGTTCACGCGTGGAAATCTCATTAAGATTTCAGGAATGTGGGAGAAGCACTTGACAGTTTCAGCGTGGAGAGAGAGTCGATTCTAGCGACTAACAGATGGAACCCGGCAACAACAACATTGGATGTGGGCTACCAGCGAGCTAATTATACCGTTAGCACTCTCTATTATTTTAAGATTTAGCCCCTCTTAACGGCCAGTTATGCGCCTGATTGACACCCTACCCTCCTAGTGTCTGGTCGAGTCTTCTTGCATTCTGAAATGAAAAATTACGGCTGTTTATGGAAACCACATGCAAAAAATGGAGGGTCCATTGCCCTTTAAAATGGGGATGGGGGGTTGGGGTGGAACACCAGAACATTTCCTTTTGAAGAAAAGAACACAAACACACGAACTTTAAGTAATTTTTCATACAAACAAGACATTAGCATGAAAAATATATGACAAAAAAACACAATTCTTTCATTTTGTCCTGCATCCATACCTATAAATGTTTTAGTTATGAAGAGATAAGAAAACATAATTGTTTTGTTTTTCTTTCTCGCTTGTTCACTTAATGTAAATATTTTAAGTTTTACATAGAGGTGCGACTAATAATGTGTAAAATTGTAAATCAAAGGCAAGAGATAAGATAACGTCTCATTATATTAGTAAATTTCGTAGCGTTTAATGTTTTTACATTCTACATACACATGATAGGAGCTAAAATAATTTTTGACTCATTTACAAAGGGTTTTCCAATTCTAATATAAATGTGTAATGCATAATCATAAATTTCAGCGCGCAACCAAGCACGATTCATAAATGAGGTATTAAATATTTACAGTATTTGTGTGTTTAAAGTTAATCACAAAGGTACACAATGGGACTATCTGTGCTTTGCCCATCGCGGGTATCGAAATCTGGTTTCTAGTGTTGTAATAACTAACCGTTTTTCGCCAGCCTTTTATTGGCTATTGGAGTAGGTTTTTCTCTTATTTCTTGCTGTCACACTTTCGTAAAAGCCTTAAAAGATGTTCTTTTTTTGTAAATACATTTGAAACTAATAACCTTTTATATAATTTCCAAAAAACTACTAACACAAGTATATACCTTACCAACATAAGAATTACCATACAACAAATTTGTTTGGGAGAAACCTCGCTAAATATTTTGGCGAAATAGCCTTAAGTTAATCTAGGGGTCTATACCTTACAATATTTCTATACAAAAAAATTCAAACCCAAAAAATTCTTACACAGATGGTCTTTTCGAAGTAACTTCTTAAATGTACACAATTTTTCCACAATAGCTTTATTCTAGGATAACAATCGTACATAATGCAACAAAATATGTATTATTTTCTGTTTGATAATACTGTACATTATTAACACCTTTCGAAAAGCCTCGTTTTGGTAACGTGTTTTTAGTATTTAAATTCCCCCGAGCATATCGTCCAATCGAGAAAGATAAAATTCGCGGCTTTTACAAACACTTCAAACTTTCATGTATTGTTTTGAATTTCGCGCAAAGCTACTCGAGGGCTATCTGCGCTAGTCGTCCCTAATTTAGGAGTGTAAGACAACTAGGGAAGGCAACTAGTCATCAGCACGCACCACCAACTTTTGGACTACTCTTTTACCATCAAATAATGGGATTGACATTATTTGTCACATTATAACATGCCCACAACTGAAAGGGCAAGCATATTTGGCGCGACGGAGATTCGAACCCGCGCCCCTCAGATTACGGGTCGAACGCCTTAACACGCTAGCCATGCCACGCCCAAACTTTCATTCATCTTAACACAATTTATCAGCAAGGTAATCATAGAAATTATATTTTTTGCCTTCAAAGCTACATTAGGCTTAAGAATGTTTTTTTTTAAGTTTAATTTTTATATTATTTTATTTGTTCCAGTTTTCAGATTTACAGTTTTTTAAGAATATTAATTCATCTGCACTTTGTTCGCCTCTTCACTCTAAAGCATTTCGGCGGTACATCTGAAAGCATACTATTCTAAAATTATCAGATTTGGTTAGCCGCAACAGGCATAACAAGGACTGCTCATGACGTCACTTTGTGCTTATCATTAACATTGTGAAATGTGTTTTAGAGAAAGTCCCATCATTGGTGCTGACATTTGAATAGATCTAATGTTTATCAATAAAACAGCATGTCAGTATTTCTCTCAATCATAAACAAATATGAAAAGCGAAAGTTTTCTTTTTGTTTTCATATCAAAGACATAATTATTCAACTTCGCTGCAAATATGTTATTGTACAACTAATACATAAAAGCTTGAACGAATTTGAGTAAAAAAAAAAAGATTAAACATTTATCCTTTGGGCACTTCAATGAAATCTTAACATTGTTCATATAACAAGTAGGGAAGAAAACGCATTTACAACTTGCTTTTTATAACGTTGAGGCCCGAAACAGCCAAGTGGATAAGGCTCTCGACTCGTAATCCGCGGGTTCGAATAACTGTCACACCAAACAGCTCGCCCTTTCAGCCGTGGGGTCGTTATAATGTGACGGTCAATCCCACTATTTATTGGTAAAAGAGTAGCTCAAGAGTTGGCGATGGGTGGTGATGACTAGCTGCCTTCCCTCTAGTCTTACACTGCTAAATTAGGGACGGCTAAGGCAGATAGCCCTTGTGTAGCTTTGGGAGAAATTCAAAATAAACCAAACTATAACGGTGATATTGTTTTTCAATAACACAAAACTGTGATTTATGAAGTTGTACAATATAACACATTAATTTAAGATTGTTTATTTTTTGTTTTAGAGTGAAGCCACCTTAGGCTATCTGTTATTTCCATCGCTAGGAATAGAAAAAATATTGAAGCATTGGAAGTCTGTAAACTTATTGCTGTTCCACAAGTGATGACAGGAATGGACAATTAATTTATAAAACCAATTAAAAACATTCGAAGAGTAACTGAAATTAACAAAATCCTGTCTGTTGGGTCAGTAAGTATCATAAAGGATGGTTGATTTATTTCTAATATGCCTGTTGAGCCGTTAATAAATTTATAAATCTTTATTTCTCTTCTAAATATCTTTTGTTTTTGAGTCACTAAATATAATAAGAAAAATCATTCTATTGTCCAAATGCTACCCTGAACTCGGAATTGGCTGAGAAATTCCGATTAGTCAAAATTGTCAAAGTAACGGCTAAGTTAAAAATGAAGATTGTTTACTTGTTTTTGTTTTGGATTTTCGCACAGCGCTATCAGCGCTAGCCATTTGTAATTTAGCAGTGTAAGACTAGAAGGAAGGCAGCTAGTCATCACTACCCATTGCCAATTCTTAGGCTACACTTTTACAAACAGATAGTGGAATTGACCGTAACGTTATAACGCCTCCAAAACTGAAAAGACGAGCACCATTGATATGATGGGAATTTGAACCCGCAACCCTGAGGTTACGAGTGGAGTGCCTTAGCCACATGGCTATACCAAGCGCAATAATGATAACAAAGAATACTTGGCCAATAATTTCAATAGTTTTCCTCTAGCAACAAATGCATCACCTTTAGGCGTGAAATTTAATGTATTCACTTAGCTCGTTTCCATTTATAATTTCAAAATGTCGACGAGACAGCGAATAAGCAAAAAGGTATTTAGTTGTTTCGATCAGCCTCAATGAACATATTTCCTTCATCTTCTATTTTTAAGCTTTAATATTTTACTTGCACAATCCTTCAAACATCTTTGAACGCAAAGAATGGCGACCGTGATTTTAAGATTGAAAAGTATATTTACACTAGAAATATCTTACCGTCCGGATTCTTGTTGGGTTTACTTGAGACGACATCTCAAATATGGAAAGGGGCATGAAAAGCTGATTTTGAAATTCGCAATCAACGTAAAGTTGGACTCGTGAAAAACCTTTATTGTTTGGAGGTGAGATAAAAAAAAACATATTTCTGTGATAGCTTTTCTTGTGCAATCCTTTAATAGGCAGGTTTTGTATTCTGAGTCGTCCATACTCTCTTGTGATTATTAGAACTAAAGAAGAGAAAACAAAATACATTATGTTATATACTAAATTATTTTTTTATAAACACACTGAAGCAACGCCGTAAAATATTTCTCAAGTAAAAAGAATTCTATAGTCTAATAATGAGTACAAATTGTGCGACACAACAGTTAGAGGGAGGGATCAGAGAAATTTTGAAATGTTGCCCACATGGAGGCGGAACCAGTTAATAGCACCTGGTTTACGTTAACCGAATAATGAAATAATCAGATACTTATAAAATGTTCAGAGCTGAAAATGTGAAATATATTCAGCAGCTCGGTCTTGCTCAGCCCTGAAGAAAACAAAAACCATCCACCGCCAACTCTTGGACTACTCTTTTACCAACAAATAGTGGGATTGACCATCACATTATAACGCCCCCGCAGCTGAAAGTGCGAGCATGTTTGGTGCGACGGGGATTCGAACCCGCGACCCTCTAATTACGAGTCGAACGCTTTAACTCGCCTGGCCTCGCTGCAATTGACAGTGCTAAACACTCCCTTCCTGAGAGATTTCCTTCTGGGATAGCATTGCGTCATTTGAACTCGACAAAAGCAGATTTAACGCCCCCCACTAGTACAGCGGTATGTCTTCGGATTTACAACGCACAATCAGCGGTTCGATTCTCCTGGGTGGACTCAGCAGATAGCCCCATGTGGTTTTGCTGTAAGAAAACACAAACACACACGCAGATTTTATGTAGTTTCGACTACTGATAAAAATTAATTCTTTCGAAAAACATATCGCAATAGATTAATGTACAGGTAACAGTAAGAAGTTCATAATGAACTTAATGTATTATCAATGACAGGATGTGGTTGCAAACATAAAAACAAGTTAAATTTTGTCGTATGTAATCAATACAATTTTAAAATAAACTGAGGATAATTGTTGAGAATCGAAACTTTTTCTTCAAACGTTTTTTTTTCGATAAATTTGATACCGTATTTCTTAAGATTGGCTGCACAGAGAATTAAATGGAATATTAGTCATTAATTATACATTCTATCTGGCACTTTCAACTTTAGCAACACATGGGCTAAGCGGCCACGTCAGGGACCGTAAAGGTCAGCCATACATACATCATGATTACTGACCGTTGGGAAGACAACTAGCTAACAGCACACACTGCATACTTCTAACAATTATGGTTAGAATCATTTTATGAGACATAGCACGTCTCAAACCTTAGACTTCCTGATCGGTATCCAATTAGGCCTACAACTAACTTCTACTGATCTCAAAGGTTAGGATGTAGCTGCGGATTTATGCACAACGCGTTAGATTAATAAACTTAAATATTTTAGAGACATGTTCCTGTATATTCGTAAAATACTCAAGTAAATGTACTTTTTGCTTTTTTTATTCGCGAAATGATGTTTAATTAACATTTTGCCCTGGCAAAATCAAACAGATCCCCTCTGTATAGGCCCGGCATTGTCAGGTGGGTTAATACGTTCGACTCGTAAACTGAGGGTCGCGAGTACAAATCCCCGTCCTACCAAACATGCTCGCCCTTTCAACCGTGGGTGTGTTATAATGTGACGATCAATCCCACTATTCGTTGGTAAAAGAGCAGCCCAAGAGTTGGCAGTGGGTGGTGATGACTAGCTGCCTTCCCTCTAGTATTGCACTGCTAAATTAGAAACGGCTAGCGCAGATAGCCCTCGAGCAGCTTTGCGCGAAATTCAAAACAAACAAACAAATCTAATTATGCAATACTCACCATAGGATAGGCAGCTAGTCAAAATCACAAATTGTCATATAATGACAAGTTTTCAACAACTTTATTAATTGTTACTTATATAATGCGATGAGACGTCAATCATGAGGTGTGTTCGCTGATAATGTGCTTATTGTATCGAATACTTTGTCCCTTCACAACCGATTATAAATTATCTTAAATGATATTTATAATGCGATTATGTTTACAGGAGATACATCAAAAATCAATTACATGGGTTATAAAAAGTCGACATTTGAACAGTGTCAACATTCTCCATTTACCTAGTTAAGAAAAAATGACATTCATTAACACTCATAGTGTCCTAAATTAAGCACTATTCAGAAGAGATTTTAATATTTGTTTGTTGTTGGGGTTTTTTTAAATTCGCGCAAAGCTACAAGAGAGCTATCAGCGCTAGCCGTCCCTAATTTAGCAGTGTAACACTAGAAGGAAGTTAGCTAGTCATTACCAACCACCGCAAACTCTTGGGCTACTCTCTTATCAACGAACAGCGGATTGAATGTAAGATTATAATAACCCCACGGCTGACAGGACGGGGATTCGAGCCTGTGACCCTCAGATTACGGGTAGGGTACCTTAACCACTTGGTCATGCCAGACCTGTTACTTGTGAAAACGAATTTCTATTTCATTTAAATATATCAGTATTCAAGTAATTTTATTTAAGGTGCATGGAAAGGCATAATTGATATAATATGTGCCTGCTATAAATTTACTGCTTCTCAACAGAACATATATAAAATCAAAATAATAATTTATTTTAAGACGATTTACGAGCTAAAAAAACAGTTTACAATCCTACATAGACATAATTTTACTTTAAACTAGTAAAAAAAGAAAGAGATACCTAGATTTTTCTGTCCATAAAATTAGTAAATCAAATTGAGTTTTGCAAGCATTTTAAACGATAGCATATAATGGTTCCACTGTTCTTTCAAAAGGTTCCTGATTATTAGTGATTTTACTGATAAAATGTATTGATTTTGGTCTATTCTTGTTTATTTGTTTCAGCGCGGCGTCACACAATTGGCTCTTTACGTCGTAGGGAATCTAACCTTGTACGTTAGCGTTGTATGTCCGTAAACTTACTGCTAATCCAAAGGAAAGGGAAATTTACGTAATAGTCGAGAGTAATTCATTCAGAATTTGTTACATTAGTTAATTTTTTTTTACTTTTTCTTTTTGTTGTTGTTGTTAAGTGCAATGCCACATAAGGATCGAACTCTGAATTTTAGCGTTACAAGCCTTCGATATTCCCGCCGCGTAATTGGAAGGCACGTATTTCAAAAGCACAATGATTCAAATGCATAAAATAATTAACATCTTGAAAACGTACATACAATACAGGAAAGACAGCTTATATCATGGTTGAAACTTGATACTGACTAGTCCTGCTTTGTTTCTCAAGCGGAAGTCAAGACTTTGATCTCAATGTTGAGAGTTCTTTCGGTTTAAAAGCTTATTATCTCGCACTTTGTATAACTATTACCTTAAATATTAACATAATACTCTCGAACTTATGAACGTTTTGTTTGTACTCGTATTTATTTCAAATCTAGTAATGCTCTCTGTCCTCCTTCTTCATTCTGAATTACTGACCTAACAACAAGTAACCAATCAGCAGCACTCTACACTTAGTATTCACACTGAGGGATTGACTGTCACTCCAATAATGCACTCACAACTTAAATCCACAGGGAATGTTTTGTGTTATTAGATGGATAGAAGCCTCCCGCTAGTACAGCGGTATGTTTCCGGATTTACACCGCTGAAATTAGGGGTTCGATTGCCCTTGGTGGGCTCCGCCGATAGCCCGATGTGGCTTTGCTATATGTAAAGACAAACAAACAAACACATAGATACAAAACCGTTTCACCAGCTTGGATCTTTTACACAAGGCGAAAATCTTCACTTTTATTTCATACAGCAAGAACTATTGTCTGCTTGCGCTAATTTTACATGAAACGTAAGAAACGTTAAGAAAACTGCAAGAAATTATTTCGACTTTGCAAAAAAAAAGAGTCTTGTAGTTTAAGATAATTAAATCACAACCGATAATTTAATTATTCCTTTTTCAAATTAAATTACAATACCCCAGCATCGAATATAGCGACACCTATACTGAACTGGTGATAAGGAGCGGAAAACCATCTTTCTACCAACAAATCCTTCCCTATTGCTATACATGCCTGTCCCGAAACATGCCTAACGTTTATTTGAATATTATGCAACCCACGTACACTATGATGTTAGACAATTAAGATTTGCACAGAATGTCAACATATTAAGTGATTTGTGTGATATGTCACAGAAGAACATCTATATTTTTTTATGTCTCAATATTAATGGTTAAAGGTGAAAATAAATAAATTGAAAATTCTAAATACAAGAATAGAAGCTTCTAAAATGTCTGTAAAATGCACGATAAGGACTTTGTTTAAGCTGTTTAAAACCTGATTACAACGATACGTCATGCGTGTTCAAATATTTAAATAGAAGGGCACGCAGAAAGTCAGTCCCCGCCCTTACACTGATTTCAGTTTTGAAAGAACCAATCTAATATGTTCATCCAACAAACACCAATTTACCACATTGAAAAAACTTAAGTTGGGTGAAAAGACATTCTTTCGATCTTAATTGGTCCCCGTATTTTGACCGTTTATTAAACTCCAAACTTGTTACGATTATAACAAAAGTAGTTTGTCTTCAATGCGACCTTAACTTTCGTCTTTTTTTCCGCTACATTTACCAAAAAGTAATCAAATACTCCTTGGAGGAAACGTAACCTCTGTACCGAATTCGACCAAAATCCGATTAAAAATTTTAAAATTACGTAACTTACATTCAATGTGGCATTGACTTTTGAGATAAATTCTCCGAAAGTTAAACATATATTCCGTGGAAGACACTTTAACCTTTGTACAAGGTTTGATCCAAATCATATTAATTGCTTTCCTTTTGTGCTGTTCACACACACACATACACACGAGTGTAAATGATAGCCCTGCCATACGTTAGACAGGAGTAAATAAATACAGTAAAAATCTCAGAAATCAAACTAATGTAAACACTATCAAAGAAGTGCGCCACAGATAAGATGCACGACATGGTTTGGGAAATTACTCTATAGCATGGTTGAAAGTAATCTGAGGAAACGAATGATTACTATTTACTGTTTTATGATACTGTGTAAATACAGCTTTTATATTGCTTATGAGTAATAAGAACGTTTTTTATTACACACGTTCATTTCTAAACTATTAGACATATGCTACATTACACAACTTTTCTGGTTTCCACTACGAAAACATTATTAAGAATAATTTCTCAAATGTTCATAATTTGACCAATTAGGATTTTAGGTTTGATATTTTGTGTAAAACAGTCAGACCTAACACACCACGTTTTTTTCGTAAATTTTAGAAACTTATCTTTGTTTGTTTGGAATTGAGCACAAAACTCCACAATGGGCTGTCTGTGCTTTCTATGCTTCAATGAATGTTGAATATCTTAAAAATTTAACATTTTACTCATGTATTAAAATTTCTATTGTAACCAAACCAATTATTGTTCATAACTTATAAAACTGCTGAACAGTGTAGTTCAATAAAACTTTAAATTATCTGATAAAACAAAACTACTGCCAGCCGGTTTTAAGTGTGAACCGCACTACGGAAACTATATCTAAATAGTAACATGCAATTAAAAGATACAAACGTTTTTCGCCAATGTGGCTAATTTGTTTCCAGTAGAAGAAAATACACAAGTTTAATTCGTGTCTTTCATCAGAAATTCACATTCATCGATTTTTCTGACCACACACACATACACACGCTGTAAGATATTTTTTTCGATACATGCTACAACATCACAGGCACCTGCATATTTATAAATTCAATGGATTTGCTATTTGTAAAGATTCCATGCAGTCTTGAAGTTTTACTGTTAGCTCTTAAAACTAGCTTGTATGTACAATATCATTTATAATAAATTATATATACCTAGTGTTGTAATTCTCAATAGTTGTCCAGCTGTACTGATCATTTTCAACTCGAATTACCGTCAAAGTCTCTAATAACCTCATCAGTTCTACAGACACGGAGTTCTCTAAACTGTTCACTTAGACATCAAATTTCTTGTGGGTTCATAACTTTATTGATTACGATGTCTAATAGCATACGAATCACACGAAAACATAAACACTGTTAATACAGAAATTAAAACCACTCAAGTTTCCTGTATGTTTTACATTGAAACGAATTTTTTCAACTAGTTTTTGAGTCAGTTCTTCACAGTGCGTGTTGTAACAAGTAGAAATATAAAATTAATATTACTCAATATCATGATTTATGTGGATCAGTTAACAAAATTAATTAATGAAAGCAACTCAACAACACAAATGTGAAAGTTATAATGATTCGACGTATTACCAGTTGAATTATAATATATATATACTGTGTATAATTTGTAGCAAATCATTTGGATTACTTTGCACATGGTCTAGTTTAGTTTAAAGAAAGTGCAAATAAATACTAACAGAAATTGATGTTTTACATTCTTGACTAAGTTTAATTAGGGAACCAATAATGAAACAAAGGTTTTATCTAATTTCACGTCTCTTTTTTGTTTGTTTGTTTCTGGAACTCAAGCAATTACAACTAAGCTACTTATACTGATAACAATAACACCTTTTAGTGTTTTCTTAAAAAGACCCACGCAACATTTACACCTACGAGATCTTTATGTCATGATGATGCTAATATGGCGTAGGTTTTAATAATGAAAATGAGTTAATACGTATATGAATTAGTACGTGTATATATACAACTTATTTAAGTTAGAGAAGTAAATAATTTAACTTATGTTAACGGTAGCAACCTTACGAGTAGTTGTTATGTTGTTTCCTTTACAATAATGTACATTCTTAAATCCATTTCCGTGAACGACGACAGAATTTTTGCTTCCGTAAAGTAGCTTGAATGGTTCACTTGAGTCTTATTAACACGTGTAATATTCTCTATACGATGATAATAACGTATGTGTAAATTACGGTAAAATTACTATATAAGAACATCTTATCAACGATTTTATAATTTACACGCCACACTATTATAGTCAGTAATTATTCTCAGTAAAGAATGTTTTTTATCAGGAAATGAGGTAGATGATTTTAAATATGGTTACCAGTACAAAACAAACTTTTTTTTTCCAGACACGACTGCTTTGTTACCGTTACATCTAGGACGAATCGTGAAAGGTAGATCTAACAAATCGATAAAATATACACACAAACACGTATGTATACATAACTTTAAAATGAAACGTGAAAATATGTTTGAGCTAAACATATTTGCATGTTAGATTTGGTTTGTTTTGAATTTCACGCAAAGCTTCACGAAGGCTATCTGCGCTAGCTGTCTCTAATTTAGCAGTGTAAGACAAGAGGGAAGGCAGCTAGTCATTTCCACTCACCGACAACGCTTGCGCTACTCTTTTACCAACGAATAGTGGGATTGACCGAACATTATAACGCTAACACGATTGAAAGGACAACCATGTTTTGTGTGTCATGGTTTCGAAACCACGACCCTCGGATTACGAGTCGAGTGCCTTAACCACCTGACCGTGCCAGGCCTCTAATGAAAATACTTTCATTTAGAAATGTGAAAGTGGAACATAGCTTCCAATAGAAAGTGCATATTTGTCTTCTCTTCCCATTTGAGCCCCCCAGTGGCTCAGCGGTATGTCTGCGGACTTACACGCTAAAATTCGGGTTTCGATACCCGTGGTGGACAGAGCACAGATAGCCCATTGTGTAGCTTTGTGCTTAATTCAAAACAACAACTCTTTCCATTTGAAAACTGAGCTTTGAATCATTTCGATACAAGGCTGTGAAAACTTGCAATAACATTTCCGTTTTAAAATTAATGAATAAATGTACTCCCAATAAAAATATAGAGGGAGGGTGGTTTTTACGACTACATTTTTGCATGAAATATGATGATAAACTCGTTTTTAGTATTATGAATCGATGAGAACCACTTATAGCCAACGACAGATATTGTTGTCACTGTGTATATTTCCATTGCTTATCAGACCAAAAACAAATAAGAAAGGTTACGTGTCTGTTTAGAGCTACGAAGATATTGTTGAACAGACTAGCCTTCTGATTCGTTACTTCTTTTGAATGATATTAAAGTTAATAATGAAAAATAAACAGTCCTTGTTAGAAATAAAATAAATACATAATACTGTGTTATTAATCCTTATCCTAAAAATTGATTTGTAAATAAAATTAATAATTATTGTAATTTATGTACTTAATCCAATCGGAGTATTGTAAATAAGGTGAATAAAATTAATAATTATTGTAATTTATGTACTTAATCCAATCGGAGTATTGTAAATAAGGTGAATAAAATTAATAATTATTATAATTTATTTACTTAATCCAATCGGAGTATTGTAAATAAGGTGAATAAAATTAATAATTATTATAATTTATTTACTTAATCTAGTCCAAACCACAACAGTTGTCGACAATGAAAATCAACGATTTAAATAACACCTGGACCCTTACTGAGTCTGTGGTGCCTCGCTACCCTGATATTGATGAAAGGCCTCGTCGGCGCTGGATATGACAGATGTAGTGTGGGTTACATATTTTTCTTTACAGTTACTCATAACGTCTTAGAACGTAAATCTAAAATCCTGATGTAAAATATATATGTCCGCTGATAAATCGAGAACGGCTGGACCAATTGTCACCAAACTTATTATGTAATTTAACCCCTCAGGAGTCGGAATTAGGATATTTCCCTATGTTACTCTTCGCGACTCCTATGTTTTTCCCGTGCGTTAAAACAGATACGTGGTCCAGAGTCGGCCTGTGGGTAAAAGGTAAGTTTATGTACGGATTTACATTGCCAAAACCTGGGGTTCAGTTAGCGCAGATAACACATTGTGCAGCTTTGCAACAAGAAAATAACTAGTCTGTTTTGTTTATGAGAAGCGAAAGGAAAAGTTATCTCTATTTTCATTTCATATAATATGTGTATACAATCATATCCAAGCATTTTTTTTCATATTCTCAGAATTCTTTGTGGAAAGTCGGGCCATATTCTTCTTACAGGTCATGTGTGGATTTTTTTAAAAAAATAAACCTGTATTAAAAGCCTCAATAAATTATTTTAGAAATATGCCGGCGCAGAATGTTATAATAAGAATGATTTTGGCGTGACATCAGCATGTTACAAATTTAAACACTTCTATGACGAATTTAACACAAGTTTTAATTTATGAATTAAGTTTACAAATAAATTAGTTTATTACTATAATAATGTAGCAAGATATGATATGAAAAATAAGTGATTAACACATTAGAAAGGGGGCTATATCCTACACACAGTGTATAGTAGTAATTATTGGTTTTAGTTACGAGTTCGTTTTATTATTCGAGAAAAGCTTACGTAAAAAGTTACGTTGTCACTTTTACACAACAATGAACACATACAGTGACAATATTATTATTATTCCAGCTTCAAAGAAAGCCGCTATCATGAGAAACAAATCAGCGGTGAATTCGGTGCGAAACCACGAACTAATGTTGCATGAGTGAGGCACGTGACTACATAAACGTGCATGGCGCATATGAACTATAGTGCGCCGTAGATGTAAGAAACAAATTTTTGACGTCGATTTATAAATGTCGTTTGAACCACTTATAAAGTTGAAAAAGCACTGTAGAGACTTCCAGCCCTTGAGAATCCAAATCTACATCTGTTTTTGTGTCTTTATTATACAATCTATGTTTATAAATATATCTCTGCAAATGACAAATAAAAAAATTATATATTTCTTTTTTCAACTACAGTTCTTATCCTAAAATGCTGTATCTAAATAAAAGTACAACTTTTTATATAGTAATAATAATATTTTAGTGCATGGCTACTAGCCACCCACCTCCAGTGGCACAGCAATATGTCTGATAAACACTACTATTAGCATACAGTGAAAAACGAAAGGCATTAGTAGAAACACAAAATTACGCGTTCCAGTTTCTATCACTGTATTCGCTCTTGTGTTTTTTATGCTATTTTCCACATAGCAGTTAAACGAATATTTCCTGTAATTTTGACACTTGTATTAGAAAGTGTGTCCCTTAATTGACGTTTCGTAAACAAACACGTTGCAGTAAAAGATCGTTTCATGAATAATATCTCGGTAAAACGCTCCCTGCTGGTACAGCGGTAAGTCTACGGATTTGCAACGCTAAAATCAGGAGTTCGATTCCCCTCGGTGGGCTCAGCAGATAGCCCAATCTGGCTTTGCTATAAGAAAACACATGTCGGTAAATACAAAAGCGAACTGTTCATTATACATATCTTTCAAACATTTTCGCATAACTACACAAAGGTCTTTACCGTCCCTAGTTTTGAACTGACAAAAGGGGAAACACTCATTGCCCCTTCTTTCGCTACTTAATCGAACAGTAGAATTTGACCGTCATTGTTATAACATACTCTCAACCCTTTTAAAGGCAGAACTTCATTAATCTCAGATATTCTTAACAGGTTCCAACCTACGTTTGTTTAATATATATATATATATGAACTGTAAAAGCACTATCCCCTTCTGGTGGGTTAGCAGTAAGTCTGAGGGTTTATAATACTTAAGTTTGATACCAGCTGTGAGCCAGCACAGATAGCCCATTGTATATCTTTGTTATTGATAACAAACACAAACGTTTCAACCAGAAAGAAAAAAGAAAAAAAAAACGTACGTAAAAATCTCATGTGACGTTTTAAAGAAGTTAGTGTCAGCTAAACGACACTTGTTACGTCAGAAAGTAATTCTCTTTCCGTAGTTCTTGGTCATGTGGCGTCGCACCTAACTGCATAAAACCAAGTGAATAATATAAGCACAAATTTTCTCTGAACATAATTAAAACCGTTAATTGACTCTTGAACAAAAACGGCACGTTTCGACGTCACTACGTGTTCTACGTTTAATAATAATAAAGACTATTTTACTCATCTATTTGATTTTAACTGTTCCTCAAGAAACGATCGTTCGAACTTAACTCGTTATTTATCACAAGACAAGCAAAAGATGTTTATGAGACATGATGTTTCGTTTCCAACCAAAGTGTTCCACACAAACCTTACAAGTATGAAATGCTACAGTAGAACGTGGAAGGTCGGTGACAAAAATATCCATATATCTGTAAGAAGTTTGTTTGTTTTTCGAATTTCGCGCAAAACTACACGAGGATTATCTGCGCTAGCCGTCCCTAACTTAGCAATGTAAGACTGGAGGGAAGGCAGCTAGTCATTATTAACCACCGCCAACTCTTTGACTACTCTTTTACCAACGAATAGTGAAATTGACTGTGACAATATAATGCCCCCACGGCTGAAATGGCGAGCATGTTTGGGGCGACCAGGATTCGAACCCGCGACCATCGGATTACGAGTCGAACGCCTTAAACCACCTGGCCATCCCGAGCCTTATAAAAAGTTAATATTAGAATGTAAATCAAACAAAAGTTTAACCAAACACACAGGATAAAAAGATTTGTTTGTCTTCGAGTGTTTGTACAAAGCTACTCAATGGTTATCTTCGGTAGCCAGCTCTGGAGGAAAGGCAGCTAGTCAACGGTACCCACCAGTAGCCAACCCATGTGCAGTTCTTTTCAGACCAAGTAGGGGGAGTTGATTGTAATTTTAATACACAAACATGGCTGAAAGTATTGAACACGAATATGTGTGATAATTCGAGGTGAGTAATGGACCTGCAGATCTATCTTCTGGCACATTAACCAATAGGTCACGTCTAGTAAAACTAAATTTTATTCTCTGATATAAATCTGAGGTTACTGAATCCAATATAAACAAAATAACGAACGTTAACATTAATTTCTATGCGCAATAACGTTCAAAACACTTTTTTTGCCTTGTTGTGTTCATTTAGGTTTTGACCTTTGACCTTATATTTAACCCATCAATTTCTATTGGTTGGATGTTTTGGTATATCACGAAGTTCGTAATGAAAGGTGCTTTCCTGTTAATAACTTCGCTTACTCAAATCTGTGAATTTGGCTTTATGGCAAGTAAAGAGGAAATTACAGCGTAATTATTGTCCTTATTATATTCATTCTTCTTCACAAAAATAATACTGCAAAAAATGAAAGTATCCGAAGAGAATCGAAATACACATCTATTCTGTTATAACTGTGGTCTGACCAGGTGGTTAAGACATTCAACTCGTAATCCGAGGATCGCGAGTTCGAATCCCCGTCACACCAAACATGCTCGCCCTTTAAACCGTGAGGGCGTCATAAAGTGACGATTAACCCCACTATTCGTTGGTAAAAGAGTAGCCCAAGAGATGGCGGTGGGTGGTGATGACTAGCTGCTTTCCTTCTAGTCTTACACTGTAAAATTAGGGACGGCTAACACAGATAGCCCTCGTGGAACTTTGCGCAAAATTTACAACAAACCAAACCAATTAGAGTGGTCAAACAAACAAAAATAACTTTTCTCTAATCGGCTTATCTGCATATGCAAAAAACTCTTTTTGAACACAACAACGTCCTATTCGTTAAAAAAGATATATTTTTCAGTTGACCCCACTGAATTAAATTTCATAAAAAATATAAAAATTTTCTGTGTATTTCAGTGAGTAATACGATAAGTAGATAATTACACTAGTACTGAGTTTTGGTCACTAATTTGGGCATTTCTCTCTTATTCTAGTTATATCAATAATTATTCTATTGGCAGGTTTAACGACTTGCGCTCTTTTTAGGATCTTTCGAGATCACATCGAGAAGTGTCGAATAAGAACGACATACATTACCTCTGTGTTTTGTTCGTTCTAGCAGAATGCACAAACTATGCTGTGTTCCAGGAAAGCTCACTGATAGCAGTAGTTGTCTGTCTTCGTATCTCCGTTGAGGGACAATGTCACGAAGTACAATACCTACCTCATGGTATGGGGATAGCAGGGCATCTCCTAACATGCGAGATAGACCTCGTGGAAAAAGAGACAAAATAGAACTAGAATCAAACTTGCACAATATTAAACAGCTTGGACAGCACCTTGAATGTACTAACACAAAATAAAATGTATGTGTTTAACGACAGATACAGCGCTAAAATGTATAAATAACACAATAAAACTAAAATGAGTTTCAATTATTTTCACCCAGTCAAGGTTGAATTTATTCGAAATAAAAATAAATCAACTTAATCATTTCAAGTGCATAAAGGAAGGCTGATATTTGTTTTTAAGAGAGTGCACAGAGTGTCTGCCAAGTTAAAACGATCAATCTACTGTATGAGTATGTTTTGCCTTCCTGCATGTTTGAATCTTACAACTAGTTTGACTTTCAAACTTTGTAAGAAGGTATAAAGGTTAGGCGCTGAATAATGAAACGAAATCCAATAATTATTTTATTATAACAAAAGGGTGACGTAAGTCTGTCCCAAGAATGAAATAACCTGTTTTGACAACATAAAACTAAAATTGATTTGCAACATACAAGACTATGTTCAGACACATCACAAGTCCTTCAACAATAGAAAAGAAAGATATTATTGTCAAAAATATTTTCGCCATTAGTGTTCAAAGTTTGAGTTAACAGTAATATGTTTGTTTTTGTTTGAAAACCGAAACATAGAAACCCATTTTTGAAGTATATTGCTATGTAAGTGATATAAATTCTCAGACTTTGAATGATTTAACGGCAGCTGTTTCGAATAGTAAATATCAAAATGTGTTTCTAATAGAAACACTTCGAAGCGAATGGTGTCCAAACCTTTTGGCTACCAAAAAGCTAACGTAATAATGTTGACTCTCACATCTGTCTGTAATTGCAAACAAAGTCAGAGAAAGAAGTAGTAAAACTGAGCTTCTATATCATGTTTAATATTAACCCTTTTATGTGGTAAATTAGAGGAACTGGAAAGCACTCCTGAAGTGCTCCATAATCAGAAGTTAAAGAGACACCCATTTGATCCTACATCTCTGAAGAGGTTGCTGTATTACCGGGTAACTGAAACTTGTTAGTATCATTCATATGAAGGCATCTATATATATATATATGTGTGTAAAAACGGCTGGTATGGATAGATAAAACTCTATGTAGAGGAGCGAACAACGACCTTCGGTCATAGTCAGGTTCAGAAAGAAAGGAAGGGGTAATTGACCGATAGCTGACCACATGTTTGAAGGCGGTTGTGTAACTGAGTGTAGAAATGTAGAGGGCGTGCTTAGATGTTTGATTATATATTAATATAGGTATAAAGGTGTTCTTTTGTATTGGTTTATTTTGGGCTTGAGTTGTTGTATAAGTAAGGCTTCTTTAATTTGCGTTTGTTTATGTTTGTTTCTTTATTTAGTATTTGAGTGTTTTCTATGGTTATGTTGTGTTTATTTGACTTGCAGTGTTCGTAAACGTGTGAAGGTGACTTTTTATGTTCTTTGAATCTGGTTTCCATTTTTCTGCTTGTTTCTCCAATATAGAAGTCGTGGCAGTTGTCACATTGTATTTTATAAAAAATGGTGGTGTTGTATTTGTCAGTGTAGGTTTTACATACTATAGACCTTAGTTTTGTGCCTTGTTTTTGAATAGATTTGGTATTAACTGGGATGTTATATTTTGTTAGTAGTTTTACCAAAACTAAGGTATAAAATCTACAGAGACAAACACCACAATAATAATTAAGGTGACCATCCCATTTTTTGAAGGTAAGAATGATAAAAAACAAAACACCTCTGACACAATTACAGCTGGAAGTGAACAGTTCTAATACCTTTTAAAATTATCACCGAAACTGTTGTTATTTAAAAAAACACACAAAAAGTTGGATCATTTAAGTTGAAAATTTCGATTCTATCACACCAAACAAGTGTTACCATAATTCATCATAATACTTTGTGACAGTTATTACAGTTCATCAGAATATTTGGCGATAGTTATCACAGTTCCTTAGAACATTTTGTGACAGTTCATCAGAATACTTCGTGACACTTATCACATTTCATCAGAATATTTTGCGACAGTTATCACAGTTCATCAGAATACTTTGTGACAAAGAAGAAACATGAGTCTAATCTTTTCTATATTTATTAAAGACAAATATCGCTAAACGACAATGAATAATAATACCTACAAAGTGTTGTGATAAGAATCCATAAGACAACCTAATGGCAAATTTTTTGCATACTTTCAATACTATTTAACCTTTGAAAACTATTCACACGAATATCTCTTTACTTGCCAAACCCACAAATTAAAATCCGCATTTAATGAGATTAGAAACCATTATTTGTACAACTGGATGTTTACTTAAAAACAGAAACACTAAAAAGAGTTCTCAGTAACATACATTTTTATCTCTGGATTACTCACTTTTATCATACGACAGTTTCGTTGCCCTGGCAACAGAAACCCGCCACAAAAACCCACAGGATCCAACACATAACAAGAAATATGTCACCAGTCTCATGACGTTGAGCGTCGGGTAGACTACGAGTTGATAACTCCTCTTTTGTCAGAACAGTTGACTGTTTGTACCTCGGTATGTTGGCCTCTCCTGCCCTTCTTGTCTACTTACAGCAACTTCAGCCAATTGGCCAAACCTTGTTAGGGTGTCATATCCCGGATCGAGAGTGGGCGCTAACCCCACATCCCTTCACAAAGTGGCGGAAAGTTTTATTGTTCCAAGATTTACGTAGTCAGTACATATAGTTTCGTTTCATCTAATAAAAACCAGACTATTTGATTTATTTGGTTCGTACAACACAAAAATAAATACATAAATCATTGAATCTGACTTATTGTTTATTGAAAATTATCATATCTTTGTGACAAGGTTAATGACTTTCAGAGATCCTACAAATAATTTACAACGCAGCTAAAATAAAACTTACTTTTCTTTTTCATATAAATAAGCATTCGGATAAACATTTTGTGTTGATAATCACGTCTTCAAAATATTGTTTCCTGATATATATTTCTAGTTATCAGTTTTAAAATACCTTATATGTATTTTTTAAAGTATTTTGATACACATGAAATCATAACGTATAAAAACAAATGCTTTATTATTAGTGCGATTTAAAATAGATATTTATTACCGCTGCCGTAATTTTAACATTAAGCTACACAATAAAAATTAGCGTTGTAGTGCGCATACTTATCAGTGACCCATCGGGAGACTTAATGGTGTATTCACCTAAAGAAATTTGATTATATTCTGTAAAAAAAATAAATAAATAAAAAAAATCGCTAAAATATTTGCCATTGTAAATTTAAAGGTATGTATGAATCAGAATAACTGATATATTAAACAAAAAAGTGCTCAAACAATTCATCTTATCAGTTCGTAACTCAAGAATATTGAAAATGATAAAAAATAAAAAAACATTTAGTTCTTACAAATATTAAACTTTAACAGAATTAATTCGACATACCAAAAATATGAAAACAAAGAAACGAAAATCACAAACATAAGAATATTCCAATTTAATAAGTATCATATAAGTATATTAAACGAAGAACTATGACAAAGGATATTACTTAGTAACAGTATATAGTTTAATTTTTAACTTAACAGAACCAATCAAAAAGAGAAAGGATATTGGTTCTAACCTAGCAGTTTACAGTAATTCCTTTGTCACATGTACATTGAACAAAAACTAATAAATAGCAATCATAATATCGTTTTCACGTGACCAACAAATATTGGTAATAATCTCAACTTCGTACATATATACTCAACAAAAACTGTATCTAGCAATAAACGTTTAACTAATTAAAAAGATCCAAGGGTACAAGTTATAAAGTAGAATATAAAATGTATCCTAGATTTTGGAGGTGACAGCAGAAGTAGAACCCATATTGCGGTGGGGATACACTACCTATCAGTCTTAACTTCCATTCACCAGTCTCATATAAATAAATAAAATAAAGGAGTGACAATAGATATAGAAATAAAAATTAAGAAAGCGAGATATGGGAGCTTAAGCCCACAATGTCCCACATCTATATTAGTCTTCACTGTCTGTTGACAGTTATGGGAGGTGACTGCTCTCTAAAGTAAAGAATAAAACATTAATTGAAAAATAGAAATAAGAAAAATAAGATACTAACATTTGGGGGTAAGTAAGTTAAAACTGACCTCCTGAAATTGGCATCCCAGCCCCCATTATGGTAGAAAGGCGTTAATTGGTAGCCCAGTAAACGAATAATACTAGTATGAAGAGTCCCGCCCAGTTATCTAAATAAAGAAGTATAGCACCCAACCACCACCCATTTATTAAGTCCACTGTGACAATCACGCTATATAGAAACCTTTATATACGGCAAGGTGTATGTACATCCACATAAAGTAGCGCCAAGTTGTTAAATGGCCTAATTCATAGCTAAAAATAGTTATTGGAAAATTTTAATAAAACACCTCTATTTTTTATTTATTTATAGTACCAAAATGGTACAGCGGTAACTCTACGGATTTACAACGCTAAAATTAAGGTTCCGATATAATTTGGTGAACTCAGCAGATAGCTTGATGTGGCTTTGCTATAAGAAAAACACACATTGATTTTTTTTATATTTATTTAATACATTCTTATATTTGTTACAGAATAGTTTAATAATTTTTTTTATTAAATCCATTAACTATTAATTTGTTTATCAGTATTTCAACATTACTGATAAAATATTGTAATTTATTAAAAATTTATAGCTAACAGAAACCAATACCTATCATCACATAAATACATAAAATGCAACATTTATCTGTGCAAAGTTTAAAATATCTTCATTGAAGTCATTAACAGCTTCCATTAATGAAAACTATACATGTTTATTTTGCTGATAATTTTCAATGTACCAGAACGTCATATTAAAACAACTTTCGAGCCTCACTGGGCCATTACAATCTACGTCGCCACATGCAGTCACTCCCTAACTGATGACCGCGTATCTTGATAACATCAATGAAACGCTGTTTCCGTTGTTAAAGAATGCATCGTAGGATTATCTTGTTTAAAGCATACGCATTCTCTATGCGGTTTTTCATAATCCATCTAATGCTTGAGAACGAGGGTTTCCCAGCACCCGTTTAGTGAGTGGCTTGATGGTCTAGTTCTGACTATTGCGTCTTCGTTCGGAACAGCATGGATACCTGTTTCATTCTCTAGATCATTGAAATATCCTATGGTTGAGCGGTTATGTTATAGAAACAACCTATATACAGTGTATTATTGTAGCTTTCTAGTTGGAAACCCTTTTCCGATTATGTTGCAAAATTGCCTAGGTCATGTAGTCCGATTTTGCTGCTAACGTATATGTTGATTGTTTTTAAGCTGTCACGAAACGCCGTACTTTTCTCACTATGGCTGGGGTACCAAAATTATTCGTCTCTCTTTATCTCTAATGCCAGTAAGTACAAAGATATCCCTTTGTTGCAAATTCTAAGTCTCTTCGTGAATACATCTTCGTGATCTGACTAACTTACGTCGTAAAGAGCTGTTACATATCTCTTCCCTAAAATGGTGAATTTTCGGTGGCGTTACACTAATATAAAACGCCAGTGTCAAAATGTAGTTTTTATATATCCCGTTTCATCGTGATTTTATATTGACTGTGGTTGTCATGCATTTGATTTACATGCTCAATATGGTGTTAAAATGACGTACTCAACCCTCTGCACGCCACAACCTAAACAAACAATACCATAGAAGAGATATTTTAAGTGTCACTTTTGTTTTAATTGCAAAATATTATCCTCTTGTTCCTGTCCTAAAGTGTGATATACAGTATTTTAGTCCGTGAATAAACCTACTTCGTTTACTATTTTCCATATTGGCCAGGTGGTTAAAGCACTCGACTCGTAATCCGAGGGTCGCGAGTTCGAATCCCCGTCACACCAAGCATGGACGTGTTATACTGTGACGGTCAATCCCACTATTCGTAGGTAAAAGAGTAGCCCAAAAGTTAGCGGTGGGTGGTGATTGACTAGCTGTCTTCCCTCTAGTATTACACTGCTAAATTAAAGACGGCTAGAGCAGATAGCCGTGGTGTAGCATTGCGTGAAATTCAAAACAAACAAACTTTCCATATATTATTCACTGACTTTTGCTATCTGAGGTCGTTTTGCACATTCACTGCACAATCCCAGTAAAAAAAATATGATGATGCTAATAAACGCAGTTAGTTTTGAAGTAAATGAAAGTTTTGTAGCTTAATGGTCAAATATCTTTCACATTGCCGTGGATATGCCTGAACGTCTTCCAGCTTATTTGAGTTGTAGACTGGTGAGTATAATGAAGTTTCAATGTCAAATCAAATCTAGTAGTGTATTGACGACCAAACGGGTCAAGAAATGCTGACCGTTGGTCAAAAAATAATAAAGGACCAACGCATCCATATTCTCTCAAACACTGTTTGATAATTTTTCATGCAAGACAAACAAAATAGAGCAGGCATAAGTGATATCAAAAGGCCACATACAACACATCATACGTTTCTCTACCAACTATCATGGTATCCATAGTAGCAACTTGAACACAACATATATCTAATTAAGCAAACTCGGTGATAGAACGCCCACTAAAGAGTAAACAAAGTAAATACTCTTTTCTAGAAATAACGTCATACTAACTCTATTCTCAAGAGCACAAGATTACGAGTCGTAAAACATTCAAATAGACGAACTGATTATTAAAAATGTAAGGTAATACGATCGATAAAAATGCATAATTGAATAAAACTATTCAAAATGTGGTATTAAGTATTAAAACAAAATCACAGACAACAAATTTTTCATTTAATAAATAAAAAATTCGAATATAACTGTAAAAAAAGGCCTTTCGATAGAAATCACAACTAAACACTACACGTACTCTGTACTCTTTATAACTGCGTAGTTTAAGTGTTGTAATTATTTATAAATGAATAAACCATACACTTTTGAAATTATAATAGCCAAAAAAACATTTTAAAACGTAAAAGTCTTTGTGGGTGTAAAGAAAATATATATTTACGAAAAAAACATAATTTAATATGTACTTGTGCAAAAATGTGTGATTTCTACTTTTGGTTATCTTAAGGCAAAGTGTTGGCCATCAGCTCGGGTTTTCAGTATTTGGGTCGGAAATGAACTAAAAGCCTGAAAACAAGGGTTACTATCAAGTTTTTTTCATTTCTTTGAAATTTGAAACCAACCAGATGATCAACAATTCAAAGTTGTGAACATTTACCAGCAGCTCGACGTAAACATGAAGGATCAAATACAGGCAGTGATGGTATTGCTTCACACGATTTATTAAAACCAACACTTATTTCTTGGCAGATCATCATCTCATTAAGTTCATTCTTATACTTCAATAGTTCTTCTAACGAATGATATGCTCTACGTCAGGCTTAGCGTAGTTCATTACAGAGCCTGAGTTAATAAGACTAAAGATGGCAATTGTTTATCTTTATTACATTCTTTTTAATTACTTCTTTACGTGTTTCGGATCAGAGATTCGCGTTAATGACATTTAAACTCAAACAGTTGTTTACCAAATAACTAATCAATTGAGCTTATAATAAAGTATTAAAAAGTCAGATTCACATCCAATTATGCAACTGTTTGACAACATTAACGTTGATTATTAGATTACATTTTTTATTGCCACGTTCTGTTATGCTCTATTTGGTGCCCATGCAGCTTGATAATAGTTATGAGGCGTAACTTCTAACAAAAATAAGCTATGTCGTAAGGCTTTCAGGTTAAAAGCATACCACTATTTCCTGAGTGCTTTCTATAATGAACCTAGTTTACGAGGAATACAGCTACTCAGCACCCATTTTAATATTCAGACAGCAAAGAAATTCTCAAGTGCTTGATCTGGATAACTGACTGTTATGCCTCCATACGGAAAAGAATGAATGCCCATTTCATCTTCCAGCTTCATAACTTTTGGTGAGAACATGTTTGTTTTGTTTTGAATTTCGCTCAAAGCTACTCGAGGGCTATCTGCGCGAGCCGTCCCTAATTTAGCAGTGTAAGACTAGAGGGAAGGCAGATAGAATCAACACCCCCCGCCAACTCTTGGGTTTCTCTTTTATCAACGTTACATTATGACACCCCACGGCTGAAAGGACTAATATGTTTAGCATGACGGGGATTCGAACACGCGACCCTCAAATTACGAGTCGAGTACTTTAACCACCTGGCCATGTCGGGCTAGAGTCACACGCTACGAACATCAAGATGTGTTCAGATCATGGATTTAAAATTTCAGCGAAACCGACGTCCCTTGCGCTTAATGGTATTGGAAAACAAAGGAATATAGATTAACCTTGTGCAATAGAACTATCCAGAAAAGAGATCTACAACACGTTGTACCAGCGTGGTAAAAAAAATTGCGGAATCTTCAAGCATTTAAAAATATACAAACATAACAAAAAAATCCGTTCACGTGTCCTAGACAATCATAGACAGGGACAGTATAATTAAGAAGAACATTTGCTTACCAAAGCAGCACAGGTCTAAACATGTTACTTCCACGAAATATTCAGGTAGAGAACACTAGTCATATAAAACTTTACGAATACTGCATAATTATAATAAAATAACAGCATGACATGATAACGACCGACGAAACATATGCGTGCTTTCACATGGTAACAAGATTTTGTGTCATTTTCCACTAGTAAATGGGAGAATGAAAAGTCCAAAAGTGGTACATGACATTTCACACACATGCTCGCTCTTTCAACCATGGGGACATTATAATCTTCGGTCAATCCCACTATTCGTTGGTAAAAGAGTAGCTCAAGAGTTGTCGGTGGGTGGTAATGACTAGCTGCCTTCCCTCTAGTCTTACATTATTAAATTAGGGACGGCTAGCACAGATCGCCCTCGAGAAACTTTGCGCAAAATTAAAAACAAAACAAACAGTCAACTGTGACCACCAACATTTCTTGAACTATTCTTATCTAATCGTATATGGATATTTGACCTTCATTTGTATAATGTACCAATGCACCCAAATTAGAGACTTTGTTCTAACCTCAAGGTCACGAAACACGAAATTTCGGATTTTCAGTATTGGCATGCTAACCGATTCCTCATGGCCAGCCCTATTAACTGTATGAATAAGTTGTTGTTTTTTTTCCCGTCCTTAACAGAAACTTTTATATGCACTAAAAAGATAACAAGTTTCGAAAAACAAAAATCGTTCAACCATATAAACTAATACATATAATGCCAAATGTTTATATGTGAAAGGTGCTGTAGCTCAAATAACAAAATACTTACATAAGGAATATTAGTGTTAACAAATATAGCCCCCCAGTGGCTCAGCGGTATGTCTGCGGACTTACACGCTAAAATCCGGGTTTCGATACCCGTGGTGGGCAGAGCACACATAGCCCATTGTGTAGCTTTGTGCTGAATTAAAAAAACAACAACAACATTAACAAATAATTCCATACTAGAAAAATATAATGTAGAATAGTTTGGTTTGAATTTTGTGCAAACTACACGATGGCTATCTGTGCTAGCTGTCCATAATTTAGAAGTAGTAAACTAAAAGAATTGCAACTACCTACTTGAACTAATATTTTCCCAATGAATAGTGAGATTGACCGTAGCTTTATAACGCCCCATTAGATTCTGAGTTGATCATCCTAACCATCAGTCTGTACCAGAAGTATAGTATAATAAAATTCCTAAATTTTAAGATAAAGTTTAGGCTAACTAGAGGGTGGCCCGTAAGTCTCTACCTATCCATATGTTATGTTATATTCAATTACGCATGCATTATAATTTTTTTCTTTCTGGTCACAGAACTATGGCCGATTTAAACCCATTTACACTTGAAAATATCTCACAGAACATGGCGTCGCATAATATTATGCAGCGAGAATGAGGGACAGCACACTGATACACTGGATACACAAAATACATGGATGGGTAGGGACTAGGGACTTACGAGCCACCCTGTATATGGTGTGTACGTCGAATGATCAATCTTGTTGTCAACTTGTTAGAAAGGTTTGTTTTTTATTCTTTATTTTTGATAACTTCGGTGATAAAACAGCAAAATAGTTTAATTCAAAAGTTTCACGAAACTGATTTATAACCAAAAAGCAAAATTAAATTTACCAAGTAGTGTTTCAGCTAAGCCTTATGTTACATTTATGTACTTAGGCCTAACGGTAAAATCAGACGACAAATAGACCTTCCGTTACTAATAGTACCGCGTTTAAAAAGTTTTCGCTGGTGAATAAGTGCTAATTAATAACTATTCTCTTGATATTTTAACACATATATTATCTACTTGGACTTAAAATATAAAGTTAAAGAAAAATTCCTTTCTTCCAAATACTTTTTATCCTTTGTACAGTAGCAAAAGTGGAAAACATGTTTCCGAATATCGGCATTACGTTTAGTACTTTCTCACCGAGAATACAGTAGAAACGTTCAAGAAAGCTGATTGAGTTCATTTCAAAATGCACACGTACTTTTTGTTCACGATAAAATTTCATTTTATGCGTAGTTTTTACGAAAATAATGTGGTGATTAAAGAATTACTTCGAAACTGATGACATAAGCGAATAGTAGGTGCATTTTGTGGGTATAGAAAATTTTATTTTAATCAGTTAAATTATATAACTTTCGTTAGTCGTTCTACAATGAATAATAACACTGGCATATTACATATATAGACAGATGGAGTGGTACTGTAGAACAGGTGTTAACTCATGGGCCATTTTTCGACACTTAAATCTGTGAATAAAATAATCGCTATTTTTTGGTCCAGCGAAAATGGAAATTTACAACTTAGAACTACAGACTTAAAACTCAAAAATTGGAGTTCAGTTTCCTGCAGTGCAGCAGATGGTCCTATATAACTTAAATGTAAAAACAACAAACCCAAAAAATACACCACCTTTTATCCCCCACTAAAAATGTGTAACGCCGAAAACAAGGTTTCGATATCTTTGGTGGGCTCAGCACAGATATCGCATTGTGTAGTCTTGTGCGTAATTACAAAAAAGGAAAACTTATTTCAACTTTGAATTATTCAAGTCACTATACGATTTATAGTATAAAGAAAACTGCAGAAGCATTGTTTGATTTTGAATTTCGCGCAGAACAACACGATGGCTAACTGCACTAGCCTAGTTTTGCTGTGTAAGACTAGAGGGAAGACAGCTAGTCATCACCACCCACCGCCAACTCTTGAACTACTCTTTTACCAACGAATAGTGAGATTGACCGTCACATCATAACGCTCCATGGCTGAAACGGCGAGCATGTTTGGTGCGACTGGGATTCGACCCCCCCTAACCCACTTGGCCATGCCGGCCTTGCAGAAGTAACCTCATAAACATACATTTTAGAATTTAGAATTTTTTCGAAATCTTATTCTATTTTATTTCTCGCAGTTTATAGCTTATCAAAGGCCGCTGCATTGCATTATATATATTTTAATTTCAATGGCAAATATCAAGTTTAAATAAGCGGTAAAATATTTCATTTCTGAAACATCTTATCTAATCCTTGTATGATAAATTTTGATAACGTAGCTCAGTTTGAGATATTTTCTTACACTAGTTTTGCCCTATTGGGTGTTGAAATCAAGGTCGCTGATAAAGCAGCGCCTTCTAAAGATGATTAATGAACAATTTATTGGGTGTAGAAATTTCAAATCTGACAAAACAAAAATAACTTGTGTTTCGTATCGGGCGTTGTTCTAATACCCTTCATGTGCAGTGTTAGAGAGAAGAGAATTACTGAATAGGAGTTTTTTACATGTATTCATAACAACAAAGTTATCTTTTTTTCCAAATAATACAACTTCAAATAACGTAACTAAAACTGGAATAGTAACTAGAAAATGTATTTTTCAACTATATTCACTGTACCTCTCGTAATAACGTTTCTTTCATTGAATGGCTTTGTTCAGAAACTGCATGGTAAGACAAATGTGGCATTTACGATGTTACAACTGAATACTTATGTTTCTTCAAACATAATTAAAATAGGTTTATGTTATTCTATTTAAAATGTATTTTAAGTTGATTTAGCGGATACATTGTCAAGTAAAGAAATACGTTAAAATGTTATAGATATGTGTATATTATGAGGCTATCACTGTCCTATAAGATTATTAACAAACCCCATTATGCCTGGACGTGGGTTATATAGTACAGTTATTTTTGTTTATGATGTTCGAGAGAAGAACCCCCAGTTACATAACCGTATGTCTGCGGACTTAAAAATAGGGTTTCGATAACCGTGATGGGCAGAGCTCAGATAGACCATTGTATAGCTTTGTGCTTAACTTCAAAAGTCTTTGAGAGAAGACATCCGTAAATCGAAGCTCCCTATTGCAACAAAAAGAATACAAACTTAACTTACAGTAGAAGAAGGTTACAATAACTAAATACTTTTAATATTTTTTTGTTTAGAACTTATGTCTGCAAGATATAAATTGATAACACTACAGAAGTCGCCTTTACTGGTTAGTATCTCTCTAAAAGTAATTATTATTTTCCAAAAACTAGAATACTTAAATCACAGCAAATAATTACATTTTGGCTGTTATATTGTGATATTAAATTTCACATAGAATGTTTAAACATTCTGTTGAGGTTAAGTATACATTATCAGAATAAACGGTTTCTAATCCAGTCAGAGTAGCGTCCAATGTCTAAACGATTACTTCTAATAAAATATCAGGATTGGCTCTTTCAACAATAATGCCTAAAAAAGAATGTGCGCAGGGGCATATCGCAGCTTGAGCCTTGAATCTTTGGATCTGAATTTTTCATATTACTTTTTATTATTATTTTTCTGTAGTATACAATGCTAGGATTGTACTTAAGTTACGACGGAGAGAGTTACATGTAACTTTACACAAGATAAATCAGTATGTCTGTAAATAGAAGACTGTCAAAGTTAAGCCAACAAATAATGTCGCTTTATTTGCCTTGATATTACATTTAAATAATGTGTCGATGTTTAAATTTTTACTTTTATACTTTGCATGTCTAAGTCTTTGTAACCGGTGAAGTGATTATCCACAAGACTTGACAGGTTGGCATGTTTTAATCATTCTTTTCGTCAGTGTATTTCTCCTATTCAGGAAGTTGTTGTTTGTTTGTTTGTTTTTTGAATTTCGCACAAAGCTACTCGAGGGCTATCTGCGCTAGCCGTCCCTAATTTAGCAGTGTGAGACTAGAGGGAAGGCAGCTAGTCATCACCACCCACCGCTAAGTCTTGGACTACTCTTTTACCAGCGAATAGTGAAATTGATCGTTACATTATAACGCCCGCACAGTTGAAAGGGCGATCATGTTTGGTGCGACGGGGACTCGAACCCGCGACCCTCAGATTACGAGTCGCACGTCTTAACACGCTTGGCCATGCCGGGCCCCAGGAAGTTTTTAATAAATGGTTTGATTCACCTAAAGCCATCTCAGTCTATCTCTTTGGAACTAAATTGCAGTTAATATATTATGTTTAAAAATCGTGAACTCTTCTAAAATAGTAGTCATACTTTTCCAAATATATTTCATTAGTAAAGTCATTTGATTTCATTCAGTCATTTTGAAAATTAATCATTCTGCCTAGATAACTATAAGAGCAAAGAGTTAGTTATGTCGCCACATTTATTTCTAAAACGTTAATTTGTAGTTAAACTACACAACTGACTAACTATAATCTGCCCACCACGGGTATTAAAACCCGGTTTCTAACGTCGTAAGTGCTCAGACATACAGCTGTGCCACTTGGAGGGCTTTATTATTTCTAGAAGTAATTCTTGTATTTAAGAAAGAAGTGTACACTTTTTCTAACTAAACGTTTTGATTAAGATCTTTCACACTAAAAATACATTACAGATACAGTAACTACGGTTTCAAAACGTATTAAAAGTATAATCAGTGATGACGAGAAAACCCACTTGTAGAGTAAAATCTATATGTAAAAATGACTGGTTTGGGTTAAGTCCTCTGCATAAAAAATTTCTCAACCCAAACCAGCCGTTTTTACACATATATATATATATATATTGAAAGTATTTATCTGTCATCGCTGGGCGTCGATGTAAGTATGCTTCCACAACCCACCCAGTTGTGGAGGGTGAGAAAAATGGGGAGGGGGGATGAATTAGTCTGAATCGTAACTACAGCTATAAGGATATAAATGTATGAAGTTGAATTGCTTTTTCATGTGGTGAGGGAGCCCATAAAATATGTAGTTACGTCAGTGTCGCTGAGTTGGTTCTTATTGTAATAAGTTAAACAATTAAAAGGGTATTCAGTAAATTAGTTTCACGTGCACGTAGGGTTAAATGAAGTCTTATGAACAGTAACAATGAAACTAATAATTAAACCAACTATGAATCTCAAACGGAATTGTGGCGAAAATTCACGATATCCGCCGAATGTTTTTCAACTGTAATAATAAAAATAACAAGTAAAATGTTTCTGACAAACAGCATTCTAACTATATATATATACAAAACTTCGAAACTAAAATGTTTGTTTGTTTGTTAATTTCGCGCAAAACTACGCCAGGGCTATCTGCGCTCGCCGTTCCTAATTTAGCAATGTAAGACTAGAGAGAAGGCAGCTAGTCATCACCACCCACCGCCAATTCTTGGGCTACTCGTTTACTCAAGAATAGTGGAATTGACCGTCACGTTATAATACCCTCACGGCTGAAAAGGCGAGCATGTTTGGTGTGACAGGAACTCGAACCCGCGACCCTCGGATTACGAGTCGACTGCCTTAACCACCTAGTCATGCCGGGCCTGGAAAGTAAATCTGAGATTATAACAAACTATTTGTTGAGTGTATGCTTGGCCCAAATACATACACGTACAAATTGTATATCATATACACACTTAAATGCATATATATACACACACGAACAAACCATAAATTATGTATAGAAAATGATATATACGTCGTTTTTATGAAGTATAAGCAAGTAACACTCAAAATAATATGTGATAAAAAACAACTTTAGTATTACAAGAACGAGGTATAAGTTAAAAGAAGGGCTTGGAAGATAATTCCTGATTTAAGAAATACCAGTATATTACATTTTGTTATCTAAAGTAATGAATTAAGTGTCAGATCTGTGATACAGAAATAGAGAAAAAATGACAGAATGTGGAGGTAATAAAACATACAGACATTTGTTGCAAATGGATGAATAATAAGCATTATCTTATATATACTGCAATCTCTGGTGTCTGTCCATCTGCCTCTCGTATATGGTGGTGGCCGCTTTTCGTGCTGTGTTTGAAAGCTGCACACGGCAGGCGAAACTCACCATTCACTTTTGAAATTACGGGAAAACAGAAATGAATAGTGTTGAGGCGAAAATGTATTTCACAAACAGGATATTTTATTTCACAAGTAGGATTTTCTCCACTATATTGTTAGGAATTAATCATAATCTCAGTCATATTTCAAAATTACATAACTTAAATAATAAAAATGTAGATATAGATTATGCTATTACTGAGTGGTTCTTAACATAATTGAAAGGCTTAACAACTATTTTTCGCGATTGGCGATGTAATTATCTCAGAACTTTGATTCTGATTAAAATCGAGAATGCAAGACAATCTTTCCAAAGTCCACAAAATAATTTCAAGTGATAACTTTTTACTGACAACGGGTACTTTGGCTTGTTTATAACATCACTTTAATAGGCTTAACAGTGTATAAGACGCAGTTTTTTACAGGAAACGCTTGATATTTTTACCTGTGGGTGCATTATAGAAGAACATTGACCTGTGTTATGTGCTGTTGACCCTGTATCAGTGGGTGCTGGTGGAATTACTCTAAATGAATCCTAGTAGTTTCTGACCTAACTATCTGAACCAAGCGCACAAAGTCAACCATTCAATTCCTTTTCTCAACTACGATTCAGTGTTAATATGAATATTTTATTATTATTATTATGAATTAAATGTAACATGAATGACTATAGGACGATAGTAAGGAATGGTACAGAAGGAGTGTTTTTGAATTTCAAGTATATTGTGTTGTTTTTGGTTTATACATATTTTATATGGACTATCAATACGCAAGCAAGTAACTTTCACTCAAATTTATGACCTCAGTGCAGTTCCTTTTCATTTCTATTGTAACTGAATAAACAGTTTGCTTTGGCAGGATTTTTTTTTTCGATCTTAAGAAAAATAAAAGTTTTTACAACGTTTCTTTAACTTTTATACGACGGAAATGTTAGTTTCTATAATTACTCACTACATGAACATACATTTACGTTTATCTGACATTAGTTGTGTAGCTATTTAAACATAATTATAATACAGCCTTTGAGGTACGCTTTCTCTTTTGTAATGTCCTATTTTACAGATTATAACACAGAATACCTACTATTACAATCTGATTAATATGCAGTTGATTATATATATATGTGTATATAGATGCACGTACTTTATATATATACATATACAGTCTTTATATTTACAGACTGAAGAAGTACGAATAAAATACGTTAATAACAACATATAGTAATAATTCTATTTATGTATACATAAACATACATACATATATATGTTTATATTGAATATTCTACACAGTTAGTTTTCATTTTCTTGTCTGTCTTTATATTGTGTAATACTCTGCTTCTTAACATTTCAGGCCAAATTCCAAAAGTCATTTCTCGCATCAATTGTGACTTTGATCAAAATTTGTGTAATTGCAGAAATTATAGCAACTGGGAGTTTGTGGATTATTCTGTTATTACCAACATTCCACCACCAAAAGGTAATAACGTATGATTGTTATATTTATGAAACATGTTCCTTTATTTATATGAATTTGAATGATTTCTGTAATAAACCTATTTCAGTGTATCAGTAAGAGAACGTGAGTTCCTAAAGGGACGGATGAGTAAACAAATAATTTACCTCAAAGTAATTTTACTGGAAAAGGCTTCTTTCGTGGATAGAACATTTCCACCAGTTCACGAACTCGACAAAATGAACTTGGTCCGGTTGAATCAGTTTAATGTTTAGACAAAAATACCTCATTATTAATTAATTTAGTTCAATACTTTGGGAAGAAAGAGACTGAAAGTGAGTCTTATAAGTGTCTTGAGATGTGTAAAATATGCCAGTTATATAGAGGGTTTTGTATGTTACATTAGAATATTTTAAATAAAGAAATTACAACCATAATTTCGTTTACGAAATGTTTCGTTGTTCGTAGGTAGCGTAATGCTACTAAAAATCATCGTTTTTAGGAAGAGAATGTAACAGTCCTTTCCACAATTAAGTTATAAAGATATGTTCACATCAGGACATAAAATGTCCAAGATTGGGATATCCCTTGTATTTAATGAATTAGAAGATAAAGGAAAAGAATCAGTTTGGGGTGTCAGGTCCATAAGTGAAGAGGTCTGTAACCAGTCATTGTGAGCCAAATGCAACAGGTGAGCACTTAGTTCAGTTGTCAATGCAGTCCATGTGTCCCAGATAATAGTAACAACATAATAAAAAAGGACCTTTGTCTAGAAGTGTACACAAAATACTTCCACGACATGTCCGTCCGTTCAACCAAAATATACCTTATGAATAAGAAGCTAGAGACTGAAATGGGATTTCGTGCTAATTTATACGAAGACATACTGGTCAAATCGCTAGACGCAGCGCTTACGGACTTCTTCGTGATCAAATTGTTGAAATGGACATTGGGAAACAGTGCTCTCGTAAACTAAATGGATTATGAAAAGCACTTAGGTAGCAGTTGTATACTTTAACCATGAAAGCTTTACGACGAAGCCTTTTTAATGGACACTATGCTGCAGGATTATTTCATAGTTGTATAAAAAACAGCACAACAGGATGTGACTCCAAAATCGTTGTAATATAATGAACTCAGCCTACGTTGTCTTACTTCCCATAAAATGTGTGTTTGTGAAATTTTGTTATATTCACTAAACTTTTACTAAAATAATCCTTCATTATTATAAAAAAATGCTTATATATTCTTAGAATCTTCTAATCTATTTAATTATAATTTAGCTTTATTGATATTAAACAGTGAATTACAATAAATCCTTAATAAGTTTACAGCCATATAAATCGTTAATTTAACTTCATAAAAACTTACAGTGGACAATATTATGGAAATTATTAAATTATCCGACACGTTACATTTTTTTACCCGAAATATTAAATAATCGTATAGCTAAGGATTTATGTTTCATTTTATATTTTTTAACTTCCCAAAACATACGTTCAAATTGGTTAATGTTTAGTTCGTTTCTGTAATTAAAAAATAATTTACGTTTCTCTAAATTTAAAGCAAAACTTAACAAGACAGAACGTGTTTCATGGCTATTTTTGCTGGATTGTAGCTTTGCGAGTTTTATTGTTGGTGTCCCATTACCTGGGGGTGCATTATAAAAGTCACATCCCATTATTCATCGAAACACGAGTAACCCCAGAGCAAGCGTTAGGTGAGCTGTCTTTCATCTCAGAGATGGTTATGCGTAGATGGCGCTTTGTGTAGCCGTTCAACAAAATTCTCAAACAACTTCCACACACAGTGACACAGCGACATGTCTGCGGATTTATTCCGCTAGAAAACAAGTTTCGATACTCGTTGTCAAAGTTATTGTATTCACCTTATTTAAAATCTTTCTAAATCTAAATGACTAATGAAGTGAAAGTACGATTTTGTATTACAAATCATTTAAAGTTTAAAATTCTTGCAAATTTACCGCTACGTTCAAGGTCCCCCCAGTGGCTCAGCGGTATGTCTCCGGATTTACACCGCTGAAATCCGGGTTTCGATACTCGTGGTGGGCAGAACACAGATAGCCCATTGTGTAGCTTTGTGTTTAATTCAAAACAACAACGAAAAAGCTATGTTCAATTCAGACTAATTTTCTTTACGTTAAATTACGATAAAAATTTAAATAAAATGTTATTTTAAAGGAGTTCAGTACATAATTGAACTTCTGAGAAATTAATTTACTATTACTTCTAATTAAATCGGTATGTTAAGTGTTAAATTTATTCAGTTTTTATTTCTTTATTTTCTTAAAATATTTCTTATTTTTTAAAATAAAAGTTATTGGATGTCAGTTTTATTTAACTTCAAATTACTAACTGTTCTCAGCCCGGCATACCCAAGTGGTAAAGGCACTCGAAAAGTAATCCGAAAGTCGCGTGTTCGAATACCCGTCACACCAAACATGCTCGCCCCTTCAGCCCTGGTGGTGCCCCCCAGTGGCTGAGCGGTATGTCTGCGGACTTACACGCTAAAATCCGGGTTTCGATACCCGTGGTGGGCAGAGCACCGTTGTGTAGCTTTGTGCTTAGTTTAAAACAACAAAATCAGGCCTGGTGGCATTATAATGCACGAACAATTTCACAAAAACACATTTCACAATGTTAATGATAAGCACAAAGCGATATGATGAGCAGTCCTTGTTATGCCTGTTGCGGCTAACCAAATCTGATATTTTTAGAATAGTATGCTTTCAGATGTACCGCCGAAATGCTTTAGAGTGAAGAGGCGAACAAAGTGCAGATTAATTAATATTTTTAAGAAACTGTAAATTTGAAAACTGAAACAAATAAAATATAAAAATTAAACTTAAAAAAAACATTCTTAAGCCTAATGTAGCTTTGAAGGCAAAAATTAAATTTCTATGATTGCCTTGCTGATAAATTGTGTTAAGATGAATGAAAGTTTGGGCGTGGCATGGCTAGCGTGTTAAGGCGTTCGACCTTAACACTAGAGGGAAGACTAGAGGGAAGGCAGCTAGTCATCACCACCCACCGCCAACTGTTGGGCTACTCTTTTTTACCTACGAATAGTGGGATTGACTGTCGTATTATAACGCCTCCACGGCTGAAATGGCGAGCATGTTTGGTGCGACCGGAATTCGAACCCGCGACCCTCAGATTACGAGTCGAACAACTTAACCCACCTGGCCATTCCGGGTCACGTAACATCATTATCAATATGTTATTTAATCGTCATTTACCGTAGAAAAGGGTAGCCTTACAAGCTTCCTGTGGAACCAAGTAATCAACCATATTAGTCATGGCTTCTGAGCGTTAAGCAGTGTGTTAATAGATTCTTTTTAATGTGTTTTTGCTACTAGCAAGCATGCTGATTAAATTTACAAATAACTTGCTCAACATATTTATGAGTCTTTGTTTTTCTACTAGTAATCAAATACATATACCTATAAGTTGCTGAGACATGCATTTAATAATTTTGAACTAAAGATCTGTAATGATTATAATATTTAAATACACACTTGCTATATGTTACATTTATCCATTCTGTAAGGCGACTTATCTAAGCCATGATGTCCTCAGTGACACAACAATATGTCTGCAAACGTAAAGGCTAGAAACCGGGGCTTTGTGCTTAACTTTAAGCAAACAAACCAAGGCATGATAATACATGGTTGACGGTAAAAAAGAAAGGTCTGAATTCAAATTGGTAACCCGGGAATGATAAAAATTCAGCATGCAGTTTTCTGGTGTAAAAAAAAATAGATCTTATGATTGGAAGATAAAAATAGAGTTAAAATAGAAGTTATAAATCCAAGGGTAGGTATGTGTGATACTTTATTTATGTCATTATACAAGAAAACGACAATTTGCTTTGACATTGTAATGTAAAGCTAGTATAAATGTGAATAAGATGGTAATAACCGGGCACGCTTTAAATTTTCACACACATTAAGAAAATCAAAATTATTTTAGGTTTCACAAGAATGGCGAATGACGAGCATGTGCGTTATTCCCAAGAGGGAATTCGAAATGGCTGATAAATTTGTAAACATGACAAAATTAATAAAGTAGGGTGGTTGGTTAGTTTATTGGTGCAATGTGACTGAGCTGTATGCAAAAAACAACCGACAAAAGAAACACGTAAAACTAAACTCCATCCACATAAAATGTAAAAACTGAGCAAGATAAAACTAAACAATGGCTCAAAGTCGGATAGAAGTTTAAAGAGAATTAAAAAGGCCAACGGCCCTTATAAATTTGAAAACATAACTGAGGAGGGCAGTGTCACCATCATCCACATTTTACTGTCGTACCGTCGTTACGACCGTGAGCGACGACATGACAGTAAAATGTGGGCTATTGTGACTTTAATGTCATACAGACCACACAATTGTGCATAAGTCCCAGATAAAAGAAAAAAATGAGTTACATACTTTGACCAATGCGTAGCCTCGTTAGGACAACTTTCTCCTTTCGATTCTTGCGGAAACAAAATGGCGAAAGAGCAATAGAAGGTTTTATCTCGAAAAGCTTATTAGTACGTTGCTCGCTCCAATTCTACTGCCAACTGGGGCGGAGCCGATCCCTTAGTACATGACCATAGTCCATGTATGGAACAGGCATGGCAGTGATAGCATCCGAACATACAGACTTAGCTGTGGTATCAGAGAGCTCATTTCGTAATTACCGGCATGGCTAAATATCTAGAAAAACTGGATAAAAATGGATGATAAAGAGAAATGAGCCAGTCAGTTCGGAATATCGACGAGAAAAGATTGAGAACGAACGTGAGTCGGTGTAGATAGTACAATTCATGTACTGCATGGCTTCTACGTGATCCAGGGCAAAATAAATGGTGTACAATTCGGAAGTGAACATGGAAACCGTAGAGAGAGATCATGTGTGCAACCACCGGGCCACAACAAACCATGACAGAGCCCACAGAGTCGCCTAATTTCGAACCAATCATATAAATGAGAATGGAAGGATGGTACGAAAGATGTCTGGCAAATAAAAGATGGTACTTCCAATTGGGAATATACGCCTTTTTCAGATGATTCAGGATTTGGAGATTGCAATAAGCCACGGTGGAAAGGGTTCACCAATGGAGACTGCAATGTCATCCAATGACAGACTCAACTCAGCCAGCTGTGCCAAAAGGAAGAATGGCAGACCGTCTATTCTTAAAAACATAACCCATTGAAGAAGGAATGCACAACCACAGGTGTGATGCTATGGAAGGCATTAAAGCTTTAAAGCATATATGAAAGAAAGTTGAAGTGGTTGAGGTGTTGAGGAGGTTTGTGAGACTCAATGTAGAAACTCTGGACTGAAAAAGTGTGGAAAGCCTCTCTACAGAGTTAAATCCACAGATGGTGAATAGGATCCAACATCTTCAAAGCAAAGGTCCTGATGAAACTATAAACCACAGATCCAGAGTCCAGTTTAGATCATGAGCACGTTAACTCTTTAATATAGAACACTGAACCGCTCCCTAAGAGGTGGAAGACAGAACATGAAGAATGTTCAGTGCCCTTATACACTTGACTTGAAGCTGATTGATGTGTCGAATGAAGGTTAGCTTATGATCAAAGATAAACCCCAAAAACTGTGTCTTCAGGAAAACGGGAACAATAACATCACCACGATGAAGCTTGGAATTGGGGTAAATATCCCGTTGGCAGTAAAAGTGCATACAAATGGTTTTAGAGAAAGAAAATATAAAACCACTTACAGTGGTCCTCTTCAATAAACAATTAAGGTAGTCTGAATCTGCTTCTCAACAAACCTCATACTCGATGACTGACACAAGATGTGGAAGATGTCGACATAAAGCCTGTTTTGAATGGTAGGAGAAAGTTGTGCAATGACAATATTAATCTTTACATTGAAAAGTGCGACACTCAAGACATAGCCATGAGGGAATCCAAGTGCCTACGGAAAAGAATGGGCGAGCATTAAGCCCACAAAAATTTGGATTCTCGTGTTTTTTTAAAAATCTGTATAAAAGCCACATGAGTGGCAGTCTCGCATAATGCCATAACTCCACGTTGTATCATAAACCTTTTCAAAGTAAAATAAAATACAGTGATAAGATGTTGTCGCTTGAGAAAGGTTTTCATGATTGACATTTCAAGTCGAATCAAAATTTTCATGGTAGAGCACCGGGTGGGCGAGAGTAGGTTGTTTAATTTGAGGAACTAAACAAAGTGAGCATTAACCATCCTCTCTAAGATCCTACAGAAAGAGATCGTCAAAGCAACTAGGCGAGAATTGGAGGGAATTTTGGGATCCTTCGCAGACTTAGAGAAAGGAGGGACAAACACACAGTGCCAAGCATTTTCCTGCTTTCAAGGGTGTATCGAGTGAGAAATACAGGGCAGTCATGTGCTGGACGATCAGTAGTGCCACCTCTCCACGCATTCATCCATCACACAACCTGTCATTTCTGTACAAAGGAAACTGCTGAAAGATGTTTGTATTGACAGGTTTCAAAAACCTTCCCTGTAAAAAAAGACATACAGGATGATGAGTGTCAAACAAATCCTTATTGTCATTATATTAGAATGGAAACCTCGAAATTTCCATTGTATTGATGGGGTAGTTTTATTTAAGTAGAGAACTTGGTAGAGAACCTTTTGGTTTACGAAAGTTGATTTTCTCGACCCAGGGCAGGTTTCTGTCAGTGGAAGAAGATTCCATAACTGAGAGCGTGAACAAATAATCATTCTGCATCTCGGAGCCAAAGAAGTAGATGGACCCGAGTAGATACCAGAAGCTGGTGCCAAAGAAACTTCTTCTGGAAAGTTACTGAAAGGATTGGTAGGAATAGAGACAGGATCAAACGTTAACTGATTAACTCTTTTAATATAGAGAGCAAAAACTCCTCACGTGGCTGGAGAACTATTCTGTAAGAGGCACACAAAGGTATTTCTGCACTCCCAGTGTAGCAGTGGAATGAAGTGCAGCAGCGTATGTCCAAGATGGAATGAAGAACGAGAACTTCCGAGCCTTTGGATAGGAGATACTGTTTACAGTCTTTAAACGTTGAACCTTTTTATCCTCCACTCACTTAGGGCACGAAAGAAGGTTCGAGAAGTGTGAATCACTAGAGTTGACACAATGAGGTTCCAGTTTGCACTTGTAGGCATTATGACCTTTGACTCCACAACGAGCACATGTTAAAGATTCAAGACAAGATGCCTTCGAATAACTAAACTGCTGGCACTGGAAACGTGGATTGGGAATATATAGCCGTACCTTACAGTTCAACCTGCCTTGATAGTAGCAGTTGGATGGGCGATGTTAGATTCAAAATTAAAACATTTGTAGGTAGCATTATTCTGTCCTTGGGAGCAGAGATATGGCACACTGTAGGAACGTTTTGACTGTAGAAACCAGCGAGAATCTCCAACACAAGAATGTTCTTTGGATCCCTCTCAACTATAACTCCTCTTAAGGAACTCAGAGTAGCATGGGGAGTAATATCAATGGGTATATCCCCAATGGTCTTTCAATTCAGGGAGAGTTTGGTATATTGTAGTGTTAATATTTCCATAAAAATGTTTCCAGAGCACAATTTTAGTGACTTGTGGGAGCCAGAAAATTCCTTTTAACTTTTTTGAACAAAAAAGGGAAACATTTGCATTAAGGATTTCTTAGACAATGAATGCAAAAAGAGAAATCAAGATATTGAGTCAAACGTCGTTTTCCAAAAATATTTTTTCAGGTTCTTTTCATGAACTAGGGTATCCATAATAAAGAAAGTAAATTTCAATGCCCACTGTCTCCACCAACCATGAAGCCCTACGAGGGGACGCACTGCAACGTCAAATGGGTCGTCACACATGGCAAACACGTGGGTGGATGTTTAGATCCCAGAGGAGGTAAACTGAAAGAACAGAACCTTCACTGGGAACTCCCCTCACCATGCAGAAGAATACACCTAGAGATGAATATAGTAGGTTAAGAATCCCCCTTGATATTATAAACTACAATTGAAAGTGTAATTTAGGTTAAAAATAATGAAATCCAAAACTTTTCCTTGCAGACAATCATATGTACTGCATTTAGCAAGTTATTATGAATTTATCCACATTTATAATGGCAACATAAGATCACAAATGGTAAAAATTACATATTGACTCATCCATTAAGATGCAACTGTTAAAGTGTATTAAGAGATTGTCATATCTTATTTCAAAACAGATTTCTAATTGTTAGTAGTTTGGAAATAGATTAAGTGAAAAAGCTGAGTAATGTAATATCTTTTTGAAAACATGAAACTTTCAAATATCTTTGGATATCATTTTTATTCTGAATTATAAACAGACAAATAATTATCACTGACCATTTTCAAACGCTAACTGGAACTTATTACAAGAGTTATTTCGCAAGTTAAAAATACAGTGTTTCCGCAATACTCGAAATAACGAATTTGAGTTATGGTCTGATTCTTTTTACGTTGAGGTACAACGTTGTCTTTGTTTGAACACATTAAAGTGGTGATTACGCATTTCTTGACTTTTCTGTCATTTAATGCTTTAATATTTATAATTGTATGCTTTACAGGTCAACGTATTATTGCGCTACTCAGAGGACAGAAACATAAAACGGCATATCTTGTAATCGACAAATTGAAGTTCGGCACTGCGATAGACAAACTGATTCTATGGGTTTTGTTGTCAATTGAAGTGCAATTTGAAGTGACGTTACTTAGTCCTCATAAAACAGTCCTATGGTCAACAAAATCGGAATTCACTCCCAATATAAAACTTGGAAGAGAATGGATCCCAATTGAAATTGACTTGATTAGTAAAATGACTCAACAAAACAAAGAAAACGAAACGTTTGAGGTAAACTATAAACGTAAAATTTTTACTATATTTCACATAATAAATACTGTTGAATTGAAAGAAGTAACACAAAAGTGTTTAGAGAAATGAAACAGCAATTACATTATAACTGTAAAAAGAAAGTGCATTACTTATTTTCCATCTGATTACTTGAAATACAATGTATGTGAGTGTGTGTGTGTGTGTGTGTGGTTGTATGTATATATTGCTTTTAATTAAATTTCTTATGTGTCCTCCGAAGGGAAAAGGGTCCGTAATGGCCAGGTGCCGTGGTGGGCAGAGCACAGATAGCCCATTGTGTAGCTTTGTGCTTAATTCAAAAACAACAACAACAAACGAATCATAATCCGATGGTCGCGGGTTGAAATCCTTGTAACACCAAATATGTTCGCCCTTTAACCCGTGGGGGCGTTATAAAATGACTATTAATCTCACCATTCGTTGGTAATAGAGTAGCCTAAGAAATTCAAAAACAAACCAAACAAGAGTAGCGTAAGTCCATACTTTCCATCTAATCCACCAGTTAAAATTGGTGATGAATTAGAGACGGCTAGCGCAAGAAGCCCTCGTATAGCTATGCGCAGAATTCAAACCAAACCAAAGAGAAAAGCCTCTCAATGGCACAACAATATCTCTGCGGACTTACATTAGTAGAAACCGGATTTCAACAGCCGTGGTACGTACACCACAGATAGCTCAGTATGTAGCTTTATTCTTGCTTCCAAACAATCAGTCAATCGAAGGGAAAGCTTCAACATCTACCGTATTTTCCGCCAAATAAGCCGAATTTCTGGCCCTAAATTTTTGATCTGATTTTTGTGGGTCGACTTATTGGCCGATCACCAGCTTTAGACCAAAAAATACCGAACACCAAAATCGGCCCCAAAATCATACCTTTGATCTCACAGTTACGGCAGAGTTATTTCAGTTAAATTAATTTTATTTATTAATAGAAAAAGGTCCATACATGACGAATGACATGTATTCATAGAAATAATAAAATTCATAAAAAAACACACTTTAATCTCAGAAATTTATTAAAATCCATCAAATTCATCATCTTCATCGTCAATCCCACTATTCGTTGGTAAAAGAGTAGCCCAAGAGTTGGCGGTGGGTGGTGATGACTAGCTGCCTTCCCTCTAGTCTTACACTGCTAAATTAAGGACGGCTAGCACAGATAGCCCTCGAGTAGCTTTGTGCGAAATTCCAAAACAAACAAACCCTCGTGGTCGTCCAACCACAACATATCATCTTCCGTTCCATCCATTGCATTTGAGATTGCCTCTGCTTATTGGACGGTAATAAGCAAAAACCCTCATTTTTAGAGCTAAAAATTGGCCTCGGATTATTCGGCGATTCGGCTTATTAACCGGAAAATACGGTATATACAACTTATTGACGATCCCAAACTCTTGAATTATTAATTAATATATATTATTTGTTCAAATAAAAAAATTTCTAAGCAAATAACTGAAACTAAGTATATAATGGCTGAATCTAAGGTCAAAACTACCACTTCTGACAATGGCTGGTCAATAATAAACCTTTAAATAACTTTACAATTAAAATAACGAAGATATATAGACATATAACGTCTATAAATAAACTTATCATATATTTTAAACAAATCAATAGACTCATTATTTTGAAATTCAATGCACAGTGTAAAGATCTCTACATACTGTGAAGACACTTATAAACATATATTTGGCTGTTCTGAAACGAAATGTGTTGACTTCAAAATGGATTTCATCTATTCTCCCAAGAGCTCTCATACGAACCAAAATATTACCATTGAAATTTAACAAAAAAAGAGCTAGTTTCTATTCAGCCAACAAGAATTAAATAAGTTCCACGAATATATCAAACAGTTCACTTACAGGTTTAACTAATGTAAAATTTAACTATGTGGAGAACCGTTGTGATTACTCAAGCTTTACAACAAACGAGAAAAAAACAATACGTTAATGTAAATACAATAAAAATATTAGTACCGCTAATTATAAAATATATGAGTGTCACTAGGTCATAATTTAAAAATGTTATCTCAAATACAACAATTCAACACGTCTTTTCGTTTTTTCTTTTCTTTTCCAAGATACTACTCAACGCGACAATCACAAACAGCCAAAAAGGGAAGCTGGCCATATCTAGTATTGAAATTTTCATACATTTAAATCAACCAAGACAACTGCGTACAACGCAAAATTTCCATCTTCAGCCTCCATCTGCATCATACAGAAACACATCAACAATACCTTCAAATAAAACTGATCCAAGAAAGTCCTTATTCGCTCAGAAAACATCTTTGTCTCGTCCAGAGGCTGATATTTTCTATAATTCTACATCTCTCAAAACACAATACACCGACAAAACTGTGGATATAACAACATCAAAGTTACCAGAAACATCAATAAAAAAATCCCCATCTGAAGCATATAGTGAGATACCAACAATACCGTCAAGTAGAACTGATTCAAGAGCGTCCTCTTTCGCTCAGGAATCATCTTCGTCTCGTCCAGCAACTAACATTTTCTCTGATTCTACATCTCCCAAAACACTATACACCGACGAAACGAAGGATATAACAACATCAAAGTTACCAGAAACATCAAGAAAAGAATTACCATCTGAAGCATATAGTGAGACATCGACAATACCTTCAAGTAGAACTGATTCAACAACGTCCTCTTTCGCTCAGGAGTCATCTTCGTCTCGTCCGGTGACTGAGGTTTTCTCTCATTCGACATCTCCCGAAACAGTGTTCACCGACGAAACGAAGAACATCACAACGTCAAAGTTACCTGTAACATCAAAAAAGGTGTCTGCATCTGAAGCATATAGTGTGACATCGACAACTAGAATGTATAAAGAAACAACCATTGTTCCTACACTAAGCACCCCTTATGTGACATCCGATTCAGTAGACACTCAATCGAGTTCATCCACAGCCACAGACATACCAATTTCTAATATAGTTCTGACTCAAACTTCATTTAAAACCACATCTGATGAAATTCCAGATCACTACTCCTCATCTAGTGAGGATTCAACAATATCTCCAAGCACTACTGGTATAAGGACTTCTATGTATGCGGACAAGACATCATCGTCTTTTCAAAACACTGAGACTACGTCCGAATCTTCCTCTGACAAAACAATATTTACTGCAGAACCATCTTCCGTGAAAAGTTCCACGTTTTCCACAACAATCAAAGAAGTAGACTCAACTGATCAGTCTACAGACACACCAACAGCTACATCTAAACAAATAACTGACTTTTCAACTTCAACTACACAATACGTGTCATCAGTTTCAGCAACAAATCAAATAAATTCCTCCATGACCACAGACACACTACTTTCTTCCGAAACTAATGGAGGAAGTTCATTTGCACCAACATCTCAAGTAACTTCGCGACAGTATTCTTTGTATAGTGAAACATCGACACTACCTTCAAGAAGCACTGAGTCAAGAGCGTCCTCTTTCGCTCAGGAATCATCTTCGTCTCGTCCAGCAACTAACATTTTCTCTGATTCTACATCTCCCAAAACACTATACACCGACGAAACGAAGGATATAACAACATCAAAGTTACCAGAAACATCAAGAAAAGAATTACCATCTGAAGCATATAGTGAGACATCGACAATACCTTCAAGTAGAACTGATTCAACAACGTCCTCTTTCGCTCAGGAGTCATCTTCGTCTCGTCCGGTGACTGAGGTTTTCTCTCATTCGACATCTCCCGAAACAGTGTTCACCGACGAAACGAAGAACATCACAACGTCAAAGTTACCTGTAACATCAAAAAAGGTGTCTGCATCTGAAGCATATAGTGTGACATCGACAACTAGAATGTATAAAGAAACAACCATTGTTCCTACACTAAGCACCCCTTATGTGACATCCGATTCAGTAGACACTCAATCGAGTTCATCCACAGCCACAGACATACCAATTTCTAATATAGTTCTGACTCAAACTTCATTTAAAACCACATCTGATGAAATTCCAGATCACTACTCCTCATCTAGTGAGGATTCAACAATATCTCCAAGCACTACTGGTATAAGGACTTCTATGTATGCGGACAAGACATCATCGTCTTTTCAAAACACTGAGACTACGTCCGAATCTTCCTCTGACAAAACAATATTTACTGCAGAACCATCTTCCGTGAAAAGTTCCACGTTTTCCACAACAATCAAAGAAGTAGACTCAACTGATCAGTCTACAGACACACCAACAGCTACATCTAAACAAATAACTGACTTTTCAACTTCAACTACACAATACGTGTCATCAGTTTCAGCAACAAATCAAATAAATTCCTCCATGACCACAGACACACTACTTTCTTCCGAAACTAATGGAGGAAGTTCATTTGCACCAACATCTCAAGTAACTTCGCGACAGTATTCTTTGTATAGTGAAACATCGACACTACCTTCAAGAAGCACTGAGTCAAGAGCGTCCTCTTTCGCTCAGGAATCATCTTCGTCTCGTCCAGCAACTAACATTTTCTCTGATTCTACATCTCCCAAAACACTATACACCGACGAAACGAAGGATATAACAACATCAAAGTTACCAGAAACATCAAGAAAAGAATTACCATCTGAAGCATATAGTGAGACATCGACAATACCTTCAAGTAGAACTGATTCAACAACGTCCTCTTTCGCTCAGGAGTCATCTTCGTCTCGTCCGGTGACTGAGGTTTTCTCTCATTCGACATCTCCCGAAACAGTGTTCACCGACGAAACGAAGAACATCACAACGTCAAAGTTACCTGTAACATCAAAAAAGGTGTCTGCATCTGAAGCATATAGTGTGACATCGACAACTAGAATGTATAAAGAAACAACCATTGTTCCTACACTAAGCACCCCTTATGTGACATCCGATTCAGTAGACACTCAATCGAGTTCATCCACAGCCACAGACATACCAATTTCTAATATAGTTCTGACTCAAACTTCATTTAAAACCACATCTGATGAAATTCCAGATCACTACTCCTCATCTAGTGAGGATTCAACAATATCTCCAAGCACTACTGGTATAAGGACTTCTATGTATGCGGACAAGACATCATCGTCTTTTCAAAACACTGAGACTACGTCCGAATCTTCCTCTGACAAAACAATATTTACTGCAGAACCATCTTCCGTGAAAAGTTCCACGTTTTCCACAACAATCAAAGAAGTAGACTCAACTGATCAGTCTACAGACACACCAACAGCTACATCTAAACAAATAACTGACTTTTCAACTTCAACTACACAATACGTGTCATCAGTTTCAGCAACAAATCAAATAAATTCCTCCATGACCACAGACACACTACTTTCTTCCGAAACTAATGGAGGAAGTTCATTTGCACCAACATCTCAAGTAACTTCGCGACAGTATTCTTTGTATAGTGAAACATCGACACTACCTTCAAGAAGCACTGAGTCAAGAGCGTCCTCTTTCGCTCAGGAATCATCTTCGTCTCGTCCAGCAACTAACATTTTCTCTGATTCTACATCTCCCAAAACACTATACACCGACGAAACGAAGGATATAACAACATCAAAGTTACCAGAAACATCAAGAAAAGAATTACCATCTGAAGCATATAGTGAGACATCGACAATACCTTCAAGTAGAACTGATTCAACAACGTCCTCTTTCGCTCAGGAGTCATCTTCGTCTCGTCCGGTGACTGAGGTTTTCTCTCATTCGACATCTCCCGAAACAGTGTTCACCGACGAAACGAAGAACATCACAACGTCAAAGTTACCTGTAACATCAAAAAAGGTGTCTGCATCTGAAGCATATAGTGTGACATCGACAACTAGAATGTATAAAGAAACAACCATTGTTCCTACACTAAGCACCCCTTATGTGACATCCGATTCAGTAGACACTCAATCGAGTTCATCCACAGCCACAGACATACCAATTTCTAATATAGTTCTGACTCAAACTTCATTTAAAACCACATCTGATGAAATTCCAGATCACTACTCCTCATCTAGTGAGGATTCAACAATATCTCCAAGCACTACTGGTATAAGGACTTCTATGTATGCGGACAAGACATCATCGTCTTTTCAAAACACTGAGACTACGTCCGAATCTTCCTCTGACAAAACAATATTTACTGCAGAACCATCTTCCGTGAAAAGTTCCACGTTTTCCACAACAATCAAAGAAGTAGACTCAACTGATCAGTCTACAGACACACCAACAGCTACATCTAAACAAATAACTGACTTTTCAACTTCAACTACACAATACGTGTCATCAGTTTCAGCAACAAATCAAATAAATTCCTCCATGACCACAGACACACTACTTTCTTCCGAAACTAATGGAGGAAGTTCATTTGCACCAACATCTCAAGTAACTTCGCGACAGTATTCTTTGTATAGTGAAACATCGACACTACCTTCAAGAAGCACTGAGTCAAGAGCGTCCTCTTTCGCTCAGGAATCATCTTCGTCTCGTCCAGCAACTAACATTTTCTCTGATTCTACATCTCCCAAAACACTATACACCGACGAAACGAAGGATATAACAACATCAAAGTTACCAGAAACATCAAGAAAAGAATTACCATCTGAAGCATATAGTGAGACATCGACAATACCTTCAAGTAGAACTGATTCAACAACGTCCTCTTTCGCTCAGGAGTCATCTTCGTCTCGTCCGGTGACTGAGGTTTTCTCTCATTCGACATCTCCCGAAACAGTGTTCACCGACGAAACGAAGAACATCACAACGTCAAAGTTACCTGTAACATCAAAAAAGGTGTCTGCATCTGAAGCATATAGTGTGACATCGACAACTAGAATGTATAAAGAAACAACCATTGTTCCTACACTAAGCACCCCTTATGTGACATCCGATTCAGTAGACACTCAATCGAGTTCATCCACAGCCACAGACATACCAATTTCTAATATAGTTCTGACTCAAACTTCATTTAAAACCACATCTGATGAAATTCCAGATCACTACTCCTCATCTAGTGAGGATTCAACAATATCTCCAAGCACTACTGGTATAAGGACTTCTATGTATGCGGACAAGACATCATCGTCTTTTCAAAACACTGAGACTACGTCCGAATCTTCCTCTGACAAAACAATATTTACTGCAGAACCATCTTCCGTGAAAAGTTCCACGTTTTCCACAACAATCAAAGAAGTAGACTCAACTGATCAGTCTACAGACACACCAACAGCTACATCTAAACAAATAACTGACTTTTCAACTTCAACTACACAATACGTGTCATCAGTTTCAGCAACAAATCAAATAAATTCCTCCATGACCACAGACACACTACTTTCTTCCGAAACTAATGGAGGAAGTTCATTTGCACCAACATCTCAAGTAACTTCGCGACAGTATTCTTTGTATAGTGAAACATCGACACTACCTTCAAGAAGCACTGAGTCAAGAGCGTCCTCTTTCGCTCAGGAATCATCTTCGTCTCGTCCAGCAACTAACATTTTCTCTGATTCTACATCTCCCAAAACACTATACACCGACGAAACGAAGGATATAACAACATCAAAGTTACCAGAAACATCAAGAAAAGAATTACCATCTGAAGCATATAGTGAGACATCGACAATACCTTCAAGTAGAACTGATTCAACAACGTCCTCTTTCGCTCAGGAGTCATCTTCGTCTCGTCCGGTGACTGAGGTTTTCTCTCATTCGACATCTCCCGAAACAGTGTTCACCGACGAAACGAAGAACATCACAACGTCAAAGTTACCTGTAACATCAAAAAAGGTGTCTGCATCTGAAGCATATAGTGTGACATCGACAACTAGAATGTATAAAGAAACAACCATTGTTCCTACACTAAGCACCCCTTATGTGACATCCGATTCAGTAGACACTCAATCGAGTTCATCCACAGCCACAGACATACCAATTTCTAATATAGTTCTGACTCAAACTTCATTTAAAACCACATCTGATGAAATTCCAGATCACTACTCCTCATCTAGTGAGGATTCAACAATATCTCCAAGCACTACTCGTATAAGGACTTCTATGTATGCGGACAAGACATCATCGTCTTTTCAAAACACTGAGACTACGTCCGAATCTTCCTCTGACAAAACAATATTTACTGCAGAACCATCTTCCGTGAAAAGTTCCACGTTTTCCACAACAATCAAAGAAGTAGACTCAACTGATCAGTCTACAGACACACCAACAGCTACATCTAAACAAATAACTGACTTTTCAACTTCAACTACACAATACGTGTCATCAGTTTCAGCAACAAATCAAATAAATTCCTCCATGACCACAGACACACTACTTTCTTCCGAAACTAATGGAGGAAGTTCATTTGCACCAACATCTCAAGTAACTTCGCGACAGTATTCTTTGTATAGTGAAACATCGACACTACCTTCAAGAAGCACTGAGTCAAGAGCGTCCTCTTTCGCTCAGGAATCATCTTCGTCTCGTCCAGCAACTAACATTTTCTCTGATTCTACATCTCCCAAAACACTATACACCGACGAAACGAAGGATATAACAACATCAAAGTTACCAGAAACATCAAGAAAAGAATTACCATCTGAAGCATATAGTGAGACATCGACAATACCTTCAAGTAGAACTGATTCAACAACGTCCTCTTTCGCTCAGGAGTTATCTTCGTCTCGTCCGGTGACTGAGGTTTTCTCTCATTCGACATCTCCCGAAACAGTGTTCACCGACGAAACGAAGAACATCACAACGTCAAAGTTACCTGTAACATCAAAAAAGGTGTCTGCATCTGAAGCATATAGTGTGACATCGACAACTAGAATGTATAAAGAAACAACCATTGTTCCTACACTAAGCACCCCTTATGTGACATCCGATTCAGTAGACACTCAATCGAGTTCATCCACAGCCACAGACATACCAATTTCTAATATAGTTCTGACTCAAACTTCATTTAAAACCACATCTGATGAAATTCCAGATCACTACTCCTCATCTAGTGAGGATTCAACAATATCTCCAAGCACTACTGGTATAAGGACTTCTATGTATGCGGACAAGACATCATCGTCTTTTCAAAACACTGAGACTACGTCCGAATCTTCCTCTGACAAAACAATATTTACTGCAGAACCATCTTCCGTGAAAAGTTCCACGTTTTCCACAACAATAAAAGAAGTAGACTCAACTGATCAGTCTACAGACACACCAACAGCTACATCTAAACAAATAACTGACTTTTCAACTTCAACTACACAATACGTGTCATCAGTTTCAGCAACAAATCAAATAAATTCCTCCATGACCACAGACACACTACTTTCTTCCGAAACTAATGGAGGAAGTTCATTTGCACCAACATCTCAAGTAACTTCGCGACAGTATTCTTTGTATAGTGAAACATCGACACTACCTTCAAGAAGCACTGAGTCAAGAGCGTCCTCTTTCGCTCAGGAATCATCTTCGTCTCGTCCAGCAACTAACATTTTCTCTGATTCTACATCTCCCAAAACACTATACACCGACGAAACGAAGGATATAACAACATCAAAGTTACCAGAAACATCAAGAAAAGAATTACCATCTGAAGCATATAGTGAGACATCGACAATACCTTCAAGTAGAACTGATTCAACAACGTCCTCTTTCGCTCAGGAGTCATCTTCGTCTCGTCCGGTGACTGAGGTTTTCTCTCATTCGACATCTCCCGAAACAGTGTTCACCGACGAAACGAAGAACATCACAACGTCAAAGTTACCTGTAACATCAAAAAAGGTGTCTGCATCTGAAGCATATAGTGTGACATCGACAACTAGAATGTATAAAGAAACAACCATTGTTCCTACACTAAGCACCCCTTATGTGACATCCGATTCAGTAGACACTCAATCGAGTTCATCCACAGCCACAGACATACCAATTTCTAATATAGTTCTGACTCAAACTTCATTTAAAACCACATCTGATGAAATTCCAGATCACTACTCCTCATCTAGTGAGGATTCAACAATATCTCCAAGCACTACTGGTATAAGGACTTCTATGTATGCGGACAAGACATCATCGTCTTTTCAAAACACTGAGACTACGTCCGAATCTTCCTCTGACAAAACAATATTTACTGCAGAACCATCTTCCGTGAAAAGTTCCACGTTTTCCACAACAATCAAAGAAGTAGACTCAACTGATCAGTCTACAGACACACCAACAGCTACATCTAAACAAATAACTGACTTTTCAACTTCAACTACACAATACGTGTCATCAGTTTCAGCAACAAATCAAATAAATTCCTCCATGACCACAGACACACTACTTTCTTCCGAAACTAATGGAGGAAGTTCATTTGCACCAACATCTCAAGTAACTTCGCGACAGTATTCTTTGTATAGTGAAACATCGACACTACCTTCAAGAAGCACTGAGTCAAGAGCGTCCTCTTTCGCTCAGGAATCATCTTCGTCTCGTCCAGCAACTAACATTTTCTCTGATTCTACATCTCCCAAAACACTATACACCGACGAAACGAAGGATATAACAACATCAAAGTTACCAGAAACATCAAGAAAAGAATTACCATCTGAAGCATATAGTGAGACATCGACAATACCTTCAAGTAGAACTGATTCAACAACGTCCTCTTTCGCTCAGGAGTCATCTTCGTCTCGTCCGGTGACTGGGTTTTCTCTCATTCGACATCTCCCGAAACAGTGTTCACCGACGAAACGAAGAACATCACAACGTCAAAGTTACCTGTAACATCAAAAAAGGTGTCTGCATCTGAAGCATATAGTGTGACATCGACAACTAGAATGTATAAAGAAACAACCATTGTTCCTACACTAAGCACCCCTTATGTGACATCCGATTCAGTAGACACTCAATCGAGTTCATCCACAGCCACAGACATACCAATTTCTAATATAGTTCTGACTCAAACTTCATTTAAAACCACATCTGATGAAATTCCAGATCACTACTCCTCATCTAGTGAGGATTCAACAATATCTCCAAGCACTACTGGTATAAGGACTTCTATGTATGCGGACAAGACATCATCGTCTTTTCAAAACACTGAGACTACGTCCGAATCTTCCTCTGACAAAACAATATTTACTGCAGAACCATCTTCCGTGAAAAGTTCCACGTTTTCCACAACAATAAAAGAAGTAGACTCAACTGATCAGTCTACAGACACACCAACAGCTACATCTAAACAAATAACTGACTTTTCAACTTCAACTACACAATACGTGTCATCAGTTTCAGCAACAAATCAAATAAATTCCTCCATGACCACAGACACACTACTTTCTTCCAAAACTAATGGAGGAAGTTCATTTGCACCAACATCTCAAGTAACTTCGCGACAGTATTCTTTGTATAGTGAAACATCGACACTACCTTCAAGAAGCACTGAGTCAAGAGCGTCCTCTTTCGCTCAGGAATCATCTTCGTCTCGTCCAGCAACTAACATTTTCTCTGATTCTACATCTCCCAAAACACTATACACCGACGAAACGAAGGATATAACAACATCAAAGTTACCAGAAACATCAAGAAAAGAATTACCATCTGAAGCATATAGTGAGACATCGACAATACCTTCAAGTAGAACTGATTCAACAACGTCCTCTTTCGCTCAGGAGTCATCTTCGTCTCGTCCGGTGACTGAGGTTTTCTCTCATTCGACATCTCCCGAAACAGTGTTCACCGACGAAACGAAGAACATCACAACGTCAAAGTTACCTGTAACATCAAAAAAGGTGTCTGCATCTGAAGCATATAGTGTGACATCGACAACTAGAATGTATAAAGAAACAACCATTGTTCCTACACTAAGCACCCCTTATGTGACATCCGATTCAGTAGACACTCAATCGAGTTCATCCACAGCCACAGACATACCAATTTCTAATATAGTTCTGACTCAAACTTCATTTAAACCACATCTGATGAAATTCCAGATCACTACTCCTCATCTAGTGAGGATTCAACAATATCTCCAAGCACTACTGGTATAAGGACTTCTATGTATGCGGACAAGACATCATCGTCTTTTCAAAACACTGAGACTACGTCCGAATCTTCCTCTGACAAAACAATATTTACTGCAGAACCATCTTCCGTGAAAAGTTCCACGTTTTCCACAACAATAAAAGAAGTAGACTCAACTGATCAGTCTACAGACACACCAACAGCTACATCTAAACAAATAACTGACTTTTCAACTTCAACTACACAATACGTGTCATCAGTTTCAGCAACAAATCAAATAAATTCCTCCATGACCACAGACACACTACTTTCTTCCGAAACTAATGGAGGAAGTTCATTTGCACCAACATCTCAAGTAACTTCGCGACAGTATTCTTTGTATAGTGAAACATCGACACTACCTTCAAGAAGCACTGAGTCAAGAGCGTCCTCTTTCGCTCAGGAATCATCTTCGTCTCGTCCAGCAACTAACATTTTCTCTGATTCTACATCTCCCAAAACACTATACACCGACGAAACGAAGGATATAACAACATCAAAGTTACCAGAAACATCAAGAAAAGAATTACCATCTGAAGCATATAGTGAGACATCGACAATACCTTCAAGTAGAACTGATTCAACAACGTCCTCTTTCGCTCAGGAGTCATCTTCGTCTCGTCCGGTGACTGAGGTTTTCTCTCATTCGACATCTCCCGAAACAGTGTTCACCGACGAAACGAAGAACATCACAACGTCAAAGTTACCTGTAACATCAAAAAAGGTGTCTGCATCTGAAGCATATAGTGTGACATCGACAACTAGAATGTATAAAGAAACAACCATTGTTCCTACACTAAGCACCCCTTATGTGACATCCGATTCAGTAGACACTCAATCGAGTTCATCCACAGCCACAGACATACCAATTTCTAATATAGTTCTGACTCAAACTTCATTTAAAACCACATCTGATGAAATTCCAGATCACTACTCCTCATCTAGTGAGGATTCAACAATATCTCCAAGCACTACTGGTATAAGGACTTCTATGTATGCGGACAAGACATCATCGTCTTTTCAAAACACTGAGACTACGTCCGAATCTTCCTCTGACAAAACAATATTTACTGCAGAACCATCTTCCGTGAAAAGTTCCACGTTTTCCACAACAATAAAAGAAGTAGACTCAACTGATCAGTCTACAGACACACCAACAGCTACATCTAAACAAATAACTGACTTTTCAACTTCAACTACACAATACGTGTCATCAGTTTCAGCAACAAATCAAATAAATTCCTCCATGACCACAGACACACTACTTTCTTCCGAAACTAATCGAGGAAGTTCATTTGCACCAACATCTCAAGTAACTTCGCGACAGTATTCTTTGTATAGTGAAACATCGACACTACCTTCAAGAAGCACTGAGTCAAGAGCGTCCTCTTTCGCTCAGGAATCATCTTCGTCTCGTCCAGCAACTAACATTTTCTCTGATTCTACATCTCCCAAAACACTATACACCGACGAAACGAAGGATATAACAACATCAAGAAAAGAATTACCATCTGAAGCATATAGTGAGACATCGACAATACCTTCAAGTAGAACTGATTCAACAACGTCCTCTTTCGCTCAGGAGTCATCTTCGTCTCGTCCGGTGACTGAGGTTTTCTCTCATTCGACATCTCCCGAAACAGTGTTCACCGACGAAACGAAGAACATCACAACGTCAAAGTTACCTGTAACATCAAAAAAGGTGTCTGCATCTGAAGCATATAGTGTGACATCGACAACTAGAATGTATAAAGAAACAACCATTGTTCCTACACTAAGCACCCCTTATGTGACATCCGATTCAGTAGACACTCAATCGAGTTCATCCACAGCCACAGACATACCAATTTCTAATATAGTTCTGACTCAAACTTCATTTAAAACCACATCTGATGAAATTCCAGATCACTACTCCTCATCTAGTGAGGATTCAACAATATCTCCAAGCACTACTGGTATAAGGACTTCTATGTATGCGGACAAGACATCATCGTCTTTTCAAAACACTGAGACTACGTCCGAATCTTCCTCTGACAAAACAATATTTACTGCAGAACCATCTTCCGTGAAAAGTTCCACGTTTTCCACAACAATAAAAGAAGTAGACTCAACTGATCAGTCTACAGACACACCAACAGCTACATCTAAACAAATAACTGACTTTTCAACTTCAACTACACAATACGTGTCATCAGTTTCAGCAACAAATCAAATAAATTCCTCCATGACCACAGACACACTACTTTCTTCCGAAACTAATGGAGGAAGTTCATTTGCACCAACATCTCAAGTAACTTCGCGACAGTATTCTTTGTATAGTGAAACATCGACACTACCTTCAAGAAGCACTGAGTCAAGAGCGTCCTCTTTCGCTCAGGAATCATCTTCGTCTCGTCCAGCAACTAACATTTTCTCTGATTCTACATCTCCCAAAACACTATACACCGACGAAACGAAGGATATAACAACATCAAAGTTACCAGAAACATCAAGAAAAGAATTACCATCTGAAGCATATAGTGAGACATCGACAATACCTTCAAGTAGAACTGATTCAACAACGTCCTCTTTCGCTCAGGAGTCATCTTCGTCTCGTCCGGTGACTGAGGTTTTCTCTCATTCGACATCTCCCGAAACAGTGTTCACCGACGAAACGAAGAACATCACAACGTCAAAGTTACCTGTAACATCAAAAAAGGTGTCTGCATCTGAAGCATATAGTGTGACATCGACAACTAGAATGTATAAAGAAACAACCATTGTTCCTACACTAAGCACCCCTTATGTGACATCCGATTCAGTAGACACTCAATCGAGTTCATCCACAGCCACAGACATACCAATTTCTAATATAGTTCTGACTCAAACTTCATTTAAAACCACATCTGATGAAATTCCAGATCACTACTCCTCATCTAGTGAGGATTCAACAATATCTCCAAGCACTACTGGTATAAGGACTTCTATGTATGCGGACAAGACATCATCGTCTTTTCAAAACACTGAGACTACGTCCGAATCTTCCTCTGACAAAACAATATTTACTGCAGAACCATCTTCCGTGAAAAGTTCCACGTTTTCCACAACAATAAAGAAGTAGACTCAACTGATCAGTCTACAGACACACCAACAGCTACATCTAAACAAATAACTGACTTTTCAACTTCAACTACACAATACGTGTCATCAGTTTCAGCAACAAATCAAATAAATTCCTCCATGACCACAGACACACTACTTTCTTCCAAAACTTATGGAGGAAGTTCATTTGCACCAACATCTCAAGTAACTTCGCGACAGTATTCTTTGTATAGTGAAACATCGACACTACCTTCAAGAAGCACTGAGTCAAGAGCGTCCTCTTTCGCTCAGGAATCATCTTCGTCTCGTCCAGCAACTAACATTTTCTCTGATTCTACATCTCCTAAAACACTATACACCGACGAAACGAAGGATATAACAACATCAAGAAAAGAATTACCATCTGAAGCATATAGTGAGACATCGACAATACCTTCAAGTAGAACTGATTCAACAACGTCCTCTTTCGCTCAGGAGTCATCTTCGTCTCGTCCGGTGACTGAGGTTTTCTCTCATTCGACATCTCCCGAAACAGTGTTCACCGACGAAACGAAGAACATCACAACGTCAAAGTTACCTGTAACATCAAAAAAGGTGTCTGCATCTGAAGCATATAGTGTGACATCGACAACTAGAATGTATAAAGAAACAACTATTGTTCGTACACTAAGCACCCCTTATGTGACATCCGATTCAGTAGACACTCAATCGAGTTCATCCACAGCCACAGACATACCAATTTCTAATATAGTTCTGACTCAAACTTCATTTAAAACCACATCTGATGAAATTCCAGATCACTACTCCTCATCCAGTGAGGATTCAACAATATCTCCAAGCACTACTGGTATAAGGACTTCTATGTATGCGGACAAGACATCATCGTCTTTTCAAAACACTGAGACTACGTCCGAATCTTCCTCTGACAAAACAATATTTACTGCAGAACCATCTTCCGTGAAAAGTTCCACGTTTTCCACAACAATCAAAGAAGTAGACTCAACTGATCAGTCTACAGACACACCAACAGCTACATCTAAACAAATAACTGACTTTTCAACTTCAACTACACAATACGTGTCATCAGTTTCAGCAACAAATCAAATAAATTCCTCCATGACCACAGACACACTACTTTCTTCCAAAACTTATGGAGGAAGTTCATTTGCACCAACATCTCAAGTAACTTCGCGACAGTATTCTTTGTATAGTGAAACATCGACACTACCTTCAAGAAGCACTGAGTCAAGAGCGTCCTCTTTCGCTCAGGAATCATCTTCGTCTCGTCCAGCAACTAACATTTTCTCTGATTCTACATCTCCCAAAACACTATACACCGACGAAACGAAGGATATAACAACATCAAAGGTACCAGAAACATCAAGAAAAGAATTACCATCTGAAGCATATAGTGAGACATCGACAATACCTTCAAGTAGAACTGATTCAACAACGTCCTCTTTCGCTCAGGAGTCATCTTCGTCTCGTCCGGTGACTGAGGTTTTCTCTCATTCGACATCTCCCGAAACAGTGTTCACCGACGAAACCAAGAACATCACAACGTCAAAGTTACCTGTAACATCAAAAAAGGTGTCTGCATCTGAAGCATATAGTGTGACATCGACAACTAGAATGTATAAAGAAACAACCATTGTTCCTACACTAAGCACCCCTTATGTGACATCCGATTCAGTAGACACTCAATCGAGTTCATCCACAGCCACAGACATACCAATTTCTAATATAGTTCTGACTCAAACTTCATTTAAAACCACATCTGATGAAATTCCAGATCACTACTCCTCATCCAGTGAGGATTCAACAATATCTCCAAGCACTACTGGTATAAGGACTTCTATGTATGCGGACAAGACATCATCGTCTTTTCAAAACACTGAGGACTACGTCCGAATCTTCCTCTGACAAAACAATATTTACTGCAGAACCATCTTCCGTGAAAAGTTCCACGTTTTCCACAACAATCAAAGAAGTAGACTCAACTGATCAGTCTACAGACACACCAACAGCTACATCTAAACAAATAACTGACTTTTCAACTTCAACTACACAATACGTGTCATCAGTTTCAGCAACAAATCAAATAAATTCCTCCATGACCACAGACACACTACTTTCTTCCGAAACTAATGGAGGAATTCATTTGCACCAACATCTCAAGTAACTTCGCGACAGTATTCTTTGTATAGTGAAACATCGACACTACCTTCAAGAAGCACTGAGTCAAGAGCGTCCTCTTTCGCTCAGGAATCATCTTCGTCTCGTCCAGCAACTAACATTTTCTCTGATTCTACATCTCCCAAAACACTATACACCGACGAAACGAAGGATATAACAACATCAAAGTTACCAGAAACATCAAGAAAAGAATTACCATCTGAAGCATATAGTGAGACATCGACAATACCTTCAAGTAGAACTGATTCAACAACGTCCTCTTTCGCTCAGGAGTCATCTTCGTCTCGTCCGGTGACTGAGGTTTTCTCTCATTCGACATCTCCCGAAACAGTGTTCACCGACGAAACGAAGAACATCACAACGTCAAAGTTACCTGTAACATCAAAAAAGGTGTCTGCATCTGAAGCATATAGTGTGACATCGACAACTAGAATGTATAAAGAAACAACTATTGTTCGTACACTAAGCACCCCTTATGTGACATCCGATTCAGTAGACACTCAATCGAGTTCATCCACAGCCACAGACATACCAATTTCTAATATAGTTCTGACTCAAACTTCATTTAAAACCACATCTGATGAAATTCCAGATCACTACTCCTCATCTAGTGAGGATTCAACAATATCTCCAAGCACTACTGGTATAAGGACTTCTATGTATGCGGACAAGACATCATCGTCTTTTCAAAACACTGAGACTACGTCCGAATCTTCCTCTGACAAAACAATATTTACTGCAGAACCATCTTCCGTGAAAAGTTCCACGTTTTCCACAACAATCAAAGAAGTAGACTCAACTGATCAGTCTACAGACACACCAACAGCTACATCTAAACAAATAACTGACTTTTCAACTTCAACTACACAATACGTGTCATCAGTTTCAGCAACAAATCAAATAAATTCCTCCATGACCACAGACACACTACTTTCTTCCGAAACTAATGGAGGAAGTTCATTTGCACCAACATCTCAAGTAACTTCGCGACAGTATTCTTTGTATAGTGAAACATCGACACTACCTTCAAGAAGCACTGAGTCAAGAGCGTCCTCTTTCGCTCAGGAATCATCTTCGTCTCGTCCAGCAACTAACATTTCTCTGATTCTACATCTCCCAAAACACTATACACCGACGAAACGAAGGATATAACAACATCAAAGTTACCAGAAACATCAAGAAAAGAATTACCATCTGAAGCATATAGTGAGACATCGACAATACCTTCAAGTAGAACTGATTCAACAACGTCCTCTTTCGCTCAGGAGTCATCTTCGTCTCGTCCGGTGACTGAGGTTTTCTCTCATTCGACATCTCCCGAAACAGTGTTCACCGACGAAACGAAGAACATCACAACGTCAAGTTACCTGTAACATCAAAAAAGGTGTCTGCATCTGAAGCATATAGTGTGACATCGACAACTAGAATGTATAAAGAAACAACCATTGTTCCTACACTAAGCACCCCTTATGTGACATCCGATTCAGTAGACACTCAATCGAGTTCATCCACAGCCACAGACATACCAATTTCTAATATAGTTCTGACTCAAACTTCATTTAAAACCACATCTGATGAAATTCCAGATCACTACTCCTCATCTAGTGAGGATTCAACAATATCTCCAAGCACTACTGGTATAAGGACTTCTATGTATGCGGACAAGACATCATCGTCTTTTCAAAACACTGATACTACGTCCAAATCTTCCTATGACAAAACAATATTTACTGCAGAACCATCTTCCGTGAAAAGTTCCACGTTTTCCACAACAATAAAAGAAGTAGACTCAACTGATCAGTCTACAGACACACCAACAGCTACATCGAAACAAATAACTGACTTTTCAACTTCAACTACACAATACGTGTCATCAGTTTCAGCAACAAATCAAATAAATTCCTCCATGACCACAGACACACTACTTTCTTCCGAAACTAATGGAGGAAGTTCATTTGCACCAACATCTCAAGTAACTTCGCGACAGTATTCTTTGTATAGTGAAACATCGACACTACCTTCAAGAAGCACTGAGTCAAGAGCGTCCTCTTTCGCTCAGGAATCATCTTCGTCTCGTCCAGCAACTAACATTTTCTCTGATTCTACATCTCCCAAAACACTATACACCGACGAAACGAAGGATATAACAACATCAAAGTTACCAGAAACATCAAGAAAAGAATTACCATCTGAAGCATATAGTGAGACATCGACAATACCTTCAAGTAGAACTGATTCAACAACGTCCTCTTTCGCTCAGGAGTCATCTTCGTCTCGTCCGGTGACTGAGGTTTTCTCTCATTCGACATCTCCCGAAACAGTGTTCACCGACGAAACGAAGAACATCACAACGTCAAAGTTACCTGTAACATCGAAAAAGGTGTCTGCATCTGAAGCATATAGTGTGACATCGACAACTAGAATGTATAAAGAAACAACCATTGTTCCTACACTAAGCACCCCTTATGTGACATCCGATTCAGTAGACACTCAATCGAGTTCATCCACAGCCACAGACATACCAATTTCTAATATAGTTCTGACTCAAACTTCATTTAAAACCACATCTGATGAAATTCCAGATCACTACTCCTCATCTAGTGAGGATTCAACAATATCTCCAAGCACTACTGGTATAAGGACTTCTATGTATGCGGACAAGACATCATCGTCTTTTCAAAACACTGAGACTACGTCCGAATCTTCCTCTGACAAAACAATATTTACTGCAGAACCATCTTCCGTGAAAAGTTCCACGTTTTCCACAACAATAAAGAAGTAGACTCAACTGATCAGTCTACAGACACACCAACAGCTACATCTAAACAAATAACTGACTTTTCAACTTCAACTACACAATACGTGTCATCAGTTTCAGCAACAAATCAAATAAATTCCTCCATGACCACAGACACACTACTTTCTTCCGAAACTAATGGAGGAAGTTCATTTGCACCAACATCTCAAGTAACTTCGCGACAGTATTCTTTGTATAGTGAAACATCGACACTACCTTCAAGAAGCACTGAGTCAAGAGCGTCCTCTTTCGCTCAGGAATCATCTTCGTCTCGTCCAGCAACTAACATTTTCTCTGATTCTACATCTCCCAAAACACTATACACCGACGAAACGAAGGATATAACAACATCAAAGTTACCAGAAACATCAAGAAAAGAATTACCATCTGAAGCATATAGTGAGACATCGACAATACCTTCAAGTAGAACTGATTCAACAACGTCCTCTTTCGCTCAGGAGTCATCTTCGTCTCGTCCGGTGACTGAGGTTTTCTCTCATTCGACATCTCCCGAAACAGTGTTCACCGACGAACGAAGAACATCACAACGTCAAAGTTACCTGTAACATCAAAAAAGGTGTCTGCATCTGAAGCATATAGTGTGACATCGACAACTAGAATGTATAAAGAAACAACCATTGTTCCTACACTAAGCACCCCTTATGTGACATCCGATTCAGTAGACACTCAATCGAGTTCATCCACAGCCACAGACATACCAATTTCTAATATAGTTCTGACTCAAACTTCATTTAAAACCACATCTGATGAAATTCCAGATCACTACTCCTCATCTAGTGAGGATTCAACAATATCTCCAAGCACTACTGGTATAAGGACTTCTATGTATGCGGACAAGACATCATCGTCTTTTCAAAACACTGAGACTACGTCCGAATCTTCCTCTGACAAAACAATATTTACTGCAGAACCATCTTCCGTGAAAAGTTCCACGTTTTCCACAACAATAAAAGAAGTAGACTCAACTGATCAGTCTACAGACACACCAACAGCTACATCGAAACAAATAACTGACTTTTCAACTTCAACTACACAATACGTGTCATCAGTTTCAGCAACAAATCAAATAAATTCCTCCATGACCACAGACACACTACTTTCTTCCGAAACTAATGGAGGAAGTTCATTTGCACCAACATCTCAAGTAACTTCGCGACAGTATCTTTGTATAGTGAAACATCGACACTACCTTCAAGAAGCACTGAGTCAAGAGCGTCCTCTTTCGCTCAGGAATCATCTTCGTCTCGTCCAGCAACTAACATTTTCTCTGATTCTACATCTCCCAAAACACTATACACCCGACGAAACGAAGGATATAACAACATCAAAGTTACCAGAAACATCAAGAAAAGAATTACCATCTGAAGCATATAGTGAGACATCGACAATACCTTCAAGTAGAACTGATTCAACAACGTCCTCTTTCGCTCAGGAAGTCATCTTCGTCTCGTCCGGTGACTGAGGTTTTCTCTCATTCGACATCTCCCGAAACAGTGTTCACCGACGAACGAAGAACATCACAACGTCAAAGTTACCTGTAACATCAAAAAAGGTGTCTGCATCTGAAGCATATAGTGTGACATCGACAACTAGAATGTATAAAGAAACAACCATTGTTCCTACACTAAGCACCCCTTATGTGACATCCGATTCAGTAGACACTCAATCGAGTTCATCCACAGCCACAGACATACCAATTTCTAATATAGTTCTGACTCAAACTTCATTTAAAACCACATCTGATGAAATTCCAGATCACTACTCCTCATCTAGTGAGGATTCAACAATATCTCCAAGCACTACTGGTATAAGGACTTCTATGTATGCGGACAAGACATCATCGTCTTTTCAAAACACTGAGACTACGTCCGAATCTTCCTCTGACAAAACAATATTTACTGCAGAACCATCTTCCGTGAAAAGTTCCACGTTTTCCACAACAATAAAAGAAGTAGACTCAACTGATCAGTCTACAGACACACCAACAGCTACATCGAAACAAATAACTGACTTTTCAACTTCAACTACACAATACGTGTCATCAGTTTCAGCAACAAATCAAATAAATTCCTCCATGACCACAGACACACTACTTTCTTCCGAAACTAATGGAGGAAGTTCATTTGCACCAACATCTCAAGTAACTTCGCGACAGTATTCTTTGTATAGTGAAACATCGACACTACCTTCAAGAAGCACTGAGTCAAGAGCGTCCTCTTTCGCTCAGGAATCATCTTCGTCTCGTCCAGCAACTAACATTTTCTCTGATTCTACATCTCCCAAAACACTATACACCGACGAAACGAAGGATATAACAACATCAAAGTTACCAGAAACATCAAGAAAAGAATTACCATCTGAAGCATATAGTGAGACATCGACAATGCCTTCAAGTAGAACTGATTCAACAACGTCCTCTTTCGCTCAGGAGTCATCTTCGTCTCGTCCGGTGACTGAGGTTTTCTCTCATTCGACATCTCCCGAAACAGTGTTCACCGACGAAACGAAGAACATCACAACGTCAAGTTACCTGTAACATCAAAAAGGTGTCTGCATCTGAAGCATATAGTGTGACATCGACAACTAGAATGTATAAAAGAAACAACCATTGTTCCTACACTAAGCACCCCTTATGTGACATCCGATTCAGTAGACACTCAATCGAGTTCATCCACAGCCACAGACATACCAATTTCTAATATAGTTCTGACTCAAACTTCATTTAAAACCACATCTGATGAAATTCCAGATCACTACTCCTCATCTAGTGAGGATTCAACAATATCTCCAAGCACTACTGGTATAAGGACTTCTATGTATGCGGACAAGACATCATCGTCTTTTCAAAACACTGAGACTACGTCCGAATCTTCCTCTGACAAAACAATATTTACTGCAGAACCATCTTCCGTGAAAAGTTCCACGTTTTCCACAACAATAAAAGAAGTAGACTCAAATGATCAGTCTACAGACACACCAACAGGACATCTTCATCTTTAACTACTGAGTTGACTTCTGAAGAATCTTCAGATAGTACAGAATATACTTCAGTTTCACCAGAAGGTGATAATAGTTTGCAGAAGAACTTTATCTGGAAAACTGTTCTTCCCATTTCTTTGGGTATTTTCTGTGTCATTAGTGCTTGTATTTTTTGTTTACTTTATGCGAGACATTTCCGAAACAAATCTCGTCGTGTTCGTAGATTTTCAGACGTTGAAACAGGTGAACCCATTTTTGTTGACGTTGGCCATGAAACAATTTCGCCACGGTGTGTACGATAATTTTTTTGACGTAAAACATTTTAATTTATTGCTTTTGAGCGTTCTTATAATGATAAATTAAGTATCATAGATATGATAATGATCCTTCTAATAAGGCCTCGCATGGCCGATCGCGTTAAGGCGTGCACTCGTAATCCGAGGGTCGCGAGTTTGCGCCCGCGTCGTGTTAAAACATGCTCGCCCACCCAACCGTGGGGGTGTATAATGTAACGGTTAATCCCACTTTTCGTTGGTAAAAGAGTCGCCCAAGAGTTGGCGGTGGGTGGTGATGACTAGCTGCCTTCCCTCTAGTCTTACACTGCTAAATTAGGGACGGCTAGCCCAGATAGCCCTCGAGTAGCTTTGTGCGAAATTCCAAAACAAACAAACAAACCCTTCTAATATGTGACAAAATGTAAATAATATTTGTTATTCAAAGTTCTTAGTCAAATTAAAATTTGAGTTCCGAACACTTTTTGGTGCTGTTCGTTCAATAAGTGTCGAGGTGAAGATGATTTGCTTTTAAAATAATTACTCGCGTTTGTAGTCGCTTGAGAAATATAAGAATTTCAGATTAAGCGGTATTTATCTGATATAAAGATGGTAACTTTCAAATATTTCTTCAAAGAAATAAGCATTATCTTACACTTCAGAGATGAACTATGTTGAGGTAATTTTTATTTAGTTTTTGATACTTTAGGTATGAATAGACTGGTTGACTTATTTAAAAGGCTTGGTATGTCCCGGTAGTCAGAGCACTGGATTCTCTGATTCGAATCTCATCATTGATCATGTGACAGACAATCCAATTATTTGGTCAAAGTAACTCAAGAGTTGACGGTGAGTGGTGTTGAACAGCTGCCTGATGGTTAGCGTGCCGGACTGAGTATCCCAAATTTTGTGATACGCGCCCAATGATCGCCAGCAAACAAATAACCACAGCGTTTCGTACTTTTGGGCTATGGATACGTTATGATAGTTATGTTACATTCCACTCACAATCTGATTAGATTACCGCAAAGTTGACGGTGAGTGGTGTGGACTAGCTGCCTTCTTTCTACTCTATCATTTTAGAATTAGGTTCGACTAACACCCTCAAGTAGATTTTGACGAAATTCATCAACTCATACAGTAGAATCTTCCTATTGATACCTTCATTGTGTTTGAACAAATGAGGTCTTGCTTGGGTCCACTTTACTGTAAAATATTGTAATATTGAATTGTTATGTTATGTGTGATATTTCTTTGAATAGTGTACATCGAAACTGTGATATAAATATTCATTTATTGAAAACTTTATATTGTATTGTGTTTTATTTACATCATTCACAGTAATTTACAAATTTTAGCTACAGAATACGCTCATGACGTTAGATTGTTGTTGTTTTTTGACTTAGAGTTTACGACTTCAAATATGCTGTTTTTGTTTGTTTTTTGAATTTCGCGCAAATCTACTCGAGGGCTATCTGCGCTAGCCGTCCCTAATTTAGCAGTGTAAGACTAGAGGGAAGGCAGCTAGTCATCACCACCCACCGCCAACTCTTGGGCTACTCTTTTACCACCGAGTAGTGGGATTGACTGTCACATTATAACGCTCACACGGCTGAAACGGCTAGCATATTTGGTGCGACCAGGATTCGAAACCCCGACCCTTGGATTACGCGTCGAACGCCTTAACACGCTTGGCTATGCCGGGCCCTCAAATATACTTCAAGGTATACTCGCTTGAATTAACAGCTCGCGAGTATCCCGAGCTCTTCATGTTATTTCGTATTTTGAAACATTTTATAGGAGAAATTTTGAAAATCATGGCCCAAAAGGCAAGGAAGCAATAACATTTAATTAGAAATACCATCAGACTAATTTATAAGTGAAACACGCTGAATTAATTTCAGATACTTAACACGTTTACAGTTAACAACAACCACACAAACAAGTGTTTATCGTAAAAAAGCAAAACAAATAGGTAAGATAAGAATATTTTTAAAACAGGCACAACGGTGAAAATTTTAATATTTAAATTATTAAAACCTCTGTAATCGAAAAGTATCGCACCAGTTTTTGAAACGTCATATAAAGTATTATTTCTTTCTGTAAAAGCTTTTCATGTTGCGATAAAATGCTACTTTTAATCAGTTATTAAGCTGAAGTCTTGCTTGAAGTCAAAGTTAACATGAGTTTGAATATTACGTAACCAGGGTATTTTACACTTCGTACACTTTAACGTTTCAGATAAGTAACGTTACACCGGAAACGAACACTTCCCTTTTGATTTGTGTATCTTAAAGTTTCGTTAACACGTCTAGAATTCTTTATCGATCAAGTTGCAGGAGATGGACATGATATTTCACTCTGTCTCTCAAAAGTTTTTTTATATTTGTACTCTTGCCGACAGTTGCCATCCCTTTCCGATTTAGTCGAGCTGTCCCACGTTTTGTTGGCAAATACAAGTCGTAAAATATTCAAGCCGACTCTGTATCGTAAGTGACGAGGCTTAGGCCTCAGAGCTACAGGAAACAAGCGGTATCATCGATTGTTGCAACAAATAAGAAAGGTATAAATAAAACATTGGTCTATTTGACGGAATAAATACTCTTTAACAACCTTAGTATGGGGTGGCAGAAGGGGCGGAAGACGCCATTGGAAATACGTAAAATATGTATCTAAGAGGTAATTCCTTCATTTCATCCACTGTTAAATGTTAAATTGCAACAATAAATAATATGATTAACGAAATTTGTTATAGTAATAATTATACAAAAATAAATACGACATACTTCTCCCTTGACCCCCCTCCACACTGGAATACCGACCTTATCAGAATGAAATCAATGTTATCACCGATAGCCTTTGAAGTAAACGGTAATAATAATATCTGATGTATAATCAGCTAGAAAAACTATAAACAAAGTAATGATAATTTAATAATCCACCATATTAACTCTTTCCTACAATAATCTACCAGCAATGTTTCTATCAACTCTTATGATTTAACTGAATATGCTTGTTGTTAAGCTATATGTTTATATATATGCATGTGTGTACGATATACTTACGTTAATTTTACACTTAACAGAAAGTTTCTTTTTTTCCCCCTTTCTCCGACTACAGCCATTACTATTACAAATTTAAATTTATAATAAAGTAAAGAAAAGAAAAACTACAGTATAATAATCCGAGCTGTAGCCATTACGAGCCTGACTATAGGAGAATATAAACTTATATAAATCAGAACCTACGTATATTTATGTAAATTCTTTTCACTCGCCTAGTTCATAACGTTAATACTAGTTGTCGAAGTGTTTTGATTCTAGATGTCAGACGCAATGGATATTTACCATGACATCACCCGATCATATTCATACGCGACAAAGCACAATTATCTGGTGGCAGAACGTGTTACTGTTTGAAAAACGTGATGTATCGAATGGAACAGTAATAATGATAGTAACAAAATACTTCGCCCGGGAGTGGTATCCATGTTCTCCAGATCGCAATACGAAGCTTAGTTTATTAAGTAAAACTGAAATAAAATAGAAATGAAAAACAACAACGAGATTGTTATTACAGCAATATAGTAGCATTTAACAACTCATAATTCCACTTCTTTTGTAAAAATTGAGTTTGGTTGTAGTTGATGAGCGGTCTCTGCTCTACCAGTCTCCACTGGTATCGAAACCCTGTTTCTAATGTTGTAAGTCCGCACACATGCCAGTGAGGGCTTTGTGAAAATATATCAAAGTGCAGAAAGAAGTAGGCTTCTGATGGGTTACCATTTGTTATTAAGCAGTAGAAATATGTGTATTATAACCACACAATTCTCTGCAGTTCAAGGTTATAAAACACACACACAAATTTTGGCACAAATAATGTATTCGAAACTACCGTGACACATTCCCACGGTAGTAATTTATCTATACATAAACATATAGTTGTTTCTTTATCTTAGAATAAAGCCACTCTGAGCAAATTCTTGTGTTTACCAAATATACAAAAGTTAATCAAAGCTTATCCAACATATTTTCCTTTTTAAATTAAAACTTACCCTAATTATAACTTATCTTGTTATTACAAAAGTGCAAATTAGTTATTCCGTAATTTCATACCTCTTACTTAACTGTTTTATCCTGTAAGTCTTACTGACAGTTTTCATGAATTAACAACTCATCTTAACTATACACTTCTATCGTCTTACCTCTATCTAAAACGGCGCCAAAAATTTGTGAAAGGGAGATTGTATCAAAGACCTGTGATTTTTTTTAAAAAATACGATAGAATTCAAAACCCTTCAGACAAATACGATCTGAGCTGTTTTAAAATTATTAATTTAACATAAAAAATTGCAAAACAATGAAATACGATTGTTAGCAAAAGGGTTAACATATATTTCCACAAATAAATCTAATATAATACATCTAACATAAGATATATACGTGTATTTAATGATAAATTAAGACTTAAATAACATTTATATGCAATCTAAAATAATGATGAATCCCTATCATAAAATAAATCAGATTTTGACCGTGTTCACGGAATCAATACGAGATTGTAGTTAATTTTTCAAAAACAACAAAAAATTAAAAATAATCAAGGGAAGGATAATTTAACTTTAAAGGAACGGAAATCGTAAAAGGAACTTAAAAAACAAAATGTTGGTGATTATGACCCAAGAATATAGTAATAAAATGATTTATGAACACTTACAAGATATAAAGGTTTATCAATAAATAAATAAACTGAGATGCATAAGTTTATAAAAACTAAATAATTTTGTTGATGACTTTAAGGTGATATAAACAAAAAAAGAAAAAATTAAGTAATCCAAAAGCTGGGTTTTATTACATGTTTCCTATGATCAATAAACCAAAAGAGATTAATGAATTATTGTTGGAAACAAGAAGTGAATTTATTCACATTAGAAAATTTCTTAATTGTAAGAGGTACTCACAAATGGCCTAGCTTGGCCAGGTGGGTTAAGGCGTACGACTCGTAATTCGAGGGTTGGGGGTTTGTATCGCCGTCGCACCAAACATGCTCGTCTTTTTAGCCGTGGGAGCGTTATTATACGGTCAATCCCACTATTCGTTAGCAAAAAAGTAACCCAAGAATTGGCTGTGGGTGGTGATGACTAGCTGCCTCTAGTCTTACACTTAGTGATGTCGAGAAACCCACTTGTTGAGAATTTTATATGCAAAAACGGCTCGTTTGGGTTGAGAAAATATTTTACATAGAAGGTCGAAACGTTGTTCGCTCTTCTATGTAAAATATTTTCTCAGCCCAAACGAGCCGTTTTTGCATATAAAATTCTAGTCTTACACTGTTAAATTAGGGACGGCTGGCGCAGATAGCCCTCGAGTAGCTTTGCGCGAAATTAAAAAAGACAAACAGTAATCACAAAATTACTGAACATTTAAGTGAATTCTTGGACGGCTCGTTGTTTAAACCTTCTTATCTCATATTCTGATACTTTTTAAGAGATGATTTAAGATTTTTTTGAGAAACTCCCCCCCCAAAATATTAGTAAACAATCTGACTTGTTGCTTTAGAAGTGGTAGCTGTGTATTCGAGTATTGAATACGACTATAGTGGAATGTTTTCTTCGTGAATGTAAATAATTAATCCATCGCAGGTTTAATAACAATTTTATCTCAAAACGTTACGATATAGTTTTACAAATGTTTTTTTGCTCTTGAGAAACAAAGTTTACATCAATTTTTTAATATAAAAATGGGCACAAAAGCTCCTCCAACTTATGTTAATATCACTGTGGGATGTTTAAAATTACAAATATTAAATAATGCATTACTTAATTATTTCGAAGAGAGTTTTGTAGTTCACGCAGAAACCTTTTGAAGTGAAAGGATTTTATACGATTGTTTAGTAATACAGGATGATATTTAAGACATCAATTTTTTTTTTCAATTCCATGAGCAATTAAAATGAGTTTACCTTTGAAATAAATAACAAAACTTTTTTCTTTTTTAGATGTTTTGGTACGTGTTTCGCCATTAAAGGAAATTGTAAAAGATTTTTTTATAAAAACTACTTACTCAAATTAACAAGTAGATTTCTTAATAATCATCACAAACACGTACAATTTAGTTTTCCAGCAAATCTTGCAAGTAGGCTACATAATTTGGTTTCTAATAAAGAAACGAGATTTAATAAAATATTAGAACTAAAAACAATTGTAGTTCAATGTCGATTTTCAAAAAAAGATAAACTAAGAGGTTTTGGAATTGCTAAGAAAAACTTTTCTGAATAAAAATAATTCAAACAGAAAAATAGTAAACTTGAAGAGAATATTGTACCTTTCGTAATGACTCGTTGTTGTTGTTTGTTATTGAACACAAAGCTGCACAAAAAGCCATCGGTGATCTTCCCACTACTGGTATCAAAACCCGTAAAGTAGTAAAACTGCGCAGATATATCACTGGACGAAAGGGGCAACTTGTTGTCCAAATATGCATATTGATATTTAATTTTTAATATAAAATTAAAACAAATAATGGCTAAAACTGAAAATTAATTAAAATATAATGAATTATTTTATTAAGATAAACAATCTAAATATTTGAATAGATTATTAAATAAACCTAAAGAAAAGAGTTTTTCTGAAGGGGATATCTTCAGCTTTAAAATAAAAATTGTGTTATGTGTAATTTAGGTTATGTAAACACTACCCAAACAATGAAAACCACCACTAAATATTTTTTTCATTAATAACGTATTTAACTGAAATTCTAAGAGCATAAGGCCCGGCATGGCCAAGTGGTTAAGGCATTCGACTCGTAATCCGAGGGTCGCGGGTTGAAATTCCCGTCTCACCAAAAATGCTCGCCTTTTCAGCCGTAAAGGCGTGATAATGTGTACGTGGTCAATCCCTACTGTTCGTTGGTAAAAGTGTATGTAGCCCAAGAGCTACAGTGGTGGGTGGTGATGACTAGCTACCTTCCCTCTAGTCTTACACTTCTAAATTAGGGACGGCTAGAGCAGATAGCCCTCGTGTAGCTCTGCGCGAAATTCAAACCAAACTAAGAGCATTATATACATTTTTGAATGTTTACATTGTAGTTTATTCAATACTGGGAGAAACAAATAATTTGAGGTTAAGAATACACGTTCGTACATTTCATACAAGATGCTCCGAAAAGAAAAACAAAACATAACTTGCTAGCAAACATGTTAATGAGTGTATTTTAAAAAGGTAAAGAAAAATTAAAATTCTAAAATAACAAACTTCTTTTCATGCTCTCCCTTTTTGGGAGTGTAATTCATACTTCATACATTTTTAGAGACACTTTAAACAAATAGAAATAAAAGAACAGAAGTAACCAGTTGTGTAAAACCACAAGAAATTGTGAAATAAGACTTACAGATAAAACTATAAAATAAATAAGAAGTATGAATTTATGAAATAAGTAAATTGTATTCACAAAATAACAAGATAAATAATAAGATTTTAATTCGAAAACAAAAGTAAACTGAATGAAATTTAATTATTTTTGCATTTCAATGTTATTGTTACAGATTCCCAGTAAAATTATATCTGAAACAATGACTTTTGAAGTCACGAAACTTCATAAAGGAGGTAAAAAAGAAATATAATAGTCCAATATTTCTAGTAGTTTGTTATTCGCGCCCATCAGTGAATCTTATTGATGTTCATATGGCCATATAAACTATAAATCAAGGTGAATATACATAAGTAAACGTGAATCCTTCTTTTTACAAAATTATTCTTTATTTAATCGGTTGCGTAGCATTGCAGGTTATTCCTCAACATAAAACTTATAAAAACTACAATACATTTTTTTTTATTTAAAGTAATAACTGAAAATTTAAAACCTCTATAAAGTAAACCAGTTTTTGTTTTCCAGATTTAACTTTTTAATCTTATATTTTAAATGTTTTCAGATGTAAAATTACAAATTTTAATTGAAAAAAATACATTTATATATTTTGTACACATTTTAAATTTACCACTTTTAAACATAATTTGGTTATTTTCTGGTTTGTGTAGTTTTATACTGAAAAGTTGCTTCCAATGCTACGAAAGCATTTACTTAAAGTGTTTTGTAAATGAAGAACAGTTTGTTTAAAAACGAAAGAATTAGTTTACTTGCGTGCTTGTGTGTATGCGCATGTATTATATGTTGTCACTTTAACATGATCAATTTTTGAGTAGATTCTTTTCAATCACTTGTTAAACATAATACGAAGTCCACCCCACCTTACGATAACAAGTTTATTTATTTATTCAGTGACGTTTGCTACAAACTACGTTCACTGATAGAAGTTAAGTTCACAATAATGTTTCAACAGAAATTTCAATAATGTACACCTAACTTACAGATAATTTTTTTGAGACAGTTTTATCGATAATCGATAACAAATATGCTGAGTGGCTCAATGTTTAACTTACCAGATAAGTAGTTATATATTTCAACATCTGACAACGATGATTTCCATCTAGTCTTTTACTGCTAAATTAGGGAAGGCTAACGCAGTTAGAATTCGTGTAGCTTTGCGCGAAATTAAAAACAAATCAAACAGCCAGGCCAACCCACGTTAAATCTATATACCACATTTGAAAGTAAAACCGTGTGTGTATCAACATTAACAGCATTTTAGCAAGCAAAATGTTACTGCACAGTTTGTTGATGAAAACTAAATTTCGAAGATATTGTGAAACTAACGAAAAACTACACGACTTTAACAAAGTTTTAAACAATGTTTGTCATTGTTTAAATTGTCAAAAAATAAGTCCGAGAAACTTCACAAAACGCTTACTCACTTATAACAAAATATTACTAGCAATTACAAAGGTAAATTGCGTGTAAGTTACAATTTACGTTTAGAAACGTACCGGGATTATCGAAACGTAAAACAGCACTCTGAGGTACATTTACCAATCTGGTTTTTCTAATAAAAGTTGCAAAATAATAATACTCTTCGTGGTACGAGTAATATTTAGTTATATAAGTTTCCCACGAATATTATTTTTGCTTATTAACCTCGATATCATGTATTTCTAACTTCCGCTTCAACCTAAAGTCATATGGGCTATCTACTATGCCCATTTTGAGGAAAATTTTTGAAACAAAAATGCATTATATGAAATCAAAGTATGTTGTAGAATTATATTTTATGAAATTAAGTGTTCTAACAGTCACATAAAACATGTATTAGGTTGTAAGTATTCAGAAATAAATAACAAACAACAGTAACATCCGTTTCGAACAAGCTTGGTTTATTCCAACTATACATATTACAAAGATGTTTGTTTCTGATCTTACAAGTTGTTACACAAACAACCTTCAAGATGAGAAACTTTCAAATTAAAACTTACTAATAAAAAAAGAGCGAAAACACCAGCAAAGGTGTAGTTATTGTATAGCAGAAATGAAATTTTAACATGTGAATAGAAAATTTAAAATGAAAAAAAAACAATAGCCGTTCTGGTGCATTACTGCGATTAAATTCCACGTTATAATAAAGTTAGATTTAACTTTGGATCACCGAGATCTATCGTTTACCCAATTCTCATCAAAGTGGCAAGTTTAAGGAATAAAACCCTAAACAAATAGTTCATTCACAAGTGGTATTATTCAATTTAGATTTTAAAAGCTGACTAGTCTACGAGATAATAAAAAAACAAAAATATACCGATTTTTTCACAATACAAAAACTAAGAATGCTACTTAAACCTAAGAAAGAGTAATGTCACAATTCCATTTTACAGAAAATACATTTAATTTAAAGATGTAATGATCACAATTACCATAACGTGTTATCTAACTGCGGTGACCATCGGTCTATAAATAATACTAGTAATTAATGAGATAATTAGCCTTAACTATTACAGTTAACAAACCTAGTTATTTGACTTTAGGGGCAATGAAACAACTTCATTTATTTAAAAAAAAACTATTAACAGCCAAGATAATTCTAGTTAAATACAATTACAACTTGAAATAAATTAAACCTTTAAAAATCTAGAATATCGTACTTTGATGTCTGTTACTAAATACATCAAATACATATTTCTTAATCTGCTACAATCTTGAGAGTACAATATCTGAGTCGCACTATTAAGACAAACCTAATATTTCTTAAAAAGGAACCAAATGCATAACTTTGAAAATATATTTCAGTGTCACATAAACAAATTTAAAATTCTTTATCACTATATATGTAAAGTTTAAAATAGCAATCTTCACAATCATATATACCCTTTCTTAACTTTCCTTAAACTACCTGTTTTGAATGATAAAAAATAAATTAAACTATCTTTAAGAAACTGGAAAAACTTTTCCGAGTTAAAAACTGTTGACGGATGAAAAAAGTTAACTTAACTTATGAAGTTTCCCACTTCGTGTGGGTACAAGGCAGTTTCAAACACTGTAATATGAACGTTTTTATAATATACGAGCAGACGTAATTCAGTAATAAGTATTTAACTCTATTATATACAAGTTAATTCTACCAACCTAGGTTATATATGAAATTACTGAAATGCGAAAGAACTAGTGGATTTTGGATAAAATACATTAACAGAACACACGTGTGATGTATAACAAATTTGATTTTCTGAAATGATTCTAACACTGTCTGAGCTACATGTAATAATATAAATTTATTTTATCTCTCACTGACTCACGACTATACATCAATAAAAAAAAAGTAAAATAAAAAACAGAACATTTTCCTATTTCAAGAACTTACTTTTTTTTTCTAATAACTTCTCAAACCTCTTATCTTATACTAAAATGAGCACGTTTACTGCTAATAAACATTGTATTCAGCTAAGGAATAAAAAATGAAGTGTTCCCAATGACAACCACAGTCAAAATTATGTAACTGAACAACATTGTCTTATCCGACATTTTTATTTCATTATTGCCATAAACATTTAAATGTACAGTATAGCCTAAAAAATCACAGCCCAAAATTAATGCAACTTGAAACATAGGTATATTGTAATACCCCTCGAAGAAGGAAGTGAAGACTGGAGAAACAGTTACACTAAACCTAACACAAACTGGCAAGTGCAAAGGAATTGCAACACGAACTTTATTACATATCTCTTCTCATCACTTTGAAATTCAAAACTGGTGATACGGTTTATTTCCAGATACATAACTAGAGAATCAAATTTAACATTATCCCAACGTAGTACATAAGAATCAGGTATACAAAGATCTTAATTACAAAAGCACTATTAAACCTTTTGTTGAAAAACTGAATGGTCATGGCACATACAAATAGTGTTTTTTTTTTAATTAAAAGTTGTCCCTTCCCTAAATTTATAGTTTTCTTAACTCTATTTATAACTTGACTATAAATCTGCAAATATATTTAAGTGTTCAAAAATTTGCTACTCAAACAAAAGAGGAAGGAGATATTTGAACTTAGTTTTCTGTAGGAGTTCCTTCATATTTGTTTGAAATTTTGAGACTGGGAAAGCATTCTTTCCTAAATACTTAAAAATTCAATATAAACATAAAGGGAAGACTTCTATTCGGTAATAATAACAACAATAATAAAAAAAACTCAGTCAGTGATTTGGTAAAAGAATTTTGTTTCAAGTGTGGCATTCTACCAACATTTCTATGGTTATTTTACATATTCAATTAAACAGACTGAAATTATTTCATTCACCACCACATTTTTCTACAGGAATAACAAAAATCGCCTGTTTTTGTTTGATTGGCATTATTTGTATAGATAGTTAAAAAACTTGAACATTTACAAAATATCTAACATTACTGGATGCTTTACATGTAGTTACTATTTCTTCAAATATTAATCTTAAAGTGTTTTATTTTTTTATTTAGGTAGTTTTCCTCTAGATATCTCAACATATATCAATAATAACTTGTTGACATTCCACATCAAGACACAAAAGTAATTTATTAACTGCATTTCTGATTATCAGATCTTAAAACAAATCACTCTCTTATCAAACAGCTTTCAATTAAGGTGTACAGGCCAAAATACAATGTTTAGTTCCAAGCACGTTAATTTTTTAATTACATTACCCAATTAATTCTGTAAAATTACACCTAGAAATTAGGTTAAGTACTTAAAACAAGAGTTATATTCAAACCAGTATAAATATAAAATAAATTATAACATATGCCAAGTTTATTCCTCAGAAGAAAAATTTTGTTTCCATCAAATTTTATACCTGTTAATAAATATATACATAAAAGAAAAAGAGAGAACTGCCCCCAGAAGAAGGATTTGGAAAATAAGTTCAAAAACTTCTTTCTCGAGTGCAATTCCTCTTAATTGTACCTCGGCAATACACACAAAATCGGGTAAAGAAAATACATAAAATATGGAAAGAAATTACTTTTTACAGGTTTTTTTTAGAACATATATATATATATATATATATATTGATGTTTTTAAAACAAGAAACTTGCCACTTTGACTTACTGTGGTAAATAAGAAAGCACTAATGTATTTAAAAATGCAACAATGTTTATGTAGATTCAAAATCCAAAATGAACTGTGTTCAACTCTAAATACCCAAAAGAAAACTGCTAAACATTTTCCAACAGCAGCCAAATGAAGAAGAAAGCCCATCAAAATCTCTGCAACGTGCAAGTATACTGAAATATAACCAAATGTTTTCACTACTGCTAAGGTCATACAGCATGAGTCACCTCAGGTATGTGTGAATATACACACAAAAGGAAATACAGAATACTGATCTCTTCATTGTTGTATCACCACAAAAACAAGGCATTAAAGGACTGGACTGTGCTGAAAAGGTATATAAACAAAAGATATGGTGATATTTAATATATCTAACAAACTTCTTGCCTGGTCACAAGGATGTTTGTATATCAAGTAATAAAAAAAAATCACATGAACAAACATGATCAATTCTTTCAAAACTAGTTGCCCACACAACTTCACCTTTTAAGTACCAGATATTTGACACTTATTTTTTTTCCTTTTTACTGTTCTATAGTGAAGCATAAGTGAAAACAATTAAAATATTATATTATTACTCTACAAATTATCGTCACTAAATTTACACCTCAACCAGTAACTCTTCATGTGACTTCCACCTTGTGTATGTAACAAATATGATAGGTAAGTAACAATTTGGAGTTATATTACACTGTTTTTGTTGTGTATATTTTAAATTATGGCAAACCCTAAACACCTGAGATATTAAAAAATAATAATAATGTCAAACACTATCATTTACGAGTCACTATTAAAACACTGGTACACTCTTAGACTGATGGTGACATGACTAAACAGGAATATATGATGGCAACATCCTTGATACCATCCTCCTCGACGAGGAAACCATCTTCCTTAAATTGATATCACGTGCCCCATGAATGTGCATTCAATAATTTTAAAAGGCATAAATATATTCATAAGCTCCACTAATATTTCACCTAGTTTTGATAACTGGCATTTATACTTTTATTATACACATAGATGATTTAACAGCTTCTCACTTTTGACTTGGAGGCATTTATTGAGGAAATAACTGAGCACGAAGATTAACTGCACCGCACCACATGGCCAACATTTGTAACTCTATTTTTGAATTCCTTGCAAGTACTTGTCCTTTTAAATCTTGAAAAATATACATTATAGATGTTCTTAACTAAGCCTTCGTATTAAACACTTCTGTTTATCTAGTAACATCACATAAGTTAACTAACTGCTGAAAGAAGAAATAAAAATGAGAAATCAAGCATCTGTTTTCCTGCTGACCATCCAACAGGGCCTAGTTCATCTGTTTATAATGACTGGGGACACTACAAATTGACAAATCAACTATACTTCTGCTGTTTGCAAGGGTATTGCAACAACACTTTCCTTAGATTCAGAAGGAGAGGTATGCAACAGCACAGCTTCTTGCTCAGGGCTACAGGCATCGGAGAGTCATTTCTGTCTTCCTGGCTTCTTTTTCTTCTTCTTAAAGAAGCAGCAGCATCTATAAAGTGAAAAATAATGCAAGTCAAATCCATTCTTTACAAGTTGTAAACACAATACTTAAATTACATAAATTTTTTCTCAAATACAGGCTAACAAAATCAATGATCTTTAAACACCTTTCATTTCCTTTTTTGGTTTAATATGTCCTTCGGATTAAAAACAACACTATCTTCTGACCATGCTAGCACTTCTCAATTGTTCTATACAAATTACAACACAATTAGATAACAATAACTTGCATCTTTAAATAAACATTTTCACCCATGGCAAAAACCAGAAAAATACTTCCTCTTTACGAAATATTAATTTAGTAATGACGCTACCTGTCAAATAGCTTAATTTTCATTAAGTTTATATTTCTTTGTTAGCTTATTAGCTCAAAATATAGAGAAGAATGAGTTTATGATTTAATGGGTTGTTCCAGCTTGTTTCTACAGTGGAGAAATGTTTTGACTTCAGGTCTACCTAAAGAAAGATTTGATATACAACCTGAAACTTTGTCCCATGTTATACACAGGCAGAAGCAAATCCAATAAAACTAAAACTCTGCCACATCTACACAACCTAACAAACCAAATAAACGTCAGACACCAACAAAATTTTGACCGTGTGTCACTGATTGGTTCAGAAAAACAGAAAAGAAAACAGAAATCATACCAAATATGAGCACATCTAAATGACATAAAGTTAAAAAAAATTTTTAAATCACTGTGAGATTCTTTTAGCTAAAACCTATGGAAATTAATGGAAAGAAAATGGACACATTTGTGAATTTCCTGTGTTTTAGTCTATTTAACAGATTCACACAAAAACCTTCATATATTCTCTCGAAAGTTTAACAAAAATTTTTGACATGATTTTTATGGATGAAAGTTCACAGTTTGTCATTTTATTATATTCAGTGATTATGTTCTGAAGTTTCCATAGTATGAATCTAACGGACAAGTTCTAACTCTCCTTTACAAATCTGCCAAGTACATATACATTTACCACTGCTGCAAGCCATAAATTAGATACCAAAATCTTAATGTCGACTTTTCTTTCATAAAACTATGCATAAAAAAATTCATACTTATGCAAATTTCACAACTACATAAACTAGGCATTAGCTAATATACTTAAACCCACAGATAAATAATACAGAAAATTTCAAAAGAAAGAGAAGTGGTAGTCTAGTTGTAATTACCAAAACTGTATGTTAGGTTATGTTAAAGATAATATATATTGAAAGTTTAAGGCCTATATTTCTTTCACTCTTAGAAAAATGATGCGATAATGTTTTCGAACACTACTCAATGTACACTATTAAATAACAAAAAGCAAACTTGTTTACATGTATTACTGGCAGAAATGTGTGTAAAGACTGTATTCATTTTTTATTGTAATTTGTTGGAAGAATATTTTGAAAGAATAAAAAAATGAATAATTTCATATCTTCATATTCTGTGTTCTCCATTGGATAATACTGATAACTTTTACAGGGCACCAAATATGTTACTCTTTGATGTATACTTCAAACTCTGCTCAAGCAGCTAACGGTTGAATGAGAGCACAAAAAACAAACAAATGCAATAATAAGTTTTACTTACTTAGTTTCTGAAACTATCTCCACTTCTGCTGGAGCTGTTATAAGGGTATTTGAATGACCTGTAGTGGGATCATCATTTGCTAGTTCACCATTTGTTGAGCTCACAACCTGAACCGACCCATGACGATCAGCTGGAGTAAGATGTCCACTCAGTAGATTTGGCACCGATTGTCTAGGTTGTTCACTCCACGCTGTTGTTCTCTGATGATTCCCCTAAATTATATTTTCAACAATGAATTTCTCAGTTTTACTTTTTGAATGCTGTTAGTTGTACAGAAGAATACTTTTTAAGGTTTTCAAAATAAATACCTTCCACTTATAACAGGAAAATTATGATAATATAAACCAAAATGCTGAAATAAGGAAAAATTTACTCACTTCTAGAAAAAAAATATTCCAAGCACTTGAGCCTGTCGCTTCTTACAAAGACAACATTAAGTACCATGAAGTGAGTTAAACTTCAAAACTAAATTTTGTATTGTGTTGCATGTTTTATATTTTTAAAATTGAAAGACCCCAGGCTAGTGTGCCACCTGTTTTTATGGAAAAACAGTCACAAGCAAATCTGGATATTTTTTTAAGTCTTGTTAAGAAGCACAAATAACAAATAATTTAACATGTTTTGACAGCCTCATTAGTGTACAATCAAATTCTGTTAAAGTAAGTTACAGAATAACTGAATTTTAATAAACAAATTAATGTTACAGATTTTATTTAGAATGATTATTGAAACAAGATTTACAGTAATTACACTGGTAAAAAAAAGAAAAAAAAAAGCAGCAAACCACAATAAAATTATCTTATGTCCAACACTCTCATGAAATGGATACACGTAATTCAATATGAAAACCACAGCACAATATCTTTACCAAAGTCAGCAATAAATATATATAATAATGGTAATAATTAGAAAATTCAAATATTCATATACATACAAACAAGTAAATTACCCTTGTATTTGATGTGATATGTCTCTCTCTGTTAGGTGAAACTATTACTTCTTGTCCCGTCTGGAGTGAACCCACAGGAGTTGACTAAAGAAAACAAAACATGCAAAATCAACAAAAATTCTATTCAGTGTAAATTTTCAGTTTTAAGCTCTATGACAAACTTCAAAACTTGTGCAACTGAGTTAATAACTACCACATAAACTTCAAAACAGTTGAAAAAATTAAGATTTTGTAAAGTTAACTCCAATACATTCAACAAAGGTATATATACAAATAAAAATTTGTAAAAATTTCATTTAGTTTGCTAAGAACAGAATTAATGCATACTGAAAAGTGTCAGAAAGTACTAAAAATGTTTTCTAATATTAAAAAACAAATAAAGATATTTTTCTCTTAAGATTCCGGAAAGGATAAGTATTTTAATAGCATTCAAGACTGTAATAAAAACTTTAAGAAAATACATGTTACTTAACAGCATAAAATAGAGATTTGTCATTGATATGTGAAACCAATACAAGCTGAAGGGTGTTTTATCTTTACATAAAAATAATCCACATTACTAAAAAAACAAAGCTATTTCACACTAATGCATAACACTCCCTAATGTAGTTTTATCAAGATTATATTATCTATTTAATTAATGCCTTAAGTCTCTAATGCCATATTGATATAGGGATAAATTAACAGGTTTAGGCTGAATAATTACTTGATCATAAAATCAACATTTAATGAAATTATACAAAAAAAAAATAATTGTTGAGTGAAACTGGCACACCACTCTTGCCTCAAGCAATACTAGAAACAAATTAAGAAAATATTCTTGTTCTAATTCAGAAAAAAATATAAAAAAATATTTTAAATCATGACTAAACAGTGGCACATTACATGTCAATAGATAAATAAAAGCCTCGGGGTATTGCAGCTAATAACAGCTGAAAAATTGGAAACACTTATAGTAACCCATTGATTGATACTATAACTAGTAATACTAAATGAATTCATTTACAACTAGCTTTTATTCTATTTAGTTCAGGAGAGACTAGAAAATAGCCCTGCTATGTCATGAGAGACATATTGCTTTTTAGTAACTTGAATTTTTAGCAGGCATAAACTGTAAAGTATACATCAGCATATTCAAATATTAATTTGTCAAAATGAAATGTTTATCTGTTTCACAAAAAAGTTAGTTTTGTTCGGAATAATATAAAAAATAAAAATGTAACAATTTTCTTCTAAAATATATCATTTACTTTCTAAATATTAAAAAGATAAACAATACATTCACTTCAGAAATTACTAGATATTAGCTGTACCACCTTACAATTCAGTAAAATGGTATATCTGTACATTTAAAACAACATATAATTAAAATTGCATTTAGAAGATTATTATTAGAAGATTTCTTTAAGCCAAAAATATAATGACGAATAAAAGTCTGCTAGGCCTAAAGTACCTTGGAAAAAATGTAAGAAAGTATGTTTATGGGTATACTGAGATAACCATAACATAACACAATCAGAAATGATATTTTATGAGAAGTTAATGTTACAATGTATCATTTTGTCATTTAATATACATATCAATTGCTACACTTCAACCACAAATAATTTACCCCTTCAAATGTTAATTAATGCTATAACCATGCAAGCATCAGTCACTCTACTCCAACTATAGAGTCAAATAAAGATCAATGATTTTTGGTACAAGAGGACTCTCTGAGAAAGATATAACTGTTTCAAATTCACTGGTAGTATTTATTTTCTATTCATTAACCTAATGTCTAAAAATCTAACATGAAGACAAAATTACTTAGAAACAATACCAGCACTACACAGGAGGTATGAAATCTATATAAGCAAGTATATTTCATTTTTTTTAATGCAGGTTGTTCTGAAGGGTTCTACATGCAATTAATTTTTACATTTATACAAACCTTTCTGGATTTTGACTGATCTATGTCGGATGGTAATGCATATCTCAACTGACGCAACTGAAGAAAGTTTGGTGGCTTATGAATAAGAGACAGAAACAATAATGAAAAACATAGTACGTGAACATGCACCAACTGTACAAGATGCAAATACACAAATATTTCATGCTAGACATCAACCCATCACTTGCTATTACTTGCACAAAACTGAAAACACTTCTTCCAAGCAATCTAGTAAATGCATGCAAGTTTTAATATCACATACTCGGTAAATCATTTCAATACAATAATGTTTAATAATATAAAATCTTGATGATATAAGTCGCTTACTAACAGTACAACTTATGGTTGTATTTAATTATGATTTAAATATCAAAAAAGGAAATATAAGGTGTGTTATAACAGGACATACATGTGTATACATTCTGAGAAATAAAAAGCATAATGAGTGTGTATATTTTTATGGTTAATTCCTATGACATTTTATAGCGTAAATTAATAAATTAATTATTATTATTAATAAATAAATTATTAATAAAAACTTCTGAGCAAGAGTAAAGAAAAATGTACAAAAATATATTAAACACAAAATATCTGCTATATCTAATAATTTTTGTGTGGCCTTTTACCCAATACCAGTGCTCTTCATATCACCTTGAATGCAACAGAAATAGTAATGGTTGAGAAGCAACCTCCATAAGAATAGCAATTATAGTGTGAACTAGATTAAATTGGTGAAGTGAGTGTAAAAGATAGACATCAAATGCATTAGTTCACCAGTAAATTACATTTTAGGTTTTCATAAACTCCCACGTGATTATTATTCCCATTTTAAAGTAAAGCAACAGTTTAACATATCTAAAACTAGAGAGTATGGCTGCAGTTCTAACCTTATTAAATGTGGCATGCTGAAAAGAACAATAATTAACTTTTAAGTTAAAACAACTTTCTTCACATTTCTTATGATAATTTGAGCACACATGACTAACAAATATTAATGTTTTTATTGTTTTGTGCTAAATTTGATAAAACATGTAGATATTAGTTGTAAAGTTAACATTCTCATTTTTTGTTACTTCCTGCATTATACCCAGACAAGAAGAACCAAAAACATAAACCCACTGAAATATTTTGAAGAGCTGACATGCACTGAATATACCATTTCTGTTTTCTGAAATATCTCTCTACCAACCCTTAATCTTAAATTTAGAATGTTAGTAAACTGAAATAAATCACCTTAAACATTACTTTAATAAACCACTAAGAACAGACAGGATTCACTAAAGATAGATTTTGTAAACTAAAGAAACAAAAGCTAGTCTGAATAAATGTTCAAGTTACATACTTGCTTCCTGTCAAAACTAAGAATTCCAGTACAACTTTTCTCAGACAACATAATAAACTGTTTAATTTGTTCCCTGAATGACTCCTTATGCACAAAATAAGCTATACAGACAAATCAGAGACCCTACTGTAATATAATAAAATACAAGAAGCCATACTCATTTTGAACCATAATATATGGAAATCAACCAGTTGGCGACAAAAGCCACTTGAGCTAGCTAATTTTAAGCAAACACTAGAATTACTTGTTATTTTTATAATGCACTCACTCAGTGAAAGTGTGCTTGATGGCATCACATCTCAACTACTAGGATCTACATTCTGGGTCATACTCCGACCCAAAATTCACCATTTTTCATCATATTCCACAAAAAATTTAAGGTGATCATAAAATTTTGACAGAAGCATTTACAGATGATGAAAAAATTATTAACAATATACTAAATTGCAATTGACAAAGTCTTATGGATTACAAAACACCTGCCGAAAAAAAAATAGCTGAAAGAAAAATTTTAAAAACAAACATTTTTTTGTGTTACAAAAAATGGTATTTCCAAATTAAGCTTATAAACTGATATAAAATTTGAATTTTTTAGGAATTTGGGTGTACAGTGCCTTGCAAAAATATTTGTCTTTCCTGCAATGTTTCTACATTTTGTTGTCACCTGAACTTGCAATCATAAAACTTCCAAATGGGATTTTATACTTAAAATCTACATGATCTAATCACAACTGAGAAAGATAAAAAAAAAAGTTGATATTATACAAGCAACATATTTTCATTTGAATAAATATCCAACCCATTTGTTACAAAAACCCTATATCAGTTCAGGTTAAAAATGTTGCAAAATCACTGTAATGGTCTTTGATTACACATCTAAGTGGTTTAACTTGACTTCAGAGTAATTGCATCTGGCCAAGCCACAACTCACATAGTAATATGACAAACTAACCATGAAGATCAAGGAACTTTCCACACAAGTGAGGGATAAAGTAGTAGGGGGACACAGATCAGGAAAAGGTTACAAGAAAACTTCAATGTTATTGTACAATGTTCATTAAGAAGTCACTACCCAGCTCAGGCCTCTCTTTAAATGTCATCAGCCAGACACAGAGGAAACTGGTTAGGGATGCCACTATGAAGCCAACAGTGAATTTGAAAGATCTGCAAATGTTTCATGTCTGAGGTGGAAGTCAGTGTTCATACATTGACAACATCCCAGTCCCTAAACAAAGCTAGTTAGTATGGGCAAGTGGCGAAAAAGAAGCCATTACTAAAAACAGAATAATCTTAAAACTTGTATGTAGTTTGTGTCAAGACATACACTCTTCAAAAAAAGAAACACAAAAAGGATATTTTTTCATTTTAAAGAGAAATATGTGTAATAACGTTACAAGCTCAGAGTATGTGATGTTACAGATGTTAAGGCACTGATTGTCAGACCAAAATGACAATAAAAGTTGTGCACTTTGAAAACAGAGGAAAACATTGGCTTTTTCGCCAAAACGCATTCGTGTCCAATAAATTTGTTTGAGAGATCTGCATGTTCTGCAAGTGCAACATGTGCAAAATCCCTATAAAAGTGATAGGTTCTCGGTTTCCATAGCTCAGTGTTAAGCCACTGACATGCAATATAGTTTCACCAAGACTAACTGAAGCACAATGCAACAACCCCATTAGTCTCATGGAAGCAGGCGAATCTCGATCAGATGTTGCCAGAGCTGTGAATGTCCACCCAAGCACCATCACAAGGCTATGGAATCATCACCAACAACATGGATCAACTTGTAACCGTCCACAATTTGGCAGACCTCATGTGACCATGCCTGCACAAGATCGATACATCCGGTTATGTCACCTTCGGGATAGAACCACCACTGTGGTGCCTACTGCCTCAATCATACCAGGGCTGCGTAGGATTTCTGATCAGACTGTACACAACCTTCAACGAGATTCTTAGGCCCCATGTGCAACCCATCATGGTAAACGTCAAGAATGTTTTTCAACATGACAACACCTGTCCTCACACAGCCCAACTAACCACTGTCTTCTTGAGACAACACAACATCAACGTTCTTCCCTGGCCCTCCAGATCACCTGATAAATTTTTGGGATGAGTTAGACTGACATCTGCGATAGCAACAACCTCAACCGCACACTCTGCCTCAGCTTGCAGCAACTTTGCAGGCTGAGTGGACAGCCATTCCTCAAGATTTAATTCGTCATCTCATCACTTCCATGGGCAGGAGATGCCAAGCAGTTATTGATGCTCACAGGGGGGGGGCATACTCGTTATTGACGTGGAATGACGTTAAACTTCAACTAGTGAGTGTGGACTTCGCCTTTGCAGACTTTGGATGTTCAGCAGTGAATGTGCAAAGTTGCACACATCTCATACAGAACTACCTGGAATAAACCTGTTAACAATTTGTCTCAAATTTTGCCTTTTGCATTTCTTTTTTTGAAGAGTATATAAATGATACTGCAAATATATGTGTTTGTTCAGAATTAAACACAAAGCTACACAATGGGCTGTCTGTGCTCTACACATTATTGGTATCTAAACCAAGTTTTTAGTGGTGTAAGCCAACAGACATACTACTGTGCCTCTGGAGAGCTTTCAGATAAAAGGTAAAAGGTTTCATGGCCAGACAAAACAAAAACCGAGTTTTTTTGGTCTAAATACAAAGTATTATATCTGACGCAATCCAAACACAGCATATCACCCAGTCAACAAAATACCAACTGTCAAACATAATAATGGTGACAGCATCATATTACAAGTGGGTTGGTTGGTGTTTTATGGCACAAAGCAGCTTGGCTATCTGCACCAAACATCTGGTAAAAAGTTTAAGTTAAAGTAAATTTAGTAAAATTTGTAAAAGGAAATTACAGTAAAACAAAACAAACTTTAAAAAAAAAACAAAGAAACACAAATAGCATAAAACCAATGTTTCCATCTAGTCTACAAAGTTAAGAGAAAAACTACAGTAATACAAGTTGTAAAGGATTTTCTGTAGCATAATTATAATTATCATAACTCACCAGGAAAACTAATAGGTAAGTACAAAAACTACCATCAGTCACCTGAAGTTGGCTTTTCCAGTTCTGGTTCAGAGTTATTGGATGTTATGACCATTTTAAGAAAGTAATAAAAGTTTTAAAAACCTTGAAGCAAAATTTTAATAACTGACCAGAATGATTAACGGCTAGTTCAATCAGGTAGTTCAAACAGCAGCATTAATCACCCAGAACTGGCCTTTCCAGTCCTAGTTTCTAGTATTTTGATATTAAGACCGTTTTCTAATTTCAAATCGAACAAGATGAACTTTGAAGGGAATCACATTAAAGAAGATCTAATGTATAAATTAAAAGTTCAATGGCATTAAAAAGATTAATGGCCTTTAAAAAACTAAAAACATTTCCAAGGTGGACAGTGTCACCATTGCCAATAACACTGTCTAACATTGTGGACAAACCTTGAGACAGAACATGTTTAAAATGATGCTGTTGTTGAGAGTCATAACGATGGCAAGAAAATAAAATGTAACTTATTGTGACCTGAGTGTTATACATTGGTGCATCAGTTCCAGATAAAAGAAAACAGAGTTAAAAAACTGTGGCCAATGCATAGTCTAGTTAAAACAACTTCCTCTTTCCGATCTTTACAGAAAGATGGCCAAAGTCCAACGAAACTTGTTTTCATGATGCTCACTCCAAGTCGAACACCAGCTAGCATGCAGCCAAGCCTTAAATAGTCAATGTATAGAACAGGCACAGCAGTGATAGTGCCAGAGCTGATAGATGTAGCTGTAGTGTCGACAAGTTCATTCCTGCAAATACCAATGTGGCCCAGTATCCAGAAAAACTGGATAGAAGTAGATGTTAAAGAGAAATGGGCCAGTTTGTTTTCACTATCAGCAAGAACAGGGTGTGAACTAACATGAAGAGATTCCAGGACCAATAGAAAACTGAGTCAGTATAAATAGCACAGTTTGAGTACTGCTTAGTTTCTATGTGATCCAGAACGAGAGAAATGGCATACAGTTCAGCAGTGAACACAGAAGCTGTAGAAGGAATTCTGCATGCAACCACTGAACCACAACAAACCATGGCAGAGCCCGCCCAGTCATCTGATTTCGAACCATTTGTAAATATAGGAATGGAAGGATGGTTCAAAAGATCTTCATGAAATAACAGACAGTATTTCCAAACACTGCACCTCTTTTTTTTCCAACCATTAAGGGCAAGAACAAATGTACGACAGGTGAGAGGTAAGAGCTATTGCAACTGATGCAATGAGGGTCTATTTCACACTCATAGGCATCATAGTCCTTGCCACTGCAATGAGCACATGTTAGGGATCCACGACGTGATGTCTCTGAGTGACCAAACTGCTGACAGTAGAAACATCGGAGAGAGTTTGAAATGTATGGCCATACCCTGCAATTAAGGTAACCTGCCTTGATGGTGGCAGGTGGATGTTGTGATGTAAATGTTAGTATGAGGATATTGGTCAGCAATGTAATTTCATCTTTGTGAGTGGAGATATGCCTCACTGCAGAAACTCATTGAGTAGAGAAACCAGCAAGAATCGCTGACTCGGGAATGTTCTTCAAATCCCTCTCAACAATAACTCCTCATGATGAATTCAAAGTAGCATGAGATGTAACCTCAATAAGTATATCCCCAATCACCTTTGAATGCAAGAGGAGTTCACTATGTTGAGATGTAGATGTTTCCATCAATGTCACTAGATCGAAGCTTCTTTACTGACTCTATATGTAGCAAGTTCCTCTAGTCCCTTCTGAATGAAAAAGCAAGACATTTACCTTAAAGGTTTGCTTGAAAGAGAATGCAAGATAAGAAAATGAGGTTCAACAGGTGTTAGAGATTGCTGCTCAGAATCTTGAAAATGTGGTCATTAACCTGTGGATTGTTTTGTTTCACTATTTTATTTAAGTTTTATTTGGAGGATCCATAATAAAAAAAGGAATATTTCTGTGCCCACAAACCCCACCCACCATGTAGCCCTACAAGGAGACACACTACAATGTCAAACATGGACATTGCAGCAATAACAGGGTTTCATGAGCACTATACTCAAACACCAGCATCAGATACGTTTGTTTGTTTTTTGAATTTCGCACAAAACTACTCAAGGACTATCTGTGCCAGTCGTCCCTAATTTAGCAATGTAAGACTAGAGGGAAGGCAGCTAGTCATCACCACCCACTGCCAACTCTTGGGCTACTCTTTTACCAATGAATAGTGGGATTGACCATCACATTATAATGCCCCCACGGCTGAAAGGGTGAGCATATTTGGCACGACGGAGATGCAAACCTGCGACCCTCAGATTAAGAATCGCATGCCTTAACACGGTTGGCCGTGCCGGGCCCACATCAGATACAATGTCAACAACACCTGTTGAAAACATCCAACACTGGTACTTAGGATGACCCTAACCCAAGTGGACCATCTGACTCAGGGAAGGGGCCACTCCAAGGCTGCCACACATGGCAAGCATATAGGTGGATGTTTAGATCCCAGAGAAGGTAACCTAAAAGAACAGAACCTTCCCTGGGAGGTGCCCCTTATCACGTACAGGAATCCACATCAAAGAATCATGTTATAAGAATGCTTCTCATCAGCAGAGACTGGGAAGCTTGTCAGGGTAAAAAAAGAAGATGGATGGTGCAAAATACAGACAAATCCAAGGAGAAAAATTGTGGGTCAAGAATCTAAACTTGGGTCAAAATTAAACATGACAATGAACCAAAGTACAAAGCCAAAGCCACACTGGAATGATTTTTAAAGGACAAAGTTAATGTCATGGAGTAGTCCAGTCAACATCTTGACTTTGAATCCAATGGAAAATTTATAGCAAGACAAAGATTGCCGTTCCTCAACAATTCTCAAAGAACTTGTCAGAAATGGAACAACTGTACCAAGAAAAAGGGCAAAAAAGTACACCATCTCATTCTGAATAGCTGGTACACACCTATCAAAAACAAATCAGAGCAGTAATTGCTGCCAAAGGTGTTTCTATAAATCAGCAAGTTTTCATTTATACATTTTTTTTTGCAGGTTTTGTTGACATTCAACCACCATCACAAACAACAGTATCAAGTTCACTGATCGGAGTTTTGAATAAAAACAAGTTCATAAAAGAGATTGTTTATGTCATCAAACTCCAACATTACTGACAGAGGGCAAATACTTTTGCAAGTCCCTGTACACCATAAACACAAAAGAAAATACAACATAGTGAAGTAAAAAGCTAAAAAATCTACATAAAGAGCTAGAATCAAATCACAAAACATTATTAATATTATTGTTAACATTGGAGCTCAAGACATTCTATTACTAAATAAGACGGTAATTATATCCTAAGAATTTTTTTTTTCATACTGTTCACACAGTCTGATAAAACAGATAGCACAGAGGATCACACACAAAAGGCCCAAAACTCAAGCACTTTTGAACAATTGACTAATCTTTAAGAGAATTAATAATTATTATTATCCCTTATCCTCTTAAGGAAGAGGAGTAGTCATCCAATCTAAAGCACTCAAGTTTTGGGTCTATTTTTTAAATTTGTTACTATTTTTTATTGGTAACCTTAATAATTAAGAACAGTGTTCAGCATTTAACAAAACAAATACAATGTGTAAAATCATCTAAACTCTACAGAGATAATTAAAAATGGTTGAGGTTTCAGTTATATTTATCCACTTAAAATCTTATTAGTACAAATGTCTTTCTATTCTTGTGGAATGAGTCTAAGATTATAAAAATATAATTAGTGTCACAATTTCTTCTTTTAATGAGGAAATCAAGTTTGTTGTGCACAATACGTTGTCAGTATATTTCAACATGAGACAAGAAAAACTGTATATCTTATTATCCGTATCATAATTATAAAATCCATTTTTTTACCTCTAGCACAAAAACACTACAACTTTTTCACATACTTTACTACAGGTTTAAGAGTTATAACATATTTTGCATATCTTTACAGTTAAAGTATTTTTACATACCAACTGTCTGCCTGTCCAGTCAAATTCTCCATCATCTATATAGCCTTTTCGTTCGAAGAGATCTTGAAACAGTTTTCGAAGGTAATCATAGTCAGGAGTTTCAAAGAAATCAAGTCGCCTCACATATCTAAGATACGTAGCCAATTCCTCTAGGAGACAAAAAAATTAACTACAGTTATTCAATAGGACAGTGGTATACAATTTTTTTCAAAAATCATTTTATAATGAAATAAAAACAGCAAACGTTATAGGAAACAAACGTGGATTACCAAAAATAAATGCAACCCCAAAGTGATTATAAATAAAAAAAATCCTCCCTTCTTAAACAATTACAAGTCTTAATATTTTAGCAAATTATCATACTTGTAATTACCATATTTCAAACAGGCTTAACATCAAGTTTAATGATGCATTATAGCATATTTCTCACCATCTGTATGGAAATTTTTCTTTCATTTCAGAGCTTGAACTAAAATTCAACTAGTAAGCAAGATTCCACAGAACAGTATTTGATTTATACAACCTGATTATTCACTTATAAAAAAAAAAATTACCTTTTACATTATGTACAAGCTCCATAAACCAATACATATATAAACCTCATAACACAGTGCAACTGGAAAAACAAAACAAACAAACCTAAATTTTATGAAAATTTTGTAAATATTATCAAGAAACTAGATATTTATAATAATGTTTAGTGGTGGCACAATCAAATTCTGAACATTCCAAGACACATTAAACATGAACAGACATGATTTTGCTGGCTTTTGTTTATTCTTTAGTCGTCATTTTTTTTATCAATGACATTTCAGCAACTTTTGTGTAAGCTTGACAGTATTTTTTTGTACAGTACACATAACATACATAACACATTTTTCAAATTTTTTAATAAGGTTTTGGAAGTTTGAAACCTCCCATACCTTGTTAAAAATCTGAAAAATGTGTATTATATGTTATGGGTGCTGTACTGTATCACCAGAAAATATATCTTGGATTTAGTCAGAGCTAGTGATACAAATTAACAGCAAACTGGTTAAATGTGAAAATTAAAGTTTAAATACCAAAAGACATATAAAATATTGGAACCTTACAGTCCTGAAACTGTTATAAAAACAAGTTAACTGCAGATGTTTCTTTTCACATTCTACTTAATTTGTCCATTGTGGCTCAAAACTAGTGCATGTAAAAGGAAAAAAAAAGCATCCGAGTTTAATCTTTTGTCTCACATAAGTTGCTAATAATTTATGTTCAATACCAGAATTCATCAGTTGGACTGGACAATAAGAGATAAAATATGATTCTAAAAAATGCTGTGTGTGTGTGTGTTTATATATATAGAATACTTACATACAAAAATATACAAAAGTGTAAACAAGACTTTTGACAAACAAATTTCTTCATATCCTAATTGATTTGAGTATCATGTGAAAAGTATATTTTAATTTGTTTATTTTAAAGTTCAGATTAAGTTATTAATAAAACTTGTACCACCAAAAAATTTAACTAAATATATACATAGCTTTTGTGAAAGTTATTTTTTAATAATCCTAAAGACAAGAAGAAACATGCTGCCTATGACTGGTTTATAAAGTACACAAATAATAATTAACTAACTTAAGAAATTTTAAATTATAACAAGTAACACAGACCTGGATATCCCTCACAAAGTATTTCAACAGATGTGGCTCTTTTCGTATCTCCTATTTTTTGGTACCGTTCCTTGAGTGTATCTGCTTTCAATCCTTGCCAAGGTAAGCTGCCCCGAAGGAAATACATAAACATGTGGCCTAATGCTTCCAAGTCATCTCGCCTACTCTGCTCTGAAAACAGGGTTGATTAAAAGCAAGTTCTAAAATCACAAAAATATTTACAAGTTTTCTTTCATTTTAGTTATTTCTAAAAGTATTATATTATAATACAACTGAACTGAGTAATATAAAATATATATACTGACATCAAACCTTTCCTTCCTATCCATGATCTACGGATATACTTTTCAAACAATATAATAAATTTATAGACATATTACAGTAAAATTATAACTTTAGACAAGCTTGTTAACCCATAATGAAACTTAGAATGAAAATGTACTAATATTTCACAAAGAAAATACATTTTAAAATGGACAAATGAATCTCAGCAATAACAATACTCTTATCCATACCTCCCTCTGGATATAAACTAGTACATTTTTTAAATAAATTAATCACATACATTCAGTTTCAAAACTGGTAACAAGTTTAAATTCAATTGCCTTAAGCCTTTATTTTTAAGATAATTATTTAAATGACAAGAAGCTTTATTAAATCAAATAATATACACAACTTTGAAATAATCATAACCTCATGTGTCACATGTTTACACATGGTAAAGTAAATATGAAATGTAAGCCTAGTAAAGATTTTGTCAGTGTGTGACAAAAAATATATACAATTCACTAAAAACACATTTGTTGCAATCCTAGAAAAACAGACAGCACTACCTCTATCATTAAGCAACAAAACTTGCAAGATGGTAAATGGCATATATGTGGGATCAAACAGTTAGGGAGGGGGAGGTTTCATTAGAGTGATTTACTTCTGTAGGTTACACTTGTGGGAAACCATGAGAATTGTTTTCATGAAGGGAGCAGCTGCAAGACATGTAAGTGTGTGCAAATAGTAATTTTATTAAGATTTTATTTAGTTGTTTTTCCTGTGTATTTAGATGTATTACATATAATTTCCTAAAATGTACACATAGATAATTTTTCTTATGTAATATGTTAATGAAATAAGAGTAAAGGTCAGCCAGAATTTGAATATGATAAACTGTAAACTCTACCTTTTCCTAGATGAGTGTTAATACTCATATATCTTGCTGTTCCTGTAAGACTCTTGTGTTCTCGGTACGGGATATGTTTGTTAGTCTCAGGATCTATGTACTCTTTTGCTAAACCAAAGTCTATTATATGAATAACATTTTGCTTTTTGGTTGACTGTCTTCCAATTAGGAAATTTTCTGGTTTTACATCACGGTATATTAGATGTTTGGAATGAACATATTCTATCCGATGAAGCTAAAATGTTAAAAGAGGAATCACGAACAAAACATTCAGAAACTCACTGAAATATTCAAGACAGAAAAAATATTGTATTGTATTCCATTTATTGGCAACAAAAAAACACCCAATATATATCAATCATTACATGGTTTTATAACAATGTCAGACCTAAAGCCCAGTGGAAAGTTTATTGTAAAGGCCTAATATTTAATAAGTTGTTAATTTAAAAGTAAATATTTATGTGCATTTTCAACTGACAGAATAAAAACATACTGTAATATATCAATTCATGCTTTGAGCACTAATCTCAAGTTCTATCAGGATTATATGATGTAACAGTTTATATCCAAGTATTTACTTTAACACTATTTCATAAATTCATTTCATAATATTCAGGATTTAAGAGATTTAATAAAAGTTTTCAGAATTATTACACATGTGTAAGCAAATCTTTTAAGGCTAAGTGTAAATAATTTTTTAAAAAATTCCTCCAGTTAAGTTCTTTTTTTATAATACTCTTTTCTACAGAACGTATATTTAATCTCACAAACAACTTAAGTAATAATGAGCAAAGAAACTATGATTGCAGATTAAAAGAAAAAAAAAAACATTATTTGGTAGTACTTTAATAAACTTATCAATAAACGTCATCGCAAATCCTATAATCTATGAGGTGTGTTATAAGTAGTAAAAAGTAATTACTTTAGAAACAAAATTACATTAACTACAAAACCAATAAAAATCAGTGACGTGAATACAAGTAAAGCTTTCATATTTCCTGTTTCATTAAAATACAATTAATAAGTATATGAAAAATAATATAATTTAAATACCTCAGCCCTCTATTTCTAAACATAATGAAAGTGTTTATAGACAAGTATTCTGATGTTTTAAATTTCTCACTAGGTTACTAAGATATTTATCTTCTGATCATTTTGATGAATGATGTCTTTCTTTCCTAACAAAAATCTCCACTTCTTGAAGTTCAAACACAATCGCCCTGCCCTTCATTGTATGAAGAACAATAATGAATAAAAGGCTCATTGCTTTACTTGGTCATAAGTTGTTATCACTTTACTATGTGAAGTTTTATTTACCTTTAAATGCAAAAAGTCAAACCATGAAACTTGAAAAATCTTAGGCTTTGGGAAAATAATGTTTTGATTTAAACCAAATCATGAAATGAGGTATGGATGATTAATAACAATAGCACAACTATATGTTTAAGCAAAATCGTAAAGGTTAAGCATTCACAAAAAACAGGTTGTGAATGAGAGGTGGGATCTTTACAGCATATCACTATAACACAAAACGAATTACAAGTATCTGGCACGTGCACTTTTTTTATTGAAAAGCAAACTGTTTAAGAAACACTTTCTGACCAATGTCTTAAACAACAAAACAATACTCATACAGCACATAATATAGCTTGATGGGAAAAACAGTTTATAATACAGTCACATAAATACTATTTCACTGTATTCTGAAATCATAGTACAAATGAGCAAAATATTTATAATATACTCTGAATTTGTAATTTACTAAGTACATACAGTGTTTCAGTATTAAGAAGGTTTCTACTTCCTCAATTTGATAGTGTACTTATTACTTTTCCAGTAAAAACATGAGAAAACTTGCTCACCCTCACTAAGTACTGTGTACATTGCAATAATTTCAGTTGTACTTTTAGTCTAATGCCATCTGTGATCACTTGAAAAAATTCTAAGTGTGTGAAACATCAACAGATATTTTTCAACACTTACCAATTGTACTGCAATCATTAAAACAGTCTTTAAACTAAATTTACGATCACAGAGATCAAAAAGGTCTTCAAGACTGGGTCCCAAAAGTTCCATTACAAGAGCATTGTACTTCCCACAAGGCCCAAAATAGTATACTTTTGGTATTCCTTCTGTAAGAAATAGATAAAATAAATAACTTAAGTAGCTATATATATATAGTTGTGTTTTTATGGATACATACAAATAATTTTACTGCATTCTTTCAAAATTTTGAATGTTTCTCTCACTTTCATTTCCTGATTAACATCAATTTGTTCTTGAGTCTTTTAGTTCAACCTTTATGATTCAACTGAATTTATAAAAATGATTAATCTTTTCTTTTATACTTTCACTAACTGATTTTTTTCTTTAAAAGTTTTTATAACAGTTACACAAATATAGCATTCAACATCAGATTTTTGTTAAATAACTTTGTTTTCACTATTATCAGCTGCAGTTAGAAACAATAAATAAAAAGGTGAAAACTAAAATGAATAAATAAATACTTGCCTTGAATATATTTGTAATGTCTTTGGTATATGCTCAGAAGATAGATCTGCTTATGCATTTTTAGAAATATCTTTGTAAGTACATACGTACACACTGAGCAGTCGTATGAAGCCATCTTAAGGTTAATATCATAGCTTTAAATGTTTTAGTTGTGTTTTTACCTCTGAATTTAAAAATATTTTATTTATTATATTTCAATTACACATTACTGACTATGCAAAACACATTTTTTGCCATTTACCATAAATCATTTAGCATTCTAGTAATATATGTATCAACTTCTTTTTAAAACAAATTTAGGGAAAATTAATACTCAAAAGTGCACAGAATAACAGTATCAACAATTTATCATGGCACTAGAAAATTGCCTTATAAATCTAAAATTAACAACTTTTTCCATTAGATCATATGAACACTTCTCGATTAATTTAAAACTAAATATGGACTCCTATTACTTTCACTAATAAAGATTTGAAACAGTACCAAACATTTAACTTTGATTTTGCAAGTACACCAAAGAAGTTAGAAATATCTTTTTTTTTTAATTACACCATGCTTGAACTAATGGATCTTGCAATAAGCCAGTGATGCACACTTTCCACCTTATTTATTTATATATATTAATATTCAAACAGCTAAACAACTTACCATGATTTCCAAGAAGCTTGTAAAACCTATACTCTAAGTGAAGTTGGGGAGCTTTGGATTTCATGGGTTCCTGGAATGTGAATAGAAAATGTTTAAAACTTCAGATTATATATAATATTAGAAACATTTATTTCCTTAATCAAAATACATTATCTTGCATGAGATACATCTTGATTCTCTTTTACTAAAACACTGCTAATTTTACATTAACTTTGAAATTATCAAACTACAATGTTTAATTCCTACTGAACTTTTCATGTACACAATAAATGTACTTAGGGATTATTAAACAACATTGAAACAGGATTCTGGCCACTTCTTTACTGAGAAAAATCAAGAGAGAATCTACAAAATAAATAAAAAGGGATCATAAAAAAGCAACAAAATTAAGCTGGAGAAACAACAGACGTCATTTACAAATTAAAACCACAAATCCCTATTTTGATTCCAATGTATATGATTCTAGGTAACAGCATGAAATAAAAATAGGGGTTTGTAGTTTGAATAAATAGTGTCTTTATGATCCCTATTTGTAGGTTTTTAAAACTTCCCTTTTTTTAAATCTTGTTTGCTGTTTTTTTATGCTCAACTCTGGGCAAAGAATTACTTGATGAGGTAGCCAACTTTCTATATTGTAACAATAATAATCTAGTTCATACAATTTATGATGATTTATGGAACTGTTGAATGTTTTATTGCATCAGTTCAAGATGTAAAACATTAAGCTGGGGTTCGACTGTTATGGAGATTTGCTTGTGAATATAATGAGTATTTATAGTTTGTGAAACTAAATTCTCTACACATAATGCATAGTAATGGGGATATATAATGCCTAGAGTTAAAGAAAAAATGATGGAATACACAATTTTACCAGTAGTAAAGCCTTTTCATATCAATTATATACATCTAAAACATCACTTCAAATAAATATCTTTTAAAGTAATTATTCCACAAATGTGTGTAATAAAATTTAATATTATGTGTATTGATTTTTTTACTTCACTTCATATATAATACAGTTATTGGTTCCCTAAAGACACCAACTATATAGGGTACAAAGCATTAAGCACCTATACCTATATAGTATTCACCTATTATTGGCCATTAATTTCCATTTCATCCTGTTTTTACACTTTTCCAAGAAAGATCAGATATGTGCAAGAAAACTCATTTTAAGGGGGTTAAGATAACATTTACACTAAAATTATGATTTTTTTTTACCTTATGTAAAATACAAAAGAAACAAACTGACTTTTTTAAAAATACTCTACAACATTTGAAGTACCTTATTTAGTATTCTACAAAAACGTTTGGTGCAATATATCAAATCATTTTTTTTATAAGCTGACAAAAGAACAATAATAGGAAGGATAATTACGAACAGCTCATTTACTTGAGCAAATTTTCATTTCCTTGAAAGTCTAAAATAAGAAATGCTTTGTGCTTTCAATGCCTTAGCATTCAATAGTAAAGTGTTGTTTGAACTTAAGTTTGACTGTTCACAGTTATTTTTGCCCTAACATTCTATTAAGGTTACAGGCAATTACCTATGATCCTTCTTACAAACCATGATCATGGTTCCTGGAAATATTTAGAAAATACATACAATTATTTAAAAAACAAACAACTTCACCTTTCGAATTGGCATGCCCAATGTGCAAACATTAGACCTATTGTAGTTATCACTAACGAAAAGGCTTACCAGCAGCATCACCAATATGAACTAAATATTTGTCACTTCTTTAGTATCATTCACTACTTTTGTTGTATTTTATAAATAATATATTGTACTACTATAACAAGTACTTTTTGTTCTTATCTCATTTTATTTTGTAGTAGCTTACTTACTATATTTCAATACATGCTACTAAATTATTATATTCATTGGATTTTCAATTATCATGTAACACATTTATAACACATAATAATGAGAAAAACTCAACTCATGTACTGACATTTGTTTTTGTTATCTTTCATAATTGAGAAGAAAACCGTTAATTCAACGAACTTTTCATAATGAAACTCAAGACATCTTTTATTTTGAAATGAATAATTGTTATATATATGTAAGGTGTTAATGTTAATTTACAGAACAAGTATTTCCTGAACAAATTTTTACTTACATAATATAATATCTACAAATAATTATTTTTTTAAAGTTTTCATTTTCATTATACTATTAGCAGCAACATGTAACATGACAGTTATAATCATATGCATACATGTGCGTGCAAATCATTTTCATGAAGTAGAATGATGTCATTTATATAAAATGTAAAGAGAATTCTTATGGATAAATCTTTTCTACTCATAATTGGTTCACTTTTCGATTTAATTAATAAATGTACAAAATTACAATACAGTTCACATGTAAAAATTAAATTATTTTTGGAAAGAAATAGTGCAACTCTCTGAAAGTTGCCAAATTTGGCCATAATATCCTGATCAATATTTTGCTATATTTTATTTTTTATTACAGCACACTGCTTGTGTCGAATTTTTGACAAATGTAAAAGTACAGTGTATGTGTATATCAAGTAATGCAGACTTACAAATGCTTTCTAACTTGTGATTTTAGTAATACAGAGCACTAATCAAATTAGAAATACCACCCTGTTCAGTCTTTCAAAAGCTATGCATACGCACATTACTTAAACATATTTCACAAGCAATGCATTGCTAAAATTGCTATTCACAACTTTTACAAGGAAACTGTTTAGATTAATCAAAACATGAAGATAACAGTTGTATGTAATGAAATAAATCAGTCAATCACTGAGCTCTCCAAAGTTAACACATGCTGTTTGCACTCATGTACACATTTTGCATCAAGTTATCTGATTATACAACTACATATATATCTAATTTATTTAGTTTTCCAGGACTAGACGCATGCTACATGATGCAAATGTATACATTTTGCATCAGATTGTCTGACTACATGTACATTATGTACCAAGTTATTTGGAGGTGGGCTGTATGATATACACAACTACGAGACATTAGGTAGAGCCATCTAATGCTGGATGTTTGCCAGTACATTTATAACCACATTCACCAAACTAAAGACAAAACAGGTACAAAACATCTCAGAACAAACAAAACTAAATCTGAAATGAGATGTTTGTCATGTTTTTATTAAAGCCAAAGACGATAATATCCTTGATCAATACACACCTCTTTAAAAACAATAAGTAATCAAAAAATTTATTAAAGGTAACAATTTCAGTTTTTGATAAAAAAAACTACTAAAATATCTTTTATAATCTTCATCTATACATTTTAAAAAAACTTTAAAATGATGAACATGTTAAAGATAATTTTAAATTTGTGAACTATCAATGGTAAAACATTTCCAGACATTTTCTCTCTCTCTTATAGATAGCTTTTGTCCTAAAATTTATTGATAAATCTGTCATAACATAAGAAATTTCAACTCTAATATGTACTCTTACCCACATTACACAAAATTATATTACACCATAAACAAGTTGTTACTAAAACTAGTTTATACTGTTCAATTTAGAATATTTTAATAAATCATATAAATATTTTAACTCAATAATTTATTTCAATCATTGTTTTTAGGATTCAATTTTTTTAAAATTGGAAAACAATATCTGAAATTCTATATCAATATTTGCAAGTGGCCAATGATGAGGATTCTACAAACATTAGAGTAAAATAAACAAATTTGTACAATAAAAACCATTTTTAAATGCACTTGACAACATATGGAAACATTTAATAATATTTTGTAATTGCTAATTGACAAAGTAAAATTCTGATACTTACCAATTTGATAGCTACATGTTCATTATTGTATAGATTCTTACCTGCAAATAAACAAATCTTTAGTAAACAGTATTTCACAAAAAAATATGTTTTTTTGGATACAAAATACTTGTAATATTTACTAATAGTCTGTTAAATTTCATGAAGGTATACAAACTGTAACAAAATTTGTAATGTAAATACTTAATGTGTGCAAATGTATATTATACTAAGCCTGCTCCAAAAAAGAGTTAAATGTTATGTTACAGTTGTGACCAGAAAAGGTTCAAAATGTTGTGATTGTATAAAAATAAGCAGATTACTTCTGAGTATGCTAGAGATAAAACTCTTTAGCAATATTAAAATGAAGTACAAGGTACAAAAGAAATGCTCAGATATTATATAAAATGTAAGTTACAACACTATCATAAAACATATAAAATAATTAAATACTGAAGAAAACGTATTTGTAACAATTTTGGTATGTACAAATTCTAAATCAAGGCATTAAATAATCATTATACATAAAATTTTTCATCACTTTCACAAATAAATTTTTACACCACCACATGTTCATGTATGTTTGAGAATAAATATTTTCAGCAAATATTTTATACAATGATGCAGGTAAGCACAGTATTATATAACAATACAATAACACATAAGCTGACTCTAGCATTAATACTAGAAACAAATTACACAATTATCTTTAATTACACATCATCTTGTAAATAAAGATTTATAGCTACTGCATAAAACTTAACATTCAAAAATTTCTGAGAAGCATTCAGAGTTTCAAACTCACATGCCACAAGTGTCTCATACAGTCCATAAATAAAGTTTGTTAGAACCCACCAGCAGGGTAAGTGGCAGACAATGCTTTAATTAGCAATTTTAAGTGAGAATTATAGCACAGTAATGTAGTAGATTGCTTTCGAGTATCAAGTAAAGGTGGAAAAGTTGGGTTCTACAGATGTTCTCTCTAGAATCTAAATGTTTAGGTGCTATGAAATTCCAATACATCCTTATTATTCAAACGTCTAGGTCATATTTTAACAGTTAACATTTTTAATTAATAAATACAAAAAAATATTTACATATGACTAGAAAACCTATAGAAATGTAAAATATGTACAGTAGCAGCAAAAATATCTATTTCTATTACATTTGAAGAATAAGCAGCAGCTGAAAATTATAATAATGTTTTATTTTCTGTAAAGTGTTGTGCAATTCCATATTTAAAGCCTTTTTCACATCATGTACGTTTCACGCTTCCTCGGCATGTGAAGTTTACTCTGCAGTTTGCTTGTGGAAACCAATTATGACTGGAATAATGGTAAACTGCAAACAGTGTTCAATAAAATGTACAGGCTAATAACTTGAACTATGCACCTCCATTTGCCTTGCTTGTCCCAACTATAGTGGCTCAGCACTTAGAGAATTAAGTTATTATTTTAAGCTGTGCTACACAAAATTTCTCTTGCTGCTTATCTTTAACATGGTAATTTTGCCATTGCTTCCAGCATGTTCAGACAGAAGCTACACACAATGTAAAAATAGTGTCCAAAAACATCAGTTTTGTGAATCTTTTTTTCCCACCACTGCCGAAACTATTCGTTTTAAGTCTTTACTCTTTAAAGGTGTATCATTTCTACGCATAAAGAATGATGACATATCCATGCTTCATTACTTCAGTAAAAGTACAAGTAGAGATATGCCCAGACCAATGGTCCAACATATATCTCAGGATGACTGAAATTGGTATTAAAAGTGTTAATACCCATACCAGCTGTCCTGAGATATATCTTTACTTCAAGTAGATTTCTCATGATCACGAGTCAATTCTCCAATGGCTAAGCAGTCAAGAAAAAGGAATCACATCTTCATTAATTAGTGAGTTACTTATTATCCTCATGATTTGAAAACATTGGCAAAAGAATACAGCAAAATTCTAAATAGAGACCTGTGTAGGCCAGTTTCCACCAACAGTCAGTAAGAATATTAGTATGGAATATCTCAATAAGAGATTGAATAAAATGACTTTTCATGTAGTGCCATCCAACAATGTATACGTATACAATGGAATATTTATCAACTATTAATTTTATTCTAAACTGCTGATACAGCAAAAATCTGTGATTCAAGAGAATAAATATTCTTTACAATATACAGTGGTTCTGAAAACTGTAGGTGTTCATTTTGGGGGTTGTCCAACTATATGTGCATATTATGGAATGGACAAAAGCTTTTTCATTCTTTACATAAACACCATCTTGTACTCTGACATACTTATATGAGTCTAAACCAGACAGACACTGTTAACTAACAGACAAATATTCGTACAAACATTTTTGTGACATGTCTGATGTTTTTGATACAGTATACATTTTACTAAAAGCTTGCCATATTGTTTAATGTGCATTATAATATTCACAATGGTTAACACATCTCCAGTAAGTGTTTATTCCAATGGACTGAGTCCATGCCCTTTCATTTAATAGTGGTTAAAGAGTTTGTGCTACAAAGACTTTGTAGTTCAAAGTCTTTCAGCCTTTTGTGTATGTACTTAACTTCCACTGTATTTATAACTCTTACAATTATAACAACTTTACATTAAACAGTCTTTCACCAGAGATCTGTATAATGATTTGAATGTAAACTACATCTGCTAAGCAAACTAATTTCATGAGAGTATTTTTGGGGGTTATGTCTGAAGACAAATATTCATGTTTGGTTACTTAAAGATGTTTTTATTCATTAACATTTTGACTTATATTAAATGTGTGCTAGTATTTATAATTTACACAATCTTCAATAGAAGCCTGTTTTCTAATGATCAGACTAAATCAAATTTAATTTATTTTACACAGAATTAATTGTGACTTTACACACAAGTTTTCAAGTATGTTTGTAATTACTTACATGTAAATTACAAATGTTGTATCTGCACTCACACATTCACATTTATACATATTGGACATAAGAGTTCATAATTTGATGTAATTGTTAAAGGGATTAAAGATGAGGTTAGCAATGTTAGAGGAATAGGTATCTGGATGTAGTGGGTTGGTAAAAGGACATAGGTAAAAAGAGTTGGATTGAATTCAGAACAGCAAACTTTGTAAAAGACAAAAATTGTGTTAAAACTTTGGCCAATAGGACTCATAGGGAAAGTTCAGGGGGTGGAGGCACAAGGTCTAGGAATTTCTCTGATAATGTTATTACAAATGATTTATACACAAAATTGTTACAAACATACAAACAGTATTAAGTCTTCTAACTGGTCCAGAACTGAATATTTTATTAATGGTTCATGATGAGTGAATTAATTCTAAGTTGATAAATGAGCTAGCTTTCTATTCTTGACTGGCCTCATGGCCTTTACAAGCTTACTTTTCTGTGAAAAAGATATCTAATGTTCTTGTAGAAATGCTAATATCCAAAGTTAATTATCTGAAGTTAAACAGTTTATAATTTTCAAAGTCTATAAATGTTCCAGATAAATTAGCTGTACTTTCCCAATTGATAAGCATTTATCACAGTTATAGCTTCCAAGCTTTATAGTACATGAGCAAAAGCAAGCCAGCAATATAATGACTGTTGTTTGGCATGTTGGCTTATGAATGTTAAAGTTCTAAAAATTTAGTTGGCAACAACATAAAACATATTGTTGATTCTTAGTCATAAATTTTCTACAAATTTAGAAAATACAGGAATTTTGCATCATGTATTTAACACTAAGTTTCTAAACATGTATCTAACTAAAAAAAACATCAGTATTAAAATAAATACCTCATAGTTAATCCATTACAATACTTATATACATTAACTAAGTGGGATAGTATTTCAAATATTTTGTGCTTTAATACATTAAACTAGAGTGCTATAAAAGTTTGCACTGTCCTACAATGAAAATGTATTTATGATAGATACTTCTTTTACAAAATAGTACTGTCTTATATTGATACAATTTTTTTAACACATGTCAATAGCTTTCAACCTCCCACTTCTGCAGATTCACATGCATGTTATCATGTAGCAACTCTCTACTAGTAGATACAAGATATCACTCCTATCATGATAAGTGTCCTCTTCACATCTACACTCAATCACTTTGAGATTGGCCAGAAGATCTACACTATTATTATCAGAAGTGGGAAAGCTTGGTTTGAAATGTAAGTGGACATTATCTTTAGAAAGTACATTTTCAGTACATGAAAATGCTAACTTCTGATATATCTTTACCTCTTTTCACAAAATATCTAGAAACTTACATTGAACTGGTAGAGGGCAGACAGAAAAAAAATTACCTCTTTTAAAAAGCATCCAGAAAGAGACCAGAAGATGTGGAACCAAATAAGAAAATATAACACCTAAGCAAGTGACTGTATCACATCTGATCCAGATATACCCTTCATTGTTTTATTACCATGTCACAGATACAAAAGTAACAAAACATAATGAATCCCAGAATATATATGATTAATGAATGGGCCTCCTGGGTGTCAAGTGGGAATGGCACAACATACCTTACTGGTAGTTCAATTTAATTGAATACCAGGCAGAACCTGGAATGGTACATTAGGTCTGCAGAAGGAAGTGTGATATCCAGTGATACTTACAGGATGCCACTGCCATACTCTCAGCTTAGTGATATGATTCATCATTCAGGAAAACAGCCTTCCATGGTCCACCACCCCAGCAACTTGGAATTGATAAGTGGTAAGGGCTACCGTATTCCAGAAGAAGAAAGGGGAAAATATATTGGAGAGTCTGAAGAGCTGTATCACCTGAAATAGTGTAACATATGACCACATACCCTATTTTATAAACTTATAAAGCATAGCTACCAAATTGACACTTGATAAATCATTACCTGGCAGCAACTGGAAATGTACATTATATCACAATAGAAAGTCTCAATAACATGAAGAATCAGTGATGGAAGGCAATCTACATCTGTTTCACTCATGTTAGTCCATAAGTGTACAGTCTAGGATCAACATATTTATGAAAAAAAAACCTACTAGAGAGGATTGTTAGCAGTCGAAGGAAACACTATCTCTATGATGCACGTAACCCAAACCTGCTACACAGCAGTCTTGTCTTACATAATGATAAAATGTATGCATACAAACAAAAATTGGCAGTATCTGGAATTGCACATCACGTCCATGGTAAGAAGAACTACGATGTAACTGACGTTGAGTGTGGTCATAGGATGAGCAGTGTGGTTTAAAAAACAACAAACTACTATATACCTAGTCAGGCACCACATCCCACACAGCGGGATCCACAAAACACTAGCAAAAAGGCAAAAAGTTTCTGAAAAAGTAAGAAATGTTTGAAAAAAAAACTAGTTTTCACAAAACTAAAACATGAAAATAAAAAAATCAGTATATAAAGGTAAATGACAACATATATGTGAGCAAAAACCAGCACTATTGCCAATCAAGAAGTTATTAACAAGTGCCAATGTGAAGAAGGTGTTGATTATGAATGATGTCTTGCATCTATTTGTAGAGCTCCTCCATGACCATTTTGCATGTTGATATGTAGAAATGGGAAGTGGAAGACTAGTGGTATGCACTAAAAACTTTTACCAATAGAGGGCAATGCTAGTCAAGAAAAGGTAAGATATCGTAAGAAGAAATAACTCTCAAGCTTAACAACAACAGCAAGTTGTACTATAATATTAACAATTTTTTCATTTGTTATGAATGTTATTAACAATCAATAAAACATTTCCTGATGGATCAGCTTAACTACATGTATATAACTGATATTTTTTACTTATTCACCATCAAAAAGCTGCTACATAACAATTCAGTTTCAGATCATGCTGCTATCAGCACCTATGAAACATGAGAATCACTGACTGTGCTAGTACTGTGTATATATATATATTGCATTTATACATGCATATGTATTATATACATATTACATAATAACTCAAACATATTTACATTACGTAGCTTCACAAGTTATATTTTAAAGGAAAAAATGAGTGAAAATTAATATCCATAAGTTATAACTTCAATTTACACAACACTTTTATACCTGTAAATTTCACAACAGGGAGAGTTAGTTAAACACAACATCTATTTTATTTCAATACGTGACTAATAAGCAGAAAAATATCTTTATGTGTACATAAACAAGAAATTATTATGAAAGCTGCAACTTTGTTTATGGACCACACTTTAAAGTTTAAACACAGCTCAAGGAAAGTCTTAAAATTAAAGAATATACTACAAGGATTTCAATGAGTTTATTGCAAATTGACAAAACACACACACACACACACACACACACACACACAAAATTTTGCTAAATTGAATGTTTCAGGCAAATGTCCTTCTAAAACTGATAGTTGTATAAACATTCATGTCTCTTCAGAAAAAAAAAAGAAAAAACTAGTCAAAAACCAGAAATGATCACTTGATAAGCAAAATAAGCATAATTATAAAGAAACAGAGATGAGCAGTTTACTGAAGCAAGTACGTATTTTATTATGAAGACACATTTTGCTTGTAAGTATTTGATCAATGGTATGAAGTAAAAAAGTGTTATAATTTCACAAGCAAATCATAATTTTTTTTCCTATTTAAAAGCTTATTACTTCTGGGCAGATTACTTCAGTGTACACATACACTAGAAATATTAAAGTTATAAATTACAAACATGTCATAGAGACTACATCAATTTGTGATCTGCCTTATCTCTTGCTTATGCTACTATATGCATCATTTACATTGTTTGTTAATGATAAGCTTTATCAAACCTTCTACACGCCTATTTTACTCTTGTCACTCTCCCACACTAACTATATCACATACACTTATATTTAACTGACTGCTTAATGGAAATAAATTATCCTAATTTAAAGTCTCAACTTATAAAATAACAACTACTTATGATAATATAAAAAGTAAAAGAAAATGAAAAATTTAGCTAAATCAGAAAATAAACAAAAGCACAGTTATATTGCAATGAAAAGCCAAGTGAAACTCTGAAAATGCAAATGCAATACTTATTTCTTTTTCTCAGCCTTCAAAATTTCTCAACCAGCAATTTTCTATACATAAAGTACTATAAATATAGAAAATAGAGAACCGTAAGAATCTAGAAACCTTCAATAAATTACTCAAGTTGCCTGTAACTTTCAAAATTGATTAGATTAATCCATTTGTTAACGAAAAAAATTAGTTTTATTAATCATTTCCATGTCACTAGAATCGTACTGGCTAATTATGATCTTACATCACCAAAGGTGAATAACTCATAAAGGTCAACATACCTGATACACACACTTCAAACATGTATCATGATAATTATGAGAACTTTGAGATGTAAATCTATTTTGTTTTGGCCAATTTATAATTATTAATACAATTAAAAACAATATCTAAAATAGCCAATTACTCTATTTATTAGTCACAAACACGATTTCTATAACTATTTACCTAAAGTCCATCTTTCAAACATGTACTATACAAGGCTTAACAATTTTATACAGAAGGCTATTCAGCAGAAATAAATGTTGAAATAAAATATTGTGAAAAGCATTAAAACTAATATATACAATACTCACACACAAAAATTATCTACTGCTCTTTTAATAATTTATGTATAGCTTTTGAAGAAAAGCTTTCCATTCTGTTACGATCTTAGATTTGCTGACGGATTTCATATAAATCTGCTATCCATGGCTTCTCTCAAGCTACAACAGTGGGATCCCTTGTACACATAAAAAGAACCAGCACAGCAATTACTTCAACAAAGAAGAAACACGTTACAAAATTATGTCAATTTGTTTTCACTGTTCTGTGGCAAACATACAATGCAAATTCATCAGTACTTTACATCACCCAACCACAACACAGTCTATGTCTAAAAATTAAGTAGTTGTAATTTTAGAACCTTACAATCCACATAAAGAAAAAACACAGTATTAGAGCAAATATTTTTCTGATGGCATAATTATGACTTTACTGGTTTCAGGACCTTTAAAAACATGCAGACCAGCTGAAAGTTAAATTTTATAGTTTATGATATTGCTGTTATTTGGTATGTTTTAGCACAAAATAATTCGGTTATATGCACAAAACAAATGGTAAAAACTGTAAAAATAATTGTTATAAAACATAAAAAAATATATCAAATTAAAATTAAATAATGTACAAAATTCAGATAAATGATTTAAATAAAATTAAATCACTAACTGCTTTTTTTCTAACCAAGTTCATACTCAAATAGATAAGATACAACAGAAACTTTTGTACATAACTTGTTTTCATTACATATCCTCAAATTTCATCCATACCTAAAATCAATCTAATTAAACCTACTTGAAAACAAAAGGAATAACCTTTGTCAAACTACATCGACAAAAGCAATAAAAATAAATAATCAGCCGTACTCTGGAAAAGTCAAATTATTTATACCAAAAATGTTGAAGTGGTATGAACAACTGTACAGTTACAAATACGCAATTTTTTGAAAAACTACTTTCCATTATCAATGAGTTTTTATCTTCAATTTTTATTTCTATTCAAAACTAAGATATTTGACTATTTTTGTTATATCATATGAAAACATTAAAAAAAGTTCAAACTCATTGAAGATGTTTCAGTTTTCATTCAAAATTTATCTCTATAGATAACTAACTGCATCACTGATAATTGTAGAAGCCATAAAATATTTCAGTTCTACTTCAAATGAAAAATTAACTTAGTTTTTACGAGAACCAAAAATTATATAAGACATTAACTTATCTTTCTTCAACTTTCATACCAGAATGAACACTTTTGTTGTTTATTAAAGGTTTTAATTATTTATGTGTAACATTTTAATTTATGTGCTTTATCTTAGTTTGTTGTCAAGTATAATTAAAAAGTAGGTTTTTCTACTTCACTTGTTTCTAGTATATAAATTTTGCTTTTACTCTCTGCTACCCTTTGTCTATTCTGAGTAGTACTGGGCAATTAGTGGAATTTGCTAATCAATTAATTATCAGACTCATTAATTAATTATATTCAACTATTAATTTTAAATGATGATAAATAAAAAAATAAAATTTTCACTTGAGTTAATTAGAAAATAAACACACTGATATTAACTTCTGTTCAGGATAAGCTATCTACTTACAGCTCTTAAGAATAAAAACAATACTAAAAATCAGATTTTGATAATAACAGTGCTGACTTTAAATAGCTCATATTGTATCTATGTTAACAACAAACTAATATATTAATTACTTGAATAGTTGGAATAACTAAAAACAGTAACAACCTGAAACCCTAATTCCAATCAATTGATTTTTTTCACATCAATCGACTTATCCCTTTGCATATTGACAGGATAAACTGATTGACTTTATACCAACATAAATCTATAAAACTATACATAACTTTGAATGTACAAAGTTATCTTCATGAAATTTAGCAAGCTCTTAATAAACATTACAAACTGGTTGCACACAAAAAATTGGATTTTTTAATAAAGCATTTTTACTAAACATTTGTTCATAAATTTACAACTCCTTCACTAAGTTAGTGAGTGAAAAATGGTTTTTCACTCCAAGAATAAAAATACTTCATCTTAAAGCATCATATTTCATTTGCATAATTTCTAGAACCTTTCTAAAAGAATAAAAAATATTCAGTAAAACTTTATGCTTTATCACTTATTTTCTCTAACACTAATTATAATAAAATTATTAATAAACAGTGAAAAGCTGTAAAATATAAAATAAAGTCAAAATATATTTCATGTATTGAGAGCTTGTTATACAATTACAATTAGTTATCATAATAGCCACAGTTTTCTAATATCATAAAAATTGCTTTCTTCTAATTGTACTGCTTTAGAGTGTGATTTGGCTGTCTCACGTTATGTGATAACCCAACTCAAACACGTGAATTACGTGAACCCAGGCAGAGCAATCATGAGAAATGTTATTTTACCATTGTTTAACTTCACAAGTCTACAATTTTTACAAATCAATTAATTTTGTCAACACATATATAGACATGAAAGCAAGAAATTTAGCACTTATCTTCATTTAGAAACCTATTTATATTCATATATGTACATCAGTGATACTACTCTTTTCCACACTATGTTGGCCATATTAAATTCATGCAGCTTCCAAGAATACATTTTAGAATACAAAGTGTAACATATACTGCAACAGAGTATCCTTAGACTACTATAAATTTACTGGCTTTCTAGCTATTGCAGCTTAAAGTTTTAACTTCATTCTTTTTGTTGGAAACTCCTGCCCTTGATGCAAAAAGTATTTAAAAAACAAATTCAAAAGGATAATACCTTGACTTTTCTCTTTTTACTAGCTATAAATAGGAGTATTTAACATTTACTGTGTAGATTATAAAAATATACTAAATCTATGAAAAAGATGGGAAGAGACAAGGTTACAACTTGGACAACTGTATCCACATCTTATCAAATCAAACAGGACAGCAGTTCTTAGTTTATTTTCCAGTCTGTCATAATCCATTGTTTGTGTTTTAAATTAGTTGGACATTAAAAGCAATAAAAGGAGTATAAGTTGTAAAAAGGAGAAATCAAAGTGGCAGACTGATTATGTAACAGAGTGGAAAAAATTGAGGATTCATTTTAAAATGACCATTAGAAATTAACAAACTAAAACTAACAGTTTGAATTATAAACAATACTTCAATGCCAAATTTATTGAACTTCATTAATAATAAATACTGTTTGACTAAACTCTGAATGTACTCAATTCACGGCATACATACTTTGACCCATTCACATGTATAAGGTTAACTGTTATCTGAATTAAATGATTATTTTAGAGGACATTAATTTATTTTCATAGGTAATTAATTTAGCTGCCCAGCTCTAGTGATGAAATTTAAGTATCGATTACATCAATTAGTTTCACATTAAATAATGAAAGAAAATTACAACTAAAATTATTAAATGTCACAAAATGGTCAAATAATCCAAATTGACATTTCCAGTTATCACTGTTTCCAGCAATCCAACTCTCATGCAAGAAAAATCAATTGAACGTAAGCCACTTATCTCCTAACTCGAAATCTAGGTACTCATTAATCTTTATCACTGAACCCAAACTTGTAACTGATTTATTTCCTAGTCTACATGTGCCTAACTAAAACTCCAAATCTTTTTTCTCTAATCTTTCTTATCCTTTATTGGTATCTTTGTTTAACACACTCATTTTTATACCTTATTCTTATCTTTCCCTCCACCAGAACCACTTAACATCTGCAAGGTTCCTTCTCAAACCAACCAAAGTACTTTATTGACAGAATTGGCTCATCACTGATACCCATCATGTCCATGAAGACCATTTTACTTTCACAATATAAATTTTGATCTTTTCTAATTCACCTTAAAGAGAATGGTCTACCATCCAAAAGCATACAAATTTTTGAGTTCCTTAAATTATAATTTATTATTTTGTATCTATTCAGTTTTCCAAGTATCACAAAATAATTAGAAATTAATTATGCAAAAGTAGAACACCCCTAGCTGCATCTGATTATTGTGTTTACAAAAATGTGAAATAAAAATCTGATGGATTACATTTCTACCAAAAAAGTAAGTATAAGTCACAATGTAAACTTTATTTTCTTTTCAACAACAACATGATGCTTCAGAGTTTAGAATATCCACAACGTATATATTTTTATTAGTGAATGAACAATTAAAATATAACCATTAATTATCGTGCACCTATTACTTTCATGTGTACCGAGATGCTAATCCAAACACTTTCAAACATTTCTTGAATGAAAAATAAGTCAGTTAGTGTCTTTCAAATTTCAATATTGAAGTAAATTATTTGAAACTGATTTTGTTATCAAGGCTTTTAATAGTTGTTATTTTAGAATATAAAAATGGTTATGACTTGTATAATAATTCCTTTAATATTTTTATAAAAGCAAGCAAAATAACTACACAGGCACAGACTAATTACTTAAGAAATCAATAATACATCAAAACAACATAAGAACTACTAAGTTTAAAAGCATGATCTTGGCTACATTAGCATATCAACATGAACAGGCAAAGAACACTAAACTATTCCAGAGCCAGTAGAGAGCTGAAAGAGCAAGTGCAAATACTACAACTGGTGCACTGCATAATTTCTACATGATTCAAAACAAGAGAAATGGCATACCACTCAGAGTGAACACAGAAACTGTAGAGGGAATCCTGTAAGAAAGCTGTGAGCCACAACAAACAATGGCAATTCACACAGTTACCTGATTTCAAACCATCTGTGTATGTGGAAAGAGAAGAATGTTTTAAAAGATGTTCAGCATGGAGAAGATGGTACTTTCAGTTAGAAGGACCTGCCTACTTCAGGTGACTCAAAGAAAGATTACAGGTAGGGATGGTAATAAGCCATGGCAGCCTGGGTTGATCAGTATAAACAGCAGTGTCATCTAAGGACAGACCCAATTTGGCCAACTGCACCTGGACATGAAGGTCAAAAGGAACAATGGCAGAAATGCTTAGCCATCCGGGGAAAGAAGCCATAACCCCAGGCAGGATGCTGTGGTAAGGATCAAAATCTAATGGCATACAACTCAGTGTACAAACTCTAGACTGAAAAAGTGTAGAAAACCCCAGACCAGAGACCCATAGTGTAGATTGAATCAAATGAGGACACGATAGATCCTGAGCATCGATCATCAAACCACTCCTTAAGAGGTGGAAGAGAGCACAAGGAGGCTGTTCAGAGCTCTTATAAGCAGGCAGAACTCCACCATGAAAAATGTGTGAAGGTCTTAGGAATAGAATGCCTGGACTATACAGTCGGTCACTGCTACTACACAGTCATCCATCGGTGGCAGACAGACAACAGCAGAATCAATCTCCAAGAGTGGTCCAAGGGAGTTAGTTGGTTTGATCCAACTTCTACCAAAGCACATGAGTTGGGTGGCATCGACTATGGTCAGTCTCCCTCAAAACAACAAAAGGGTACTGATAAGTTACATAAATATCTATCTAAACAACTTACAAAGATTATAATCTCCTACTTTTGTAGAACAAGTATTTATGGTTTTAACATAAAAACTGACATTGACACACACACACACACACACATTAACTACAAAAGAGCTTTCAATCAAATGTTTATAAATTAGTAGTTGTAATGAAATCATTGATAAATTATGCAAATTAGTATTACTGATGCTTTGAAGCTTCATTCAGTAAGGTTTTGTGAATGTACAAAGATAAAAAATCTACTATTTTTTTCATCTTACCCAAATCTCTTCACTCCCCCTCAAAATTTGAATTAAGATTGACCATCACGTTTATCTACATGCATCACTATTGGTTGCCAAATTATAGTTGTTGTTTTCTACTTTTAATATTACAAAATTTTCAACTTCAAAACTTATGCACATGTTGTAAAAGATCCATATTACAATTTTTTCAAATAAAAGTCATACATGTACAGGACTACTAAATTTATAATCGTTGACAAAAACACTTGAATCAAATATTTTCCACAGCACCAGTAATTTACTTAAATGAGAAATTACAAGTTGCTTTAAACTACACCCTGCTATTCTATACATGCTATTGTAATGTATTGTTTTATTCATTACCCACAGCAGTGGCTTCTTGGAAAGTAATTCCAAATTTGATAATAGCATTGAAATGCTAAGAGCTGGTTTATTATTTGCTCAAAAGACTGAATTAGTTCATTTATCACTATGCAAGGTATTCTCTATTAGAATGCAATGTTCAGTAACATGTGGTGTAACATGTAGAGTTTGCTTCAGATAATTATAAGATACTCAACTGATTAAGTAAATCTGTCCAAATAAAATATAATTTATTTACAAGTCTTTTTTTAATTAAAATAAGATAAATGTTTATTTTCCAGTCAAATGCTTGATATACACACATTGCTCTTGTTAAAACAGATAATCTAAGTTAGTAGCTTAATCTTACAACATTCACTATATTAGAATTAGTAATACCTGAAATCAGTTCAAATATTATGTGCCAATTACTTTAATTATTTTAAGATTTTATAAATGAAAATATAAATATATAACATTTTATGTTAACTAACTTACCTAACAAAGAATACATGTTATCAGCATAAAGCATATTATGATGTGATCATTCTTACTACACAAGATTGTAAAATATACATAACTGCTACTTCCAAGTACTGTGACCTAGGCTTGTTGCTCTATTTCTGATATTTCTATTGTAATGAACAAAAATTTATTTTTTTCAGAGAATTGTCCACCATTATAACTTTTTATCCTCTTTTTCTTCCAACAAGTGACTCCTCTTATTCATTATAAACAATCATGAACTCCTTTCAAGTTTTTTCCATGTGGGGTTTTGAACACAAGTTAATAATTCTAACAAAGAAATTTCTTCCTTCAGACATGTATGGTTTCAAGTTTTTAAAACTTGATTATTTATGTTATAGGTGAGTTTTCATTTTGTTTTCTGTGACCAATGTTAGTATTTAATTGCATTTGAAATTTTGCTTTATTGTACAATTTACAAAGTACTTTGAATATATTCTAAATATTTAAAAATTGTGTAAAAATTAAACCTAAAGTTTGCCTGATATCAGAGTTCAAGATGATAATTAATATTTACCATTACTAGTATCACTATTAGTATTATTGACGTTGTCATTATTAGGCTGTTGATTGAGCCTTTGTTAAAAAGGTAAATATGAAATTGAAAAGATGAAATGTAATGTGCATTTTAATTAAGATTTTTGTTGAATTCTCATTATTTGGGAATAAAACTGACTCAATCAATGTCACTGATTATTTGAAGAGTTAATGAAAATGTATAATATTCTTTAGATTAAAATAACAGATCTTGTATATTAAAGAAACAAACTCACCAAGCCGTAACTCTCCAAAATTACCACATCCAATTTTCTTTCCAACCTTAAAATTTGGTCCAACCATCAAAACACCCGAATTAGTTGATGGGTTTTGTTTTTGTTGACCATGTATTGTTCTTGGTCCGGTACCTTGCTTAGCAACACGTCGGGAGGCTTCTTCTCGTTTCTGCATGTTGGATATTTTTCTCAGAAGGCTGGCAACTATTGTACTAACCGTAAGTTACAAACCGTAGATAAATTAACTTGTCTAGCCGGCTTAGTTCAGCATGCACGTTATGTCGTCCAGTTTTCTAAAACTGAAATGGTACAGTTTTAACTCCAAAATGGACTTTTTTAAGTTCTTAAAATTAAAGTTAAACATATAGATTAGGCTACGAGTAGGAGCAGCAATTGGACAAAATTGAGCGTTCATCTGTAATGGCGTTATGCCTTCTTTCCGAGAATCGTCTTAAATTCGCCATTAGCCTTATTAAACTTTAATCTTAACTCGTACACACTCAACTACTTCATTTACAGTTCCCTAGTTAAAATCGTTTCTTTATTTTTCTACGTAATGAACAAAGTAAAGTAGTCACCACCAAAACGTCATACAGTTATGCTTACGCTCTTTCACATTTCATTTAATTTCATCTCATCGCAGCTACAGGATACAGATTACACTTACAGAAAACGTATTTGGTTCTTAACTGAAAATTTGTACATTATTTGACTGAATGTTTGCATCTAAAACTTCCGTAAATTTTACAATAAAAGTTTTCGAATTCAACTTGAAAGAAATGAGCAATTATAAGTCCTCTTTAATCAAGGCTCTTTATATTAAGCACTAACTTTCCTTGCGCCCGATCACAACAGAAGCAACTAGATCCGTTTCCTGTTCCGGTAAAAGTATGGTATAAGTGTTTCATTCCAGATATATATTAACATTTTAATTAATTACAAGAAATAAATAAGCCCTATAAGTTTAAAAACAAAGCAATTCTTTTAAAAATAAAAGTTAAACGCAATAGTTACTTTCACACAATCTATTTTGATTTTGATTTAACTTCAAACTGAATAATGTACACCTGTCCGTGTAGTGTTGTTTTTGGCTCAAAACTTAAAACCTGAAATACAATAATGCTACCTTTTCTAATTTAATATTTTGTATTTGAATACCATATCTGATAACTGTAGCGACAACAATATGGTACACTGATTTATATCATGCAAGATTCAGTTCGCATAATATATAATAACAAATTAAATTATTTTCTGACGTTTGCTACAGCCACTTTTTCACCTATAGGCCTAACTCCAAATTAAAAGCTGTTGTAAGCCTAATTTATTAATAACGTCGAATTGAAATTTCACTGATTAGTAACAAACAAACTATCTTGCTGAATAGCTTACAAAAATACAAACTTTTACCAAATAACTTTACTCATTTTTTTCTTCATCAACAACTACTGAATTCCTGCACTTGGAATACTTCATGGAATAACAAAAATAAGTGTTTATTACTTATTTTTGGAAGTAATATACTGATCCATATGTTAGCGGAAGCCTTTCAATTATTAGCACGATTAGAAGCTTTCATTAGCAAACATCTTGATTAAGACATTGAAAATATAACTTACAACGGTCTGTGATAACGAGAAAACCCACTTATAGAGAAAATTATATATGTAAAAACGGCTCGTTTTTATTTACAAATGGGTTTTCTCGACATCACTGTAGAGATGATTACATACTTAAAAACGTTGTTCACTCCTTTACTAGTGCTTTCTCTATCTATACCAGCCGTTTTTAAGTATATAACTTACAACGGTGTTCAAAGCGAAAACATAAATAAAAGTAGGCAGATAAAAACGTTATTCCCGTATTCCAGATCTTTGGCAATATTATGTGTTCCATATTATTTATTATACTGTTTAATTTTCATTTACGCTACAAACTTTCAATACTAACCACCAGTAGATTTGTTTATTTGTTTGTTTTTGAATTTCGCGCAAAGCTACTCAAGGGTTATCTGCGCTAGCCTTTACTAATTTAGCAGTGTAAAACTAGAAAGAAGGCAGCTAGTCATCATCACCTACTGCCAACTTTTAGGCTACTCTTTAACCAATGAATAGTAGGACTGACCGTCACATCAGAACGCCCACACAGCTGAAAGAGCGAGCATGTTTGATTTGACAGGGATTCGAACCTGCGACTCTCGGATTACTAGTCGAGCTTCCTAACTATTTGGCCATGCGAGGCCGAACTACTGTGATGAAAATATTAATCTAAGCTGTTGACAAAAATGTTAAATTTTACATTATGTTCACAATTTCTAGTCTGAAGAACCATATTTCAAAAGTAATATAAATTTGTTTTTTTAACTTTCCTCAATGCATTACGCAATAATTAGTAGTTTATTCTTTGCAAGTCATGCTCACCTGCACTTAAACTTCTGCTTTTTGATGTTGTCAAAACTAAATTGTTTTGCTTCATCCGTTAGCGAGTTGTGTCTCAGAAAAGTATTTTCAGCTTTGTTTTATCTCATTAAAAGCAATAAGTTTGTAATTTAAGTGGTATTTACACTTCTAACGGTACTTTATGCGACACAGGAGACTAAATAACTTGAATCTCAGGACTTAAAATTATAAGCTCTCAAAGTTAATGCTGAGCCACAAGAAAGTATGGCATCTGATCAGCGACATCTCGAATTCACATATAACCACTAATACTTTGAACTAGCAATCAGAGAGAGTGAAGTCAATTAGTACCATTTTCCGCTATAATTGCTTTGTCCAACATTAAGCCAATTATTCAGTGTTCCATGGCTGGCACAGGTAAATTTGGTCTGCATTAGTGGCTGGTTGAATGAGGATTCCGCCCCGGCGTAATATTCGGGTCCTGGACGGTTCAATGGTTGCCCCTGGCTTGGCTTGGGTGATCAGCGTAGCGATTTGGTACGGCGTGAGGTTCGGCGGTAGGCCGTCGACGATTACCGGCGGCACTGCTGGCCTGACTGGAGAGGGTGAACGTTTCGTTCTGAATAACATCTTTGCAGAGATAAAAGCACGTCTGACTTGCTCGGTGACTCAAAACTCTTTTTCAAAGAATTCTCACACAAAACCATCAACATAATTTCACAGAAAAGAAAGCTAAAAAATAACTTTACACAGAAATATATTAATTCTATAAAAAAACCTAAAACAAAACAAAAGCATCAAAATTCTAAAGGCAGATAAAGGCAATGCTGTATTTATAATGAACACAAATGAGTACATTAAAAAAAGAGTTACATCTTATCAGATACAAACAAATTTAAGTCAATATGTACAAATCCAACAAAAAACATATGAAAACCAACTAAGCAGAATGCTATTACAAAAGAAAGACCAACACAATCAGAAAAAAAACCTTTATTCTTGTATACGCCAAACGATACCACAACTATACGGCAACCCCAAGCCTCACATATTTATTCCTCACTAAGACACATAATGTCGACCTATGAATCATTCAATTACAACCTCGGTAAACATGTATCGTGGGTATTTTCTCTAAGTATGTAACATTAACGTTTCCTTTTTCAAAGACTCTTTTAACTTTAAATCTTTCTTAATCAACTAAATCATAAAGCATTAATGGCCAGTTTTGATGTAATCTCCATCTTCATAGAATTTCTAACTATCGAAGCTTGCAAGTAGCTTTAGAGCTTCATATCCAAGACTCCAATCCATTAATACACATTCTCAGCAACAAATTAGCAACCCTTATAGAATTAACTAACACCAAAACTAACTTAATATTCAATGACCAAAATTACTTACAAATAAATTGCTTAAGTATGAGAATCCTGTGTCACCAGTTCTAGCCAAGATTTTTATGACACAGATTGAATCTCAAGCGATAAATTCAGCCTTACCCCTACCACTATACTGGTACAGATATGTTGGAAATACAGTTGCTGGATTCACATCTACAGAACACACATAGTTTTCTTGAACCACGTTAACTCCATACACTCCAACATTCACTGTGAACACGAAGAATCTAACGAAAAACATTTTTGTCAATCTTAAGATCCCTAAAACCGATATACATTTCAAAACAGAAATCCACAGAACAATCACCCATACCTAGTAGACTATACATTCCTTGGAACTCAGCACATGAAACAAAAATAAAAACTCAACATATTAAGAAACCAAATAAACACAGCCACAAAACTATGTTCACCCGATAAAATTAACGATGAAATCAACAAAAATAGAACAACACTTCATCAACACCGAAAAATTTCTTCCAAAAACTGTTGAAAACATTATACTCAGACACCTACCTCAACAACAAAGAAACAATAATAAATCCGTAAAAAACAAACTACAAAACTTTATACTGCTGCATTCGACATATTCCCGATAATAGCTTTTTTGGCTGTTTAGAATTAAGCACAAAGCTACACAATGGGCTATCTGTGCTCTGCCCACCACGGGTATCGAAACCCGGATTTTAGCGTGTAAGTCCGCAGACATACCGCTGAGCCACTGGGGGGCACCGGTAATAGCAAAAAAAATAATCAACATTTGAAAATAAACTTATAACAAAACACGATATTCCAGTAAACACTGTGTAAAAATTACACTAACAAACACAACACCAACAATATTTTTAAAATAGAATGTAGTAACTGCCACGATTTCAATATCGGAGAAACAAGCAGAAAAATTGAAAACAGATCCAAATAACACATAATTTATTTATGTGTTATTTATAAGTTATAAAATAAGTTCTTGAACATAGCAAATATAAGACATGTGATCGGCAACGGTCAATTGCAAACTTTCTTTGTTAACCTAAAGATAGCCTAAGGAGGTCGAAATACTTATCTGTACCTTATTTTAATTAACATTTTAATACCCATACCAGCTGTCTTGAGAATATAGATGGCTGCGTTTCTTTTGAGTATTTTATGTTATTTCGAAACACGTCTTTTTTGTGTAAAAGCACGTGGAAAAAAATAATTGATACACTTTCATTAAATCAAACACAAACACCTTTCAAGTTAACATGGGAATCAAGCAAGGTTGCATCTTGTTCTCGATGCTATATATGACCATCAACAAGTTTTCTGTTGAGGTTGGTTTGTTTATTTTTTACTTTCGCTCATAAATACATGAGGTTATCTGTGCTAGTGGTCCATAATTTAGTAAGCTACTCTTGGTCTACTCTTTTATTAATGAATAGTGGGATTCGCCGTCACTATATAAAGCCCCCACAGCTGAAAGGGCGAGCATGTTTGGTGTGACGGTGATTTGAACTCACGACCCTCAAATTACGAGTCGAGCGCCCGAACCACCTGGTCATACTGAGCCTAGGGTGGCTACAGTCTCTAAGAATGTATCGAGTGGCAAAAATAGGATGGCCATATGCTGATCGACCATCAGTGCCATCCCTCCATGAATTCGTCCCTCACACAACTTGTTATTGCGGTACAAAAAAACTGCCGAAAACTGACTTATTGGCAAACTTCAAAACGTTTCATGTAAGGAAAGACACACAGAATGATAAGAATTACTCAGAGCCTCGAGTCATCCAAATGAGGACAGAAACATTGGCAGTTGCACTGTATCCAATTGGCCAGTTTTACTAATGTAGAGGAAAATGGCATCATTTACAGCCAGTTTCCATCAAGATGATGATACAATGATCACTGCTACGTAGGTAGCTCTTTACACTCTAATAAAAATGAGAAGAGGGAGGGTGAGCAGATAGATAGATCTATAAAAGTGAAAGACTGACTGGGTGCACGAAAGTAAGTAAAATAACCGTTGTTGAAGAGAGAGAGGTTACAGTCCAGGAACAAATGCTCCACAACGACCCCTTTTACCAAGGATGGCACAGCCTCAAAGAGAATTTTGTCTATTAAAATTTTCTAGGATCTAAAAGAACATCAAAGTATAACTGATGTAAGTCTCTTTGGAATCAGGTAGATAGGACAAATGGTGATGATATGACTCAAAGAGGGACAAATTGCCACAGCCTCGAGCGAAGAAGCGAGTAATACAAATGTGAAGGGCACATGTTGAGTGACCATAATGGGTAAGACCACCACACAACCTGTCTTTCCTATACATGGATACATGGAAAATTGCTTAAGGGTGACAGTATTAGCAGGATGGAGGAAAGTTTCCCAATAAGAAGAGAGAAACTGGATAGTATGACTCAATTAGATCCTTAATGTAGTTCAAATTGGAATGAAAGCTTTAACATTTTCACTGTATCAGTATGGCCATTTTTTCTTATTATAGGATGAGGGTGGAGAGCCCTTCAATTTAAAGGAGATATATTAAACTACCTAAAATCTACCCAAAGTCTATTAGGCAGAACTCCGTCCATAGACAGAGAGTCAAGTAACTGCAGGGGCGGACAAAAGACCGATCAGCACCTAGGGACTGATAGAGTTGGACTCGAGAAATTACTTGATGTTGCCGATACAGGGGCAGGAGTGCAAGTGAATTATTCAATCCCTTTAGACAGAGATGGCAATATAAGCTTAACATGAGTGGAAAGAATGCTCCGTGGGAGGTATGGACAGTCCATCTGCACACCCACTTAGGTTGAAGAACGGATGGCAGCATCATAGATTGAGGATGGAGTAGGGCACAAAACTTTCCATTCCTTAGGTTAAAAATATTGTTTACAGTCCTCAAGCATTGAACCTCTTTTATTTTTCAATACACGTGGGATCAGACCATAAGTAAAAGGAATAGGAGCGATCACAGTTGATAAAGTGTGACTTAAGGTCTTAAAATTGGTCTTGTGGTCTTTGCAACCTCAATGAGAGCAGAATAAAAACAACGACAGGAGATCTCTGAGTGATAAAACATCTGGCATTTAGAACACGTGAGAAAGTTAAGAATAAATGGCCTCACCTTGCAATTTAAATAGCCTGCCTTTACCATGGTGGGGGACAAATTACATAAATGTCAAAATGAGAAGGTGGGTAGGCTGCAGTATTCCATCTTTACATATGGAGATATGTTGCATCCCCGAGACTCCTTGGCTGGAGAGACTGGCGATAATCTTTAACTCAGGGATGTTAATAAAATCACACTCTGCTATCACTCCTCTGAATGAATTCAGTGTTGTATGGGGAGTAATGTCAGTAGGTATATCCCCGATAGACTTGGACTTCAGGAGGAATGTAGTGTATTCTGATTTAGATATTTTTACCATAATGTCTCAAGATCAAAGCTTTTTCACGGAAGTTGGAAAGCCCCTTGACATTTTTTAATGTTTCTGGATAAAAAATGACATTTATACATGGTGTTTATCAGATAAAAAATGTAAGATCAGGAAACTAGTTGTATGATCGACAGTAATCTGGAACAAACCAGACTGTTTCGGTGGGACGTGTGTGGGTAAAGTGGTTTGAAAAGTCATAATAAGAAACAGAAAAAAATTCGTCTTCACTCACTCCATCAATCACGGAGCCCGAAAAGTGTATTCGTTACATAGCCGACAGAAAAAAAGCACCACAGCAATACAGGGATTTTATAGACACCATATCCAAATACCAGAATCAGACATAAAGTCCATAACACCACTTGAGAATGTCCAATAGTCTCGTCGGACAAGCCAACTGACCGTGGGAGGCCATCACATCCCAAGACCAACCGTCTTCAGAAATTCAAGGCTAAACTGGCGTACTGGGGTTGGACTCCTCAACCACCGAGATCTTCTTCTATCATTCATGGGTCACCATACAGGTGGGTGGACGTTCAGATTCCAGAGGAGGTAAACTGAAATGGCAGAATCTTCTCTTGAAGGTCTTCTTACGAGGTACAGGCATTCACATTGAGGGGTATAAACATTGTGATTTCCTTCTTATTAATTGGGAAACAATTTATTTGTTTATTTTAGACCAACACCGCTGATTTGTTTGTTTTGTTTTGAATTTCACACAAAGTACTCGAGGGCTATCTGCGACAGGGATTCGAACCTGCGTCCCTCGGATTACGAGTGGAGTGCCTTAACCACCTGACCATGCCAGGTCACCTCACCAGCGGACTGGGAGATAATAACGAATTATTGGTATATATTATGTTATGCGCAAATATGTGATATCAAATACTTTACACCAACCTAATAATGCTTGTAAAACTATTAGAGAAACGATTACTTTTCTTAATTACTGTTTGTTGAGGTAGAATTTTTTAGCTAACGTTAGAGAATAAAAAAATTGAACTGTAGTTTGGAAATTAATTTTTTGTTCGAAGTTAAGCACATGTTGCACAATGGGCAATCTGTGCTCTGTTCTAAACCTGATTTCTAATGTTGTAATTCTGCGGATATGCCATTGATTTGAAAATGTAATGCTGATTCTATATGGAGATGACAGGAATAGTTTTATTGTTTGTATTTTTGATATTTTATATTGGATACACTACAAAATTACATCCTAATAAAATCGACTGAGAGTTTGCTGTATTTTTATATTTTAATAGGAACATACTATATATATAGCAAAATATTGTATAAAACTATGAAAAATAATGATTATCGTTCCTAATTCTCGAAAAACGTCACACAAATTAAATTGTGAGTTTGCGCCTTTAACAACTATTAGTGAATTTAGTGACTTTTATTTTCTTGTCACTAGATGGCGGTTATACTCGCCCTTTTGGTAACTGCGGTTTAAAGAAATTAAACCAAGTTTAAATGCAGCAAACTATTTACAGTAGATATAGATTGAATGGAAACAAATAACTATGTGTTCGAAGTGTCAGATAGAACTCTTTTTTTCTCAGACCCCTTAACGACTCTAAAATTTAAATAAACTTAAATTAAATGAAGTTTAATTCCATTGTATAAGGTAAAAATATTAGAACATAGGTTTGGAGAAAAGATGGAAACTTCTTGTAAGTATTGAAGCAAAATCAAAAATTCGAAAAACACATAACCAATGGATAAATAGAAAAAAAAGCATTGCACTAGAAAATTGAAAAATATTGTCAGATGCATATACCCAGGGTCGCAGAAAGTGTTTTGTTTCAAGAATAAATAAAATCAAAATTAAGAGTGAGAAATATTTTTATTTCTTACTTTTCATTATTGTTGTTCTTTTGAATTAAGCATAAAGCTACCCAGTGGGCTATCTGTGCTCTGCCCATCACGGGTATCGAAACCCGGAATTTAGCGTGTAAGTCCGCAGACATACCGCTGAGCCACAGCGTAGCTTTGCTTTTCACCTCAATTTGTCCTGCTGTGTTGTATCCAACAGAGTGCATAATTCTCGTGGATTCTGGCATGCCCACGTTTTACTGAGGTCACGACAATGCAACGGTAAGCGCATTTTATGTGACTTCATTTTAGTGTAATTAATATTAACAGTAATGGGTCTGGCAAGGCTAAGTGGCAAGAGAGCTCGGCTTGTAATCTGAGGAGCACGGGTTCAAATCCCCGTCACAGGAAACATGCTCTCCCTTTCACTCTTGGGGCGTTATATTGTGACGGTCAATCCTGCTATTCGTTGCTAAAAGAATAGCCCAACGATGATGAATAGCTGCTTTCCCTCCAGTTTTTTACAACTCAGTTAGGGAAGGCAGATAGCTCTAGTGTAGGTTTGCGCGAACGTCCAAAAGCAAACAATTAACACTGAATGTGCGGTTAAAACCAGTTGTTTGTGTTTTGTTGCATTTTCACATTGTATTGTGGAATTATAATTCAAATTATCAAATTGTTTTATTAATTTGAAAACAAAGTAGAAAATATAATAATAAAAGTTATAAGATTTAATCTGCAGTGGAATAATTCCATGACGAAAATAACTTTTTGCAGAAATCGAAGTATTTGTTAAAGTCTAAACGAGTAATAGGCTAAACATCCATTGCGATTAAATTCAAATGGGTTAAAAACAAAACTTTCATTCCATTCTTACAGTTAAGTGTTAAGAAGCCAATCCTTATATAAGCTTGTGTTTGTCCGTTTGTTGTGCTGATTTAGCCTCCAAAGAATAACGTAAAACCAGCATGTCAATATTAACCTTTTTTTATTTGTAAGTTTCTGAAAACAAATACGGTGCTTTAGCTATAAAATGAATCTGTTGGAAATTATAGTTAATCATACCTTAATGTCCCCTACTAGTACAACTCTAAGTCTACGGATTTATAACGCTAAACTCAGTAGTTCAATTCTCCTCGATGGTCTCAGCCGATAACCCGATGTGACTTTGCTATAAGAAAAATGCACAAACTCATAACTTAATGGTTTCGAAATAAATACCCGTGTTTTTCTGGGAGTAGCATTTCCACATTTTTAGTTTAGTATAGCTCAAGCTGAATCCATGAGAGTGAATACAATAAGCAATATTTTTTTGCGATTAGAACTCTGATACGTTTTTTATTGTTCAACGAATTTACATTTTAAAAGAGGGTTTGTGTGTTGTTTAGCTTTTATTGGCACAAAACGGCTAGTCTATCTGTGCTAAAAACCAGTACAAAAGTAAAAGTAAAATTATGAATGTAAACTAAACAATGCCCAAAAATCAGATAAAAAGTCAAATAAAATTAAATAGGCCAGTGGCTCGTAAAGAGTTAAAAACACTATTAAATTGAAGTGTCAATAATGCTGTCCAGCATCAGGAATAAACCCGTAGAAAATACATGTCTAACATATTACTGCCTACACAGTCGTAAGAAAGGCACAACAGTAAAATGTGAGATGTTATGACTTTAATGGTGGATCATACACAGAAAAAAGTAAACGATGAGTTAAAAAAAACGTGATTAATAGGTAGCCTAACCAGGATAACTTGCGATTTTTACGAAAACTAAACGGCCAAAGGGCAACAAAAAGTTTGTTCTGAAAAAGCTCACTCCAACTCGACTGCCAACAACGCAAAACCGACCCTTGGATACAGAACAATAGTCAATATATGGGACAGAAACGAATGTGACAGCACCAGAGTAGATGGACTTAGTTGCGGTGTAGAAACAAACAAACTAGATAATGACGAAAGATAAAAAAAGAAAGAAAAAAGATGTTTGGCAAAGAGAAAACAGTACTTGCAATCGGGAGTATCCAATTTCCTCAGATGACTCAAAGAAAGTCAACTGTTACGGATGTGGATGGTAATATAGGATGGGTGGATGGGTTGATCAGTGGAGACAGCAATGCCATGTACTTACAGACACAATTCAGTTAGCTGAATCTGGATACAAAGTCCAAAAGGAACTATGACAAACCATCTGTTTCAAAAGAGCATAGCCCACCAAGGAAGAAAAACACAACTCCAGGTGAGATACTGTGGTAAGGACCAAAGTTTAGAAGCATACTGCAGAGAAAGTTGTAAATGACGGAGGTTAAGAGGCAACTCGTGAGACTCGCTGTACAAAGTCTAAACTGGACAACTGCAGAAAGTTCCCATACACAACCAAAACCTAAGATGGTAAATGGGATCTAGCATCTTCAAAGCCAAAGTCCTGCCGAAACCATAGACCAGAGACCCATAGTTCAGTTTGAATCGAATGAGGGTACAATAGATCTTGAGCATAGAACATCAATCCACTCACTAGGAGGTGGAAGAGGGACACTGGGAATATTTAGTGCTCTAATGTATTTTGACACGTAACTGATTTATGTAAGGAATGAACGTAAGCTCATAGTCAAAGATACGTCCAAAGAACTTTTCCTCATAGACGATGGGAAGAACAACATTACCAAAGTGGAGTTCATCATCAGAGTGCATATCCGGTTGATAGCAAAAAGTGCATGCAAACAGTTTGTGAGAAGAAAAGGTAAAATTGTTTGCTCTAGTCCACCTTAACAAGTGGTTGAAAGCACCCTAAAGCTGCTTCTCTATAAATCTCATGTTTGACAGCTCACATGAGATTTGGAAGTTATCGAAAAAGAGTTTGTTCGAACAGAAGGTGGAAGTTGTGTAGTCATAGTATTTATTTTGATACGGAAAAGTGTGACATTTAAGACAAGGTCCTAAGGGACTCCAAGTTCCCGTGCAAAAGAACGGGAAAATGTCGAACCCATAGGGTCTTGGAATCGCCTGTTCAGTAAAATATTATCAATAAAAATAGGCAAATGTCTATGCAACATATGTGAATGAAAGACTCAGTTGCTTTGCCTGATACTTGATTGTCAAGAAAACAGGGTAAGTGACAGGTGTACTGGAAAAATAAGCAAAGTTCTCATCAAGATTATTGCCAACACTGTGTACATCAGCAACTTCCTGGCCATTGAAAACTAAGGTGGAAAGGGGATGGGAACCATACCACCTATTCAGCTTCCGAATCTTGTGGGTGTCCTATATGGTTTTGAGTTGTTGTAAATTACAACTAGAGATGCTAGTTGTAAATGCCATCCAAGATTCCTTTTGGCTTTCATGTCTGACTTGCCGAGCATGGGTACAGGCTCACTGGAGAGTAACACAGTTAGTAAAAGTGTGATGCTTGCGAAAGGTATCCCAGGGTTGTTTCTGAGGCTTCTGAGTCTGATGAAAAGCTGGATACCACCATGAACGAGGATAATGTGCGAAACATGTCGATGTTTTAAGTATAGAACGAATAGCTGCTTAAATGATGCAATCAACTTCTGCTTCCATGCAATTATTAATCAATGGTAAACTAACGACTGTTGGATCGATTTCCAAGAAAGAGGTTAAAGAGAGCAAATCTGCCTCGTGTAACACCCACTATGACACTCATATTAGATAACATTGATCCAAGTCAGTCTCTTTCAAAACCACTGGGAAATGGTCATTGTCCCATGGGTTAGTGTTAATCTTCTATGAAAAACGAGTAAAAAACATCTGCAATACCCCAAAGATAATTGTATTCATTAACTTTTCCCATTATAAGAAAAGGAAAACAACAACTGTTCTAGGAGAGCATCAAACTCAAACTGATCATAAGTCTCTCCAGGAGATAGATAAGAGAACAAACAGTGACAGTACAACCTAAGAAGTTATGATTGGCTACATCCTTCAAGGACAAGGGTGTATCAAGTGACACGGACAAGGTAGACACATGCTGGTCGATCACAAGCGTTACTCCATCATGAACTCGTCATTCCAATATAAAGAAAACTCTGAAAGGTGACAGTATTATCAGGTTTCAGGAATGTTTATGTAAGAAGAGACAATGGGATGATAGAAATAGCCTTAATATAATCTAAAATAAAACAAAAACTTCGATAGTTATACTGTAGCAAAGTAGAAACTTTTACTTAAATGAAAGAGAATTGGGTGGAGAAACTTTCTTTTTATAACCACGTCGTTTTTCTTTACTGGAAGAAGGTCTGTTTACCTCAATGGATCTACCCCCGGGTCGAATGGGGAGATTTCCATCAGTTAAAGTAGATTCCAGTGACTGCAAGCATGAATATATAACTGTTTAGCATCTCAGGGTTGAAGAAGGTGGCACCAGAAACCCGGGCTGAAGGACATGGACCTGGGCCATTACCGAAAGCAACAGTAGGGACAGAAACAGGAGAAGATGCTGACTTTTTAACCTCATTATGAGTAAAGATACGTTTCACTGTAGAAACCAGCAAGAATATCCTATTAGGGAATGTTCTTCAAATCCCTCTCAACAATAGCACTTTGTGAAGAACCAAAGTAGCATGATGAGTAAATCCAATAGGTATATCTGTAATCGCTTTTGAATTCTGGAAGTGTTCACTGTGTGTTGGTGTAGATGTTCCAACAAGATTGTCCCAAGAACGTAGCATCTTGATTGACTCTGGAAAATCACAAAGCCTCTCTTATCATTTATGAATGAAAATAGGAGATATGTGCCCTAAAGCTTTATCTGAAAAGAATGCATTATGATGAAACGAGTTACAGGTAAAGAATTTGGTAGTGACTGCTGTTAAGAGTCTTCGACACGCGGTTGCTTACCTATGATTTGTCTATATATATATATATATATGTATATATATGCTATTTTTATTGGGGATTTCAATTGTATAAGTATCTTATTATCTTAGTTTTACTTATTCTTTAAGAAAAATATAATAATTTTCTTCATATAAGGTTTCAAAATATAACAGTAACATTTAAAAAGAAATGTTTAGTACCAAATATAAATCAGCTTACAAACTAAACTACATTTTTTAAATTTGTTTAGAATTTCGCGCAAAGTTACACGAGGGATTTCTGCGCTAGCCGTGCCTAATTTAGTAGTGTAATATTAGGGGGAAGGCAGATAGTTATCACCACTCACCGCCAACTCTTGGGCTACTATTTTACCAACGAATATTGGGATTGACCTTACCTTTATAACGTCCCCACGACTGAAAGGGAGAGTATTTTGGTAGATAGAGGTTTTGAGCCCGCGACCCTCCGATTGCAAATCTAGCGCTCTTAACCATCTGGCCATACCAGGCACATTTTTCAGATAAGAATCGCTTTTGTATTAAAGGAATTCGACATTAATTCAATTGAGTTACCACAATAGAACGAAACTACGAACTTTTCTGCTCTGTTCTTTGCCAATTCAGTGACATGAATCTTCTGTAATCTCTTAATGTACTTTTAACTGTTACGACTGTTCAAAAATCCGTTATTCTACCAGCATGAAAAAGAAAAATTGTGGACTGAAATTAGATCCATCTGACGCAAAAGCTGAATAATGTTCTCTGAATGGCCAATTTATAACAGATTAAGATTCTGGTTAATTGCTAAACTCAGTTACTTAAGTATCTTCATGATGCCAATAAAGCACTGGAATGTTAAGATATGCTGGTAAATCTGGGAGTATGAATAATCCATGAGAACATAGATGTTGGAGAACTGCGGACCAGTAATGAAACAAATACTAAAGTACTAGAGCTGTTAGTTGCTTTTCGGATATCTGTTTAAAATTAAGGTTTTTGAAAGGCGAACATTAACACAAACTCAAATGACATAAAGTATTTTATATCAAAATATAATAAACTTTAACTGCAGAACTTTAACTCTTTATTGCTGAGCATGAAATAAATAGAAATAAAAATTTACTTTATCCACTCATTAAACATTTCACCAGTCTACCTCATGTGGTATTTTATATAAATGTATTTAAGTAATCACAAGTCACGTGTTTTACACGATAGCATAGCAAATAAGACTTTTAGATGGCAGTTCTATTCTCGGTATTTAAATGAAGTACTTTAAAAGTTTATGTAGTATGAAAGACTGTTACGTTAATGCTTATTTTGCTTTTCCGGAAATGTATGATGTAAAAATTATTTTTGATAAAAATCTACATGTATACACGTTTATTAATCTACTGTAGTATCTACACTAATTTTTACTTCTACCTTTTTAAAATATCTTGCATCATAAAAACGGAAAGAATAAATTAAATACAATAATAAATATAAATAAAAGTATCATAATGAAATTAAAAATTGTTAGGTAAAACTGATGTTTTTCATTACTGGTTTTATATGTCCTACAGTGACTTAGCTGTAAACGTGATAGTTTATATCGTTGAAATTTGGGGTTGTATCCTCGTGGGTGGCATATGACAGAAAGACCGTCGTGCACCTTTCTGCTTAAAAACAACAAACAAAACAGTATTTGTTATTACTTCGTTTACCACACACATACATCGATTATATGTTGTTTTTTTTCCATTGGATCGATTTTTGACATTCACTGATCACGTATTGCGAGCTACTGTTTTCTTAAAACCCCGTATACCGACTTCATACGCTACTATTCTTTCCTTTATAATTACTTAAACAATTGTTTTTAACAACATTTAATGAAATGTTAGACCTCAAAACAAAGGGCATCTGAGATTTCGAGTAGAAATAATAAATTCGGATAAAAAACTTTTGTTATACCTGTTTTAATTTATTGATGAATGACGTATGGCCAGGTGGTTAAGACGCTTGAGTCGTAATCCGGGGTGTAACAATGTGACAGTTAATCATATTATTTGGTACTAAAAGAATAGCACAAAAGTTGGTGATTGTTAGTGCAGATAGCCCTCGTGTAGCTTTGCGCGAAATTGAAACAAACAACTTATGGATGAATATCTCACCTTTATTATTGTTTAAAACGTAATAAGTGCAGGATTTCGATTAATTATTAGAATATGTATATAAAAGTGCTTCATTCTTGGATTTCATGACAAAAATTCACTTTAGTAACGAATTTCAGCAGGAAAAAAAATTGTTTTACCTTTGTGAAAGAATAAAACACTAGATTGAGTGCAGTAAAAATTGGTTTGCTTTGTTTTGAATTTGGCGCAAAGCTACACGAGGGCTATCTACACTAGCCGTCCCTAATTTAGCATTGGAAGATTAGAGAGAAGGCAAAGATTCATTAAAACCCACCATCAACTCTTGAGCTGCTCTTTTACCAACAACTAGTGAGATTGACTGTTATGTACTAACACCATCACAACTGAGAGGGCGAGTATGTTTGGTGTGACAGGGATTAAAACCGCGTTCTTCATATTATGAGTCGAGCGCCATCACCATGTGGCCATCAACTTATAAATATAAAAATATAAAAGCATTCAGTTTGTCACTTAGATTTGTTTATAGTTGTTTTTTCTTGGATCTATTAAATTAATAAACATTGAGTTTCCAAACAACAACAGATATTTATACATACCGGTATGATCATATCTAATTGAAAATTGGTCTCCAGTTAGCTGAATTTATAAATATAATTGGTATTTAAAATATATTTTATGACGAGCAATATATTACATATTAAAAGAAAAATTCTCATGTGGCTTATTAGGTCGCGAGGCTCGTGTCCCGTCACCGTCAAAACAACGCTAACAACAAACTTTATCGCGCATTGGGTCCATGGGTGCTTTTTAACATTATAAGATCCTTTTATTCGGATGGACAAGAGCAGACAATAGTTAGTGGACTTTAGTGATATACTCAGATGTCTAAAATAGTTCGATACACTTTTAGCAGATCACTCTTGATTTTTACATACTGAAAGACTATCTTTTCCATGACGTACTAAGAACAGCTCACTTGTGATGTGTCATATACTTTTAGAATTTCCTAGTGTACAAAATAGCAAAGAAAGATATTTATAGTCCTTCTTCAGGTTTGGCTTGTTTTGAATTACACGCAAAGCTACACGAGGGCTATCAGCGCTAGCCATCCCTAATTTAGCAGTGTAAGACTAGAGGGAAGGCAGCTAGTCATCTCCACTGCTGTCAACTCTTGGGCTACTCTTTTACCAACGAATAATGGGATTATAACGCACATTATAACGTACCCACGGTTGAAAGGACGACCATGCCTTCTTCAGGTCCAATACTTTCTAGAGTAGGTGAATAATACTGTTTATTAAACATTCCTATTAACCCATGTTTAAAGCTCCTTCCGCTTTGTTTATAGTTAAGCGCAAAGCTGCACAATGAGCTTTCTATGTTGCGCTCACCTCAGGAATGGAAACTCGACTTTTAGCAGCAATTATTAGTTTCTGATACTTCAAAATAATGTTTTTATATGAATTGTTATAAGAATCATATTTCATCCACTACTCGATGTTCTTTTTCATAGATTTTATATTTCTGCAATATTTTGGTAATGTTAATTAAAATTAGACGTCGATATTTCTTTTCACGAAACAATAAAATTGGATGATTAAAAATGGTTAACTTCATTTCAAAGTTAATTTTAAAATCTGTTCTCGTTTTGTTTGTTTTTGTTTCATATCCCATCCTTACCACTTGTTATAGTGGTATAAATTATTATTTTATATTGTTAAGGCATGTCATTAGTTCGCATGGAAATGACAATTTACCATTTAATATATGGCTAGGGAAACCTTTGCATGGTGTGATGATGATAAGTTGATGATATTAGAAGAAACTGGGCACTTAGTAGTGTACAGACATACAATACCCTTTTCCTAAAATTTGTTATTGTTTTAAAATATTATTTTCTTTTGTCATTTTTAATTTGAAAACTTTATTAATTTTCAATTCATTTGATAATGTTAAATTTATTTGAATGACCCCTAATTCTAAAAAAACAAAACAAAACAACACCAATTTTATAAAATATTTCAATAAAACAACTTTGAATGTTTATAAATAATATTTGACAAAAATTTTGTCAATAAATAAGATTATATTATTAACTGACCTACTTTCTGAGACGCTTAATCAATTTTTTTTCAAATATCAAAGATTGTTTTCGGTGTCATTATAGTTTACTGCAAAACAACTTTACCTTGTTTTTGAATTTCGTGCAAATCTACACGAGGACTGTCAGCGTTATCCGTCCCTAACTTAGCAGTATAAAACTAGAGGAAAGGCAGCTAGTCGTAACCACCCACCACCATCTCTTGGAGTACACTTTTACCAACGAATAATGGCGATTGACCGTCACATTATAATGCCCACATGACTGAAAAGGCCAAGATGTTTAGTATGACGAGGATTTAAACCCGCGATCCTCGGGTTACGAGTGGAGTGTCTTAACCATCTGGCCAAGCCGACCCTGAGCTGTAGTTATTGCTGAGTACCTTCTGAACTGTATGAGATACCTGGTAAGCCGTTTATTTATACGATGTTAACGCTCTGATAAACAAATGCCTTCTTCTTATTCGGTATTATAGTACACTATTGATTTTTTTTTTTAAATCAGTTTTTAATATACATAAAGTCATTATTACCAGTTTAGAGTTCCTTAAAAGATATTCATATTATCAAACTAATACTACTTAAAAGGTAATAAAGAGAACAAAGGTAGGGGGCAGTGAAACCACATTAAAAACAAAGACTTCTTTGTTGTAATAAAAATTACATGATCAGGTATAAATATGTATTAATTACACATTAAAATTCTATCATTCTGAAAGTAAACTTTATAAGGAGTGAAGCTGTGACCGTTTACTTTATTCCAATTCGCAATTTCGTAAAGTTTAATTTATTACGAAGGAAACCACAAAAGGTCTTCGTCAAAATAATAAGTGGTTTATTTGGTTTGAATTTCGCGCAAAGCTACACGAGTGCTACCTGCGCGAGTTCTTCGTCATTTAGAAGTGTAAGACAAAAGGGATTGCAACTAGTCATCAACACCCACTGCTAACACTAGGGATGCTCTTTAACAAACAAACAGTGTGATTGACTGTCACCTTATAACGGCTTCATGGCTACAGAGTGAACATGTTTGGTGGGACGGATGTTCGAACTCGAGACCTTCAGACTGTGAGTCGAGCGCCTTAATCATCTGGCCATGCCAGGTCTCGTCAGATGTGAATTAGCCAGAAAAACAAATAGCTTTTACAACAGCGGATTTTTTACTGGCAAGATATTTGTAAATAATAAGTATTCTGTTTTGATTGTAGTATATATGTGCTTCTTTAAAAGAAATACGAAATACAACTTTGAAAATTTTATATGCAAAATATTATTGAGCGTATATCTCATAATCATTTTTTCTTACTAGCTCGCATGGCCGGATGGTTAGGAGTGCTAGATTCACAATCTGAGGGTCGTGGGTTCGAGTCCCCTTTCTATCAAAATACTCGCCATTTCAGCTATGGAGTCGTTATAATGCGACGGTCAATCTCATTATTCATCGGTAATAGAATAGCCATAGAACTGAGGATAGATAGCGATGATTAGCTCCCTTCCTTCTCGTCTTTCGCTACTAAATTAGGGACATCTAGCGCAGATAACACTCGTGTAGCTTTGCGCGAAATTCAGAAATGAGCAAACAGATTTACTGATTGTTATTAGGATGAAGAGGTCGGTTTGCACCTGACACTCCTGGGTATAAAATTTTCAACACATCCAAATACCCATAAAGAAGCGAAGCGTTTGTAATAAGAATACAGTAGGCTATACACAGAGGAAACCCATGGCCCAAACAGTTATCGGCTTCTCACAAATTATTCCTTACAGACAGTTTTTTTCTACACCTCTGAACTTTTTAGCTCTTAGGGTTTTGAACTGCATCATTTGTTACTTTTACATAGTAAGTAACTTACAATCATGTACGATGTGCGATAGTTGAAAGGTCCATTGATACTACTTGAAAAACTGCTTTGGAAACAGAAAAACAAATCGAAACTTTACTCTAATTTTTTTTCATAATAATAGTTTCGATTTTAACATTATTTCTCTTTATTTTTTACAGTACTTCGTCCATTGTAATAAACAAGTCTTTCGTAAATAATCTGTGATAATTTTAGAATTTGTAAAGAACATTCAAAATACAAGGTATAAAATTAAATAACGCAGAAAAAGTAATATGAATAGTTTTAGTTGTGATACCCAGCTGGTAGTGTTATTCCACAACACATGTATATAATGTTTCAAAAATTAAACCATCCTCTATGGCGTATTCGTTTTGTTGTTGTTTTTAACAGATAGTAAGAAACTCTATAATAACAGTATATATAAACAGAACAGCATGATTTTGCTAAAAATAAGGCAAGACGCAAGATATAATATAAAATTTAAGTGTTTAGATTAGTTAAGCTTAGTATCAAGTTATGAATTACGAATCGTTAGGAAATATCCAGTAATAATCTAAATAATATAATTATATACTATATAATTTACTGTTTATTAAAATTCGATAACAGCAAGCTACCTAATTGCGTAAAACCTACAAACCAACCCGGTAATTGGTTTAGTTATTATTAAATGTGTTATTCTTAAGCTCTTTGTTTTTAATATAAGAATGTATCAACTGGTACCCTCGCTTTCGCTTTATTTTCGGCCATAAAGCCAATAAAAGGTAAAAGAAAACTAACTCACTTATTTTAGGATTCTTAGGTTAGTCCTAAACCCATACACTAGGGAAAAAATGCAAACTAATCTCCTCGATAAAATATATTAACAAAACTATGGACAAAACAGTGAAATAATACTAGAGCTAGGGTACCCTAGTCCAATAATTCCAGTTTTTAATTTTCTGATCCACTGATTTTTTGGCGTCTAATATTTATAACCAATTTATTACTGAGAGTTGTCGCTATGAATATATAAAATTATTTACCTCCAAGCGACTTAGCTATACGCCTGAAGACATATGAAGCTAAAAGTCTCCAAAGCCGTGGTAGACACAGTACAGATAGCTCATTGTATAGCTCCGATTAATAATTAACTTATTTTTTTTATTAGAAGTTGTTAAATGATTGATTTTTAAACATAGACATCTAAAACTAATTAGATGACTGAAAAGACATTAAAAACTTCCTAAACGATGACCCACTAAAAGTTTGTTTGTTTTGGTTTTATGCACAAAGCTACACTAAAGGCAAGCTATGCTCTGCCCCCCACAGGTATTGAGACCTGATTTATAGCAGTGTAAGTCCGCAGACACACCACTCTACAATAAATCTATATTAGACAAATCAATTTCGCTAAATGACGGTATAAACAACTGAATGAATTTTGCGAACTAATAATCTAAAGCTTATTAAGAACTGACTCCTGAAGAATAAACGCAATTTATATGAATTAATTCAAAAGCCAGAGTAACAGTTTTGAAGAAGGAAAAGAGCACAAGACCATCAAATAATCATATAATATATTTATAAAATCTGGAATACGTAGTTAAACTTTTAAATGAATTAAAGGCAATATGAACATAGTTCTAACATAGAACCTGCGACACATATAACTCAGTGAAAGATTGACGATACCACAGATATATTAACTAAACATTTATTATTTCAGACAAGAGCTATATATCATACATTTTCTGTTTCTTAAGCTTAAAAGTGCTACTTTTCCATCAGTAACATTTGGGTTTAATAGCTTATTTCAAAGTACGTTTTTGGTTATATATATGTGTTTTATACGTGAAGGACATATTTTTGTGTTAATGAAAGTTTACGAAAGTTGAATATTATAATCAGCCGACAAATTAAAGCCTGTGATTTGGCAACCTGGGACCATAAATTGACCAATTATGTAAGACATCTGAGGGTACGGCTGACGATATCTGCTTTGAGAAACGACGCGATAGGGCACTACATCAACGCGAGGCACGCCGGGAGTCGTAATTTCCCCTAGTGAGCGAAAGCGGCCGATACCGAACAACAGACGCACGTTCTTTCAGCTACAAGCTCGGGGTAATTTTTTGCTAATCGTAAAGTGTTAGAAAAAAAATAGTCAAAATTCGAGTCAAAAACAGAGCTCCGATTCCCATTTTTCAAATGGATCATAACGAATCGGATTTGGACGGAAGCATGGTAAGTTGGGAATACTTTTGTCAGAGCGTAAACTACAGACGAGTCAGTACAAACAGGGCGTGGAGTCCCTAGCTTTCTATAGCTGTCAATAACATTAACAGGAACTTACTAAACCTCTACGTTAGGGGAGATTTGGTGATCAAGCAGTTAGTCATTTGTTTGGATTCTTAGCATTCTACTAACGATTTGTTACTGACAGTAAAAACAAATGATGAATTTGTATAAAAATGTTTATGTTATAATGTTGCCTCATTCCCATATACCTGTTACTTTATATCACTGCATTCAATTTTCATCTAATGATTCGTTACATTGTTATTTGCGGCACTCGCTTTTAGTTTTACATTGCACTGTGCGTATGTTTTTGTCTCGTAATGTTAAATCGATTTGTAACACATATATATTTGAATAAACTTAGCCTTATATTTACGCAAAATTCTAAAATTCTGTTATTTCGTTATTCTAACAGAGTAACTCGGAGTACGGTTTGAAAATGAATATACAATTTTGTAAACATTAATTTGAAAATTATCTGAACTCAGATATCGCTGAACGAGATGAAAATTTTGCCAATATTAAAGAATACAAGTTAACACAAGGCTATGAACCAAAAAGTATTAGTTTTTGATGCATCATGTTAAAAAAAATCTCACACATTCAAAACTTGACATTACCACTAGTGCATGAGCTAAGAGAAACATGCGTGTTTTTATGTGGTTTTTTTTTTTTTAATTTGCTGTTATTATTTGGAATGAGAGCGTTGAGTCAGAACGTGGGTAACACCTCACATAGAGCTACAATATAAACCGATGAAGTTAATTACAGGAAAAATCACCAAGATAAGAACCAATTTCAGACGATTGTCAAGCAACAATTTTTTTAAATTTTAATAGATTCAAGGAGAGCAAATATTTTCTGTTGAATTTCTTACTTTTATAATTACGCGTTTTGTAATTTTGCACACCTATATTTTTCTATCGAGCACTATATGAATTTTATTAGAGGTTGAAAGGAGAAGCCCGAAAATTAGAGAATGAATAGTTATTCAACTCGACAGATACGTTGATTTATAATTATTAACATAATTCGAAGCAGATTTTCAGAATAATTCAAACATATATAAGCTGTAATAGGTTAGCTTCTGTTTGTCCGATTTTCAACTTCTGAAAAATATAAAACAGTAATGATTGAGTTAAATACCAAATTTATGTAAGTATGCTTTGGAAGATAAGGCGTATAATATTATAAGCATTTCCTGTGTTTGTTTCTGTTACGATTATCTGAATATTTATATAGATTATACAGTGGTTTACAGGTGATGTATTTTTGCTAGACTTCTTAGTAGGTGACATTTTTACAAATTCTCCATAATCGAAAGTGGGTACTTCATTCCGAAACCGTCAAACATGTCAATCATATAAACAATATTTCTCTAATGAAATAAAACAAAAGTTATAACGTGCTAAATAGAATATTATAAAAAATAATTGTTGTTTTTAATTGCATAGTTTTAAAACGAGTAAGTCACAAGAGATTTCTGCAATACGCGTAAAATATGTTAGAATGGTATAATAAAATTGTACTTAGATGCTGTATATAATATGTTTAATATATGATATGTAGTTTAGATATTAGCAACATATCGTAGATAAACTGCAAAAGTACTCGGTGAAAAGAACCTAGCGCTACGAAGGATTTTGAGCACTAGAATATAGTATTATAAATTGCGGTCCGGCATGACCAGGTGGGTTAAGGCATTCGACTCGTGATCGTAAGGTTGCGGGTTCGAATCCCGGTCGCACCAAACATGCTCACCCTTTCAACCGTGGGGGCGTTATAATGTGATTGTCAATTCCACTATTCGCTGCTAAAAGACTAGCCCAAGATTTGGCGGTGGGTGGCGATGACTAGCTGTCTTCCCTATTGTCTTACACTGCTAAATTAGGGACGGTTAGCGCAGATAGCCCTTGTATAGCATTGCACGAAATTGAAAAACAAACAACACCTTTTTTATTTCCCTTATACCTTTTCAGAAGCATGATATGTACATTCAACTTAATAAGCCCGTGACACTTAAATATTAATTACGATATAAAGTAATACCTTTATTTTGGATACACGAGTGCGTATGGAACATATTAACGGGCATAATACACCAGTGCATATAGAACACATGTTAAAAGGGTGTAATGCACTACTTCGTATGGAATAGGTTGCATGATTGTAACGTGCTGGACGTGCCTTCACATATTTCTATAAGAGTGAATGAGTAACTAATGCTGCAAAAGGTGTTATTATCAGTAGCGTATATACCGATTAAAAACAAGCATATTTATTTAACTTAGGTTCCAAAGAATTATACAAAACTAAAATTATGTTGAAGTATTTTTAAAATTATGTTAATGATATTCTTATTGATTTATGGTTCTATTATTAAATCAATACAAGCCTACCCCAGTGGCACAGTAGTATGTCTGCGGACTTCCAAACTAAAAACAGGTTTCGATACCCGTTGTGGGCAGAGCACACATAGTCCATTGTATAGCTTTGTGCTTAATTCTAAACAAACAAGCAAAATCAATACAACCTTAACTTCGGTAACACATAACGTGCTGTTGTGTAATTTTCTGGACATGAAATGCTTTTTACTTATAATATTGAGTGTTTTAGTAAATTCTGTCACTTATTTCAAACAGAGAGCCCGAGGGTCGCGGGTTCGAATCCCAGTCGTACCAAACATACTTGCCCTTTCAGCCGTGGGGGCGTTATAATGTTACAGTCAATCCAACTATTCGTTGGTAAAAGACTAGCCCAAGAGTGGGCGGTGGGTGGCGATGACTAGCTGCCTTCCCTCTAATCTTACACTGCTAAATTCTGTATACCTTTCAGAAGCATGATATGTACAGTCAACTTAATTATCCCGTGACACTTAAATATTAATTATGATATAAAGTAATATCTTTACTTTATATCGTAATTAACCTTTATGCTGCTAAATTAGGGACGGCTAGCGCAGATAGTCCTCGAATAGCTTTGCGCGAAATTCAAACAAACAAACAAACATTATGGCGTGGGTTTAGAGTTTTATGACAATATTCTAAGTCACATTGTTCTATATTCTGATATGATTCTATTCTGAAAAATATTATTTTACAATTCAGAATTACGTAGTAAATTAAATGACGCCATGGTGACATTATCTCAAGTACTAATTCCGTTCCTAATAAAATGTGTTTATTACGATTAGTAGTTTAGCTCCAACATCAAATCAAGTAAGATACTTGATGACGAGTTGTTTGTTATTGGGCTGCTTGCAGTATATTACAGTATTCTAATTTATTCTTAAAGCGTTTTAAGCTCCAAGTAACTCTATCTTAATAGAATCTTTGAAACGAGTGGAAAACGTACAGATACATATGTAGTCTGTATCCAAACACGAAATGATGTAATGAGGACATTATTTACTGTTCGCAATATAACGAAGTTAAATGTGGGATGGGTGTGTGACTTAGACCATTTTGGACGAACTGAGAGAGTATATCTTATTTTGAAAGATTGAAATAACGATGTCTTGAAGGGGCACCAGCTAGTGCCTTAAGTTATGTCGACAAGGGAAGCGGGTCAGGAGAGTCGTACGTTAATGGTCAACTCGCAGGCGTATTTCCTTATGAACATTTAGCTGCACTACGGGTGAGATGACACGCATGCCTTATCACGGTCTTTGGACATCTATGGCGCAGCTGGCCACCACTTGTATTTGAGACCAGCGACACACATGTCGAAGTTCGGACAAGAAAACTTGAACACTCAAAATAATTTTCTGCCTCGAGCTATGAAGTCTTGAAGACACCCCCCCCCCAAAGGAAACTTATGTCGGAAAATTCGCCAACATTTACAGTCCGTTATTAGAACCACATGCTTTTATGCAAGAGCAAAAAAAAAATCGTGAATCTAACTGAGTGACATCAAAACGATAAACAAATAAACAAACACCAGGTACAGTTGATGTGGTAACTAGGATTGCCCTCTAGTCATGTTAACGAGCCCAGCTAGAAGGATGACTTTATGGCCATGTGGATTCCAAGATAGGATCAAACCTGCTGAACGCACTTGTGCAAGCTCCTTACCTGCGTTCTTGGTATGTGATTTAGTTTCTATCGGTTTGCACAGGTGGCCGGAACGTTTGCAAGCTTTGTTTAAAATATGTGACCCCACGACTATATGTATGTTATTTTACTGCTTTCGTCGCCAGTAGTCCAGCACGGAGATGTAACTGAGGCTTTTAATCTCACCTTCCGCCTGTTATAAGAAAGGTCTTTCCTCACGGACCAAACGGTTTGATATTTGAGTACTCATTCTTACATATATATACAATGTCTCTTTTTACATCGTTTCTAACAAACGGACAAACACAGATTATAACTGATTGCACGTGAAATATTGAATATGTTTTTTTATATAGCTATAAAATACCTTTTAACTTGTTTCTAAAAAAAAGAGTTATTCATGTAATATTATACAGTTATTTTAGTCTAATTAAACCTATTCTTTATGTATATTATAAATACAGTTTAGTTAGTTACGCTCTCTATTTTCTGACTAATTACACTCGCTATACCAAAACTGGTAATACAAGTTTCTCTTTGTTGTAATAAAGCACAAAGCTACACAATGTGCTATCTGTGCTCTACCCACAACGGGTATCGAAACCTGGATTTTAGAGTTATAAGTTTGCAGACATACTGCTATGCCACAAGGGGGAAGTACCAGTTGTTCAGGATTAATGTTATCATCGATATAATGATTTATTTTATTTCAAATTTGGTACCAATGTAGTTGTGGCACGTTTTTATAATTTTTACGATTAAGTTACAAGTTGCACGTGTACTCACTAAAATATATATATATATACAAATATTTGGTATCTACTTATAAGAAACTGTCGGAAATGCCAATTAGAAATTACAAAACATATTTACTCCTGAAAGTTTGTGTGTTTTCTGATAGGAAAGCCACATCGGGCTGATTATAGTGTTGTAAATCCGTAGACTTACCGCTGTACAAGCGGGGGGCGCTTCTGAAAGATTATAACGTAGTTTTAAAAGTTAGGTTTTGAAGCATGTTAAATAACATCTTACAAAGAATATAATGAGAAACATTCAGTAGCACTTCAGGTAGGTCTAAATTCGGAATTATTCATTTTAAAACGCCACAGTTAAGATGATTTCGGTTGCTTGTCCCTTCATAGTGCATTTCGTAATGACATTAACAATTACTAAGCTTCGTGCAACTTAATTGTCATGTAATATTAATTACAAAAGCAGTTAATGTATATTGAGAAGATAATTTCAAAATTTGTTATATATATATATATATATATAGAGAGAGAGAGAGAGAGATAAGAATAGTTTGATCTGTAATTAACGTCTACTCTTAAGATATTTCGCTTTTGAACTGTTTAAATTACAACGTCCTGTATTTTATGTTCATATTCAATATACTTTAACGTAAGGCACTTTGTTTTATAACGAACATTTCGTGGCAGAATATGCTAATCTATATTGCATACATACATATAAATCTATATATGTATATTTACAACAGATACATGTTATCATTTGATGACGCTCCAGTGGTAAAATTGAAGGTCTGAGGACTTAAACGCGGAAAACTGGGTTTTGATACCCTCAATGGGCAGGACTCAGATAGTCCATTCTGTAACTTTTTGCTCATCTTCAGACAAATATTTGTTGACCTTTTTGACTAGACGATCAATTTGATTTGTATCATGGATTATATACTAAAAGGAAGATGACTTAAGTGCACGAAAACCTTAGAATTACCGATAAGATTTTGTAAAAACAAAATTTTCATATATATTTATAACCAAATTGTTTGGGGTCCGTAATACGTTTTTTTGTTACTTGGTCTATAATAACAAATGAGTGACAAAACATTTAAGCAAAATCATGATTAACAGCACAGTTAATTCCACTGTTTGAAATTACACATATTTTTCTGTGTAAAATACTTTTAATTCGTTTAGGCTGGCAAGAACTTTAAACGGCTAAATATGATACAATCGGTACATCCGTCATTAGTGAATGGCATAAAACCAAGTCAGTAATTTGAAGTTTAATGGAAAGGAGAATAACCATTTGCAGCGCAAAACAAAACAAAACGTTGTTCTCTTCCCATGAGTCAGCAGATGTGGTTTTCAAATAATTCGAGTGACAACTGAGAGAGTTTCAAGGATCTCGGAATTTTGATGAAATGACAGAAACACCTAAAACATTACACTTAAAAATCTGAGGAAGTGCATGTTGATTTATGGTTGTCTTGTGTTCCTTGGTTCCCAGTTTTATTACACGTAGTATTAGCTAGACGTGATGAGGGAAGACTGACAGTTGTGCAACATACAGTGTATTATGTGTTTAAGTTCAATAACAACTGGAAATAGAGAGCGACCAAGTAGGGGTATTTCTCTTATGTTCTTTTTTTTACCACGTAATAATTTTCTTGTAGCACGAATTACCACGAAACATTTCCAACAGGTGTTAGAATACTAACATTTCTTTAGTATATTCAAATTCTCCACAAGTTTATCCTGAAAATAGATAAATGCGGGACTAGGCAGTTAAACAGATGTGTTGATGAAAACCAAAGAATAATTAAACAGAGATGAATGGATAATTACATGACTAGATTGTTTGTTTTTCATTTTCGTGCAAAGCTACACGAGGGCTATCTGGGCTAGCCGTCCCTAATTTAGCAGTGTAAGACTAGAAGGAAGGCAGCTAGTCATCACCACCCACCGCCAACTCTTGGGCTATTATTTTACCTACGAATAGTGGGATTGATCATCACATTATAACGCCCCCACGGCGGAAAGGATGAGCATGTTTGATGTGATGGAGGTCCGAAACCGCAAGCTTCAAATTACAAGTTGATTGCCCTACCCACCTGGTCATGCCAGACCCAGATAACTAGATAACATGCCATTTTTAACAACTTTTATTTTCCAAAATATTGCTTTGCAAAACCTTCAACTTCTTTAAATTAGTACTTAATATTTGTGTTTCGTTATGTATTTATCCGTAGAAATAGTTTTATAGAAATACAAAAACATATTAATATGGTTCAACAAAAAATACGATACTCTACAACGCAAGCACTTTCGAAAGGTGGACCTTTTGTATTCACGATGAATCATTTTGGTTCAACTATATCACCTGCACTTCAAATCTGTCATGCTGTATCTCATTTTATTTAGAGCAAATGTTACTTACTTCTTGTTACTTAATAATCGCCAGTGATTATGAAACTGAAAACATATGTAATATAAGTATAAAACATTTATTTGTTTGTTTAAAGTTAAGCACAAAGATGCATTATGTACTATCTGTGCTCTGACCATCACGTGTATCGAAACCCGGCTTCTAGGGTTGTAAGTCCGTAGACATACCGCTGTGCCACTGGGGCCAACTGTATTTAATGTAAAATGTAAAATACTAAAAAAAGAAATGATAAAATATGAAGAGAATAAGAGATATCTAACTTAAGAATGACCAGCTGATTGAAAACTGATGAATGATGTTTGAGACTGAGTGATATACAAAACTATGCACACACTCACATTGCAAACGTCAGGTGGACGCCCTGTTGTGTTAAAGTCAGTAGCGTAAATATTTATTTAATGCATTAATATAACATCTCTTCGTTTCGAAGATACGTGAGAAAGTCAACATATTTTAAAAACATCTGTCTTTAGAATATACGACACTGGAGTAAACGTAAGTATGGTTATTAGTCTTGCTGAATTTGTAACTGTCTATTTTCAGTTAGTGAAACAAAACTAATATCAAAATGTTCACTAATCTTTTTATAATTTTCAAACTTGTTAAAATAGTATGAAGTAACGAGGGGAATCGACCAATTATTTGGACTCATATTTAGACAATAATTTTGTATCTTATTCGAGTTCTTCATAAGTCGAGATATGTTTAATATTTCGCGCAAGGCTGCACAAGGGCTGTTTTTGCAAGATCTTTCCTTATTTTGAATAGATCGACTAAAACTCTAGTCAATAGCACCAACTCCCTCCTCTTAAGCCGTTCCTGTTCTTCCGATTGGTGAGATTCGATTGTTACTCTTTTGGTGTGCCCACGGTCCCAGAGTTCTTGCGGTATTGGTGCTCGAACATTGAAACCTTGGATTCACAGTCTTAATATGCTAATCCTGTTCCAAGTTGGGATATGAAAGGAAACAGTGAACTGAAATGTACAGTAATACATGCCTGGTAGGTTTCTCCTTCCTTAATGATGTAAACTCGACGCGTTAGGCCTGACCATGATGTTAATCATACGTTAAATATTTTAAATATTTTTATCCTGAAGGAACTACTGAGGTATTCAGTTGTGTGTGTATGTATATAATAATTTGTTTCAGAAATTATGCTGTTACGTCGCGTGTGGATGAATAAAACTACAGTCAAGATATCGAGTTGGTATTATTTATATGTGGTAATTAATAGTTGTTTTTTATAATGGGGATTTATCAGCATGATTATATTGTGAGATTTAATTGATGTGCGAAAAATAGATGAATTCCAAACTCTTGTATATTGTTTAAGAAAAACATATTAAAGAGATTAGGCTTCGTTGGCACAAAACAACAGGGATATATGTGCCAAACAATCGGTAAAAATAGTGTATGTTAAATGCTATAAAATGTAAAAGTAAAACAAGTTAAAACTACAAAAAAATTCAGGTAATAAGATAAACTATAGTGAAAACACCAATGGCTCGTGAAAGGCTAAAAACACCCTCAAGCTGGACAGCGTCGCTGTCCAACATCAGGGGTAAAATCCCCAAGGACATACGTGCCTAAAATGGTGCCACCGTTCGCAGTTGTAACGAAAGCAAGACACGGGCAATTATGACTTGAGTGTCACAAAGACCACACATTGATGTACGAGTCCCACATAAAAGAAAACGATGTGTAGAAGAATTGTTGCGAATGCGTAACCTACGCAAGTTTTAAAACTGTGAACATTATTATTTTATATTATGGTTTATATCGATGATTCCAATTCAGTGATATAGGTTTGTTCACTCTTTAGCAGTTGGTGTTCACGAATACTCATTAACCTCTGTACTAACTGGTCATGTTGAGTTTTGGAAAGCTCGAAGTTTTGCAAGTAATTTATTTACTAATTCTGATGAAAAAACGAAAATCTCCAACACAAAGTAATAGAGCTATCTGCGCTAAATACCGGCGAAAATACTATAAGTTTAATATCTTAAAATGTAAAAAGAAAACAAGTTAAAAGCTAAACTTTTTTGGGTCTTAGTAAAGGGGCAGACGAGGGAGATTTAAAGAGTGAAATCCTCTTTAGTATCCACCCAATTATTCTGAAAAACATAATAGTAAAAAAAATTGTTTGTTTTGGAAATCCTCCCTGAATTAGATCATTATTGTTGTGGACCATTCCATATCAATAATCCTAAGTTATCAGCAAGTAAACAAAGTTGATTATATTTTAATTAAAAGAAATGCTACTTGGATACCACTATGTTTGCTTAGCCCACCCAGCATGATAAGCCCTGGTATTAGACTAACGATCGTGTCTTAACGGGATGTGGCAGATGCAGTATTAATCGAATGACATATTTTTTCGTTGCTTTCATTTACCGGTTCTTAGAACTACTGATGTAGTTTTCCCCAGTTGGAACTGGTTGTTTAAACTGTTCCAGAAACAAGAAGAGTAGGTCGTTGGTTTGACAGTTCTTGTGACTTGAAAGTAAAATTAATTCAAATAAAGAATAATTATAATAAATACTCAGTTATAGAATATAAATAATGTTGTGTTATTATTGCTTATTCTAGAATTATGATTTGTAAAATACACTTGATAATGTACTGCCTACTGAGTCTGTTGTATTCCCGTTGGCTTGATGAGACCTGGAATAGAGCAAAAAGCTTCTCCATAATTGAGTGTAGAAAGTGTAATGTGGTTGATATAATACATTCTTTATGCTTTCATTCGTGAGTTCTTAGAATTAGTATATGTACTTTTGTTATTATGATATATCATTATATAAATGGGCAAATATTAAAACACTTATACACAAGAAAACCATTGAAGAAGACACAGTAGAGCCAACTCAACATCTCAGTAAATGGGCAGTGCAGGGGGTAGGAAGAGTGAGCTACTATTTAATATTAATTTCCATCCAGTTACACCAAAGAACAGAATTGTACTAAAAAGTGTTGGTGCTTTTTTTTTGTTAAGGGCCAAACTCATAATGGGCTATCTGCTCGCTGTCCACTGCAGGGAGTCGAACGCCAACGAAATTGTAATTCCGTAAAGTTACCGCTGGCTCACTGAGTAACAGTTAACAAAGTACATCATCGTGGTTCTATCCTCTCAGAAGAAGTAGCAACTGATGAAAAACTTCAAATATATTATTGATTTTATAGAAGAGAGAAAGATGGGAACACTTATTAGTCTGAATCAAAATATACATCGCGCTAAATAAATATTGTTTCATCAGCATTTTTAAAGGAATTATAACGAAGCTTCGAGCTGTTGAGGCCCGGCATAGCCAAACGTGTTAAGGCGTGTGACTCGTAATCTGAGGGTCGCGGGTTTGCATCCCCGTCGCGCCAAACATGCTCGCCCTTTCAGCCGTGGGGGCGTTATAATTGTGACGGTCAATTACACTATTCGTTGGTAAAAGAGTAGCCCAAGAGTTGGCGGTGGGTGGTGATGACTAGCTAGCTGCCTTCCCTCTAGTCTTACACTGCTAAATTAGGGACGGCTAGCACAGATAGCCCTCGAGTAGCTTTGTGCGAAATTCAAAAACAAACAAATCGAGCTGTTGATAAATAACTTAACGTGACCAGTTTCTGACAATTCAGACATCTAGTTATTAAATATATTTTTCTAATCACGAAAAAAAAATCAATTTTCAGTATTAGTCTGAAGATTCATAAATACACCATTTAAAATTATAAATTGCTGGAATATTTACTATATATTCTGAGTATTTACAAAAAAATAAAATGCAGCACTGATTTCTATTTATTTTTTGTAATTTTATTTGCTTTCTCCCAGTAACTCTCCTTTAGTGGCACAGCGGAATGTCTGCAGAGTGTCTTACACGCCAGAAGGCAGGTTTTGATACCCATGGTGGGCAGAGTACAGATAGCCCATTGTGTAGTTTTGTGCTTAATTTCAAACAAACAAATCCACTCAGTAAATTCAATAATATCGTATCCAAGTTATTTACTACATCCTAAATAACTGGACTGTCTTTGAGTTGCACCATAAACTTCCCTGGAGCAAAGATCGTCAGCATAGCCTAGAAGGTGCAGTGTCATTATTTTGTTTCGAAAAAGTAACTATAAACAATTCTTTGCTCTCTTTCAAAATAATAAATCCTGAGTCTACAAATACGAAATCTCTTTCGGTCAAGTGACATGATTATGTAGTTCCTCAGGTCGCAGATCAGACAGTGAACCCTGATCTTGTATTGGAATATGCCTCGAAATTTCTAGTCACTTTAGTAAATGTGAAGGACGTGAATATTGAATAATTTAAATTCAGACATCGCCAGTCTTTGTCTTTGCAAATCTTTCATTATTTATTCCGAAAAGTTTGCCCATTTAGTTGTTGATGTGAACTGAAATTGAAAGCTAGCATTACGTTGCACTGTTACAAATTGCTCAGCCTATAAATATATCAATTAACATTCATCGAAGATACACCGAACGTCAATTATGTTAAGTTTTAGCGATGGTGCTGTCAAAGCTAGTGTTCAAGCTTTATTTTAAAGAAATACGAACCTCTTAATGAAACATTTTCAGGGTATATAGCCTGATCTGTGACTTAGCATGCTAATTAAACTCTTATATACAGTTCTTACATTTATTACCACAGTTGATACAGATAACATACACATACAACCTTTCTTCGGGTACGTGATTTGAAATACCTCAAAAACATCTAAATTTTGAGAATTCAATTTCACCCAAGCAGAGACGCGTGCCGTTGTTGGACACACAAAAAAAGTATTAGTTTGAGAATTGCTTAAATAATATTTAATCGTCATCTTTAAAATGCTCTTAAATTATAATATATACACTTACAAATTAAAACCCATAAGCTATTATTCAGAACTACTAGATTATAAAGAATAATAGCTTTAACCTCGTTTTTACAACTTGGCATTTTCTTTGTATAAGTACGTGGAGTCATCTAAAAACGTGTTTTAAAAATTTTTGATGCTGCGATAAAAACAACAACAGGTACTTAGTATAAGATCACTATATTAGTGTATGTTTTCCCACATCAATTATCCCAAGCTGTCCTGGTCCCCCGCTAGTACAGCGCTAAGTCTCGGGATTTACAACGCTGAAATAAGAGCTTCAATTCCCTTTGGTGGACTCAGCAGATAGCCCTATGTGGCTTACCTCTAAAAACACACACACAACAAAGCTATCTAGAAGTAAACAGCTAACTCGCTAGTTCATTCCTTTCTTTTGCAAATTCTCTCTGAATTAGATCAGCACTGGTGTGGACCATTCCACATCAATAATTCCAAGCTACCCAGAAGTAAAGAGTTAAAACACCAGTTTATTCCTCTCTTTTTGAAATCCTCTCTGAATTAGATCAGCACTGTTGTGGACCATTCCACATCAATAATTCCAAGCTACCCAGAAGTAAAGAGTAAAAACACCAGTTTATTCCTCTCTTTTTGAAATCCTCTCTGAATTAGATCAGTACTGGTGTGGACCATTCCACATCAATAATTCCAAGCTACCCAGAAGTAAAGAGTTAAAACACCAGTTTATTCCTTTCTTTTTGAAATCCTCTCTGAATTAGATCAGCACTGGTGTGGACCATTCCACATCAATAATTCCAAGCTATCCAGAAGTAAAGAGTAAAAACACCAGTTTATTCCTCTCTTTTTGAAATCCTCTCTGAATTAGATCAGTACTGGTGTGGACCATTCCACATCAATAATTCCAAGCTATCCAGAAGTAAAGAGTTAAAACACCAGTATTTCTTATAGCAAAGCCCCATCGCTGTGTACATTGAGAAAACTCTAATATTAGCATTGTAAATCTGTAGATTTACGCTCTACCAGTGGGGGACGACAAACGTAAAATACATTTTTCGCAGGAGCATAACTTGTTAACAGTTATGGAAATGATATTGTATTTTTGTGATTTAATCAATTTTAAGTAAATATATATACATATATATATAAAGAATTGCATCATTACAAAGATGGAAAATGATTTGCATTCAAGTAATAAATGTTTATCTTAAATCAAATTTTATAAAATACTTAAATACCACAGAATTTCAAATTTCCTTTTAAGGGGGACCTCCATGGCCAGATGATGATGGCGCTTGACTCGCAATCTGAAGATCACGGATTCGAATCCATGTCATACCAAACATGCTCGCCCTTTCAGCTCTGGTGGCGTTGTAATTTTCGAACAATCCCATTATTCGTTGGCAAAAGAGTGAACCAATAGTTGGCGGTGGGTGGTGATGAATAGCTGCCTTCCATCTAGTCTACACTGCTAAATTAGGAACAGCTAGTGCAGATAACCCTCGTGTAGCTTTGCGTCAAATTCTAAACAAAACAAACAAAGGGGTATATCATTTTAAAAGAATTACAAAGAAAAACGTATTTTGACTAAAACTATTTGTTTTGTCTTTTTTAAAATATCAGTTTCAGAAGCAATAACTTATTCTAGATTTTTTAGTCCTCCATAGATTTTGCACTTTTTGCACTCATTAACTTAGATTTGATAAACAATTCAATATTTGATGGCTCATTGTATCTGATATGTAAATATCCTAAACTGTTTTTGAACTAGAAATTTAGTCGGAACCCATGTATAAATTGTTTGTAATCCATGACCTAAGGAATGGTACATTCAAACAATGTTTCACTCTTTCTCTGTGTGCGACCCTCTTTGGCACATAATGAATGATATGTCTGAGAATTTACGGCATTAGAAACCGAGTTTCGATACCCGTGGTGTGCACAGCACAGACAGTCCATTGTATAGTTTGTGCTTAACTCAAAACTATAAACTGTCCGTGTGCATAAATTTATTCGCTGTCCTGTATAGTCTCTTCTTACCAAGCTATATCATTAAATACGTGTATAAATTTTGCACAACAATTGCTTTACACGAATTAGTTTTTTATCTTAACAGATATATTCGTATATTTTTGAACTTTGGTTTGTCTTCAAAATGTTTTATCCGCATAAAATATCTTAACCTTCTCACTTTGGCTACACTAGAAGACTGTTTTCATAGAAAGATGGAGGTTTCGAGCCAAATATTAGTGCTCATCAGGTTCGCTGGAAAGTGGTTTGTATAATCATATTTCATGAACTGTAACTGTGCCAACGAGATTAAGCAAGTCAGTTGAAATCACCATCAATTTTATTTATGTCATTTACAAATAAAACCTCTAGAGTGAGATTTATTAATACAACATCAGTTATTTTATGTATAATTGATAACCGATTATTTATTTCAATTAATTTTAGTACCAATCACAAGAGCTGGCGAGCTAGCAAACTTCACTTCTTGTTATCGAAGCTGGTCAAACAACCACAGGGTCATCGGTAGAATCAGTAATTGTAAGAACTCAAGAGCGAAAGCAAATGAGAACACGTTATGATAACTTGTGAACCATATTACACCTGCTTTCGCCGAATACCAGATTTCAGCATAAAACACTGCCGAAGACTGTTGTAAGAGGTAGCTAGAGTTAACACAGAGATACTGTAGAGTTGTAATATGATGGTGTGCTTTGGAGTCAGTGAAGAAGTTTGGTATGGTTTCGATCATGGTGGCAGGAACCAAGTACAAGAGTAATGAGAAAACTAGGTGCAATAGTTTGGACCTGGATTCCTTTTAAGAGGCCCGGCATGGCCAGGTGGGTTAAGGCGTTCGACTCGTAATCTGAATGTCGTAGGTTCGAATCCCCGTCGCACCAAACATGCCTTTCAGCCGTGAAGGGGCGTTATTATGTGATGGTCAATCCCACTATTCGTTGGTAGAAGAGTAGCACAAGAGTTGGCGTTTTGTGGTGATGACTAACTGCCTTCCCTCTAGTTTTACACTGCTAAATTAGGCAAGGCTAGCACAGAAAGCCCTCATGTAGCTTTGCGTGAAATTCAAAAACAAGCAATTTTTTTAGTAAGATAATCGAACGTGGTGAAATGCGTTGATAGAAGGGAAACCTTTGTTGGAATAAAGTACGCATATGATAAGAAACAGTGTTGAAGATAGAACCTGACTGAGTAAGTTAAATGTGTACCGGGTTGCATATTTTCTAGAATATGATTGAAAGCAGTGAATAAGATAAAGAGCTACCAAAGCAAGATAAATCTGTCATGGAGTGCATTTATTAAGCTAAAGTAAGAAAAACATGTTAATAGATGTATAAAAACAAGGTAAGCTTTTAAAATGAGTTTGTCTCAAATACAAGGTTTATTACTGTGGTAACAGTTAAACTGTGGAACAACTGTCATTCTCTAAGTTGAGAAAAATTACAAACATTGCGTGCGTTTCTGGAAGAGCAATTTCAAAGTATCACTTATCAATTGGGATGCTCTATTGATGTTAGTAATAGTTATTGGGTCGAAACATGTTCAATTAATCAAAACATTACATTAATGTAATACTGATTCAATCCATAACTTTCGTTTAACTTTCTATTTATTTAGTGTTGAAATATATCAGCGTGCTGTCAAAGATCACATTATAATTACATTTTAAGGTTGGGCTTTGAAATGGAAAGCTGTACTGCGAGATCGATTAGCTATTACAACCGATCTATCCATTTGTCTATCACCATTTTACTTCTGTTACTTTCAATAGATAGTTTGAATATGTTCATATACGGATTAATAATTCGTATATGTTGTGAACAAGTTCTACAGCATACGTAACATGTTGAGATAAGTACGTAGTTGACCCCTCGCGCGCGTCTTTGCGTGCACGTGGCTTAAAGGACGTGAAGCGTACTAAGATTAAAAATTTTACATCACTTTTAAGATAATTTACAGTATTTCGACCTTGATTTAAAAACATCGTTTCTTATTTTGAACACAAGTTTCTATCATATAACAGTTCATGAGAAATTTTAAATACAATGTTCTGTATATGTGATAATTATTGGGAATATAATGCAAATAACGTTTAATTACTTTAGTAGTTAGTCCTAAGAGAACTGAAGTAAAGTCTGTTTAACGTATGGTTTTGATGTCACTGACATAACTCAGATCACTGACCTTGTATAATAAATTCCCCAACATGGAACTCTGTGATCAGCTTCGTGTTCCAGATATTCTGAGTAAATGAAACTAAATTTTAAAATATTTTAACATTCGCGTGCTTAGTCTTTAATTTCGGCATGTTGAAGGAAGGTCAAATGATGCGCATGCGTTATAGTGTAACTTTTTTCCCCTCATTTACCTCTTCTCCCCCTCAAATGTTTAATAAAATACCTTTTTCATACACGCATGTCTTCCAATAATATCTCCAACTGAAAAATATTATTTGCCAAAACGTATAGACACTTGAATATCCGGGAGACATAAGTAATGTAATGTGTCAGAAGTAAATAGTCAGATTATAAATATGCACGTCATCACAATGATTATCCATTAATCAACCTGCAACTGAGAGTAAGAAGTTGTATAGGGCCCAAGGAATTATGCTACAACGATGTTTTGAAAGGTCTTATGTTTTTCTCCCGAAAACATTTGGAGAATATCAATTGAAATAGGAAATTAGCAAAACAGCCAGTCGTACACCTTAACTAAGGAATGAAAAACGAAAGAAACTATACTCTTGACATAACGTTAACTGTGTGATTAATTGACATCATTTTAAAACATACGGAGTGGGGAGTTTCTTCTTCCATGGATACATATACAAACATTTACAATACACAGCGGGGGGGTAGCTGCTCGTGCAGATTGTACTTGATGCTGGGGGCGAATCTCGATGTTCTGCAGGTTCTTGCTTATCGTATTATCATTTTTTTCTTTCAAACATTTGCGATAAAGGCCAGAGAAATTAAAAGAAAAAAATAATTAATAAAGAAAATTTGAAATATTTACTCATTAATTCTCGTGTTTGCTCAAAAGGTGGATAGTTAAAATATTTTCTTGAAAATGTTGAATTTGTGTATTCAATGATATATTAAAATATACATCTTGGTTTTTTAAATTTGGACTTATCACGTACTATGTTTTGGTGGGTTTGTTCAGATTTAATTTTTAGCTTGTAATCTACGTTACGGGTACGACTAAAAAGACGGACTGGAAAAACAAAGACAAAAACTAACGACTTTAAATGTTCTTTTATGGTTTGAAATAGAAATGCGATATTAAAAATTCGTAGGCATGTAGTAAATTTGGTCATTTTTAAAATATTAAGAATACTCTAACAGATTATGGTCCGTGTGCTCAGTTCTGCTCTGTAAATTAGCAACAATAAAACTTTGTAATTTTTGCCGACTCTTTTCCGTGCATACAATAAAATGAGCACAACAATTGTGACGCTAACATATACTAAACAAAGAAATTAGCACTCAGATATAATAATTTGTTAGCTTGACACAATAAAAATCAAAAATGCGTCTTCCTTATGACATTATCCTTTGCCCTCTATCCCCTACTGGTACAGCGGCAAGTCTACAGATTTTCAGTGCCAAAAATCAGAGGTTCGATTCCCTTCAGTGGACTCAGCAGATAGCCCGATGTGGCTTTACTATAAGAAAACACTCTTTGCCCTCTATATTTTACAGTATAAATACGATATCGAAGTATTGTGACTTGCTGGTAATCTCGACCTGCACAGAATATTGATATTAGAAAAATTAAGTAACCAGATTTTGTGTTCCGCTCATATTGATCACATACCTGAAGTATACGAGGTTATTTGTAATCTCGACCTCCGATACTTATAAAATTGTTTTGCATATTAATTTGTTAATATTTTAAATTATTCTTATTTAACAGTCTTCTAGTTCCAGTTTTAAAAGAACTATTAGTATTATCACGACGACGTCTGATTTCATAGCAGTAATGTTTAATCATGTCTTAAATTAAGTTTGATAATATCCATGATTGTAATAAAGAAAAAACGAACAGTACGTTACATAATCTTAACTTAATACACCGAATCAACAAGGTCTGCAGTCTTTAAACATTTAAGCACCCATAAGTCAATAGCTAATTTTCACTCTTTCACTAACACTTTAGTTTTTGATCCATTTCAGTCGAAACCTTAAGATTCTAATCATGATCCCATATGTACTAAAAGTAATGTGTGGGCTATAGTGATTTTAATATCAAAGACTTTTCTTTCTCGATCCTCCAAGTTTTATTCATCCACTTCTATTTTCTCAAGCAGTCTAATTTGGAAGACGATTTAAATGACGACTTGGAATACTACGGCTCAGAAAACGACATTGACGAAAACGTTCACTTAGACAGAGCGAAGATGGAAGATGCACTGGATACCAGTAGGCTGGCACGACTCAAAAAACCAGAAGATATTCAAAGTAACATCCACAAGCACAATAACAGACTTCAAGAAATAACCGCGGCGGTTGAACGACAAGCACAAGCTATAACCACTGCCGCTGGGATTATGTCAACTCCTATGTCCATGTCGTCTCTCACACCTCCACCTTCAGTATTCCCGGTCCCATTCACCCATCTACAAACAGGAAACAACCCCATGGCTACAACCAGTCCTCTCAGCACTGGCTCCAAGTCATCATCTCCAGCGATAACTATTCCAAGTTCTACTTCAAACGGAGGCCAATCTTCAGAGTTAGATCCATCTAAATGCACCTACGAAGAACAGTTTAAACAGGTTTGATTAGCATTTTGTCTAAATGCTTTTTTTAATAATCCAATCATTTAGATGAAACATAAAACAAAATTATGATAAATACGATGCCAATCAATACTACGCTAGCGAAGAACATATTACAGTTATTTGAATGGGGGCAAAAATTTAACTATGTGAAAGTTCCACATTTGCATACAATGGCCGTGATTATTTCATCACATAGGATACCAGGATATTAACTTGTAGATTGTCTTGTAGTGAACAATCAACACTTACAACCTCATTTGCAAACATCGAACTTTTGCTTATTTTATTCCTAGGTTTTCCACAGGTGAGATAATAATGTATTCGTTTCGATTCCGATTTGCAAATTTTCAACATTAGGTTCAATTTTGGAGTAAAAATATATTGTAGTTTTACTGTACTTATACTGAACACAAATAGCAATAACCACTTAAGTTCTGTTAAGTTTATTATTCTAAAGTAAGTTAGATTGGTCGATCCGTTTCAGTTGAATTACTTAGATTGGAGAAATGCTCCAGATCTAGAGAACCAAATAAAGTAAAATCTTCAGTTCTTTCAGAGTTTCCAAATAAAAAGCTAAGTTATATTTTGAGAAAAACATTCATAAATGCTCTTGTTAAAAGGAGGTAATACAGAGAAGTGGGGATTCACTTGAATCTATAGAAAGTCACTATACTAAGAAAGTTATTCTCCACGATGTACACTTGTAATCTTCCCCCGACACACACACACACACACACACACACACACTAATACATTTAGTTATCTTTCACAATTATTTCTATTATATCAAATCCACACTGTAACTGACGAGATGATACAACAATTGTATTATAGATGCACGTACCAAACAATACATGACCGTACCAACAAAATTAACAAAACAATGTAAAATTTACCCTTTAGCCAACATCGTAAACCGTATGATTTTAATGTAAAAATGTTTTCATTCATAGTACCGTTTAATGGTCGGGGATATTTAGTCTCGAGCACAATTAAAAGCACCAGATACAAAACTGGAAAGCAAACTTCATATTCTATAAGAGGTGAAGATCGAGGCACCACACCAGAATGTTACAGAAAACATTATCACTCACCATCGAGACTCAGTTGTGAGAAACGATAACTACACTTAAAATATATAAGCTATTACTAACCACAATTTATTTCTATAAAAAACAATATCACCCAATCTATACCTCTTCAAAGTCATAGAAAACTGGTATCATCTGCCACACTCCTTATAAAAAATCATCGAGTCTCTGCCCCTGTCGAATTTGTAGCTAGTTTGAACATATGGTAATAAATTAAGAACTTTTCATTCTTCCTGTGCTGTTCAAAACGTAATATTGGTCCACATTTCCTCTTCCCTCCAGTCTATCAAAACTGTACAATATATATTAACAATATACTATGTAGTTCATGCAGTCACATTCCTGAAAATTCAATAAATAACACGCGACAAACTGTAATTCTTGGAATATAACAGTCTGTGATGTTATAAACTGTATATCTACGTATGTAGTTCTGGTACCCCTTCCACAATACTTGTCCCCCAGTGGCTCAGCGGTATGTCTGCGGACTTGCACGCTAAAATCCGGCTTTCGATACCCGTGGTGAGCAGAGCACAGATAACCCATTGCGTAGCTTTGTGCTTAATTCAAAACAACAACAAAATCCACAATACTTTCAAATAACATGGTTAAAATGAGTTAAATCTAACTACTTAAAACTAGCCCTTCTCTCCCTGAAATGTTAAATTTTTCCTGCAACCCCCATTCGTCTTTACATGTAGAAACCTCATTTGGTAGCGACCTCTAACAAAAATCGATATTTCGAGTTACACGTGATAGCATTAAATTGTTTGTAAACTATTAACTTTTTATTAAGTTATACAAATATTATTAAATAATTTCAAGACTTTAATAATTTCAGAATTATTGTAATCATTAAATAAAAGATTGTATTTTATATTATACATGAAGGATATATTTTGTTGGACATATTTTAATATTTGAGATTATTCTATCTTTTTCACAGCATATGTTACAGCACACTGTTTGGAAAGGGCAATCTTAGGTTGGTAAATTTAAATTATCTTCTTGTGTCATATTCTTTTCATTTAGGTACTAACTTGCTATTACTTACACTGTAGTTGTACATAGTTGACAAAAAGAACTCGATTTCCCTTCCTGTGATTGCTCCCTCCCCAAATAGTTTGTCATGTGCTGCTAAAAGACGTAATATTATAAACTGAACAGTAAATAGATCAAGAACGTTTCTTTAATGATTAAAATAAATTTCAAATTAGTAAAGGTTTTAAATTGGTTTAGAATAAAATTTGTAACTTATTAGAATATAAGTATTTTACAAACAAATTTAAAGTAATTATCTATACCTTAAAATGGCCCGGCATGTCCAGGTGGTTAAGGCACTCGACTCGTAATCTGAGGGTCACGGGTTCGAATCCCCTTACACTAAACATCTCGCCCTTTCAGCTCTGGGTATGTTATAATGTGATGGTCAGTTCCACTATTCGTTGGTGAAAGAGTAGCTCAAGAATTTGCAGTGGGTGGTGATGACGAGCTGCCTTTCTTCTACTCTTATATTGCTAAGCTGAAAACGGCTAGCGCAAATAGCCCTCGTGTTGCCTTGCGCGAAATTCAAACCAAACCAATACCTTACTTTATCGAATTTTCTTTTTCTTTTAAAGAATGCTAATATACAAGATTTTTTAAAGTAATGTGTTGTATTTGTTATGATTGTTGTTGTTGTTTTGAATTAAGTACAAAGCTACACAATGGGCTATCTGTGCTCTGCCCACCACGGGTATCGAAACCCGGATTTTAGCGTGTAAGTCCGCAGACATACCGCTGAGCCACTGGGGGCGTTTGTTATGAATTTCGAGCAAATCTACACGAGGACTATTTGCGCTAATCATCCCTGACCAGGTAGAAGGCAACCAGTCATCATTACCCACCACCAACTCTTGGGCTACTCTTTTACCAATGGATAGTGGGATTTACCATTACATTATAACACCCCAACGACTGAAACGGTGAACACTTTTGGTGAGATTGGGACTCGAGTCGAGTACCTTAACTACTTGGCCATGCCAGGCACTTATTCTTCATTAAAAAACTAATGGTATTTATAATATAATCAAAAACATCTTAAGTATGAAACAAAGGTACGGCCAAAAAAGGATTGAGTGTGTGACTTAAAGAAATGAAATCAAAACTGTCTGTCAAACTGGTAATTACACTTGTAGCGTTGATAATAATTTTAGAGCAAATATTCATTGATTAGCGAGCTAGAACTTGTATTTATTGTTTAACTTGGAGCAAAATAGTGGGTGAAAGAAAATACACAGCCAAGCTAACTAATGAATGAATACCTACCGTTGCCCCAGAACAATAAAGGTCAATTTGTCGAAAGCGCTCGGTTATAGGGTTTTCATTTCATGAATATCTGCTGTAAAAATCTTATCAATGATGTAACTGAAGCTACTAGTATGACAGCCAATTCTGATTTAGTTTCTTTAATTCGCGCATTTAATCATTTTTGACCACACCTTTTTTTCACACCTAAAGTTTTTTTGATTAGATATCATGATTTTCTGTCAATACACCCTATGAAACCGCAGTAAATATGAAAGTGATATTCTGTAGTAACCCACATTAGCTTTAAATGTCTCAACCCTGTTATTCAGAACATAGCTTTACTTTACAGAATCAACCAGATACTTTAAAATATAAGCTGATTGTATTGTGTTTTCTAAAACAGTATTAACAGCTTCTTTTATAGTAACGCTATAGAATTTAGATTAACAGTTTCTTGTCATCTACTCCATTTAATTGGCACAGCTATATCAAGCATCATTATTATATTAAATGCTTAAGCTAATATCACGTGATGTATAGTAAATTTTGTTGAAAAATGGCAGTCAAGAATAACCGTTCACTCATATGATTATTTTGAAAACTCAAACAGGAAACTGCTAATCTAGTTTGTTTAGCCTAACCAATACTTACATATTTGCGCGTCCTTTCACCTTATAGTTTTGTTGCTTTAAATCAGCTATTGTTAATCAGAATGACAAAAACGGCTCTCTTTTACTCTTAAATAAAGCTGTAGTTGAAATGTTAGACCGATAACTAACGTGATTTTTTTGCGTAAGTGTGCCTCAAAATTTTGTCAAATTATAGATTGTAAAGATCTATTAGTACCAAATTTGAAAAAAGAAAACACTTTAAAGTTGAGTGTGTCTTTCTATCAAATAAAGTTTCCGTAATGTTGGTGCGAACAAAAGAAAAAAGGAAGAAAATCAAAATTGGAAGTGTTATATAAGTGAAATTTTCTAAGTAAAGTAACAGTCAGTTAGTGCATCTCCACTGAAAATATGTGGTAGTTAGTACACTTTCACTAACTGACTCTTACTTAGAAAATTTCAAGACAATCCATTAACAAATAGCTGAGATTATTTGAATTATCACAGTCCGAGCAACAGAATGTGAAAAATCGCTAATTTATCACTCGTATTAATAAAACAGTGTGTCATGCAGCTGGTTGTTTTGACCGGTCAACAAACTAATGTGTGTCGTGATAAAACTTAACATACGTGTGTTTGAAAGGCTAACTTTAATCAACTGAGCTTGGCTCAGCTTGCCCAGGTTTACTTAAGTATTGATGATGAGGTAGGCGTACCAGGACTATATAGGTGGGCTTACAGTCTGGAGCATCATATATCATGTATTACTACGTTATTAGAAATATGATTGCTGGAACTCTATTGGTCAGTTTACTTATATCGTGCAGTTTGATAGATTGGAGGGAAGAGGAAACGTGGACTAATGTTACGTTTTGAACCATACAGGAAGGTTGAAAAGTTCTTAATTTAATATTATATATTCAGACCAGCTACTAATTAGACAGGGGCGGAGACTGGGTGGTCTTCTATAAGAAGTGTGGTACATGATATTAATTTTCTATTTTTTATTATTTTCAAGGGTGTCGGTTAGGTGATATTTTTTTTATAGAAACCGATTGTGGTTAAGTAATAACAGATTTATGTCTTTATCGTTTATGTAATTATTTATGTAATTATCGTTTCTCACAACTGGCTACAAACGTTGAGTAATAGCGTGGGTTCTACGATGTTCTGATCTAGTGCCCAGATCTCAACCTCTTATTGAATCTATAGTTTGTTTTTGTTTTTTGTTTAGCATTTGTTATGTCTGACAGATGGAATGTCTCCAATGATTTCGGGTGCTATGGCCGTAGTCATTATCGCTTTAAAATGATACCATTTACAGATGTATATATAAATGGTAGATTTTTACACTGTTTTGTCACAGCTTTTCTGGCGCGGACGTGTATTTATTGGCACGTGCACCCATAATAAAAAAAATCTTGTATTTTTACTCACATACACCTATATACATGCTTTCCCCTCTCTCTCTTTCGCTCAGGAGTGTCTTATAATCCTTAATGGTTATGGTGGATACAGTGCAGATAATCCATTGTGCACGTTTGTTTTTAAACAAAGCAAAACGAACAGTACATTAGTACATACTTGAGCGTATGTGCTTATTGACAAAAAAAGTATTTCTTGACTGAGGATGCTGGGTAATATGAATGCCTTGTTCAGGAGAATGTCAGAGACGTCAAAGAAGGGCTCACCATCACGTATTGGTTCTTCTCCGAAATGTTGATTTAAGGTTGAGCAGCGAGTACTTTAACACTGCAGTGCGTGTTGTGAATCCCGTGACAAAATAAACAAGTGTTGTATTATTTTTCAAGTTAGTCTTAGGCTGTTTTCACGTGCATATTTATTATATTACAGTGTACACTTCCCTGGAAACTTTGCAAAAGCGAAAGACCGAAGAATGAAATGAATTACTTCCCAGCTGCAGTTGGTGCACTCGTTTACTTTTTGTTGGATTACTACTTGTGCCGTGTCCATTCAATACTTTTTCTTCAAAACTGCCTGAAGAGATATCATCCGTCTATAAGATATTTACATTAAGTTGCACATTTGTTATAATGATGCCACTTACATTACTCTTTCCATCCACCCACACCCCATTCGGTCAGCAAGCAACTTTAATGGACTTTCGATGCTAAAATGCTGAGATTGACTCCCATTGTGGGCATGAATTAGATAGCTCATTGTTGTAGCTTTACGCGAAAAGAAACTTATTGTTCAAGGTTCATGATATTAAGAGTTTCCTTCATGGCTCTACAAACTCCTAGCGGCTACATTCACATTCTTAGTAGACTACAGTAGTGATTTAATTATTTTCACATGGTATATGTATACTTCACATATTTAGCAGTGTCACCTTAATCAATGAACCATCTATCAATATTCTTTGTGTTACTACGTTATTTATAACTCGAGTACAGTCCGTCAGACATGACGGGACAACTATTACTATTCCCAAACCCATTCCGATTTGTTTTTGAATTTCCCGCAAAGCTATTCGAGGGCTATCTGCGCTAGTCATCCCTAATTTAGCAGTGTGAGACTAGAGGGAAGGAAGCTAGTCAGCACCACCCACCGCCAACTCTTGGGCTACTCTTTTACCAACGAACAGTGGGATAGGCCGCGACATTATAACGCCACCACGGCTGGGAGGGCGAGCATGTTTGGTGCAACCTGGATTCGAACCCGTGACCCTCGGATTGCGAGTCGAACGCCTTAACCCACCTGGCCATGCCGGCGCTCCCCATCCTGACTTCATGTTTCATAGTTATCTGAAGTAGGTAAAATTTGTGAAATCAAGCTTGCCCCACAAAGGATTGTTTTGTTTTTTGGAAATTCGCACAAAGCTACTCGAGGGCTATCCCCACAAAGGAACAAAAGTTTAGTTGATGCGGTCAAACGACGGTAAATTTCTTTGTGAGGCAATGAAATTTTTAAAAAATTAAGATCATTATTGAAATAAATCTGTTGTGTATTCGTAGAATAATTATTGGTAAAAATCTATCAGCTTAACAACTTCTTAGACGTGTGTCGGAGGTTGTTTATATTTATTAACACTACTTTCCAACAATGACTTCTATATAATGTTGCTTGGCCACTAAATATAACTTAATATTGTTGTCTTTGTACCGAGAGTATAAAATGAAATATATATACAAAAGAATTGGAAATATTGATTTACTTATTTAGCAACTCCTGATCAAATAGGTTAGTTTATTTTATTAAATTATTTACATATCTCTACTGTATGAATAAATGGAATGTGACTTTTATGACTCCATTTAACGAAATCAAGCATGACGTAAGACACACACTGACTTTTATTTAGGTTAGATTATACTTTTCAGCTTGGTAATGTTTACAGTATCTAATTCATTTCTTTGGAATCCGTATAACTGGTTTACGTGACAAAAAGTCTCTATTTTATTTTAAAGTTTATTCAATTTCATTTTACGGTGCAGGTGCAGTAAAGTATTCTAAGAATGGCCTTTAAAAGTTACAAACAATTTCTCAAGGACGTCAAAAATATACTATTTTCTCGCTTGTAAAATTAAGCTGTCAACCGGGTAGTTTTACAAGCATACCAGAAAGTTGTCTGAAGTTAAGCGGTTCTTTTTAATAGTCCAGAAAACGCCTTTATTACCTGAAAATTCCCCATCAGCCCTCTTTCACCCCCACCAGTATATATTAAACCGGAAATTATCGAAATGTGTTGATAAATTACTGTTTTTAACCACTTTTCAGTTGTAATTCGAAAAGGTGGCCTTTGTTACTCTTCATAAGTATTATAACAATGCCAATGAAGACATTATACTAATCATTGCAGTACGTTGCAATAAACAATGATATATAATCTTACCGCATAAAGGTACACAATGGGCTATCTGTGCTCTGCCCACCACGGATATCGAAACCCGGTTTTTAACAGTGTGAGTCCGCAGACATACCATACCGCTGTGCCACTGAAGGGGGAGTTAAAACAGCTAAAATTAGACTTAGAAATATAAACGCGAAAAAAACCAACAAATTCACAAAGTAATAAAATAATAACCTAGTAAAATGGAATAATAATCCAGCAAAATGATTTTGGAAAAGAAAAGACTTAATCTTAAATAAGACTAAATAGTAAGAGGTTAGGTAAACGCGTCTAAAGTTTAGTGAAATGTAATTATCAAAAAGGTGAATGTAGTTTAATAATTATTTCAAAAGAAATCTTTCGTTTATACCATAAGAGTGTGTGTTTTTCTTACAGGAACTTACATCAGGTTATCTGCTGTGTTCACTGAGGAGAACCAAACCCATAATTTTACCATTGTAAATCCCCGAATTTTCATTTTATTCTACTTGGCTAGTATTTCACTATTTTTGAAATTTATGTTTGTTATTCTCCTATGTTTATATTTTTACTACAATTTTAGGTTTTCTAATTCTTTTTTCTATATTATTACTAATTTTAATAATATTCACGAAGTAAGTTCAACAATGTTTTTATCAGTAATTTTGCCACCATTTTCATTGCTTAACGTGTATAATCAGAACATTTGTATCATTTTACCTTTCAGTTGCTACTTCTGAACCTAATTCCGTTGTAACATGGTCTTGCATGGCCAGGTGGTTAAGGCACTCGACTCATAATCTGGGGGTCGCAGGCTCGAATCCCCGTCATAGCGAACCTGCTCGTCATTTCAGCCTTGAAGACGTTATAATGTTAAAAAGAGTAGTTCAAGAGTTGGCGGTGGATGGTGATGACTAGCTGCCTTCCCTCTATTCTTACATTGCTAAATTAGAGAGGGCTAGTGTAGATAGCCCTCATGTAGCTTTATGCGAAATTCAAACCAAACAGTTGTAACACTAGCTTTACTGCTTGACGAAGGGCGTGTTCTCGAAACGTCGCACAAAATATACCAGACAATATTTCCCTTTAGAGGTTTTAAAGTATTTTTTATCATCATTTATTCAAGTTTTTCTTTTCTCGTCTTGCGGATTAGCATTCATTCAAGTGTGCAATAAGGACTTGTAATAATATCATTGAAGCTATGTAGTACCTTGGAAAGTACTTATATACCGTAAAGAAAATTTATTTAATACTCTTAGACGAAAAGCACTTGGATCTCGCAGTCGATTTTGGAAATAGCTTTACGGGAGATAAATAATTTTTACCAATGATATAGACTCTATAATAATCAAATCAGTCAGTGTTAAGGTTACAGCTAACATTGCGGTAAGTATGCTACAGTGGACTATAACAACAATGAAATATATCATTTGATAAAGGATTTCAATAATCGTGTTCTGGTGTTGAACATACCGAGGACTGCGTAGAGTTAAGAAACAAATAACGTTTCAATCTCCATGCTAAAGCGTTCATCAGTGGTGAAGTTAAAACTAATCATTGGTCATGTTGGCAAACACAAATAGTTAATAATTATGGTAAAGTCCATAGATTATATCATTAACGTTGGTCTAATAAAACTGATAACAAATACATAAGTAGTAAATGTTAAATAAGTTTATTGGGCTATGTTTTTTTTCGAAAAACCCTTTGAGTGAAATCAAAGATTATTATGACTTCACTACATCTAGTATATTCAGTGCTGACGAAGCCATTCACTTCATACCAAAACTCATCGAGCCGGATGAGATACGAAAGACATAGTAGTGATCTAGGCTATATATGATATACCTAATATTAACTTTAATTTACAAATATTAAGGTATGATGGTAGTTAGCGTCCAAGAATCAAGACCTCATCTTTAACTGTTGTGGCATCGTGTGTGAGTCTCTCAGGTTCTTCGGTACAATTTTTTTTTGTTTGTTTTTGAATTTCGCACGAAGCTGCTCGAGGGCTATCTGTGCTAGCCGTCTTTAATTTAGCAGTGTAAGACTAGAGGGAAGGCAGCTGGTCATCACAACCACCGCCAACTCTTGGGCTACTCTTTTACCAACGAATAGTGGGATTGGCCGTCACATTATAACGCCCTCACGGCTGAAAGGGCGATAATGTTTGGCGCGACAGGGATGCGAACCCGCAACCATCAGATTACGAGTCGCACGCCGGACCTCTTCGGTACAAACCCTTGTGAGGTGGATATTGCTCATATTTCAGATAAAGAGAAAAAAAAGAAAATTCAATGTGTTATCTTATTAAACACAGCTGTATTTTGAAATTTGCAAACATATACAAACAGATCGATGTACTATTTCTAGGTTAGCGTGCTACTCGTATTTTCTGATAAAACTCTTCTTGGACGCTTCAGGCTAACCTTTCAATTTTAAATTTAGAACGAAAGTGGAATTTTTCAAGCTTTCTGCAAATGCTTTAGGATTAATATCTTAAATACATAAATTGAACGTGCGTTTGCTTTCAAACGTGAAACTAAATTAAGTGTGTTAAATTTTATTTTTTCTCGTTATTTTAGGTTTAAAATTTGTTATGTAGTCATAAGGTGTCTCAAGCTCGTACTTAAGTGTACATGAATGTACTTAATAATCAGATATGGCTAAAATTCTCCATTCAAATGTCTCCCAGTGGTATAGCGGTACGACTGCGGATTCACACCGCTAGCAACCGGGTTTCGATACCCGTGGTGGCCAAAGCATAGATAGTCCATTGCGTAGGTTTGTGCTAAATTTAAACAAACGACATTTCAAATATTTTAATATACACGTCGTATTTATGTTTGACGACGTAAAGGTAATATCTACCTTATTTTCCTCTACAAATACTTGACATTACAGATATATACGCCCCCCAGTGGCTCAGCGGTATGCCTGCGGACATACACGCTAAAATCCGGCTTTCGATACCCGTGGTGGGCAGAGCATAGATAGCCCATTGTGTAGCTTTGTGGTTGATTCAAAACAACAACAACAGATATATATATATATATAAATCTACAATAATTTAGGATTAAAATATTGTTCATTGATAAAATACTGATTTTGTCATCCTTACACATTTTTACATGTGCACAAGTTAATGACTATTTGGTAATAGTAGGCGCAATGTTTCATGTCAAACTTAATAATTTTATGCTTCGAACACATTTCTGCGTAAAGGAAGTGTGCCAGAGCCTTTCCAACGATTCTGTTGAAAGTGGTTATATGTGACAAACTCCTTTCCAAATGCTATAGCTGTAAAACTTGGTATGCTAAAAGGTATGCCAAGCTTCCAAAAATTGATCCAACTTTCAAGTTTGTGTATAGGTAACGTATGCCAAGCTCTCTAATACAGTTTATTTCTTTTAAGCCTTTTTTAATTTTCGGAACTTTATAAAAATAAGATTATTAAAGGTCTGAATGTTTTCTTGGAAGTTATATTTATATAGTGCAAGATCACAAGCAAATAATGATAAAAAATAATATCACAATTGACTTAAATTTGAAAATATTGAAATTAGTTTTTGTTGCAAATGACTTGCATTTTGAATATCAAGTGAAACATTGGAAGATTTTCTAGGCCTCTTTTTTTTAATTCACTTTTTTGTTTCATCCAAGAGGGACGTTTGCCAAGAGTAAACCGACAAGATAAAATCTACAGAAATCATGTCAATTTTTTTTTCGAAGAGGGATGAAGTCTCGTATTGTAAATATACCAAATTCTTAAGGCATGATCCCAGATATTTTGGGATATTAAGAGTTACCATGAACGATTATACTAATTGATGAATAAAAAGGGAAATAAAAAAGGTATTGTTTGTTTTTCAATTTCGTGCAATGCTATACAAGGGCTATCTGCGCTAACCGTCCCTAATTTAGCACTGTAAGACTAGAGGGAAGGAAGCGAGTCATCACCACCCACCGCCAACTCTTGGGCTACTCTTTTTAGCAACGAATTTAGTGGGATTGACCGTCATATTATAACGCTCCCACGGCTCGGAGGGCGAGCATGTTTGGTCCGACCGGGATTCGAACCCGCAATCCTCGGATTACGAGGAGTCGGGAGTCGAATGCCTTAACACACTGGGCCCTAAAAAAAAAAAAAGAAGGCAATTGATCAAAGCGAAGAAATGCGCCGACATAAATAAATAATACAAATTTAATTTATACTTCATAAGAAGTTATTTTACAGACTGATTGAATAATTATTGCAACACAAAAAGTATTAACTCAACAAGCAAGACAAACCGTATTACCAGTTGGAGATGTATTATCCTAATTCAGATCTGCTAAGTCCATAATATACGATGCTATTTGACAGAGTGAAATGTGATTTTAAAAATATGTAGCAGTAATCAGCCAAACACGTGTTCAGATAGGATATAAATTATCATAATTATTACATGCTAAAATTTAATCGACGTGTGTATGAAAGAACTAAAATCAGAAAATCACGTGACTTGTGAAGTACTAAAGATAAGCGAAGATACGCTTCTTTTTTATAATTAGAAAAAACTAAAAGCCAACAAACTGTTATAATATTTAATGGTTTTCTATTACAAATGTAATTATACATCTTTTTTTGCCTTTTAAAAGAAAAATTGAAGTATTAGAGCTTGAATTTTTGTTTTGTGTCTATCGCGAAGAATCTAACCTCGAATTTTAGCGTTGCAAATCCGCATACTTACTGTTATCCCACGTGAAGACGAAATTATAGAAAAGTACTGTAGTGCTATACATTAACTGAAATTGAAATTTAAGTTGTAATTTTTATTTTCTTACCGTATTTTCAAAAGTGGAATAAATACACTATTTTTCACTAAATTCAAATTTAAAAGAAACCAGTTTGTAATTGAATTTCTGAAGCGAGTGTGAGCTGTCATGGAATCTGTGTTGCAGGAAAGCTATGAAACCATCTCATGAATAATTTCAGTTGATATTGGAGCAATCCAAGAAATACTAAAAGTTTCTGATGTATTTTAACTACAATCCATCTAACTTCTTTATCACGAATTTCCCACTCTTTATTTCTCTCCTGTGCTTGGAGTCTCTTTGAAAATAACTAAACTTTTCTCTGATTCTCTGTATTTATGGTATGTTATCGACAAAGAAAAAGAAAACGTGAAGTAAAATTCTCACCATGCTTTTCATTGCAATGGAAAATGCAGGGTTGTTCTAAAGTGCCCTTTGTATGTTAACTTTATAAAGAAACCAGTTGTTTGAAATGTATTTCATTGCACTTACTTTAGTTTTAATTATACGTTGGCAGTGTCTCTGTTTCTATTACTTATTTAAAACCCTATATTTGTATGTATAGCACGTTTGTCTTTGATAATTATCCTTTTCTCATTAACTTCTTTTGCTATTGGATAAATAAAGACTTACTGAATTTTCTGAAAATGTTGTATAATAATTAGTAAATTTATCACCATTAGTAATCAATACTCGTTTCAGAAGCGAAAGAGTATATAAGTTTTGCATACAAAATTTAAATAGCCGTACTTCGAATTTCTGGGTAATGAACAGTATAGCCGTGTTGTATTAACACAACGTAAAATAATTTAATTCTGTAGTGGGATTTATTTGTTTTTTATAAATAGCTAGTATGGAATCAATAGATTTCTGTAAATAATAATATTTTTTTTTCTCAATGAATCGTGTATCGGTTATTTTATTCAAGTGAAGTACATATATGCTATCCTCGGAGAATCATCATGGTGGAGTGTTGAGTGCTTATTTCTACAACGTCTCATCTCCTACTCTCTTTCGTTGTTTGAAATCAGTTAAATTCAGTAATCATTCTATTATTTAGACACAAGTAACCAGCCAATATTCCTACGGTTTTAACTCTACCAGTTTCTATCTTAAGATTTAAGATTATCAAAGACCTTTGTAGCATATGGCTTATACTCATATGTTTTTTATATATTTTAAATAAAGTTTTAAACGCTGTGATTGTTCGTTCATCTGTTATGAAAGAGTTAATGTTGTTTTTTAATGTTGCAGCTGTTGAAAACTCACCCTAGTTTGTTTTGTTGGATAGTAAGCATAAAGCTACACAAAGGGCTGTCTGTGTTCTGCCCACCACGGGTATCGAAATCCGGTTTCTAGCTGTATAAGTCCGCAGATGTACCACTTTGTCACTGAGGGGCCCTAGTTTTAAAACGCGCTTTGTAATCTGCATTATTTTAAAGCTTTTTATTCTTAGCCATTACAATATGGGTTTCTAATAAAAACAATTTTAATGGTATTTCAACCAAACCTTGCTCCTTGTAGGCCGTTCCGGGTGAGCCCTTTTGTTCAAAGCAAATTAAGCTCAATGCCATTAAAATCCTTTTCTGACCAACTGAGAGAAATCCCAATTTATCTTTAGTTTTGAATTAGACAAATATATCTAATGGAACTTAGATCATCAAAGAAATAAGAAATTAACCACATTGTAATATTCATACTATGAATAAAAAAAACCAATTACGAAAACCAGAAGATTAGAAAGTAAAAACACATCTCGTGAGAATTAATGTGTGTTTTTCTTATAAGAAAGCCACAAAGGGCTATCTGCTCAGCCCACCGAGGGGAATCGAACCTCTGATTTTAGCGTTGTAAATCCGGAGACATACCGCTGTACCAGCGGTGGGCGTAAGGAATAATACAGAAAACTGACTAAATGGGCAGTAATTAACTCTATGACAATTTTAGTTCCATTACGAGAAAAAAATCAAAAACAATAAAAAAATGTTAATTATAATGATTCAAATAATAATAATTCAAATTCTATGTCTCTAAACTTTGTTTCTTACAATCTGTGTACCGTTTTCAGTAATGAAATCTAAACAAATTAGAATGAAAGCAGAGCATGTGCTTATAGTACTGTAAATATATGAAAATTCATAAGAAAGATCGGGAACTTTGATTTGTTAACTTTGCTAAGTTCCGTAGTATTTTCTAACTTTAATGTCTAGGTTATGCTAAATAACTACATAACAAGCCAGTTGTCTTTTATTCTGAAAAATTGTGAAGTTGTAAACTTGTGAATAAGAAAGAGCGAGTACACATAATGACTTTAGATAGTGTAGAAGAGATACATAAAGTACTAAATAGAGGAACATGAAGTACTGAATAGAGAAACATAAAGTACTGAATAGAGAAACACAAAGTACTAAATAGAAAAACACAAAGTATGAAATAGAGAAACATAAAGTACTAAATAGAGAAACATAAAGTACTAAATAGAGAAACATAAAGTACGAAATAGAGAAACATAAAGTACATAAAATGCATTGCTCTGTATTGAGATTAGTGAAGGTAGTAATACTTATGGCTAAAGCTTAAGTTTCCAGAATGTACTTAATGATTTAACACCTACGACCACTTTGAATTTATTAATGTGGGCGTTGTTATTAAGCTGACATTTCTATAGCAATAAGCTGCAACCTTGCATAATGATTATGTGCTACTTTTGAATGAATAAATAATTATATTCACTTAATTTCCTCAAAGTAAAAGAGAGAGAAAGACCATTTGAAGGAAAAGATATACCTCATAATAACTTCTTGTTGTACTCCGACTGCCTGATAACTGGATATGAACTGTACCAATTTTTGTCAGACCATCCAGGGCGAGAAAAAAATATTTATTTTTAAGAGACATTTTTTAAAATATTTCTTTTTTGGAGATGAGTCTGTGTCGGTTTGGATCAGGAATATGTAACACATTTAAAAATGTACAGTATTAACTACTGCTTTTAAATAACGTAACGTTATTTATAGAGCTTTAAGTAAAGCTTCATGTGGAAACCGTTTTATACTGTCAAACACAATGAATGCAAGATTCTACAGCACTCTAAATAATGAATACATGAGTGTCATTTTTGGAATGTTAAGTGATTTTAACAACATTTTGTTACTTTTAATACGCATTACGTAAGAAAGAAAAAATAAACTAGGCCTAATATTCAGTATGCAGTATAGCTTTTATTAAGCAAGAGCACCCGGCATGGCCAGGTGGTTAAGGCACTCGATTCGTCATCCCAGAGTCGCGGGTTTGCATCCCCATCACAGCAAACATGTTTGTCCGTTCAGCCGTATGGGCGTTATAATGTGACGGTCAATCTCACTATGTGCTGGTAAAAAGAGTAGCTTAAAAGTTGGCAGTCGGTGGCCGTGACTATCTGCCTTCCCTCTAGTCTTACACTGTAAAATTAGGGACGGCTAGCACAGATAGCCCTCGTGTAGGTTTGCGCCAAATTCAAAACAAAACAATTGAACTAGAGATAATATTTATTTTGTAAAGAAATATGCTTTTTATTTGTTGCATCATAAGAGTAATTAGTAAGTATTTTGGTTTAATATAAGTCACTGAAGTTTCATAGACTACTTTAACATTTTTATTTTTTTCCAAAACAAGTAAGTTTCTCATTATTGATAACCGAAAATAAAGAAAGACTGCTCGTCTTTTACTTCAAAACGGATTCCTGATTGATAAACGTGAATGATTTACAAATTATACAGAGGTTAATCAACACGATGACAGATGAATGTTTACTTTATTAATTCGTAACATATAATGTTTCTGCTTTTGAAGTCTTAACGTAAAATTTAACACGCATAACTGTAGTATTTCTTATTCAAAATTTGTCATATATAACAGAAAATAATCATTTCTGAATTATTCTTGGTAGAAAATGATCTCGAAAGTACGACGACTCAGAGGTTAATTAAAGAACGAAATATCTCCCTCTCAAAACTAAATCACTTCGAGTTGTAACCTATCCAAACCGTGAAACAAGCAGCCAAACCACACCTGATTCCGCAGTATTTGCCGCTCTAGGCCGCCACATTGTGATTAACGAGTCGGTAATCTATTCGATCTCGGGCCATCAATCTAATGGTCAATAGTTAACTGTCGGAGGTACCGCGGTAATGAATTACTTTGTGTACTCAGCAGTTTTGTCTCGAATCCTTGGCTAACCGCTGTTTCTATTCCGTCTGCATTCCTTGTATTTCTCATTATTGAAAGGCACCATAAGTAAGAGTGGTGTATTTATTTCTTAAATTAAATTAGATTGTTTCTCTTCTTCGTGATTGGATAGGCTGAGAGTTGTCTCGTACAATAGGTTTAGTTGGTGAACATAACAATATGGAACTCAAGTTGAACTACAGAACAGTTAACACTGGTATCTGTCTTGACAAATCAATGATGAGAAACAAAAAGCCTTTATCAAATTTAATGAGATGTGTACCGTGTTGGCGTGTTATCAGCTTCATACACAATGCTAAACACTATCAAAAACATTCTATTTGTGATAATAAACAACACTAATGAATCAAAATGCAAGGTGCATTTTTTAAATATTTACTCTAAGAGAAACTGATGGTCGTGTATTTTCTATGTGTGCAAATAACGAAATAACGTATTCAGCTCGCGCATAATCTTATGGACACTCTTTTTGAATAGAATTTCATTAACTTGTTTTGTTTTACACATAAATATCTTGTGGGTTTTTTAAGTTAGTAAAATATTACTCTCTGCCATTCAAAGCAAATTCAAAGAAACTTCTAATGCTAAGTTAGTTGTATATTTGCTTTCTTGGTATAAGCCTTTTGACAGTAAGAAAAAAAAAATCACATATCACAAAGTCAAAATATAATATCCCGAGAAAGATGTAGTGTTTAATTCGAAACGAGAAAGATCTTGCTGGTTAATCTAAAGAAACTAAATAAATGGATTTTTAGGGTATCAAATGCCCTTCTCTGCCCCAGAAGAGAGCATTAAGTTATTTTTAGAATAGAATAATAACCCAGCTCACTAACGAAGCATAAAAGGTTCCAACTCTTACATTATTCACAAGAATAAATATACAGTGGAAAAAAAACCGGCAAAACTACTTATAACGTAGCAGTATCCTTTCCCTCAACCGTGCTTTATTGCCTCAACCAATAATTCTAGTAAGTAGTTGTTCGAACCCCAAAAATTATTATTATAACTTTACTTTCTCAGATGATGATGTTAGTTTCTTAGACAGACCGAATTTGCTCGTAAAAGTACGTTCATAATTGGAGAATACCCATGGTCTCTCATAATGCTCTTGTTTCGTGATAATGGACTGTATACAATTACCATTTCTTGCAAATGTTCCCTGGATGGCTATCAAAACTGAAGTGGCTATTTTGCTGACCATCTCTTGTTACAATCGTATTTGAAGTCACGACTGAAACACTCAATTAATTTTATTTTTATGTTAATGATGCACTAAAGTATCATAATTAGGAACATAATGTACACGGTCACTACCTGTTGTTGTTCACATGCAATTAACGATAATAAATCTTCATTTGTGTCTTTCTGTTTTTCACAATGAAGACGTCTTAAGCTCATATGCACAGTTTAAGTCGTGCTAAATAATTTGTTCCAGCAAGTAAAGAACAAAAACGAACAGAAAATAACTGAAATCTTTATTTCAAGCTTATTCTGGATAACCTTCTAAAATAAATCTGTATTTAGAAAGAAACACGTTTACCAAAAGCTATCTTTACGAAGAAATGCAGTTTTTCCTAAAATAATTCGTGAGTGGAGATTTTTTAGGGATGTCTTCGTTTTTGTTTGATGAATGGACTTGAACCAAGTCAGCAGGCACGTATAATGGAGTTCAGCACTTAATCTTTCAGCATCACTTCTGTATCTATGGGCCTCATGCCAAATATCATTCAATTTTATTTTAAGCCACATTATGTGTTTAAGAGCAGCTTGTGAAAGCCGTTTTGAGAAATAACACCTTCAAGACTCCACAACTAAAACCTACAACCTTTAAATTCTTTCATCTGTATATTTAGAATAATTATAAAGATGCCACAATAATAGAGGCTAAGTTTGTAAGTAATGTTTCTTGCTTAATAATTGGTGACTGTCTAGTCTTGTTACAACATAAGAGTATTGATGGTATAAGGATTCTGATTGCGTGTTACACAATTGACTCAATTAACTCGCATTTTGAAAATACTTTAGATACTTAAAGAATTAGAGGTTCAGTTTAAAATAAAATAAAAACAGCCGTTAGGACCTCCCCTGTTTGTCTCACCTAGTACCATCTACATGAACAATACGCTTGTGTTTGTCTGTACGGAAATGTGAAATTTCTTGATCAAACACCACAAATCTCATATTATTAGAATGGCCTTTTTCTAAATAAACCGGATTGCACATTGGCTTTTCAATTCAGAATCACCTTACCCATTTTCTGCTTAGTCAATCCAATGAGTGTAATACACGATGGCACGATGTCATGGTCATCATGTGACAACGGGCTTCAGTTTCAACTTTAGTTTTTAGTTACAAAGTATTTCACACAAGTAACACTTAACCCGCGTGTAATTTTCTAAATAAAAGAAATGAACATTATATCTGATATAATTTATATCGAATTTCTCGATTTATTTAGGTCTAAAGTACGCATGTGCAATTAGTTCAAAACCATTGCTTATTACTTTGTGAATACACATTCAAACGTTTCTGTATAATCAGCTAAGTTTACCTTCATTACAACTTTATGTTTACTTTACTTTGCAATAATTTAGTTTTGGTTCGCTTCATAGATTGCTATAAGTGTCTTTTAGCTACTTTTTTCTGGTTTTATTCTAGTCTTTTTGTGAGTTTCTTTGATTCAACTCTTAAAGCCATGTCCTGTACTGATTGCTCGTAATCCTTAAATACTATATACATTATTAATAATACCGTTACTTTACATTGTTGTTTACTTTACGTGTAATTATCTTAAGTCTACCTGAGTGTGTTTCTCAGATTGTGTAAGTTTTTGTGTGTTCTGTTTTCAAAATAGACCATAATTGATCGACCTAACATACGATGCCTTTAAGAAAGCATAGCTAAAACGACGAGTGAGAAAATGATAGAGTAAGGAAAATTTAAGCGAAGGACATAAAAACTACTGCAAATGTCCTGCATGTTGCAGCTAATCAAAATATAAAACGATATTAAAAATAACTAACTTCATTAACCTACAACTTCACCAACAATTAAGTTATTATTCGTGTATTTAAAAAAAATCATTACTGAAATGCACAAGTTGTTAAAGATGAGGTATCTGTTCTTGCATCAGAATTATAGCTTCAATTCTTAGTTATATTCTATTCTTCATTTAACGTTGGTTTTAGGAAAGCATTGATTAAAATGTTTAATATATACTCGCCTCCTTACTAAATAAATAATTGAAGCTGTAACCATATATATTCCTTATATATCTCATATACTTATAAGGATTAATTTAGAGTATTAGCTATTCCCCTGCTAGTACAACGGTAAGTCTATGGATTTAAGTCTAAATTAGGGGTTCGATTCCCCTCGGTGGGATCAGCAGATAGCTCGATGTGGCTTTGCTATAAGAAAAACGTACACACACATTGTTAGCTTTAACAAACAAAAAACTCCCTATAAACCGAAAATTAATGGATACAATGACTCAAGCCATTGTGTCTGTCTTATTAAACAATTATCTTCTTGAACGGATGTTGTTTATTGTTCGACATTCACAAATCCACAAACGAAGTAAAGGTATCGTTGCGGCATTTTTATACATCGACTATTATTAACTTTGTATCTGAATTCAGGGCTAACTATAATCTTTAAGTTAGTTTAAAACTTGTTAGATATTATTAGGATTACGGTCGATAATGCTCATAATGACAGCTAAGGGACCTAACTGATGGACCAATGCATTTTAATACGAGTTTTTGTTTTATCACAGTAAATACCACTAGTTAGGCTGATATATTACTTCGGCATGTGATTGTTACTTCTAAATTATGGAGTAGCTCATTTTGAAGAGAATATCTTCATAATTGATAAAATATTTTGTTTTTTTGGAAGCTATCTTCTAGTTCATTGAAGTTTGTTTTTCGAAAATTTATGCACTGCAATAACTTTTTTCGTTTTGTTACACCTTTGTCAAAAATTCAACATGAGGATAACTGATACTGTCCCTCTGTGAGATGTTATTATTGGTTTTTAGTGCAAAGCCACATAATTTGATGTCTGTAATTTGGATATCTCTAGGAATCAAATTATAATGTTGTAAGTTCAGATACTTTCTGTATGATATAATATTTGGTGAGCTTTTTTATTCGGTTCATTTAATAGCACATTCTCTGAATTGTTATTTTCTTTCTTTACAGTTGTTTCCGTTAAATGCTTTCGACATACATCTTCATAATGGGAACTCTTTAAAATGCCTCTAATTGTGAGTTTTTCTTAACAAAGTAAAGGACAATGCATTTTTTCGTTGTAATACAATATTTCCTCCGAGTCAGTTTTGTATCACAGTATTATTGAACAACGTTATAGGAATGGGAGGGCAAAGACTTATATGACCGAGCAAAACGAGGGAATATGAGCCACAGGCGCACCCATTATGGACGGGGTTCAGGGCTCGCCGTAGGGCCCTTGAAGCTCTTAAATTTTGGATTAGATTTTATAAATTATTCTGCTTTTCTTGAGAGTAATTTGATGCATGTTTACTAGGACGGATTAAAATGTTAGGGGGCAATCCCCGTTTCCTATGCCACTGTGTTATTTCTTCTTTTTAAGCCCTCACTTCCTTTCTAAAGAAGAAAATAATAATTTTATCATAACAACCAAACGCGTGCATAATTGCTATTGTCACATTTTGATTTTTTTTTTATAATTATTGAATACCTAATTGTATCGAGAGTTAAACATACTGTAAGTGTTATTTTTATCATTTAGGTAACTTTCGTAAAAAATAAAATTGAAAGTTAGGTGTTCTTGAGTACTTTATTTAATGCTGAGTAGAATGTTGACAGCATCATATTAGTAAAATTCATACCGATGTTATGCACATTTGTATGTGTTGATGTAATCTTTTCACATTGTTTTTAAATTGTTGTTTTTATCGTACGAAACCTTGTTGATTTTCTAACACAAGTCTTTCGCACGTTTATTTTTGTCTGATGTTTGTTTGTTGGAGGTCTTACTGTTGTAGCAGCTGTTGTGTGAAAGATGTTTGTATATTTCGATGTATTGTTAGGAAAATATTTTCAGACTTTATCAAACAATAGAGCTTACTAGCAAATCGACTTCCTACGTTCACCGAATTTCAAGAAAGTTGAGAGTCTTAAGGACAAATATATGTCATTAGGTAGGTTTGACGAGATCCCTTTATATTGAGTTACGGTTTCAGATAGTGCTAAACTTACAACACACACAATGCAGAGATATTACTTTTTACTTTACACTGAGGATAAAGCACTCTTTAAGAGTGCGCCTCTAGTTCGATTCTAAGAATAGTTGTTTGACCTTGACATTCGACTAGCTCTAAAAGTGAACTGTCATACCCAAGACAGAGAAACACCCGAGCAAACGGTAACACATTCTACTATTAAATTATACTTTTGTAGTCGTCAATTTCAAGCTGACAAGAGCTATTACAAAGCTCTTAGAAAACAACAACAGAAAGTACATTCGGTGCGAGAGATTTCGGCTACGAACAATGAAAGCAAATCACGCATTATATTTTGTATAATTAATATCTGTTGTACTTCTTTTATTTTGTAACCGGATCTTTAAATAAATACAAAAGTCACTCACTGGAAATTAACCTGAAGAAAGTGCGTACAGAATGTAAACTACTTTTCAAATACTTTGACAACTACGTCATCGCCTAGTCTTCTTCGGGCGTCTTCAAAGTCTTTTGTACTTTTTTTTTTTTTTGCAACTGGTTCATTAGTGAATAGTTATTGGTCATTGTTTTATTGTGGTTTTTCATGGTTTAATTCCAGTGATGTCAGGTCAGCAGTTTAACTACTGAATGCGTATAGATTCTCATCAATGTGTCAGAATGGCGGTTGTTTTCTCAAGGATTGTACCTGTTATTGTTACATGCTTATCAGTAGATGAGCTCTTGAACTGACTTTGCTATTCTCGCATTTACATTCAGTGATGTGTGAAATACCATCAATAGAACACAAGGCATGTACAAAGAACAGTTCAAGAACTAATTTTCTAGTATCAGAGCTTCAGAAGCAAAGAAATTATTCAAGATATGTGTTTAACTTTCAAATTCAGCCTTAACTAATGAAATAAAGCTGTTAGTCGGTCCGGTTATTAAATCCTGCTTATTCGCAAAATTACCGAGATCCCTGAATTCGTTTTTATTTTTCCTTCAGAAGAGGCTAGCATGATTAGATTGTTAGGGCGCTTGACTTCTTATCTGAGAGTCACGGGTTCGAATCCCCGTCACACCATACATGCTCGCCCTTTCACCCTTGAGGCACTCTAATGTAACGGTCAATCCCACTATTCATTGGTAAAAGAGTAGAACCAAGAGTTGGCGAGGGGTGGTGATGACTAGTTGTCTTCCCCCTAGTCTTACACTGCTAAATTACAGACGGTTAGTGCCGATAGCCCTAGTGTAGCTTCGCGTGAAATTAAAACAAACAAACAAACAAAGCAGTGTTTGATATTACCTAGATTACGATAAGTATTCTATACAGATACAAAGTGCTTTTCTAGCGTTTCGATGATCAGTTTATTCGAGATCACCTCTGCCTGGGAACGAAATTAAAAAGGTTCCAGATCCACCTCCCGAAAGTGCTGAGGTTTTATATTACGTCATTACATTTTTTATATTACATGTTTTATCGTTGTCGCTTTTAGCATGGATGTATTCATTTAAAATACTTCAACCGACTTTGTGCTTTATGTCTCATAAATATAAACGATTATACGATCGAAATGCTCTGTAAATATTGTAAACAAAACAACAAGAATATCGCTGTGGTAAACGTGCAAGTCAACAAACCAACACTTCATTCCGGTTTCTGTTCCACCTATTTAGCTACTAGGCGCCCTCTGTTCAGCACTCTTCAACCATTTAAAGTTGAAGGTCCACCTTCGAGGTCTTGGCGGCCGAAATAGTAGTTCGGTTCAGCTTCTCTTACGGATGTGATTAATCTTCCAAGTGACAGCATGTTAGAAGGCTTTTGTTGAGGTCTTCGTCGAGCTGGATGAGAAAACACGTCGGACAGAATAGGAAAAGGGCAGCAGGTTACTTGGCCATTTACTCTACATAGCATCAGGTTGCTTAAATCATGATTGTAATACCCACAAACACGCCCGCTTGATTTCGACAGAAAGTGAATTGGTTAGGTTTTTTGTTCACTCTTCTTTCCACCTTCTTCACCCAGCACATCTATCTCTGCTCTTTTCAGATTATCAATACAAATCACGTTATACCTAACATACCATAGCGTTTAACAGTTAAATACCATAGAGAAAGAATCAATTAATTAAAGCTCCCTGTTCAACTTACAGATGGGTAAGTTCATGTTCCATCTACACCGCAGCCCTCCTGCTGTGGGGCGATTGTGTACTTGGCAGACAGTGGCTCCAGGCTTAATTTATAACTGAAGACATTTCGAATTCCTGTTTTATTTTTGACAAACATACAGCGATGGAATGATAAGGTCTTGTTTCTGTTTTTGTTGTGATTTCTCGAGAAAAAAGGAATCTCTTCTCTGCTAATAGAAAAGTTATATTTCTCCTGTCTTAGTAAGTTTATTGATAAATTACGCTACTTCGATCTTGGGTTTTTGTTCAAACAACTCTTATGATCTCAATTTCAATATTTATAATTAATGATTTAATAACTTTAAATATATACGATGTACTTAACCTCATTTCACACACATACACACAAACACGGCTACTTTAATTTTACGCCCGGCATGACCAGGTGATTAAGGAACTCGACTCGTAATCCGAGGGTTACGGGCTCGAATCCCTGTCGCACTAAACAAGCTCACCCTTTCAGCCGTGGAGGCGTTATAATGTCACGGTCAATCCCACTATTTGTTGGTAAAAGAGTAGCCCAAGAGTTGGCGGTGGGTGGTAATGACTAGTTGCCTTTCTTCTAGTCTTACGCTACTAAATTAGGGACAACTAGCGCAAATAGCCCTCATGTAGCTGTGCGCGAAATTTAAAAAAAAACGTATAGAGAAAGGTATAACATACAGATATGAATGACACATTTCTTGTATATATTTCGAAACGTCCAACTCAAAAACTTATATACAATAAATACTATTATAATTTTAAGGAATTGAATTTATTACATTTTTATTTTAAAGTAAATTTCAACATAATTGATCCTTTCTGTTATCTTATTCCTTTTTACATTACAATACGGTGAGGAAAAATGATCTTAAAGCATTGATTTCTTACTTAAAAACATATCTCACGGTAATAAGTTCTGTTTTAGTTTATGTATTCATTGATGACCTTTAACGTAGTTGAATGTTTTTATTAATAATACCGAACGTGTGTTTTCATATGATCGTCATTTATTCTGGATTATTTTCACTTCCTCAAGTTAAAGATTACTTGGAACAATGAGTCAGCCTCTTTCGTAACCGTACTAAACTAAACATGTCTTGTGGAACGTGTACTGGGCATTACTGAAACTAAACATAGTCCGATATATCTATCTATATATATATACACAAACCCACCCACCTAAAAAAAAACGGTAAATCATGTAACTTGAAAACATGTACTTGCAAAACCAAAAAAATTTAGACTATGCTTAGTTTCAAAAGCGTGTAATTCTAGAAATAAAACTGTTAGCAAACAACAAATGTTTCACAAATATCTTGATAAACAGAAAAAGAATGGAATTACCCCAGTGCAAAAAGGTAAAAAAAAAATTATATTATAAGAGTTAATTATGTGCAGAAGTCAATTAAATTTTTTTCTGTACATAGTTTTTAAATTGTTTCATTATTAAAGTGTTTCTTTCTCATTTCAGCTCTACGAACTGAGCAATGATCTCAAAAGGAAGGAATTTTTGGACGATTTGTTTCAGTTTATGACAAAACGAGGTAAGTTTAGCACGTTTCATACGTAATGTGAGAAAAAGAAGCCGTTAAAGAGTCTTCGCGAACAAACATCTGATATGATTCAGTCCGTATATTTCAGTATCAGGCTTAAGGTAAAATATATACTTATCCCATAAATTGCCACAAGTATTCATGTTTTCTGATTCTTTGATTCTGATCGCTAAATTATGTGTAAGAACATTCAAACTTAGAAATTGATCCTTTTATTAAACTTACCCAGATTCACAGCTTGAGTTTAAATGTGATACTTTCGTGACATGAAAAGTTATCCAGGTTAACAGTTTGAGTCTTATTGTGAAAATTTTGTGACACGAAAACTTACCCAGGTTAACAGTTTGAGTCTTAATGTGATCCTTTTATAAGCCTTACCCAGATTAACAGCCTAAGTTTTAATGTGATACTTTCGTGACATATGAATAAACTATCTGAAAAATGTTATATAAAGTCAACTGGAAATTCTTAAAGTAACCTTTTTTAGTAATATAACAATAAACAACTCATTATTTTTTGACGAACATAAAGCTTTAGAAATAATCTGTTACAGATGAGTTGTAATAATAATTGTCATCTCATAATTAAGGTTTTTGAAGTAATATTTTATGGCCCCCAGCGATATCGCTGCGGACTAACACCGCTAGAAATCGGGTTTCGATATCCTTGGTGGACAGAGCACAGATAGCCCATTGTATAGCTTTGTGCTTAATTCCAAATAAGCACTATTTTATGAGAAGGATCCTTGGGAGAACTGGATCAAAGTTTATAAAATAACTCTTGATTTGATATTTGATAAAGTCTCGATTTTTCGAAACAGTTTTATGTGGTACGGTGATGTGAAATTAACGAAACTACTAAATAATGGTCACCTTCTTCACGTTCGTTGTTTTTTCGTAGTACGTGTGTGTGTGTGTGTTTGTGGATTCTGATTTTTTTTATGATAAGCTATTTTGATAAAAGCTGTAATTTCAGACTTCTATATATGATTGTTTTTCGTGACCTTTGATTCTAATTAAACTAAATAATATGTAGTTACTTCAGACACTTTTAGTGGTGGTAGTCAGAAGAGGGAGATGTTGAAACTTCATGGCACATTGAACACTTTTCACATAATGGTGTTTTTGTAACAGTGTTCGCCATGATGAAAACAAGTCGATTTAAGTTCCGACAAAGATCAACATATGTTAAGAGTCTAAAGAAATTCTACGACCAACATTTCTCCCAATAAAAGCACCTTTGAAAAATACAATAAAATAATTTAAATATATTTTGTTTAAAAAATAAATATTGTTGCTATTACGAATAAGATAAATATTGTTAACATTATAGAATCTTGGTTTACTACGTAAAAAAACGGTAAAACAAGTTAAAATGCTTGTGAAAAATTAACTGAAAATGTAACATGCAAGCTTCACTTTAAAAAGTAAATCTAACACTTTTAACTTAGGTTAGCCAAGTTTTCAATGAATCAATGTCAAACCATTCAGCGTTTATAACTATAGAAATTTTAAGAGCAGTACAATTTATTATGAAGTTGACTTTTTTGTAGAACAAATAAAAATTAAGACTGAGCTGGACTTAAGCCCACGACCGTTCTTACAGTCATATTCTACCTACGGCCCGTCATGGCCAGGTGGTTTAGGCACTCGACTCGTAATCCGAGGATCGTGGGTTTGAATCCCCGTCACACCAAACATGCTCGCTCTCTTAGCCATGGGGACGTATTAATGTTTCAGTCAATCCCACTATTCCTTCGTAAAAGAGTAGCCCAAGAGTTGGCGATGGGTTGAAATGACTAGCTGCCTTCCCTCTAGTCTTACATTGTTAAATTAGGAACGGCTAGCGCAGATAGCCCTCGTGTAGGTTTGCGCGAAATCCAAAACAAAACAAATCATATTCTACCCTTAACAATAAATGTAATGGAAACAAAGTTTACCAAAAGAGTTTTGAAATATATGTGGTAAGAAGAAAAAGTTCTGGAATTAAACTTTTCCCTAGTAAAGAGTGCTTCCCACACCAAGTGCTTCTTCAAAAATCAAATCTAAAAAAATATTTCTGGTAAGAAATAAGCGATTTTAATTTTTAATCTTGTTTACATTCATACAGGACAAAATTAGAAGAACGGTTTGAGTTTATAAATGAAATAAGGCAAGAATCACACAGACGTTCGTGTTTACTCTCAAATTATATATAACAACCATGGATCTTTTATTACGAAATTGCTTTAACACAAACTTACAAACAATAATGAAACGTAGCATTAAATGTTTTTATCGTTTTTTAAAGAAATGTCTTTAAAGTACAGATGGAAACTAAAAATGAAGTAAAAATCTCCAATGTCATCCAACACTTATTCAACAAGACTTAAAATAAGATAATAAAAAAAGCACAGAACCAGAAGATCATACGCGTCGGCACAACTGGAATAATTATGTGTCAGATTCTCTGATTGGAGAATGTACATTACTAATCTTCCACCCCGATGTTTTTATATAGTTTGGGTAGGTTTTGTGTAATTAACTTAAATCCGTTTGATGAACTATGGGGACAAAAGAAATAGGGATTTTCTCGTTTTGTCGCCGACCAACGAACTACCTGTGATTAAAAAAAACAAAAAAACACAGTAGAATAAATGTTCAAATTTTACAAACAAATGTTGTGCTATTTAACGAGACTGAACTGAAAAAAATCCAAAACAAGAAAGCTGATAGCAGAAGCAACAACAACAAAAAACAGTTTAGAATTTATTAAGAAAAAAACGCCAACTTAAAGTTCTAATACAAATAAGAATTTTAAGAAATGTAAGCCATTCCAGCAGATCATAAACAATTGGGTAGCGGATAAAGAAGTTAAAAAAACGTTATTTCAATTTTGAAGTTTCGCCAAGTGAACCACGTCACACTAAAAATAAGTGACAAATAATTTACTTAACATTAGTGGCTTACACGGTGGTAATTAAACTTTGTGTAATAGTTTATTATTATAGAAGAGAGTTCGTGTTCTATCCAGATCCTTGTTGCATTACTTCGGGTATTAACATCGCCTTGCATAAATTTTCTATCGTCTCATGAAGCCATTACAAGAATAGAAATGAAACAAACTAACAATGAACAATTTTAAGAAAAAATCGTGAAAAAAATGAGGTAATTGTTTAGATTTCAACAAACAAAACTTTATTTTTACATTCTTATCATTTTGAATATACTTTTTATCCAAAGTATTACAATATTAAGTTTTAATAATTCGTAAAATTCAACTAGTACACTAATAAAAGCTGCGAAAGACAGCTATTAAGAAACTAGCCTTGGAAAAATAAAATGTGCCAGTTTCACTCGGTATCGAAGCTAAAGCTTTTCGAATTCCATAGGTATAGGTCTGTAGGCCAGTGACATTAATGAACAGACAGATGATAATACACGTAGAAACTGGGTAACAGTCACCAGTAAAGAAAAGTAATGTTGTATCCCCTATTGTTCACAACGTGCGTGCGCTCACACATGTATGTGTATCTATATACACTGTGATATATTTCTTATTGATAAATCTTATTTTTATAAATATATTTTTTTGATTTAGGAGAACAAGAAATTTAAATAATAAAGAAATAATACTATTTCTATAGATACCACTGTAAACGTTTTAGAATTAATATTCAGACTATGGTTCAAGTTGTAGGGAAAATAATACAGGGTGGTCGCTAGAAAAGCGAAAAATTTGTCAAATAGCTATTTATTTGTACAAAGAATAACTTTTACAAAGTTTTTAAAGGCATATGTTATATTACACTCATAAATGCTCAAAATGCATTTTATTCATGATGTAAAGAAATCAAAATAGAAATGAGTAAGCACGCATTTTATTCATGATCTCATCTGACCCTCAAATTTTCCGCTTTTCTAGCGACCACCCTGTAGTACTTAGATGCTTACGTCATCCTTTTTTCGCAAATTGCCGTAAATTTGACATAACTTTTGTGAAAAACAACGTAGGCTAAGTTTAATGAGCTACTTACTTACCTTTTCTGTTACCACAGTGTAATATATAATGTAGTGACCTTCTGACCTTAATTTATCATCATTATTTTAAAATGTTCATTTTTTCACTAGGAATTATTTTTTGCGTGTTGTCCAAACAAAGTTAAACTTGTGTATGGTTTGTTTGTTTGTTTTGAATTTCGCGCAAAGCTACACTAGGGATATATGCGCTAACCGTCCCTAATTTAGCAGTGTAAGACTAGAAGGAAGCTATTCATCACCACCCATCGCCAACTCATGGACTACTCTTTTTACCAACGAACAGTGGGATTGACCGCCTCGTGTATGGTAAACTCCATCAATTACTAACATTATTATACGTGAAACAATAGTTATTCTGATATTAATTTTAGTAGCTATCAGTTAGATAGGTGCACAATGAAATAATCTGACAAGTATTTGCTATTGGAAGCGATTATATAAGTATTTTAATTTTACGGATGGGCTGCCTAGAGAAGACACTTGAAAGGTGAGTCAGTTGTCGTGTGCAAGATGAACATCTTGATAAGTGCACGTGCGGCAATGAGGTGGCAAAGACTGCCAGAGGAATTAGGAACTGTTAACCACTTAAGAGAAGAAGCTGACAATGTTATTCCTAGTAATATTTATTTCGGCATTTCCGTCTACGCACGTCAATCCAACGTAGTAAGCAGATCGAAATTCTAAGAACCTGCAGACAAGGGTTACAGTAAGAGATTTTTATCAAAAAGTCATGACGTAGGTCGTGAACTAACACGTACCGCCTCGGTTTTTTTAATAATATGACATCTGGAAGAACATGTCTAGGAATTACCGATTCCGCTTAATAATGTTCTTTTCATGGACGACTTACCTTAGAGGGGAAACTGTACAGTTACTTTGAGCGTGAATTGGTATTAAATTTAGTGTTGTTTTTATGTATTCCATTACTTTCCAAAACGAGATATAAAACTTGTTTGTTTTCAATTACAGCTAAGCATTTGTAATAAGAACGTTATGCCGCTTGCCGTTATTGTGATAGTTTTAGAACGAACACGTTAAAACAATTTATTCATGTCTGCTTTCCAATATTGGCATTTGATTTGAGTTGACTCTGGACTAGCAAAAGTTTTGATTGATTATTCTTGGAATACAGAAATATATATGTTAAAATAAAATAAACACTTTAACACAAAGTATTTACTTGCTAATTATTTAACCATGAAACGAGTTTTAGAATAAAACCAATTGGTCTATATTGGAAGCTTTACGTGATGACGACAAATAAAATATAAAAAAAATTGTTTTTCACTGAAAAATACCTTTTACAAACTATAAACAGTTGTATATACCTGATTTTAGGCTTAGTCATGTATTGTATGCGTTTTACTAGCATTTTTCTTGGACTGAAACCGTGTGTTATATAGACTATAAACAGATAATTTTTGTGTAATTGCAGGTATCTTGGGCACAGCGAAACGAACCTCCATATTATTGTTACCATATAAATATATATGGGATATTTCCCTTAGCTGGGCGTGGCCCACTGTAAAGCGTGCCAGGCTGCAGATCTAGAGATCCAAAGTTCGAAATTTCACCATGCATGGTGCTAAAATCTCTTCCCATTTTAGCTTTGGGCATATTATAAAGGTGACAGTTAATTTCACTGTTTAGTTAAGAGTAGCTATGTACATGGTGTGGGCCGATGACTAATTGCCCAGCGGCTCAAAACTAGAGACGGTGATGCCTGTACGTATGAGGTCTCTGACTTAACAGCTGAGCCCATGCGTCACAAATTGCTATTCGGATTAAAATATCAAATATAGCAAACGTGTTGGGCGAAGAAAATAATCCAGTGTGGCACCCACTAATTATAATTAATTGAAAACCCAAACATTTGTTGGAAAAAAAGAAGTCCAAACATTCGATCACCTTTGGTGAACTCTTTATATACAAGTGGCTTATTTAGCATATTAATTTATCTTCTGATTTAAATACTGCAGTTCTGCTTAAGGCTAAATAATGTGTAGATCTACCATACGAGTGGAGTTTAGTACAGTAGAAAGTGAGCACTGTTTCTAACACTAAATGAAGAAAAGCTTTATGTAAAGTCTTAGTGTTATGTTTCTTCTTGAACATTACATTTGAACTGCTTTAAATATTTATTTCTTATGAGCTAGTTTATGAATTTATAATGATACGTAAAGAATCATGTACCTAAATGTCTCTGCTACTGTTGATTTCTTTTTTTGTGAATTTTGCACAAAGATACAAGGAGGCTGTCTGTGTTAGCCGTCCCTAATTTAGCAGTGGAAGGCAGTCATCACCACCCTCCGCCAACTCTGGGCCTACTATTTTACCAACAAATTGTGGAACTGACCATAACATTATAATTCCACCACGGATGAAAGGGCGAGTATGTCTGGTGTAACGATTGCAAGTCGAGCGGCCTAACTACCTGGCCATGGCGGGCTGTGTAGCTGATACGCCAGGTTATGTCTGTATGTTTCTTATGACAAAGGAGCAACTCGAGTTTCTGGGTTTAACTTTTCGTTAAAATGTTGACAAGAAGTTTAGTCAGGTAGAAAGTGAAAATGCCGTACAAGTAAATGAGGTGATCTTTGTTTTATTAATATTATAAGCTCTGTCAAGTGCTCTTGCTTCAGTGTAGTTTACCCAGTGGTCAAGATCAGTATTGAAAGAAAGGTTAAATGGACAGACTGATAGTAGTTATTATGGAAGTTTCATCTATCTGCTCTACTGGTATATTACCTGCAGCAATTCTCTTGTCTTTGGGGCGGAGAGAGAGACTTCGGTCTACTACGAGCATAATCGACTTAGTTGGTATTAAATCTATCTTTGTATATCCCTCAACTCTTATCCTACCCTCGAGATGCCATGGAAACCGTTCACCTTAAATCAAGCCTAAACCTCCTCTTAATTTTTTTCTTATTGTAATTTCAAGTATTTATTAACAAATAATTTGATGATATAAGAATGTTTTTCAAACTAGTAGATTAATTAATATCGTTAATCGAGGAGTATAACAATAGAATTTTACTAAGGAATTTACTGTTTTTGTTACTGTTTTAAGTTAGTGTTGGTCTTAGTCGCGTCCAACAGAACTGTGGGTCGTACACTTTACCTCTTTAGTGGTAAACATTTTATAAACATTATATTGATAGTAGCTGGATAATAAATTAAAGTATATTCGGTTTCACGCTCTGTATTAATAATATGATTATAAAACTACTAAACGGTAAAGTGTTTGTATTAACAAATTAATTCTGCATAATGACGAAATAATCATTCTTTTTATTTCGTTATGAATCTGAACCTTATAACACCAAACTGTTTTAATCAGTGATGTCGAAAAAACCCACTTGTAAAGAAAAATATATGTGTAAAAATGGTTCCTTTGGGTTGAGAACATTTTTTACGTAGAGGAGCGAACAACGTTTCGACCTCCTTCGGTCATCGACAGGTTCACAACTGTTTTACTCTGAAGTTTGGTGAATTGTATTCTGTTTTTATTTATGGCTTTTGCTATCTGCTGTCATATCAGACGGAAATCACTCAGTAATTAACATTCTACCACCTGTCATTCACACTAAGGAATTCATAGCTACTTTTATAACACTATCGCTATAACACGATGGTGGTATATTTTGTATCACATGGATTCGAAACCGTATGTCTGCTCCAAAATCCAAAGCTCTATCATAGGAACCCCCAGTGGCTCAGCAGTAAGTCTGAAGGCTTATAACGCTAAAATCTGGATTTCGATTCCTAATTAACCAATTTGTAGCTTTGTGCTAAGAAACAAAACAGCCAAATTTACAATAGGGCAAAAGAGTTTCGTCAAAGTGGCCAATAATAATAAAACTTCCTCATGCCAGAATGAATACTTAGATAAACCTTTTTTTACTGTTTAGATAAGCATAGTTACATGGTTGGTTACGAATTTATGATATATCCGAATTATTTTGCATATGGAAGTTACCAAGTCATGAAAGAACCGCAGTCAATGTAAAGTCACAGTGGCACAGCAGCAGTCAATATAAAGTCACAGTGGCACAGCAGCAGTCAACATAAAGTCACAGTGGCACAGCAGCAGTCAATATAAAGTCACAGTGGCACAGCAGCAGTCAACATAAAGTCACAGTGGCACAGCAGCAGTCAATATAAAGTCACAGTGGCACAGCAGCAGTCAATATAAAGTCACAGTGGCACAGCAGCAGTCAATATAAAGTCACAGTGGCACAGCACAATTCAGATCTTCATTTTGACATAGTACGTAATGCGATGCCATTGAACATTGATGGTTTTTGGAAGAGTATGAAACAGCCATCTGTCATAATTTATATACTGAGATCATAAAGATATTGGCGATTCAGATTTTTCAAAACAAAGACATCCATCCCTTGTACTTAATAACATTAGTAAACAAAAGACTATTGACCAACTAGAAATAGACTTACCATTAGTCCTTTAAAGGAATACAGACCAACTAGAAAGAGATTCGTCACAAGTCGTTCAAAGGAATATAGATTAACATGAAAGAGACTTGTCTGAAGTCGCTCAAATGAATATGGTTTGTTTGTTTTGGAATTTCGCACAAAGATACTCGAGGGCTATCTGTGCTAGCCGTTCCCTAATTTAGCGGTGTAAGACTAGAGGGAAGGCAGCTAGTCATCATTACCCACCGCCAACTCTTGGGCTACTCTTTTACCAACGAATATTGGGATTGACCGTAACATTATAACGCCCTCACGGCTGTGAGGGCGAGCATGTTTGGCGCGAACCCGCGACCCTCAAATTACGAGTCGCACGCCTCACGCGCTTGGCCTCGCCGGGCCACGCAAATGAATATGGACCAACTAGAGGTAGATTTGCCATAAATCGTTCTAATCAGTAATGAAAAAAAAATTCGGCAGTTCGTAATATGTGAGAATCCACAAGTACAAAGATCGGTGCCAAAAGCCGCCAACTTGGCCTGGGCAACTACACAAGACATTAAGAAAGATCTCTTGGTAAAGTGACACAAGTCACGTGTACATTCATTTCTTTCATGACACATTCATTTAACTTTAGCACATACATCAAAATGCTGGAAAATGAAAGGAATATTTATGCTATTCCATTTAAAAATAAACTGATGGATATCTGTGCAATCGAAAATGACAGCTTTGTTACAGAGCCTTTTGAAAATACGATGCAGGGCTATTGTCAAGAAACATGGTCGTTAGATAGAGAGGTATTGGGCATGGCATCATGGACTGTAATAATATTAAATATAAAGTGCTCAACCCACTGAACAATTGTAATCTGATTGTTGTTGTTTTGAATTAAGCACAAAGCTACACAATGGGCTATCTGTGCTCTGCCCACCACGGGTATCGAAACCCGGTTTTTAGCGTGTAAGTCCGCAGACATACCGCTGAGCCACAGGGGGGCTATAATCTGATAAATAAGTTTTACTTCACCTACTTCTCAGTTTGGTAGCATTTGTATTAGAAAAAAAATTCTTTGCTGTGAAATACAGTGGTGTCAGTGGCGTTAGCCCTTTCATGTATAACACGTTAACCCTAATAATTGCCATTTATGTTCGAGTAAATTGATGTTATACAATAATGATATTTAAAAGCGTATTTTAACGATGGTTGAAGAAGTAGACAGAACTGTAATCTAGCTGATAGTTTATCTTTTAAATTTCTTCTAACACTTTCAGTTTTGCCCCCCAGCGGCACAGTGGTATATCTGCGGACTTACGCCACTAAAATCCGGGTTTCGATACCAGTAGTGGGTATAGCATAGATAGTCCATTGTGTAGCTTTGTGCTTAATTCTAAACAAACACATTTTTAGTTTTCAAAATATTAAATATCATTTTTGTTTTTCGGTGAGGTCTTATGTAACGTTAATTCGATTTTGCTTTATCAGGCTTTCAGTTAAACAAACTTTTATATATATATATATATATATATGTATGTTATATATATGTGTGCATTAAACGGGACTACCACAGAAGTAAGAAGTTACCTAAAGTTTATAGCTACTACAACCTTAAGTTACTGTGGGCTGTGTGTACTGATTAACGAAGTTTCAGGATTGGTTTGGTTTGTTTTGAATTTCACACAAAGCTACGCAAGGGTTATCTGGGCTAGCCGTCCCTAATTTAGCACTGTAAGACTAGAGGGAAGGCAACTAGTCATCATCATCCACCACCAACTCTTGGGCTACTCTTTCACCGACGAATAGTGGGATTGACCGTAACATTATAACGCCCTCACGGCTGAAAGGGTCTAGCATGTTTGGTGTGACGGGGAAGATTCTGGAAGAGTACAGTTTAATAAAATTCTGTTCACTTTTAAACAATTCTTTTGAGAAAAATTTTGTTTTTCCAAAAATATTATTGTGTCTTGCCACTGTGAACATTTTGGAAAGGAAAGTTATTTATTAGAACTATCATATAAATAACATATAAATAAATAACCAGCTTTGAACTAATTAAAATACGCATCAGTTCGTGTTGCTGCTCATAGGTGAGCGAAAAAGAGTTTTTTTTTTAAGTTTCTAAGATTCTAACCGTATTAGTAACACATTTTCCTCACCCCATCTTCGCTCCCCTTACTCGTGCTCAGGCTGAAAACGTGTGTTCCTATACTCAAAATAGTAACTGAATTAATGGGAATTTTCGTCTGGATGGGGACAGAAATCGAGCTTATAAATCCGCGCACGTGGAAACGGCGCCGATACTTTGTTATCGTTCCCATTTCCACGTACTTAGATGCCTCCAGCGTGTTTAATGCTTTCACTGAGACTTCTATATTTATCTTCTTTTCCCAATGTTTCAGAGACAAAAATAAGGGATGGTCGTTTGATCTGGACTGACCTTAACTCAAGGGAAACACACACAGTAAACAGTTTTACTCACTTAACAGGAAGTTGCCAGAGGATATAATATTTCCCTATCAACCAACACAAGGAACCTACTGGTTACACTTCTGTTTTTTTTTTTAAGAAATAATTCACCTTATTCAGTTATTTAAGTCAACTTTGGATAAAATCCACGCTATAACGACTTAGAAAAACCTATGTAATAAGGTTATTTATTGCACATAAAAAAATGGTTAAATTTAGTTTTATAACGAACGTGTGATTCATCTTATAATTATTTAAAAAATTCTAGTTCGTTATAATATTTCCCAATAACCATCCTGCTGTTTTTGCTGTTTTCTGGTTGGTACGTTATTCTTCGCTAGAAATAGTGTTTCGATACCCGTGGTGGGCAGAGCACTAATAGACCATTGTGCATTTTTGTGTTGAACTACAAACAAGCAAACGTTATTTTTCTATGGATTTTTGTTCTTTTTAGACCTCTATTCCATTGGAACATATGTAGGAGATACAAGAAATGCACAGTAGTTAAAATTATATACAACATTTGGATCAGGCATATCGTAGAGGAATCATTACTATTCGCTCACATGTAATGTCTTTTTACCTGCATAAGATAATAGTCTAGCTTTAAGTAAAGAGGCTGGTGCTACTTATTCATATTTTGACCAATTATCTCAGACAAACATTGGTCAAGCTTTGCATAAAAATTACTCACTGTGTCGTTTCACGTGTTTGACTCATTTTTTATTTGTATAAAGTCGTAGAGCTTTGGGTTTGTAAGACTTAATGCTACCTGTTTACATGTTTGACATCTCTTTCACACAAACAGTAATCGATCTTTGAACATCGAGATTCTGTTCTGCCTGTCCATGTGTTTGACATACCATCCACACAAACAATAATTTATTTTTGAATGTTAAGAATCAGTACTATCTGTTCATGTATTTGACTTGTAGTCATTAACAGTTCCATCTACTCACGAATACTGTAACATTTACAGTCTTTGAACAGGGCACTTTTCCCCAACATTTTACATGCTCAATTTATTAGGACAGTGCTGTAGGTTTTTCGTTGCAGTCTTATTTCTTATGTTACTATTAATATTAATTGGTTTTCGGGTACATATTATTCTGTCAACTGTTGATGTTGTTACCTTTCTCAGCAAAAGATTAGTGTACTGTGAGATATCCAGTGTCATTTTTAACGGTTTTTGTTTTCTTTTGTCGATAACTAGTGACATAAATCGTCAATGACATGTTCTATTATGAAATAACAAAATTTTTGGTATCAGGGAATCGGTTTAGTAGGCATTATATATAATAAATAACTTACTAGTGGTTTAACGTATTATTGCTTAGTTCATTGTTTTCACACTTTTATCAAAGGAAATGTGGGTTGAGATCGACATATCTTTATTATCATTTAGTTCCTCAAAATAAGGACATAAGGAAGCGCAAGATAGTTCTACAGCCGCCGAATGTTTCCTCTTCCATTTCCTAGTAGTCCTTATTTTTTTCAAAGGAATGTGTGACTGTAGTTTATTGGTATGAGGTTAAATGTGACAGCCCCTCCTGTTCGACACTGAGTGTTTGCTGTTCTTCCTGTTTAGGCTTGTGATTAAGGAAACATCACGAGAAAGTAAACCAATCATGAAAGCATATCAGTAACCCCTATAGAGACGATGCTAAAAACAAATCTTGTCTTCTTTTATATTTAACGTTTGTGATTGGCTAGCATGCCCGGAATGCGGATTCAAGGGTTAAAGGTTCGTGTCCCACTGACAAAAAAAACACACTTTGGGACTGTGAGTGCACTATAAGAGTGATTGTCAAGTCTCACTATTCACCCAGGTTAGAGTAGAACCAAAGCTGACACTGGGTGATTTGACTAATTGTCGTTCTTCTAGCTTAACAGTTCAAAATTAGTGTTAGCTTTTTACGAACATTCTGGAAACAAAAATTTCATTGTCGAAGAAACACAACTTGAAGAGTTAAATACCAGTTATGAATGTTTATTGATACAAATCGTGTGAATGACGTATAAAAAAGTTATGCAGACGTAAATATCTGTGTATTGTTTATTCTCTTATTAATTAATAATTTTCAAGCTAATACTTATGCAACTACTGGACCCACATTAATCTGCTTATTTGCATATGTGTATATGCAGCTGTAACTATAATTTATCTAAAATCATTTCATGTTGATATTTAATATTTTAAGCATTTGAATCATGAACGTGGAAATTATTTCACAAAGAAGCAATGATAAGTTTGTATATATTTTTTTCTTTCAGCTGTGACATTAGTTTCCAGAGACGCAGTAAAAATGATATTGTCTCAAACTAAATTTTAATTTTCCTTATAAAGCATAAAATTGCGCAATTCAAACGGTAAGGCCCTGACATGGCCAGATGGTTAGGCCGCTTGACTCGTAATCTGAGGGTCGCGGCTCGAATTATCGTCATACCAAACATGAATGAAAAAGTAGCCCAAGAGTTGGCAGTGGGTGATGAAGACTGACTGCCTTCTATCTAGTCTTACACTGCTAAATTACGGATGGGTAGCGCAGATAGCCCTGGTGTAGCTTTGCGCGAAATAAAGAAAACAATCAATAAACATGTTGATTTCCTGTTCACCACATCCGTCCTTCAAATGATTCAATGGTAAATTTCTGACCTTCCAATACTAAAATCTGAGGTTGGTTCCTCGTGGTAAAGAGATCCTAATGTGTGACTTTGGACCAAATAAAAATATATTCGACTTATAAAGTTTCGATTGACAACAATTTGTTCATGAAGAACACTGATCTCTCTCTACTAATAGCAACTAATAACCAAAGACTAGTTATCAGTTGAAACATTACTGACAATTCTGGTGCAACGCTGACTGAAAGAGGTGTAATGATGAAAACATGAAAACGTAATTATTAATTCACCAACACCCAGCAGAAGTATATAACTTCCAGAACCGATAATCTTTGAAACACAAACTGTTTTAAAGCTATTTTCATTTAATTACGCTTAAATCTTTCCGCAACAACAATAATTGGGGGGAAAATCAGTTTTTGCGGACAACTTACCGTCGACTGATGCGTTATATCACATCCTTTTCATATAAAAATGGGCATTATCTTCCTAATATTGAGAGCCCAATACAATTTAATTAACTAGTAAAATATTTTGATAATTGTTATTTGCAATATAAAAGATACCTAATGTCACATATGAACTGAAAGGTCACGTTAGAGACCCCGAGGTTTAGGTATAACTGTCGCTAATTTTGAAGTGCTGACTTGAGGGAAGACAAATAGTTATTAGGAGGAAGAGGTCAAATGTACCTGACCCTCCTGGGTATTTAACAACAATACTCAAATACCGACACATCGGAACGGAAATAGTTATTAGCAGTAGCCACTTATATAACTACTCATAACCATGTAACGTGACTGACTGATACGGTTGATCTGCGAAACATGTTGTGAAACACATCATGATTTGAATCTTGGGGTTTTCTGTTCCTTAGCTAAGCACTCACTACACCCAGCTCACCGAAGAATAAATACGAAAAAATTTAAATACACAACAGTGTCGTGACCGAAGTCAGACGTACAGAGGTTGTTTCTGTCAAAGGTTAAGTAATTCGTAACGTCAATGAAACTTTTCTTTCATTAGCAACACCACTCATAAATGATGTTCAGTTTTATTTCAGACAAAATAAAAATCAAGTGACATGTTATTTTCATAAAATTCTCAACAAGTGGGTTTCTCGACATCACTGATTGAAACGTTAATATATTAAGAAGGTACAGAACATTTTGTATAGATTTTGGTATAGATATAATCTCGTTTTAAACATTTTAAGTTAAAGAGAAAAGGTGGGGATTAGATGAGGATTCGCAAAGTGTAATTGTCCTCTACTAATTATGTATGAAACCAGACAAGTATTTGATACCACGCAAAATAAGACTGTCCTATTCTATATATGGTTTGCAGCTGGTGAGATGACTCGCTGTATAAACATAGAAAGGAAATGAATTCATTAAAGAAACCGTATATGAATCAGTGTTTAATCTCAGGAATCCTAGCGAGCAACCATACAGCTGCTGTGATTGATAGAGACTGGCTGGTTGATGTACATAGATTTACTGCTAATTTACTTTCTAATTAAATGTAACTGTTGTAAGGTTTCAAACCAAGTTTTAACTGCTGGTTGTCGTAGACCTAGGATTAAAAGACTTCCGCTATAAACACGTGCTGCATGATAGTTTCAGTGTACATAAGTATATTATAATTTTTTATAAACTGTAAATGTATCGAGGGATTTGCTGTCTGACGTGTTTATATCAAACCTTAAAACTACCTACCTCGCTGTTTAAAATATAATTATACATTTTATAAACACTTTTCTTGGCAATGATACAGACTTAAGCAAGACGATGAACAGTGAACGCAACAGATGGCGCTGTCTACTACTAGGTCACCTGAGGTGAACGACCTTTTGTTTAGTAATTCATTACTTAAATGAAAGGAATATATTTAACCGCACATATATAAAACATATAAATCTTTTATAAGTTTCGTTTTGTGAATGATGATATTTGACCTTTAGGGAACACTTATAATAATAAACGGGAATCATATATTCAATTATAATTTTATACGCAAATATGTCTATCATCTTCACTGCTTTCTTAATATAAGCCCCACCCCACTTCCTAAACAACAACAACAAAAACTATGATGGCTAAGAAAACGTATCCAAACGTCATAAATTTTGTGAAGAACCTTTCAAAGATAAAAAGTTTACATTTGTGTACACGGCTTGTTTGAATCTTCCGACTGTACTTTTGGGCCAATTCCATTTTTCACAAGATGTTAGTTAACGTAACTAATGCATAGAGGTTGCATGTGCTGTGTAATAAGAAATGTATCAAGTCTCTTTCACATATTTCTTTAATGAGTTACATTTTCAAGATAAAGTGAATCAAATCAAATTTAAATTCTTAACCGCATTTACGAAAGATTGGATTAAGTGTCTTACTGGAAAGAAGTCTGTCTATACTAACTTAATATTAAATTGGAAGGACATGCAATTAAATAAGACTAAAGCAGAGAAACTGACGTGTCATATTCAATTAAATACTCATCACAATAATATATTAGTCTAACTTTTAAATCGACCAGGTTTGAATCTAACGTTTTAAAAACCACAACTATCTTTGTTAAGATCTTCTGTTTCTTCGTGTGTTTTTTCTTTTTCATGGTCATACAAATAAATAGACGAACTTTATACAAGCGCCCCTTTCTTCACATTACAGTTTTTATGTAGCATTTAAGTGCTATCAATCTGCTTTCAAACGGAAGGATTTTCTCTCTCTCTCCTCTAGCGAATACATTTTGTATGCAAATGATAGAGACCAGCATAGGCGTGGGCTTTCGAAGAGTTTTAAATTCCTTAGGTAACACTGTTACACTGTGGTCAGCGAATAAAAAAAACGGGCCTTTGAACAACGTGCTCGTTACAGTTGAGAATGTTACCGGTTTGCACTCATGTTTCCTTAACAAAATCTCACATTCCAAACTTAAGTATGTGCGAGATTTTCGAAACGAAGGTGGATTATGTGGGGTGGGTAACCTGACTCCTGTAGTAGGTAAATCAAGCCAGGTTCTCGTGTAGTGGAAGAGATACAGGATGGGAGAGAATTCTCAGTGGCACTTGTTTTTGTCAATAGGCTCTCCTTTGACGGTACGTCACTCGTATTGGGTTTGATGTAAGCTCGGCATGAGTTATTGGTGATAGCTTATCTAAAGTATTGTCCACACACCTGGTGACACGAGATGTAGTGTTTTCTTTTTTTATACCTTTTACCCTTATCAACACCACATCAAGCTTGCTATATGTTGATTTTTTAAGCACATAAATTGATGAATAAATTTGATAAAAGTCTATATAAATGGAAAATAAAACATACGATTCAAAGGATATTTGTGCATGTTATGCTTATATATCAAACATTCTCATGTGTTCAAAATCGTTATGTTTGTTTAAATTAAATAACAACGTGGACATCTGCTTTCCTGACAAGCCCTAAACAACCGTTGTGTTGAGTTTTTACACAGAGAGAACAAAATAATCCTTTGAGGTGTTTCGTGGGAAATATTTATAGACCAGACACATCTTTTTATATAAATATTCTCTCTCATTGGTTTATTCACAAGTTGTCTAATGATGTTGAATGTAAGGGCGGATGTGACGCACTGTGCTGCAGAGAAAGGTTCTGTTACACACGTGGAAAGAAATAAAAACTACTGGCTTGTTTGATATTTCATTGCAATATAAATAATCGAGGTCGGTTCCTAAACGAATTAAGTTATTTCTAGATAACGCCTCTTTAAAGAAAAACTTAACAGATTGTTCATTTTCCATTCAGGCTTAGAATATATAATAATATGATCTAGATATATTTAACGACATTTTTTTAAAGCGTATTGTTGTAATGATGGTAATACATTGAGCATCCAAATTTTTATGCAATTGATAACATTAGTTGTAAGAAAACTGAGTGGCAGTCTTGAAAACAGTATGGTAGTACTGGTTGGTTGTAAGAATAGTGAATGGTCCTGTTATAAACTGTATGGTAGCACTGATTGTAAGAATATTGAATGGTCCTGTTATAAACTGTATGGTAGCACTGATTGTAAGAATACTATATGGTCTTGCTATAAACTATATAGTAGCACTGGCTGTAAGAATACTAAATGGTCTTGTTATAAACTATATAGTAGCACTGATTGTAAGAATACTGATTGGTCCTGTTATAAACTATATGGTAGCACTGATTGTAAGAATACTGATTGGTCCTGTTATAAACTATATGGTAGCACTGATTGTAAGAATACTGAATGGTCCTGTTATAAACTATATGGTAGCACTGATTGTAAGAAAACTGAATGGCCCTGTTATAAACTATATGGTAGCACTGATTGTAAGAATACTAATTGGTCCTGTTATAAACTATATAGTAGCACTGATTGTAAGAATACTGATTGGTCCTGTTATAAACTATATGGTAGCACTGGCTGTAAGAATACTAAATGGTCTTGTTATAAACTATATGGTAGCACTGATTGTAAGAATACTGATTGGTCCTGTTATAAACTATATAGTAGCACTGATTGTAAGAATACTGATTGGTCCTGTTATAAACTATATGGTAGCACTGATTGTAAGAATACTAATTGGTCCTGTTATAAACTATATGGTAGCACTGATTGTAAGAATACTGATTGGTCCTGTTATAAACTATATGGTAGCACTGATTGTAAGAATACTGATTGGTCCTGTTATAAACTATATGGTAGCACTGATTGGTCCTGTTATAAGCTATATGGCAGCAGTGATTGCAGGTGCATTAAGCATTTTGCTCCAAAGTATACCAAGACATTGAATATGGATACATTAAACCACCCTGTTAATTTACTTTATTCGTTGTCAAGCAAAAATACACAATGGCTATCTATACAATAATCAATGTGAGTATCTAAACCCATATAACTTGTTTCAATAACACACATTTCACATTCCAGAATTATTCTAGAATAACAGAGATACCACTTTATTTTTCTTCTAGTCACTAACTTATTAAGAATTCTCATCTGTGTCGAACTGACTTTAAGAATGACCTGAGGTCACCGACTGACCCATCTTATTTACAAAATCTTTATTTTCTTCCCTTAATATATAATAATGTATGTCGTTCATATCTTTATATTTGGTTATGATTGTCGTATTTTCATAAATGCAAATGCATATATAGCTCTTACGCCAATTGTCCTGTATTGCCGGGTGGTTAGGATGCTGGACTCGTAATCTGTAAGTCTTGGGCTCGGATCTCTGTCAGACCAAACATGCTTGCCCTTTCAACCATGGGGAAGTTATGATAATGAAACATTCTCTTCTACTTTTCGTTGGTAAAATAGTAGCCCAAGAGTTGGCGGTGAATGGTGATGATCTGCTGCCTTCCTTCTGGTCTTACACTGCTAAATTAGGGACGGCTAACGCAGATAAACCTCGTGTAACTTTGCGCGAAGTTAAAGACGAACAAATTAACTAACAACAATCCTTTCCGTTGTGGACTAAAATCCATCCAAGTAATAAATACGTTATAAAACAGGGGTCATATTATTAATTCATTTAAAAATATTCAAATATTTGGTGATCAAAATACGTTTTTCAACCTGGAGGGTTTGCTAAATTTTGTTTGTGTTTTTTTTTTCTTATAGTAGGGGAATCGAGCCCCTGATTTTAGCATTGTAAATCTAAAAACTTACCGCTGTCCAACCGGGAGCGTTAAGAGATTTTCGACCACCCACCATGACTTTTTTTTTTTTTTTTGAAAAACGCGTAAGGCAACGAAATAGATTTCAGACTGAAAGTATAATAAACAGTGATTTAAACGATTCACTTTTATATTTATAAATGCAGGTTTTTGTAAGTGTTTCGATTGTGAACAAACAGTGGTGTACACTTCAATTAAACTTAAATGTATCAGTTTGTGGTACAAAAAATCAGTGGGTTACGCCACTAATAGACATGAATGTCTGTTTGCTTCTCATTTTAATCATTTTATCAAAAATAGAAATATGCGATAGTCAAATAAATCACTTTGAATGATTAATTTTTTTAATGCTGTTTTAATATTTCATAATAACAATTAAGTTATTTAATATTTTACATTTAATGTTGAACTATTGGAAAATTCATTTAAAACTTATACATTTGTTTGTTTTTATAAAGCGTCAGTGTCTAATCTGTTAAAAAAATAATTTAAGATTGTCTGAAAAATATAATTTTATATACTCTTATTACAGAAATATTGAATGTAATTCTAGAATATCAGGACTTCTTACTTTAAATTTTTATAAAAGAGGAATGTTATTATGTGTGTATAATTTATCACTGATAAGTTTTCATAAGATCATATTAATCCGCTGACCAAAAGAAAAACAGAAAACTCACGATCCAACACAGTAAGTTTAGAGATAAAAAACAGTTATCTTGTACAGATTTTATTGACTGAAAGAGGACTTTAATAAAAGAAGGCTGGCTCCAAATGTTGTCAAACTTAAGTTAAATACAAGAACTTTATGTGTCAGATCAGATGCACGAACTGTATAAAGTCTGCTGGTTTTTTAAACAGTTACTGTTTTATTACTTGCAATGCTGCCAGTTAATGGTTAAGTCTCTTGATTCTACGGGAAAAGGCAATTTATTGGAGAAGAAACCTTTGTCGGAAGAACAAGCCACCGCACGGAGCTTAAGAACAAAAAAATGACTTAAATTTATTTTTGCATTCGCCCCCGTGACAGCGCCTCCTCGGTTGGATTCTGGAAAGCTTTTCGTGATCTTGAGGAAATTCGGTGCGGGGAAAACGCTTCTTGCCCTTCAAAGCGGGTTATTTATAGTTTTTGTGGCATTTAATTACGGACTGCACTGGCACATTTTGAAAAGTCTTTCTTTTGGACCTTGAGACAGCACTACTGTACGTTCAAACTGTCTCTCATTTTCTCGCGCCAAACGATACACCATCTGGCTTAAAACTGTAGAAATTCTTCTCCTGATAGAATGATAAATTAAAGAAAACAGAAACTCGCCTTTCTCTCTTTCAAACCGTGTACGACTTTTAAGAAAGTAGTACATTTTATTTCAAGCAGGAGAAAATGATTTTGTAGAGTGGGTTTTCTCTCTCTACGACTGTTGACAATGCTAGTAAGCAAACCTCGTTCCATTTTCAAGTTCTGAAAATAGAACAAATCGAAAGATTCTGACATAAAATAGTTTTATTTACGGATAATATTCGACTTCTTTTCTGTGTTTTCTATTTTTTCATTGTTACGAGTTAAACCAATCTAAGAGGGCAAAGTGTAAGTTTCTTTAATGTACAAAGTTGAACGAAACCCATGGTTCGAAATTGAGAACACGTGCTTGATTTTAGTCCTAGTGGGAGAATTAAACATTTGATATTAAGACAGTTAATGAAATAATTGCAATTTTGCAATGTTTACACGCGAGTGAGCATATTTTTAATAGCAGTTACACAATATAAAGTACCGAAAATCTTAAAATATCAATTTTTAATCATGAGTAATTTTCAAGGCCGTGTACAAAACGCTTTGTTTCAGGATGTTTCATTAATAATAGTTTGCTCTTAGCCTCAATGACACAAATAAGTATTTTCAGGAATTTACAATAAAGTCCTAACAAAACCTAGTTTATTTAGATCAATATTTTATTTTGAAAGACATTCCAGTTGTATTGTTTGAATACTGAATCATGATCATTATATTAATATATACGCCATAAATAATATCGATATTAATTTTGTAATCGATTCTTAACTTACTCCATAACATCTTATAATAACTTGGGGTTTCTGCTCAGCCATTTAAATATTTTACTTCGTAACAATGAATGGCCCACTTGTTACAGCTTGCATAGTTTATCAAATACGTGATTATTGGAGTGAAAGCACAATCTACGACAGTTCATTTTGTAAGAAATGCATTCCGCTTGAAAGTTCCTTAAATTTGCTATGAAATTGAGAAAATATTTTTATAACTCGTATAGTGTAACAAACTTGTTCATATACATTTAAGATAATTCATGGGTATTTAGTTGCAGCCCTGTCGGTGTGGCAGTGAACACAGATTAATAACATGATTGCCCTGTTTGTCCTGAATGAATTAACTAACCGTGTGGTGGCCAGGTTTATCTAGTTTTTGTGCGTTTTTATTACTTTATGTCACGTGACTGTCAAAATGATTAAGGTTAATATGCTATTTTTATAAGTTCACGTGGTCGTTATTTGAAATGAATAGTAAACTGGCAACATGTACTTAGCTCTAATAAACTTTGTTCTCACTGTTACTTTCTAAGCAAGTTGAGCACGAACAGAATGTATATTTTTATTGTAAAATGGGGCAAGTTTCTAAGTTTCAATATTCTACGAAATGAACAAGAAATAACAAGACTAATTATCTAAGGGTTTGAATAACACACGAAATGCAGCCTCACATATTTCTTTTTAACTTGGTAAGAGTAGCAAACAAATCTTGCATAAACACAGTTTTAAAACCTTATCAAAATGGTCCTTAACAGTGATGAACACACGTGACAAACTTAACCCGGGTTATTCTCGTTCCCACCGCAGATCTTTCTTCACGTGTGTTCAACCTTAACCCAACGATCAGAATAACAGTGCGATATCACAGATTTAATGTTACGTTTGAGAGTTATTTGTCTCTTCTCTAAGAACTTTGTTATTGGTCTTGGAAGATCTCGTTAAAACTTTTTCTTTCATAAAGAGAAAACTAACTTTGCAATTTAAACAAAAACTGTAAAGTTATAAATGTAAACCACTCAGTCGTTCACACTAAAATATCGAGAGTTCTTCTTTCACTGACCTGTTACTGATAATTGTATACAGAATATTACAATGAGGTCAGTGTATTATAATAAGTATAGCTTAAGAAGGTTGTGTACGTCAACGTTAGACAAACTCGCAGTCTAAGAAACAATATTAAAATTGTAAATTATCCGAAGTTTTAAAGCTGTTTTTTTCAATTTATGACGTTTTACGCTACCTGTTAAGGCATTCATTCTACAAAGATTTCAAGTCGAAATATCTCGTTTTTACTTTGTTAGGGAACCTCCTTTAAAAATCAGGATTGACTTCCAGTGTTGTGACATATGCACGTGGAGGTTTTCATCAAAGATCATTTTTTTTTCTCAAAAAAAGAACATAAAAAAGTTTTAGTTTTTCATATTAATATTATTATGGTCTAAGTCTGCTAAATATCAACATCGCTTTGGTTTATTATATCGTTTACACAATAAAGTCTTTGTACATCTTACAAAGGTTTATCGTGAGTTCAATACCTTTCAAAACATGTTGGATCACTTGACGATGCGGATCAAAGATTATATGTACAACACTTTGGGCCCACATAGATTACAGCTGTAACAGTTATATGTTTTAAAATTAGTTGTTGTTGTCTTCAGTTAAGCACAAAATTACACAATGGGTACCTGTTCTCTGCTCACCACGAGTGTCGAAACCTGGTTGTTAGCGTTTTAAGTACGCAGTCATATCGCTGTGCCACTGGAGTCTAAAATTGGTTTTAATCCTCAAGTTAATTCTGGTTTCGTGGATTTTACAGGAACGCCAGTGAACAGGATCCCCATCATGGCCAAACAGGTGCTGGATATTTACGAACTTTACCGTCTGGTTGTGGCACGAGGGGGTCTGGTGGAAGTTATTAACAAGAAAATATGGAGAGAAATAACCAAAGGTCTCAATCTTCCGTCCTCCATAACCAGTGCAGCCTTTACACTAAGGACACAGTAAGTTTCTTCTTCCTTCTGTTTATCCTCTAACAACAAGAATTTGAAGACCGTCGCTAGAAAAAGTCGAAACAAGCAGAAATCATACCATTTAGTAATTGTGAAATTAGGTTTATTGTAGAGGAATGGAACTATTAACATAGAATCATAGAAGTTTAGGAATATCACTGATTTTTATGAATGCGAGGCTAGGCAGCTTATTGTCCACGTAAGTGTCAGTACATTTAATACCTTTCAGGTCGCAAGTCTTTTTATCCACACATTCATATTAACTTTTACATTTAAGCCAGCCTTATATGAGGCTTGCTGTTATGTAACAATTATTATTTCTGTGAAAATTAAAACCTTTATGTAATCCTAGATGGCGTCAGCTAGCTAAAAAGAACGAGCTTCTCGAAATTGTATGGATTCATTTCTCTCGACATATCAAACATGGCTTCTTACAAGTTAGCAGATGTTACATTGATATGCAAACGTTTAGATTATTTGAGTTAAGTATATTAACACGATAGCTCCTAAGCCTATTTTACCAATACTTTTCAGGGTCCCGCTATTTATTTTACAATTGCTTTATTTAGGAAGAGTGTATATGTAGCCATTGCATCCCATCCAATAAGTGGCCCTTTAAAAAGAAACAGAGCACGACTCACCAGTGAGTAGTGTGAAAGCCAACGTATTAAAAATGTTTGCGAAAATTATAATATTTTAAAAATCGTGGGAAAAGATATGCTGTAACAAGCATGCTAAACTTCAAGGTTTCATTTATGGAGTGGGTACAACTCAGATAGTTCATTTTGAAACTCTGTTATTAACTAATCCTTAATTTTGTGATTATCATTATTTTATGCCTGCGTATTTTGTTTTCCACCTTCAAATTATAATCCCAGTTGTCATGGAAGAAATCTAGATATTCTCAATGTTTATTTAGCACATGTCTGGATCTATCTCATGAAAAATGCCCTAAACCACGCACTAAAACTCCAACATGAATGGGCCTGGCATGACCAGGTGGTTAAGGCACTTGACTCGTAATTCGAGAGATGCAGGTTTGAATCCCTGTCACACCAAACATGTTCGCTCTTTCAGCCATGGGGGCGTTATAATCCTATTATTCGTTGGTAAAAGAGTAGCCCAAAAGTTAGCGGTGGGTGGTGATGACTAGTTGTCTTCCTTTTAGTCTTACACTGCTAAATTAGGAACGGCTAGCGCAGATAGCCCTCGTGCAGCTTTGTGCTTAATTCAAAACAACAACAAGTATTTCGTGTGTTGTTTTGTAAGAAAAAAAATACTTGGCACTGATAAAACCAAGGTATTGTGTTTAAGCTATACAACATAAAATATTGCGACAGCACACACAAAGTTTTAGTAACAAGACATCCTCGTGTGTTCATGGTATACTGGTCAGCAGGATTTATAAAGATTGGCACGTACCACAGGCTGATCAAGATGCCTCGAGGAAAAACTTCACGAAACTGTAAAAAATAATGGTCAATGAATACGGGACTCTCGGGACATTTCAACTTGCCTACACATCTCTAAACCAATTTGTAAAATATACTGAACAATACAAATTCCCCGAATGTCTCCGATTCAAATAATCGGGTGACAATCTAAACGTAGTTTGTTTTGAGTGGATCAAAGCTAACTTTGAAAAGGGTTAAAAGGAAACCACACGTTTGGCATTAATTAATTATAAATGATTTTAATACTTTACGCCATTAAATTTACTTCATATAAGAAGTTCCATACTGCTAGATTTTTACAAGAGTGAATAGAAACGCCAATTCTTATTGTGCCTTGATCATTGGAATTTGGATATAACAGCAATGTGTTGTGATAGATTTTGTTACTACGTGTTTGAGTTTGACAAAATGCTTTGAATATGGCTATGTCATTTCAACTATAAAGACTAAAGATTTAGTAAAATAACTGTGTTTTCATAATGATATGTACAGACGGTTGACTATGGATCTCAACAGTCTTGGTATCCTCTAAACAATGCCATACAAATATCATCTCAAACCGTACTTATCCATCAGGCGTTTTTTTATATAGCAAATCCACATCGGACCATCTGCTGAGCCTACCGAAGGGAATCGAACCGCTGATTTTAATGTTGCAAATCCGTAGACTTACCGATGTGCTAGCGGGGAGGGGACTTATCCATCAGAGATCTCCAACTTAAATCCCAAGACGTTTTATAACGTATTTCAGGAGTGAAGATAAGCCTCAAAATATCAATGCTGTTAACTATTGTTTATAAGAAACTAAATGGCAAACGAAGTCTTAGCCCTTATCAAAAAATAACCTAGCGGTGTAGTACAACATTTTTGTTATCATGGGGTGTTATCTCACTATTTTTGGTAATATAGTGAATATATATATATATATCCAGAGAAAGAGAGTGCTTATATATAACGTACCTTTTGCCCTGGTGATCATTCTATCAGTGCTTCCTGCCACTATGTCTATTAAGTTACGGTTAATTTACAGCTTGGAATAAATAAAACAGTAATAAGATTGATTCTGGTTAAGACCTCAGGGAGAAGGAATGCAAAGCCTCTCAGATAAATGCAGCCTTCCTAGGTTACGTAATGCCATAACTCCAATAGAAATCACTTATTTTTAGTTTTGTTACATTTATGTTGCTGGGCAATATAACTCAAACTTCTGTGCATGTAGTGAATTGTTTGTGAGATACAGTTTCAACTACATAAATAAATTAATTGAATGCCACTAGTCAGTCGAGCATACGTCAACAGTTGAAAATTCTTTTTTTAGAAGTTGTTGTTTTGAATTAAGCACAAAGCTACACAATGGGCTATCTGTGCTCTGCCCACCACAGGTATCGAAACCAGGTTTTTAGAGTTGTAAGTCTGCAGGCATACCGCTGAGTCACTGGGGGGCCTTTTTTGGAAAAGAAATAAAAATAACAATGGTCTTAAACATGGCAGTTAGTGTGGGCCAAGTCTGTATAATTTGTGAAAGTATAGATGCATGATAAATCTTTAGACACACGGTTGATTTTTGCATTTGAAAAATTTTATATTTTTAAGAGGGAATACTATAAATTTAATATTAAGTTTATCTGTATGATTGGTTTTGCGTAAAAGGTAAAGACCGAACTCAGCATTTTGGCGCTATAAGTCCTCAAGCTTGCATTTAATCCTCCTGGGTATCGTCTATACCACAGATCCATATCAAATTTTGTTACTGTTTAACGTGAAACTGTTATTGCATTTAATAGCAAAATGTTTGTTGCACAGTACGTTTATCCACAAACATTTTGCACAGATTTAAATGTGTTTTAAGTATATATTTGAGTCAAAATAGTAATAATTTTTCTTTTGTATAAAAATTAATTTAAGCATTAGTATCATTCAAAATGTGAGAAACGGGACAGTGATAGGAATAATCGACAGACATGTGAGAATCACCCAGGTATACTTTGAAAACAAGCTTACGAGGTTTTCTGTCCATCATGACATCATAGTTTGTGACGTACTTTACTGACACAACTCCTCTTAGGGGAGCTCGGGACGGCCAGGTGGTTAAGGCACTCGACTCGTAATTCGAGGGTCGCAGGTTCGAATCCCCGTCACATTAACATGCTCGCTCTTTCAGCCTTAGGGGCGTTATAATGTGACGGTCAATCCCACTATTCGTTGGTAAAATAGTAGCTCAAGAGTTGGGAGTGGGTGGTGATGACTAGCTGCCTTCCTTCTAGTCTTACACTGCTAAATTATGGACGGCTAGTGCAAATATCCCTCGTGTAGCTTTGCGTAAAATTCAAACCAAACCTCTTAGGGGTATTATTTATTTATTTTAACTTGGTGTGGATTTCGGTTTTTGGCCCGGCATGGCCTAGCGCGTTAAGGCGTGCACTTCGTAATCTGAGGGTCGCGGGTTCGCGCCCGAGTCGTGCCAAACATGCTCGCCCTCCCAGCCGTGGGGGCGTTATAATGTTACGATTAATTCCACTTTTCGTTGGTAAAAGAGTAGCCCAAAAGTTGGCGGTGGGTGGTGATGACTAGCTGCCTTCCTCTAGTCTTACACTGCTAAATTAGGGACGGATAGCACAGATAGCCCTCGAGTAGCTTTGTGCGAAATTCCAAAACAAACAAACAAACAAAAGGATTTCGGTTTAATTCATTTTACCCTGAACTTAGGAGGAATTCAGGGTAAAATAAAACCGAAGGTTATTTAGAAAATTCTCCTCACCCCGCACTTGTCTGAAAAGTACAGTGAGGGGTGCCTTGCTAGAAGTGTTTCAGCATAATTAATGATGAAATATTACGATTTATTACAAATTTTACAACATCTGAATAATTGAGAAGGTATAATGCTTATAACAGAAGGGTATGGTACATTATTGTTAAAAGAAGGTAAATCATATATTGAAGTTGTTGTTGTTTTGAATTAAGCACAAAGCTACACAATGGGCTATCTGTGCTCTGCCCACTACGGGTATCGAAACCCGGATTTTAGCGTTTAAGTCCGCAGACATACCGCTGAGCCACTGGGGGGCCATAAATTGAAAAGGCAAAATATTTTCATTTATCAAAAATATTTACATTGATATCCTTATCATTATTGTAATTTCTAAGTATAAATGATGGGCTCCTGTAGCAGCTGTTGAAGTGTTTTTAATTTCTAGTTCTACTGGAGAATTAGTGTTAGTAATACATTTATATTTTTATATACATGTGTATGTATGCATGATGGTATCTAGGTTACATACGTATTTACATTTAAGCATGATGGTGGTTTGGATTACATCCTTTTTTAATCCCCCTAATTTCTTCACATAACTCAATCTTTCACTAGTCTCCCCGCTAGTACAGCGGTAAGTCTACAGATTTACAACGCTAAAATCAGGGGTGCGATTCCCTTCGGTGGACTCCGCAGCCAGCCTGAAGTGACTTTGTGTAAGAAAACACATCTTTAACTCATTTGAACAATAATATTATTGAAATGATTGGTCCATGAGGTCAGTTGGGTCGATCACTTTTCGAAAGCTAACACAACGCTTATGTGTGACCATGATGGCATTAAAATCCGGTATAATACTTTCAGAAGTTATTATTAGTTTGATATTAAGCAAAGAAGGATATCACACAGATAGCACGCGGCGAAAGTTTATTTATATATATATTTTTTCTAAACTCGACAAATGCGTCTTTCAACACAACAGTTTCGTTAGAAGATGAGTCGGCAGTGGCTTAAGTGTTTGTTTGTTTGTTTTGAATTAAGCACAAAGCTACACAATGGGCTATCTGTGCTCTGCCCACCACGGGTATCGAAACCCGATTTTTAGCGTTGTAAGTCCGCAGACATACCGCTGAGCCTCTGGGGGGGCCGGCTTAAGTGTCTCAATGCAAACTTCCTACATATATGCCTGCAAATCGTTTGTCTGATCCATCTGAGTTTTTTTCTATTGTATCGAATTAAAATTTGGATTATTATCCAAGATGGCAAGTACCCAATTTAAGAGGTCGGGTTTTAAGAATCGCTGTTATACTATTTTTCATGTTAGGCAATTTGTTCACTGAAAAAAAAATAGCTGCGAAAAATTTGTGCCAATATTATTAGAACAAATTTTCGACAAATTTATTATTATATAAATCTGATTGCGATGTCTTCTTGCTTAATTCAGTTCTTCTGTTATGACCCAGGCGGGAAAGTGATTCTAAATTTCCCACTAAACCGCTGGAATCCCACCACATTGTAGCATTTATTTTTCAACCAAATATCTGATAAACCTTTTCCATTCTGAGATGATAACCTCACTCTGTACATCTCTGGATGTTTTTAGTAAAACGATTACTTCTATTAGCGCAGACCAGTTGGTTAGGGCGCTCGACTCATAATCTGAGGGTCACAGATTCGAATCCCCGTTGAACCAAACAAGCTCGCTCTTTCAGTCGTGAGGATGTTATAATGTGACGTTCAATCACACTATTCGTTGGTAAAAAGGTAGCCCAAGAGTTGGTGATGACTAGCTAGCTGCATTCCCTCTGGTCTTACACTACTAAATTAGGGACGGCTAGCGCTGATAGCCCTCGTGTAGCTTTGCGCGAAATTCAAATCAAACAAAACCAACCAAGCCATAAACAAGAACCACCAGAGTAACATAACTGACGTAATTACTATAAAAGTGATTTTATGTTTCCATGAAAAGAATGTATGACGTTAATTTACATTTTGTATTATTAAAAAGTTATTTATTAAATCACTATTTGCAGTCAATATGGTATGTCTTTCGGTGAGACAGCGATACGTCTTCGGGTTTGCAAAGTTAAAATCGGGAATTCGATTTCCCTTAATGGTAACAGCATATAGCCCGAAGTGGTTTTACTGTAAAAAAAAAAAACATACACAAATACGTAATATGGCATGCTTATGAATTTTCGGTTTAATTCCAGATAATTAATCATCTTGGAAGATAAATAACTTTTAATTGTAATAAACTAAAGTAATGTATAATTAGCGATAATTTCTTCGGCATCGCAGTGTTATAGAAAATGTATGCCCTATAAATTCCAATAACGTCTAAAGAGTTTTCACCATTCAAAAAATTCAGGTTAGATCTAAATACAAACATGAAGCTATCACTGCTAATTAATCTTAATAAAAATGAAATTCGCAAAAATAGCCATACAATTTTAAAATATCAAATTATTTCAATATTTTTACTGATCGTGGAGAATGTTGGAAAGCAAAGTTTAGTGAAACTTGTTAGATTTAACACACAAAGAGAACTAAAATGTATGGATAAAGTCGTTTCAGATTTCAACAATAACTGTTACGGCCCTACTGACCCAAACGAAATATCTCTAAGAAAGAAAATTTAGACAATGAAACATTTGGAATGTTATTAAAAAATGGACGAGATACTTGATTTTTTAAAATGGTTTCGCTGCCAAATGCCGACTTTTAAACTGGCACTGATAGGTTTATCCCCGTAATGCTGAAATCAATTTATAAAAATTAGATGTAATAAATTCTTCCGAAAGTGTGGGTAGAGCTTTTTAGTATTCTTGAACCAAGGTGAAGTAGGTTTTGTTGATGCCTACAACGCAGTAATTAGTGTGGCCCTACGGTCCCCCGGTGGGACAGCGGTAACTCTACTTCTTTACAACGTTAAAATTAGGGGTTCGATTCCCCGCGGTGGACACGGCAAATAACCCATGCAAAGAAGTTGGTCCCGTGAACGCTTTTAAGAAAAGTGAATTGGCTGGTGCATTTTACACTATGATATTACTTGCCAATTTTAATTTAGACCTATAAATCAAAGAGAAAGATTAACATTCTAACGCCTCTCATAAATTACCCTTTCATAACCAGATCCAACAAAAACACAGTAAGATCAAGTTCAGCTTCTGGGATTAAAAATGCAAGAACGGCAGTGGCAGAAGCTTCGTATCAAATATAGAAAAGCTTTAATTAGCGGACCAAGGCTTAGCGTAATCAAACTAATACTAATGGTCAATGAGTATAGAATAACAAGGACAGACAACTGAGTTTTAAGTACCGCAGAAGCCAGTAGGGTGTAATTTATGACCTTTGATCGTGGTTATCCGCCCGAGACTAGTGGAACATATGTCTTGTAGAATCAAGATTTCCAACTTAATTGAGTTTTATGGTTCCTATACAGTCGGCAGTGCTTAAAGCCTACTTTCTCTGGTAACCGGAAGAAAGGTAATTGGCAGAGGAACACGTTTCGCTCGGGACGAATTAGCAAGCTGGCTGTGATTTAGTTCTGCGGGTTATGTGTGGTACAACGTGTCTTTTTTTTGCTGACCCGTCCCGAGTTGAGTTGAAATATTAACTCGTCGTAATTCTCTCAGGATAATCAAATTATATGAGTCAGCATGGCATAAAGAGCTGTGAACACGTTCGGTATTGACCAATTATTGCGGCTGACATGCCAAAAAAGTGACAAAGGATCTCGACATTAACACATTAGTAGACACCTACCGGTGAAAGGAGAATGTGTCAAACAATACACAAGGTGATGAAACGAAGACGGTAAAGATTTTCTGTAACTGGTCAGAATTTCTATCTGATTCAGTTTAGTCCAGACTGAAATGGAAATCTTAAGGAATTCTGTTAACATCCGAAAAGGAGACAAATAGTAGAAATACATGTTTATATTGTAGTTTGTTTTTTTTGCTAATAGTTATTGATTTAAACAACGACATATAAAAATAGGTAAGTAATATATAGAAATTTAAAACTGTTTGTTTCGAATCTCGTGCAAATCTACACGAGGGCTATCTGCGCTAGCCGTCCGTAATTTAGCAATCTAAGGCTAGAGGGAAGGCAATTAGCCATCACCACCCACCGCCAACTCTTGGCCCACTCTTTTACCAAGGAATAGTGGGATTGACCGTCACATTATAACGCTCACACGGCTGAAAAGGCGAGCATGTTCGGTGTGACGGGGATTCGAACCCGCGACCCTTGGATTAGGAGTCGAGTGTCTTAACTACCTGGCCACACTGAACCTAGTTTAATACTGAAATACATATTTGAATAGTTACAAAAGTGCTTTGAATATGTACGTTTTTGAACATTGTAATTTGTAGTTTATGCACTGAAACAGTGGTTCACAAACTCTTTTAGTCTGAGACTCCCTTGATGGGAATAAAAACGTTTGAACCTCTCCACCCCTACCCAATCTATAATTTTAGCACAGTGATTGAAAAACAGTGTAGTAAAAACAGTAACATCTTGTTTCGACATCCTATATCATTTAATTAATTCAACGTTATGTTAACGACCTCTTTATTTAGAATTAAAATTAATTCGACATCTCTGTTTTCGGAACATTTTGTTTGGCGACCACCCAGAAAATGCTTCACCCCCCCATATGAGGGAGTGGGGCTGCGATGCCTACTTTGGTAAATATTGTACATCACAATTTGTGTTTCTTTTAAAGAGAGGTGACGGTATATGAAATCAACTGCTGTTAATATTTTTTAAATAAGAGTGCCCAAGCCCTTACTTTGGGAGGGTCGGGGGCTGCGGCTCCTACTTTGGTAAATATTGTCGATAAAAATTTGCCACATAAAAAAGCATAATGTATGTTTCGTTATACGTTATTATGGTAACTATGTTAATGTTTACTTTAAAACATATTTAGCAATGCCCTCAATGAATAATAACACTTTTCTCAGCCTTACGGATAACGCGGGGCAAACGTGACTGGGATAAGTCAGATTTACGTAGTTCGTGGATTAACCAACTTCATGGAGTTAAGGTTTGATTTGGATTATAAAACATTGTTATAACGCTCTATTTTTCTTTAAAAATAAACAACAGTAAACTGTGGTCGACATATTAACATTACAGCGCTTGGTCATGTTGCGTAGCTCGTACGTACAGCGTCTTATAAATAGTTTTACCCTTTTCACACTCGCCATAGGTGTTCGCAGAAATTTTTACGTGGAGGGGCAAAGTTTTTCCTGGGGAGAAGTGAGAAACAGTGTGAATTAGATAAAGAAAAAGTGATATACATAGGCTGAATGAATAAAGAATTATGTTTCTCATTTTCCAGAAAGGGGCAAGTGACCCCTTCTCACCCCCACCTCCTGCTGACGCTCATGATACTCGTTTGTTTTATCTTAATTTTAAAAAAGAGATAAAGTGGTGCTGGGTGTTTCCCTCCTCCCCATTGCGGATGCTCATGATACCCTTTTATTTTATGTTAGTTTTAAAAATATAAAATGGTGTTTCAGGTATATGAAGTATCTGTATCCTTACGAGTGTGAAAAAGAAAAACTCTCGGTACCAGAGGAACTTCAGGCAGCTATTGACGGAAACAGGCGCGAGGGAAGACGATCAAGTTATTCCCAGTATGTCGACATGGTGGGTACGACCCGTAATTCTCCCCATCACCATTATCATCAACACCGAAGTCCTGCTCATCATCATTCAACACCGCTCAGCCTGGTCTCCAGACAAGTCAACGGTTACGGTTCCATTCAAGGACTATCGTCAGGTAGGGAATGGGTCCATTCTCTCATATAATTATGTAGGAAATAGACGTGGTTTTTATAAACGTTATGGACTTGAAATATTACATGTTTTAATTTTATGAACACACATTTTAAACAGCCTCGAAACACTTTGTGTGTGTTCAGCACGTTTACTTTATTTTCCTTGATGGCCAGGTGGTTAAGGCGCTCGACTCGTAATCTGAGGGTCGCGGGTTCGAATCCCTGTAACAATAAACACGCTCACCCTTTCAGCCGTCGGGGCGTTATAATGTGACGGTCAATCTCAATATTCGTTGGTAAAAGAGTAGCCCAAGAGTTGGCGGTAGGTGGTGATGACTAGCTGCCTTTCCTCTAGTCTTAGACTGCTAAATTAGGGACGGCTAGTACAGATAGCCCGCGGGTAGCTTTGAGCGAAATTCAAAAACAAACTAACTGCTGATGCGTCGCTAGGTGCTTAAAAGGTTTTGGGCACTCTCAAATAAAATCGGGGTACTAGCCAGTATCTGTGCTTACAGTTACTAATTCTAAAGATACTATGTACGTAATTTCAAAATTTTCAGAACGTAGTCACTTGCTAGTCATTTTTACGTTCATTGGTCAACCAGATAATAATCATGTATGAGAAAATATTTTTTCTAAAATGTAAAGTTTAATAATTTAAATACACAAAAAGCCAGTAGTTAACTAGAAAAATATTTTATTCTTGTGTTTGGTTTCTGCACGTAAACAATATTTTAAATTGCCTAATATTTTCAGTGAGTAATTTGCAATGAAAATATTTTAAAAATTATTATACAGCACAGTTCTTCCTTCTCAACAAGAAAAATATGAAATTATTAACCAACAGAGTTAAAATAAAACTAAACAGAATAAATGAAAAATGTATGTTCTTTGAGAGTTCAGTATATCGCGTGCACCGACTGACGTTTCGTATAGTAACGACACTGTTACAATTGTTAAAAGTGCTCTGGCACAAACGCCCCTGGTAAACAATGCAAAAGTCATCTGGATTTTGTTCTCTACCTGTCAAATTCGCCATATCTCCGATGTATATGCCGCATTTTAGCTATCCAAAGCGTCCCAAAATCGAAAATCGGTGAATAGCCAAAACAAAGAGTTCCTATTATTTTGCATCATTATTTTCCTACAACAGATCTAGTGTCTACCTAGTTTTAACATCATTTGATAGAGCAAAAATAGTCTTCACAATATTTGACTATTGATTTTATTATTATTATATACAAATCTTATATAAAGGTTTAGAATACCCTTTATAACCTAATAATCCAGGTATGCTTCCAATAAAAACAAGTAAACAAATAAGTATTAGTAAATAAAAAAGTTATGTAGGGCTTGCTACTGAACTTGAGAAAAAAGAACCAAACTGGATAACGATGAAAGTGGACATATCACTTGATAGGCTAACGATCACATAGCAGTCTATACTGTCTTGACTTTACATGGTTTGATTTGTTTTGAGTTTCGCGCAAAGCTACATGAGGACTATCTGCGCTAGCCGTCCTTAATTTAGCAGTGCAAGACTAGAGGGAAGGCAGCTAATCACCGCCCATCACCAACTTTTGGGCTACTATTTTACCAACGAATTGTGGGATTGTGCGTTAAATTATAACCCTCCCACGACTGAAAAGCGAGCATGTTTGGTATTACAGGGATTCGAACCCGCGACCCTTGGACTTTGCATGGAGAATAAAATTCCTACAAAACAAATAGAGCCAGAATGTTTAATCATAAAATGTTATTCTATAGTAAAATAGCCATAAAAGTAATATTTTTAAACTAGCAAAAGAGAAAATATAATGATGAAAGCTGAGATTTCATTCAGACACGAAGCTTGATTTAATATACACTGAAATGTAACGAGTAGCTAAAAATCAGTTTTCAAATTACTGACCAATCACTGACAGATTACACTGAAGGAAATCTCCGGTGAGTGTTTGTTTGTTTTTGAATTTCGAGCAAAGTTATCCGAGGGCTATCTGCGCTAGCCGTCCCTAATTTTGCAGTGTAAGACTAGAGGGAAGGCAGCCAGTTCTTACAATTATCCATATTTATTTGACATGTAATCATACAGACCTGTTAATGAAGTTTTGATAAATATATTTCATTTCTTGTAAATTTCATTTAATGAAATTTAAAGTCATAAATATATTGAATGAATTATATTTTAGACAGTAAAGCAAACATTGACCATTGCAATCTTCTTAAAGGAAATATACATTTTGAGCAATTCTAATTTGAAGTGTTGTTCATTCGAACGGTAAAAAAAAAACCTTTTTTTTGTGCACATTTGAGTTCTAGTTCTGTCTTCCCTAGTATAACCAGTTCTCTAATTAACTACAATTCTACAAGGGTATTCCCCACTAGTTATAAAAGAGAGGGGGCTATAACACATGCGTGTTTTTCAGATATTCACACAAAGCTACTTAAAGGCTATCTCGCTATTCGTCACTAATTTTAACTGGTGGATTCGATGGAAAGCAGTTCGTCAATAGCACCCACGCCAACACTTACGCTACTCTTGTTTGGTTTGTTTTTGAATTTTGTTGAAAGGTACACGAAGATTATCATTACAAGCCGTCCCTAATTTAGCAGTGTAAGACTAGACGGAAGGTAACTAGTCATCACCACTCATCGCCAAGTCTCGGAATACTCTTTTGCCAATGAATAGTGGGATTTACTGTATCATTATAACGTCCAACGTCTTATTTCCTGTCAAGCGCCCCAACCACCTAGCCATGTTGGACCAAGCTATTTTTGTTTGACAGAATAGTGGAATTTAATGTTTCATAACGCATGAAACACCATAAATGCAGAGCACGAGTTTGTGCTTTTGGGCTATGGGGCATGAACCATGGATCCACAATATAGCACGCTAACCGTTGGACCACGCTTGGCCTCACCTCACATTAAAGTCAAACTCGACATTTTTACTATTGACCAAAGTAATAATTGTACTCCGTATACCATTCAACTCAAACTCATTTTATAAAACAAATCACTCTAACACTAATTATAACAAAATTGAAATGTTAAACGTTCGCTCTGTTTGTGAACATATTTTAGAGAATTCGTATACAGTGTTCAAGAACCAAACAAAACTTTAAGACGTTAAATTAAATGAGAACATTTATTAAAATGTGTTTTAATATATATTTGCTATACAATTATTCTTTATTGGCGTTACGTTTGTTTCAAAATTTGGTGCAAAACTTTCCAAATATAGCCGTCTTCTAGTTTTGAGCCCCCCAGTGGCATATCTGGGGAGTCACACCGCTAGAAACCAGGTTTCGATATCCGTGGTAGGCAGAACATTGTGTAGCTTTGTGCTTAATTCTAAACAAACAAACAAAATTCTAGTTTTGAACTCAATATAAACGAGAGCAGTTAGCAATATCCGCTTACTTGGGCTACTTTCATATCGCTAACGTGGGCTACCTTTGTCTCATTAAATAGTTGGATTTAACCTTTACATTTATAACACAACCATAGCCCCAACGTCCAGCGAACTCTAAATCTACGTATTTAACTAATCACGCTGACCAACCGTTACACTGAGGCACTTAAATTAATATATAATCTTGCATGCATTATGACATGACATGTAAAGGTCTGTATTTAGGGTTCATTAATTTCTTACAATCAAGCTGAAGGTTGTTGTTTTGTTGCTTTTACAAATAAACACTTTTCCAATATATTAGGTAATTAAACTATATATTGATGACATTTCTTGAAAAAACTTTGATATTCAAAACAAACCAAAAGAAAAAAGTTTACTGTCCCGCGGTAAGTGGTAAGTTTACCCACTTGTAACACTAAAATCGGGGTTTCGATTCTCTGTGGTGGACAAAGCAGACAGTTCAGTGTGGGTTTATGGTAAACAAATTGTATAAACTGTTCTCGTTATTTGTTCATTTTCTTCTACAGGTATCCCTCGTGGCGGATAAATTTATTTTGATATAAATATCATGGCTAAAATAATCTAATAAATGCGTGTAATGGGTCACTGATATTGTGTTGTTGGTGTGTGATTAAGTTATCTATTGGAATACCATATTTACACAGGTATTTTCATTCATTCGAATTTAATGACATTCTCTTATCATATTTATAGTATTATCAATAACGTAGCTGTATGAAACATAAATTTTATATTGCCTTGATATTGCATTTCATTCCTTTTTTCCTTCACATGCTATAGAGCTAAACAAATAATTATTTTGGCGATACTGATGTTTGAACTCAACTACCGATGTAATTTAGAATATGACACTTTGAGCCAATCATCAGTTATATCAATGTTTATTATTCCCAGGTTACGCTAAACGAGTGTCGCCTCTTTCCATTTATAAGTTTATATTATCGCGAAGTCTTAAACCACAGGGAATCGAACCCAGTATTTTAGCGTAGTAACCTTATAAAGTTACCTCTGACATTGAAAGGGATTCATCTTTATTGTGAAACACAGCTTCGTGTTAGCAATTACGGTGAGTAAAATAATAAAGAATGATCCAAGATAATCCTTATCTTGTACCATGATTTAATAAATACCCTTGTGGACCCTACTGGATACAAGATTGTAAAGTTTGGAATTTATGTTCAATTTATGTAGTAGATTACGTTACATGAGGGGTCAGTACACTGAAGAATATTTTAACAAGGAAACCAGAATTATAACGCGTTAAAAAAAGCAACAAGTTACTTAAACTTTGCTGAGTCTGTCATCATTAGACGTTCGCAAACTTTCAGACATTTTACAAGAAATACCGCTTTTAATGCCAGAAAACTAGACCGTTAAACAAGTTTACAGCCAATAGAATACGAAATTGAAGGCTACAAACAAAAAAGCCGTACTCGCTGTATTGAATTAACAGGTTAAAACCTGACTTCTTATAAATCCAGCATAGAAATTTGTGTAAAAATAAAAAAAGGCGTGGTCGCAGTTTCGTTTGAAAAAAAGAATACGATCACAATTAGGTTGAAACAAGTATTTTTTTTTCAACGGTTTAAGACCAACTGAAAAATTTCGGTTACCTTTTGATGCTTTAGTATTCTGATGATTCAAAGCACATTTTATGTAGGCAGCTGTTTCTGAATCTGGTTAAACGAAACTGGTTGATTATAAAATATCGTACCTGTCTAAAAAAAGAGTGAGACAAAAAAATTACATAAATTTGTTGTTGTTTTGAACTAAGCACAAAGCTACACAATGGGCTATCTGTGCTCTGCCCACCACGGGTATCGAAACCCGATTTTTAGCGTTGTAAGTCCGCAGACATACCGCTGAGCCATGGAGGAGCAGTTACATAAAGGCAATGGGTGAAAGTAATGTAATACATAATAATGTATTAAATGTAATGATTTTGTTCACATCATAAAATATGAAATTAAATTTGAAGTAAACGGTGTCTTGCAATTTTTTTCTTGTAGAATTTGATATAAAATTCAAATTACCGTAGTATAGAATAACAATTTTTTTCACATCATGAAGGTTTCGAATACCTGGCTTTAGATTACCAAGGCTTAGAATATTAGTTTTTTGTTTACCAGTGATTAGAATGCTAGGTTTTACTATAGCTTAGAATACGAAAAGAGGGAGTTTAGATGACCATTTTATGGAGTGTGTTTTTCTTGTAGCAAAACCACAACGAGCTATATGCTGTGTCCACCGAGGGGAATCGAACCCCAAATTTTATCGTTGTAAGTCCGAAGACTTACTGCTGCCCCAGTGGGGAGCCTGTTTTGTGTAAAGCGAGGAACGTCTCTCAAAAGCTATCCTATGCATTATGTTAAGTAAATGCGTAACTCGAGAGACATCAAGAAATTAAAATGTTCACTGAAATAGTCAACTCAAACAACAAACTTTCACAATAATGTGTTTTATCGTGTGATGTACAGTCTTTACGATGTGTTTTATCGTATGATGTACAGTCTTTACGATGTGTTTTATCGTATGATGTACAGTCTTTACGATGTGTTTTATCGTATGATGTACAGTCTTTACGATGTGTTTTATCGTATGATGTACAGTCTTTACGATGTGTTTTATCGTATGATGTACATGTTTTATGAAAAAAACGCGTATTTTGCTGAGATCAAAATATCAAATAGGGAACTTTGAATAATGGCGATTTTTTTTTTTGCAGAACTCCTTTTGTTTTGAGTAAACAACGCTGGTTGAAAGTGAGTGTACAACTGTTTCAGTCTTTGCCCTCTCATCCCACTAATTAAGTCACATCAGTTTCTCTTTTATTGTGATCATAGAGTACGTTAACGTTTGAATGAAAATTACTTGCAATATAAATTAAACTAAGCGCTGTAATATTAAAGGCAGAACACCATTTTTTTTACATCAAATATATCCTTTGTATAGTCGTATAACTAAATTTTCATCCTGGAAATAATTTTGTCTATTTGGTATTGGACCACTCACTTATTCGTTTTATGATAGAAATAAGAAATGTCATATCAATTCTCTATTCACTGACAATGTTTCTTATATTTGTTTTTTGCTCCACTTAACGTAATTGGCTTGAACTACAGAGTGGTCGCTGGAAAAGCGGAAAATTTGAGGGTTAGATGAGATCATGAATAAAATGCGTGCTTACTCATTTCTATTTTGATTTCTTTACATCATGAATAAAATGCATGATTTTAATAATTTTGAGCATCTATGAGTGTAATATAACATATACCTTTAAAAAACTTTGTAAAAGTTATTCTTTGTAAAAATAAATAGCTGTTTGACAAATTTTCCGCTTTTCTAGCGACCACCGTGTAGTTTAAGGTTTTATAATCCTGTATGATTTAAAATAACATAACTGTATTATATATATATATATATACATATATATATATATATGCGAGAAAAAAGTTGATCAAAAGATTATGGTATCTGTAGTTTTTGAAACGTTTGAAATATAACAGATGTTTTATTACATTGCTTGTTATCTTTATGATCATAGATCCAATAAAACTTCCTAAATGAACGCCCAAAGAAACTCGCTCATCTTGAATTACATATCAGACGGGGGAAATCACACCCGGTATATAGCAATTTGTCACGATATTACGCACACTGCCCTGAACAAAGCGATACGAAGCTGGCCATCTTTGCTGTGATATGTGTCATTTTTTCGTTTAATGTAAGACCACCGAGCGTGAAGCACAGAGGGGTAGGCACCTTACGAATGGCGAATGTTTTTGTTAATATTTTGCAGTTCTCTGACGTCTATCTTTCCTAGTGTTGAAATGATGTATAATTTGGTAGACCCGCTTAGACTCTGGATGCAAGCTAAAGCCTCACGCTTTCTACAATGAAGTCACTTAAAGATTTCTAGCGCCATCTGATATTAGGATCTCAATAAAACTGTTTAATGTAGCGTGAAGGCAAAAATAAATAGCACTTTCGACTTCCAACATCAACTGTTTTGATCATCAACTCTGAAAAATCTGTTGATTTTGGCCGGAAACTGCCAATTTCACGCTATAGCAATGTGTGCCGAGATTTCTGCTTTCGTGGTATTCGCTGTTCAAACAAAATCAAGTTGTTTACAAAATTTCGTATGATTTACGCCATTAAAGGTCCTATACGAAATAATGTATATCCATGCATTCACCACAGAGAATTTCGAAACTAAACTAATGGTTGTTTTATGTAATATGTAGGTGTCTATTTATAAAGGACAAGGTTAGCCTTTCTGGCAAGAGGGTACCAAATGAGAAATTGGCTATTCAAGGGCAACTTCAAATTTTTTTAATGGGTAGCAATATTACCTTACTGAATAAGAAGTAAATAATTAATGCTGGTTAATTTTGAGATGGTTTGGCTTTATAATTGATAGAAATTTTATATACAACCCAAATCCCGCAGAAAATGGGATTTCCCTTAGAGTGTTGTCAATCTTACCAATGTTGAACGTCAATAAAGGAAAAATACACCCCTATCTCGAAAAGGTAATTGAAACAATTGAGGTTTTTAACACGCATCTTAAAGGTATATTGGATAAGTCACATCTCAAAGGAAGATGCTTTGTTAAGAGCAGTTTGCATGAAGAAAATCCTTTTTTAACATCAGAAAGAGACAGTTGCGATTTCCAAGATGTTATGAGAAAAGAAAAAATTGAATATGTGGTCGTAACTAGAAAAACTGAAGGGAAGCGAGACCGTGGAAAACAGAAGTTGACTTACACCAAGTGTCTGTATAAATGGATAAATGTATCGACATTAAAAATTATTTGTGCTTCAAGAAAGAGAGATTTGTGGAAGAGCATTTTCACCATTATCCTGTTTGGATATGGTTTCTAGAGAGGAATATTTATGGGAGATTATAGTTACTAACGTTCTATTTTGTTGTAGTATCTAAAGAGAGATCTGTGAAAGACTATGGTCACCAACATCATGTTTTGTTATAGTATCTAAAGAGAGAGGAAGAGAGATCTGTGGAAGACCATGGTAACCAACATCATGTTTTGTTATAGTATCTAAAGAAAGAGGAAGACCATGGTAACCAACATCATGTTTGGATATGATATCTAAAGAGAGAGGAAGAGAGATCTGTGGAAGACCATGGTAACCAACATCATGTTTGGATATGATATCTAAAGAGAGAGGAAGAGAGATCTGTGGAAGACTATGGTTACCAACATCATGTCTTGTTATAGTATCTAAAGAGAAAGGAAGAGAGATCTGTGGAAGACTATGGTTATCAACATCATGTTTGGATATGATATCTAAAGAGAGAGGAAGAGAGATCTGTGGAAGACCATGGTCACAAACATCATGTTTGGATATGATATCTAAAGAGAGAGGAAGAGAGATCTGTGGAAGACCATGGTAACCAACATCATGTTTGAATATGGAGATATTATTAAGAATAAAAAGGGAACGATTGATCAAGAAAACTTATTTAAAATCACTTCATTTTACTCTTTATAGTACTTAATAAGAGCCTGGTGTTCTGTTAACTGAGCATCTAATCGAAACTTTAATAAAGACGTCCAGCGAATAGTTAAACTTTCATTTAACACCCGGCTGTCTGGCGAATAACAATATTTATCCATAAATGTTGCTGTGGGAAATAGTTTGAACTTAATTCATTTATTTTAGATTCATATATATATATATTAATTATAACTTTAAAAAAAGCCGAAACAAAAATATCATTTAGGCTGAAAATGCTGCTGTAATTGAAAAGATCCCAAGATATAAGCTATAATGTAGGATTATAAAATTACCATAGGTTTTGGAGGTGATTCAAGAAGTAGGACCCACAATGCGGTGGGAATGCACCATCTATCAAGTTAACTTCCATTCACCAGTCTCACATAAGCTACTCGAGGGCTATCTGTGCTAGCCGTCCCTAATTTAGCAGTGTAAGACTGGAGGGAAGGCAGCTAGTCATCACCACCCACCGCCAACTCTTGGGCTACTCTTTTACCAACGAATAGTGGGATTGATCGCACATTATAACGCCCCCACGGCTGGGAGGGCAAGCATGTTTGGCACGACTCGGGCGCGTACCCGCGACCCTCAGATTACGAAGCTCACGCCTTAACGCGCTAGGCCATGCCAGGCCCACATAAGAAATCAAAGAGTGGCAATAGATATAGAAATAAAAATTAGGAGATCGAGATGTACTTGCTTAAGCCCACAACGCTCCGTATCTACATCACCCTTCACTGCCCGCAGATAGTTGTGAGAAGGTGACTGCTTTCACAGGCAAAGAAGAAAACATTGATTGGAACAAAAGTAAGAAAATAAGGTACTACCATTTGGGGGTAAGTTAGTTGAAACTTACTTCTTGAAGTCAACAGTCCAGCCCCAATTATGGTAGAAAGACACTAATTGACAGCACAGCAAACGAACTATACTGGCATGAAACGTTACATACAATTCTCCATTTTTTATCCCACATTATAGTTTGTATTCTGGGATCTTTTCAGTTAGTGCAGGGTTTTTGTTTATTTTTGTTTCGGCTTGTTTTTTTTATATTATAACTAATGTAGTTATTCATTCCCCCCCGCTAGTACAGCGGTATATCCATGGATTTACAACGCTCAAATCAGGGGTTTAATTCCCCTCGGCAGGCTTAGCAGATGTGGCTTTGCTATAAGAAAATACACACTCGTTACTCAGAGGTTATGATTTGCTGTTTTTAACGCAGTCCTTTCTTGTGATTTCGCATATTTAACTTTGTTAAAATGTCGCCCCCCAGTGGCTCAGCGGTATGTCTGCGGACTTGCACGCTAAAATCCGGGTTTCGATACCCGTGGTGGGCAGAGCACAGATAGCCTATTGTGTAGCTTTGTGCTTAATTCAAAACAACAACAATTGTTAAAATGTCATTATTTTCACCAATATATACATATTAGTATGTATCCTATCAATATATATATATGTGTATGTATTACATGTTTTGTTGTAAATTATTTAAAATCTTTTTGGGATAATATGATAAGCTTTGGAACTTTTTCTGGCTTCTGCTTCTTAAATAACTGAATAGTATATTATTTCTCAATTCTCTTACATAAAAGGAAGCTTTACCTTTCGAAAGCTGTATCGAGTTATCAGGTTTCCTTAATATATTTTTCTGTCCAACATGTGCTTTTCGAGTATGAGAGAATGATATCGAATGTGTTTCGGAAGTTATAACAGTGGAGAAATTTTAGTTGGAAGCCTAACAGTAATAATTAGTTTATTAGTAGAATAAATAAATCCCATTAAATACAATTTAGTGTTTCTGTATTTTTTATAGGGGACGATTCATAGATTTTTTAATCTCGGAAATTAACCACCAGAGAAGTTTTTAATAAATACAACGTTCACGAAAAACACAACGGTGTACTTGTTTACGACCCCATGTTTTTAATAGTTGAGACTTAACATTGCTATTCGCTGGGTCGAAAGTACCTCCGGTCGTGACCACCATTACGGTAGTAGATTTTCAAAAACATCTGAAAGGTAATAGCTACAAATAAAGGCATGGTTGCATAAAACCAACGTATAAAATATATATAAAATATATACATGTGTAGTTTCACATGAAAGTTGTGTTAAGTGAAATTTGTGGAATCAATTTTAACAATAACGTATGAATATCTGCACCTCTTGTCTGCCCGATGACTCTCGTCCAGTCTTCGCGGCACCGACTGACCACAGGACCACAGTATAAACAGGGCAATAAATCTCCATTATATGTTGTATTCTCTGTAATTACACACGTTGCCGAGTAGCCGCTTCCCTCTTCTATATAATAGCGAGTTTGAATATTCCAATCCACGAGAGCTTGTGTCCGTTTTCTAAAGAATATAGCTACAGCAGTCGTAATATTATCTGTATTTAGCATTAGTATTTAATTGCTGAAATCCAAACACAATCAACTTATTCATTGATTATAAAAACTTCAATTTAACCACTAAAGCAAGTTTTCTGGTGTTTGTGGAGTCACACATTTTCAATTCTAACGCTAATCTTTTTTTTTATATAGTTTTCATTTGATTGAAAGTAAGGCAAGATGAAAGTTTTGTTTGCCCTTCTTTAACTCATTTTTCACTGAATTTTTCGAGTAACGCTAATCTTTTTTTAGCCATGTAGTAGCTACCCAAAGTTTATTAGTTGCTACTAATACACACGTACACATAAATTATGTACGATGTTTAATTTTATTTTTAATGTAGTTACTTGAAGCGAAAACGACTTCCTTGAAAAAAAATTAGAACTTTATCATTACTTACGGGTTTTCATTATGGCTTTACGTACACAACCTTAGCAGTGGTTAATGGGAGTTGTTTAAACTTTTGGCCCGGTATGGCCAGGCGGGTTAAGGCGTTCGACTCGTAATCTGAGGGTCGTGGGTTCGAATTCCGGTCGCACCAAACATGCTCGCCCTTTCAGCTGTGGGGGCGTTATAATGTTACGGTCAATCCCACCATTCGTTGGTAAAAAAAGTAGCCCAAGAGTTGGCGGTGGGTGACGATGACTAGCTGCCTTCCTTCTAGTCTTACACTACTAAATTAGGGACGGTTAAAACAGTTAGCTCCGGAGCAGCTTTGCGCGAAATTCATAAAATAAATAAATAAATTCAGCCTTTTAACATATAACTTCATGCATTATTTTTGTAGCTGTTTCTCTGGAAAATTATATTTTCTTAATTTCCTTAAAATTATTAAGAAAACTTAATATATAATATATAAAATCAACAGGAAAATACTTTACTTCAGGTTTCTGAAGTGATGTAGAATTTGGAAAAAGTGAAAATAAGAAATGTAACGCTTGTTTTTAAGTATTTCTTATGCTTATCAGAAGGAAGCCAAAAAAGGTATTAATTTATAATTGCAAAATGAATAATTTTAGCTTGAAACAAGAAATATAGAAAACAAAGAACTTTGTGATGTGAAATATAAACAGTAAAATAAATGATAAATAGTTTTAATGAATGAACCACACAAAAAATTAATTCAAAGATTAATAAATTCGACTACCTCCATTTTTTTTTTTTTTAAAAAGGTTAGGTTTAGGACACTAAGAAATTTCCTTTTTGTGAGTGTTTAAATTGTTCTTAAACCGATATCTGTGAAATTTTGTGATGATACGATTAGTGATGTCGAGAAACCCACTCGTTTTTGCATATAAAATGATACGATTAATTACATTAGAAACACTCCTATTCAAACAACACAGAAAAATAACGTTTTGTTCAGATGAATCAGCGACATCTATCAACCATTTAGTTAACAATTTATAACAAACATTTACGAGAAAATGCTTTCAGTTTGATCGTTCTAAATGCCCCTTTATGCACACCCCTTTATATAATTAGTCTCGTATCTTTGTTAATTGTTTATATTTCATTTATCAATTATGAAAAAACCAGGCCTCTAATGTGAAATTAGACTTTTTTAGTGTTATATTTTCTTCGAAAGTACCATGAACCTAAATGTTGTTTTTTCGGTTTCTCAAGAGTTAGCATCTCTTCTAAAATGTTCTCATTTTTATAAGAGTCATGAAGCTGGTATATTCTGTGTAGACCTTGTTATTAAATCGTGTAATATATTATATCACATTGCATTACCTGCTTTAAAATGCTTACTTATTACATGATTCGATAAGCACTTATTAATTTGGTGCTATATGAACATTTTAACTACAAAACTTGGGGACAGCCTCCAACCCTTATATTCCAATCTGGAAATCACAATAAGAATTGTTTTACTTCATGCACGAGTGAAACCTGATTGACGATTTCGGCTCGCGAACTTCGTTACGTTGATTAATAATTTTATAATAAATGTCGTAAATCTTTAATTAGTAATTATTTGGTTGATCCTTTCTACCAACAGTAGAAGAGGACAGCACAAAGATTCCATCCACTTCAGCTAGATTAGCGTTTCCTCAACAAGAAGCGTTGAATCTAGAGGTTCCAAGAGTGTCTTCACCGTCCACAAGGACAATAGATACTGCTTCTCGTAAAACAGTAGAAGTGCCTGAAGCTCCCCCTGCCAAACGATTACTAAGAGAAGAAGAGCGACACTTGAATCATGGGACGTTACCCAGCACCCATCTGAAGATCACCAGTAGAGGTAACTATACGAATACTTTAAGGATAAACGTTATTCTTGTGGTACGTTAAGGATATAGCTATGAAACTGGTGGTAAGAAGGAGTTTGCAATAAGAAAACTTGTGTTCTTTCAATGTTTGTAACCATTGAGCTGTTTTTAAACTATTATAGCTTAGTCGAGTAAAAATCAGAACAAATTATTTTAGTTCTTAAATTCAGGAAAACAGCAATAAGTCACCAATAGTCTAAGGCGATTTTCTAGGTAATTAAGACTGATGGATGTTTTGTGTAGTATTTCACATTTTAACTATTAACATTTCTGCAGATATTTATCATTTGTTTATGGGTGTTTGTTTCATTAAACACGACGAAAAAAGAAGATATTAGTTTCCTTATTAACTATGAAATGTTTGTTTGTTTTTGAATTTCGCACAAAGCTACTCGAGGGCTATCTGCGCTAGCCATCCTTAATTTAGCACTGTAAGACTAGAGGGAAGGCAGCTAGTCATCACCAACGAATAGTAGGATTGACTGTAACATTAGAACGCCCCCACGCCTGAAAGGGCGAGCATGTTTGGTGCGATCCTGAGATTTCGAATCGAACGCTTTAACCTACCTGGCCATGCCGGGCCATACTATGAAACGAACAGGACAATATCTCTTATGTCACGTGACGTCTCATGAACAGTTAATAGCTTACTTGTCTTGTAGTTTTCAATTGAAGATAAAAGAGAAAAACTGATGGAAAATGTATAACAAAATAAATTTATTCAGGTGACAAATACACAGAATATTTACATTAAAACTGAAGAACAGATATAAGCTTACGTAAGTCTTATTGAATGTGATAATTGTTCGAAATTCTAAGACGTTACTACATTGTAATGATACCCTGTTTTTTTTTAAATAACCTCACGTGTTGCTAATATCGACAATGGTAGAATTACTGAACGTCTGACAGCTTTTGTTTAGTCCTTAACTTAAATAATGTAAGGTTAAGGCAAGAGTTTTCAACTGACGTTAATACTTAACTGCTCGGCACAAATCAGAATAATTGTATTTGACGACGTATAGAGATTCCTGAACAGATGAAGGAAGGCAAATACTCAATCAACTAGTCCAAGAAAAAATATTTATTGTGGTTGTTAAAACTTTAAAAAATCTTATCAGCCACATAGTGTCTATATTATTCACTTTATGATGATTAACTTCAATTATTTGTGTTGTTTTTAATTTTCTGACAGATGACGGTCGGTCTCATCTTGAGAACTCGATGGTTGTCAGCATGGAGATAAACGGTGTAATGTACCAGGGAGTTTTATTCGCCAACAACCACAGAAGACGGTTGTAATGAAATGAGAGAAGAAAGGGGGTTGTTGTTATGTTCAATACGTGTTGAGTGCCTTGTTTATTCGTGCTGAAATATAACGTTCAATGGTGTATATACTCCTCGTGTCTCCTAATAAACTTATGAATTCACGTATGGGCACTAGATGGCGATACCAGCAAATCAGTTGACAGTTAATAGGAAGTTCTTTATACCATATTAAAACAAAACTGAGGACATGATAACAGAAAATATAACTCAGTTTGTAGAAAATATAATTGTAATGACTAAGAATTAAAATATACATACGTTCCATAGTGATATTCTTTTTACGTTTTATCTGATTAAGTAACAGAGTGTTAAGGAATTTAGATGCATAACGAAAAAAAAATGTTTTGTAGTTCCCACGCTAACAAAACTGTAAAATTGCTACGACAATTTCTAATTTGGCTTTTATCTGTGTGACAATATGTTAAAAATCTGATATATTGCTAATGCATTCTGTTAATTAAGTTAAAAATAAATATACAGCTAATGTGCGTGCTATGAAACGAAATTATAAAATCAACTATGCGAACTAATGTTGGTCTTCTATTATCAAAATAATGATAATAGTATCTCAGAATTTTTTAATCTTTCTCATCTGGCATGATTCTATTGAGTATTAGGGATAATTAAAACAAAAACAAAATAGATGATTTCAATAGTTATGAACATAAAGAAGAGAACTAGTGTATTTCGCAAATAGTTTCATCTGATAATGTTGACTAATTTGTATCAATGAACTAAAGCATGCTCGCCAAACTTTGTAGGTAATTCAAGTGATAAGTGAGTTTTCTCTCATTTTGTTTTGTAAATAATGATTCGTATAATGTTGAACTGTTCGAGCAACTTATAGAATCGTCTACTCTAGTTCTGCAGGAAATGTGATGAGTTAATATACCTACTTGTATTCCATCTCTGTCACAGGGTTGTGTTATTAATGTAGGTAGATTATATCGATCTATCCATCTTCTGCAGTTTGACTTTCTATGGGTGTCACTTTTCTATATTTGACATTGTGCAGACGCTCAGGGACCTTGGTATACTCTCTGCACACGTGTGTACGTCACATTTATTTTTTTGTATACTTTTTCATTACACGTGGGAAACTCAATTCATAACATATAAACTAGTGGTTTATTGATAGTTTTAACAAAATCCAAGTTCTTCCTAGACAACGTTTTGTGACAGCGTGCTGCATGTTTTTAATTTGTAGAATACATTTTACCACAAATCCTTAACATAAGTTTATATATGCAGAAATAAATATTGTCAATATTTCTTTTTAGTGACGATAAATTTTGTAAGCATGACGCGCTTAGTCCAATTAGTTAGGAAAAGAAACTTGTATATGTGTTTTTTTACATTACAACTACTTTTAAATTAATTTATAAGAAAAATGTGCCCGTCCCCTTCTAGTGTTTATTCCCCTCGAAATATGATGGTAAGTGTGTATTACAGACAAGCTACAACTCCCTACTGCCTCTGAAGACAACATCCGAATTATAGTAGGTGGCGTTGTAATAGATTATACAATATCGAAGTAAAATAACTACAGGTGCTGATGTGTGTGTTTTCTTATAGAAAAACCACATCGGGCTATCATCGAGGGAAATCGAATCCCTGATTTTACCGTTGTAAATCCGAAGACTTACTGCTGTCCCAGCGGAAGACACAGGTGTTGATAACAGTGAAGATAAAACAATACAGATAATTAACGCATACATGTTAACTGGAAGTAATTAAATAGGATTTCATAAATATGTATCGTTATGGGTTGCTTTTCGAAAATGTTGGTGTTCTGTACATTTGTCTAGTTTTAAACGATAGGGGGAGCATTATTTGACATAGACCTTTTTTAGTTTGTTTAGAATTTCACGACAGAATTATCTTTGATTTTTTGATAGGTTGACAGTTTTTTTTTCTTCTCAAAGTTAAACTAAGAAACGTGTTAAAATTTCCAATCAATAGAACTCAATTAACGTCTGATTGCTGTTCTTTTAAAGCGGATAATGCAAGCCGCACTTTAAACGTGATTGGTGCTTCTTCGCAGGATGTCAACGGGGATTTCTATATCACTTTTATCTTGCATCATGCTAAAAATTCCAATTACAGTCACTCTGCAGTATCTTTTGTTCGGACTTTGTATAGTTACTGTAGTTGTTTGTGTTCACGTATTTTGTGTTGTGTGCCAGTCATATGTTTTAACTTTTCTCTCTCTTAATTACTGCTAGAAACTAAAAATTAAATCAGATATTACGTATTCATTTCACTTTTTAATCTCTCAGAATATATATTATTTTAATACAAGTGACTTTGCAAACACGTAACATTCTAACGAAGTGCTTATTTAACAGTTTATACACGCTTACTTGTGAAATAGTGTACTAGTGTTTTTCCTTGTTTTAGGATTGTAATCACGGAATTGTATTTGAATACATGACTTCACACAATCAAATAAGTTTACACCGAAACCGTTCATTTACAACTATATTTGGAAACCATTACACGCTATGTGAATATGACGTCTCAGCAGGTTTATTTGTTTTATAAATTTAGCAGAATTATATTAAAATAGAAGTGATGAAATCTAACTATTATTGCATATTCCTCGTAAACTCGTTATAATCAAGTATATTTTCAAACGATGTTTTACGGGCTATGAACGCTTAACAATTCATTAGCTTTAGATGTAATAATTCTACGCGGGGCTCGAACCTTTTTAATTGCGTACCTAAGAGACCAACTTATTTAAATTGATATAAAGTTAGAGTGTTTAACATCGCGAAGCAATTAAATCGTTTAAACTTTAACAAGATTCCAGAAAAATCGCGTTTGATTGTAGATATAAGATTGCTGCAAATTTCGCTTTTTAAATTAATTAATGCTGAAAAATGACGTCTCTGACATGCTAAGTAAAGTGAAAAGAACGTATTCAGTTTGGAAGTGAGTAATTTTTGTTTTGTATTCTCCTTGTGCATAGAATATTAATCTACCTATCAGTGACAACGTCGAGAGACGTTGCGTTGTAGAGGTATGTTTTAGTTTTATATTTAATTAGTTAGGATATGTATATATAAATCGGACAGGAAACATTGAAGAGGAATATAACCAGGACATTAGACTTTATTGTAGTAACTTATAATAGCTAGTACGAAGATTGAAAATAACATTTATTTTAACAAACGAAGGGAAATTTTAAACATTCGTACAAAGAAAACGTTTCAGTTAAATACACATTCTAAAGTTACCTTTCCCAATGTGCAAGGGAAGATTTGATTTTCATAAATCTCATCATGTTTTGTTTAAGGTTTTGCTTTCGTATTGATGTAAATACGTTCGCCGTAGTCCCTACTTACAAAATACACTTCAGTTCGAAAATAGTTTTCACCCTGTGCTTGTGATATATAAACATCCACATGCATAATTATTGGAGAAGGCACTTTTTACTCTTAGGAAACCGTCCCTGCAGGAGTAGGAGGGTTGAACTGAATATGTGACATTTTCAAATTAAATCTCGCGTATTAGAAGCCTTTTTGCTATGTAAATAATTATGAGTAACCGCTGTAAATGAAATTATAAAGGAACTCGCGGATCAATCATTGTGGATAATACGAATCTTTTGTTCTCACATTCATCACCTTATACGGAATACAGAAAGAAACGGTACTCAACTGGTGATCTAGAAAAAAATATTTTAGAGTAGGTTTGAAGTTTTGCATGGCTATTTAGTGGAACACTGTACATTCAGATGTGTTAGGAAAGTAGAACAAACTAGACTTGTAAAAGATGTTTTGCTAATTATATTCTAGATAAATGGTTGGTAGTTTGGTAAGGTTAAAGGAATGAGTGAAAGATAAAAGATACAATGTTTTCGTTGTCTCTCTCTTTTTTCTCTCTCTCTCTGTTTCCGTCCAGGGTATATTTTATTTTTCAGGGCCTAATTGTTTGCAGACTTGTGAAACGTCCGTATTTTGTTTGTTTGTGTATTTAACATGGAAGTTTACAATGCAGATTAGCTTCAGTGAATAAAAGAAAAATAAAAAAAAATAATGTTCTCATTCATTTTATTTGAATTGTGTTTATTACTAGAGACCACACTTCATAATAAACGACTTCATTAGATAAATGTTTTTGTCCTTCCATCGTCTGAATTTGATCGGAATTCAAATCAAGAGTGTGCGTTACGTTTGTCTACCACGTGCAGACTTTTTTTTTTTTAATCAAGTACTTAATGGGCTATCTGCGCTGTGCCCACCATAGGGTTCGAACACTACTTCATGTTTCTTTTCCATATTTAATGTTATGTGTCATTTTTTATATGTGTTAGGGGAAAATATTGATGTAAATTAAGTCTGGAATGTTCGGTATTGTCCTCAAATTTCTTTCTGTAAATCTGACAATGACATTTTTGGCTTTCGCTAATTCACATTTTCTCTAAAAGTAAGTAAATCCACTTTCATGAGTCCCACCACAGTAGCTCAGCGATAACTTTGAAGGCTTGTAACGATAAAAACCGGGTTTTAATACCCGTGATAGGAACAACACAGAAAGCTAATTATGTACCTTTGAATATAACAAGAAACACTTTCACAACTTGAATAACTCAATGGCCATTTTAACGCGTTTGGGAGTTTCAATTATTAGTAACCTAATTTAAATTTAATAAAGACATACTCATTATAACCTAACTTTTTTTTTAAACTTCTAATAATGTTGAGAATTCACAAGTAGGTTATATAATTTCAGGGCGTAATTCGCTACGATGATATTTTCCTATGTATACCAGAATAAAAACATATCAAAATGTTATTAGGCCTTGATGTGGAAGAAAGTAGTTGTTTAGAATATTTCACGATAAATATTGATTTTAATTAATTTATGTTGTGACCAACATGGAGAAGCCAGGCTAACTGTGATGTCCATGTATACCAAGAGTTATATTTAAACTGACTTGGCCTGGCCCCTTGCAGTAGGTTGGAATGTTCTTTGACATAACTCGCGAAGGTGATAGACGAGTGATACACGGTCCGATATTCATAGATTGTTTTTCTTATGAATTTCACGCAAAGCTACTCGAGAGCTATCTGCGCTAGCCGTTCCTAATTTAGCAGTGTAAGACAAGAGAGAAGGCAACTAGTCATCACCACCCACCGCCAACTCTTGAACTACTCTTTTACCAAAAAATAGTGAGTTTCATTATAACGTCCCCACGGCTGAAAGGGCGAGCACGTTTGCTGGTGGAATGGGAATTCGAACTCGTGACCCTCATATTATCAGATCGGGCAAAATACATTTATAAAGGTACAAGACCTTTCTAAATTGAAATTGCTGTTTGTTATTAAACCCAAAGTTACACAAAGGGTTGTCTAAGTTCTACGCACAACGGGTATCGAAGTTCGGTTTCTAGCAATATAAGTCCGCAAGACACACTGGGGGGGGGGTGATATTCAGAGAACAATGTAACTTGTAAACGATGTTTTAACGGCTTGGTAATACAATTATTTCCTTGAAACTAAACGTTTTCTTTACTTTAAAAGTTGTCTATAAAATATATCTTAATGAAACTTACAGTTCCACTTTCTTAATAAAAACCAGATCAGTTGATGCGCACTATTCATGAAGTCTGGTTACACCAATTGTAATTTCATTATGATCCTTCACGCTTGAGTTGTTTATAAAATTTTACAAATAGCCAATTCTTATACATATTTTATTCCCTATTTTCTCTCTCTATAGCCGACGCAGGTAGCTTTGTCTTATTTCCGTCGCACCAAACATGCTCTCCCTCCCAGCCGTGGGGGCGTTATAATGTTACGGTCATTTCCACTATTCGTTGATAAAAGAGTATCTCAAGAGTTGGCGACGAATGGTGATAACTAGCTGCCTTCCCTCTAGTCTTACACTGCAAAATTAGGGACGGCTAGTGCAGAGATAGCCCTCGTGTAACTTTGCAAGATATTCAAAACAAACTACATTCTCTTACTTTAATGTTTTAAAACAAATACTTCTATAGTTGGAGACTTAGGAATGACAACCGACGGAATATAGAATAAACATTTATTCAAGATTTGGTGAACAGTTAAAGTGTAAAAACAAAGAATTCATAGAAACATTGCTAAGATATGGTTAGCTAATACTGATTATTGCGTAATGGCTTCCAATAAATCCGTAAGTTAAAGTAATGATATATTTTAAACGTACAAATGTTTTAACGATATTAAAATAAAACCAGTTAATAACTCAGAATGAATTCGTCATTTCCCACTAGTTTTGTCAATTTATTGGCAGCTTACTACGGGCGTTTGTTTTTATTTGTTATTAACGTAAATCTGTAGAATGGTTATTTGTGCACTATCAATGAGAGGTATCGATATCTGATTTTTATCATTGGAAACCATAAGACCAGTTGCTGAGCTTGGAATTTTTTTGCTGACAATTCATGTGAAAATATATGTGATATATTGAGAAAAAATACGCTTCCACTCATTTACAAAATTATTACCGTTTTCCAGAAAGCTTCCCTTTAATTTATGTGTTTTCTTATATCAAAGCAACATTGGTCTATCTGCTGAGTCCACCGAGGAAAATCAAACCCCTGATTTTAGCGTTTTAAGTCCGTAGACTTATCGCTGACTACACTCTAATGGAAAAATAATGTTTTAATACCACGTATTAATGTGAATGTTCAATTCTAATTCGGTAACCTGAGCATTTTGTCCCATGTTACTTTTTAACTGCTGGTGGTTTTTCAATGTCAAAAAATATCCAAAACAAAATACCAATTATGTAGCATTAAACATAATTTCACAGTCTTTAGTTTAAAATATGAAACTGAAATCAATTATATTTAGTATTAATATACTTATTTTATAAAAAATGTTTTTATTAACCATATTTTCGGAAATATAATATACAGCAAAAAGTTTCATAAATATATTTGTTTGTTTTGAATCTCTCGCAAAGCTACATTAGAACTATGTGTGCTAGCCGTCCCTAATTTAGTAGTGTAAGACTAGAGGGAAGGCAGCTAGTCATCACCACCCACCGCCTCTTGGGCTACTCTTTTACCATCGAGTAGTGGGACTGATCGTCACATTATAATATTTTTACAGCTGGAAGGGTGAGCATGTTTGGGGTGACTGGGATTCGAACCCATTATCCTCTGGTTACGAGTCGAATGCCTTAACCCGCCTGGTCATGGCGGGTAAAGAAGTTTAATGAAGTATTCGAGTTGTTTTTTTTTCATTACGTGTGTGACTAAATGGTTTTCCTTTATTGTAAAACAACTAAGTATTTCTCAAATGTTTTTTTCTTGAGGTTTCATTTAGAAGGACTGTCAGTATTTAGAAGCGGTGACTTTTATTCAGGCAAAAATTATGATCTCTCAGATTTGTGGGGAAGCATAGACGACTGACATCAACTACAATTCCCTAATGTCTTTTTTTTTTTAAACTCACACGTATTTCATATTCTAATTTTTCATGCATGAAGGTGGACCTGCTTCTGTTTACCAAACTATAAGAATCTCGCTCGAGTTTGCATGAAATTGTAATTCGCTAATATATACTGCGTGAAGTTAGGTAATTTAATAACGTCAGAGCTTCCTAGAGACGTGCTATGCTGGCAGAGCCGTAACTGACTTGTACTTATTCAACATCTGAAAGAAACGACGAAGTCGGGCCACTCGAGACACTTCCAAACACCGTGAAACATAACAAGTTGGAAAAATGACTAGCATTTCTTAGTCAACATTATGTGAATAATTAGTAACTGCCTCATTTTCTGGCTTCCATAAATGTTCAAGAGTTTTAAATAATTTACTACCTTGATGCTTTGAAACACAAATCATCCACAGTCCCCAAGTCCCCGAATACAATTTTACGATGCAGGTTGTGTATCCCTCTTTGTACAGAACAAACGAAGCTATATAAAAGTGTACCACATATGTTCTGTAATATCTGACGAACACAAGTGTTCATAACAGCACTTCCACCTCTCTTATAACAGTCATAACTTTAAGACACTAATTTTCAACTGTTTCTAGATAATATACTCAGTGGTTATGATTTTATCTGTAATCTACTCCTTCATTTTAACCCTAAATAAGATAAATCGACTTTAACGTTTTAGTGGTAAAGGGAAAAAAATGATTTATAGCAATGCTGATGTGAATTAATTGAAATGTTAAGAAAAAGATTTTAACAACAGATGGATTACTCTGCATTGTCTCGAAAATGCAATATTATTACCACATTGAAGAAAAAAAAAACATGGCAGGTATTTTGTTTGAAGGAAATTAAAACATCGTGATAGTTGTCTACTCTTCCCAACAGGGGTGCTGGGGAATTTTCGGTGATATCAATGAGAATTGGTTTGTTTTGAATTTCGCACAAAACTACAGGCAAACTATCTGCGCTAGCCGTCCCTAATTTAGCAGTGTAATACTAAAGGGAAGGCAGCTAGTCATCAACACTCACCGCCAACTCTTGGGCTGCTCTTTTACCAACGAATAGTGGGATTGACCGTAACATTATAACGCACCCAAGGCTGAAAAGGCGATGATGTTTGGTGTGACGGGGATTTGGCCCCACGACCCTCGGGTTACGAGTCGATTGCCTTAACCATCTGGCCATCAAGGAAAATAAACCAATGAGTTTCTATAACGAAGAACTGTTAAATGAGATCGGTTGTTCACAATAGTAATAACAAGTGATGCTTGCATCAGCTTAATTATACACAATTTTTTCTCACTTATTAAGTATCAAAAATACATATTTATTAAGTATGAAAGGAGGTTTAAAAATAAAATCAAAGTTAGCTTTATTTTGTATAAGCTTATGTTTAGATAGTTGGGTGTTCTGCAGTGAGTGAAAAATTAAAATAGTTATAAATAAATGTTTATCAAACATTTAAAGAGGCTCAAACATATCTAAGACGTTAAGTCAAAGTTATCTCTGTTAATATTATCAAGAAACTTCCAATAGGTAAGTAAAAGAGAACAATTACGAGTAAAGAAGAGTCAGTGTTGGTTGTAACGCGAATAGATTGTAATAAGTACAATGATTCTACAATTATACACAAGAGAGCGCTATTTCTTGCAGAATAGCTTGCGCTCGCGTCTCCTTGTTCTCGGCAACAAGTGGACTTCTCTCCGATTAGCAAAAATTTTTTTTTGTGTTTGTTGGTTTCTATAGCAGCTATTTTGTGTCATGTTTATTTGAAATATTAAAGCATAGAGAATAATTTGAAATTATCGGTAAGGTGCTTGATTTTGATGATAAAACCATGTGGATAAAATTGTTGTCAAGTTACAGCCATCCAATACTGTTTATCAGAATAATGGTATTTTATTCTTAGTGCTCAATAACATTGTTACCACTATTCGGTATCATATATTAACTATAGCAATATTTCATTGTTACTGCTGCATTACGTTGTTACAACCATTCAGTACAATATATTAAAAAAAGTAGTATTTCATTGTTACTCCTACATAACGTTGTTACAACCATTCGTGTTAGATATACATATACGTTTGATGAAAGTGTTAAATTTTGTTTTATTTAGAAACGATAGCTTATCGAATCTTTGTTTGTGTAACAGTGTACGAATAATTTGTGTGTAGTTTCATTGTTGTGAATTGATATTTGTTGTATTATTGTCTCACGTTACTAAAGCCTTCTAAGTTTTTCTCCTTCTCTTAATTGAGATTCATATTATCAGGATATTTCGTAACACGTAGAACATTCTTGGCTTCTATAGGGATTTAAATGTACATTCAAAATTTAGCTTTTGTTAATTAAATATACACTGCATAATTGTGAGTTTAGCCAAAAAGAGCATATGGTTGCGACTGCTAAAGTGAAATTATCACAAACAGTATTGTAATAACAGAGTATATAATAATAATTTGTCTCTTCAATTGCATTTCAAAGTAATTAAACAATTCTGTGTGGAGTTTGATGAAAGAGAGAAAATTATGGATACAAATGGGCTAACCAATAGTTGTAGTGACAATTTTAAAGGAATATTATTACAGACTGCATCATAATAAGAAAGAAGGAACATTAATTCGTCTTGTCAAATAGTGTTCTGAAGTAACTGAATCATACTGTGGGGACTTTTGACGACAAAAAGAGTCATTTAAGGCCCTGAATGCAAGTGTGGTAACTTACAGCTTAACGGATATTTGTATATGCATTTGACTTGTTTCAGGATATTATTTTAAAACAATTGGACTGTGTACTGTTTGTTTATTGTTTACTTTTATAGCTAACAAATCACAAACTGTAAAGAATGAAGCCCATATATAAAAACCTGACAATCTGGTATTGTTTTCCACAATAATAATATTTCCCTTTTAGCTGTTAATTATCATTATCAATATTTTACTTACATTTTATTAAGCCACTACTTTCTTATGAAGGTAGCCACAACAATATGGTAAACACTGAATCTTTAATTTTGCATAGAGATACACGAACATCATCTCTTCAGAGTTAGTTTCGATAGTATCAAGTAATGTAGTTGTGGGGCGTTTCCATCTGTTTACTTCGGTATTACAATAATCTTTTTTTTTTCAATATTTTATCACTAACTAACAAGAGAAAGGTTATAACAATATGGGTCGGCCCGTTTAAATCAATAATCTATATAGTCCTTATCTATGGTGGAATATTTTGCGTAATGTAATGAAAAACATTAAGTTCAAATTATGTTAATATATCACGATACCAACATGCTATGACCATCTCCGCTTTCTCTAGTGGAAACGTTATTGTCCACTCCGGCTGTTCTTGGAACCTGCTCGTGGTTGGGGCAGATTGTAACATTTACGATGGTTACATTGAACTTATTCGTGTGAAACAAAGCTAAATGACGAAATAGCTTGAAGTGACAAATAGAAAAAGAGATACCAAACTTTTACCTTGCATTATTATGACGTTGATTGTTATTCTCAGTATTGAAATGTGATTATCTAATGTGAACGTGTTACAACCATTCTGAGTCTCAGTTACTATTTTTTTACAAAAATGCTTGGAGTCTCGATATAGAATAATTGAAAACTCGAATAAACTTGTTTTGTTTAAACTATAAAATAACAGATATTTTATCTCATTATTTAGTTACATTTGCTACCCTATCTTTTACTGCTTTTCATACTTAAATAATAAATTCTTTACTATGCCGAATTTCTTCAAAAAAATTTTTAAATTCATTAGCGCACGCATTAAAATAGCTTAAAAACAGGCTGAACGTGGACTAGTCGTCAGTATGCTCGTACTGCAAATCGAATGGTTCATGGTTGCAGAATCACACTTAGAGACCGTAAGTGTACTTATATGACTAATGTTAAAATCCTACTTTTCAGTCAGACAAGAGTAGTGGTGGGGGCATTACGAGTAGTTGCCTTCCCTGTGGTCTTTCAGTTCTGAATTAGGGTCAACTATTCGTAAGTTTTCTGTGTTGTTTTGCTCGTACCTTCTGGAATTAAATTTTAACACATTAAATCTAGACCTGATAAGATCTTCAACCCAAATTTTCTCATTTTAGAAAGATGCTTGAACTCTATTGATAAATATTTTAATTCAAATCTAAATAGCAAGGTTGAAATTAAATATCTACATCGTAACTTTAACTTTGATGTACATACGTTATTATTATTTTAATTAATGGTCAGTGTCAAAAATATCATTTATATACAATTATTCATAGGAATATTTGAGCAAGTAGGATATACACATATGTATAAGTCGTATACTATTCATAATGAGGAATAGTACAGCGATTTCAGCGCTAAAAACGAATGACTTACAGCAGTACAAGCGCTACATTTATTTGCTATTCAGATAATAATGAGTGTAATGTTAATGGTATACCAGTTCTTCATACAAAGCTTTTAATGGATTAGTTGTTCTTTATAAGAATTATCCTGTGGGTTTCGCACTGACCTTAGAACTATTTCCTTGATCAGCGATTATCATGAATTATTACTTCAAACTACAATTCCCATTATAACAAGATTGTAAGGTCAGTTTCTGATCACAAATATTGACAACCCTTACAGAAATCATTCACTGTATATGAAGATCGATTAAGATTATATTTAAGCAAATCAAAAGTACAAAATCCCACTTGGAACTGAATACGGGGAGTTAAAGAGTATGTAGTAGAATGAAAATGTTATGAACAAGGGAATTTGATGGGTATGTAGTGAAATGAAAGTATTAACTATGTTTGAATAGATAGACTTGATTGGTATGTAGTGGAATGGAAGTATTAACTATGTTTGAATAGATAGACTTGATTGGTATGTAGTGGAATGAAAGTATTAACTATGTTTGAATAGATAGACTTGATTGGTATGTAGTGGAATGAAAGTATTAACTATGTTTGAATAGATAGACTTGATTGGTATGTAGTGGAATGGAAGTATTATGATTCCAGTTTTAATGAAGGGGAGCATTGATTGTTTTGACTCAAACTCAAATTCCTGTTTGGTATTTTGTTTTTTAAACGCTCAAACGCTCTGTTGTACGAGTTTCAGTTTCTGTTTAGAACAATCAAATTAGCCTTCTTTGTAATGTTATATTCCTTAGTTATAAATCAAGTTTACTATACAACTAATTATTTCTCGATAATAACAGTGGCATATAATTTACCGTGGCGACATTACATTTTTAAACAGTTGACAATTCACCATGGACTGACTATTTAGGTGTTAAACATATGGCTCATAACTATTAACTATTTGTATAAATATTTAATGAAACTAGTAATTCGATTATTTAGTTATCGATGGAACCCTAGAAAGATACATAACACCTAGTCTGCTGAAAAGCTTGTAAATGAAAGCATAAAATGCACGAGAGTAGAACAAAACACGTATTTGAAAGTCGAATAATCAAATTTTATTTTTGTTTGAAGTATTCGAACAATATATTTTGTAGACTACATAATTAAATACTTACAAGTACATTAAGAAAACTTGCTTAAGGTGATACAGTTTCTGATATTTAGGTACAGTGATATACTAAAGACACTAAGATTGTATCTCTTGTAATAAATTAAATATGTTTCCAGATAACTTATGCGATTCCACGCAACGAAATAACTGCACACGGCAAACAAAATGTTTTCGAAACAAATGAGCGAAAAATGAAAATATTTAACTGGTACGGAACTGAAGAGTATGTATACATGTTACATCGACAAACAAACACATTCATATGTACATATATATATCTATATAAATCTTGCTGAGCAAACTGAGTGGAACAATATTTTGCTTGAATGCCGCCTCTTTAACATGATCTTTAATGTATGACTCGAACAAAAATGACATGAAAAGTACTTGATGGATAGACATGTTGGTTTTCTTTTTCTTCGTGTAACCTGTGGGGTGTATAATATGTCGCTAGCGTTCAATTAACTTTACCAGTTCTCTACACACTATCTCATATGTTTTCCAAGTTATAACGCAAAGTTTTCATACCATTTTTCTGTGTCTGTGTAAATATTTTGTGAAAAAAATGAAAGATTTATGAGGTGTGCATGAAAACAAATTTTCCAGCGGTTGCTTTTCGTTTCTATAAGTCAAGTGTATAAATTAGAATTTTCTTTTTAGACGTTGCAAGCAGTGAAACATGCTACATCTGGGTGCACCAGCTCTGAATAATGTATATCCCCACAATTTAAAGACATTTGTAGTCGTCATACATACAATGAGTTACTTTTTCAAATGCTGATTTCCATATATATCTTTTCACGACATTTAGCTAAACTTCACTTTTCTTTCAATTTATTCTTTAAGCACAGAAGTACCCAATAAAATATCTAATTGTGCCCTCCGAGAGTACCGAACCACGATTTTCAGAGTTCTAACCTCATGTGGTTATGGCTGAGCCACTTGGTATTTTTACGCTTCTCTAATGTATCACAATAATAGACAAATATACTTGTATGGATAACGCTAAAAATTTAGAAATAACTGTACATACAAAATCAAAACCGAATAGTTGGTATGGGAAACAGACAGCATGAAATTTTAAATCACATAAAAAACGAAGTCCAATGTACCCCTGCTTTGTGGTTCAGTTTCTTGATATTATGTGATGTAGTTACATATGTGAACAAATTTATTTCTAATATGTGATGTAGTTACATATGTGAACAAATTTATTTCTAATATGTGATATAGTTACATATTTGAACAAATTTATTTCTAATAACATTTTAAACGATTGGTGGGCTTCTATTGGAGTAGTGAATCATATAAAAATATATAAATTAATTCTAATTAATTACTCTATTATAAAATTTGACACTTATGCTGATACTTTTTATTTCAGCACAACCCCCGCTGAGACAGCGGTAGGCATTCGGATTTACAATGCTAAAATCAAGCGTTCGATTTCCCTTGGTGGACACAACAGATAGCTCGATGTGGATTTGCTACGAGAATACACACACACGAGATTAGGAAGACTTTATTTGGTCTGGCATGGCCAGCTTGTTAAGGTGTTCGAGTCGTAATCTGAGGGTTGCGGGTTCGAATCCCCATCACACCAAACACACTCGCCATTTTAGTCGTGGGGCGTTATAAAGTGACGGAAACCCCCACCATGCAATGGTAAAAGAGTAGCGCAAGGGTTGGCAGTGGGTGGTGTTGACTAGCTGCCTTCCCACTAGCCTTACATTGCTAAATTAGGAATGGGCTAGCGCAGATAGCTCTCGTGTAGCCTTGCGTGAATTTCAAAAAACTTTTAATACAAAAAATTAGAACATTTTTGTTTTTTACAGAAGTAGAAATAAACTTAACAATTGTTCACCTCCACTCATTCATTGCTTTTTTATAAATCACGCCCATATAAAATTTTAATTTCACAAAGTACATGCTTTTATTCTTTAATTAATAGTTCTAATAAATCATAATGTTTACATCTCGAGTGAGGTTCAAGATTACATAAAATTATTCAGCATAGGGATTTTTTAACCCTAAACATGTTCTTTTACAGGTATATTGTTAAAGGAACTATTAAAAGACACACATGTGGTATTGCGGGTTTATATAATGTTGCGTTTTTTTGAAGTTTGAAAGACCAACCAAACAACCATTGTTAAAAAAGCTTTTAAAATTACATGATAAAGCTATGTCTACTACAAACAACTAATAAAGATACTTATTCTGTTTTATAATATTTGGTAAAATCTGTTCTTTAAGAAAAGATATTTAAATATTTGTAAAGAAACTTCAATATTGTGCCATTATAGCTCCAATATATTCAAAACTTTCTCTTTTTATTATCATTAGGCAATATAAAGTTTTGTTTTAACTTAACGAAAGCCCAAATTGCTATCTAAAACCAATTTCAAAAACATACAAGAAGCTGACTGCTGTCTAATAAGATAACTAGTGTCCCCAAGGTGGTATAATAATGGTTAACTTAAAGTACTGGACTCTATGGTTCAAATCCCTTTAGTGAATAAAGCCTAAACAGCGAATTGTGTAAGTTTACGTTGATAGAACAACCTGTTAACAATATAACATGTTTTGTTTGTTACACAACAGAATGTCTGTTTAGAATATAACATGTTTTGTTTGTTACACAACAGAATGTCTGTTAACAATATAACATGCTTTGTTTGTTACACAATAGAATGTCTGTTTACAATATAACATGTTTTGTTTGTTACACAACAGAATGTCTGTTTACAATATAACATGTTTTGTTTGTTACACAACAGAATGTCTGTTCACAATATAACATGTTTTGTTTGTAAAGCTACACAACAGAATGTCTGTTAACAATATAACATGCTTTGTTTGTAAAGCTACACAATAGGACGACAACTACAGGGATAGAATCTAAGGTTTAACTTTATAATAAAAATTAGAAAAATATATTATCTAAAACTGTTTTATGGTATTTAAAAACAGTTCTTAACAAAAATTTGGTTGCATGTTCAATAGCATTTTATACAAAGCTATTTATATTTTTAACTTGGCATTTTACCTCAACAAAATAGTTTTCAAATGTTCTGAAATTATTATATAATTTACGATGATTTATTTGACTATCATTTAATAAGTAGTTTCTCCAACACTGAGTCCCCCGGTGGGAGAGTGGTAAGTTTACGGACTTACAGCACAAAAATATGTTTGTTTGTTTGTAAATTTCACGCAAAGCTATCTGTGCTAGCCGTTTCTAATTTAGCAGTGTAAGATAGAATGAAGGTAGCTATTCATCATCACCCACCGCCAAACTTTTGGGCTATTTTTTTACCAACAAAGCTATTCATCATTACCCACCGCCAAACTTTTGGACTATTCTTTTACCAACGAATAATGGGATTGACCGTCACATTATAACGCCTCCACGGTTAAAAGAGCGAGCATGTTTGTCCCACTAGAATTTGGGTTTTGATTTTTCACGATGGACGTAGAAGCTAGCTCAGATTAGGTTTGCTCTAAAACAAAAATATTTGATACTTAAAAAAAATCAAACTACAGTTGATGCTGTTTTTTTGCTGTATTTTATTGGAGATATTTTGTTGAACATACATTTATCAACATTTAATGTTTTCCTTTTGAATGACATTGTATTTCTAATTTCAATGCTGTTTTCTTTGGGAACATTACAGAAATATTCAGAAACCATCTCGAATGTTAACGTTTACAGTATTGTTTCTAATATTTTAAACTAAGTGACCAAGTGAGTTGATCTGGTTTAATTGATCTTGTAATGTTAATACTAGCTAATAAGAGAAGGACTTATTCTTGATTGACATCAAGTACAGTAAGAAACACCACAGAAGACTGATCAAACACAAAATCGTTGAAATAAAATGTTGAAAAATTATAAGTAAATAAATACAATGTTGAGTCATTGACCCTGTTTCGAGTTTTAACAAACTATGAGTATTTGCTGCAAGTGTTGGTTAATGTTTATGGAACAAGTTATTAATTTGTTTGTTTTTAAATTTCGCACAAAGCTACTTGAGAGCTATCTGTGTTAATCGTCCCTAATTTAGTAGTGTAACACTAGAGAGAAGGCAGCTAATCATCACCACCCACCGCCAACTCTTGAGCCAGTCTTCTACCAACGCAAATGGGATTGACCGTGACATTATAACGCCCCCACGGCTGAATGGGCGAGCATGTTTGGTGACCAGGATTCGACCCCGTGACCCTCAGATACGAGTCGAACACCTTAACCCACCTGGTCATGCCGGGTCTAGGAACAAGTTAGAGAGGATTAGAGAGTCAGATATTAGTTATAAGGCTCAATATAATAGTCATTCTCAATTCACGCAGTGATTTGATTTAAGCTTTGAAATGAAATAAGTTATTTTTCACAAAAAATACTCTTTTAATGATTCATAAAAGCAGACTTGTTTATTATGTACAAATAATATAATTCGAAATATATTCTAGTGCTCTGACGAGCATTTTTACTCTCTGTATATATTTGTGTTATTCGATTGCTCAGCTGGTATAGTATTAGTTGAAATGTTCGAAAAATGCTAATACGAGTGTATATATACACTGAAACGCAATCATTCGCGAAGTATTTATATTTACAATAATTTATTTCGATTTATGTCTTAGCTGTTACGCAAAGTTTTAACGTTTACTTACGTTTAGACACGATAAAAATATAGATTTCTTTGCCATATTTTAAATTGAGTGGAATATATTTGTGTTGTGTTGTTATTGTTACCTAATAAAACCGAAACTATTAATCTAGAAAATGCTCGTATAAAAATAAAATGAATTATTTTAAACTGTCGCGAGTTTCTCCTTACCAAGACTGTAAATATAGTTTCAGTACACCATATCACAGAAAGTTATATTTTATTATTTTCTTAAGGTGACAGATATATACACATATATATATATATCTAAAACAGTACACGTAAACGAATAAAAGATCTGAGTGATCACTTAGAAACAAGAAACAAATAACGTTTATAAAAAAATCACTGTTATGTAAACCGTCACTTTAACATCATTATGTTTATTGGTTGTCCACTGTATTTAGGACCTACATAAGGTTTGAGATTCTGAAACCTGACGTGAGCCACAGATACAAACTATATTGATTACTTGTTGTGTCTGCTCACACTTGCGATACTATAAATGACCGTCATTTGCAGTCAATATAACAGATAATGGCAAATGAAAATATACTGCACCTTTTAAAAGAATAATGTTAGGTGGTTTACATCTAGAAAGTAATGCAGTATTTAAAAGGCTTTTGTTGGTAGAGTGCTCCAAGACACTGGCCATTCGAGTTTATTAGTAATTACACAAAGTGAATTAAAGAGACAGTTGCGAAGGGAACTGTGACGACAAACATGCAGTGAGAGAAAGAAGAGAAAATCTGTTAGGCAGAATAGTGAAGAGCTTTTACCATAAAACAAAAGACCAATCGACAGAAATATTTAAGTCGAGATAATACACACCCGTCTCTAATCGTACCTTGAGTAGAATGTTACAAGGAATGGATTGTGGCAGTAGATGACCCTTGTTCAAACCAACAAAAAGCACAGATTATAGAGTAATGAAGAGTGGATAAATGTAATATTAATGCTACAGCTTAATTTGACATCATTTTTTATAATGTTCATCCAGTGATGCTTCAAGTGTATCTCCTTTTGTTACCACGATTCTTGGTCATTAATCAAATTGGTCATAAAATGGACTTAAGAAGAATTCGCCTTCACATTCCGCTACAATATTGAATTAGCTCATAACACCTTCCAGCATCTTAGGATTCAATGCCACATAATATCATATGGCTGTTATTCTCACAAAAGTGACCCAACCCATTATTAGATGTAAATCCTTATAAATTGGCCAGATCCTGTATATTCTCTCTCTTTCTGTCTTTTATTACACTAGAGACAAAAAAAGTAAACCGACAGGGTAGTTTCAAATAGAAAAAGTTAAAAAAATTATCTTCAACGTATTAAGAATTGCAGAGCACGATGAGAAAGTTCAATTTCTTTGACCATCATCTAGTAACAGAAGAATTAAAAATGTCATATTTAACCAATTCAGTACCTAGAGAGTAACATTAACTAAATATCATGTTGTGTATAAAACTTATATTTATTCAGTAGATAGGTTTTACGTGAAACAAGATAAACGTTAATGACACAGCTTAAAGACCTGCTGCTACAGGTTGAATATGGTTGAAGGATTTGGTTGATAGTAAGCACAGTGGACTATCGGTGTTCTCCCACGATGAATACCGAAACCCAACGTTAAGCGTCGTAAGTCGACAGACTTGACGTTGAGCTATAGAAGAGGCAGGTTGTAAGGTGCTATAACAGTTTGTTTGCATAGCAGAATTAATATTAATAATTTTTTTGCAATTGTTTATTAGTAAATTAAATATTAGTTTTGATACAGAAGGTGTTGTATTTCTCTTGTTTCGAAGGTATGGTAGATGACATCTCAAAAAAATGTTTTCTTGTATTACCCAAAGACAGACAGACAATCGACATATAGAAAAACTGAACGTAACATTGTGATATCTGCTTTCTTTTTCAGAAATAGTATATTATCACGAAATTTACTCAACTTTTTATTAAGAGTAAAAACACTTCTAAATATTAATAATTGAGTTTCACTAGAATAATGATTAACAACCATTATGATCGTAGTTTACTATAAGTTTTTTTAATGTTCGTTACTTGATAACCCTGTAATAAGAGAAACCTCCTCCATCTGATCTTGAGTTAAAAAATACTAACATTAGTTATGTTATTAACACATCTGTATCTGAAGTAATACAATGAGGTAAAAGTGTAAATTAGTTTTCTTTTACGTTTTTAGGAACGTACAAGGCAGAGGCTTCAATAAAATGTTATTCAAGATTCGTTTTTCAAACGAAGGTCAGAGCTAATCCTTTTAAAATAAAGTTTAAAATTTCTAACATTCTGTTATATATCTATACGTAAGAATGAAGAGTGAAACAAGCATAACCAGTTTCTTAACACCGATAAACTTGTTGACATATTTATTCGCGTGTATCCAACATTCTTTTACTGAATATAGACTTGTGTACGCTTCACATTTGCACGTGACTAAAAGTGTCGACTGAATTTTTCTGTGAAACTAACGTAGTAGAGGAAACACAGAAACGAGAATGCGACTGGCTTCGTGGAAGAACCGGAGTTAATGGCGTTTCTCTCTGGAAAAATTAACATTCAGCATTAATAAAATTACGGTTGAAGTCAAGAACTGATGTCGCTTAAGCGAAACAACAGCACAAATAACTTAGCATTTATGGTTTTACTTCATATTATTATCGCCAGTTTGAAAAAAATAAGTACCGTCAGAGAAGAGGATTACAAAACAAAAATAAAAAACACATCATATAGAACGACAGTAGCCGTTTCGTTTCTCTCAACACTGATACTGCTACTAAAAAGTTAAACAGTTTAATATGTGTATATCTATAACACATATTACAAATAAAATAGCTACATAAGGAGAAGAAATAAACAGGAAATTAGTGAACTACAATGTAGAATCGGAACAACACAAGTGGGAAACAAACTAATACATATAAACTCAGAAGAGCTACATTTAAAACCAGTGTACTACAACGTGGAATTGAATCAACACAACTAGACAACAGTTACCTTACACACAGCAGCACAAATGTTATATATATATATGTGTGCAAAAACGGCTCGTTTCGGTTGAGAAAATATTTTACGTAGAGGAGCGACAACGTTACGACCTTTTTCGGTCATCGTCAGGCTCACAAAGAAAGGAGGAGGTAACTGACCAGAAGCTGATCACATGTTTTAAAGGGGTTGTGTAACTGAGTGTCGGAATATAGAGGGCGGTGTTAGATGTTTGAATATATAATATATATATATATACATATTATATAAAATTAAATACACAACATGGGTCACAAATTACCCATAATTGGCTTAAAGCTGATGATGACATTTATTTGGTTAAGCCATGCTTTTCAAATTCCCCAACTGAAACTTTTCATTGAATTTAACATAATTAAATAACCAGATCACAAAAATTTCAACACTATAAAGAGGATCTGAACAAAAAGCAAAAGAAAAATACTGTGTACAATTTGTATTGATGAATGTTAAAAATAATGTTATAAATGTTATAAATAGATGAATTTATCGTGAATGATTTACAAAGATGTAGAATACATAAATAGCATGATTTACAAAGATGTACAGTTACACAACCCCTTTCAAACATGTGATCAGCTTCTGATCAGTTACCTCGTCCTTTCTTTGTGAACCTGACGATGACCGAAGAAGATTGAAACGTTTTTCGCTCCTCTACGTAAAATATTTTCTCAACCCAAACGAGCTGTTTTTACGTACATATTTCTCTACAAGTGGGTTTTTTCGACATCACTGATAATTATCACAGATGTTATATACTTGAAATCGGACAGTTTTAATTTGAAAAAAATAAAACATATAATGGAAAAAAACTGTAAATATAATAGCCAGTATAACTACAACTGGAGATTAAAGAAAATATATTTGGGATTTGGAAAAAAGCTACATCTAAGAATTTAAATATGAGTGACTAAAGAATGAAACGATTAGAATTAGAAATTAAAATAACTTCACCGGAGAATCAGAAAACCAGTTATAGGTCTGAACAACGATATTTCAGGACATTTAGGACATTCAATCAAACACACTTATAGGTAGGAATGGCTATACATTGGAATTAGAACAACTACAATAGGAGATAAAAATAATATAAGCTAGGATCAAAAGGCGTACAACTGGATTCAACAAGAACAGATAGAGTCAGAAGTCACTTGGAAAAACAGCAGGAAGCGGGAACAAGCAGTCCAAAGTGACAAAACTGAAGTCATTCATGACATAATAATGATGGTAATTATTACACAATTTTATCACCAGTTTGAGCAAAATAGGTAGCACAATACTGAGTGTTGTCAAAGTAGAGGGTTAAGAAAAAACGAAAAAAATCTGGAAACACTTAGGAGCTCAGGTTATGTCAGCTTATTTATTTTTATTAACATAATCTGGGAATTAATTTGCTATTAAATTCTTATTAGATCTCCACTTAATGTCAAGCCTACTAAATATAACTACATTTTATACTTTTACACTTTTTCTGTAACATACACCCTTATACAAATTAATTGAAACAAGACGGAAAATTAAATTTTTTTTTCGATTTTTTTGCGTTTTATTTCTGAGAATCCAAAAATTACTCACAAATTACCACATGATTTGACTGCCTTTATTTTTCAACAGATCATTAATCCGCTATGGCATTGAGTCCATGAGTTGACTGCAATTTTTACTAATTTTTGGATCGCGGTACCACACCTCAATTATGAACTCAATTAGCTTATCTTTCGTAATATTGTCTTTTCCCCAAAGTCTTTTTTTACAAATCGCCCAAAGATTTTCAATGGGATTTAAGTCCGGAGAGTTTCCAGGCCAGTCCAGCACCTTTATTTGCGTTGTAGTCATAAAATTCATCACAAGTTGCGATGTGTGACACGGAGTCAAATCTTGCTGAAAAATGCCAGATCCATCTAGAAATCTCTTTTTCAATTCTTAAACGACTCTTCTCTGCAAAACTTCGACGTACTGTGGTCCTCACTTCATACCTTCTTCGATATGTAAGCCTCCGACACCATAGTAGCTGAAAAAGCCCCAAAACATCTTCTTCAAGGAATGTTTTACAAACTGACTGATGTGAGATTCTCGAAGTTTCTCAAATAGAAATCTGCGAACATGCAGACTTCTTTGACCCTGTACAAAGAAATAAGTCTCGTCACTGAATAACACCTTTCTCCATTGTTCTTGCGTCCAGTTCTTGTATTTCAGACCCCATTGATACCGTTTTTTCTTCATTGAGTTGGTAAGAAGTTGTTTTTTGACTGGTCTCCTTGCTCTTCTTGCGCAATTTCGAATGACGTAATATTTCTCAAAATTTCGTCACATATCCCAAAAATAGATGGAACGTGTTGCACAACACAGCTAATGACTCTGTCTGTGTGAAAAAAATGACTATTAAAGAAATTATAGGGTCCAGCTATCCAATACCAGCCGCCATGCTAAAAATATTGTAAAATAGCCATTTGTTTCAATTAATTTGCACAAGAATGTAGGTAACCGGATTTACTTTAATGTCAGTTCGTCTTCTATATTTGCTCTGCTTGTTATTAGATTTTGTTTTCCAGTAGCATACTTATAAGATTATGTTTTTCAGGAGTATACCTTTGAATAGGGTTTATAAGCAATCATTTCGTAACAATGTTTCTTTACATAAGGTATAGAATCCAGACAAATAGAAAAAGATATCTACTCTAGACACACAGTTAGATACGTATTTATAGATAACTACGACTCAATTTGTCATTTTTTTACATCATAATAGGAAATAGTCTTAGCTTACTTACCCTAAAATAATAAAAGTTAGCCTTAATTAGCTTACAGTGAAATAAAAGGCAACTTTAATTACCCTACAGTACAATGCTTAATAGTGTAACAAAAGACGACTCCAGCTATTGTAGATTATAATAACACGCGACACCAGTTAATATACAGTATAATAGAACGTGATCCAAGTTAATATACAGTATAACAAAACATGATCCCAGTTAATATGCAGTATAATAGAAGGTGATACTAATTAATATACGGTGTAATAAAAGGTGACACTAGTTAATTTACAGTGTAATAAAAATGATATGTGTTTTTCATTTTCTAGTTAAAACTTTAATTGAAGTAAGTTCATGTAAAAAATTGCATCAGACAAAGAAAAACGACCAAATAAATTAATTATTACAGCTAAAGTAAACTATCTAGCTTTTGTAGGCTTACTTAGAACATGGAATAACCCAAAACCCACGATGTGAAAATTATCGCAACTACCTACTTGTTTGCTCTGAATGTCCCAAACTTCTTTGGTCTTTGACAGCTGCTAAAGTTGCAGTCGAAGAAAGCTGTATTGGAGTTGAAGGGGGAGTGTTTGGCTCTGACAATAGATGGATAAAACTATAACGAACAATAAAACTCCAAGGAATCTGTGTTCAAAAACCTAGTTATACATACAAACACAAAGTGTTTAACAAAAAAAGTTTGTTTCGAATGTTTTTCCAACAATAACAATAAAAATATCAATAAAAAGTTAGTTTTACTTATATTAATCAAAATGAAACTATTATGACTGCAAACTTTCAACAATTTGTTAGACATTCTAGTTTTATTTTTTATATGTTTGTAAAACGTTTTACAAGATTGGTTTCATAGGCACAGAAGTAGGACAAATTCTTTATGACTGTCTGTAAGCCACTGAGTTTAAGTATGCTCCAGAGATCAGTAAGGCATTGGAATTAAGTATTCTCTAGGCCATCAACAGGTGTTTAAGTTTAAGCATCCTCCAGACTGTTACTAAGTGAGTAAGTTTAATTATCCTTCAGACCGTCATTAAATCATTTGGCTTAAGCATTCTACAGACCATCAATAAGAAATTGAGTTTAAGCATTCTCCAGATCGTCAATAGGAAAATGAGTTTAAGTATCTTCCAGACTGCCAATAACTGATTGAGTATAAGTAGCCTCCAGACTGTCAGTAAGTGATTGAATTCAAGTAATCTCCAGATTGCCAGTAAGTGACTGAGTTTGAGCATCCTCCAGATTACCAATAAGTTACTGAGTTTAAGTATCTTTCAGAATGTCAGTAAATGATTGGGTTTAAATATCCTCTAGATTATCAGTAAGTGATTGAGTTTAAGTAACCTTCATACTATCAGTAAGTGACTGAGTTTAAGTATCCTCTAGATTATCAGTAAGTGATTGAGTTTAAGTAACCTCCAGACTGTCAGTAAGTGATTGAGCTTAAGTAACCTCCAGACTATCAGTAAGTGACTGAGTTTAAGTATCCTCTAGATTATCGGTAAGTGATTAAGTTTAAGCATCCTCCAGACTATCAGTAAGAGATTGGATTTAAGTATCCTCTAGATTATCAGTAAGTGATTGAGTTTAAGCATCCTCCAGACTGCCAATAAGTTACTGAGTTTAAGTATCTTTCAAACTGTCAGTAAGTGATTGAGTTTAAGTATCCTCCAGATTATCAGTAAGTGATTAAGTTTAAGTATCCTTTAGATTATCAGTAAGTGATTAAGTTTAAGTAGCTTTCAGACTGTCAGTAAGTGATTGAGTTCATGTATCTTCCAGACTTCCAATAACTGATTGAGGTTAAGCAACCTCCGGACTGTCATTAAGTGATCGAGTTTAAGCATCCTCCAGACTACCAATAAGTGACTGAGTTTAAGCATCTCACAACAGTTCAAAGGTTACAAAATAAAAAGGCGTACCCTGTGCATTATTCGTATAACATATCATTAGGTATTTTAAAGATCATAGTTAAAATTAAAATCAATGTGCCATTCTACCAAGTGGCTCAATATCTTCCCTTCTAACTTAACTACGAACATTTCTGTGGGTAAACAGAACCGTCACTTCCTACATGCTATCTAACTGGATAATTGAATATAATTTTGAACCATGAAAAATCACTTGTCATTAGTATTATTTACACAACTGAGAGCTGAAACCTCGCAACACAAGAAAGAATACGACAGCTAATTTGAAAAAAAAATATTTTAATAAGTTTAAAGTATATCCTCTGTTGCTCCTTCTTGATTATAATAACAAGTCTATGATTGCATAATAAAATCAAATATTTATGAAAGTTGAAATACGGAACATTACTAACCGTAATAAACTTGTCTCTGATTTTCCATTAATAGAGGTTCCGCCGTCGTAGTAGGTGCTTGAGGGCGTTCTTAAGGTTTTAATAAGTGTTAAAAAATTAATGATAATAGCTAATTTTATGAAGAACATTTTCTAAAAACTTTATTAACTATCAAACAAAATGCACCTTTTACAAATAATAACAGAAAAAAACTAATAAAACTCGCATAAATTTATTACTAATAAGTATACTGACATTTAAAAAAATAAATCTGAATTAAAAACTACAAATTATTATTATCAGTCTTAAAAATGTTATTTTTTATACTTTAAAGACAGCAAAATATATTTGGTAAAGGTAAACCACATTCAGATTTCCTGATAAAAAGCAATGAAATGTCAAATCATGGTAAAGTAATGAAGTTTTGAAACAAGAAACTAAAATCTACGTTAGTTACTAACACCTTATAGTAAATTTACAACGATGAAAAAATCTTACCATATAATGTTATGTTTCCTCTAGCCCACCCTAGCGTGTTTCTCGCACTGCATTCGTAAGTACCGAAAGACTCCTCGTCTATAGAAGAAATATGTAAAACAAAAAGTTGCTTGTACGATCCCCGATCCACTTCGCTGGACAGGATCAAAACTGAATCGTTGATAGGTGTTGCATCTTTCTTCCAATGACCCCAGGCTTTTGGGTAAGACTCAACGTAACACCTAAGAATTACTCGTTCTCCCAGATAAGCTCTAACTATTTGATTCGGTACCCACAATACCGGTGGGACTGCAAATAAATAGAGAATAATTGCGATTATCAAGTGATTGTAAAAAACAAAACGTACGAAGTATTTGCATAGGGCCTTATCTTGTATAGGGTGTACAATGATGTGTATGTGCTTTAGATATCATAATTCAAATAAAGATGATTAAAACAGTATAAATTCCAATGGTAGATCACAAAGTAACATCACTCAGATTAATTTATGATTAACACGATCAAGAATTACCTGATTTTATTCGGTGTTTCTGTGTAATAAAAAGGTGTTAATGGTATTAACGGTGTATTATGGAAGTTTGTAGAATGATATCTAACGTTTTTGATGTGAATTTATCTAGTATCAGACTATTTATATTTTATCATGTGCTTTCGTGATAAATCGAATTTTAACTTGCTGACTTAATACGGTACCATCTAATTCTTCATAAATGAAGAAGTAACTCTAGTTTTTACTGAGCAAATATCTGAAAACGTAATCGTTAAACATGATAAATAAACCTGAAACACAGTAATAAGAAGTTGAAATAATGGTATATATATGCTAGTATTCATGGTGCTAAAATGTTAGCTTTAAATTTTCGTTTGTAATTTTTAGGTCATAATGATACGATTCTTAGAAACTACGTTTCAAATACAAATACCGGTCCATGATTCAGTGTTTCCAGCGAAACAAATTCTCTTTCCATCACAATCACGTCTTTTGATGGATATAATAAACAAGAACATTTCGTATAATTGATATCAACACAACCCTTTAATACAGCTCATAATCATTTAAGTTTCTAAAAGCGACTGTTCGTGTATATATTTAGAGATTCAGAGAACGATTGTCTTGACTTCCAACGTTTCTCATGCACGTAAACGACATCCAAATACAATTAGGCAATTAGGTTTCGTTACCTTCAATGTACAGAAATTGTCTAAGTTAGTGAACTGACAAATTTGACTAGCATTTTGAAAATACAGTCACATAAAATCAGTACATTCGCTGCCACCAAAATTAGATAAGAACAGGTAATACGGTTTCCATTTTGATCTCAGATTACTTACATTTACCATTAACTTCGACCTACACCAAATTAACTAAAGTTCATTTTAAGCATTTGGACTATCTAAAAGAAAATTACTTTTTGCGTGAAGTAAAAGAATAAAGAAAGCGAAGATAAGACACAATAAAAGCACTGTAGCGATAATGAACAGGTTGGAGGTGTACAATAACCCTTATGCATATATATATATATATATAACACAGTTAGCTTTAATACAAAGAACATAGAATGGAGTTCTTCTGTAAACGTGTGTGTGTTCTCATTTATTTTCGAGAATGAAAGAGGAATAAGAAAATAAGCTATTTTAGTTTTAAGAACTTTTTTTTTAAATATAATTTTAATGTGTACGCAATTCATTACTCCCAGAATGGGAGTTTAAAAAAACAAAGAATGTTACTACACTGGCATTACGAACCCTTTCTTATGCTTGTTTTTGTTTGCAAAGTTTTATTCCAGTCTATTGCATCACGAGCAGAGAGTTATAGAGATCTTAAACAAACGATCTTTATGCAAATGAAATGAAACTCTTCTCTGGACTGGACTTTTTAATTGAAGTTTCTGGAAACAAGCTACAGCCTCGCATCTTGAAAATTACAAACGAAACACTGTAAAACTTTCTTCCCATTGATGTATGTTTTTCATGCTTTAAATTATTTCGTTAGATATAAAATAGATCAACCACTGGATGCATTCGAGCTTTTGTTTAAAAGTTTTTGCTATGTCATTTTAATTATCTATTTATTTGCCCTGGTCATTACGTTTTACGCCTATTGTTTGCTAGTTTCATTGGGTTACATAAGTTAACGCAGATTTTAGCATTAATTTGCTATAGACGAATCAGTTCATCGTACTAAAATTATCTGAAATACGCACGTCCCGTAAGACACACAATACATATAAAACAACGACAGAAAAGAATGTACTAGAAAAATTCATTTTAATTTTTTTTTTGTTTCTTAGAGTTATGCCTCCTAAAATTGATCGTTTTGAGGGGAGAGTTTGTAACAACTATTTTTCAAAACTAAATATTCGTGCACTCATGTCAACAAAGGATATTTTCAGATCGGATATTTAAAAAAGAAGTTAAAGCCGAGAATATCCTCTGAAATTAATGACATTGGAATTAAAAGACATTTGAGTCAACAAAGACACCAGGACATTTCGGAAAGAGACTTGTAAAAAGTCGGTACCCCAGGTATAGTAATTAACCTGGAAATTATTTTAACGATTGAAAACGCTCGAACACAGAAGTTAGTGGCCAAACCGTCTCACGCCGTTCAGACAACAATATTAGTTAAGATCAGTCTTCTCAAGAAAAACGACACGTGTCACGTGTATACAAGTTACTTCCATGAAATAGGTTTGGTTTGTTTTGAATTTCGCCCAAAGCAACATGAAGATTATCTGCGCTATCCGTCCATAATTTTGTAGTGTAAGGCAGCTAGTCATCATCACACACTGCCATCTCTTGATCTACTCTGTTACTAACGAACAGTGGGATTGACCGTCACATCGTAATATTCGCACTGCTGAAAGAGCAAGCATGTTAGGTATGGTGTGAAAGGGATTCGAACCCACGACCCTCAGATTACGAGTCGAATGATTTAAGCACCTTTCATGCCGGGTCTACGAAATACATATTCACGCTCAGTGATGTCGAGAAACCCACTTGTTGAGAAATTTATATGCAAAAACGTTGTGAACCTGACGATGACCGAAAAAGGTCGAAATGTCGTTCGCTCTTCTATGTAAAACATTTTCTCAACCCAAACGAGCCGTTTTTGCATATAAAGATATTCACGCTATTCGACACCAGTGACGTTTTTGCGATAACACTATTTAAATGGGAACTGGGAAGTCGTCATTCTCGTACACTAAATGTATAATGGAGAGCAATCAGTTAAGAGAGGTGTATTTTGAATATGAACCTATTACGACGGAACTTTCTTGCACTGAAAACTACCCTGCAGGGTTATTGTCAAAATGCAGTTTGAACAAGTAGCAACAAAGGATTTTGTTGTTTGTTTATTTTAATTTTGCGCAAAGCGAGGGCTATCTGCGCTAGTCGTCTCTAATTTGCAGTGTAAGACTAAAGGGAAGGCAGTTAATCATCATCACCCACCCAACTCTTTGGCTGCTCTTTTACCAACGAATAGTCGGATTGACTGTCACATTATAACACTCCCACGGCTGAAAGGGCGAGCATGTTTGGTGTGACAGGGATTCATACCTGTGACCCTCAGATTACGAGTCGAGTCTCTTAACCACCTTGTCATGCCGGCCCGTAGCAACATAGGCTAAAACAATATGGGGAATCTCAAGATAGTTTTAAGAAACTTTACTCAAGCTTTGTAATAGAGCATTAATGTAAAACTCTCTCCTAATGATTTTATAAATGCTTTTAACGTTTTTATTTATATAAATTTTATGACATAAATATGAACTATCTTATATTTATATATATAAGTACTTATTGTCTGAATTAGTCCCCCAATGGCTCAGTGGTATGTTTATCAAATAGGTATATAAAGTTTGAAAGCCAAACTTGTTTCAGAATAAAATATTCCAAAAACAACATTGGCGGTTTAGACATTTGGATTTCATTCCGAAAAAAACTGATTTAATGTTTGGTTCTCTGCTAGCTATGATAATCTCTGACGAAAAAAATTTAGATTTTGCAGTGTCTTACAAAAATATTTACTCGTCCTCCTTGCAAAGTTCCACAATTTGTAGCAATCTGAGCTGGTAATCATGAAAAGTTCAAATAGGATTTTATATTTAAAATTTAGAATATGTTCAATTGCATAAGTATCCATACCCTTTGTACGGTAATCCCAAATCATCTCAGGTTCAAAAGATTAGTTGGAAAGATCACAAAATTAGTGTAAGGGTCTTTGTAATCATAGTGGTTTAACTTGACTTCATAGTTAATTCATCTGTTCAAGCTACATCTCACATAATGATACAAGAAATTAGCCATGAAAATCAAGAAACTTTCCACACAACAAGGATAAAATGGCAGAGAAGCACAGATTAGGAGAAGGTTACAAGAAAACTTCAATGTCATTGGTTATCACTTTGAGTCCAACATTAAAAAGTGAAATGTACTTCCTGACACCCAGCTCAGGCCATCCTTTAAAACTAATCACCTAGGCTTAAAAAAACAACCTGGTTAGGGATGCCGCTATGAAACCAACAGTGACGTTGAAAGATTTTTGAAGTTCCATGTCTGAGATGGAAGTAAGTGTTTATGCATGGACAGTATCCTAGTCCCTATAAAAATTGGTTTATATGAGTGACTGACAAGAAATATTCTATCACTGAAAAAGAATCATCTTAAATATCATACTATTTATAGTATGCAACATACTATTTAAGCTACATAGCAGTCATATGACAGAAGGTCTTGTGGTTATATGAGACAAATATTTATATTTTAGGTTTAAATTTAAAGCGTTACATTTTGCGCAAGTCCAAATCATCCAATCAACGCCATCCAAACTGTCAAGCATTGTGGTGGAAGCATCATATTATGGGGATTCTCATCAGCATGGACTTGGATTGAGAAGAAGATAGATGATGCAAAGTACAGGTGAATTCTGGAGCAATTTTACCAGGAATAATGGGCAAGCATGACATCATCCTACTGTGAAAAGCTGGTAGAAAACTGTGCAAAAATACTCACAGCAATAATTGCTTCCACAGGCTCTTCCACCAAGTACTGACTTATCTAATCAACAAATTTTCTCTGCAAATGTTAATCACATTTAATTTTCTTTACATTTAACTGTGTTAAGTTTGGCCACTAGAGTTTTGAATTAAAAAGTCCATGAAAACCTAATATACATTTGTTTGTATTTTACAAAAATGTGAATTTATTGGTAGGAGGTAAAACTTTTGCAACGCATTGTATGTCAAACTATTTGTACAAAGTTTTCGTGAGTGCTATTCCAATTGAACTGATTGGTTCTCAAGGTAACCATCTTTCTCATACTCGATAAACAAAAATATCCATTACAGCTTATCAGTGTTCTCTTTTTTTCAAACACATGCGCTAAACACGTGAGTGAGGACCACTTTCGTAGAAATAAAAAGGGTGAAATATAGCCCTAGGTAACCCCATGGTTTGTGACTAGAACAGACTACTGTTCTTTTTTCATAGTGCAGTCTATACTAAAGTGATTTCTTCTAATTTGTTTCTTTCTTGAATTTTACGCAAACCTATACGATGATTATCTGTACTAGCCGTCCTTGGGTATTCTTTTACAAAACGAAAAGTGGGATTGACTATCACGTTATAACACCCATAGGACAGGAATGACAGGTACATTTGGTGGTACCAACGACCCTCAGATTACAAGTCACGAGCCTTAACCACATGGCGATAACGAGCCTTACTATATATATATATATATATATAAGTTTTTTTGTATTTTTTAATCTCACGCAAAGTTACACGAGTGCTATCTGCGCTAGCCATCCATAATTTAGCAGTGCAAGACTAGAGGGAAGGCAGTTAGTCATTACCACTCATTGCTAACACTTGGGGCACTCTTTTACCAACGAATAGTGGGATTGATTGTCACATTATAATACCCTCACGGGTGAAAAGGCGAGCATGTGTGATGCGGCGGGGGTTCGAAACCGCGACCATCAAATTACGAGTCGAGCGCTCTAACTAACTACCGAACCATTCAAGGCACATTTATTGAACGAAGTATAAAGTCAACTCAGGTATTGTCCCTTACTGCATTGCAAAGAATATAATCATAGTGTAGCTGCTTAGATATTGTGCGTGCATTAAAACCTTACCAACGTCTCTCAGCCACATATATATAAATATATATATATATATATACACACCCACATATATATAAATATACATACACACAAACATACATATTAGTGCGGCATTTTGTTAATACAAACAACATATAAAACACATCTTTCAATGGAACTTTATTTTTTTATGAGTTAGTATTACCTACTAAAACCAGTGAGTTTTAGTTTCAACTTAGAGATATCGATATTTATAGCTAAATCTTATGTTCATATGTTTCGGATTTTATAAAGTGGTTTAGTAACTCACATTCAACGTCTATAAGGATTCTACGGCTTATGGATGGTGGAATCCCATTGGATGCAATACAAAGATAGGCACCCATGTGAAGACGGCTGATCCGCAGAAGTTGTAGTTCTTCTCCTTCGAAGGAGTGCACTGAAATTGTAAAGGGTTAAGACTAATATCTTCACAAGATAAAAACATGAAAAGGTATTCCGTGTTTTACGTTAACTCCTGACACTTCATTTTTTACGAAGACGCCTGTTGGATAATCTACGTGTATAAAAAAACAAACTTCTTCAAGCCAAGAAAGCAGCCGTGAGACAAAAAAAACTCCCATAGGAAACATACCCTGTTTATTTTTCCCTGCTTTTTATTTTTACTATTCCAAATGTCATTGCTTACGGGCTAGCAATATACTGAATCGCAACATTTATCGTCCTAATACCTTTTTTATTAGGGGGGAAAATGTTTTACAATAATGATTTTTTTAGCCATGGTAACTAATATCGATTGCATTAAAAAGGTCTCTATTCTATTTTTCAAAATATTCTTTATCACGTTTAAATTAAAAACCACAAAAGTGCAATATTTCAGTATTATTGTCACTATTCACGATAAATTAGCAATGATTATAGCTGTTCTGTCTAAATGTAAATTTCAAGTTTCATGCAATAAACTAGTTCAAAGAATATGATTCGAAATTGGATAGTTTAGTGCGAATCAATGCGTCTTTAGTAAATATTCATATTTCTGATAAGGTACATGTTACCGTAAAAACTTACAATAGTGTAGAAATCAGGGTTTGCAAATGTTTAATTATATAGATGACCCGAGACATTCAACAATGCTGTGTTTAAACACTTGGTTGTTTCCCTTTAATGAATGAACCAAGTCACTTCATAAGTAAGTAATAACTTATAATCTAAATATGACAAAGTTTTTTAGTCAGTTCATTAGGGTGCATTAGTAATTAAAGACAACCCTGTCTTTATTCTGAGAGCGTAAATGCTTAATTTAAAAAAAAAACAAAACGTAGTGTTGTATTCAGACTGTAGAAACTCTCAAAAATAATGGAAAAAAAACAAGTGACTAGAAAAATGAGAGGAACGTATTATACATAAAGTAGAAAGAACAAGCCATCCAACCATAAAACTCTTAAGGTCCTCAACAATCACATTGAACTATAAACGTACGTAAGGTTTCATGGAAATGAGGTTAAGTTCCATACCTTTTACTCACTAGAAAACACAACTTAATGGTGTACTGGGAGTCTTCGTGAAGTAAGGAATAGTACCTGTATGTGAGTATTAGTAACTCTATCAGAGGAGATAAGATGGTTGACGAAAAAACAAATTTGTAGGAAGATAAGCAAAAATCTGCTGTTATGGAAAAGTAACAAGATTCTTGTACCAAAAATAGCGAATCACCTCATCCAAAGACAAGCAAGTTCATCTACCCGTTTTATCCTTTTATGTTGAACAAGAAAGTGTGAAAAATGCGAAGTTGTAAAATATAAAAATGTACTGAAAGATTCACCATATTTGTAATATAACCTATCGTGTAATTACCGTCTTAACATAACCTTTGTTCTTAAGTTTGCACGGTGAATTTTAAAATGACTGTTGTACCGTTGAGTTACTGTTTTAATTACGATGTATTTCAGAAGCTGGTAAGTTATTATATGTCTCCAGAAAAGAAAAATAATAATATGGTACACTGAACTGGAGCGGCAAAACCAAGAACATTACTCTAAAGTGAAAATCATTTTTGTTTTTTTGCTTTTTATCATATTTTTGTTGTGCGTAAGACTAAACATGGTTTTATTTGTATATGTTATATGCCATCTTTCTTACCATCACCGTGAAACAGACGATTGTAGACTCTGGTCCAGTAGAACAATTATGGACACATACACATCTTGATGTTGTTACTCTTGTTTCGAATTAAGCACAAAGGTACACAATGAGCTATCAGTTCACTGCCAACTACGGGTATTGAAACCCGGTTTTTAGCGTTGTAAGTCCGTAGACATGCCGCTAAGCCACTGGGGGGAAAATTCTTTAAATTTGTACATTTTCCTACCTCTGCAGAGTATGAGTAGATTGGTAGTTTTCACACGAAAGAGTAAATTATATCTTCAAGGTGATAAGGTCCAAGTGCTTAAGATAGTCAGGATGACAGATTGTTTGTGATATACTGAAGATTAAAATGTCGACTAAAATACGCTTGTAGAATATTATCTTCGGTAAAAAAGTTTAATCGATAAGATAATTTGTTCTAGCAAGTCCTAACTGTTACTTTGTTTTCGTGTGTAAAAGGAAAAAATTGTAAATAAGGAATACATCGTTTATTGGCATGTCCGTTAGTAACATTATTTTGTTATATTGTAGTTGTCAAGTTGAATTTCACCTAAACACTCCTGAAACTGTTAATTAGTAAAAAGAAACTGTTCTCATTTAGATTTCCAGGCTTATTTGTTAACCTTAAAATAATTACCTATGAAAAAGACCAAGTAATGAACTACTCAAGTATTTTTCATAAATTTTGTTTAGTGTACAGAACATAAAATATTTAATATTCATAATTTTGGGCCATGGTTATGTTTATTCTTTCAAAGAAAATATTTTAACACGTAATTCTAGCAGTTTGAAACACCATGACTCTTGTAGTTATGGCTGTAAGAGTCGTAGTTAGAAGGGCTAAGGAACCAACTGAAGTTCAAACTAAAAAGATATTTTTAAACCTCAGACAGAGCTTTGATCTTATTTTACTGATTTCGTTATTATTTTATAATGTATTTAATGTATGTAATATATTTATGTTGTCTGGTTAAGATACTAAATTAGTTTAAAGGGATTATTTCTCAGATTAAAGTTCATGAAGTGACGATTCTCATAATAAAAAGTGATATTTACAATACATATGTATATTAAAAAGTTCAACATCTGAGATATGAAAGGGGTCTCCATTTAATGAAGTTTTGCTTCAAAATAGTTTTACTAAAACTTTAATAGCTTATCTCACTGAAATACTAAAGAGTACCAAAAAAATGGAGTAAACACGACCTGCCTCTGGTTTAAATAGAGTGACGCTTGTTGTCCGACTGACTTTCATTTAAACCTAGTATTACCTTTACATTTATTTACAGTTTAAGTTTAACCATCAAATTACCTACACATTTGTAGAAAGTTTATCTTTAGCCATTAAATTACTTACATTTTTATATAAAGTTTACTTTTAACCATCAAATTACCTGCACTTTTATATTAACTTTTATTTTCAATAGGGTCTATATATTACTTCATATTTGGGTTATTTTATGTTTTCGCATGTTACAATACTCAGTTTAAGAAACTGACCAAATTAGTGGGCGAAATAACTCATTTTCTTTACAAGGTGAATATAAAACTGGAACAGTAATTAGTAGTAGTTACTGGAACATTGACAGCAAGTTTGCTTTCTGTGTTTTTTCTGATTTTGGTGTGTTCTGATAAAGTGATGTAACAGAACACAACACGCGTTCATGAGTTAACAGGCACAAGTCAAAGTTTGATAGTTTTAGTTTTTATTCTTTTATTAAACTAAATACGACCCAGTAAACACTGCATGTAATAAACACACAACGTTCATACTTTAGTGTGGGCTAAAATTATGGTCACATTTAATGATTTCGTTTCGTACACGAGAACGACTATTTCCATTTTTCATTAACAGTCTATAAAGTGTGACGACATTCTTAAATGAAGTTGGAAAAAGGCCTCTGTGTAGAATCGGAAACATCTATAACATGCAGCAGTCCATTAGGGTCAATAACCTTCTGTGTTTTATATGCTGCTTAAAACACCATTAAATTAAGTCTATGAAAACAGTTTTCGTCTGCAAAATTATAAAAGCTGTAAATTATTTTGCATTCAAAAATAATTTAATAAGTTTCATGACGTTTATTATATAATTGTTATTAATCACTAATTATTTTGTTTATCAAAAAGTTTCTATTAAGGCTTAATTATTTTATCAGTCATTAAGAGTAGAAACTCCAGAGAGCTTTCATCTCAGGCTATAGAAAAAAAATAATTCCATTATTATCTGCTATTATAGCTTAATATATCTGCTTATCTATTAATGATGGTGAAAATACATACAAGAACCTTAACACCATATGTAATTACTTGTTTCTTTGTAATATTAGTGGGTTGTATCCTATAAATCAAAATACATTTATATAGATCGTACCATATCTTAAAATAAAACAGGGTTGATATACAGGTTTCTTAACATACTACATCAAAATGGACTCGTAGATTATTATTTTTTTGTACGGAGAAATAAAATTGAAACCTGAAACTCTTTTGCCGGTGTCTGTTATCAAAGGTATGCGTCCTGCGTCTTCTCGCCGCCAGGTAATATTCGGAGTAGGCTGTCCATCTGCTCTGCAACGCAATGTGATATTAACACCCTCTCGAATAGTTTTATTGGAATCGGTCTCGAGAGAGACTATCGTTGGTGGTGCTGTGAAAACAAAACGTTATGTCTCAAATGTGCTTATCATCAATCCTCATGTAAAACTACCAAATACATTATAAACAATGGCGAAGATTTGGAAACCAGTAAGCGTTTTAAAGTAACTTTTAAAGTATTGTATAACATATATTATACAGTATTTGTATTATATGTGGAAATGAAATATTTACAGTTGATGCAATTTCAACCACAAATGTTAATCTGTGTGTTACGTATCACTAGATATACGTTGATAGGGAGTTCACTGTACATATTTGAATTAAATGATAACTTACATAATTTTGAAGATATTGTGACACTATGCACAAGTATTGTGCAGAATAACAACATTCTATTCAATTCTGACTAAAATAAAAGAACCAGTAACAAAAATAAACCAATCACAATTATACTTTTAGTTGTTATTACAGTTATGCTGTTTTCATCACTCAAGGCAAAAAGCATAGCATTTTTAATAGTCTATTCGACGACCAAATGAGCAACTGGAAATATTGCATATTACTTCGATTCGCCTGTTTACAGGGTTCCCTTCATAATTCTGGTAAGTATCGAGAAAAATCCATTAAGCCTTCAGTTATCATAAGATGATTGGCTTAGCAATCGGGATTTGTTTCATCAGTTGTTCATTACAGATTGGACACGACTATATATTATGACTCTATAACTTGGCGAATAAGGTAGCATGAGACTTACTAATGCGACAAAACATTGCTTATAAATTGCAAGCTCTCATCTAAAACAGTGGTTTCCAAATTATTTTAGCCTGAGGCTACCTTAATGTAAAAAAAAATTATTTGAAATCCACAGCCTATAACTTAAGGGTGGTAATTGAAAACAGCACCTTAATAAAAACAATAACATTCTCTTTCGATATATTGTTTCATTTAATTAGTTTAACAAAGGTTTTAAAGACTTGTTATCTATTCACAATTAAAATTCATTCACTATCTTTGTCTTTTTTCGACAACCAAAAAAAACTTAATTGCTCACGATGGGGGAGCTCCCACTTTGAGAAACTCTGTTCTAAGACATGAAGGAACGAATTAGGCACATGAATACTATCTTCAAATTCCTTATTGTTAAAACGATTTCTAATAGAACACAGAGCAATCTGACCTTTTCCTACTTCATATGATTGCTTCTAGTGGCGGTTAAAACTGTTTGAAATGCGTCTTTTTTGTTGTTATTGTTATTAAATTAGTCTTGGGTCAGAATTTTCGTGCATAGTCCCACAAATGAAGGAGCGAATTTTTGTGGTATCGTGCTGTGAACGAAGAGCCCCCGAGTGATACGAAATATATTAAGGTTCTTGTTTGTTAATGTGATCTCGATTACTAAAGAATACTGTAGTAAGAGATCGTTTCTTTAAAGTTAGTAGCAATTAAACTTATTCAATTCTCTTTCTTTTAGTTAACCTAGTCTACGGTAGAAAGCTTGTATTAGAAACACTCTTTTCGTTGTCTTTTGGTAAAACTAGTCTTTAATGGTAAATTCGAAAAAGTAAGTGTACTACTTACTATTCATTTTTGGTTGGTTGATGACGTTGTCCGACTTGTAAAACAAAAACAACGGATTGGAATTGTATAAAAAAGTTCCCTCTTTTTTCTTCTGCTTTGCTCAACAAGTTTTGTTTGTTTGTTTTGTTTTTGAATTAAGCACAAAGCTACACAATGAGCTATCTGTGCTTTGACCACCACGGGTATCGAAACCCGGATTTTAGCGTATAAGTCCGCAGACATACCGCTGAGCCACTGGGGGGCAGTGTTCAACAAACTTTCCAGTTTATCATAAAGAAAAACAAATACACATTCAGAAAATAAACAACGAATCAACAAGAATAGTACAAGTTGTATTAAAAATGACTCATAATATGAATGTTATCCGCACGCAAAATGGCATTTTATCTTTGTATATATATTTCACCACTTATCAGGAGTAGTAATAAACAACTTTAGGTGGTAGGAACACGAGGTCTCACTAACATAATCTTATCAGCCAAACCTATAACGTCCCAGCAAAAACTGTTGAAGTCGACACAATTTATCTATTTCACAAAGTTGTCTTATTCAAGTAACTCTGTGGTTAGTGCAGGTGAAGTTCATTAATACACAAAGCTAATGTGACTTATACAGTTAAGATAGTGTTTGCTTTTGTAAGCTGGTGTGACCTATACAGCTAAGTTAATATTTGTCCCTGTAAAGTGGTGTGACCTATTCAGTTAAGATAGTGTTTGTCCTTGTAAGCTAGAGTAGCCTAGACAACTAAGTTAGTGTTTGCCCTTATAAAATAACGTGACCTCTATATCTAAAATAGTGTTTGCCTCTGTAAACTTGTGTGACCTCTAGAGTTAAGTTAATTGTTGCCCTGTTCGCTGGTGTGACTTATATATTAAAATAGTGTTTACCCTTGTAAAATAACGTGATCTATACAGTAAAGTAGTGCCTGCCCTAGTAAGCTGATGTAATCTCTACAGCTAAGATAGATTTTGCCCCAGTAAGCTGATGTAACCTTTGCAGTTAAGATAGTTAGCCTTACCTTCGTAAGTTGATGTGACCTATAGAGCTAAGATAATTTTTTGCGCTTTTATATTGGAATATAATATACATTTATAGTTTTGTAGTATTACCAAGAAAATCACTGGCCTTTATATATATTTGATATCTATTACCACGAAAATCACTGGCCTTTATATATATTTGATATCTATTACCACGAAAATCACTGGCCTTTATATATATTTGATATCTATTGCCACGAAAATCACTGGCCGTTATATATATTTGATATCTATTACCACGAAAATTACTGGCCTTTATATATATTTGATATCTTATCCACGTTTGGTTGACATAACTTCAAAAGACAAAAAAAACAAACAAAACACTTTCAACTTCTCTCCTTTACTTCCACAGTTATTGGTGAAGCCATAATCCCCAGCAGTGTGTGAAAATATTAGAAACACTTGTACTTTCTTTAGGTAAATTATCTCAAGTAGTAACCAGAAACATCAGAAACACGCACGTCGCTCGTTATTGGTTAAGTTAGATTTCTTCAACATCTAATGATAAATAAGAACACATCGATCTTCGTCTAGCAGTCTCCAGTACTACCTGACAATATTAAATATACATATTCATTGGCTGCACTACTTTTCAGGAGTACGTGAAAATGCTAACACCACTTATCTCGATCTTCATTGGTTAACCAATTATTCAAAAGTACGTGAAAATGTTAAAAACACATATCGCGATCTCCATTGGTTATCATAGTCTGCAGTAGTATGTGAAAATGTTAAAACAGATATCTCAATCCTTCTCGATTAATTTAATATCCTATAGTACATAAAGATACAAGAGAAACATATTTCAATTTCGTTCTTTGTCAAAACAGCATCGTATCGTTTCTTTTATCAGGTAATCTAGACAGATGATAAGTGAGTATGTTAGAAACATATATTTAGCTATTCCCTGTTGGCTTAAACAAGTATCGTTTCGAGTGATAAAAAAAATGGTTCTTATCACCCATTTAGTTCCAGGTTGATTAGGATAGTATTTAAAAACATCAACAACATTGGTCTTGTCTACTGCTGATTAATGAGCCTAGTCCTTATTTACTCTCTAATAGTATGTGGAGATGTAAGAAAAGCTTACATGTCGTTCCCTGTGCTCAGGTTGGTCTCCGATGATAAACACTATCAGTGTTTTGCATTAGTTCTCAGTTGGTAGAGCCTATCGACGTTAAAAAATACCAGAGAAACATCTCTCTTTCTTTTCCTCTTGCTCAAAAACTGCCTACAGTAGCAGTAATTTTATTCACTTTTATGGCTGTATCCTTCATGTTAATTAATCCTAAGCAGACACATTATGAATGGCTGAATTATATTTGCTTCTGAATAAAACATAAGGGACGGAAAATGAAACCTATCTGAAATTTTTCACCTGGCAAATATAACTGCATAAAATGGAATAGAATAAACATAACCGAGCAAAGTTTCAGATATCTACACGATGAGAAAAGAAAACATTTTTCTCCCTAATCTATTAAGAAATATTCCATTTATGGAAAGTATATTATTAAGCAACACATTTAAAGCGTCATATGTAAGTGAAGAGAATCTTTATTGTACTGTTGGTCTAATCTATATTGTACTGTTGGTCTAATCTATATTGTACTGTTGGTCTAATCTATATTGTACGGTTCGTATAATCTATATTGTACTGTTCGTCTAATCTATATTGTACTGTTAGTCTAATTTATATTGTACTGTTGGTCTAATTTATATTGTACTGTTGGTCTAATCTATATTGTACTGTTCGTCTAATCTATATTGTACTGTTCGTCTAATCTATATTGTACTGTTCGTCTAATCTATATTGTACTGTTGGTCTAATCTATATTGTACTGTTCGTCTAATCTATATTGTACTGTTCGTCTAATCTATATTGTACTGTTGGTCTAATCTATATTGTACTGTTGGTCTAATTGTTACGGCCCGGCATGGCCAAGCGTGTTAAGGCGTGCGACTCGTAATCTGAGGGTCGCGGATTCGTATCTCGGTCGCGCCACACATGCTCGCCCTTTCAGCCGTGGGGGCGTTATAATGTGACGTTCAATCCCACTATTCGTTGGTAAAAGAGTAGCCCAAGAGTTGGCGGTGAGCGGTGATGACTAGCTGCTTTCCCTCTAGTCTTACACTGCTAAATTAGGGACGGCTAGCACAGATAGCCCTCAAGTAGCTTTGTGCGAAATTCAAAACAAACAATCTAATTTTTACCGATTCTAAATAAGGACATCGTTTATAATGAAATTTTATGATGGACCGATGACGTCTAATTTTATACTGACCTTTATATATATATATGTATGACCAGTTAAAAGCATACAATGACATTTACATGGAAATGAACGTCATAGTTCAGATTTGTTGTTTATTTTCTGCATTTATTAAAAGCCACAACTAACCAACAGAATCTACTGTCCTGAAAAGAATAACTTCAGTATATTATACTATTTTACTGATGTTAAATAAGGCCATCGTATATATTGAGCTTTCAAGTTGGACTGAATATGTCTAATTTTATATGATAATTAGTTTATTTTACGACGGAACACCATATTCATTTTTGTGTCATCCTGTCATTATATATTCTAAGGGATATCGATTACAATGTAACATTAAGCTGTGCTGATTATGTTTAGTACTATATTCTTAGTCAGCTTGTTATGAATTTTAATCTAAGACATCGTTTATAATGGAATATAACACTTGACTTAAGATGTTTTTGTCACCATGGATTTTAAGTCAGGTCATCATGTTTATTCATCATCACAACTAAAGTTTTCAATTTTGTCTGCTACAAGCCATGACAAAAATTATATAAATAACTGAATTGTTTGTTGTTTTTTGAATTTTGTGCAATGCTACATGAGGGCTATCTGTGCTGGCCGTCCCTTATTTAGCAGTATAAGACTAGAGGGAAGGCAACTAGTCATCACCACCCACAGCCAACGCTTGGACTACTCTTTTACCAACGAATAATGGGACTGACCATAACATTATAACGTCCCCACGGCTGAAAGAGCGAGTATGTTTAATGTGACAGAGATTTAAACACGTGAAACTTCAGATTACGAATCGAGCGCCTTAACCACCTGGCCATGCCAGGCCAAATAATTAAAATGCAACGTTTTGTATTTACGTAGCTAATAGTTTATTGAAACTGTCGACAACTCCCACTTTAGAGCATTACATATTACCCGTTTCAACGCTTTCTACGTCGTCTTAATTCATACTTTGTGAAGACGACGTAGGAGAGATAGAAAGATGTAATATGTGGAATGCTTTTAACTGAAAGCTGTTGACAGCTCTAATAAACTTATAACTGCATAAATATGAAACGTTACAATTAGATATTTATATGATTTCTAAACATAACTCAAGCGCTTACATGCTATAATCTCATCAATAATTTTCAATGTATTATAAATATTTAAATATCCTCCCGAATTTTTACCAACAATACTTTATTTTTTCTAAAATAATACTTGCATGAAGTATTATCAATCGACTGTCAGTTTTTCTTTTAGTTATGCTAGCATTTCGTGCACAATTTTGGAAACCACAAGTTCATCTTATAGCTAATAAGTTCTAACAGTTTTTGTACTGCTCTGTGCTGTGACTTGTTACATGTAAAGAAACAATTAAAAATGTGATTTTTATGCTCTTGGGATTTAAACTTCGTGAAACAACAAAGAAGTAATGTACAGTTTAACCATTATTGGATAACACGTAAAGAATACGTAATTCAGTTGTATGTTTGAGCTGTGAAATCAAGAAAATAGGAGAGAAAAGAAGGATAAAAATATCGTTTAAAAACATCGCTAGTTTGAAGATATATCAACAGCAAACAGTTATCAACTTCAAACGAAGTCTTTTATATTTATTACCAGTTTAAAAACACGTGAAAAGCTCCGTAATCTAGGATAGTATGAGGTTACAGAGAGTTTGATTAGAAATGCACTTACTCAGAACGTCAAGGTATCCCGTCTGACTCATCATTGGGGTAGTATTGACTTGACACATGTAGCCACCACGATCCGATTCTTGAATATTTGCAATGTGCAACACAAAATATTTGTTGTCGCTATGCGTTAAGCTGACCCTGTAGTTTCTCGTTATTACATTTTTATAAATAGAAAGTATAACTTTGTCCTCCACCTTTATCCAGGCCACCTTTAAGAGAAAGATAACGTGGTATTTTATATCTAGACTGATTAAGTAATAACCCGCTAACTATACCACTTAATTTTATATGTAACACTGTAATAATATATGTAACACTGATTGTTATAACAGTTAATGTCCTGTTTTACATCAAGACCGATTAAGTGATAGCCTGCTAACTATAACAGTTAATGTCCTGTTTTACATCAAAACCGATTAAGTGATAACCTGCTAACTGTAACAGTTAATGTCCTGTCTTACATCAAGACCGATTAAGTGATAACCTGCTAACTCTAACAGTTAATGTCCTGTTTTACATCAAAACCGATTAAGTGATAACCTGCTAACTGTAACAGTTAATGTCCTGTCTTACATCAAGACCGATTAAGTGATAACCTGCTAACTATAACAGTTAATGTCCTGTCTTACATCAAGACCGATTAAGTGATAACCTGCTAACTATTACAATTAATGTCCTCTCTTATATCAAGACCGATTAAATGATAACCTGCTAACTATAACAGTTAATGTCCTGTTTTACATCAAGACTGATTAAGTGATAACCTGCTAACTATGACAGTTAATGTCCTATTTTACATCAAGACTGATTAAGTGATAACCTGCTAACTATAACAATTCATACGGAAATGTTTATCAATGAGCATGTTAACTGCAACTTCTAATTTGATATTGTTTATGTCGTCGCATGTTTCTCCAAATATCATTAATTAATAACAAAAGTCTTCTTAAATATGCAATTAAGCACACAACGGCTTTTACAAGGAAATAAAAAGTTAGAGTTGAAATTTGTTTTTCTCTGGTTTTTTTTTGCAAAGCTACGGCTGGCCAATTGGACCCTCCGTTGGACTGGACTACTTTTGTGTTGTGGAACACTGGGATTTAATCGTCATTTTTAAAGTATACCCACAGCTCATCTCGTATCATACACAGTAATAAGTTAACCTTTATCCGAGTCCCAAATTTCGTTACATTCGTTCAAATATTAAACTTGATATTAAATTATTCGTGCCATTATCATTCAACATTAATATCGACATTTAAAATTTATACATATAAAATAGACTATATATGCAACTCTGTATTTTCAAAGATTTATTAACAGGATATTTTCTTCCTCTCTGATGCAGAAATTTCAAGATATACGTTGACAAATTTGCGAAACACATAATGCAAGTCGTAGTCATACGTATGAATAAATAAACGCAAACGTTAGAAACTAACGCAGAAGGAATGTTAATTGCTTTTAAGTAGGACACTGCATACCAAATGCAGAGTTAAATCATTCGCTGCATACTTTACATATCACAGATAACTGTACGGAATGAATTTTAGTATATGTAACAAAATACGTAAGGGAGCAGCCCAATGCGCAGAATTTCTTTGTTCAAAAATATTGACATAGTTAGTTCGTGTCATTTGTTCATTAATAATATCCTTCTAATCAAAGATCCCCAAAGAGTTTCGCGCTTTGTGAGCATTTACGACACAAATTATTAGCTATTGGCCATTTAATTATGTTGCTTTTGTGTGAACCACTTTAAAGTATGTTGTGTTCGGAGAATAGAACTTGGGTTTAATGTATGATATAATTCACCATTTTCAGTGTTTAAGAGTAGTTCGTTATTCGATTCAATCAATGTGCTTGATATCCGTATCTCATTGAGACGAATGTATATATAAATATATATATATTAAATCAATTGTTCCAGAAGATTCGAAACTAGTAGCACTCAGATGAACCAAGGTAGTGTCCAGCTTGCCGTGAAGCTAAATAATACTAAAACAGATCAAAGTTAATGTTCTGTCTTTTCTCGTTTGTTTTTAGAAACCCATTGACGCGAGTCCTCAAGTTGAGCACATTGATAACAGCTGGAGGAATGGGTGTGGACGTTTTATCAAAAAGGGAATTTGATGAGTAGATATTTGAGAAAGTCTTGGGATTTCAAACACCATTTAATTTAGAATAAGAATTTACGAAAATAATTTAAAGAGGGCACGAAAAACGAAAATATTATGACAGTTTCATTAAGGTATTCAATCCATATACTGTACACAGAGTTCTTCGAAGTATAACACATTAAGTGTAAAATCTAAAATAATCAGATAATATCTTCTCCATTTTACAAAATAAGCAGTGGCATCAAGTAAACTTCATGTCAAACAAGATGTTTCATGACTATTATACATATATAAAAATATGCCTGTTTGTGTCTGCCATTGTTTTTTACAATACACGACCTCATGAAATTTTTCAATTTATTTGCATAGTTAAAGCGTCAGCAGGTGGTCAATGTATAAATCATAGAGTTGACATGTTTACTTGGTTGAATTCACTTTAACGGTTAACAATTATATTTTTAGACGAGTGCGCTTTAATTGTATTAGATACTCTCCTATCTTTCACGCAATTAAATCTTTGTGTGTATGCGTCTAAACACATTGTAGCTGAGAGCTTACAGTACACCTTTAGTTTTGATACTATTAAAAATTAAAGTAAAAAATTAAAAATTAACTGCAATTCACTAAGAAAAAACAAGTTTAAGTCCGTCCATAGTCTTACCTAGATTTTAAGAAACATTTTCCTCGGGTATCTGAGTAAACATAAGATCAACAGAGATAACTGTTTCAGTAAATTATCATGAGTTTATTCAAAATTAAATCTCTTTCGCACTCTTTTCATCCGAATTACATCTGGATTTAATACTATCTAAACAATAACCTGAGTGTTATCTGGACCAGTCTAAATATGTGTTGCTGTTTTTAGACTATTACGAAAGTAAATATATCCCTGTGTCTTCTCTTTAAAATACTCTTATATCAAGCTCTGAAAACAACGTTGTATCCTTAAATGACTTACTTTATTTTTCTGGCTTAAACAAACTAATTTTAAAAATGGAATATTTCAGTTGGTTTAAGAATTTAACTAACTGGTCACATTGAATTTAATTATTCATATTTTACTGATTTATTTTCCTTTAGAGTTCTTAATATCTTTGAGTTCAGCCTGTAAGGCTAACACAATTTAAGAGAATGAAAGTAAAAAAATGTCTGTGGAGCTTTATTCTTAAACTCTTTCAAATCTGTGAAAGTTACTGATGGAATGTGAAGACATCATACGAGCAGTTCAGAAGTAACACTAAAAATTATATTTTTATGTTTTACTTCGTTTAGTGCCTAAACGTAACAATAAACCAACATATGATGTTCTAACACTAAGACTGGTATTTGTTGTTTAGATTACGCTTCGGCATAATAAAATTTTATCGTATTGATATGTACATTTGATATTGTATAATAAAGTGGTTTGTTTGTTTGTTTGTTTATTTTGAATTTCGCGCAAAGCTACTCGAAGGCTATCTGTGCTATTCGTCCCTAATTTAGCAGTGTAAGACTAGAGGGAAGGCAGCTGGTTATCACCACCCACCGCCAACTGAAAGGGCGAGCATGTTTGGTGCGACCGGGATTCGAAACCACGACCGTCGTGGAAAACGAGTCAAACGCCTTAACACACTTGGCCACAGTAAGGTGGTAATTGAAAATATTAGTGTCAACTATTCATATAAGAAATGTTGTTCTTTTCTAACACTGAAATTTTTTTATTTATGAAAACATTTCCTTTGAAATATGTGAACTTTACATAAGTACATGTTTGTTTGTTTTTTTAATTTCGCATAAAGTTACTCGATGGCTATCTGTGCTAGCCGTCCCTAATTTAACAGTGTAAGAATAGAAGAAAAGCAGATAGTCATCACCACCCACCGCCAACTCTTGGACTACTCTTTTACCAACTAATAGTGAGATTGACCATCACATTATAACGCCCCCACGGCTGGGAGGGTGAGCATGTTTGGTGCGACGGGAATGCGAACCCGCGACCCTCGGATTACGAGTCGCACGCTTTAACACACTTGGTCATTCCGGGCCAACATAAGTATAATTGGCATGACTAAAATCTGCAATGAAAGCCCAATTTATAAAATGTTATAGATTAACACAACAGATTTAGGCTTAACAAACAATTTGTTTCAGAACTTCACACGACGCTACGCTACACAAGGGTTATTTGCGCAAAGTCCTCCTTAATTTCCGACGTCAAGACTAGGAAGACGTCAGCTAGTTAATAGTAGCCACAGTCAAGTTTTGAGCTGCTAATCCCTGATCGAACACTGATTTAATTGTCATTCTTATAACTTGGGTAACCACGGTCACAAAGAAAGGAGAGCGTTATTATCGTGTCTGTCTTGATACTTGGAATTCGTGGTCTGGACATATTAACCAAAGGCCCCTCAAGAGATAACAGACTCTTGAAACAAACCGTCCTAAATGTTTTCAGTTCCTGAAATTCAACTCTTTTTAAACTTTAAACATCTCATAAAGATTTGCCCAAGTGAAGGACATATATAAACTTCTGAAAATAAAAATATAAATCGTATATATATATAGTGCACGTATTTTACAATATTGATATACAATACTGCTTCGTTAGAACTTAATGCTTCTTTCTAATAACAATGCACAACTATTAATGTAGGGCTAATACATCAATATAAAATGTATGTTTCTACTCATTACTGTAATCCATAAAATATGAGGGATTAAATATCTTAAAACAGTAGCGTACGTAGTTAAACTTAGAGATTAACTCGATGAACATAGTAGTTTTATAATACCTACTCCGTAACTTCCCAGACGGTCCACAACGCAGGGAATGCTGACGTCTCTGCCTACTGGAGCTGTAATATTAGGCACTGGCTCGACGAAAAATGGCTTTTCATTATTTGAGTTCTTGATGGCTAAAAGTAAATAAGTATTCGTAAAAAAACACAAAAATATAAGCACAAAGAGAAACAAAACGTTGAACTATGGTTATTCTCTGTGTAACAGGAGAACGCCCTGAAACGCCACTCTAAATGCCAAATTGGTTTTCGTAAAATATTAAGCGCTATATTTCTTACATATAGAAGTAGAAGTTAGTGTTACTTCGTCCAATTACATCACTTTGTAACTACCATGTTGACGATATTATATTGCTGGGCAAATAATTAAGAAGTGCCAAAACATTCAAAACGATGCTGATGGTGTCGCTGCGATCGAGTAATTTTCTACGATCCAGTGCTCCAGTCTTCCACTAGCAACTTTGAAGAAAACTGAGGCCCATATACACGCTCGTGGATTAGACAACACCATGGAAAGTAATAAAAATAATATGAAAGATTTGACACCCCTCAACTAGAAGATGTTTCTGAAGACGAATTTTATTCATGGTTTCCAAAGTCATTAATTTCAGGGGGAAGTAACCCATAGAATAATTCTGCCCATCAGCCAGTTCTTCCTACCAATCCATCTTTTAAAACTAAAACGTCATCTGACTTCCTGAATATTAGGCACAGTTCAACACTACACAACTATCTAACTTCCTGATGATCAGAAAAAGTTCACCATTATATAACATGAAACATTATATTACATTATATGATATATAACGTAATATTATATATTATAATATTATAAAAACATTATATGACATATTAAAACTACACAACCATAATTTCCTGATGATCAGAAACAGTTCAACACTACACAACTATATAACTTACTGAGGATCAGTAACAGTTCAACACTACACAACCATCTAACTTCCTGGTGATCAGTAACAGTTCAACACTACACAACCATCTAACTTCCTGGTGATCAGAAACAGTTCAACACTACACAACTATATAACTTACTGAGGATCAGTAACAGTTCAACACTACACAACCATCTAACTTCCTGGTGATCAGTAACAGTTCAACACTACACAACTATATAACTTCCTGGTGATCAGTAACAGTTCAACACTACACAACTATATAACTTACTGAGGATCAGTAACAGTTCAACACTACACAACCATCTAACTTCCTGGTGATCAGTAACAGTTCAACACTACACAACTATATAACTTCCTGGTGATCAGTAACAGTTCAACACTACAAGATCATCTAACTTCCTGGTGATCAGTAACAGTTCAACACTACACCATCATCTAATTTTTTATTAATCTGTGAAGAGCATTACCCTCCTCAAGCTTTGCTCATCTCATTGTTTGAAGTTTTGATATCCATTTTGGCTTTTTGGTGTCGTTAATTTTTCTAAGCTTTGGTTATTAGAAGGTCCACTTAGAACATTTCGAGCTAATGTGCATCCCACTGTTCTGGAGGTACATAAACATCTGTACTTAAGATTAGTCATTGAAAATACATATATTGGTTTGTATGATGTAAAAAACATACCATTGTTATATCATGTAAAAACATACTTGTGTTATATAATGTAAAAAAACAAACATATCTACGTTATTTAATGTCAGTTTCGAAGAGCTTGGGCTTTCTACCTCGCTAACTTCTGTTATCGACAGTATTAGTTTCGCGTATCCGTTTAGATTTTCCGTATAGCCCGTACTGAAACATAAAACTTCACCCTATCCTATTGCACGAATTAGCTCCACACCAGCCCAGTTTCTCATTTCTACATGCTTGGCATTTGATATTTCTTTCCTGGAAACCACGAGTTCATGTTATTATTATAAGAATAGTAAAACTGTCTCTTTATGTTGGTGTGGTACCGCTGATTGGTTTGATGACAGCCAATTAAGATGTAAGTTATCAATATGCGAAGGTACGTTGGGTTTGTTCATTTTCATTCATTTTTCACGCATTATGTTCACTGTTTCTGTTACTGTACTTTTATACAATTTGTTGAAATGCGCAATATTTTGTGACACTAGCTCACATGAGATTGGTTAAAGAATCCAGGACTAAATATTAACGATGTATTATCTACTTGTTATCTTATAACGTTTCAGCAAATGAGTTCAATTTCAGTATATTTCCATATTATCGTTCTTCCAATGCAAACAATGGTTATTTTTTGCACTAAAATGCTTATTGCTAATTAATATATTTTTAATTTCGGTACTTTAAACAGTTTATAGGAATATTTCCTCTGAAATTATTTTTTTTTTAAATTACCCATAAAGAACATTTCTGCGAAAGTCATATGAAAGTGTACTGAAGTGCTGGCGTTAAAGCGTGCGTTTATTATTCAACTCTGCATGCTTCGCAGTAGAATTACAGTTTGTGAAAAATGTCAAGTATTTTAGCAGTGTAGAGTGTGTTTGCTGGATTTAAATTAAACACGTAGTACATTCCTGAATACAAGAATAGATTGAATAAACCAGAAGTACGATCCGAGCAACGTTTAATGTCTATTTCAAGAGCAACTAGGCTTAAGTTTCGTAGAGTTTAAAGAAACATGTTGAGTCGCGCACTGTACATAATTCAATTAATGGGTGTGATACAATACATCTTGTACATTAATTAAGACACATTAACTGTAAAACACTGACTTCATTGAAACTTTGTAGAATCCTACGCATTTACAACAGTTGGACTGTATCTAAGCGTGCTGGATTAGTCAGGAAATATTAAGTTAAAAAACTGTAAAATATTATTTCTAGTAACATAAAAAATCGTATAGTGAAACTATATTCTAACTATTTAGATCTTTAAGCTGTCTGCATACGACATGAAAAATGTCTGAGTTAAATCTAATTCGTCGTACATGACGGTTACAGACGCCGACAGGAAAGTTGTGTATATATTCAATAAACCGATAAAACATGTAGGATAAAAATGGGCTTAGACTTAAAAATAGTATTATTTTTCGAGAAAAATATAAAATCATATTAAGTAAACTGTCATTCTACTATTAGCTTTCTGTCAGTGTGTAATTTGAAACATATCATGGCTTATAAACACAAAAACAAAATTATCAGATTGTTAGAGAATAGACAAAAATAGACAAAAATACCCTACTGTAAGTGATTACAGCAAAATAGTTGGATCTACAAGTTAACTGTCCCCTGCTAGTACAGCAGTATGTCCATGGATATACAACGCTAAAATCAGGGTTTCAATTCCCGTCGTTGGGCTCAGCAGATAGTCCGATGTGACTTTGATATAAGAAAAACACGCACAAGTGAACCGCCTGATAACACCAGAAGTACAGATGATTCGCCTTGGCTATTAAACCGAGATCTACAGACCGTCAACTTATCTTCGACGTCACTACTGTGGGCTACAGAGATGATCGTAAAGCTTACATTAGACGACATGCAGAAGAACCTGAGGCGTTTTTCTCAATACATATTGGTAAGTCTGGTACAGGTGACTTCAAAGACCGGCTACAGATAAGTCAACAATTAAACTTCTTAGTTTTACTTGCTTAAAAAAAAAAGATCATGAAAGTTTTAGGAAAATAAAGAGAAATAAAACATCATCAAATAAAAATGATAGTGAAGAAAATACTGTTGAAATGACCAGTGTGGATATTAATGAAGAAACCGAAACTGTGGAAAGACAACATATCAGACACAGACACACACAGTATCAATATGTATACTGAATCACAAGTTCAAAACGCAGAAAACACATACAGAAACAGACTACAGAGAAACGACATAAATACAACATTAGAAGGTAAAACAAGTCAAACGCAACCACCAACATACGCAACTATTATTGAAGTTATGTTACAAAAGTATAGAAATATGTAGAAGTAAACCAAATGTAATAATTGCAGAATCAAATGTCTTTTCAAAAGAGGTGTTCTTGTTAAAGGCCCTGAGGTGGCAGACTTAAACACCCTTATAACGATACTTTCAAACTTGGTAAACTTACACTTCACTTCGCTGGAACTAAATTTGAAAAGAAAGTTCTTGTTATTTGGATATACATTACACCGTCGAAATAGAACAACTTCAAAACGACATCAAAGAATGTATATATATCATTTCCTTCACAAAAGTTGAAAGTATGATATATTCCAAACACAAACACAAAACTATAAGTTGAAGTACACACAAGGATCCAAGGATATCCAGAATATAATATCAAATGGTATTGATATTATATCAATAATAACCTCTGGTTATCAGAGGTTTCTACTGAAGGAAGCAAAAACACCACCCTGGTTGTCACCCACTGATACAACTACCAACCTTTCAGACACATAGCAGAAGGTAGTATGTCTCACCCATGTTAGGTGGACTGTGGTGAAAACCATCATATCCGTGAATGAAAAAATAAAATTAAAACCAAAAAGACACAGCAAATTACAAGCATTGCTCCAAATATAGGGACGTAAAACAATGAATATATAACATATATCACAATATTAAACACGCAAATTAATGAAAAAAACCCACAAAACCAAACACAAAATCCAACGATGGGAACACCATTACTACTAACACCAGTTTCATAATCAACAACTTCAACTACTCAATATATACTTATGTAGAAGCTGTATAGTAACAAAAAGAAAGTAAATAAATCATAAAAAGTAAACACAGAAAAATAAGAAAACTACAAAATAACATTCAAGTGAAAACGTAAATCTAACAAATAACTAGCAACCATCCTCTTTTATTAACCCTATCTTGGAATTACCTAGAAACAAATAGATGGCATCATCTATTCGAAATAGCAATATATATATATATATATATATACTAATAATTATACCCTTAATTATAACAGTTGTAAATTATTTTTTGTTTAAAACCTAATAATCGTCCATCACTAGAACTTACTGCATTACTTGGAGTATCGTAATCAATGTGTATTTATAAGGTATTTCATATGAAATGCACACTTAATATATGAAGTGTGCTAGTGAAAAATAATAAATTATTAGTGACCTGTTTGAGAAGCGTTATACATGACCAGATAAAGCAAAGTGATAACGAAGCATTAACACTATTGTACTACAGTCTTGAACACAGCCAGTAAAATGGTAACGAAACATTAATACTACTGTATTACAGTCATGAACACAGCCAGTAATGTGATAACGAAACATTAATATCACTGCACTACATTCATGGACTCAGCCAGTAAAGTGGTAACGAAACATTAATACTACTGTACTACAGTCATGAACACAGCCAGTAAAGTGGTAACGAAACATCAATACTACTGTATTACAGTCATGAACACAGCCAGTAAAGTGGTAACGAAACATTAATACTACTGTATTACAGTCATGAACACAGCCAGTAAAGTGGTAACGAAACATTAATATCACTACACTACATTCATGGACACTGCCAATAAAGTAGTAACGAAACATCAATACTACTGTACTGCATTCATGGACACTGACAATAAAGTGATAAGAAACCATTAATACTAATGTACTACAAACACGGACATGGCCTTGATAATGAAAATAGAAACAGTATTTGAAATCATGCGTTTTTAGTCCTGTTTCCAGGAATGTTCACTAGCATTTGCCAGTTTAAAATATAGTAAAAATGGAAGAAGAGGTCTGATTTATACCTACCTCTCCTGTTCTGAATACTGATCCATTCAGAAAGTCTCCTGTACTTGAATTCATTTTACACAGAAGTCATACACCGTTGAACATTGTGTCCAACAGGATGGGAATAATAAAAATAAACCTGTTAAAACTTACAATACTAATGAAGAAAGTTTTAAACCAAATATTTTGTCAGAAACAATTTACGAGAACCTTTTTTTTACTCGTCAAACTTATCGAAACAGTTAGTAGTAAAGAGTTGGAAATTGGTGGCAGTCTTATGGCTTATTTGACCACTTTTTTTAACTTTTAGTATACAGTTTTTGCTGTATTTTCACAGATTTAGTAACAATCATGTATACAAATAAAAAGAAAGACCAATTACAACACGTACATGTGATCAACCAACTTTTAAAAATGTAAAATTTGGAATTTATTGGTTTAAGAAATCTTAGTCCTTTCGGTTACCTAATGTATTTTATTCAAGAAGACAGAAGGTTTCACCTACCAGGTGTTCCTCGTACGAACACTAGGTAGCTCTCTACTGACCTAAGTTGATATGCTAATAACATTATCTATTGGCGGCTGTTATCGTAATTGTTTTTCTTAGCACAAACGTACACAAACAAACTACTGATCCATTGATGGACTCATTGACTACGTAATAAGTTATCTGGATTAAGAAACTTTGGTGTACGACCGACAGACAGATTAAAAGGAAAGATAAGGGTTGACAATTCGCTTCCTGTTTACCAAAATAATACTTGTTTGTTGTGTTTTTTTTGCTTTTCCAAATTACTACAAATAGTTGTTTTCAAACTCTAGTGTACGTTATCTGAAATATCAAGAGTTTGTTTATAATTTACAACTTTACGTTTAAATAATCAGGCTAGCCACGACTCAGTTTCTCCTATAAATTTAACTTTTACAGAGTATATAATTTTTGTGTTTTTTGAAAGTATGCCCTTCTTTTTAGAGGGGTATGTAAGGATTTCAATTTTAAACACGGACAAACATTACAGATCCAATTTTATGAGCTATATAAAATACTGTTTCTATTTACCACAAAAAGCTCAATACGAGCAACACAAACATCTGGTATACATAAGAATTAACAAGGTACAACAGCTAATATTTCATGATAAGTTTAACCTGATCAGATTTCAAATGAAAATTTGAAACTAAAGTATAAACTTCAAAATACTGACAAACAAGAACATTTTCTTTAGTTAAGAATTCTTATACGTGATGTAACGAATACGTGAATCTGCTCTAAAAGTGCAGAATGAAATACTTGAATGTGCAAAAATTCGGAACGATTTAATAAAGAAATCGTCATAATCTAATAGTGGAAATGTAAGCTAACGTTCATGGAGATTAACAGCCAATAACCAGTAAAGTCTTTAAAATATTTTGCTTCGTACTAGCTGCAGAGTCTCACGAAAATGACTGCTTTACTGCTATCAGTTAATCTTGTTTTTGACATTTTTTACAATGTTTTTCCCCAGGAAAAACTTGTAAGTTACGCTGGTTGTAAGTTATACTTTGCGTGCATGCGGAAGTAACTGATCTCTACAAAATATCGTGAAGGAAACTTACGTTTTCGAAATGCGTGACTCGATATTATTTATGAAGTACTCGTAGTGTAGTGAAACTTACTGAATTGTCTACTTTAAAATAAACACATAGTTTGTATTGTTAAAAAAGCAAGAGAATATAATTATGATTTGTTGTCATAAGTGCAGAATCATTCCCTGTTGAATGACTGAATAAGTTACGTTGAAAAACTGTATCGCTTTCATTTCAAAACGCAATTGGTTATCATCTACAACCAGGAAACATGACTTGTTCTCATAAAGGATTTTAAGTAGTATCATATCATCTGATAAACTATAAATAGTATCACACCATCTGTTCAATGGTAAATAGTATGACATCATCTGTTAAACGGTAAATAATAAGACATCATCTGTTAAACGGTAAATAATAAGACATCATCTGTTAAACGGTAAATAATAAGACATCATCTGTTAAACGGTAAATAATATGACATCATCTGTTAAACTGTAAATAATATGACATCATCTGTTAAACGGTAAATAATATGACATCATCTTTTAAACTGTAAACGGTATCACAGCATCTTTCAAAAAGTATTTACCCTTATAGTCATGAAAAGTGAGATCTCGCCAACACAGACTTTTAACAATGACGATGTAACACAACAAGATACCATCCACTTATGAATGTATTACAATATTGATATATTGGATCATTAATGTCCTGCCTTCTTCTACAACTGACCCTTTTATCACACTTTGTTCCTGCTCTTGTACACGGCTTATTGTTTTTAATACGTAATTTCCATGCTAATTGCATTACCTGGTACATTCGTCAACGAGTAAAGAAATTAATGGAAGCGTATTTCAGTGTTTTTACGCTATAGTGAGAAATATGATTGATTGTTAGATTAAAGGAGCTGGTGACCCTTTCAAGTCACAACAATAACACATGTTCGTGTATAGATATAATGTTGATACGACTTGGAATAAAAGTAAAATAATTATCGCATGCATTGTCAGCAAATAAGTTTTAAAGTGTTTGCAAACTGCCGTTACAGAGTAACTATGAAAAATCAGTTCACGAAGTAACTACAAAAAAGTCGTTAATATTATTCACAAAGAAAAAATATCTTATTTAAGGATTAACACACAACATAAACTGAACTATGTTAGTGGATGGATTGTTTGTTGTATACAGAGACTGTAATTCATTAAAATCAGGTTCGTGTTAGATTATTTCACTGGTTGTAAGGACAATAATTTTATTCTTTCTATCTTTGTCGTTTGGACATATATATATATATGTGTGTGTGTGTGTGTGTGTGTGTGTGTGTGTATGTCTCTGTAAATCTATTAGTAATGTGAATGTAATTGACTAAAGGCGTGCTACAAAAGTATCGTTTGGACACTCAATCTCCAAGTAAAATATCGGGTTGAATTCATTGAATGTCTAGATATCTTGCTCGCATAATCTTTCTTGTTTTCTTCTCCAACTACACAAAGGGTGCTTATATTTGCAAGGTAGCTGAGTGAAAATCCCGTTATGGTTTTATAAGCCTCCTATGAGGTACCGTCTGAGAATATAGACCATCGAGCTCTCCGTTCAAGTTCACTCACCCGACTCATCAGTTTCTTATTAAAACCTTAACTCTGCTAGAGCGAACCATTAACTTTTACTGATTTTAACTTTGGAGTAATATCTTCAGATTCTCAATTTCCCAATCAGCTTGTTACTCCAGATTCTGTGAAGTTTTTATCCTAGTAGAATGGTTCATTATCTTGGCTTTTAAGTCCCTTCTTTTCAATTTTATTTTTGTGTGAAAATGTTCAATAAGAATGTAACATTTATCATAAACTTACAGTTCACCCCGATACTTCAACTTTATATCAAGCAGTTCTAGCAGTTGTGTTAGAACGAGTCCTTGACATCCAACCTTTTCTAAGTCATTATTATGGTAACATGGATCATTGATCATAACTTTGAAGGTTATATTTTCATCTTAACTTCTTGTGAAACATATTGTTGTGATATGGATCCTTTTTTGTTTTGATTTTCTAGTTTCGGAGTCCAATAACTAATTCTGTAGTTTTCTAACAAAATATTAGTGACCAGCTTTGAATCACATTCTCTATAAGTCCAAATTTCTGTTTCTGATAAACATTTTATTAACTTTAGCCTTAAAATCCACTGTTTTCTTCATCGGAATGTTACAGTTAGAACCATCTCTAACTACTTGTTATATATAAAACAGGAAATTTTGAAGTAACTGGATCATTTCCTGCTATCTTCCATTTCGCATCTCCCAATTTTCGCCACTATTTAAAACACATAAAATCTTTCGAATCTTATCAAAATACACTTCCTTCATTCTGAAAACATGCTGTCATCCCATCAACGTCCTAGTAGTTGTATATTGCTGGTTCTGTTTCTAAATAACGCACTAAGTCTACTCTGCGTTGCTGTTATTTCTTTATATATTTTATTTTAAATCTTTCCATGCACTGTATTTCTATAATGTGGCTTCCCTACCTTAAGGTAACTTTAAAATTACTTTCTTACCTTCAGGTAACTACATCATATGGATTTCCCACCTACAAGTAGTTTCATAATGTGGCTTTCCTACCATCAAGTAGCTCTATAATCTGGCTTTCTTTCCTTCAAGTAGCTTTATAATCTGGTTTTCCCACCTACAAGTACTTTTATAATCTGCCTTTCATACTTTCAGGTAACTTTATAATCTGGTTTTCCCACCATCAGAATACAATACAATTTGATTTTTCCATCTACAGATAGCTCTGTAATCTGGTTTTCCCACCATCAGATAACAATACAATTTGATTTCTCCATCTAAAGATAGCTCTTTAATCTGATTTTCCCACCATCAGATAACAATACAATTTGATTTTTCCATCTACAGATAGCTCTGTAATCTGGTTTTCCTATCATCAGATAACAATACAATTTGATTTTTCCATCTACAGGTAGCTCTGTAATCTGGTTTTCCCACCATCAGATAACAATACAATTTGATTTTCCATCTACAGATAGCTCTGTAATCTGGTTTTCCCACCATCAGATAACAATACAATTTGATATTTCCATCTACAGATAGCTCTGTAATCTGGCTTTCCCACCTTAGTAACTGGCTTTATAATCTGGTTTTCCTACCCTCTAGACAACGTGTTTCTAAATCTTTTCTTGATAATGAACACATCAATTTTTATTATGACAAAATACTTGCTGCTTCTTTGCATGAATTGAGAACAATAAGATTTCTTGCCACGTGTCGTTTGTCAGAACTAAATTAACTACTTCTTAAGGTGTTAAATAAAAATTTCCCGATGTTTATAAATAAAAACATCCCATTCTTTTAACTATTATTGTGTCGTTAATTTGGGTAAAAGCTTCAGGACTGTGCAAGCGAGATGGAACTTTCGTAACAAACTACAAAAAATGTGTTTGTTTTTAATTTCGCGCAAATCTACACGAGGGATAATCTAGTAGTGTAAGACTAGAGGAAAGGCAGATAGTCACCACTACCTACCACCAACTTTTGTGCTACTCTCTTCTCTTTTGCCGACGAACAGTGGGAGAAAGCGTCACATTATAACACATCCCTCCGGCTGAAAGGGAGAGCATGTTTGGTGTGACGGGGATTTGAACCCACAACCTTCAGATGACAAAGTTCGACAACAAGGAACAATAACAGTGTAATACAAAATCCAGTTAACATCGAAATAATTGAAGTTTAATCAATTGATGCTATCAAAAGCATCTCGATTAATATTATGACTATGGAATCGCAGCCGATTCGTTGAGACCTGGTACTGAGTGAAAGGCTTGTCGACACTTGATATAGCATGTAGCATATTATGGCTAGCATATCATTTTATTTTTATTTATATTCTTTTGTTATTGTTATTTTGAATTAAGCACAAAGCTACTCAATGGGCTATCTGTGCTCTGCCCACCACGGGTATCGAAACCCGGTTTTTAGCGTTGTAAGTCCGCAGACATACTGCTGAGCCACTGGGGAGAATATTTATATTGTTATGTAAATGTCATGTAAATGTTTTGTAAACGACAACATGTCGTGTTGTGTTTAAATTTTCATTTCTATTATTTATATTTCCATATTTATATTATTGTTTCAAAGTTTAAACTAATTAAAAAATATGTTGTTATTCATTTAAAATAACATTTAGAAATTTCTAGAATTAGGTAGATCAATCAATTGACTATAAATGGAATGTGGCGGCCTAGTGTCTAGACGACAAGTGTCGTGCAAGAACGGACATGCGCGGATTTCTCTGGAATGTTGGGAAGTTACGCGATGGTTCGAGAAGTCTAGGCCTACAAATATATAAACAGACGAAGATGCGAGAAAAAAAAGAGTCATTAGTTTTTATTCGAAGAAGAGAAGAGTCAGTCATTAGTTTATATTCAATTCAAGAAATAGTGTCTTTGTTCGTGAAGTTTTCAACGTTTGCTGTGTGTTTATTCAATTTGAATTTGTGACAAAAGCTAGACCTATAGAAGCTGTGATTTTGTTTCGTCAATCTTTACGATTCATTTGAATTACTGGTTGTGCTGAGAGTCAACATGTACAGGACTGTTTAGGGGAGACCGAAGCGGAAAACGAGAAGTTGAAACATTCATCGAAAACACCGTAAAAAGAACTTTCTAAATTTCTTCGTGGAACCAAATTCACACCTTAGACCGGAATTTTGGATTTCTGATCTGAACTTTTGGACTTTCATTCTAGATCATTATATTAGATACAGGCCAGTGCCATTTTGTGTTGTAATTAATTTTGGAGGTTTAAACTTAATATCTGTCATTGTTGTTATGTAATTTATGTTATATCTGTTACATATATAATAGTTTGTTGTAATAAATTATACAAGCTGTTATCTGTGTCTTTCTGTTGCGTTTAGTCTACATAAAACATACAAAAAAAACGTAACAATATTCACACATAAGTTCTTTTTATTACTATAATTCTTTTGATCCGTTCATTGAGGTTATATATAGTGTCTCAATCCTAATTATTTCTGCTGTATTATTCCAGTTGTCTTAATGAGCATTAACAATCGGTAAAAGACCTCGACGACACAGGGTATAGCATATATAGTATGGTTGACATTTTTCCTTACTTACACTGGTAAGTCCTTTCCACAAAACCCGGCACATGGCCAGTGGGTTAAAGCACTCGACTCGTAATCCGAGGGCTACGGGTTAGAATCACCATCACACCGAACATGTTCGCTCTTTCAGCCGAGGAGACGTTATAATGTTACGGTCAATTCCACTGTTTGTTGGTAAAAGAGTAGCTCAAGAGTTGGAAGTGAGTGGTGATGACTAGTTACCTTCTCTCTAGTCTTACACTGCTAAATTAGGGATGGCTAGCGCTGATAGCCCTTGTGTAGCTTTGCGCGAAATTCAAATCAAACCAAACTTTCCACTAATATAAAATCGCAACTTTTTTGAGTTTGCTCAAAATTTCATTTTACTTTCTAAAGTTTGTGCAGCGAAAAACTTTGTCCTGTAGCTAAAAATGAAACAAACGACATTTATACGCATACTAAGATATGTATTGAAGAAAATAACACATCATAGAATCGACAGGTTTTGTTAACAAATGCTGTCGTTTTTAAGACTGTCAATACAGTTATTTTGACACATTCTAAATATGGCCATCCTGGCACGAATAGTTCTGTAAAAGTAACCCTAGCAATCCTGAAATATGTTGTTGTGTGAGAGTTGATCTTAAAAATAATACACACTTACAACCTTTTTTGAAGTGATGCATTTGTCAAGACAGTTTCACAGTCACAGTATATCTTTATCTACAAGGATATAAAGTAAATGACTATAATTAACTAAAATATCGGCTTGACAAGTACCTTTGGACCACAGATACTAATTATGGCAACTTAGTTTTACTTGCCTCCTAGAGCCACAACGAAATATCTGCGGACCTTCAACGCTAGAAACCGATACCCGTGGTGGGCAGAGCACAGGTAGCGTTATGTAGCTTTGTGCTTAATTACAAACAAACAATACATTTACTTGCAAGGTATAGAAGAAGCCACCTTCAAATCGTTTTGAAACCGATTTACAATTCAAAATGCAAATATTACATAATACTCCTTGGTTCAATGTTTTTCTCACTGATTGTACAAGACATTTATAAGGCGTTATAAATGTGCATGCCAATCTCGCTACTCCCACTTGTTGATAAAGAATAGGTTGGCGTTGGGTGGTGATGACAAGCTAGCTGCCTTCCCTCTAGCCTTACCCTGCTAAATTAGGGACGGCTAGCACAGATAGCCCTCGCGTGGCTTTGCGCGAAATTCCAAAACAAACAAATAGTTGTTGAGAGAATGGATTCAGAGTGTTTCATATTTTCTATTGGTGATATTTTTAAATCAAGTAGGATTTTGCTTAAGTTTTTTAGCCTCCTTAAACGTAAAAAAAGAATGTTTAAATATAAAAATCAAAACTGTTAAATATTTGGGCATACCAAACGCAAATTAACCGTTGTTATGTGTGCATGTCTTTCTCGTGTCTGAAGCTTTTCTTAAGATTTAAGTTATAATTTACTAAATTTTTCACATAATCTATAGCACCATACAAACATAATTTATTTTGCAGTTCATACATTAACGAAATTTAAACCACTCGATGTCTCTCCGTTTGTATGAATAAACATTCGAGTATAAAACCCGACTTTGCGAAATATTAAACATTTGTAACCAATATTTATTAACCCATCAGCGGTTCCACATCACTGATCTCCCAGATGACGTAACAGTACTAACAATCATAACGTTGACAAATGAAGTGTGTCCTAAAAACAAATCTGTGACGAGCAGACACTTGTCAGCGATTACCTAATCATTAAATTTACTACGAGGCATCAAAACTGACAGTTAATTATAACATAACTGACTCGGCTAGTTAGGCATAACTTTTAACTTAAAGGTACTAACAATGATTATAAAATAATTTAGTTGCTCAAATAGAGACAACAAAGATGGCAATCAAAGAAACAATTGAAAGTATCAACAAACTAATTTGTCTAATCAACACTGCTATATCATAACTTTTAAATATATTGTTGTTTTTCTTAACTTTACTGAGTTTACTGATTACATCTATGTAAATATAATAATTCTGACTTATCGGGGTGCGTGATCACGAGAAAACCTACTTGTACAGAAAAATATATATGTAAAAACGGAAGGCATGGATAGAGAAAATTCTATGTTGAGGAGCGAACAACGGTCATCGCTCATCGTCAGGTTTACGAAGAAAGAAAGAGGTAACTGACCGATAGCTGACCACATGTTCGAAGGCTGCTGTGTAATTAAGTTTAGGAATGTAAATGGCGTGGAACACCTTTATGCCTATATTAATAAATATATCCAACATCTAAGCACGCCCACTACACTCAATTACACAACCGCCTTCAAACATGTGGTCAACTGTCGGTCAGTTACCTCTTTCTTTCTTTGTGAACCTGACGATGACCAAAGAAGGTCGAAACGTTGTTCGCTTCTCTACATAGAGCTTTCTTTATCCATTCCAGCTGTTTTTACATATATATTTTTCTGTACCAAAATTGATATGAAGATTTATTATCGGGTCCATGGAAATATGTATAACAAATTTTCACTGTTGCATTTTGCGTTTTGCGTCTCTTATGGGCATGTTTGTTTTTGCGTTTTTACCGCTGCTTTGATCTTTGTTAACGGATCTTTATCAAATTTGGCGTAAAAATATTTTTGGGGTCCATATGCAGATACACGCAAAGTTGTGGTTTCACATTTTGTGTTTTGCAGTTATAATGGACTTCTTGCGTTTTTTTTACAATTACATGAAAGCAAAGCAACTTTTCATGTCGTAAGATAACCTTTCATTAATCATAAATTTACACAATTTCCGTTCAGAAGACGGGTACTCCGTCTAGTATATAACTACATACACTTACAGACATACGCATGTGTGTGTGTGTGTGTTTTTGTCACGGATTTCTTTTCTTTCTCACCACACATTCACTTTTTAATTTTCATTTCAATGAGAAAGAAATGAAAAATGTTATCTATAAATATATACATATATATTTATTAAACAGTTGATCCGGTAAATAATACGAAACGACTTAGACACAAGTCATGATATTATTCACACATCTGAATTATTTTAGGTTACTTTATTGGTAAATGAAAATGGTTTACAAACAAAAAATGTTATATATAAATCACTGTTATAAGAGGCTTAACTGTATTTCTTTGATTAGCTCGCCCAAGCCGTGATAATAAACCTTAAATAGGCTAAACTACAGTCCACAGCACAGGGTACGACCAAACAAAGAAAACTGACAATCTAACCAACACACTTGGTGTAGCAAGTAGTGTGGTTGGCATATCATTATATTTTTATTTGTATTCACACATAAGATATTTTAATTATTAAAGGACTGTCAATAAAATAAATGTTTCATGTATATTTGTTATATATAACGTAGTCATCTGTGTTATTATAATTTTAGTTATATGCTGTGTTATTATCTTCGTGTCATTAGGGGTGGCTACACTTTCTGCATTAGTACTCTACGTCACAGATTTTCTTTTCAATTCTACATTTTGTGAGAAAGAAAAGAAAACTGTAACACATGCATATGGATATAATCGTTAAGTAGTTGGTCTTAAATGTAATACGGAATTATGATTTAGACACAAGTCGTAATATCACTCACCCACCTAAATTATTTTAGGTTACGTTATTTGTGATTGGAGGAGATTTAAAATCCCCATAAATATAAATGAATTAATTAAAAAAGTTCCTATTTGAAGCAAGTTCAGATTGGCGCATTTAAATTTATTCGTTTCTAACATCAAAAGCCTTGCACTGGGTCGGTTTGTTTAATATTAAAAATAAACGTATTAGCGACCAGTCTTAAAGTTGATTACTTCAAAATGTCATCTGCCATTCGTGGTATTCTCAAAACTTTAAAAGTTTTGGAAAGCCAAAAAAAACATCTGCATATAACTCGTTTTTATAATTAGTAAGGAAAAGAACATCTACATATAACTCGTTTTTATAACTATTCACAAACTTGTTTCATTTAACTCATAACTCTTTGTTTTAAAACTTTCTCTGTTCGTAATATAATACATTCAAGAATATGTTGTTTTCTACAGAAATATCACTTGAGGATATAAAATTGAGTTATACGTTTGATCAACACTGACCCACCATTCTTTCTATATATATACACAACACTATTACACATTTCAATCATGCGATTTGGTTTCATGGTTAGTTTTTGACAAGTCCTGTCTTACAGTTAGTTGCTTGTAATTTCTTTAGTAACTGAAACGTATTTTACAAAAAAAATGTTTTCGTCTCTAAAAGTACTTGAAGTGTGAACTTAAGTTCACGGCTCTTTAACTGTTAGACGAGTTTTTTTCCACTTTTAACGTCACTCTGAGTAAGGGATTACCAATGGATATCATGGACAAGACAAGTCTAGTTTACACCCTCCTTCTGTTAAGATTAAAAAACATTGAATATTCCCGACATTGTCTTAATGTACTTTAGAAAAGCTAATGCTGAATTATATGTCAAGTAGGAGTTACAGCACGACCTTAGAATTGTCGTTTCTGTGTAACGTCACCTGACTTTTATTAATATATGGTGTTAAAAAAAACACATTAGAACACGAAAAAAAAATTTTAACAGGCAGAATTTTTCTTGTTCCTTTTTGTATTGTATTTATAAGTATAGAAACATTTCTTTTTCTTATTTTGTTTCGCAGATTCTTCCCATCCAAGACGGATCCAAACACTTTAAAAAGCTTCGTTAAAATAAAGGAAACATCATTCGTCTTATCTCCAGTAACGTGTTTTATGTCAGGGCCTACGTTTCAATTACTTTAGCACGTGATTATGGTTTTTTTTCTAGGCTAAAACATTTTGTTTTCTAAAGCTTTATTTGTCTCACGTTATGAAAATCCAGGTTCACAGGAACTACAATATCGTGTAGAGCCTAAAAATTGTAATACATTAAACATTAATATAGAAAGATAAAAAATATCATTATTATATTAGTGACAAAATTTGAGTCTGTATTGTTTAAAGAATTAGAAGAAATTAGCAATAGTAAAAAAGAAATATACATCCAGTGAGTTATATGTATGTATAACCAACTAGATTTTTTGAAAGACGAATTCCAAGCACGTGAGGATATTCATACACAAAATTAATTAAGAGTAAGATTAATTAGATTAAAAATAAACGGAACTCATTTCAGGAATAAAACGTAAACAAACATAAAACATTTGCTGAAATGTGTCGTGTTTTATACATAAATATTCCATTATATACATAAACCGTTTGACTGCTTTATAATGCAGAAGAAATTTAGATAATTCTGTTAGAAGTAAAAGATTTTTCGGTAATAACAAACATTTTATCTATCTCATAGGCGGCCCGCACGTGACGAGTAATAGTTCAATAGGGACTGTGAACTATGCTGTTTTGATTTAGTAAAGCGGTGATTTTTATAAAAATGATAATTATCGTTTTCATTTTCTTTCTAGGTAAGAAAAAAAAATTATGCATTTCATGATCCTCTGTATTTAGACGCAAATTACTTAGCGTCAGTTTTTATATACATTTGCAGAATTATAAACTTATTAACAGACAACAACAGCAGGGAAAACAAATAAAAACAATTGCGCTATTTTTGCACCACAGGTGATAGAATAGACCAGAAGACTACAGTATTCGATCATTACAAAGTTTAACCTTTAAAGTAAATAGTTCACTAATTTCAACTACAAATATATAAGAGTTATGGCAATCTTGCAACTTCAGATAATTTTAGCACTCTTAGTCATAAAGAATTGACGAACAAAAACAAGGAAAAAAAAAGACAAATATTTTTTAGGGTTTGGTTTGAATTTCGCACAAAGCTACTCAAGGGCTATCTGTGCTAGCCGTCCCTAATTTTGCAGTATAAGACTAGAGGAAAGGCAGCTAGTCATCTCCACCCACCACCAACTCTTGGGCTACTCTTTTACCAATGAATAGTGGGATTGACCGTCACATTATAACACCCCACGGCTGAAAGGGCGAGCATGTTTGGCGCGACGGGGATTAGAACCCGCGATCCTCGGATTACGAATCGCACGCCTTAACACGCTTGGCCATGCCGGACCTTTATTTAATGAAGCAATCTAGTGAAAAACCACATAGGAACGAAATGGCTGGTTATATAACAACATTTAATATACACAAATGTGTTACAACAGTGACATATGTTATGTTGGAATGCATTGTTACAATAAAATTATAACCTGATACTGTTGTCTGTCCGTCCACTGAAAGTATAAAACAAAATGTGTAAACTAGAAAAAAATATTTGTTGACTTCTTAATTTAGAGTTTCCGTTGATTAAAGTTTTTATTATTAAAAACGTTGAGGATAAAATATAAAATACCTTAATTCAGAAATGATTTAATTTCAAAATCCAGGGCGATGTGACGTAACACACATTAGCTTTTATATAGGTTAGATAAACTGGCGTATATTTGTTTTGTTATTAAACACTAAGCTACAGAAAAGACTATCTATGCTTTGCCCGCCATGGGTATCGAAACTTGGTTTCTTGCAGTATGAGTTCGCAGACATTCCGTTGTATCCGTGGGAAACCCTGGCGCATAATGGCATGTGTAATTATCTATAACCTAGTCACATAAAATAAGGCCCGTCATGGCCAGGTAGTTAAGGTACTCGACTCATAATCCGAGGATCGCGGGTTTGAATTCCCGTCGTACCAAACATGCTCGTCCTTTCAGTCGTGGTAGGCGTTATAAATGTGCATGCCAATCTCGCTACTCCCACTAGTTGATAAAGAATAGATTGGCGTTGGGTGGTGATGACTAGCTGCCTTCCCTCTAGTTTTACTCAACTAAAATAGGGACGGCTAGTGCAGATAGTCCTCGAGTAGCTTTGCGCGAAATTCAAAAAACATGCATATAGCATGTATTAACCTAATTTACTTACATATATGATGCACGTGCATGTTTGATTTCTCTATGTCTGCGTGTGCATAAGGATTCAATCTATGTGTGTGTGTGCGTCTTTGCATAAATTATTCCTTTTACTGTGAGATTTTTCTCCTATACAATCGAATTCCTGAAAACGATCAATATTAATTAATTAATATGAAAACTGTTATCTTTGAGAATGATTGTTTGAGTATCGTTACAATATAGTGTTTATAAGCCCAAAGATGCATAATTGTCTATATGAGCCCACTACAGGTATCGAATGCTGAATTTTAATGTTATTTAAAAGCAGGTTTATTTTGAGGATATCAGAAGCATTACCACGCCGTTTCTTTCCTAATGCTAAGTAAGTTACAGTAACTTCAAGTAATAAGTGCCATTTGCAGTACATTAACCACAAATCGGCACCTTAGCAAAATTATGCTATTTAATTAATTCGCATGCTTTTTGCAATGGATGGGCATAAATTAAACGATTTGTTTTGAAACGTATCATAATACGTCAGGTGCATAACAATATAATTGGAAAATTATCTCAGATAATTTTTTTGATTTACTTTATTAGATATTAGCCACAATGCGCAATCTACTGTCTTTGCAAAAAAGATAATTCTATAATTTTACGCATATTATTTACGTGCTTGTGTGTGTGTGTTTTCTTATAGCAAAGCCACATCGGGCTACCAGCTGAACCCACCGAGGGAAATCGAACCCCTGATTTTAGCGTTGTAAATCCGTGGACATATCCCTGTACCAGCGAGGGACTTATTTACGTTACAAATGTTCTCTTGTGCAGTTTATATTTAATCGTATCGTCAGAGAAATAACGCTAGAGAAAACAATAGCTAAAGAAACGTAAGTCCAAGAACGTAAAAACAGAGATGTTATACACCATCTTTCTGAACGTTAGATTACAACCATTAACACAAGTTATAAGTTAAAGCTTATTAATTTAAGACACTTTATAAGCGCTGTAGCTGTCAAAGAAAACTCCACTTGTTAATTTGATGTTTACAGAAAAGGTGCAACCGTCGACAAACCACCGACAATCCTTACCTCCGTACTACAAGTTTCGTTATTTTTTTTCCCACACAAATTACACTTTCGCCAGCTAACTCCACCAGTAAAACGCAGTGTTTTATCACACTCCTCAATTGAACCTATGGTTGCAGATAAGGAAAAAGAAGATAATTTAGCACTTGCATGACAGAGCGCTTCGATGTGTGAGTGATGACGTATTCGTTCAGTCAAACTGTGTAGTATTACTCACAAACTTTCATTTACGATTTACTTCACAAATAAAACCCGTGGAAGGTCAGTTCTCACAAAACTGGTCCGAAACATTCTTACAGAAATATATGTTTTAAAGTAAATCATTTAATCATTTTAGAGTATAAGATTACAACATTTTGGACGTTTAAATTCTGCTTTTGCACGTGAATGATGTCTGACCATCTTCCTACTACGGTGACTTTACTGACTGTGTTAGTACCAAAACAAAGATTCTTACTTACAGAACAACTTTGCTTTCTAATTGATGTTTGCAAGAAAAATATTTAACCTGTTTAGTTAATCTTTAATGTTGTTTTGAAGAAAGCACAACGCTACACAATGGGCTATCTGTGCTCTGCCCACCACGGGTATCGAAACCCGGTTTTTAGTGTTGTAAGTCCGCAGACAAACCGCTAAGCCACGGGAGGCTAATCTTTAATAACGTTTCAAACTGGATAATACAACAAATAAGCATAAAAACAAATTTGGGTTGTTTAGAATTTCGCGCAGCGCCTGTTATTTAGTAGAAATAGACTAAAGATAAAGCGGTTAGTCAACCCCATAAATCGCCAAATCTTAGACTATTCTTTCACCAACGACTTTCACATTATAACACCCTAACGGGGACAAAGATTCGAACCCCCAATCTGCAAGTCGCACAATTTAACAATCAGACCATGCCAAGCCAGAGAATGAAAAGGTAAACGTACAATATTAAGATATAATAGAGACCGGATAGTTTTGGTTTTTTTAACTTTAAGATTTACAAGCGAAAGACAGAAACATTGTATTTCTTTAAGAAGTACTTTGAGCCTAAAAAGCAATTTCAAAACCAAATATTTTCCAGAAAAATAGTACTCTATACAAATACGTTCTTCAACCACTAAGTTGTCATGGAAATATAGTGTCGCTTAAACAAATATTAACATTTCAATGTAAATATTAATTTTGTTTCTAGATCCTCGGTGTGATTTTCTAATATAATTTCAAAGTTAATAAATTTTGTTAATGCTCGCCAAAATGATCATCGTGTAATCGCTTGATAGTTTAGGAAATATGAATTATTAAACAAACTTAATTATATTTTTCTATTATAAAGTTAGTATTACGTCTAGTTTGTATCTAACTAGTAAAATTTGATCTGTGCAAAACAGAACAGAAGAACAAAAAATTGATAGAGTATACCGACTGATTACGTGTATTAGGCTTACCTGAGGGCGCTCCAACTTTGAATAAAAATATTATCTGCAGAAGGAAGAATACCCAGCGAGACTTGAGCAAAGAGCATTGGAACGTTCTTTGTAGATTCATTCCGCCCAGCTTCACGTGGCACGAGAAGTAATCATTGACAGCGTGTGAAGTGATGAACGTTATTCCTCGTGACTGGAGTGTGGTGGCACTACTTTGGTATTTATCCACTGCACGTGGAGCACACGGAAAGTAGTGAACGAGTGCGCGTGTTGCCATTGCTCTAATTAACTGTAAGGGCAGTAACATTTAGCCCTCACGCATATGCGTGTGTAAATATAAAAAAGGCCTTACACTCAAGATCGGTTTACACGTAACATTGTACACACAGATTTGGATTAATGAGTAAGTCTATGCGTTTAAAATTATGTTATCTTACACTGGAAACTTTAGCGAACAGTTCGTAATTAATAACATGTTCATTTATTCTATAATTATAATTAGAGCTACTATTTTTAATTTCATAATCCATAGCTAAATTGTTTAACACTATTATATTAATCATCACTTATAATAGTTATAAGTTAAAATAATTCTTGGTTATTTTCAACTATATGTTTACAGTTTCTTCCCCAAACTATGGTCACGTGTCTCTGCGGTGAGGTAAACTATTTTTTATTACTTTTTCTTTTTTTAAACACTTTTCATCGACGTTATTTCTTCGTTTCTCAACAGATTCATTTGAAGCTTAGCAGGGTTAAACCTTTGCCCAATACGCCTTGATATTTTTCCATTTTTTTAAGTTGATGCCATTTTAAAGATGTTATGAGGTCGAAGGTCAAAAAAACACCAAAATGTATACTTTGCGCTCCTGTGCGGTCATACTTAAAGCAGTTTTGATGAAATTTATTAAACATATAAGCTGTTGTGAATGGATTTATGTTACAGGTCTGTTAACAAAATAACTCATATTTGAAAGTCTGTTAACTAAGAAACTTATATCTCCAAGACATTTACAAAATAATTTGTGTCTTTAAGGCGTTAACAAAGGCATTTGTGTTTCCAAGTTTTAACAAAGGATTTGGTGTTCACATGTCTGTATAAACAGACTCAAGCCGTTAAAATAAGATGTATTCATTAAAGTCATCAATAAACGGCCTCACGCCTCCAAGCCATTAAATTAGCTACCCTTTTGTGTCTTTGACAAAGAGGCTCATATGTCTAAACAAGTTTGTATCACCAAGCGTTTAAAAGAAGCTTACACTTTCCAATCGTCGATAAACACCTTATGTCTCCATAGTGTTAAATAAGGAACTTATTATCACCCAACTATTGCAAAGGGACTTATCTTTTTAAGTCTTTGATAAAGAGACTCATAAATCCAAGCTGATAAACATGATTTAACCATTATATTAACATTTACCTGAATTATTTTAGACTTATTGTTAACTTCAAATAAAGAAATGATCGAGAGGGTGGAAAATGGAGAACATCGGAGTGCAAGTGATTATTATTCAATTAGGTTTAAATTTTTTGCTGCATATGAGGATAAGACACAATAGAGAATAAATATATATTTTTTTTAATATTAAAGTTAAACACATTCTTTACAGAAAGAATAGGATAGCTTTAAGTTAAAAAACAGGTTTGTTCACAAAGAGTCTGAGAAATAAATTGAAGTATCGTAAATTTAATAAATTTAAATTGTTTGGTAGAAGACCAAAAAGTTAGTGGAAAAGAAAATTTGGGCATCAAAAAGAATATGAGAAAAGGTTGGCTGAAAATGTAAAATTAACAGTAAGGATTTCTTTCAATACATTAAGGATAAATAAAACGTTGAAATGGGGTAATGATAAAGGATGATTTGTATCTGATGATTGTGAGGTGGTGGGTCACAGAAATTTGCTTTTCCTTCGATTTTTACTGAAGAAGATTTATGTAGTATTCTATATTATGAATAGCTGATACATAGAAACAAGTTTTAAAAAATGACTGAATTAATTATAAACTGGTTAGGAAAAAAATTGGAAAGCTTAAAGAATCATCTGGGCCAGATAGTGTTTCTCCAGAAGAATGAGGTTAAAGATTGAAAATGTGAGCCACTTACTACTATTTTTTGAACAGTAAGCAGGTGCCATAAAATTGGAAGTTAGATAATGTAATTCATCTTTACAGGTGATAAAACTTGTCCTAATAATAATTATAAACCTATCACTCTCACATCATTTGTGGGAAAATGTTTGGAAAGTCTGTTAAAAAATGATTTGCAAAGTTGTTTAACAAAGTTTAGAATTATATTGGAAAGTCAACACGGTTTCTACGATGGAAAAATCTTGCTTTATAAATATTTTGACAATATTTGGATTGGCTATTTCTTATGTAGATGAACGTAATGATACATAAAAGGTTTGTAAAAACTATCTCTATAGGTGTAGAAGCTAAACTAGCAAACTGGATAGAAGAATGGAAGAAAGAAGTTATGACTAAGGAACACAAATATAAATTTTGACAGGGTAGGAGTCGTCTTAAGGTAAGACAATTTTATTTTTCTAAGAGGATGGTTGGCATTTGGAGTGGATTGCCTACAGGTGTTGTAGAGGAGGAGGTTTAAGTGAAGTTAAGAAAAACGCTTGGTAACTATATGAACGATAAGGGCTGGCTTTAAATTTATTTATTTTTTAACCATGTTAATTTAGTTTAGAGGACGGAACAACCAAGAAGAACTAATGCGCCCCATGTTGTTTCAAAACGTTATGTTATATTGGTTCATTGGTAACTTGTACGTACTAGCTGTGACCAAACTTGTGCAAACGCTAAAAACTCACTACACTTTTTTCTAAGGTAATTATAAGATCAATAGATGTATTAATAACAATTTCTTAAGGTTTTATACGTTGTTTGTTTTGGAATTTCGCACAAAGCTACTCGAGGGCTATCTGTGCTAGCCGTCCTCAATTTAGCAGTGTAAGACTAGAGGGAAGACAGCTAGTCATCACCACCCACCGCCAACTCTTGGGCTTCTCTTTTACCAACGAATAGTGGGATTGACCGTAACATTATACGGCCCCACGGCTGGGAGGGCGAGCATGTTTAGCGCGAACCCACGACCCTCGGATTAGGAGTCGCACGCCTTACGCGCTTGGCCATGCCAGGCCTTATATGTTGTTATTCATCCTAATATAAACGAGGCGCCGTTCACGATAAAATATTTCATTGCTTTTTTTGTCTTTAAGTATGTTTCTTTCCTTTTCTTCTAAGGTAATAAAAGCACGCTAACAGCCTCGAAATCAATACTCTTTCAAGTTTGAGTCCCGCTATAATAAACACTACCATCAAAAGATTTAGTTTTTTTTAAGTTTTGGAAAACAGAATATTTTTTTTTAACGGAACTACATTCAGTGGAATGAGCCTGTTGATTTGTTGCTGAGTCTGGTTGTCTAGGTTCCTGTGCTGACGATTCCTAAAATTATCCTTAAGTAAGGAGTAAAAATTAATCTAGGGACGTTGTATACAAAGTGAAAAAGGCTACAGATAGGTTTCCTGAACGTGTTTTTTCATCTTTATTATGATTTGTGTTATTTATCATTAAAACTGATTTTGCATTGTAATGACGTAAGACATAACATGTTTATCTCTGTATTTTTGCACGAAACATGTTGATTTTAAACTGCAAAGGTAAAACATTAAATATGTTTTAAATAGCTATTGTTCAACACAACCTGGAAAGCTTTACATGTAGTGTAAGGTGATCTTGCTTTTGTTCCTGTCATATAAGTTATTTTATTCTATATGCCATTTTTTCTACAAATATCGTTTCTTTCAGAACAAAATCGTATGAGGCTATCTGCTTTGTTACCGCGAGAAATCGACCCCTGAATTTCAGGGTTGTAACTCACAACTTACCAGCTTCTTTATGTTCACTGCTGATGGGATCCACCTATTGTGTCATATAAAGCTATGTTTACAGTACTGTGCACAAATATTAGGATAAAGTCAAAAATTAGGTTTCAGGCTACTTTCAAAGAACAGTGAAATTTAAATCACAACTGAAACGTTAAAATTTTAATAATTTTCATAATTAGTACAACAGAAAATCAATAGAAGTTTAGTGAAAAGCTAATATTTTGTGTTTCCCCATTTTTCTTTAATAACTGAAAGCAGTTTCTCAGGCATTGTTCCATGTATTTAATCAAACACAGTCTTTCAGGCATTGTTGCAACGTATTTAATTAAACTGTTTTTTGAAATTTTGGAATTCACTCCAATAAAGTTTCTTTGGAAGTAAACTTATGATTTGTCAATTTTTTGATTTATCAAATCCCAGATCTGCTTAGTTAGGTTGAGATTGAGTCTCTCTAGGGTCCAGAGCATCATTTGAAAGATTTCAGCACCTTCTTTCTCTCAGACAAGTAATTTCTGCATAGGTTAGATGAGTGATTGGGGTCATTATCTTCTTAGCAGTGAAATTCTTTACCAATAATATACAAATTCCTGAGTATACTATGACGAATCAGTATCTGATGGTATTTGCGCTCGTCCCTTATTGTATCCATTTTGCAAATATCTCCTATCGGCAGAAAGGCTTAGCAGAAAACCACCACCTTGCTTCACCCATGCTTCATAGTTAGTGCTATGAATTTCAGTAAGTATTTTTCACCTTTCTTTCGTCGTACTCACAACCTACTCTTTACCTAAATATTTCAAACTTGGTTTCATTTGTTCACAACATCCTTTTCATATCACCAGCAGTTCATTTTTTGTACTTTTTAGCAAATTTTTGTTTCTTGGTAATACTTGGAAATCGAAGTAAAGGTTTTTTTAACTGATACACGACCAGCTATTCCATTCTAATTGAGCCTTCTTGACACTGTAGATCTGGACCCATTTCTGTCAGTTGATACATGGTAGTTTATATCATGCTTGAGATCATTGAGAGTCTTCCCTCTGTTCTGAATATACTGAACATCAGTATCATTGAGTTTAGGTGTTCTACCACTTCCTTTCCTACATTCATATTTACCCGTCTCAGTCTCATGATCTAAGGTGTACCAGACAGTGTTTGTGGAGCACATCAAGTCTACAGAAACTTGTCGAAGAGTGCAGTCAGCATCACATGCACTTTTTATACGATCTTTCTTTTCTACTGACAGTTTTCTAAGCTTTCTCGACCATGACGTAACAACAAAAGTTAATTCATAGCCTTAAACACCATTTTATCAAGGTTTATTTGTGGACTGCTATTAAATTGATTTCTTCTTGCATATACCAGTACTATGTTCTAACTCCTTGCTAGCTTTTTTCTGTACAGGTAAGACGCTGCATGTGGCACCATAGCAGTTATTTTACACCTTAAGCTTGATAAGTATGTTCAGTCAAGTAAAACCCGTATGACATGCCTTTGGTACAAGTATATGAGAATTCTCAAGAAAGATAAGTATTTTCACTCTGACTCATTCAGTTTTCAACAGGGATCGGGTAAGCATTACTGTTGTGTTGAAGTTTACACTTTCTAATGGCTTGGGATAATTAGCCCATTAAATGGAGAGAATGACAAAATATTGCCCTGTTCTAACAGTATTGCACAGTATGATGCATAAACAGTTTTGTAAAGTGTCTTTAAAAGAACGAATGATAATTTTTTGATGATTCTAAAACTACATTTTACTGCATTATTTGGTTATTAATATCAGTTTGCTTTTCTTGTGCATGCAGTCACCTAGTGCTTATAAGATTTGAATGTAGTCTTTTAGATGAGTTGCATTAGTTAAAAGGTTATCTGTTTAGAACATGAAGCTGGTAAAGAAGAAAGACAATCTTAGACGAAAAGGCCCCGGCATTGCCAGATGGTTAAGGCACTCGACTCGTAATCTGAGCGTCACGGGTTCGAATCTCCGTCACACCAAACACGCTCGCCCTCTCAGGTGTGAGGGCGCTATAATTTGACGGCCAATCCCACTATTCTTTTGTAAAAGAGTAGCCCAGGAGTTCGCGGTGGGTGGTGATGACTAACTGCCTTTCCTCTAGTCTTACACTGCTAAAATAAGGATTGCTAGCGCAGATAGCCCTCGTGTAGCTTCGCGCAAAATTCAAAGCAAACCAAACTTAGGCAAAAGAAACAATTTCTTTAATTTCTTTGCCTAATTTATTTTTAGGAGTTCCTAAGAAAAAAGTTATATCTAACCAATAAAAACGTTCCTTTTCATTTAATATCGCCCACCATTGGCGTAGCAGTGTGTCTGCGGATTCACACATCTAGAAACCACGTTTCAATAGTTGTAGTGGGCAGAGCACAGATAGTCGATTGGGTAGCTTTGTGCTTAACTTCAAGCAAACGTTTTATGTTATCTTTTGTTGCTTCGCTTTGTATTTCAATTGACTTTCTTAGCTTTTATATTCATTGAGCAACGTTACTTGTTCTGCTAACTAAAATAACAAGTTTTTTCACTATACGGTCCACAAGTTTTCCTTCGACATTTAAATAAAGTGCTTATGATAAGTTATAGGGATGTCAAGAGCATTAATACACGTACGACTTTTAGCTTAAAACGTCACTGTCGATAAACATGTATATCAAGAAAAAGAGAACTTACGGAGTTTTAAGTTTTTCCTCAAAACTGAAAACAACAAGAGAAAATAAATAGAGAGTGGAAGCTGTTTCCTCGAGGAAATGCGTAAAACGAGAGAAAATCCCTTGTGAGAGAAAAAATTGTATTTAGTCCAAACGCAATAAGAGAAGAACCGTGTAATTGCACAAAAGTTTAGATATCAAAACACGTTCGAAGAAGGCCTGGGAAGAAAGTCCATGCAAGAGATAGTTCTGATTCTACTCATGAATATAAGAACGAGAAATTTCATAAGATTCAGAGACAAAAAAAACAACCTGATGAGCTATCGACCACACTGGTGTTCTCAGAACAATTTAGGTAACGGTAAAAACAGAACGAGAAACAGAAAATGACAGCATAACATTATGTACCAAAGATTCACAACGAAAAATATTTGTATAAAAGATTAGAAACCACTTATATTAAAGATGTACGAACCAGGAAGAAAGAAATTAACGGAATATTTATATACCCAAAGGAAGAGCAACCATCGCGCGTTGTAGTGACCTCTGTGTTACGTGTTTTACACTTGAGTAAAATCCACAAACAATACAACTAAATATTTAAAGCCTGGTTTCCTCACAGGTTCAGTGTTGTTGTTTTTTAAGACACTGTTCGACACTTGAAGACTGTAAGTAAAGTGCTTTAATGTAGAATTTTAGTCTTTAAAACCTAATCCTGTGTGCATATATATGCTAACAGGATCAGGTTTTAAAGTTTGTTTGTTTGATTTGGAATTTCGCACAAAGCTACTCGAAGGCTATCTGTGCTAGCCGCCCTAATTTAGCAGTGTAAGACTAGAGGGAAGGCAGCTAGTCATCACCACCCACCGCCAACTCTTGGGCTACTCTTTTACCAACGAATAGTGGGATTGAACGAAACATTATACGCCCCACGGCTGGGAGGGCGAGCATGTTTAGCGCGACGCGGGCGCGGACCCGCGACCCTCGAATTACGAGTCGCACGCCTTATGCGCTTAGCCATGCCAAGCCCCCAGGTTTTAAAGAAACCATTTTAGTCAATTTTCAATCCCATAATTTTTTCGTAGCCTAGTTCTTAGTGTGCCCGTTATCTGAATCCAAGAATTTATGGTTCACGACCAAATGCCACGAAAACGCGATAGTATTATAAGGGTAACTGTCAAATCCGACTGTTGGACCAGATAAGAGTAACCTAAGAGATGGCACTGTTAAACATTTCGTTTCCTTTCAGCCTATTAATTCATTATTAGGGAAGGAGAACAATGTACAGACAGCCCTTATTTATTTTTTTTCTTCAGAACAAAACTTCTGTTCTGACTAAAATAGTTTTATACAATCAAAATAAAGATCGTTTTAATAACGAAGCAAATAAATTAGCAACGTTTGAGTATTTTAGTAGCTTGAACCAACATGACGTATCTTGAACACAAGAATGATATCGTTTAATGAGGTGAACACGTGAGTTTCTTTTCTTTTCCAGTTTAGTTACCAAGACATTTCTCTGTGCGCTCTCAATTTCGTGCACTCCAGGAATTCCAGTTTCGATTTATTATAAAATCAATAACATATCTCTGGTGAAATTAGTTGGTACTAAACAGGCAGTACCAATTGAACGATTTGTAAAATGTCTACATGAAGTAACCCACATACACATGATGTAGGTTGGTCATAATTCATCAAAGACTTTATATTTTTATTATACTTTTCGCTTGAGTTTTTGGATAGGTTTAAAAAGTTCTTGGGATGCTAAACAACCATGGCAGAAATCGAACATTACAGGATAATTTGTGTAATGCTGTCATTCATAGTGCAGTTTGTATTGAGCTGTAAAAAATAAGGAGATAAATAGTTTTATCATACACTACGTAGTTGTTAGTATATTTTAACACACTGGTGACATAATTACGTACTAGACAATTTCAACTTTTTATGATAAGACTCTTACGATAAAACGCTAAGAGACGTATGTGATGATAACCACAAAATTCCATCATATCTTTCTATGACTACAACTATGGTAACATATTCTTTTAGGTGTTATTTACTGCTGCCCAAGATGGCCAAAGTAGCTAAAACATCTGTATATTGATTTTTATGAAGTTAACTTACACTACGTAGTAATTGATAAGTCAGACTATACGCAATGATTTTTTTTCATTTTTTTTCCAGCTGCATAGCGTAATCTAAGGCCCCTTTAGTCATGTTTAATCTCATAGAAAAACTGCAATATGAAAGGTTGCTTTCAATAAAACCCAACGCAGTCAGTAACTGATGCTTACAGTTCGCATTTTTATCGTTGCGTTTGGTTTCATCACATTTTTCTATTGCTAATGATCGATTTATAAAATAAAAGGAGTGGTATTTCGTCTTAATATTTCTAGTTGGATTTTATCTATACTTAGAGCTTATCGTATATAAGATTGAACATTTAATTGTTCTAATTATTTACTTTATTTTTAAATTCGGACAACTAAAATATCGTTAATTTATGACGAAAAATGCCCCATTTTTATTTTATTTAATAAAATTTAACATGATATTAAATCACTTTTTTTTGTACAGATTGGTTTCATTCTTCTGTTTTCACCTTTAACTTGCAAGCATATCTCTAACAGTCTCTTACCTGAAATTACGTAAATGCATATCAGTGAATCAGATGCAGTTAGAACAAAATATGTTGAGCTAAATTCAGCCATCTATTTAGTGATCATTTTAAATGTGAATAAATAACAGGGATAAACTTATATGCAATTCTGTTCGATTCAGATAATCATGAAAAGCTTCATAAAGGCTACAAAATCTACTTGTCCTACGTTTCAAGCTGATACACAAAAGGAAAGGTAGGTAGTCATGAACATCGACTGCCAACTCTTGAGCTACTCCAAGGATATAGTGTAATTTGAAAGGGACACGAACCATGGACTATATGGTTTACTATCCGGCAAACTAAATATTGATTTACGTCATGCCAATTCATGATAAATCCCTCTGGGGCTCAGCAGTAAATTTGAAAGCTAAAAACGTTAAAACCAAATTCCAATATCCGTGATAGTCACAACACAGATAACCCAATGGGTATCTTTGGGCTTAGTCCTCCTCTGGGACATCGGTAAGTCTTCGGATTTACAACGCTTAAATCAGGGGTTCGATTACCTTTGGGGCACACAGTAGATAACCCAATGTGGCTTTGCTAGACCATTTAGTTTGAGAAAGAAGATGTCGAATTTTGTTCATATTCTGACTTTATTTTGGAACACGTACCGGTACTTATTTTATATTGTGAGAAGCTGCCCTGTTCACGACTTCTGAAGTCACACAAAAAAAAGCTTAAAAAGTCATACTATCATAATTGTGTTGGAATATAATCTATTTTTATCCGGCGTTGATTTGGTGGTTAGGGCGCTCGACTCACAATCTGACAGTCGCAGGTTCGAGTCCCCGTCCCAAGAAACATCCTCGCCATTTCAGCTATGGGGTTGTTGTAATGTTTTGATCAGTTCCACTATTCGTTTGTAAAAGAGCAGCCCAAGTGATAATGACCAGTGGTCTTCCCTGTAGTCTTTCACTGCTGAAATAGCTACGACTAGCGCACATAACCTTCAATGAAAAACAAACAACTGATATTAGAACTTGATTTTAGGCCAAAGTGTTCTCACATCATCAACTTACATTTTGACATAAAGAAGCTATTCGAAAAACTCGACTTTTTATTGCTGTGTTAGCTGAACTATCTCCACTGCGAAAAATTGAACGCTGGATTTTTGCGTTACAAATTTGTAAACTTACTGTTGGTCTACAGGGGATATTGGATTATTGTGTTTTAAGTTTACTATGTGTGCGTATATATTTGTCGAGGAAGAATTAATACTAATAGGGTTAAGTAAACAAAATTAAAAGGAAGGACTGCGTTAAAAACAACAAATCCAAACCTCTGACTAATTATATTAGTTTATTATAGCCTAAAACAAAATTAAATTAAAAAAAAGCGTTGAACTAATTGAAAGGATCCCAGTGTACAAGCAATAGCGTGGGATATAAAATGTACCTCAGTTTTCGGAGGTGACTGAGGAAGTAGGACCTACATTGTGGTGGGGATACATTGTCTACAGTCTTAACCTCCATTCGCTAGTCTCACATGAAAAAAAAAATGAAGTAAAGAAATAGAAACTAGAAGAGCGAGATGTGGGGACTCGATACAACAACGTCCCACATCTATATCATCCTTCACTGACTGCAGACAGTTGTGGGAATGTGACTGCTCTACAAAGTAAAGAAAAAGAAGAAATTAATTGAAAAATAAGAAAAATAAGGTACTACTAAGTTAAATAAACTTGCTTCTCAAAGTTAGCATTCCAAACTCGTTATGGTAGAAAGAATCTGGTTGGTAACCCAGTAAACGAATTATACTAGTCTAAAGGGCCCCATCCAGTTCTCTGAATTAACTAGTAAAATTCTCAAGCACCACCCATTAAGTCTACTGTAACTCTTACGCTATAAACAAGCCTTTATATGCGGTAAGGTGTACATTCAAATAAATTGGTCCTAGTTGCTAAATTATCTTATTCATAACTAAAAGTAGCTATTAGAAATTTTTGTAAAATTTCTTTAATTTATATTTCTTTATATTTATTTCAAACATTCCTATATTTGTGACAGAATAATTTAATAATTTTATTTAAAGTTTTATATTAAATCCATAAACTATTGATTTTTTATCAGTATTTCAACATTGCTGATAAAATATTGTATTGTATTACAAATGTTACAATATCTAAATAATTACGAAATTATAATGTTTATAATAGAAGGGTATAGTGCATTACTATAAAAAGAAGATAAAATATAAATTTAAAAGGCAAAATATTTTATTTTATCAAAAATATTTATAATGATATCTTCATCAATTATTTTTATTTCTAAATATCAATAATGTGCTTATGTGTTAGGTATTGAAGTATTTTTAATCTCTGATTCTACTTAATAGTGTCAATAACATCACTTATTTCAGGATTATCCATACTAACTAAATCAACTATATATCTGTAAATTATCTGGATTTCTGTAGTTTTCAATAAATCTATTCTCATAATAGTAAAGATATTTGCTAAACTAGTAGAATACTAAGCTCCCATTAAAACTTCTAATACTTGTTTAAAAAAACTGGTTATTGAAAAATATATAATTATAGTGAGTACACAAACTTGATGTCTTTTATATCTTTGAAACTAATTTTTTTTCTTCCAGTTCTATGAAGAATAATAGAACTGTTCTAGTGATTAATTTAAAACGAAGACTAAATTTTTAATGGAATTCTGATATACAATGAGCTGAAATCAAATGTTTGAGTTTTACTCATTTGCTCACAAGTTCCTAGATATTTTAAAATGGGTTGAGTATTTTTTATTATTCAAACAGTATGTATTTTGTTATTAACACTTATACTTTTAATTTTATCAAATAATATATAAAGTAATTTACTTAATAAAATGATCGGTTGCTTAATAATTGTTTTCATTGAAGAAGAAATAAATATGAATTTAACTGGAGATGAGTGGAGTTTGGGAAGAACACGATAAAGGTAGTTCCACACAAGCATTTTGTTTAAAATAAAATTTATTATAAGCTTTAATGAAATTATTAATTACCGTATCTTCAAAGCAGTAGAGTTATTAAAATCTTAGTTTAATCCGTATGGATATAATGTTCATAGTTTCAGAATGTAAAACTTTTCTCGATGAAGTGTATTGGTGTTTTTGACAATAGTAGTTCGCTAGTACAGCGGTAACGAAACACATTTACAATGCTAAAATGAGTGGTTCGATTCCCTTCGGTGGAATAAGCAGAGAGCCCGATGTGACTGCTATAAGAAAACGTTAACATTGTCAACAATTCTTAGTATATTTATCTTTAAAGAGGTGAAAGGGTGAGTTCTAAAATGTTGAAATTCTATAGAATTCACTAAACTGTTTTTATTTGAGTCCGAATGTTAACTTTGATGCTCCTGCTCAGTTTTACCTTCTAACATTACAATGTTTACGCACTCTTAGCTACAATGGCCAGGTGGGTTAAGGCGTTCGACTCGTAATTCCCGTCGCATTAAACATGCTTGCCCTTTCAGCCGTAGAGGCATTATAATGTACGATCAATCCCACTTTTTGTTGGTAAAAGAGTAGCCTAACAGTTAGCGGTTGGTGGTGATGCTTAGCTGCCTTCCCTCTAGTCTTACACTGCGAAATTAGGGACGACTAGCGCAGATGGCCCTCGTGTAGTTCTGCGTAAAATTCAAAACAAACCAAACACTTAACAAAAAAAGTTTCTTTATAAGTTTATTTTGCCAAACAAAGTTGTTGATAGTTTAATTGCTTTGTTTAAGTACCAATAAATATGAAAAATACTGTATATGCCTAAACAGTAATACTTTTAATTATAGATCACGATAATAATTTATTAGAATATTGGGACTCTATTTGCAATCTACCTTGCATTCCTTTACGTTCATCATTAATCTAATACAATTCACTGGTTTAACATATTTCTTTGCTATTCTTATTTTTACCCGTGGCATTGTACTTTTAAGTAATGCCTATCTCTTGTTCTTATTTAAGACTTTTTTTATGAGGCTTGACGCAAAAAAAATAAAATAATCGTGCCGTCTATTCCTGTGCTTTTATAACTGTAACATAATAGAATTTATAGATTTACACCGAAATACAAAATTCTTGAAAGATCTTTTTGTAAAGTTAACTCTGACATTTCCAACACAGTATGAGTATTGTTAAAATACGTTTTGATTAAGCATATTGGAGATGACGTTGCGAAATTGATGGACAATAAAACTGCGCGTTAATCTCATTTAAACTTCTGCAACTACATCATTACGTTAGGAATTATTCGGAATCAGCTTTCTCTGTTTGTTGAAATTTCGAACGTTGCAAAACTATTGGAAAGTTTTAAAGGCAAGGTTTTAACTTTCTCGTTCAAGAAAATAACAAAATTAATGTTAGACCCCATGACAGATTTGCACCTGTTTGCTTGTTTTTGAATTTCGTGCAAAGCTACACTAGAGCTATCTGCATTATTCGTCTGTAATTTAGTAGTGTAAGCCTATAGAGAAGGCAACTAGTCATCACCACCCACCGTCAACTTTTGGGCTACTCTTTTACCAATGAATAGTGGGATTGATCGTCAACTTATAACGCCCTCACGATTAGAAGGTCGAGCATTTTTGGTGTGACGGGGATTTGAACCAGCTACCCTTGGATTACGAGTCGAGTGCCTTAACTACCTGGCCAGGCCTATTTGCATCTGACAGACACAATGGACAGTTTCAAACTGCTGTTTTATATGAAAGGCAAGAGAATCGCCCTAAAAGTTATATTTTTATGGGTACTTTACAAACAGTCTACATTAATACAGATTTTAGGATAAATTATCCGTTAACGTATTCGTCTTATACGCACTCCCTCCATTCACCTATCAACTTCTGTTATAAACAGTCCTCGTTAATGTAGATTTTAGCTTGTTTTGTTCGTTAATGTATTGCTATTATAACACGTATTCCCTCCATCATCCTGTTAACCTATGCTATAAATATTCTACGTTAATACAGATTTTTGATGTTTTATCCGTTGGTTTATTATTCTTACACCTAGTTCCTCAATTCTCTTGTTAACTTATGGCGAGTCCGTTAGACGGTTCATTGGCATTGATATGTTTGGATGTAAGTAAAGAAATTTCTTTGTCTTGAATCTAATTGTATCTCAAAACATGTTCATTGTGAAAATTTTTATGAAAATTCTTCAACACAGATGCGGTATGAAGAAAAATGTTTATTCTCGTAAGACCAGAACTGGAGAAAAATAAGCATTGATATTTCTACACAAACCGACGAACATTTTTAAGTACACACGCGCATATCAGATCTCAAAAATGTAAGAACAAATATAATTTTACACACACTTCAACAATTATATACTTAGAAATGACTTCGTGTTAATATGTTGCTATCTTGTAACACTTACTTAATGTAATTCGCAAAGAAAATAGTGGAGTGCTAAAACTTGTATTTCTGCACAGTTCCAAAGGACACCAATCGATTTTCTAAGAAATGTTCTGCTCTTCTAGAGCATAGGTAGATATTTCATGAGAAACCATCTCCTGGGAATTATGTTCTCAAGGTTTTGTTTCTCACATTATGTTTCTTTTTTTTCTTAACTCTCGAGCTTTCTTCAAAGATACTTTAAACTTAATCATAAGTTCCACCAAAGCGTTTAACCTGCCATTCACAATTGCTAAACAACGAATATTAACCTGAAACTTTCAAAGTAATAGTAGGTTAATACTAGTAGCAATACGCCAGCTTATATGCGCAAAATTGAGCAAGTAAACCTTTGATGGCATCATAATAATCTGATAACATAACACGAAGTGAATGATTATTTCCAATTATTTTACACATTGTTGGTTCTAGGTCTACTAAGTCTACTGTGCGATAAGAAAAAATGTTTCCACAACGAACCAATCATAACTATGTTTCTACTCAATAAATGTTGCCTTGGTTCGTCTCAGACACTGAACTTAATAGACCTGGGATCAACAATGTGTAATATAATTAGAAGTAATAGATCGTATTTAAGAAGATTAAACGATTCAATAAAAACTGCTCAGATGAATTGTAATTACAAATCTGCAAAGAAAGGAAAACTTCTGAAAATAAATGTTATAGGTTTTGAACATTAACAAGGGGAAAAAGAGTTAAATATTTGATTTTGGGTGCATTACAAGGGCGACAATCAATCCCTTGGCGTAGTTAGTCAGTGGTAGATTATTACTGACTGACCGCCTTCCTTGTAGTCAGGAGATCAAAGTTAGAAACGGTCAGAGACAGTTTTGATAGCTTTGACACAACCAAAAATTTAAAACAGAACTCAGTTATCTTGAATTTCTAATAATATTTCAAAACTTTCATGAACATAAGTAGTTCGTCATAGCACGTAAACATTTACATCTGCATTTGTGTATATTTCTTATAGCAAAGTCACACAGGGCTATCTGCTCAGCCCACCAAGGGGAATCGAACCCCTAATTTTAGCGTTGTAAAGCCGGAGACATACCGCTGTACTAGCTGGTTGCTTACATTTGCATAAAAATATAGTTATGCGTGTATAACCAAATATATCTTAAAAAAATTGCTTGACAAACGAAAATGAACTTTCCCTTGGTTAGCCTTATAACACCTGATAATACCTTTACCAATGGGAAAAAAACCGTTAATAAAAAAGTGAAAAAGAAAAAAACTTATTGAAATTTGTTGCTGTTTTCCGTGAATACAAGCTTTTGAAATAGTCATTAAACTGATTCGTATCACTGCTAACATGCTTATTGCAAAGAATTAGCTCTGTAATTTAGTTATTTTAATCAATGAAATGTTTTCCATCATTTATTATAATTTTTAGTTATCTGATGGTACATTTATAGTATAAATGAAATTAATTTTATTATTTTTAATATACAGCCCATTCAGCGTTTTCGTTGACGATGCAATTCAGTTCAAAAGTTAAAATTAAAACAAAGAATTTCTTCACAACCACTACAACTTAATCATCTTGTCCAGTTTTATCTTTCATAAATTTAGGTGTAAAATTCCTTCAAATGTGTTTGAAATTACTCAGTAATCAAAATGAGGTCAACACATCTAAAACAAATGTTCATCTAAGCTAGGGATTATAATAATTTTGTATGATAAAAAATCAAATTGGTTGTTGTATGGAACATAGCTCATTAGTTATTATTCTTTTAGAAATACAGACGATAAAAATGTATCATTATGATACATGAATAGCTTGTTTTCAGTTGGAACGATAAAAATACTTTTCGTTTTTTGTTTTTTTAATTTCGCACAAAGCTACTCGAGGGCTATCTGTGCTAGCTGTCCCTAATTTAGCAGTGTAATACTAGAGGAAAGGCAGCTAGTCATTACTACCCACCGACAACTCTTGGGCTACTCTTTTACCAACGAATAATGAGATTGACCGTGACATTATAACGCCTCCACGGCTGAAAAAGCGAGCATGTTTGGTGCGACGGGGATGTGAACCCGCGACCTACAGATTACAAGTCGCACGCCTTAACTCTCTTCGCCATGCCGGACCAAAATACACTGCTGGCCAAAATCTTAAGGCCAATGAACATAAAGAAAAAAATATGCATTTTGCGTTGTTAGGCTTAATCACGTTGAAAATGTTTGGAGATGTATGGCAAGGGAAGTCTATAGAAATGGACGTCAATTCCAAACAGTGCATAATCTTCGTAATGATGGCCGTGCAACTCACTACTGAGACCTCTTGTTGGGTTTTTCTTTCCTTGTTTAGGTCTACTTTTTGGTACGGTCTTGAACTTTTGACCAACTAGTATTTAGGTTAATTTCATAGTGTTCACATTTTCCCTATTAAATGCTAAAAAAGTTTTTTTATTTTTATCTTCCCTTTTCTTATTTTCATCTTTCGAAGCTCTACTCAAATAACACTGCACAACAATTTTTCTGAAAAGTTTTTGCTGATTGCGACAGGTACCTGGTGGGTATGCACAAATATAGTTTTGGTTTTGCTTCATCACGTAGGAACTCTGAGAAATAGACAGTTAACTGTTTACCGGTAATAACGTATTTAATTACGTTGATACCTCTAATACGCTCTTAAGTTCAACATAATTAAAAGTGTTTTGCTCCCGATTTTCGTTTGAATTTAATGTCCGGTGCATCACGTTACAGTGTCCAACAGTAATCAGCAAGCACTGACGGATTCCAGTTGCTCAGATATCGTTTTTCCATTGCAGCAATGTCTTGATGAAACTGAAGATTTCGATGAAACGATACGTGATGGGCAAATTTGTTCAACAAGCAAAAACTTTGATTGAATCTAACAACGCAAAATGCATATTTTTTCTTAATATTCATTGACCTTAAGTTTTTGGCCAGCAGTGTAGTAGTCTTATTCACCCTGACCTAGTTTTCGTTTATCCCACGCTTGAAATTTACTTCTCAGGCTCGGCATAGCCAGTTGGGTTAAGGTATTTCACTCTTAACTTGAGAGTCGCGCTAAACAAGCTCACCTTTTCAGCCGTAGGGGCGTTATAATGTAACGATCAATCCCACTATTGGTTAGTAAAAGAGTAGCCCAAGAGTTGGCATTGGGTGGTGATGATTAGCTCCCTTCCCTCTAGTCTTACACTGGTGAACTAAGGACGGCTAGCGCAGGTAGCTCTCGTGCAGCTTTGCGCGAAATTCAAAACAAAGAAAAATTTTCTTCTTTCTTTCGTCATGAATGTGTTGCAAATAAGTCGGACTTGTGACTTTGAAAGTGAAGTCGTTGTTTGCACCTAAGATGAAAAGGCTTTGTTTTATCTTCTTAAAGTTACACGACACGATGGACTGTATTTGCTTTGCCCACCGTGGGTATCAAACACTAATTTTAGCGTTATGAGCTCTCAACCTTACTACGGGGGCACCGAAGAGCAAACCAGAAGGAAGCAGTAGATTAAAAAATAAAAGAAAGAGCAAAAATTGAATAATTAATAGGTTCCATTTTAGTGTAGGAATATCTCTTTCGCCATTTTAGAACGAGAACAATACAGTGTCACAAACGAAAATTTTATGTTTTCCAGAGAGGGTTATTTATTTATGTTTTGCACGCAATTCCATATTATAGATCAATTTCCTTTTAGAAATGAAGTGATATTTCTGCTGGCACATTGTTTCACTCTAAAATATAAGAACGAAAAAAAATAGTTGCGTTAAACCAAAGTAATAAAGTAAAAGATGAAAAGGTGCTTTCAAAAATTGCGTGAAACAGATAGATTCTGAATAGATGAGATAACTATTACTCGACCTTACTCTGCCTTCAGCCTTCGATAAAGTTATATACATTTCTTCGCAAGTAGTGAGCAGAGTGTGAATATTTGATACTTGTAAATATTCTAAACATGCAATTTTATGAATTGCAAAGTTTTGTGAAATGATCCTTACGCCTAAAAAATACCTAACTCGTACTCGTTGTTACAAACCACACATATTTACTTTTATTTTTACTGAATTCTAAAGAATTTAGTTTAGAAAATACAATGTTGTGATATGTATATTTATCAAAAACATTTGTTCTTGTGTTTTTACTCATTTTCCCTATTACTTGTGGTAAACATTTCCGTCGTAATTTGTAAATTTACATTTTCTAAGTTATTTCAGTCTTTTACACCTGGTAAAATGTGGGCATTGAGTACCTTTGAATTGTATTTTTTCACTCATAAAATATGCTGCTCACCATCTTTATAACATAGTTACTTATATAGGTTATAAAGTACACCCAACACTGAGCAATGTATTGACAGATATAACATAACTGTATCTTCAGGCTGTAATGCCGGCCTCGCATAATTAAAAAATCGATGCAAGCTTTCACATGACATTATTTCGTGTATATTGATTGCGGGACTCTACAGGTGTTAATTACTTTGGAACTGTATAATATAAGCCACAATATTGTGAAACTTTAAATTAATCTTGTAAAAATTATCTGGGAAATTTGAAACCCAAATAGGCAAATTCTGTGGTGCAAGTGACATTCTGACGCAAGCTATGTGAAACTCAATTTTAACAGGATATAAAAACGTAATACAATCTTTCCATTGGAGAATTAGAAATTTATTGTTTTCTGGAAATTTCAACGTTATCCCCAAAAAACTATATTCGTTTTATTGACATTCAGGGAAGTTTAATCCAATTAAAATGTTCGTAGGTAGCTGTCTGTAGCTGACAATCCCAAGAATGGGTAATAGGAAATTATTGATCTGATTATAACATGGCATGCAAGGAAATTAGAAAATCTATTATTTCTATGCTTTCTTATTTGAGATACATTGATTTTATTCGTAAATATATACACGAATAATGAGTCTTTTACTCGTGAATTTAATACATTCCATTCATCTCTATTTTGCGTATTGTGATAAAGAGTACGTTTGTAGTAACACTATTAAAACACTTAGAAATAAATAATTGTGTTTTTCAACCAAAAACAAAGGCTTGAGCTTGGGAAAATTAGAAATAATTGTCCTAAATATTCTAACACATTTGTTTCTTGGAGATCTATCAGGTATTTAATTCATATATGATTAAAACTCAAATAGGTTAACTATTTCCAAGCTGCCTTAAACCGTTTTAAGACTGTATCTCATTATATTGAAGCTAATGAACTAGGTTCAGGTTATATTAAACTGATAAGAAATTTACCCTTTTATTTTATTGAAACTAATGAATCTAGTTCAAATTATATCAGACTTATTTGTCTATATATCATTTTATTTTTATAAGGCTAATGAAGCTAATTCAAGTTAAGATAAACTAATCAAACAGTTTAACCTTCTATTTTATTAAAACTAATGAACTGAGTTTAAGTTATTTAAACGAGTCAAGCTATTTATCTATTAAACCAGGGCTAACAACTCATGTTCAAGTTTTTTTAAACTAGTTAAACAGTTTGGTCTTCTAATTTCCGTTAAAATTATATGCATGTTTATATTCCTGTTTTATTTTTTAAATTTCCTTCTCCTTGAAATTCGATTAACTCTACAAAACCAAAGATACTTTTAATTCGCAATGCTTCTTCATAAAACCATAGAGAGAATATTTCGCTGATTTCTCACGAGTTTGTGTCTTCCCTAATTTAACTTACCAAAACTATAAACCCATGGATTCGTGGTTCGCGAATCGCTCTCGCGAAACTTTTAGGCTGTTTTTCGCTGTAGGAGTGACAGCCAAATCTTACTATTTGATTAAATGCAGTAACTCAAGAGTTGGTGGTGGTGGTGTTGACTATCTGCTCATCCATCTGTCAGCTCAAAAATATTAAGAGCTATGCGCAGATAGAGCTCCTTTAGCTGTGCGCAGACTTTTAAAAACAATCAAATACTAGTTACTTCCTAATGTTCGGTGTAATGGTCTGTATGTAATTCTGAAGCGCGAAGTGACGGGCTTTTTTTTTCTTCTTACGTAACGAGTGATTCATTTTATCAGTACGTCATCGATGATCACAGGATGTGTACATCTCAACCGTCAATTTAACAGAAATGTTCGTATAAAACAACTTACAAACTATTCCTTTTATTATGTTGGTTATCAATCCTACTTCAAACCGTAACCACACCTCAATTTAAATTGAATTTTTAATCTCAAAAAATAACATATTTAAAATGATGCACCAGTTTTGATTAATTAATATAAATTGTGCAACTAAAACAAATCACATTAACTCTAGTCAATAACGAGCAGTAAAATTCGTCGTGTGCTCTCTGTTAGGAGAAACTACAATTTTCACGACTGAAAAGTCTTTTTTTTACGAAACACTTAACTTAAAAAAAGGCTTATACCATTTCCACGATAACTGAAACTGGGAGGAAACATACATTGCATATATTAAGTATGTGTTCATTGAAATATATATATGTGTGTGTGTGTGATTCAGAAAAATGTAGAATGCCAAGGTAGACATAATTATTATACAGTCCAGATCGCTAACCTAAACCAGAAACGATTAAAGACATTATCATGAATATTTCCAGAGGATTAATACCTCATTAATTGAAGGATCTTTCTCTGCTAGTACCACATCTTGTATGATCACATTCCAAATACGTACCTTCCTTAAAAGAAATATTCGCACGTCTTTGGTATTAGGTTTAATTGGAAAATACCTGGAGGTGTTGAAAACAAATCGGAGAACGAAATCTGTACAAAATGAAAATACGTATGAGATTCGTAGTATTAGTCCCTATGAACATGAAGGCCCGTAGTTCTTTCTAGGGCAATATCGTAGGGTAACTACCGTAAACGTTTTGATGAAGTTTATATTTAATTTTAGCGTGTAGAAAATGATGTATGAAAACTTATCACCTTTACGATTGTAAATAGATATCTAACCACTTGACAATGTAATTAATTAAAGTCCTAACATGATTTAGTTGCCAGGGTCGTTCGACTTGCAATCTGCTGGTTGCAGGTTGGAATCCAATCACCAAACATGCTTGCCCTTTCAAATGTGTATTAATAAGTTGCCTTTGTTCTATTCTATCGCACTGAAACTATGAACGGCTAACAGAGATAGAATTCGAATGGTTTTGGACGAAATTAAATCGACAAATATAAGTGAGTGACAGGCCTGAAGACCTAACTTTTCAAACAAAGGAAAAAAATCTTTGACAAATTTCGCATCCATTTGTTGGGCTTAGTTAAGTAAATTTTAATCTTTATCGTTTGAAGTATAAAAGTATGACAGGCCTAAGGAACAAACTTTGTAAACAAAAAAATAATTATCTTTTGCAAGCGTAAAATTAGAAGAAAAAAAACTTTATATCTGTCTTCACCCCTACCAGCCTTTAACAGAACTGGTTTTTTGCGACCTCCGTTTTCTTCAATGGATGAAAGAGTTGAGTGACGACACTGAATATGTAGATACACATTAAAATGTGTATTGTAGTAATTATGTATTATTTTGATAAGTAATAGAAGTTATTAAGACATTTAATTCTGCATTATTAAATTATTGATTCTATCCTAATCGCTCAAGCTCTTAATAACTCATTTGCGCTGAAGGGGAGGAATATACACTTTGGGTATGGTTCGTTCTTACATATATATTGGTTTCGTTCATTTTGAATTTCGGGAAAAGCTACACGGGGGCTATCTGGGCTAGCCGTCCCTAATTTAGCAGTGTAAGACGAGAAAGAAGGTAGCTAGATAGTCATCACCACCAACAGCCAACTTTTGGGCTACTATCTTTACAACGAATAGTGAGATTGACCGTAACATTATAACGGTTGACACAGCAAACACGTTTGGTATAACAGGGATTCGAACCCGTGATCCTTGTCCTAACATGCTTGTCTTTTCAGCCGTGGGAGCATTACAAAGTGACAGTCAATCGGACTATTCGTTGGTAAAATGGTAGTCCAAGAGTTGATGGTGGATAGTGATGACCAGCTGCCTTTCCTCTAGTTTTACACTGCAAAATAAGGGACAGCTTTTGCAGAAACCTCCGTGTAGCTTTGCGCGAAGTTCAAAAACAAATAAACAAACAAAATAACAGCGTAGAGTCGTATTCGTTGAAAAGAAGTAAAGAATGAAACGGGAAATGTAATATTTTCTTCTCTTAGACGGTATATCTGAAAAGTCTTTTGAAATGTAATGTTTCCTTTTCTATGGAGAGTACATCTGAAAAGTGTCTTGAAAGGCAATGTTTCCTATTCCATAGGGGGTACGTCTGAAAAGTGTTTTGAAATGTAATGTTTCCTTCTCTGTGAAGGGTACATCTGAAAAATGTTTTGAAATGTAATGTTTCCTTCTCTGTGGAGGGAACGTCTGAAAAGTATTTTGAAATGTAATGTTTCCTTCTCTATGGAAAGTACGTCTGAATAGTGTTTTGAAATGTAATGTTTCCTTCTCTGTGGATGGTACGTCTGAAAAGTGTCTCAAAATGTAATGTTTCCTTCTCTATGGAAGGTAGTCTGAAAAGTGTTTTAAAATGTAATGTTTCCTTCTCTATGAAGTACATGTCTGAACAGTTTTTTTTAAATCTAATGTTTCCTTCTCTGTGGAGGGTACATCTGAAAAGTGTCTTGAAATGTAATGTTTCTTTCTCTGTGGAGGTACGCCTGGAAAGTGTTTTGAAATGTAATGTTTCCTTCTCTGTGGAGGGTACATCTGAAAAGTGTTTTAAAATGTAATGTTTCCTTCTCTGTAGAGGTACATCTGAAAAGTGTTTTAAAATGTAATGTTTCCTTCTCTGTGTAGGTACGTCTGAAAAGTGCTATTTTATTACCGCTGATTTTTTGTTTGTTTAATAGTAACGACGGAAACTTTTAGACAAATTTTGTACTAGCATTACAAAATGACAAATATACATGGAAACAAGTTTCGACACATTTACGTATTCTCTTCAGTTTAAAAGTTAGAGTGAATATGAAACGTGAGAGTACCACATAAATTCACTGTTTAGTGAATCAACTTTATTTTAATTTTCCTCCCACAGCATTGTGTATTTTTGTGTGTTTTTCTACCATTATAATTCAAGCTTTGTATTGTATTTATAACAAGTGGCAAAAATTATTTTGTCTTTCACGTGTTAAGGATTATATCTTGTTTCTGTGACTTTAATCTTCCAGTATTTTAAATAAGAATCGTTTATGAATTATTTCTAAAATGAAAGTCATCTGCCTATTGATAATAAATCTAGAAGCTTAGGATAACTTGAAATGACTGCTTTATTTTCTATTATAAATATTCGAAACCACAGTCTCTTTTATAACATGCCAGCTATTTTTGCAAGTACTGATTGTGCTTTTGTGTTTTATTTACGGTTATCTGTTATATTTATGTGACGATTATACTTAAGGTTCATTCTTCTGTTTTCAAGTGCAAATAATACTCTATCTTTCGAACTGCTTTCAGCATATACATCCAAACTGGCCAATCCGAACCGAGAAATGCTTTTAACGTTAAGCTAGAATGATCGAAATCTGAGAACAACAAACCTGGTAATCAGCTTATTCTTATTGTCAACTATCCAGCGTCTAGGACTTTTATAAAATGTATTGTTTGAATATATATATATATATATACACTTGTATTATGTCAGCATTTCATAAGATAATAATTTCCATTTATCTACTGTTTTGATGACGGTTACAGATGTAGGTCGGTGTTAAATCAATATAAGTTAAATAGAATTATCAGTGTAAATAGTATCGAGTGATGCTTTCTATATTTGAATAATATAAAATTTTCCCTTTTCGGGATCAGATACATAATATTTATCAAATAAACTTGATAAATAATTTTTAAAATTAACCTACTATTTATTCTATTCTATTTGGATAACCATTTAATGCTTTTGTTTAAAGAATGGAATGAATCATGAAAAATACATTGTCTTATTAGATCTCGAGCACTCCAGTGGTTCAGCGGCATTCAGCTGACTTAATTATAACGAAAAAATTCGATTTAAATGTCACAAAGAATGGAATATTTCGATCTTGGACTGACCACAATAAATACAATTCTAATATATGTTTAAACACTATAATTTAAAATACCACCTCAAAACGCATTTTTAAACTTTCGTTTTCATATCTTAGTTTAGAAGCCCTCTAGTAGCACTACTTCAAGTGCTAAAAACCGCGTTTAGATACTGTTTGTTTGTTTGTTTTGGAATTTCGCACAAAGCTACTCGAGGGCTATCTGTGCTAGCCGTCCCTAATTTAGCAGTGTAAGACTAGAGGGAAGACAGCTAGTCATCACCACCCACCGTCAACTCTTGGGCTACTCTTTTACCAACGAATAGTTACGGATTGACCGTAACATTATATGCCCCCACGGCTGGGAGGGCGAGCATGTTTAGCGCGACGCGGGCGCGAACCCCCGACCCTCGGATTACGAGTCGCACGCCTTACGCGCTTGGCCATGCCGGGCCGTTTAGATACTCATGGTGAACGAAACACAAAATATCCTTTGTTTCCATAACTTTGATTTTTTTTCATTGAGTGATTGTCATTAAAACAAAATTTCTTTTCCCTTAGTTTATCGAACAGTTGCAGCTTCAGATAATGCTAGAAGTGAAAAGCCATGAAAGCCATCTGAGATTTGCTTTATAAAACAAAGTCACAATAATTTTCTCATATTGTTATTGAAAGAAATCGATTATCAATAGACGTATTCATTAGAAACATGTAGCTAGTACTTTTAGCTATTTTAACTTGGAAAACTTTGATTCATTTTTTGAAAACTTTCGCGCAAATCTATATTGGAGACAACCTGCGCATAAACATGTCCACTTTCAAAAAATAAAGACAATAGGGAAATCAACTAGTTAACAGCGTCCTCTGTCAACTGTTGGATTAAGTTATTCTTATCTGAAATACCGCAATTTTCCGTCAGTTACAGCCTCAAGTGGATTATTTATTTCGGAGAAAAAGAATGCGAACCATGACTCCTCCGAAAATTTTAGTTACTACACCACAATCGAGCGTATACAGTTCGAACAAGATACTTAAAAGGTTTCTCTTCACACTTTCTACTGATTTTTCATAAAGCAGTTTACAAAGTTTTAAGCTCTTAATGGGGTTTTAGTGGAAACTTTAACACAAATGAAAATCGACAGTACTAAGTTGTAAAAACAAAGTTGATATGGCGTTCGCTAGAGTTAAAGTAACATCAACAGGCGAGAAAAGTACCGGGAATTTGAAGAAATAACACAGTAGAGGGTAAAACTAGAAAAAAAAAGTCTAGAATGTTAAGAAATGTCAAATGACTCCCTAGTCCCACTCACGAATTAACACACAGGCAAATCTTAAGTCTTGCAGCACTCAAAACTGGTGTCGACATCCGCGGTAGGTACAGCTCAAATAGCTCATTGTGTGTAGCTCTGTGCTTAACTTCAAACAAAGTCGTCTGATAACGCCAGGTCAATACCGGCGAACGTTTTAGTTTTAGAACCAGCTTTAACAATTGTCAGTATACTTTAAATTAAGTTAAAAAATATGTAATAAAAATGATCTTCTGTAACATTATCATTAAATTAAAAAGTATGTTACTTTTTATGGTAACGACTCGTTCTGAGTAGCGATATATTTAGGTTCGAGTTTATTCCAGTAAAGAATGATAATCATTGCTTTGTTTATTTTTATTCTCTACCAATACCAGATTAAAAGAGACGAAGTTTTCGTCTACCACAACACTTCTCATACCATAAACAATACACCTTATAAAGGAGAGTTTGTTAAAATCTCCTATAAAGTAAACTATTCTCGGATATGGTCGCTCCCCCTACTTTTTTTTTCCGTTATGAAATCAATCATTTTCTTTGAGGTTAATTGTCGTCTGCACAAAAAAGACTTTTTGTGGCTTTTTTCTCGGATTCTCAATCCCAGTATTCACACGTAATTACTTTTGATTTCTTAAAGTTCTTTTTTATATTTTGAATTGGTATTAAATACTATTTTAACCCAAAACGCATCCGTAGCTGGTATTTTTTTTTAAAAAGAGTTGAACACATTATTGTTAAAACTTCTATAGTCATTTCATATTTTCATACACAGTATATTTTGGTAATTTAAAACGGAACCATTGTATTTCTTTAATCGGAAACATTCTGTCTCGTTGTGACTTTTATTCATACAAATTAGGATGACCTTAATGAAAACAGTTGTTGTTTATTTCACTACTCAAACTAAAATATTAACAAATTGAAGTAATAATTTTCATGATCAAAATTTCTGTGATTTGCTTTCGAAATCGATGCAGTTATTTATTACTTTAGGTTTAATTTTTTTTTTCTAAAACATAACAAAACTCAGCTTACAGTTGTAAGCTTAAATAAAAACTTAATACAAAACTCTTAAGTCTAAGCTATACCAAGAATAAATAATTTGCCTTTTTATTTTCTAGTTTAACTTATTTTTGTTTATTTATTTCATTTTATCTAGAATTATTTCATTGTACATTAGAAACTATTGTTTAAAGTTACCTTGCACTGTCTGATAACAAAGTACAATAGTGTTAGTTATATAAACAGGTCATAACGTAGATGACTTACGAAATTTTTAAAACTCAGTTTTGTATGTAAAGAAATCATCTGCATAGAACGTGTACTCATTTTTTCCCTTTTTATGTGCAAGTCTGCTTAAGGACTACTTGTGTTAGTTGTACTTAATTTTGAGCTGATAAACCTGGGCCCGACATGCTCAAGCGTGTTGAAGCGTTCGACTCGTAACCCGAGGGTTGCGGGTTCGAATCCAGGTCGCATCAAACATGCTCGCCCTTTCAGCCGTAGGGGCGTTATAATGTGACGGTTAATTCCACTATTCGTTGTGTAAAAGAGTAGCCCAAGAGTTGGTGGTGAGTGGTGATGACTTTCTGCCCTCCCTCTAGTCTTACACTGTTAAATTAGGGACGGCTAGTGCAGATAACCCTCAAGTAGCTTTGCGCGAAATTCAAAAAAACAAAACAAAATGATAGACCTGATGTCAAGGGCACTTGACTCGCTTTTTGCGGATCGCTGGTTCGAATCCCCTCACTGAACATGCTTTCTGTTACAGCCGTAAGGGCGTTGCAGGATGACATCAATATATCTCTTCGTGGGAGGGAGTAAACAAGCAATTGGCGGTGAGTGGTGTGGGCCAGCTGTTTTCTTTCTAGCCTATTAATTCAAAATTATAAACGGCTAGCAAAGATAGCTCTTAGCTAGGAAGGACTGACAGTCAGTAGCACCCCTGCCAGATATTAGGGTACTTTTGTATCACCGAATTGTGGGATATGACAGTTACCTCTCTAATGCACCCACTGGTACTAATGCGCGTAGCGTGATTTGTTGTGTTTTTATGGGTGGACAGGGTCAATGCTCACATAGATAATAGTTTAGTAAGCTAATCACTGGGCTACGTTCTGTACTGATTCCATGTTTTTTTTATCGCTTCCAGTCTAGGTTCAACCCTCCAAACCAGAAAAACAATATGATTTTGTACTCGAAAGAACTTAACGACGAACATGAGAAGCAGTACTGTGGTAAATCCAGCAAATATTTTTTTTTATATTAACGCAGTAAAATTTTAACAGATTTCACATTAAAATGTCCAGAGCTATCTTCTGAATGTCATTACACTGAATTTTGTATTCTTTAAACTGTTTACAGACCATTATTTATTATGAAATGAGTGAATATATGACATAAAAAAAAGATTTTCCAACGTTTACAGTAAAACAGTAAATTTCTTTGTTGCTAAACAAACCGTGGAATACACAGTAGGAATTTTAATATTAGAAGTCAAACTTATTTTTTAAAATATATGACAAAGATGGTGGCATTCGGAGGTATTAAGAAAATAGTACAACTTATCAAGAATTGGACAGAACTGTTACAATGTGGATATCCGAGCAGCAACAAGAAGGTCAGTGATGTCGAGAAACCCACTTGTTGAAAAGTTTATATGCAAAAACGGCTCGTTTGGGTTGAGAAAATATTTTACATAGAAGAGCGAACAACGTTTCGACCTTCTTCGGTCATCGTCAGGTTCACAAAGAAAGAGGTAACTGACCGGAAGCTGACCACATGTTTGGAAGGGATTGTGTAACTGAGTGTCGCAATGTAGAGGGCGGGGTTAGATGTTTGAATATATAATTTTATCTATGATATTAATATAGGTATAATGGCGTTCCTTTGTATTGGTTTATTTTGGGTTTAAGTTTAATTTACAGAAAAAAATTCTTAAAGCCATGTTGAACACAAAATACAAAGAACTACATGACTTACAAAAACAAAAAATGAACCTAGACCATCAACTAGCATGTTGCATTAAACCAGAGATTTAAGCACTTATACAATGAAACATAAAACAAATCAATACTAAGAACGACAGAGACAAAAAGATCTGTCACAACAAAAGACTAGAAAAACTAAGATGTGAACAACAGAAAAGACACCAAAACGACAAACCGTTTATTAACCTCATAATTAACAGATCCGACCGACAATTAAACACAGACGAGATACATCTACTTAACAAAGGACTAAACTTCGCAATAACACCTAGGTACATTCCAACCACAGAAATCAAAACATGTCTAGAAGACCTAGCCAGGAGACTTGTGATACTTTCTACAGAAAACAAAAACAAGGAAAAAACCAAAAACAACCAACAGAAAGAAGACAACTTAGATAATTTTATTGACATCCAATAGCCAAACTTCCCAGGTAAAATTTGAGACAACGATGTACAAAAATATCTCGTTCTAGAAAATTCTAAAATGAAAGCACAATGATGTGATTTATGACGCACAATCTAATGGAGCCTTTCACAATCTCACATAATGAAAACGTTCCAGTTCTAAGACCGTTTAAAAGCTAGTGAAGCACAAATTTGAAAACGAGGAATAATTTTGTATTTATAATTAGTTATATTTGAAAATTATTTATTTTATAAAAGCAAATGTTTTTTGCTCTCCAATGTTGAAGTCGTTAATTTTGTTTTATTAACTGGTGGCTTCACAGTTGAATTTCAAATAGTGTGTTAAATACGATTGTACTTCTTGTTTGCAATAATATGACATAGTGATACAGAAACACCTAAAAACAACATGTTAAACGATTTTTTCAAAGAATGTTCTTACAAAACCATCAACATGATTTCACAAAACAGAAAACTAAAAAGAACCTTACAAAAAGAGACATTAATTCCATTAAAAACCTACAATAAGACAGAAACATAAAAATTCTAAAAGCAGATAAAGGTAACGCTATAGTAATAATGAACACGAATGAATACATACAAAAAATGAATAACATCTTATCAGACACGAACAAATTTAAACCAATACACACAAATCCAACAAAGACACACGAGATGCAACTGAACAAATTACTACTACAAATGAAAAAAACCAACACAATTTCACAAACACTTTATTCCTACCTACGTAAAACCGACTCACGCACACCGCAGATATACGGCATCCCCAAAACTCATAAACCAGATTGTCCATTACGACCAATAATGTCAACATATGAATCGTTTAATTACAATCTTGGCAAATACATAGCATGGGCATTCTCCAAATATGTAACGTCAGCCAGCTCATTCATCAAAGACTCTTTTAATTTCAAGTCTAATCTAAATCAACTTAATCACAAAGCCTTAATGGCCAGTTTCGATGTTATATCCCTCTTTACAGAATTTACAACAACAAAAGCCTACAAGATAGCCTTAGAACTCTATTTTCGAGACCCTAACCCAACTATAGACATTACCAGCAACCAGTTAGCAACCCTCATAGAATTCACCACAATAAAGACAAACTTCATGTTCAACAACCAAAACTATATACAAACAAATGGCCTAAGCATGGGCAACCCAGTATCACCAGTTCTAACCAATATTTTTATGACACAAATTGAAACACAAGCAATTAACATAGCATTACATCCATCATTATACTGGTACAGATATGTAGATGACACGGTTGCGGGATTCACATCTACAGAACACATACTTAATTTTTTCAATCACATTAACTCTATACATCCCAACATTAACTTCACATGTGAACAGGAAGAAAGCAATCAAATATAATTTCTTAACCTCAAAATTATAAGAACCGACACACAATTCAAAACAGAAATCCACCGAAAAATCAGCGACACTGGACTACACATTCCTTGGGACTCAACACATGAAACAAAACAAAAACTCAACATACTAAGAAACCAGATAAACACAGCCATAAAACTATGCTCACCAAATAAAATTAACGATGAATTAGACAAAATAAAACAATACTTCATCAACATCAATAAGTTTCCTCCACAAACCGTAGAAAGCATTATACGCACACACCGAGACAGAAAGCAAAATCAACCAACAAAAGTAAATTTATCTCACGAATCAAAAAATCACGAAACCATATACTGCTGTATACCATATATTCCTGACATCAGCAAACAAATAATCAACATTTGGCAAAAACTGGTAACAAAATATGACATTCCAGTTAATACTAAATTTATTCAAAAACCAGGCACAAAACTAAGGTCTATACTATGTAAGAACTACACTGACAAACACCACACCAACATTATTTATAAAATACAACATAAAATACAACTGCCACGACTTCTATATTGGAGAAACAAGTAGAAAAATGGAAACCAGATTCAAAGAACATAAAAAATCACCTTCACACGTTTTCGAACACTGCAAGTCGAATGAACACAACATAACCATAGAAAACACTAAAGTACAAAATAAAGAAACAAACATAAACAAACGCAAAATTAAAGAAGTTTTAATTATACAACAACTTAAACCCAAAATAAACCAATATAAAGGAACGCCATTATACCTATATTAATATTATAGATAAAATTATATATTCAAACATCTAACCCCGCCCTCTACATTGCGACACTCAGTTACACAACCCCTTCCAAACATGTGGTCAGCTTCCGGTCAGTTACCTCTTTCTTTATGAACCTGACAATGACCGAAGAAGGTCGAAACGTTGTTCGCTCTTCTATGTAAAATATTTTCTCAACTCAAACGAGCCGTTTTTGCATATAAGATTTTATTACTGACATAATAAAATATAATATAACATACTACAATTATGAAAAACAAATTAACCCAAAATTAGATATACATATATATCTTTATTTGTATTGGCTTTTTTTACGTGAAATAGAACAATATGCATTAAAATATACAATAACCTTTTCAAAACTACAATACAGTAAACAAAGAAAAAACGTTTTTCACAAAATCACCAAATAAAAGATGTGAAACACATTATCACATCATACAAAATATCAAAAATGAAAAATGTCTTACCCTGTAAATCATTTGAACATTTATAAACAAACTCCTAAAAACAAAAGAACACAGAGATACCGTAATACAAAACATTTGCATACAAGTAGAATTTACATATTACGTACATCATAACAGAATATATACAAAATAGACACTTTTACACCGGCAAGCATAATGCATAACTTTCTTTACCTCAACCCCATTAGCAAATCTTTCAAGGCAGCAGATGGCCAATAGCTGGTCATGAAATATTATAGGTGATGGCCTGACATAAGGCTTTCCTCGTCTGTGCCACCTTTGTACGTATTTAGCATATTTCTTACTCCAATAATTCTCTGCATCACGCAAGCCTGTGTTTTCTTCCACTTTGTAGCCAAATTATTTCAATACTTCTTCAGAATTGGGATCTGCTGCGAAATTATTGGTATGATGAGGTTGTTATAAGATACGTTTTGGCTGCTATTGTAATAATTAGAGGGATTTTGTGGCTGTAATGGCTTGATTACCATTGAAATGGGTACTCCCTTATTCGTTTTGTGTTTTCTAACCAACTTTTATGTTGGAATGCCAGTGGTATTTGAAAAGTCGCTGTACTATAAATTTTCACCATCCCTGATGGTGATGGCTACAGTGACGTCATAACTGTATACTATTCTCCTTCTATAGAGACCAGATAGCCCACAAGAAAACTTCGGCTTTTGGAACAATTTTATATCTTTTGGATGTAGTCGCAGTGGAAATAAACGGATCACATACCTGATGACATTTCTTCAAGGTGGTTAAGACATTTAATGAACGTCTCCTAGTGTCCGAAAGATAATCTTCACTCCTTTTTCATTGAAATTGTGACTGGTATTGAGGAAATCCAGGGTTTCTGAGCCACTACCCTCACCTGAAAACTTGCTTATACCGTTAATGTTAGATCTACTGACTTGTCAGTTTTGGTGGTTCGTTTTCGTTTGTTTTTGAATTTCGCACAAAGCTACTTGAGAGTTATCTGTGCTAGCCGTCCCTAATTTAGTAGTGTAAGACTAGAGGGAAGGCAGCTAGTCATCACCACCCACCGCCAACTCTTGGGCTACTCTTTTACCAACGAATAGTGGGATCGATCGTAACATTATAACGCCTCCATGGCTGAAAGGGCGAGCATGTTTGTCGCGATGGGGATGCGAACCCGCAACCCTCCGAGTTCGAGTCCTTAACACGCTTGGCCACGCTTCGCAAAGTTTATAAGACGTACATTTTAAGTTTGCAGTTTAACATATAGATTATTTGAATTATTACGAACTGTATCACAAAAGCTTAAGAATTTTTATTTAGAATTCATAACCGTATTGAAAAGCATCTGTTGCTAATGGACAAACTGGTTTCAGTTGACTTTATTCGGTATGTGCACACAGTGACAATGTGGGTTTCGCGTCATCAAGAAAGTGTGTGGGTGTTATCTTACAACATGGCCACATCAGGCTGTCTGCTAAGTCCATTGACAAAGTGTAATCAACTACTGTAATATCATTATTAATAATATAAATACTATATGAACTATTTTCCACGAGCATATATTCTGAGGAAAATCACACTGCAGTCTTTCTAATTATATAAGAGAGCATATCGTAAACTTTGCTATGCAAAATATTTCTCTGTCAATACCCAACTTGCTGTGACCTATGCGTAACTCAGAATTACAAATATTTCTGTATCAGTATGTCAGACTTCTGTAACCTAGACATACAAATATTTCTGTATCATTATGTCAGACTCCTGTAACACAGACATACAAATATTTTTGTGTCATTATGTCAGACTCCTGTAACACAGACATACAAATATTTCTGTGTCATTATGTCAGACTCCTGTAATCTAGGCATACAAATATTTCTGTGTCATTATGCCAGACTCCTGTAACCTAGACATACAAATATTTCTGTATCATTATGTCAGACTCCTGTAACCTAGACATACAAATATTTCTGTGTCATTATGTCAGACTCCTGTAACACAGACATACAAATATTTCTGTATCATTATGTCAGACTCCTCTAACCTAGTCATACAAATATTTCTGTCATTATGTCAGACTTCTGCAATCTAGAGATACAAATATTTCTGTATCATTATGTCAGACTCCTGTAACACAGACATACAAATATTTTTGTGTCATTATGTCAGACTCCTGTAACACAGACATACAAATATTTCTGTGTCATTATGTCAGACTCCTGTAACACAGACATACAAATATTTCTGTGTCATTATGTCAGACTCCTGTAATCTAGACATACAAATATTTCTGTGTTATTATGCCAGACTCCTGTAACCTAGACATACAAATATTTCTGTATCATTATGTCAGACTCCTGTAACCTAGACATACAAATATTTCTGTGTCATTATGTCAGACTCTTCTAACCTAGACATACAAATATTTTTGTATCATTATGACAGACTACTGTAATCTAGGCATACAAATATTTCTGTGTCATTATGCCAGACTCCTGTAACCTAGACATACAAATATTTCTGTATCATTATGTCAGACTCCTGTAACCTAGACATACAAATATTTCTGTGTCATTATGTCAGACTCCTCTAACCTAGACATACAAATATTTCTGTATCATTATGACAGACTACTGTAATCTAGACATACAAATATTTCTGTGTCATTATGTCAGACTCCTGTAACCTAGACATACAAATATTTCTGTATCAGTATGTCATATTATTGCAAACAAGAAGTACAATCGTATTTAACACACTATTTGAAATTGAACTGTGAAGCCACTAGTTAATAAAACAAAATTAACAACGTCAACATTGAAGAGCAAGAAATATTTGCTTTTATAAAATAAATAATTTTCAGATATAACTAATTATAAATACAAAATTATTCCTCGTTTTCAAATTTGTGCTTCACTAGCTTTTAAACGGTCTTAGAACTGGAACATTTTCATTATGTGAGATTGTGAAAGGCTCCATTAGACTGTGCTTCATAAATCACATCATTGTGTTTTCATTTTAGAATTTTCTAGAAGGAGATATTTTTGTACATCGTCGTCTCAAATTTTGATTTAATTTACTAAACTGTCACTAGAGGAAAGGCCAAAAGCGCACAGCAGCTACGTCAACTCTTGGACTGTTCTTACGTGACAAGAAAAGAGAAAAAAAGAATTGGGATTTGATTTCTACATCCGTGACTATAAAGTGTGGAGGGCAGCAACTGGACATGAACGCGAATCTCCTGACTCGTAACTTTGTGCCGTTAACCAATAATTCATGCTCGATCTCTAAGTTGAAATGTTATGTTTTATACTCGGAGCTATCATATTTAACGATTAATTAATTATTCACGTTATGAGGTTAAATAAAGAGCAGTTAGAAACGCAAGGCTCGCACTCCCACGAACTCACTCTTTTTCTGGCATGCGTAACAAAGTCTCTATGAGTAAATACCTAACAGTAAAAGTAGTCCTAGTTCAGATATTTTATCTCAAAATAGTTGCAAAAATATTCATGACGTTACGTGATCTTTAAGCTTGCTTACTTCACTTACATCCCGAAATACATGAAGAAGCAACACTTTATCACGCATTACGAAACTGGACACCGGCAGAAACGATTGATTCACACGACAAGAAATTCAATACTCATCTGCTAGGCCCTCTATGCACACTGTTTTATCTGAAACATAATACGCTGTATCAACCTGTAAACACTGTTTACTGACGACTGGCTACATATACTGTAAAAGTTAGTCTGACAGTGACACCTACATATATATAAACATGAACACACCCATTTTAAGTTTCTTTTTAGAAATCGCACCACGTAGGGATCCAGAAACAGCTCTGAAAAATTAAACATAAGTGCAGATTTTTCCTACTTTCTTCACGTGAATACTCGCTGATATTGTTGAAATTGTCTACCACTTGACACTCAACGACATTCTTATCAATCGGTCTATAAGTATAGAACACGTTATTTGTAAAATACATTACTCAAAATAATGTCTTCAAAAAACATTCTGTTACATGTTACATCTCAGTTGATGAGATCCATTTATCAGGTGAATAAAAACATTTCGTTTTCATAAAAATCAATTTACATTTTTGGTAGCGTTTACTATTGGACTTAGGAAGACGTTACGATATACATCTGCCTTGTTCCATCCTCTCATTTGTTTTGTACTTTTGAAAAGCACTGGATTTATGACCCTAAGGTTACAGAACACTTGACCCTTGGTTTTTAGTTGACAATTTCAGTTGTTCATATTATTTATACATTAGCTTTGAAGCGATTTTATTTTTATAAGACGCATATAGAGACGATTATGATAATAAAACCACCTACTTCTTTTTAAACATAACAGTACCAATACAACTAAAACCAAGCTACAAACAATCCAAAACACGCTCCTCACAACAGCATATAGATTTCCTAGAGCAACATTATCTAAATTCATACGCAAGTATTCAAACCGGTGGTTCAGCGGTAAGTTTATGGACATAGGACGCTTAAGTAAGAGACTTGATGGAAAGATAGCAAATAGTTCTATTGTATAACTCAGCTCTGAAAAAACCCCAAAAAGGAGCAACAACAAGAAAAACACCATAACTAAAGGTCAAAGGTTAAGAGACCAGTAAGGCATTATACTGTAACTTAGAAAATAATAAGTAGAAATAAGTAACGGCAAGATCTATTGTATAAAATGAAATCTGTTTCGTTAAACCTAAACCGTATGCGTTATAATGTGCCATTCCAAGAAGCACGTTGAAAAAAACAACAACTACATTTTCAGAATTAAAATAAACTTTGAAGTTCATCTTTAGCAACCGTGGACTCTCGTAATGAAAACAGAAGATAACTAACTGACTTTAAATGTGATTTAAGTTTCCCGAAACACAAATTATTATACTGAATAATATAAAATGCTCTGTAAAATCATTGCACGTTACTTTGTTAATTAGGGTATCTAAAGCCGACAAAGTGTAAATCATGAAATCAAACGTAAAACGATTTATCTTTCGTTAGTTCAACTAATTATATCGTATAAAGAAATAGTTGGAACAAAAGAAAAAGTCTGCTTTGTCGTTTAATGAACCAAAGAGTAAAGTAACTAATTTACAATCTTCAACTGTTTCATGAGTTACCTAATTAAGCCATATCAAACCAACACTATACCCTATACGGGTACTTTGTCAAACATTTACTTAAATTTTACTGAGTAAACATCGCATAATGCTGAAACTTGTATCATATATCTGAAAATCCATCAACACCAGGAGTACTTATTTCAAAATTCAAATTAATGTTGGTGCTTCAGTTCGGTAATTACACCCACTTTTCTATAAGAAAAGAAAGAAACAATTCTTATTGGTCAATAACGATCAATTGTTTTGAAACTTGAAAATATAAAAAAATTTCAAAAATTTAGCAGTAGCTTTCTCGTAAGGTTTGACATAGCGTGCAATGCATAAAACAAATTTATGTCGTTATAAAATGAAAATTAGTGAATGAAATACCAAATATATGACCAGAAGTTAAACGATTTACCAAATTAATTACCCATTAATTAAAATTAGAGATGTTTAATGCACTTATTTATAAAAGTTTAATATATTTCAATCAAGTGAAACAATTATTTACTTTATGATGTTATATTAATGTGTGAAACGTCACAGCACTGGCACAGTCTTTGTATTATAATATTGCACCAGTGTGTTAAATGTGGCACTCAAGTGAAACTATGATATATATTAGATGTTACGCCATATGATAACACGAACATCTTTCACAGTTGCTGAATTTAATGAGCTTCTCACCGATAACAACGGACGTTTTAAATAGTGCCTAGAATAACATGTGTTTCCGAAACTAAAAACATCTACATGAAATACCTAACTCAGTTCGTACATTATGTCTAAAAATTTATATACAACACTGAGAAGTTAGGGACAGTGGTTGGTGTATTGGGCTGCTGATTAGAAGGTTTGAGGTTTGAAAATAATCCACATTATTAGCTCAAAGTGCGTTATAAAAGTGACAATTTCATTTTCTTTAGTGAGTTCAATAAAGATCTTGTGACGGCCTCTACAAGTAAGTCCCAAGGGTGTATTAATTGACCATTTGGCTCATAGTTCACAGGAAATACGTGAATTAAAACTGTCGCATTTTCACTAATGTACACAATTTGAGTAAATGTGAAGGGGAACAGTGAAGCGCGCGCTGAGGCTGCTGTCATATCCCACCCTACCTCATAAGTCTTGAGGTTGCTCTATAGATCTATATTCCACTCTACCTCATAAGTCCTGGGGTTGCTCTATAGATCTATATCCCACCCTACTTCATAAACCCTGGGGTTTCTCCATAGATCTATATCCCACCCTACTTCATAAGCCCTGGGGTTTCTCTATAGATCTATATCCCACTCTTCTTCATAAGCCTTGGGGTTTCTCCATATATCTTTATCCCACCCTACTTCATAAGCCCTGGGGTTGCTCTATAGATCTCTTTCTTCGGGACACTTAATGTAATAGGTATAATGTGATTGACATATTATTATATTTTTTCACTTTAAAGGTCTTATAGTTGTTAAAGCAAATTGTGCTTTTTATTTCAAATCACGGGAGTGTGCAGAAGGTTTGCAGTCGGTACCAATACCGGTTCTGGTTTATAATATATCATATGTTAATAATAATTTGTGTCATGACATGTCCCATCTCCGAAGTTTCGATCGATTACTTCTTCTGGTATTTCAGTTTCGCTTTTTACAAAATTGTAAATATCTGAAGTGGTAATTTTAAATTCATATTTCAATTTATAAGCAGACATCACCGTAAAAATTGATGATACCATGAAATATAGGACAATGGTGACTCCCATGCTCTGAGGCCCGGCATGGCCAAGTGTGTTCAGGCGTTCGACTCGTAATCCGAGGGTCGCGGGTTCGAATCCCGGTCGCACCAAACATGCTCGCCCTTTCAACCGTGGGTATGTTATAATGTGACGATCTATCCCACTATTCGTTGGTAAAAGTGTAGCGCAAGAGTTGGCAGTGGGTGGTGATGACTAGCTGCAGCCCTCTAGTCTTACACTTCTAAATTAGGAACGGCTAATGCAGATAGCCCTCGAGTAGCTTTGCGCGAAATTCAAAACAAACAAAACAAGCAAACCTATCCTCTAGAAGAAGGTATGAATGCGCCTATGTGATTGATTGGGTATTAGGTAGATGTGTGCGTGATTAATACTTAGCACGCAGACAGGTCAAATTGCGCATGTGAGTTACGTTCAAAATTTAATTTACTCAATTATAAGGTATACGAACAAACTTGACATTAAACCATATATAATAAATAAAGTTTTAATATTATATAAGTTTTAAGTTCTTAATTATATAAGAAAATATTTAAAAACAACCTCAAATTCCCCTAGTATGAGAATTTGAATATTTGTTATTAAGTCGTCTTCTCTTCTGAAATTTTTTGTCTACTTCCTAAAACAAATTACGAAATGTAACTTAAATGTTCTCTACAATTTCCGAATCCTATTCTGAAGCTATATTTTTATAGCATTCAATGTAATGGGGTTAAAGAGCAATGAATGAAAATTCAGAAACCCTCTGATGTGCTTTCATTTACAATTTGCTAATAGGTTTTTCGAAGGCCAATTCCAATTATATTTATGAACAATAAAAGCCCTATAATTTAACTTATTGCCATAATCGTCATACCACGTGGGTTTACAGATGATTAACAGTTCGGTTTAAGGTGGAAAATAATCTCACGAGAACGCTTCTTTATTTGTTTGTTTGTAATTAAGCACGAAGCTACACAATGGGCTATCAGTGGTCTGCCAACCACGGGTACCTAAACCCGATTTCTAGCGTTGTAAGTTCGCAGATACGCAGCTATGCCGCTGGAGGGCTTCACGAAAACACCCTGGGAAGAATGGATGAATAGAACAGCGAACAACGTTTCGACCTTCTTCGGTCGTCGTCAGGTTCACAAAGAAAGAAAGAGGTAACTGAAGGATAGCTGACCACATGTTTGAAGGCGGTTGTGTAATTGAGTGTAGGAATGTAGAGGGCGTGCTTAGATTTGGATTATATTTATTAATATAATATAAAGTTTTTAAGTTTTTATGCATCGACCATGTCTGTTATTTCAAATATTTCGCATGGCGATCGATTTTATAAACAGTAACAAGAAGAGAATTCGTCCAGCACGCGAGGAAATTCTCGATGTATTATGTTGACTTAAGAAACTGGCAATCTAGAAAAAACCTGAAGATCTAAAGTACTGATACGAAAGTATTGTGTATGTAAATACAAGTTACTTGCTTTGCGTAAAATTATTGGATCAAACAAAGAACAACTGAACGCAAGCGTATTGTTTGTGTCTCTACTATCTCAATATTATTTCAGTAAAAGCAAAAAATGACTACATAAGTAAAATTTTAAGAAAACAATCCTTCTTAATCTGAGCTCTTCATGTACAAGTAATGACAATCTTTGTTATTCTTGGCTCTTCATGTACAAGTAGTGATAATCTCTGTTATTCTTGGCTCTTCATGTACAAGTAGTGACAATCTTTGTTATTCCTGGCTCTTCATGTACAAGTAATGACAATCTTTGTTATTCTTGGCTCTTCATGTACAAGTAGTGACAATCTTTGTTATTCCTGGCTCTTCATGTACAAGTAGTGACGATCTCTGTTATTCTTGGCTCTTCATGTACAAATAGTGACAATCTCTGTTATTCTTGGCTCTTCATGTACAAGTAGTTTAGCATGGCCAGGTGGTTAAAGTTGGTCGCGGGGTCATATCTCAGCCGCTCCAAACAAAATTGTCCTTTCAGGCATGGGGACGTTATAATGTTATGATGAATTCTACTTTTCGCTGTTAAACGAGTAACCCAAAAGTTGGCAGTGGACGATGATGAGTAACTGCCTTCTCTCTAGTCTTACAATGTTAAATTCGGGACGGCTAGTGCAGACAGCCCTTGTGAAGCTTTGCGCGAAATTCAAAACAATTAAACAAATCAAATACAATCAGTGATGTCGAGAAAACCCACTTGTAGGGAAAAATAAACCAATACAAAGGAACGCCCTTATACCAATATTAAAAATAATATAATAAATAATAATAATAAAATAAGTAATATAAAATTATATATTGAAACATCTAAGCATGCCCTCTACATTCCGACACTCAGTTGCACAACCCCTTTCAAACATGTGGTCAGCTTTCGGTCAGTTACCTCTTCCTTTCTTTCTGAACCTGACGATGGCCGAAGAAGGTCGAAACATTGTTCGCTCCTCTACGTAAAATGTTTTCTCAACCTAAACGAGCCGTTTTTACAAATCAAGTACAAGTAATAACAGCATTCATTAGACCAGTAATCGACTATAAAGCTCCATCATGGAAAGCTGTAAGTATCCGATAGCTGTATGAATCAGATAATTTTACGTAAAGCTAGTAACTTCTATTTACATACACAATACTTTTGTATCAGTACTTCAGATCTTCGGATTTTTTTAAACATTTAAAACCAAGCTATAAACAATCCAAAACACACTCCTCACAACAGCATATAGAGTTTCCAGAGCAACATCATCTAAATTCATATGCAAATATTCAAACATTCCAGATAGACTCCTATATAGCGTATTTTAATAAAAATTGGATGAAAAATGAATTATTAGGTGAACTAGACAGGTACCCCATACATGATGAAGATAGTCCTAAACACCTCTCCCCGATCAACATATATTTTAAATACAAAAATAAATAAATGAAAAAATATAATAAATATGTATAGAGAGAGATAGGGGGGGAAAAAGGGCCACTATGAAACTAGACTTCCTACTGATAGGGCAATATAATATCTATATATGTATACCAGTACTGGACATTGTCCTGTAAAGGGTCGGAGTAATCCAGCCCCTTTGACCCTAAAATAGTAATTAACACCATCAAATACTGCATGATCACATAAGTAAAGGAAGAAGGAAGAGGTCAAAGAGCACCTGACCCTCTAGGGTATATATGATACCCAAAACCCGAGAGAGGAAAGTAATACTAGTTCTTCTCTGTCTGAATTTTTCGTATACAAGTAATGGCCAAAATGCTAGCGATTGTTCGAGATTGTTAAGCCTAGTTTTGCTCATTCCACTTACATCTCGGCTGACGTACAAACACACACATTCACAAACAGAAGTAACAGCATTATTCAAAGACTAGATCCAAAAGACAACCAAACATTGCCGGAAAATAACGGTATGTAGTTTGGTGCCGTTGGTGCGTTTAATCATTTGAAAATCAATTCCCACTGTTGGATTATAGTACTCTAACAGTTAGCGGTTGTTGTCCCATTGTTGGATTATAGTACTCTACAGTTAGCGGTTGTTGTCCCATTGTTGAATTATAGTACTCTAACAGTTAGCGGTTGTTGTCCCATTGTTGGATTATAGTACTCTAACAGTTAGCGGTTGTTGTCCCATTGTTGAATCATAGTGCTCTAACAGTTAGCGGTTGTTGTCCAATTATTGGATTATAGTACTCTAACAGTTAGCGGTTGTTGTCCTATTGTTGGATTATAGTACTCTAACAGTTAGCGGTTGTTGTCCCATTGTTGGATTATAGTATTCTAACAGTTAGAGGTTGTTGTTTTATTGTTGGATTATAGTACTCTAACAGTTAGCGGTTGTTGTCCCATTATTGGATTATAGCACTCTAATAGTTAGCGGTTGTTGTCCAAGTGATTGTTGCTATCAACTTGCAAGCTGTCATCTCTCTAGCTTACTGATTCAAAACTAGGAATGGCTCAGATAGCTAGCTTTACATGGAACTCTGAAACAAAAATCAAAACACAAACTCGTGCACGATTAGAATATCGAAGATTATTCTTACAGAACATTTCCTTAATGCTAAATGTACAAAATCTTAACAATATATAAACTAGTGTGATTTTGAACATTATATGAGCATTTTGTGCTTTATTATTATTTATTCTACCTCGTGTTTACATAATATTATATTTGATACAGCGCCATATCTTCTGCCTCATATGTTCAACACTCCGCTGTAATTTCTGCTTGATGTATTTAGTTCTGCACTATATATTCAGCCTGGTCTGTTTAGTTCTGCACCATATCTTCAGCCTGGTCTGTTTAGTTCTGCACTATATATTCAGCATGGTGTATTTAGTTCTGCACTATATATTCAGCACGGTGTATTTCGTTCTGCACTATTTCTTGTCCTTGGTGTAGTTAGTTCTGCAGTATATATTCAGTCTGGTAGGTTTAGTTCAGCACTATATTTTGTGTCTGGTGTGATTAATGCTGCACAAAACATGTCAGATTATAAGATAATAATTATTTTTATTCTCACATTAAAACAGTCCAAAAACTCATATTCTAACTTGTTTTCGTATCTCACCATAAATTTCTATAGTTTAAATTGTTCAACTATGGTCAGTATAATTTGTATCCATGGTTTTTTTCTTCGTCGGTTGTTGTAGTAAAGTAACTGTTGTTTTTAAATGCAATTAAATGGATTTTACACTATAGTGTTTTAAGATACACAAATTTGTAACCAAGACATTTCGATGAACTATAGAAACAGTGTTAGTAAAATATCATCATAGAATTTTCGTTAATTTAAAATATTTTTCACTTTTTTGCATACCCAATATGATGAACAGACAGAACAATTTCTACTTGAACACGTGAGCTCTTCACTGAATTCTGAACAAATTGCATTAATAAATTCATAAGACATACGTCGCTATTTGTTGTATTATACTGTGAAAAAAAATCTAAAATAAGGATTTTATTTATTTATTGTACTAGGAGATTCATTTGTACTACGTTTTCGTGAATGGCATTCAAAATGAACTGGTTGGTTCTTAAAGTAACAATCTTTCTAATGCTCACTAAACAAAGAAAAACATCGCAGTGTATACACTGTTTTCTGTTTTCAGATACATGTACTATCCACGTGAGTGAGAACCACTTTCATGGCAATACGGAGGTGAAATATAGCCCCAAGCAATCCCATGGTTTGTGACTAAAACAAACTATTGATGTTGTTTTTCTCGTAGCACAGTCCATATTAAAGTGATTTCTTCTGGAGGTTTGTTTGTTTTGAATTTCGCGCAAAGCTGCTTGAAAGCTATCTGCACTAGCCGCTCCTAATTTAGCAGTGTAAGACCAGAGGGAAGGCAGCTAGTCATCACCACACACCGCAAACCCTTGGGCTACTCTTTTTATCAACGAATAGTGTGATTGATCGTCACATTATAACGCCCCCACGGCTGAAAGGGCGAGCATGTTTGGTGCGATCGGGATTCTAACCCGCGACCCTCGGATTATGAGTCGCAAGCCTTAACACGCTTGGCCATGCCAAGCAATGAAAAGTTCAATAAAAATTGTCTAGCAGCTGAAGCAATTAGAAACACGTGATAACCCCGCATATAACATTTTAAAAAATCACGTTGGAAATGAAAAATAATGTCCTGGGCTGAAGGGTCTGATATAGCTTAGACCTAAAGGTACTTGGCTCGCAATCTACGAAATCTGATAGTTGTGAATTCGAATTTACTGAACATGCTCGCCCTTTTAGTGTTATAATGAGACGATCAGTCCCGCTATTTGTTGGTAAAATAGTAAGCTAGGAATTGGCGGTTGGTGACGTTAACTAGCCCCATTTTTGCTAATCTATCACTGCTAAAACTAGGGTCGGCTAGCGCACATTACCGTCGAATAATTGAACGAAATTCCAAGCAACAACGTATCATAAACGTCGTGCTAATAAATGCGTGTTTTAAAATAGAATGAAACCCCTGGTTTCCAAACTGTCTATCGTGGCAAGTTGCTATGGGTATTGTCTTAATCCACAAATAAAATTTATAATGAAAATTTTCTTTCACAAACTCCAGATTATAAACTCGTAACCCAAAGTTGGTTATGACATTACTAATATAGCTATATGCAAACTAACATCCATATTAAGAAAAGATTGGATATACTCTTAGAAAATCCGATGTTTTCGAAAATTTGAGGAAATGTTCGCCCGGCATTGTCAGATGGTTAGGGCGCTTGGCTCATACGTAACCTGAAATTCGCGAGTTCCAATTTCCGTCACACGAAACATGCTCGCCCTTTTACCCGTGGAGACATTATAATGTCCAGTCAATCCCACTTTTCGTTGGTAACAGAGTAGCCCAAGAGTTGGATATGGGAGCAAAGATTAACTGCCTCCCTTGTAGTTTAACACTGCTAAATTAGGGACGGCTAGGGCAAATAGCCCTTGTGTAACTTTGCGCGAAATTCCGAACAAATAAATGAGGAAATGGTTGCTCAGGTAAGTGTATTTTTTTAAAACTCGGCAGTAATGTGGTGCTAAATAAAGAACTGCCCGTACGAGAAATCCTCCCCATAACCATGTAAGTTGGAATTTGCTAGAAATAGCGCTTCGGTTATCGAAAAAAATACAATTACTCCGTCTCCACGCGTTCCCACCCTACTACACATCTGTGGATAGAAATACAATTAAGCTTGTGAAAAATTTTGTGAATAAATAATTGATATGTAAGAATAATTGTATTTATCAACTGCAAATATACTATAATTATAAGGACTAGCAAAATCTTATTTCCTTGTGTAAGTTAATTATGCTGTTGAGAATTTCAGGCGGATTCTCTGAAACCATATTTTTTGGCATTGATGTATTGAAATTATATCTTTATATGCGTATAGATGGCAGCACTTTCCATAAGATTATATATTATTCTTAAAATTACCTGATGAACACTGTCTTTAAATATGATATTATAAAATGATTGGCAAGTAAAAGGATATAGATGCTGTGTAATAAATATGTTGATAAGATATTTGTACATATTTTTATATTTACTTACCATTCTTTTTATGGACTGAGTTACGTAATATAAAGAAGCTCAAAGAAAAATTAAAATTTGTTGCCTGTATTTTGAAGACGGCTGTTGTGGGTGTTAAAACTTAAATTAAAAGAAAGTATCTTCTTTGATAATTTTGAGGCTAAAGAATATTTCAACAAATAACATATGATAATATCTTTCGTATTTTAAATTCTTGCATTTATTATCAAGATTTTGGGGTAAAAAGAGACCTTTCTTCACGTGTTTTCTTTGTACATTACAAAAGTAATATAGAACCAAGTAAATACAACCAATGCTTGGACGATCATTAAAATCGAGAAACTAAATTATTTCAGGAAATGTTGTACTTGGTTTACTGGTTGTTTATAATTTTAAGAATTCTTCGAAACAACTTTCCGATCTTTCAAATTTTATTACACAATAAGACTTTTATGAAATTTACATAATTGTTGAAGAATACTCGAAACGCATAATATAACATAAACTTTATAGCACTATTGTTTGTTTTCTACATATTAATAAAATTAATTCTAAATATTCTATTGACTCATTTGCAAAATTTAAAAAATCAACATTCCTCGCTGTTGGTAGAAGGGTTTTGCTCTTTCAAAATTATTATCATAGATGGCGCAGCAGTAGTAAGATAAATTTGCTTTGTGTTTGTTTTTCTTATAGCAAAGCCACATGGGGCTATCTGCTCAGCACAACGAGAGGGAATCAAACCCCTGATTTTAGCGTTGTAAATCTGGAGACATACCGCTGTACTAGCGGGGTCAAGTTTGCTTTGATTTGTTTTGAATTTTGCGCAAAGCTACACGAAGGCTATCTGCGCTATCCGTCCTTAATTTAGCAGTGTAAGACTAAAAGGAAGGCAGATAGTCAATACCACCCAAACCTTTTACAAACGAATAGTAGGATAAACTGACACAATATAACACCCCCACAGCTGAAAGGGCAAACATGTTTAGTGCAGCGGAGATGAGGAGCTCGTGACCCTCAGATTACGAGTCGAACACCTTAACCACCTGGCCGTGGCGGGCCAAGTAGAATAAGTTGTTAAGAGTGCGATACTTTGTGTTGTTTAGTATATTTGTATGTATGCAGTAAAATTCATTTAGTTAACCATTAAGTTCCAATTTATTTTTAACCTGTTCAGTGCTGTACACGAGATAACTCGTCCAAGCCGATCAGTAACACAGTGCCACGGACGAATTAATTCGTTCTAAATAATACCTAACCTCAACGCTAGATGTCAGCACCATCCAACATTTGACCTACTTACAAATTGTTTCACTTTCGATCCAAAATAGCGTCACAAAAAACGTTACAAAATGAAGAAGCATGATAATTGTATTGTAGCAGCTGAAATACTTAGCACTCAACAGGTTAAACTTATGTGTAGAAAACTACAAGTTTTCCTTAAAGGTGACATTATTTGAAATTAGGTAAATAGTTTGATGCTACCTAAAACTGGTCACTTTTCTTTTTCAATAGGTATCTAGCCAGCCTTTTCTGACATAAAATATTTTTACATTTACACAATAAAGTTGCATTCAGAATGGAGAATTAGAATTCCTAAAAAAGGGATATAACTTATATTTAATGACATTGGAAATCAAATTAATAAAGATCAACTTGGAGCACCACTAAAAATCGTACCTCAAGAATGGTAAATAAACTATGACGTCTTACAACAGATAGGAATGTACAAAACTGAAGGTCAGTGGCAAAATCTGTCCATGTATCCAAGGCAACGTAATTAATTGAAAATGGTCTCCAGCTGAGAAAATGACACCTGTCACGTGTTAACGAGTCGCTTCTACAACATATCCATTCAACTGTTGCATGCCTCAAGCAGCTGAACTATGAAACGAGAATTCTTGTTGTCCCATACAAAAGCGTCGTAATAAAACTGCCACCTATTCCTACGTGATCAAACTCTTGAAAGAAGTGGATCTCAGAACGGCTGATGCTGATATGGATATTAACAATTTTAGTGGTAAGGAAGTGCCCGGCATAGCCAAGCGTGTTCAGGCGTCCGACTCGTAATCCGAGGGACGCGGGTTCGAATCCCGCTCGCATCAAACATGCTCGCCCTCCCAGTCGTGGGGTGTTCAATCCCACTATTTGTTGGTAAAAGAGTAGCCCAAGAGTTGGCGATGGGTGGTGATGAATAGCTGCCTTACATTGCTAAATTAGGGACGGCTAGCGCAGATAGCACTCGAGTAGCTTTGCGCGAAATTCAAAAAAATCAAATCAAACTAATAAGGAAAGCCCCTTATTTCAAGTTGGTTTCTAGTCATCAAGAATGTTGAACAAAGCGCTGGAATAATTTCGTCTCTTACACCAAGTAAATTAGGAAAAGCATCAGGGGGGAGAATGTATTTTGAATATTCTTATCTTATCGATTGAGATTTTTGCAATGTAAACTACGCTGCATGATTATTGTCAAAATGCACAGTTGTCAGAAAGTATGACTGGACGTTTTAACATGCATTTTACTGACATTTTAATGTAACTAATACTTGACCAATGTGTTGTTTTCTGTTTCCACACAATAGTAATAGAAGTAACTCATTCCTGTGAACTATATCGTTACTCAAAACTTGTTAGTTGTAATGCGGATGAAGACCTTGCTTGTTTATTCAGAAGCACACTGATATCGTTTCTGTTTAATGTTCAAAATGTAACATGTAATTCGACTAATTCCGGTGTTTGAAAGTTTTTTTTGTTCATTTTAAATAATTTCGTTGCTCGTATGTATTTATAATTTCTCATGTCAGATTTCAGTATTGGTGCGAGGGCGTTAGTTGCCGGTGTTAATGTTTGACGTGTAACATGTAATTTAACCAACACTGGTGTTTGAGATTTATTAGCCTTCTCTTATTGGTTTCGAACAACCGTAATACTTAGATACAGTTATTACTTGACTTCTCTGGTTCTAAAGACTTTGTGAGAGTATTGTTTGACAGTATTAACGTTTGACATAATATGTAGCTTTACCAACATTGCCATTGGGGAATTGTAAGCTTCTTTGTCATTGATTTCAAATATACAACTTAATATTTAGTGTAATCTGAAACGTCAGTTGTAATATTACTTAGTGATTCACAGTACCTCCAGCATGTTGATCAGTGTCCTCTACTGTCCCGATCACTTCCGCAGCTAACTCAAGAGGGTTCCATACCTGGAATTCTTGATGACTTTCTAGTAAAAATTACACTCGAGAGAATAAAAGTTTTTTGTCATGAACACACGGTATTATGTTTTTGTCATGTACACACGGTATTATGTATTGTCATGAACATACGGTATTATGTTTTGTCATGTATACACGGTATTATGTTTTGTCATGAACACACGGTATTATGTTTTGTCATGTACACACGGTATTATGTTTTTGTCATGGTAAACAAACTATGAAGTATTATAAGAGATGAGAATCCACAAATATGAACGTCAGCGCATGGAAAAGCTAATCCAAGTATCCAAAGCAACGTAGATAGTTTTAATGTGGAGATAAATCAGTTGGATCTGATCTGGTGGTATCTTTATAAATGATCTAATGGGGTACATTAGCTTTCTGTCACTTGTCAAACACACTTTATTCATATGTCATAACAGTTCCATAGTTATTATTATTATAACTTCTCGGATCTAAGTTACCCGGTAAAGGTAACAAACTTACTCTGAGACCCCATTCTACCAAGATGACCTCACGAGCTCGTTTTAGGCCCTCTTGGTACCTTATATAAATATGAATAGAAACCCTTTCTGGCCACCCTAAGTCTTCTCTCTAAATTTACTTCTAAATATGGCAAAAGTTTGTGGAAGGACAAATTCACAAACATATAAAATTAATTATAGTATTCTACCAGGCCCGGCGTGGCCAAACGTGTTAAGGCGTGCACTTCGTAATCTGAGAGTTTGCATCCCCGTCGCGCCAAACATGCTCGCCCTTTCAGTCGTGAGAGCGTTATGATGTGACGGTCAATCTCACTATTCGTTGGTAAATGAGTAGCCCAAGAGTTGGCGATTGGTAGTGATAACTAGCTGCCTTCCCTTTAGTCTTACACTGCAAAATTAGAGACGGCTAGCACAGATAGCCCTCGAGTAGCTTTGTGCGAAATTCAAAAAAAAGCATTCTACAGGGCGTTCGGAATATCGTTATGCAGTTTTGTAATCATATGTTATTATATTTCAGATTTTAACCCCATTACGGTTTTAACAACTGAAAAACGTGTATGGCTTGTCGAACACGTATTTTGAGAGGGTGGTAGATACACAGATGATGTGCGACAGCGATTTGTTGAAACATTCCTAGATCCACCTGTTCCACATCACAATGCACTTCGTAACCCTGTTGATAAGTTTCGGGAAACAGGATCAGTGGATGATGCCAAACGCTGTGGAAGGTGAGCAAAGTTGTGGGAGGAAACACTGTTGGATATTTCTCACAGTGTGATGCAGAGTCCATCAAAATCATTACGAAAGTTAGCTCAGCAGCATGATATTGGTCTTGGAACTCATAAGACCGTCAGAAAGAAATTAAAGCTCTTTCCACATAAAATAATGGCTGTACAAGAACTGGAAGCAACTGATAATGAAAAACGAATACGCTATTGTAAATGGTTTAACCGATTTATCGAAGTGAATACAGCTAATGTGTTGGATGTAACCTATTTCACCGACGAAGCATGGTTCCATCTCTCGGGTTACTTAGTTCACAAAATTCAAGATTGTGCTCATCCGATAATCTTTACAGTTTGCTCAAAACACCTGTAAAATTATTTCAAGGTTGGTGTGTGGGTTGTGATTTCCAGACTTCGAATTGTTGGCCATATTTTCTTTATGAACACAGTAAACAGCGAGCGCTATTGTTTGGAGATTCTTCACACCATCATCAGTCAGATGACAAGTGATGAAATTAGTTACTTATGGTTTCAACAGGATGGAGGTACAGCTCACACATCTTACAGATCTATGTGGTTATTAAAGGAATGTTTTGGAGACTGCATTATTTCCAAAGACGTGTGGCCCCCACGCTCATCAGACCTTAATCCACCAGACTGTTATCTATGGGGAGTAGCAAAATCTGCAATGTATCGGATCGTCCGCGCACGCTGGATGACTTGAAAGCAGCAATAACAGCATTCATTCAGTCTATTTTAAGCCAGCAACTGATAGCGGTGTTTAGAAACAAAATAAGAAGGATCCAGGCCTGTATTGATGCCAACTGGGGTCACTTTCGACATTGTTTATAATTGTCATTCATATTTACCTCCTGTATTCTATATTGAAACATGTCTGTTAATAAATATATAAGGGCACAGTGACTTTCCGAACACCCTGTAGCTCTTATCCTAGCGTAACCTTTGAAACCATGGTGTAACCAGGACGATTGTTTTCTGTTTTTTTTTATTCCGGCACAAAGCTACTCGAGGGCTATCTGCGCTAGCCGTCCCTAATTTAACCAGTTTGTGGACTACTCGTTTGCAAACGAATAGTGGGATTGACCGTCACATTATAATTCCCCCACGGCTGGAAGGGAGAGCATGTTTGATGCGACGGGGATTCGAACCCGCGACCCGCAGATTACTAGTTGAACGCCTTAACCCATCTGGCCATGTCGGGCCTCTGTTCAGACTGACTTACACAGATCATATTTATTATTACCTACCAAACTAGCTAAATAACTAAAAACAACCCTTTCCCTCTTCAGAATGATATTTACAAAGTACGTAATTTATGTTCCATTTCCTAATCATGACCGCTCGTACGGGAACACAATCGCAAACCACTTAGTTTACTGTCTTTATCAACGACTGATAAAGAATGCTGACTAAACCGATAAACAGATCATATGTAATTCTTTACTCGATTTTCTACAATGTATGGTTGATGCACTAATCAACCAATTATATTTAACTGATTAAGTCTTCCCAGTTCTATTCCTTTAAACATTTCGCTCTTTTACGTATTGGTAGATATAACAGTAAAAAGTGAAAATGTTTTAATTCACATATTGGACTGAAACTGGACTTTCCATCAGTTAAGATGGGATTGTATCTGAATTCTTATTTTCTTTGCTCTAGTACTTGCACAGTGCGCAAAGCGCATGTGCGAAAATGATCCTGTTTTATAAAGCAGACCACGTGCGTAGATACGTGAAAGTAGTGAAAATAAAAAAAACAACAAAAGTAAATGGGTCTAAAACCTGTATTCATATAATAACTATTATGTTTCTAGAGCACTTAGTTTTGCGATACACTTATGCAATATTTTATTACGCTTTTTCTTTACATTGCAACGCAATTCCCCTTTAGAATTATATCCCAGAGTCACTGTACTCAACATAAATTACAATAATGTAACACGATCCTGTATTCAAAGATAAATGTGGTGTATTAATGAAAAAAAATGTGTTATCAGTCTGTTGTCGTATTTTAGTACAACATGCACTTTCGAAACTAAAAACAGAAGTTTGCAACTACTTTATCACAACAATGTTTCCATTTCTCACATCAAACTTTCTCTTTCTTGTATTATCTCTTTTAACACTAAAAATTTATATTGTGAGAGGACGAATAAATTCACAAACAAACGATATGTATAATAGCAGAGAAGTAGGGTTACATATTTATTACAATAAATAGGTGTAAAGAAAGAAATATGACAACAACGATCGCTGATAAGCGTGTTTTGGAAAAGAAAAATATTATGAATTTATTTTATATTGAGAAATGTTAGCCTTAATGACAAAGATGTGGGAGCTGTAAGATTCATGAAAGACTAAGAAATATATCCGGAAATTAATTTTAAGCTTGTTTTTATGAATAATTAACTTGGGTCAAAGCGCTACCTAACGACAAGAAACAATAACTTATCGTAAATGTGTAGCTTATCATTTGAATACTTCCTTTCGTTGGGCTCAGGGCATAAAAAACAGGTTTTGATACTGTGTGGGCAAACAATCTATAGCCCATTGTGTAGCTACGTACTTTAAAACAAACAACCCTGTACGAATTTGCGAGGATAAGCAATATAGACAAAGAAATTTTAGTACTGAATTTCTTGTAAGCTATCATAATCAACGTATCTGCCATTTTCTTCAACTACCCCTCTGAGTAGCTTCAAACTTGCGTCTATTTTATATAGTAAATATATCGTTATCAGTTCTTATTTGTCGCCTTCAAAACGTAAGTTGTCAAAAAATAAACAGAACGGTTACGGTGTTCAAACCTATTCACGGACTTTAATTTAAAAACATTTAACGCAAAACATTTTTAACACACACGTGATAAACACATAAAACAGCATTTGATGCTTACTACGTTACTAATAAGTTACTGTTGTAAATGATTTTATTTTCCTTCAATTTTAAAGTGATCGTTTTCAGATTCCCAGCTAGTTTACTGCTTCAATGATTCTATCTCGCAGAATCCTGAATAAACAAACCAGTTGATTTTATCAGAGATACGCCCTACTAAGTATCAAACGTTTGTCTAAAATCCATTTCTATGACAAGAATCGTATCGACAAAAAAATAGTTCAAATGTTGTGTCGCTGACAGGTCCATTTCATTCTTTATGACAAACAAGAGACACTCTGATGATTTATAACTAAGCTGCACTTTGCTGATATGGAAACAGAAATGGAAGAAACATTCCTTGTGCTGTGTATATATATAAATAAAGTAAATACACAAACGTCTTATGACAGATTTATCCTTGCTGTAGTTTTCATTTCATATTTGTGCCTCAACACACGAAGTGCACCGCTTTATGTGGTGTGAAAATCGGACAATTGAATAAAGCGAAGAAATGGCCACAGTTTTAATCACAATATTTTCTCTTCAGCACTTCTTAATAAGCGATAGCTTTTTCAAACTTATTTTTCAACTCCCACAAAGTCTTCTTTACATTACAGACCCCCCCATCCAGTGGCACATCAGAAAATCTGCGAACTTATGTCGCAACAAACCGGGTTTCAATATCCGTGGTGAGCAGACCACAGACAACACTTTGTGTTTAATAATAAACAACAAGCAACTCTACGCTATTAATAAGAGAGTCCAATTCAATCTTTCTGTCCTCTAAAAGTGTGTCATACCTAGATTAAAAGATATCAATGTTACTCGTATTGTAGCACGATTAAAACTTTTATTTTAATCTCAGCACAGTTTAAGGAACAGATGACGACTGTGGCTGCCTACTGATTCACGGGTACTTAATAAAAATAAATTATTTTCGGAAATAAATTGATTAATAAATTTTTTTGGAATACGTCAATTTGTTAGAGTTACATATAATGGATTTTACTTGATTTTATGATAGGTTTTATTTTAGTTTGCATTGCTGACTTAATAAAGACGGCAAACAACTTCAAAGCTTGTTTCTCGGCTCAGTTAATCAGCTCATCTTTTACCGAGATGCTCGAAAGAGAACAAGAAAGACAAGAGAAGGTTTCAGAAAAGATTATAATATTTTATATTTAAAATTAGTTTAAGTCTAGAAGTTTTTATGTAACTCAATTAAGTTATTAGCAGGACAGAAAACTCTTGATGTATATATTACGAGAAAAAAACATGCAAGTAACGCTAAGGACATTACCGAATAATTTGTTTTCTAACGGATACCACTTTTGCAGAATAAAAAAAAACCCTATCATAGAACAAGTAAACACCATTAAAGATTCTTCGACTGTTGTCCCTGTACATGATTCACTTCTACTTTATCTGTTTTAACTTATAAAAGTAACTGGAGTCGAACTCTTCTAATTTGTTTGAAATTGCGCAGTTAGAACAGATAGATGAAAAACTGGTTAGTTCAAAGTAATTTAGCTATCTGCGCCAAGCAACCGGAACAAATGAAAGAGTTAGGTAGAATGTAAAAGGTCAATGACTCGTAAAAAGTTAAAACATAAGCAAGTTAGACAGAATGATGAAGAAATAATTTAAGTTCTTGAAGGTGTGTTGGTCGTGGCGTCTGACAGTAACGGAAGCTCTCTTTACACTTGAAATACTGTAAGCAATAAGTATAGATGCTGAAAGTAATTCATCTATAGAAAGGTAGCTGAAAGTAATACATCTATAGAAAGGTAGCTGAAAGTAATACATCTATAGAAAGGTAGCTGAAAGTAATACATCTATAGAAAGGTATTCAACCAATTCAACACAAAGTCAAAATTAGGTGTTCAATCCTGTTCGTGCATGTATGTTTACCGGACTGACTTTAGCTTTTGCGAGAGCGTAAGGAAAGCCAACATACGATGGCCCTAAATGTGTTTCAAGTAAACTGCTTGTGAACATTAATCTGCATACCATAACTGCAGAATGATAACAAAGTCAAGAAAGACAAATTGTAACTTTGAATAAAACTTACTGTTTATTATATAAACGTAAGTTAATTATCACAATAGCTACCATTCAAAATAAACTCGTTAATTTAATTCTGCTGACAAAAATTGCATTGATGTAAAGTTTCATTAATTTCTCTGTTGGCTGAATATCTTGGTAATTATGTAACTCAGAACAGTTAATATGGGTATTAATACTTTTACCAAAATAAAGCAGAGAACAACGTTTCTACCATCTTAGGTCATCTTCAGGTTAACCTTAGAAGGTTGAAATAAACCGAAAGATGAATTCAAAAGTTCAAACGTTTTCCTCTGCTTACTTTTGGTAAAAGTGTTAAGACCCATATCAACTGTTCTGAGATACATTTTTACTTCAAGTGGGTTTCACGAATTACTCTTGATAATAAATTTCTTATAAAAAGAGTTGGGCCAGGAGTGGCTAAGAGCATTTAGAATAGTCGAACGTGAATCCGATATTTTATGGTTTACGTCATGTTGTCGCAAAAAATGTGATTCACTTGGAGACCGTAGGTGCGTTATAATAGTGAAGTCACATTTTATATGCAAAAACGGCTCATTTGGGCTGATAAAATATTTTACATGTTTGCTCTTCTGTGTAAACGAGCCGTTTTTGCATATAAAATTCTCAACAAGTGGGTTTCTTGACATCACTGAGTGAAGTCACATCCTTATGATTCGTCTAGATAAGAGTAGCCCATATCTACCTCGTCTTTCAGTTCAAAATCAAAGTTATTTAAATTCAAATTGTCCTTTGTTAAATTTTGTTCAACAGTCTTAAAACAAATAAGTAATTATTTGTTTTCTTTATTTTACGGCCTGGCATAGCCAAGCGCGTAAGGCGTGCGATTCGTAATCTGAGGGTCGCGGGTTCATGCCCGTGTCGCGCTAAGCAGCTTTCTCTCCCAGCAGTGGGGGCGTTAAATGTGACGGGCAATTCCACTATTTGTTGGTAAAAATTATTCCAAGAGTTGACGGTGGGTGATGATGACTAGCTGCCTTCCCTTTTAGTCTTACACTGCTAAATTAGGGACGGTTACAGTAGATAGCTTTGCGCAAAATTCTAAAAACAAAACAACACCAGGATAATGCACGGTCCCATACAGCAAGGATCACAGCAAAGATTGAAGAGCTAGACTGAAAAAAACTTCCACATCCTCCTTATTCTGCAGACCTTGCCCCATCTGATTATCATCTATTCCGAAGTTTACAGAACTTGATGGGAAAGAGCTTGGAACACATGAAGATGTCAAACTACCCTCTCTACTTTCTTTTCCCTCAAACTCCAAGAATTTTATGAAAGTGGCATTCAGAAGCTTGTGAGTCGTTAGCAGGAAGTAATTACTAATAATGGAAAATACAGTATTGATTAAGTGACATTAAAAGCCCTTTGAAATCCTTTCTCTTGTTCCCAACCTAAAATCGGACGTTACTTAAGGGATAACCTGATATTTGCCATAAGTGACATCAAAATAATTTTTAATTGATTACTTTCGAAAAAAAACAGAGACGCATTCATAAGCCCGAAAAAAACACATGTTTACGAGATAACAAATATGTTTGAAACCATTTCACAATATTATTTTACGATAAATTGAGATATTGCTGTTTTCAACATGAACGGTGCAATATGCTGCGACTAATCTAAGCGTTAATGTCAAAGGTTCCACTTTTGGCAAAGCCATCCCTAATGACGTCATAGTTTTAGATGCTTTTAGCATCATGCATAATTATAATGAAGTATAATTATGGGCGATTTAATAACAAGCATATAACTTGGGAAAAGCTAGAGTTAAACCGTGCAGGAAAAAAGTTTTTGTAAACTGCCTGGGATGATGTTTTTTTACCAATTAGTCAAGAAACCTATTAGAAACAATACAATTTTAGATTTATTGTTGACTTCAAATATAGAAATGATCGAGAAGGTGGAAACTGGAGAACATCTGGGTGTAAGTGATCACTGAACTGTTAGATTCATTGTTTTCTGTTCTTGTGGAGATAAGGAATAATGTTATTTTGATCAGAAATCTCAAGAAAAGCAAATTTTGAAGGAAAGCGACCAGCATTCCTATTGCAAATTGGGCAGGTGAGGTATTTGGAGACATGGTCAGACATGAAAACTTTACACATAAATTTTTAAATGTTCAAAGGAAAGATGTTCTTTATATAAAGAAATGTAGCTGCAAATACAAAACCTAGGTCGAAGGGTATAAAAGATAAAAAAATGATAGGAAAATCATAATAAATTAAAATTTATTGTTATGAATGGAGGTTCAGAAGACTATAGAAGTTCTGGAAAGTTGGTGAAATAGAAAATTAAGATTTTATAAAAGAATCTATGAGAAAATTTTTGCTGAAAATATTAAATTAACTTTAAAAATTTCTTTAACTATATTAAGGGTAAATACAGCTCTCTCTCTTATCATTATTTGGGTATTTGCGTTTGTATACCCGGGAGGCTCAGATTTTGTCGACTTCTTCTTCCTTCCGTTGCATTGAGTAATCCACACTTACTCAGACCCCTATCAAGGCAATGTTCATGCACGATCTACATATACACTTTGCGCAAATATATAATTTCTCTCATAACAATTTGCATCATCACTAGATAGGCTTGTTGTTTTTTTTTAATTTCACCGAAAGCTACATGAGGGTTATCTGCGCTAGACCTCCATAATTTAGCAATGTAAGACTAGAGGAATGGAAGCTATTCATCCCCACTCACCGCCAACTCTTGAGCTATTATTTTACCAACGAATAGTGGGTATGTTTGGTGTGAAGGGGATTCTAACCCGAAACCCTTAGGTTACGAGTCGAGTGCCTTAACCATCTGGCCATGCTGAGGCTGTTTATTTGTTAATCCACTAAATTAGTGTAAAGTCTAGTTATCTTTGTCTATTATTGATTGCTGTTTTTTTGCTTCAGAGGAAAATGCAATACGGGATGAAGAATTACTATTATTTTAGTCAGTATTTAGTTTCGAGTCACCTACATTGCTAGACTTACTTTGTTTTGTACGCAGAACGTTTGTTGATTCCGGATCTTGAAATTCCTTTTTCGTCGTCATGTCGTCGGACCCTCTTGTTGTATCCGGCGGCGTCTTCTCAGTCTCGACACGCACTCTCGTCAAGATGTAGCTTGAGATTCTTTGATGTTCTAAGTATGTTTTTTTTCTGTCGTGTTGGGAGCTGCTTACTGGTGTATCGCCTAGATATGCGATATATATCAATCAACTTCAGGAAAGCCCGCTTTAAGTACGTACTTCTTAGGAGTTTTAAAAAATCTGCTTGTCTTGTTCTCTCAACACTAAGCAATCTCCTAAAGACAACTCTTTTAAAGTTTGATTTGTTTTGAATTTCGCGCCAAACAACACGAAAGCTATCTGCGCTAACCATCCCTAATTCAGAACTCTAAAACTGGAGAGAAGGAAGAAGGCAACAAGTCATCACCACCCACCGCCAAAACTTGTGCTACTTTTTTACCAACGAATAGTGGAATTGATCGTCACATTATAACGCACCGACTTCTGAAAGGATGATCATGTTTGGTGCAAAGGAAATTCGATCTTGCGATCCTCATATTACGAGTCAAGCTCCCTGACTACCTAGTCATGTCAGGAAGTTAAGAAATGAATATGTGAATCATTTTCAACTCTTTTTATGTTTTTTGTAAGTACTTAATTAGTTGGGAGGTTCCAGAAAAATGAAAGTTAGCTAATGTAACTCCACTATTCAAGGAAGGTGATAAAATTGCCCCATTAATTATAGGCCAATTAACCATACGTTAATTGTTTTGGAAAAAAACTTGCAAAAGATACTTTGCAAAGTATGTCTGCGGACTTACAACGCTAACATCCGGGTTTCGGCACTCGTGGTGGGCAGAGCACAGATAGCCCATTGCGTAGCTTTTTGATTAATTCAAAAACAACAACAACAGCAAATTCACTTAAAAAACTTTATCAACATGGTTACACAAATAGAAAATCTTTCGTTGGAAATCTTTCGGCTGTTAGGTATTATAATTCACATTTGATGAATCTCCGTTTTATTATGTTATGTCTTACGATTTTGTGTAACCGGAAACTCGAATTTGAATTTAGAAGTTAATTGAATCTCGATTTATAATGTTTACCAGCAAGACTGATGGATTCAATTTTCTTTCTTAACACAAGTATACTTTAATATACAAGTAACAATATAATTTACAATAAAGTTTATTACAAATCATTAGTTAAAAATAATAATGAGTTATATACAAATTGATTTCCAGTGACTAAATTATTTGTGTGTTTCATAGCATTGATTTATAAGAAACCATTCGCAAATATCAGATTGACCAATGGATTGTCTTTGGATATTGTGAGGGCAATAACTTTAAGTGTGTTTAAGAGAATGGATGATAATTGTATCGATAACAAGGGATGGGTTTAAGATTTCTCTTGTCATTTTTTTTTTAAATTGTTCATTAATAGTTTTAGTCCAATTTAAAGGATGGAATGGCCGAGATGGATCAAAAGGTCCCATGCTGTCCTCAAATAATTGTGTTACGTTATCTATAATTACTGGCTGACCAGAGGTAAAGCAACTAGTCTGAATTATCCGTTTATTATGTGATTTCTATAAATATATAGCGTAACGGGCTAACACACTAATATCTCCCTTCCAATCCAGCTGAAAGCCCGCTTCGAAACTTTGATCCACTAATGCAGTCCAAAACATAAACCATTAGAACAAGTAAAGCCCAAGAAAAAGAGGTGAATTGATAATAATTTATTGTGTGTTTGGTTTATTATTCTATTCCTTGAATAAAATGAGAAATACTTACCGGTTAAGTTTGAATTTCATACAAAATGAATTTCGAACATTTGACTCAAACTCGTCTGTTTCTCAAAGTTTGGTTTGAGTACGTTTTTTGGAGCAGAGTAACATTGTCTGTGCTTTTTTATTCAAGGGTTATAAGGTTGTAAGTCTACATACTCACCACTGGGACACTAGGTGGCGCTTCTAAAACGATAACCTAATTTGATCAAACATTCGAAACAGAGTACAGAGATCTGCATATTACCCGTGAGTTTACAATTGAGCGAATTTTAACACTTGTTAGAAAGAAAGCACTACATTTAAATTACAGTGGTACCTTGGTTGTCGAATTTAATCCGTTCCAGAAGGCTGTTCAAAAACCGAATCAATTTTCCCATAAGAAATGCTGTAAATTAAATTAATCCGTTACAGACCTCCAAAAGTTACGCATTATGAAGCATTTTAAGTAAAAATATTGCTTATTTATACCTGTATAATAATAGTTACATGCATAAAGTCAACCACAAAAACTATAAACACAATAAAAAACAATAAATGATAATTTACCTGCACTTTACCCGTGCTGAGGAGAGCTGATGGCGTAAGTGAAAGGTGCTGAGGAACGTGAGGAGTAGGAGGGTTATTATTGTTTGGAAGGGGAGTCACCTTCCATTAAAACGTCAGGTAATTCTCCTTCTGGGATTCTTTCTCTTCTCTCTCTCTTTGCACCGCCATAACCTGCTTGAGACTCACTGGACCTATTTCTTACTAAAAACTTGTCTAATGAAGTTTGTTTCTGCCTGCATTTTAAAATGTTTCTGAAGTAAGAACTAAACTAAACTAACGTGGCAGGGGTTCAGTTTAGAGAGAGAGAAATCAGAAGAGTTCTCTCTCCAACTGGGGTGTTCAGGAACTTTGTAGTTCCTCTTTGTCCCCTTTCGTGGATTGTTATTAAGATTAAGTGGTGTTTTTTGTTTTTTTATTTTAATAAATTAATTATCGTTATTATTCTTGACTTTTTGGGTGGGGAAAGTCTCACCATATGTTCTTTTGGGTGGAGGCAAAGGCAGCAGTGGAAAGAAAGAAAGGCCGGGACCTGTCCCGAAAGGAAAAAGTTCGGCAGATGTGAAAACATGAATGTAATTCATTCAAATTCAGATCAACTCAAACGGCCCGATTCTGGGTCTGGCAAAAAGGTTGCCTAGGCTGGGATCTAGAAATCCAATGCCTGAAGATTTTGAAGTGGGGGGAAACGGGAGTGCCCCGAGAAAACCCACTTTCACACGACAGGCGCCGAAAGTTTTGCCTGTCGTGTGCCCTGTACCTGAAAAAAAAGGAATTCATGTTAATAACATATATTTTATTTATTTAGATTCTTTCTTGAGTGGATTGTGATTCTTGAAATATGTTGTAAGGTGATATGAATTTCGTTGGTGCACTTGATAATTTGTATAGTGATGCCGTTAGTTTGTTTCTGTTTTCTGCTTTTAGATAATATTTCAGAGAAAGTTCTGTTATTCTATCTTTTATAGTTGGTAAATTACTAATTTGGTGTAGATAATTTGTTGGCGTAAAAGATGGTAAACTGAATGCGGATTTTAATATTTTGTTTTGTTCTGAAGTAAGACATGTCTTTGTAAAGTTTTATGCTGCAGTTTGCTACAGCTTTGTCAGGGTGAAATTGTTCCACAAAACTTTGTAACTCTCCCCATTTTTCACACATTTCCTTGATTTGTGAACTAGGAACATCCTCCCTTCCCTCTTCCTCATCTGAAGACACTTCCTCAGTTGCCTTCTGTTGCTGCTCCTTCTGAAGGTCTTGCAGTTCTTCCATGGTGAGCTTAGTGTTGTGGTCTTCCACCAACTTTTCCACATTTATCACCATTCACATTGAAACCCTTACACTTTCCTAGTGAGACAATATCCTCGACAACAGGCTCAGCCTCAAAGCCTTCAATGTCTCTATCTGCTACTGAGTTTGGTAAAAATTTCTTCCAGGCTAAGTTCTTGGACCCTTAAGAACCTTCCCTCCAGGCTTTGTATTTCATCCTTAAGCAATATTGTTATGTATATACGTTGTTATTCATGTAGAAATTTTTAAAATTAGGTAGATCGATCATTTGTATTGGCCTGGTGTATTTACGAGACGAATCTAGATTACTCTGGAATGCTGGGAAGTTACGCGATTGTTTGAGAAGAGTAGGCCTACTAATATATAAACAGACGGCGATGCGAAATAAATCAGTCAGTCATTCGTTTTTACTTTCGATTCAAGAGATATTGTCTCCGTTCGAGAAATTTTCAACGTTTGCAGTGTGTTTATTCAACTTGGATTTGTGACTAGAGCTAGATCTACAGAAGCTGTGATTTTATTTCGTCAATCTTTACGATTCTTTACGAATTAGTGGTTATACTGAAAGTCAACACGTATAGGACTGTTTAGGGGAGACCGGAAAAGTGGGAGAGTGACAAATTTGAGACATTCATTGAAAACATCGTAAAATGAACTTCGTCAAATTTATTGAACTGTGAACTGTTTATGGACTTCTCCATTCAAACTTCGGAATTTCTTCGTGGGACCAAATTCACACCCTAGACTGGAATTTTGGATTTCTGATCTAGACTTGTGGACTTTCATTCTGAATCATTATATTAGATACAGGCTAGTACCGTTTTGTATTGTAATTAATTTTAAACTGAATATCTATCATTGTTGTTATGTAATTTATGTTATATCTGTTACATATATAATAGTTTATTGTAATAAATTATACAAGCTGTTATCTGTGTCTTTCTGTTGCGTTCAGTCTACAGTCAACATAAAAAAACGTAACAAATATAAAATATTAAAGTGATTTTTCCAGAACTTTCTGAGGGTTAACTCTGCGTCATAAATCACTTCAAAGCACCTTAAAAACAGTGTTTTGGTGTAGAGTTTTTTCAAGTCTGATATTACCTGCTGGTTCATGGGTTGAATGAGAGGAGTCGTGTTAGGGGCCAAGAGTTTCACCGTTATGAAACTGTACTCCACCATCAACCCGTCCTCCAAGCCTGGTGGGTGACCAGGTGTATTGTCCATCACAAGAAGGGCGTTAAGTGGCAACTGTTTTTCCGTGAGGTAATTCTTTACACTTGGGGCAAACACTTCATGGATCCACTCTATAAAAAAGTTGCCTGGTTACCTATGCTTTACTGTTTGTCCTCCACATGACATTTAGTTTACTTTTCAGGACATCATTTTTCTTAAAACCTCTCGGGTTCCCGGAATGGTACACAAGCAAAGGCTTAAGTTTTAAGTCCCCACTTGCATAACTCTACATAACAATAGAGTTAGCCTGTCTTTCAATAGCTTTTGTCCTAGCAGTGACTTCTCTCCTTGGTGATGTAGGTTCTCTTTGGCATTTTTTTTTCCAAAAGAGGCCTGCCTCTTCACAGTTGAACACTTCTTGGAGAATAAAACCCTCAGCTTCTACTTTGTTTGTTTGTTTTTGATTTTGCACAAATCTACACGAGAGCTATCTGCTAGCTGTCCCTAATTTAGCAGTGTAAGACTAGAGGGCAGACAGCTAGTCATCACCACCCAACGCCAACTCTTGGGCTACTCTTTTACCAACGAATAGTGGGATTGAACGTCACATTATAACGTCCCTACGGCTGAAAGGGCGAACATGTTTGGCGTGACAGGGATGCGAACCCCCGATCCTCAAATTATGAGTCGCACGACTTAACACGCTTCTACATTGTCCTTAAATTCCCTAACAAATTTATCATCAATGTCTTTATTAGAACAGACACCCTCCCCATGTCTCACCACACTATGTATGTCACTTCTCTTCCTAAAATTTTCAAACCACCGCTACTAGTCTTAAAGGCATCACTTGAATCAGCACTCATTCCTGGGGTGTTTTTCAGTAGGTCAGCATGTAATTGCTTTGCTTTCTCACAAATGATGGTCTCAGAAATGCTATCACCAGCTAACTGTTTTTCCTTTACCCAAATCAACAGCAGTTTTTCTAACTCTTCCATTGTTTGTGATCTTTGTTTCTTAAGCATTGTCACTCCTTTTGCAACATCAGCTCCTTTAATGACCTCTTTATTTTTCAGTATGGTGCCACACCAAACTGTGTAGCAAGGTTAGATACGTAAACACTACTCTCATAGTTCGCTATGAGATATTTTTTCACCTCTATTGTTGCTCTAACAACTTTTCTTTTTGGTTTGATGCTTTTATTATCTTTTTTTGACCCCATGGTGGCTTATTTAATCAGAATATTTAGAAAAAAACAACAAAAAGGAAAAACGAGAACGTTCACAGCAGATTTTAGCGGGGGTGTGGACTGAGCGACAGGTACGGGTAAAATGTTTAGAGCTAGCTTGGCGTGGACCGAAAATGGTCGAAGGGTCGTTCGAGTCATCAGTCGGGTTATTTCGGGGGTTCGAGCCACGACAGCTTGGTTTGGGAACCGACACATTTTTTTCTCAAACAATATTCAAAAACCGTATTGTTCAAGAACCGAGGTATTACTGTATTTAGAAACTGAGTTTTACTCAGTTAAATATTTCACGCTGAAATAGTTTTTTAAAAATCGACAGTTATTACCATGTAAAAGTTTGAGCATATCTCTAGTTAATGATAAGGAAAACTTTAGTACTAATAAATAACTTTTGAAACCAAGTAGCCTCCCAGTGGCACAGCGATATGTCTGCTGACTCACACCATTAGAAACCGGGATTCGATACCCATGTTGGGCAGAACACAGACAGCCCATTGTGTAGCTTTGTGCTTAATTCCAAACAAACAAACCAAGTAAATAACTGGAAATCAAATTAATTTACTCTCTGTAACACCCCCGTTAGTACAGCAGTATGTCTACAGATTTACATCGCTAAAATCAGGGGTTCGATTCACCTCGGTTGGTTCAGGAGATAGCCCGATGTAGCTTCGCAATAAGAAAACACACACACATTTTCTGTAAACGTCGTGAGTAATTCAACTTTAACTACTTTTTTCTCTGCTGTGTCAAACCACATCTTATACTGATCTGTAGAAAGAATGTCTTAAAATTATTCATATCGCAGGAAATTTGAAAGTGATTTTGTCTTTAGAGGAAAAAAAATGACCTTAACACCACTCTATACTAATGCAGCATTCAATACGCTGGACTGAATTTTCACACATACAAAAATCCCAGTAATTATTATATGTGATATCTAACAGCTTAACCGCTATAATAAAACAAAGAAAGAAAAACGTAAATCACGTGATTATTTTAGTGGATCCACCAACTTGTTCTCGTAGTTAAGGAATTCACTAGTGTATATGTTTGTCTTCTTTATGTGGTGTTGCATTTCCTTTTACATTTTCTTATGTTTTCACTTGAGTTTAGACAAGAGTAAATTTTCTTGTAGTAAGTGTTATTATTCATTTAACCTTATATAGATCTTATTCTTCTTTCGTTTTGTTTGTTTGTTTGTTTTGAATTTCGCACAAAGATACACGAGGGCTATCTGCGCTAGCCGTCTCCAATTTAGCAGTGTAAGACGAGAGAGAAGATAGCTAGTCATCACTACCCACAGGCAACTCTTGGGCTACTTTTTTACCAACGAATAGTGGGATGGATCGTTACATTATAACGCCCCCACAGCTGAAAAGGCGAGCATGTTTGGTGCGACGGGGATTTAAAACCGCGACCCTCCGATTGCGAGTCGAACGCCTTAACCCACTTGCATGCTTCATGTAATCGATGTTAAGAAACCATTCGCGTATGTCAGACTGACGAAAGGTATGTTATATAACATATAACGTAAAATAAAGTAAACGTATTTACGATGAGGACTTGACAAGTATAATCCGTCTTTCTTTACATTTTGAAATGTTAAGAAGACATACATTTAGCTAGCAAAGCTCCATATAAGACAATAATACATCCAGAGAACACATTCGTATCTCGTCAAAGTTCTACCTGAGGTACAGGGACGACTAGCTTTAAGCGAAATTCAAAAACAAAACAAAGAATCTACCAAATATTCGATAATGTTTTGGTACTTTTAAGTTTTATTTCTTATTAGATAAAAAACGTTTCAGTAGTGGTTATTTTTTAAGTTGGTTGTGACCAAAGCATCGAATATTTTACATGAATATTTTCTGTAATTTCTATTTTATACAACAAAAGAAAATTCCTAATGTAGCACAGTACACAGTGAAGATTCTTTGTAGCACAGTACACAGTGAAGATTCTTTATCAGTGCTACATACAGTGTCCTGATTTAGTAATAATCAAATATCTGATATGTTATTGTGATTATAACCGAGAATATAGCTAAAACCTTAACAAGTGACGAAGCAACGCATTGTAAACATTATACGACTTTAGCTTTATTTCTTATCGAGTTCTCATATTATGCACTTCTATTCGGTTATTCAGAATTAACTTCATTAATTTAAAACTTACTTTCTAGTTCCGATCTCAGCAGCTGGGTAAATGTGATCAAAAGTTTATATAGTATTTAATAATGTGCTATAACGTTGCAATTTTGCGCGCTTTCTGTATTCTGCTAATCAGTTTGCCCAAATTTAACCCCTTTTATTCTCTTCATTTCAGTTTCGTATAGAAAAGAGAGAAATAGCTATGTAGTCAGTAATATAAAAGAAGCAGGAAAGACAAACAAATTAATTCATTTTTCTTTCAGTCAGTCTTAACAACAGTGGAAATAAAACATTATAATTATTAATAACCAAGCTAGAGTTTCTGACAAATTCAGCATAGAATTGATACGTGTGCCCTTTATATTAACTACAGCAATAAATAAGAAAATAAATATAAATATGGCAAGCTAGGCGAGAACTAATTTGTTGCTTGTGTTTATCCCTGGGTCTGCTTTTCAGTTCATTAAGATGGCTTGTTGTGCAATGATAAAACTACTCTTCACATTATATTTCTTACCAGTGTTATCTGACCCTTCTTTCTAGAAAAATTAGTTTCTTGTTTGTTTGTCTGCTTTTACGCAAATAATTTCTTCATTGTTAGAACATAGTGTATTAATTTGAAAGTCATTTTACAGTACTTTAGTTTGCTAAACAATCAATACTGGCAGTAACTTGGACTTTTTTTATTTTGTTGTTGTCATGTCATATCATGCAGCTCTCTGAGTCCATTCTAAGTGGATTTCATGGCTTAATTATATAATTAATCTGTCTTACATGTTACATAGACCCACGTATCATAAAAGTGTAGTTTTGTTGTGGTGGTCAACGTGATTATTATATACAAGTACTTTCCCTGATTACTTTCTCAACTTTTTGTTAAATCTATACTACTTCAACTGGTTTCTGCAACGAAATAATGTACATGAAATAAGTCGAGTAAAAATATTGTGTAATTTTACTTCGGATGAGAATCAGGATATCATGTATTTCCGATTCCAGCTTTTATGTGAGTCGAACTGACTGAGTTTCGTTTTAAAGACAGACTGTTAGAATCTTTGTAACAGCAAAATATGAAAAAAGTAATAATAAAAACTGACTAAAGAAAGAAAGCAGATCTGGTGATATCGTGTAAGATTTCATCTTAACAAGTCATTGAAAACTTTTTCTTTTCTTCATCAAGTGGATAGGAACCTCGATTCGCAACCAGCTGTGAATTGGTTATAATGTTACTGTCAATTTTACTATTTATGGTTAAAGAGTAATCCAAGAGCTGGTAGTGATGTTACAAATAATGATTTTACTTGGAAAGATTTACAATCAATACTGAGTCTTCAATCTGGTTTGAAACTGAATATTTTATCGACGGTTAATCATGAGCGAATTAGTTTCGAATTCATATCACTACATTTCACTTTACAGGAAGCAGCTACCTGTCTATTTCTGGCATGTTTCACCTGAATTTTTCACAACCAAAGTGAAACAGGGTGTTCGGAAAGTCACTGTGCAGTTTTGAAAGCAGCGATAACAGCATTCATTCAGTTTATTTCAAGCCAGCAACTGATAGCGATGTTTTGAAACAAAATAAGAAGGATACAAACCTGTATTGATTCCAACGGGGGTTACTTTCAACATTGTTTAAAATTGTCATTCATATTTACCACCTGTATTCTATATTGAAACATGTCTGTTAATAAATATATAAGTGCACATTGACTTTCTGAACACCCTGTACAATGTATCCGCAGAAATGTTAACGTTCAAAATTAATTCCCTGAAATTAAACAGTTTATGATGTTCAATATTTATAAACGATTCTGGTCAAATATCTGTAGTTTTCCAATTAATAATCGTTAATCACAAGTTTAACTTCCGAGGTGACTTGTTTTTATATACCAATCACGCGAGATTCTCGAACGTTCAATAGTGTTCGAAGACACGCTAGTATTTTCATAAACTATATATTGTTGATTCTTCCTCACGAGAATTTTCTACATATCTAGGGAAGAGGCCGGACTTGCGCAGTACACATCCAACAATACACGTCACATACATAAAAAAGACTATACTGAAACAAACATCAGTATTAAACTAAATGTATAACAGTAAATCTGTTACAATATATAGTTCCCCTAGTGGCTTGACTGAGAGAAAAATCATCTGTTAGAACAATCGATAAGAAATCAAAAGATAAAGAGGTTACAACGATACAACTTAAAAAGTCATTTACAAAAGAGAATTTTACTTAAGCTCGGTTTACTTTTACAACTCTTATCATAAATGCGTGTGATTTCGTATGACTATGATCTATGTCCTCATGGTCCAGCTAATAGCCAGACAAAATGTTTGTTAACTACAAGGAATTTTGGTAGGACTGTAAGATTAATGTTGGCTTGTATATCTTTTATTTTTGTAGTAATGTTCGAAAATGTGTGGGTCTTTATGTAGTTGTTTAACATTCACTTTCGGTGATTATCAGTATTTTATTATTACCCATTGAAAATAGTCTCAGTACCATACATCAATATTTATCTCAGTACCATACATCAGTACTTGACTTAGAACTATACATTAATACCGTGTTTCTCTGATAATAAGACCTACCCATTAAATAAGACCTAGTGTGATTTTTGGGGATAGTTTTAATATAAGCCCTACCCTTAAAATAAGCCCTAGTTAAGAGTGGCAGGAAGAGGAAAGAAATAAAAAAAAATAATTTATTAATTAGTTTAATAGTTAGTTAATTAGTTTGTTTAAGTATTAATCAGTTAGTTTAATAGTTTATTTTAAATGGTTAGTTTAATAGTTTTTATAATTTTTACTTTGTAACTTCATTTTTTAATATATCAAAATAAGACATCCCCCGAAAATAAGCCCTAGTGTCATATTTTGGAGTGAAAATTAATATAATATAATATAATAATGTTGTACATCAGAGTTTGTCTCAGCTTATTCATCAATACCTAGCTCAACAAAAATTCCTTTATTTCAGTACCATACATTATTTAGTACTTGACTTAGTACCATACATCAATAATAATCTCAGTACCATAAATTATCTAGTACTTGACTTAGTACCATACATCAATAATTATCTCAGTACCATAAATTATTTAGTACTTGACTTAGTACCATACATCAATATATATTTAATTCACAGTCTTGACTATTTAATATTACATTTCGATATAGCTCAAAATTAGTTCAGTGCAAATCGCGGATTCAAAATGTTATTATATGTCGTTTCAAGTTTTTAAACAAAACTTATTTCTTATCCAGTTTAAAGTTGGTTGATTATGTTCCTCATAATTTAATTATAACATTTACGAAAAATAAACAAACCTAACTTATGAGCTTTGAAAGCATTATTGTAGCTGGAACTCTTTATATACAAATGCGAGGATTCATGGCTCACATCTTTTTGATGCAAATAACGCATTCTGTACTTTAGGGTTATTGTTGCGCTACAGGAATTATTTGGCAAGACAGGAGTACCTTTAAAATTTATGTCATAAATGATTAAGCAAAAACTAGCCGAGTATCAAAAACTCCATATCCATCAGTATGAAACCTTGTTTAGAAGTGTGTATGAGCGTTTTTATCTTTTTTCAGTCAAAAACAGATTCAATACCTTCGCGCAAATGGCTGACCATTGTTATACCTTTCTCAGTTGTTTATCACGTGTAGCTGATTTCTCTCTGTCTCCGCCTAACCTTTCAAGCGTTTTCTAATATTATAATGATCTTCATATGCGTCAGAGTAACATAAAGTGGTTTTATTTAATTAACAAATTAAGCCTTTGCTAAAACGTTAATGTTTACGATCGTTTGACATCTGCCTTTGAGATGTTAATAAAAGCACTCTTGCATAATGAAAGGAGTACATACCAAGTCCTTCTGTTTTATTTAGCTACTTAGCTGATTTGTGCTGTTGCTGTTTTTGGGGGAAGGAAGAGGGCAAGAATTCCATAATCAATAAACAACTGTTAATTTTACATTTTCCTCACAGGCTCAAAGTAAAAAAGAAATTTGTAAATGATACTTAAACCATAATAATGACGACAAGAAACTTTAACATATTTTTCCTTAATAACTCACAACATAAATATCAGAGCATTTATCACAAAATGAGATAACACCATGTTTGTTTGTTTTGGAATTTCGCACAATGCCATTCGAGGGCTATCTGTGCTATCCGTCCCTAATTTAGCAGTGTAAGACAGCTAGTCATCACCACCCACCGCCAACTCTTGGGCTACTCTTTTACCAACGAATAGTGGGATTGACCGTCACATTATAACGCTCCCACGGCTGGGAGGGCGAGCATGTTTGGCGCGACCCTCAGATTACGAAGCGCACGCCTTAACGGACTAGGCCATGCCAGGTCCCATAACACCATGTAACAAAATATTTACTTGTTTTTGTTTCTGGGCAAAGAGTGTCCTTTCTCAATAACTCATGACTGAAGTAAATGGAAAAAAAAACTATTTTTTCTCTTCAAATTTTAGTTTTGTGACCTGGGAACATATAACAAAAACATGATGAGAGACTGTATTTGGGGGCCGATATGTGAAAGTGATTTACATTACAGTCGCAAATCTCGAAAAACTACTAACTTCTAAACATTTTATATAACTATAGTATAAATATATATACATCTTGATTCATATGCTGTTTTATTCAGACTTTATGTAAATGAAAATGTGCAAATTTGCTCGTATTTACGTAGGAAATAGGTTAATTTCTAAATTTCATTATCCAGGACACAAACACAAATTTGAAGGGAATAATGGCCATTTTCTGCACCTTTGCAACATAAGCAATTAAGAATTAACACATACTATTCAGGAAAAAAAAATTGTTACATAGTGTTATAAACAAAACATTTCTCCATAAACTGCCAGCTGATATTAAAACGCGAAATAGAAAAAGATACCCAAGTTAAATGTACGAGCAAATAATATTTTGATATTACTTTGAAGATGCTGCTACTTATGTAAATGAGGATAAAGGTGTATCTAAATTTTCAAAAAGCATTTGTCAAGAGGTCAAATAAAAGACTTGTTAAAACATTGTCTATTCGTGTGGAGGATAAGATAACTAACTGGATGGAAGAGTGGATTGATGTAAGAAAGCAGAGGCTTGATATAAATGTAATTCAATCAAATTGAGTTATTTTGTGTACATTTGCACGAAATTCAAAACAAACTGAATTTACATCATAAGTAAGGTACTTCAGGGCTCAGTCTTAGGACTTTTGCTCTTTTTGAATTACATTAATAACATAAATGAAGGAATAGTCAAAACATTGCCAATATTTGCTAATGATATTAAAGTCTTGGGTTTTGGTAGCTGTGAAGAGGATGCTGCTGATTTACAAAAGGACTTACAGTTACGACAGAAAGTGTTCGTACACCTGCGTCGTGAGTAGTTTTTTCTCATAACGTAAAACGTATCACGATTAGGATAATGAAAGTAAGGTATATTATAAATATTATACTAACACACATCGACATAAGTTTTTATGTAAATTTAACGGCAAATAAACTGTTTATAAGCAAATAACCAAACATAGGAGGGCCAGAAAGTGTTCATGCGTCTACTTTGATGGTCAGTTGTGTGTCCTTTTAGGTAAATTACTTGGCACAATCTTTTTTCACAACCCTCCATGATCGTTTGACAGTACTCGACTGGTATTTTCTTCCATTCTTATTAACAGAAGGCCTCCAACGACGTCCAAGCCACAAGTTCCGAGCATAATTCTTGATATAAATGCTTAATATATCATCGTACTCTTCTTTTCTCACAATTCCATTAACGCGGTGAAGACTGCCTACACCAAAAGAGCTGAAGGAACCCATAGCACGATCGAGCCATCTCCATGTTTAACTGTAGGGACGGTGTTCGTTGGAAGATTTCGTTCCTCGTTTTCACGGAAAATATAGCGAACATCATTGTGTCCGAAAGGCTCGATTTCAATCTCGTATAACCAAAGAATACTTTTCCATTAGGTAAAGGATTTATCTACATGCTTTCTTGCATGCCTCAATCGTGCTTCTAAATGAACAGGCTTTAGATATGGAGTTCTACGAAGATGACATGCTCTGAACCCAAAAGAGCGTAACATGTTCGTAACTGTAGAGGTGCTTACTTCAACCCCAGTTTCCCTTACCAGTTTCTGCATGTCATTACGTTTTAAACGAGGGTTCCTACTAACTTCTCTAAGAACCTTCCTCTTTTTACGGGAATACCAGTTTTTCACACGTTCTGAAATGTACGAACCCTTTCTGGTCCTCCTATTTTTGGTTATTTGTTTATAAACAGTTTATTTGTCTTTTAATTTACATAAAAAATTATGTAGATGTGCTTTAGTATGATATTTATAATATATTTTACTGCTATTAGCCTACTCGTGATACTTTTTAAGTTATGAGTAAAAATACCACTCGAGACGCAGGGGTACGAATACTTTCTATCGTAAGTGTAAATCATTTAATGAGTTACGCAAACTTTTCATTATAATAGATACACGATAATGCATACTGGTTATTATAAGTTGAATTATCATTATAGTTTCTATATGAACAACCTTAATAATGTCACAAAAGAAAGATATCTTTGTATAATAATTGATCAGTCTCTAAACCCATCCAAGTGAGGTGCTGTTGCTAGTGGTAAAGCAAATAGGATTTTCGATTGTATCTACAGAAATACTAATTACGAATCTAAGAGTTTATAATTTCATTCTATAGGTTACTAATTAGGCCACATTTGAAATATTGTGTTCAGTCTTGGACTCCTTACCTTAGGAAAAACATCGAATTGTTGTAAAGAGTTCAAAGAAGGGTTACTGAAATGGAGCCTAGGATGGAGGGGTTGTCATACGAGAAGAGAATGAAATCTTTCAAATTGTTTTCTGTTGAAGAAAGAAGAGTTAGGGATTGTCTGATTCAGGTTTGTAAGATAACTGATAAGACTGATGAATCATCGTTTTTCATTTTTAACAGTAAGAATGTTAGATATAAATGTTGGCAGGGTTGGAGTCATCTTAAGTTAAGACAATTTTATTTTCCTAACAGGATGGTTAGCCTTTGGCTTGGGTTGCTTTCAGATGTTGTAGAGACAAAAGATTTAAGTGAGGTTAAGAAAAACTTGATAAGTATATGAATGATAAGAACTAGCTTTAAGTTTATTAAAGTTAATTTAGTTTAGAGCGTGGAACCGCCAAGATGGACCATAGGTCCCATGTTGAGCCAAAACGTTATGTTATGTGAAAGGAAACTACAAATTTATCTACATATCAGACAATAAGTTAACAGTAATGAGCAGTACTTATATAAGGGTCTCTTATATGCTTCCAAATAACGATTTACCGTCAAATAACGCAATAGGGATTTTAATAAATCCTTAGTAATTGTCTGAACATATTTTATCTGTCCATTGTTAGTAATGTAAAAAAAAAGTCGTACTAATATAGGAACTCGTCTTTTACCACCAAAGGTTCATAAAAACAATTTCCTTCAACATCTTCTTATTGTCATAGGTATGCCGATACTGGGCCACTACCTTGAAGGTTTGTTTCTTATTCTAGTTTTACCCAAATGAATTATTTTTCATTAAGTTGATTTATTATAAAATAAAACGTATATTTAATTAGTCTTGAAAGTATGCATTGAGGCTTTCCTTATTAAGCACAAAGCTACACAAAGGGCTGTGAGTGCCAAGTCGACTACGGATATATATATATATATCCGCAGACATTCCGCTGTGCCACTGGACGGGTAGGGGGAATTTAAGTCACATTTTGTATTGTTTTTTCATGTACAGATGTATAAGTACGCTCTTCAAATCACACTCCCACCACCCACCGCCAACTCTTGGGCTTCTCTTTAACCAACTAATACTGGGATTGACCATAACATTGTAACGACGACACGGTTGAAAAGCTATGTTTACGTCTATTTCTAATTGTTATAGCATTTTCTATTGTACTCATTCTGGCATGGCCGGGTGGTTAAGGTGCTTGACTAGTAATCCGAGGTTCGCGGGTTTCAATTCCTGTCACGCCAAAACTGCTCATTCTTTAAGCCGTGGAGGCGTGATAATGTAACGGTCAATCCCACTATTCGTCGGTAAAAGAGTAGCCCAAGAGTTGGCGGTGGGTGGTAATGACTAGCTGTCTTCCCTCTAGTCTTACACTGCTAAATTAGGGACGGCTAGCACAGATAGTTCTCGAGTAGCTTTGTGCGAAATTCAAAAAACAAAAAACAAAACAAACAAAAACCCTCTAGTCTTACATTGTTAAATTAGCTTTGCGCGAAATTCAAAACAACCTAGATGGATTTGTTTTTAAATTCGATTTTGTGCTTATTTTATAACTTTATTCATTTGTCTAGAATGAATAGATGAACTCAGGTGTTAATTTCAGAGTTAAAATATTTTCATCAATAAAAATGTTTTCGTTTCTTTATTTACTTTACTAGCTGTGTGTGTGTTTTTGCATAATATAAATATTTCTAAGAATAATTATTGTAATACAGTAGCGTTATGTACACTTTCACATTTAGCTACTAATGTAGTTTGTCATTTATAACTAAGATTGTAAAGAAAAGCTTCTGTTCTAAAACTTGTGTCATAGCAAACTTTACCGCTGTTAAATGGAAAGTTATATTGTGCTCAGCTTTACCATATATTAACAGGAAAATTATGCTTCATTTAAATTTATTGTTATTAACTGGGAAGCTATACTGTATTCAACGTTATTATTCTTAACTGGAGAACTTTATTGTGTTCAATTTTATTATTATTAATTGGAAAGTTGTATTGTGTTCAGCTTTATCATTATTAACTGAAACACTGTATCGTATTCAATTTTATTATTATTGACTTGAAAGCTGCGTTATTTCGAACTTTATTGTTATTAACTGGAAAGCTGTATTATTTTCAACTTTATTATTATTAACTGGAAAGCTGTATTGTGTTTGACTTTATCACTATTAACTGGAAAGTTGTATTATGCTTAACTTTATTATTATTAACTGGAAAGCTGTATTGTGTTTGACTTTATCACTATTAACTGGAAAGTTGTATTATGCTTAACTTTATTTTTGTAACAGTCCTTGAGATGCTGATTAGGTGTTTGAGTTCATTCTGAAGTTATTTTTACCACTTACAAGTTTCTCTTTTTAAAATAATTTGAAGATAGATCTAAAGTAAAATTTTATTGACTGGTTTCTTGTATATAACGATTCACTTGTATATTACATTCATCAGATGGATATCAAATACAACCTTAAAATATATTAATAATACACAAATAAATATAAGAAATAGATCGAGAGTTTTGTCGGTACTATCCTGTATTTATAACCATTCATACAATTACTTCTTCATAATGAAATCGAAAATGTTTGCGAATTCTTTTGTGAATTATTTTGCTTAAAGAATTCTAAAATAGATATAATTTTGAACGTTTTATTGAATTTATTAAAAATTTTATATAATTAATCCTATGCGTGTGTTTCCTTATAGCAAAGCCACAGTGGGCTATTTGCTGAGCCCACCGAGAGCAATCGAACCTTTGCTTGTACCATTGTAAATCAGTAGACTTACCGCTCTACTAGTGGGGGTCTAATTCATCCCGTATATATATTACTTAAAATCAATCATAAAAAATTAAAAGGCAAAGAAAAGTAACTCGCTTTTGACCACCTTGTTTTTATCTCCATAGAAATCCACATTCCACTGAACCTGCAACATATACTTATCTTCTTTCGTGATGATGAGAAACCCACTTGAAATAAAAATGTATCTCAAGACAACTGGTAAGACTATTAAACTTTTATTAAAATAAAGTACAGAACAACGTTAAGACCTTTTTATATCACCTTCGAAGGTCAAAACGTTGTTTTCTACTTCACTTGACTACCCAAACCAGCTAATCTTCTTTGGATTACCGACTATCGTATCGCAAAAGTCCACTGGAAGACTAGTTAAGATTAACTCGTAGGCCATTACTATTTTTTTTATAGGAAACTTATTCAAATATTCTTATTTCTGTTCAAAAAGCACTTTCGATTTATTTTACAATATTTCTCGAATAATTTATGCTGACTGTTGGACTTTAAAGAAAGACGCAACATCAAAAATGAAACGATTCTTGACTAACCTGAAATATATTAATGTTTAGGCATTGTTTATATGGACTGAAATATCAAAGATTCGTTAATTTTTATCTTTTGCTTTGTTTGAAGGCGTACGTTATCAGTGTACTTATTAACGAAGAATTACTGATTTTTTGTTCAGCTTTTTTTTGCAGTCAAGCACATAGCTACACAAAAAACTATCTGTGCTGTGCTTACCATGGGTATCGAAATCTGGTTTCTAGCAGTAAAATCACTGCTGTGCCACTGAAGGTCTTTTTTGTTGTTGCTCAGCAATAATCAAGACAAAATCCATATTTGCAAGAAATATAAGACGTTTAGTAACATTGGCATTATTCCGGTATATTAAATATTACTTGATCTATTGGAATAGCCCTCCAGTTGCACAGCGGTATGTCTGTAGGCTTATACCGCTAAAAACCGGTTTTTGATACCCGTGGCGGGCAGACCAAAAAGAGCCAATTATGTAGCTTTGTGCTGAATCCAGATAAACAAACAATCTACTGGAATAAAGCGGTAAAAGGGAAAAACATTATTGAGTGATTACATTTTGGTTTTTGTGAAGCCTCCTCCTTACAAGATAAGTAGATAAATATGAAATTCTTTTTCTTTATGTTTCAAAATCGTTGAAGAAGTTTTCACCAGTCATTTAAATATACGTATCTTGTTTTACCCATTATTAAAAATTCAACTGCTAAAACGTTTAGTGCAACTATCAAATAGTCAGTGAACGTCGGGTAACTAACTCGCCAACCAAGATATGGTGACGCCAACATTATTCCAAAGGTGTAAAAGAAATTCCAAAAATAATTAAGATGTCAGAATTTATAATGGGCACTTATCATTTTTGTGTTTTAGCTGTTTTATTATTTTTGTTTTCTATGCAAGTCTTTGTAAACCATTGTACATTCCAAAACAATTTAGTTCCCTGGAAAATTACATTCCAGGAAAACATTTTTAGTTGTTACCTTGACAACGATAAAAATATAAATAACTGAGCTTCGAGAGTAGCTACAGTTTTCCTGCTGTTGAACCACTGAACAGACTGGTGTAAATGAAATTTGTGTTCTTCTTACAGTAAAACGTGCTCTTATGTAATTAAACTTTTGGTGGTGTATATATATATATATATATAGAGAGAGAGAGAGAGAGAGAAAGAGAGAGAGGGTAAGTAAATGGATAGACATTACCAACATTCCTAGCATTACCGAGAACAAAGTCATGACAGAATTTCAAATATATCGTTGACGAGATATGAAAAATAAAAAGGAATTATAAATAGTTCCAAACAGATCACCTAATTAGATCACTCTCAATTGATTGAGATAATATTTTGTTATTACTTTTTGAAAAGTTACCATGAACAAAATTTGTAATTCCAGAAGTAATTTAAATTGATTATATGCATATCTAAACACTGTACAAACAATCACAATCTTCACTGTTAAACGTCTTCTGAAAGATAAAATTGTGTCAACAAACCAATTTACAAATATCGTGTTTAAATGTTCTGAAGCAGGTAATACAAATTTCGTTATTGCACAATATCAAAACATATAAAAGCAAGTTCGAAAGAAACACGTTCATAGAATACTCCGTTCATTGCCATTTTCCAGTTTTTTTTAAGCAAATGCTTGTTTGTTTGTTTGCTTTGGAATTTCGCAAAAAGCTACTCGAGAGCTATCTGTGCTAGCCGTCCCTAATTTAGCAGTGTAAGACTAGAGGGAAGGCAGCTAGTCATCACCACCCACCGCCAACTTTTGGGCTACTCATTTAGCAACGAATAGTGGGATTGAACGTCCCATTATAACGCCCTCACGTCTGAAAGGGCGAGCATGTTTAGCGCGACGGAAATGCGAACCCACGACCCTCAGATTACGAATCGCACGCCTTAACACGCTTGGCCATGCCGGGCCCTTAAGCAAATGTACAGGGACAGTTCAGTCAATAATCAACATACTGTTATTGTTGTCCCAATGTGCATTTAGTGGGTAAAAATATTGACTGAGAACTGAAAAGCTGAAAATTTAAGAACAAATATTTCAGCTCATCATTGCAGCTGAGATTACCATGACGCTCAGGTTTTATTGTACTGCACAACTAACATGGCTAATCCTCATGTAGAAACTATTATAAAGTTAATTAAACTTTTCCTCTTGAAATTACATTTACGTGATTGGCATTGGAGCTTTATAGTAACATGACTTCAAGGAAAGGTTTTTCCTTTGCTAAAGGAAGGCATGTGGGGCCTTCGGCTATCTTTATTTCGATTTCTGTTGTGCTGCACTCGGAGTTGATGAAAATCTAACCTTCCTAATATTTATTTTTGTTCCAGTTGTTGAATAAAACTTTACTCTACAGTTGTGTTGTTCTCTGAATGGGCAGAATGTTATGAGTGTGGCGAATTTTATCAAGACTGCTGCAATAAGATACTAGTTTTTACTAAACGCTGGAATGCCGCTGGTGATGATGTAAAGCGAACCAATGATGAAACCTGCTGTATATAGATTCCCGAACGTAGTAAAGTATTTCAGCTCCTTGAACTTACATGTATGTAATAATACAAATACTTTATTTTTAAGTACTATGAAAATATTATAATAATTAGTTATTTTGTGTCTGTGTTAACTTTGAAAGCTAAATTCCATGGAATTTACAACCAAGGAATTCGATTCTTAGCTACATTGAAATATTAAGAGAATACTTCGAGTAATAAAACGAATGAACGATATTTTCGACAGCTTGTTTCATTAAATCACAGCAGTGGCATGGAATGAACAATTACACTGTAATGGAGCTTTTCATTAAACATTTATTTCAATATCAATATTTCTTTCAGTTAACTAAATATTTAGAAATGCATGGAACGTGCACTGTTAAATGTATATTGCAAAACTCTCGAGTATTCTATAAATTTGTAAAAGATACTCGGGAATAAGAATCAATTATATGTGCTTTACGAAACCATTAGCGTATTGTTAGACCAACTAAAATATCTAGAACCTCACCTTAACGTTTATAAACAAAATCATCGACAGATAATTTTATAGTGGTGGTTTGCTACTATTAGTATACTGTAAATCTCGGAAGCTATAACTGTGATTAATGCTTGCCAATCGAAAAACTACAAATATTTGGACAGGGCTATTTATATATTTTGAACATTATAAACCGTTTAACTTTAGAGAATTAACTTTGGACGTTAGTATTTCTACAAACACATTGGATATTTTTGTCTATGAAAAGTTGGTTTGTAAACGGCATGAGACCAGCCAAAAATAGAGTAACTCGAAACTAATTTCCTTATTGTCAATCGTCGATAAAATATTCAATCCCACATCAGGTAAAAGACTCAGTATCATTTGTAAGTTTATAAATCTTTTTGTTTTCTTGTTTGTTTTGAATTTTCGCGCAAAGCTACTCGAAGACTATCTGCGTTAGCCGTCTCTAATTTAGCAGTGTAAGACTAGAGGGAAGGCAGCTAGTCATCACCACCCACCGCAAACTCTTGGGCTACACTTTTTTTGGAGCTCGTAAATCTTTTTGTATATAGATCATTATTTATATTAACTGCTTATAATAACCGTTATTATAAATTGTCTTGTTGTGTGTATATAAAAATGTATTTTTGTTAAGAAAGAAAACTGTGTGCACCAATCTTATTGGCAATTGTCATAAATTTGATACTTATCGACATTCATTCAACATCTAATTTAAAATTTCCGTCCATTTGCAATCGTAATGCGCAACATAATAAATCCAAGGCTTGTCCAGGAAAAAATATAATATGTAACAATATACAGAGAGAGAGAGAAATGGGAAAGCCAGAAGTGTGATGTTTTGTTTAAAGAAGTTTCTCAACCAATAGTTTGAAACTCGAAAAATCATGAAATCCAATCATCACGTGGAGAATCTGTTTGATCTTTTGTGCGTAAAAATGTAAGAACAATGAGTTATCTCTTGTTTGCTAGCTCACTGTAGAATATTGTAAAATTATATTTTTGCACCACATGTTGTACAACAGACCAGAAGACTACAATATTCGATCATTACAAAGTTTAAACTTTAAAGTAAATACTTTATTAATTTCAAGTACGATATTATGTAGGTAGCCCTGTTTGCTGTATTGAATTGGCACTTTTACCACTCTCGGTAATAAAATATTTACGAACAAAAACAAAGAGAAAAAGGCAACCCTTTTTAGGTTTGGTTTGTTTTGAATTTTGCAAAAAGCTACTCGAGGGCTATCTGTGCTAGCCGTCCCTAATTTTGCAGTGAAAGACAAGAGAGAAGGCAGCTAGTCATCACCACTCATCGCCAACTCTTGGGCTACTCTTTTACCAACGAATAATAGGATTGACCGTCACATTGTAACGCCCCTACGGCTGAAAGGACGAACATGTTTGGCGCGACGGGGATGCGAACCCGCGACCCTCAGATTACAAGTCGAGTGCCTTAACACGCTTGGCCATGCCGGGCCTGCAAGAAGCTACGAGAGGGCTATCGACGCTAATTATCCCTAATTTAGCAGTGAAACACGAGAGAGAAAGCAGCTAGTCATCAATATCCATCTCTTAGGCTACTCTTTTACCAACAAATAGTGGGGCTGATCGTTACATTATAATGCTCACATGGCTGAATGAGCGATAGGACAGAGATTCTAGCCTGAGACCTTCAGACTGCGAGTAAAGCACACTAGCTACTTTGCCATGCCAAGTCCCCCTCTAAGGTTAAAAAGTGAAATCACAGTAAGCTTATTCTCAACATTAAATGTTTGAGTTAAATTCATATTTAAGTTTGAAATTATTATAAAAATATGGAATACATAATTCGGAAAGTCTTTCGTCTGTTATTATACGATAAACGTCTAAAACAAATGATTAGTTAATTTTCAATTAATAAAATACTTTACTTGGCTCAAATATTTAATGTCATAAACAAGACATCTTCAAACCAATGAGCCACTGAAACGATCCTCAAATTAAAGTCACGTTCCCATGTTTTGTGGGCTGATAAGTATTTGTCATGTTTCGTGAAATAACTATGTTACTCTATCATTTCTCATGTACTGGTTAATTTCAACTACTTTTCATATGAAACAGAGCTATTGAATGAGAAGACAGAGTTAACCAATTTCTTAATGTATAATTGTTTTTATTAAAATATGCAAAGTCACTAGTTTCATTGTTTTATTGTATTGCTAGTATTTTCTTTTATTTAAATATCTCTCACCATTTAAAACCGCCACTTTTGCTACAGATATGTTAAGAGTGAACCAAAAATGAAGTTTCGTACATGAAATAATAAAGACTGTCAGAAAATGAACCTTACAGAATCTGTTACGTCAGTCTTCGTTTTCTGGTAGTTTATTGAGTCAGTTTTATTTTGTTGCGGATGTCATCAGTTGTCAACAGTTTAACATAGTAGTGTTTAATCTGTCACATGTATGCGTTGAATTGTATTGATTTTGTAAATAACATCAGTGTAAGGAAGTGTTATATGCAGAGGTAAATAAATGCAGCACGATTAACAACAGAAAATAATACGAGTTGCTGTTTCTTTAATAGTTTTTATTTGAAGTTACAAAGTTATTCTGTTGACAGGTTCTGTTCGCTTGTTCACTAGACACAAGACGACGCTCAAGCCGAAAATTCCAGTTTAATCATTTAAAATATTCGAGCAGAAAAGCATGAGTTTGCATTATAATTTAGGCCTGGCATGGCCTAGCGCGTTAAGGCTAGGTTGTAGCTAGGCTAGGTAAAGTAGACTTTTTCTTTATAAGTTAAATGTCGAACAATGGGTGCTTGTGTTGCAGTTATAAACTTGTCATTCATTAAAAAAATCATATTCTTAGATGCAAGCAATTTGACTTTCACAATATCTCATTCTGTATAACTCATTCTACTTTGGTTCAACTGTATCTGGCCCGTCATAGCCTAGCGCGTTAAGGAGTGCGCTTCGTAATCTGAGGGTCGCGGGTTCGTGCCCGCGTCGCGCTAAACATGCTCGCCCTCCCAGCCGTGGGGGTATATAATGTGACGGTCAATGCCACTATTCTTTGGTAAAAGAGTAGCCCAAGAGTTGGCGGTGGGTGGTGATGACTAGCTGCCTTTCTTCTAGTCTTACACTGCTAAATTAGGGACGGCTAGCACAGTAGTTTTGTGCGAAATTCCAAAACAAACAAGCATCATAATTTTGTAATCAGACAGACTGAGTCAAAGAAATAATGTTTATTAGGCACTTATATAAAAGTTTGCAAAACCTCCCGAAGCAACAAATTTAAATCATAACCACTTTTAATTTATTGTTATTACCGCAAACACTCAAATAAGAGCCTTTGTTGTTTTTTTAAATTGTATTTCTTTTACACGTATCGAGATTTGTTGGCAATATTTTGCCTCAGCGTAAAACCACCGCATAAAAAAGCTAATAGTTATTCCTACACTTTAAAAGCGACACCAGAAGGCGCCACAAAGTATCGGCCTCTGGAAGATGTAGTCGAAAATTATGACGTCATTCGTCCACATATTGTCACCACAGGACGCAGTATATGTGTGGCACTCTGTAGTGGTGTGCAGAATAATTACAACTGAAGCTGTTAAGATTGGCTGAACCTCTGTCGTTTTGTTTTATGTTGTAATTCTAATTGTGTTTTTTTGTTTACAACAGCAACACAAAAATGATGAATAAAATGTCCACCTGCTCTATGTGACATATTTGGAAGTTCCTGCAAGATTATTCTTTTCGGCATATTCTAAAAGATCTTCATAAAAAACACAAAACAAATGACGTACTTAGCTCATTACTACCAGTATGTATCAAAAGAGGAGTAGCTAAGTTATTTTCAGTGTTGTTGTTGAGTTTGCATGCTGTTTTTTTTGGGGGGAGGAGCATGAACAATCAGTGTAACAATTCTTACCACACATCCCAGCTGGTGAATTTCATCTAGTAGAATTTTCCTTCGTTGTAGAGTTCAAAAGATTTCTCAGTCGAAATAAACATGTGTGTGTGTGTGTGTTTTCTTATAGCAAAGTCACAAAGGGCTATCTGCTCAGCCCCACAGAGGGGTATCAAACTCCTGATTTTAGCGTTGTATATCCGGAGTTATACCGCTGTACTAGCGGGGGACGGAAAAAAGATACTATACTTGTAATAATTTTGTTATTACTCTCGCCAAAGCTTTCGTTTTAAATACAGTTTTAGTTGACAACACGTACAAAAGGTAGATATTTAAAATCCTTACCTAACACGTTTCAGAAACTAACATGGTTCACAACGAAAACTGAAGAAGTGAAACATCCAATCGACAAAATTTTTCAGATGCAATATGAAAGATATTTTTGTGGTGAGTCTTTACCTTGAAAATCCATATACTAATAATATAGAAATTGTTATTGTCAAAATCAGATCTAAAATGTCGCTCCCTTAGAATGTAGTTTGCCACGAAACTTGATGTATTATATTTAGAAACTTAAAATCTCTTATAGTACATTTATTTAATAAGGACCGATCAAATAAGTTTTAGTAATGTCTCAGTAATATAATGTGACAAGAAGGTTTTTTTTTTAAGTTTATAAACAACTAATAATAGTGGATATATTTAATTATTAGGGTTAGGCTTATTGTAGTGTTTACCACTAAATTCATTATCCTTTAAAGATGTTTGTCATATTCCATTACACAAATATAGTATGTTCTAATACTAGCATCTGGCGACAGTTATAAATACATTGTTACATTAGCTTTTAAAGTAGAATCCTTTGACGTAAGTTCTCTGTATCGATCGTGCTGTGTAACCACGACACTACCATGAGTTGATAGCAATAACCAGCCAAGTTTCAAACAATAAATATATAGGCATGACACGAGTTTTATTACCCACAAACAAAACTTAATTTATTATTATTATGTGTTATTAAATAAACAGAGAGCCATCAACTTCTAGCAATATTCAGAATAAGTGCTTGGCCTAATTGAGCCATTATATAGCATTCGTGTAAATAACCCACTTCAACTTCAAAGTGTTTGGAAGATAACTCTATATTTAAAACAATAATATCATCAAAAAAGAAGCAACTTGTTAAACATTATCAGTCTTTATTTTCACTTGTTCGTTTTCGCATATTCTCATAAGGCTATTCAAGCCGGCCCGGCATAGCCAGATGGGTTGAGGCGTGCGACTCGTAATCTGAGGGTCTTCCGTCTAATCTTACACTGCCAAATTAGGGACGGCTAGCACAGATAGCCCTTGTGTAGCTTTGCGTGAAAATTAAAAAACAAACAAACAAACAATCTATTCAATCCGTTCCCAATTTTGAACTGGTAAACTAAAAAAAAGGTAGATGGCCAACAACACCAAACATCAACTCTTAAGTTATCTTGTGTGTCTGAATAATAAGATTTGATTGTCGCCATTTTTAACAAACACGCGGTCTGAGAGTGCAAAGCTATGAATATATATATATATGTGTGTGTATTGTGATAACTAGACGTTAAAGTCTGTTTACTGTTAAACACAAACCTACATAATGGATTATTATGCCTTATTCACCGCTGTTACCGAAACTAGATTTTTTGCGTTACAAGTTCTTAGACTTACCGTTGACCCACCAGAGAATAAGAACGAATGCTGGACCTATATATTCATCGCCCCAGATGCTGCATGTGGCCAATCGATATTTAACCCTTCAATATATACACTGCTGGCCAAAATCTTTAGGCCAATGAACATAAAGAAAAAATATGCATTTTGCGTTATTAAACTTAACCACTGATTTAAGTGGAGCTTCGAAAGATTAAAATAAGAAAATGAAAAATTAAAAAATCTTTGGTATTTAATGTGGAAAATGTGAACACTATGAAAGTAGTCTAAATACTAGCTAGTCAAAAGTTTAAGACCATACCAAAAAAAAGTCCTAAACAGAGTAGAAATGCCCAACAAGAGGTCTCAGTAGTGAGTTGCACGTCGGTCATTGCGAATAATTGCATACATTCGCTTTGGCATAGTCGATATAAGAGTTTGCAGAAGGCTGGCTGGAATGTTATTCCAAGTGGTGAAGATAGCTTCACGGAAATCACACACTGTTTGGAATTGATGTTAATTTCTATAGAGTTCCGTTGCCATCCACCCTCAAACACTTTCGACAGGGTTCAGTTCGAGCGAACACGCTGGATGATCCAAAAGAATCACGTTATTCGCCGTGAAGAAGTCTGTTGTCCTGCGGGCATTGCGGATTGTAGCGTTGTCCTGCTGAAAGATCCAGTCATTTCCAAATAAGCGAGAGCATTCAGTCAATAAGGATGCTCTCTCCAACATGCCAATGTAGCGAGCCGCTGTTTGACGCCCCTGTATAACCTGAAGCTCCATTGTTCCATGGAAGGAGAAAGCACCCTAGATCATGATGAAACCTCCTCCATTGTGTCGTGTAGAAAATGTCTCCGGTGGGATAACCTTATCGTGCTAGTAACGTTGAAAGCCATCTGGACCATCCAGGTTAAATATTGTACTCATCAGAGAACAGAACCATTGTCCATTTTTCTACGTCCCATGATTGGAGCTCCTCAGCAAAGTTTAACCGAGCTGTTTCGTGGTGAGTCATGTGACTGACCACTTGAAATTCTCGATCCGTATTCCTCGGGTTTTTTAAAGACATTTGCAACAGCAATTTTACTTCGTCTAATCTCACCAATGATGGCACGTTTAGAAAGACCTTGTTTTTGCAGTTTGACAATTCTGCCATGTTCAAACTCTATCAACTTTTTAGCCTTTGCCATGTTTTTACCCAATGTAACACAGGACATGTTAGTGGGAGATGATGACAACGCTAATGCTTGAACACAAATGACTAAATTTCTTTACCTGTTTACCGATTAACGTTTTGTTTCAGTATGGTCTTAAACTTTTGACCAGCTAGCATTTAAGCTAATTTCAGTGTTCACATTTTGCCTATTAAATGCTTTAAAAGTTTTTCATTTTTATTTTTCCTTTTCTTATTTTCATCTTTCGAAACTCTACTCAAATATGTAGTTGAGTCAAACAACGCAAAATGCGTGTTTTTTTCTTTTTGTTCGTTGGCCTTCAGATATTAGCCCGCAATGTATAACCCTAACATACATTAGAATTATTGTCCTATAAATTACTAAAATCCCTTTTTATTATACTGTATTATGTTTTACACTTGCAGTAATCCTATTAAAAATAAATACATATACATATATATATACATATTGATGAATTTGTTTGTTTATTTTGAATTTCGCCCAAAGCTACTCGAGGGCTATCTGTGCTAGCCGTTCCTAATTTAGAGAGTGTAAGACTAGAGGGAAGGCAGCTAGTCATCACCACCCACCTCCAACACTTGGGTTACTCTTTTACCAACGAATAGTGGGATTGACCGTCACATTATAGCGCCTCCACGGCTGAAAGGATGAGCATGTTTGGCGCGACGGGGATGCGAACCCGTAACCCTCAGATTACGAGTCGAGTGCCTCAACACGCTTGGCCATGGCGGGCCCATATATTGATGAATTTCTCAGGTCTTAATACGCATTGTTTGAAAAATAAAAAAGTACTAATAAATAGGAAAATATTGTCTATAATTACCGGAGTTGTTCAACTGGTGATCCCCACGATGGCACAGTAGTAAGTCTGCGGACTTACAACACTAGAAATAGGGTTTCACTACCCGTGGTGAGCAGAGCACAGATAGCCTATTGTGTAGCTTTATACTTAACTACAAGTAAACAAACTGGTGGTTTGCAGTCCTCATTCGATCTAAAAGGAAAGTTCAGGTTGTTTGTTAAAACGCAAAATAGAGAGATTACATTTAATGCTTTTGATTTTGAGGGTTAATTACTTTGTCTCTTTCTTAATACTTTATTACTCTAACGTTGTTTTAGCAGTATCCACTTATGTTATTTTTAAACATGTAAACATGTACTCAAAATAATATTTAATAAACCACTAAAGCAAAGTTATACAACCTGGATACCAGTCATTAATATTTTATGAAGTTATGAAGTAATACATTTTCCCTTATAATATAAAAAATATAAAACATAACATGATATAAAAATTCTTGAAATATTTTTATCTAGCTTTTTAGCAAAGTGTTTTATTTTTAACATAAACTTTTGTCTCTCAAAGATTAGCGTAGAAATGTTGAATGACTTCAACATTACCAAGAGAATAAGTTATTTTATTTTTCGCAAAGTAGTTCTTTGAGCTACCTGCGTATTCGTTTCTATTTATTACTTTCTATTCCTATTTTTATAGCTTGTTATAAATATTATTTTAAATCACTTCATAATTACTTATTTAAAAGAAATGTGAAAAAAAGTTATACTTGTATAGAAACTAATCAGTTATGTACAGTTACAACGTATTATTATGAATGGACGTTGATAGCGGAATACTGATGAATTTATCAGTGTTTAAAAAAGTTTTAGCTAATTCTGCATGGATATACAATAAGCAAGTCAGAATATCAAAAGTAAGCAAGTGACAACATTGATGGACATCCGAGAGAAGACACGCCATTTCTAGATTGTAACACCAGAGATTATTCTTTTCACCAGATATTAAATTATGCATTAACATTCTAAGCTTGCTTCAGTGTTTAGTTTTATCCTACTAGATTTGGACAAATATAAATTATAGAGAGCGTGTTAACAAGATTACACGTTCGATAACGGCTAATTATTTCATGGATTTCTTGTTTGCTGATGTGAAACTCAAATATCGAGTTCCTCTACTCTCAACTGTAAATATCCGTATAAATTAAATTATCAGAACTGATACACTTTTATCATTATACGTTAAGTGTCTTATGTAGAGCCCCCCAGTGACTCAGCGGTATGTCTGCGGACTTACACGCTAAAATCCGGGTTTCGATACTGTGATGGGCAGAGCACAGATAGCCCATCGTGTAGCTTTGTGCTCAATTCAAAACAACAACAACAAAAGTCTTATGTAGATCGTACAGCCTCTGCTAATTTGTATTTTAAATGAATTTTCCGTTTTACCTAGAAAAGATATCTTCCTAGCAGTGTAGCGTTCTATCACTACAATTGTTTTAACAGGTTTTTTATTAGCTGTGCAATAACCACCTGCTAAGAACAGAATTAATAAAAGTAAAAAAAAAAACATTTTCATGACTTTATTTAGCTTCGCAAAAAAAATTATAAATGACACAAACACATCTTACGCATGAAACCAAATTAATGGATAGTATTCATTTATTCCGAATATATATATTATTGCACACTGAATTCGATTCATTATTTCAAGTGTTGTACATCAACTTCGTTGCAAATGCGATGTATTTAAACTGCACGTGAATATTCAAAATGGCTGACATTATACTTCAGACAACCTTCTGCAGTGATTAAGAAGACATGTCACTTGTCTTGTGAAATAAAGGTCATTTTTCAGCGTCCTTGTGATGTTAGTTTGATTTGTCTTACAATTCTTTACGTCTGGTTATAAACAACATGAGCTTTTCAAATTCACGTTGTTCAGATGAAAATTCGGAACTCCAAAAATCCAATGATAATTTGTAAAACGCGTCGTATCAAATGAAATCACATTTATTTCGAGTGCAGATTTTCATACTGCCATCGTACAACAATTTCAGTTTCATGATGCAGTAAGGAATGTAAATGGAAAGAAAGACCAGCTATAAAAAACTATATAAACAGTACCTAACCAGACAATATGGGAATATATGATGATACTCGTGTGTGTGAACCTTCATAACTACAACAAAAACGATGCTATTTTCAATTGGTCAATGAGTAAAAATACTCAAAAGTGGTGTGTTGCACGAAGCAAGTTTTTCAAAGGGATTCATGATCCCTGCTCCAGGGTCCAGGGGCAGGTTGGAAATAAGTAGATATAATGGTTAGTGAATGTTTTCATGTGAACGATATCAATATGGTATGAATGGTTTCATCATTATTTATCTGTGACACACCTCAAAAGTTGAAAATCGAAACTCTTATTCATGCATTTGTCAGATAACAGATTTCTCTGTGTGATTGGACTGTTAAAACGACATATGGAGAAAGACTATCCTCATACATTACACAGATTAGGAAATAATGCACGGATAAGTAGTATGTTTTGAACATCACAGCTTTGTGTTTTTTACATAGTAAACTACAGGACAGTGGACAGATTTTTACGGGACGTTGACGTCATTTGTTAATCTTTGATATCATTGTAAAACCAACACAACATTAAAAAATATATGACATATTATTTAAAATGAAAAATGTATTTTGATACATAAATTGATTTAGCTAATATTTTATAACCATTTCATATAATTAGTTATTTAACTTTAAAATGTATTATGGTCTATACGAGGAAAGATTCCCATAATTAAATTTAATAGTTATCTTTTACAGTTAATTACGTAGTACCTGTGTAGAAAGTCAAGGTTTTCATCTATCAAATGATCTATTATAGTGTGTTTTGAATAGATAAGCATCAATTTCACTTATAATACAATTTTCGTTCCCATAGGAATCAAAATGGCTAGTCTGAATTAATATTTGCATTTCGTTGCCGCAAAGACGCCCTCTACACTTTGTAGTTGTTTGTATGCCATAAAAGCGAAAATTAAATCCAATTATTTGGTCTGACTTGCTACATTCCTTCTACTATATCATTCAAAATTAGAGACGGCTAGTATATATACGGTTTTGGCTAAAATGTTTTAATATTTTGTAAGAAATCAGATCATTGACGTTAAGATAAAATACAAACACACTTAGTGCTGTCAAACTGAGAGATGTGTATTTTAGTACAAATATACACATGTAATTTGTATAATGAGAAAAATTCCATGAAAACTTTAAACGATTTATTCCAACACCAAACAATTTTATCAGACACTTGTCAAAAGATGATGTGTAACTCAGAATTTCACTTCTCATAATAAAACCTTACCAAAACATGTATAATGACAAAATGTAAGAAAAGTAATTATAAATATTGTCTGTAATCTTATATCAGTTTGTATTAAACATTTAGTACTTGGTTAGTCCTTTTGTACTCTAACAATCTCCACAAAGCTAAATGGCGTGCTGGCGATGAGATTGCCGATGTAACCCATCGTGATTTTGTAACCCATTGTGATTTCATTCTAACTTGTCACTAGTAGATGCTGCAGTAGCTGGTTTGGGGTTACGATTAGAAATTTTCTGGTTCAGTTCTGTCCAAAAGCTCCCAATGGTATTACAATTTGGAGACTTTGTTGGTCATGGCAATCTTATAACGTCCTCCTGGTTAATATAATCCTTTAAAATACATGCAAGGTGGCGGTAGCATTGCCATCATGGAACGCATTGCTGTTGCCAAACCTTGATCTAGCATAAGACAAAAATATTACCTACATGTGACACAATTCCTGTAGAAGGCGCTAGTGACATTTCCCTAGAGAATAAAAAAAAGTATTTTTTTCCACTTTGTTTAGTAGATACCAAACATGTACTACATCACTTCTTGTGTGTTTCTTATGGAAAGACATTCTTCCAATATCTCCAGGCAAACGATGAAGACGAATCCAATTTTAAGCTTCAACAAACTCAAAACAGGACTCTTCTGAAAAGATGACACGCTGTTCATGTTCCAACTGTTAGTTGGTTGCTCTCTTGCCAAAGTAAAACGGTGACGACAGTGAATTCTGGTTAACATCTGTTTACAGATAACCCTAATTTTAAAATAATCTTGTTTGGTCAGTCTCATATTCACTATTCTTTTGGATACCCTGAAATGAACGTGTTCGTGCTATTCGTGTCGTAAGGAGTTGCAAGGCATCTTGAGACTTTAACATGTTAACCTAATTAAAATACAATATTAAACAGTGGTTTATTTTCGGTGTTTACCAGTAAACTTTTCTGGAGCAACGTTTCCTCTAATTCGATAACGTTTCAGGATTCTAGTTATGGTACACTAAAAGTACCCTACTGTATTCTAGATACAGTAGACTAAAGGTACCCTACAGTTCTGACAATATCAATTTACTTCATGTCATTTCTGGACAGTCGAAAAAAATTGAAGCCCTATAACTTTTGACCCGCAACGAAACATGACTCTAAATTGTTTGAACAAAACGTTTGATCTGTTTCGAAAAAGATCATATCAAATAAAGACCAATTTGTGCAAAACAGGTGTGTATGTGTGTCTTGACACACAAATGCTCTAAACAAGTTAGATAGACCAGAATAACAACTCTTAAAATGTTTCTTTGATCATATGCCACCTTTCTGCTATTATTTGGGCATTTACTCAATAACTACTGTGTACATGTAGACAATTAAAACAAAACAGATCAGTATGCAAGAATTTTGGCTAAGTGTGTAACAATTTGTAACAATTGAAATAAGTTTATTTGTTTGTTTTAAATTTCGCTCAAAGCTACTCGAGAGCTATCTGCGCTAACCGTCCCCAATTTAACAGTGTAAAGCTAGAGGGAAGGCAGCTAGTTATCACCACCCACCGTAAACTTTTGGGCTACTCTTTTACCAACGAATAGTGGGATTAGCCGTCGCATTATAACACCCCCACGGCTGAAAGGGCGAGCATATTTGGTGCGATCGGGATTCGAACCCACGACCCTCAGTTTAAGAGTCGCCGCCTCAACCCACCTGGCCATGCTGGGCCGTAACAGTAATGAATGTACCAAAAATGACGAATTAAGGTTTTTTAAAAACGTGTAAATATAAATTTTAGTAAGTTTAATAAAAATAAAAGTCTGTTACATCTGGTAACGTATTAAAATGTGTTAAACGCCCCAAGCTATAAAAACTAACAACTTTAATATATTTGGTTTACGAATAAAGTAACTGACGTCAAACACAATCAAAACATAATCAGAGGACAGTAATATCGGGTCATAATTTGGTTACTAAGTAAAACAAACGAATAGACTCTGACTTAAAACAACTAGCTTACGTGTACATATGTATATATTAAACGTTTTATTAAGCCAGCAAAGCATATAATGATCATTTTATGTGCATTAACTGTGAATTATCTTTGTTTACCAATATGACACTTCAGGCTGAACAGGTTTTACACCCTTGTGCAAATTAATTGAAACATGACAAAAAATTACGAGTTTTTAATTTGTTTGCGTTTTAATTCTGAGAATCCAAAAATTACTCACAAATTATACATGGTATGATCGCCTTTATTTTTCAGAAGATCATTAATCCGCTTTGGAATCGAATCCACGAGTTGACTGCAATTTTTATTAATTTTTGGATCGCGGTACCACACTTTAATTATGGACTCAATTAGCTAATGTTTCGTAGTATTGCCTTTTCCCCGAAGTCTTTCTTTACAAATCGCCCAAAGATTTTTAATTGGATTTAAGTCCGTAGAGTTTTCAGGTCAGTCCAACACAAGTTTCGATGTGTGTCACGGAGCCATATCTTGCTGAAAAATGCCAGATCCATTTGGAAATCTCTTTTTCAATTCTTGAACAACTCTTCTCTGCAAAACTTCGAACTACTGTGATCCCCGCATCATACCTTCTACGATATGTAAGCCTCCGACACCGTAGTAGCTGAAAAAGCCCCAAAACATCTTCTTCAAGGGATGTTTTACGAACTTATTGATGTAAGTATCTTGAAGTTTTTTACCTGGGGATCTGCGAACGTGCAGACTTCTCTGACTCTGTACGAAGAAATGAGTCTCATCACTGAATAACACCTTTCTCCATTGTTCTTGCGTCCAGTTCTTGTATTTCAGACACCATTGATACAGTTTTTTCTTCCTCGAGTTGGTAAGAAGTTGTTTTTTGACTGGTCTTCTTGCCCTTCTACCGCATTTTTGAATGACGTAATATTCCTCAAAATAGATCGACCGTACTGCAAAACACACCTAATGACGCCGTAGGTATGAAAAAAATTACTATTAAAGGAAATCAGCGGGTCTAGCAAGCCTACACCGGCCGCCATGCTGAAAATATTGTAAAATGACCATTGGTTTCAATTAATTTGCACAAGGGTGTATGTGCATGCTAGTTTTCCTTGTGAAAGCTTATATAAAATAATGCACACAATTATTACTGATCATTCTGGTGTGGAATATTTTGATAATTACTTTCAACGGACAATAAATGTGTGCATTACATTATTTTGGTATCTGTTATTAGTAGGTATTACATATTTGAAAAAAAAGACGAGACATTTGTTGGATTTAGTGTTATAATTATTTTAATGAGACTTTTTCCCATACAACATCGCGTGAAAACAAAAACAGCTAAACTCCTCTAGATAGTATCTGGTCTTCATACACCACGTGTAAGGTAAACTATAACTTCATTACACTGTGTTTGGTAAGATATAGGAGGTTTTGCAGTGGCTCTACGACTTGTATCTGCGACTGCATGATATTGTATTTACGTATACGATTAGGCAAACACTATTTCGTCTCTTTAATATCATACAGTTATTTGAACACACAGTTACAATAAATCTGGATATAACCACCCAAAATGTTGTGTTTTAAAACCTGTGCATCTGTTAATGATTTGTTTACATTAGAGATTTCTCATTTCATAAACTAAGAATATTGATGGTATATGTATATATATTTGTTTCACAGAAATATAGACATGAGTATCTTAGTATCTTATTCAATGTATCCTTCTTTACATTTGTTTTGGCTCTTACACATTATTAAAGAAGAAATAAATATGTATATATGCAAATGAGGTTTAATATCAGTGGTAATATCTTCTAAATGTATTGGGAATATCCCATCTATGAGATATTATCCGCTGAGACTGTAAGGAGACAACTGAACAATGGTAAGTCTGCCATCATTTCTTCAATACTTATTTTATATTAAATTCGTCATTGTTTCATGATGCTAATTTTAATTGAATATTAAAAATGAATGTAATTAATAACATTAGAGTTATTATCTATTTCATTATATATATATATATATATATATATATGCGAAATTACATTTTCAAATACATGCAGATGTTAATATTTTGTTTAAATCAAAGATCTATGAGTTCATAAAATAAAGTTTTAATGACATAGATTTATTTCACGGAAATGAATGATAAGTGTTTTTGTGTAACCTGAAACAGAGTAATAAATTTTGTTGGAGTTTGGCTACTTGCATGTACTTGCACACAATACGAATAGGTTCTACCCAAGATTTTAGTGTAGTTTCGAAATCACAAAAAGTTATCACAGTATTACTAAATCAAAGAGAAACTGAAAAAAAGATAAACGAAATGACTGACAACCTTAGCTCTTTAACTATTACGAAATTTAACGAACAACAGTTATAGAAATGTCTATTCCATAATGATCGTGGCTGTTAATGGATCATGAGAGAAAGTAAAACGATCATTTGCTCCAACCTTAAAAGAAATAAAAAGAATTAGCATTAGCCAGTAAAAAAATACAATTGTCACATATTCGTAAAGTTGTGTGTAAAACAGTCAGAAAATAGTTGGCTAATTTTGACACGCGCAGAAGTAATAGAAGCAAATTTCAAGATTATATAAATTAACGATGTTTATTTAAATGTATTTACTGTCCCCTCATTTTGGTCCCAAATCTTGTCCCTGACTTAGAATTGTTTGGAGCTTGATGACTCAAATCTGATTATTTAGATGTGGTTACATATTTTAATGAATGCAGTCCATTTTTTTCTAAAGGATTTATCTCGCTAATAATTATTTGTAAAAGATATTCAATTATAAGTGTTATGCCAACGTTAAAGTTGAATAAACATCGTATAGGTCTCTGTCCTTCTTTTTCAACTAAAAGATATGCCACTAGGTGGTACGTGTCTTTCTGTAGTTGTATTAACGGTGACGGTTATAATGAATCCACAATGCCAAATATAAAGCATTTGCAACAGCATAATGTGTCGTACATTTGTTCCACAGCTAAATACGCTAGCAATAAGCTTCAACTGGTAAAATAATAGAACATTTAATCAAATACATACTATATGATGTGGTGATTATGTTCAATTCTATACACATAAGAAGGTCAGACGGCTCCAATGTTAAATCCGTAATCGTATTACAAGATAGTCTAAATCGGAAATTTATTTCGAGCCTTCAGCATGCGAATAACATTTTTTTCCGCAATGACGAGTAAAATTAATTTTCTACATTCTAAATAAAATCTATTTGTATTGAGAACACTCGGATGTATTACCTCTAATTTCGATAATTAGAGATTAAACCATAAATAAAAGGTACTAGACGCTTCTGTAAGAACATAATGAATTTCTGTTCTATGAAATGCTTTTTATTTTAAATATTCAGAACAGAGAATGTGAATGGTGGCTGTTTCCTTTTGAGCTTGTTTTATATATTAATTAATCTTAGCTTTAAAATTAATAAATTGCAAAATACTTTGAGTTCCAAATGAATTCGACTTAATTAAATACATGTTTATTGTTAGTAGTTGAATAATTTTTGTTTCATGTGTTTTCGAGCACACGTAAAGCTATAGAATGGATTATCTGTGGTATGCCAATCATAGGTATTAAAACCCAATTTCTGGCATTTTAAGTCTGCAGACTTACTGTTGTACCACTGGGAAGAAGGACACTAATCTATAATAATAAAAGAGCGTGTCTATTGGTCTATGTGTCTGTGTGTGTCTAATCACCGTAATTCTAAGAGGAAAAGACCTAAAAACCTAAAATTTTACACACACACACATTACGTAGATCTTGAAAACGTGCACATGAGTGTTATTAATTAAACATGTAAGGTAAGCAAGTGAAAAACCACCCAGACAAGAAATATGACCATTATAGCTCCAAAATATAGTCCAGAAACCTGGAATTGCGTAGTTATACTAAATTAATCCTGAGGGTGTGCACTTAGGTATTTTTACTTATCTTTTTCATGAGGCAAGTTAGCAAAAAACCACTCAGAAAATAAGTAGTTCCTTATATTACGAATAGAAATCACAGAGAGACAGACGGACACGCAAGTGTGTGCGCGTGCGTGTTTTTGTGTGCGATCACCATAGTTCCAAGAGAAAAAAATCTTGCACACATACTAAGTGGACCCTGATAATGTGCATAAGGTATTATTTATCTTATCCACATGTGTTCGCGCGTACGCATGCGCATCTTAATGAATGAAAATAGCAATAAACTACATAGAAAAGAAGCTGTGATTAAAATTTGTAATATAAAGAAAAAGAACTCATAGAAAAGAAGTGGTTTCTCATATAACAACTTCTAATATATGGAAAAGCCAGCGGGTTTGGTAAAAATGCGTTCCAATAAGTTGCTATCATGTCATGTTGCTTTACAACAAAAGTTTATTGGTTATACGTTTATGCTAAAATTGGTTCAGAATACACACACACAAACACTGACATACTCAGCTGGAACACATCAACTTAACAAACCAAGTAAATTCGAGTACTTTCGCAAGTTTTCAATAATCTGTTAAAACATTATTTTTTTAATTTTCTCGATTTAACATCGTAAACACACTCAAAAGACAAACTATTGAAATGTTACTGAAAATTGAGCTCAAATAGCGTGTGACTTTTCTAAATTGCGTGTCTTAAAACGATTTTACAGCGTCTTATTAATTTCAATTCTAAGTACACCCGTCTTGTAAGATAAGTGGGCGTAGGTACATGATATGTTTCACGTGAAAATTCTTATCCATTAGCGAAATCAAAATCCATCCACTCCAGAAAATTACAAGTTCTGGTAATGAAATTCAAAATTCAAAAACGTGCAATTGTTTTGAAGATTTGCAGTTGTAAAATTAGAATGAATGCGTTTTGATTACAAGAATGTATTAGACTTGAATAAAAGTAAAATACAACAATCAATAATGCTGTACAAAACTTCACATGAATATAATTTAGAGTAGTTCATTGTGTAATTACTCTTTAGAGCTATCTGTAGCGTGGAAGCTTCTCAGAACTATCAGTTTTTTTTTAATACTAACCGAATTCAATTATCAGAGTAAAAATTAAATTACATAGATAGCTTTATGATCAAGCCGGCATGGCCAGGTGGCCAAGGAACTCGACTCGTAATTTGAGGGTCGCGTGTTCGAATCCCCGTCCCACTAACCATGCTCGCTCTTTCAGCCACGTGAGCATTATTATATCGCGGTCAATCCCACTATTCGTTGGTGAAAAAGTAGCCCAATAGTTGGCGGTGGGTGGTGATGACTAGTTGCCTTTCCTCTAGTCTTACACTGCTAAAATACGAATGACCAGTTCAGATAGCTCTCAAGTAGCTTTGCGCGAAATTAAAAAAAACAAACAAAAAAGCTTTATAATCAAAATTGCAAACATTTCATTATTTTATTTTTGTTTTTTCTTTTGCTTTAGTAAAATTAATTAATTTTTAGTCAGCATGTAAAAAAGAGTGTTCAACTGACCCTAGTTACACTAAGTAAATAATAAACTGCTTATGTACCTGCGACATGGCTGCTCGCAGAGTCCAAGTCGTTGTTGTTTTTCTTAAGTACAAAACTTTAACTCACATCTCCGTCGTCAATCAAAACGTGTGTGCAATATTTGTACATGTCTTGCGGAGCGACTCGGGAATGGCCAGGTGGGTTAAAACGTTCGACTCGTAATCTAAGTGTCGCGGGTTTGAATCCCGGTCGCAACAAACATGCTTGCCCTTTCAGCCATGGAGACGTTATACTGTGATGGTCAATCCCACTATTCGTTGGTAAAAGTATAGCCCAAGAGTTGGCGGTGGGTGGTGATGACTAGCTGCCTTCCCTCTCTTTAGTCTTGCCCTACTAAATTAGGAATGGCTTGCGCAGATAGCCCTTGAGTAGCTTTGCGCGAAATTCATAACAAACAGTTCTATTTATTAGAAATTTATAAAATATGTGTTTTTTCCTATATGAAACTGATTGCTCTGGGAAAAGAAATCTATTACATTCGTCAAGCTTGCCTTAACTGGGAATCTTTTGTTTCCGTTTCAATCTGTTCGGCGAATCGAGCAACTACATATGCAATTTTAATTTAATTAATCAGATAACATAAAAATTCAGTCAAACTTAAAACTCTGAATGCATCTGTTCGGTGAATCTGGTATTTAAATGCATGATTATATTTAATTTATCACATATCATAATAAATCTAGTCACAATTAAGTCTTTCATCGTATGAAACTTTGGGAAATAGATAATCCGAAATTCTCATTACCTACGTGGATGTATTTTGATAGGAAATTACAATAACATAGAACTTGTAAAACGAAAGCCATAATGTGATAAGCTAACCAGAGACGTGCCTTATATTAGCTTCCAAATTACTGAATTTCCACCTAAATGAATTACTTCTTAAATATGTTGAAGCTCAACTCATTACTTCCTTATATCTCTGGCGACCTATTGAAGAAATTCAAATACAAGCTTTTAAACAAAGAACAAATTGATAATTAATGGGTTGTACAAAAACATCAGTCGTGTTCATATTTTGTATTGTGTGTTAATCTTTCTGCTTCCTTAAGTTCAGTCTGCACAATAGGCTACCAACAAAAGGATCAAACTCTAAACTTAGCGCTATAAGCTTTCCGGATTATTACTGAAACTTAGGTGCTAATCTTTTTGCAAAATAATATTAATTGATGGCAGTTTATTCGGATTTCTTCTTTACGATTATTTACACCTATTGAAACTAGAAAGCAAATTTCATAATAAAAAATCAGTTTATGCATACAAACACCTGTAACACCAAACAAGAGGATTATTTTCTGCATTACTTTTTTATAAATTTCAATAACATTTGAAATTTCGAAAATCTTCTATTTCACTTTTTAAACAAAATATTCTTTACAGCAACACCATCCAAGGACAGACCTGATTCATCCAGCTGTACATAGACCACAGACCCATAGTTCAGTATGGATCACTCCCAGAGGCACAGCGATATGTCTGTAGACCTACAACACTATCAACCGGGTTTTGATACCCGTGGTGGTTGTGATAACCCACACAGATAGCCAATTGTGCAGCTTTTTGTTTAACTTCAAACAAATCGAACAAACAAACCAGTATGGATCGAACAAGAGCATGATGGATCTTGAGCACGGAACCACTTCCCGAAGTGTTAAAGAGAGAACACAGAGGAACTTCAGTGCCCTCGTATACTTAACATTTAGCTGCTTGATGTGAAGGATAAAAGTAAGCTCACAGTCGAATGTGAGCTTCAAGAACTTTGCCTCAGGGACCATGGGAAGAACAACGCCTAGACAAAGCTCGAGATCAGGATGTAAATCCCATTGGTGGCAAAAGTACATGCAAACTGTTTTACCTTTTATTTCTCCAATTTCTGTGGTCCACTTCAGCAAGTGATTAAGAACAGTCTGAAGCTGTCACTCAATAAGCATCATGTTTGACGAATAACACAATGTGTGGAAGTTCTCGATCTAGAACCTGTTTGCAACAGTACGAGGAAATTGTATAGTGATATCATTGTGCTTGATACTGAAATAGGTGACACTCAAGACCCAGCCCTGAAGAAAAAATGGGTAAATGGCCGCGGGACCTCTACTTCTATGGGTTGCGTACGTTCACGTATCGTTGTAATCTTTTTATAGGTCAAAAACACAGGAAGAAGATGCTCTCTCTTTTGAAGAAGGCTAATATGATCGACGTTTCATGTTGAATCAGGTGGTCCATGGTGGAGAGCTGTTGATGTAACTCATATTTCATGGGCGAGAGTAGGCTTGTTTTATTGACGGAGCTAAGCTGAACAAAATGAACACTGACCCTCCTTTCCAAGACTTTACAGAGATAGCCATTCAAAGCAATTGAAGACTAATTTAAAGGATTTTTTATCATTCCTAGAATAAAAAAGATAGGACAATAGCTCAATGTCAATCTTCAGAAAAAACATTATTTTGCCAGATCAGGTTAAAAACAACCTAAAGAAGAGCAAGAGAGGCAGAAATAGAAATAATACAGCATTTCATATTCAACATTATCTGATTTGACCAATGTGCTACAGGATCTATGAAGAGCAAGTTTTATTTCCAGCGCTATAAGGGTGTGATTACAGTCGTAAGCCAATAATGCATGGAAAATAAATAAAAGTAGTGGACGTATAAAAAAAGCTCTTGATGTGAAGGATAAAAGTAAGCTCACAGTCGAATGTGAGCTTCAAGAACTTTGCCTCAGGGACCATTGGAAGAACAACGCCTAGACAAAGCTCGAAATCAGGATGTAAATCCCATTGGTGGCAAAAGTACATGCAAACTGTTTTACCTTTTATTTCTCCAATTTCTGTGGTCCACTTCAGCAAGTGATTAAGAACAGTCTGAAGCTGTCACTCAATAAACATCATGTTTGACGAATAACACAATGTGTGGAAGTTCAATCTTGAAGAGCAAGATGCAAAAGGGGATGGGAAGCATACCTCCCACTGATCTTCTGAATTTTGTCCCATATAAATTTGGAACTGTTGGTGAAAGAGATGCTAGTTGTGAACTTAATCCGAGATTTCTTTTGGCTTTAATGTCTGACCTGTCGAGCATGAGCGTGGGCCCACTGACAAATGATGCAGTTAAAAAAGAGGAATGTCATTAAACGAAAACACTGTGGAAAACATGTCAAGATCTTAAGAATAGATTGAGCAACTGCTACCAAAAGAGGTTCAGTTGGCCTGGTCCAACTTCCACAAAAACATATTGGTTGGGTGACATCGATTACAGATAACCTCTTTCAAAACGAAAGAAAAAGGTTACTGCCCCAAGAGACACTGTCAAACATCCAAGGAAAGTGAAGGAGGGTAAATATAGAGATAAATTTACAATAAAAGACTGACTAGGTGCATAAAAATAAATAAAAGATCTGGTACTGAAGATAGAAAGGTTGTGATTCAAAAGCAAATGCTATACAAAGCAATTTTTCCTGTCAATATAAGTTCGACTCTCAAGGTAACTGTGTCCATTAAATTCCCTCTGATTTAAAAAGAGAAATAGCAACTGTTCAACGAGAGCATCAAGATCTGATTGACCATAACTCTCTCAATAGCCTCCAAGGATGTACTGAGTTACAAACACAGGGTAGACTCATACTGCTCAACCAGCAGTGCTACCCCTCTATGAGCTCGTCCACCACACAATCTGTCATTCTTCTATAACAAAACTTCCAAAAAATAACTGTATCTGCAGATCACAGAAATATGTATTGTAAAAAAAGACACATAGAATGATAGAAATCAACCAAGGACTTAACGTCATCCAGATTATAATGGAAATCTTGACGGTTTCACTGTATTAAAGTAGCCATTTTTATTTAGGTGGAGGATCCCTTGATTTATAACCATGCCAATTTTATTTATTAGAATGAAGTGTGTCAAACTTTCATGGACCCTGCCCTGGGTTAAGTGGGCAGATCTCTGTCAGTAAATCCAGATTCCAACGATTGAGGGCACGAACGAACCCAGGGCCAAAGGAAGTAGACAAGGGCAGCCACTGAGAGGAATGGCTGGGACAGAAACCGGAGTAAGATGTTGATTTGTCAACTTGCTGATCAATAAATGGCAAAATACCCTTAATGTGTTTCAAAATGGCTCTGTTGGAGACAATAAAAGATATGTTTGCAGGATGATATGTCTGAGATGGAGTTTGGAACAACAACTTCTGGCCCTCCGGGTAAAATTTGTTGTTAACTGTTTTAAAATATCGTACATCTTTCTCCTCCACTCACATAGGGCAAGAACGAAAGTATAAAAGAGTGTGAACAATTGACACAGTCAGTGTCCAGTTTGAACTCGTAGGCGTTGTGGTCTTTGTCACTGCAACGATTAAGTGTCACAGAACCATAACAAAATGCCTTCGAATGATTGTAAACATCTGAGAAGGCTGGAAATATATGGCCATACTTTAGAGTTCAGATAACCCACCTTGACAGTGGCACGCGGACATGGTGATGTAAATGTCAAAATTAGAACAATGGTAGGCAGCATAATTCCATCCTTATTAGTGGAGATGAGATACTTCTCATTGTAGAAACTTCTTGGTTGGAGAAAACACCGAGGATCTCTGACTCAGGTATTTTTTTTCAAATCCACATCAACAATTACCCATTATGATGAATTTAAAATAGAAAGAGAGTATCCTTAATGGTCATATCCTTAATAAACTTCAAATTCAAGAGGAATTCACTGTGTTTTGTAGTAGATGTTCCCAGAACGTAGCTTCTTGACTGCTTGAGAGAGGCAATAAGCTCCTCTAATCCCTTCTTAATAAAAAAGGGAGACATTTGACTAAAATATTTGTCAGATAAAGAAGGACTAAAAACTGAAATACAGAATCTGATAGTGACTGTGCAATATAGTCGTCTATACATGGCTGTTTACCTGTAATTTGTTTTCAGTAATCTATTCTTTTATTCAAGAATTGGAGTACCCATATTAAAAAGAAAATGATTCGGTGGCCACTGACCCTACTCACCATGGACTTCTACTAGAGAACGAACTATAATACTAAGCAAAGACACTACAACAACGCTAGGGTTTCTTGAGCACTGTACCCAAACACCAACATCAAACAGAATGTCCACAACACCAGTTGAGAATGTCCAACATTATTAAGCTGTTGACCACAGCTCAACAGAAACAGCCGATTGGCCTTGGGAGAGGAGCACCCCAATACTACCTCTTTACAGAAATTCGAGGCCAAAGTAATGTGTTGGGGTTGGACTCCTCAACGATCGAGATCTTCACGTCACAATGTATTGCAAACGCGCGGGCGGATGTTCAGATGTCAGAGAGTGTCAACTGAAAATACAGAACCTTCCCTGGGAGGCTCCATAACCTCGTACAGGGATCCACCTTGAGGGTGGCTACAGCACATTAAAGATAGAATACATAATTAATTTAGTTCAGATTGAATATTAACTCTAAAACCATATGCTGAAAACCTTTTGATGTAATAACGATGCTTATTAAATATTCAAGTTGTACTTTTTCACTATACACAACCTAAATTATGAAATTTTACAAGAAAAAATACTTGTAAGATTTTTCGCCTATTTTCATATTGATAAACAAATCACATCAGAGAATATCACTGTACTTTGATTTGTACTTATACGACAAATAGAAAACTGTAAGTGACATCAAACAACAACCAAACAAAAATGTTGTATACACTGGTAATGTTTACATACTTATTTCGTAGAGCAAAATACATTATTCCGTAAATAAGTCGAACACAGTTGGAACAAACGTTTCAATAGCTACAAGAGTGCGCGTGTGTTTTTCTTATAAGAAATCCACATCAGGCTATGTGCTGAGCCCACCGAAGGGAATCGAACCCCTGATTTTAGCATTATAAATCCGTAGACTTACCGCTGTATTAGCGGGGAGCGTCGATAGTTACCGTAAAATTCTTAGAACTAGACAAACATATTTTCAACACAGTTTTCGAAACGAAGACAGACAAACACCATGTTGTATTTATCAGTGCTCGTACTTTTGTGGTTTTGTATTCAAACTCAGTTCAGCCATTTATTACGAAGAATATTTATTCAGTAAAGTTACATAGGTATGGTTAGTACAAATTTCAACTGACAAAATATACAACAGATACTCCCTTTCTCCAACAAAAACAACAAGATTTTGTTATTTGTATGTATGACTAAAATCATCTCGATACCCGATGACCAGGAACGGATTTAACGGTCAGCTAAATCTGACCAAGCCTATCTTTACTTTCCCTTAATGTACACTACTGATATAATAAAGCCCGCTCTCTTCTTTTATTAGCTGGCTGGGCGAAGACGTAAATATCTCCAAACTTCATCTACCAACCATATACCCAATTTAAACAAATTATATTTACTGACATATACGTATATATCTTTACACACACACATATATATATATATTACGTACTTCAGAAATATAATACGATAATTCTCAATTCTAAATCTTTACAACATTGTAAAGCAGCACGCTTAGAAGACAAAATGTGCCACCATTGAATGAAAATTGCTAACGTCATAAGGGGCACAACTCATCAGAAACAGGTACACACGAAGTTACAGGCCGGAAGAATAGTTTATATATATATATATATATACCATAAACATATGCAGTTTTGAAAACTAACAACAATCAATATTCTCAGAAATTAGCTGAAACTTCCTTTCTTACTTTTTTTAAATAACATACACTCTTAGAGTAATTTCAAAGGTCTTAAGCTACAAAAGTGAAAACGATAGTTTTAATCCTACAACTATCCTACAGAGATTGTTAAACTATAATGAGCATTCTGTATGAACACTTAACAACAGATGTTAATATCCTTTTCACGTTAACTAATAGCATCGTATTTATCTTCAATATTTGTGTCAACATTAAAATTTGTACTTTGCTATGTTTACTGCTCAAATGAACTCTTTTACAACTACAGATATTTAGACTTGATTTAGAAAAAAAGGGTAAATAAGTAATTGAACGGACATATTCAGTATTAATTTATAGTGTTTGTTTCTGAAGCTTCTGAAGTTTTAAAGTTACCAGGAACAAACTAGGCAAACTGCCTTCTACCAAGGGTGTGTGTGTATTTTCTTATGGCAAAGCCACATCGGGATATTTGCTGAGCCCACCGAGGGAAATGGAACCCCGGATTTTAGCTTTATAAATCCAAAGACATACCGCTGTACTAGCGGGGGCAAACCTACCAAGCGTAACTGCAATCTATTCAGAAGGTTGTCCAGACATAATGACGGCCTAAGTACATGTTTTTAGGGTCATTAACACTAGCGTCAGTTTTTCTGATCTTGCCAACCTCCACAAAATGCTTCCCCTAGTGGTTGTTATAGAACTTAATGAGGACAATGAAAAATCTTGATAGCTAAACTGGGGGCCTCTGTGATTCACAAGAGAGCCTTTAATTCCTGAAATGGAGGAAAAGTATCTTACAATAAGTAACACATTATATTGACACCTATTTTTTTCTGAACGTGCAATAGTGACTAGTTTTCTCAGTTTTTGGAATGTTTGGTTTTGCTTGTTAAGCAAGATACAATTCCGAGGGACAAAATAAGCACCTATTCACCATATAAATGTTAATCAACTGTGAAAAGAAAGTATTAATTAAAAGTTTGTGTATAATTAATATTGTTTCAGTTTCGTTTTCAGAATCATTCCTTTAACGGAGCGATTTTTTAGTTGCACAGTTGAAATAAATTTAAATGTACACTTTGAGACGTTGTTTATTATATTTTCAATGCGTATGATCTTTATTTAAAAAGTAACATTGCAGGAAGGCTTACAAACCCTTAATAAAAGTTATTTTTATTTTGTTTTAAAGGCCTAAGAAAACATTGTTACAAGAAACGATAAAGCAATGGCTTACACTCGATTAATGCTTATATAGTTTTTTTTTTATCTCCTTCTCTGTCGGACCAATACTCGAATACGTACATGGACCTTTGATAAGAAACAATTATTTCCATAAATAAAGATTTGTTGAGATATTTGCCCGATTAATGTAACTGATATCAGACTGGGAAAATAGATGTTTTTAAACCAAATTAATTGTTAAAAGTTCAAATAACCAAATCCAAAGTTTTACCATTAGAAAGAATATACAAGATATCTGCTTGAGCACTGACAGTAATTTTAAAGTCACGGTTAAGTTCCAGTATTTTACTCGATAACTTCTAAGTATTCCGATTCATTATTTATTACAACTGCCAGGTGTTTGTGGATGGCATTCATTTGTAATCTCTCTTCCGGTTGGTGAGCCCAACATCCAAGCATCAAATGATATACCTCTTGTGGGCATGCGCAGGGTTTGGCAAGACGACGTCCGGCGGTCACATGCTGGACTACCTGAATATTAAATTAAATTGATAGTAAAAAAATATGGATTAAAATAGCTAACCACGAAACAATGCATCTGTTTCTTGGACAAAGATATAATTATCCTGATAAAATATAAATAGTTTAATGACTGCAAATCTTTCCAGAATATAATTTCCTCTTCGATGTTCTTGCAGCAAAAAAATTGCTGGCTAACTAATGCATCTGAATTTTTTATACCAGTAGCTTTCAAATTAGTTTTTACCCTGTTATAAGTGTTGTTGTAACATAAAAATCCAACAGGAATTGTATATATGTACATATATAAATGCACACATGTACAACTTTAAAAATTTAATTCAGGAAGAATATCAAAGAATAAAATATAAAACTACGACTTCTGCCTTAAAGAAGTCTCATATCTTTAGTTACTTTTCAGCTACTCTATTTCTCTTAAATTTTAACATCTTTAAAATAGGAAAACAACAACTGAAAATATGTTTTAAAATCCAACGAAATAACTGTAACAGAAATGTGTATGATAATTACCAACAACACATAAAACAATTGTATATATAATTTAAAACCAATAGATTACAAAATTTAACACATTTGATATTTCGCATATATCATATATAGTAGCATTTCGTGAAACTAATCAAATTTTATCTCGTTTGTCTTTTTATGGAAAAAGTAAGACCGTCTGCCACCAACCCTAATTCGTAACTTCTCCTCACAGGGAGAGAAATCTGACTGCAAAACTCCACGCCATGAACAGCAAATACTGGAGCTGGAATCACGAAGGAACAAGTACTAAAGTAAAGTCCATGATCATCCATAAAGAAATTTGCAACAAGCCGCGACATGCAACATGCTGCGGAGATTTCACAACACAAAGATGGCAGACAAGAACAGTCCATCTATTCAGACATAACATAATCAAGGAGGATTTTTGTCTAGAAAAATGAAATAGGTTACTTCCATTTCGTATCCACTCAGCCATTATATACCACAAGCAGCGAGAAAATGAAACAGTTATCTATGCTATTCTATACAACCTACCGATTAGTCGCCAGATACAGCTCTTATAAACTTTGATAGGATTGAACTGTTGGAACTAACGCTATAAAACTGTCATTCCTGTACATTAATTGATTAAGGAACAAATTAGGGAGGTGTAGTGTGGTTTGGACATGACGGATTTACGATAGAGCTTTTCACAATATAAATTATGGTGCAGAGCTATGGTCAAAATGCACGATCGTCATATATAACCTAATCAGACTTAGTGATGTGAATTGTTCCGCTATGTTAAGTCTCCCAAATCGTTTTGATATTATGTACTCGACCTCAATATAACTGTTATAATAAAACATACTAAAGTGTTCACAATACAGTAATATAATATAATTATTACATTCCAGAGAATGTCGTCTGTTTATCTTTTTAACTTCCTTTTTAGCAGATTATATCCAAACGATTTTTCAATTTCTGCCTTAATAAACAGAAAAAATGGTCTGTATTTGCATATTTTATGAACGAAACGCACTAATATTCCACATTATTTTGTTTATTTACGGTTTTTACAAACCAGGTATTCAAAAGCACACGAAAAACCGTCAATATATTTATAAATAAAAAAAAGAAAAAAACAAATCCTTTGGTATAAAACTATATTATTTAATTACCATCACTAAAAGAGATTGAGGAGCTGTGTTAAAAACTAACCTCATGGTTGGAGAGTTCATACCAGGGTTGTCGTCCATATGTGAAAACTTCCCACAGAAGTACTCCAAAACTCCAGATGTCCGATTCTGCAGTGAATTTCCGATGCAGTATACTTTCGGGGGGCATCCACCGGATTGGTAACATAGTGTTTTTCCCCACCTAAGAAAATTTGAAAACACAGTTTGAAAAAAAAACAAACAGAAATAACTAAAAAAAGAAAATTCGTGGCAGTGTTTTATATGTAAAATACAAATTTTATAAAGAAAACATTATCAAGATATCTTTAAAGACGTATATACAAATAAGGGTGATCGGCATCATCTAAAGTAGGTAATTGACACAATAGCTATTTGTCGAAATGTTATTTATGTTATTCTTACTGGAAACCCAAATAGGCCCAGTAAACAGGTTACTAACCTCTTTTTTTACGTCAGTAAACAATTTACATGTTACTCACCTCTTTTATTTTGTAAGTAAACAATTCACACGTTACTAACGTCTCTTGTTTTGTAAGTAAACAATTCACACGTTACTAACGTCTCTTGTTTTGAAAGTAAACAATTCACCCGTTACTAACGTCTCTTGTTTTGTAAGTAAACAATTTACACGTTACTATCGTCTCTTGATTGATAAGTAAACAATTATAAAGTTATTTTTGACTTCTTTTAAAACAAACTAGAGTGCATTAATATTAATATAAGCAAAACAACAAACTCCATTGTCAGAATGTATCTGTATTAACTAAACAAATATACTGCATTTTCGTTAGAAGCTGTCGATAACCTGCTAGTTTGCTAATTTAACTGAAACTAAACTGGAACAACATCATAAGCTAATTGAACATTATTACACATATCTAAAAGGTTCAGATCATACTAAAAATAAAATCAAACATTTCCGTATTTAAATAGCCGAAACAAAGTAACAATGGTAAATATTTTTTTTCTCCTTTGCGAAATTAATCCTATTAGTTTGATGCTGGCCAGTATTGTTGTAAACCAAGACTTTTTTTACACTGGCTCAGTTGGTAATCATAAATGAGGAACAGCGGGTGGTGATGACGCCCTAACCACCAAGTCATGCCAAGCGTGGTATATAAACAAAATTTATAGATTAAAAGATGAACTGATAAATCACAGAATTTAGAGTGTGTATAATGTATTTTCTTATAGCAAAGCCACATAGGCTATCTGCTGAGCCCACCAAGAGGAATCGAACCCCTAATTTTAGCGTTGTAAATCCGTAAACAAACCGCTGTACTAGTGGGGGGCTAGAAGTTAGAAAACGATACGTTATGTATATCGAATACATGTTCATATCTGTAAGTATATTTATAAATATCTCTGTAATTCTATCCTAACATTTAATACACTTACATTACAATGTTCAACCACATATTTTAACCATTGTAAAAGTGTATAAGGAATTCTTCAAAACCCAAACATATTACATATTACGAATGCAAGAAATATCTCTACCCTAGAGGCTAATTTTTATATTTGTTCAAATTATAAAAATTATATATATACTAAAATATATTTTAAATATATCTATATTTAAAGGTTTATTTTGTTCTATGGAAACGAATTCTCGAATTTTTTGATCAAGAAACATCCTTCCAGTGATTTACTCTTTCCAACTCAAAGCATATTATTATAGCACATGTGACACGAAAGTTTACTCAAACAAAACATTCATACATCTACAAATAATAATATGTTCGTCGTAGCTATTTCTTTAACTTGTTTGTGAAATTTCCAGTTGAACTTTAAATACCAATTACCTATTATAAACCTTGGAGCTAAGACTAACTGAATTATTTATATCTTCTCATTTGTTTCTGTTTTATCTTGTCAATGTCGTAATCCTAGCTACGTCCCTCGCTGGTACAGTGGGAATTCTATAGATTTTCAACGCTAAAACCAGGGGTTAAATTCCCCTTGAAAAACTCAGCAAATAGCCCGATATGGCTTTGCTATATGAAAACACACACACCACTAGCTACATTTTCTGCAATCAGAATATTGGGACATAATTGAGCAAAATTCTAAGAAAATAAAATATAATTGTCCGTAAGGAGTTTCAAGTTATTACGTAATTGTTCAACAAAATTATATATGCTTTTGGCATAAACGTAGACTAACTCCAGTAACAGGTAACTTAGACTACCCAAATTTATTGATAAACTTTCCGTTAGGAATTCTAAAGCAAACTTATGCTCTTTAGAACGGCTATAAAATTAATGTCACAAACTATTTGTTTATTACCCGAGAAGTAACATGTGACTTTCTTCAATTCATTTAAAAGTGTCTTATTAGTGCCTTTGTGTAATTTTAAATATTTATTTTGATGACTCATCTTTTATTCGAAAGTGTTCTTCACTGAAACTACCAATAATTTACTTTTATCTTATTGTTAATTTTTAATGTTTATAAACCTTGTCCTGAGAAGGTAAATTAGGTTCAATTATATAATTACGAAGCTTCCCTAAAATATTTCGACAGAGAAAATTATGTTTTGGTATTATTTTCTGTATTAAACTGCTGGTGGTTTAGGATCATCAGAAGGTGGGTTGGAAAGAGGTTTGCCTGACGGTTGATGGTCTTCTCTTTGTTTGGACGAATCTCTACTGCTTCCGGTCGATTTCTTAACGATATTTTGTGATATATTATGGAAAGTGTACTGTAACGATGATAAAACATCCAATACTGTATCATTATCTAATCTAGTTGATGTTATAAAATTTGGTTCTCTGCTGAGTGACGATTCGATTGCATCATCTAAGTTAATGCTATCTTCTTTGGTCATATTTCCTCCTTTAAAAATTCATAAACAATATATTTGGAGTGGCGTAGAAGTACTGTAAACTAGTCCAAATGAATTCACTGATTCATAGGAACCGGATTTTTTAGCGGTTTCCCATCACACATGGATGTTACTCAAATTGGAAACTTTAAAAATCTCATTTCTAAACCATCATTAAAAGAGGATACATTGAATCAAAAAAGGTAATGAACATAATATAACGTGCAACTCTTACGGTTTTATATATATATATGTTTATGCATAGTGTTGTTAATAACGTTTTAATATGATCATTAAAATGTATTATCTTAATATGAACATGTCCTTACAAAAGCCATTTAGAAACACAATGCAATGTTATGAATTTTCTTTTTCCTCCTGCTATTTGTTCTTAATGTTTGTCCCTCTGGTAGGTCAACGATAACTTGCGGACTTGCAAATTAAACTTTAGGTTAATTTGTTTGTTTTTTAATTTCGCGCAAAGCTACACGAGGCCAATCTAAGACTAGATGGAAGGTAACTATTCATCACCACCCACCGCCAACTCTTGGGCTACTCTTGCGCCAACGAATAGTGAGATTAACCGTCACATTATAACGGCCTCACGGCTGAAAGGGCAAGCATGTTTAGTATGGTGGAGATTCGAACCCGCGCCTCTCAAATTACGAGTCGAGTACCCGAACCACCTGACCAAGCAGGGCCCTTTAGGCTAAAACAAGAAAACAAACTTGAATGTTTTCGTCTCGGAACAAGACAGATAATTTTGTGATGTCCCCGTGATATTGTTTTCAGTCTTACTGAAATGTTGAAAGTAGTGTAAAAATAAAGACATCCTACAAAATTAGCATCAGAACAAGTATTTGGATCTTCTATTTCATATAACAGAAGCAAAATGTGCTTGTTGTTAACTTTATCACTTCGTGTTTAACAGATCTGTAAAACTTAACGTTACAAAAGCTTTCGTTCTTACACTAAACCTAACAAAAATTATTATCTTTATTGCAGCTGTAAAATTGACCAATAAATAGTTCTATTCGTTCTTATATATAAGATTGATAACACTTTTTGAAACAAAGGTAATGGTATTTGACGTTCACATAAAATCTCTAATCCCCAAATAAATTACGACACGTGGTTACGCGATAACACTTACTGAATTCGTTAAAGATAAAAATGCCTTTATTAACACAATATGTACCATTACATCCAATGTATTTGACCTATCATTAAAAAGGATTAAATAAAACGCTGTCTCATTAGTGTAAAGGTAGATGCAATTTAATGTTGTAACCCGGTTAACTTACACTGATCCACAAAGGAGTGAATCAATCGAGTGTAATGGGAACATTTGAAGCATGCGCATTCGATTGTAGTTGTTAAGCAACTTCAAAATCTACATGCATAGATACAAACATGCAGAGGGTATCCAAAGATGAGTGCTAAAAGAACTAAAATAACCTCTTTTCAATGGACTAAAGTTAACAGTGTGGTGTACATGATTGTTTCAAATAAAACCACTATTCCTGATTATGTACATTGTTTTTGCACAGTCTAAGGCGACTCTGCAACCTGAATTGTTTTCAAAAAGTTTCATCACACTGGTGAAAGAACAGCCCCTCTTATTAGAAATGCGTGCTCCACTCCTGTATACACACACATACATGTATAAATATCAGCACTATGATTATAAGAGTGAAGACAAAAGAATAGATGGCATTAAACGAACTTTTATTTGTTGCATTTTAATTTCGAAATTAAAGGTAATTCCAAGTCATAGCCATCCCATTGGGCTAAATAATAAGTAGTGATTTTTATAATAGCTTATGGTACCCACATAATTTTTTCTGCCTCCTGGACATCTGTTTTTGTTTGTTTCGTATTACTAAAAATACAGCATATTCTACTACGTGGAAAAAAACTACTTAAACTGCGGGCCCGACTTGGCCAGGTGGTTAGGGCGCTTTTTTCGCAATCATGAGGTCGCACATTCAAATCTTCGTCTTACCAAACATTCTCGCCAAACTTTCAGCCGTAGGGGCGTTATAATGTGCGATCAATCTCATTATTCGTATGTAAAATAGTAAAGCAAAAGTTCCCTCTAGTGTTATACTGCTAAATTAGGAACGACTATCATAAATAGCCCTCGTGTACCTTTGTAGAACAAACATAACTTTAAACTCTGATTCAAATATATTGAATGAAAAAGTGCCACATTTAAAACAACGCCCTTCTTTATTTTTCTTTACGTAAGCATCATCTGTAAGTAACAATCAGAGTGTTTTTAACTGAAAATATACCCCACCTAACCCATCTCTTCCCTGAAGTAGCAATTTTGTAACTTCATAGGATAATAAAGATATAATACCGGATTTAGTGATTCAGATGGAATGTCTGTCGGCCCAATAGGTTGGAAATAAATACAACTTTATGTTTCTAACTTTTCTTTTCATGTCTTTAATGATAAGATGAGTACCTAATCCTATTTCGGACTTGCATTTATGAAGATAAATGTGATTACAGAAACAGCTTTATGTTAGGTTCCTTTAAGCAAAGCAACTGAACTACTAATTGGTTAATAAGAAACCTGTAGTAACAGTAAGTGGTCAAGGTCTTCTGGGATTTAGAAAGTGGATAACTCGTGAAAGCCCCTATCCTGCTGGGACAGAAATGTTCACAGCTGATGAATGCTACTGAAGCTGGTTGATAGTAGTGTGAACTTTATCTTTCAAACTTATTTCAAAACAATAATTTGCTACATCAGGTTGCGAACTTATATCCACTAGTACAAGAACACGCGTAATATCGTAGAACAAGTTCACCATAGAGAACCGAAAAGAAAAAGAGTTGCACTCTGAGAACGTTAGTGACTTAGTTGAATGGACCGCAAATACAGTAGACAGTTACCTTCCATTCGTCGAACTCTGTCTACACAATGAATGGTATAGCTGACCAGGATCAAATTTCAGTCAAAAACAGTTAGTTTACAGCAATAAATTTGTGGAATAACCATAAGAAAAAAAACTATTTTAACTGTCTAATTACATTAAAATAATTTGATATGTCTGCTCCTCGCACTACTTCTAGAAGCATTAGGTTTATAGTCAAGATAGAATAAAATAAGATTTATTCATAATGATCGAACGTAGTTTGATGTCAGTATAAATGACAGTTAGAAAATATACGCGTTGAATACTTCAATGTAGTTTGTTCACTGAATATTTCGAGGTGATAATTTTTTGAATTTCGCGCAAGCTACACGAGGGCTATCAGCGCTAGCCATCCTTAATTTAGCAGTGTAAGACTAGAGGGAAGGTAACTAGTCATCACCACCCACCGCCAATTCTTGCGCTACTCTTTTACCAACGAATAGTGGGATTAACCGTAATATTATAACAACCCCAAGGCTGAAGGGCGATCATGCGAATCGAATAACATCCTTCCAGAATCTCAAAATGCCTCCAGAAAAAATAGACAAACAACAGATCTACAAAGCTTACAACAACAATCAAGTAACCATCGGGGTATTCCTAGATGTCAAAAAAGCATTCGACAGCGTATGGCACAACGCCATCATATACAAACTAAATCACCCTCAAATAAATCCCACGATAGTCAAATGGATTTCAAATTTCTTAACCAATAGAACAGCACAAGTAAAAGTCAATAAAACTTGATCCAAATCATTTAATATAACGGCAGGAGTGCCCCAAGGATCAGTCCTCTCTCCACTTCTATACATAATTTTCGTCAGTGACATACCTTTTCCAAATCTAACATACACACACAATTCACAATACGCAGACGACATCGCAATCTGGAGCACCTTCAGAAACCCAGTAATGGCCATGTCTCGCGTACAAGAATCATTAAACAACGTCTCAACATGGAGCAACAAGTGGAGAGTCGTGTTAAATCCAACAAAAACACAAGCATTCACCTTCTATAGAAAACTAAAGAAGCAAAGAAAAAATCTAGAAAAAATAAAACTATCACTTGGAAACACAACCATTAACATGAGCAAAAACATCACATTCCTTGGCGTCACTTTCGACACAAAACTAACATGGAAAAAACATGTAAACAATATACACTCATCAATCAGAAAAAGGATTTCATATCTAAAGACTATAACTAGTAAACAATCGAAATGTGCACCGAACACCATTATACAAATATACAAGGCTTACATCCGTCCACTAATAGAGTGCGGATGTCAAGTAACATACAATATGTCAAACAACACACTCCAGAAAATCCAAGTGCAACAAAATAGAATATTTAAATCTGCATTCAGCCTACCATCATTTACACCAACAAATTATCTACACCAAATCAGCAATTTACCAACTATAAGAGATAGAATAACAGAACTTTCTTTCAAATATTATCTAAAAGCAGAAAATAGAAACAAACTAACGGTATCACTACACAAATTATCCAGTGCACCAACAAAGTACATTTCACCTTACAACATATTTCAAGAATCACAATCTACTCAACAAATAATCTAAATAAATAAAATCCATGTCATTAACATGAATTCCTTTTTTTTTTAGATACAAGGCACACGACAGGCAAAACTTTCGGCGCCTGTCCTGTGAAAGTGGGTTTTCTCGGGGCACTCCCGTTTCCCCCCATATCAAAATCTTTAGGCATTGGATTTCTAGATCCCAGGCAACTCTTTTGCCAGACCCTGAATCGTGCCGTTTGACTTGATCTGGATTTCAATTATATTCATGTTCACATCTGCTCAACTTCTTCCTTTAGGGACAGGTCCGAGCCTTTCTTTCCTCTGCTGCCTTTGCCTCCACCCAAGACAACATTTAGAGAGACATCCTCCACCCAAAAAGTCAAGAATAATAATAATAATTAATTTATTTTAAAAAAACACCACTTAATCTTAATAACAATCCACGAAAGGGGACGAAGAGGAACCAGAACGTTCCTGAACACCCCGGTTGGGGAGAGAACTCTTTTGATCTCTCTCTCTCTAAACTGAACCCCTGCCACGTTAGTTTAGTTAGTTCAGGCGACCATGCTTGGTGTGACAGGTATTTGAGCCCATAACCCTCAGATTACCAGTCGAACGCCTTAACCCATGCCGGAACTCAGGTGATAAGTAATAAATGTTTGTGTGATTAAGCCTCAGGACTACGTGGCAAAAAAAATATTTTTTTTTAATTAAGAAATTATTTATAAGCCATTTATCACTTCACTTCACAGACATAATTGTATTCTCGTACCTAACAATTTTTATTCAGTTTCCTGTCTTCTCCGGTGTTTTAGCGAATACACTAATCATGTAATATAAATTATTCACCGCAAATCGTTAAAAAATCTCAACTCACACATTGTCACGTAAATGACGAGATTTTCACACGTCTCAAAATGTACTACGCCCACATTCACACATGCACGAAATCAATCAATAAATATGGCAAAGAATGCGTGATAATATAATTAAGTGAAAGTAAATTATAAAGTATGTCTATAGACCTTTTTGTCTGATATAATGTCGATGTCAGGTGTACGTGTTTTAAAGTCCTAAAAGTTAGACTATTATTTTGCTTTGTGTAAAGGTGTAAGAGGAAAACACGAACCGTTACAGGGGTCCTCGTGTTAGAAGGTTGTGACAAGTTATCGTTTTAGATTTTTTCGGAATTTTATTTTTAAAAGTAACATTTCAAACGTTTATTATAAAATATCTGCAACACTTGCTTTTCTACAAAAATTACGAGTTTGGGGTAAATAGGCGCGTTTTCTAGAACTATTTTAATTTTCATATTCGAACATAAAAGCAGAAATTTTAGCGACAGGCTACACAAAAAGCTAAATGCATTCTTTTCACACGTTTGTAAAATATACCCGAGTATCTTGAAAATATATCTTGTCTGAGTGAAATTGGTTACCACTCGATGGGAGTGAGGCAAAAATCTTTTAAGGGGACCAATATATTTTTTTTTATGTTTGTTTGTTTTTGCATAAAGCTACACAAAAGGTTATCTGTGCTCTACCCACCACATCAAAATCCGGTGTTCAGTAACACAAGTCTGCCAACATATCACTGTTCCAGTGAGAAGCTTAAAAAATGAAACTAATTACAATTTTAATAGAATATTAAATCAAATCAAATGCAAATGATTCATAGAAGTTTTTTTTTAATTAAATGACACAAAATGAGCTTATTATATATAATAGCTAAAAAATTACACTATGTAACAAAATTTTTACTTTTCCTTGTTCCTGGGCAAACATATTATTTCCCAATTGCTTATGCCTAAAGTAAATGGAAAATACCTATTTTTTCTTCAAACTTTGCTTGTGTGACCTGGGTAATAAAATTTTCAAATTTACCCATTTTACAGAACATTCCAGTTAGATTCAGTGCTGAGTTGTTGATAGAGAATTTCCTTGAACTTATAAGAAGTTTCAAGAACTTTCTAAAATGTTGTAGAACTTTGAAGAATTTTCAAAAACCTTTCAAAATTTTCTAGAACTTTCCATAGTAATATATATACAGGAGCTCACCACTTCAGTTTACTTCGAGCTGCTTAAGTGATCACACAGACCTATCTGATTTTATCAGAGATGGCATCAAGAAGCTGCAAGCATTCTCCAGACGCATTCTGCTATCTTGTCTTATCAAGACAAGAGCGAAAAAGTACTGTGTGACAGCATCTGTTAAAATGTGTGAAGTCTACAAGGCTTATTTCGGCATGCCTGTCGGGGATCAAGACAAACCCTGAGCACCTCATTTAACTTCCAATACTATAGAAAAAAATATCACATGTAAAATATTTTGCATGAACCTCTTACATATTAGTTGGGGATGAAATAACTTTATTCTTCATAATAACAATTTTATTTTGCTCTTTTGAAAGATGGTACAGAGGGGAAAAGAAAGCCATGAAGTTTGCTATTTCAAGAATTTGGCGTGAAACCATTGATCACTCAAGCAATTACTTCCTCTGCAAGGTGGACCCTTCCAAACGTCGAACTGACAAGAATGCATCTGCCATTATGTATCTGGACCTTCCATCATCCATCGCCCCAGAGTCACACTGTCCTGAGCTTCTTCTACCCACTCCACCAGAGAGAAAGCAGCCATCCTCAGAAGAGAGCAGCAGTCAGAAGAGAAGGTAGACGTTGAAGATCCGGATTAGAATTTCAGAGGTGCAGTTGGTGAGAGAAACCCATACTACCCCAACCAAAGAGACCTCAATGACTTGATCAGGGATCTTGGTTTAACAATGCCAAGACTATATTTGGGGGCTGATACGTGAAAGGGATTTACATTACAGTCGCAAATCTCGAAAAACTACTCACTTCTTAACATTTTTATATAATTTGAGAAAAAATGCATGTAAAAGTTGGCGATGAGTGGTGATGACTAGCTGCCTTCTCTCTAGTCTTACACTGCTAAATTAGGGACGGTTAGCGCAGATAGCCCTTCTTTGCGCGAAATTCAAAACAAATTCATACGTTATAAAATTAAACTATGCATTAATAATTATTCTTCAACACGCATACATATAAAATAGTTTTAGTTTGTTTTATTCAGACCTTATATAAATAAAAATGTGCAAATTTGTCCGTTTTTACATAAAAAACAGGATAATTTGTAAATTTCATAATCCAAGTCACAAAAGCGAAGTTTGAAGTGAATAATGGTTATAGTTAATGGCTACATAAGCAATTAAGAAATAACACATACTATTCATGAACAAAATTTGTGTTACATAGTGTAATACATGATCAATATGCCTAGATTTGGCTAAGTGTCTGGAAATACGAACACGTAAAACAAATTATTTTACCAAGTTTGAAATATATTTCTAGTGACTTGATTAATATACTGAATCTGTTATTGACGAGGAAAAACAAGCGTTAAGCAATATTCCTTATTAAATTGTATATATATATATATATATATAAGAACGCTGAACTTACCCTGTAGTAATCAGTGGTGTAAACGTCACGTGACATCCCAAAGTCGCCTATCTTCACTACCAGAGGGCCTCCAATAAGGCAGTTTCTAGTCGCCAAATCTCGATGAATAAAATGCTGAGACGCTAAATATTCCATTCCTCTTGCAACTTGGATAGAAATAAGAAGAAGCTGTGAACATGACAGTGTTTCGTGGGGGTTTCCATGGGAATCATATACCACTACGTCAGGACTTCTGTTTCTAAAACGTCAAAATATGCATGTAAACCAAAACATAATAAACAAACCAACGAATAAAGGAAACGTATTTACTTGTATTGAGTGGTAAGCATTGAAGTCAGAAACAGTTACCTAACTGCAATGTTGTCCACTAATTTCTCTAACCGAAATAAAAACGCCTAGACAACAAATTATTGCCATACAAGTTGACCTTCAACTATTTTAACCTGCCAAAATGTGTTCGGTTAAAGGTATCTGTGTAATTACGAAAAACTCAAAGCCACAAGTATAGTTATTCTGTCTGTATTTGAATTTCGCGCAAAGCTACACGAGGACTATCTGCGCTAATCTTCACTAATTTAACAATGTAAAACTAGAGAAAAGGCAGTTAGTTATTACCACCCACAGCCAACTCTTGGGCTACTTTTTGACAAATAAATAAGGGGATTGACCGCAACATTATAACACTCCTACGGCTTAAAGGATGAGCATGTTTGGTGTGACGGGGATTTGAACTCGCGACCCACAGATTGTAAGTAAACCAGTATACTGATAGGACAAACACTACATAAGTAAAATAAATTCGTTTGTTATATAAACGTAAGGAGATATTTCTAGCCTTGGGAAATAGATTTCGCGTTTTTATGCTGGTGAGCAATATAGCGCTATTATTATAAAAGTATGTTTCACTAAATTTCATTACTCACGGAAAAAAATTATAAATAAAAACTTTGAAGCACATCCGATATACACTTTTCGGCATATAAAAATTAAAATTTTTGTTTTTGAATTTTGCACAAAGCTACTCGAGAGCTATCTGTGCTATCCGTCCCTAATTTAGCAGTGTAAGACTAGAGGGAAGGCAGATAGTTATCCCCACCCACCGCCAACTCTTGGGCTACTCTTTTACTAACGAATAGTGGGATTAACCGTCACATTATAATGCCCCCACGGCTGAAAGGGCGAGCATGTGTGGCACGATGGAGATGCGAACCCGCGACCCTCAGATTAGGAGTCGCACGCCTTTACACGCTTGGGCATGCCGGCCGTTAAACTATCCTACATTTAGCAATAGATAATGTACATGTCACATGATTTAGATTCGTTTAATAATTATGCTGCACTCGCACACATGTATTACAGCAAGCAAATATGAAGGTGGTATAGATTACAAAAAGTGAAGAAAAATAAAAATTAAAAAAAATTATTGTTCATTTTTTGATCAACCGCTGTTTTTAAAGATTTATTTGAGCCCGTTATTTTTAGGCTTAAAAATATTTTGAGAACATAGAATTGTCCAGCTATTTCTTTTTTCTTTCTATCTGTATATGACATGTTAATCATCGCGCATGAAATTATCCAGCTTCAAAATACTGCAAAAAGTGTAACATAAAACATGGGCAATTCCAGTAGCAACGGCATCTCAAAAAAAAATCTTACATTTAATGAAGAGTAGGGGTGAAAACAAAGTCATTAAACAAAACTTCGAACAAGTTTTCCTCCCGTGAATAGTTTTGTTTGTTTTCTTAATTTCGCGCAAAGCTAATCGAGGTCTATCTGCGCTAGCCGTCCCTAATTTAGCAGTGTAAGACTGGAGGGAAAGCAGCTAGTCATCACCACCCACAGCCAACTCTTGGGCTACTCTTTTACCAACGAATAGTGGGATTGACCGTCATATTATAACGCTCCCACGACTGAAAGGACGAGCATGTTCGGTGCGACAGGGATTCGAACCCGCGACCCTCGGATTATGAGTCGAACGCCTTAACACGCTTGGCCATGCCGAGACCCTCCCCTAAATTGTTCGTGGACAATTGTTGACATGATATAACCCTTCCTCTTATCGACAATTCGAAAAATTATACAAATATATAATGGATCTGATTAGCACTAAATTATTTAAGAAATCCCAACTGACCAGCTAAAAGCTCGTAAAACACCACAGTTCAGTTGAAAAACATTATTCAAGAAATTTCATTTTCCACTCAACATAACTCACAATTATTTCTGTAGCGAGCTTATGATTCAAACTTTTAAAAAGAAATGGTCTACGTGTCACCACAAATAATAAAAGCATTCTCACCCAATTTCATGTGAAACTAAATGAAAAGATGCTCTATATTACCTCAAAAAATTATTCAAGTCACCAAGTTCCATATACTCGAACACCATCATTAGAGGGTCACCATCTACTGATACACCATAGAAACGAACGATATTGTCGTGATTTAGATTCGCCAGCAACTGAGCTTCACGAGTAAAGTTTACCCAAGCTTCCTCGTGGTCAATGTCTTTTAGGGTTTTCACAGCAACCATTGTGGTGGGCTCTTCCCGAGTCAAGTAGTCCACTGTTCCTAAGTATACACGCCCAAAGGCTCCTTCGCCGAGAACTTGAATGAAACTTATCTTCTCTTGAGCTATGTAACGAAGTTCTACAAATAACAGTAATAAACGAGACTGATATTATTCAAGTTACAAAGAGAATTTCGATAAATAAGTTTTATATCGAACCATTATTTCTTAATTATGTAGTGTATAAAATATTTCTTCATTTAAAAGAATTCAATAGCAAAATAAACGTAAGCTGTACGTAAATAATATAATAAATCATATGAAACTAAAGGCAGTTTAGCGAATTATTGATAACAAATCTGTTTATCCTCAATGTATTAAAGTCCAAAAACACGCTATCTGGACTATCAAAACATCAATCATCTCTTGAACAATTTAACAGTGTGCTTATCATCACCACACACAGTCTGATCTTGAGGTCGTATTTTCCCAACTAAAAATAGGATTGACCGTCACGTTATAACGCCTCCATGGCTGAAAGGGTATGTGTGTTTGGTGTGCAGGGATTCGAACCCACAACCTACAGATTACGAGTCAAAAGCCTTAACCAAGTAAAGAATTGCCATTCTGTCTCTAAGATAAATAATGTATAATAAGAAAAACCTACATTTATAAACTCTATAATGTTAACAGAACTTCCGTTTTTATTAAATAAATTTGAAAATTGAATTTATTTTGTTTTAATCTTTTATTTCATCTTGCCTCCTCCTCTCCCACCACCAAGAAGTGGTAATGCCTATACATTTATTGAGCGAATTCATATTTATTTTTATTATAAATATTGCTTCCAAATTCTGTTATTCAATATGGTTTCTTAAAATATAATAATGGCCCGCTTTTACCTAAATTACTTCATAGTCTCATATATGTAAATTCCAACTATCGTATGTAGCAGAATTTATTTCGCAGATGTGCCTAAACTGTCAGTTCTATACCTTTAAATGTGACATCACCAGAGGTGCTGCAGTAGTTTGGGTTTATTAGCACTTTTCGAGAGCTTAAGGGCATTCCTTGTCGAAGCTCAATGTCTTCATTTATCTTCTGGTCACTAGAACGGAAACAACATGGCCACATGTGGATATTTAGGTCCATACGTCGGTCTTCCTCATACTGCATTCGCCTCTTCCGTCGCTGAATAAAACAGACGGTTCCCACCAGCACCAAGATAACGGACACAGTCGTAATGGTGAGACTCAAGGGGAGCTAAAAGTAAACTTCATATCTTGGTGAAAGTTTTTCAGGGGAAGCTAAAAGTAAATTTTATATTTTGTTGCAAGTTTCTCAGAGGAAAGCTAAAAGTAAACTTGATATCTTGGTGCACGTTTCTCAGGGGGAGCTAAAAGTAAACTTTATATTTTGGTGCAAGTTTTTCAGAGAGGAGCTAAAAGTAAATTTTATATCTTGGTATAAGTTTCTCAGCGGAAAGTTAATACTAAAACATTTAAATTGAGTAGAAAGTTAAATTGTTAATTTTCAAATAAATATCTAAACCAATTAGTACTAGAAGCATAGTGATAAATAGACATGATTACTTAAACAGTTAAAGTTCTTCAGTCTACAGCATAAATCGTAATGTCGGAGTCACAAGCAACGTCAAACAATATTTTATTTTAGTCTTCGCAATGGCATAGTTATTTTATAGTGATGCACAATGTAATTCGAACTTCTAATGCAGTTTATTATCATTTAAAAAGTTTATATCTGAACATTTAAACTGTTATCTACTTCACTATGTTCTTCATATCTCTTAAATCATTTTCCTAAAATACTATATATTGTTTTTTTTTAAAAGCATCTTCCGACATTCAATTATTTATTCTTTGGAAAGTTACGTCAACAGTATTTATATAAAGGAGGGGTGAGTCACATTAAAACAATTTTGAATATTTAAATCGACAATCCACTCGACGGTCACAAATGATGTGAGGTTTGCGATGGTATGGCTTGTGTCATAACTACCATTTGAAAATGTTTGGTGTTTCATATGTAATGTTATGCCACCAAAAATTCATGGCTTTGGGGAAATGTATGGAATAGCCTTTTTTGTCTTATCAAATTCGTACACTTTGGTTGTAAAGATGTCTTCAGATCAGTAATTAAGAATTTCCGAGACGGGGATATCTCTTGTGCTTTATGGAAATATATGTTGTTTTCCTGATATTGCTTTTGTATGAATTTCGCCCCAAGCAACACGAGAAATATTTGCCCATAACATAGCAATAAAAGGCCAAAGGGAAGATAGGTTGTCATCAGCATCCAACGCCTACTCTTGGGTTACTCTTTTACCAAAAAATATTGAGATTATAACTCACACACACACGAAAGTCGAGTATATTCGGTTTAACGATTACTCAAATCTGCGACTGAACACTCCAACCATCATGCTAATTCTGATAGTGTAAAACTACTTAAAAGTCTATTTGCACTCTCTAAACCAAGAGTAATCGAATACCTCAATTTTGCGTTGTAAGTCCGTAAACTAACCACTAACCAAGTAAGGAACAATGACATTGGAAAACAAGGAAATGTGAATCATCTTTGGACAACAAGACCATTGAGAAGAGACATGCAACAAGTACTAATCCAAAGGTGGTAAGCAAAGTGCGATGTCTTGTAAAATATAGAAACATACAGACAAAGATGAAGGATGTAAAAATTACTGTTCACGTATCCCAATAAACAGTACTCAACATAATCAAGAAATACCTCCCTCTGTTTCCACTACACATAAGTTCATTTGTCACATAACTTTTGTTAATTTTTACTTTCAAAAACTGTGAGATTACTATAACTTAAGCTATATTACAGTCTTTAATATTTTACGGAATATTTTGTTAGTTTTAAATTACATGCTTTTTATCTGCTTGCTTAAAATGGAATGAAACCATTCCAAAGTGTGGTGTGATCCTTCAAGTATGTTTGTGTTCCTTGCATCTATGTGTAAAAAATGGAATGAAACCATTCTAAAACGTATAATAAATATGTTTTCTATTATTGCGGTGTTGCTGTGGTCCCTCATTAAATAATCAATAACTATTTTATCAAACGTTTCCTATTCATAGAAGAGTTGACAAATGCAGTTAGCATTTTTATAAAAAAATAAATATCAACCTTATAAATAAATCTTATTTTTTTACAAGTGACGCCTGAAAAAGATTTTGCAAAAATTGAATTAAAAACTATTGCAACAAGCATGCCTTCACACAGCTCCAGCGAAAATTTATTACATCGAAACAGAAACTTTCTTATCTTTTGAAAGCCCGTGTTTTTCTTTTCACCTAGTGTTATTACGTTGTGATATATTATATTTCATTTAAAATTTTCCCTGTACGTATGATGGTGTTTTAACATGTCTGTATGTGTTTCGTCATTTATCACTTAATCGCATGCAAAGTTGGCAACACAATAGTAATTATCATGTTTAATACCCCTTGAAAATAAACTAAAAATATTCGAGTTGCTACTGTTTTGAAATAATATCGATAAAATAATGGATTTACAAAAGTATCTTTGTTGTTAACACAATATATTTTTTTTACGTTTATCCAAATAAATACTGTTGTATTTATCGCAAAGCTCCACTCGCCTACTAGCAAATAGAACTCAACATTTTACCACTTTAAGTACATAAACCGACTCACTGGAGAACCTGACGAAATGTTGAGAACGTTAACAGAATTTGTGTTATTATTATTACGAGCTATATTCGCGTACAAAATTATAGTCAAGAAATGTCTTTTTTTTTCTGTTTTTTTAGCTTTCACGGGAGAATACGTCATTAACCGAAATCTTATTTTGACATAAGACAAAAATAGTTCCATACAAATTCGACTTTATCATCTACGTCTGTCTTAGTGAAGTGTAGTGATAGGTTTAGTTTTGTTGTCCACAATAGACTCGCCGTTTTCAGACGTGAAACTGACGTAGACTCTTTCATAAGTAGCGGATGAAGGCTAATTAAAGAGTTCATATCGGTAACACTTTACACTTTTATTAGTAAGATATCAAAAAAACGAATATTTCCAACATTATATATATATACACACCTCTCTTCATTATATTCACCAATGTGTCTGTGATCTGAGAATTTTTTTTTGTTGTTTTGAATTAAGCACAAAGCTACACAATGGGCTATTTGTGCTCTGCCCACCACGGGTATCGAAACCCGGATTTTAGCGTGTAAGTCCGCAGACATACCGCTGAGTAACTGGGGGGCTGATCTGAGAAAAAATGTGACTTCACTATTATTTTCTTTTAATTATTACAAGGCACTGACAAATAATGTACCTCACAGATTCAACCACCGGAATTCGATAGAAAGTGCTACTCAACTGCACGTAAAAGCTTTTGTGAAAGGTAAACAAATTTTGAAGATATTGGAATTGTTTTCCAGATAAGTTAGAGTAAACGGTGTGTATTTCAGGTCGGGCATATTTTGATATAAACAACGGCTTGAGAGGAAAAGTGGTATAAAAGGGAAAATTAACAGTTGAAATTAATTCAACTTCCAACTTTGGATAGCTAAAGAACGCAGTATTGACAAAAACAATCGCTTACTAACTGAACAAAGAGATGAAAATGCCAGCGTATTTTTGCATAAGTGACAAATATGAGGTGGCTTATTTAAACGAGCTTACGCAAAACCAAGTAAACTGGTAACATAAGACGCATTAAAAAGTAATTCTTAGAGAATTTTAATTAGTAAACTGATGAAGTAAAATGTAAATGAAAATAATACTCCTAAAGTTACATTATTAGACTTGGTAGAAGTAGCTGTAAAATAAGAACTTATAGGGAAACTTTGACTTCTCAATTTAATTCAGTTATTAAACGGAAACGCTAACAAAATCGCTAAATATAACAATAGTAGGTAGTGAAAAAGAAAACGGAAAACATTAAATATTTTAAAAAAGGTTTTCAAAAACATTGCTGTTATGGCCATACCATGACCTCACTTTCCTTCTTTTATGTACATCAACTTTATCTAGGTTACACTTATTATTGTTATTAGGAAATCACATACTAGCGTAAATGCAACACACACCTTTTTTGTTAGTGCTAATCAGTAACACAAAGTTTTAAGAATAAGTTTCGTTTCTTACGGGTAGTTTCTTCCTTTGCCTCTCTTCATTCATTTGTTCTCTCTCACATTCCCCAGTCTTTATCATAGGCTTAGAGTCTCCATGCATGTTGAGCTTTGAAAAGCAGCTGCTATACCAGTTTATTTCATTGAGTTAGTGTACTCTAATTACCTAATTCCTTAGAGAATGGCCTGGCATGGCCGAGCGCGTTAAGGCGTGCGCTCGTAATCCGAGGGTCGCGGGTTCGCGCCCGCGTCGCGCTAAAAATGCTCGCCCTCCCAGTCGTGGGGGTGTATAATGTGACGGTCAATCCCACTATTCGTTGGTAAAAGAGTAGCCCAAGAGTTGGTGGTGGGTGGTGATGACTAGCTGCCTTCCCTCTAGTCTTACACTGCTAAATTAGGGACGGCTAGCACAGATAGCCCTCGAGTAGCTTTGTGCGAAATTCTAAAACAAACAATCCTTAGAGAATGAACAAAACATGGCCTCTTTCTCATGCTCTCGCAACTTCAACCAATGTTACCTTACACCTAACTTACTAGCAACTGCTTGCGAGGAGAACAAAATAAAAAATAAAAAAGTAAAATGTTTTAACTGTAGATTACCGGAATCTTTAACCCTTCAGTGTAGAGATTTACAGAAAGAATCATGCTGAATGGTAGTAAAGTTAATTCAAACAAAATAGCACAAAATTTAAAATCGTTGTTAGAAATCAAATAAATAAATTGTGTTGTTAATCCTTATCCAAGAAAAGCCCGATTTGCAAATAAAAATAGAATTCTTAATAATTACAATTCACTCACTCCATTTCCTTCACGCTGTAACTGATGATACAAATATTCCTTAAACCAATACTATGTCTTTGGTTCTCTGGCTATCCTAATGAACTCTGATATGGAGTAAATAGCTTAGATGGCCATGATCATTGTAGTGTGGTTGACATACTATAACCTAAGTTACATGATTTTCATATCAAAGTTCTCACAAAATAAAATGAGCTAAATTAGCTAAAATGAGCTCTATAAGGCCACTGAGAAAGCAAATGATAGAAAAAGCAAATTAAAACGAATGTCCAGCATATTTTTCAAAAAGTAAATACATTATCAAAGTTATGTGGTTGACAACTGAAATGTAAAAACGAGCCTTAAAATAATTAAACATATCTAAACATTATCAAAACCCAACGATTTCAAAACAAGTTAGGTTTGTTTATTGTTATTTTTTTGTAATTTCACGTAAAGCTTCACGAGGGCTATCTGCACTAGCCTTCCCTAATTTAGCAGTGTAAGACCAGAGGAAAGGCATTTAGTCATAACCAAACACTCTTGGGCTACTATTTTACCAACAAATAGTAAAATTGACCGTCACATTATAACGCCTGCACGGCTGAAAGGGCGAACGTGTTTAGTATGACGAGGATTCGAACCTGCTACCTTACAATTACCAATCGATCGTTTTCACCAACATGGCAATGATGGGCCAAGACATTAGGACATTATAAACATTTAAAAATAAAAATAAAATAAAAATTATCTAAACCCAATGACTTCAAAAGAAATTAGGACATCATAAACATATTTATAAATTATCTGAATCTAGTAACTTCAAAAGAGCTAGGACACTATAAACCTATCTGAAAATTACCCAAACCCAATGACCCTAAAGATATCAAAACACCAAAAACATATATAAAAATCATCTAAACCCAATTACTTCGAAAAAGTTAAAAACATTATAAGCATATCTAAAAATTATCCAAACGCAGTGACTTAAAAAGAAGTTAGAACATTATAAACATAAATAAACCTTATCCAAACCCAATAACTTCAAAAAAAGTAATCACATTATAAACATGTTTATAAACTATTTAAACCCAATGACTTCAAAAGAAGCTAGGACATAATAAACCCATCTAAAAATTATCCAAACCCACTTTCTTCAAGAAAGGTTAGTATATTAAAAACATATCAAAACATTATCCTAACCCAACGACCAAAAAATAAGTTAAAGCCTTATGAACAAATCTAAAAATTATAAAAACCCAATTAGTCCAAAAGACGTTACGACATCATAATCTAAAAACTACCAAATAACTTCAAAAGACGTTACAGCATTATAAACATATCTAAAAATTGTTGAAACCCAAAAACCTCAAAAGAAGATACGGCATTATAAACATATCTAAAAGTTATCCAAACCCAATAACTTTTAAAGAACTCAGGGCATTATAAACATATCTAAAAATTATTAAAACCCAATGATTTCGAAAGAAGTTAGGAAGTAACAAACATATCCAAAAGTTATCCAAACGTAATGAATTTATAAGGGAATTATGTTTATAATGACATATCTGAAAATCATCCACACCTAATGACTTTAAACAAAGTTACGGCATTATAAGCATATCTAAAAATTATCCAAACCCAATGACTCTAATAAAGTTATGACATTATAAACATAACTAAAACTTATCCAAACCCAATGACTTCAAAAGATTTTAGAACATTACAACCATGTGTACAAATTATCAAACCCAATGACTTGAAAAGAAGTAGGACATTATAAACATATTTAGAAATTATCAAAGCCAAGTGACTTTGAAAGGCATTAGGACGTCATGAACGTGTCTAAAAATTATCCACAACCAAAACCTCAAAAAGGTTGGGATATTATAAAAATATATGAAAGTTATCCAAACCCAATGACTTGAAAAGAAGTTAGAATATTATAAACATATCTAAAATGTATCCAAACTTAATCACTTCAAAATCAGTTGAGACATTATAAACATGTTTATAAATAATCTAAATCCAATGACTTAAATATAAGCTGGGACATTGTAAACTTATATAATTTTTTTTTCAACCCCAATGAATACAGAATAAATTAAGGTATTACAAACATATCTCAAAATTATCCAAACTCAATGACTTCAAAAAAGATATGACATTATAAATATATCCAAAATTATCCAAACCTATACTCAAAAGAAGTTTTGACATTATAAATATATTTAAAAATTATCAATCCAGTGACTTTAAAAAAAGTTAAAACATTATTAACATATCTAAACATTTAACAATCCCAATGGCTTTAAAATTAGGTAGGGTATTATAAACATATCTAAAAATTATCCAAACCCAATGACTTCGAAAGAAGTTACGACATTATATATATACATATAAATTATACAAACCAAATGACTTCAAAATAAGTAATCACGTTATAAACCTGTTTATAAATTACCTAAACCTAATGACTTGAAAAGAAGCTAGGGCATTATAAACTCATCTAAAAATTATCCAAACCCACTTTCTTCAAAAAATATTAATACATTAGAAACATATCAAAACATTATCCTAACCCAATGATTTCAAAAGAAGTTAAAGCCTTATAAACAAATCTAAAAAGTATCAAAACCCAATTACTCTAAAAGAAGTTACGACATCATAAACATATCTAAAAACTGTCAATACCAAATAACTCGGCCCGGCATGGTCAAGCGAGTTAAGGCGTGAGACTCGTAATCTGAGGGTCGCGGGTTCGCATCCCTATCACGCCAAACATGCTCGCCCTCCCAGCCGTGGTAGCGTTATAACGTGACGGTAAATTCCACTATTCGTTGGTAAAAGAGTAGCCCAAGAGTTGGCGGTGGGTGGTGATGACTAGCTGCTTTCCCTTTAGTCTTACACTGCTAAATTAGGGACGGTTAGCACAGATAGCCCTCGAGTAGCTTAGTGCGAAATTCCAAAAAACAAACAAACCAAATAAATTAAAAAAAGTTACAGCGTTATAAACATATCTAAAAATTATCCAAACCAAATGGTTTTAAAGAAGTTATGACATCATAAATATATCTAAAATTTATTAAAAACAATGACTTAAAAAGACGTTTTTGCATTATAATCATACCTAAAAATTATCCAAACCCAATAACTTCGAAAAGGTTTAGAACATTATAAAGATATCTAACAATTATCCAAACTAAAAGACTTCGAAAGAAGTTAGAATTATCATAAGCATGTCTAAACACTATCCAATCCTTAGGACCTCAAAAGAGATTAGTACATTATAAACATGTTTAAAATTACCTAAACCCAATAGCTTCAAAAGAAGTTTGGAAATTGCAAATATATCTGAAAATTATCCAAACCCAATGACTTCAAAAAGTTAGGACACTATAAACATATTTAAAAATGATCTAAACCCAGTGCCTTTGAAAGAAGTTAGGACGTCATTGACGTATCTAAAAATTATCTACAACCAAAAACTCAAAAAGGTTACAATATTATAAACATATCTTAAAATATTCAAACCCAATTACTTCAAAAAAGTTAAGACATTATGAATATATTTAAAAATTATAAAACTAAGTGACACAGAAGAAGTTAGGACTTACTGAACATATATGTAAATTATCCCATCCCACAGAATTCAAAAGAAGTTAGGACAATATAAACATTTATGAAAATTATACAAACCCAATGGTCTAAAAAAGTTAGGGCATTATAAACATATCTAAATATTATCTTAACCCAATGACTTCGAAAAAGTTTAGGACATTATAAGCACATCTTGTTGTTTTGTTGTTTTGAATTAAGCACAAAGCTACACAATGGGCTATCTGTGCTCTGCCCACCACGGGTATTGAAACCCGGATTTTAGCGTGTAAGTCCGCAGATATACTGCTGAGCCACTGGGGGGCATAAGCACATCTAACAACTATTCAATCCTTATGACCTCAAACGAGATTAGTACATTATGAACATGTTTAAAAATTACCTTTGTATCTCAGGACGGCTGGTATGTGTATTAACACTTTCACTAACAAAACAAGTTATGGTATTAGATACGAACCAGATTAGGGAAAAAAGTATAGGCGCTAATCTAAGTTCAAAGTTGAGCGAACGATGTGGAGAAAGTTCTACAATCACAATCAAGTTAACAAAAACCCACACGTAACATTCCGCGTACCGAACATAACACAAAATTATTCAACTAGGAGGCCCAAAATAATTTTGTTTGATCCATATGTACAGTAAAATGGAGTAAATTAAATACCAGAAAAGGTCAAGGGTTTGCTCGTGAAATGTTTAGAAGATTCTTTAAGAATGTTATATTACTGAATAGGAGAGTAATGTAATAAAATAAGTCAAAATTGTATAATTGTACATGTCAATCAAGCATAATTTGTTAATTAGCAAGAATGAGCTTAATTACAATGCAACCAAGATGATAAGCGTTCTCGTACTAATGTCAACGATGAGTCGACCGATATATATAGTATTCTTAGGAATCAGAACAGGTGCTAGATGAGACCACGAGGAAATTACCCCATATTTGCAGTTCGTTATCCCGACACAATGTGATTACACTTAAGCTTATGCGATGGCATTTGACATGGAGAATATCTTAAGAATGTTTATCGAGAAAGATTTAAAAGCAACAGCGAGGTTGATTAGTCTATATAAAATAGTTATCTTACAAGTTGAAGTCAACAGTTCTCAAGTGTTAGTAACGAGAACCATGAAACATTACTTAGATATTTCAAGTGATCGACACACTTATCTAAAATGGTTGATAAGGAATTATTAAACGGTATCAAAGGACTTATTTTAGTAACTCAGACACTGTGTAAAGTTATGAGTGCATTAGTTTGATTATCGTTATCTATCCACTGTGTGAAGCTATGAGTGCATTAGTTTAATTATCGTTATCTATCCACTGTGTGAAGTTATGAGTGCATTAGTTTAATCATCCTTATCTATCCATTGTGTGAAGTTATGAGTGCATTAGTTTAATTATCGTTATCTATCCGCTGTATGAAATTACGAGTGCATCAGTTTAATTATCCTTATCTATCCACTGTGTGAGGTTATGAGTGCATCAGTTTAATTATCGTTATCTATCAAATGTGTGAAGTTATGAGTGCATTAGTTTAATTATCCTTATCTATCCATTGTGTGAAGTTATGAGTGCATTAGTTTAATTATCGTTATCTATCCGCTGTGTGAAATTATGAGTGCATCAGTTTAATTATCCTTATCTATCCATTGTGTGAAGTTATGAGTGCATCAGTTTGATTATCCTTATCTATCCACTGTGTGAAGTTATGAGTGCATCAGTTTGATTATCGTTATCTATCCACTGTGTGAAGTTTTGAGTGCATCCGTTTGATTATCGTTATCTATCCACTGTGTGAAGTTTTGAGTGCATCCGTTTGATTACCAAACTGAAACTGATAAACTTAAAGAGAGTTATTAGTTTAAATTCATTAGAAATCGCTTACTATAACAACTTGTTATAAACAAAGGGTTAAAACGAATTCACTGAACTTATATGTAAACAACACTTATATTCCTAGAACAACTAATTTTAGCTTTCCAATAATGGCTAGATAATTACATGTTTTGTGTTACTGAACTATCAAAAACAATTATTACACTTTTCGTAACATTTAAACTAAACCTGCCCTTCACTACTTGTTTTACGTAAATTGTTTTAAGCATATTTACCAAATATGAGTATATAGCTCCTGCTTTGGAATCCAAATGAGCTCTGACAGTCGATGTTAAGATTGGTGGTGGAAATGTTGGGTGATTGATTAACTCAAAATCTGTAAGCGTAAGAATATGTAATGTTTATTGATTAGGTTTATCAAAACAGAATCTCAGAAACAAAAGGTAAAAAAATATTATGTTTAGTTTTAATTAACTTTATCTTTAAAACGACAACATCAAAATCAAGTTAACCACAACTAATCTTCACAGACATAACTTCTCAATACAGCCAAGTTGAAAATAAAACGCAGCAGTAAGTGTACTCAAAGTTGTATCTTAAAGGACCGCTGTTGAGACATACCTCATCCAATGAAAAACAAATCAGTCGTTTCGAGTCCTTGCTATTTTATCATAGAACATTATGTCAAAACGGAGCATTTTTATAATTATTTTCTGTTTATCCATGGTGAATAAGCTCATATTAAACAAACATATCAACAAGTATAATGAATTTGGTGTCATCTCAATGTGTAAAAATAGCGACAGAAGTCTGGACAAGATATCACGAAGTGAGAACAGTTTGCAACTTAAATTCTTTGATTCATCCTTGAAGATTGAACATTTTACTTGACCTCTTCGAAGACACACTGTTTACCCCTAAAATTTAAATTATCTAATTGTTAATACTGATGTAAATGGTTCTTTTATATCCTCAGAACAAATACCAAACAACAATGTGTTATAACGCTATCCTAGACAACCAGAAGGATCTTATACATTGGCAATAAAAGTTAATTAGTGTGTTTGTATGTGTTTTTTGTGTAGCGAAGCCACAAAGGACTATCTGCTCAGCCCACCGAGTGGAATCAAATCCCTGATTTTAGCGTTGTAAATCCGAAGACATACTACTGTACTAGCGGGGGACAGTTAATTAGAGGATGTGTTTGTTTAAATAGAAAATTCGCAAAGAATTATAAAAAGGGAATATTTTTGGTTTGAAATTTTGATATCGTATTATACAATGAAGTAACTTGTCGTATGAGTTACAAATTAAATCGATAAAAAGACGTAAGATTAAAAAAAAGCTCGATTAAAGACCGTTGACCATTAAGAAGTTACATCTCGAGCTGTAGATATAAATGATGTTATTTTACGACTATACATAAACAGCTTTATTTCAGAATGTAAGAATAAAAATAAATAAATTATTGTCTGACAATAATTGTACAGACATTAATTAAGCTTTAACAGTATTGATTTTTTTTCCTCTTGTGTGCGGGGGGGAATTACTTAGCATTGGTGACTGCTGAATGCTAGAAGAAATGTGATGAATTATCCGAGTTTTAACTTTTATGACAGCATCTGTATGGCAAGAGTTACAAACAGTGACACAACCTTAACTCTTATCACAGTGACTGTATTGTAGAGGCTCTCAAAGTGACCCAACCTTATCTTTTGACTGTATCTGCATAATAAAGGTTCCCACAGCTACCCAACCTTAACTTTTATGATTTTTGTTTGTTTGTTTTGAATTTTGCGAAAAACTACACGAGGGCTATCTGCACTAGCCATCCCTAATTTAGGAGTGTAAAACTAGAGGGATGGCACGTAGTCATCACCACCCACCACCAACTCTTGGGCTACTCTTTTAACAACGAATAATGGAATTGACCGTCACATTATAACGCTACCGCGGCTGAAAGAGCAAGCACGTTTGGTGTGAGAGAGATTCGAACTCGTGACCTTTGGATTATGAGTCGAGTGGCTTAATCATCTATCTGACCATGACCGGTCAACTTTTATGACATTATCTGTATGGTATAGAATCCTAAACAATCATCTAGAATGCAATCTTATGATATTAGTTATGTTGTTACTAGCCTCGTAATCTTACACGTTAACAATTATTCACCAGCACGTTTCTTCTTTTTCTTTTAAGCAGATTTTATAGCTCGCCTGTACCTAGTAGTTAACATGCCAGACTTCAATACGAAAAGCTCAAAGTCTAAACTCTGAAAATTGTCAGCTGTGGAAACGTTAGAAATTACCATATAAGTAACAGGAACCATTAACTGGTTGTTCTTCTACAGGTCAGATGTCCTAAGCTAAGGTATGGCTCTGGCTGAACCCACAAGGGGAGAATGGAGCTGATGACTGTGTAAGCTACTGCTCGTGCTCAAAATTCCAAAACTATAAAAAACGATGTAAATAAATGTTCAATATAGGTGAATCTAAGGAAATTTAAATGACAGTTTTCGGGAAAAAGAATTAGGAACGTCTGTGATGTAATATTTAATAAATGTTTATTTGTGAAATGTGTTATTACCTTTATGGAAACGCACGTCGACTGCTTGGCTGCTTTGACCCAAGATATTCGTCACCTCTAAGGTGTAAAGACCTTCGTGCGCTTGTGTGGCCCTAAGAAACTCCAAGTAGCCTGAGATAAAAGTAATTTATCAACTCACATTCCATTATACGAATGCAAGTTTCTTAAATATAAAAATCTTTATTTACACACAGGTACACGTGTTCAATAATTTAAAAGAACTAAAACTTGTTTGAAATCTACCTAACAAAAAGACATAGCTTCATTATTTGTAACCTATGATTTATGCTAGAGACTTCAGCTGAGCAGTAGATAAAATTTTAACAGGTTAATAGTTAACGGGGTTCTTTCGTTGAACTGTCTAAATGTGAAGTTCACAACGGTTAACTCTGTGTCGACTACACTGCGTAAAAATCAATTATACCCATGAACTGTGTCCTCAAACGTAATTTCATTACGGGCTTTAATCTATTTCTACAATTCATCACAAACAATTTAACTTAAACTTTATTTTTTAGTCTAATAAAACGGCATTACGTTATTTCATCAACAACGAAGTAAACAACTTCGTAAACGATGTTCATGTGTTGTCATCCACAGCGACGAGCTAACTCATTCGTCATCGACCTCAGGAACAAAGTTAACTATTAAGTCATCAGCATTTAGGTATTATTAATCTCATGGCGAGACAAAGACGCTCGTAATAAACACTGAGGTGTTATCAACCTCAACCATGAGGCTAACTCCTTGGTTATCATATTTTCTATGCTTTGTGAACCTCAGTATCGAGGCAAGGCTGTTGACCATCGACGTCTTTGAGTTATCAACCTAAATTAAACAATAAATCTCTTAAACCATCAACCTCTTTTAATCGGTTATTCTCTTAATCCATTAATCACTTTAGGTTCCATGACCCTTCACTGTAGAGTAATTAAGCAAAGATTATCCTTATTAATCACCGTGAAGGTGACATAAAATAAAGTACAGAACAACGTTTCGGCTTTTTAAGTAAAATTTTAATATCCACACCAGCAGTCATTAGAATACGTTTTTTACTTCATATGGGTTTTTCGTCATCGTAAATCACGTCAGTTTGTTCTGTAAGCTAATAAGCTTCAATAATTATGTATAAATAAAAACTTGGTATAAGTTCTAATAAAAAAACGCGCCTTTTTATGTGAAAAATTAATTTGTTCTTTCTTTGTATTCCAGTGACAACAACAATACCGGTGATATCACATCATTAAATATCTGAAACAATTTATTGATTGGATAATAGATGTTCCCAGCAACAAGTCTTTGGGCTTATTCTGCCTGAAGCTGGATTTCGTTAACCGTGATGGGCAGAGCACATATATCCTATTATGTAGCTTTGGGCTCAATTTCAAGCAAATAAACAAGATATTAGACTTTCCTTCGATGTAAACCAGTCTTCTATTCTATTTTTATAACAATGGTACTAAAACAGAATATCCATGTAAACTCTACTCTTATGAGTGTGTGTTTTTATTTAGCAAAACCGCCTCGGGCTATCTGCTGAGTTCACCAAGGGAAATCAAACCCCTGATTTTAGCGTTGTAAATTTATAGACTTACCGCTACACTAGTGGGTGGCTACTCTTCTCTTGATACATGAGCGAAATTTTGATTTGTGAAACACCAGTTATACACGTTTACCTGAAAATAAATTACTTCTATTTTTTCATTACTTTATGCGTGTATGAGTTAAACTGTGGTACATTTTTTTCTTTATTTCAGTCAACGTAAAACTACAAGTCCTCACAATTGTAACTCAGACATTCACGTAACTGTCATATAATCCTATATTCCGTTCCATTTTCTACGAAAGTTTCTTTTGTATAGCTATTTATTATCCTTTTATTTCAGTTACATTTATCGAATTTGATGTTTTAAAGAAGCCAGCTTTTTGGAAACATGTTTGTAACCTAGAAACTGGACATTTTTTTTATTTATATCATTGTTCATAAGTTATTAATTTTACGGTGAATTTAAAGAAATTTTATTCCACTAGTGACTTAAAGTTTAAAATGGTGACTTAAATTAAGTGTGCAACATACGATGCAAATTATAAAAATATACACGTGCATTAATATATATATATATATATATATACATATAACTTATATTTATAGTTTTTTGGTTTCTTAAGATTATATTTGAGTAACATTTATTTACGATTTATAGGGTACAGGTGTTCTAGAATTTACAACAAAGAGCTACGTCCTTTAAATCCCGAGGGTTGGATTTTTAGTTTAAATTTCACGCAAAGCCACACGAGAGTTACCTGCGCTAGCCGTCCCTAATTTAACAGTGTAAGAATAGAGGAAAGACAGCTATTTGATATCAACTACCATCAAACCAACTCTTGGGCTACTCTTTTATTAACTAATTGTTTGATTGACTGTCACATAATAACGTCCATACGGTTGAAAAGGCGAATATGTTTGATTGGAAAGAGATTCGAACCCGCGACTCGCAGACTGGAAGTCAAACGCGCTAACCACATACCGTGTCCGGGCTGGTTATTTGGTTGGTTATCTCAGAACAGAGCCACATTGGACTAGTTACAGTACTTACTACACGGAATCAAACTCCAGATTTTGATTTTAGGGTGTCCAGGGAGTAAAAGAGTTATTTTAGCTTTCATAATAAACATATAAAATTAAAGTGCAGTTGAATATTTTTTGTGTAATCATATCCGATGAAAGAGAACCGATGAAATACGTAACAGGTAAGGATGAAACATACGCAGTCTGCTTTTAAATGAAGTCCTGCAGTTATCAATATAATTCATTAAATATGTATTCTACAAATAACCCTTACATATATGGTTATGTCATTAATCAGTTATGAACTAAAAACAATAAAAAAATAGGTAACACAGTTGGAATATACAGTTTCAACTTGGAACTTAGAGGAAATAAAAAATTACCAATACAGTGGCAGTTTTTCAGTTGTCAGTAGTTTGTTTGGGTTAGTTTAACCACGACTACTAGTTTCTGCTACACTTAGAACATCTGTAATTACTATCGAAACTTGAATGTTTCATTCAAGTACGTCCCAGATATTTACATTTATATCACGTTCATGAGCAATTCTAGTTTCCTGTTTGCTAGCATATATATCATGAGGATGTTATTTCCACCTGAAGTGTGTTTTTTTTTTAATATTTGCAACGTGTCTGTTTCAACGTAGCAGAAAATATCATAAATTAAGAACTCCAAGAATGTGTGTTCACAAAACAACGATAGTTAAGTAACCACATCAACATCATTATCTGTGGTACAGACGGTTCACTTGAATGTTATACAAATATTGATTCATAACTGTAACATAAAGCTTTCTCAAATGTATTTAAAGATTCAAGATGGAAAAAAAAGACTATATATCTGTTGTTTTTAAGGAGAAAAATGGGATTTCCTGTAAATCCACCTAGAATAGAGGGACATCCGATCCTCCAAATATTACTCGTAGTAGATCAAAATTATTACACCATTTAGTCTGTTTCTAATTCTACGGACGACTAGTAGGAGAAAGGTATTTTTGCCGATATCCAGTAGCAGCAGAAAGAGGGAGTAGCAAGATTTCTTCCTCGTGTTTACGGTAGCTAATAAATTTTCATTCCATTTATGATGTTTCTAAAAGTCTGTTAAACAGTCGATAGATTTTTTTTTCGAGTTTTTGTCATCTATAGGTAATCAGAATATTTTACTAGTTTTCCTGTCATTTATAGGTAATCAGAATATTTTACTAGTTTTCCTATCATATATAGGTGATCAGAATATTTTACTCGTTTTCCTGTCATATATAGGTAATCAGAATATTTTACTGGTTTTTCTGTCATCAATAGGTAATCAGAATGTTTTACTAGTTTTCCTGTCGTCTATTGGTAATCAGAATATTTTACTAATTTTCCTGTCATTTATAGGTAATCAGAATATTTTACTAGTTTTCCTGTCATCTATAGGTAATCAGAATATTTTACTCGTTTTTCTGTCATCTGTGGATAATCAGAATATTTTACTAGTTTTCCTGTCATCTACAGGTAATCAGAATATTTTACTCGTTTTCCTGTCATATATAGGTAATCAGAATATTTTACTCGTTTTCCTGTCATATATAGGTAATCAAAATATTTTACTGGTTTTTCTGTCATCAATAGGTAATCAGAATATTTTACTAGTTTTCCTGTCGTCTATTGGTAATCAGAATATTTTACTAGTTTTCCTGTCATATATAGGTAATCAGAATATTTTACTGGTTTTTCTGTCATTTATAGATAATCAGAATATTTTACTGGTTTTTCCTTCATCTATAGGTAATCAGAATATTTTACTAGTTTTCCTGTCGTCTATTGGTAATCAGAATATTTTACTAGTTTTCCTGTCATATGTAGGTAATCAGAATATTTTACTGGTTTTTCTTTCATCTATAGATAATCAGAATATTTTACTGGTTTTTCCGTCATCTATAGGTAATCAGAATATTTTATTAGTTTTCCTGTCGTCTATTGGTAATCAGAATATTTTACTAGCTTACCTGTTACCTGTAGATAATCATCAGTTTTCGAGTTTTCCTGTCACCTGGTTTGGTTTGTTTAGAATTAAGCACCAAGCTACACAATGGGCTATCTGTGCTCTGCCTACCATAGGTATCAAAACCCAGTTTTTAGCGGTTTGAATTCGCAGACATACCGCTGTGCCACTGGGGAGCATCCTGTCATCTGTGGATAATCAGTAAATTTTTCGCGTTACCTGTCATGTATAGATAAGATAAAAAATTGCAACTTTTTACGAAAATGGATAAAAAAGCATTGTGAAGTTTGTCATTTTATCTTTATTTAATCGTGAAGAATCTGTCATGGAACTGATGAAGGGCAGAACGTTTACACGCAATGTTATTAGTTTGACGAGCGACAGGCGGATGTGACAAACACACGCGTTTCCAGTTTGCATGGCTTCACCACATGTGAGTCTCTTCAAGCACGGAAGGCCCATACACGTGCCTGATGCTGCGTATTATATGTATAATTTATAAACTGACAGAATATATAACCATTTCCCTGCCCTGTGTAACAGTAAAGAAAAAAGCGATCCTGCAAAGAAACCATAAAAACCTTTCAAAACCTAAAAGACGAACAATCTGACATCAAGGTTTTGCTACAACAGTACCACTTAAAACAATAGAACTACTCTTCTATAGGTATGCTACAATGGAGCTGTTTCTGTACGATTCATAGTTTATTTTGATTATAGAACTACTCTTCTATAGGTATGCTACAATGGAGCTGTTTCTGTACGATTCATAGTTTATTTTGATTATAGAACTACTAGATGTGTTGTCAAGTCACGCAGTATAAATGATCGGTATTTTTAAACTTACAGAATTTATGTTTTCACACCTACACAATCATTATCTTTACGCTTACATAGTTTATGTTTTCACGTTTACAGAATCAGTATCTTTACTTATAAAGTCGGATTATTTCATCATGCACAGTGCATATGCCATTATTAAAACAAAGACGATTTTATTCTCACTTTGTATTACAGTCAAGCAGCTACCAGTGACTGAAACGTGACTAGACTATTGGCAATATAACACAAATAATAATGGAACCAGACTCATTGCTATTTAACAAATTCAAAAGAAAGTTCAGAATTTTACCTGTTAACAATAGACTTTTAGTATATCAAATTGCATGCAAATAATGAATAATAAATATTGGAGAACATTTTTACTGCTATTTTTAATTTGATCTTTCGCCAAAGTTTACTTGAGAACGTATGTCTTTAGTACTCATTTCATACAAATTAGTTGTTTAAAATGTTAATTTATTGTTGAAATTAATCCAAAACACAAGTATTATGTACATACACAAAGTGTTTTGAACACGTACTTCCTATGAATCTAAATAAAACTCAGTAACACGTATACACTGACGTAAAATAATATTTCGTTAGAGTTTCCCTCGTGTATTAATACCAGCCACGAATAAAAACAATTTAGTAAAATAACTCAAGTTTGAATATCATTTCAACTTAGTCGGCATTGATGTTCTTACAGAATCTTTATGATATAGTTTGTCTAATGTTTTAAGTTGAATATGAAGCCGTTTAATTCCAAAAGTAACAAAATAATTGCGACGTAAAAATTCTTATTTTTATTTAGCAGCTACTTTCATGACCTGATATAAGAACCGAAACGTTTGCCTCGTGACTAGATGTTGAAACACAGACATTTTCGAGAAGTGTTCTTTAATGAAAATAGCACACTCATTAAGTGCTGCCATGTACAAGCTTCATGAGACCACCATGCGTTAAAAAAAGGAAGTTCTGTGGAATTCAGTTCACATTCTTAGCACAATTAAACTTCTTATTCCACATTATATTTAAAGAGTAAGACAAAGATTTGTGATATTTTTATTTTAATAAGGGGGATAAACCTTTAGAATTTAATAATACAAAATTGTTTTGGGCTTTACACACACACACATATATATATAAAGTTCCATTTTTCATATATGTATATAAAATGAATTGAGAATACACTAAAAATCCAGTGAATCCATCGAAAAAAATTCACTTTCCTTACTATACGTATAGTAAAAATTGTTCTTCGAGAAGTGGTACCTAACCTGAAACAGTGTTTTAGGAGGAGATTGGATAGCTTTAGTGGTCGTTATGTCAACTGTTTCAGAAAATCTTTCTGGGTGTCAGCTCTAACTGTTAAAAAGGAAATTACCTATACCTGACCGAACTATTCATCACGTGTGTCAAGGGTTAGTTTATAAAATATAAATATTAAAAAAACAATTCTAGTCCGTATTTAAAGTAAGAGGATAGAATAATTTAAAATATGAATGTCAAGAAACACACATAATCAAACGTTTCATGAATTTGCAATGACATTCTAGAGGTTAATAAAAAGACATGTTAACTACAGGTATACAAATTCATGTGCACTGAGACATCTCAAATTTAGATACAATATTAAGCGTATAATATCATTATATACGAATACCCAAGTATACCTTTTAAAATGTATTCATATACATCTTCTCACTCAAATTACAAACACAGATAATAAACGTTCACTGATTCACCTGCTATCCTGTAGTGGTCTAAATAAGTAAGTGTTTCTTTAAGATTATTAGAAAAATCCAATGGTTCGTTACTGAACAACCAGGACCGAGTAGGCTGAGGTGAACCAGTGACTTCAAAATCAATTCTCCAGTAGAATCCACGACCTGTCCTTAAAACCTTGATCCTAGGCGGTGCTAAAAACAGTAAACGGTGTTAGTTGGTAGGAGAAAACAAAATGTATATGTTTCACATTTGAAAATCAATTACGTTGATATTTTTTGCTTCTCAATCAAATTATCTGGGGATATGATGAGCTAGAAGATATTTACTTGGCATCTCTAAGTTTCATGTACAGAAAGAGAGCATCCTAGGAAAGAAAAACACTAGAGAAATTAACAGTGTTTAATCAAGAACAATATTATACTTAAGGAACTATTGTTTAGATAGGTTAGTTTCAGGGTACCGGTGTTTAAACACTGAGAATATTAGACTTAAGGAACTGTCGTTAATATTCAGTGAATATTAGATTCAAGATATCAGGATATCAATACTTAAACACGGAAAATATTAGACTTAAGAAACTATTGTTTAGACATGAGAAAGATTAGATTAATGGTACCAGCGTTTAAACACTAAGTATATTAGACTTAAGGAAGTATTATTTAGACATAGGAATGATTGGACTGAAGATATTAGTGTTTAGTTATAAGACACGAAGAATATTTACATTTAACATAAAAGTGTTGAAACATGAACATTTTCATTTAAGATGCCGATGTTTAAACATGAGAAAGTAAGCATCAAAGTACTGTTGTTTAAACATGAAACATATAAGCTTCACGGAAAATTCTTAAGACAACGAAAATTATATTTCAGTAAAACTTTTCAAACTGTTAATACGAGTATATCAAGTTTAATGCTACATTTTGTACGAGGAAAACGTTAAGTTCAATTTATCGTTTATGAACAAGAAAACAGATTTGGTTCAAGGTGGCATGTTCATATACAGAAAAAGAAGGTGTTAACTTTGAGCAGCCAAGACTCCTAATCTAACTCATTCTGTTATTAATATAAACAATGGTGCCTTGAGCTTGTTCTCTTCATTTATTAGTTTTATTTTATTAGACAATTTGTATTCAATCTTTTTAATATGAAAGTTTTGTTGGTTTATTATTTCCATTCCCGTGCATTATCTCTAACCACATTGACTTTACTCGGCTATTAACGTTTCAGTATAAATAAAGTACGATGGAAGCTACTAATTAACCCACATCTTATCCTCAGATGAATAAAACTGGTTTTTCTTCCAACAATATTCTCTGCTGTACACAAAACCCGCCCGTTGTCCTCTGGGTCGGCTTCATGTATATTTAGAATGACTGTAACATTTTCCTTGCTTAATGTGTCATTAAATTCTCCTTGGTCGGCTACTTCGCTTTGCCAAACTTCAGTTGAATAATTTGAGTACAGTTTGCTAGTATTCCAGTAGACCGTTGGTGATGGATGACCTGTGGCTTCACAGACAATGGATACAGTCTTGTTCTCGTAGACATCTACTTCTTTAGGGTACACTTCAATTTGAGGGAGGTCTGAAAAACATTAATTACAGTTTATGCTCCATTGTTGTTTTTTCCAAAACAAAACATACAACTCTTATTTTTCATTTGATCAAAAACTCGTCTTATATAGCCATAACTGTTTGAACCGTCTAAGTGTAATCTCAACGTACGGTTTCAAAATAAATTTCACACTAACTCTGTCTGCTCTCGTAAAGTTATCGTGACACTACACAAACCTACCCGCGTACTTTTACCACCTCATTTGGTATATCTGTAAAAATATTTTAATAAATGGCGTAAATTTGTTTTAAATAAAAGACATCAAACATTATGTTGTTGTGTTTTGCTAGTTGGTAGTTTGTTAATATTAGTTACTACGTACAGGCTATGTAAAAAACTGTTCTGGTTGTTTTATAATTAACGATTTAATGAATGAGTGAGTGGATGGTGTTAATTGTGATGAAGAAAAAATCTGAACAACCATTTATGTCTGGCATAAGCCTTAAACAGTCGTAAAATCTAAACGTAAAAAGTGTTTTGTTAGTCATCCGTTATTTAACCAATATGTAAGTGTTACAGAACAACCACTTGTTTAACTATTGTTGTTACAGAACAGCCACTTGTTTAACTATTGTTGTTACAGAACAACCACTTGTTTAACTATTGTTGTTACAGAACAGCCACTTGTTTAACTATTGTTGTTACAGAACAACCACTTGTTTAACTATTGTTGTTACAGAACAGCCACTTGTTTAACTATTGTTGTTACAGAACAACCACTTGTTTAACTATTGTTGTTCTGTAACAACCACTTGTTTAACTTTTGTTGTCACAGAACAACCACTTTGTTTAACTATTGTTGTTACAGAACAACCACTTGTTTAACTATTGTTCGTGCTCTAATAAAGAATTCAAGTGTACTTATTATTCTTCCCTACCCCGACCTGGAGGGCTGGATCATGGGTTTAAACTTCGTAATCAAATATGCTTGCTTTTTCTAAGGTGAAGACGATATAATATGACGGTTAATCTTATTTTTCTTTCATAAACGAGTAGTCCAAGAGTTAGCGGAGAGTTATTTGACCAGCTGCCTTCCATATAGTTTACCACTCTGCTAAGAGTTGAATAAGGGACATAGCCCTGAAGCTGCTTTGTGCAAAATTTGCCTAACAAACAAATCTCCCCTCGATGGCTCAGCGGGAAACTAGAGGGTGTTTTGAACCCTACGGTGGTCAGAGAATCCACCGAGTAGATTTGTTATTATTTGTCTGTCTGAGACGAATAGCATGCTAAAAATGTTCAAATCATGATTTCAATGCGGGTATCCTTTCTTAAGCAAAATAACATTTGATAAATGGAACTTGCTAATATTTTTCCATTTGTATTTCATCTTCATAAGATAAATACAACAATGCAAAATACTTGAAAAAAACAGACATTTGCTAGAAAACATAATATATAATTACCGTAAATTTAATCGAATATTGGAACATATAAAATTTAAATTTCAGCATGACGTGTGACACGTATTATTTACTGAAAATACTTTAAAGTTTTCACTAGGTTTCATAAGCGCTTTTAATTGTATCAAAAACTTAGTCAAATAAAATATGAATAAAACGCTGTATGATTCATAATTACAGAAAAAAGAACACAAAAACCACAATTTTTAATTATAAGCACAATCTGATTTAAGTGCAGTGATGTCGAAAAAACCCACTTGTAGAGAAATATATATGCAAAAAACGGCTCGTTTCGATTGAGAAAATATTTTATATAGAAGAGCGAACAACGTTTCGACCTTATTCGTGTGAACCTAACGATTTAAGTGCAGCTGAGCAAAGGTGGAAAACATTGTCACTGTCGTGTTTTCGTTTATAACCATTTAGCTGTTTAAAAAAGTTTGTGTTAAGGTATAATATAACGTTTTGAGACTTGTTGACTCATTTTGCTGTCCCATTTTATAAGCCAAACTAAAACTATTAAAAAAATTAAAGTCAACCCTTATCATTCGTCCATCTATCAAGCTTTCTTTCAAACTCACTCAATCTGACAATTTAACCTAGTAAAAGCAACAAGTCTTGCACAATTGTGTATCTGGTAGTAAGAATTTCATAATTTCATGTTTATTTAATTATACACTGTGATTTTGTGATAATTTCTACCTTGGACTGGATAACCGGTTGCGCTAATAAGCTTGATCAAACAGAACATAAAGAATGCGATTCCCTCTGTAATGAAATAAATGTAAATACAAATCACTCTGATGTTAATCGACCCCCGCTGGTACAACGGAATGTCTATGGATTTACAACGCTAAAATCAGGGGTTCGATTTTCCTGGGTGGGCTCAGCAGATATCCCGATGCGGCTTTGCTATAAGAAAACATACATTGATGTTAATTACAAGTCCAGTTTTAATATATTAGGTAAATATCATTTTAATGTTACTTTCTTTTGTGCGAAATTCCAAAACAAACAAAACAAATTATTAATTAATTAAACCCCCCGGCATTTTAAACGCATCTTACATCTAATTAATATTTGAAACCATCGATGCATCATGTAATTTCATAATTACAGAATTAAGGAAAACATGATGATATCTTTAGTAGCTAAACTATGGTCGAAATAAAAATATATGTTTGTAAAACGTACATTTATCTTCGTTTCTTTTTATTTTTCTTCTTGTAATATTCTTTATATAATTTGTGTTCTTCGGTTATTTCAAGTGTTTTACAGACCTGTCTTCTCTGACATAATGATATTTTGAAGTTTCTTCTCTTAATTATATTTGAAAATGGATTTCTAGAAATATGATTCAAAAGGTAAGATAACCATTTATAACATGAGAAAATTCTTCTTTACATGTTTCCCGTTAGTACAGACGTAAGTAGAAGGACTCACAACGCTAAAATTAAGGGTTAGATTCCCTCGGTGAACTCAGCAGATAGCCCTATGTTGCTTTCCTGTAAGAAAACACAAACATACTTTTCTTTATAAAGGTATTTTAATTAACTAAATAAATCAATATAAGTAAACTTACCGCAACCATATATAGATATATTAGCTAGAGACCACTTGTTTTTTACGTTATTTTCTTCCGCACATGTGATTTGATCCCCCAAGGGTCCTAACATGCTAGGTGACTGATACATCTGGTGTTGGATCCATTTAGCGCTGCAGTTACAGATGATTGGGTTTCCTTTAATATTTCTGAAAAAAGAAACATAAATATTAACTTTAAAATTTATTTTATGTTAGCTCTAAGCTTCACAAAATAGTGATGCACTATTACATAAGTATCGGTAAAATTAAGATCTGTAATAAATGTTACGGAAGAGAAATTAACCCTACCTCGATGCTTTTTATTATAAACACATTTCCATTTTGGTTTAATGAACGCTATTTGGAAAATTAAGAACAATTGAATATTATCACTAATATTTTATATGTATGACAACACAAACAAAATATAGATTTCAAAACCAACACGTTCACCAGAATTTACTAATCGGTCGAACTCTTCCTGACAAGTGTACTTGTTTTTTGGACTTTATGAACCTACTATCTTGAAAAGCTAAAACATAACATCTGTAACAACTGAGTAACGGCTAGTTAACCGGGAGGAAAAAACAAAGGTTCTAATTAATAAATCGTTTGTTTGTTTTTAAATTTCGCGCAAAGCAACAAGAGGGCTCTCTGCGCTAGCCGTCCCTAATTTAGCAGAGTAAGACAAGAGGGACGAGAACGAGTAATCACCACTCACTGCTAACTCTTAGCATACTCTTTTATCAACGATTGATTGCACATTATAACGCCCTCACAGCTGAAGAAGTCAGCTTGCTTGATGTGATAGGAATTAGGAGTCGAGTACCTTAACTACCTGGCCCTGCTAGGCATCTAATTAATAGGGCTCATTCCAAAATATACTTTTGTTACAAGTGGGGTCTCAGTGGGGTCTTTCCTTATTTGTGTTAATGATACTGATAGGGTATAAGGGGTAATTTAATAAAATGTGTGGATGACTTTAAATTCTTTGGTACATCTAGACGTATTGACGATGTCCAGGTATTGCAAAATAACTTGGATAAACTTATAATCCAGACTAATATATATACCATTTGACCTTTAATTACAGTAAATGTAAGGTAATGCATTTCGGTTATTATCATTTGTATCACACATTTATACAGATTGAAACTCACTTAGTATGGTAAATGTTATCTTATCATAATGGTAGACAAGTCACAGAGATCAACAATCACAGCTCTGTTGTTACTGGTAAAGCTAATAATATTGTAATGTCTATTTATCGATATACTGAGAGGTTTAATTTCATGATAACGAGAAACCCAATTGAATTTAACATGAAGATGGCCCAAAGAAAGTCGAAACGTTGTTCTGCACATTATTTTAATTAAAGTTTTAATACCCATATCAGCCCTCTTTAAAATACGGAGGTCTATTTGTTCTATAAAAATCTTCAATAAGCCCTCACTCAGGCTTACTGTCTACAATTTCGGTCTCCTTATTTAAGAAGAGATATTGGTTTATTGGAAAGGGTTCAGAGATATGCTACTAGTTTGATTCCAGATAATTTTTATGGATAACGATTCAGATAACTCGTTTTATCTTGAGAAAAGAAAGGTAAGATACTATTGAAGTTTGCAAAAATACTTGAGAGATAGATATAGTAGAAGCCAGTGGTTTCTTTGTAATATATTATGAAGATAAAAGAAGAAGAAAACACAAGCTTAAGATTTGGGAAATACAACGTAGGTTCTAGTTGAGAAATGTTTATTTTGCTAACTCAGTGGTTTGATTATAGAATGAGTTGCCTTCGATAGTAGGTAGGGCTGGTATTTTGCAGGATTTCAGAAAAATCAGACAATTTCCAGAAGAGTAGAGTATGTTTATTTTATTTTTTCACATTTTTTCAACAGTTACTATGCAAAGAACAGTCTTGAATAATCAAATGGTCGCTTGTCCAGAAATTATGTTATGAAAAATCACTCCAATGAAGTGCATAACAAAGAAAATCAAAGGGCTCGAGTTTGTAATGACTTTTATTAATAGTGCTTTAAGCTAGTTTTGTGACCCAATCATGAGCTTCCAGAAATTTCACAGTGACGACTATTAAAAAAAATTCAGTAAATTATATATATATATATATCCTATATAATCTAGAAATTCCGCAGTTTAACTGACCAGTTGTTCTAATGACTAGATTATATTATCAAAACTAAATACTATCCCATGATGAATAATCTTGAAGACAATTTAAAGAGTGAGATGCAACTTCTGACAAGTTCCACAATAAAAGAATATTATTACGCTAAATTTAACTTACGGTCTTAATTTGGTATAATGCATGCAAAATAACTGTGCTTGAGACATAACGTAGTTGCTGATAAGCGAAAAGTTACACAACTGGCTGGCTGTGCTCTGCTCACCGCGGATAGAGAAACATTATTATTAGCGCCATAATCATCGATGAGTCACCGGGGTCGAAGTTTTATGTAATTATGATCATAAGTTAGTAGTTCAAAATACTTGTTTCCATAATGATCCGGGATTGCGAAGAAAAGACCGAGAAACTAAAAGCCATATACGTAAAATATAATATATTAAGCCGGACAAGGCAAGGTGGTTAGGGACGCTTATCTCGCAACCTGATGATCGTGGGTTCGAACCCCGTCCCATCAAATAGGTGGCCCAGCATGACCAGGTGGTTAAAGCATTCGACTCGTAATCTGAGGGTCGCGGGCTTTAATCCCCACCACGCCAAGCATGCTCGCCCTTTCAGCTGTGGGGGCGTTATAATGAGACGGTTAATTCCACTATTCGTTGGTGAAAGAGTAGCCCAAAAGTTGGCGGTGGATAATGATGGTCAGCAACTAAATTACGGAAGGCTAGCTTAGATAACATTCATTTTGCTTTGCGCGAAGTTAAAACCAAAACAATATGTCTTCAAAATTCCATATATCAGTTTTAAGTGTACAACACATTCCAATATTTATGCATCTGCTTTCATTGATTAAAGCAAAATTAAAATTGTCTTTACTTAATTAAAAACTTCGCCGTCTTTATCAGATGAACAAACTCATCGAGCCGAATTGACTCGTTTATTTGGTATTTTCTTGCTTAAAGAAATTTCCCTGAATAACTCGCACCGAGCAATACATCTAAACAAACAGTCGACGGTTGTTTGAAGTAGAAGCCCAAGCCACGAATATTCTATCTCAATTTAAAACTACACCTGAACAATCACGCCTGCATCTCAATCGATACTTGTGTTAAGAAATTCTTAGCGTTAAATCAAGTTTCTGAGGTCTAAACTGAAAGCCCACCGTTAGTACAGCGGTAAGTCTACGGATTTACAATGCTAAAATTAGGGGGTTCGATTCCCCTCGGTGGGCTTAGTAGAGAGCTCGATGTGGCTTTGCTATATGAAAATACAAACACTAAGCTAAAGTATAAAGTTACTTCAAAATATGTACATACACATTAGTACCATATATACTGCTACGAGAAAACACTGACGTTTAACAAACTACTCAGAACATTTACTTAAGATTTAAATTAAAACTCAGGCCCGACATGGCCAGGTGGGTTAAAGTAATCTGAGGTTTCCGGGCTTGCATCCCTGTCGCGCCAAACATGCTTACTCTTCCAGTCGTGGGGGCGTTATAATGTGACGGTCCATCCCACTATTCGTTGGTTAAAAAGTAGCCAAGAGTTGGCGGTGGGTGGTGATGACTAATTGCTTTCCCTCTAGCTTTACATTGCAAAATTAGGGACGGATATGGCGGATAGTCCTCGAGTAGCTTTGTGCGAAATTCAAAAACAAAACAATTACATCTGAACGTTAAAAATGAACAATCATGACGTTTGAACAAGATATATGCCACATTAAACTTAAATTATTTATAAATGTTTATGCTTCAATGATATTCAGATATTATTCATACATTCTACATATTTTCTTATTACGTACATTAGAATGAAAACATAAAATTTGTACAAATACTTACATTTCAACAATCTTGAGTCCTTGCTCTAAGAAAATCTCCCATGGTAAATAGGATATGTTATTATTTTGAAGGTTTCTGTAAATAAAAATATATGAAAAGAAATAACATTTAGAAAACCAAAAGTGCATTGCTTTAGTGCAAACTTTTTTCAGATTTTTATCCTCCATACTGTTTATTACAGCTAGTTTACTTATTACATGGCTTAGTTTTTTCTTTGTTATGGTTAAAAGGAATGTTGACTTATATTAATCCTATTACTGTTGCTAAAGGATTACAAGCAATAGAAGTTATAGAACTCAAATAAGAAAGAGGATAAGAACTATATGGAATGATTGTTTACTCAGTCATTGTCTATACCATAAGCACCACCTCAAAATAAATTATTTCTCAAATTTCATGGTTTTATTAATAAAACTAATGCACTTCCAACTTGAAATAATCTGTATTATGGTAGGTACTTACACTTCTTTTAGCATCCTCAACTGGTTAAATGTTTGAGGAGAAAGATAGCGAAGGCTTGTGTTCTGTACAGTTCTGGAAATTCAAAGTATGAATAATGAATTAAAACTTAATTTGGTTGATCTTAATAAACCTTAAATTTTGTTAAGTAGTAAATGTTAAAGAAATAATTATGTGCTAATAATCAAGTCTGAATAATGTAAGCATTCATATATCTTATATAATATTAGATTGCGCTCGTGTAAGATCGTTTTTAAACGAAAAGCGAAGGAATTAGCTATTTTCACTGTGTCCACAGTGGATATTGAACCTCGATTTTTAGCGTTATAAGCCCTTATGCGTATTGAGGATTCACTGGAAGGCCTTTAATATAGCAAATGTCAAAGAAGAAATATGATCCAAACTAAGAGATTACTCTATATAAAAGAACCCTACTAAAGTTTAAGTTTTGTAAATTTTATTTGTTTGTTTAACCACACAGCTGCATAAGGTAATACTTGCCCTGTACCCATCACAAACCCTGAAACGTAGAGATGTATGAGCTCTTAAGACTTGTCCTCCGCTGGTACAGCGGTAAGTCAACAGATTTACAACGCTAAAATCAGGAATTCTATTTCCCTCGGTAAACTAAGCAGATAGTCCAATGTGGCTTTGCTATAAGAAAAACACACACCCTTAAGACTATTACTCAACAGCCAGAAAGTAAACGTTTTTGGCAGAGGAACAGATTTTCCAAAGCCAGTCCAAAACATTTGTTAACAATACGGTTTACAAATATAACAGAGTGCAGTAACTGGATGCTTTTAATTCAACACAAAGATACACATTACCAGCTTTTCTTCCGCCAAATAGTCAAAAGTAAACTTGTGACAATATTTTCTACATGTTATTCTAGGTTTTAGCTTTGGGTTTTCTGTGCTGTAAGGCTTAAAAAATACGAATAAAAAGTTACTACCCCATTTGAAAATACTTAGATAAACTTTAAACCTAATATTCAGAATAAACATCCAAAAAATGCAATTAATATTAACTACGTTTAACCACACTAGAATTCTAAAAGTAATAAAGTGTTGTTGTTCTCATATTTACATTTCTCTGATAGCCTGATATGGCTTTGCTCTAAGAAAAACACACACATTTTAATGACAGAAAATGATAATACAATATTTTTCATTCACACCTAAAATAAAACGTTTTCCAATTAAGGTATTGAATTACTATTTTAATTAAAATGAGGGAAATTTCGCACTAGATTATTATTTTATATATAGCACGTGATATCATATTTAATTAGTTTACATAGTTCTGTAAACGACCAATTATTTAAAAATTGAATTCCATTTCAATTAATTTTAATATTTTTAATTTATCTGAATGTATGACGTAGCTGGCTACTACTTCTTACTTGTCGACATTACGCGTCAGCCAATACCTGCTTATCTATCTATCATCTTGTAGTGAAATTTTATAATTAACATGAACTATAATTTCATTTGAGGATTAAATTTAATGGACAGAAACGTAGTGAAAAAGCACCACTGTTTTCTCATAATGTTGTTGTTGTTTTGAATTAAGCACAGAGCTACACAATGGGCTATCTGTGCTCTGCTCACCACGGGTATCGAAAACCGGATTTTAGCGTGTAAGTTTGCAGACATACCGCTGAGCCACTGGGGGGCTTTCTCATAATGCGTTGTGCTAAAGTTTTGTGTTAGAGATGTGTTATGTTTGGTCGAACAGTCATTAGTCAATAAACTAACAACGCTCATCGTATATCAATGACTGAGGTATTGAAAATAAGTGTTATACGTACAAAATGAATCAAAAATAGCTATAATTGGTGAGGAAAGAAAGTGGCTGAGTTACTAACAGGTCATGACGCACGAAGTTTGGATAGCGACCATTTTATTTATTCTATAAATTGGTTTGTTTGGAATTTCGCGCAAAGCTACACGAGGGCTCTCTGCGCTAGCCGTTCCTAATTTAGCAGTGTAAGATTAGATGTAAGGAATTTAGTCATCACAACCCACCGCCAACTCTTGGGCTAATCTTTTACCTATGAATAGTGGGATTCACCGTCACATTATATGTAAGTATAAGTTAAGAAAATAACATCAACGACTGTTATGACATTTCAGATTTTTAGACTTTCCGCAATGATAGTTAGGCATAATGTAATGTGAACTTAGTTTTATCACCACATTTACACATGTAACCAAAAGGTTGCAAACGTTTAGTAAATAAAATTGTGATCCATGAATCCTAGTTTGTGTTTATTTCTTATTTGGACCCCCGCTGGTACAGCGGTAAATCTACGAATTAACAACCCTAAAATCATAGGTTCGATTCCCCTCAGTGAACTCAGCAGATAGCTCGGTGTGGCTTTGCTACAAAAAAATCATACACAAACACACACACTTCTTACTTGCGCGCGCGCGCGTGCGTGTGTGTGTGTACAGTCACATTTTCAGGAGTGATAGAAGTGTGAGCATGCATAGGTGCTTAGAATTATATTTCTTTACGGACTTTCACAATAGTGAGAATGAAAAACAGAAACTCAGTTAACTACTGATAATAAAATTTGGATATTTTTCTTTGTAACGCTTAATACAAAAAGAACAACCGTATTTAATTATTTATTCGATTCATGAAATTCAAGTTTACAAAGAAAGTTAAATTTTGTAGTTGTTATTTTGTACTATTTCATAGTTATTCCGGTTGGTTTTTTAAATGAAATAACGAAAAGAACAAAACTAAAGCTGTTATTTGATACACACTATTAGAATGCGTTTTTACCGACGCTTTAATAATTGCTATAACAAATAGTAACACTCACTAGTTAAACATATACCTTGCAGTTGCCAAAAGTTGTACAAAGATAAGTATAGTTTATTTAATTTCATTTCTTACTAATGGTATATACTTACAACCTCTCCACGTTTTGATAAATCTGCAGATCCCTGGTTGACAATCTCACCAGTCTTGGTTGGTTCTCGATCTTTCTATTTAAAAAAAGGGTTGAGGGAAGAGACAGAATGTTTTTTTCAAAACGTATTGTGTTTTTATTATTAATAATTAGACAAAACTATTACCTCTAATTTTACTCTTTTCTTTGCAACTTAGATGGAAAAACATGCACAAACTTGTTAACCACCTACAATCTTATTTACTTTTAAAACTTGTTCAAGAAAAACACATGAATAGATAAAATGAAGCATGTTTCAAATAAAACCAATAAAAATATAAGCTTAGTTTGATTAGAATTTCGTGCAAAGCTACATAAAAGCTATCTGCGCTAGCCGTTCCTAACGTAGCAGTGTGAGACTCGAGGGAAGGCAGCTAGTCATCACCACTTACCGCTAACTCTTGAGCTACTCTTTCACCAACGAAAAGTGGGATTGACCGCCATATTATAATGCTCCCACGGTTGAAAGGACGAGCAAGTTTGGTGTGACGGTAATTCGAGCCCGCGACTCTCAGATTATGAGTCAAATATCTTATCCACCTGGCCATGACGGGTTTTAAAACCTTAGGAAAAGAGGAATAGTCAGAGTCGTTTGCTTGATTTTTAATTGTATTTCACTCTTATTGTTTTCTTTCACTAATAATATTAATTATATTCTGACTTTAAACGCTTTATGTCTTAAACAAACGAATTAGATGTTCTTGCTTTATGTCAGCTTTGTCTGAGCATGGTTACCGTGGCAAACAACCTTTAATACAAACCTAGCAAAAAACATGCAGCAACTTTGATATTATAAGTAATGAAGACTTCATTTTAGAGTCCAAATTTATGTACCAACAATTTACTGGTCACATGACCTTGGTGATCCATAAACCATGGTCATCGTTCAACTCCAAGCTCAAGGAACGAAATTCATTATTTTCCCGAATTTCGTTCAACATATTTTCTGATTTAATTATTCGTATTACTCGGATGACGTGTAAAGTTAATTATTAAACCAAATCATACTTTATATTTTAACACATTCAGAACGTTAAGGGTATTCAAACGTCTGAAACCGGAAGAACACGGGGATAAGAGAGAGCAAACTTCTTGTTGGCCTATTCAGCTCGGCATGGCCAGGTGGCTAAGGGACTCGACTCATAAATTAAGAGTCCCGTGTTCAAATTCCCGTCCAACTAAACATGCTCGCCCTAACAGCTGTGGAGATCTTATAATGCGCGGTCAATTCCACTATTTGTTGGTAAAAGAATAGCCCAAAAGTTGGTGGTGGATGGTGATGACTAGCTACCTTCCCTCTAGTGTTACACCGCAAAATTAGGGACCGCTAGCTGCAGATAGTCCTCTGAAGCTTTGCGAGAAATTCAGAAACAAACAAACTTCGTCTGTTCATTTTTTATCTGTATTGTAAAGAATAAAACTGCCTTAGGAGGCGCTGATTTTTATACGTAGGTTTAAAAAGAAATGACATTCACGTTCTGCCCATGACATAAAACTGGCTCTGTTAAAATAATGGTGTATTATTCCTGAAAATACACAATCGCTATTTTTTATAGTGCAAATGTTTATATTACAAATAAGTATTGCTTTCAGCAGTGAACTACATTTAATGACGGATATCTTTATAGATCTAAAACAATTTGTATATGATTAGGGAATTGTTCGTGTCACAATTACATCCTATATTATTACTCTGTAAGTGATGGGACTTATAATAGCAAAGCCAACAGCAATTATTAATCAAATATTTGTGAGTAGTTACTCTAGCATTTAGCATCCAAAATATGGCACCTCATTCTTATTAATTGCCTCATGAGAAGGGGAGGATAATATGAGGGTAATGTCATCAAACAGAAAGAAGTTATAGTTCGTTATGGACGCGTTGCTAGACCTCCACGATGGTTCCGTAAGAGGGCGCAAAAACGTAAGGAGGGCTATATTTCGATATCAGACAGGTGGCCATAATGTAATGATACCAAAAAGTAGAGAACTTATCACTAAGCCACCACGAAAGGCAGCCATGACTCATACAAAACATATCATGTTAGTAATTAATACTTCCTGAAAAGTGTACTTAACTATATTTCATTAAATCATTTATAATTCATTCGCCCTTAAAAGATGCTTAACAATAATTAATTTTAATAGTAAAAGGATAATGAATACTAGTTCACTTGTTGCTTAATCAATAATTATATCATCCTATCACGAAGTAGTGAAAGTGTTTTACGCAGCTATGACTCATATATGTCTCAACAAGAATATAATTAATCATTAATTTCATGGTTAATTAATTAAATCATCCCTAAAGAGGATGCTTAGCACTCATTGGTTAAAACATTAATAATTCAATAATTTATAATTAAATTGTCTTAACAGAACGTTTAATGTTAACTTGTTAACTTAATTATACTTAATTCATTAAATTATTTGAACTAATATGTCTTGTTTGAATTTTACATAAATTTCACTTCGCAAGTACAACTTAACAAAATTTTCCATTTGTTGTGCGATGAAGGTGTCAATAGAGAAAATGACTCTTTTAATGTTTTTTAACACATTTTAACAACATGCGAGTCACTCTAGCATGAAGAATAATTATTGTATATTATTTTAACATGTGAAGGGAATTAAAATTTTATATAAAAATTATTTTGTTTCTTCCTTTAAACCTGTAGTTGAAAAAAAAACCTCAGATTATCAGTGACTAACAAGCTCCTTTGAAACATTTGCAAAGTGTTGCTTCTGAAAGACGTTTACTTTCAAAGTTTTATTAAAGATTTAGTTTTAAAAAGTCCTTTAGAAAATATATATTTCTGTTACTATGCTTTGTATAAGTATGTTGAGTAAATAGAAAGAGCTACTATCAAATGAATTTTATTTATTTCCTCAACGTTCACTAACAAAAAAACACCTTGTGGAACTTAAACCCGGTCTTTAGAGAATAAACAGCTGATATAATTGAAAATACTAACAATGTGTTCTTAGTGTTTTTCAGTTTGCAATCATGTTATAATAACAAAGGATAAAAATAATGAAAAAACGACAGGAATATAAACACAGTGAAAAAGTATTGGTTTAAAAACGAACTAAAAGAAGGTAAGTTATGTTAACTCACTTCTAATAGATAAGTAGAGGCAAAAGTAAATATGTTTACAGCTACATTTATTCACTTTAAAATATATAATTAAAAGAAGATATTCAAATGCTTCATGCAAAGCGACATCCTCCTATCCTTATCGATTTAAGAGTTTTTATGCCTAAAGAGAAAGGATTCCTTGTGTTGTTATCTTCCTATATTCATGCTGAAATGATAAGCGAATAAAATAAAAGTAGTTCGTACTTATTGGTAAAGTATATTACAACAATATGCCTACTACATAACTACTAAATTCAATACGAAGATACTCCATTGTTTCATAGGGCTTACAGTTTCACCAATATGTTTCGTCACAAACACCATAAGGTACACTACATAAAATGTTTAATTTAGAAACGACTTAAGTGAATCTATTCCTCGACACCCTCAAAACTCCTCTAATCACTTCGGAAATATCAAAAATTAAAATTTAGATTATTGTTTTAATACCAATGGTCAAATAAAACTATTCAGTCAAATTTGAATACCCCCCCAAAACAACTTCTTAATTCCTATTGTGGGGGCTCCCCCTGACTTTTCTTGTTAATATTTTATATGGGGAGGTTTCGAACCCACGTGCAAAACATCAAATGTTTTCTCAAAAACTGTTGAAGAAGTCTTAAAAACCAAATATTAATATTAAAATTACTATAAGGAATATTTTTTTTTCTAAGAACATTATTTTTACAAGCTACTCATTGTCTAATGGAGTTTGGAGAGATGTTTGTTTTCTGAAGGTAAAACATTAAAATAATGTGTTTATAAAGAACAAGAAATTAGAATACGTGTGTGACATATTTCTCACAACGTAAGTATAGACAATCAATTTTTATACAATTATACTCTTCTCGCCAGCTACAGAAATTTAAACTATCATTTTGCTCTAATGTAAGCAAAAAACATATATCTATACAACTGTGTTTATTTAGTTTTCAAAAAGTAAATTTAAAATAAACAACCAAACCTTCTATAGTATGTTTTCTCAATAAAGGCAATAACTAATATAACATTGACTTTGCTTGTGTTTAATAAAATTCGCGAATACAAGCAAACGTAAGAAAAATGGCTGCAAACCAACGGACATAAACATGCCAAGCAGACGACTCAAGAACGAAAGGTTGTTCCGTGTCACTGCTAAATCTGAAGTCCAATGTACGGTGAATGCTGTTTATTCATAAAACTATAGAAACTCTAATAAATTATAAGAATAATTAATAAAAAAAACTAACGCAAGTATAATTTAAAAAAGTAATGTCAATTATGGAGTTTTTGTTTGAGGATAAGAGTAAAACTACATAATGGGCCCTTTGTGCCGTTGTGCTCGCGAAGAACGTGAATTAAGGAAGTCGGCTGCTAAACACGATGAAAGTACACGAAACAATTAAAGAAAATACAGGAAACTGAAAGAAATGTCCTTCTCCTTAATAGGTCGCCATAAAGCCAAACTTAGATACACTGATTTTTAGAAAAAGCTGTGTTTGTCTAATTATAATATATTGACGCCATTATCAATACTTTTGAAGAGCTAATCCCAGGGGCAAAAGTGAAATCACACTTATTTTAAAATATGAAACTACAAGTTTTTTAAAGATTGTTCGTTAATACACCTGCATAAACCGAATGATTTTAATGGACACCAATAAAAAATATTTATGCTGGTTAATTAAAATATATGTTAACTTCGTGCGCTGTACTATACTAACTACAAACTTCATACATATTTTAGTGGAATAAAAACGTTACCAGCTGTTCTTTGTCATAATCGTTATGAGCCAATGTTGACTCACAAATCGTGATAAAACGAGAAGCTTTAGTACAAAGAAGAACGTCCAAGGTGGCGCTGTTGCATCAAAGCGATTTTGAACGAGGCAGGTGTTGCTAAATATATAAACATTGTATTTTACCATACACATAAGAAAAAGAATACAACATTAAGCAAGAAGAGAAATTTGTGCTTGGAATGCGGCACAAGGTAGAGATATGAATATTCAGATGTTTATAAAATATTAAATAATTGCTAAAAATTTTATTTGTTGTGAGCCCCCCTTCTATTCAGGGTTTCTTTTCAATTTACAAATAGAAGTTCGAGCCCATATATAAAAAATAACGTTGGCATGCTAATTTATTAAGAAGTATTAACATATTTTCTCATATTCTATACTCACCAAACTTTCAAACAAGAATCAACTAGCGTATTATTTTAAATTGCCTACAGAACGAAGCATTTCGTTGGTTTTCCTTGTTTCCATTTCATTTTTTCAGTAGCTAATTTTAAGTCGCGTTTTTGAGGATTTTTGTCTTTAGGAATCTATGTAATGTAATATCTTACAGCGAAAAATAGCTATTGTTTAGAATATAAAATTCCTGATAACCCGCTCTATTATTAATCTTTTCAAACTTACCTAAATTATCAGTTGAAGTATAAAAACCTTTTTATCATTTAATAACTGGTAACATGATAATAATGTACATTTTCATTTAATTAAAAAAACACACCAAGTCGCATGGGGAATTTGTCAACTAATCCATATCAGCATTTTACCACTCAACATCCTTAACACCCCTTAATACTCGAAAACAGCAGTCATTTTTTGTTCAGATTGTTTTTGTTTTTTTTAATTTTTTGCAAAGCTACTCGAGGGCTATCTGCGCTAGCCGTCCCTAATTTCGTAGTGTAAGACTAGAGGGAAGACAGCTAGTCATCACCACCAACCGCCAACTCTTGGGTCACACTTTTACCAACGAATAGTGGGACTGACCGTAACATTATAACGCCCTCCACGGCTGAAAGGGCGAGCATGTTTGGTGCAACAGGGATACGAACCCGCGTCCCTCAGATTACGAATCGCACGCCTTAACCCACCAGGCCAAAGATATCACTGTCTTTCAAGAAGGCATGTGATGCACTTTGGTATGGTCCTCTACTTCGAAAATGGGGAGTATTATTAAAATCTGAGCGATATCATAAAATATTCCCCTCACTTTGAGCTATGGGTGCGTTATATGAGTGACAGTCAATCAACTTAAATAGTGAGCAGTATTCATGACTAAGTGTCTTTCTTCTAGCGAGCAGTTTAGAATTAGGGATGGAAACAGAGGATCTTAATAACTTTGCCCTCAACACAAATTATTTCAACAAAAACGTAAAGAAAAAGTTAAACTTGATACTAGCATCTTTTTCTAATATATAATTGAGTTTAATTTGAAAAACAAATTGAAAATACAAATCTTACGTCGAAAATTTGTTGGATGATTAGCTAAGCAAACACATGAACATTCTGAAATCTTGTATGATGGTAAAATAGTAGCTTAAGAGTTGGTTTTGGGGTAAGTGGTGATGACTTGCTGTCTTCCCTCTGGTGTTACATTATTAAATTAAGAAGTGCTGGAGCAGCACCCTTCGCGTAGCTTTAAGCAAAATTCAAAAGCAAACAAACAACTAGTACAGAACGTAAATAGTAACGTATCAGTAACAAGTCAAGATGTTATATCGTCACAATGAAGTAATTTGTACAGTTTTTAATTGTAAGAAACATTCTTATAAAGTTTTTTTTTCAACCTCATACAAGTACAAGGCACACAGTTTACACTTCCATATTAAATTATGCAGTATATGTTTTTAAAACTCAGTAAACAAAAAGTTTTCTTAGGCGCACTGTACTGGCACAAGAGATCGCTAGATAAAAATGTTTATTATGACAAAAACAAACGAAAACGGCCTATTTACTTACTCATAATTCTAACATGCATCTAATTCAATACGGCTTTCTGATGATATATCAATATTGAAAATAAAATTAGTGTAATTTTTTTGCACTAACATCACCACCTTTATGTAATATTTACGCATACAACTCAGTAAGGTGATGTCAATGAACAAAGGGAGTTTCCAAATAACTTTTTTGTTGCAGCAAACACACACACAACAAACAAACAAATTAGCTTCCACCCAACCAGAATTGCATAAAATTATGTAAAAGAAATGGCTTTTGGATTTAATTCCCAAAAACAAATTTTTTTTATAACTGTTTATGTTACCGATAAGAACAATATGGATTTCGGATAAGAATACACCTCAAAGCTCAAACTGTATGAGAAATGGCAAAGAAAAGAAACTGGATTTTTTCTACCGGAAACAAATAATAACCAGAATTTCAGGACCTGCTTTTAGTTAAATAATGTGCGTGTGCATAATACCCTCGCCTGCTCCAATAATTCTAGTTCTGAAATGGACAACCTTGATGGAAATTTATTCATACCCTTTTCGTATTTGTATGTATTGGTGAATATTGTTTTTGTGGTAAAATATGATTAAACACAAGTCATAGGAAAATGTATTTAACAGACAACATAAAAACAGTCATGTATTCAAACTTCCAACACATTTATTTATCCCTACTATGACCATCATAGTGAGAAAAGTATTTACATAAATATAAATATCACATTCGAAAAATATCGTGTTGGTTTTGCTTATTTTATCAGTGCAAACCATTCTTTATGCTCTCAATGGCACAACGTTATTTCTGTAAACTTATACTACTGGAAATGTGTTTCGATAAACGTGGTGGGCAGAGCACAGATAGCTCTTTGTGTATCTTTGTGCTTAAATAAAATACAAGCACACAACTCATTCTTCATAAATTGCTAACACTAAAAGAAAGACGATGGACAGTCACGTGGCATTTCATTGAGAATTAAACTATTATAATGCTGTAAAACAAAGAAGTATTGGAAACATTTTGTCTTCTGATACTTCATTGTAACAAAGTCCATTATTTCTTTCAACACGTACATCGATAGCAAAAATTCGCAGTCGTGAGCGCAAGAATCCGAGGCAAGAGAAAACAAAAATTTGTTTTGATTTTAATATCCATCTGTTTCAACAGCATAGAAACACTTTACACAAGAGTGCTGTTACTTTTATCTTTGCTAGACTCATAATCTTTTCTTATTTTTATCTTTCGAATCTATACTCAAATATGTGGTTGAGTTTAACAGCGCAAAATGCATATTTATTCTTGATGTTTATTGGCCTTAAGATTTTGGCCAGCAGTACATATATGTATGTGCGTGTATGTACAAGTGAAGAAGGTTTTTCAAAAAAGGAACTAAACGAAGGGATAGCCAATATAAGTTTTTAAAAATAATTCATACAAAATAGTGAGAATGGTATTTGCAATTTAACATTTATTTTTTATCTATTATTGGTGGTAATTTCTGTTTCACCCTTACTTAATTTTTCCAAAAGTACATTCCTTTCTGTCACAAAGCCAACTTCAAGGGGTAAAGATAACATCGTTTGCATTAGAATTATGATTTTTAAGTTTCTGCTAATTATTAATAATACTTTTAAAAGTGGATACTTCGTTTGAAACTATGTCACATCAGTGAAATTGACTGGCACCATTGTTTTGGTTTTTGAGTTACCATATAATTAAAACAGAGGAAAGAACATTTGCTTGTTTGTTTATTTGTTTTGGAACTTCGCACAAAGCTACTCGAGGGCTATCTGTGCTATCCGTCTCTAATTTAGTAGTGTAAGACTGGAGGGAAAGCAGCTAGTCATCACCACCCACCGCCAACTCTTGGGCTACTCTTTTACCAACGAATAGTTGGATTGACCGTCACATTATACGCCCCCACGGCTGGGAGGGCGAGCATGTTTAGCGCGACCCTCGGATTACGAGTCGCACGCCTTACGCGCTTGGCCATGCCAGGCCGAACATTTGTTTACTTTGGAATTTCGCGCAAAGCTATAGGAGGGCTATCTGCATTAGCCGTCCCTAATTTATCAGTGTAAGACTAGAAAGAAGGCAGCTAATCATTACCATCCCCGTCAAATAGTGGGATTAACTGTCACATTATAACAACCAAGGTTGAAAAGGCGAGCGTGTGTGTTGTAGTTGGGATTCAAACCAGCAACCTCATATTATGGATGGAGCACCTTAACTAATTGGCCATGCTTAGCCTATACTACAACTCCTTGCTAATAACTACAATAATTGTGTATCGGTATTGTATTTATTCAGACATATATTACGTTTTATATTTTTCGATGTATAACAAAAAATAGTAAAGTGATTAATCACGAAACGACCAGTATTATTACCAATGTGTATTTGTTGTTATTGTTTTACCAATACTGAAAGTCAACGGATAATTCTACATTAAATTATTTGACTAAATATAAGTGATAATTAAAAAATAAATAAACTAATGGTCGTAATTACAGCAAATACATCCAACTGATCTTATCATAAGTTTGATAATTAATATCGTAATTTGTTTTAGTAATATCAATAGTGATGTAATTTCATCATTGGTCAAACAATCCTTCATTTGTATGACAATGCCATCATTGGTGTGATAGTTTCAGTGATTTCACCAATTGTTTTGATAACACTATGTTTAGTTATTTTATCAGCACATGTTGGTGCAAAAATAAAAAATACGAAAAGCAAATTCGTATCTTTTTCGTTCTATTTTTCCTTCACTTGAATGTCAATATATTTTATACTAAACTTGGACATTCAAATATGTTCTACTAATGTCAGTAGCGGAATGTGATCTTTTGGAAGGAACGTTCTTCTTTTATTATACATTCAACTTTCATTCTGGATAGAGCTAAAAATGATGAACGGGCACTTGAGACGAGATTAATGTCATTTGCAACCTACGCCTGAGACATTCTTCTGCTTTCTGTGTTTTATTATATGTTTAAAAATAGATTGACAATATTTCATCGTGGCCTACCAACATCCTTGTGTCACGTGTGAATAACAATCATTTTGTAATTTGTGTTTATTCTTTTGTAAGACTGTTAAATATGATTCTGGATTCTCTTACATAGCGTCGATATAAATATAGGCTGCAAACACCGTTTAGAATTATAGCCTCGTTCCCATACGTGCACACATATCAAAAAATACTACAAAATATGATATACTTGTTCACGGCAACACAGACAAACTTTACTGGATTGTATTTTGTTATATAAGTTTTGAAAATAAACCATAGATTACAAGATTTTCAACTTAATACCCAGTCTGACAGCCAGATACACTTAATTTGAAAAAGTTGTTGAGCTACAGAGGGTTGTCATAGTTAGAGCTCACAGAGTTGATTTCGCTAAAGGGCTTGATCTGTTCACCTAAAACCCAAAAAAACACCTATACTTAAACATAAAAACTCACCTATCACTGTTGTTTTTGCCATGCAAATGCTGTGTTTAAGGTGTTCGTTAAACTATGTTTCTTTGGCAGAAAATACTAGAAGTATTCTCATTCACGGAGGTACCACAATTTCTCATCTTAAAGTTCAACGTAAGTTTTATTGAGTCTTCTTTCTTTCTCTATCAACAATACTCGCAAAATCGTGAATAGAATGTATTTACAGAGCTGAGGAACCATATTCTGCATAGTCTAGCATGTGTGACAACTACCGTATTTGTGTAGGATTTTGTTTTGTTTGTATTTTCAATTTTGCACGTAGCTACACAAGGGTTATTTGCGATATTCGTCTGTAATTTAGCAGTGTAAGACTAGAGAGAAAGCAGCTAGTCATCACCAACCACCGCCAACTCTTGGACTATTCATTTACTAACGAATACTGGGATTGATCGTAACATTATAATCTCCCCACGGCTGAAAATGCGATCATGTTTGATGTGACTTTGATTTAAACCCGTAACCCTCAGATTACGAATCCAACATCCTAGTCATCTGGCCATACCGAGCCGTGGAATCTTGGACAGAAGATTCGATTTTACTTCCTAAAACCCTTGAAACTACAATAAATTTGATAGCACTAATGAAAAATTAAAATCCCAGTTATCAAAAGAACTTCATATATCTATTCAGAATTTAAAAGAGGGAAAGAGAGAGTGTTGGAAATCTTTGTCTAGAAATCAGTCCACTACACATATCTCTCTGACTTGTTGAGCGAATGTTAAATTCATATGAAGTGGCAATAATTAAAATAAAAGAAAGAGCCATATTAAGTCAGATCAAGTAGGACATATTTTTTGGTGATAATAAACATAAACAATAAAGTACAAATGTAATGAAATGTGAGGGCTTTTTATAAGGTAAGACCATTTTGGAAAACATTAAAATATAAACTAGAAACTAGAATGGCCGTCTAGTTACTCTTCATAATTATGTTAAACAAATTTGAAAAAAAAAAATATTTTAATGTCGACTAAAAGTTAAAAAGGGATTTTCTATGATAACCTCCTGAGACAAACATCTTAATCTATGCAGTTTTTGTTTTTATCTTTTTAATAAAAACGACAAATAAAATCGTCTCTGATTAAAAGCTTGTTTGCTAAAAATACCTAAAGCCATATGCAACTCTTCGTGGTTTGCAATAAATTCAAAGTTGTAATCCTGATATCAGTTTCATACGCTACATGGTGATTAAACATGATGAGATAAAAAAAAAGCTCCGTAACTATCGCCTTGAAAGTTTCTTTTGAAATGAAATGTATCTAGTTCTTAATATAAAATATATCCTTTTTTAATCTTGTACAGTGTTCTAACAAAAATAACACCTGTTTTCATTTTTTAAACCAGTTTTTGATTTTTAATTACACATTAAGAAATTTTTTACTTCACAATTTTTTTCGAGTTTTTTATTTTCACATAGAAGATTGGCTTAAGATTATTTGTTTTAAATTACGCCAAAAGCTACACGAAAGCTATCTGCGCTAGCCGTCCCTAATTTAGCAATGTACGATTAGATGGAAGGCAGCTCAGTCATCACTACCAACTCTTGGGCTACTTTTTCACCAACGAATGGTGGGAGTGTGTTTGGTGTGACGGGGATTCGAACCCATGACCTGAGTCGAGTGCCTTAACCACCTGATCGTGCTTTGGTTTGAGCAAAAAGATAAAATTATGAGATATAACAGTGTATTAAGATACATTGTTTACTGAAACACGTGTTTTCTTAATTTCGCTGTACCAAAGGCTTACTTCTTGAGCAAAATATATATTTATATAACATTTTTCAATAGCTGTTTATGATTTCCATCTCTCTTTAAACTTTTAAAGCACTGAAGAAACTCCATGAAAAAAATCGACTGCATAACGTGCTTTGGTTCTGTAACAATATGAATATTATCTGATCTTGTAAGAAGTTTGGTTGAAATTACCAAAGAGATACACTTGATTGTTTGTTTTTTGAATTTTGCAAAAAGCTAATCGAGGTCTATCTGCGCTAGCCGTCCCTAATTTAGCAGTGTAAGACTGGAGGGAAGACAGCTAGTCATCACCACCCACCGCCAACTCTTGGGCTACTCTTTTACCAACGAATAGTGGGATTGACCGTCACATTATAACGCCCCCACGGCTGGGAGGGCGAGCATGTTTGGCGCGACTCGGGTGCAAACCCGCGACCCTCAGATTACGAAGCGCACGCCTTAACGCGCTAGGCTATGCCGGGCCAGATACAGTTGAACCAAAGTAGAATGAGTTATACAGAATGGGATATTGTGAAAGTCAAATTGCTTGCATCTAAGAATATGATTTTTTTAATGAATGACAAGTTTATAACTGCAACACAAGCACCCATTGTTCGACATTTAACTTATAAAGTAAAAGTCAAAGTGTTTAGTTATACAACGCACGGGATGTGACAGTTTAACAAGTGCAGTTAGAAAAATATAATCAGAGAAGTGTTGAATATATTATTTATCTTAATATTATTATTATTATTGTTATTTACTTTATTTTATTTCTTTATGTGAGACTGGCAAATGGAAGTTAAGATTGACAGACGGTGTATCCCCACCGTAATGCGAGTCCTACTTATTCAGTCCCCTCCAAAATCTAGGGTACATTTTATATCCTACATTGTACCTTGCACCCTGGGATACTTTCAATTAGTGCAGCGTTTTTCATTTTATTTTTGTTTCGGCTTGTTTTTGGTTATAATCAACGTATCATACATGCACTCATACACACGTATACACCGCGAATGTAATGACTTCTCTAGTTATTCCCAATTAGATCAAAATTAAAATTTAAGAAACATTCATAATGAACTGAAAATCAACTTTGGAAATGGCTAGTGCAGTATCTGATACGGGAAGAATTGATATGTCTTTAGCTGTACATTAAGTCAGCCATTGAAGACTTCTCGAAACGTTTTCCTTGCGCATGACAAGGGGTCGAAACTGTTTTTGTTTTTTTTAATAACAAATTAAGTATTGGAGTAATAGTTTTCTCCGGAATAAGTAGCGGACCTGGATGATTATCGCAACTTACCAACTTACAATATCTACAATAAACTATCAAAATATACAGTATACATCTGCAGACATACATATTGCTGTGCCACTAGAGGGCTTAAACTTTCGTATGACAGCTCTTAAATGTTTTGAAACTGGATTTTTTCTTTTATTTGCAGTAAAGACCAAAAAATCGAACTTTTGTTTATCGCACTGTTCGTTTAGAAAGATTGACATTTTCATTTTATCACGTATTTTTAACAGTAACGTTGTTGTAACGAGATACAGAAACACAGAAGTTCATGAGGTAAGGATACATAAGCCTATATAGACAGCGTAGTTAGAAAAAGTCCTTTTTCATCAAACACGAAACTGCTGTTGATTATAAATATCGACTTTCCAATTGAGTTATCATGGTAACTTTGATTTCATGGATTATTGTTACTTATGAATTTCTAAGGCCCGGCATAGCCAAGTGTGTTAAGGCGTTTGACTCGTAATCCAACGGTCGCAGCTTCGAATCCCCTTCACCCCAAACATGCTCACCCTTTCAGCCGTGGGGACGTTATATTGTGACGGTCAATCTCACTATTCGTCGGTAAAAGAGTAGCCCAAGAGTCGACTGTGAGTGGTGATGACTAGCTGCTTTCCCTCTAGTCTTACACTGCCAAATTAGGGACGGGTAGCGCAGATAGCCTTTAAGTGGCTTTGCGCGAAATTCAAAAACAAAAAACAAATGTATTTCTAAAAAAAATGCCTATCAGACACCCATGGAAAGGAGCTACACAAAGAAACAAATAATACTTAAATACATTTATAATAAAATGTCTATTTTAAGAGCTTCATTTAGAACAATAAGAAAAATCCCTGAAAATCAATCCAAACGCGAAATGAAATGTGCATCATAAAAACTAGACTTCATAAATACCACAACCTGTCAAACATATGGCAGTATATGTGGATCATGACGTTAAAATTTCGCAACTGATGTTTGTGAATCACAGATGACACCTTCAATAAGCCATAAAACCATACGCGACAACCTTATCTTTTAGCAATCCCTAAATAAAAACATATCTACTTACGATATATACTCTGTTTAATATCAAAGTTTCAAGAAACTGAAATCGAAAAGCTTTTTGATTGGTTTGTAGTTAAGAACAGGGCTACACAATGGGCTATCTGTTTTCTGTCCATCATTGATATCGAAACCCGGTTTTTAGCGTTGTAAGTCCGTAGGCATAGAGCTATGCCACGGGGATAGCAAAAAGCTAATGAACTAAGTGAGAGAGCCGTATAAATATTAAAAAGTTTCAACCAATGAACTGCTGTTTTTCAAAGTACAACAGATAATACACAACGTATTTTCTGTAGCTTTATGGTAAAACACTTATCACTTATATTTTCCAATATAGTGATATCTCATCCAACCCGTCCCGCGCTGGAAAAGTGCTAAGTCCTCGAATTTATGATGTTAAAATCAGCGGTTCACTTCCCCTAGGTGGACACAGCAGATCTCCCGTGGGTTTGCTACAAAAAGAACACAATACAAACACAACTCATCTAGCCTCTCCATCCAGTGACGTAATCAATATATATTAATGTTAGAGCGTTCTCTTGGATTTTCCTATGCAATAAATTTTTGAACTATGTTTTACTGACAGCTGAAATTAAGATCGTATGTTTTCCATTCTAATATGTGAATAAAAACAGTAAAATATACGACTAACAAGCCGTGTATCTGATGTGTTAAAAGAAAAATGAGTTACGAGTTTTCACTCCGGTAGAAATAAATAAACAATAATATAAAAAAACAGAATAAAATTGAGTAAAGATTATAATCTTGAAAAAAGAAGAAACATTTAAAAACGAAAAATAATAAAATCATAGCCAAATATTCAAAACTATATGAATAACTAAAACAAAAAAAAGGATACTGTTTAACCCATGGGCCTGCAGTTAACAGCTAGCTACCTAAATATTCCCTTTGAAAATTGTTTTAAGCAATCCGTCGTTCATCGGTCAATCCCACTTTTCGTTGGTTAAAAGTAGCCCAGGAGTTGGCGGTGGGTGATAATAACTAGCTGCCTTCCCTGTAGTCTTACACTACTAAATTAGGGACGGCTAGCGCAGCTAGCCCTTGTAGAGCTTTGCGCGAAATTGGAAAAGAAACATAGAAAAATCGTTCATCAGCATACTTTATTCGAAAATTTCTTACAGAATATTTATTAATCATGTTAAATTCATACACGATTAGAGATAAATTGTCTGAAAAAGTTTGTTAAGCAATCCATGTTTCAAACTTATGTATCTCGGAAAGGATATGTCTTTAATTGAGTTGTTATGTTGGCACATCAGGAAGAAAATAAGTATTCTTATTTAAAAATTTTGTAATAAACCATTAATAATGATGTTATATATATGTTTCGTATATGCTCTGTTTAGAATAAAGAAGATAAACGGATAGTATAAAACTTATAACCAAAATTAGCTTACGAAACTGATATTATGTTAATTGGTAACCGTAATTACAAACAACAACAGGCCTTAAAAATCAAATTAGGTTTATGCCAATAATTGATTGTTTTTACTTAATGCGTTTAATATTACAACATAACAAAGCAAAATTAGGGTTCTTAAAAAAATTAGTTAGCTGAAATACTAACCAGGTTTGTTTGTTTTGTTTTTGAATTTCGCACAAAGCTACTCGAGGGCTATCTGTGTTAGCCGTCCCTAATTTTGCAGTGTAAGACTAAAGGGAAGGCAGCCAGTCATCACCACTCACCGCCAACTCTTGGGCTACTCTTTCACCAACGAATAGTGGGATTGACAGTCACATTATAACGCCCCCACGGCTGAAAAGGCGAGCATGTTTGGCGCGATCTAACCAGGTTTGGTTTGGTTTTGAATTTCACGCAAAGACACAAGAGGGCCATCTCCGCTAGCCGCCCGTAATTTAGCACTGTAAGGATAGTCATCACCACCTACCGCCAACTCTTGGGCTACTCTTTTACCAACGAGTAGTGGGACTGATCGTCACATTATAACATCCCCGCGGCTGAACGGGCGAACATGTTTGGTGTGAAAGGGATTCGAACCTGCGATCCTCGGATTTCGAGTTGTATATCTTAACTACCTAGCCGTGCCGGGCATACTAAACAGAATCGTATAGTCGTTGAGAACGTTTCGCCTTTGTTACTGCACTGGTGTGCAGTTGCGGATGCAGGTTGTGGCACCAAGAGCGACATATTCAGCATCCATGTATTAGATGTAGGGAGAACTAGCGATTATTTGAAGTGCAATGCGTCATCAGTGCAACAGTGGTGAATGTGTATGCAGCTTGCGCTAAACAACCAACTACCAAACCAAAACTGGACTAGAGAGGGAAATTGTATCGAAATGACTACTTGTTTATAACAAACTGAAAAAAAAGTTTTTATTTCTGTTTGTATTTCTGCTCTCCATAGGTACAGAAACCGAATTTTTAACGTTGTAAACCGGGATATTTACTGCTAAGTCACCGATACTGCTTTTTATTCCTAGTATTTTATCTGTATGAACGCATCTTGTAAAGGAAATTAAGGTAAAAACATACAAGTAATCATCTTTTTAGCCCAAACCTTTATGCTATTTTGTACACCCTTTTTACAAAACAGGATTTTTTACGTAATTTTTTTTCCACACACACTGGAAATGATTAACATTTAGTGATTTATATATAACTATTCAATCACAATTAAGTTTAATTTATCCTATTCTTGTCTGTTAACATTGTGTGCCTGTGTTATTATGTAAATGTCATCCCTAGTATTTCGTCTGTGTTTGAAAGATTGATATCAGATATCCGTACATTTACTTCCTTTTTTTTTAAACTTTCTTCTTTACCTGTGTTATATTGACGGGTGGTAGTTTAATATGAGAGTCTGCTGGGTTTTGTACAAGATAGTTTCCCTTCTGTGTAACAAAATAAGATTTTATCTTTAAGTTGTTCGTTCGATAAGTTCCCTGACGTTAAGAAAAAAAAGCACAAGATGTCTGTTTCATATCACAGAGTTTTATGTTAGAACAGAATAACAATCATTCTCTTGACGAGCAGACTTTGGTAGAAAAGAAAAAAAAACAGAACATGTCTTATTAGGAATTAGAGCTAAACAGGGATAATACAACAGATATATTTAAACTTTAAAGTTTCTTTTATCGTTTATACTCTATCCATTAACTTCAGTTATAATGATTAGCAAGAATTAAGCTTCAAACAATATTTATTACTGTATTTGAAGGGTAAAAATCTGAAAAGATGATGTAGTGATTCGTGCTTTAGGTCTTAATGGTGGTGTTTGTAAAAATAATTAGTAAATTTTACATTTCCTAAAGTCAAACTTCGAAATAATTATTTCTCATGACTATGAAAGACAATAAGTTAGTCAGAGAGCAATTAAAGAAAGAGGCTTAGCTTACATTTCTTTTATTAATCTTGCTGTCTCAGGCGAAAGGTAGGGAAAGGCGTCTAGTTGATCAAAACGTTGACAGTCCAAGCTGTCTGGTAGCTTTTCACACCAACATGCCTTACATGTTTCTGTTGATTTTCCTGTTTCTGGAACGCGTACAGCAGCATACAGCAGAGGCAAAAACGTCATGAATATTAGGACTAACAGCATTATTTTCACTGTTTCGTCATTCACTACTTGCAGTGCTGAAAATACCGTGCACTAAAAGTTAGCATAACATTACTGTTGAATTCTCTAAACAGACTCCAAACTTTGCTTTCTTTTACGCCACGTATGTAAAAGTAGCAATTTTACTGTTATTTGATTTGGATATATTTAAATCCGTTGCACTTAAGTAAATTTATCTGTTGGTGTAAACAAGCGTTAATTTGATTAATAACGAAGAAATATTAACGACCACACTTTAATGACATTTTAATTGTGCTTTGAAAGGTCAGGGTGAGTTCTTCTCGCAAACACAATAAAACACTAAGCCTGAATGAACTTAATACTCCTAAAACTTCTTCATCTTAGTATATGGTTTCTATTCGAAAACACGCATACTATAGCGTCACTATTTATAGAGCTATATGTTTACTACTGCGCCCTCTATAGTTTAAATATTGTATTAACATTCAGAGAGTGGAGTTTGTCTTAAGAACCATCTAATGAAAGATCGAATAGCCAAACACTCTTGCTTTCCGTTTCATTAAAATTCACCATTAAAAATTACGTACTATATGTAAAATGTCCTTCAGAAATATATATAATCGTAGATTTCTTAAAGAAGTTTGCACAGGGTTATGATTGTCAATTTTTATTCTAAACCTATATAAGCAATTATTTATATGTTGAACTAACTTGGTTTCCTCGATGAAAAATAAGTTAACATCTCATATAAATTATTATTTAAAAGCATTTGCAATTAAGTGTTTCGTTTCTTTTAAAGGAATGTCACTATACAAACACTCAATCCCGACACTGGCTGCGGTAAGCCTTACTATCAAAATTTATAGTTCGAATTTTATCTTAAAATCTAATTACACAACCTGCTAAAAATCTGGTTTCAATTCGGCTAATAGGCACAACACATTGTGCAGTTTTGTTTACCAAAAAAACTAAGTCAGTATGTTACACTTTTTTTTAAGTTATAGTTCCCTCAACTGAATATTCAAAATTAAAATATTAAAGACATAACATGAACTGTATTATATTTATTACAATGTTTAAGCAATGATGCAAAATTTATGCAAGGATGAGACAACTAGAGACCTAAATAATCGGTGAACTGACTCTATGCTTGATTTGCTGTGAGAAAGGTAAAATAAATATATCATTAGTATTATTATTGTGTAAGTTCCGAGATAAAGCGATGGTTTTGCTGAAGTAATGTATTATGAATGCCAGAAGTTGCCTTGTGATTATTGTACCGGGCTGCGTTCCAGAAAATCCAAGGCTCGGGCCACGATGTACTTGCACAAAACACGTTTGTTATACATACGGAAGTCAATATCGCTTTTTAATTTAATGGTAACCGTTAGGCGAGAATGCTGCTGGATGATTGCTTGCATCTGATCAATAGTTTAAAATTAGGAAGGCGGCGGATAGTCTTAGCAGCTTTGCCATGAATAGAGATGTAGTACTTTTAAGTTCCTCATTTAGTCAGCACTAAATTTTTTAGACTCGCTACACTAAAATCTGCGGTTCGATTCTTACTAGTTGACAGAGTGCAGATAGCTCATTGTGTGGCTTTGCACTGAGAAAGCAGCAAAGAACATTTAAATTATCGATGACCATGAACGAACCTGTTTACAAAGTCCACTAGAAACACCATATAGAAACTTATATTTCGAAGTATTGATTGGAGTATCGAAGACATATGATAACATGAAAAACTAACATAACTACAATTTACATCATTTGCATCCTTCAACGTTTCGTTTGTACAATTTCTTCCAGGCAACCTTTTACTTGAACTGGTTGGCCTGCAATGGATGTTTCAAATTAATAAGTTAAAAGTTCGTATTTTTAGCTGAAATAAAAATTTACGTCATCAAGTTTATATCTCTGCATCAAATCAGAATTGTCTTTTTCTCCGACAACATTTATTTTTGAGCTCAATGGACTTTGAGATTTAAATTGTTCGTTTTATAAGACAGAACCAAATTTCAAAGGCAGATGTGGCATCACAGTCGAAAACAACAGTAACGTTATGAATTTATAACACTATTATTCGCAGCTAAATTCCCAGAGGTAGACATAGTGCAGATTGCTCATTGTGTAGCTTTGCGCCAACCCCCACTTACGGCTCTGCTTAAGACTTTCATCTTAAAAGTCACGTTTTATATCCGTAATGAGCAACGCGGAATAAACCATCCGTGCAACTTTGCGCAAAAACACAGACAAATAACCTTCGTTTCAATTTCTATGTTGTTTTCTTCATTGAATGTAATGATTGGTCCTTTCTGTTTCTTACATTAATTTATTTCTCAAAACCTTTTGTTGTTGTTATGTTTCCTGATTTGATTTTATCTTTATATATGTTTCTATACGTTTTGGGGGCGGTTTATGTTCTTTAAAATGCTTATATTTTGCAAATTAATATGTCTTAGTACTACAATTCAGAGATATTTCTTTCTACAACTTTTTTGAAACTTCTACAAACCTTCCAGTGGCACAGCGGAATGTCTGCGGGATTAAAAACTGTGAGAAATTGCGTTTCAATGCCCGTGGTGGGCAGAGCTAAGATATCCCATTGTAGAGGTTGTGCTTAGTTCCAAGCAAACAAATCTTCGATAGTTAAAACAAGCAGATAATAAAAGATATTTTATAAATTAATAGTTCTTTAGAGCGAGCTTTATGTAATGAAATGTCCAGGTGAGTTAAGGCGTTCAATTCCTAATCTGAGAGTCGCGGGCTCGAATACCAGTCGCACCAAACATGCTCGCCCTTTCAGCCGTGGGGGCGTTATAATGTGACGGTAAAACCCACTATTCGTTGGTGAAAGAGTAGCCAAAGATTTTGCGATGGATGGTGATGACTTTGAATTTGATCATCAATCTCATACCGCACCCTTGACACCAAAATTAAGGGTGTGATTTTGCGAAAACGGGTCATGAACCATAAATTATTTCTCCACAAATCAACGTGACTTACAGAGGGATCATTATAAATTACGATCATTAATAATTTAGTCATGCATGTTTTTGCATGATGTAGAAAATTAGCGAGCTGATACAATGAATATTTTTTCTGAGTGCTGGAATCAAGCATTAATACATCAGTAGCTTACTGAAGCATGCATCCTGTAAATAGCCGAAGACAGACGCTAGTGCACCAGCAGTCTACTGATGGCACATACAGGTCTTTCACGATCGTTGAACAAAAGAGTTTTTAACAGACCACTTACGAGGCAGTGAGGGGCATTTCTGTTGAAATGCTAATTTACCTAACCCGATTTTTTTTAAAATTAGAAGTGAAATATTTAGATATTTTTACTGGTAAAAAAAGAAAGCGTCTTCTATTTGAAAAGATCTCGTCAAGTACGTTCTAAAAACATGTAGTTTTTACATATGTTTCTGTTATCTAATAAAATGTATAACAAATTAACAATATTTTCAGGAAGGGGTATGTTTTTGTCCATTTCCTGTATCTCTGTAACTATCGTAGGGATATCTGTATGGAGTTTCTTCCTGCTAACAAACCGAAATAGGGTGTATACTTCTCTAAACCCCCTATTGTAAACTTCAATTACCTTAATGGTGTTTGTGAGATTCGGATAGGTCAACGTGCAATTCGTTGAACTTATGAAGACATATCCGGATGGGTTTAGCTCTGGAATCGTGACCAGATATTTTCTGGTCGAAGTGCTTATTGTATGTACAAGTATTTTTGACAGTTTTTTTCCTTCTTGACATTTATTCTTCCACAGGCTGTCATCCGTTTCTCACACTTTTGATTTTGACTTAAAAATAACTTATAATTACTTTTGACATTTCTGGCTCAAGAAAAATCTTAACTGCGTGTGCAACAGCCATCATAGCAGTGGATAACCACATTCTCTACAGCCATCACTGTAATAGATAACCACATTCTCTACAGCCATCACAGTAGTGGATATCCACATTCTCTACAGCCATCACAGTAATGGATATCCACATTCTCTACAGCCATCACAATAGTTAATAACCACATTCTCTACAGCCATGACAGTAGTAGATATCCACATTCTCTACAGCCATGACAGTAGTAGATATCCACATTCTCTACAGCCATCACAGTAGTTGATATCCACATTCTCTACAGTCATGACAGTAGTAGATAACCACATTCTCTACAGCCATCACAGTAGTAGATAACCACATTCTCTACAGCCATCACAGTAGTAGATATCCACATTCTTTACAGCCATGACAGAAGTGGATAACCACATTCTCTACAGCCATCACAGTAGTGGATATCCACATTCTCTACAACCATGACAGTAGTGGATATCCACATTCTCTACAACCATGACAGTAGTTGATAACCACATTCTCTACAGTCATGACAGTAGTAGATATCCACATTCTCTACAACCATGACAGTAGTGGATAACCACATTCTGTAAAGTCATAACAGTATTGGATAATCACGTTGTCTCTACAGCCATGACAGTAGTGGATAACCACATTCTCTACAGCCATAACAGTAGTAGATAGCCAAACTCTCTTGACTTAAGTTAGCCTAACTACGCTCTGTTGATCGCCAAGTTGACTAGCAATGAATAACACCATGTTTCAAAAATAGAAAAAGAACTCAGATCTATTCAGTTCCGTCGTGAAATATGAGGAAGATTTAAAATTTGTGCCATTGAAACAGGCAGATAAAATTGCTTCTTTTTTTTTTCTCTTTGAACATAAGAAATGTGCCAGCAGAGTCTTTCTCGTGAAAACAGATAAAGAGACGTAAAATCCCTCTCTCGTATCAGTATGATTTCCATATACGCAATATAATACACCAAACAAGGAAGTGAACATTTTCAAATATAGTATTTATAAGAAGTTGGTGTTGCAATCACTTGATTTTTTACTTTTAAAACAAACAATAAAAGATTACTACTAAAGTATATAGATTATCAAAAGACTTGGCTGCACAAGTATCAGGCTAAAAATAATAATTTGGCTTCAAAACTAGGTTTGCAGTAACCCTTTTATCTTAGAGCAAAAACAACTAAAAATCAAAGTTGCAACGGTACCTGTATTTTGAACATCTGCACATTGAGAAGATTACGACCAAAAACCAAATATCTGAAACTTTAAACTTAATAAGCGCAAGAAATAAAAAAATAAAATTTTGCATGTTTACCGCCAGAAGCATCAAATTCCTTAGTCTATAGTTATAAATGATACGTTAATGGACTACTCATTCCTAAGTAACATCTGATGCTTTGAATTTACAGACAATAAAATGAGTCACATGTGCTGTGTCCACCAGTGGTATGGAAACTCAGTTTGTAACAGGATAATCCTTCAGATCTTCAGTTTGAGCCACTACAGGGAATGAAGGAGTCACATCAGGAAGGATATGCTTTGCTTGATTCCGATTTCGTTTTCCGGTTTTCTAGTTTGTTAAAAGTAAAAGTAGTAAGCCGGAACGTCTTCAGCTATTACATTAATTCTTCTTCTGAAGGAGAAAAATCGATCTGTACACAAGTGGTAAAAAGTTCTAAGAATAAGCCTGGAGTGAATTTTCATTTCTGAATTTCATTTTCACCCTCCGTAGCACAGGGGTGCGTCTGCGGACTTACAACATTATAAACCTGGTTAAGGTACCCTAAAGATGGTAATTTAATGGTGTCAGAGACAGAACATAACTGATTGCATAGATTCTATCAGATATTGAATGAAACCATTATTAGCTCCATATTGTTATGTTAGAATTGAAATCTGCAAAACCCGATTCGCTAATGCAGGTCTTGAGAAGCACTGAGGTGGTTTTACGATTCCTACATGTTCAAATCATAACTACAGTATGTCCCTCTATGTTTACCTAAAATAGATGAAAACATTAGAGGAAACAGCAAACAATAACAGTATACAAACGTATTTTGAAATTGGTTACTTCACAGTCACGAGAGTTCATGGCGGGGACAACTGATGTATCCCAAACATGGTTTTGAATAAATATACAATGCAGACATGAAACAGGGGCAAAAGGTTATGCGTTATAACACTGAACCCGTAAACCCAGACAAAATATTTATATACTGTACCAATTACGGCTACAGTGGTGACAAAACTGAGAAGAAGGTTGAAAGTGGACATTGGCCAAACTCCCAGGAATAATCATGCAGACACAGATCTTGAGAGATTCTCAGCTGTAGTCCTCCAGTATGCCTGCGGACTTACGACGCTAAAAAATGGGTTTCAATACCCGTGGTGGGCAGAGCACAGATAGCATATCGTGAAGCTTTATGCTTAATTCAAAACAACATCTCAGCTGTGACACGAACTCTTAGAGAAACATCGCGAAGCATTATCAGTACTTATAATAAAAACCCATAAAGTATCCATCTTGTACCTGACGAAACAGCTCTGAATGATGCCAAGGAAGATCTCACTTGTACGATAGAAACCGAAGAGGTAGCTATGAAGTAATGACTGGATGCAGGAGGTGAAAAGCTAAAACATTTAACAAATATAAAAAATAAGAAAGGGAATCGAAAATACTCGCTAATTAAGGTCATTCTTCCGCAAATGGTTTCCCAAGTGACCGCAAGCGACGAAAGTTTGGACGTCCAGCAGAATGTTGACATGCATGAAAATACAACAAGATTTTCATCTTTTCTTCGACCCAAATGGAAATATCAGACATAATACTAAGTTATGTGCTGTAAGAATCATGATGGAAAAAATGAAAGTTCAGAAAGAGAAACCTCTACCAGCTGACAACAGAGTAACAGCTGCTATTGTTTATATAGTGTTAGCTTGCAGCTTGCAGATGATCATTTCTGTCAGATGAAATTTTGATCATGTACATAAGTAGTTTGACTCCCTCCCTCTCTCAGACACAAACAGTGTTCATTTCTGCTACGACAGATACGACTATGTGCCATTGTTAATAAAAAATATTTATTCGGGTATTTAAACACTCATAAATACGGACTCAAACCGTTCACTTTACCATCCTTGGTTATTTTTACATGCGCCATGTTATTGACTGCATACAACTAGCGCGTTGCAACATGGTAAATTCTAAAGAAAAAAATACTGTGTATTTTCTAGTGCTTTTATACAAATAAAAAAAAACCCCGGCATAGCCAGGTGGTTACGGCGTTTGACTAATAATTTGAGGATCACGAGTTGGAATCCCCGTCACACCAAACATTCTCTTCCTTTCAGCCGTGGTGGCATTACAATATGGCTGTCAATCCCACTATTGTTGATAAAAGTGTAGTACTAAATTTGACGGTGGGTGTTGATGACTAGCTGCCTTCCCTCTAGTTTTACACTGCTAAATTAGGGACGGTTAGCACTGATAGCCCTCGTATAGCTTTGCGCGAAATTCCAAAACAAACAAACAAATGGAAAAACAATCGAAGAACAATGTTTCAAACACTAAAAAAATCCTTACTAAAAATTATTCTGGAAACGCGAAAGGAGAGAAACTGGGTCTGTTTCAATTATTTATAATGATTAAATAAAAAATGCTATAAAAATTTTTGTTGTTAATTTTCATTTTATGAGTACATTTACATTAAGTTGAATAAGATATTATTATTATTTTTTCAAAAAATTTTTTTTTTTCTGTTTGTAGAAAATGAAGAAATTTCACGACAAATAGTGGATAAAAACCTACGACAGTAGGAGTTATATTACATAAAAATTTGTTTTTTCTTACAAGAAATTAAATGTAGGAACAGTCACAAATTCTTATGCACATCAGTCTCAGAAGATAATTTGGTAACAATAACCATTATTATGGAGGAATTAATATTTTTGCCAAGAAAAGATAAAAAAAAAAATTCACAATCGGAACTATAAAAAATTTTATGTGGCTTCTCTTGAAATGTCAGAGGTCTACGTCAATACAAAATAGGTGCGTCTCTTCGCAACAGATAGCGTCCACTAAATCTCTAATATGGGATCTTGCCATCCCCACCTACCTAAATTAAATATTGAAGGTGCGTGTTGTTGTTGCTTTTCAAGTCATAATTAGAAATTTTTGTTTTTTACCGTTTAAACAGCCAATTAATAATCAGTTTCCAAAATAAAAAATATGCTTTCATTTTTTTTTTAAATACGTTTTATTTCGCCCTTCTTTTGTCTCACGATAAAGAAAACAACCGATAATATCTAACTGAAAACGACAAAACGAATAATTGTAGTTCTTTTTAAGGCGCGTTGTACTGGAATTTTAGAATAACAAAATAAATACAACGTAATAGCTAGTTGATTCCTCCCTTCAATTGTACTTTTATGTTGATATCAGAAGGCTTCGTCTCATAATGTTACCTTATGTATCTGTGTTTCTGGTAACTACTGAGGCTCCGGCATGATCAGTTGGTTAGGGAAGCTCGTCTCGTAATCTAAGGGTCGCGGGCTCAAATCTCCGTGACATCAAACATGCTTGCTCATTCAGTAGTGGAGGCGTAATAATGAATAACGTGATAGTTAATCCAACTATTCGTTGAAAAAGAGTAGTCTAAGAGTTGGTTGTGGATAGTGATGACTAGCTGCCTTCCCTCTAGTCTTTCACTTTTAATTTAGGATGGATAGCCCTTGTATAGGTATGCACAAAATTCAAACCAAACTATTTTCCACGGAAAAACCATTATAGTATATAATTCCTTTGCTCAACATAGCAAGTCATTAAAAACTCTAACTTTTTTGTGCGATACTTCGTCTAATTTTCTTCTTTTACTAATTTGCCTGTACCCCCAGTGTCACAGCAGAATGTTTGTGGATTTACACTTCTAAAAGCTGGATTTTCAATACCCGTGATGGGTGGAGCACAGGTAGCCCATTCTGTAGCTTTATTCTTAAGTCTTTGAGCTTTCTATTTATATGACAAACGTTTTCCAAAAGCGAAACATAGTACACGTTGCTGTCAGAAAGAGATATCCTTAGAATTTGTGAGAAATTAATTAACAGAATCCTACTAAACTAGTATGTTTGCTGCTGCCCTTTCAACAGGATGGAAAAGCTATTTGAAACCCAGTGGTTAACATGTCTGACAATTATTCTCGGCCTGTTATCGTCGTTAAAAAAAAAAATCACATTCCGCGCTTTGGAACAAAGGGTACGTTATAAATGTCCCATTATTCGGCCTTATCAAAATAACCCGAGATAATCTTGACTATCTGCATTCCATGTAAAATCTAGTCTGTCATTCTTAAACAGGGGAAGCAAGTACGGATATCCCTCGTGTAGCTTTACACAAAATCTAACATAAAAAGCAAAAAATAAAATGAGATCGCATGAAAGCGAACATTTAAATAGCATAGCATTTCCTCAAGAGTATTTGATTTTTTTCCAAATAAGTTTTAGTTTAGCGATTTGGGGCAAATCAAAATGTACTTACTGTTAGATATCATAGTGTATTTTGAACAAGTCTCTGATTTATTATATTACGCATTATTATTTCGAAAAACCGTAAATTTAAACTTGAGCCAAGTAATTAATTAAATGTTCATATGTATTAAATTTATGTTATTTGCCAACAGAACTAATATACACAATTTCCCTTTTTAACACAAATGTATTTTGATACAAAAATATAAATTCTATATAACTTATAATAACAGTTATTACTAATAATTACTACGAATGATGGTTTATATACAACACCTTTACAAAGTATACTGAGTCTTATATCCTGTCTAGAACTGAATATTTTATCGATTGTCCAGGTCCACGACGAGCAAATTAATCCTGAGTTGATATTGTTACGCCTCGCCTAATCTAACGATATTTTTTTTTTGGCTGGCCTCACACCGAATACAAGCTTACTCCCTCCAGCAAATATACTTCATGTCCTCGTAGAAATAATAACACCCAAAGTAGCTCGCTGAAGTTGAACTTTTTGTGATATTTGAGATCTTAAACGGTCCTGGTGGAATTCTGTAGTTTTCTTGTCATTCGACATTAATCACAATTATAGTTTCCTAACCCTACAGCTCACTGACTGCAGCTGTCCAATGATATTCTTTACCACTATCCGTTGGCTAGCAGCTTTTTATAGAAATCATCCGAGACTAGAACCTTCACCAAAGTTTGCTTTAATGTCTTTTTTTAATCGGGGAATCGAGTCCTGGTTTTAGTGTTGTAAGTTCATAAACTTAACGCTCTCCAACCAGGAGACGAAAACCTGTTATCAAATTTTGTACATTTTGAAAAGAGATAAAAATAAAAACAACTCCAAATAAAAAGTTGTAACGTTTCTATCGCGTTCAGTTTGTTTGTTTTGAATTTTGCACAAAGCTACGCGAGGGCTATCAGTGCTAACCGTCCCTAATTTATCAGTATAAAACTAGGGAAGGCAGCTAATCATAACCACCCACCGCCGACTCTTGGGATATTCTTTTACCAACGAATAATGGGATTGGTCGTAACATTTTTACCTCTCCCACGGCTGAAAGGGCGAGCATGTTTGGCGCGACGGAGATGCAAACCCAAAATAGGTGGGACTTTCAAATACACGGTCAAGAATATATGTCATATGCAAAAATGAAAACTACACAGAAACAAACCTAAGAACTAAAATAAATGCACAACGGTAAATCGGTTACTCTACTCAAAAGTAAGGGTTTTATTTGTGTGTGATTTCTTATAGCAGGATCACAGCGTGATATCTGCTGTAACCATTAAAGGGAATCTAAACCCTGATTTTTGCGTTCTAAATCTGAAGAGTTACCCTCTTCCACAGGGATACCTTTTTTCATTTAAACAGCTTCAAAGAAATTGTATAGAAAGTTCAAATATAAGTTTAAACTCCTAGAACTGGTCCGACATGGTTGAAAATATAAAATATGAATCATAGCTTTTAATTTTCCAAAAGTTTTTTGAGAAAAATATCACACGAAAAAACATTTCATTTGACCAATCTACAAATATAGCACACAATTTAACCCGAAGGAGCCTAAAATTTATTATGATACGTACGTTACATATTATTTTTTCAAATAGCGTGTGTTTTCTTATAGTAAAGCCACATTGTACTATCTGATAAGCCCACCGAGAGGAATCAAACCCATGATTTTAGCGTTGTAAATCCGTAGACATACCGTTGTACTAGTCTGGGAGCTACAAACATCCGGAAATTTGAATTTGAATTTAGAAGTTACTTGAAAGTCGGTATGTGCCAACTTTATGATAGTTACCAACAAGGTTGACATGCACAAATATACCAGCAACAATACAATTTATAATAACGATTATTACAAATAATTATTTATATAAAAACATTTTACAAACTTACAAAAAAATACTGAGTTTTCTATCTGATCTTAAATTGAATATTTTATCGACGCTTCATAGAGAGCGATTTTATTCTGAGTTGATAAACAGGTTAACTTTTGTTGACTAGAAGTTAGCTAGCTGCGTCGATGAATACACGTAGGTTTTTCACCAACGAACAAAATACCCGTAGTGGGCAAAGCACACGTAGTCTATTATGTAGCTTTGTGCTTTACTTCAAACAACAACAGTGTCTTGAGAAATGTCACAAGGATGAATGACCTGCAGAGGCTTTCTTATTCTACAATTCATATCATAATGACTTTTTCAACATGATGTGTCTATTATTTTTAATAGTATAGAGTTGTAGTATTTAGTAAGTAAATTGAATAATAAGGATGTTGAATTAAGAAATCCTCTGCAGCAGATGTCTGTTATTTGTGAGAAATAAATTTGATGATAAATGAACACCAGGGACTTTTGTTTTCAAAATATTATATATATACATTCTAAATAGTTAAACATACCTACAACAAATTCTTTGCAGAGATGATAGGCATATTATAAATACTATGTATGGTTCTCTTCTTCTTCTCAAAAAGCACTTAAGCCTATTTAGCTACTTTAAAATTTCTCTTGAGTAGCTGAACTACTTTCATCTATTTCTATCGCATTAGTATTCCGTATATAATTCACTTACAATTATAGCGTGAGTTACCACAGTCGTATGTTGCTCTACTGGTGATTGTCTGGTGCTCCTTCTTCAGATATCGTCTGTTTCTTTTCTCAAAATGCACTCAGACTGGTGCAATTACTTTAGTACTAGCTTTGATGGAATAAACTACACTTTTTATCTCTTATAAAATTAACTACGGCAGTTAACTTTAAGTTTAAGGCATGCGATTCGTAATCTGAGGGTCGCGGGTTCGCATCCCGGTCGCGCCAAACATGCTTGCCTTTTAAGCCGTGGTAGCGTTATAATGTTACGGTCAATCCCACTATTCGTTAGTAAAAGAGTAGCCCAAGAGTTGGCGGTGGGTGGTGATGACTAGCTGCCTTCCCTCTAGTTTTAGACTGCTAAATTAGGGACGGCTACCACAGATAGCCCTCGAGTAGCTTTTTGCGAAATTCCAAAACAAACAAACAAAACTTTACGTTTAACTGTTTTTTACCTAACTTCTACTTCCCGTTACTTCATTTTCTTGTCTTCCCTGTCCGTCTGCTCTTCCCGCTTGTCTTACATTATATTTTCATGTTTATTACTTAATCATCTCTCGACTTCGAGAAATCTCTATATCTCCAACATTAAAGTTCACGCGACGTTAGATACCTTCACAATAAAAAAGTTATACGCACCATTCTTACAAAGCTACGTAACTAAATTTTTCATGACGTCTACTTTTAAGATAATTGCTTTTAATTTTATTGTTACGAAAAACTAAGCAATTATAAAAATATTTACTCACAAAACAAATCAGTTAAAAATACCAACACTAAACAGCATTTTATATCATGACAGTTTTGTTCCTCTATGCAAAGTTACATTAAGCTATTTATTGTGTCCACCACGGGGAATTGAGTCCTGGTTTTAGTGTTGTAAGTTCATAACCTTATCGCTCTCCAACCAGGAAACGAAAACCTGTTATCAAATTTTGTACATTTTGAAAAAAAGATAAAGATAGAAACAACTCCAAATAAAAAAGGTGTACTGTTCCTATCGCGTTTAGTTTGTTTGTTTTGAATTTTGCACAAAGCTACACTAGGACTGTCTGCGCTAGCCGTTTCTAATTTAGCAGTGTAAGACTAGATGGAGGGCAATTAGTCATCACCACCCCCGCCAACTCTTGGACTAATCTTTTAACAATGAAAAGTGGGATTCGCCGTCACATTATAACGCCACCATAGCCGAAAGAGCGAGCATGTTTGGTGTGACGGAGATTCGAAACCGCGACCATCAGATCACGAGTCGAGCACTCTAACAACCTGGCTATACAAGGCACACTTACAGAAAGAATTTGTGACATAAACTTATATTTAGATAAGTGTACCTTGTATGAATCATGTCAATAGAATAATCTTCATTTTTAACCACTTGGCCATGCCGGGTTATCGCGTTTAGAGCCAAATGTTTTATAACGAAACTGATTTCGTGATGAACTTCATCAAATAAAAATTAGCACAGATCATATTAAAGCACAATTATACTTGCCTGCTTTTAGTGAAAACTTCAACATATCGTGGTAAAATGAAATCTTAAAGTAGTTTTTGTAAGCTTTTACTGCACCTACGTGTGAAAATTCTGGAATTACAATAAGCTGTGTTCGTGATCTTTACAAATTACTTGAAAATCTAAATAAAACATGTTCATGAATATATCAAGAATTTTATACGTTTACAGTAACACCATTCGTATTATTTGTTGGTTTTCACTTTACTATCTTCAAGAGAGGAAACCAAAACTTCATCTTTCCTACAGATGCATCATTATATTTTTTATTTACATAATTTAAGAATAAATCTTTCATAACTTATCAGTAAAACGTATTGAAGTTTTCTAAGTGTGATGAATAAGTTAGGAAAAGATGTCGATGTTTTTAATAAGTACGTCTAGAAAAATGCTACTTCATAACACAAGTGTTAAGGTTTGTATACTATTGTTTTACTCATTTTGCAAGTTTCTATCATTTTATAATGCCCCAACACTATATGCACACAACGAAATCAAAACATTTTTTTAAAAATGCATTAACTATTCACCAATTATTTATTTAAGAAGAGTGAGTATCAGAAACTTCAAATTGATTGATTGCAAGATAATTAATTCCTGATGTAATGCAATTATACCGTTGAAGAAGGTAAAGAAAAATATTGATGAAATTCAGTTTAACAAGTATATTTTCTGTTTCGGCGAAGTTCCATGGATGAATCTCAGTTTCCATGACATTTATTGTTAATGACAGAATGTGGTTTCGTTTGTTTTGAATTTCGCCCAAAACTACACGAGGACTATTTGCGCTAACCGTCCCTAATTTAGCAGTGTAAAACTAGAGGGAAAGCAGCTAGTCATCACCACCCACCGCCAATTTTTAGGCTACTCTTTTACCAACGATTGATCGTTACATTACACAATACCCACGGCTGAAAGGGCAAACATGTTTGGTGTAGCATGTTACTGTGTAAGAAAAGGGGTAAATCGTAAAAAAACGTAATAAAATAAACCTTTTCTATTAATGACATTTAACTTTTGAAATGTCAAGCAGATGGTTGAGCTTTTAAAAACAGCAAGCACTTAGATACAACACAAAAGATAGTGACTTTGATTTAACAATAACATAATTTGACACTTCATACGTTTGTTTGAATACATGTTTTGTAAAATTCGACAAATATATAAAAGTTAAGAATATTCTATCGACATGATTTATACATTGTACACTTATATGTATCTAAATATAAGTTTATGTCAAAAATATATACAGACAAATTATTTTTAAAGATATTTATGTATAATTATTCATGGAATCAGAAATGACGTCACACCAAGCATGCTAACCATTATAATATGAGGATCAGTTCTACTATTCGTTGGTAAAAAAATAGCCCAATTGTTGACGGTGGATGGTGATGACTTCACTTTAGTCTTCCACTGCTAAATTAGGGACGGATAGCATAGATAGCCCTCATGTATCTTTGCGTGAAGTTAAAAAAAAATTAATATTTTCTTATACCTATATGCTTATAAAATGTTATTATTTTATTATTTTTGTCTCTGAACAACAAACGTCATTAGTTGATTTGCTAGAAACAGAATAAATGTACTCAGAGAATTTGCATGGAAACTCTATATACTTAGAACGCTTAAATCCAGAATTCATTTCTCTAAGATGAATAAAGCAAGAGTCCAAAATGGCCTTTTTGCCCACTGAGGTATTTTCTTAATGTTGGTGTTATTCATTTCACGTATTTTTATATCAGTTACAAAACACTGCATGTTGTCTCATAATTGGCATTTCATCTCCAAATACACTTATCGAGAAAAAAAAATTATATTAGCTTCCGAGTGCAAAAGCAAGAAGTTAAAAATGTAAAATATTGTACACATAGTACATTAATTCTGTAAAGTGAAAATATTTATACATTTCTTGCTAAAATACTTTAAACACAACTTTTGTAATGCAACATATCAAAACTGCGTTTATATCATTCTTTTCTACATCTTTATATGATTATTATTCAGACATAAACATTTTTAATGACATGGTAGTGGTAGCATATCCATAGTTTTGGAAGTAATTTTGTTTAAATTTTTCTCTTTATTTTTCATTTATCTTCACTTTGCTCAAAACCGGGTTTCAGTTCCACTGCTGAACACAGTGCAGATAATCCATTGAGTAGCTTCGCGCTTAAACATAATCGAACAAACAAACATCCTATTTCTTTTATCAGCTGACTTTCGTGTAGTTGTTTATTTACAGAAATTTTAAAAACATTAATAAAAATAACGTTTTTTTATATTACTTTGGACTCCTTAACTGAGTTGGGTTCTTTCACAACTTTAATTACTAGGACTAAAATATTTTTCTTTAATTATTTGAATACAGTATAGTTCACACTAGTAATGGTTTAAAACTAATTAGCATTTTTTGAAGAAACAAGAGTAAATTAAGCTAAATAGTTTTGAACTTAAAAATTTAGAAAGACGTCTTGTGAGTTTTAATAGTGCTATATTTAACATTAACATTATCTTTATTTAGTTTAATATAAAAATTATTCAATATATATATATAAAGTTTTAAGATTATTTGGTTGGATTTGTATGAAACTAGAATGTTGTATCTAATCCTGTCTTACTGTTGGAGTAGAAAAGCTCTCTCCAAATACATCAACTATCTCACCAATTGCTGTTTTTGAAAAAACTTCACATATGTTCTATACATAATAGGTTACCTCTTAAAAAGCAAATAAACACTGTTTTTATTGTTTCAAATTTTTATATAACGTACTTATATTATTCAAGCACTCTCAAAAATATGATCTTTAAGCCTAACTAGGATAAAATAACGTTTAGATCTTTGAAAGGTTAAGTTACTTAACCAAAAGCAAACGAGATTTATTCATGTCACCAATAAGTTATATTCCGTCAAACATCTGATATATAATACACATATAACCTAGCTTTGTATTCCTGAAAGAACTGGTCTTTTACGAACTTTCTTATCAATTTACTTTGACACGTTCCATTTGTCAGAATTCTATACAACGATCTCAGACGTCGTGATTTTCTACCTGTCAGTTTCCTAAACAACGTCACTGACATCATAATAGTTGGATGATCAATAAGACAAGATTATACGTCATACATTTTTCTTCTAAGAACGTATTTAATCTCAAGTTTTGAAAAACAGTAATGAATTGATGTCATGGTATATTTGCAAACAGCGCTACAACTTCCGTTAAGGAGTCCTATAAACAAAAAATGGTGGAAGATGACATAAATTTAAACTTTGTTTAAATGAGATTATGAATCACTTACGCAATAACCAAACTTCTTTACTTTCATATACCTTCATCTTTTTTACTAAAACTTCGTGTTCCGAATGAAAACATTTCATAAATTTAATAATTATAATAATTCATATATTTAATAATTATCCTAAGGTAAATCTTCTGAAGGTCACGGGTTTGAATCCCCGTCACACCAAACATTCTCTCCCTTTCAGCCGTGGTTGCATTACAATATGGCTGTCAATCCCACTATTCGTTGGTAAAAGAGTAACCCAAGAGTTGGCGGTGGGTGGTTATGACTAGCTGCCTTTCCTCTAGTCTTACACTGCTAAATTAGAAACGGCTAGCACAGATAACCCTCGTGTAACTTTGCGCGAAATTAAAAAACAAACAAACTTCTATTTTTCATCCTTATTTTGATTAATATTCATAGATATAAAAGTTAAAATATTTCATCCATATATCCAATTGTTTTTTTTCTTAAAGGTGTCAAATATCTTGATAAATAACTTTACTTTGAACAATGCTGGTTGTAAAAACATGTAAATGGTAGAGTTTTCATATTTTAATGTCTTGAAAGCTCAAAATAGGCTCAGAAATAAACCTGTTAGGAAGTGTTGTTTTAAAAATGCAACACTATTCTCGCCAATAGAAAAAATGTGTTGCTTATTACCTTGCACTACTCCCAGATTTCTTTATTTAATTTTCAGAAAAGGGAAGTTATCCACAAATTTCTGTGTTAAAAACAAGGTATTATCGAGCGGTTATGAATATTTGAATACATTTAGCAACTAGATGTTTCTTCTTTCTCGTTGTTGAGACATTTTTCAGGAGGAATCCTGGAACAAGCCAATATAAGAAATCTCCTTAAGAAACAAATAGGATCACTCCCGTTAGAACAAATACGTTATCAGCACAAGACTCGTCAGTGATTAAGTGTATTGTCAACGTCTACACAGTGTATTTTTACCATATTTACTACAATAATATTTCACGCGAAAAAATGCATGAGACTCGTAGCTGAATTACCTAAAATAATATTTAACTAAAGCGACTGCTTTTCAATCCAATTACATCGCTAACTCTCTACTTTCAAATCTGAACACTTGATGAAACACGCGCATATTCTAAAATTATTAGTCAATTAAAAATTGTTCATCTGTCTAAACGGGAAATAAAATAAAACTAATAATCAGTAAAACTGGGTTTGGACCATGAATCTGGCGTAAGTCTTTGTTTGAACTATGAATCTGGTGTAAGTCTTTTTACCTTCTGTAAAATACTTACACACGAAAACAAGGAGACAAAACTATTATTGTATTTATTTATCTGTTTGTATTTAAGCACAAACATTCTTAATATACTAAATGTGCTCTGATCACCACGGTTATCGAAACCCTGATTTTTAAATTTATAGTCCCTCTGACTTACTGCTGACACACTAACAGCAAAAACTACTAAGGTCACCTACCGCCTTAATTTTGGACTTCTAACAGGCTGGAGAAAGTAACGTGTCAGCCACACCTTATCGCCTACTTTCTATGCTAATGGACTAACTGTCACTCTTGTAACTCACCCACACCTTACACTGCGTGGAATATTCTGTGACATCTCATGAATTCAAAGCACAACCTGCACTCGTTTCTACCATGTCACAACTTATCACGAAAGAATATCCTTTAAGAATAACCTGACTTAACAAAATAGCCAGTCGTTTAACACAAGTAACACTGCACAACAGTTTGTTTTGAAAAGTTTTTGTTGATCGTGACAGGTACCTAGTGGGTATGCATAAATAAAGTTTTGGTTTTGCTTCATCACGTAGGATCTCTGAGAAATAGACAGTTAGCTGTTTATCGGCAATAACGTATTTAATTGCGTTTATGTTTCTAATCCGCTCTTAAGTTCAACATAATTAAAAGTGTTTTGCTCCTGATTTTCGTTCGTATTCAATGTCCGGTGTATCACGTTGCAGTGTCCAACAGTAGTCAGCAAGTATTGACGGATTACAGTTGTCTTGATATCGTTTTTCCATTATCGCAATGTCCTAGTAAAACTTCAGATTTCGATGAAACGGTACGTGATGGGCAAATTTGGATGTGATTTTCGTGATCAGCAACCAAAAATCTATAAGGAACACCCAACAGTATTCAAGAAGCAAAAACTTTGTTGTGCAGTGTAATCAAAGCAAAAATATTTAAGCAAATAATAAAAAATTGTTTCCTAAAAGAGGGTTAGTGGAACATGTTATACACATTGAAAAACTAATTCATCGATGACGTAAGGAAAAGTCATCCATAGTCTTTAGGCACAAAAAAACTTGATATTAACACTGTTTATAAACGAAAAATGCTGAACTCATACGTAATATTTATACATAGAAACACTTGATTATAACCTTCATTGTATATAACATTCATGCACAACAATGCTTGTTGCTAACTGATAAACAATTGGTGTTAAAGGGTAAAGTTATGTATAATATCAGTACAATAAATATCTGGTCAATCACTAGTACGAGAACTTCTTTTACCAGATATCAATTACGTGTGAAAGGAATTGATACTGAGTAACTAATGGTGTTATAAAATATACACTTTTGGTTTCAGTTTTTGAACATGTTGAAAAAAAAATAAAATCATTATCATAGAAATATGAATTTTGATTCATTAGATGCTCAGCAAAAAAAAAATTATTTATATAAGTTTTAGTGTAATAAAGGCCCGAACTCAGCTAGATTACTATTTCTCGATCATACATTCACAGCCCACTCTAACATGTGTTCTAACTGTAACTTGTAGTGTAAAAATGTTTAGAAAGTATTGAGCAACGTTGTACGCATATTTCTACCTTCACTGCTGGATAAATGAAACCAAAATGAAATAAAATATTAAATATACCAGGCTTGATTTTGATTTCTCACTTCAACTACTTTTATTGAATTTCTTTTCTACAAATAACTTTACCTAATCTATTTAATTCAACTGCATACACACTTCATTACCATTCCCGATTCTAGTGAGTGAAGCTCATTTTATCTCAAATATAATTTGAGTTCAAACAAACCTATATCACTTCAATGAAATTCTATTATCTGCCTGTTATTTTAGTGTGGAAGCTGAAAACGTTCTTACTTCAGTATTAGCAAAATATTTGACGCATCATATGTTACAGTAACACTGAAAAACTCAGTTGTAACAGTTTATTTCAAACATCCTAACATTCAGATCAATTCATTTAAGTATTATTGACTTATTGCTGGAAAGTTGTGTTCTCTACATGAACTGACTCACTAGTGCAATAAAACTGTATGTGATGTTTGCACACAGGTGTCCACAAACACGCATGTTTACATCGCATATTATTATACATGCTGATATTATCAGACAGCCTAAAGCCTTACGCAAGATACCCACAGCAACCAAAACGTGTTGCATTTGCTGGATATTTGAGACAGTTTTGATACTCGGTGCTTACTGTACCTTTAAATTCGACTCTCTCTCATCGTCATCTCAAACAAAATTTGATCAAGCTAAATATTTTCAGCTATAATTACGTCAGCCATCAGTGAGGTTAAGAATATTCACAGCAGCATACATCAGTACACATTATAACGGACTTGAGCTATATAGAGTATTCAATAAAACCATACATCAGTTGTTCTAAACTGTCACAACAAGCAGCTGAACTGACATAGTATTGGCACTAAACATATAGGGCCAGAAAAACGTGTGTCTGTTCATATTTCTTCAATTAGTTTATATACACTGCTATTAACAACTATATTAAATAACTTTCTGTTCGCTTGACCACACGTGTATCATGCTCTTTCACTACCACTTGTAGTCTGCATCAAAAGATTCAACGAAAATAGTGAAACGAGGACTTTTTTCACTCAGATTTAACACACCCCAATTCTCATTCCATATTGATAAGGAACAATTGTCCTTCATTTCATACTATTTGGTTTGATTTCACGCAAAGCTACACAAGGGCTACCTATACTAGCCATCTGTAATTTACCAGTGTAAGACTAGAGAGAAAACAATCATCACTGCCAACTATTAGGCTACTCTTTTACCAACAAATAGTAGGATTGATCATTACCTTGTAACGCTCCCTGGCTGATGAGGTAAACATGCTAGGCCTAAACTATAAAGAAATTGTAAAAAGTAATAATATGTAATTGATGTTAAATCAAACATGTAATATTGTATTATTAATCCTACAGCAATTCTAATTTCCAAATATCTCATATAAAATTGACAAAACTTACACCAAAATAATTTAGTTTACACCATAAAGGTTCTTTATACAAGTTGATAATGTAGATAATATCCCAGCCACTACCACGTCTGTCATATCCTATTGAGCTCCGGTATTAGACGAAAAGCCTTGCCGTATTGGTCCAAGGTTGATATAGTGCGATTGACAGTTCTCATAACTGTCCCTTTATTTTCACTCACAATTTTTTAGAATTCACATGCATATACACATAATCTCTCTCTGAAGATTTTTAACATAAACATCGGTTTTCGCAAAATTTCTCTTGAGTGCTAAGATCACGAAGTCCTTTCAACTTTCAGATGTATGAGAAATTCCAGAGATACTTTACGGTTCCGGTAACCTTAACTGTCCTCATATTCCATCTAATTACATCACCCATCTTAGTTATTTTTTAACAAGCACCACATGGTTTTCTCTGCAGAAATTATGCCACTACTAAGCTAAATAGATCAACAGCAAGGACAATAAAGACTTGTAATATTCTTTAAGCTTCTAAATGTTTTGAGGCTCTAGGGATTATCTCCACTTCCTTGCCCTATCAATGCTCTATACGTTATATCTGCGAACACAAGCCGTCCTGACTGCTTGATGATAGGAGCTATCAAACGATGTCGTGTAAATATCTTTCAACGAAACTCTGCTTAAGTTCACAACTTCCTTTTAGCAGTCAATTTACAAATTAAATCATCGCCATAATTGTAAAGGTAAGCAGTTAATCCTAATCAACAATAGTGTTTTGGCTGACTGTTAGGGTCATCTTACGGCTATTTTACTTTCTCTTCCTTGTCTGACTCCTCTCAAGCAGCTAGATTACAACAAGCAACGTCTTTCTCTTCGTCTGCTGGGTCAAGATAATGATACTCTCACAATCCTCTAATGATCAGTCTCGACTTCTAGCTCCTAATCTAGCCAATGACCAAGAAGTCCATCAGTAAATTGTAGTTTTAGCTTGCCGACGTTTTTACATTATATCATGGAACTACTTAAGATCGTTTATTTTGATGTGTCTCAATATCCAATAACAAGATACGAGCGCCATCTATTCAATACTCAGTTTTTTTGCATACAACCTGCACATATCACATTCTTACCCAGTCTCGATGCTGAAACCCTCACTTTTTCAATGTAACATCTTTTGTTTCGTACGATATCCTTTTCAAGCTGTTCACACACGATTGCAAGTGAGTCAACTAACACAGACCTAAACAATTGTTCATACTTTTGTGGACTTGTAGTCGTATGGTCCACTAGATCTTTGATAATTATCATTTGTACTTTACCTCATACCAAGGGTTCCCAAGCTTTTCAGACCTGCAGAGCTACACATTCAGGAGCCTTGATAAAAATCTATACTAATAATAGAAACAATCGGTCAGACAAAGTTTACTTCAAGCTTTTTCTTAATATAAATTTATCTAAAATATCAATATTTAAGGAAATTTTTTCCTTCTACTTACTTGTTTAAAATTTTCTGCTTGCTTGTTTGTTTGTTTTTTTAACTTCGCTCAAAGCTACTCGTTGGCTATTTGCGCTAGACGTCCCTAATTTAACAGTGCAAGACTAGAGGGAAGGCATCACCACCCATCGCCAATTCTTGAGCTACTCTTTTACCAAAGAATAGTGGGATTGACCGTAACATTATAACAACCCCACGGCTGAAAGGGCGAATATGTTTGGTATAACGGGGATTCGAACCCGTAACCCTCAGATTACTAGTCAAGTGCCTTAGACACAGAAAGAAATAGCTGAGGAGTTCAATAACAAATACCCTAAAATAAATCCAACATCTTAATTTACGGTTACAAAATTTTTACAAATTTTCAAGACGGTTTCACTTACTGATAAACCTCGTTCTGTACGACCCATCATAGCAAACAAAATTCAAAAAGTGATCTTGGCAAAGGTTAACGCAAGTCCCAAAATATTCAATTAGGCGCACGAATGCTCAATTGAATATTCCAAAGAGTTTAATTCATATCATCCTTCATGAGCAGAAGTTTCACTGATACAAATTTCAACACCTTCACCACTTTTTGGAAGACCGTCCAGGTAGAAAGGCGTGTATGGAATTTAAACGTTATTTGTACATTTTTTCATTCAAATCCAACTAGTTTATGCAAAACGGCACACCGCACCTTTATGCAGTTTCCGTTCGAGACTATTTGACTGGGTACCGACATTGTCCGATTTCAGTCCCATGGATTTTTTTTATATGGTGATTATTTAAACTCGAAAGTTTATTCTGTATAAATTACAAACTTGCATTACCTTAAGGATATAATCGTACGGGGGGAAGCATCTATCAATGCTGGCATCTTGAAAAATATTCAGAGAGAGACTCTCTGTATCTTTTACAAACATGTTTTGAACTTGGTGGTGACCATTTTGAACAGATATTGTAGCTACATTCATAAAGTCTGTAATGAATGTGAACGTATTTTATTTAAAGACATTGTTAGATTATCTGTATAAAGTGGCCACTCTGTTGTTGTTATGGGCTTAAAATGTCTGTGACTTGTTGGTGATGAATTCAAAGAAAAATATACAGCACGCTGTACACTTGTGTTTAAAATAATATACATATACATATATATGTATGTATGTATATATATATGAGTTAGTTAAACGTATATATAATCTACCTAAATGCTGTATCAGAAGTATGCAAATTATAAATGGAAGAGTCATTTGTTTTTCCCGCTACCAATGTAATTCAATTATGTGTTTGTGTTTTCCTTAAGGCAAAGCCACATCTGCGTCCACCAAGGGGAATCAAACCCATGATTATAGCATTGTAAATCCTTATACTTATCGTCTTCCAGTTGGGTACTATTCACTTATGTGTGCATTTACCTGATTGAAAATAATAATGAAAAACTAGCATTAAATGTTTCAGTTTGGAGATAGTTTAATAATCCCATGTAAATTGCTGTTAACCCGAAGCAAACAGGAAACCTGATATTATAAAAGATGTTGCGTTGTGTAAATAAAAATAATAATGAACTTTTATTTTGCAAGTCCTTAATTTCTTCTTTTCCTTCAGCTCTCTTATAGCGGTAAGTAAAAACGAAACACTTGCAGATGACGCAAAAAAGCAATATAGCGTTTTAAGTCTGCAGAAGAAGTGACAAGCCTCAACCCTGCTGCGCGAAAAGAGTGAATTTCAATAGCAACAGAAATGACTTTTAGATCAGAACACTAGTTTACTAATCCAAAGGATTCTTAATTAACAATGTGTATAATATTTTGACTTTAAACACAAATTTTTATGTTTCAAAAGATCATACTTCAAGCTGTTTACTGCCAGCTTATAAATGTATAATTTGAGAATTAATTATACTTTAGTCGTACATAAGATATTTCTCAATGCTTGATTTGCTGTGTTAGTTAAATCTAATCCTTGCCACTAGGTTAAAAACTATAATTGTTTTAATGATGGAGCCACTTAGCATTCAGTATATTTGTACGTGTTTTCTTATAACAAAGCCACATAGGGTTATCTGGTAAGCCCATCAAAGGGAATCGAACGTCTGATTTCAGTGTTGGAAATCCGGAGATTTACCGCTGTTCTAGCGGGAAGTTAATAGTGTTGTACTATACCTTTCTATTATAAGCATTATAACTTTGCAGTTATTCAGATGTAAAATTTGTAATAAATTGCAACATTTTATCAGTGATGTTGAAATACTAACACAAAAATTAAAGGCTAATGGATTTAATAAAGAAACTTTAAATAAAATGATTAAACTATTCTGTAACAAGATTAAGAATGTATTACATAAATATATATAAACAAAAATTGAAGAAATTTTACTAAAAAATTCTAATAATCATTTATTGTTATGAATAAAATCTTTTAACAACTGGGCACTACTTTATGCGAATGTTCACCTTGCCGCATTTAAAGGCTTGTTTAAAGTATGATAGCCGTAGTAGACTTAATAAAAGGGTGGTGATTGGACATTATAATAGTTTATTTAAATAGCTGAATGGAACTCTTCATACTAGTATAATTCGTTAACTGGACAGCGAATTAGTGCCCTTCTACAATAATGGAGTCTAAAATGCCAGCTTCAAGAGATAAGTTCTCAACTTATTATTCCCCAAATGGTAGTACCTTATTTCTCTTATTCTTATTTCTGTTTTTTCCTTCTTTTCTTTGGATAGCTGCCACCTTCTCACAACTGTCTGCAGACAGTTAAGGGTGATAATATAGATATGGAACGTTGTGGGCTTGAGCACCCACATCTCGCTCTCCTAGTTTCTATTACTACCCCTTTATTTCTTTATGCCAGAATGGCGAATGGAGATTAAGACTAATAGACAGTGTATCCCTACCTTATTGTGAGTCTTCCTTTTGACTCACCTCCATAACCTAGGGTACATTTTATATTCTACATTATAGCTTGTACCATTTTTAATTAAAGAAGCCTTTTTTGTTTATTCTTTTTTAATTTATTTTTGTTTTGGCTTGATTTCAGGTCAGAGGTTTGGATTCACTGTTTTATTTTGTTTAATTAACTTTATCAGTATTAAATTTTCTCTAAAATATATATATATATATATTTTCTTCCCGAGGTGTTTCACAGACCATGAAAGGTTTTAAGTTTTCAAACTCTAGCTTCTGTTCCATTTCATTATCTTATTCTGTTCTGTTGTTGTTGGATCTTTTTTTTTACCGCTGTACTACGGAATGTCTTAAAAATAATCCAATATTTCAATTTACTTTTAATAACATTTACAACTCTATTCTACAGAGCCAAATTTAAATTTTAGTGAAGCTCTAGGGAATGATAATAACTTATCCTTGCTAGTTTCACGAATCATACTTTTTTCTTTTACTTGGGTGTTCGGAGTTGCCCTTGACCCGGGTCTAGGTGACCTTATATGCATTGATCATTGATCGGTGGCACTTTAGTCAAAAAGGAAATATTACTCTTATAACTTACGTCAGTAAACAGAATTAGCAAGGATCTCTGGTTGAGTTTTCATTTCTAGGTAAAAATCTGCAATAACTAGACGAAATAATCTTGTCAAAGCAAAAAATATACAGTTGTATCAAATAACTTAATAACTATCCATTGATAAAAAAATTGAGAATGTAACAACAATTACTAACTTTTCTTCTCCTCACTAAAATATGCAGCTTCAACGAAGAAAATAAAAAAGCTTATGTATTTATTCTTTGGCTACTCCTTTTGCAGTACACTATTTTCTACGAATTCACAGTTCTTGAATCATCGGGAAGTCCACCAAAACCAGTACAGTGGGCCCCTTATCGGAATGGAATACAAATAATGTGTTGGGTTTCAGATAAAGTCCTTTACTCATCAAACTCTACAGAATATAACATTATCAGAAATAAAAATTAATGTTTATAGTTTGATAAAGTGTTTCATTTTGTATTATATGAAGAACGATCCTGGGAAGTTGCAGATAAAAAAAATTAGTAGTTTTGTATTGTATGAAGTATAAATATGTTTGTTTAATGCTCAAAATATATATAGTTCCAAACATATATAGCACATTTATCGTATAATTTCTGATATTAATCGTATAAAAATATGTATTTAAGTACTGTAGTGAAACTTAACGTAATTTAATTTGACACTGCATGTAATTTGTAAGCTTACATGTATAAGTATATGATACGAAACAATCAACTACTGTGAACCTGATGGTGACCGAAGAAGGTCGAAATGTTGATCGCTTCTCTACGTAAAAATATTTTCTCAATCCAAACGAGCCATTTTTACATGTATATTTTTCTCTACAAGTGGGTTTTCTTGTCATCACTGAATCAATTACAGTACGTGCTAGTTTTATCTTATTTCCGTAGTAGCACGTGCACCGTCTTTTTATTGTTCGTTATACTTTACAACAGTTTTGTTTATTTGTTTATTAATTTCGCACAAAGCTACTTGAGGGCTATCTGTGCTAGCCGTCCTTAATTTAGTAGTGTAAGACTAGAGAGAAGGCAGCTAGTCATCGCCACCCACCGCCAACTCTTGGGCTACTCTTTTACCAACGAACAGTAGGATTGACCGTAACTTTATAACGCCCCCATGGCTGAAAGGGCAAGCATGTTTGGCGCGACGGGGATTCGAACCCGCGACCCTCAGATTACGAGTCGCACGCCTCAACACGCTTGGCCATGTCGAGCCTCTTTACAACAGATTCGTACAAGTTTCTACTGAAATAAGTAACTTTATTATTAATAACACTGTGTGACACAAATTTTGTTCTCGAATAGTATGTGTTATTTCTTAATTGCTTGTGTTGTAAAAGTACAGAAAAAGGCTATTATTCCCTTCAAACTTTGCTTTTGTGACCTAAATAATGAAATTTAGAAGTTCACCTATTTTATATGTAAAAATGGGCAAATTTGTATATTTTAATTTACATAAGGTCTGAATAAAACAACACATGAATCAAGATTTACATGTATTTATACTGAAGTTATACAAAAATGTTTCGAAGTGAGTAGTTTTTCGAGATTTGCAACTGTAATGTAAATCACTTTCACGTATCAACCCCCAAATGTCAAGAATTTAGCATCTTCAAGTAGAGAATATTCTTTGTGCTTCATAACACTAAGAAAAAATCATATAAATAAATTTGTGGCATCAGGACTCCGTATGAAAAAGATCTTCAACAAGTCCTATCCCAGCCTTGGTAAGCAAATTATATCATCTTGTAACAGGTGAGTATCTGTCAGTGCATAAATCAGTACCAAAATTCATCCAAGGATGACAAGGTAGCACAGCTAAAAAAGGAACTCCTTCTGGAAACGAGGTCAACATGTTATAGGTTCACCAAGACTAAACTTCAAGCCATACCTCTTCAACTGTTGCCAAGCTGAAAACAAAAACAGACTCTCATGCTATTTCATACAAAGAAATACCTGTCAAGGTACCTGTAAATTTCTGTGAAATGGTACTGTTAAAAGTAATGTTGAAATATCATCGCCCTCTTACAATATACGTATTATGAAAGTATGCAGGTGGTGGTATATTTTGTACATGACAGTTTAACAAGGAGCCGTCTTAGATGGTAACTACAATACACTACACAGATACAGCATGCTCGAATGTAGCGACGTTGTGAGAGTTCAAAGTTGATTTAATATGACGTACTCAACCCTTAATAGGCCCGGCATGGCCAGGTCGTTAAGGCGCTCGAATCGTAATTTGAGGGTCGTGGGTTCGAATCCCCATCGCACCAGACATCCTCGCCCTTTCCGCCGTTGGGCGTTACAGTGTGATAGTCAGTTCCTCTATTCGTTGGTAAAAAAGTAGCCCAAGGGTTGGCGGTAGGTAGTGATGTCTGGCTGCCTTCCTCCTAGTCTTACACTGCTTAACTAGGAACGGCTAGCAGAGTTAGCTCTCGTATAGTTTTGCGTGAAAATAAAAAATAAACAACCCTTAATATAAATACATTCGTTAACAACTCAATTTGCGAATTTTACTGCAAAAACTAAAATAAACTTTTTAGTTATATAAAATAAACTTTGAATGGTCGTAACATTCATGTTATTAGTACATACTAACATGGACTAACTGTATATTCTCTGATATGAGTCTCAGCAAAAAACCGAGATAAGTGAGATTTCATGTTCCAAATGGATGTTATAACCAATCAAATCATCTCATCACTGAAGAAAACAAACAGCATTTGTCTTTCCACTGCAGAAAGTGATAAGAAACCACTCTTTTGAGAAACTTCAGTGAAATAATGATTGTATTTCAGTTTGAACGTTCAAAAATTTTAAAATACAGACTTAATTATCTTATTTCTGTCTTTTCTTAAGTCTGTCTTGTTTTGAGAAATAGATGAGAAAAATATTAAACTTTGAATTTTTACCAGCATTTCGATAGATATAGCCTTAATATAATATTACCATATTTGATCGATTTGCGATTTGAGAACTCTTCGAATCAAGTCAATGTAAACAAAGCAAATGTGTATCTGAGTATATGTCTAACCTGAAAAATCCCGTCCAAAATATATCGTTCACTAAATGTTTGACTTAACTTGATGTAACAAACAGAATCAACACTGGAAACTTATAATCGTGTTCTCAGAACAAAAGACGTCGTTTGTTCGTGTTTCACTTGAGACATTTTCACTCAAACCTCTCATTAGCACCAAAAATAAAAATATTAAAAAATCACCAGTAAACAGCAAGACTTAAACTAGAAGAGTTTCTACATATTTATAAATAATATGTAGAAACCGGCATTCGTTAACTCATTCTCAGAAATTCATTACAATTTTTAGGTCACATTTTTTTGCTTTATTAAATCTATCGTTTCAATTATAATATTAACACTATAATTAAGCCATCCATAAAAAATAGTTCAGAACTAAATATCCTTGACAGGTATCACTTTTTTAATGATATAGGTAGACTTCTCGAAAAGATAATCTCGGCAAGACTAGTGTAGAGTTAGAAAATAATAATCTTATCCAACACTCTACGGTTTTCACAGAAAACTGCTGACCACAGTGTTTCAAAGTTTAAACTGCTATTTTGTGACTACTTTTAAATTTCTTTATGTCAAAATATTTTGCCTCCATCAAGTCCAATGCACAAATTATTCAGAAATCTAAACAAGTGCCAAGCGTTTGAAATTTTTGTCTCAATATTTTTAACAAAAACAAACTTTAAAACCGAGTTTTAGGTGTAGCTTGTTACTTCTACCAACACTCCTACATAAAGTGTCAGCCATCCCAACGGTTAATGAGAGACTTTTCAAAATAGTTTCAAATTTCGATAAGAAATAACAAAACAGAAACAATCTATCAGTACAGTTATCTGCCATAACAGCCTTCCCCCCTGTCAACTTAATACATAACAGATAGTATCTAATCCTCTAGAGGCCCTGCATGGCCAGGTGGGTTAAGGCGTTCGACTCGTAATCTGAAGATCGCGGATTCGAATCCCCGTCGCACCAAACATGCTCACCCTTTCAGCCGTGAGGGCGTTATTATGTGATGGTAAATACCATATTCGTTGGTAAAAGAGTAGCCCAACAGTTGGCGGTGGGTGGTGATGACTAGGTGCCTTCCCTCTCACTTACACTGCAAAATTAGGGAAGACTAGCGCAGATAGCCCTCGAGTAGCTTTGCGCGAAATTCAAAACTTGCAAACAAACTAATACCCTAGTGTGTAAACAGTTTTTAGTCGGCCTTTATTGTTCATTATTTCATCTGTTTTTCTCTAGTTAAAACTAGAATATTTCCTTTGCTGTTTAGTATTTTTATATTATTCTAGCTTTTAATTTCAGGTTCAAGCTTGTGCATTGATAGGGAAAAAAACTTGTGAACTTTGAGTTTTTTGAGGCTCTCTCGTTTTTAGCAAACGATTTATTGATCCCCACTGCCGAGAGTCAAACAACATACGTTATAATGATTACCGTCAACGTCACTCATGTGTATGGCTAGACCCTGCCGAAAACTTTCATTACCTACTTTATAAGTAATTTATTTTTCTCGCACTGTATCATTCTTTTACTATAAACGGAGCGAAGGAAAATTGCTTCATTTCCGAGAACCTCGGGTTTTAAATCAACAAATCTCTACCACGACAGGAGAACAACCTTGATTTTTATCTCAATCAAAATCTTAATAAAAACTTGGACGTCAGTTACAGAGTTATTATATAAGTTCCATACTCGTTGATTATGATGGTTGTCAAAAAATGGCATCTGATTTCTTAAATTTTTAACTGGTCTACTGCTAACTCATCCCACGATATTAAACTTTTGTTGATCGAATTTCAACAGTTTTTAATACTGCCATATGCCAAACTATCCCAAGTCGTAAATTTAGTCATTTTACTAATTCAGCGAAAGATCTGTAAGCTGCCAGTGTAGAGAACATAGATATTCCAGTTGCACCCAATAAGAACCAACTTAAAAGTGGAAATAAATACGAGACAAAATTTGAAATTTATACCCGAAATAATTGATATATTATAATAGCCACATTTTTTGGCTATCTTAAAAATTTGCTATTTGTTCTTGTTCCGTGAAAAATAACTAGCGTTGTTTTGTTAAGTATTTAAAATAACTTTCCACAAAGTTGCCCTGCAGTGGGACAACAGTAAGTGTACAAACTCACAACACTGAAACCTGGGGCCCGGTTCCCTACGGTGAAAACACAACAGATGACTTTTCTTTAAAAAAAACAAAAAACTTGTTGAAACAGTCACAATTACTTGATTTATGAGTGATCTTGACTGAACTTTTTACCTGTATACCAATAAGCATTATTATTAAGCAAAGTGAAATATTAACGTATCAAAGAATTACTTTGGTAAGCTTTAGTTCAGTAAACTTTATCACATTCTGTGATCACTACAAACAGACTGTTCAGTTAATTTTGTCAAATTCTATGTTTTTTATAGACAGACTGTTTAGCTGGCTTTGTCCCTTTCTATGTTTATTACAGACAGACTGTTTACTTAACTTCGTCATATTGTGTGTTCGTTACAGACAGACTGTTTACTTTGCTTTGTCACATTCTGTGTTCATTACAGACACACCTTTTAATTACCTTTGTCACATTCTATGTTCATTATAAACAGACTGTTTAGTTGACTTTGTCAAAATTCTGTTCCTGAGCTTATTTTGTATTCGTTTCAATTTCTAAAACGATCGCTGTACATTGATACCGTCATGGACAAGTATGTTCTCAGCACTATCTCAACACTAGGGAACGTTTGTATAAGGACGTGTTTATGGAGAAAGAATGGCATTCATAATTCCATCGATTTTGTTGGTTCAGAAGACTGTGTAAATGAATGTCGGATTTGTGTAATCGTCAACGTGAAGATTGTTGTTTTGAATTAAGCACAAAGCTACACAATGGGCTATCTGTCCTCTGCCCACCAGGGGTATCGAAACCCGGATTTTAGCGTGTAAGTCCGCAGACATACCGCTGAGTCACTGGGGGGCCAACGTGAAGAACTGTATTAATTCGTTTTCCATTTAGATTTCAACATCGTTCGGAAAGATACGAACAAACATTTTGGGGCTCGACCGATTTATTGGCATTAAAGAGATAATGATTTGGAAATGAATTCAAATTTGCTGACAGCATCCTTGTGTGCATCAAAACGACATTTCAGTGCAGTAACTACATCGAAAAATACCTCAGTTCTTAATTTATCATTGTATTACAGTATATTTTCTGTATATTTATCATTATGGCGTCGGATGCGCAGCTAAACTGAACTATGCTCATCATAACCACATAGATCAGCATTTTGGTCTTCAATAAATTTAATTAGGGCATCCAATAAGGATATATCAACATTGAAATCTAATCCGGTTGTTGGAGTGCGAGACATGTGTGATGAAATAGTTTCAAGAATATGTGCTAAACCTAACGATGAGAAAGCTCTAATCAAGTTCCCCAGCTTATGAACAACTAATCAAGCTTCACTTTCTCAAACAGTCTTTTTGCTCAAAATCGTTTGCAATCTAAAAGTATTTTATTTCTTCAGATACTTTTTCTTTCCACAGACCAATGTCAATCACGAATTGTGCCTGTCTGTCCTTCGATTCGAGATCACCATCACATTTCAATTCAATAAGAATCTCTGTCACTAGTCTACTTGAGACTGGTACATTAGATTTATCTCAGTCAATATTCGAGCTGTCTTCGTTACACCTTGAAGCTGATTCGTTTTTGTAGCACCAGTAACAACGACATCGTGTTAACCTTTCGCTGGGGATGGCTATTTTTATCAATTTAGCAGGTTCTTTTTTCTTTGCTTGTCGCATTCATTTTTTATTTTCATTCTTAAACAAATTCGATAAATTAAAATTACGATAGCTTTAGAATTAGCTGACTGAAAGCATTAAGATGGATGGCATGTAAAGAAGGACAATATGTGCGTTTTTCTATGAAACATAGAATAGTCTGGTAACTGGCATTTTGAAATGTGCATATTATGACGTTTTAGTAACTTAACATTCAAAATATGATTAAACTGCGTTCTGATCACAGTGTACAATGCGTACAAAATAAAGACATAAATAATTATCCACATTTTAATGGTATATATATATATATATATTATTTTCTTAATTTTCAATAAAATATTTATAAAAATCATGAATTACCCCTGGTTTCAGAATTGTGACATTTTCTTTGTTAGCATTCCCTCTTCTCCAGTTCACTTGTATAATTTCTAGAAGTACAAAGCTTAACGTAAATTATCTATTTTAATATTTTCATAGCTCAAACAAAACATAATTTGTATATTAGCCTTCAATCTCATTTGGTTACAGAACTATCCCCTTACACCCCCCGCGACTACAGTGGTATGTCTCCCGATTTACAACGCTAAAATCAGGAGTTCGATTACCCCCGGTGGGCTGAGTAGATAGCCTGATGTGAATTTGCTAAAGAAAAACACACAAAATTTGTGAATAATTCTCTCTGACGTTTAATATCACACTATTTATGCCCGATAGAAAACCCATACTTAATTTTACAAAATGACGTATTATGTTACACTAATTTCTCTTCGCAGGATGTTTAGTGTTGTTCTCAGCTCACCGTTTGTTCTCGTAAGAAAAATTTTCGACGAGAGAAACTAAAATTATAATACACTTGTCGCATAATAAAGAAGCCAGAAGAAATGTGACGGTTATGGGACTTATATTTCTTGTTTAATGTTTTCATTCTGTTTCTTTCAGGCATTATTTAATCAAATAAAAATTATTCATTGTGATAATACATCTAGTTTTTACCAATAACTCCCACACCGGCACAGCGGTACGCCTGTGAACGTACACTGCTTGAAAATGAATTTCAATACCCGTGGTAAGCAGAACACAGATAGCCAATTGTATAGTTTTGTGCTGAAGTTCAAACAAACGAGTACAAAATTGAAGAGTTAAGTATCATGAGCAGCCAACAGCAAAAAAAAAAGAAAGTCCCAGGAAAGTAAATTTATTTATTTCTTCATCATATATATTTTTTATTTATTATTTTAAATATAACTAAAATAGGAAAAGTTTTGAGTTATCTAAGGTTGGATTAGGTCGCATAAATAACAATATAATAAAATATTTCCATGAACTATGATCACAAGTAGTTCCGTCATTGTTTGCTTTTTTTTTATTTCGCACGAAGCTACATAAGTTCTACCAGTGCTGGCCTGGCATGGCCGAGCGCGTTAAGGCGTGCGCTCGTAATCCGAGGGTCGCGGGTTCGCATTTCCGTCGCGCTAAACATGCTCGCCCTTTCAGACGTGGAGGCGTTATAATGGGACGTTCAATCCCACTATTCGTTAGTAAATGAGTAGCCCAAGAGTTGGCGGTGGGTGGTGATGACTAGCTGCCTTCCCTCTAGTCTTACACTGCTAAATTAGGGACCGCTAGCACAGATCGCCCTCGAGTAGCTTTGTGCGAAATTCCAAAACAAACAAACAAACATCTACCTGTGCTAGCCGTCCCTAATTTTACAGTGTAAAACAAGAGGGAAGGCAGCTAGTCATCACCACCCACCGCCAACTCTTGGGCTACTCTTTTACTAACAAATAGTGGGATAGACTGTTACATTATAACGTCCCCGCAATTGATAGAACTAGCATGTTTGGTGTGACGGGGATTCGATCCTGCGACCCTCAGATTGTAAGTCGAGCGCCCTATCTTTAATTGTGATTATTAGCACATAATATGAAAAAAATGAACTAAAACGACCACGTATTCAAAACAAGTAATACTAATACAAGTTAGAAGAAAGATCATTTTCTCAAGGATATCTTTATTTTATTTTGATTTCCTTTTTAATTGAAATATACTCATGGCTGAGTTATCAACGTCAACATCCAAAGCAGAAGATACCTAATAGGCATATTTTTTGATATAATAGAAAAGTCAAATAACAATCTAGGCTCATAGCCCTTTCTACTATTCACGTAATTGCTTTAGGATGCCCCATGCTAGTACAGCGATATGTCTGCGGATTTACAACTCTAAAATCAGGTGATCGATTCCCCTCGGTGGGCTGAGGAGATAGCCCTTTGTGCCTTTGCTATAAGAAAACACACACACCCTTTAGGATATGTTTTCAAACTAGAGTGGATTTTTTTTAGTATAAACACCTCTAGCTTTTAATTCGTCAACATTAACATAATTGGTTTTAAAACAAAACTACTAACAGAAATTTGGATTCTCCCTCCAAAATGTACTTGAATCATTTTCACCACTTAGATTTTCACAAAAATGCACAAGTTCCTAAAAGTGCCAAATTTTCAGGTGTAAACTGTGTTTAAAATCTAGATTAGAAACCTTATATGATGGATTTAAAATGTAAATATTGGATAATATTAGCGAAATTAAATAACCTATCAAAAATAACGATGTGTGTAACATACCGTAGCCACTGTCACGAAAATTCACAAGATGTTCATTAGAACATCCACTGAATATGAAATTTCAACTTAAAATGATGTATTTAATTATTTATTGTTAAGCGCAAAACTAAGTAGTATACTCTCTGTGTTGCCCCCAGTGGCTCAGCGGTATGTCTGCGGACTTACACGCTAAAATCCGGGTTTCGATACCCGTGGTGGGCAGAGCACAGATAGCCCATTGTGTAGCTTTGTGCTTAATTCAAAACAACAACAACATACTCTCTGTGCTCTTCCTATCATCAGCATCTACATGTATCACTAAATTTTTTGTGTTATAAGACCTCAATGCTCAACCACCGGAACCTTGTGTAAATGAAAGTACCTTAAACAGTCCTCAAGTTATTCAAAATAAATACATTAGGTTTGTAAGCACACTCTTAATCTCTTTTCCAATAATTATCTTGCATGAAGCAGTTTCTTTGCCCACAGTGAAAAAGACCGCATGCAAGACGTGGGAAAATAATGGAAAAAACAAAGTGTTCGAGATTGGTAAAACATCTCTGACACATACTTTATATTTGCTTTGGACAGATATAGGAGTGTGTTTTACCAATTTTGAACATATTTTTTTATTGTTACGTTAAAATATAGTTTGTAGTTTTGAAGCACAAAGCCCACTAAGGCTACCGAAACCCGGGCTTTTAAGTGTTGTAAAGTCGCAGACATTCCGCTGTGACGCTGGCGAGGTGGAAGTGTTAAAATATAAATTAAAATCGTTAACTTCTTAAAATATTCAAATATGTTACCTATGTATACATATAAGCTTACAATTTATGTTTTAGTGTTAGCATGTAAATCACTGTATGGTACTCAAATAAAATGGAAATGTAATTTTGGCGGGGAACATTTATGGTAGATACTGTGCTATTATATTTCTATATTTTAAATATGTTTTCAGTTTTTGTTAGGAATGTTTTCTTTAATTTTTCGTTTTCTTATTTTAAATTTTAAGAGGCTTTGTATCGTGCATCATTTATTTTAATAACTTCTTGTCAGTCTGAAGTGTTTTGTTTTCTTGTAGACATTTACTACTCTGTGTTGTTGTTTTTCTCAAAAATTTATTATTAATTCGGCTTTTCCTGAAAGTCTCATATTACAACTGAAACTATCTTTAATTTAAAATTTTTTATTACGTTCGTACATATTAAATATATTACAAAATGAATAAGCTCTGGAGTATGTGGGACTGTTTGTGGTATGCGAGACTGTCAACAGACCAAATAAAGCAAAATGTGTACCGGAGCAAAGGTTAAATGTTGCACATAAATGGACAAGACCCTGATAGGAGCACTATAGCCGTGATAATGGCATTACATGAAAACAACGCACTCATTTATAAAGTGTTCAACATTTAACAATGCTATTAAAATAAGTGCAGGTGTAAAGAAATGAAAGCACCAGAACTAATCTTTCTGGATCCCAATAAAGAGAATTCGGTGACAAAGAACCAGACTCCACCCCAGAACCGTGGGCGGTGACAAAGAAACACCAATAATCCAGCTATAATTAGGTAGAAGCAATTAAAATCGGACTAGTAGTGTGAATCCGGTCATGGCTTCCAAGATTTAATGTAACACATGACAAGCATGTAGAAATTACAGGTTCGACTGACCAAAGATATTCCCTATACAAAACAATTGCGACAAGACTTTATGTTTCATCATGAACTGTATGCAAGACTCCGAAGAAAGTACGTGAAATCTGCATACTGTTAATAAAAAATCAAAGTAGAAAACCAAAAGCCTGTAAAAATGGTTGTAGTATTTCAGAATATGTTATTTATGATTTAAATAACAATATATACGTATATCTTTCGACTAGCATTGTAATAAATATAGGTGTTAATGTTTTATCAAAAAGAGCAAGAAATACATCAGCGGACGTGTAGTTGTTAGAAAACCATTATTAAGAACAGATAACCAAAAGGTTTAAACAGGTATCAATCACAGATAATAGATCGAGCAAAACTAGAGATATGTCTTCTTAACAACTTAATACAAATTCCATATTCTCTCGTCAGAGACTTAACTAGTATCTTAGTCAATGTACAATAAAATTGGTTGACTACTCAAACATTTTAAAATGCACAAGAATTTACTGCATTTGAAAGTGATAAAAACCAAAATTCCTTTATATTTACAGAGATTCTTTATAAGGATAAGCACATAATCCTGGCTAAATTTTAGCCACTGCTGTCAGTAATTTACAAAATATTGATGGCTCCCTCACTGCCGAAAGGCAGTCAAATACAAAAGCAACCAAACAACTTTGTTTATTTATGGGAGTAATACGAATACTAAGAGTAATATTTTCGCAGCGGTACATTTGTAAACTGTATGGAAGCATGAAAATAAGATACAAACCTCTACGTCAAATGAGTCGCATATAAAATAAAATATTTGTATTCACTTTACTTTTGTACTTTCTTTGATAATGCAACTTCACTATGCAAGTGCTACTTCTCTTTCTTTGTGATTCTTATGTGTCTGATTTGTATGTTTCCAAAGCTACTCATCTAGTCTACATATTTATATTGCATGGTGTACACTTTATACTAAGATCTACGTTGCCGAGTGAAAGTAGTCTTAAAAAATTATACTAGTATACTATGAGATAAGAACAAAATATTATCTTTCCAGTACGAGATGTTATCTCAAATTCTTCACAACCAACCGACTTTCTTGTGGGGACCAACTAGATATAATGGAGAGGCATTTATTTAGCTGTATAGAGATTTACCTGTTTATCTGGTTAATTGATGTTTTATGAAAGAGCCATCAAATGTCTAAGATTGATCCCAGTTACAGTGTATGTTGTGAGAAAATGAGTATCATAGTACTACATACACACACTGTTCGTTGGCTCAGACTGACAGTGTCTCTGTATATAAAAGTGGCGTTTCATGGTTTATATATGATGTGGTTGTACAACACTACATTAAACAAGCTTTTTCTGTCCAGAAAATAAGCAGCATTATCCTTTCAATAAGTAATAGTCCAAATATAATTTTGTAATTATGGGCGATAGGTTATCCAACTGTACGTTTTGATGGTCACCAATGTTAAAAGAAGCAAGGTTAATATTAATGCTGGGATTGCATCCATCAGACTGTGTTCAAAAGCAAGTATACGACATCCAATACCTACGAGAGTGATTGGAACGAATTGTGCAAAATCTGCACCCAAAGCAGTGAAAGCCACTCTGTTACTTAGTGGTTGAGTACACAGATGTATTTGGTCAACTGGATTTAACAACAATGGCTTGCAATGAAATTGATATAGGCAATACATGTTCAATCCAGCGACTACCATGTTCGCTTCCATAAAACAGTAGGCGTCAAAGGATATAGTAAAAAGAGTGCTAGATTGCTTCTACTAGTGTTCATCAAGAAAAAGAAAAGTATGCCAAGAAAATAGTTGATTTTAGATAAATGAACGTGTTATATCACGTTAATGCATCAATCGTTAGCTTAACACTTTTAGACTTCGCATTCAAATACTAAAAAAAGTCGAGTTGGATGACGAAAACAGGCCTTAGACTACTTTTAACATAAAATACAAGTTGTATGCTTTTTGAATCACACAATTTGGCTTGTATCATGTGTATGCCACATTCAAGAGACTACTAAAGTGTACATTAAAGTGGTTCACTGGTAAATCAGTAAGCTCACAATGCTTCGTTGCCTGTGTATCTTTACACTCAACCCAACCAAAAGCAAAGTTTCTTTTCCAGATCACCAAGTTCTTCACCCCAACAGTTGTTGTTGTTGTTGTTTTGAATTAAGCACAAAGCTACACAATGGGCTATCTGTGCTCTGCCCACCACAGGTATCGAAACCCGAATTTTAGCGTGTAAGTCCGCAGACATACCGCTGAGCCACTGGGGGGCCACCCCAACAGAAAATTAATCTGTATAATTTTTTGAAGTACATTACAAGAGCCAAGCAGCAAAAATGTTGTTAACTTAAGGCCCTCTAACAATGAATAACTGACCTAGGATGAGCATTTTTCTTTTTCTCTCAAGTGCCTTCTCTTTAAACCTGCCATGATTATTGTACGATAAGTGTAACCATAAACACAGGGTGGGTGAAAGGGGGATATTTTTCCAAAACAGCAAAGTGATTTTTTTTTCTTCCATAGATAGAAGCGTTTGCCCACCCCTGCGTCGTATAAATTATGAATAAAAAACGAAACCATTGTACTTCTGACAACACGTATTAGCTATCAATTACAGGCTTGACACCACCACAACTGAAATTTGAAAACATGTTCAATTGCTCAAACCTTTGACGTTTTTATCTACAGCCTTGTATCTCAATAATAGACTACACCGAATCCAACGTATCATCGTATACAAATATAAGTAGGAAATCTGTAGTATAAGATTGTAATTTTGAGTAACTAAATAAACACATTTTTTAAATACTATTTACATTTTATTTACAAGAGCTGTCTTCTTTCTTAACAAACCTGTATTGTTTTGACATAAAGGTCAGAAGACAAAAAATGAATAGTGAATGCATCATAACTTTTTAATTTGATGATTTATTATAGCATCACATATTCAATTGAGAGGATCGTTCGTTTTTTTACTCATTCTTTCCTTTCAACGATATATACTACAGTTACTATTATTGTTATCCTTTGTGTCTTCATCCTTCAGAGCTTCAGTGGCTATTTACTAGTGTAAAGTCCAACACACAGTCCTCTCTTGGAAATAAACCACATCTGATTACGCCTTGTATGATATCCAGATTGTTCAATACCTGTCTTTTTATATGAATAAGTTACACAAGGGATTTACATACAAATATTAAAATGATTTGTTTATCGAGGTTCACATGTTACTCAAAAACCATCTGCACTATCTGTCCCTAATCTTGAAGTAATGGATTAAAAGGATGACAGCTAGTCAATACTATCCACCACCATCTCTTAGATTACTCTTTACCAATACATAAGTGGGATTGAATGTAACATTATAACAACCCAAAGGATAAAAAGGAGAGTATTTTTAGTCATAAGATTCAAACCCATAATCCCCAGATTGCAAGTCAAGCCCTAATAACTAAAATCTCTAATTTTAAGTTTCATTATGCAAAAAGGACCGTGACTAAATGTAACAAAAGAAAACCAAAGCTCATGTACACACACACAAACATGATGAGTACATGCCATAGTCATGGATATATATTCTTGTACTTTCTGTTTTTAGTTATACAATGGCAGGTGGTGAGAGATTTGTTTATTCAGTGATGTCGAGAAACCCACTTGTTGAGAATTTTATATGCAAAAACGGCTCGTTTGGGTTGAGAAAATATTTTACATAGAAGAGCGAACAACGTTTCAACCTTCTTCGGTCATCGTCAGGTTCATGACCGAAAAAGGTCGAAACGTTGTTCGCTCTTCTATGTAAAATATTTTCTCAACCCAAATGAGCCGTTTTTGCACATAAGATTTGTTTATTGGTACTAGATATCTTGCACTCATTAATAAAGGGGAATAAGAAACTTCTTTCCATGATTAATATCTTAGATACAACAAATTAATATTAATCCAACATAACTGGCCCGGCATGGCCAAGCGTGTTAAGGCGTTCGACTCGTAATAATCCGAGGATCGCAAGTTCGAATCGCGGTCACACCAAACATGCTTGCCTTTTCAATCATGGGGCATTATAATGTTACAGTCAATCCCACTATTCGTTGGTAAAAGATTAGCCCAAGAGTTGGTGGTGGGTGGTGATGACTACCTGCGTTCCCTCTAGTCTTACACTACTAAATTAGGGATGGCTAGTGAAGATAGCCCTCGAGTAGCTTTTAACGAAATTCAAAACAAACAAATCCAACATAGCAGTCAAACATAAAAAGGTTTATTCTGGAAATAATTACTCACTCCTGTATGTCAAACTCACTGTTAACCTGTAGTCAATGCTTAGATTAAGTCAATATTACCCACTATCAGTTTTCTCCAAAGTGCCATAAACTTTGTTATTCTTGTCAAAATACCCACACAGCCAGGGCACGTTGAGTTTCAGTTATGTGCTAGACACAGTACAAACAATCCAACAACAAATAATTACATGTAGTTTTCAGTTTATGATTTCACATTAGTCCACATTCTTACTTCGGTCATCCACTAGTTTGTCAATTTCTGAGAATTAACTTGTTTATATATGTATATATAATAAAACTTCTAACTGGTTCTAGGTTATAGCCCAGAGTGCATGCAGACACTTCTGGTGCATTTGTAAGCCACTTTGAGATGCTTCATATTTATATTATTTGTTATAAGAACGAACAGTAAACACTTGACTCTGTGTCAACTTTTACTTGTGTTCCAATGATCAAAATATTTAAATAGGTACTACAAACAAGCATTTAAACATAATTACAATAACTGGACCAATTAGGTACAAACTGGTTATTTTATGGAATACTGAGGCAATACTTTAACAAACCATTTTTTACTGACCAATCATTCAAACTGTCTTCTAAAAGACCTGAAATATAACATATTTTCATGGATGAACTTCTGTCTTTCCTACTATTTTGTTTTCCAAGTCTAAAGAAAACTAATGCATGCTGGACTTTTTATGCATTGTGATAGTAATTTTTTTCAGAACATTTTGGCAGACTATGCATCAGAGCAGTAAGGCACAATTTGGTTACAATTTCCTCTCCTTTTATTCTGTGAAACATGCTGAAGTATTTCTGACATGCATTTAAATACAAAGATACTTTACTGTGTGTCATATAATTTAGCTGAAATAAAATATATTTATCAATTTTTAACAACAAGCTTCTGACTTAAAATACATCCTAAACATAAAAAGTAACACTTTGAATGACCTATAAATTCAGTACAAATCATGACCAGATTCTTTCCACTTCACTGCAAAATTATAATAGAACTTATAAAACTAGAAATAATTTTGAAATTTATAATGGTTAATACAATGAAAGTACATCATGTTTTGTAACAAAACTTATTATGTATATTATTACGAATCTGAACACTACCATGTTTTTTGCTCACTTTAAACAAAATAGTTTAAATCTACCAAATAGAAGCTAAGTCTCATTCCTCATTTTGTAAATGTATATATTATAACAGTAGCTGAAATTATCAGTGAAATAATGAGCTTTTTTATTTGATCAGATGCAAATAATAAGCACGCTTTATTTACACAAAATGTTTATTTTTTCCTTTAATATAAAAATGTATCATCATTAGTTTCACAGTTGAGTAGGGGGGCTGATATTTTCTACGCAATCTAGCATATTAAGTTTACTTTAAGATCTTCTATGTAAAGCTAGCCAGTGAGAAAAAAACAACATTATTAAAATCTCTGTAATGTAACACTGAAAGGATATACATTTTTACTCCAATACTTTTAATGACCTGTAATTTAATAGTCACATGACTTTAAATACCAACTAAAATTTATGTTAAAGTACTTGCTTTTTGCATATTATATAGAGTATCATAACATAACTTTTTTTCCAAGTACAGAAAATAATAAACACAGGAGAACAGAACAAAGACGATAATAACAACAGTAAACATAAGTAAACTACTTCCAAATATATTTACCTTGTACAGAAAGTTTTTACATGTGGGAAACCATCATCAGTATCATAGTTTTAATCTATTATGAAAACTGACAAAAAAAAAACAAAAAAACTTTCCAATTAAACAGATTTACGTTAAACCAAACGTGCTGTCACAGTTTAAAATAATGATCATTGTATTTATTTATAACCATTCAACACAACACTAAAAACTTATAAAATACAATAAACAAACACATTAGCAAATAGTTTCCCATATATTTTTCAATGTATACATTACAATATCTCTGCCATGAATACCTGAACTTTACCATGTACTGAATCTCTACACCCTATTAGCAGGTTACTATGAGGAAACTATAACCCTAATCTACCTGAAAAAAAACTATACTTGTAAAAGTCTAAGCACTGATTATAAAACCACACTTACCTCATACTTCTACTCTGTCTCAGAATTATTCTAACCTTTCAGTCTGGAGACATCAAGTTATTAACATTCTAACCAGTTTACAAAACTTCTTGTCCAGTATATACAAACCTCAAAATCTTAAAGCTATTTAATATTTGAAGTTTTTATTACAAATGCAGCAGTTTCAAAAACAAATCTTCCTAATACTAGACATCTAGCCTTGGATAATACTCAAATGAAGCATTTTCAGTTAAATATTAAAATTAGATGTAAATTACCAGAGCATAAAGCCAGTTTACAATATATACACAATTTCCTTTTGTAATTTGTGAGGCCACAGTAACCTTGGCTATGTATGACAGAACATAATCAACTAAAATGATTGCTTACCACATCATCAATACGTAAAATATTCTACACAAAATATCGAAATTTTAATTTTCAGTGTTACTGTAACATACTTTTAGATAAAAAGCAGAATACAAAGCCTTGTATACAAAGTCAAGAGTAATTTATGGGATTATGATGCAACATTCTTTCTTGTTAGTTTTTATTAAAATATTTGTTAGAACTAAGATTTAATGGAAATGATTTTAGTGTCAAAATATTCATTTTTTACTACTCTACTTTCATCTATTGATACAATTAAATTTCATATAAAAATAACTTAGCTCGTTTTACATATGCTAAATATTTATTAAACAATTTTTTTATAAACTGTTTATTCTGGTTAACACCTTTCCTATATTAGTTCAGAAAACTGTTGTTACTAGTCTGTTCAAATATTTCTTTTGTGCCCATTACAAAGTGCATTTACTGATACAGCACAAAAATATAATCAACTAACAAAATAAACCAAAACTAATTCTAGATTAGTGCACACATACCGATCATTTTTATACTTGATACAAAATAATGAACATTCTGGAATTATCAAAAACAATTAACACAAAACAAAAAATATGGTTGCTTCAAACATTAACAGCAAATGGGAAAATGCACTATCATATATATAAAATACATTTGAGTTAAGCTTAAGTAGCTTTGGTAACGAATGAAGAAAACTGCTGAAAAATATCTGTCATATGGTAGCTTAAATAATTAATTTAATTTAATAAATTATACACCACAAAAAATGGATCAACCATACTTTTTTTTTATACTAAAGTCCAAAGTGTTTTCAGTAGGAGTAACAAAAGTTGCCAGCACGTTCAAGGTCATGGTATTACATTCTGGATCTTTATTATATTATTGGCAAATATCAGTGTTTCCTTTACTTCTATAAGTAAAGTAAAGTAACAAAAGTTCCCAGCACATTCAAGGCCATGGTATTACATTCTGGATCTTTATTATATTACTGGCAAATATCAGTGTTTCCTTTACTTCTATAAGGCACATACTGCCTAGTTGGTAGTAGAAACTTGCTTCCACGACAAATCAAAAATGAACTTAGAAGAATTGCTTCACAAACTTTACCTGCAAAAAAATCTATTGTTATATCTTGCACAAAAGCATCAATAAATTATTTAAGAGAACCAGCAACTATAATGTTAAACAATCATTCTTGTTTTTAATTTATTATATCTGTAATGTAGTTCTGCTAAACAAATAGTTAGAATTTTTTGTGAGAAACATTTTTTCCTTTCAACTACAGTTAATATTTTCTTAAACTGAAAATGAATTTCTGATAAATACATGTTTACAATGAACTACACTGGCATGTGATGACATCATCCCTCCACCAACAGAAGAGTGAAATAACCTTCATGCATAGTAACTCTCCCTGTGCACTTTCTGATAACTTCATTTTTAGACAAGACAAGAAATAAGTGCATCATAGGTGTAAAGAACGAGTTGGAATGTGTATAGATGTGTGTACCTATTGGAAATATATTTCAAGATTAGAAAATGTTAACTACGAAAAAATGGTAAAAATCCAATGATGAAAAAGACTGGTGCAAAACTTAAACCTAGATGATCTCCCTTCTAAAAGCACCCAAAGGGAAAGTTTGTGGACTATAGCATCCAGTGACAGAGGTTCCTTAGGGGCACACCTATGGGAGATCACATTTTGTCTCAACCAAGTGATACTCTTTGTCCAAAATGAAAAGGAAGGAAAGGCAAATGAACCTGAAGTATTACATGAATGGGTAGTAAATGATTGAGACCAAGTAATCACCAAGCCAATATAAATTGTGTGATTAGGGTACAGTCAGACCATATTGAGTATGTTTACCCTGACACTACTGCACCAACTCTGACTGCAGGAAAAGGGCACATTAGCTGTGTGAGAAGTGGCATATACTACACTGACAGTGTCACAACTGCCCTATTTCTCAAAAGTATTGTGCTAAACCCAACCACTGAGGATTCTCCAGAAAAGTGCCCAGACCCTCACTGTATCACCAACCATAAATGTCTATTTTTAAAATTTGGCAATCACTTTCCTGATGCCAACTTTTTTCACGATATTCCATGGATGTAATACAGTTTGGATCAAACAACTGTTAAAATAAGGTATACCATAAGGATACCTCAAAAAGTCTTAAAGAACATCCCACCTTGAAGTAGGAACTGGTAAAGCCAGAGCAGATTAGCTGAACACTTTCTGTTATCCAGGCTCAATGATGATTCTGGAAATTAAACGTAGTCCGGGAGGCAACATCAGCCACCTGGCTGGATCCTGTTCACAGGAATGGCAGCAGAAAAAAGATGAATTGACTGAAAATATTCAGAAAAAAGATATAATGAAGATGAGCTTAACAGCTTTTACACTCTGAAATGCAATCAGAGCCATTATCTGTAGCCTATTGCTCAGTGAACTGCGTTGTTAAAAGATCACGTGTCAACTAAGTTATTCATACAGCAATACGTTGGTGTATAAGACATACATAACACACAATATTGAGACTCAAGAACTCAGGCTTTCAGTATTTTTTACCCTAATTCCAAACTGAAAAACAAAATTATCACTAAATTTTTGTAACAATTTTAAATACTTAAATAATGGAATTATGATGCAGTATTATTTTAAAATATTATTAGATCGAGTCTAGCACTTTTGATTGAAAACAGTTAATAGTAAGAACCCTAAAAAATATCCATAAAAATTATAATTATGATAGCCCAAACATGACACAGGAGATGTGCTGTTTTTTAATGAGCATAGGGATGAGAGATAGAAGGAAGGAAGATAGGAGAAAGGTACAGTTATCCTTCTGAGTGGCAAAAATCTGTGGAAGAAAAACCCAGGCTGGCTAGAGAAGTATAGAAGCACTGTAGAAGTGTGTGTAAAAAGCAACAACAGCACAGATATCAAAATGACAGTTCCTTAAGGAGATGAGAGGAAATGCGTCCAATCAAAAACCATGGAACCTAAGAAAGAAAGAATCCACAAGATCCACTGGAGTAGGCACATGTACACATGCTACAAAGGAAGTGATGAGTCCCAAGGAAGCCAGAGTCCAAAACAGAGAAAACCTTCATGTAAGATGAGAAATGAGAAGCACAAATGCTGGTGACCTGACACTCTACAGCTCACAGGCAGAGGTGAAAATGCTGAAACACGAGATAAAGAAAATGCCCACATGCACCAAATACTATAATATCTTGATAAGCTACCCCAAACAAGTAGTCTCTTGCAAAAGAAGAGAAGTATGAAAAAATATCTTCTAAGGATTAGCCAAGTCTGATGGATGGAATGTAAAAAACATCTGGAGAACAAAGAATCAAAGGTGTATAAGGAAGATATTCAACATATCAGACTTGGCCAACTGTAGCTATGTTAAAAAAAACAAAACAGAGACATGGTCAGAAGCAGGAGAAATTAAAATAGGAAGAAAAGCAGAGAAAGAAAATGAAAAATTTTGTTCTCAAAAACTGAGACCAACAGGAGAAAATACGTGAAAGAAGGGTACCCACAAGGTCTGGTACAGGATAGCCACTGATAAGAAGAGCTATGAACCATATGTTGGGTAATGGGAGGTTGAAAATGAGGAAGGTCTGGTGAAACATAGAATAGAAAGTGTAGGGGTAGACTGAAAAGAAAAAGAGGACTGAAGCTGGACAACCACAGCACAGGTCTCACAGTGAGAAATGAAAACATTTGAGGACATCTAAGCAAAAGAAGGGAGCCTGATGGTAACCACATTCATAACGTGGAGGAGTATGCACAGTAAAGTTAACAAGACCCAAGGAGGTCCAACACCAGGAAAACTAAGCAAAGAGGGACAGAGCAATAGAAGTGGAACAAGCTAAGCTGACAAAAATGAGGAAACAGACCTCTTCAGAAAACCCCTTTGGTACACAATAAGGTACCTCAGACAAAAGTAGACAAAAGATGTGGGTATGAGTGAAGAGTTAGAGAAATAAAACAGGGCAAACCCTAATTACAAGTAAGAAGAAACAACTAAAGCAATCTCGAAAGTTAGGTTCATAGAGTAAAGAACAGACAATATTAAATGGCACAAGAGAAAGACAACGAAAGGAGCACATTTGGAATTGTTGATGACGAGAAACCCAGTAAAAATAAAAATGTGTCTCAGAATGGCTGGTATGGGTATTAACAGGTTAAGAAAACCTGAAGATGACCCAGGAAGGTCGAAATGTTTTCTCCTTATCAATAAAAGTGTTAATACCCATACCAGCCATTTTGAGATACATACCTGGAATATTATTCAGAAAGATATTAAACAAATAAAATTATTTCTCAAATAATAAAGTACTATACAACACAAGTCATGTTAAATTTGTTGTTCGATAGGCCATTCAAAACTGAGGAGAAAGAAGGTCAACTAGAGGGATAGGAGTAGGAAGCCTAGTAAGCATGTGGTAATCCACAACACACTTAACATGGACTGCTATGTCAAAAACATCTGACAACCTTCTAGAAGCCATAGCAGAAATAGAGCCAACATTATCATTTTGTTGGAGAGCAATTGCAACATGATGCACCAGCTAAGTTCATATTAAACACATTAATTTTGATGGGAGTAAACTCATGGCAAGTGGCAAGCGAATCTCATTAGTAGACGAGCAAGAAAAATAGCATTTGTGTGTTTAGAAAAGAGTTATTGTCTCTGAAGAAAAGATAAAACCCTGACATAACATAAATTACTGCTGTTATAATTATATTTAAGTGAAAAAAACAAAACATAGAGAAGAATCAAAATGAATTTCTGGCCTAAAGTTTCACTCAACAGACTTATCAATCCTGCTTATTTATAACCAGTTTCATTGAAAATGTTAAAAATTAACATATTTTAATTTTTTTCCTTTCTTAAATTAAGTCATATCTCCTCATTAGGAGGTAGCTTATGAAAATATGTTTGTGCCAGGTTATAGAATAATGAAATGAAAAAAAACCATTTACCACAAAGTAAAAAAAAACATAAAATATGCCTGGCTCTTCTGATGCAACAGTAACAGACAGGAGCAATTGTTGGACATTCTTTATAGCCTACCATTTAAATCCACCCAGATTTCATAATTACTGAGTTCAATCTCTCATATCTCAATTTTCAATAAAACCAAACTTTTAGGCTTACATCCAGCCAGTTAAACATCTAATATCACAATTTCACAAACCAACCAGTTTACAGTCCTATACACAATTTCGATACGATTTCAAGTACTCTGATGCCTAATTTTGATAAATCTAGTACTTAGTGCCCAACTTTTACATATCTGGTACTCTCATATCAAACTTAACATATATAACATTTTTCACAAATTAACCTTAGTAAATCTAACACCTTACCTTTAACCTTAGCATCTCTAGTACCATGACATCTAATCTTGACAAATCTAAACTGTCACCAATTAAAATTGATATATTCAGTACTCAGACACTTAAACTTAATAGACTTTTTATCCTATCACTTAATATTAGCAAAACGTTTAGCATTCTGTAATCTCATCCTGACAGAAAGTTTAAAATTTTTATTATTCTATCACCTGAACTGAAGATAAATTCTACTAGTCTATAGAATTATTGTAAGAGACACATCATCTTACCACCTAATGTTGACAAAGTTTTAAACATCCTATGACCTGCATCCTAGACCTTAAGAGAATTAATACACTGTCACTTATCTTGATAAAACTGTTAGTAAACCCTAATTTTATTTCTTGTTGCTATCACTTTTAATAACAATTTTACTGACGTACTGTTACAGCAAGGCAATATAAAAATGAACATGCATATAGCTTATAGAATATAATGAACATATTTCCTGAATAAGTTGTAATGACCAAAGTAAAGTATTTCATGATCTATGACAATCAATCTGTATCAGTGTTAATTTTCTTCTTTTAATATAAAATACTAAGAGCTTTTGACCTCCTACTGCCAATTCCTTCACCTGTATAGTACTTAACAAAGAACACTTTAAAGTTTTTAATTGTATTTTCCTTTATATTAAAACTTCGTAATCCTGTGATAAAAAATAAAAAAAGCTGTGATTTTGAAATTCTTGAGATATTTGGGAAGCTTAAGGAAAAAAAACAAAATAACTATCGAGCAGTCTGTTTTTCTGAAATACCCCCTATTTTGCCCAAAGTGGACATTATTACATACAAAAAATAATCTGGTGAACAAAAAACACTGGGGTACAAAATCTTCAATTCATTTTGTCGTTAAATAAAACAGCTTCACAAAATGTAGTTCAAAATCTCACTTGGGAATAACTTCCACAAAATGAATGCTATTCTGTTCTAGTTGTATCATAAAATTATAAATAATTTCTTCGTATTCAGCTTCTTAAACATTATTTGATGTAACTTCCACAAGATTCTGTCAATTAAGGAAATCTGAATATAATTTACAATAATGAATTCTTCAGCTAAACATTTTAAAGCATACTACAATTCAATCTTGAACTAAACCTGATCATAAACCTTTTATAACAGCTCAAACCCATTATTTACTTACCAACCATTCCAACTATTCAGAATGCCAAGGATCTTAAGTGCTCAAGTCTCATTAAAATCTCTGTAAAAGAAGGACGTTTGTTTGGATCAAAGTCCCAAGACTGTTGCATAATCTCATAAACCTCTGGAGAGCAACCCTCAGGAGCTTCCATACGATATCCTTTTTCTATATGTTTTACTACATCAGCCAATGGCTAAAATAAAGGTACAATGTAAGTGATAAATATCTTAGCAAAAAACTTTAATTAGTTAGAAATAAAAATAAAGTAATGATAAATTCAACAGAAAAAAACAATTTGAAATTATTATCAATTAAGTAATTATATAGCATGAAAACTGCTCCACACAGAAATAACAAAATAAATAAGCTTCAAATAGACCAATCTCTTAATCCTTCCAAAAACACGCATTTGAATTTAAGGTGACAAAATGAATCATAAAATACATAAAGGATGATGAGTTATATTTCCTTTTAATAATTCAACACTTAAATTACAAATGGAAAACACTAGTTTCTTTAATACATTTTTCAAAACTATTTATGAACTAAACTTTGATGGAGACAGGGACCCTATTAACATATGAATCCCACAAAAATATAACTGTCAGTATTGAAAGTAATCCCACTTATTACTAATGGGGTTTTCTGTCCACACTTTGTATAAACTGAGTAATTTTGCCAAATGTTTTGATTTTTTATAAAAATTGTCATAACAAGCAAAACATAGAATTGCTAATTAGTGAATGGTGCACAAACAGATAATTTAAATATTACATAATAATATATATAATTACTTCAAAAGATACTACACTAATATGAATGTATTAATTATCATATTAAAAAAGTATTGATAGAAATAATAATGACATCCTACTTAATGAACTAAATGAAAAGAAGTAACAGACTTACAATTCTTGGGTAAGGCACTCTACCAAAAGAATAAATTTCCCACAGAAGAATTCCAAAACTCCACATATCAGATTTATTTGAAAATTTCTAATAAGAGAGAAAAGACATTAAAGTTTCATTTCTGCACAGCCCAAACTAAACTGTTATGTGACTTCTAAAGTAATCTTTAAGGAACTGAGTAGATATCGTACAGTTTACACTAATGTCACATGTACATGTAAGACATTCACATATCTGCCATACATCTACCCAGGTTCATGAATAGAGATGCCCTTTCTAATTTGCATACAGTATTACACAATAAATATTATAAATACATACAACTCAAAGATTTTATTACATATTTAACATGCCCCACATTTTCTCCAAAATGCAAACTTTAGACACTTTAAAAAAAACAAAACATCCATACAACTTGCAACATATTTAAAACAATTACACATCTTCGCTAGTTTTGTGTTTGCAAAACATTATATCAAATCAGTTCTCTCACAGTCCAACTTGTGTTTGTTGAATATCACAGCTAAGTAATTAAGGCATATCATGTTTGTTACTTTACAAATAGTTCTACTACAGCTTACACTGAATTTCAGAGCTTCTGGTGCAGTCCATTTGATAGGAAACTTTCCTCCTTCCAAATTAAAAGATTCCTCCCTTGCAAGACCAAAATCAGACACCTGTAATATGTAAGCCAATAAACTTAAAACAATGACGAATATAAAATAACAAACAGTTTGATTTTGATGACTGTTCCTTTGTTTTGAATTTTCACACAAAGATACATAAGGGCTATCTCCACTAGACATTCCTAATTTAGCAGTGCAAGACTACCACCCACCACCAATTCTTAAGCTACTCTTTTACCAAAAAATAGTTGGACTGACCGTCACATTATAATGCCCCAATGTCTGTAAGGATGAGCGAATTTGATGTAACATAGATTTGAGACTGCAACCCTCAGATTACAAGTCAAGTGCTCTAACCTCCTGGCCATTCTAAGCCTTGTATTAGATGAGAGTTCAGATAAAAACAAATTCTTTATATATTCTAGACTCATAAACCTGCTATAACTTGTATAAATTAGTTGTTCTGCTTAAACTAATATCACATAAACGATGTTTAAACTAAACTAAATTGATTTGTTTTACAAAGTAGAGAAGTTTAGTAACAAAAAACATATGCTCCCTTCCCTGCATTTATGGAGTCCTATCACAACAAATCTGTCAATATGCAGTTCTGGTAGAATGATGCCATCCCAACTTTTGAATCCATGAACCACAAAAAAGCAAGTTCCCAATAGCAACCACTTTACTTTGCAATTATTACTATATTTTTGCTTTTCTTGATGACACTATGAAACCAATGTGAATAACACAATTTTAATACTATTCTTCCCATGCAATTGAAGAGTTTATCTGAAATAGGTTCAACTCAAGGTTCTTTATAAGAATGGTAATAATAATAACCAATTTGATTTAAGTTTCATGCCTTTTTCACTTTTTTAAATGATAAGGGAGCTTTATTACCATGATGAAATCACTGCCCTTAATAATTAACAAACTATGTTATATAATAAATATTATAAAATATACATTAATTATGTGCAAGTTATATACTATGTGGAATACATTTTTGCATTTTAATATTCATTTTGTAAGTTACTTACTTCAATTCAATTTTAGCTGTAATTACTTTATTAACAATTACACTTGAAAACAATCCTTATAGCCTAATGGACATGTAAATTTATCAAAAAAAATATGTTTTATAAATACCGTGTGTTCGGAAAGTCACTGTGCAGTTTTGTAATCATATCTCTATTCAGTGCATTTCAAGCCAGCAACTTATAGTAGTGTTTAGAAACAAAACAGAAGCCTGAATTGATGCCAACAGGGGTCACTTTTAACATTGTTTATAATTTTCATTCATATTTACTTCCTGTATTCTATATTGAAACATGTCTGTTAATAAATATACAAGTGCACAGTGACTTTCCAAACATCCTGCATATAAAAGACTTTACCATATGTAAAACATTTTTTTATGTAATGGTTTGGTTTGTTTTAAATTTTGTGCAAAGCTATACAAGGGCTATCTGCACTAGCCATCCCTAATTTAACAGTATAAGAATAGAGTGAAGATAGCTAATCATCACCACCCACCACTAACACTTGAGCTACTCTTTTACCAACAAATAGTGAGATTTACCATCACATTATAACATCCCCATGCCTGAAAGGGCAAGCATGTTTGGTGCAATAGGGATTTAAACCTTCAATCCTCAGATTATGAGTCAAGTGCCTTAACTACCTGGCCATGCCAGGTCTCTTATGTAATAACAACTTCCTAACATCGAATTCAAAACACAAATGTACACAAACTTATTCATATTTATTTTGCTAAAGTAAAATGAGGAAAAGCAACTCAGTTGATAAAGCACAAATATCAAAATCAAAACAAACTTTTGGAAACAAAGAACTTCTAGATAATGTTCACATTTTATACCATTATAAAATGTCTTACATATTTTATTCTGTAAACGTGTGCATTTTTTGTACCTCACTATAATGATATATTTCTTCTGACATCTGAAACTCTGACTCGTACCTCATTAAAATTTAACACACAAAATTCGATATTTTAGTGTATTTTTTAATATTTACTTTTAAATTAAGAAATTAACTAATGTATAACATTCAATTTGATAACTAATTGATTGAATAAGTTCATAAAATAGTAGTTTAATAGAGTTTTGAATGCAAGTTAACAAACTAGATGACATGGCCTTTTGACTCCCAACCTGTGTCAATAGGGTTAATGGAAACTCAAAAATATTAAAATTTTATCACAAAGAAACACCTAATAAAATCACATGATGCTATGTTTAACATTCAAAAAAATCTCAATTAATTTGATCACATCCTACCTATATATTCCATAACAACTCAACTATTCAAAATCAGAATTTACTTTCATACTTAAGAACTATTAAACTTTATGATTCTTAGGTAAACCTTCATTTAAATACACTGCAAAGAAGATCATTTATTTATGCCAACATTTACTTGTTGAATTTCACATAAATTACACAATGGCTGTTTGGCATTAGTCATCCCTAATTTTGAAGTGACAGAAAAAAAACAACTCAACACCTTCCACTGCCAACACTTGGGATACTCTTGCCAAACTGAATAGTGGGATGTGATTACTCACAACTCAAAAAAAGAATGAATCATTTTTGTTTTTTGTTGTTGTTGTTTTTTTGCTGGTAATAAACCATGAACAACAGAACCAGAACTTCAAAGTATCCCAATCATTGAAGCAAGTTCAGCCCCTTAATTATTTCTCTATTTAGTTTCAAAAACTACTTCTCTAAATATAATTAAAAACTACATTGAAAAGTTAAATGAGTATAAACATAATTACCAACAAATGTATTGAAATCAATTCAGTAAGAACAACAAATAATGGAAAGTTTTAAATAAATATCTTCAGTCTTAAAATGCCAAAATATCATCCCAATTATGCTGTGGAAAAATGTTATTTACATAATCTATGTATTTCACAAATATTAATGTAATAATCATCACTATAATGCAGACACCTAATAAAACTGTAACATTTAGTTAAGAAATTAATTTGAACTTCAGTTTCTATCTTATAACAAAAATTCTTCATGTTTGAACTTGCACTCTATTTCTAATTAATTATAAAAGTAATACTTTGGCAACTCCTTCTTCAGAAATTAGGACATTTCTTGCAGCTAAGTCACGATGTACAACATGTTTGGATTCTAAATATGCCATTCCAGCACAGGTGTCCCTTGGAAAAAAAAAATTTAATTAAAATTCCCACAGAGTAGAGTAACCAAAATCCTGTAAATGAATAAGAAATGAAATGTAAAAAACAGATACTCACTTCTACCAAGACTCCACTTACAAAAGTATGAATAAAATGAAATGAGCCATATAACTAAAACATTACTCAAAAATTGTATGTATTCTTTAGTAAACGCTGTTTAAATAGTTTTTATATGGAATAAAGCAATAGATTTAAAGTAATTAAAATAACACTTCTGCTTCAAAAAATTTCCAATATAAAGCAAAAAAGTCTTCAAGTGTCTACAAAGAGTCTAATTAAACTGCTCTTCTTTTCTATTCAGGAATGTAGAAAAAAAGTTAAATTTATGGTGGTGTAAGCTCATAAAATTGTCACCTGTCTAAAATTTGGCTAAATTAGGCCATTCAAATTAGCTCGTTACAACAATAGTGAACAGCAAACAAAATTCTTACAAACTGAGTTGTTTTTTTCTTATAAATTTTCTTCAGCTAACAAAATATATCTTAAAATTAATGTAGAAATTCACAAATCTTTTCAATAAAGACATTCAGTACACATGCAACCATAAAGTTTGATACAGGTCAATGTTAAAATAGTATAAAAGGTAAAAAGAAAATTGAAAAATCAATGAGTTTGTGGTAAGTTCAATATAATTAAATATGAAAACAGTTTCTTGAAAGGAAACTCACATTTGAAAATTCATAGTTTTCATATGCATAGAAAACATATGATGTGCATTAAAAGATGAAGACATTTCATTAAATATACATTGTGCTTTTTGCTGTTTTCAACAAAATATACATATTTTTATTTCCTTTATATTCTTTCTTCTTCCAGTATTAGAGTAAGAATAAGGTTAATAACAAATAAATTGTGTATTATGTGTAAGAGCCAAACACTACAGTTGGATTAGAGATTAAAAGTTAAGATACAACCAGATGGAATATAATTTACGTTGCAAATGCTATTTGGTCTTTCTTAGAAACGTGCTGGCGTCCCCTAGATCGCAAGTAATCCACTAAAGACCCTTTGGACATAAATTCTGTGATGATGCAGACAGACGGTCCATCAAAAACAACTCCAATAAGTTGAACCAAGTTTGCATGTTGTAAAGTTCTGTTAAAATAAACAAACATAATAATTCAAAACAAAAGAAAAAATTGCATATTAGTAAACCTCAGTAAACTACAGGCTTAAATAAATCTCAGTAATAACTGCAGAGAACCATTCTATGAATTTTCTCACCTTTTACATAAAAACAATCTGAGCTTTCCCAAGAAAAACACTAAGGCAAACTGTAAAATTCTGAACTAGAATATATTAAGTTGTAATTTTAGCAGTACATCACACTTATGAATTTAAAAATGTTCAGCATTACACAAATGAGCCAATAAATGTGCCTAACTATTCTTTTATGATAATTACTTCATGGTAGAATATACTTTTCATTTTGCATTTGGTCAACAAGTGTAACAGGAAGAAAAGGTTCATTGGCTTTCAGAAATGTTTCTCAAAGAGAATATAAAAATTATACAACACTTTTTATGAAACAGGTTGTACAAGCTGTCTGTTCTCTTCTAGACTTGATATCAAATATCAAATCTATAATACCTATTACACACACAAGTAATTACTCAAAGAAATCTAAATAAACAAACAGAGAAAAACAAAAAGTTCATCTCACATTATACAACAGAGTTCTATAAATTACTAACTATACCAATAGGAAATATATTTTATTCAACAAATAATACAATTCATAAAAGAAATGTGGACTACAGTTTACTTAACTATTTCAAAAGCAAATAAGAGAATGATACAACAGTTTTACTTAAACCTTTGGAAAATAACATACTTGTAAATAAAATGAAAAAGAAATATAAATGTGAATACTTTTTTTAAAAATATCCAAATTGAAATCCCAATCATACTAGTGTTTTAATAAAATATCTTCTGGGTTTTAGAAAAATTTTGTCCCATGAAATTTCGATACATTTAAGACATACACTTATAAATAACTACTTGTGGTCATAAAATAGTTAACAACATTCAAGCATTTTTATTGTATGTCAATATTACAAAAACATCAGCCAAGATTTAAAAATTTAAATGTCAAAAACCACAAGAATAGGGTTAAGTTTACATAATTAGGTTATGCACAACTGCCTTTAAACAACTTGCTTTACCAGTATCATCATACTGCTGCAGAATGTTATTTACATGCATGTCCATTGTCTGAAATTTTCTCTTTTACAAAGTCTGTCACCATGACAGCAACCCCAGCCTGAATCTTGATTGGACTAACAGTTGCAATGTAGTTGTACTAACCAACATAAGCAATAATTTCTGGTACTGCCATATAAAGAATTGCGTGTCTGGGTGGGCTTTGCAAATGAAACACTTTTCACAGCACGACAAATTCAACACACCAATAACGTTTTTTTTTTGTTGTTTTTGAGACATTAAAAATGAAGCAAACATTATCAAGGGTTTGTTTTCTTTACTAGATGAAAGTTGAATATTATATATTTAAAAAGGGCTCCTGTGGGTAGAGAAAGCTCCTGTACTTGTGCTTTCTCCACCCATACCACCAATTTTTAAATATATAATTTTTATACAAGTGAGTTTTCTCATCATCACAGAAGGTTGGATACTAAATAACAGGACCCATCAAGGGACTAAACATTCTGGGGCAAAGTCTACTAGAACTCAACTTTTTCTGCCAACTTACGTCATCACTGAAGCTTCCCCAAGAAATTTCTGAGTAGCTTTACTGCAGTCTTTTAAAATTTTGACAGCTACTTTTTGGCCACGTAAAGTTCCTAGTGAAACATCTGAGAAAAAAAAAGAGAGAGAGACAGAAACCATTATTAGTCAACTACCTTTAAGTGTAATTAACATAAAGTATTTAGAGTAAGATAAAACACTTTTTAAAAAAAATGTGAATAAGTTTTCAGGCCTGCTGAAAAGAGTCATTCATAAAAGTGGGCCAAAGTCAAGTCCAAAAGTTAACACTGTTTTATACCAAAAATGTATTTCCAATAATACTCATTTCCTTGTCTTTATACCCCCCCCCCCACTGTACTGTCAATAGCAATTTAAATCTTATGGTTTTTATCCACCTATGTCAATTTGTTCCCTATACCAGATGCACATATATTAGCTCTATGTTATTACTTTTCAAGGCAGTCCAAAGGAGTAGACCCAAAATTATTCATATTGTCGGGAGAAAGGGAGGAAGAGTGCAAAAGTAAGTACACATTATTAGAAACACATATGTGGTATAGAATGCACATAAGAAACATCTGCATAAAAAAAAAATAGTGTGTTAAAATGAGATGTGGCAATAGTACACTAGTGAAGTCTGCATTACTTCTGGAACAGGTATATTATTCACTGAGAAAACATGAAATCTAATTCCTTGGCAGTAAAGCCCAACTGGTTACACAGGTAAGACTTGAGCCTTATCAGCAGGACATGAATTCATTCAGACCCCAATCAGGCAGACAAAGTCCCACTTTTCACCATGGGAATTGTAATGCTATGGACCCAAATTAAGGTTCAAGACAAAGTGGCTATGACATGGGAGCTGCTTTGCATTTGATCGTGATTAGTAATGTGGTGCTTTAAAAACCTAGCACTTAAGTAACAGAATGTTGCACGTAAAGCCACCAGAATTACAAAGAGAAGACATGCCCTGAACCCAAAGTGAAAAATTGCAAAATGCAACACACCACTCTTGAAATTATCAGATGAGTCATGCCTCGCTAAAACTGAGATTACCAAGCCTGGGATTACAAACTAACTAATCCTAACTCCCCAACCTGAGGTGCATGGCCACACCTCTTGCCTCTGGAATTATGAGAAGAATTCACATAAACTAAGTCAACCAGTGAAACAGGAATTGATGCCCTCTGCATGGAATTACAAGGAGTCAAAGGCCCTCTTCCACAATTATGGAAATGAAGAGAAGGGCAAAAATGAAGGGTCATGCTCAAAACTACCAAATAGTGAAAAAATTACCTTTGAACCAGAACTGAAATGAGGCTCCAATGTAGACTGGTCCTGTTCCTGCCATACATCTGGGGAAAACATCCAAAGTTATTGGCAGGAGGTCACTCAGCTTCACACTCTTCTCTTTGAGTAGAATAAAGAATTCAAGCATCACTCAAAAGGAATAAACCCCTACCTACTACTCTAGCAACTGGAAACTTGAAATGATAAGGACTCTCACAATCCACTAGAAGAAATGAGGAGATACTTACAGTGGGTAGTCCTGAGAAACAATGCTCTGGAAACAGTGCAATAGGCAAACCCTGTTACCAATTTTTAAAAGCAAATTGATTCCAATTTATTTAATCTAGACATCAGTATAAATGGACAAAATCCTCTTTAACTAGCCCATGAGTTACAGTCCAGCAGTGTATTAATTTTTGTGTTATACATGCAACTGTCTACCACCCAGAAAGCACACAAGGTGGTCTTATGAAACACAGCATCTCAACAGAACACCCTAATACAAGGAATTTTTTAACAGTCAACTGGTAGCTAGTGCAGATAAAGAAATAAATATACCTGACCAAAAATGCCTGCCACAGAATGGAATCCATACGAAAATGACAAAAGAGTCCCAAGAAAAGAACAGAAATACACATAAAAGAAATGAAGTCACTCATCTCTCTTCAAACTAGTGTAGACATGGAAAATAACCATAAGGGTAACTGAAAACCTTCTGAGAAGGCATATGCCAAGTATTGTAAATAATGAGGTATAAAAGTGTTAGGTGTGGTTAATATACCATCTCTACAATCTTCTCCAGCAGGCAACAAATCAAAGCTACTAGTGATACTGAGATATGGTTAATTTGATAAAATGGGACCCAAACAAGTATTTGCTCCTCCAAGAAATCAGAAAAAAAAATATGCACCAAATGTCTGTGGAACAAAGACATGTTAGGATACAACTAACCATAAGTGGAACAGTAAAGAGTCTTGTAAACATGAATTGCAAACATATCAACATCAATTGAAGAAAACAGGTCTGAAGCAACAGGTGATATAGGGAGTATGATATCAAAGGTTCAAAAGATAGAAGAGATAAGGCACAGAGAACCACCAAAATATTCCATTTAAAAAACTGAAAAAATGCCAAGGATGGATTACCACAAAATATTTTAGAAGTAATGACAAAAGTGAAAAGTAGCTGATCATGCTGTTTTATACAGAGAAAGGAACAATGGTACCAAACTTTCATTGAATAGCCATGCTAGAAATAAAAAAAAATGCAGCACAATGGGATGAAAAGGATTAAAACCATGTCTGAGAAACCACTAATGAAAATTAAATTATTTCCACTTACAAACATCAAACACAGAGATGCCAACTATTTCAAATGACTGAGCGTAATGATTGTAGACAGAGCCCTTTATAATTTGCAGCTACTAGGCCTGATCAATGTCTCTAAGCTATTCATTATTATATTATTATTATTTATTACTGCTGTAGATTGTTTATTTATGACCGTGTTTTGTGTATTGAATAAATAAATTTAAAAAAATTATTTTGAAATTATGTCTTTTATTTACTTCAGAGAAACAAACAGTAAACAGAAAAAGGAGTAGTTTATATCATGTTTATGATACTTGTTGTAATGGTTTTGCAGCTGTTGCAGCCTTTGCTTTCATGAGAATGTCTCTGGATGGTTGGGAGTTATAACAACATTGTCCATTTGACTGCATACACATCTTGTGTGTTATAATACTGCTCAAAACTAAGGTGCTCTAGTTTAGTCTGAACTTGGTTTTGTTTTTAATCACTAAACTAAATATCCTTTCACTGTCAGCATTAGAATGGAAGATTGTAAGAATTCCAAGCATAACCCTACACAGAATGTCATACTTCTGGTTGCCATTTCCATCCCTAACTGTAGACAGCTGAACCCAAAACTTGTCAACATTCATCTGAAGGACAGTTTCTGAGAAAGTATCAATTTGATAGTTCAAATATTGCCCTTCCAACTTGTCAATAGTGTTGTGCTCATGTGTACTGACAAAGACAGGATACCTGTCTGTGAAGAAGCATAGAGAAGAGAAATCTTTGCTGACTTTAAGTTTTGGATCAGCAACCTCTGTGTGAATCAGAAGTTCATCATGTAATTTGTAGCTGCAAAATAGTATTTCTTGACACTGGTGAAGAAGCTTATCAGGTCCAGGTCCTTTTTATATTTAACAATGTATTCCTTGGCAGCATTTTCAATAAAAACTGCCTCATCAGATTTGTGTAAGGATTCATTGTTGCAGTCAAATTCAGTGATGTTCCCTTCAAGATGTTCTGGCTCAATGTATCTGACAAGTATATTTTTAACTTGTGTAATCAGAGTTCTATGCATAGTGTGTATGCAAGGTTCTTCTCTTTGCAATATCAAATTGGCTTACTCAAATAGAGAAATTGCAGACTGAAGTAAAAGGTAAAATAACAAGTTCATTTCGTTGTCCAAGAAAACTGTTAACTTATCTTACTTGCTCTGAGCATAACTTTTCTTGGTTACTTCCTTGCTAGATTTCGTTTTCTTCTCTTTTGTAATTGATTGTCTCTTCTTTAGTTCAAGGTCAGACTGCCTAAACATATATTGAGTTATATCAAATATTTCTTTGTCTGCTTTTGGAGACTATTGTCTTGTGTCCCTGTGTGGGTGAGAGGATATCCTGACTGTTAAAGTCTTGCTGTCTGACTGAGCTGTACATTTAGATCCTTTTGAATCTAGTTTTTCCTTTTTACAGTGAAAATACTACTTCACTGGCTTCCACATGTCCAATATTCTGTTGAAGCACACCCCAAGAGATAGCTATCTTGTGTTAACAAGTTGTAGAATTTTTCTTGTTTCTTTGTTATACAATCCTTGAAACTCTTTGAAATGTTGTTTTCTTCTAGCACTTTTGTCCACAAAGTAGTAGATATCTATCAATATATCAGAAACTGGGCAGGGCAGTTCAGTGGAAGCTTTCTGGGCAGCAATATTCATGAGGTGACAGGCACAACCCATGAAGTAAATGCTAGGCTGTCTTGAGATGTGTCCTATCTAAGACAGTTTTCCCATGAAATTTTCCTCTTTGTCAGTTCGTGGTCCAAAAGCTTGAAAATATTCTCTCCCTTTGAAGCTTCTTTCCATTACACCATTGTCAAAAAAAAAAAAAAATTTTTCCAAGCAAAGGGTCAAGATATCATACAACCACTAAATACAGTTTTGAGTCATCCGTGTCTGTGGATCCATCTGTGGCTAAACTGTAAACACTATTAGTAAGTATGCTTGAAATCATTTTGTCATCTTCACAACTCAACATTTGTACAATGGCTGTAGTTTTGGTTCTAGCACAGCCTTTTTTTTTTTGCTATATTAGAGTCTGGGAACATTTTTCTGAATAGATGTCCTGCATGATCAGCTACAGCTAAAGGTAAATTATGAGCATGAATATCACTTCTGTATTTACAGTTTCATATTCTGAATTCTTACATGTAAATGTCATTAACTGCATTGCTTTTGTCTTCGCCTCAACCTTTTGTTGGTGAGATGCTAATTTTGTATATCTGGAACAATCGATTATCCCAACATGCACCACAGAAAAATTGATGTGACAAAATGTGCAAAATGCATGACTGTCACTGACTTTTGATGCAATGACCAGATATTTTGCACTATACTCTTTTCTAAATTTTGATTCATAGTATTAGTCCTTTTAGAACTGCCAGAAACAAGATAATCTGTTGAATGAGGCCTCTTTTTTTCCCATCTTGTGAACGATTGCATTGGTGTTTCTATGCCACTTAGAAAACGAGAAATGCCCACGTACCCAGTATGGAGAAGCACTGCACTCAAACTACTGGTAGAAGTCAGAGATACAAATTTTTATTATTTCAAGCACAAACATGATTATTGCAAGTCGCTATTTGGACTATGTCTTTTATTTATTATTAAAATTTATTTGTATCTCAATAGAAATTTTCTTTTCACCCCTTTCAAGCTTTGGGGGAACAATTTATCACTTTATTGTATAGGCCTATATAATATATATTAATTTGGGAGTTGCAACAAGTTGTAATATTTGTCTGTATGAATGTATAGTCATAATGTATACACCAATATCATAATGATTACACTCAAATCGTAATGGTTGGCATCTCTGCAAATATAAATGCCAAACAGACTACATTAATAAAGATTAAATCATATAGGTTGATCCCTGATGTCTTGCAACAGAATGCATAAAAACCAGGCTTGAAAATGGGAAATGCTGATCAGAGGATGAAAAATGTCTGACTGAGAGTGACATAATGAAGGAGTGAAAAACAAAACTGACTTAGGCCAATATGGAGCATATCAGTGCAAGAACATTAGATGACAAATGAACTGTAGGGAGTATGTAAAGATAAATATCTGTCCAATCCTGGTTGAGACCATCTATGCCCAAAATAAAAGTGAGAAACAAGAGACCAGAAGGACAGAAGCTAAGCATTCAAGTGACTGGCAAAAAAAATTGATCTGAGGTGTTCTGAAACAAGTACAGATACTTGTACAGTACTAAAACCTTCAAAACATTCGTTTCATGAGGAGAACTGTTGGGACAAGACACTAAATTTGTAACACTTAGTACATGACTGTGAGCCCAGAAGAGAAAATGCAATGTCTGAAAACAAAACAAAACTTGGAAAGAGTGCTCCCTTGCTTGGAGATGTAAGAGGTGGCAGTGGAATTATCTGAATGAAGCATTACCACTTCCCCAAACAATAATTCAAGAGCCTGAGGCATAGCTTATTGCCAGAAGCTTTAAAAGACTAATGTGGAGAAAAGAATCTTCTTCTATCCAGAAGTCTTTGAATTCCATCTCTATACATAAGCTCTTCATCACTAGAGAAATGAATGTGTGAAAAGACATATCTCTGGAAGGGAAAGTGGGAGAAAGATACCTATTGTCATGTTATCCCTGTTCAACCACCAGCCAAGAACAAGACACCTGGAAGCTAATAGGGTACCAGATAATCCAGTGCATCCATGTAAATGTTCCATTGGTCTTATAATGACCAATGAAGTGAATAATTCCAAGGGTGCCCACATCCCCAAAAGAAATAGTACTGGATGTGATGGTGGAGAAAGCCCCATTCCAAGTGTAGAAGAGAAGATATGAATTGAAAAATACCCTTAAATGGATGAGGTATCGTTTGAGAATAAGAAGAGACTTCCCCTTTTTCTTATACAAGAAATCCATCTCTTGCAGCTTTGGATACAAGAGCTAAAGTGTGAAGCTCTGCCAAGTAGCTTAAAGAAGCAAGAAGAAGCCAGTTGTACAAATAACAGGGAACATGAATGCTCAGTGAGTGAAAATGATGTCAAAAGGATCTAACTATCCCATAAAAGATGTACGATCCAGATGTGAGACCTAAGGGTAGAGCACCAAATTGTAAAACCTGATTTTCATGAACAAAACAAAGATAACAACCTGAAGAAAAGAGATATCAATGATATCAAACTTTTCATCCACAGACCCAGTGCAAATTCCCAGGGAGGGAAATAAACAATTCTATAGTAAACCAATGAAGCTGAAGGAAATACCTAAGACAAGAGGTTATTGACAGGCCACCAACTGCCTGTCTTCTTTAACACTACAAACAAACAAGAATAAAACCCTAAATAGAGGATGGAAGATGCTGGATAACTGCATATAAAATAATTCCTGAGGAGGAGCAATATAACTAGCAAGGACCAATCCATTTGCAAGAACTTTAATGATCCTTAAGACCTCAAAGGACCACATCCCATGAGGTAGTCATTGATACCACTGTTGGCATTCCACACACGCAGAGGTTCCCATTGATATAAATAAAATCTCTTTTATGTTCCAAAGAAATGTGAAGTTGATAATGAAGGTTGAGAAAACCTGAAAGAATATGCATGAAACCATCTGATAGAAGAGTGGGAAAGGCAAGAGGCCAGTGTTCAAAAAGAAGAGTATAATGGGCTATATTCACCCAAGATTCCATGGATCTGAAATACCTGCAAAAATTGAATGTCTGAGAAAAAGAGCTTCTCTAAGACCTCTAATACTGAAGAAGGAAGTCAATTACTCTCAAGCAAGGTACCTCTCTCTCCAAAATATTCCAGCAATAAAGTTACCAAGAGACCAGTAAAAAAAGCAGACTGATAACTGTGCTATAGTAGAAGCCAAAAAATAAGATCCTCTGACAATTGAGTAGGAGTCTTGTGATAGGCTTCAGATAACAGTTGCAAAGAAAATAAAAAAATTAAAAATAATTGTAAGGAACAGATTAATCTGGAAAAACTGAGCAAGGTTAAGACAAACAGTGGAATTGTGTATAAAACCCTAAATAGGGAGAAGAGGATCCAGCCTGTGTGAATCTAAATATGAGTTCCCCAAACAATGGAAAGCTAGGACATGCTGATCCAATAAATGGGAAGGACAAGGTTTGGCAGTAACCTCTTTCAATTAATCAGCAAATCTTATAGCATGCACAGCAATGTTTACTGCTACTAGAAAAACAAGGTGATCTGCTGAGTCCCCCACACACAAAGAAGGAGAAGAGATGCGAGTCACAGAATAAATGTTCCAGACATTACAAACTTTATGTAATAGGTGCAAAAATGGTGCAACACATGGAATGTCCATCCAATGCTCATAATTAGTTGTCTGAGCAAATGAAGAAGACATAAAAATACAGTCCAAATTCTCCCCAGTCTGCTACCAATCTCCTACAAGCTCAACATGCGAGTTAACTAAAGAAACATCATTTTTAATATATGACTCCATTTATTGGCTTATCAGGGATTGGACATCCTCTACAAAAAGAAATCCTCCCCCAAACACCTGAGCAATGCTAGACTATAGAGGTGACAGATCAGAAGCACAAATGAGAGTTCATGTCTGAAATGTCTCAGAATATATTGTTGTCACTGTTTAAAAGTAAACAATAAACTAAAAAAAAAATGAGTTACAAACAATTGTCCAAAACTAAAGTTACACAAAATATAAGATAAACCACAGTAAGCACATAAAACCATTCATCATAAAGCTTTGCTACAGAAAAAAAAAAGTGAAAGGAAAGTAATAAAGAGGAGCTTATATACAAATCTTGTATATGAAGCACATTAACAGAGGAAATCACAAGTTTTATATTACTATGGGCAATATAGTGGGGTATAATGACTGAAGCAAGTAATATAAGATTTATACCCATGCTTAGATGGGCAGAAAAGCAAAACTTTCAACAGAAAAGAGCAAAAGTGTGAGAGGAGGTCAGAATGGTTTGGAAAATTGGCCTGTGGGAAAGAGGGCTTCCACGCAGTCATCTCAAACTTGCATCAATATATTCATTGAAACACACAACATCAAGTACAACTAAATAAAAAATGCTGTTGTAGGAAAAATATTCAGAAGCTTTTTAATTTTAGAAACTGTCAAGTGACAATTTTCTTTCACACACAGTAAATGTTAAATAAGTCAATAATTAGGGTAGTTATTGCATGTTGTTTATTAAAATTAATTACAACAAACAGTTTCTGCCTGGATAAACAGTTTTTCAGTTTTAATACATGTAAGCAGTAAAAAGAAATAATTAAAACTAAAACAATTTTAAACCATTCTACCAGAGTTTAACTTAAGCTAGTTTATATTGAAAGAAACTGCCCCTTTAATGTACATTTCTATATCTTAAGCTTGTCTGTTCGGATTCACTTAAATAAACATGAATGTATTATAACCTACTGCATTGATTTTTGTTAAAACAAAAAATATTTCAAAGCTACATGCAATGAACATATAACACCAATACTTACCAGCAAATTCTCCTTTCCCCAACACTTCTCCAAGTTTTAGGTCTTTTTTGTCAACCACCCATCCAGCTTGTTCAAAGGCACTAGAGTCAACAGAAAACTCAAGCCCTCCTTCTTTTGCAACAGGCTTTCGAAGATGGGTACAGAGACCATCTGCTTCCTTCTGATAATGCTTATGGTAACAGAATACAAACACATACATTGAAAGCTGATAAACGTAATGATGTTTTAAAACAATTAATATGAATCAGTTAAACACAATATTAATTCAAGCCTAGATTTTCGTGATTCATTTACAGAATCAGTATGACAAAGCAACTAAATAAAATATTTTCAGATATTAAGCTAAGTTTATGTAGTTTCAACTCAATAAAAATAATACATGTATATATGTGTGTAATACTGGATACTTTAGATTCTTCTTATAATTTAAATAAATGCATTGTTTTTTCTTTTTCCTCAGTTTTATTTCTGCTTTTAAACCTGAGAGCCACTGATTTGTTTACATTTCACAAAAATAAACAGTTGGATTAAATTTATTTACTTTAGAATAAAGAAAAGAGAAATTTGTTAGAAGAGTTTTAGTGGTGAATTAAAAAGATAAGAAATACCCTGAAATTGTTAATGATTTTTCTTTCACTAGATAATTTAAACATTGATGGTCTTCCTGTGACCTTTATTTCTGTAGTCTAACAAGAGAAAATCCCAGTGAAACTACTTTTCCCACTCAATAAATTAATACTCACTGAAGTCAAACATCAAATAACAAGTTTTGTCAAACTACACTTTTACTTACCAAGAATTTCTGGCAATTCTGTTAATTTTTAATTTCAATCTAAATAAAAAAGCAACAAAATTTTCCTTTTATTTAGCTTGATTTCACTAACTGGAAAAAAATGATTACCTCTACCAGCTTGGACAGATTTTCAAAGTATTCTTCTTCATCAATAGTAAGTCTGTTATCTGTATAAATAACTCGATAATGTTCAACTTTATTTCTGTAGCATACACACAAGGTGTAATCACCAGGAAAGTTAGTACTTTCACGAACCAAAAACAGACCATCCTCCCCTTCATGAAGAAGAGCTTCTGCTTTGTTTCGACTGATTTTTCCGTGGAACCAGCTTTTGAAAGGTAAACAAATAAAACAGCTTAAACTCCATACAGATAATTTAAGATATAAATCTAGTAGTGTGGACCTTTTAGGCTTATTGGCTGTTTTCTTCTTTAAGACTAAGAAAGGGAACAACACGATTTAGTTATTACTGAATTGCAATTGTTAGTGTGACAATAGCTGTTATAGCATATTGTACGTCATAGAATTTGGATAAATCTTCTTACTATAATGGACATAGCATGCATGTCAGTACCTATGTATGTGACTATAACTCCTGCACCACTTACTGAAAGGTACCACAAACAAAAATCCATAAAATATTTCACATTTTGTGTATTCCAGATTCAGACTACTAGAAAAATAAATGTGGAAAAAGGCAATATCCATTCTTCATAATAAACACAATCTATAATAATAAAAGCATGTGTCTATGTGTGTGACTGCTAAATTCAAGAGGAAAGAACCTAGAAACCTAAATGTTTGCACACATACTACGCTAACCCTGAGGGTGTGCACCTGAGTATTATTACTTATTAATGTGAGTATATACATGAACATCTTTCTGTAAATTAAACAAATGAAAATAACATGTAAATACCATAGTTTCAAGAGGAAAGAACTTAAAAACCTGAAATTTTCACACATATCAGATGGACTATTGAGGGTGTATTCCTAGGTATTATTACTTGTTCTTGTGTGTGCATGCATAAACATCTTTTTGTGGGTAAGCAAAAGAAAAAACATATATAAAAAATATTTGACTGCCACATATCCAAGAAAAATAATCTTGAAGCTGAAATTCTGCATCCATACTAACTGGACCTTCAGGGTATACACATGAGTATTATTACCTACCCACATATATGCATTTTTTTATGAAATAACCAGTAATTATTATCATAAAAAGATGCACATAGGGCAGTGTTTCTGCTAGTATAAATAATGTTCATTAGTAACACTGTTTTGATATTATTCATAGGCAACACAACTCAGATTAAACAATGTTCAATGTATGGTATTTTTATTGGTACTCATCAATAACAAATAAACTGGTCATTTGATTTTGCAAAAGACAGCGTTTTACGTTTAAAATATTTTCATTTATAAATAAAGAAACAACGTGGGCTGTAATGTAGGGTTAAAAATTCTAAAGGGCATAGTACAAATTTTGTAAAAAAAAAATTTATTCTCAATAACTTATAATCAAAATAATCTAAATACATAGACCAGAACTAAAAATCATAATTTAGAGTATAATGTATCTTATTGTATATACTGAACATAATGTGAGAATTTAATGTTAATGCTGTAAAAACAAGTCATAAAAAAGCAAATACTTCTAATGATTAGAATGCATTAATTGATCGATTTGGTACAGTCAGTATTTTCAAAATTTTCAGCTAAACTCTCACAATTCTGGTCACATTAAAATATTTCAATTACTCCTTACACCATATACTCAGAGTATAACAAAATGACCAGTTCATATAATGGGTGCAGTGGTTCTTAACATCAGTCAATATTTTTAGTTTTGTATGATGAGTGCAATGAATCAAAATATCTCCACCTGTATAAAAAATGATGCACTGTGTTAAGCATATGAAGAATTACTGAAAACACGTTTCAAAGAATTTTGTTTAAATTGAAAATTTTATAAAAAGTACAACTATCTTTGATATAAAAATGTTTTTTAACATCTATTTATATTTTAAAATTATGTTAATTTGTCCTAGTTTACGAATAATAAACACTTTTTATGTTTCAGCTAAGCTTAAAGCTTATGTTAAAAACCAATCAATAGGCATCTTGCCTAGGTTATCTTAATTCAATGTTCAACGATTTACATTTTTCCACACCATTAGCATATTTCTGGTCACCAAAAAAGGCCTGGCTAAGAGTGTAAACAGTTATGTTTATAATATTTTAAATGTCTAGTATTAATTTTATGTGCTTCTTAGAAAATTTTGCTTTTTCCTGACCTAAGTTCTTAGTTTCTACACAAAATAATATAGTTTGCTTTAAGAAGAAGATGAGCAATCAGAAAAGAAAATTTGTTGCAGGTTTTATTTTACTTACGGCATAGCATTTAACTTCACCTCTGCTCTCCTTTGAATGTAAGTAGTAGGAATATAACCCTCCCTCCCATCAGCATGTCGAGCACGTAACCAATTTGGATCCTAAAATAGTTTTTACAAAAGGTTAATTTCATTATGAATTTTTGTTTTAAAAAAATATCACCATGGTTTACATTGTACACCATTAACAGACCAGAAGAGAAAATAATTTTATATTTTAAGCTCCCAAATGTTTACATGACGTATGCCTACATTTCAGTTATTGTCACAAATGTTTCCTTTAACTCTGACTACAAACTACTATAATTCTAATAGTGTAGACTTATCTAAACAAAATTTTGGAAATTATCAATAAGTATTACAGGGATTTCATACACAAAATATCAAGTTCTTAGTTAAGGATTCAGATATTTTAATTATTTAAATATTTGCTTGTGATTTTGTGCAAAGGCCTGTGATGAGTCACCATTAAATAGCATTTTAGTTAAAAAATATCATACACTGTTTTTACCTGTTTTTTAATGTTTCAATATTAAACATGATCTATAGAAACAGCAATAATTCACCCTATAAAAGAGAAAAAAATTCTCTATAGATGTTAGTTGTACATTTTTAGAAAAAAACTTGAATGAGTCTCTTTAGTGTGCAAAATCTTCATACCTTCCTAAAATCTAAAACAATTAAACTGGACCAAAGCAAACTTTAAGCAGTTATATGATTCTTAATAATCAAAACCTTAAACTAAAATTCTAGAATGTATAAGTCTCACTTCAATGAACGCTCCAGTAAATGTCTGCATTGTCTGAAAACAAAAGGATCACACAAAGCATATCACGGCATTAAACTGTATAATTGGTATCTAAATCCAAAATAACAAAATGTGACTGAAAATATTTTATTAAATAAGAACAAAAATTGGATGTTGATATACATCTTGATGTAACTCATGTGCTTTGTTTTGCCTAGTATTGGTTTATTTTATGTCCATAGAAAAATTTTACAGTTATTACAATCAGCAGAACATGGTGTGTGTGTTTTCTTATAGCAAATCTACATCAGGCTATCTACTGAGTCCACAGAAGGAAACTGAACCCCTGATTTTAACATTGTAAATCTATAGACTTACCACTGTACCAGCAAGGGACACAGAACATGGTACTTCGGTTTCTTGAAAAATAATTTCATGAACATATTTTGTTTCTAAACCACAAACTTGTGCTCCTTAGAAATTCTTTTAGAGTGTAATTTAATACTTAAAGCAAATTCCAACAGTCTAAAGCCAACATTTGTTACTGTTTATATAATGTTTTTGTGTAATAACAGCAAAATTGGATACCTAGTTAAGAAAAATGTTCAACTATATATTAACATCTGTTAACCCTAAAATGATTTTGAAAAGAACACAGACCATTTGCAGATAGACTTTTGTTACATTCACTAATGTGATGTAACATTTCAAAACATCGTTAACAGAAAATATCCATCAAATTATACTGTATCATAATTAAAGCTGATTGAATAATCAATAGATTTCATTGTATACCTAAAAGTACTGATATTACCACATAAAATAACTAATTAATCAAACTATGATTAACCATTTCACAATGGGTCATGAATCAAAGGCTATTTCATCACACTAGTTAACACGCATTCAAAATTTTACTGAACTACTATTTTATAAATTTATGTAAATAAGATTGGCATCAAATTGTAGATAATTCAAAGTTTTATGTTAGATAGGAGTTAATTTCTTAATTAAAAGTCGATACTTAAATAACATATCTAAATATAGATTTTATTGAGTCATATGGTATGTTAAATGCAGCACTGTTTAAAATTAGATGTCTGATGACGTGAAAATACTAAATCTATAACTTTGTACAAATTAGAAACTCAAATTACTAATATCATCAAGCCAAAATATAAAATAAGAACCTCATATCTTTTTATTTCGCTGAGATATGGCTTATGTACTGAATAAAACACAATGGTCCTGTTCAACTGTTTTTTTAAAATGGTCCCTTATATACCCTTATTACAGAAGATATGTGAATAACGAATTTAATGCTCAAAATGTCTCCTTTGAGGTTTTCTCAGCCATTTTAATGTGTGAAAAAACTACAATGTTCTTTCAAACCAAGACTTCCTGAAGGTAGGTTATGGTCTTTCATCTGCTCAAAGTTTCATATTTTCTTAAAATCTAAATACATCTTAGTTACTAAGCTTAATAAATTATAGTGAAATTCTGTGCTGTCAGTAAAATTATTTATGATTTTTTTGATTATTCAAATGTACAAATATAGCCTTAAAATTTTTTTCTTTGATATCCTCCATGTGCAAAAGTTTTAAAGACTTAGTAACCTATGTCCAGCAACAACCAAGTTCAAATGTCACAGCTAGAAGAGATAATTGTTTATTTTTAGATTTACTGTTCTACAGGGTGTTTAGAAAGTCACTGTGATCTAATATATTTATTAAAAGACATGTTTCCATATAATATACAGGAGGTAAATATAAATGATAATTATAAACAATGTTGAAAATGACCCCAACTGGCATCAATACAGGCCTGGATCCTTCTTATTTTGTTTCTAAACACTGCTATCAGTTGCTGGCTTGAAACAGACTGAATGAATGCTATTATCACTGCTTTCAAAACTGCACAGTAACTTTCCAAACACCCTGTATGTTTTAAGAAAAATAAGTTTTATAATTTATTTCAAAATGGTAATAATCTATAAACATATGTAATAATAACTGAAATGTGACTGTATATTAAAAAATACTTGTCCTCTAAAATACAGTAAAAACAGGTAAGACTAATAGTTTTATATCACTGGTAACATGAGTGCACATGCACCACATTAATGTTACGTAATGTTAACTCAGCATGACTGGAAGGTTAATATAATAAACAATAATAATTATTATTAATAATAATACAATATTATAAAACTTTAAAACTACTTAGACCAAATATTTGTATTTTATAGCATGTAATCATTCTAGCACATATAAAAGCATAATTTATATTTATTTCCTAATTTTTTATGACGGTTAAATGGCAATATTTCAGATTTTCACAACAAAGAATAGTTTTCTTAATCATAACATGAAATCACTTTTCACTGAGACCAGTACTGAAACATTAACTTCACAAACAAAACTTTAGTAAAAATATTTTATTAAAAAATCTGATTTTTCTGTGTATGGAAAACTTGTAACCTTTACAAAAAGTACCCGAAATTTTGTGAAGATACACATGCTGTATTAAAAGTTATAGAACAAATACTTAATATGTGAAAATGTGTAGACAAACTTGCATATATTATACCAAGCCCATAACAAAAGGGTTAAATGAATTAACACCACAAAAAATAATAAAAAAATCAAAATTACCATTTCCAATTTTTATCCAAATCGAAACATTGTCATTGTAACTTTTCATTATTATTTCTAATTGAACGTTCTTCTGCTTAAAGAATTGCACAGCTTACGAAAACAATCAACAAATTGGAAATTGTGTTTCCAGTTAGCACCAATTTCAATTATTCCAACTACCCAAATCTTGACAAGAGAAAAACCAGTTAGTTGAATGTAATCAATTAATGACCAAATGATTAATCAATTGGTAAATTTTATTAATCAACTAGCTCCACTACTAATCCAATAAACATTCCAGGAATTTATTTCAGTGTTTTATTATAGATACCAATATGTCAATGAGTCAACAAATTCATTTACAGAGCAGATGCACAGATTTATAGAAAATAAGTTTTCTCTAAAATGGGTATGAATGATGTCATGCTGAATTTCCTTTGAACACCATTCACCTTTGGCAAGATTTCAGTCCTGAAACTTTAATTATAAAAATGTCATTAAAAACAATGGTTAACTAAATATTTCCTGTATATTAATGCTGTACCAGCAACAGGATTTCCATGCCAATGGTAAATGTAGTGATAAGCCTGATATGAAACACTGATTTTACTGCATTAAACTTGTTTTTATTGTTTACTTATTCTTTAATACTTTTCATCTATCCATCTTGCTATGATCATTATTTATTGATTCATTTATCAATCTACCTGTGTTATGATAGTGTGTAATACCATGTATGCTTTACAAATCATTTCCTTTCTTTTTTGTCCAGGAAACAATCATTTCCTTACCGAAGTTGCTTTTATAACCGTCATAATGTCACCCTTTTGAAATGATAAATCTATTTCAGATGTTGCATCATAGTTGTATCTTGCCACTACTTCAGTGTCTGGTGCTATCCCCTACAAAAAATAACATACACATTTAATCACTTTAATGTCTAATTCTAAAACTAAGCATTTAAATTATATTCCAAATTTCTTATTTTCAATTTTGCTTTAAATAACACTACATACTGATTGCATAAAACAATTTATTTTTTCTGAGAAATATAATCTAAATGTGATATTTTCCATTAAATACAAAAATATTTGTTCTTAATGTACATAATACAACAATATGAATACTTATTTCCATATCCAACCTTAATGCTCAAAGCTTTATTACTGTTTTGAGTTTATGTAAGCAGGTCAGTTTAACAGACTCAACTTAAAAAGAAACAACATAACCAGAATGTAATTAAGATAATGGCTACTATACTTCTATATTAAGCTATATGTATATGACGTAAAGTTCATAAATTTTACGCACTCCCATGAGCCAGAACTGCATAAAAACTGGCCATTTTGCAAGACCAGAATTAAATTTTATAAAGTTTAAAAATTTCTTTAAAACCCAATTTCAATGACTAATCTAAAATTTAACTGTCTTCACTTAAATCATAAAATACCTGAACACAAAATAAAAACCTTCATTTTAGAATTAAAAGTGAATTAAAGCATGACCACTCAACTATGTGAGAAGATATATTAATTTTATTTTGTAGTTGTGAAACACTTATAAATTAAAAAAACATTAGAACCAAGAAAATAATATATGCATTCTTGTAATGATACTGACATCTAGATAAATATTTAATATAAAAAAAAATTATGGGATATTTTAATTTGCTTACATTTCACAGACAATTTCCTGATCTTCCAACTATTCTCAATATTATGCAAAAACTTTTTATTATTGCTTGCCTTCTTCTGATATTTGTTTCAATCCAAATCTACAGCCTGAAAACCTCTAGAAAAAATGTATTCTTACCTTTCAATGAAACTGCTTTAGCCAACAAGTAAGATTTCATGTTACAGCATTAAATGTTGAGAGCTGATGAAGCAATAAAGCCAGTAATCCACAAGTTTGTTATAAACATCACACTATAAGCTATCAAGTTTTTCTACACTTCCAGTATAGTGTCCAAAATGAATTGCAAATTTTAAATGAACAACAGACTTATTGTAAGGAAAAAAACACCTCTGGTCTAGCATAAATTTTATTACAAATAATAAATATGACTTTATTTTCAGTAATATATCAAACAAGATCTCTCCTTTCTCCAAATCATATTCACTTTATAGCAGGTCCAATAATATTTACAAATGTTTTCAAGAAAGAAAAATGGAATTCAACTGATTATTGTCTTTCATTCCAGTATTTACCTCACATCTCAATAATGAAATATATACTGTTATGTAAAAGAAATGATCTAGCATAATATAATAAAAATTATCTTTGTTAACATCAATTAAGATTTTGTTTTTGTTTCATATATGCAGATTTTGGCTTATTATAATTTTCCAGTAAAGTCTAGAAGAGTATTGTTAATATTGTTTAAACAAGTACACACGATTATGGTTTAAATTCAAAAAGCTATTGAATAATCAACAGATCTAAAAATTGTTAAAAAGAAACGTACTCCACACTTTTTCCCATACTCCTCTTAATTTATTGATTGTGGTTCAAATCAGAAATGTGTAAAAAAAAATACATTTCATACCAATCTTTTGTCTCCTATAAGCTGCTGTGGAATAAAATTATCTTGAGACAAAATATTCTGTGAAACACAACATATATGCAGCATAATACTTTAAAGAAGTAACACTCCTTAGTGGCTTCACACTTCTGACTCATAGTTGGATGGTTGTTTTTTTCAAAATGGTCTATGTCATGTTGCAAGATACTTCACCCTACTTTTTTCAATCTACCCACCTGCATGTTGGATACCTAGTTGTTAACTACAATAGACTGGCACCTTGTCTAAAGAGAATGGTATCAACTTGTGCCATTGCAACCAAAGTTGGAAAACAACAGCATCATATGCCTTGTGAGGCAGAACAAGAATTTAACAATTAAAATTTAAACACCAAAAACCAGAAAAATATTTAAAAATCATAAGATTTAAAAATTATTATAAAAATAAGTTCACTGCAGAATTATTTTTCTATATTTAACTTGGTTTTATAACAAGTATGAACATTAAAGTATAGCTTTTTGTGAGATACATAAAGAATAGCTTGTGACATGGGAACCAGGCTGAAAGTTAGCCAAGTGTGTATATATAATGCATTTCTGAATTACTATGGACACAAGTTCCACAACTCATATACTGGATGAAGATGCACTAAACCACACCAATGACTGATAAATACGCACACCTGAATTCAATTTCAGACCTCAACATTTTAAGATTAAATTGTATTATCTTTACACTGCTATATTTACAGGCCTTCTTAAACTTCCATCAAAGAAAATAAAAATTGCTGCTCAAACAAATCAATAATCACTCAAACCTGCATATTTATATTCTCTTGGCAGCTCTGGAAAGTTTTCACAAGACATATTCTAACATTCTTTATAATCTCATCATATGTAATGTTACTGAAGTCAAATTTCAGCTTTACATTATATACCAAACAAAAGAAAAGAGAAAACTGCATGTTATCACATGCACTTACAACAAAAGACTAATTCATATATTTTACAGTGCAAGTTAGCTGACCATGATGTATAATACTATTTCAGTATTAGCAGAATACAAACAAGCCTTACACAATTTTTTTTTACAAAAGTAAATGTCTACTCTAATGATAAAAGTAATATTTATTTAATAACTTATAATGGAAACAAAATAATCTGTAAATATCAAAAGGCAAAAGGCATTCCTGAGGATAGATTAGATGGTTGAAACTATAAACAATTTGTATTTTCTCAAAGTTCTCTTAATAAAGCTGAGGCCTACACAAAACAATAGCAAAATTAACATACATGTATTAAGCTTTTGGAACCAAGGCTAGTAATAAAGTTCTGGTTGTTGAGTAGAATTATATGTTTATTCAAATTAACAAGCAACATAAAGACCAATCTTTATCTGTAATTTATGTGATGATTAATTTCTTTCAAAATAGTTTTAACATTCTATCTCTGCTTTTAGAGATTTCTTCAGAATATTTTATCAAATAAAAATCATTTTTCATTGCATGTTATGTCTGAATATATTTTCAGAAAACTAGTCTTACACGCTAAAATCCGGGTTTCGATACCCGTGGTGGGCAGAGCACAGATAGCCCATTGTGTAGCTTTGTGCTTAATTCAAAACGAAAAAAAAAACATCCTCTCTTGACATTAGATTTTTACAGAGAAATTAATCCAGCTTGCTGAAAACATTTCACAATATTAAACTGTTTAAGCTCACAAAAGTAATTATTGTAATTGTTAAAGTTTAACAGGTTTAATATGTAACCAAGTTAGGATTCCAACTACGTAACTTATAGCATATTAACATTTTCAAATTAGAAGCAAGTAAAAAATTTAATTTTGAAGTCAGAGTACTATATGAAAACACTAACCCCTCTACCAATCCTCTCTTCCATCATTGTACTCTCTGTCCACACCATGCCACTCCAAAATATATATTGCTTTCAGAAGAAACACAGTGACATGCTTTAACACCTGAAAAGAAAATTAACTGATATATCTTAAGTGGAAATAATATACATTTATTGAAACAATGAACATACATACCTTGTGCTAAAGTTAGAAAACTTAACTGATATAATCTAATACGTATTAGCAAAAATTAATTCATTTGGTGTCAGGTATGCCAACAGATTAATCAAAATTACAATTAATCAAGATCAGTATTTCCAAATGTTGTCATTTCCAATTATTTAAACAATTAACTAAAATTCTGGTTATACTGACTACCAAGAAAATAATCAATTAATCAAGATCAGTATTTCTAAATGTTGTCATTTCCAATTATTTAAACAATTAACTAAAATTCTGGTTATACTGACTACCAAGAAAATAATCAATTAATCAAATTTAGCATTTCACATTATCACTGTTTTCAGTTATTCTAATACTCAATTAACTGAAAATACAATTAAATTAGCTGTCCCAACAGTAATCAACTAATCACAATTAAGGTTTACAATTACTAATGTCTTTGGTTATTAAGACTACCAAAGTAATCAAAATGTTGCTACTAAATTTGCTTCCAATATCTTTGTTGTGGTATATCTACCAAGTCTGTCTACCACTTTCACTACATATGTGAACTGCTATTAATACAGAGAAGGCATTTGTCTTGCAGCATCACCTGTCCTTTTTTTTTTTAACTGTTGATAATAGGAAGGATAATTGTCTGGTATAACCCACTGTCAATCCTTTTGTTTGTTTTAAAAACTGACAGGAAGAAAAGCAGTTACCTAGAAGTATTAACTATAAACTCCTTTATCTTTCTGGATCTGTAACTGGGAAGAAGTCCTCAATTATTTTATCTACTGTTAACTGGTTCATGAAGAGTCTTATGTTTACTAATGTTAAAGTACAACACCAGCAACTGCCAACTAAAGAAAGTTTTTGTCAGCAGCTTTCTTTAAAAGCACTGATTATACAGGTAATAACATGTAGGTGACAAACTCCAAGTATGTGAATATCACTTGTCCAATGTTCAAGCATTTTCCCATTTAACTTGTCTTAACTATGTTAAAAAAACAATTCCCAAGATTAACCAACTTGCTGAGGCAACTGTAGATGATCTAATTGCTGTGTTACAGAAGATAATATGTATGTTAAAAATTATGAAAAGCCTTATTTTTTTCATAAAAAAAAACAGAAATATTTCTATTAATCAAGGTCAACAGTTAATATTTTACAGTTCACAGAAGCAAGCTACTCTGTCTATAGGCTAAGATCACATCTCAAAACATTAACTGCAAACACCTTTATGTTCTCATTTTCAACCTACTAACTTCTGTTCTCAGTTATATCATGTAAATACATTATTGTTGAAATTAATATAAATCTCAAATATAACATAAAATGATTAAAGATGTGTGTGCTAAAATAATGTTTATAAACAATAAAGGTAAGAAATTCTTCATCGCTTCATTTACTTCATACAACTATAACTGCATGGTAAAGCAATTACAGCATAGTCTCATATTTTGGTTTACTGATTGCTTTGAACATACTGATAGGTAAGACTATCACTTAATACGTAATGAAAAATGCTTAAACTATTCTTGAACCTAAAATTAGTGTTCTTTTTAATAATTTCCCAGGTTTCTAACAGTTGAGAATGGTCACGTGTTGGGCAACAGAATTCATAAATAAAACATGACTGCTGAAATCACTGGATATAATCTTTAAATATGAAAACTGTCTGGCAGACTTCGTTGATTATGGTGCTTAGCGTTTTCTACTAACGTTCACGAGTGTGAACTTGTGCACCACAGGAACATCACTACCTATAACTTGAAGACATCACAGTTCAGTGACCTGAGAAGATGTAGCTGTTAAATGGTTTTTATTTATAGTAGAATCAATAGTTGTTCAACAAGGGATTAAGTTTTAAAAAGGATTTTAGTCTGAATAACCCAATGTAAAAGTCGACAGGAACTGATAATACTGTATGCATAAGATATGACATTTCATACAATTTTCCTTGAAATGAAGTAAAAATAACCTATATTGGAAAAGATCTAATGAGGGCAATTAGATCTGTAAATCTTAGGTAACCCCTAAAATGTTTTAATTACAAACTCTCCAATTTCTTATACTTATTTTTAACTGATTTTACTTTTAATAGTTACCCAGTGATAAACAGCTTTGTCTTTTCTAATGATGTCAGATAATAGAAAATTTAGATGTTTATTTACCCAATCTAGGTTTTGAATTTCTGTTCACTAACATTTTCCCAAATGAAGCTATTAACCTCTGTTAATCTTGATTTCAGAGGATAGGAAGGTGTTCATTGACTAAGTGGACAATCTTTCAGACAAACAATGGAATTTACAAAGAAAAAATCTTCATTTCATAGGTGAATTTTATGAACAGACTGACGTAGTCAGCATGCAGTTAAGAGCTTAGTACCTGTAATGGTTAATGTTTTCATAGAATAATCAGCTAACAGATTATCCTAGTGAGTACAAACTGTTCATTTACATCTGCTATGTTAATAACATATTTATAATGTTCAAAAATGTAAGCTAAATTAGTGAAATTTGAATTCTAGACATAAGATTAAGGTTACCTATGAGAGCCAACAATGCTATGTTCTATCATTTCTTACAGCATATTTTCAATGAACAAGAATATTTTAATGTCTGTTATTATTGGAAATAGACCCATACTAAATTATACAACCACTTTAAATATTGTTCCACTTCATTTCACACACACCGTCAACTTTCACAATGAGTTACTCAGACTAAAATCCACTTCAAAACTCCTTCCTGAATAACTTTATTGATTCTACCATCAATAAAAACATTCAATAACTACATCTATCATCCAAGCCACTAAATTATAATGTCCTAATGAAGCTATAAGTAATAATCTCTCTCATACACAGGTTCACACTTACAAATCTTCAAGAGAAAACTAAACATCACATTCAGCAGAGTATAACAAAAAGTTCTCCTTTAAAGTGTCTTCAGACCTTTATTGAGAATTCAGTTTTTCAGGGGGTAAAGACCATAACCACTTTTCTCAGCACCCATGTGTTATTTATGAATTCTGCCACCAAATATGTGAGAACACTTACATCAGATTGACTGTTTTAAGACTGGGAAATAATTTAAAAAAGCATTTTAATCCCAGATTTGAGGACAATTCAAACATTGTTGACTATGTAATAAGTGATTGTGATGTCATCCCAACACCCAGTACATTCAGAGTAATCAATGAAGTGGAGTGAAAGACTACAATACAGGTGAAGGAAATCCTTCATATGAAGCCTAGACTAAATACTCAAACAGCTACTGAAGGTTTACTTGCAATTAAGTGTACAGTTACTAGATTATTTTGGAAAAGTTGCAACATTTGACATATGAATCATATAATTTTATTTATAATGCCAAATTAGTACTGCATATTAACTTAATATGTCCTGACTTTTACTTCATGTAACAATATGTACATAAATCAGTGAATATCTAGTGTCAGTACATTCATCACTATGTATTCTTTTCTTTTTTTTTACCTTCAGTAATATTAATCTTTCTCCATGTATTACATCTTACAACAGTATATTTAATACCTGAATTTAAAAAAAAAATTTCAGAAATACAAGTAGTTTTATGATCACCTGATACAAAAGGCATTAAACAATGAATACAATTACTATCAACATTTATCCTATTAAGAGATTTACAAAAATTCCAAACCCAAAGAGAACTTATTTTCAAAAACTTAAAATTAACACTGTAGAATAACGAATGTCAACCACTACATACTGTTTAATTAAGTTTACACTTGCAGTTTAATATCAACCCTGCTCAACAGAGTTGAACTAACTATTGCCAACATTTTTATGGTTTGTTCTTCCATTTCATCTCATTTGCCAAGTAAATTTTACAAATACTTTTCTCCACTAGATAAGTTCCCAATCTGGTTTCATTTGTTTTTTTTTATCCTAATCCTCAAGATGTAGATACATTGAACAGGCTTGTATTTACCACATAGATGATGCATCAATAGTAAATTCTTCCCTATGAGGTTGTCTGTTTATTAATTTGGCATAAAAAGGTTCTGGAGACAAGAAAAGCCACATGGTAAAATGTCAATTCACTGAGCTATTGATTAGTAATGAAATGATGCCCTCTCACCTCATAAAGGAATTTCAGGGAAAAAGTATTCTAGCTGTAAAACATCAATAAAAATTTTAAGCCACCAAACTTTGCTATATGGGTTGGTATAGTAGAAGTTGGTAAAAATAAAAATTTTCCAGGTCATAATGTCAAAAAAAATCTTTCTGTCAGCCCCAATTCCAGAAAGTATATTGAGTTAAAGCAAACAAAAATATTTTCAAGCCTGGCCTTGATGAAGAGATATGTTAAAATGCAATATGGGATTGGGTTTGAATATTTTTAAAGTAATTTGCTTTTAATTCAAGACAGACATGTTCCTAAACAGAGGAAAAGAATAACAGGAGAGATCAAACCTATCTGGCTTCATAAAGATGCAAAATAAAAGGAATAAATACCATATGTTTCAGAAGTTCAAACTGACTGTTTGGAATACTTACAGAATCACAGGAAACTTCAGATTTGGTTAAAGAAAACACTAGAAAACCAAAAAGGGCTCATGTAAGATACCTAATTAATAATAAAAAAAATAAAAGCAAAGATGTTTCCAAACACCATATTTTTTGACATACAAATCAATGTGAAGCATAATTCAAATGGGCTAAATTTGTCATTTTTCCAACCTTTCTTCATATATAAATCCAAGTGGAGCATACGATGAAAATAAATCAAGTATGGTACTATTGTATTGTATACTGTACACCAACAGAAGAAATACAGTAAGAAACATGCAGAAATTTGAAGGCAGCAGAAGTTAGCCAAAACATAGAAAACAAAATTAAAATATATCATGTAAAATTGTTTTATATCTTTTATTAGACACATGAAACACAAATGAAAAACATGTAAGCACTACAAATTGTGAGAAACTTTAAGGACTAATCATTAGATAAGTCAATGTGGTGTACAAGTTAAGGCCTAAGCAAACCATTAAAAAAAAAAAGTCTTGTCTATTATACCAAAAAATATAGACTGTTAAGGGTAAACAAACGTTAATACGGAAATAAGGCCCTTCAATGATACTGAAAACAAGGTTTTCATTCAAGACTAAAATGCCGAGTTTTTAAATATTCTCTTCTGATTTTACAAGAGAAGATATCAATATTTCTTACCCTTACGATTCTCTGTAAAATACTAAATTTGACCTGAATCATGTACAAATGTAGGTATTAATGACTTGGTGATGAGTAAAATGATTATGTGGTTAAAAAGAATAAAGTAAAAAGTTTACCCTAGAATTTTAAGAGAAGTCAAAGACATGATATTTGAACCTGTATTTTTCATTCTTAGTAGGTCTTTAAGACAGTGATCGTACATCTGAAAATTAGAGATTTCTGGTGTTATTCTTGTTTGCTCCAAAATTTATAAGTCAGCTAGTTTTATTTCTGTAAGAAATAAAGTTCTAAAGTTCAAAGGAGAGGCTCTGCAAAATTATTTAGTGAAACATCATACCATAAATGAAACCCAACACTGTTTTACTCAAGAAAAATATTGCCTTGCAGATTAATTATAAATATTTTTTTTCTTTTTGATGGTGATGTTACTTATTATCTGAATGATGGAAAAGATGAGTACTTGGTATACTTAAGTTTCATAGAGCTTTTCATTCAATATAACACAAAAATTTGTTCCAAGTACAGTACGGGTTGTGAAAAGACTTTTCAGTTAAACTTTTGGGTGGTTGTATGCAGGAGATCAAAAGGTTATTACTAATGGATTCCAGCCATTGTGGATCCTTGTTACAAGTAACTTGTGTGTCAGTTCTAAGGCTTTTTTTCTTATTATTATTTACATTAATAATACTGATAGAAGTATAATTTATAGAGTTTAACCATTTCTAGCTACTGGAACTCTGAAGTATTAAAGAATGACATAGAACAATTGTTAAGCTTTGTACTTGCTTTTCATATAGATGAAAATCCAATTCACATTATAAAAGAAAAAACAAATCTTGGAAGAGATGTGAATGAATCAATCAAGACATTGAGATAGTGTTTTATTAATAGAAGTTTAAGGTTTATTTGAAGCCACACTAATTAAAAGTCATAACAACCAATTACTTAAGCCTCACTTAAAATGCAACATACAGTTTTGATATCCTGTTCAAAAAAATAATACTGATTTATTGAAAATAGTTCAAATGGTGGATACTAAAATTATTCAAAAGCTCAAAGGGTTATTTTATTGAGATAGGTATGCATCTCTAGTTAGTTCTCATTTAAACTATTGTATTCTGTCTTCAATTCCTTATTTTAAGAAAGATACTGAGTTGTGAGAAAGGATCCAAAAGGTGATTAGATGATTATAAGAATAGGTGGCTATCACATGAGAACAGGTTAAAGTCCTCAGATTTATTTTCTCCAGAAAATACAACTGAAGTATTCAATATTTTTTGTTTCATGATAAAAGGAGTAGAACTAGAACACATAAATTAACACCTGACATGAAAAAAGTCACCAGTGAATTAGACAATTTTGTTTTTTCAAATATATTGGTCATTTTTTGGAATAGATTGCCCTCAGATATTGTAAATACAAAAGAATTGAAGAAATTCAAGAAGGCTTTCATAATCAATCAAGGATGAATATATGCAATCAGTATTGACAAAATGAATGTAGCAACCATAATAGATCAAGGAGCCAATTGCTGTCCTTCAAGTGTCATGTTTAAATCTATTAACTAATTTTCTACTGAGAAAAGAAAGATTAAGGGCACTATTACTAAAGTTTACAAAATTATCTGTGGAGAGAATAAAGCCCTGGGATTTATTTGTGCTATATTCTGAAGATAGATGAAAAGTCACAGTTTAAAATTTGAAAAAGATTTGCTACACTTTATTCAAGACAGTTTTATTATTCTAACAAATGACTTATGGAATGAGTTTCCATCAGCAGAAGCCAAGGCCAGAGATTAGAAATATTTAAGATGAAAAATGAAAATTCCCTGAATAATAAAGGGTGTGTTTATATCTATTTTCCTCATGAATGAGAGTGCATATGGTTTCTAGGTGTCTATATTTTATACAGGTTAGAGCATATCAATGAATATATAAAAAATTCTTGATACACAAGTACGTGACTTTTGTAAAGAAACACATAAACCTGGTAAGTGTTGTGCGGCATCTCTTTTCATCAAATGTTAATTTTTATCTTTCCCAATGTTCTGATTTATTATTATATATTGCTAACAATGAAAAAACAATCCACTAAAAACAGAATGTTTAAAGAGTGGAAAGTTAAAACTAGTCTGTATCCACCAATAAGTTAAAGTTATCTGAGCTATTTAGCACTACTAAATACAGAATAGCTACAAAGTACAACATAAAAAAGGCATATACACGTACCTGATTACACTTATGAACAAGAATTGGGTAAAGTTTTAGAAGCAGAACATCTTAAGTCACAACAAACACCAACTCTATGCATGTATGTGAATGAAAACAAACTGTTCCCAGTAACCAAACTAAGAACCATCACTCCTCAAGTAAATGTTAAAAATATGTTTCAAGGCCAGAAAAAGCTATCATCCTTATCCAAATAAGCTTCTTAATTTTCTCAACCAATAAAAATTTGTTTCCAAATAATAATTACTTCCGAGGATTATGATAATAAATAATAACACTTTCAACCTTCAAACATGTGCCTAATTTCAGGAATACAGCAAATCACAAAACATTAATAATAATACTACATTTGAGAACTTCAATGGACCATGACTGCCTGTTGAGAGAAAAGGAGACAATATTTCAGCTTCTATAGTGGTATCTCAATATAGAAGACAAAACTTCATCTTTTCTTTCAATAGGAAATTGCTGTGCATTAAAGATCTTAAACCTAACAAGTCTTCCCTACCTAAAGGTCTACTGAAACAATATGTACTGTTTCCTAATTATAATTAATAATGAACTTATAGCCTACATCTAGGAAAATACTTTTTATATTTAACAAAAAAATAATGTTGCCTGTAACCATCAAACTTTTGAATTTTAAATCTTACCAAAACACAAAACATAAAACAAGTGCAACTAAAATCAATGGTAAAACAAGTCAAAACTATAGACTAAAAAACAATGACTGTATAACAAAAAAGGTAAATATTAATATTATAAATGTCATTATACAAGCAGAAAAGAACAATTATTCCATAGAAATAGTTTGCTTTATTATGTTTATTCAAAACCAAAGAAGTATTAATTAAATTGATTGATTTTATTCAGGAATCTCACTTTGTTTTCAAATAATTTCCATAATTTTGTCATGTGTAATCATAAATGCACATAAAGAAACTTTAATGTCCCACCTTGCTTAAACTAAATTTTTGAAGTGAATGCAAAGTTTCCATGTCCTTGCACTACATAAGCACGATACTTTTATTCTCACATATCAAATGCATTATTAACTTTGATTTTATTAAGAAAAATATTTTAATCTTAATGAATTAATATGCACAATAATATATGCATAGAAGTAATGTAAAAGAAATAACACTATAATTTAATGCACGTGTAAAATTCCTGATGTTGTTATTATTCTTTGATAAAATAAATATACACATTGTCTATGCAAATATTCACAATTTCTAAATAACAAATGAAACATCATATTTTAATAGACAAAAAAATAATTAGTTACTTTTATAGCCTTAGTGGAACTCTATAATTATCATATTGTTAATTGTTATATTGCAACTACAATACTTTTGGTTATTCGTTCAGCTTTTTAAGCATCACTTACATTAAAAACTTTTCTATTCATTACGCAAAAATGCTTTTACTTCAAATTCTACATCAGTAAACACTTTAAAAATTACATTAATAGACGCTACACTATGGTTAATTCTGACTCTCTGTAATCCATGTTATTTTGGTTTATCATCTTTAAAAGTTAAATGTTTATATATTATTCTTAGCTGAACTCTCATTCTTGGTTTCATACTAAATTTAAATAATTTAGTTTTCAAAATTATCCACGTGGCTTCCAACATTAAAACACACAAATAAACACTTTGCACACACATGTATCATACTTGGTATAGTTAATTATATAAGCCGACGTAACGTATGATCTATTACAATATAAATTACTACTTTTTTTAGGCTTATAACTTAGGTTATACATACTTGCGAATTACAGTAACTTATACAGAACATGCATAGTTCGGAAACTGTAACCAATTTCAGAAAACAGACGCACACATTACTTCTTATGAAAATTTCGTAACAAACGTCGGCTATATCACATGAAACTTCTTTAAAAAAAAAAAAAACTGTTACAGTGATTCAATATAAGAATAAACGGGCTGAATTTAAATTCTGCACTGTAGTAAGCTTTTTCATCAAACTTCAAAGTAGCCTAATTTTTACTGTAACAGATAAAGTTAAACTTTACGTTTTACCTCACCAATGAGTTTCCATATATATATATATATATATATATATATGCTTGGTATCTGAATTACTTAATTATTTTAAATGATGATAAAATAGTAAAATGATAAATAATCCAACATAAAGATTTATAACACAGTGTATACTTTATTTCTGTATTTCTAAAACTGTCCAATTCCAAAAGATAGATCTTCAAGCTTCCTGATTTTGTTACTCACTGTTTAAACATAAAAGTTTTGACGATGATCAAGAATCATACAACAAGGTGTTTTTGGATTTTTTTCAATCCAACCTAAGGTTACGTAAAAGGATATCAGAACTATACCTACCACGGTTATACAAACCCAGTTTTTTAACGTCGTAATAAGCCTTCATACGTACCGCTGTATCACTAGGGGTCTAAAACGCAGCTTACAACTGATTTTTTTTTAATCGCAAGTTTCGGTTCGTGACCAAGTCTTGGGATCACTATTCTTGTTAAGAAAATTTTAAGGACGTCTAACAGTTCCATTAAAAATTATTTAAAACGTTAATGAAATATCATATTGCATATTCTGAAATTACTCATGCCACGTCAATTAAGTATCCACATTGACATAATTAAGTAATTATTATCAGTGGCGGCGCTAGAGAAGGGCTTGAAGAGCTTGAGCCTCCATCCCAAATGAGCCAGGTTCCCCCCCCCCAATACTGTTATCTACATATATTCATAAAATAAGGAAAGAACAATCGTCGTTGTTGCTTAACAATTGACATCAAAAAGACATAGATCTGTAGAACTCAACGTCTTCATTAAGACGGAAGTATGTGTCATGCGTCCCACAGCAACATGTACAAAAAATGCACTGAAACTCATGCGCTGTATTGCCGCTCTCTGTGTAACGCCATTCTGTCTTGATCTTTGACAAAAATTAGACAACCACATTCATTTTAAGTTACAACAGATCATCAGAGATTTTACTTGATAAACCAAAGGTTTCACAGGTATTTACCCGTTAATTTAATTTATCTTTTATTGAAAAGGAAAACATAGCATGCATGTATAAGTGTATTGTGTATAGGTCAAAACTATGAAGCATTTAGCCTGTCACTTTAGCTGCCTGTGAGAGAAGTTTCTCATGTCTGAAGCTTCTCAAGACATAATTGTGTAGCAGCAGTGGTAACAACTGCACCAGCAACCTTGCTGTCATATGAGTAAACTCTAGGAGGGCAAAACAACTCCATATTGATACTGTTATAGACAAATTTGCTACTAATCACCAGAACAGGTGCGTTATTTTGAAGTAATATTGACTATAAACACAACATGATGAAAGATAGCCTAATAGTGACCTTACTTTTCCTCAGAGTGTATTAACTTCACATGGGATAATTCGTTTCTGGTGTGTAAACTATGTCTTCATGTTATTTTTCTTTCGATTTGTAGCTTTACTCTTAATGGTATATGAATTGTTCAATCTTAGCTAATCTTGATTTTCTTTATTATTATGTATTACATTGGGTGGAATTTAGGTGAGCTTCCTCTTTGGCCTGGCATGGCCAAGCGTGTTAAGGCATGCGACTCGTAATCTGAGGGTCGCGGGTTCGCATCCCTGTCGCACCAAACATGCTCGCCCTTTCAGCCATGGGGGCGTTATAATGTGACGGCCAATCCCACTATTCATTGGTAAAAGAGTAGCCCAAGAATTAGTGGTGGGTGGTGATGACTAGGTGCCTTCCCTCTAGTCTTACACTGCTAAATTAGGGATGGCTACCACAGATAGCCCTCGAGTAGCTTTGTGCGAAATTCCAAAACAAACAAACAAGCTTCCTCTTTTACACATATGCATATTTTCATAAACAGATTATTTCACATTTGTAATAATGAATTATTACTCAGAGTATGAGTTTCTAATGAAAAGTGTATTGAAAACGCAGTTCTAAATAACACACCTTTCTGAAATGTACCTTAATATTTACATTATTATAATTTACCACCTATACTTCATATTGATGGCATTTTGGGAAGTCCCTCAACAGTTTACCTCAGTTCCCCCAGTGAAAATATCCTGGCGCCGCCAATGATTACCATAATAATTGTCTTTAATGTTACCTTTTGTGAAGTGGATATTTCCATCCATGACAAAAATAGTGCATTAAGAAACGGCAACTAATTCCTTAGCCCAGTGTTTTCCAACCTTTTCGATCCTACATTCCTCTAGCCATTAGGTAAATAAATCATTACCCTAACTGCAGAAAACCAAAATTGGAGAAGAAAACAACAAATTGACTTCAAAGTATTCAGTCAACATAGGAATTTATTACAGTTATAGGGGATTATCTCAAAGTTGAAACTTTCAAAAATGGAGATAAAACAATATTCCACAATCCAAACTGTTTTATTTTTATTTCTTTACTTTCAACTGTGTCTATACAATGCTTTATTTTATAAATTTTAAATAAAAAGCTTGTTTTTCTTTTTTTGTTTGAATTTCGCGCAAAGCTATACAGGGCTCTCTGCACTAGCTGTCCCTAATTTAGCGATGTAAGGCAGATAGTCATCACCACCAACTGCCAACTCTTGAAGCTGGTTTTTGGCAACTACTCGACTAATTATCTGTATTGTTATAGACAGAGCATGTATAATTTCTCCATTCACATTCAGTTTGCTTTGCATCTTGGATTTAATGGCAAGAAACGCTAAAAATTGGCTTCATAAAAGTATGTGATTGAAAAAGAACTATAAATTTTGTTGCCCTTTGCTCTAGAACTAGATACCTTCAGCGAATTTTTTATCTAAAAATATGAGTGGTTTATTGTTACTGAGTTCAGCTCTCAGAATGGTGTCTTCTTTCCAAGACAAAAATTTCGTTTTTGCCCCAATGTCATCAATTCATCATCAGGCTAAACATTATTTCTCAAAGCGAAAGGTCTCAAACACTAAGGATTTTTCGTTCTATCTTCCATTATGAACAATACCTGAAGATTTTTTCATAAACAGAACTTAAATGATATTTGATTTACTCGTAGATGAAACAATTACTGTTAAAAGTCTTCAACTGCAACATCAATCCAAGAAACATACTGATATCACTATCAATCACCCTGTACTTACATCACTGTAGTTTCCAAAATGAGCCAGCTACTGTATCTTTTGTTTCTCTCAACTTATACTGAAGTAATAAATTGAGAGAATTAACCTCCCAGACAAAATCAGCAAAATATGTCAATTTCAAGATAAACTGGTTATATTGCAACTTTCCGAGCAATTCTTTTCGTTTTGCCAAATGTTCTCCTTGAAGAAATTTTACAAAAGGATTCATAAACTCGAATTAAGACTTTACCATAGGATAACGAGTGTATTATTATGTAACAAAGAAGAACCGAAAATTCAACTCTGACTTCTTTACACAGAACCTTGAAGATCCTCGAATTCAGAGCATTCTCGCGAACGTCCACCACTATCTTCATAAAATTTTGGAAGACCTCCAGAAGCACAGGATGGACACATTTTCGTATGTAGAGCACACTGGTGGATAACACAGAATATAAACATGACGGATGATGCAACTCGCTTAACATGGGTTTCAAACCTTTAAAGAGCACCAAGCATTGAAGACATTCCACTAGTACACAATCCAGCTAAATTTGCCCATTGCAAACCATGCTTTTGGAAAACTATGAATTATGTTAAAGACATCCTTATTTCAAACGGCCTTTCATCACATCGTGAATGGAAAAAAATATAAACATAATGCCACATTAGTGGACTATTCGAGTTTTATTGCAAAATCTCTACTTCCTTTCACATTTCGTATCACTTGTTCCAGAGTATCCACACTCATTTCATGAAATCGACATTTTATTTTATTATCAAAAAGTAAGACCTGTTCTATTTTTTAGTTTTACCACAAACTAGCTTTATAAGATCCAGCATGCATGGCTTGATGAATTGTTTACCAATCGTGTGCGGCTTTTTGCATTGAATAATATAAAGAACAACTCAGTTAGATGCCTCCAACGCACTGAAATTTATTTGTGCAAAATTGGTTTTTGAATATACTCTCCTGCCTTCAAAAACTTGAATTTATGCTTGAAAAAGTCAATGTCATTTTTTAAAATTCTTTACGACCTCTGGAAACAGCAGTAATTATTGGGATTCATAATGCTAAAATCAGGGGTTTATTTCTCCTTGGTGGACACAGCACATAGTTTTGTGTGGCTTTGCTATAAAAATAGAGGACGTGTTAAGGTTTTGATGTCGTCTTATCATTGAGATTTTTGAGGACGAAAATTTATTTTTATGCTTGTTTCTTTTATGTCATGACCGAGCGCGTTAAGGCGTGCACTCGTAATCCGAGGGTCGCGCTAAAACATGCTCGCCCTCCCAGCCGTGGGGGTGTATAATGTCACGGTCAATCCCACTATTCGTTTGTAAAAGAGTAGCCCAAGAGTTGGCGGTGGGTGGTGATGACTAGCTGCCTTCCCTCTAGTCTTACACTGCTAAATTAGGGACGGCTAGCACAGATAGCCCTCGAGTAGCTTTGTGCGAAATTCCAAAAAAAAAAAAAAAGTCATATCAACCTGTGATGAAAACAGAAGGATGTAGAAAATTACTGTTTGTCAGGGTTTTTTAAAGATCGCGATTTTTCCCTGTAAGTATCTGTGGCTTCTTGGTGATAAATGTAAACAACAAATGGACAGCACACAATCCACTTGTTTTAAAACAATAGATTCAAAACAAGTGAAACGTGTATACAAACGTCTTCACACTATAGGATATTATAGTTGTATCTTAAACTCTAAATAATTCAATTTTCTTGTCAAAAGTCTATATAGCTTGGTTCAGTTACTTAAGAACTAAACTGACAAGACAAATTATTTTTCTCTACTATGTTTCTTTCTAAATAAAGTACATCATGGCCAAGAGGTTGATGTACTCGATTCGTAATCCGAAGGGCGCGGGTTCGAGTCCCCGTTGTACCAGACATGCTCGCTCTTTCCATAGTGGGGTTGTTATAAGCGACTTGGTAAAAAAAAGTAATCCTATAGCCTTATGTTTTTAAATTATGGGCGACTAACGCAGATAGTCCTCGAGTAACTTTGCTCGAAATTTAAACTAAACTTTCTTAAATAATATGTGCAAATAGAATTGGCATGTTTGAACAGTTGTGTAGAAATATTTAGTTTGTTGATTGTTGGACTGTATATGCTTGCGTTAAAATACAATGTTGTATATGCTGTTGTTTGTTGATGAGTGTTTTTGATACATTTATCTATGTTATACAAACATATTCTACGACTGGTCTGATGTATATTCTGAAAAGTTTTAATATGTTTTCTGTTGAATCTTCTTTTTATGATTCACATTCTTAAAGTAACTCGCTATTTTCCAAATTCTGATTTTTATGCTATTAATGTGTTGTATGCAGTTTGAGTCAAAGCAATCCTTAAGAATTTTGCTGATATTGTTACCTGTATCACGTCTAGATATAACTGTAGTATTAATTTGCTTTATGTTCTACCAAACATGCTTGTCCTTTCACCCAAGGGGGCGTTATAATGTGATGGTTAATCTCACTATTCGTTGGTAAAAAGTACCCCAAGAGTTGGCGATGGGTGTTGACGACTAGCTGCCTTCCCTCTAGTATTACACTAAAAAAATAAGGATGGCTAGCGCAGATAGCCCTCGTGTAGCTTTGCGCGTGGCCCAGCAGGATCAGGTAGATAAAGCACTCGACACGTAATGCGAGGATCGCGAGTTCGAATCCCCATTACATCAAATATCCTCGCTCTTTTCAGCCGTTGGGACATTATACTGTAATAGTCAATCCCACTTTTCGTTATTAAAAGAGTAGCCCAAGAGTTGGCGGTGGGTGGTGATGACTAGTTACGTTTCCTCTAGCCTTACATTGCTAAATTAGGGATGACTAGCGCAGATGACCCTCGAGTAGCTTTGGCGAAATTCAAAACAAACCAAACCAAAGATACCACTGTGCCACAGGGAAGCTCATTTATCACTAGTGGTTGTCATAGAAAGTCATGTTTTATGTATTTCTGTGCTATTACTAACAAGATTAGAATCATGGAGAAAATAATGAATGAACTGTGTAAGGTGTAAGATACCAAATGCGAACTAAGCGTTGAGAGGGTCTAGGGACCACACAGCGCTTCAGTTAGACCCAAGAGTGATACAAAATTGTGGTTCCAACATCTTGATACTTGATGATGAAGTTGAAGACTCAATGATTACATAGGAACTCTATAAGCCATCCACAGCTGAGTTTCCTAAAACTTAGGGCTTGTTTAAGATAATTGTCATACCTGATTTTATAAATTGATTTCAATATATTTTTCAATCAATCTCCAGGTGTCATCTTTATTTTACTTAAACACTTCAATGTAGTTTTAAATATACATATATTTAACTATTTCTAAAGTTATACCGGAAATGAGACACTTATAACAGCAAATAGAGAATTTGTTTTGGAATTTCGCACAAAGCTACTCGAGGGCTATCTGTGCTAGCCGTCCCTAATTTAGTAGTGTAAGACTAGAGGGAAGGCAGCTAGTCATCACCATCCACCGCCAACTCTTTTACCAACGAATAGTGGGATTGACCGTCACATTATACACCCCCACGGCTGGGAGGGCGAGCATGTTTAGCGCGACGTGGGCGCGAACCCGCGACCTTCGGATTACGAGTCGCACGCCTTACGCGCTTGGCCATGCCAGACCAGCAAATAGAGAAACAATCATTTTCTCGAAAACAACAAGACCTTCATAATGTCACTAAACTCCCTTTATATATATCACTCATGTGAATAATTATATATATATAAACACATACGTAGATAAATATTTATTACTTGTAGTTTATCAACCAAACAGTTAATTAATTGATAAAAAGATTGAAAAATAAAAAGCAGTGCCATTCAAGTATCGTAACTCAAATTTTCAGTGATTTTTATACTATAAATAAAGTTTTTTTTAATAAAATGACGCTCATCTTTTACGTAGTTTTATATGTATAATATTGGAAAATAATTACCTTTTATTTTTAGCATCGATATAGGCTGTTGTTGTTGTTTTGAATTAAGCACAAAGCTGCACAATGGGCTATCTGTGCTCTGCCCACCACGGGTATCGAAACCCGGATTTTAGCGTGTGAGTCCGCAGACATACCGCTGAGCCACTGGGGGACCCCTCGATATAGGCAAAATTGTTGTTCGAAACTTACTTGAATAATCTACAATTTAATAAAACAATGAAACATAATTGAACTTTATATTTATATTTTACATTAATTCTAATTATTCCCACATTTGTATTCAAATAGAAAAGTTTAAAATGATTGGCAGTTATACTTGAATTATATCAAAGATCCCCCGCTGAGTCAACCGTAAAGCAGTAAATGGGGTTAAGACGCCAAAAATTGGTTTTCGATACCTGTATAAGTGAGAAGACAGATACCCTAACATTTGGCTTTCTGAACAACAACAAAACGAAAACTGTGCTCAATTTCTATTAGCATCAGAGATTTCCAGTGCAAGGGAAAAACAAATTTTAAAACTTCTCTAATAATTCTCAAAGTAAAAGTATAATCTTAAAAATGCCAACAGAGGGGCAGTATAAATATGGCGGGTGTAGTACAATATAGGTTCTGGAACGATTTACCAACTGTTGTTGTTACAGAAATTTTATCATATTTGTCATTTAGTGATCGCCTCATATGTTCCTTAGTGTGTAAATCATGGAGGCAATGTCTTTTCAGTTCACAATTTTGGAAAGATGTTGTTTTTGTGATAAATAACGGCAGTACCCCGTCAACTTTACAAGAATTGTGGTCAAATAATCGAGCAAGATCTCGCTTTTTTCATAAAGTTCTAAAATGTTGTAAAAATTCAGTACGCAATATTCAGATTCGATTTAACTCTCTGAATGGTGAAGATGTTTTGCAAGCTCTAGAAATCACAGAGACGTTAGTTACTCTAAAGAGTAAACTACAGGGTTTTTCGTTAGAGCCATCAAGTAGTCACATTGAATGGAACTGTAGATCAAGCTATAAGAGAAAAAACGAAGAGGATTTAAACTTTACAAACAAACTTGGAGATCACATGCAAAGAGGAGTTCATCAAAATGTTCCGCAAGCAAAAACTGAGGACAAAAAGAATTTTCAAGACAGGTTGTTTTCACTTGGAAGTTAGATTGTTACTCTTTGTTAATCATTATAATAAATATAACAAAGACAAAAGACTATATATTTTAGGCCAGAGTATAAGCTCTGAAACAGATTATCAGTTTATATTGCAATTATGGATCAGTTAAACTAGAAATTTTTAAAGGCTTTGATTTTGGACACCTTGTTATGGATAAATTAACCTTCATTGAAAACACAATTGTAATGCTTAAATTTTATGTGTATTATATTAAAGTTTACAATATAGTTATTCAAACCAATATTAATGTTTAATGTTGCTACATGCTGAACATTTACTGAATGATATTCTTTTTATATTGCTGTAGTTCAAGGCCAAATATTACATTTTGATAGTTTAATTTCAGTTACTTGTGATATATTTTTTGTTGGATGATTAGTCATCTTAAAGGTGATAGTGCAAATAATAATTAAATAAGCTATGAAATAATACATATAAATTATGAAATAACCACTACAAGAATAAATTAGTAAATGTCATAAAAACACGTGCAAGTATGAATTCTGCATGAAAACTTCCTTTTAGTAAGGTACTACATTATTTATGATTTAAAAATGATGAGGGTAAGTAACTAATATTATGAAAATGTTTTCTGCTCCTTCATCTTTAATATAAGGAAAGATGAAGTTTAAAAAGATAACCGAAATTATGTTGAAATTCAAAATACATTACATTATTTAGCTACTGCTCAGTGCTGACTATTGGAAATTTAACATTTAAGTTTTAAATCTTGGTAAGTATTCACATTAACTGTTGTTTTATAGCAGCTATAACTACAGTCATGAGATTTTGTGCAAACAGTCCCCCTTTTTTTTTTTCTGCCACGAGATTCTTTGGTTGGAATCTTGTTTGTTATAGTGATTTTCTGTAATTTTAAAGAGCATAAGTAAGCAAAATATTAATGAAACATTTTAAAAACAAATTTTGTAAACTGGTAGAATAATGTTAATAAGATTTTTGTATAAATACAGGCTGCCATTAATATCTACAATATATCATTATTTAATTAAAAAACTGGGTAAAATTGAATGTTCAACTGATTATTAGTTAAAAGAAATATGGTATAAGATAGAATTTTAGTTATTTTTAAACATATTGTGTGTTACATTTACATATTGTAAAAATGATGTAACATATGTTCCAAGCAGGAATTTACTTGTTACACAGTAAAAGTTGTTTTCCTTGTTTTTAATCTCTTCTTGTAATTCAGTTGCCCTTCACATTTTAGTATTGTTGCAGACTATGTGACATTTCAACATGAAAATAAACAACTATGGCAGATGTATATATTGTATTATGCCATTCTATGAAACTTCAAAAGACTATAAAAAATGTGTATACAGTTCAGCATTTTCGGTTCTCTCTTTTTTTTCTCCAACTTTTGATATTTTTGGTCATTTATTGTTAATTGAAGATAACAAATAAATGTTCAAAGCAAAAGAGGTGTAGAAAATTTTAAAACAAAAGCTTCAATAATATTGCAAAAACATAAAGAAATATGCATACACTTAAATGAGCTAAAAATATATGGTTGCCATTGGCAATAGAAAAAAGTTTTGATGCATAGAGATGCTGTGTAAGATAATTCTAGTAATATTGAGATATCCAGCCCACCACTAGTACAGCGGTAAGTCTACGGATTTATAATGCTAAAATTAGGGGTTCAATTCCCCTCGGTGTGCTCAGCAGATAGCCTGACATGGCTTTGCTCTAAGAAAAACACATGCTATTGAGATATCCAACATTATGTGATGAAGGTAATGTAACTTGGAACATTTATTTACTGAAACTACACTGCACCATATAGGTTTCTTGCAGCTTCATTGTATTTTACATTATGAAACAAATTTGTTTAAAATAAAATGCTCTGTAAAACCAAATACATTATTTATTAACAAATTAATTTACTTTTAACTTCTCCACTGTTAATGACTGCTTCTTGTTACTCAATTTTTCATAATCTTTCTTTATTCAACAACCAAGCACAAATTATTTATATAGTTATTTTTGGGGTATGATTTGCTAAAATACAATATGTAGAAACTTACTTTTAAGAGTCATTTATGAGTCAAATAAATGATAATTTATGAACAAAATTTATGAGATTATCAACCACAAAAAACTGTTCATAAGTAGTTTTACTGAGTGAAGGAATATAGGCAGATCACAGTTAAAAGATGTCTGACACAGATTTTAACGAGCCCAGCCTAAAGAATAGCACATATTGGTGAGAATCCTTTTAGTAGACAATTTTGCCTCAGTTTCAGCTAGCTCCCAGAATATTTAGCTGTCTGCTGACCTTTTTTAAACTTTTGAGCCCCTGTGAAATACACATACAAATAAGTACATACACACCATTAACCTATTTGAAAGCATTTGTATATATGTATATGTAAAAATGGCTCGTTTGGGTTGAGAAAAGTTTTTACGTAGAGGAGCGAACAACGTTTTGACCTTCTTTGGCCATTGTCAGGTTCACAAAGAAAGAAAGAGGTAACTGATCACATGTTTGATAACTGACTGGAAGCTGACCACATGTTTGGAAGGGGTTGTGTAACTGAGTGTCGGAATGTAGAGGGCAGGCTAAGATGTTTCAATATATTATTTATTTTATTATTTTTATTTTTTATATTTTTAATATGTGTATAAAGATGTTCCTTTGTATTGGTTTATTTTGGGCTTAAGTTGTATAAATAAGGCTTCTTTAATTTTGCACTTGTTTATGTTTGTTTTTATATTTAGTATTTGAGTGTCTTCTGTGGTTATGTTGTGTTTATTTGACTTACAGTGTTTAAAAATGTGTGAAGGTGACGTTTTGTGTTCTTTGAATCTGGTTTCCATTTTTTACTTGCTTCTCTAATATAGAAGTCATTGCAGTTATCACATTGTATTTTATAAATAATGTTGGTGTGGTGTTTGTCAGTGTAGTTTTCACATAGTTTTTATCTGTTTTGTGCCTGGGTTTTGAATAAATTTGATATTAACTGGAATGTCATATTTTGTTACAAGTTTTTGCCAAATGTTGGTTATTTTTCTGCTGATGTCGAGAATGTATGGTATAAAGCAGTATATGGTTTTGTGATTTTTTGATTTGTGAGATATATTTACTTTTGTTGGTTGATTTTGCTTTCTGTTTTTAAATATATATTTTTCTCTACGAGTGGGTTTTCTCGACAGCACTGATTATTATTTCATCACAGTATGTATACAGTTTCTGTTTAGCTTATATGGCCATCCCACCAAACAAAACTAAACTAGCAAAAACTTCTATATTTCAAATATTCATTTTTGAGGGAAGTTTTGTGTTTGTGCAATGTAATGTAATACTTTTCTTTTTAACCAGTGCTTATTATTTTGTTATATTTATCCTAAATTATTTATTTGTCTTTAAGGTTCATCAAAGCCATCAGAACACTGATGATGCAAGATAACCATCTTAAGCATATTGGTTTTGGATTTATTGAGGAATTGGTTGAAGATGGAAATTCTTATTTAACTCTCTTGAGCCAATACCAGGCAGGATCTATTCAAAGTTTACATCTAGCATCAGTTCAAGAAACTATGTATGAAAAGTCCAAAATTGTTTATCAAGCAAATCATTTTCATTGTTTAATTCATTTGACAGTCTTGAGTATTGATTTTGATCAAGTAACTGATGCATTATTGACTGCTTTGGCTGATCAAAACAGGCTTCCTCTAAAACAACTACTTTTATATTTAAGTAATTTAAATCCTCATTATCAACCAGTATCGGTGAAAAGTTGGATGGCACTTGCCAAACAAAGTCCATCTCTAGAAGTTACAGTGACATTACTCCACTTTAATGATGAAAGTTCTGTTTTGTCAGAAATTCTTAGCTCTCATATGCCACTGACACACTTCCGGTCATTTTTTAGTGCTGGAATAGATGAAGATCTTCTGTATCAGTTAGCTGTTAGTAACAGTGAAACATTGCAGTCACTTTATATTATGGACAGTCTGTCAGAAGAAAAAGGACCCAGTGTATCATTTTTAGTTGTTGATGAAGACCCGTTTGTTATATTAGCTTGGAAGTGTAAAAAATTAACATCTCTTACGATAATAGGTAAGTTATTTAAAGCAAAAAACTTATCTTAATTAGATGACATTTGTTTGTTGGAAGTATTTTTTGTTTTTTCAGTGAAATACTATGTTTTTGCACTGTTGTCATTTTTTTTAATAAATGTAAGAATCTGTGATATTTTATTTTACATATATGTAGCTGCATAGCACTTATATTTACTGGCTTTAAAAAAACTCATGAAAAGTTATTCAAATGTAAGTATAAGTGTCATGTCTGAAAACACTGATGGTATATATGTATGCATATAGGCATATTGATAAGAGAACTATTAAATAAAAATTTGTTACTTTTTCATTTTAACTCTTATTACAGATTATATAAACAATGTTTTTTTTTCTATTACCTTGAATTAATTTCCTGAATTCAACTTTGAGAAATTAAATCAATGAAACTTTGTGAAAAACACCATTTAATAATATATTAATTTTTATGAATGATTAGTTGTGAATGTTATCATAAGTAACAAAAGACTTCTATATCTACTTGTGCATAAATGGTGCTGTAGCAATTGGTGAGGCCCACTGCATATACATTCTCTAAATGTGTGTGAATTAATAACAGTATGATGCATTAAGAGCAAAATGTGGAGTGTGGTATAAATAAGGATGTCTGTCCTGATGTTTTTAATTAGTTTTTTTATTTTAGTCTATCTACATTCAAACTTACCAGTAAATATAACTATTCTATCATCCAAAACTTCATAGTTGTTCCATTCTAAAATATTCATCATCCAAGAGGTGATATTTATTTTATAAACTTTTAGAAAGCTTTCAAAGTATTGTACAATAATTTTAATATAGAAAACAGTACACGTGGCAAAATTGCAGGAACAAAATTGGGCCTTTAAATTGTTAAGTATCAATTGCTTAAACAAAGACTGCTAGTCTGTTGAAGTTTATAAATATAGAAAACATAAATGCATTTCAAAGGTTAGATTGAGATTGTGAAACTGTTATTGCTAAAACTGAAAGCGAGTTGCTATTCAAGTACTATAATTTTGTATGTTTTTTTTTCAGTCAAATCTAAAATAAATAAAGATAAAATATTCTTATATTTGCTATTCATATTGTATAGATAGTTAATTACATTTATAAACATACTGAATAATTCTGGATTAATCTTTGCAATTTGTATGTTATTTCATTAGTTTTGTATTTAAAATAATAAAATGCAAATGCACTTCTTAATGGTAACACTTGTATTTTTATAGGATTTGAAGTGGCTGACTTGAATGTTATTGCTTTTGCTCGATTGCGGGGTTCTAACTTGAAAGAACTGAGGATTCCTTCCTGTTGTATAGTTGTTGGTGATGATGGAAAAGATGTAGTTTATCTTGATCAAGTTGCTCCAAATAAGTATCACACCCTAGTGAATGAAGTTTCTAAGAGCCTACAGTTTCAATGGAAACCCTTATCAACATTTGAACTCCATCCCTCTGTTATAAGTGTAGAACTAGATGCTGAAGAGGCTTATCTTTGGTACATATTGAAAGATCAAAGGTGGTTAGATGCTATAGATAAATAAGTTTTGTTGAAAACTATGTTCTCATAAATATAATAAGTGTTTTTACTTCAGACTTTGTTACTATCATCATTGACAATTTTGTGAAATCTTCTGTCATATCAGAAGTGAAAATGTGGAGAAAGAAGTATTTCTTAAATCTTATTATTGTCATTAGAAGAGTTTGTGACACTTGAAACATTTTCTTTCATGTGGGTCATCCATATTGAAAAGCAATATTTTCAAGCTTTTTATTTCCATCTGGCATTCTAATAGTGAGAAGAGATTGTTCTCAGTATGATTAGTTTATGTTGACTAAATCATTGCTGATTGATTTTTAACTTACCACCAGTTTTCTCTGTTAGGTAAACCAAGATGCTTTTTTTTTCTTTCTTTTTTTTGGTGGATTGTTTTTCAAATATTACTGTTATATCTGGTTCAGTTTCATACTGTAAATTCCAGAATATTTTGCCATTCGTATTATCTATAATGAAAGTAACTGTCGTATTCACTTTTTCTTTTCTTTTTTACATAAGAACAATTATTGATTCCAGTGTACTCTATCAGCAAAGTGATGTATTTTCAGTTAAACAAAGTTAGTTTGAATTAATTTCGATATTCATCTCTTACTATAATAATCTAAAGAAGTGCTGAAGTATTTGTTATGCGTCAAACAACCAAAATGATGTATATTTTATTCTGGTTATAGAAGATTAAATGTGAAAAGCATTGTGCTTTAAATATTTTGAACTCTGTTAAGATGTATGAATGTAATCAAAGCTTGCTTAAGTATCTTTTTTAAAAGTAATTTAATATTATGGTATATCTTGGGTTGGAGAAGATAAACTCTTGGAAGTAAGTTAATCTTTTTCTGATTTGTAGATATGGGCTTTCTGTGGCATTCTAAAGTGAAAGACATTATCACTGTATACTGTACAATTTTCATTAGTATTACAAGATCAAACAGCAAGAATGTCATGTTAAACTTGAGCTTTGGGTGAGTTCCTTATCATTAATCATTGACTTCCAGCATGATATTTATTGTATGGACGTAAACAATCTCTTCTCATTACTACAAGTGTTTTCTGTACATTATTGAAATTCAATTTAAGGTGTATATTGATGTAATGAAATATTTTGTCTGACAGAAAAATGTAACCTGCTCTGAAACATTTTGTGAATTATTCTTAAACGTGTTTCATGTAAAATACACAATGATAAAGATACCATATGAATATTTAACATTAACTCATGAGCTTTACTACTAAAATAAGTGGCAAAAAAATTCATAAAGAACAATCCCTAATGTATTCAACATCATCGTCTCAGTTTAAAACATTTTGTTTTAAAATTACACATTTGCATCAGGTGTAATTCTTTAGTAATTTAAAATATGAATGCAAAACTAATAAATGCATAGAACATTATACCATAGACCATTTTTAATTATATCTATTGCTTTCACTCTGTGGAAACTGGGTGCTGAAATCTAATTATAATTTATCTGTTAGTAAAATACAGCACTGCTGTAACCTTGAAAAGCAGAGTAAGAAATAACTAAAATACTTTATATATATCATTTGTTATATATCGCTAGACAAAGATTAAAGCAGTCACCAGTGGTGCAAAGACTTAGATATTTTGTGAATAAACATGCATATTTCAAATTAGAATTCTGGCTAAAAAGTCAGTACACAAGGTCACATATAAGTGTTGGAATAGTTTTCAAAAGAGACCCAAAATTTGAGGGCTTTTCAATAGTTCACTTTTCTTCTGAAGAAGAACATTGAATTATTTGAAAATGATCAAGTTTTGGGTCTCTTTTAAAAAAAGATATCAAATTACAATTAATATTTTCTGGCCCCAGTGGCACTTATTTTTAACAGACGAGGACTAAAAAAGAGTTTTTACACCACTTTTTGTTAGCCATATTTGAACTGTGGCTTATAGTTTTTGTTTTCAACTAGTTACACAAATAAAGTATATTTGCATATTTTCATGAATGCAGTGATATCAGTGCTTTTTACAAATTCTTGTAATACTAAGTAAATAAATTTCTAAAAATATACAATAATAAAGCTAATATAAAATATGACTGCTATAACTTCTGTATTAGGTTAATTGAAAAATTGGAAAGTTAGAGCATCTTTTGTATGACATGAGGTATAACATTTTTAAGGTAAGAAAATTGATTGTTTCAAATAACTTTTTTGTTGTATCCTTACTCATCACAATTATACATATGAATAATAAATTTATTATAATTAATCAATACGACAGTTCTTCTGATCCTTCGTTTATAGTTGGTATTTTCGAGTCAAACTAATTTCCCTTAGAGCAAAAAAGTAAGTCCTCATAACAGTAGCAGACCTGACAAGATATTTATTACTGAATAACTGATTTCTATGTGTCTGAGTGTGTGAAAAACAAAAGGATTGGATGGAAAAGTACAGAAATACAAGAAACAGCATTTATTAAATGTAAAGAGATTGGATACATGTGTACAGAAACAATAAACACTTTAACCTATACATTATAGATTTACACAAGAAAGCCACTAACAAAAATAGTAATTTAACAAACACTCGAACCTTCTACAAAATGAAATATTTTGTGTATAAAATGCAACTTCACAAACACAATGTATATCAAAATAACACTGAATGCTAATTTACAGTAGTTTTGAGAAGATATTCTTTAGCACCAATAGCCAATAATTACTCATAAATAATGTCCTATAACATTGATTAATGTTAATAGTTTTCAGTTTATGCACTGATATCCCCCCCCCATTTGCATAGTGGTATGTCTGCATGCTTACAACTCTACAAATCATGTTCTAGTACTTGTTGTAGTCAGAGCGCAGTGTGTTACTTAACTTCAAACCAACATTTACTGATTATGTCAGGACGATCATTTTTCACAACAGGTATGATGTTTAAATCATTATTAAATGCTCCAACATAATACAAACTGTAGGATATCAATGCACCTCCCATTCAGGTAAGGATCTAGACAGCCTTGTATATTATTAACTTTGATTTGAAAACAGTTTGGGCTGTTGGATTGTTAATCAGCAGCACGTACAGTCTTTTAACTAGACTAGATTGGCCTTACCTAAAGCTAGAGTCAGGAAGGTGGTTAGTGAAGACACAAGAGGCCTTCAGTTGTCCATTCAGTCTCAGACTTGCTAGGCCACACACCACCACCATGACTCATTCTCCCTCTCACTAAAACTGAATTTTGGGAAACATAGGTGCAGTAAAAGATAAGTAATGGAACTTTATAGACAACCATCTTCTGTCATTAGTTAGCTATACCCAGTGATAATGAGTTATTCGATTTGTAAAATATGCTATTTATTCAAGCGTGAAGCATTTTTAACCTTAGTAACTCAAGGGTTAAAAAGAGCAAAGAGTAAAACACTTGGTAAAAGGAAAACAACAATCATCGATGTTGCCTAGAACAAACAACTTTCTTTAGTGATGTATTCTGGTATAAGTCTAGCATTTTACTGTAATAATGATTAATCAAATTATGGGATTAAAAGTCAAACGTATCCTAACATATTTTCAAACATCTTGGAATTCTGTTTAACATATTCGTACAAGCAAACATTGTTTATCGTATAAGCGAATAGTGTAGTTTCACCCGCAATAGAAAAATAACGATAATGCTCATAGGTACATTGATGTGCCATAAAACACCAAACAATCAACTAGGTACATCCATTACACGAATAAAATATAATCCATTACAGTTCTTCCTTCTATGACAGTAAGGTACTTGGTGTCATGTTCTGGTGTGAACTCAAAACCAAGATGCATTATAGGTTATTTTGTACCACTACATCACTAAAGCACATAGAGAGAATAACATGCAACGAACACAATGACATTTTTAAAATAGAAGGGCAGAGTAATTGAAAACTACAACGCAATCATGATCTATTTAAGGAGGACGAAGCTTCAATTTGTATCGTATGATGTCATACATGTCAGTTGAACGACCGTCAGCAGTGTGTCTCAGAACTGGTGGTATGAGAATTAACAGTTTTATTAACAAAGCAAAGAACAACGTTTCGACATTCTTAAGTCATCTTCAGGTTAATTTAAGAAAGTTGAAACAAACCTAAAGATGACCTTAGAAGTGCTTGCAGTTATCTAAGTACTTCAAACAGCAACATTGGTTGCTTTTTCTATTCCTTTTGAAATAAATTTTAAATTTCCAACTTGAAGTATTTTGAGATTTTTCGAGTCAGGCCTGTTTTCAATAGTTTAAAATTAAAATTTATTTATGGTTTTAATCAAAAGCCTCTTAACAAATCTTATAAATTGTTAAAATGTATAAATCAATACAATCTAAGAACAAATTGCCTACTTTAATAAAAATGTTCGTTGTTGAAATTTGAAACCGTTTGGTGAAAACTTTCATAACAATACGTTCTTGTTTTGTTTTTTTTTAATTTCGCGTAAAGCTATACGAGGACTATCTGCGCTAGCCGCCCCTAATTTATCTGTGTAAGACTAGAGGGAAGGCAGCTAGTCATCACCACCTATCGCCAACTTTTAGGCTACTCTTTTACCAACGAATAGTGGGACCGACCTTTACATTATAACGCCCTCAAGGCTGAAGGGGCGAGCATGTTTGGTGTGACGGGGATTCGACCCCTGCTAAAAAAATATATACCCTGAAGTACAATTTTCTTTTCCCATTTTGTCGAATTTGAACCTTAATTTATTCATTCTAGCTTTACAACTTTCACAAGGGGCCTAATATCACTAGGTAGCTAGGGTACTCGACTTAAAATCTGAAAGTTGAAAGTTCGAATCTCCAACATACCAAACATGCTCGTTCTTTCAGTGGGAAAAGAGTAGCCCAAGAATTGACAGTGTGTGGTGATAACTAGCTGCCTTCCTCCTTATTGTAGTTATTCACTGCTAAATTAGGAACTGCTACCGCAAATATCCCTCATATATTTTTGTGCAAAATTCACAAATAAACAAACTATCCCCCTACTGGAAAGGTCTGGATTCAACACTGGCTATTACAATTTTCTATGCCGTGCAAAACACCTGAGTCACCGTAGTTTCGTAACGTTTTTGGCAAACAATAAAAACAGAGACCATTTGAGCAAACCGCTATTGCCTTGAAAACATGCCAACTACATCTACTTTAACAAACTTCTGTATACATATCATGAAATTATGATGACGCAATTGAGTTTGCAGTGTTAAATCCAGCAAAGTTTTCTTTCTGGTTCAGCTGTAATAATAGTAGAACTAGTTTTTAAGAATGTCATTCTATCATATGACATAATATTACGTGTTACACTTATACGCTTGAATACGCTCTAAATATAATACTAAGATAAAAAAAAAGAGCTAAATTTCCATTGTTCTGTCGGTGAAGTCAGAACACTATTGTTCTACAATATCTATAAAATGTATGAAATAAAAACCTGTTTATTACGTAACACCTGTGAATAACGAAAGATATGATTCATAACTAAATAATAGACTATAAATGGACATTGCCCTGAGAAGGACCTAACATACAAACAGTTAGGGAAAATAAGTTCAGGAAGGAGGAAGAGGTCAAAGAGAACATGACCCTCCAGAGCAAAATACCCAAATACCATTGATCCATTGCAACAAATATATAAGAACACGATTTTAGACAAATTAATAATCAGTTGTTACCCTGATTATTGGGTCGCTAGAAAAGCGGAAAATTTTTCAAACGGCTATTTGTTTTTACAAATAATAATTTTTACAAAGTTTTTCAAAGGCATATGTTATATTACACTCATAGATGCTCAAAGTTATTAAAATCATGCATTTTATTCATGATGTAAAGAAATCAAAATAGAAATGAGTAAGCACGCATTTTATTCATGATCTCATCTGACCCTCAAATTTTCCGCTTTTCTAGCGACCACCCTGTATAATGGATAAGTGGCTGAATATCAGTAATAAATCTAATACGAGTAAAAATCTTCATAGGCCTTGGCCTAATACGAATTTATCGGCGTTATCGTCGTGTCCAAGCACTTCAACGCAGGATAATACAAGACGTACCGAAACAAGAAAGAAAATAAACTATGATGAAAGTTTTACTGAATATTGTTTTACATGGACAGGTAATTATGATAGACCTAGTGGGTAGTGTGTCGAATGTGGATCAGTGCTGAGTAATAGTAGTTTGTATCCAGCAAAGTTAAAACGGCATCTAAAAACGAAACACTCCCATTTAAAAAAATCAAACTTCCGAGTATTTCAAAAGAAAGTGATTGCAATTAAATGGCAGGAAAAACACATTTCGTTCGTTTGTCTATCAGGACAACAAAGGTGATCTTATTGCTTCATGTCATGTTAGTTACCGTACTGCCAAAAGCACGTAAAGCTCATACAATTACAGAAGAGTTGATAAAAGCATGCGCAAAAGATTCGATAGAGTGCACGAATGATGAGCAATTTCTTTAAAACATTAACTCTGTGCCCTTTTCTGACAACTCGGTTTCTCGAAGAATCCAGGATATGTCAGCAAATTGCTTAACGGAGTTAATAAGGCGAGTAAAAGCGAATCCAACTTTTTTGCTTTGAATGGATGAATCAACAAATGTTGCAGGTTATACGATGTTGCTTGTGTTTGTTTGCTATATTCACTGAGCTAGTTTTGAAGAAAACATGCTAATTTGCAAACCTTTGTCTACTCAAACAACAGGCAAAGAAATATTTAAAGTGATTGATTTATTTAAGAAATAATATGAGATCCAATGGCAGCTTTGCTCAAATATTTGCAGCAATGATTGGAAAATTTCAGGCACAGTGGCACGCATACAAAAGGAAAACTCGGACATCGATAGCATCCACTACTATCTTCATCGTTATGCACTTGCAATGAAACAAATGCCAGAAGACTTAAAGAGGTATCGGGTGATGTCATAAAAATAGTTAATTTTATAAAATCAAGACCACTCAATGCGAGCATCTTCAGTTTATTGTGTGAGGATATGGGAAGTTTGCATAAACGTTTGCTACTTCATACTGAAGCAGAAAGATGCATGAAAAGAAAGGTTTCTTTTTATCTGAATACCATTTCGAACTTGCATACAAATAAATGGACAAATGCTGGATACAGAAATGGATTTGTCTATCTAAATGAAGTGAATGCAACAATGCAGAGTACCAGGGTAACGCACTTCAAAGCTCAGAGTAAAATGGAAGTGCTTCAACGTTAGGGTGAATGTATATTTATGGAAGAACTTGATTGCTTCAGAGCTCTGTTTTGTTTTGTTTTTTTGTTTACTTATGAATGAAATTTCCTTAAGTGAAGAAGCAAAAGTTTCAGTCGTGCAGCACGTATCTGATTTGTTTACAGCTATTGGGGAGTATTTTCCTCCTCATTTAAAAATATTACTGTGAATTCTAAATCTCTTCTTGACTCTGCAAATACCAACAGCTTGCCTTTGAAAGGAAAAAACATCTTAGAGAAATTTCAACTGATTAACCCAAAAAATAAAATTTTGCAGGAAGAAATTACACAATTTTGGATTCAAATGGCCATGAAATACCCTGAAATAAGTAACATAGCTTTGAAAATGTTGATGCGTTTTCCAACAACATATCCAACAAATATTTTCACTGTATACAACTACAAAGACGAAATTAAGAAACATCGAAGATGATTTGCCCTTACAGGTAACAACCATAATTTCAAATATTGAACTACTTTATGAACAAAACCAAGCCCATCCGAGCCTTTAATAAATAATAAATACACTGTACTTTTACTGATATAAATTTTACAAGCAGAAAATTTTAAACAAGTAGAAGTAAAAACTTTTCCTTAAATATTTATATTTTAAATAAATTCATGTTCTAAAAGTTTGAAGTAAACTATTTCTGACCGATTGTTTCTATTATTAGTATATTTTTTTTTATTAAGGCTTCAGAATGATTTTATCTGATGTGTAGCTCTGCAGGTCTAAAAAGTTTGGGAACCCCTGGTTTAGTTTGTTAAAGATGACGGGGTAAGTACTTCCATTCGCAAACCCATTTCATAGTATACGCTAATTTCACATTGCGTAGCTAACTGAAATAAATTTTGTGAAAGCAAAGTTGAAGTAGTAAAATACAATCGAGGCAGTCAGACGTCGGTAAATTCCTTTGTGAGGCAAACGAAATTAAAAGTATTCATGAAATGAATTCATGGTGTATTCATAAAATAATTATTGGTGAATATCAGTTAATTTAATTAACAACTTCTAATACATAATAAAACCAGTATGTTTAGTAACACCACGTTTCAACAATGGCTTTTATGTCATGTCCCTAAGCAACAAAAGTGTGATATAATTGTTTTTTTAATTTCGCGCAAAACTATTTGAGGACTATCTGCATTAGCCGTCCCTAATTTAGTAGTGTAAAACTAGAGGGAAGGCAGCTTGCCATAACCACCCACCACCAATTCTTGGGCTAGTCTTTTACCAGCGAATAGTGGGACTGACCGTAACATTATAAGTCCCCACGGCTGAAAGAGCAAACTTTTTTGCTGCAACGAGGATTCGAACCCGCAACCCTAAGATTACGAGTCGAACGCTTTAACCCACCTGGTCATGCAATATAATACTGTTATTAGTCTGTGTACTAAAAGTGTCAAATAAAATGTCTATACAACAAACCTGGAAAAATATTTTTGTTGTCTAAATTTAGAGTCGCTGTTGATTAAAGAAATTAAAAAAAAACAATATTGGTGATATAATAGAAAATAGATTAATTTATAAAGTATTTAAGTTTAAACATGAATCGATAATATCACTTTTGTGATAAATGTTATGCTTTTATCTCTAGGCTAGGTGATCCCAGAATATGTTTTTACCTTTGGCTTATTATAAGAACACGCACTACATCTGTAAGATTTCACGGCACCCAATGCCTCCGTCCACTCATGGCGACTTTTTGTCCCCATCACTAAAATTGTAATGGACAGACAGTAATCGAAATATTCTATGTAGATATATGCATATTGGTTTATAATCGACTAAAGATGTAATTACAGCTACGACTATTGACGATTCTCTTCCGTTTAATGCCCCCCAGTGGCTCAGCGGTATGTCTGCGGTCTTACATGCTAAAATCCGGGTTTCGATACCCGTGGTGGGCAGAGTACTGATAGCCCATTGTGTAGCTTTGTGCTTAATCCAAAACAAAAAAAAACAAAATCTTTCGTTTAAAATACTTTTATTTTTACAATTGTGTAATTTCAAATATAACCGAAATGATAAATGATAAAAACAATTATATTTTGTTCAGTGATTATTATTATCATGCTGATATTATTTTTGCAACCGCTAGAATGCCTAACGTAAATACACTTATTTTGCACTGAAATAGTTTGGAAGGTCAATGTATATAAATAAAACATATATTCTGTTTTTCTTTGTTATTAAGAACAAAGTTGCACGAGTGGCTATTTGTACTCTGCCCATCAAGCATACCATGTGCCAGTAAGGATCTAAGTATTGAGTTACTTTGTTACCAACGAATAACGGGATTGAACATTATTCTATACCTTCTACATTGCTGAAGAAACAAACATGATTGGTAGAATGAGAGTTCGAACCAGCGACTATCAAATTGCTATTCAAGAGCCCTAATTTCCTAGCTATGCCACGACTCAATATATATATATGCATTAAATTCTACACCTGCATTTGTAATAAATAAAGGGAATTTTATTAATTAAACCTCAAATTACATCCCAATAAAGTCAAAATAGTTGATAATTATTTTGAAAAGTTTTAATGTCTAAGTCTTTTTCATAAACTTGAGAACTTTCTCTTTCTTATGAACTGTAGTATTTACTTCCTCCTTTTTTATGTATTATTTCCCAATACTTATGACGATGTTACCAAGAGAACCTTTATGACAACATCTACGCACGTCATTCGAATGACTCAGCCTCGATATTCCGCTGATCTGCGATCATACTCTGATAGAGGGCGCTGAATTAATTAAGTTACGTAGACACATTTTCTTTTTACCCGTGGAACTTTTTGATTGGTTGGTAAAATGTGATTTCGGTTGGTAATATCATCAACAGCGTCTGAGAGTAACTGGTAAATAAAACGAGAATACAAGGTTGGTTTGAGGTATTACGGTAGAACTAGGTGTTAACTGAATTTTTGTGTAGATTGTTACCCTGAGTGTAAAATTGGAAATTTTTGGTACGTAATATTTATCGACATAAACTTTTAAGGTTTAGTTGTACTTAGTAGGACTAAGACTTTGTATTTATCATTATCTGATTGCTTGATCACAATTAAGTACAAATAAGGTTAGGGTTCGCCACTATTTTAATACAGTGCAATTTGATTCCAATTTAGTACTTACTTTTGTATTGATAGTGTAATTAATTTGGCTTTTGTTTATCGATTATTATCCGTATTTATAAAGCTACGCTTAATGTTAGCAATATTTAATTAAGTAATTAAAATTTAAATATGGGATTAGAATATCGTTACATTATAGGTAGTATTAAGTGAAACAGTGTGAAGGTGCGACTATAGCACTATGGGCCTACTGTTAAAATTTAACACTATTAGTGTTTACATAACTAAAAGAGGGTAAATTTAATTAAATAACTTTATTAGTGTACAATAGTAACAGTTTATTTCTTTAGTAAAGAATTCATATATTAATAAAACCAATTATTAATAATGTTTTTGCTTTTTTTGCATATAATGTTTTAATTTTTTCACTTTAAAAATTGTAACAATCGTGCTTTACTCATGTTAAACTTGTACAGACGAAAATTGGATAATTTTAGTATTGTTGCTGAAAATACTATTTTTCTAAATTTTATATCAATATTTACCAGTAGCACTTCTGTAGTAACTTGCAGACAAAATCATCTGTTCAGCTTTTCATGTTAACATAAATATATTGCTGTTCTGGCAGTATTAGTTAAGTTTTGAGATGTGTAAAAAATGTACTTAATGTTATCATTACTGTGTAGTATTGAGTAACTGTAATATCTATCATAACTAAATTTTGGTGGAAAGGTAGTAATTTTACTTCATTTGTTATTATTTTAAATTGGAAGAAAAGCTTTCATATTCAGTGGAAACTCTTGAAGATGACTTTTTTTCTTATTTTAATGACTGATAATATTGTATATCCATAGATTCTACTAACACTAAAAAAACAACTGAAATTAAAGTATAAGGTATAGTTTTTTATTTTTTTAACAAAGAAATAAGACCCTTTTTCATTACATCAGTTGCCTAGATAATTTTCCAAATTTCAGTAAGATATTATCTTAACTTTCTCCTTTCAAGAGAAAAATTCTTAACCTATCCATTTTAAGATAATTCAGCCATGCTTAGAATCATCATAGTAGAAGTCATATGAATTCTTTTCAATAAATCTGTAAGAAGACCAGAACTTGTAATTTGTCTCAAGGTAACACTCCTGAGAATCCTTAATTATGACATTGACTTGAGTTACAAGAATATTTTCTTGGCAATTTTGAATCTTTAATTTTATTTTTCTTTCAGTTCAAAATTTCAAAATGCAGATTTTTGTAAAAACCTTGACGGGAAAAACCATTACGTTAGAAGTAGAGCCCAGTGACACTATTGAGAATGTAAAGGCAAAAATTCAAGATAAGGAAGGAATTCCTCCAGATCAGCAAAGATTAATATTTGCAGGAAAGCAGTTGGAAGATGGTCGCACATTGTCGGATTATAACATTCAAAAAGAATCCACATTACATTTAGTCTTGCGATTACGTGGTGGGATGCAAATATTTGTAAAGACATTGACAGGTAAAACTATTACTCTAGAGGTTGAGCCTAGTGATACCATTGAAAATGTAAAAGCCAAAATCCAAGATAAGGAAGGAATACCCCCTGATCAGCAGAGGTTAATATTTGCAGGAAAGCAGCTAGAAGATGGTAGAACCCTATCAGATTACAACATCCAGAAAGAGTCTACCCTTCACTTGGTTCTTAGACTTCGTGGTGGTATGCAAATATTTGTAAAGACACTGACAGGAAAAACTATTACTCTTGAGGTTGAGCCTAGTGATACCATTGAAAATGTAAAAGCCAAAATCCAAGATAAGGAAGGAATACCCCCTGATCAGCAGAGGTTAATATTTGCAGGAAAGCAGCTAGAAGATGGTAGAACCCTATCAGATTACAACATCCAGAAAGAGTCTACCCTTCACTTGGTTCTTAGACTTCGTGGTGGTATGCAAATATTTGTAAAGACACTGACAGGAAAAACTATTACTCTTGAGGTTGAGCCTAGTGATACCATTGAAAATGTAAAAGCCAAAATCCAAGATAAGGAAGGAATACCCCCTGATCAGCAGAGGTTAATATTTGCAGGAAAGCAACTAGAAGATGGTAGAACACTATCAGATTACAACATCCAGAAAGAGTCCACTCTTCATCTTGTTCTACGTCTACGTGGTGGTATCTAAAATCTCTTGCAGAAATTCCCTAACAAGAATTGAGTTTTGCAGAAGACATTTTGCTAAGGGAGGGAATGAAGATGTGAGAAATTGTTTACAACATTACATTTAAGTAATAAATTTTAATTTGCTTTTTCAAAATGGTTAATTTGTTTCCAACACATGTAACCCATGAATGCTTATACAGAAACTTGTTTTAACCTTCATTATGTTCAGATTTAGCATAATTAATATTGGCAACCTTTTGACTGTATAATCACAATAAACATTTTTCAAACCAGGAGCATCTTGTGGTTTCTTGATCATACACTTTTAAGAAAAATGCTATCAAAATATAATAAATGAAACATTATGATTTTAGTATATGAAGGCATTTGGTATTGATTTTAATGAAAACTTTGTCACATAACTGTTTAGACTTAAATTCTGAGAATTTGAGTGAAACATTTCATCTGCCACACTCAATGCTAACAAGGCCTTTTGCCCAATAGTAGGGTTCTTCTAGTTGGTTGTTAAACAGTTATAAATTTTGAGTTAAAAGCTTTGGTAGGAATATCTGTGACCAAACACTCATTATTGATAGTATATTGCAGGTTTTATATTTATTGCTGAACTACCTTGTCATGAAGACTAGTATAATGTTTTGGAACATCATTGGACCAGGTTGTCCATTTTGGTTATTCTATTCTTTAAACCATGGTTTTTCAAACTATGATCTGCAGAGCCCTTGGGCTTTGTGAGGAATGTTAATAGTTTTTCATAAAACTATAAAATTTAATCTAAATATACTATACAAAAAAACAAGTAAAATATCTAATATAAGATGCTTGCAACATATTGGGCTTTTTAATATTTTATTCAGCTTAAGGGAAGTTCTTGCAGTCAAAGTGTTAATACAATTTCAATTGACTTTTTTTGCTTCAGGTGGATGAATCATCCGATGTTGCTCGTGTTTGTTTACTATATTCACAAAGCTAGTTTTAAAGAAAACCTACTAATTTGCAAATCTTTGCCTATTCAAACAGTAGGTGAATAAATATTTAAACTGATTTATTTATGGAAGAGCATGAGATTCAGGCTTGCTGAAGTATTTACACTGATGGGGCTGCAACTACGATTGGAAAATATTCAAGCTTATTGGCACATATAAGAAAAGAGAAATAACCCAATACTGAGAGTATCCATTCCTGTCTTCATCATCGTGCACTTCTAGTGGAATGAATGGCAGAATACTTGGGGTATGGGGTGATGGTACCAACCATAACTCCAAATATTGAACTAATTTGTGAGCAAAAGCAAGTCCATCTGAGCCACTAATAAATAAGAACACTGTACTTGCTAATACAAATTTTGCCCAAAAAAATTTTTTGAAGTAAAATTTTTTTCTTTAAATATTGATATTTTTAATAAATTTGTTCTAAGAGCTTAAGGAAACTTTATCTGGTGCTAGTGATAAATTGTTTTATTATTAAGGCTCCACAATGTTTTTTCTTTGAGAAGGTCTACATAGTTTGGTAACCCCTGCTTTAAACTTAAATAAATATATGAACATTAATGTCGGCCTTTATCGTTTATATACATCAACTTGGTGTTTCCTAGCTGTACTATTCTGTTTAATATGAAAAAGATTATGCATCAACACCACGAATTCCTTTTACAATATTAAACATCTCAATTCAGACTCTTCAAATTTTTTTTTTTCACAAGAGAAAATTTTGGAGATTTCAATTTCTCCATCCCAAGCACCATTTTACTAACCATTCCCAACAATTCAATGTCTTACCAAAGGAAAAGAGTCTAAGCCTGAGCACGGTATTCCAAATATGGTCTAACCAGTAATGCTTTCAATATTTCTGTAGATACTACCTAAAATTTTATTTGCCCCATTAGTAACAGCATGTTGCTTGGATGGCTTTAGAGACTGATTAATTATTACACCAAGATCACCTCTTTCTTTCATGACACTGGTAAGGGTATTCCCATCTAAGTTATACTTACAATTTAAGTTTTGATAACCCATGTGCATTATTGTAATTAAAACCCATTTTTCATTTGCTCAACTCACTAAATGATCTAAATCCTGTTGTAAATTTGCAGCACCATCTTCACAGCAAACACTATCCAATACCTTAACATCATTTGTAAATTCAAGTAATTCATTAATCATTTATGTATTGGAAAGAGAGTAGTTTATAAAATCCGAAGTACTTTACTTGCAACATTAATAAATTTCAACTAAACTTTACTTGTAACAATTCTGATTTCTTCCATCCAGTCACTTCTCTATTTGAATTTGTTAATTTATTACCCATACCAATAGATAATTTTTTTACAAGCTTTTTATGTGGCACCTTGTCAGATGCTTTATTAAAATTCAGATACACCAAATCTACACCTATACCCTCATCTACATAAGCAATAACCTTTCCAAAGATCTGTAATGCAAGGTTTTTCCCTTATAAAACCATAGTGACCATCACATAAAATTCTAAAAGTTAACTGACTACAAAGCATCTTACATGATTCTCCCAAAATTGATACAAGACTAATATGTCTATAATTACTGGAACAAATTTCATCTTTGGAAAGAGGAGTTACATGAGCTAATTTTTTAGTCTTCTGATATCTGGCCCTTATTCAAGGACTGATAAAAATAGCAGAAAGTGGTTCACACATTCAGTCCTTAACCTCCTTCAAAATCCTTGGGAATATTTCTGGCCCAGGAACTTTATCATTCTTTAAACGTTTCTTTGCCAGCTCAGAATTAATGCAGTCAACTTGTTTCCATCTATTTGCTTTTTCTAAAGTTTTTCCAAAGATTTAAACAGTATCCTACACCTTCAAAAGTTGATAGATGGAAACAAGATGACTGCATTAATTCCAAGTCATTTTGTAGTTATCAGGTACAAGCCTTCCTTTATTATTCCACAAGGGTCTTACCTCCATGCTGCTGTCAATTTTTACATTTTCAGCCAATATTTTCTTACACAGTCTTTTGACATCTTAATTTGTTTCATCAGCTTTCTTGATCTATAATCTTTTAAATCTTCTGTCATATCAATCAGTTCAAGTTTCTTAACTTTGTAATGTATTTCTTTTAATTTTCTCTTCCATAGACTTTGTAAGCCAAGGTGATTTATAACATGTACCTACTCTTTTCTTTCTGTAAAGAATGTTTACCTCAAATATATTTAAAATCTTGTATGAATGAATTAAACTTGGATTATAATATAAAACTAGTTTGTACATTAAAGTTTAGAGCTGTAAAAGTTTTTACTGTAATCCTTTCTTTAGTGTGTATGACATAAAAATGACTGCAGAATGTTTCTATACAATATTTATTTGAATATGATGTTTACATCACAGTTACCTGTAAACACCTCAATTATACCTGATGAAGGACTGCCTATTTACATCATTACTGTTGTGAAATAGTACATTTAAACAGGAAGTAATAAGTTTTATGGCTACTATCCAGCTCATATTGTTCATGGTAGTTATCTTTGATATATTGTTAAAGTTGATCAGTGTTTCCTTTTCATAAAAGCTATGGACATGAAGTTATACACAGGAATAAAAACATTTATTCTGAAACAATGTTTAGTTGTCACTGTATTTCACCACTATCCAGTTTGAATTTGCACAAAATTCTTTATGTCATAGATTACATTTGAGGTTTGAGTGGAATGCCAAAGTTACAAAAGAGACTACATGTCCCAAAATAGAAGTGATAAATTAGGGGGAAGATGGTTATTCAACACCATCTACTGTCAACTCTTAATCTTTTATTTTACCAAAGAATAGTAGGATTGACCATAACATTATAATGCCCACATAATGGAAAGTGCAAGCACATTCACTGACAGGGATTGTAAGTTGAGTGCTTTAACTAACAGGCCACAAGATCTATATTGGAGGTAAAATATCCATATATCAACACTATATACCACAGCTGGAAGTGAACTCTAATCTTTTATTAAACTGCAAAGTTTATCCATAGATTATGTTTATTTTATTATGTGAGAACACAAAAATTGTACCTTTATATTACTAATAAAGATGTTCTTGTTTACAATAATCATTTTGGTATATTTTTAATTGCATTTATACAAAATGAATTCCAATTGGAAATAAATTGGCTATCAGTATTAGTAACACATATAAATTATTTATTTCTAAAGATAAAACAATCTCAAGGGATATCAATAAAGTTTGTTTCAGAAATTGGTACAGAGCTACATAAAGACTGCTAGCTTTTCTTCATTTTGATAGCCTTGAGTCAACATCACCTTTACTAGTATAATCAAATAGTGAGATCCAGTGGTCACTCTTATGGTCCTAAAGTGTGAAGGATGTGTTTATGGCAATGGGTCAGAAACTATGGACCATCAGTTTCATAATCTTGCAAGCTAACCACCTTTTGCACCAAGAATGTACTATTCTGTTTTGAAGTAACTTTTTTTTTTTAAATATTTATGTAGTTTATAAAAATCTGTTTTTCTAGACATAAGGATATTCTGTTATGAAAATAGAGTAGGTTACATTAAAATTCTCATATAATGATGTTTTGATATTTTTACTAAGTACTTAATGTCATAGTGACAAGGTTAAGTCAATTAAAACATAGACATTCTCATAATAACATAAAAAACATTACAGGAACTATAGCCTATTTGAAATGGTAAAAAGAAACTGTGATAGTATTTACATTGAAGGTATAAATACACATTTTATTTTTTAAAACTATGCAGTTAACAGTTTTTTTTACACACTTTCTAAAATTACTTCTGGGGAACAGAAGTAGTCTGTTAAACCTATATTAAAATTTCACAATTAAAAGTCTTGAAATAAAACTTAAGATAAAATGTTTATAGTAAAAGTTTTAAAAAATCAAGATCTCAGTAAAGCTTCTTGAGACAAACAGGTAATATGGCGAAGAATCTTGTGAACCATAGTTGTTGAGAAAATCTAGAAACAAAATGCTGAAATATACAGTTGCTTCTTTCAACAAAAATAACAATTCAATTAGAAAAGTACAGGTTGTCTACAAATCTTATATTTAGTTTGTACTTGAACCGAATCTCTTGAAAACACAGACAAACAGGTGAATCAATACTAAGAGCCACTTGTTTCTTAAACATCAACCAGAGAATTGAATGAAGGTTCATTCTACATCATCTTAACTTTGAAGTAATAAAGCTTTCAATGTTATTTTAACATACAGGTATTGCAACAAAATGATAAGACTTGTTTCATATGGATGAGGAGTGGCTATAGCATATTTTTTTATTTAAATATCCAATGTATCTGACACTGTGTAAAAGTATATTGATCATTTTGCATATTTTGTTTACTCTCTTTGTTTTTGTAACTTGGTATGCAGTGTGTTTAATACTAATTCTGAATTTACTAAGTATATCTACATGAAAGGTGGCAAACTTTTCTAAAATCAGAATTCACAGTGCAATATGGTGTTTATGTGGAGAATGAAAATATTATGGTCCATCATAATTTGTGTATTGCATTCATATTACCTCTAGAATCTCTGAAATATGTGCCTAATTTTTTCAGCATTATTGTATATTGCATATGATATTTAGTCTCTTCCACCATGAATTGTTACTAAACCAGAAAAAGTAGTGCAAAATGAAATACACAACACCATAATGAATGGTGTTTTGTAAAAAGTTCTGGCACACTCACTATGCATCAGTAATAATACATTCATATGTTTCCAAAAGCAATTTACAAGATATAATGCTAAAGTATTCAAGAATCATATGTGACACACAACTACATTTATTGGATATACAGCTGACAGTCATAAATGTGGCAAAACGAACTTGTTGGTTTAGTTCAATCTATGATATTAGAAGAGAGCTTTATGTAACACTCAAAGATGCATATGAATGACGACAGGAAATGTAAGCCTAGGATAAGTACAAGAAAGTTTTCCATTCATTATATATTTTCATTCAATAATACCAGAAGGATATGCTTTACTTATACCTGATACGGGCAAGCAGTCAAATAGACATATCCATAAAATTACCAACTGACCTTCAATGGAAAAGAGTTAAGATATATAATCTGTGAACTGAAAGATAGCATTTTCCCATCATGAAAATGTATTTCCTTAAGATACTTAACTCTTCTTACAAAATAGTTTTCTTGACTAGCACTGCCTTCTGTTTCTGCACATCCATATGCAAATGATTATGTAGCAGTTTTCCTACATAAGTAGGAAAATGTACTGCTGCAAAATACAAACACATTCAGAAGATGGTAGGAAGAAGGACTGCAAACCTAGTGAGCATCTTCAGACCAAAACTTGGCAGCAGAAGCCATTTGTCATCCAGTCCATGATTTGAGGAGGAATACCAACCAGCACACATGTGAGGACTTTCTTAGCTAGACCATCTCAACCTGAGTGGCAAACTACAATATATATATTTTGTGACATGGTGGAATGCTTCAACTAAAACCTGGTAGCATCTGGAACCCTACATCAAGTCCATGGTAGGAAGAGCTTCATACCATTTACACATGATACTAATCATGACTGGGCCATCTCCAACCAAAACCAGACCTACCAGGATTGTACACCTGAGGAATGGTAGGAAAGTCACAACAGGGAAGAACAATCTGTCAGATATATATAGATTGGATTATGGCATGGTACCAAAGCTAAAATCTGGCAGCATCTGGTACATAATAGGAAGTACAATATACATCACCAACACCTGCAGAATGCCACTGCCCTACTCTCAATTAAGTGTTATGATTTATCACTCAGGAGGACAAGCCTCCTTTGTCCACCTCCCAGTGGTTAGGAATTGGTGATAAGGACTCCTGTACTTCACTAGAAAAAGGGGGAAGATGTACTGGAGAGTCCATAGGATTGCAATAACCTATTTTGAAAAGCAGAGCTACCATGTTGATGAAGCTGACAAATCAAAATTCAGAGGCATCTGGAACTGTACGTCAAGTCTGCAGTAGGAAAAGCCTCAGTGCCATCAAAAATGGGCAGCAATCTTTGTCTGCTTTTTACTTATGTTAGTCCAGGATGAACGTACTTATGAAGCAAAAAATTTACTAACAATCCAAGAGAACACTTCATCTTTACCATGTGCATAACACAAACCTCTGATGTAATTGTTTAGTCGTAGGTAACAATAAAATGGAGACACTACCAATACCTGGTGGCATCTAGAATTGTACATCAGGTCTGTGGTATGAAGGGCTACAACTTAATTGACATTGAGCATGGTCAGAAGATGGTCTTTCAAAAAAAGTATAACTAGTTAGGCATCACTTGCCACAGAGTGGGATCCGCAACACACTAGCAAAAGGACCCAGAAAAAGTTAAAAAAAAAAGTATTTCATAATAACAAAGCATAAAAGTTGAAATAAATAGTAAATGAAAATTAAGTCAGTAGTATAATGGAAACATCAACAAATATGATAACTCAGAAGTGATTAATAAATGCATGAAGAGGTGGCTGGTTACAACAGGACAGGAGTTGTCTTGCACTCCTGTTGATGGAGAGCTGCTGCATGATCATTTACATGTGGATGTGCAGAAGTGGAAGACTAGTGGCGTGAATTGAAAATTTGTGCTGATGGAGGACAGTGCTAATCAAGAAAAGCTATTTTGTGAGGAGAGGTAAGATATGGTATCAGAAAAACTTAAGATAAATATTCTTGTGCGAAGAGTAGATACACATGTATCTATTTAATTTCTTGATGGAATTCAAGCTTTTTCTTTGTAATATTATCAGTAACAAATGAATCATTAAAATGATTTCTGATATATCTAAATGTTAAAAGTTTCATGGTATAATGTGTAAATGATAGACAAGATACGAGTAAAAATAAATAAATAAAATACCTCTACTGAAAACTAATTATTCATTATTCTAATGCAAAGACTACATACTTTACGAATTATTATTATTAAATACTCACTTTTAATTTTCCAGAACTATGTGCTGCTGCTGGAGGTGTTGCTATCTCTTTCAAACAAAGATGCTTTAAAAGGTAAAAGTACCAAGAAAAGTGTAATGATACATTTCTTTATAAACACATTCAGAAAAACTTAACAAGATTTACATCAATAAAAATGTATTATTCGAATAATGTACTAGCTCTGAATTCAAATGAAAACAAAATGCAGAAATTCTTAGATAATTAATTTACAGAATATAAAGTAAATTACTGATAAGTAAAGAATTAAGAGTATTATTTGAATTTGTATAGAGAAATAAAAGTTAAACCATGTTTAACTTATCAAAAGCTTTAGTGGTTAACGTGTATATTTTAAATCTACATGTTTATAAAAACTGACAGATCCTTAATTATTTAAAAGAACTTCAAAAATAGGACTGAAAAGGTTCTGTAGAAAAAATAAAAAAATTACTGCAGAACTGGTGTTATGAAAACGTTCTTAGCAAACAACAAAATATTTATTGCAGACTCATAATATAACTTGTTACAATACACTGTGTAACACAAATTTTGTTCCAGGATAGTATGTGTTATTTCTTAATTGCTATGTAGTAAAAGTACAGAAAATGGCCATTATTCCCTTCAAACTTTGCTTTTATAACCTGAATAATGACATTTAAAAATTAACCTATTTTCTGTGTAAAAATGGGGAAACCTCAACCAGTTCCACATAATTTTTGGCCTTGTGATTGCCAAAGAAGCCCTGAACCACTGTGACAAAGCTGCCCCAAGGTTTTTTCCCTTCCAACTGAGCTTCTTGGGGAATTTTGTGCACTCCAGTATCTTCTTTATTTGTGGTCCAATGAAGAATCCAGCTTTGACCTTTGCCTCAGACAGCTTAGGGAAGAAGTCTCGAAGGTACTTGAAGTCTGCAGACTCCTATCAGGAGCAGTGACAAATTGTTTCATAAGACCCAATTTTATGTGCAATGGTGGGAACAATACCTTCTGGAGGTCCACTAGTGGCTCACACTTGACATTGTGTCTCCCCAAAGAGAACTCAGTCCATTGTGATAAATTAGCCACACACATAGCAGAATGTGTCTGGAGAATGTTTACAGCTTCTTAATGTCATCTCTGATAAAATCAGATAGGTCTATGTATTCACTAAGGCAATTAGAACTAAACTGAAGTGGTGAGTGACGAGCCCCTGTATGTATATATATATACATATATATTACTAAGGAAAGTTCTAGAAAACTATAAAAGGTTCTTGAAAATTCTCGTAAGTTCTACAACATTCAAGAAAGTTCTCGAAAATTCTCTGTCAGCTACTGAGCACTGAATCTACCTGCAATGTTCTGAAAAATTGGTAAATTTGAAAATTTCATTACCCAGGTCAACAACAAATACTTTGTTGTTTAAAGTATTTTCCATTTACTTAGGCATAAGCAATTGGGATATAACACCTTCTGCCCAGAAATAAGGAAAAGTAAAAATTTTGTCACAGAGTGTAATTAAACATCTAACATATACCCAGTTCTTTATTTCAACTACCTACCTGGTTTAAAATGAAAATTCCAACAAGAAAACCAAAACTTTATGTGCCAAATAAACTTTAGTATTTATACAATTTAACCAGGATGTGATGAAAATTTTCAATGGAAATCAAACATTATGGAACACTTACAGATAAGTCAATGCCAAAAATAGTATAGAAATGCTTCTCCAAACTTCCCAGAAAGGCAGTTACTTCTTCAACGTTCATTTCATCTGACGACTGGTCATGAATACTAGAAATGATAATCGATTTTTGTACAGTTTTAGTTCTTTCACAATGAATACTGATGAATATGTAGTTTTATTCAAAAGTTCTTAAACCAAATCCCTTTTTGATACTTGGGAACAAATTAAAACTGAAGATAAAGTAAATACCAAAGAGATACAAGATAAAATTACAATAAATTGTTGTTTATCAAATGTTTAATGCCTTAGTTGTTCAATAAACTTTGCTGTAGCAAGACACAAACCTGTTGAAGCTTTACATAAGAATTTCACACTTTTCTCTTTTTTTGCTAATCAACAGTATAATTTTGAAACATTTGCTTACTAAAACTAAATTTGAGTTTAATGCCAACAAGAAATTTTCTTTTCAAATAAAGCAAACTACATAATAACATACTTTAAGAATAGTTGTAAAATGTTTGATGTCTATTCCAAAATGAGTTAACTGACATCATCATCTTGAAAGTCTCTTTACTTATTAGTTATGTAATTGAAGCTAATTTTTACAGAATATTTTTGATTTCTACAAAAGTTTTTGATAATAACCAAAAGTTCACTTTTAACACACTCTGTTAGCAGTGTGAAGTGCTTTGTATTATTAATGTAATTACATTTTTTAAAGCTGTATTTGGTTTTAAAATAAATGGAAAATACCATTTCTAGTGATACATTCATTTTAAATGCTTTTTCACTTGACAGGAATTTGAAAACAGTTCTAAACATTTGAAAGTTTGTCAGGTGGTGTTGGATGTTTTATATTTTATTTTGTTAACCCTTTTGCAATGGGCTCAGTATGGGACACACAAGTATTTATACTACAACGCTTGATGGGCTACATGCACTTATATAAAATTTGTTAGATTTGTGGTAAAAATTGCAAGTTTCTATACACAGAAAACCAGATATTTTAATTAAGTATTTTTACTAAGCATTTATCTGTAAAAATAAACTTTGTTTCATTACTAGTCAGAGTACAAAGTGATTTTTATTAAAAACTTTTTTTCACACAAAAAAACTCACTATGTATGTAATATCTAAAACCTACTAAATACATTTGAAATGTTTGTTTTCATTAAGACTTTTTGCATCGACATGGTGCATGTGCACTATTTTACCATATAAAATTATTTAAAACTGACCTATAGTCTTTACAAAGTGATTTGTCTTTGTTGACTTTAGTGAACTAGTATTTGGTAAAATGCAGCAATATTTCAATTGTTATATAATATATATGTATATAACTATTACTATTTAGAAATAAGTTATTTAACTTATTTTTCTTAAACCTAGAACATAAAAAATAAGTACAGCAAACAATTATATTTTCTAAATTCTAGTTATGACCATCTTTATCCTCATTTGCTACTTATCATAGGTTGCTAAGCCTTTTAAATTTTGCACATGAATAATGTGAAACAAAAGTATTTTTTAAGTTTATAGATGCATTTGAAATAATTAAAAATTCTTAAATAACTATATCAATACCAAAGAAATTCACTAAAAGTTATTAAGCTTAGTAACTAAGCTGTATTTTATCTGAAGAATATGTGATTTGAAAAAGACTAAAGACACATTCTACCTGCTTGAAATCTTGGGTTAAAAGAACAAGATGGCTTTCAAGCAGTTTAAAATGACTGAGAAAATGATTATGGGGACAGCATTCTAAACTTTTGATTGGTTATTCACATTTCATATATTGAAGTAAGCATATATAAGGGACCAGTTTCCAAAAGTAGACAGAAGTGGGGCCACTGTGATTGAGTCAGTGCATAAGGAATATATCAGCATATAGGGAAAACGTACAATTCTTATTTTATATCCTAGCTTGTCAATACTGGTAATTTGAATTCCTAATTCACATTAATCCTTTCACTAAAAGCTCGGTATAACATACATAAGTTCGTCTACACATTTCCACATGTTAAGTATTTGCTCTTTAACTTTTGATACAGCATGTGCATCTTCTTCACAAAATCTGGGGTACTTTCAGTAAAAAATTACAAGTATTTTGTGTACAAAAAATCAGATTTTTTATGGAATATTTTTACTAAAGATCAGTTTGTAAAATTAGAGTCTGTTTTATTACCAGTCTGAGTGCAAAGAGATTTCATGTTCTGATTAAAAAAACATTTAGTCCCAAAAACCTTAAATATTATTTGTATAATCTTTAAAACCTCCTAAATGCATTTCAAATGTTAGGTTTTAAGTAAGACTTTATATTTAATGTTATTTTCTATAATCTAGCAATGTGAGGTCTGTCACTTGACAAACCTCATATCCATTATAAAAAATTAGGAAATAAATATAAATTATGCTTTTCTCTTGCTGGAGTTACCACATGCTATAACGTAAAAATACAAATATTTAGCATAAGTAGCTAACGTCTAATAATGCTACATATATTTATTATTTTTTATTATATTGGCCTTCCAGTTACCCCTACCTAACATTACATAACTTGCACTGAGATGGTGCACTTGCATTTGTTGTATGTCCAATAATATAAAACTGACCTTTAGTTTTCTTTGTGTTTTAAAGGACAAGTATTTTATAATATACAGTCACATTTCAATTAGTAGAGGTTATATATGTATACAGATTATTAATATTTAGAAATATATTATTAAGCTTGTCTTTTTCACAGATTAAAATGGCTGAGAAAACCATAAAGGGGACATTCTAAGCTGTTGATTGGTTATTCACATATATACTGTAGAAGGGTGTATAAGGAACTATTTTAAAAAAGAGTTGAACAGGACCATTGTGTTTTATTCAGTACATAAGCCATATCTCAATAAAATAAAAACATACAAGGTTCTTATTTTATATTTTGGCTTGATGATATCAGTAATTTGAGTTCCTAATTTGTACCAGTACTGCATTAAACATACCACGTGATTTGTTAAAATTGGTATTTAGATGTATTCTTTTGATATTAACTTTTAAATTAAGAAATTAACTCACATATAACATTAAATTTGAACTATAATATAAAACTTGAATCCAAAAAAGCATCCAAAGAATACCCCTCATCATGAGATAAAAATGATGGCACCACACCACTTCTGTACCAAGTATACTCTTCACCTCTGTGTATAATTTGAGAAACACAAGGGTGGAAAATACAAGGCATAATGTGGTTAGGGCACATCAGACTATACATGGCAGATATACAGTATCCAATACTTCCTATACAAAGAACCAACATCCCACATTCATAGGAAAAGACCAAGAATTGAGGATTAAGATATGCAACAACTCTTGGACACTTCTACTTGTACAAAGACTTAGGTGAATTGGTTCATTCTAATCCAAAACCAACTCTGTGGAATGTTGGTAGGATGAAGATTTATTTTGTAAATGGACATATTTATGAAGCAAATACTGTGATGTTATTCACCTGCAAGTGATCTTATAGAACTCCTAATCCTGACAATGGCCATGTAGATCCATGAACAAGAGTGCACAGTCAACATAACACATAATGTAGACTTAATAGTTAGAGAGTAGTAAGTCAGGCACTACTTGATACAGAGCAAGATCTAAGAGATGAATGTGAGGCAAGGGCTTTTGTAAGAAAAGAAAGCATCAAGAAAAACTTACCTAATATATATGTTGCAAAGTGTGAAGTACGGCCACAGGCAGTAGGCATTATCCATAGAATTCAGAAACTACAACACAATGGAGATAATGGAAGATGAATGTTAACTAGGTGGACAACATGCCCAAACATAGAACCTCCTTCAAGATCAACCTTGAGGACAACAAGGGAAAAAAACGAAAAAGTGGATGGAAAGTGAGGGAAAATGGAAGATAGGAAGGCAAAAATAAGGAATAAACTAATGGATGAAACAATGAATCCAGATGAGAAGGGTAAAGGAAGAAAGATTCCAGGAGGAAGAGGGCTGCCTGGAAATAAATAGTCAGGAAAAGGAACTATTGAAGAAAACTGCATGGACAATATAACAATCAGTAGCATGTACTGGACATAAAATGTCTGTACGTATCTTCACAAGAAGAAAAAATGAGAAAGGAAATTAGGTAAAAAGGATTAATCTTGCAGGTTGTTGAATACAAAGAAAGAAAGAATGGACTACAGACATGAACATACATGGACTGTAGTACACTGTACAAGGAACAGCATTGCAAATAAATAAGATTGATGCTATCAACAGGGTAAGATAAGATGAAATCCTCTTGAAGTGAAAGGGAAGAAGAGAAACACAATGCAAGAGAAGCAAAAAAATGTAAAGTAATGGAATGGAGTACAACATGAATGTCTATTCTGATAGCACTGGAACATAAAGGCAGCCATTACATCTGAAATGAATGGAATAAAGAACAAAGGAAATGAGGGAAAGGAAACAACATTCTGATGTGAGAGTCAGTCTACTTAGCCAGAGACCAAAGACTGTAATCTGATGTGAAGTTAAAGAGCAGGAAGGTTGGGGTGTAGAATTGACAACAGTGATCAAAGAAAGAAGAAGGGGAGGAATAACTGAAACTGGAGCAGGAGAAAATGATGAATGAGCAGTCCAGGCAGGAGCAATCAAAGGACCAAGAACAGATTATGAAGAAGGGAGACAAATGGAGAAAGAAATTGGAAAAGAGGATAAGTGAAAAGGGATGTATTCAACCAAATCTAAGTGAAGAGAGCCACAGCCAAAACATAACAATGGGGAATAGGAGACTAAACCAACTGGTGAAAGAAGGAGTAGGTAAATAATGTATTAATAAAGAGACAAACCACTAAATGCCAAGCCAGGGAAACCATAGAATGAAGAGATTATTCCATCGTGTAAACCTGTTCTGGTAGAGAGAATGTCTGAAGGCACACTGTATGTGACACAACATCAATCTAACCTGAAGAGCATAGGCCCAAAAGATCCATGTGGAAAAGCACTGGGAGTCCTGACTGGGTGTATTCATGGAAATATGAGTCACAAATATTAAATGATCAGATTGAAACATGACTGATCAACTACTAGATATAAAACAAGAATTTCAAGGCCAGTGAATAGCAAGGATCTCTAGCACAGTGATGGTGATAAAAAGAGAATGTAAACCTCATCCCATATTCAGACTGAAGAGAATCCAAAGGAACCCAAGCAAGGTTCCATTGGCCACAGAGGACCCATTAAAAGGTCCTCAAATGAGCTCAACCAAGGGGTAGGAGAGGACTAATAAAAAAAAACTTTATCCCAAAAGTGATAGAGCCTCAGGAGAAGAAAAGGGAACAAACAGGATGAACTCAATGACTGACACCAAATAAGAAAATAGAGGAGAACACTGAGCCCAATAAGGAAGGGTTAATAAGAACCCTTAAGGAATAAAGGACTATGAAGTATAAATGTAAGAACTTCATTTAGCTGAAAAACCAGACCACCTTAGTACTGTTGATAAGAAGCTAATAAATAGGATAGGTTAATGCTCATTTGGAATAGTGAGAAGAAGCCACTTGTCCTTGGATGAGGAAAAGCACAATCCCAGGGTACAAAGTTGCAGAGCAAAGAACCACTCCAACCAACAAACATGGAAGGTGCTAAGTCAGCCCAAAGGAAAAGGCATGAAACCAGTACACCATTCCACAGTGGGAAAACCAGAGAAATGGACAAGAATGCCTTAAGATGGAATATGGAGATAAACATTGGAGAAAACATTCTCAATCATCCAAAAACCCTAAGCAAAAACCCAACAGAGGGAAGAGAGGATGCTCTGGTGAATTGAGGAGCAGAAACAAATGGAGTGAGATGGGACAGATCACAGTTCCAAGTCAATTATGAACCTCAAACAGGTAGAAGTAAACCACCCAACAATGTAGGGAGGTCTAAAATTTTGTTGGGCAAGGAGGAAAAAATGATAAAGAAAGAGGTTGGCATGATCAGGGATTCTGAAGTGGAAGAAAGAAACAGGCATGCTGAACTCAGGGAGAGTGAGAAAAAAAGGGATAAAGAAACCATATGACTAAAGAATGAAAACCCAATGAGATGTAAAAAGTTTCCACCAGACCCACTGGCTAGCCTTCAGAACAAAAGCTTGTGTGCCCTACATGATTGGAAAAACAGTGGAAAGATGGAAAGGCAAGGTTTGGTAGACCAACACTGTTGGCATACAAGATGCAGACTAGGAAAAAAATATCACTGGAGAGGAAAGGGTGTAAAATTATTGCACTAAATAGAACCCCAGACAACAAGGAATCTAGAAAGATCGTAAATATGTAAAGTTGCAAAATCTAGGCCATATGTAAGACCTGTAGAAAGGGTCCATGAAGTAAGGCACCACAACCTAAAATGTCCAATTAAAAAGGAAGATACAGTCCTCAGAAATCATTCACAACTAAACAAAATCCATAGAAAAGATGCAGGAAGGCATGTTGTACTCCAGGAGGGGAGGGACAGTAGAAATGCTGTAGAGATTCTTGTTAGCTATCCCAGAAACAAAAGGCACAGGTGACAAACAAAGGATGTCCATAGAAAACAAACTTTCTGCAAACAAAGGCTGATGAATTCCCCATGGTTTGCCAGCATTTGTGACCTGAAGTATGGTTACAGATGAAATAAGTGGACTTGAAGTGTTAATAGGAACTTTTGAGTGCATGCTTGAATTTTCCCAAACAAGCAAAATATTTGGCAACATAACATGGGTAAAGAAATGCTTTTAAAATAAATGTGAAATTGAACAAAATAAAGTGAAAGTGAAACAACTTCAAGTCCTAACTGAAACAAAATAAATATGTCTGAACTCAAATGCTGTAAAACAAGAAGTGAGTTACATAGTAGAGTGTAGTCACAAGCATTTCATGTTTCTATTGGTTAACAAGTGATGCATGAGATATGTTGGAATCTTCCAATTCCAACTGGTGGGAGCATGAGGCTTGTGACATGCATTAGTAAAAAAAGGTTGCAGTTACAGGGCAGCACCAAATGAGAATAGCTAACTTTGTAAAAGGAGAGAAGTACTGTATCAGAAAGATAGTTGTCAAAACCTATTATTACTCAAAATCTGAACAGAAATTAGCAAGTGAATTTCAATCTACTTACCAGTTCCAGATCTTGTGTGCTGATTCTTGTTGTATGTTATACGTAATGCTCTGAAGTTGCTTCAGTGGTACAGAATAAACTAACTGAACAGATCGATTTGGTCGTTCTTCTAAATATACAAAGTATTTATTTAAAGGCAGCACTACAAAAGTTATTATTGTGATGCAAAATAGACATACATGCTGTGAGTTATATTATTCTGTAAATGTAATTTGTTTTTATTGCTTCTTTGAACATTTTACTTTTTATCATTTTTTCTATATCTTAGAAAGTTGAACTGATTTATTTGTGAATTTGTTTCTTTCAACCAGTAAATCATGCACTTCACAAATATCTGTCTAGCTTACGTTTACCTACACACAAATTCGAGAGAAAAATTAACTAATAAACTAGTTGAAACTATGGTAAAAACTTCATTTTTATGGTATAAACTTTTTGTTTTAATAAAATCTGTGTGAAACATTAAGTTAATAACAGATGCAAAAATTATATCTTTAAAGCTTTTAAACATTTATGTCCAGACTAAAGAATTGAGTCAGAGTTTTACCATTTAAAATCCCAGCCCACATGGAAATCATCCAGCTAAGCTCAAGAGGTGTAAATACCAGTGGTGTAGCCACACAGTCAAATTTAGTCTGCCAAAGAAAGAAGCATATGTAATGTGTTAGCTTCTTAGATTTTAATATTGAAATATCATATCAATAAACAAAAAATGTCAAACTATGGATATATCTACCAAGTATGTAAAAATTCAAGTTATGGTATCTGAATGGAAAAATAAGAATTGTCTCTTTTGGGCACAAAATAGGATTTTATAATTTTATACCCAAAGTCAAACAAAAAATGTTAAAAGAAAAGCTATAACAGACTTTAAAGAAAGTGATTTAACATATTTTGACAAAGTTTATTCAACATTTTGGATCTATTAAATATTTTTTATGAGATATAAAAATAATTCCAAGACTACTTAAATTTATAAAATATTAATGGTGGTTTTCAAATATTTCTAATTATATTATTCTTGTTAGTATGTGTATGTGAAAAAAATCACTTAGAATTTTACATGTAAAATGCAGAATTTCTCCAAACTAAAAAAAAAAAAGTAATTAGTGTAAAAACTAAAAATAAATAGTCAGCTAGAACCCAATAAGAATGTGAGACCAACTGTTCTCTTTCTAATGATTCAGAAACTTTAAAGCCCCATATAACAATAGTGTTGTTTCTATTTTCCTACAGTTGAATGGACCTGTATCCTTGTGTCAAAATTAACAGGACATGGTGGAAATATTTATGGATATCCTAAGATGCTGTTTTCAAGTTAAAAAATACTACAACTTATGAACAACTTTACTTATGTGATGGAATAGCATCACATAAACAAAACATAAGTTTCCAATGTAGCATATTAAGTAATCTGCATGGACGTGGCACATAAGACGTGTGGAAATTAGATTTGATCAACCTCAGATGTCATGGGTGAGGACATAACTAGCACACTGATGTTAACATTGTAATCAGTAGTTTGGAGGTTCTTTTGGGTTATATCATTTTAGTACAGTAATGTAACAATATCAATGCTTTTATCTTCTATTTACTCTTTTTTATGAGCCATAAACAACACATGGAAAGATTTAATTTTAAAGTGAATTGGTAAGGGTTTTCAGTATAAAATAATGAAACAAACTTGCTGTTGAAAAACAATCCTGCTTGATACACTTGGTTAATACTTCATTTGAACTAAGGCATTTTAACAAGGGCTTAAATACCAGGTTGAGTGAAGTTTTGACAAAAGAATAAAAACACATTGAAAATGTGCTGTTTTATTTCAAAATGAAGTATATAATAATATTTACTTTCTAATTGTGATAACTGAACAACTTAGTATTAAACAGGTTGAGTATGTTATGGTAGAATGATTTTGGAACCTAACCACATTACTATAGTCCATGACTATGCATATTGGAATTTGCCCTGCAGTATGATTTCCATTTAAAAACAAACTTCATCATTAGACAGTCATAGTTATAGCATACTCCCCTTCCCTGCAGCTTTCTGTAACTAATCCAATCACACAGAAGTCCATAGACACTGTGTCTAATGATTTGACCAGTATGTCTTTGTTTAGAACAGCAAAAATACTCAATTTATTTTCCATCTGTTGAAGGTATGCAAGACTGAATGACTATGTTGCAGGAACAACTTGTGTTACTTTTCCAAAGATATACAACAGTTGAATTGGAGGTATAACTGGAAGTCTTATCTTGCCGCATCCATACTTCATTGCCCTTACAGATAAAGATTAATCCTTTTTTTTTTAGTAATATGGCCTGGGACATATAAATACTTTTACCACTGACTTTTGTGTTTACGGACTCCTTCCTGCTACAAGCCATTGCTTACCATTGTCAAAGTATGACTTCACAAGTCTCTTTTTGTTAGATGGTCCTGGTTTCCCAAGTTAATCCAAATTAATTTTTTTACAATATCTTACAAAATCTGAACACATTTACATAAACTGAGTTTTTGAATAGTTTGCATAAGTAAAGACTATAACATACCTTTAACAAAAATGAAAGGAGATTGGGAACATCACACTGTCTACAAATGCCATATAATGTTAAAATGTAATTTAATAAATGCTGTTTAATCACAATGTTATATCCATCAAATGACTTGTTGATTTGCATATTCAAAACATTTTAATATGATATACACAACCCTTCATAATAATAACGCTATTTTTAAATTTATGACACATGCTTACATATTTTGTGCATAGTACATATTTAGAGAAGTATTTAAAAATGGAATGAGAAAAGAGACACAGTTAACACCTTTACAGCCTGTTTAAATAATCCACAACATATAATAGTATATTTTTTTTAATTTCACGCAAAGCTCCAGAGGGCTATTTGTGTTAACCATCTCTAATTTAGCAGTGTAAGACTAGAGGGAAGGCAGCTAGTCATCACCACCAACTACCAGCTCTTGGGCTACTCTTTCACCAACAAAGAGTAGCACTGATCATTACATTGTAATGCCCCCACAGCTGAAAGGGTGAACATGCTTGGTGTGATGATGATTTGAAACTGTAACCCTGAAATTACAAGTTGAGCACCCTAGCCACCTGGCCATGCCAGGTACACAGCAGCAAATGATTGATTGATTTAGTGTTTTATGGCACAAAGCAACGAGGTTATCTGTACCAGACATCCGGTAAAAAGTAAAATAAAAAAAATAAATCTAGTAAAAGACATAAATGGAAATGAAGGTAAAACAAAAAAGTAGAAAACCAATGTTGACACCTAGTCTACAACGTTAAGATAGAAGGCAAAGTATAAAAAGTTGTAAGGTATTTACTCTAGTAAAAAGGTAATGATCATAACCCGCCAGGAAGACTAACAGGTAAGTTCAAGACTCACTGTCAGTCACCTGAAGTTGGCCTTTCCAGTCCTGGTTCCAGGTTATGTGTCATAGCAACCAATATCAAACTGTAAAAGAATAGAAGTTTTAAAAGACACATAGCAAAATTGCAACAATGAGTAGCCAAATGTCCAGTAAAAAGAGAAAAGTCAAGTAAATGGGGTAAAATTTGTAAAAGTAAATGAAGGTAAAAACAAAACAGCAATTAGAACAGAAAACGGTGTGAAAACCAATGGTGACATCCAGTCTTCAAAGTTATAAACTATTTACTCTAGCAAAATGGTAATGATCATAACCCCCCAGGAAGACCAACAGGTAAGTTCAAGAACCTCTGTCAATCACCTGAAGTTGGCCTTTCCAGTGCTGGTTCCAGGTTATGTGTCATAGCAGCTATTATCAAAATGTAAGAAAATAAAAGTTTTAAAAGACACTCGGCAAAATCGTAATAATGAGTAGCCAAATGTTAAGTAAAAAGATAAAAATCAAGTAAATGGAGTAAAATTTGTAAAAGTAATTGAAGATAAAAGTAAAACGGCAATTAAAACAGAAAATGGCACAAAAACCAATGTTGACATCCAGTCAACAAAGATGTAAAAAAACTACCTGTAGCAGAATGGTAATGATCATAACCCACCAGGAAGACTAACAGGTAAGAATAAAAACCACCGTCAGTCACCTGAAGTTGGTCTTTCCAGTCCTGGTTCGGGTTATGAGTCAATATGGCCAGTACTAAAAAGTAAAGTAGTAAAAGTGTGAAACGATATGCAGCAAAAGTGTAATAACAACTCGCCAGGATGACTAACGAGTAGTTCAAACAGTAGCGTTAGTCACCTGAAGTTGGCCTTTCCAGTCCTAGTGTCGAGTTATTTATTGTTCTGGCCATTGTCCAATGTCAAATTGAATGAGAGAGATTAAAACTGTAAAAAAGGAGCCACAATTAAAAAGGTGTAATGAATAAATATGCAACCCTTAAATGAGATGAAAAAGATTAGTGGCCATTAAAAAATTAAAAACGTTATCAAGGTGGACAGAATCACCATCACCAATAACTCTGCCCAATGTTACAGACTGACCCTGGGAAAAAATATGTTTAAAACATTGCCATCGTTGAGAATTGTAACGATGGCAAGAAAGTAAAACGTGGCTGATAGTGATTTGAGTGTTACACAAAGTACACATCGGTGCATCAGTTCCAGATAAAATGATGAGTTAAAAAACTGTGACCAATGCGTAGCCTTGTGAGAACAACTTCCTCCTTCCGAACTTTACGGAAGCTGGATGGCCAAACTCCAATTTTGGGTTTGATTTGAAAAAGTTTGTTGTTGCGTTGCTCAACAGTGCTGAAGCAGACATATTTAGCTGCCATGTCTGCAAGCTCATTCCAGCAAATGCCAACATGGCCTGGTATACAAAAAAATTGGATTGAAGTAGCTGCTAATGAGAAATGGGCCAGTCGGTTTCAAATATCAGCGAGAATAAGATGTGAGCTAACGTGTAGCGATTCCAAGGCAAGTATAGAACTAAGCGAATCAGTATAAATAGTGCAGTTGGAGTACTGCTCAGCTGCAATATGATCCAGGGCAAGAGATATGGCATACAGTTCAGCAGTGAACACAGAAGCTGTAGAGGGGATTCTGCGTGCAATTACTGACCCATAGCAAACCATAGCAGAGCCCAATGAATCACCTGATTTGGAATCATCTGTATAAATGGGAACTGAATGATTGTTTGAAAGATACTCATTGAATAAAAGACGGTACTTCCAATCTGAAGTATCTGCCTTTTTTAGGTGACTGAAAGAAAGGTCACATTTGGGGGCTGTAATAAGCCATGGTGGGATGGGCCGACCTGTGGAATCTGCAATGCTATCCAAGAACAGACCCAATTCATCCAATTGCATCCAGATGCAAAGGCCAAACAGAGCAATGACAGATCGTCTGTTCTGAAAAAGTAATGCCCACCGAGGAAGGAAAACACATTCCCAGGTGGGATGCTTTAGTAAGGAACGAAGTTTCGAAGTATACTGTAACGATAGTTGCAAACGGCGAAGGTTCATGAGATTCAATGTATATGCTTTAAACTGGAGAGGTACGGAAAGCCCCAGTGCAGAGTCGAAGTCCTTGGTGATGAATGGGATCCAGCATCTTTAAGACCGAGGGTCTGGCAGAGTATAGACCATTGATCCATAGTCGAGTTTCGATCTAATATGAGCACAATATATCTTCAACATTGAACAGCAATCTGCCCCCCAACTGGTAGAAGAGAGGACACGGAGGATGTTCAGTGCTCTTGTGCATTTGACCTAAAGCTGCTTTAAGTGTGGTATAAAGGTCAGTTTACGATCAAAGATAAGTCCCAAGAACTTGGTCTCCGGGACCACTGGCAGCAAAACTTCACCGATATGAAGTTCAGGATCAGGATGAATACCCCGTTGATGGCACAAGTGCTATGCATACGGTTTTAGAGAGAGAGAAATTAAAGTCATTTGCCAGAGTCCACGTCAGTACATGATTAAGGGCAGTTTGTAGTTGCCGCTCAATATATCTCATGTTTGACGACTGACGAGATGTGAAAGTCATTGACATACAGCCCATTCGCAACAGTCAGAGGGAGTTGTTCAGTGATGGCATTTATCTTTATACTGAAGAGTGTGGCACTCAATACACAGCCTTGAGGGACTCCAAGTTCCTGTACAAAAGAACGGGAAAGTGTCGAACCCACACAAACTTGGAATCTCCTGTCCATTAAAAAATTTTGATAAACATGGGTAGATGGCCACGTAACCCATATGTATGGAGGTCTCGCAAAACGCCACACCTTCATGTTGTGTCGTAAGCCTTCTCTATGTCAAAGAATATTGATACAAGATGTTGGCGGTTGAGAAAGGCTTCTCTGATAGATGTTTCAAGACGAATTAGGTGGTCTGTGGTAGAGTGCTGTCAATGGAACCCACACTGGGTGGGCGAGAGAAGGTTGTTTGATTCAAGGAACCAAACAAGACGAGCATTAACCATCCTTTCTAAGGTCTTACAGAGACAGCTCGTCAAATCAATTGGACGATAGTTTGAAGGAATCTTTGGATCTTTCCCTGGTTTAGAGAAAGTAAAATAATAGCCTTGCGCCAGGCATCAGGAAAAGCATTCTCCTGCCAAATCTGGTTGAAGACAATCAGAAGGACATCAAGAGAAGCAGGAAATAGATGGTGCAGCATGTCATAATGAATATCATCAGGTCCAACAGACGTACTGGCAGACCGATGAAGGGCCATTTTTAGTTCCACCAGCATAAAGGGACAATTATAGTCAAAGAAACAGTCAGTTTGAAAGGAAAGAGGTGATCGCTCTGCCCGAGTCTTGATAGCCAGGAAGGTGGAGGAACAAGCAGAAGTGCTAGATATCCGGCAAAAGTTTTCACCTAGAGTGTTAGCGATGTTCCTGATACCAGTCACCTCCTGACCATCAGAGAGTAAGATCAAGAGGGGGACAGAATTGTAGTGCCCATTAACCTTTCGAATCCTGTCCCATATGATCTTGGAACTGGTGGTAGAAGATATGCTGGTTGTGAGCTTAATCCAAGATTCCTTCTGGCTTTGATGTCTTACCCACCTAGCATGTGCACGGGTCCGTTGGAAAGCAACCCGGTTTGAAAGTGTGGGATATCTACGAAAAGTATCCCAGGCCCGTTTTTAAGCCTTCCGTGCTAAGTGGCAAGCAGAATTCCACCATGGACGAGGATATCGTGGAAAACGTGTCAAGGTTTTAGGAATACATGTATAATACAGTCAGTTACCGCTGTTACACAGTCGTCTATTGATGGATGATTTATGATGGCAGAAACAAGTTCTGCGAGAGCAGTAAAAGTGGACCAGTCTGCCTGATCCAGCTTCCACCGGGGCACGCAGGTAGGGTGGCATTGACCATGGCCAGTCTCTCTCAAAACGATCGGAAAATGATCACTGCCTAGTGGATTACTGTCAACCCTCCATGAAAAATGGGAGAATAATGAAGGGGAGCAAACTGAGAGATCAATAGCGGTAAAGGACTGACTAGGAGCATGAAAGTAAGTGGAAGAACCAGCAATGAATAGAGAAAGATTGTGATCAGAGAGCATCTGCTCTACAGAACAACCCCTCCCATCAATAATGGTACTTCCCCAGAGGGGATGGTGTCCATTAAAATTTCCCAGGATTAGAAATGGAGATGGCAACTGTTCAACGAGAGCATCAAGTTCTGATTGATCATATGTCTCTCCAGGGGACAGGTACAGAGAACAAACAGTGATGGTGTGACCAAAGGAAACACGGATGGCTATGGCCTCCAAGGGTGTGTTGAGTGACAAAGACAGGGTGGGCACATGTTGATCAACCAACAGTGCCACCCCTCCATGTACTCGACCATTACACAATCTGTCATTTCTGTACAAAGAAAACTGCCGAATGGAAACAGTATCAGCAGATTTGAGAAATGTTTCTTGTAAAGAAAGACAAACAGGATGGTAGGAAGCAATCAGAGTTTTGATATCATCCAGATTAGAACGTAAACCTCGACAGTTCCATTGTATCAAGGTGGCCCTTTTTATGAACGAGTAGGTGAAGTGGCTGGAGAACCCTTTGGTTTACGACCACGTCTTTTTTCTTTACTGTCTTTAATCGGAGGAGGTCTATCAACCTCCATGGATCCTGCTCTGGGTTGAGTGGGCAGGTTTTTGTTATTGGAAGAGGAATCCAGTGACTAAGGGTGCGAACGAATAATTGTTTTGTCTCTTGTGGTTGGAGAAAACGATGTATCAGAAGAAATGCCTGTATTTGAAACTGAAGGACGTGGATCTTGAGGTTTATTGGAAGGTATGGGAGGAACAAAGATGGGAGTGGAAGTCGATTCATCAACTTTTTTAACCACGGAGGTCAGAAGGCTTTTCATTTGTTTTGAAAACGATTCTTTTGGAGGCACAGAGAGATCTGTCTGCACTTCCACTGTAGTTGTGGAATGGAGTGCAGCAGCATATGTCCGAGATGGAGTTGTGGACAGCAATTTCTGAGCCTCAGGATAACTAATGTTATGTGTCGTTTTCAAACGCTGCACCTCTTTTTCCTCCAACCATTTTGGGCAAGAATGAAAGTAAGAGGGGTGAGAACCATTGCAGTTTACACAATGCAGGTTCAAGTCACAGTCACAGGCATCATGGTCCTTGCCTCCACAACGAGCACGTCAGGGAACCACGACAAGAAGTCTTTGAGTGGCCGAATCTCTGACATTGAAAACATCAAAGAGGGTTTAGAATGTATGGCCGAACCCTGCAAATGAGATAACCTGCCTTGATGGTGGCAGGTGCACGTGGTGAAGTAAATGTTAAAACGAGGGTATTTGTTGGCAGTGTAACTCCATCTTTGCGAGTGGAGATGCGCCTCACTGCAGAAACTCCTTGAGTGGAGAGACCAGCAAGAATCTCTGACTCGGGAATGTTCTTCAAATCCCTTTCAACAATAACTCCTCGTGAAGAATTCAAAGTAGTATGGGGTGTAACCTCAATAGGTATATCCACAATTGCCTTTGAATTCAAGAGGAGTTCACTGTGTTGGGATGTGGATGTTTCAACCAATATGTCACCATATCGAAGCTTCTTCACTGACTTTGGAGAGCCGCAAATCCCTCTAGTCCCTTTTGAATAAAAAAGGGGACATTTGCCCTAAGGGTTTTTCTGAAAAAGAATGCAATATAAGAAAATGAGGTATGTTTTATTGATGTTGAAGATTGCTGTTCTGAGTATTCAAGACGTGGTCACTTACCCATTGACTGTTTTTTTACAATTTTATTTAAATTTTTTGGAGGATCCATAGGAAAGAGGAAAAGTTTCGGTACCCACTGACCCCACCAACCATGGAGCCCTACAAGGGGACGCACTACAAAGTCATGTAAGGACAATGCAGCAACACCAGGGTTTCGTGAGCACTATACCCAAACACCAGCATCAGGCACTATGTCCACAACACCCGTTGAGAACTTCCAACACTGGTACTTGGTTGGCTCTAGCCCAAGTGGACCAGCCGATTGACCCAAGGGCCGCCCGTCTACAGGAATTCGAGGCCAAAGTGGTGTGTTAGGGTTGGACCCCTCAACCACCAGGATCCTCTCCTCCCCTTCACAGGTCGCCACACACGGCAAACACGTGGGTGGATGTTTAGATCCCAGAGAAGGTAACCAGACAGAACAAAACCTTCCCTTGAATGTCCCCTCACCACGTACAGGAATCCACACCAAGGGGAGCAGCAAACGAAAACTGTTAATAAAGCTCTGACAATCTGATATATACACACATGCATACATATATATAACTTACTTCTGCCATTTCACATTAGTATATAGGGTAAAGCTGTCTGAATCACATAATATTTTAAATCAAGTAGTATAATTTAGAATACAGTTGAAAACATATACATATCTGGGCTAAATGGATCATATAACACTTTTAATTAAACTACAGAACTACATATCAGCATAGTTTTCCCATGTATTACAGCATCTTTATAACAAACAATATAAATTCAAGGTTAATGATACAAAATGAATTTTAGCTGTACATCTACAGTATCATTGACCAAGGTTATGCTTAGGGTGAAGTGTGCAGAAAAAGTTGAATTATATTAAATTATTTCTTTATCAGTTAAATAAAATAGATAAAAGTTACAGGAATGGACAAACATTTACCTGTATGAAATCTAAAACTCTAGATGTGAATGATACTTGTCCCTTAGTGAGTAAGACAGGCAACTGTGTGAAGCTCTTTGAATCAGCTAACAAGTCGAGGGTATCTTCTGATCCTTCAATACAGCAAAGAATACCACAGAACACCTCTTTTTCTCCTCCTGAAAGTGGGCATAAAAATAAAAGTTTTCATAAAGTACTCTTTACATAATAGCATAAGGCTAAAACTTTTTCATATGATTAGTATTAAAGCTAGTTTCTTGTTTTCACTTCTATCTCGACATAGTGTCCAAACAAAATTACTCTCAGTTCAGATTCCATTAAATATATATATTCAATATGACTGATTAAAGCTCATTGCAAAAGGTTTGCTTTTAATTTCATGCAAAGCTACTCCAAGTCTATCTGTGCTAGCTGTCCCTAAATCAGTAGTGTAAGACAAGAAGGATGGCAGCTTGTCATTATCACCCACCTCCAACCTTTGGGCTACTCTTTTGCCAACAAATAGTGGGATTGACCATCACATTATAATGTCCCCATGGCCAAAAGGGCAAGCATGTTTGACATGACGAGGATTCAAACCCATGACCCTCAGATTATGAGTTGAGTGCCTTAAACACCTGACCATGTAGGGCCCATTGTAAACAGAGGGGGATTAAAAAATCATTTATAACTAAATCATCAGAAGAATGATATATCCATGTCAGATTCCAAAATAAAAATAACAAGTGAAGTGTGATTTTGTTGATTTATATTTTACAACCTCACAATCTTATCAGACAAATGAGTTTACTTCTAATCATAAATCTTGAAATAAGTTCAGTGTTAAATATTGGTGAATTAGCTACTAAATGTTTTTTTGCTATTTAACGCCATTTTACTTTTTGTGTAGGTGAAGTACTTGAAAACAATGACAAATTATTGTATGTTATCTATAATTTATAAATGATTTTCCAAAAAGTTTTAAATTTAATTAAGCTCCTAGAAGAAAACAAATTATTTTCAAATTTGACTCAAATATCTGTGTATGAGAACAATGCATTTCTCAGACTGAGCAAAAAGGTAGCAAATTAGGTTCAAAGTGTATGATTTCATTGTACTTTTGTTAATGAAATTTAAGTTAATGTTTATTAATTAGAAAGAAAAATTCTTACACTTTTTATCAAAACTGAATATATTAATATAAATTCAATAGCTAAAGGTCTTAGGGCAGTTAAACATTGCAATGAAAAGTAACCACGTAATTGGAATAGTTGTATGAGTGCACTCTAGATATATGAAGAAAAAGCTAAAAATGAAATATGCCACTGTTCAATAATAATAATGATTATTTATTTTTAAACAAACAAATTCATTAAACTGGTTAAATAGATATAATGCTGTGGTGAAATATTTTATTGACAATGGAATAATAGCAATCAGAAAACATGCAACAGTCCAGTAACACATTTTGAACCAATTGACAAGTACTTTAGTCCATACATATTACCTGGTCATAAACAATAAAATTACTGTTTCTATTTTTTTTAACTTTTGCAACAAAGTAGGACCAAAGAATTTCATTTATATTTAAACTTGAAACAAATTATGAGTAACTTCTTAATCTACTAAATGTTTATATTAAAATCAAATTTACTGACAGCAAATAAACTAAACCATGGTTACCAGTTAATATGTTGATAAAATAATATTACCAGCATGGTTAACATTAGTTTTCAAAAACTCTGACAGAATATACAACATTCATGTGGTAAATTTTCACAAATACATTAGCACTAATGGACTTTAGTGTCATTAATCATCCACAATTTCTCTCATTATAGAAAGCCTCTATGCCAATTATTAACTCATAAAAGCATTAAATATAATTTGTACATGAACATAAGGAAATTACTAAACATTTAGATGACTTGGAAAATTTTTTAAAAACTTGCCTGTTTTAGAGGAAACTTGTATTTTAATTCCTACTGCTTCATTATCACCTGAATATAAAAAAATACAATAGTATAAAGTTTCTAACATTCTAACATTACAGCATATTAATGCACAAAACTGTACTGGTCTAAACTTGCAGCCAGTTTCCAATCCAACAAGTCAGCTTATCCTTCCATACAGAAGTATTTAAACAAGCTTTTTATGTGGCACCTTGTCAAATGTTTTCTGAAAATACAGATATGTAAAATCCATACCTGCACTAACATCTAAATAAGCAGTAACCTCTTCAAAAAATCCCTTCAAAGATAAATAAAGCAATATTTTCCTTGGAAAAATTATGATTATCCAACAAAATTTTAAACTTTGTTCAGTGACTTTGTAAAGCATTTTGTATTTCCCATTCATTACTTTTCCCATCACTGATTTAAAACTAATAGGCCTATAATAACTGGGGCAATTTTTAACACCTCTCATAAAGAGAAGTAACATTAGCCAACTTCCATTTCTTTGGCACGTCTACTATTCAAGGGCATATAAAAATAATAGTAATTGGTTTACATATTCAATCTCCTTCAGTAGAAGCTTAAAATATGATGAAGTGAATTCAAAGAGAATAAATTCTTCAAAATTTAAAATACTGCATAGAGAAAACAAAACACAAAAGATCATGACAATAAATTTTTAAAACTTGACTGCAGAAATTTTTCTTGATGTGTATGAATTTCAGATAATTTATTAGTGACAATATGATTTTATTAAAATAACACCAAGAAAGAAACTCAAACTAGTTAACATATTTCCTTACAGAGCACAACAATAAAGCAAAAATACATTCTATATATATATATTAATAACCTTTACATTGTTAATTTTTTTTAGGTGTATACTCTACTTGTCTATGCTTCAAACTAAATATCTGTGAAATTACATACCTTTCAAACTGGCAAGTCCCTCATACACATAAAAATACGTTTTTATGCTATTACTTGAGCCAATCATCACACCATACCCTTGTATCTCTTTCTGAAGAGCAATTATAGAGAATGAAGAACTTAAAGATTCAAAATTGCCTTGAAAAGACTATGCACACATAACAATAAAAATATATATATATACAAATACAGCAAACAAAAAGTAGACAAATTCATTTTTATAAGACAATGATTATTTGGTAAATTAATTTTTTAATAATTTTATATGCAATAACTTTTAACTTACACAAATTCATTACAAAAAAACATTACTTCAATGTTTTTCACAACCAGGGATAAATTTCACATTCATTTGGAGTGACAATAATCTGTTAGCTAAAAAACAAACTAACATACTTGGTACTAAATTAAACAAAAGAAAAACACACATTCCTTTGAATGATACATCAGAAAAGTCACATTGAGCTATTTGCTGTATTCACTGTGAGAAGTCAAACCCCAGATTTTAGCATTTTAAGTCCATAGATCTACTGCTGTCCCACAAATGGACACATGCATAAAGGAAATGAAGGAAACTAAAATGACTGCTCAATAATTAAATTGACAAGTAATGTTTGAAACTTGACATATTGGTTTATTTTAAAGTGAGTTAAAATAAGCTAGTTATTTTACAAGGTAAATACAAAACACTTACAGCCTCAAGGTGAGCCTTTAAAAGTCTTGAATATAGCCTTAAGGATGAAGGGCTGTTATCAAACTGGAAAAGAGGGCTGACCTTGTGAATGCGCCATGTTTTGTTCACAAGAGCTATTAAAATAACAAATAATAATAACATTTCCAGTTCTATATATAAAAATATCCAAGTTAAAATAATGGTATGAGCCATACCAAAATGTGATTTAAAAATCAAGTGCCAAGTTATGGAAAAGAACAATCCTGTAAAGAAATATATATGTAAAAATGGCTGGTATAGGTTGAAAAACTTTTGATGTAGAGGAGCGAACAATTTTTTGACTTTCTTCGGTCATCATCAGGTTCACAAAGGAAGAAAGTGGTAACTAACCAATAGCTGACCACATTTGAAAGGGTTGTGTAATTGAATGTAGAGGGCATGTATAGATGTTTGATTATGTTTATTAATATAGGCATAAAGATGTTCCTTTGTATTGATTTATTTTGGGTTTGAATTGTTGTACAAGTAAGGTTTATTTAATTTTGCATTTGTTTATGTTTGTTTCTTTACTTGGTATTTGGGTGTTTTCTACGGTTATGTTGTGTTTATTTGATTTGCACTGTTTGAAAACGTGTGAAGGTGACTTTTTGTGTTCTTTGAATCTGGTTTCTATTTTTTACTTGTTTCTCCGATACAGAAGTCATAGCAGTTATCACATTGTACTTTATAATGTTGGTGTGGTGTTTGTCAGGGTAATTTTTAAATAGTATAGACCATAGTTTTGTGCCTGGTTTTGGAAAAAATTTGATATTAACTGGAATGTCATATTTTGTTACTAGTTTTTGTCAAATCTTGGTTTTACTGCTGATGTCAAAAACATATTTTTCTCTACAAGTGGATTTTCTGTAGAAACTTATAAGTAGATAAGTTTAGTAGAAAAACACTACGGAATACTGTTATCCCCAATTTTTTGTGCAATTGAAACAAGCAACAATATGAATATAAAAAAGGTTACATTTTCCATTATGTTTTTACTGCTTAATACACACTTTCACATCTTACTGTACAGAGTTTGCTCTTCTGTATAATTTATGTTATTAACCATACTTTTATATGTATCTAAAATCAGACTTAGTCAAGAGGATTGATCCAGGTCTACTACAGTAGAAATATACATTTTTTGCAATCACTATGTTATTCCACTAATACTACAAGAAAATAATATAATGCAATAAAAATGGGTAATCCAATTTTTTGTGTATGAATAAAACAGTATTAAGTTTCATAAAATGTAGTGTTTTATAAATAGTTTTAGGACTGTACCTTCCAATTTACTACATTATTGGAAAATATGCTATACAGACCATCCAAATAATACTGTTTGCCAAGTGACCATCTTGAAAACTGATTAATTATGGTAAATTTGTTACATAGGTGGCTAGAAAGATTACATGTGAATATCTTTCAGTATCCTACAATACTTTTGAGTGACCTGAAATATATTTTAGCAATTTGTAAATACTTTAACCCTGCTACTTTAACAGTTTGGTGTATATATCTGTTTATAGTCACTAAGTTCTCTATATACTGTGTGGTTCGTAACAACTGTTTAGAAAGTATTCAGGTATTTTTTGACAATCCAGTTTAACTATTTTACCCTCAAATTTTATAGCATTGGTCAGTTACTTTACTCAACATTTCTCCAGAAGAGTAATGCTTTTACTGATGCACACATAACATCTCAAATATAGTAGTAGTAATTATAGGCCTTGGACGGACACACACACATGTATATATATATATATTCATACATATAAACAGTCACATGGTTTGCTACAATTATAGTTCCATGCTAAAATATATTGATTTATGTGTTCAAAGCAATTATTTATAAAGTGTTGAGAAATGAAGTATTCATTATGACCTCAAATAAGTATACATTTAAACTAAAATCATCTCATATTACAGTCACAACCAGTAATTTATACTGTATTATTGTATTCCTAGGTAGTCTGTCACATAAATCACTTTGTGAAACACTTAATACATGCACACATATATATGGATTTTTCTATGGATCTGTTGTCCTTTTACCATACATGCATTTAGGAGCCTGTAATATATATATTTTAACATAATAAAATTATTTTCTGTGATGTATAATTTTTTTTGTAAGAGCACTACATAGATTATATGTTAGTTTTCATATTTATCAGTGTTAACTCAAAAAGTATAAATAGTTACAAATAATGCTTCTCAAAATTAAAGAACATCATACAAAAACATACATTAAATTGAGTCTTTAAAAAAATGAAATAAATTCCACACGTATGGGATTCGAAGTCTTTCCTGACTCCAAAATTTTCTTTCATTTTAACTCCAGAAAGTACTGTTGAAAACATTTTTCCATGGCCGATTTTTCTACAACTTGTTTCATATTTAACTGAAAATTTTTTTGTCATTTCTGAAATTATTTTTAGATATAAGTACAAACAACTAACTGAAATGCAATACAAAACTTATCTTTATGGAACTTCTTTGGCAATGTATTCTCTAGCAAAAGTAATTTACATATATTATCAGCATTTAACCATATTTTGTTTCTAATATCCTGGTTTTGATAGATTCATTAAAAATTGTTTAACACTTTGTGTGTTTTCCATTTTTGCTCCAGTGAGCCTGGAGACAAAACTTGTCAAAAACTTATCTTTATGGAACTTCTTTGGCAATGTATTCTCTAGCAAAAGTAATTTACATATATTATCAGCATTTAACCAAATTTTGTTTCTAATATCCTGGTTTTCATAGATTCTTTAAAAATTGTTTAACATTTTGTGTGTTTTCCATTTTTTCTCCAGTGAGCTGTATTTTCTACATATTAAAAAATCATCTGGTTTCTCTCTTCTTCATTCAGAAAGAGAACTGTTTAATATGTATGAGTTTACTTACAGCAGTGAGGCATTATTGACCATGTATAAGAATCTATATTTAACACTCTCTTTTGTCATTAATCAAGTATACAGTTATAATCAGTGATTACATTCTTTAGACAGATCACTAAACTAAAATGGATAAAGTGGAAAATAATAAATAAAAACTGCTAAATTTACAATATGTAAATTAATAATTAAATGGAAAAATTTTGCTTTGAATATTTATAAGAATTTAAAACAAATGCTTTGCCTTTTAAGTTAGAAGCAACTTGCTCAGTTGGTTCTATCGTTTCTTCAGTCCTTCCTGTGAGATTTCTCACCCTTGGTGTCTTACTATAAGGAGTGTGTCTGTGGGATCTGGTTCTTAATGACATTGAAAGAAGTTCTGATCTCACATGTGGAGTGGAGTCAACATTTTTTTGTTTCATGTCTGTAAGTGAGATGGAAATGATTACAAAAATTACTAATTTTTCTTTAATAAATTAACACTAGTATGTGCATTTTTTTACACAAGGCTGTATATCAGGTGGTATAATTTTTAATTTTTGATACATACACATGCCTAAATGTCAAGTTATAACATACCTGTTATGCCTCTCACAACCAGATGATATTACCATAAGAAATACATCTGAAATATTTTAAACAAATTCAATAAAACCTGCCATAATAAAATACATATAAAAGCAATTGTTAGTCATGTGGACATTTTCCAAAATAATAAATATTAGCCTGTACCAACATTAATTTAAAAATAAAACTGTTACATCTATAATGCAAGATATATTTAAAAATATATAATTATTGTTAAAATAAAACAGTTTCGACACCTTAAGGTGTTCTAAATATGAAGAGTTGAATTTAATAGCCCATACAATTCTTCAGCTGTGGGCTAGTACATTAGAAAGCTCTATGACCTAACATGGTCATACGTAATCTAAACACGTATTGAGAATTATTGAACGAGTTGCACGTAGCAATAATTGCACTTTACAAATTGTGGTTTAACGTTTAATAGAATGAAAAGGAAATTGATTTTTTGAAATGTAAATATAGGTTCAAATGTTTACACTCATGAATGATGTGCATGTAAGTAATGCCTAGAAAGATCAAGTGATTCCTTGTTGTATCTTGATATGTTGTTAGTATGCATGCTCCAAGTTATAAATGATACCTATACTGATTAGTAATAATAGTATTAATATAATACCCTCACTGGCGCTGAATTCGAAGCAATACGACACGTTAGATTTATACTGTTGTCGTAGTTATACGCATAACAACATACCTTCTTAGTTAATATTGAATGCAGAAAATGCTAAAATGAAAAGTGTAAAACACATTATTCGAACGATCACATATTCTCTATAAATGCTGCATACCTGTAAAGAACTTCCATTACATATTCTTAGCCGTAATAGAACTTACTACGTAAATGTCACCCACTTTCAAAATTTGGCGCTGTTATCAGCTATTAACATATCCACCTGGCACCAAAATACTGGATATAAATAAATTATATCTTTGAAAAATAAATGATTTATACTGTCTAATTAAAAGCAAAATCTGAAACAAAAATAAATAACAAGTGAATTAAAACACTTTTAATATTATCTTAAACTTAGTTTCGCGTCTATCTTTATTATATCTTTTCTTTATACATGTGCTGAATAATTATTTTTATTACATGAACATTAGATTATAATTATTTTGTAACAGCCAGTAGCAGGAATAGGCTATATCTATTGTATTAAATATTAATAGGAAAAATTTGCAATACATAATGTCCGTTATAAAAACAACAACGTTGATGTGTCAATAGTCTACGTTAGTTTACCATTCTATCTGCTATTGACAGTGTTGTAATAGAGATGTGTTAAGTGCGTACTTTGTCAATAATAAAGCTTTTCCTAGCAGGTTAGTGGTGTTATTAATTAGGTGAAACATAGGGAATGTACTAGTTGTGTTATTTTATGCGCTAGGATTAGTAGTAAACAAATGCTTTATCTTAAGGTATATTGATGTGTGTAACTTGAGACCAACAGTTCAGTCAGAGCAACAAACAGAAAGAGAGTAGGATATAATAATATGGCGTTGCAAATGTTTATTTGTTATTTTTGCAGTGTATTATATTGGTTATTGGATATATCATTTCGATGTAAAATTACATAGTTTTTCAATTTACATTTTGTTTTTAAATCTTATACAAATCATAATTTATTACTAAACAGTACTGAAAATGAAACAATTTTGCAAAATATAATTTATGAAAAAATAATAATTTGAAGGTGGTCCAGCTAAGCTAGTGGTTTGTGTGTTGGACTGTATATATGTAGGCCCATGCTTAACGTTCTGCCACTGTTCCCAACAAAATATTTGTTTACCATAAGGGTGATTGTCAAATTTCACCATTCAGTTAGACAAGAGTTTGTAATATCTTCATTGTCACTAATGCAGTGTTTTTTTGCTACGTCTTTAGACTGGCCCATCACAACCATCTTGCTGGTGCATTTGATTTTACAAAACTAAACTAACAGAATATTCATATTAAATCATAGCAATTTCTAATTGTATTTCAATTTTAGTAATCTGTGACAGTGCAGGAAGGTAGTGAGTTGGTCCTTTGGTATTGATAAGGCTCAGAAGTGTTGTCAGTTCTAAACTACAAGTGGTTGATTCTTGAGTAGATGAATATCGTGAATATTTTGTTGTAAATATCCCAAACAAACATATTTTAAATTTGATATAAAATATATAGAAATTAAAACTTATCAAATGTATGTCTGTTAATTTTGCCACCATAAGTCAACTTGATCATTCAATTTAAGGAATATGTTTTTAGATGTTGCAAGTACAATGATAAACTTAAATGTGAATATCATATTTAAATTATACTAGTATTATTACTGTGTTGTAGTATTATAAATTATTCTTCATAGAGAATTCATATTAACTTTGATTAAAGCAAACTACCTACAAAGATAAATTTAAATCAACTCAGTGATAAGTATAGCTTATTAACTATTTACATATTTGTACTTATAAATATTAAAAGGCAATGACTCATTTTTGGAAACCTAAGCAATTAGTTGTGTCTTTGGCTGTAATCCCAATAATAACCTGAGATTTGGCTAGCATAGAATATTTAAGGTGATCCTAAAACAATGTACTAAAATATTAATGAAAATTAATCACTATAATAACAATTAATAACAATAGCTATATTAAACATTTTAACTATTGCTTTTAGTGAAGATAATATTAAAGATATTAATTCTGTATTATTACAGATTTCATAGCTTTAAATTTTAAAAAATCTAGTTATTTTTCAAATGTATAACACATGACATGGATTTATCTTTCTTTCCTTCTTTATTTTTACTTTTAACATTGTAAAATTCCTCATTTAAAGATACTTTGTGGGATATTTTTAATATGTAAAGGAAAGAGAAATATACATTAGTTTCATACTTCTTACAAAGTGTGGTATTAACAACTGTTTTATTATGTGATCAGTTGATGACAAGGTGAAAGTTATTATTTCTTTTTTGTATCTTTAGTGCTATGACCACGTGGAATGTGTTTAAAATTAGTTGATGCTAAAAACAACCTATTAATATCAAAATAACTGTATGTAATATCCAAAATATTGTGATTTGTTTGAAAAAAAATAATAAAAATGACAGAAGGATATTACATTTGCTTGGACAAACTACTAACCTTTCATTTAATGAAATAAATGTAGACATTTTTTTAACAATTAGAACATTTAATCAAATTCCACATAAATACATAGCTTAAGTAAAGTATGTATTTAGAATGAATTATACACATTTTTAAGTATTTGTTTGATTTTATTTTTTCATGCAAAGTGATTCTGATGTACGTTGAAACTTAATTTAAAATAGCTGTTATGTTTCATTTGCTGGTCTGGTATGGCCAGGTTATTAGGGCACTTGACCCGTAATCTGAGGATCGTGGTTTCAAATCTCTATCACACCAAACATGCTCTCCCTGTAGAGGCATTATAATGTGACAATCAATCCCACTATTAATTGGTAAAATAATAGCTTAAAAGTTGGAAGTGAATGAGAATGATTAGCAGCCTTCCACGTAGTCTTACACTGCTAATATAAGGATGATTAGATCAGATAGCCCTTGTGTAGCTTTGCAAGAAAATTAAAAACAAAGAAACAAACAATGTTTTGTTAGGTATTAAAATTATTTCTTTTTCCTAAATGTACCTTCCTTATCACATTCTGGTAAAAATGTCTAAGTACTATAGTTTTTAGCAATTGTACAGTTAATGGTCTATTACTTATTTCATAATAACAGTAATCACAATTGTGTATAACATATCTACATAATCAGTTTAATAATTAGGTCAGTATCTTTATAGACTTTGTATATGAATATGGATGAAGATTTCTGTTTGTGATAATTTAGTAAAGAAAAAAAGGTTTGATGTGCTTCATATAATTGAGTTATATGTAATTTTCTCAAGATGGGTTGAAGGTGCATATATTGACAACCTTTAATTATTCACTAATCATTCCAATAAACATATATTATTCAAGTTAATATTTTGATAAGATGTTTGTGGCAGGTGATGTTTATTTTTATATTCAGAAAAGATTTGAATGGCCATTTTTCACTATTTAACTGCAGTACTAAATAAAAAAAATGATTTAGTGAAAAAATGCATGACTTAGCAGAAAGTTGATATGTTTATTAAACGTAAATGATTTTTATTTATCTGGTTCTGTTTTGGGCTATTGTCAAATGACATCACTTGTTTAAGTTTCAAAGGATGAATACTTTTATGGCAGTATAATGTTTGTTTATTTACATACATTCAGGTCATCCAGTAACGTATGTATATTGTACTGTTTTTTGTGGATAACCTTATGGTTTATTTCTATGTGCAACTACATTAATGTAGAAATGCTATGGTCTATTGAACAGTTTCAGTTACCTCTATATTTGAAAGTTGTTCTAAAATTATATTTGGTACCATGTGGATCTTTCTCTAGTTAGTATTTATTTATATATATATATATATATGTGTATAACTTAAATATCGACTGTTTTGTAAATGATTTTTCATCAGTTCTGTGAGCCTTTATCTGAAGAAATATCTCATTTTAATTAAGCTACTGATATTCCCCAGTTCTAGTAAGTTAAGAGAACTGGAGAATGCAGTTACTTGTTAATTTTGTTATGAGAAGACAGCAAAAGGGTGTGTGTGCAGATAACAGTAGTGACTTTTCCATAAATTTTGAAGCTAGAAAGGCTTAGTTACCCACTTAGAACATAAAAACAGCAATAGTTTAATTTTAAAAAGTATAAGCATATGCTTTGTGTAGAAAGTGCATGGAGTTGCTGATAAAGTTCAGATGTGATTATAAAAAACTTGAATATTGTGCTGTGTTCTTTGAGTTTCAGAATATAGAGATTATAATTACATCTAGAATCAACAGTTTTACAGTAATTACTTTAATGAAAATATTGTTGTAAACAACAGAATAAGCACAACCTTGAAATAACTAAGTATAATGAAACTTTAGGCAGGTATATCAAATCAATACTACACTGTATTGATTGTATGGAATATTTATTTAATAGTAATTATATTTAATAATAAGTCTATTGAAGATTCATCTCTATGTTTCTCAATTTATCCCAGAATTAGAAACAATGTTGGCAAAAAATTGTATCGCTACATTTATTGATTGATTCGTTTATTAATATCACTGTTTATTTGCTGTTTCCTTCATTTACTTATTTCAGCATTTATTGTGTTTTCGAATCCCATCGTTGGACGTGGTTCAAATCATTGTGGACCTTTGCCTTGATTAAATAAACAAACTTTGTTTTCAATTATTCGATTTTCCAAAAACAGCTGTGTCAGTAAAAGCTAGCAGACGATAGCATTCTTTACCATTAGTTAATTCACATCGGATTGCCAATTAAGTGGCATTTAATTTAGGAATATGCGACTTTGTGAAATAATTGTTTATTTTTAGCGTTGATTGAATCTGAAAGTTCACTCTTTAATTAAGTTTCTAAAGTTTGCCATTACTCTTACATCTGAATTTGCCGAAGGTGTCCAGAAGTAGGTTTGAGTATTATATGGGCGGACTTACTATCAAGATCTTTTAATTTCTGTTTTAACCTAAACAATATTATTGGCTAAGCAAATCACATGGAAGTTTAGGCTACCTTCGTGTTTTTATTACTATGAATTATTTGTTTTTTAGTAAATAAAATGTTAGAATAAATTAACAGTAAGCATTGGTGAAGAATATTTTAAAATGCAGTGAAAAGAACTGTTCACTGTCAGTTAAACTAAAGACATACGTTTATTCTTACATCAGACGATGAAAGAATAGTAAGCGGATTCAACTTTATAGAATGGACGGCCACAGCCTGTTGTGGAGACACAAATGTAGAGGACGATGTTTGAAAAGGCGGAAGACTTTCGTAGAAATAAATCGTTATAGGAGACAGCAAGTAAATTATGAAATAAATAAATTGATGAATAAGCAAGTCCAACAATACCTACATATAAAATGTGTAAATAATCTCTGTCACTATTTGATTAGTCCTTGCTACACCAGTAACTTTACGAACTCAACAACGCTAGGATACGAGGGGTCGATTGACCGCGGTGGACACAGTGGATAGTGTATTGTGGATTTGTTCTAAAAAACTAACCAACCAACCAATATTCAATTAATTTTAAGAAGAATATTCTGTTTCGAAATTGTAAGCATATCAGGTGTATTATAAGCACAACGTTATATGTATGACAGTAAGTTACAGAAGGTAAAGAGATCACACTAAACCCATAGTGACATCGTTAATTGTTTTTTAAGCCTTTTTATTTCTTCTTTTTACAAGCGATAAATAGCAGAATTTATCAGCAGAAAACATGGACAGTGACGTACAGAGATGCGGAAGGTTGATTGACCAGGTGGATAGCAAATGGAGGGAGGACAAATTACCAGATGAAGATATAGCTGTGCCTCTAATTGAACTGCCTGACCCAGAACCAGATAATGGTAATCCCCATGAAACATTGAAAGAACAAGAACAGAAATGGACAGATCTAGGACTGAATAGGATAAATGACCAATCCCAGACAGGCCGAATTCCCAGTAATTAGACCAGAGTCAGAAACGGAAATGTGTGCCACAAAGGACTGATTTTTTCACAGCTTCTGTATTACAGAATTCAGAGTGAAGAAAACAAATCATTACTCGTTTTATTCTGGCGTTGTTATTTTGTAAAGCACCAATAAAATTATTTGCTTAGTTGTGAGAAGCACCATTTATTCGTTATATATCGATATTGTAAGCATTCAAATATATATATTTTGTACTTCATTATTTTCTTATTGATAATTATTATGCATTTATATTGAAATTGTCACACGCTGTTTATGAATAATTTGTACTTTGATAGAGTATAAAGGGAAAGTAAGTGGGGACGGCATGGTTTGGGGGTTACAGCGCTCTACTCGTCATGTGAGGGTCTCGGGTTCGAATCTCCGTCACACCAAACATGCTTGCCCTTTGAGCTGTGGGGACGTTATAATATAATGGTTAATTACACTATTCATTGGTAAAAAGAGGCTCAAGAGTTAATAAATATGTTATTAGAAACAACTACGGAAATGCTTAGAAGATTTAAGTTTAAAAGTCACAAACATGATTGATTCAACAAAGTTATCGCAATAAAAATTGCAAAATAATGTTCTGTGGAGTACGATTTTTAGTTTTTTTATTTTCTGAGCAATAAATCTTGTTTTTATATTACTCTAAGGAATACAACTGTGAGCTGCATCTTAATCAATATGTTACGAAATCTACTTAAACCTCATCTTACACTAGCCTATGGCTGATGCAAGCACATTCTTACTCACCATGCTGTTCGCTAAGAAACATAACCTGTTGGGCAGAGATTCGTTCATCTTCCTACAATACAGTGAGTGACTCCGAGCGGGTATATTAATATTGCTCAAAATCTATGTAGAACCCTCTACAGTTCACTAAGTTGTTTGACTGCCTTTTGACCTCCTCATTTATCATATAATTCCATACTGCATTAATACCGCGAGATACCACAAAATATTCCAACTCTTTAAGATATGTGTGTTCTAAAAGTGACAGTTTATTTCTTAGCGTGGAAGGTGGGTGGTAGGGTGCTGCTGAGTGACTACCTTCCTATATTTGGTAGTTCGAAATTAGGGACTGTGGCAGACAATCTTTGTAGTTTTACTATACAAATACAGCCAAACTTAATAATATCAATAATAGGTCTTTGTGCAAGTCAAACCACTGTTTTCAGCTTCCAAGTATTGTTCTGTTACAAATATACCTGCTCGGAGTCACTCACTGTATTGTAGGAAGATGAACGAATCTCTGCCCAACAGGTTATGTTTCTTAGCGAACAGCATGGTGAGTAAGAATGTGCTTGCATCAGCCATAGGCTAGTGTGAGATGAGGTTTAAGTAGATTTCGTAACATATTGATTAAGATGCAGCTCACAGTTGTATTGTCCCTTCAGCATACTTTAGTGTAGCCAATTGACATTTATCGTTAAACATTTTGTTTGTAGTTAAGCACAAATTTACACAAAGGGCTGTGTATCGAAACCAGGTTTTTAGTGTTGTGAGCTCACTGGGGTGGCTCTTGAAACATTGTTTTTCTCTCTTTGTCAGAGAGTAAATCATCGTTGATTGTTGCCAAGCGATTTTAAGCTGTATTCACGTAACCAGTTTTGCTCATCCCATTTTTTGAACTCTGAAACTTACTTCAGCGTTTTGTTTGATTATATATTTTTAAGGAGGGGTTTTATAGAAAGTTCCCATCAATTGAAATCAGTTCATCATAACGTGCATCCCACTGTCATGGAGATAAGGTTTACAGTTATATGTAAAGCTAGGTCATTGGCAAGATCTTGCCGGTTGTTGTGTATTGTAAACAATGCCCTGTATGACGTTTAAAGTTACTTTTGACGAGATTGGGCTATTCGTTATGATTACTTCTATTATAAACTATACTAGTTTAACATACCCTTTTCAGAGTTTCCATAAAACTGATGAAAGTTTACATCAATCTATCACATGCAGTAATTTTCAAGGGTCAGGAGTTTGAATTATACACCTTTGTCATCTTGCATTTATGTCCTGTAAGCATTCACTATACCACTGCTTATTTTTTCATTGGAATTATTCTGATATGGCATTGTTAATTGACTGAACTACAACCTTCTATCATGTCAGGTTTCAGCACGTGATATACTTTGGTGAAGTTCATTTACATACAACAGAGAGGGAACAATACCATAAGAGTTTAGTTTTATTTTCACTGTATTCACAGTTTCATAATTGCCACCAGGACATTACTAATTTAATATAGCACTAAAAACACTGGTGGACGCAGCAAAGATAGCACATTTTATGAATTTCTGCTTAAGAACAAACAAGTAAAAAATAGTATTTACTTTTATAATTATGCATATCTAGAGGAAACTATTTTGTTGCAAGATATTTTAATTTCCATTACAATATCTGGTATTTAAAAAAATGTTTTAGCTACCTTACTATTAATTATCGTGTACTTTAATTGCTGTAGTTTTTATTTCAAATTGAACTATAATTTTTGATTTATAAATACTTGTTATTTTGACTTCATTATTCTCCAAATATTATTCAATATAAACATTACCGTGATATAAATAATAATAGAGCCTACTGCCACCTATTGTTTGAGTAAAGAATGACTGTGTAGACACTGTCGAGTTACTTCACAAAGGGAAAAACAAATGTAAAACAGCATTCCAGTGCATCAGAAGGATAGCTCATGGTTGTGGGAAAATCAAATGTGATTCTTACATATGAATGTTCAACTTAGCATTTTTTTAAAATCAAAAACTTCACAAAGAGCGATTAAAATAACTCAGATCATAAGAGCTGATATTGTTCAAAACTGCAGTCTTTTGTTAATGTAAAGTAGTATGTTCTCATGTTTCAAAGTGTAAATAGAAGAAGTTTGCATCATCAAAACGAAATACTTTACTGCTCATTTCTTTCGTAAAACTATTTTCAAACCTGTATTGAGTTAACTACTTACCACAAAGGGTTGTTACTAAGTCTTTTGGGGAGTTTGCGGTGTTTTAGACGATAAATGGTGCACCTTTTGAAAGTGATAACTGAATAGTATAGTTATCTGCACGTGCGAGACTAGATGAACCAATAACAATAAATTAATAATTATTGCCACGAGCAGTAACTTATTTAATTAATTAAATAAGGAAATGCAGAAGGACAAGCTTGCTAGGATTATTTCAATGTCGGCGTCAAGAAATAATTATTGATATTTTACAAGAATTCCTGGTTACAGGGTCATCTCAAGAATTTGGTTTGATGAGATTCTATTTCCTCAACTGTAGGAGAGAATGAAGAAGGATATAATGAATAGGTAGTGTAGAAATATATCTTGTGGCAGGAACAGTTAAAACATATTTTGTCTCCCACGTGCTAGTAATTATTTTTTCAGCTAAGACTCTAAAAAATGGCGAAAAACTATAGAAACAATGAATAAAATGAGAATCAAAATGCTAACATTATGAGATTTTTTTCTCTTTTGTAAAACGTGAATTGCTAATTACAAAAAGAGTCGGTCAGACAGTGCCACACCAGCATAACGTCTATAAAAACACAAGTTGTCATATTAGTTATAGCAACAGTGTGATGAATGTACTTATGGTTTCTAAAATATGAATGCCACTTCCTCAAAAGTGTGATATGGATTAACATGAAGTAGAAGGTGGCTCAACAGATAGGAAGGAAAATCAAATCAATCTCCTGAAGTAGGCGTTTAGGGACAATAGAAACTGGTGGAAGATGCTCTTTATAGACGAATTAAAGTTAAAATTGTTGGCAACAATCACGATTGTGTAATCAATGACAGAGTGAAAAATAAAACAACATAATGGTGAACGTACAGCACCTATAGAGAAGCACGCTGGAAGGCTTTTATAATTATAGGCTGTATCTCAGCCTACGATGTTGGAGATATACAAGAAATTGATGGTACACTGACTGCTGGCAGGTATAAGTGAGCTATTATTTATTGTGTCATTTACTCAGTAACAAAACATATCGAACAAAGATTCATTCGCATTCGTAAAAGAAATTGATCATAAGCATGGAGAAATTGTATGGAAACAAACTGAAGTCTAAGGAATGCTTACCACCATTGTTTAAAAACAACAAAAATCCGGATATCAAAGTTATAATAAAGCTGTATGGGTTTATATAGTGACTGGGAAAGTACGGTTTAGTTTAATTGTTGTTAAGCGCAAAGTTACACAATATGTTATCTGTACTCTATCAATTACAGGTGTTGAAGCCAGATTTTTACCATCAAAAGCCTGCAAATTTGGCACTGAGTCATTAGATGACAACTAGAAAGGTCAAATGCAATTAAGCCAAGTGTTTGAATTCGAGAGAGAAATATCGGACACTTGGAACAATACTTCACAACCATTGGTAGACTTATAATAATATTAGGACAACTTGTGCTGCTTTGTAAGATACTAGTGCATTGTACAGTTCAGCTTATCTTATTTGGCTTTTATTTCTGTAAGAATCACTCATATTAAAATCGGAGGGAAGGGTGATCACCCGTTTTTGACAAAGAGCAGGTAGTCTGTTGTGCAGTTTTGTGCTAAAACAGCAACCTTATAAAATTATCTGAAGGCATTAAATTTATGTTCCTTGGTTTCTTATTGTTTCTCTTTTTTTTGCGAAATGTATTATAAATGTTTTGATAAAACTATCGTACATATTACATAACAGACTATGAAAATAATCTGAACATGTTTGTGGTAAAGTTTTCAGTAAAGATGTTCTTAAAACAGTGGCTTGGTCATCATAAAAAAAAAGGCCTCACACATTTTGTTGATTTTCCTATACATATTATATATTTTATTTATTATATTAGGATAATAAAAGTTTGATAGAAATACTGAGCCGTGATCCTTAACACGATGATCTACATCCATTTGGGTTGATAAAATTAATAGAGATGTAAGAAAGGGGACTTGTATTGAATTATTGTTTCATGAGTTTTTTTCATGATTGTAATTCAGAACTATTTCTACAACATGCGAAAACTCGTCCTTCGATCTAAGGCAGAAAACCTCAATAATTAATTCCATGCAAAAGTTCAATGTCTTTTTTATTACTTCACAATAAGAGAAGTATGAAAGCAACGTTATCCGAAGAATGTAATTTCTAACTTTCGAATATACTGGTTTCGGTATAAGCTATCATTACATAAGGCTTCAATGTGATATTCTCAGACGGTCCGCCATTTTACGATTTGTCGTTAATGGCATTGTGAGTATATTACCTACAGAAAGACATAGATTATATAGTACTGACGCATTGTTGCTTCGAGAGCGTTTTCTATTAGATGTAGAGAGAGAGAAGTCTTTTTTTAGATGGCAATAAAAATGAAATGAAAATACTGCTCTGTATAAGATGGAATCTGTAGAAACAATTTAGTGCTAGGCCTTTACGCAAGCAATGCATACCATAAATTTTCTGTTACAACATTTTTTCTCTTCCCTCAGGTATGGAGTATTCTAGAAGCGACGAGACAATAGCATATGGTAGTGTAATAAAACAAAAATACATAAATTTAGATGCAGAACAGCTGACTGAAGTTTCACAATGACTAGAGAATTATGAGCTAGGGTTGCCCATGACGATTACTTTCTTCGCTCCTTTTTTTTTCGTTATTGTGTATGAATCACCTTTTCATTTTCTAACAGCGAAGAAGACAGGACTTTAAATAAAACAAATTAGTTTGTTGCGTGTGCCAACCTGTTAAGTACCTATTAAGGTACTGGGTAAGTGTCTAATAGCATTTCAGCTTTTGATTAAGAATACAAGTTTGCTCAGCTTATCTTAATTTTAGAGATACATAAATTTAGTTGAAGCTCGACAAGATGATTGCTGTTATTATTGCTAAAATAATAAATATACAATGATAAAATCAATACACAGTCAAAATCATTTCAAAATAATGACTACGTGTTTCGACGTGTCACACATCGAGTCGAAATATCAAGTCATTATTTTGAAATGTTTTTCATTTTGTACTGTGTGTGTGTTTTTCTTATAGCAAAGCTACCGTGGGCTATCTGCTAAGAACTATGTATTGATTTTAACGTTGTATTTATATTATTTTAACATTATACACAATGTATAGATATATTTATATATACGTAAGTGTGTTTTATTGCTGTTACATTATAATTATATTAGGTTTGTTTTACATAGATTCAGCTTCTTTTAACTGGAAATAAGCTTTGTTGTTTAACACTCATGACGTAAGTAAATTAATATATAGAATTATATACTGATTTTTCTCTACGTTAAAATACTTTACTTTAACGTAGAGAAAAGTCCATACATAATTATACATATGGAAACAAGCTTTTTGAACAGATACAGTACTTAGTGTTTGATAATTTGAACCATAACAGCACTTTATATGGCATGTGTACTTATACGGCCAGGTGAGAGAAACTTACTAAGACTGATACATAGCCACCCTTAATTTATATCTGCTGACCTGAGGATGGGCAACCAGTCGGCAGTATTCACCACCTACAAGGCTATTCTTGACTGAAAAGTGGCAGTAAATGTTTCAATTACAATGCCTTCCAAAACTGAAAGGGTAGAATACGTTAAACGACATATCGTGGCTCAAACTTTAAACTTTCCAATGTGCAGTGCAAGCTATTAATACACAGTGAACACACTTATTCTTACACAGATAACATTTCTACTGTTTAATGTCTCAACGTGGTATGTCTGCGGACTTATACTCTTAGAAACTGGGTTTCGATATTCGTGGTAGGCAGAACACAGACAGCCCAATTTGTAGCATTGCATTAACTTCCAACAAATAAACAAAAACAATATCTGGTGGTCAAACAGATATCAAATAAGTATTAGTTAATGTTACAATATCAGATAACTAAAATTATATCCAAAGGTTCCTGAAAATACAGTTTTAGTTCTCAGATAGTTTTTAGTATTTTATTTGTAAATTTTATAGTAAATTTATGAAACAAACAATGGGCATTATTCTTTTCTCACAGGTATTGGAGTTGTGAGTCTTACAAATATTTATGCTTTAACTGTAAGAACAATCGAATGAAGCACGAAAGAGTTTTCATTAATCAAAAAGTTAAAGTTTAATAAATTTGATTGGACATAAATAACGCGGTTGTTCTTTTACTGAAAGATAAATGTGACAGTTTTCCTAGTCAATGTTAATTAAATAATTTATAATGACAAGATACTACCTCTGCAAAGTTTGTAGAGGTCTATAATAAAAACTATTCAATTTTATTATTATACCTAAATACTCACAGGCCAGTAACTTTAGTTTTGTTATAGTAGAACATTATGGAATTCGCTTTAAAAATATATCAATAATTTCCAAGAAGTCGAAATGAATTTTGTTATTTTTCCTACATTGAATTCGTTCCGGTTGTTTCTACATAACGATCTCATTTATTTATAAATATTGATGTCTCTGATATTCTGTTCTACTAAACTTGCGTGCGTGTGTTCAAGGTGTTATTTTCTTTAATTTTACACGTATATACTGTTCTGTTACCTGTCCCTTGGTGAGACAGCGGTAACTTTGCGAATTTACAACGCTAAAATCCAAGCTTCGATTTCTCGCAGTGGACACAATAGATAGTCCAAAGTAGTTTTGTTATTAAACAAACAATCTTTTCTTACTTTTATAAACATTTCATATAGGATTCATCTCTCTCATCTGTCCATTTTTCAAGAAGCAACTGAAACCTAACCTTCTAGAACTAACTGACGAAAACGAAATGATAAGTTTGGTATTATGACTTGTGTTTGGATCGTATACGTTATATACGTGTTTAACTAAAGAGATTAACGGATACTTCATGTGAAACATATTTGTCAAAGCATTATGGATAAAGTGCTATATATATATATATATATGTATGGTTAACAGCAGATTCCTAACCATTCAACATATTTGTGGTAAGAGGAATGTGCCAAAGTTATTTTTAAAGAAGGACGTCTTTATATAACAAACTAGTAAAGTGGTAAATGCCCAGTGCATACATCCTTCACAGACGAATATTTATAACGTAGTGAATAGTTTCCGCAAAGGAAGATTAACACACCCACTTAATTAATGACGTGAAACAACAACACCTAAAAAACACCACACCACATGAAGGACCGTCAATACTGCCGCCAAAGTCCCCGTCCGTAAAAAGAATGTTAAACTACATGTCCAACCAAATCAACTTTACACAATGTAATTGCAAATATTTTGTTCTTGTAAAGAATTATAAACTTCGACTGTGTAAGCTATTCCACAAACACAATAATGAGAGGAAAACAAACTACAAAAAGTAATTGAATAATAGCTTGCGCGTGTGCGATGGTGCATTTGAGTGACTGGGGTGAGAAATGGGCGATTTGCTAGGCGCTAAGAACTTTATAAAATGATACAGAGATTTTTACGGGTTTCTCATAAAACAGGAAATTTAAGCTTCTCGAAGCGTATACTGAAGCAAAGACGATATCTAATTACTATATGGAATGCATTGTACTACACTACTAGATCAGAATACATCATCAATCAACAGCACTGCTTCTTCAAACTGTAGCAGATAAAACCAATGTTCATACCAACTGCTACCAAAACGTCCCTATGAACTCATACGCTTTCGTGGACTTCTCTGCATACTGGTTAATAATGGATATTATTTAAAAAGTAGTTTAATGATTAAATTTGGGGAAAATTCTACGAGGATTTTAAGATATTTTGGAAATTAAAAAAATAGCGATTAAAGTGAATATTATATAAATAATAATAAATTCCTACGGTATGACTTGTATTAGGAACATCAATACAGATTTAGAGTGCCCATAAATGCTTAATAAGAGTATATATTATACGTTCTAAAAGCGACTGCATTTACATCACTTTACATATACGAACATGCCTTATTTTTGTAATATAGTATCTCAAGCTTTGAAAGCTTACGGCTATAATATATATAATGTATTATTTGTTTTATGAAACATCCTGTCTTTGTTGTTATGCAAGTTACGAGGTATATAAATCATGTCAATTATTTGGTAGTGATGATGTAATTTATTATGTAATTTTCCTATCTCTATACATTTTATCAAAAGGTGGAGACGTTTTCTCGCTGTTTTCATTAAGATTCTTGTCATGATGAACTGCATTTACAGCCACTATAGATTTTAAAATAAATGTGTTCAAAACCATTATGATACAGCTCTAGTTAATACTTCTATCTAGAGCAGGATGAACTAGTGCAATACAAAAATATGGGTTTCATTTAAGTAACATAATTTTAGATCTTATTAATTTGATGCTAAACATGTATCACAAAAGAACTTAAATATCACAGCTAAGAAACAAAGATTTATTTAGGAAGACAATTTTTCTGTGTACTTGTGTACAATAATCATTCAAAAAATTGTAAGATGGGCATGTGAAATAAATACTTAAGTGAGACTTTAATTAACAGTTAAACATATATTCAAATTTGCAATGAAAATTAACAGGGATTGACTATTAACATCTGCAGAATTTTTTGAGTTATTTTTCTTAAAGATAGCATATATATGATCTTATGTTCATTCGATACACCAGTTTGCTTTAATACAGTTTCGTTGTTTTATTGTTTCGTTCAGTGCGTGTCAGCAGGCCTTAAAAATAACAGTTTTTATCAGGAATCATTTACAATCATTTGGGAGTTTGACCAGTGTTAAGCTTGTTCCTAGGTCCGGATTGTGGATCTAAGAATTTATGGTTCGCGTCGCTTTGTTGCAAAAAAACTTAAGTAAGGGACAAACCACACTATTTGGCTAAACAGCAGTAGTTCGAGTATTAACGGTGGACACAAGGACAGCGTTTTGTGGTTTTGCAAGAAAATTCTAAAATAAACAAAGAGACAAAACAAATAATTATGCTCGTTTCACTACCTTATAAGTCAGACAATTGTATATTTTCTTAAGGCGCTCTTTCCCAGTAAATAAATATCTATAATGTTTCTATTGTCGATGGCAGTAAGAAATTCGCTGCATTTTGATATCATATATATATCTGAAAATTTGTTATTTTTATTTTCTATAAATATATATAGAGATTGTTTGTTTGTTTTTCGAATTTCACGCACAGCTACTCGAGGGTATCTGTGCTAGCCGACCCTAATTGAGCAGTGTAAGACTAGAGGGAAGGCAGCTTGTCATCATTACCCACCTCCAACTTTTGGGCTACTCTTTTACTTACGAATAGTGGGATTGATCGTAAAATTATAACACCCCCGCGGCTGAAAGGGCAAACATATTTGGTATGACGGGGATTCTAACCCGCGACCCTCAGATTATGAGTAGAGTACCCTAACCATCTAGTTATGCTGGGACTTATAAATATATTTTGGTGCAAAATCATTTTGAGGGATTTTGAAACATGTGACGATTATTTTTTTAAGTATATACATGCGCTTTAAGATTAATGGGTAACCTATGTTATTTAACACCATCACAGGTGGATCCAATATTTTCAGAAAGCGGTAAGTGTAAAGTAGTGGAGCATTGAATCTAGGGGCTCACTTGAACAGTATCGAACATGGGAATAATATTCAAATTTAGTTCGTTTAATATTCTATCTGAAAAATAAAAGTGAAACAAAGAGGTGTGCCTACGCTAAGATGTAACGTATTTGCACCTTATGGGCAAATTGCACCATGTAATTTATGATGTTGATAACAGTGGTTGAAGACATAAGATCTTATATGAAATCGTTCACTTCTCTGCTGGTACAGTGGTAAGTCTTGAGATTTACAACACTACAATAAAGGGTTCGATCCCTCTCGGTGGATATAGCAGATAGCCCGCTGTGGCTTTGTTGTAAAAAACACACGTGCATGAGCTCGTTAAACTTAAATGTTTATAATTTTTCTAGAGTTAAAAAAAGTGTCAAATTAGTTATAGGTGATACAATTTGCTAACAAAATATCTTCTATTCTACGCAAATAAGTTATTATTTTTAGAAAATCAAAGTAGAAAAATCAAGATATATACGAATACATAATGACGAAAGTTCTAATATATACGCTACAAAGCATTTTTGATAATGTATTAATGTGGGATTATGCATTTTTTTTCTTTGTCATAATGCAATTACAATTGAGGATACCAAAGTAAAAGAATGATAAACAACGCCATAATGGTACATTTGTAAGAGCATCAGTGATGTGTAAACTTTATACTGCTTGTTTTGAATTGTGTTAATTACTGTGCTTACTATACGTTCCTAGCCAAATTCTCACGTTTTTGGAATTAAACAGTGAAACTTCTCTCGAAAGAGAAAAGGATAGAAAAGGCAGATGTTTCGTAGTATGGTTTGTTTTTAATTTCGTACAAAGCTACACGAGGGCTATCTGCGCTAGCCGTTCTTAGTTTAAAAGTGTAAGAATAGAGGGAAGGCAGCTAGTCATCACAACCCACAGCCAACTCTTGGGCTGCTCTTTTACCAAAGAATAATGGGATTGGCTGTCACATTATAATCACCCATGGCTGAAAGAACTAGCATGTTTGGTGGGACAGGGATTCGAATTCGTGACCTTCAGATTACGAGTCGAACGCCGTAACCCACCTGGCGATGCTATGCCATCCTAAAATAATTTTAATGACTTTTGGAAGAAAAAATTACAGAAACTTCAAAACTATTTAATATTCTAGGTTTTGGTAAATTTTGATTTTTTTTCAACACAAACGTCATCATCTCTTATGATGATCATTAAATGTTTTGAAGCGGAAACGTTTCGTCATGACTTTTGTGTATATGTATAAAAAAACGCACTGCTAACAAAACGTTTCAAAATACATTTATGGAACGTTGAATGAACCGAGGAATTATCATCCTTTGCATTATTCTGAAACTTAAAAAGAACTAGGTTGATCGAGAATTAAACTGAAAGTCACATCTAACGTCACACTCAAGTCACGTAAAAGCAGATCACCTGCCCTGAAATATTGAGCACAACAGTATGTGACTGATGTTGGTTGTTGAGCCGTCTTAAGCCGGGCGTGGTCAAGTAGTTAGTATGCTGGACGATAAAGCCGAAAGCTCAATATTCGCGCCAACATGCCATAAATCCACCAGTACGTTGGAGAAGGGGAATTGCGTTATAAAAGTAACAGTTAAATCTCACTACTCCAATAAAATTAGCTCAAGAACTGGTGATGGGTACTGTTGATTAAATGTCAGTTAGACGTAAAGATCGGTTAGCGCGGTAAAAACCCTGCCTGAATATTCAAAACTTACACTTCATTAGTGAGAATATGGGATTATTTCGCTGAAATAAATTTCAATCATATCAAACTTTTGTGAAATAAAAAATTAGAATATTAACCGGAAGTATAATGAATCGACAAAAACTGCTGCTACAAACTAGCATTTCATGGCTGGCTAGTTTTTTTGTGGAATGAAATAAGAACAACTAATAATTAGTATGAATTAGAGCTACATAAACGTCTTTCGTTTTTTCTTTTTTTCATAATATTTCACCACTAACATCTCTGCTAACTTGGAACTAAACAATTATATTTATTTGATTAGTATACACTTTTTTATAGCTTAAGTGAATACAATACAATGCTGATCGGGATCTTCTAGAACGGGCAGTAATAAAATTGTTTAGAAATCAGTTGTTGTTGGATTTTTTTAATTAGAATTATAATTTTTTTAGCAGTCAGTTCAACAGCTCAATATTATTCTGGTATATCTTCCCCCCCTTCGACTAGAAGGCGGTCAATCCCACTATTCGTTGGTAAAAGAGTAGCCCAAGAGTTGGCGGTGGGTAGTGATCACTAGCTGCCTTCCCTCTAGTCTTACACTGCTAAATTAGGGACGGCTAGCACAGATAGCCCTCGAGTAGCTTTGTGCGAAATTCCAAAACAAACAAATAAAATTGACTAGAAGGAAGGCAACGTTCTAGTGTGCTTCTATGTGACAGACTCTCTTGGAATTGAATAAAGGGAATGACTGTCATTTTTATAGCACGCTTGTGGCTAGAATGCTGAGGGTGTTCAGCAGCACTACGTCTCGAACTCTGGATCCCTCGATCTGTAGCTGACATACTAATTAGTAGATCGCGCTCAGCTGTAGTTTTTCGATAACGGTAGCTCGAAATAACGTGTTTTCAAAGCTGAGACTTCTTCAGGATACTATAGTTTCTGTGTAACTGTTTGTTTTAACATTTTCATTTTGTAACTTTCGTTAACCGAATCGTCTATAAGTTTTTCTTTTCTTTTTCTGGTAATGAAATTTCAAGGTAAAAGCCAAAGACACTTCTTATGAGCCTTTTAACGAGAAATAAAATGCAAAGCTAGTAACTTCAAAGAAAAAAAATTAACAGAAACGAGTGCAATTAGACTTTACTAGTTTTGCAGTAATTATATATATAAAAGCACTCTCTGGTGCCGCAACCGTATGTCTGCAGACTTCCAAAGCTAGAAACCGAGTTTCGATGTCCGTAATGGCAAGACACTGATAGCCGATTGTGTAACTTTGCAAGCAATATTCACTGAAAATCGTGGTAAAAAATAAACAGGGAATTATGAAATATATAGCTGGATAATGAAACACGAGCTATATATATATTTCTCGAGTGAATAAAGTAAAAATGCGTAATTAACTAAAAAAGAGCAACCAATTAAGGAATTCATAATACCATTTTGTGTACAGGATAGGACAGAATATTGTTATATCAACTTATTTTATAAGTACACAAAGAAGAAAAAAAATGGAATAATATTCCAATTTAGGTCACTCGTACTTCAGGTGTAATTCTTGGAATATAAAACGGTTAGATTTCGTTTATTTCTTTGTTTCAGTCGATACAAAATACACCCACTTTCAGAAACATTTTTAATAAGCAACAGAGCATTCAGTTTTTCGTCCTATTATTCCGCATTAATGAACTTATTGAATGTTACACTGTAACGAAAAGTGATCAATATCTGATGGTATATCTTGTTACATGTTTAAAAAATATACAAAACTTGATGGCAGTAATAAAAGAGTTGTTTAAAGAAATAATATAATTGGTGAACATTGTTAACTCCATTACGTAAAGTATTTTCTCAACCCAAACGAGCCATTTTTACATATACGTGATTGGTTATTTGTTTTAGGGCAAAGCCACGTGCTATATTCTAGGTCTACCGCAGTGGATGGAATCCCATATATGAACATTATAAGTTGATAAATTTACCGCTCTCCCATTATGGGAGATAATACCCAATTTATTATTTATGCTAGTATATTATAAAAATGTAAGAACAATTAAATTAACTTTAAAGTAGTCGGTATTTACCTATCTTACTGATATTTGCCTATCTATTTTTGGTGTATCTGCAATAGTTTTAGCAGTGAGTAAGACTTGCTTTTTGTTTCAAGTTATGCAAAAAATTGAACAATGGGCTATCTGTGCTCTCCACCACCACTATCGAAATTTGGTTTTTTACAATGTAAGTCCGCAGGCATATTGCTGTATCACTGTGGGGCAAGTTATTAAACCGTTGAGCGTAGGGAGCGCGAGGGAGACGTCGTTGGGAAGACATATATATATATACGTATAGTCTGTTAGGTTAGTAAAACGTTTTAATAAGGTTTGATTTTAGAATTTCGCACAAAGCTACACGAAAGTTATCTGCGCTAGCCGTCCTTCATTTAGCAGTGTAAGACTAGAGAGAAGGCAGTTAGTCATAACCACTGCTGTCAACTCTTGGGCTACTCATTTACCAATGAATAATGGGATTGATAGTCACATTATAAGGGGCTGAAAGGGCGAGCATGCCGGGCCGTTTCAATAAGGAACTGAACTAATGTTTTTAGCGAAAAACGCCGCTGTCTCAATAAAGCATATTCAAAAGTCTTTAAAACCACAAGACGTGTTACCAAATTTTAATAACTGGAGCCTATCTGGTCAATGTAGCATAAAATAAAAATATATATCAACATTTTGGTTAACTGTAGAAAAACAGCAAGCTATGTGGTAGTAAAGTAGGACTGAAATAATGTTTCCCTAGAAAACATAGATCAAGAAAATGCTCATTCCTTGTTCATTCTGAATATTTTCTTCACTGTGATTTTCAGTAGGCTGCATTTGCATATTTTGCAATCAATAAAGCAGTACAGTTTTGTTTCATTTTATATGGTCTTTTTTTAACTTTTAAGTATTTATACATTTGATTCGAATATACGTTAAAAGGCGTGAATTAAAGTTTGTATAATATTCTTCATCATCAGAGATGTAAACAGAACATAGAAAGGGTCCAAGGTTCATTTGTTGTAAACATTTCCTAATTTTGGAATATTTTTATCGGGAAAAATTGGAAATTGAAGGCCTGAGCCTCCTTGTCCCATCGTTTTCTACGTCTCTGTTCTTCCAGTACAAAGCTGAGATTCTGATATATAAATATACATGTATATATACTTATGTTTTAGAAAAAGATTCTGTTTGTGTGTTTCTATACTTTGTTGTATTTTATAATAGCTCCGAATAAAATGATTTTTTAAATATGCGATTTGATATTATTTGCTTTCCGTGTCTTCTTTCTAGATTTTATCTTTACACTTTTCATCCGGGTTACGGGTCCGAGTCTCCTTTCCACCACACATGGTCGCCTCTTCAGTCGTACGGGCGTTATATGTGACAGTCAATTCCATTATTCGTTGGTAAAAGAGTAGCCCAAGAGTTGGCGATGAGTAGTGATGACTAGCTTCCCACACTCTAGTCCTTCACTGCTATATTAGAGACGGTTAGCGCAGATAGCTCTCGTGTAATTTTGCGCGAAATTCAAAACAAACAAAACCTTTCATTTACTCATTTGTTTATTGTCAAGCTCAAAACTACACAGTGACGTATCTGTTTTCTGCTGACCACTGGTATCAATTTATAGCCTTGATACTCGGAGCTAATAGAGAAAGACAATTTATTTTAAATTTATAAGATATATTTAGATTGCACAGGCCTGCAAATTTCAACTTTTTAAAAGTTGTTTTAACTTTAATAACGCATTTTCATAATTTAGCTCTTCAGATTTTGAAAGAAAATGTTCTTCTGTTTTATATCATTTAAGGATTATTTTACAAATCGTTCAGTGTTGTAGCTCGCACGTTACATGAAGAGAAATAGCAGTCATACCTGTAGTTACCAGGCTGGTGTGAACCAGACCATTGGAATTATAAAAAACAAAGACTTTTCTTACCTTTACTTCTTGTTTCCTCTCTTCAACATAAATGAAGGAAACTATGTTTGGAGCTTATGATTGGTCTAGGTTCTTAAGTTTTATTCCAAAATACGTATAATATGCATTTCTGACGAATTTCATAAAATTTTGCATTTGTTTCCTTACAACAACTTTCCCACAAATATAACAGAATATTGTAAAGAAAAATAATGTCCAATTGCACGTACAAATAAATACTATCTAGAAATGATACGTCATGTGACCTGTCAACTGTTTATATACCAGTGGTGTTTTTCTCGTGGGCTCTAGAATGATCGATGATGCTCTAACGTCGCGATTGGTCTAGAGATATCTACAGCTAGTGGTTGTCAAAATTTTAAGCATAACAAAATGTGATCCGATTTGAATGAAAGTTATTCATTTATGTAAAAGTGCTTATGACGTTTCGTGAAAATCTATACGTGATGGAATAAAATGAATATCATTTTGGGATTCAGGGTTCAAGAATTACCGTAGAATATGGAAATATTTCAAGACAGTAAAACCATTTGCAGACCTGTGTAATCAATAAGACAAACTTCCGAAAAGTTTTCTTTAAGAAAGAACAACAAAATTATAAATATGCGCGATAATAAGCAATGTCTAGTTAAGAACCAGGTTTATTATAGTGGTAAGCTTGATCAGGTTGTGAATCTGAAGGTTTATGTTTCGAGGCAGCGTTGTACTATATGTCGCACTGGGTCGTGGGTTTGCTATAAATATGTATGTCAAATTACATTCTTTGATCAGACACTGGACACTGTTGACCATCTTTCTTCATTGTATATAATGAATTTAAAGTTAGAGTTACGCGTAGATAACGTTTTGTGCAGTCTTATGAGAAAATTCTGAAACAAACAATTTTTTTGTTTTAATCACGCACGTTTAAAATACTTGGTTTGTCTTAAATTTCGCGCAAAGCTAAACGAGGGCTATCTGCGCTAGCTGTCTCTAATTTAACAGTGTAAGTCTAGAGGGAAGCCAGCTAGTCATTATCACTCACCGCCAACTCTTGGGCTACTCTTTTATCAACGAATAGTGGAATTGACTATCACATTATAACGCCCCCACGGCTGAAAGGGCTAGCATGTTTGTATGATGGGGATTCGAACCTGCAATCCTCGGATTATGAGTGGAGTGCCTTAACCACCTGGCTATGCCGGGCCTTAGAACGCTTACCAAGTATAAAAACTCATGTTTGTTAGTAGGGTATTTATCAAGTGTGCACGAGTTATTTTCAGTTTTCTGATGCTCTAGAGTTGCGCAGTTCTTTCCAATCACATTTCAAATAACTACAAAAGAGATTTTCTAAATGTTCAATGTAATATTACAAATGATATTGCAACTGAAAACCATATGAAACTTCTGGAGGCTACAGGAATTAAAATATATTTCCACATATATACTACAGTTGTATTTGATCACGCTACTAAGCCAGTTAGATGTTTGATTCTTATTTGACTCTCTAGTAAAATTGAAAATAACTATCCACGCTTACTACTCTGAACACGTCAGGTCATTAACAAGTTTTATTACGTCACATGTGAACGCACTGCAATCTTTGTAATGCGTTCAAACTAGAATACATGCATGGATTACGATGATATTAATATGTTTAAAACGTTGGACTTTTCAATTCATTTAATTACTCGTTCTGTTAGTTTTGAAGTACAATAATAATAAAAATGTTGAATTATTTTCATAGAAACCAAATAATGCAGTATAGGTGTCACTAATGCTTCTCCTTTCTTTTTCCTTTTGAAAGGTGGCCATGCTCCTCCTTTCAGCCGTGGGGGTGTTATAATGTGTTGGCCAATCCCACTATTCGTTGGTAAAAGAGTAGCCCAAGAGTTGGCGGTAGGTAGGGATGACTAGCTGCCTTTCCTCTAGTCTTACACTGCTAAATTAGGGACGGCTAGCACAAATAGCTCTCGAGTAGCTTTGCGCGAAATGAAAAAACAAACAAACAAAACAATCATTTTTAAATATAAAAGCTTCCGTTCTCCAATATTACAAGAAAGTTTATGGCATGGGTTAAAAGTTTCATCAAAACAAAAGAAAAGAAGATCCATATTTTAAACAAAAGACGGGACTTAGATTATGGTTTCAAAAACGATCATTAAGCATATTCTTAAAAATTAACGATTATTTAAAGAAAAGCCTTTTTATTTTAGTTGTTACATATGTACATAACTTGACAACACGCGCTCATTCTCATAAAAAGTCTTTTCGGGGTCAGGTAGTTAGGACGTACAACCCGCACGCGGCAGTTCGCAGGTTTGAATCTCTGTTTTTTACCCACCCTTCTAAACACTTTCACATGTCCAGCCGTGGAGGCACTATAATGTTATGCAAAATGAATAACATTAGAGTTAACTGTTGATGGTAATAAATGGCTGCCTTTCAGTGCTAAATTAGAACGGCTAGTGTATATAGTCCTTGTTTAGCTTGGCGCGAAATTCTACGAAAACCTTCTGAAAAAGCACAATGATATATCGGTTACGAGTTGATTGTACACGCATAATATGTTATTACTGGGCAACATATAACGAGACGCTTGCTAACTGACTAAAAGACGGTATTCCTTCTGTTCCTGTACATATTTATCAGATTTTTTTTTTTTGTAGAGACCGCAGTTGTGTTGTGAAAGCCACCAAAACAACATGCAATATTTTAAAATAATTAGTGTTTTTAACCTACAAAATTACAATGATTAAAATTAATACTATGACTTCAAAATATTAAATTTTTATTTTAGAAATGTGTTGCATCTAAAATGATTTATTTTCAGATTTCAAAACTGTTTTAGATATTTATCAGTGATGTCGAGAAACGCACTTGTTGAGAATTATATATGCAAAAACGGCTCGTTTGGGTTGAGAAAATATTTTAAATAGAAGAGCGAACAACGTTTCGACCTTCTTCGGTTATCGTCAGGTTCACAAAGAAAGAGGTAACTGACCGGAAGCTGACCACATGTTTGGAAGAGGTTGTGTAACTGAGTGTCGCAATGTAGAGGGCGGGTTTAGATGTTTCAATATATAATTTTATCTATAATATTAATATAGGTATAATGGGGTTCCTTTATATTGGTTTATTTTGGGTTCAAGTTTAATTTACAGAAAAACTACTTAAAGCCATGTTGAACACAAAATACAAAGAACTACATGACTTACAAAAACAAAAAATGAACCTAGACCATCAACTAGCATGCTGCATTAAACCAGAGATTTACGGACTTATACAACGAAACATAAAACAAATCAATACTAAGAACAACAGTGACAAAAAGATCTGCCACAACAAAAAACTAGAAAAACTAAGATGTAAACAACAGAAAAGACACCAAAACGACAAACCCTTGACTAACCTCATAATTAACAGATCCGACCGACAATTAAACACAGACGAGATACATCTACTTAATAAAGGACTAAACTTCGCAATAGCACCTAGGGACATTCCAACCACAGAAATCAAAACATGTTCAGAAGACCTAGCCAGGAGACTTGTGATACTTTCTACAGAAAACAAAAACAAAGAAAACACGAAAACCAACCAACAGAAAGAAGACAACTTAGATAATTTTATTGACATCCAACAGCCAAACTTCCCAGGTAAAATTACAAATTTATATTTTCCAGAAACACCTAAAAACGACATCTTAAACGATTTTTTCAAAGAATTTTCTTACAAAATCATCAACATAATTTCACAAAACAGAAAACTAAAAAACAACCTTACACAAAGAGATATTAATTCCATTAAAAATCTAAAACAAGACAGAAACATAAAAATTCTAAAAGCAGATAAAGGTAACGCTATAGTAATAATGAACACGAATGAATACATACAAAAAAATGAATAACATCCTATCAGACACGAACAAATTTAAACCAATACACACAAATCCAACAAAGACACACGAGACGCAACTGAACAAATTACTACTACAAATGAAAAAAGCCAACACAATTTCACAAACACTTTATTCCTACCTACGTAAAACCGACTCACGCACACCGCAAATATACGGCATCCCCAAACCTCATAAACCAGATTGTCCATTACGACCAATAATGTCAACATATGAATCGTTTAATTACAATCTTGGCAAATACATAGCATGGGCATTCTCCAAATATGTAACGTCAGCCAGCTCATTCATCAAAGACTCTTTTAATTACAAGTCTAATCTAAATCAACTTAATCACAAAGCCTTAATGGCCAGTTTCGATGTTATGTTCCTCTTTACAGAAGTTCCAACAACAGAAGCCTGCAAGATAGCCTTAGAACTCTATATCCGAGACCCTAACCCAACTATAGACATTCCCAGTAACCAGTTAGCAACTATCATAGAATTCACCACAATAAAGACAAACTTCATGTTCAACAACCAAAACTATATACAAACAAATGGCCTAAGCATGAGTAACCCAGTATCACCAGTTCTAGCCAATATTTTTATGACACAAATTGAAACACAAGCAATTAACATAGAATTACATCCACCACTACACTGGTACAGATATGTAGATGACTCGGTTGCGGGATTCAAATCTACAAAACACATACTTAATTTTTTCAATCACATTAACTCTATACATCGCAACATTAACTTCACATGTGAACAGGAAGAAAGCAATCAAATATCATTTCTTAACCTCAAAATTATAAAAACCGACATACAATTCAAAACAGAAATCCACCGAAAAATCACCCATACTGGACTACACATTTCTTGGGACTCAACACATGAAACAAAACAAAAACTCAACATACTAAGAAACCAGATTAACACAGCCATAAAACTGTGCTCACTAAATAAAACTAACGATGAATTAGACAAAATAAAACAATACTTCATCAACATCAATAAGTTTCCTCCACAAACCGTAGAAAGCATTATACGCACACACCGAGACAGAAAACAAAATCAACCAACAAAAGTAAATTTATCTCACGAATCAAAAAATCACGAAACCATATACTGCTGTATACCATATATTCCTGATATCAGCAAACAAATAACCAACATTTGGCAAAAACTGGTAACAAAATATGACATTCCAATTAATACTAAATTTATTCAAAAACCAGGCACAAAACTGAGGTCTATACTATGTAAGAACTACACTGACAAACACCATACCAACATTATTTATAAAATACAATGTGATAACTGCCACGACTTCTATATTGGAGAAACAGGTAGAAAAATGGAAACCAGATTCAAAGAACATAAAAAGTCACCTTCACACGTTTTCGAACACTGCAAGTCAAATAAACACAACATAACCATAGAAAACACTAAAATACTAAATAAAGAAACAAACATAAACAAATGCAAAATTAAAGAAGCCTTACTTATACAACAACTTAAACCCAAAATAAACCAATATAAAGGAACCCCATTATACCTATATTAATATTATAGATAAAATTATATATTCAAACATCTAACCCCGCCCTCTACATTGCGACACTCAGTTACACAACCCCTTCCAAACATGTGGTCAGCTTCCGGTCAGTTACCTCTTTCTTTGTGAACCTGACGATAACCGAAGAAGGTCGAAACGTTGTTCGCTCTTCTATTTAAAATATTTTCTCAACCGAAACGAGCCGTTTTTGCACATATGTTTTAGATATTTATTGTGTTACAAAAAAGAACAAAGTACTCATATTTCTGTGATGCGTAACAATTCAAGTGAATTGAAAAAAAAAATCAGTTTTTTGCTGTTTTCAGGCTAAATCATCTCTCCATCATAAAATATTTGTATACATTGGCAAAAAAAATCAATATTAAATTCATTTTAGGCAATAGTCACACTGGGCCACTTATTCTGTCCACAGCAAATAGTCAAGCCCCGTAAGTTAGCGTCGTACGTTCGAAACAACCTGTCTCGTCGGTGGACGCTAATATTAAGAGTATACGACCTTGACTGGTGGAGAGCCCTTTCAAGTTAATTTGTATCATTAGAAAATTGCCTGTGAAGACTTATGGGAAACGAAACTCACGCGAAATATTTTGTGTGCATTGTTTTTAATAACTGTTTACTGTTTTGGTCAATATTCAAGAACCTCGGAAGGTCCTCCTGGTACTCCAAATCTTCTTCATCCTTCACTGCCCGATATGGCCAGGTGGGTTAAGGCGTTCGACTCGTAATTCGAGGGTCGCGGGTTTGCATCATAGTCGCACCCAACATGGTCGCCCTTTCAGCCTTAAGGGCGTTATAATGTTACCGTCAATCTCACTATTCGTTGGTAAAAGAGTAGCCCAAGAGTTGGCGGTGGGTGGTGATGACTAGCTGCCTTCTCTCTAGTCTTACACCGCAAAATTAGGGACAGATAGCCCTCAAGTAGCTTTGTGCGAAATTTAAAAAAAATCGTTTTTCTTTTTGACATTCTTCCTTCGTGAGTCTAAAAAAAAACAAAAAAAACGTTTCTTACCTGTGAGGGTCAAGCCCAAATTAAATATTAAATGCCGTTAAATCAAATAATTAAGGGTGTAGGAATTCAGTTTTTTAAGTTTTGTTTATTTTAGAGGAATGCTTAAAAATATGTTGTCAGTGCTATGTTCACAATAGAGAATCAAACATCTAATTTTAGCGTTATAAGTCTGTAAGTTTATTGCTGACCTACTAGGTTATGGGGTGGATCTAATTTAATAAAAGTGACTAGTAAATTACTTAAAAATACAGAGAGGAAAAATTTATAGAAAGCCTTCTGCACCTTTTCAATTTACAAGTAAACACTTTTTAAAACTCCTACCATTTCTATTCAGGCTTCAATACAAAAAGCAACAACAAAGAAACATTCGATAACAGAAAAGTATATTCTTGCTTTGAGCGATCACTAAGATCATAAGCAAATCGTGTTTTTCATATATATGTGTGTGTGCGTGTGTTTATGCTGCCCTGAACAACTCTGAAATCCATATGGCTGCCAGGTCGAGCGTGGCCCAGCGGTTAGTGTGCTAGGCCATGGAGTGGTGGGTCCCTCGATAGTGCCTACTAACCGCAAAATATATAACAATAATATCACAGTTCGCACTCCACAGACATGTACGTACGAGTTATAAGTGATGGTCGGATCCACCTATTTGATGAGATAAGAGCAGGTCTGGTGTTGGCTGTGGGTGATGTTGAGTAGGTACTCTCCTTCTGGTCATGGAGAAATCGGAACTGCTTGCACAGATAGTTCTTGAGTAGCTTTGCTTGAACATCCGAACAAACACACACAATCTGCTCAAAATGAAGCATAAAATTTAAAGGTATCCAAAATTTGATATTATATATATCATTCTTTTAAACACCTTTTTACTTGTTCATCAAAAATATCCAAGTTAATTGGTCCAACCAAACCTAAAAGCCTTCAAACTACCTTGACTAAATGATTGATTATGTGAAGTTAAGCACAAAGCTACACAGGGGCTTTCTGGACTCTGTTAACCATGGGTATCGAAACCCGGTTTCCAGCAGTGCGAGGCTACATGGATACCGCTATCCCACTTGGGAGCCAAAGTACCTTGAACTCTCATTTCTATGGGCCCCCAATGGCTCAGCGGTATGTCTGTGGGCTTACAACGCTAAGAACCGGGTTTCGATACTCGTGGTGGGCAGAGCACAGACAGCCTATCGTTTAGCTTTGTGCTTAATTCAAATCAACCACATTTCTAGGGTGCGAAATAATGTTTTTGACTTTTTGTAGATGTCGAAAGCCTAAATAGAAAATTTTATATCATTAAGTCAAAAATTATTGCAAAAATTTATTTAAAATTAAACAAATATAGAAATGTAGATATGCAATTGAAAATTACTGTGTATGATATACGAGCATTTGTATAACATTTATATAATAGATGGCGCTTCATAATATGTTTTATTGTTATAAATAGGAGTTCGAAAAACGTGGATTAAAATATCAAATTCTGATCTCATATAAAACTAGTATACGCTCAAAATAACAACTAAACTGATAAGATTTATAATATCACATCTCTGTCATTAATATTTCACATTTGTTTTTCAAAACAAGAAATAAAGGGTAAGAAGTAGATAGTTAGAGGATAATTTAATCACATGAAAACTGCGCATGACTAAGGCGATTAGTTTTAAGCCGGGTTGGCCTATTTTCGTGTTGATATATCGTTTTTACGTAAAGTTAACTTTTAATTCATTTGAACGTTTGCAGTATTTGAAATTTTGTGAAATGCTACATATACATAAAAAAATTCCATTGCTAGATTGAAGATGATAAAGTGATTAATAAATTTAGACAAATATTTCATAATGCATTGGTTCACATATCAAATAAAATCACATTCGTATCAACATATCGCATAGTCTAGAACTTCTGTGTAGTTATTTACAAACAAACAGCTTTACTGAACAGACTTCTGTTTTAAAATGATGTAAGGTTTAATGTTCTTGGTATGTCTGTCTCCACCAGTGACTCAATAGTAAGCTTGAGGGCTTATAACGCAAAAATTAAAAATTAAATTACTTTAATCAATTCAACCTGTAGTTTTTGATTACTTATTTTTTATGGGAGGCTAGGCACGACCAGGTGATTAAAACGATCGACTCGTAATCTGAGGGTTACAGGTTCAAATCCCCGTCCCGCTAAATGTGCTCGTTCTCAGCCATAGGACTTTATAATATTACTGTCAGTCCCACTATTCGTTGGTAAAAGAGTAGCCCAAGAATTGGCAGTGGGTGGTGATGACTAGCTGCCTTCCCTCTAGTCTTAAACTGCTAAATTAGGGACGGCTAACACAGATAGCCCTCGTGTAGCATCGCAGGAAACTAAAAAAGTACAAGTTTTAGTTATCTTAGTATCATTCCTTTATGGTGTCACGTGCGCTTTCTCGTGAGTAAGACTGCTGTAAGATGTAGTACAGTAAAGAAAGGCAGACATATAACCTTTCCATGGCAACTTAGGTAATACTTTGAGGATATGTCATCCCTTATTTATCCATTGTAATGAGTATTGATGAAGTAAATATTACATGCTTACCGAGTGTGTATGTGTGTGACTTATTACAGCAAAGCAACAGTGGGCTGTGTGTTGTGTCCACCGAGAGGTATCAACCCCTGTTTTGTCGTTACAAATTGGAAGACTTGCTGCTGTCTTACAAGGGGACTATGCTTACTGAGAAGAATGGTGTTGTGGAAGTGCTATGTTCTCTCAGATTGTTTCAGTCTCTGAATCCACAGTCTTGAAATCAGTCTCGGCAGTGCTATATCCAGATATACACTCGGTGGACTCAGAAGATAGCTTGATGTAACTTTGCTATAAGAACACACAAACAGATATATGCAGTATATTTATTTTGTCTTTGATTAAAATAAATGACTAAATATTACTTTATCACTTTGGGTTCTTTTTTTTTTAATTCAGTCAAACGTATTTCGCGATGCATTTTTTTAATCTACTGTAGTATGTAGGATGCTGCCTGAAGCATTACACACTGCAGTTGAAAATAATATAATGTTTAAGTGTCAAGCTAAGACTGAGTTTACCTTTTTGTGATTTTATTAATCTGGGAAAAGATTATTAATTGTCATCATACGTATTGTATTAGTAGATAAAACACCAAAAATATATACTTTGGACGTAAAGCTCAAGTGTGAAAGATGATAATGCGTCTTAAGTATCCAGTTTGAAACAGCGTAAAGTTCGACATTTTATGCTATAATGAATATTGGTAAGGTCCCGCAGCGATTTCTTCTTCAATATATTTTCAGAAATACATGTTAGCGTGAGATCATTTTAAGAGGAAGTGGTAAAAAAGAAATAGCGAAGCAATTATTTTGTAAATCCGTACTAATCATGGCTATTAAATCTGTTACTAAAAACTTTGCAGTATATGAAACTGTTACATATTTAAAATACACCTTTTGTTTAATTATTGGCTGCCTGAAGTTATAGGACAACAAAGCTTTTTATTTATCCAAATTCTAAAAAAATTAAGAACTACTTACGAGACTTCAAACCCCTCAAAAGAGACCGTTTGCATTTCTCCTTCAAAACAATTCATGAAATCCTACGCTTAAAATTCAATAAAACATTCGCATATGAAAAATGTTAGGGCACGTTATTTTGACTTAATTACTGAAATTATACGTATATGTGTTTTCTTTTACTAAAGCCACATGAGGCTATCCGCTGAAAGGAAACCAACCCCTTGATTTTAGGGTTATAAGTCCGTAGACTTACTGCTGTACCAATAGTTGACTGCTGCGATTATCATATCAATATATATAAGCAGTATACCCTCGAGGCTTTTTAAGTTAACTAATTTTTTTGTGTGGTGAACTTTAACCTGTATTTATTTATAAATAATAAAAAATAAATACTTCTAGTTATATATATGTATGCATTATTTTTCAAAATAATTTAACATTGCTTATTCGCTAAAGAAAAAAAATGAGTATACACGGCATTCATTTGTATATTATACATTTATTCAGATTCGAAATCCTTCGTATTTTTTGCTTTTATAATATTTTATTAAAGCTGTGCCGAATGTAGTTACATTTTTATCTTATTAGCGCTGTGGTTGAATGTATTATTATAAGAACCTTCTGTGAAAGAAGATCATTTCTTGGTGATTTTGCAAAAGCCTTTTCTATTTTTAATCATAAATAAGAGAAAAATACCTTCTACCAAATATATATGGCTTCGAGGGTGTACATTGTACATGTAGGTATATATTATTTAGCGCCTAACTTCAGAATAAACTCTATGTACACAAAAGGCTTACTTATCGCGCGAAAGCCTATATGATATCATGTGAGCACACTCAACTTTTTTCTTATAGAAACTTGGAACTTTGTATAAGCTTAACAGTCAAGTTTGCTGAAAAAAACGTGTGATTCTCACTTCCACTGTTTGTATTTTAATATCAATAGGCTTAAGAAAGAGTTCTTTACTTTATCCTTATTACTTCAGCCAAGCAAACTTAGAAACAAATACTTTCCCACGAAGATATCGTTAAATAAGCTGTTGAGTGTCAAAGTTTCAAAATTATTTTTCTACTTAGTAATATTTTTGTGAATAGACATCAATGAAAAATTAAAAAAACAATATAACTTCTTTGTGAAATTTAAGTCCCTTTGGTTTCTGATGTTTTGCAATCTTTCAGCGTTTAATTAAACTTTATTTAAATAATATAAATTATGTTCATTACAAAAATGTTTTTAGTTGGGAAGTTTGAGTAATATTTATAAGTATAGAACATAGAAAAAAGAGCTGACTCTGGAAGATTTGTAATACTTGTATCAATTATTGAAATATTAATTCGAAGATTAAGGGTGAAGGAAGAACACAAAAAATAAAGGCCTTAAATGAAATTATACTATTGGATAATGTTAATGACAGATAGGATGAAAAATGTTGGTGGTATGAAATTAAAAAATAAAATAAAATGGCGTAACAATGTGAAATTATTCTATTCATAATTACAATAACGTATTATTGGCATTTATTGACCTTTTCTTTTTTTAAAGTCTGCTTCACCAATGTCCGCTCTCACTAATGCTTAAGTGAATCTCAGATGAATCGAGGAGTACAAACATCCACTTGCCTTTAAACGTGCTGTAATAGAAGCTTCTGCGCTGACGCATTTGAAGTAGAAATGCGAGTTTGCAGATACTGCATGATAAGGAATGGATTGTTTACAATAGTTTTATTCGTAAAGTGCTGTCAGTATCACTTGTACAGCAGAATGTTCATTCTCAGGATGGATGAAGTGACGCACGAACATTAAATTCTAGGAGGAGTGATAAGACAATGAATCGCAACGTTTTAGGAGTATGGCATAGTCACATGATGTCGTCTGGGAGTACAGTACAGAAATGTAGACGTCTATATCACTGCAGGTAAGACCAAGTTCGTTAATTCGATGTCATGATCCATGACCCCGGGTTGAGATAAAATCTATTTCAACTGTAGAATTATACAGTACGTAGCTTCACTGATAAATGCCAAAACTGCTTCCTTCAAGAATTCTGGGAAGAGCAAGTGAGAGATACAAATCTAGTATGGGTGCTCATTGGCACACAGCAAAAGAGCATACATCCAGCAGATGTTAAGGGACTTAGTGTGGCCACGCAGAGTGTATGTGTAGTGTAGAGAAAAAATATTGCATAGAGAGAGCGAATTCCAGCAAAGAATCCTTAATAGTTACCCCGGTTGTTCAGACACACATTCTGATTGAATATGACATCACAGTGCCACACATCAGGATTTATGTCATAGTTCGATGAAGTGGAAAGAGTGGGCAGCTTGTTAGTGGAATGTTTCTAGGCCACCATGATACTTGGTGACGTAACTTGTTTGCTGCTGGAGAGCGCATTGCTAAGAGATGCAATAATCTCAGTGTTACTCAACAGAAAGCATGTGTTTTAGTTTCCAAAGTGACACCGCAGGGAACGTTGGTATGATGAGCACACAGATAATTCGCAAATGAGAGGGTGATGTAGATCAGTGTGTCTCAACATGTTATCAATGTTTATATTTAAATTGCCTGATTCACAGCAGTTGGTCAAAAGGTTAGAAAGGATCGTTCTTAAAGTATAATTTACACTCATCTCAAGTGATAGTTCACTTTGTTAAGACTAAAGATCAAACAGCAGATAACTACGTCTTTAGCTTATTCTTTTATGGTAAATTACCAATCATGAATATCAGTTTCCAGTTAGTATATTTCAATTTCTGTTGGGTTTTTTTTAATTTCGCACAAAGCTACTCGAGAGATATTTGTGCTAGCCGTCCCTAATTTAGTAGTGTAAGATTAGAGGGAAGGCAGCTAGACATAACCACCCACTGCCAACTCTTAGGCTACTCTTTTACCAACGAATAGTGAGATTGACCGTCACATTATAACGCCCCTACGGCTGAAAGGGCGAGCATGTTTGGCACGACGGAGATGCGAATCCGCAATCCTCAGATTACGAGTCACACGCCTTAACACGCTTGGCCATGGCGGTCCATTTCAATATCTAGTAAATATCTCCAGTTACACTTTTATATAAAACTAGTATTTTATCATACCTCAATATTCCATCGTTAATATGTATAAGTAAAATCACACACTCATCAAGTGTCACATATACTGAAACATTTATTAACCAAACTTCAAAATATAATTAATATCAAAACATCAAGGCTGAGTAATATGAATTATTACTGTTTTATGAAGTACGCCAGTTCAGTTGAAAAAGAGGAGAAAAATGAAGAAGCACCTGAAGAGGTTTTAGAAAGCTCTAAGTGTCAAGTGAGATGGTGATCAATGTTTCCCCTAATTTATTCAACCCATGGCAGAATAAATGTTTTTCATGTGCATCCGAATCATCGGCTCATTTAATTGGAGTATTTTTAGACCGTCATCCAAATTGAATCAATAGGCCACTTTGCAATACTGACAGTTGGTTATTTCGGCTTTAGGCCTATCGATTGTCAGGGTTATTAAGGCCATCAATATACTGAGGTGCTTCACCATTATCGAAAATGTGTACGGCTGGATAATTACGTTTGTGGCATTTGATTGGCTGTTATTCAGCCGTTCAGCTTAGAAGGAACACCGATAGTGACAGCAACTTTCTTATCATTACAGATGAGATTAACTGCAAGACCAATAGTTAGGCTACTCGTTGATTTGCACCATCACTGACTTAAAGGAAGAAGAGTTCTTACTTTTCAAGCTGTTGAATGATTTGCCACAGCTGGAATGGTCATATAGTAGAAATACTCCTGACTGAAAGGACATAACATATGTTGCTCTCGATGCTATTGAGTGAAATGTTTATATACGATGTATCCATGCATTGTACGGTCACAACTTGATTTCCATAGACAAGGTGATTGTTTGGTCAACTGATCAACTGCTTTAAAGATATTGTGATTCATGGTTTTCCAGCACCATGAAGTAGTTTAGTTTACAAAATTGCGGGAATAGCATTTTTGTGGCAAACATTTGATAATACTTAATAACCTCAAGCTAGAATAGTTGTTGATTGAGAAATTGAAGCCTGTAATAGTGTTAAAAATCTCGCTTTTTGAGTGATTTTCTATTGTTTAATGGTAGTTCAATGCTGTGCGAAAAATTAAGTCCCATTGGTCTACCAAACAAGTCATAAAACTGTCAAAAGACAGGACTTTATATGCACTTAAATATGTATAACTCCTTCACATGCAGTCAGAGAGTTGTCTCTTTGCAAATATATAAAGTGAAATGGGTGACTGATTTGAATGAAATATGTCTCTGAGTTTACTGAGGTCACATAAGTTTCCTTTTCTGTAATGCTAACTAACACGAGTGAATTTAATTGTGTAAAGCAATATGGTGCCCAATGGCTCGTGGTCATTATGAACAATGAATGCCCATTTGCTGTTGACTGCTGTATTCAGCCATAGTTTATTTGAATGTGTAATGGATGAGAATGTAGTAATAGAACAATTAGTAATTCTGTCAAAAGGAATTTTTTATCTCTTGTCTAGCTCAGCAAAATCCTACCAATATTCATTTTTATAAGCCTGTTATGTGTCACTTCTCATAGATGGTGGCACTTTACTGGACAATGGTTACTAATAGCAAAAGCAGCCAATGAAGGTTACTGTGGTAATAGCACACACAAACTTGAGTATTTTGTTAGAAGAGAGCTCTGTATGAAATAATGTGTGGAAGAGTAGACCAGGATTTGATTGTGATTACGTGTGGGAAGTTTAGAATACATGTATAAGTCTTTACACAAAATGAATCAATTACTAAGAACATAAGATCCGGCAAGGCCAGGTGGGTTAAAACGTGCGACTTGTAACCCGAGGGTCGCAGGTTCGCATCCCCGTCGCACCAAACATGCTCGCCTTTTCAACCGTGGGGGCGTTATAATGTGACGGTCAATCGCACTATTCATTGGTAAAAGAGTAGCCCAAGAGTTGGCTGGGGGTGCTGATGACTGGTTGCCTTCCTTCTAATCTTATACTGCTAATTACGGACGGCTAGCCGAAGAAATACTTTTAAAAGAGAATATAAAAATCTCATCAGAATGTGAAGACCACAAATTATGAAGTTAACAGTTATTGTATACCTTCCAAGCATTATTTGAAAAACAGCAGACTTAACTGTGTCATTTGAACATTCAGTATATAATGGAGTTTATAGAAAGAGATGAGAGTAATAGATAAGTTCATGCCACACTTGCAGAAAAAAATTATCTACGTTTGCCAATACTGGCCCTATAAGAATTCAGCTGGTTTAAATGAAATGTGAGCGCTTAAGGTGAAGTTTCGTGTGAAAAGTAAAGTTCATAAAAAATATCACTAAACATAACAAGTGTAAACTTAGTGTGCCCAAAGTTTTGTTTAATTACGTGAAATTATTTCGATCAGAGTGAGCTATTTTCTCATCACGCAGTAGTTTGAAAATATACTTAATATTCTTCGGTACAACACCAGTTATAATGCATGGACATTCAAACTATGCATATAACACTTTCATTTGAAGCTATTTTCCTCTGTTTTGTAGCTGAAGAAAATCGCAAGGAAAAAGTGGGTATTAATTAATTCCATGGTTATAAGAATTAGGTCAGCACTAGAGAGGTGTTTGATTTAAATCAGTCACTAGTGTTTTATATGCAAAAACGGCTCGTTTGGGTTGAGAAAATATTTTACATAGAAGAGCGAACAACTACTGAGGTTTATATCAGTTTCGAGACCTGATAATGTCTGTATTTACTGTATAAAGTCCATATGTAGAAGAAATCAGGTTATACAAGCAAGCAAAGCATAAGTGTTTATAAGTCTGTAGACACAGAATTTGAACAAAGGTTTATTTTTGGATTGCACACTTGATTCTAATGGGATTTCCAGGACACTGTATTGTTATAACTAGGACACTACAGTATTAACCCACACTCTTGACCACGTTGTCCAGATCAATAGGGGAGTTTTGGCCATGCGATTTTAATTCTAACTCGTCTTTTTAAGATTATTATTTTTTTCAACCTGAAATTTGGAGTTGTCTAAGACCTATCATTGTAATTATTTGAAATTACAAGAAGCTATAGACGAGTCTTTCCTGTTTTATTTTTAAAATAACTGAAAGTTTCCAGCATTGCCTACCACATCTATGGCTCACCTTGCTCTCATGTTTGTCAAAGCCTACAGATAAAAATGCCTTGCTGAGTTGTACATGTATACGTTGGAGGCTGTGAATGCGTAACTAGCCCTCCATTCTGTGAAACGACAGAAAATGTTACCAGTTGCCTAATTATTAAAGAACTAAATCATAGAGTTAAAAATTTAGAGATTATTGGTTCAGATGCTTCCGCAATGCCCAATTTGGCTGCTGTCCAGCCAGTCCAGTCTGTTCTAGATACAGCCACCCTTGAAATGAAGGAGCAGATTAATCCAAAAATCCTATGTCGAGATTCAGTATGGAAGCAAGACAGCAGCACACCATAAAATAAGTACAAATGTCCCTTCAAATTACATTTTGTGAAAACAAATCAGCTTGGAGCATGCAGACACGTCATCCTAGAGAAACCTACCCCTGTTTTGTCATGCTGAGAAATTTATCAAAAATGAAGATAGCTTCTAAAATCTGGTTTTTTTCACTCCTCACCCTAATAATAACAAACCAAGTCAGAGCCACCACTGTGACAACAACAGCAGAAGTACTATATTGTTTCACCATGAAAACCTGGGAATCAGTCTCTCGATCACCAGCAATAGTTACAACCATGGCTTCAAAAGAAGGACAAAAAAGATTGCACTTCCCACATAGCCCAAGACTAAAATAATACAATAGTACTCACTACAGCAGTTAGCAGTGTTAAAACTCTACTACCAGGAACAAATTTTCAATTCAATAGAAGGGTGGGCATTATATAACCGTGATGAATAACATCAGCAGAACTTTGAAGAGCTGGAAGCCCAGCTTAAGAAGGAAGTAAATTATTATCAAAAGGACCTGGTGTGAACGCAGGAGGAACTTGAGAGAGACCACAATGATGCACTAAAAATACATGAGTATACTGGAAGATGTAGTGCTGTAGATTTTCTCATGAAACTCCATGTTTCGTGCTTGGTTATATATACATTTAGCAAATAGTGTACATGTACTTATATACTTAACACTTCTACGAAAAAAATATTTACATCCACTAAAGTGATTTGGGGGCCTATCAGGCCCCATATATTTTTCCAATAGAAACAGAGTGATTTAGCAACATTCATTACAAACAACTTTAGAATGGCTCTGACAAACATTTTTTTTACAATTTGAGCAAATAATTTTCGACTGTCTATCTTTTGATCTGCCGCACAAATGGCATCGTCCTCTTTTTACCCTCTTTGCAGGCGGTTCACATGAGGTTGTTTTGTCATTATCTTTGCAGTAAATTTCTTTGATTTCAAGCACTAATTGCAGTATAAATTCTCTTCTGGCTCTTGATTTATGTTGACGAAGAAATTCTGGATGTTTTTTCGAGTATAGAACGAAAGCATTGTATGCAGCAAGATCTAGAATGTCATAGAATATGCAGACTGACCAGCGCCTCTTTGTTGTATAATATCTCACCAGTTGATCGAGAGTGTCGACACCTGAATTCGTTGCATTGTAAAGATTGACGATTTCGGGCTTCCCATTCTCTTTTACTTCACCAGACTGATGCTGAGAACTCAGTAGTAGCACATATTTTCCTGGTTTGTCTGAATGCCTGAGAAGAGTGATGTCGTCATGGTAGAAAAACTTTGGCGATAACTCTCTAGATTTTGCATTCAGGAGGCAGGAAGGTTCTTGATTTCCATATGGTTCCAACAAGTCCTGTTCTTTTTGTTCGTAGGTACTTGGCAAGTGTCATTGTTGTGAAGAAATTATCTGTCGTTATTGTCCTTCTTTTTCCAAGAAATGGCTGACTCAGTTCTCTGACTATTCTTTCTCCTTGATTTGTTTCTGTCGTATTTCCAACCTTTCCAGTATAAATTTGAGCGTTGAGGAGGTAACTTGTCTTTGCATCTGTCAGGCACCAAATCTTTATTCCGTATTTGCCTGGCTTTGTCGGAATGTGTGTTCTGAAGCCAGCTCTTCCTTTGAAGTTACAGAGTTGTTCATCCACTGTCAGTTATTCGCTTGGGTTGTAACTGTTTTTGCAATTTTCAATGAAAAAAATCAAGACTCCAGAGATGGCGGCATCTTTGATTTCTCTATTTCTTTGAGAGTGGATGTCAAATCTGATTTTTGAGCACATTTTTTGAATTTGTCTTGTGTAATCAGTTTTCGCAAAAATGGCAAACCGAATTCGGTTGAAAACATTTCGTCTATCGATGCATTTTTGGATTTGCTTATTCCAAGGAAAAGATTAGCTGCGATCCATTTCCAGAGGTCTTCTTCAAAAATTGGTTCTTTCATGACGGTGTTTGTTGAGTGAATGATCTGTTCCATCATGTTATTAGAAATGAAAATTTCTGGTGTAGAGGCTCTTGGAGCAGCTCGGCTTGTAATGCCTGGATTCCCATTGAATATATTGAGATTTGTGGTTCTCTTGTTGATCCTTGAAGGTGTTCTTGAATAACTAAAATTCTTATCTTTGGACAAAAGTTCGTTCACTGGCATCGTAGTAAGATCTTCTTTCTTCACTTTCAGAAGGGAACGGCACGATTTGTTCATCATTTTCGGCTTCAGAAGGATCATCATCACAACTTTCAGAGTGGTCTTCGACATTATCATGTTCACTTTCATCGTCGGATGGTTTTGTCAGTAAATGTACAGCTTCATCACGAAATATCATTTTTGACACGGTTTGAAGATTTCAGCTCCTATATATATAGGATTTGTGGATTCTTCTAGAATATTCTAGATTATTTTAAATACTTCTGTAAAGTTTCTAGAATGTCCTAGAACAGGCGTGGGCAAACTAGGCAATAATCAGGACCGTCTAAAATTATTGTTGGAGTAGAGTTATTATCCTAAATATCCATTTTTTGAAAAGAAGTTGTAAAATTAATATATTTTTACTATAATTTGCTTTTGTCGGTTGCCCAGGCCTGTTCTAGAATTATTCAGGAAATAAATAAAGTCATTTTTATGTTTTTTGATCTGGGGCCTAATAGGCCCCAAAATACCCTTAGTGGATGTTTTAAAAAATTTTAAATATTATTTCGCAAATGTCTGAAAAGTCAAAATATTATTGCTCCTTAAAATATAAAGGGATAGGGTCAATTAATGGCAATTTCATTTAAATACAAAATTATTAGCCTAATATTAATAACATTTCAAGTTGCTCTGGGGCCTATTAGGCCCCAATTTTCGTAGGAGTGTTAAGTTTGCATATGTTTAGGATGAATGTGTTTATTTATACAACAAGGGTATGTGCTTATCAAGGTTAGCGTTTTAAAATGTTAATTTGTTTCTTAATGTGTATATATTTTCATAATAAAGAGTTATTTGTGGTTAAGTATGTAATCATGATTGTGAATGTACTCTTTGGATGTATTTTAACCCATTTTATTAAACAGCTCTGTAACTACCCATTTTGATATTGTGAAGAATTGTTCTTATTATATGTTATTTTTAACACAGGCCAGGCATAACCAGGTGGTTAGGGCACTCGACTTGTATTCCGAGTGTCGCAGGTTCAAATACCTGTCACACCAAACATTCTCGCCCTTTCAGCCGTGGAGGCGTTATAATTTTACGGTCAATCCCTTTATTCCGTGGTAAAAGAGTTAGCTGTTAGGTTTATCATATTTGAAAACAACAACAACAATAATAACAGGTTTGACTTGGGTTCATGGTTCTTGCTGTATCTTAGTTAATGTTACGTATTCTAGGTTGAAAAAAAATTATGTTAATGCTGTAAGCTTGTTTTGTTGGTGTTAATCGCAAAATTACAGAGAGATCAAACCCAGAATTTTAGTATTTAATCCGTCAACCTTCCCTGTCTAGTCACGCGGGAGCAAGCAATATCACAGTGAAATAATTAATTAATATACCGTATGATATTAAAATTAATCTTAATTGGTAAAATACTGAGTAATTGATAAAGCTGTTATTGGTAGCAATAAACCATAGTCAAAAATAAATAACACAATTCATACAAGTTGACGTTATTGTGTTAAGTTATATATATTATGCATAACAGTAACTAATGTTAATAATTATGCAGTGGCGTATCTAAGAAAATGGTCCTTAATTCCTGGGTCCTAATCCCGCCTTTATGTTTTACAACTGTGCAGGCTCGCGTACGATTTTCTGTTTGAAAGTTTTCTTAAGTAGAAACCAAGATTTAATTTCTGAAAAAAAACAGTCAATCAAAAAACAAAAGCATGGTAGCAAAACTTAATATTCTCAGCAAGATAATAACAGCATATTGACAAAACTTAATATTCTTAACATAACAACAAAAGCTATAGTAACAAAACTTAATATTCTCAGCATGATAACAACAGCATTGTAACAAAACTTAATATTCTCAGTATGATAACAACAGCATAGTAACAAAACTTAATATTCTCAGCATGATAACAACAGCATTGTAATAAAACTTAATATTCTTTATAGTTATTAATAAGAGGGATATGACTGCTTTTTTTGAACAATTAATGAATATATGGTACTATTTTTTATCAAGTTGAAGGAAAAAAACAGTTTCGAGTTTATACACCCTTGTGCAAATTAATTGAAACAAATGATCATTTTACAATATTTTCAGCATGGCGGCCAGTGTAGGCTTGCTGGACTCTTTCATTTCTTTTAATAGTCATTTTTTCACACAGACTGCGTCATTAGCTATGTTTTGCAGTACGGTTAATCTTTTTTTTACGATATGTGACGAAATTTTGAGAAATATTACGTCATTCGAAATTGCGTTAGAATGGCAAGGAGACCAGTCAAAAAACAACTTCTTACCAATTCAACGAAGAAAAATCGGTATCAATGGGGTCTGAACTACAAGAATTGGACGCAAGAACAATGGAGGAAGGTGTTATTCAGTGACAAGACTTATTTCTTCTTACGGGGTCAAAGAAGCCTGCATGTTTGCAGATCTTCAGGTGAGAAACTTCGAGAATCTCACATCAATTAGTTCGTAAAACATCCCTTGAAGAAGATGTTTTATGGCTTTTTCAGCTACTGTGGTGTTGGAGGCTTACATATCGTAGAAAGTATGATGCAAGGACCACATTACATCGAAGTTTTGCAGAGAAGAGTCGTTCCAGAATTGAAAAAGAGATTTCTAGGTGGATCTGGCATATTTCAGCAAGATATGGCTTCGTGCCACACATCGAAACTTGAGAAGAATTTTATGACTACAACGCGAATAAAGATGCTGGACTGACCTGGAAATTCTACGGACTTAAATCCTATTGAAAATCTTTGGGCGATTTGTAAAGAAAGACTTCGGGAAAAGACTGTACTACGAAAGATAAGTTAATTGAAGCCATAATTGAGGTGTGGTACCGCGATCAAAAAATTGGTAAAGATTGCAGTCAACTCGTGGACTCGATGCCAAAGCGGATTAATGATCTTCTGAAAAATAAATGCAGTCATGTCATGTATTAATTTGTGAGTAATTTTTGGATTCTCAGAAATAAAACGCAAAAAATTGAAAACAATTGTAATTTTCCATCTTGTTTCAATTAATTTGCACAAGGGTGTACAAGCACAAGACTGGTCTAGAAGTGAGGAGACGGTTATGCTTGTTACACACTGTATTATGTTTTCCATTACATTTTATCTACTACTGACATCAGCTCCAAAAAACCGCCATAGATACGAGTATAATAGTTTGAGATTCCCTTGTAATACAACATATTTTTAACGAGCGGTTTTTGTTTTTCATCATAAAAACTTTGTTGCAATACAGTTTTAAATTTAATATTTCTAAACTTAAAGTGTAATATTTATTTTAATATACACTCTAGAACAGGGCTCTATTAAGAATGGAGCAGGAAAGCGTTGCTCAGGGGCTCCGACTACTTGGAAGACCTCAATGAAAATAAATTTTGAATTTTTTTTGTGTAGTTTTGATGGCAAAAACACAAACAAACCAAACACCATGAAAGAAAAAAAATATAATATACTATATCTTATATCACAATATTCCGTGGATAATATCAGAATGCAATACAATATTAATAGCGTCCATAATGGTATATTTTAGAAAGAAAACTTCCACAAACCTCTGTCTTATGGGCTCTTATCTTACAGCCCTGGAGGTGGGAGTTTAAAACGCTCCTACAGAAGATCTCCTACCGATGTCTACTTTTAGTCACTTCTATTCATTTAATAATCCTGGATATGCTACTGTAATATCCAATAAAGCATGACATAATATTATAAAGAAAAGAAGCGTTTTGTTTTCAAGAGAGATTAAAGACACAATATTTACAATTTTTAGGACTTGAATCATGAGCGTCTCCAGAACATTTCCAGGAGAGAGCAAAGCGACGTTAAATTATGAATTGAATAAAGAAATTAATATACATATGCTGAATGAATAATGGGTAAAGTTCCCATGTTGCCCTCACCTCCACTAAGGACGTCTAATGTTGGGACATTTTAAATGTCATTTACCCTTATTTAGAAAAGTATAACTACATTTTATATTTTTATCTAAAAGTAACCAAACTAGCCAGTTGTTACAAGAATGATTAATGCCTTTTAATATTGGTTTTAATCAGCAGTGAGAACATTATAAGTGACGGTCAATACAACTATTCGTTGGTAAAAGAATGGGTGGTGATGATTAGTTGCCTTCTCTATAGTCTTATAACGGCATGACCAAGTGGTTAGGGCACTCAACTTGTAATCTAAGGTTTCCGAACTCCAAATTCCGTCACACCAAACGTGCTCGCCCTTTCAGCAGTGAGAACATTATAATATGACGGTAAAACAAATACTGGGTGATGATGACAAGTTACCTACCCTGACACTGCTAAACTGGAAACGGCAAGCGCAGATAGCCATTGTGTAACTTTTCGCGAAATTCAAAAACAAACAAATCCCCTCTGTATAGGCCCCGGATGGCCAGGTGGGTTAAGGCGTTTGACTTAGGGGTCGTGGGTTCGAATCTCCATCGCACCAAACATGCTCGCCCTTTCAGTCGTAGGGGCGTTATAATTAACGGTCAATTCCACTATTTGTTGGTAAAAGAGTAGCTAAAGAGTTGGCGGTGGGTGGTGATGACTAGCTGCTTTCCCTCTAGTCTTACACTGCTAAATTAGGGACGGTTAGCGCAGGTAACCTTTGCGCGAAATTAAAAAAAACAAAACAAACCCCCTGTATTTTTTATTTATAAACATTTCTCATTATTTTACACTAAATTATGGACTTATTCTTGTCTGTATCTCGTTATATGATAAAAGTGTGATCGTAGAAAAGTTAACAAATTTTATAGATTAATAAATTTCTTTTAAACAACAAACAAATATTTCCTTTTCGGATTGATTAAAGGAGTATTGGATAGAAATAACAGTAAATTAATCCTGCTTTCTTTTCGAGTTCACATTGATCAAGTAACGAAAGGTATCTGACCTAGTTCGAGTACACGGTTTTCATTTTATGTTACCTTCTATACGCGCAATACCAAGAACTTAACTATTGATTCGATTCTTAGTAATTCTGTCTCATACAATTCGCCTGGTAAAACAGATGATTTTTTTTTTGTCAAGTCAATAAAAGAGTAGCATATTCTGCCTTTCTGTTTGTGAAGGATTCTTTAAGCAGACATTATAATGTAATATGTTTTGTTAAAACTTCGAAATTCAGACTAAATGTCGAAATTTATCAGTAAACGTTGTGTCGCTGAATCAATTGTTTTACGTGGTCGATACATGATAGAACTTGAATTGACAGTAGTTCCGTGGTTATCATATTACTCTAGAGGAGATTTGCTTCCAAAACTTGAAATATATTTATAGTTTTTAAAGAAAATCTCAAACAGTAGCGTTATCTCTCCTGTTGTGACACGAGTTAGCCCCGAGGCGGAGACTTTTGGGCTTAGGAGTAAGCTAGCCCTTATCAAATCCGTGCAATACCAAAGAACTACTTTCAGTACTCTAAGCTGTAAGTGTATTGCATGAATGACAATCAATCTCTTAGCGTGGACAGCAGATGTAGCGTAATGCCTTTCTCTCTGGTTAGTAGTTCAAAATTAGAGCCTCAAGTGTTTCTGTTTTATCAGGATTCAGATCTGCTACAGATCTAAGAGGATTAGGTGCAAATTTGACCTCCTCCTCTCAATAGTCTATCAACACAAATTACAAAATATTTTCTGTCACCTTCGTTTTTTCTAATATGTACTATACAGGACTGGCTCAACCATAACGCCTTCCGGTGACTCAACGAATAGTCTGTTAGCTTCAGAAGTTAAAAATCGTGTTTTTATACTCGCGATGTACACATCACAGACACACTACCATGTAGTTTCGTGCTTGGTAACAAATAAGCTATACATTGCAATAAGAAACATTTTAAAAACAAAATAATAGCTTTTTGACGCTTCCACTTGTCTTTTAGAATCTTCACGTTTGTTTACTTCAACTTTTCAAGCCTTAAATCGTTAAGTAGCTGAAAAGTTACTGAGTTTCCTACTGATAAAATATGAAGTATTATAAAAATAAATAAGAAAAATGTCTTTATTTCAGAATCAGTGGAACTGTAACCGATATTAAAACCAGAGTCGTGCTATCGAAAACTAATCGCCATGTTTAACAGCCATATTCTCGATTCACGGCTGATTTTCGACAATTCGATACTGTAATTTCGTCAAGGTTGACTTAAGACAAGATAAATATGGCGCAGCTATCTGTGAAGAAAGGCATTGTTAGATAGAAGTGGAACGTAATGAAAAGTAAGGTAGACACCGACTTTAAGTATGATTGTTCATAACACGATGAATAGTTATTAATAAGTAAGGTTCATGCTATCTCCTTCTCCGACATACCTCCGAACTCGCCCGAACACGAAGCCTGTTGGCTTCCATCTTCCACTTTGTTTAAATGTAATCTTGGAAGCGAAAATCCACGTTACAGCAGGGGGTAAATTTGTCAAGATGTGCAGTCAAGACTGATCTTGACAGAAAATAGTTACTGTGGAAATTGCGACATTAAAAAGTAGGGTATAATAATTTTCACCAGGCTGAGAACAACAAACCATGGTGGAAGGAGTTCCGTGGAAAGCAACGAACCTGTAGCAACTTTCCACAAACTTGGGAATTAATCCTCGGTAGATGGCATTCTGAATGATAAATTATATTGAATTTGAAGTAAAAAATGTTTAATATTACCGACAAATTGTACAAGTATTTTGTATATTAAACGAAAGATACAATAGATACCAAGTGATAAAAAGTAATTTAACTATGCTTCCTTTAACATGTGTCAATTAATCGCATGGAAATTCGTTACAGATAAAATGTGTAATGTTTTCACAGATTAACTTAAAAGATAAGTGAAACGGCTAGTATATGAACTGATCTCATATATTAGAATACTCAACAGTGTAATTCGAGAAACGTTATTTGAATTTAATATGCTACACTGGAGAATAGAAGTGTCAGCAAGTTTGATACTCCTGTCAAATGTCTTGCTTTCTTTAATGACAGCGTGTTTCAAATTCAAAATTTTTCTTAATACAGCTATTTTATATTCATGTGCAAAACAGAAAAAAACTCTGTTGATCTAATCCGATTTGTAAGTTGCGTAATATGATGATAATACATTTTGCGCTTTAGGAAATGCATATGATGTTCGTAAGAAATTAGTTTCTTATATATCAGACACTCGCAGGAAATTGGAAAAATACAGTACATGTACGTGATGTCAAAACCATCTATTAGTGTTCAGCATGTTAAAGAGAGTTAATGAAGCTTATAGCCGAATATTATGGAAGGTAATATTAACATAGAAATCGTGTAATACAAGGCTTACGGTATCAAATTTGTTTTACCCTAAAGATAAATAATAATCAATGACATAAGAATATATCACGTGCTTAGTTAGCTTAATGTAGAAATATTCATAAAACTACACAGGAAACAGTTATATATAGCCGCCCGTATTTTCAAACCGATAGAGTATAAGGATTTGTTTGTTTTCGAAGATTCGTGCATAGCTACTCAAAAGGTCACATGTGATAGATATTCCTGATCGTGAACCGAAAGACTAGAGGGTAAACAGCTGGCCTACGGTATCCATTGCTGCACTTGTCTGTGTTTGAATAATGCATTTGACTCGAACTCTTTTACCTCAGCGACGGTTTTGTGGCAACGGGTTACGAGCCACGAATCTTTCGTTTCGAAGTTCGGGTACGCTACCACTTGGCCAGAATAACTCGTATTTCACGTGATCCGAAGTGTCATCCTACTATGTTTGTAATAATAAAAACTGAGACGACCATTTTGTACAGCAAAAGAAAAACAACAAGAGAGGAACTTAATTTAACATTAAATTGCAATGATAAAATTTGTCATCACGTATTTAATCATTTATTTAATACTCGGATGTGTTTGTTTGCCGTTGTTATTAGAATATCATTCATACATATTTTTTATCAACGGATGTTAGTGTTTCCTTTAATCTATTTTTTTTAAATCAAGTTACAGAACATGAAGTTCACAGTAATGATTTTCAAATTGTAGTTAAATATTATTTTATTTTACTTCGTTTCCCACATATAATCTCATGTTTCTGTAACATAAAATATCGAAAAGGTGATATTTAAAGAACTAATATTACAATAAAATATGCCAGATAAAAAAGAGCTTCGTTCTGAAATTCTTGGAACAATTCTACAATACCGAGAACAGCCTGCACACAGTAAGAGTGTAAGAAATCTGACTTCAGAGAATGATATGTCTGGAAAAATTACGCTTTTATTGATCAGTTTCGTATGCGTTGTATACCTAGAGATAGAGAATCATTAATGAAATAGCTTTGACTGTACGTGTAGCTGTTGGACCATTTACTCCCTTTGAATAAAAAAAACTCCTGGAGTATAGACACAGGTGAGATATTTTTCAATAACTCTTGTTTGCGTGACTTCCAGCATGTTGTTGTCTACAACATGGACGTACAGACGTAAAGCACAGAGAAACCTTTGTTATGATCCGAATCCTAACATCCGCTGGAGTTCCGAACTTCACTCACCAAATTGGCTTTAACTGCACGCAACGTGGTTGTATTAGTGCTCGGTTGAGAACTTAGTTGTTGTGCTGAGAGCCTTCCTGCTTGGTGTTAGACAGATATACTGACACAAGGATTTTAAAACGAATAATTCTAACACGTGAGGAACTCAAGTGTAATTTAGTGGGAATCATCCATGAATCAGAGTCAAATCGAATACTATTATTACTTCAGAAAATGTTACTGAAATTTAGATTGACTAACGATGCATATATATAGCCTTTTGATACCGTAGTGTTTAAATAAAAAAAAATCCCGCTCGAACCGTACGAAATATTTCCAGTTACGAATGTGTGACTTCTACAAAATAAAGAGAATGTTTATAGTTCCAAACACTGGGTATAATGTATGAAAATAGAATTGAGCTGGTGTTTGTTTGATTTTTATTCGATGGTCAAGTTTCTTTTTTGTAAATTACCGGTAACTTGGAACGACCAAAACTCATTTTCAAACATGAATATCAAAACCAGATTTTCTGCAATGACATCACATCCGGTGAATTACATGCAGTCGTCAGAGCAAAAAACGTGAGCTCTGACACATCGCGACACATTATCGACTTATTTCACGGTAATTCTATTTTCGCCGCTGAACGGTAATATTTTGCAAAAATAAAAAGATTAAAAGGGGGATCAAACAACAATCACAAATGGACATTGCAAAAATAGCAACTTTTAATATGAAATTAACACTGATTCTGTGCGAAGAGACCAAAAAATAAAGAAGTACTTTTAATTTTGAAAGAAAAAAAAAGATATAATTAGGGTTAATGATAATCCATTCACGCACGCCTAGTTATTCCTTATACAAAAGCTATAAATGTGTCATTAGTTCGTATATAGTCATCATAATTTCATTGAATTGACTTCCTATCAGATTGTCTTGTAAAAATTTTCTTTATTTATTGGATACTTAAAAATAATGATTTTTTTCGATGAAATCAATAAAAACCAGTTTATTCCTGTGATGAGACTAAGAGTCATGAACTATAGCAGCTGTATATTAAACCGTAACAAACCAGTGACTTCTGACCAACAGCAGCTGTATATTAAACCGTGAAAAACAGTGAGTTTTGAACTATAGCATCAACACATTAAACCATGACAAAACAGTGAGTCCTGAACTATAGCAGATGTATATATAACCGTAACAAAATAGTGACTTCTGAACTATAGAAGTGTATATTAAACAGTTACAAAACTGTGACTCTTGATCTACAGCAGCTGTATATTAAACCATGACAAAACTGTGACTTCTGAACTATAGCAGCTGAATATCAGACCATGACAAAATTGTCAGTTCTGAACAATAGCAGCTGTATATAAAACTGTAAATAAACAATGAGTTTTTAACTACAGTAGCTCTATATTAAACCGTGACAAAAAAGTGAGTTTTGAACTATAGCAGCTGTATATTAAACCACGACAAAAGAATGACGTCTGAGCTATAGCAGCTATATATTAAACCGTGAAAAAGCAGAGACTTTTGAATTATTACAGCTGTATATGAAACCGTGACAAAACAGTGAATTCTGAACTATAGCAACTATATACTAAACCATGACAAAACTGTGATATCTGAACTACAGGGTGGTCGCTAGAAAAGCGGAAAATTTGTCAAACAGCTATTTATTTTTACAAAGAATAACTTTTACAAAGTTTTTTTTTGTTATATTACACTCATAGATGCTCAGAATTATTAAAATCATGCATTTTATTCATGATGTAAAGAAATCAAATTAGAAATGAGTAAGCACGCATTTTATTCATGATCTCATCTGACACTCAAATTTTCCGCTTTTCTAGCGACCACCCTGTATTACAGCTTTATATGAAACCATGACAAAACAGTGATGTCTGAGCTATAGCAGCTGCATATTAAATCGTGACAAAACAATTAGTTCTGAACTATTAAAGCTGTATATTAAACCGTGACAAAACAGTTCTGATTATAGCAGCTGTATATTAAACCATGACAAAACAGTGACGTCTGAGCTATAGCAGCTGTATGTTAAACCATGACAAAACAGTAACTTTTGAACAGTAGCAGCTGTATATTAAACTGTGACAAAACAGTGAGTTCTGAACTATAGCAGCTGTTTATTAAACCGTTACAAAACAGTGACTTCTCAGCTACAACAGCTGTATGTTAAACCGTAAAAAGCAGTAAGTTTTGAACTATACCAGCTTTATATCAAACTGTGACAAAACAGTGACTTCTGAATTATTACAGTTGTATATTAAACCGTTACAAAACAGTGACTTCTCAGCTACAACAGCTGTATATTAAACCGTAAAAAGCAGTAAGTTTTGAACTATGCCAGCTTTATATGAAACTGTGACAAAACAGTGACTTCTGAATTATTACAGTTGTATATTAAACCGTTACAAAACAGTGACTTCTCAGCTACAACAGCTGTATGTTAAACCGTAAAAAGCAGTAAGTTTTGAACTATGCCAGCTTTATATGAAACTGTGACAAAACAGTGACTTCTGAATTATTACAGTTGTATATTAAACCGTTACAAAACAGTGACTTCTCAGCTACAACAGCTGTATGTTAAACCGTAAAAAGCAGTAAGTTTTGAACTATGCCAGCTTTATATGAAACTGTGACAAAACAGTGACTTCTGAATTATTACAGTTGTATATTAAACCGTTACAAAACAGTGACTTCTCAGCTACAACAGCTGTATGTTAAACCGTAAAAAGCAGTAAGTTTTGAACTATGCCAGCTTTATATGAAACTGTGACAAAACAGTGACTTCTGAATTATTACAGTTGTATATTAAACCGTTACAAAACAGTGACTTCTGAATTATTACAGTTGTATATTAAACCGTTACAAAACAGTGACTTCTGAATTATTACAGTTGTATATTAAACCATGAAAAAACAGTTTTTTCTGGATTATAGTAGATATATATTAAACCGTGACAAGACAGTGAATTTTCAACCACAGCAGTTCCATATTAAACAGTGCCAAAGCAGTGACTTCTGTAATATAGCAGCTGTATATTAAATCGCTACAAAACTGTGACTTCTCAACTACAGCAGCTGTATATTAAACCTGACAACACAAGTTTTCTCAACTATAGCAGCTGTATATTAAACCGTAACAAAACAGTTAGTTCTGAACTATTACAGCTGTATATTAAACCGTGACAAAACAGTTAACTCTGAACTATAGCAGCATTATGTTAAACCATGACAAAACTCTGATTTCTTAACTATAGCAGCCGTGTGTTAAACTATGACAAAACTCTGATTTTTGAACTATAGTAGCTCCATATTAAACAGTAAAAAACAGTGAGTTGTGAACTATAGCAACTGTATATTAAACCGTTACAAAACAGTGATTTCTGAGTTATAGTAGCGGTATATCAAACCTTGACAAAACAGTGAGTTTTTATCTATGGTAGCAGTACATCGGACCGTGACAAAGTAGTAAGTTCTGAACTATAGCAACTCTGTATTAAATCGTGACAAAACACTGATTTCTAAGCTATAGTAGCTATATTTCAAACTGTGACAAAACAGTGAGTTCTGATCTATAGTAGCAGTACATCAGACCGTGACAAAGTAGTAAGTTTTGAACTACAGCAGCTGTATATTAAACCATTACAAAACAGTCAGTTTTGAACTATAGCAGCTATATATTAAAACGTGACAAAACGGTTACTTCTGAATAATAGCAGCTATATATTAAACCGTGACAAAACTGTGACTTCTGAACTATAGCAGCTTTATATTAAATCGTGAATTTATTTTCTGTCAGTCAGTCAGTAGACACTAAAACGACTTCTATAACCGTTGTTCAACGGAAGTACAACTTGTTTAATAGTGAAATCTGGCTTATTGTATGTGTTTAAAAGACGGCTTCTAAATCATGAGTTCTGAAGTATTGAAGCAGCTTACTAGACCGCGACTAAATTATGAGTTCTGAACCACTGAAACAGCTTACTAGACTGCGACTAAACGTAGTTCTGAACTATTGAAGCAGCTTACTAAACCGCGACTAAATTATGAGTTCTTATGGCATATGGCCATTTTGTCTAACTTCTAGCAGTGTTATTTCTTTTAACTCTGAAATACGATTACTGTTCTACCCTATTTTAACAATAATTTGTTTTTATGCTATAACTTATTAATTTTATATAATTATCCTTAATTAATGATTGACTTTCAGTGTATTAGATTGAGAACGTCGATGTTTTACATTCGAAAACCAACAACATGTGATGTCATAAGTAGGATCTTTATTTTCACCAACAGTCCATATACTAGCCGTTCTGTGGTCAGTCATGCATTAAATTAAGTCATATCAACATCTTTCGCATTAATACATTTAACTTATTAGGTTTGATGACCGTAGATGGAGCAGCTGTTCTAGAGATCCTCCTGACCTCATTTAATTTCAACTCATAAACTTGTGAAATAGATAGAATTTATAGTTTTTGTGCCCAAGGATAATACACAGTTTCAACATGTAGAGGTCCTCTTGTAAGGTACTCAAAATTAATGCTATTGAGGTCCAGTTTAGGACTCAATATTTTGTCACTCTTTAATATTCTTTTTGCTATGGTTCAGAACTTTGTCATGGTTTAATATATCGCTACTATAGTTCAGAACTAGATGCTAAAATCCGAGCTTTGGTTCCCCACAGTGGGCAGAGCAGATAGCTTATTATACATTTGTCTTATTAAAAGCAACCCACCAATCAAACACTTTAAACAAAATTAAGTAACAAGAAAACAAACAATTTAGTTGGTGTTAATTCTTCGGCGTTTCTTGTTACTGAAAGCGTTTTCCGTCTTTCTCGTATGTTTTTATGGAAAGCAGAGATTAAAGATCGAATTTGTTTTCCTATAGCAGTATTACAAGCATATTATTGATAAACCATGGAAAATGTATATTTCAATATTACCTTGAGTTTTACTTGCGTGACTGAATTAAATGCGAGTTAGGAAACACAATCCAAAGCTGGCTAAGAGTTTATGACTTCGTATATATGAATCATTGGTTTATGTCTTATCATTTTCTAATGTTAATGAACTGCATACGCAATAATATAGTTTACGTGTATCAAAACTGACCTGAGAATATAAATAATGAATTAATTCGAACAAAATCGCGAACAAAACTCAAGATGAAATATTGAAATTTGTCCAATCGTTGGATTTGTTTTCACTTGTTACATCTTGCCTGCTCCTTTAAACCAAACTTGTGGCCGATGTATCAAACTATAGATGCAAGTGTCGTTGTGTTTAAAACCAGACCAGTGGATATTGTGTTAGATAACAGATGCAAGCGTAGTTGGTTCAGGCTTTGTTATCCAGTGTAGTGCAAGAATTAGTAGCTGGTGTTATTAACTAGATGCCCTCCCTAAAGTCTATCAGTTAAAGATTAGGAACGACAAATACAGATAGTCCTTGTGCGAATATCCGAAACGAAACAAACATTTAAAACCTAAGCCTGCTCCTGTTATTTGGAATTTTCATTCGATTTTTAGGCTTCAAAACACAAAATATAGAGGATTCGTTTGTACGGTGGGATTGAACTTAAGTTTAAGAGCCGAGAGATATTTTCTATAAGATGTTTTTGGACCCCTATCCTTCGCTCTTTAGAAAAGGAAAGTTATTTTCGAGTTAAAGATATGCTTCTTAAATCCTCGATAAACCCATGTTGTCTTAATAGACTCATGTTCTTGTGTGTAAAAGTTTTGAATATAGCTGAGTTATATTTTCTTCCTGAGGTGGGGTTATAGAATGGGCATATTTCTCAGCTTATTGAACAAAATTTGACAAGCAACGCACAATACGAAAAACGATAAACCTGAAAGATGACACACTTCTGTTCCAGCTTATTTCTTTAAAAAAAAAGATAAAAGTTTTGAGTTTACATTAATTTTACATGTTTAATTATCGTGTAGCTTATAAATGTTAGAGATTATATAAGCAAATATTCTTTGATAGAACCGGACATCAACAATTCTAGACTTATAACGCTAAAATTCAGGCTTCGATTCCCTGCAGCTCATTGTGGATCAGCCTTACATAAAAAAACAACCCAGCAATCAATGAATTTAAGCAAAATTAAGTGAGTAAGACGATAACAAATAGTTTTAATATCATTAATCTGAACTTTTTTTATATCAGAATATTATTCTATTGTATTTCTGTATAAATCAGTGCAAAACTGCTGGTGGATGTATTGTTTAGCGTGAGAGCAGCTTATCGATGTATCAGACACAACAATGAAAACAAAAATCTTTGAAAAGTAGATTGTTTTCGCTAATCTACTGTGCAGTAACTGAGTCAGTTTTCCAAGAAACATTGTTGAATTTAATTTCGTTGAACTGGATCTCTCCAATTTTTTACGTTTCAGTTTTTACCTGGCTTTTTTATTTTTACATACAGTTCTAAAGGTAACGTCATGCATTAATGACGTCAGAATTATATGTAGCAAATTTTCAACTTTTTTAAATCCGAAAGACAATAAAACAATAAACCAAGATATGAATTTTAAAAATATAATTGAGAAAAACTTCTTTCAAGTTAATCATATAAAGAGTATCTAAATATCAATAAAACAATCAGTATTTTACGTGGTCAGTTATCTCGTTTGTGATCCTATAGAGATTTTACTGCTATTAATTACAATGACATCACTAGCAAACCCTTCATGTTCCACCTATGATTTACTATTGTTTTAGTGACAAATGTACAATGGAAAAATTTAGTTTTGTTGCTGTTAATCGAACGCTGCACAATGACGTATTCGTGTTCTGCTCACCTCCGATATTAAAAATCAGTTCTATCATTTTAAGTCTGCAAATTTAGTGCTAAGCTACTGGAGAGAAGGAAGGTGGTGGCTAAGATAAAAAAACAACAACACAAGCAATAAACCTGGGGGAATCTCCAGGGAAAAGATTGTGCCGTGAAAACATAGCTGTTATCAATGATGTCGAGAAAACCCACCTGTACAGAAATATATATGTAAAAACGACTCGTTTGGGTTGAGAAAATATTTTACGTTGTTCGCTCTTTTACATAAAATACTTTCTCAAACTAAACGAGCCGTTTTTACATATATAGTTGTTGTTACATGTGGAAAAAGTCTGTTGTTAAAAGTTGACCCTAATAGAAAAAGAAACAATTCTCGTCTGCACCAAAATATGAAATGATGACGTGTACAATCGACTAATTACGTTACGTATCATATAGGAAGAGCTTTTATAGAATATTTACGATATCTTTCCGAATGCTATTACAGTTATATGATACTACAAGTAAAGGAAACGTTTCGTACACACAGGATACTTCCACTAGTGACTGTAGTATCATGTCAAGGGAATCGTCACTCATGACATGAATCAGAAACTTTTCATCAACACAGATGTTGTGTAAAATTACTTAGGCCCGGCCTGGCCAAGCGCGTAAGGCGTGCGACTCGTGATTCGAGGGTCGCGAGTTCGCATCCCCGTCGCGTCAAACATGCTCGCCCTCCCAGCCGTGGGGGCGTTATTAATGTGACAGTCAATCCCACTATTCGTTGGTAAAAGAGTAGCCCAAGAGTTGGCGATGGGTGGAGATGATTAGCTGCCTTCTCTCTAGTCTTACACTGCTTAATTAGGGACGGCTAGCACAGATAGCCCTCGAGTACCTTTGTGCGAAATTCAAAACAAACAAAGAAATCAATGACGAAGAGCTGCTCCATGAAACTGTGGATCAGAATGTCATAGATATATGTCGTGATAATTGTAGGTTCGTTAAATTTGAAAAATGTTTTCACCAAATTTTAGTTTTAAGCTTCTCTAGGTAATGTTGTTGTTTTGAATTAAGCAAAGAGCTACACAATGGGCTATCTGTGCTCTGCCCACTACGGGTATCGAAACCCGAATTTTAACTTGTAAGTCCGCAGACATACCGCTGAGCCACTGGGGGCGTCTCTAGGTGATAGTTGGTGTGGGAAAATTGAAACATGTCAGGTTTAACTGAGAAACCTATGTTGCATTTGTTATCTATAGTTTTAAGCTAATGATAACCTTGGATACTTTAGAAATGACATTATATATGAGTATTATTTTTTTTAAAAATAGATTTTATAAAGACAAGTGAGGGTTGATGTATACGTAAACTGAGTAGCTATTGTAGAACAAAAAGTTTTAATGCGAAAAAAATACTGAAGCAAGAAAGTTAAAGCTAAAAAGCAGTTACTTAAATGTTAAAAAAAATGTCTCTAGTTTGGCAAATTACTGCAATTGTGTTAGCTTGATCCAAAGTAGGGATACTGTTTTCTTTTAATTTTAGGTAACTTGTTTTTTTGTCTTAGAATTAAGCACAAAGCTACACAATGAATTATCTGCGCTCTGCTCACCATGAGAATCGAAACCATGGTTTTAGCGTTGTAAGCCTGCTGTGAAAGAAGGGAACATATAACTGAGTTTTCGTAGTTTTGACTTTCGTGTTTCAAAAATATTATACTATTAAAGATTTCTGTATTACTATAACTGCCTTAGTTACGTATATATCGGCTCAGCATGGCCAGGTGGTTAAGATACTCAACTCGTAATCCGAGAGTCGCGAGTTCGAATGCCCGTCACACCAAAGATGCTCGCCCTTTTAGCCGTGAGGGCGTTATAATGTAAAGTTCAATCCAACTATTTGTTGATAAAAGAGTAGCACGAGAATTGACGGTGAATTGTGAAGACTAGCTTCCTTCCCGCTAGTCTTATACTGTTAAATTAGGAACGGCTAGCGCAGATAGCTCTGGTGTAGCTTTACGCGAAATTAAAAAAAAACAACCAAACGTGAGTATAAATCCCTACTTATCTTTATAAAATGTAATACTTTATATTATATATGTTTGTCTTCTTTTTTATTAGTAATATTTCTGTGGGCCTGCAATACCGCAGAACCCCAGCTCGTATATTCAGCTCCAAGTTCGTATGAAACAAATAGTAAGTGAAAAGCTAACAACAAAGAAATAGAAAATTAGCTTTTATGAAGATATATTTCATGTGTTTGTTTTAATATGATATATCTTTATGTATATATTTCAGTAAAACTACATTGTTAATACTGTTAACAGCCCACTAATTATTTGAATGAGGAAATGATAAGGTAATTTCTAGAAAGAGAAAGAGCCCACCACTCCAAGAAGTACCCTAACATATGTGAAAAGTGTCTACAAGAAACTCAGAGTAATAGGTATCTTCTTTAATCTTTTTAATCTAAGCGAGACTTTTTAGATAAATCTCTCAAAGTCTCATGTTCTATAGATGGCAAATTTCAAGTTTACATTTAATAACAGTGGTAGCATTACGCCGAGTTTGATTTTCCATTCCATTGAAACAACTTACTGAGAAATATTACTTTGTTAACGACTATATCTCTGTTATTTTATATTTGTGGACACAATTTGCTCATTATCGATTTTTACCTGAGTTCATCCATTTATATAGGTACTTGAAAACGTATCGACTTTTTTGTTTCGTCTTCATCAGGTCTGCGTCTCTTTCTCATCATGACTGTTATTGGAGTACCGTAGCCAGAATACACAAAAGGAATCATTTTACCCTCAAAATCCCAGATCACATTTTTTTTAAAAATTTTTTTTGTATTCTCCAAGGCATTTTTCCTTGTTTCTCATTTACGAAAATAAAACTAGAAATAGTGTGACCATCTTTTATAAATGGACATTTACTGTATTTGTTAGAAAATTTAACCTGGACGCGCTTGAAACCAAACAATAAAAAGGTTTTTATTTTGTCATCGAAACAATTTATCTGCATTTATTTGTTAAATTAATATGGAGCATACTTTGTGGTGCACTCTCATGACAAGTCTGTCTAACTGTGAAGCTGATGTGGAGTGACTAAAAAACAGAGGAATTCGATAAATTATTACTATACTTGTTGTTGTTTTGGGAATTTCGCACAAAGCTACTTGAGAGCTATCTGTGCTAGCCGTCCCTAATTTTGCAGTGTAAGACTAGAGGGAAGGCAGCTAGTCATCACCAACCACCGCCAACTCTTGGGCTACTCTTTTATTAACGAATAGTGGGATTGACCGTGACACTATAACACCCCACGGCTGAAAGGGCGAGCATGTTTGGCGCGACGGGGATGCGAACCCGCGACCTTCAAATTACAATGCGCACGCCTTAACACGCTAGGCCATGCCAAGCCGTTACTATACTTCCACAAACTCGTGTGACATATTAAAACACATTGTATCAAAAACAGAACATCAAAACGATTAATGACTACAAAACAAGAAAACAGCTGTGCAACGGTGGCTCAGTTTTTGCACCTACTATGGCGTTTCCTCACAAAATTCACTGCTGAAAGGCAGCTTATAAAACCTCTTGAATGAAATTAATGTAAATAATGGAATGTGTAAATTCCTGATTCATATAATTTCTCCCTTAAAGGAGTGAGTGTGTTTTCTTATAGCAAGGCCACATCAAGCTAACTGCTGAGCCCACCTATAGGGATCAAACCCCTTATTTTAACGTTGCAAATCCATAGACTTACAACTGTAAGTCTTCTCTACCTTTAAGTATTATTTTATTATACTTGAGAAAGCTCAACTTTTTTTTGTGACACGTGTTATAATTTACAGGAAATTCATGACAAGACTATGTTTTATTTTTTTATAAGCTTTCACATTCAAAGTATCTCCTGCTATAAGTCATTTCGAAATAAAATATTTCAGACTTTGCTGTCAATTTTCTCACTGAAACAGCGGTAAGTCAACGGATTTACAACGCCAAAATCAGGGGTTTGATTCCCCTCAGTGAACTCAGAAGATAGCCCGATGTGTCCTTCCTGTATGAAATCACACACACACTTTACTGTCAAACAGAAACAAGTGTAAATGCTGTACAAAATATAGTAATACACAGTATTAAATTGAAATAAATGAATACGAAGTTTAGTTATTTGTAGTGTCAGCGGTAGCAATATATTTGTTATTAAATGTAATGTATTAAATTGTAATAACTACATTAGCCACATGTGACAGGAATGGTATATGAAGGTTTACATGTGGCAGTTCTACTTCATCGCTTGATAATTATGCTAAGAAAAACCAGATCTCGTCAGTTGTTTTTGGGTTAAGGGCCTAAAACACCGCTAGCAACTTGATTACCCAGTTGATGACTTTAGAGAGAATGGTAATAGAACCTTGTTATAACTTGGCTGTTACTCATGATTAAGATTATTTACTCTAAATTATTATTATTATTTAAGAATATTAGCAACGTTTTTGCTAAAAGTTATTACTTAATAATATTCTTGCGCGAACTTACAGTTGTGTTTTTGCCACTTAGAATTCATAGTGACTTTGAAATATTTGAAATAATATGTTTCGTATTATAATTTATCTCGATCGAGTCTCCGATTTATCATGTTACGTATTATGATTTCAAATAGCCTGTTATTTGAAGTTAAAAGTTAATTGTATGTCCATATGTATCACATTTAAGGTATTTTTCAACAAGGTTGATACATACAGTTTACTTTCTTAATACATATTTATTTTAATATACAAACAAGAATACGATTTATAATAATGGTCATTACAAATAATTATTTATATACAAAAGTTTTACAAACTCACACCTCTTTCCTTAGCTAACTGAAAATTAGGGTTAGATCATTTTTAAGTAAGACTAATATGATACATTGTTAAAAATTATACAATTTTAATAATCATCACAGTATATAACACAATCAATACAAATAACCTTATTATAACAAAATTGTATAGTACGTAAAAGTGCATCAACACAAATCATATCTTTTTGGTAAAGACTCAATACAGTCGACACTCACACAACTGAAGGATTCTTATAAATATGGGATACATTTCAAAGGAGCATCAAAAAATTTTCTGGTTAGGTTTTCCAACTCCAACTAATTTACAAGTGTCTCAGGTTTTACAAAATTGAGAAACAGTTTGCCTAATTTTTGCCTAAAAGACATGTCTCATAATTTTGTCACATCTTGTTGACACCTAAATGACCTCCCATGGGAAGTTCATGAGCAACTTTCAATATTTCATAACGATATGCTTTGGGAACAATGTTCTGATAAACTGCGACACAGTTCTCTGAAACTGGTACATCTTGTGGTTTCCATTTCCTCATAAGCACACAATTTTTGAAAAAATAACAATTCGGAACGTTCTCCAGTTCATTTTGTGGAGTGCATATTTAAATAGTGAAAAGATCTGTGGATCTTTTTCTTGTTCGGCAATCAGTTTACTTCTAGCAAATGGATCTTCATCAGCTGAACCAGATTCTGCACGTCCATCATTGATATTTATCAATTAATTGTCAATAAGACAGTTATTCACAAGATTCCTATCGGATCCAAGAAATTTCTAAGACAAATTTATAATATGATTCTCTGAACAAGTGTCTATAATTTGTTTTTGGCTCAATTTCTTCACATAAGCTCGAGTCACAGCACATGAGGGAAACACATCTGAATTCTCCTCAACAACAAAATCATCCTTAAATGAAACAGTAGTCAGCTTGCTAACCATTTTAAATTCAGCAACAACCTCTTTCTCAGTTGAATCGCTTCCCAACAATTATAATGGTAGATACTTAATTGGCAGAGGAGGTCTTACTGCAACTACAACTAGTCCTAAAAGCTAGGTCTGATGTTAAACAAATGTTATAAAGAGGAAAATTAGCAAAGCCACTCTCAATACCTTGAGCAATAACAGACTCACGTGTCAGAATTTGAGCCTAAAGACAGTATATCTTGTAACTACAATGATTGAGTCGCGATAGTACAGATAGAATAGTACTGGTTAGCAGTGTCATTTGTCAATACTACAGAACCAACAGTCCAAATTCCTCACTAACTACATCAGTCCTTTTAACAGTGGCCAAATCAAGAACATCAGATGATCTGGTAAAAATGCGTCCATATGTGAACTGGATGAACTGGGTGTTGCCTCCTTTTCTTTTTCGAACTCCAACAGTTACACATAACATGATCAGTTTTTTACAAAAATGGCAAACAAGTCTTGATGAAATTTTGTTCTCTCTGTAAGTGACTTTGAACTAGAGAAAGTGGATTTTTAGAATATGTCTCAACCTTAGTGGATTGGTTAGATACATGTTTGTGTGGAAATGGTAGGAATTTCTTTTGATGAGATGTGGTTTTATGTGTTAAACTGTAATTATTGGAAGAAGAAGCTGCTTCCTGCAGCGTTTGAACTTTTTTTCGCTCAAATAAGTTTTAAGTCGTCACTTGTACAGCGTTTAATTTCCTCAATGAGACATAATTGCTTTAGTTTGTCGAAACATGGAATTCTCACAATCGATCAAAATAAATCTCCTTTTCATGGGCGAATTCCATATATGTTTCATTATATTGCTTGAGATAGCCTCGAAACTTTTGGCGATAAGTCTCCGGTACTAATTCGTAGGCTCGGCATGGCCAGGTGGGTTAAGGCTTTCGACTCGTAATCTGAGGGTCGCGGGTTCGCATCGCAGTCGCACCAAACACGCTCACCTTCTCAGTCGTAGGGGCGCTATAATGTGACGGTCAATTCTACCATTCGTTGGTAAAAGAGTAGCCCAAGAGTTGGCGGTGGGTGGTTATGACTAGCTGTTTTCCCTCTAGTCTTACACTGCTAAATTAGAGATCGCTATCGCAGATAGCCCTCGAGTAGCTTTGGGCGAAATTCACAAACAAACAAACGAACTAATTTCTAAGCTTTAAGTATACCTGCTTTAACCTTATTATAATTCGTACAGTCTTCTAGAGAGAGGCCCCCCCAGTGGCTCAGCGGTATGTCTGCGGACTTACACGCTAAAATTCGGGTTTCGATACCCGTGGTGGGCAGAGCACAGATAGCCCATCGTGTAGCTTTGTGCTTAATTCAAAACAACAATTCTAGAGAGAGAGAGTGGCATAAGCTTTCTGTGCTATACCAGTTAAAACACTTTGTAACAATAATGTCCATTTCTCGATGGGTTATTCCATGGTTTAGTCAACTTTTTCACAATGTTGGAAGTATTTATCAATTTAATTGTCATAAAATGATGGTACTTTAACATATTGTCATTTTGCCTTGGTCATTCGTAATTTTCATTTCTTTTTAGTCTAATTTCTTTCTCGGCTTTGATACGGGCTTGCTCTTCTTCTTTTTCGACTTCCGTACGGACTTGGTCAAGCTCGATTTGTTTGAGTTGTAGGTGGATCTCTAACTTATCTCTATCCCTCAGTTTTGATTGGCTAGTGGAGACACTAGGGTATTCCTCCAATGCTTCCTTACATAACAAATTCTTGTCGACTAATATTTCAATAATTCGCTAGCTGCGTCACTGAGCATACGTGTGTTTTTCACCGACAAAAATATCTAATGAACTTGTAGAAATACTAATATCCAAACTTAATTCACTTAAACTGAACGGGTGGTAATGTTCGAAATCTATAAATGTTCCTGTTCAAATATCTGTAGTTTTCCGATTAATAAACGTTTGTCATATCTATTATTTTCAGAGACTTACAGTAAACTAACTGTAGCAAGCAAACAATATAACATTGAAATTTATGAACTTTAAGACGAGCTTTTTGAAAGTTTAGTCGGCAATAATGTAAAACGTATATCGTTAATTCTTACAATCGAGAATCTTCTAGAAATTTAGCGAACGGACGGGACTTTCGTAATATACGTTTAACAATATTCATGCATTCCTAAATGTATAAACTGAAACAAAGGTAGATACTAAAAGAAATATGAAATCCGATAGAAATACCTGGAGAAGCATTTCACTGAAATATGTTGCACTTTAAAGAGGACCCTAACTTTGTACTTTTTATTTTATTATCATGTTTAGTATATCAAAATGAGTATTCAACGCAAAAGTTAAGTGATTATCACAAAACAAATTTTCAGGTGGTATCTACTAATGAATATTCGGATATCATTTATTACTGCTTGATAGTCTATTCTAAATGTTTGACCATTCTGTACGTTTCTCGAATAATAATTGTTATTTTTTAAATTTAGAAAGTGAAATGCGTCTCATGTTATTAAAGTGGAAACAAAATGTTTGACGGTTGTACTTGCAATGATTAAATTGTTTAAAATATAACTGATATCTAATAAAATAAAGTTTGTTCGTAAATATCCCCCTTAGTAATGTTACTTATATCTAGTGTGAACAGTAAAACGCACCTTTCTTTGTTCGCTCCTTCGAAGGAGCAGCTGTAAGTTTACTGACTTGCAACGGTAAAATCAGTGGCTCAGTTCCCAATTCTATACATAGAATAGATAGCCCTGTCATCAGTGGCTAAGTTCCCAAAGCTATACATAGAATAGATAGCCCTGTCAAGTAGCTTCTTTTTGTTGTCTGCAGACACATTCACGTTTCTGAATAAACAGACAAGAGAGAGAAGACAGTTCGTCAACAACGTTTACTGTTTGAGCTACATATTTTCTGATTTATGTAGTGTCGGCAACTTAAAAGTAAGGAGGGCGATTTTACAACAACGGGATAAAAACCTTGAATTCTAGTATTCAGAGTTCGAGTACGCTAACCGTTAGCCAACACCCAGTCCATACGAGTTGGGACGAATGATGTAATGTACATTATTGTTTTATTTCAAACAATGTAATCTGCTAAAACAAGTAAAGGAACTCTTTTAAAAATTACCACAGTTGAAAGTACGGAAGTTGTTCAATTGGTGTCTTATTATACAAAATAAGTATAAGTTGTTTATTTAACTGAAGTCATTACTTATTCCTTTAATATCAGCATAGGTTTTATTTGACAATGATATAAATTTTTAAAACTGGAATGACATATTAAAGGTGAGTAATAATATTATTTTTCATTTCAAATCGATGAAACCAATAAAGCTTTGCTCCCCAGTGGCATGAGGGGTTAATGACATATCTATTGCATGAGATGATAATTTCGATCAATACCAATCCATGATATTCGTGCAGTAGATTAGATACATTATTACTAAAACTTAAAAAAAGAACAACAAACCAGCATTCTGTACAAATAATAAATGTCATTGTTTCCATTATTCCAATGATATTATCCTGGTTACTTGTTTCATGGATACCCTATAAGAACTAGTTAAGTTTTCTAAAATCAGCAGGTAGGCTTCTAGGTTTCCCTCAGTATTTTGTACTGTAGCGGTATCCAAGTTGGTCGTTACTTAACTTACTACCTAGTTCCTGTCGCCCTTACGTTCAGTGTGGAGTTTTTATTACTTCTCGTAGCTTTTTTTATAAGATGTGCACAAGACAACGTGTGAAATTTTGGCTTCAATATAAGCATGAAAATACTGTACTTTTTATTTCATCATATACAGCCGCGGTCTACGCTTGTATCAATTTCTCTGTCGATTTTGTGTGTCTTCTTTCTTAAGCTCCAAGAGAGTTGTATGTCAAATCACGTAGAAAACCGAGATCCTAAGTTATTTTCATATGACAGCTCACAAGGTTTCGCATTTTAAATAATTTAATAAACATTTCCATGTAATTATTATAATTACCCACGCCCACATCTAGCAAGCTTTTTGTAATGTATCAGCGTCATTGACCAAAGAGTAATGTTTTATGCACTGAATATTGACTTTTAAGCTTTTTGTCTTTTTGAGCCATCTTCTCTAAAACAGCCAGGATCCATTCGATTCTGTCTGATATCTGATCACATTCATTCAGTTCTTTCTTTAGTTATCACAGCAAACAAATGTACATTAGGAAAAGAAGAGGACAGACGAATAGAAAAAAAAATACCTGTTCTGTTATTGATGGACGCAAATAACCAAGTTGACATGTTGAATAGTTTCCTTTGGACAATTTCTGTTTTCTATCTGGTATAGAGATGGCATTATGTCTTGTATTTGGTGACGAGATGACATTATGTTTTGTATCTGGTACAGAGATAACACTATGTTTTGTATTTGGTAACGAGATGACATTAGGTTTTGTATCTGGTACAGAAATGACATTATGTTTTGTATCTGGTATAGAGATGACATTTTGTCTTGTATCTTGTATAGAGATGACATTACGTTTTGTATCTGTTATAGAGATGACATTTTGGATCCCGTTCTTAATTCTTTATCGGATATTTTTATTATATTTAAAATAATTTCATTTTGATTATAATTTGTATTAACTGTTTTTGTGTCTTCGACAACACAATTTATGTTTTGCCAGCACTCAATGGAAAAAACGTAAAAACTAATATTAGGTTAAAAAATAGCCTAGTAGAGGTCTTGTGGTTAGTTGTTTAGTTGTGGACAAGGGGTTCAATATTTGAGACATTATGTTGGTGAATATTTTTCCAAATTTTGAGCTGCAGGAAAGTTCTAAAAGTGACAGTCAATGCTGTTATTCATTTCGTAGAACCAGACACAGTCCTTGTGGTTCAAGGTGTTGTTAGTTGCTTTTCATTTTTTCAGTCATCGAAACTCAGGAGTGACTGACCAAACTCTTGGTCTTTTTCTTTGGGTCGTTTAATCTGTATGTTAGTAAGATTTTGTTCAGGCTCATAAAAAAATAATTCCGACAAAATCCGTTTTGTTATTCGATAAATGAACGTAATATATTTGAATATCCTTAGATAATGTGAAAGTAATTACTTATAACTCTTTACTGAATTGGAGTTACTCTTCTAAATAATTTTTAATGAAATTACTTATATTATCTGGAAAGGGTTTATTCATGATTTTGTTTCGTAAAGTCACAATTTATAAAATAATCATTATCTGAACTAATCACTTGACTAGATGAACCTCAGCGCGCATTATTGTAAGGTTATTCCTCCATTTTAAAACTAACTATTTAAATGTCAATATCCAGTTTGAATAATAGAGGAAGATGCGTAACGGTTAATGTTCGGTATGACCAGTTGGTTAGGGCGCTCGAGTCGCAATCTAGGGGTCGCAGATTTCATTCCTTGTTCCACCAAACATGTTCGCCCTTTTCGTCGTGGGGCATTATAATGTTACGGCTAATCTTACAATTTGTTGGTAAAAGAGTACCCGAAAAGTGGGTGATAATAACTAGCTATCTTCCCTCTAGTCTTTTACTGATGAATTAGGAACGGCTAGGCAAACAGATAAACCCTGGTGTAATTTTGTTTCAAGTTAAAAAAACAGACATGACAGTTAGTTAATAATATGAGATGAAATTCATTAATATATTTTTATATCTAATAGAGTTAATTTATTGTGTTTGGCTGTATTCATTAATATAGTTTGAGTCTTCCAAACAAAATAAGATGTGTGGCTAGCAAAAATTGTATCCATTGTAAGAACTCAATATTTTATAGTGGAAAGGTAATTAAAAGTACTATCTAAGGTCCGAATTATTTTATTAATTAGTGTTTTACCATTTCTGATAATAATATCATGCAAAGTATTGAAAAAGATATGAAATATATCACAAAAAATAATGTTATTGGTCATTCAGGGAAGTTGTTCACTATTAGAAGTGTATAATACACTAACAAAGACTTTGGTGTTATTTTCATATTTTTCGTATTTAAGGAAAATCCTCATAAAGAGTCTTTGATCATGAAATGTTGCTTGTAAATCTTTTTCTCATTGCTGTGCTGTCTTTATTATTATTTTAAGTTACCGACGGAGTATTTGACATTAATAAACACGACTAGAGGGTTGTTTCTAAGACAATCCTTAATCAAATCAAGCAGTAGACGAATAGCCATCTCCGATATTCAAGATGTCCCGAGGAAAGTCTTCCAAATGGAAAGGTTTCAGTGGTGATCATTTAGAAATAATCCCAGTTGACTACTGATCGACTTTAGCTTGAAGGTGTGGCTGTAGTTTTTTCGTTCTCTCCACTCTCAGTGTGGTTCTTATGAACTCTTGTCTATTCTCAGAGCCCTCGAGAGTGCAATACGTTAGTATACATAAATATATTTGAGTGTGTGTGCTGATTTCTTGTTATAATTGAATAGTTAGCAAATCAGAAACGTTCTTTGCAATTAACCACAGACAGTACTAATAAAATCAGTGTTTGTCATACAACTCTCTTTTTGAAGGGGGGATCTTAAATTTCAATCATCTGTCTAACCTAGTATTCTTCTTTCTTCTTGTTTGTGTTTAGTTATCCCGTCTTTCTAGAAAAGTTGCATTCCTAGAACTTTCTATCCGACTTCAATTCTTTTTCTTAGGTTCAAGTATCAATGGCTACATTACATTGTACTAAGTACATCTTGCAACAATAAATTATTTGTAAATTATTCATCCAAATTTGTTGCATAATTTTGTTCATTGTTAAAGTTAACAAGAATTTTCTAAGTCTTGAAGTTGCCGCATTCTCTAGGTGTGCGATCCAATTTTGACCATCGGTGGATTAGAGGTCAGTTTAAACTTATACCACTGAAGCTTGTAGTTCGATTCCCGAGGTGAACAGAGTGCATATTATCCATTGTGTAGCCTTGCACTAAGAAGCAAGCTATTTATTATTAAAAAATACATTAAGCATTTCCCACTTTCAGAACGTTCTCTGGAGGGACAACAGTAAGTCAAAGGACTTACACTAGTAAATCCGTGTTTCAATCTCTTGCAGTAAATATAACGGCCTGGCATGGCCGAGCGCGTTAAGGCGTGCGCTCGTAATCCGAGGGTCGCGGGTTCGCGCCCGAGTCGCGCTAAACATGCTCGCCCTCCCAGCCGTGGGGGCGTATAATGTGACGGTCAATCCCACTATTCGTCGATAAAAGAGTAGCCCAAGAGTTGGCGGTGGGTGGTGATGACTAGCTGCCTTCCCTCTAGTCTTACACTGCTAAATTAGGGACGGCTAGCACAGATAGCCCTCGAGTAGCTTTGTGCGAAATTCCAAAACAAACAAACAAACAAACAGTAAATATAGCAGATACCTTAAAATAGCTTTGCTCTAAATCTAAAAAACAAAGTAACTTTTAGAACAACACCTGGAACATTTCAAACTTTTCCAATTTAATACATATTTTTTATCTTTCTAATAATTTCCTGAAAAAAATCTTTCGTTTCAAAGAATTACCTGCAAATCATTAATTGTTTGTTTGTTTTGGAAATTCGCACAAAGCTACTCGAGGGCTATCTGTGCTGGCCGTCCCTAATTTAGCAGTGTAAGACTAGAGGGAAGGCAGCTAGTCATCACTACCCACCGCTAACTCTTGAGCTACACTGTTACCAACAAATAGTGGGATTGGCCGTCACATTATACGTCCCCATGGCTGAAAGGGCGAGCATGTTTAGCGCGACGCGGGCGCGAACCCGCGACCCTCAGATTACGAGTGCACGCCTTAACGCGCTCGGCCATGCCAGGCCCCATTAATTGTTAATCAAGCTGTTTCGCTGAGGTTGAGAACTGTTAATTTTCAGAAGTTTTACAGTTTTAACTCGTAATAATTTTAACCCGTGGTTTCGGTTGTCTAACTCTTTTTTTCTGTTTCACTGTTTGAGATTTGGCACTTAAACGATTAATGTTTAATAGATAAAAGGTTATTTTTGTCGTTTATATTTATAATTGGCTATCTGTGCTCTGCCCACCACGGTATCGAAACCTGGTTTATAGCGTTATAAGTCCATAGACAGTTAACAGAGACTTTTTATTATTTTGAATTTTGACGTCAACCTCAATCTGCATTAGAATCAGTTATCGTGTTTTTTACCTTCCTAATACCACAAGACTGATTAAACTGATTCTGTTTGGAATAAAATAAATAATATCACTATTTTTAAAGTAATTACTTTTTCAACAGAAACCTGTGGTGAAATTAATTATAAAAGACAGTTTAACATGAAGTCGTAAGTGTTTGAAGGGCTTACATTGTGGAAAAATCGCGAAATGCATTTACATTTTAAACATTCAGACAATTCGGAGGTATTGTACATGAGATACATCCTGGTACTTTATGAAATAATTTTACCTGATCCAATTACATTTTACTCCAAAAATTATATGTTCTCGATATCATATGTGTAGGATCAACTATAAAGATAAGTTGGGATACAGTATTTTAGAAAAAAATCCGCGCAGTTATCGCAACATACGTTTCGTGTTTATTAAATTTCTAAACAAGTGGTGTATATATATATATATTTCGTCTCTGAACGTTTCACCATTTTAACTCTGACATTTATAGCGTACGGTTTTAAGGTACGAATATCTTGACACTAAATAGAAATTACAAACTTCGTTCGTTAAGTTGTATACTCAAGGACTATTTATTTATACACACCAAAAACAGAGCAGAGAACAAAAAATACATTACTGTAATTTATTTAGTATTTTATAATCAGCCATAAGCAATACAAAACAAAGGATACTTGCTTTACCTAACAAATATAAGTATTTGAGGAAATCAATCACGCAGGTAAACTTCAGAAGTGTTTCTCAGAAACAGTGGTATTTTTTTTTAAATTCAGGGTCTATAAAACTTCTGTGACGTAGCACAAATTAAATTTCAGAAAACTAACAGATACACACTTTGACAAGGCGAAGCATCTTTGGTAATGCGCTCAAATGATTTGAAATCAATTTATCAAGAAGAATAGAACAGAAATATTCACGTAGAGTACTCTTCCTTTTTGATTGTTGTGTTAACTTCTGTTTAAACATTATTTTCCTCTCTGGTCTTCATTCTTTTCGTTACGCTGTTTTTTCTATCCTAAATTCTAACGATACTTTCCAGTAGACCATTCGGTGTTGCGTTCGATAAGACTTGGGAACTAAACACAGGATAGAAAAATTCATGATGAACAGCAGTTATTCGTTACACTTAGAAATGTATTTGTATCTACTGAGTGATGTTATTTTAAATTATCATTATTCTTACTAAACATTCATTGACATGGCAGGCTGGCAAGAGGCTCACCGAGAGAGGGGAGGCGAGTATATTTTCCTGTGGACTATTCCACACCAGGGGGCTTATGAGAGCGGTGAAAGAAAGTGTATTGAATTTGTCCAATCGGTACGGAACGTTTAAGAAAATATTAATCCGCGTCTTCAATCGCTCACGGCCCTGCATGGCCAGTTGGTTAAGGCGCTTGACTTGTAATCTGAGGATTACGGGTTTGAATCCCCGTCACACCAAACATGTTCGCTCTTTCAGCCGTGGGGGCGTTATAAGTTACAATCAATTACACTATTCATTGGTAAAAGTGTAGCTCAAAAGTTGGAGGTGGATGATGATGACTAGCTGCCTTTTCTCTAGCCTTACGCTGGTAAATTAGGAACAGTTAGCGCAGACAACCTTCGAGTAGCTTTACGCGAAATTCAAACCAATTCCACCCCTTTTGTCTTGAAAGTAATGTCTAACTGTATACATTTTTATTTGTCATTCTAATCCATAACCTAGCCTGCCAAACTGTATCTGATGTAATATAATTTTTTTTTAAAATTAGAAATGTTTGACAGACAAAAAGATTGACGAATGTTAAATGGACAGTTAAAAACACAGATAGTCCTTGATTAAGATTAATTATTTAAATTTAGTAAAAGAAAAACGATGCATAATCGTTTTGTATTTGAACTTTCGTGGAAATAATTATTTGTATTTCGTTTATCAGATCACTTTTTTTTTTAATTTTGCACAAAGCTACTCGATTGCTATCTGTGCTAGCCGTCCCTAATTTAGCAGTGTAAGACTAGAGGGAAGGCAGCTTTTGTTTTTGTTTGTTTTTGGAATTTCGCACAAAGCTACTCGAGAGCTATCTGTGCTAGCCGTCCCTAATTTAGCAGTGTAAGACTAGAGGGAAGGCAGCTGGTCATCACCACCCACCGCCAACTCTTGGGCTACTCTTTTACCAACGAAAAGTGGGATTGACCGTCACATTATACACCCCCACGGCTGGGAGGACGAGCAAGTTTAGCGCGACGCGGGCGCGAACCCGCGACCCTCGGATTACGAGCGCACGCCTTAACGCGCTCAGCCATGCCAGGCCCCCGGGAAGGCAGCTAGTCATCAGATTACGAGAGCATGCCTTAACGCACTAGGCCATGCCAGGCTATTTTTGCTGAGCCCACCGAGGGGAATCAAACCCCTGATTTTGCGTTGTAAATTCGAAGACATACTGCTTTACTATCGGGGGGCGTCAAGTCAGTTCTCCTACTTTGATATTTAACTACTTTTGGTGAATACCAGGTAATTCTGTATGTTTTTGTTATTTTTTTATGTACAGGAATGACAAGAACAAACATCGCTACTGAAATAACAATGCGTATTGTTAGCAACTCGTCACATAATAACAAACTTATTATTTAAAAAACAAATATTTTCGAAAAGAATATTGGATTTTTCTCTTCTTTAATGTATAAGTTAAAACTGACTCTAATACTTATTTCCTTTGTGCTTTTTAATGACCGTTTACTTTGGACGTATCATATGTCTCATTACATTTACCAATTACTAAATAACCAAAATTGTTAACAAACAACGTGCAATGTCATTTTTTGTTATTCATTATCTAATGGCGTACAGTATTTATAGTGTACAAAGAAATAATGCTTACGTTTCCATTTCACGCCACCAACTGAAGAAGTGATAACGATATAATTAAAAGAGCCATATTCACACTCACAGCAACATCGTGTCCACCAGTAGCATCTATAATATTAAAAAAAAAAACAGGCATATATTTATTACTGTCTTAAGAAGACATAAAGTGGTTGCTTTCGTTAAACAATTTGTTCCCGAGACATATCCAGAGTGGATATATGATAAAAAAAACAAACTTATATGAATGCTTCGTAGTTGTACATTGGTGTGTGTTCTAACTTCAAATCAATTAGTATTGTTCATTCTAAAACAATAAAATGTTAATGGATATTCCAACAACACAATGTGAAAATTGAATATTTTGCACCCGAAAATAGTCACCAGAGGGCGATACATCTTCTTAGTGCAACAATTATTCATGTCAATGACGGTCTACGTTCTCGTTTTAAAAGCAACTAAACGAAGTTATTAGATAATGTTTCATGCTGTCGAATTAACAGCTTGATTATTATATATTGACTGTGTAGATACCTACAGTCAGTTGTGTGTCGTGGAACGCCTTCTGTGATGAAAGACTTAACAGATTACAACCGACTGCATCTGTCCATATTGAATATTGGGCAGCATTATACTAAATTGATTTTTCTATTTGTTATACTGAAACAAAACCAAGGTAATTAGAATTCAACGTCTCTCTCATTATTGTATATTGTAATACTTACTAAAGACACTTTATATTTGATTATATGGAACTGTTATTTATTCTAATCCAACTTCAAACAAGTTTAGGTTTTCGTATGATTATAACAGTATCAGTTTCCAGGTAACTAGGTATGACTAGATGATTAGGGCGATCGACTCGTTATCTGAGGGTTGCGGGTTCGAACCTCTGTCACACCAAATATGCTCTCTCTTTCAGCTGTAGGAGTGTTATAATGTAACGGTTAATCCCACTATTCGTTGGTAAAAGAGGAGCCCAACAGTTGGCGATGGGTAATGATGATTGGCTGTCTTTCTTCCAGTCTTACACTGTTAAATTAGGGGCGACAGATAACCCTGGTTCGAACCTCTGTCACACCAAATATGCTCACGCTTTCAGCTGTAGGAGTGTTATAATGTAACGGTTAATCCCATTATTCGTTGGTAAAAGAGGAGCCCAACAGTTGGCGATGGGTAATGATGATTGGCTGTCTTTCTTCCAGTCTTACACTGTTAAATTAGGGGCGACAGATAACCCTGGTTCGAACCTCTGTCACACCAAATATGCTCTCGCTTTCAGCTGTAGGAGTGTTATAATGTAACGGTTAATCCCACTATTCGTTGGTAAAAGAGGAGCCCAACAGTTGGCGATGGGTAATGATGATTGGCTGTCTTTCTTCCAGTCTTACACTGTTAAATTAGGGGCGACAGATAACCCTGGTTCGAACCTCTGTCACACCAAATATGCTCACGCTTTCAGCTGTAGGAGTGTTATAATGTAACGGTTAATCCCACTATTCGTTGGTAAAAGAGGAGCCCAACAGTTGGCGATGGGTAATGATGATTGGCTGTCTTTCTTCCAGTCTTACACTGTTAAATTAGGGGCGACAGATAACCCTGGTTCGAACCTCTGTCACACCAAATATGCTCACGCTTTCAGCTGTAGGAGTGTTATAATGTAACGGTTAATCCCACTATTCGTTGGTAAAAGAGGAGCCCAACAGTTGGCGATGGGTAATGATGATTGGCTGTCTTTCTTCCAGTCTTACACTGTTAAATTAGGGGTGACAGATAAACCTGGTTCGAACCTCTGTCACACCAAATATGCTCTCTCTTTCAGCTGTAGGAGTGTTATAATGTAACGGTTAATCCCACTATTCGTTGGTAAAAGAGGAGCCCAACAGTTGGCGATGGGTAATGATGATTGGCTGTCTTTCTTCCAGTCTTACACTGTTAAATTAGGGGCGACAGATAAACCTCCAGTACAAAAAATGCAATTGCCACCATGAGCTCAAATTTTAGAAGACATGAAACTTTAATATTTTCCGCTGTCTCAGAGTTTGCTTTGTCAATTTGACTGTAACCTTTAATGGAAGTCTTTAAATAGGTTTTACTGACTTGCTTAAGCTTGGTTTAAGAATATTGTAAGAAACCCACTTACATATATAAGTTCATATATTCCAAGCTTGGTTATTGACTTTATCTTCCCCAGTTCTTGTATTCTTCTATAAATCTAAATACAACTACGTTGATAAAACTGTTGAACATGTAAGTGATATAGACAGAAGAATAGAAGATAATTAACTGAAACACACAATCACATGATTTGACAACAATCTAGTCCTGCGTGGCCTGGCATGGCCGAGCGCGTTAAGGCGTGCACTCGTAATTCGCGGGTTCGCGTCCGCGTCGCGCTAAACCTGCTCGCCCTCCCAGCCGTGAGGATGTATAATATGACGGTGAATCCCACTATTCGTTGGTAAAAGAGTAGCCCAAGAGTTGGCGGTGTGTGGTGATGACTAGCTGCCTTCCCTCTAGTCTTACACTGCTAAATTAGGAACGGCTAGCACAGATAGCCCTCGAGTAGCTTTGTGCGAAATTCCAAAACAAACAAACTATTCCTGCGTAATAAATGTAAAAATGGCGCCATGGAAATGCCATTTCACACTATCCACTGTTCGGAATTATTTTAAAATTTGTGTGTGTGGTGATAAACCAAACAACTGTGCAATAAATTCCCGTTTAACTTGGAGTTTAAATGTTTGTTTGTTTGGAATTGCATTGTATTTCAAATGCAGTAATCTTTCAGATCTCCAGTTATATACATTTCACTAGATGGCGCCAGGGTAGGTAATATAATCTTTGCGCCGGGTACAAGTGTATTATTTCAGTGAATATTTTTCTAACTGGTGTAAGTGTTTGACTCAAAATTTGGTATTCAAGAAAATATCTTTTTAAAAAATCGATTAAGACATTAAAAACAAAAAGAAACAGGAAGGATGCAATCAAAAAATTTTTTTTTTTTAAGTAACGTCACAATGAGCTATCTCTTAAATTCACCGAAACGTTATCAATCCCCGTATTTTAGGGATTGTAAACTCTTTGACTTACCATTTACACATCAGGCCACAACAAGACACAATCGAAGAACTCCAATGAAACACTTGGGCGTTTTGGATAAGTGAATCAATATTTCTCAGGCTTATTTGTTTCTTTCCTTGTTTAAAGTCAAGAAACTACACAATGGGCTGTTTGTGCTCTGCTCATTACGGTCATTGAAACCTGGTTTCTAGCGTTGTAAGTTCGCAGACTTACCACTGTGCTGCTGGGAGGTGGGTCTAATGCGTACAAGAGAGACGAGTTCACCTGTCGAAAGCACTTGGATTTCGTCGGATATCATGAGAAACTGTATTGTCCATTGTTTACATTATAATGGGGAACTGTATTGTCCATTTGTTTATATTATAATACAGAACTATATTGTCCATTTGTTTATAATATAATGGGAAACTGTATAAAAAACCCAAGAAAACCTTACTTTATTGTTTTACATTTCGATGTTAGCTATTTTTATATGAAAAATTTCCCATGAAAAACATTTAAAAATATTTTATAATGAAAGATATAAGTTGATTCTCTATGTTGTTATTCTCATAATGTTAAGATTTTTATACATCATGTTCTGCATACTGTGATAGAGTTTTTAAAACCATGGCAAAATTGAGCGAATTTACTATAAATAAATTACTAATTATACATTTATTATCGTGTTGTTTGTTCTATAAATCTAAGTGGAGATTTTTATGGACTGCATTTGGTTGTCGAGTAGAAGACGAAGTTTCGAAAATGCTAGCAGTTCAAAATGTCTTCTCAACTCAACAGGCAGATGTCACTCCCTAAATGTTTCCAATCGAGTGCAGCCTACTCAACCTAAACTTTCTTTAAATAAACCAAATCTGTACATTAATATTGTGAAGAAGCTACTTTTAAGAATTTTTAGTTAAACTCTGACAATACAAAGGATTTGCAGAAAGAAATGTTGATAGTGCTTCTATTATTTAAAAAAATATCAAAGTACAAGCGACTTATATCTTAATGTCATCACAAACACACCCATAGATATGTGTGTTTCTAGCTTTGAGAGAAAGCCAACCTATGAGTTGATGCAGTATGTTAAGCGTCTAGTTACAGACTTACATCATATTTTTAAATATACTATCATATCCCCCACCCCTAGTGACTTAATGGTACATTTGAAGGTTTATAACACTAGAAAACGTTGTTTTTTTATACACGTGATGGGCATAACACAGATAATCCACTCTATGGTTTTAGGCTTAAATATAACCGATTATCACATATAGATAGGTGCAGAATAACGTTCTTCTTGCGTCTTTTTTGTTGATGTTATTGTATAAATAATTAAAAGAACTGACATGAAATGGCCGGATATAAATTGTTGTTTCTTATTAATTTTAAGCTTTTCTTAATACTTTCATTAATCAAAATCACAATTTAGACATCCGCGAAGTTTCATATGTGGCATAAAATACCGGATAGTTAATGTCAAATGTAACTGATTTAAAAATTAAAATAGCTTCGAGGCCTAGAAAAGGTAATTTAAATTTTGAATGTGATACTCCCTTCGTGAAATCAGTTTCGTATCTGAATGAATTCCATCTTCTTTTGATTTTAAATTCATGTTCAAATGAGCAAAATGTTTTTTTTTAGGTAGAAAGATATATGTAAAAAATTGTTATCGATTCGTTTTATGCTAGTCACAGTTCGCTTCATCCATATCACCACTGAAATGTTTTCCTAGTCAGACCTAGTTGCTTTAGACCATTAAGACTTGTCTTGTTCTAGGAGTATAATATCTGTGCTTTGTTACTTTGTCACAAAAGTCGTTATCTACGTATTGATAGCACACGAACGGAGGACAACTAATGTCCTACTAGTGTTATTCCAACATCACAAATTTAATGTGTGCTCTAGGAAATGTGTCCCATCAAATATTTAATGCGTTTCAGTCCTTTCATCTTGTAAAAACTGCAGTTTATCTTATTTAGCTATTCTGTCTTGACACTACACTGAAAGATAACAACCACTTCAATACTCAGTGAAATATTATTTTCCTGTTTGATATTTACATCGTCTAGAAAAGATTTAGCTAATAAGAGACATTGTAAGTTATGATTACGTTAATGTGGAGGTGTGGCTTTGCCATTCATTATTTTCATCTGAGAGAAAAACAAACAAAAACAGATCAATATCCACACAAATGCATAGTCGCCCAATTAAACAGGTAATTTCATTTTATGTCTTCTCACCACATATAAATAAGAAGGAAGTTTATTCCACTTAAATCATCTTATGACAAATGTACATATTGAGCTCGAATTCTCTCCTTTTCATTCATAAAAAATGTGTTAAGTTGGAGTTTTGATACTTGTAAGTTACATGTTTTAATATTATGATCAATCATTTTGAGATTGCATCAACAGGTTGAAGTAATTTTCGTTTCTAAGAGTATTATTTCCGTTTCAAATAAAAGCATAAGAAATAAAAATAAACAAGCGTGTCTGTAAACCTGTTGTTATTGTCTTGGAATTAAGCACAAAGCTACACAATGGGCTATCTGTGCTCTGCCCACCACGGGTATCGAAACCCGGATTTTAGCATGTAAGTCCGCAGACATACCGCTGAACCACTGGGGGGCGTCTGTAAACCAGCAAACTACTTTGAATTTTCAAAACGCTATCATCCTACATTAATTCATGCCATATGTGAACTTCTTTGTTTGTTAATGATTTTCTTCCACTGTTTAAAGCTAGAAAGAGCAAAATTGGTACGTGGGTTCGTGAATGGAAACTTGTCTTATCAATATGGCGTAACCTGTTACACGGGAGACTGAAATTAGTTGGTAAAGTTACCCAGGTATGGTGAAAATTTAAAAGCACGTTTTTATGATTGCTAACACTAATCTGATATCGTATTTTGAATCTCGGAGTGCCATGCTTGAAACTAAGTTCTTATTCCCGTTCACACCCTATCAGAATCAAACTCAATACACTTTCTCACTTGCTGAAGTACCACTGGCCCTTGTCCTAACTTTTTTTCAGGTACAGAATTTTTCCCCCTTAAGGTAGCAATAAACGTAACTGAGAATAATGTTGAAACTTGACTAGTACACTGAGAGCAACTGAAAATCTCTCAAAGAAAGTTAAAATAATCTAAAAAGAATTTACCATTGCTACGTTTTTACTGGGCCTGGCATTGCCAGGTGGGTTAAAGCGCTCAACTCGTAAGCTGAGAGTCGCGAGTTCGAATACCCGTTGTACCAAACATGCTCGCCCTTTCAGCCGTGGAGGCTTTAAAATATGACGGTCAATCCCACTATTCGTTTCTAAAAGAGTAGTCCAAGAATTGGCGGTGGGTGGTGATAACTAGCTGCCTTCTCTCTAGTCTTACACTGCAAAATTAGGGACGACTAGCGAAGATAGCCCTTGAGTAGCTTTGTATATTATTATATTGGATTTTCTCTTTAGCAGAATTCAAGAGCTTTTGGGAGCTTAGCTGTCCCTACATATCCATAATCATTTGTTCCCTAAAATAAGCGTTGATCATATAAATTTTTAGTTGTATCAAAATAACTATTAAAAGGTATAAAGTGCCATGGAACAAAACGATCAATCTATAATAGGCAGTTAATGAATATAAACAAATACCCAAAGACCAGTCGATGACAGTGATTATTTTGTTTAAAGTTTGGGTTTAAGTCGTTCGTAAGGAAAAAAAAAACTCTTCTATCAGCTTATGTAACAAACGTTGATTAATACAGCACCACCTGCCGCTTGAGTGCTTATTTATTTTCATCAATCTCCTTTTATATAAACTACTTAACTCCTTACCGAAATAGATTTACTGTTTGCTGCTTCAAGTCTCAACTCACGAGACAGATGACTCGTTTTTGTTACAAAATGTGATGCAAAAAACACCTTAGACGTAAGACTTAGTCAAATATTCGACTACTTCCCCAGAAAAAAGCACTCATAGTGCCTTATTATTGACGAAAAAAGTCTGCTTGTTTTCTCCTTGCAACTATGGACAGTTAAGGTTTGATAAAGAAGGGTATCACGATATAAATTTAAGGAAGCCAAAAGCATTAAACATAAAAGGATTAGTTCAACCGTAAATATAAGAAAGAAGAGAAAGATGTCACGAGTATGACAAGATCAGGTAAAGATGTGACAAAAAAGACAATGAAAGAGACACTTTTAGAAGAGTCTTTAATAATGCATCTCCCACATTGAAGAGACGAGATATATAAAGTACGTGAGATATAAAGAAAAGATAATTTTACCGAAAGGACAAAATATATTCTATATTATATATAAAACACATTTCACCAAAAATTAAATAATAAATAAAATGAAGTAAATAAAATATTAAACAAAGTACAAATAATACTGAAACAACAGAAGGATGACAGCAAGTTAGAGAGGGTTGAATTCGATGCAGAAAGTGGACTTTTAGGCAAAAAATATTAAAATGCTAAATAAAAAATGATGAATTAAAGAATCAGAGTAGAAGGTGGCGTTTATTATTTCATGTAGTTCAGTTGAACGGAGGGAAATCTTAGGAAGAGGCTGAAGAGAAAATAAAAAATTAAGTTTCGTCCCAAAGCGGAATGTCTCAAGTTCATCAAACAGGTTTTAGGAAAGTTGGTAACCATTAAGGGTTATAGCTATAGTTGAACACAAAGAAATCAAAATGTTTAAACGTAAAGATATATGTGTGGAAGAGAAATATTTAGTATGGATGATAGGTACAAGAAAGAAATAGTTTGAAGAGACCAAAAGAGAAAGAGAGGATAAGAGGTTTATTTGTTTGTTGTTAAGCACAAAGCTACACAATGAACTACTTGTTCTGTAAAATGTGATAGTAGATATGACTAGAAAGAAAACTTGGAGAGAAAAGAAGAAAGAAAAAGCAAATCGTTATCTGATAGTATGAATTAAAAACTTTCGAAATGGAAAGAAAAAAAGGAGGAGCAAAATATATAAATATCACTTGTGTACATACAACAAAATAAGATATTTTTTCAGTGTATTATTGTAATAATAAAGGAGTGGAACAGATAATAGAGAAAGTATTTATTAAAGAAAGTGGAGGAAAACTTGAGGAAGAAAAACAAATAATGTCAATAGGAAATTTGAATTCAAGAGTTAAAAAAGAACAGAATGTGATGCTGAAGAAAAGAGAATAAAAGACGGGATATCTATGGAAAGAAAGAATAAAATTATAAAATTGAATAATAAAGGAAATTATTATCTGAATTTTGTCGAGCTTTGGAATTGTTGTGCTGTAGGGAAAAACGGAAGAAAACAAGGAATGAAACTGAAATCGCATAGAGCAAGAGGTGTTTCAGTGGAAGATCATACAGGCTAATTATAAAAAATATATTTCCCTCTGTTCTGCGAGTCATGTCTCACAAATGGTATAGCGTAAGAGAATAAAATGGCGTAGGGTTGTTAGGGGTAGCATCCCGATACAAATGCCACATGTTTCCATGAAGTAATTACTTTAGCACATTTTCGTGAGTATACATTGCTTTGTCGACATCACTGCAACTCATTCAATAAATACAAAACTAGAAAGTTTGTAGGAAGGTAAATTTATGAAGCAGCTCTCAGAGAATATGCAGAGTTCATAAAACTCGCAGAAAGTCTTATTCTAATGTTGCCTTTTGCCCATTTATTAAAAAAACAGAATTGAGAAGACAACGTACACCTGTGATACGCTACGTACAGATAGATCATCGGAATCTACTAAACCTACTGCTGACATCAGCAATATCTTAAAAGAACACGCCAGCAGTAATTGTTCTCTCCATTGGCCAAGTTAAATTGCTCCTTAGTTTTGTGGATGCTACTTTATTAGCTGTATCATGTTCAACTACTGAAAGAAATGGATGATGTTACATTGCAATTTTCGACGTAAATGGAAATCGATAACCCATGATTTGCGAATACCTAAGGAACTATGAAGCATATTTCACCATTTCTGAACATTGGCGCACGCGCACCTGCTTTATTTGGTCATAAACTTATCCATCTATAACATTTTTTACGCACTTTCATGATGCTAAGGTGACAATGTGGTGTGGTTTCCCATCCAAATTCGTTATATGATTTCACATTTTTAAAGGACCATCAGCATAGAGACTACAAATATGCACAATCTATGCTACACTACACCATGCAATCCTCGCAATTAATTATGTTTCTGATGTTATAGCAATAAAATATAAGCATTACTGATTTCATGCAGAATTTCAGTCACATTGGTAACCAAAAGAAATGCATCTTGTGGAAGCACTTTTAGGACATAACCATCTTGTGATTTTTCCTTGTGAATGGTCACCCCATTCACTGGACGTAACATCTCATAATTGCTGGTTGTGAGGGTATTTGAAATGACGCCCTTGCAGTGGGAAGTATTGACAGATCCTGACCTTAATTATGCAGTTGTCAGAAAAGTTGCTACGAGGACATTAGATATCTTCCTCAGTAGAAGGTAAGCTTAAAAACCTTGTGTATCCAACCAAGAACAGAGCTAGCTAACTTTCCCGTCAAAACGAGTGTAACAGTATCGACTCAGAATTGATTCACTCGTTATGGACCAGAACCATCGATAAAATATTCATTTCCAGACCAAATAAAAGATTGAATAGTGTTTGTAAACTTGTAAAATTTTTGTATATAAATAATTATTCATAATAACCATTATTATAGACTGTATTGTTGTTTGCATATTAAGATTTATTTGTGTTAAAAAAGAAAATTATGTGCATCAATCTTGTTGGGAAATATATATTTAATACACATCGACATTAACTTAACTTCTAAATTATAATAAAAATTTCCAGGTATCTGAAGTTGTAATACATAACATAAAAAATCGAAGACTCGTCCGAGATAAATTACAATACGTTACAATTTATAGGAAAGAAAATGGGAAAACAGTGAATGTGGAAGAACAGAGATAATATTTTAAATGTATTCTCGAGTACAGAGGACATAACGGAAAGTTACAAAAATGAAATGTTTGTGTTTCTTATAGCAAATCCCACCGCACGGAATCGAACCCCCTCATTATAGTGTTGTAAATCCGTAGATTTACCGCTGTTTTAGCGAGAGAGAAGAAAATATAAAATTAAATTATAGATAAAAATTAGATGGTTGTTGGATAGAAGAGAAATTTGAAAAGCAAGTGAAACATTTAAGTAAAGGACAGAAGGAAAAAATTCAAAACAAAATTGATGTGCAAAATAAGTATTATACAAATTTAATGCAAAAAAAATTATTTGTATTAGTAAATAATATTCATAAGATTTGGAATACAAAAACATTGTGAAAACATAGAGAGATGTTGCTATATTTCCAATTTAAAATTAAGAAACGGCGCAGATTTGAGGAATTACAGAGGGGTGCCATTGTTTAAGTTACCATATAAATTAATGATTATTTATTTTGAATTTCGCTCAAATCTACTCGAGGGCTATCTGCGCTAGCCGTCCCTAGTTTAGCAGTATAAGACTAGAAGGAAGGCAGCTAGTCATCAACACTCACCGCCAACTCTTGGGCTACTCTTTTACCAACGAATAGTGGGATTGTCCGTCACGTTGTAACGCCCCCCACGGCTGAAAGGGCGAGCATGTTTGGCGCGACGGGGATGCGAACCCGCGACCCTACGATTACGAATCGCACGCCTTAACATGCTTAGCCATGCCGGGCCAAATAAATTAATGAATGGAAAGATGACAAGAAGAAAATAGTGTGGTTAGGTGAAACAGAAATCATGTGAGTATCGTACAGGGTTTAAGAAAGAATGTACCACCAGGAATAATATTTCCACTTTAAGCACTTTAATAGAAGTAAAGTTACAAGGAGAAAAAAGTAAAAATTATGTTTTTTTATAGTCTTGATAGAAGACAAAATTATTTGACATCATGGAAGGAAACAGAGATAATTGAGAGAATGTTAGGTATGGTAATATATATGGAGAAACGCTAACCAAACGAAAAGAAGAAAGATCATAAAAAGGTTTGGACAGAGAAATTAGTTTGAGATGGATGCTCGTAAAATTTTAGAACATTTTCAAAAACATAAATGACTTAGAAAAGACGTGAGAAATAAAAATAACAGTGTAGCTGTAATTGGAAAAACCAAACTTTCTGCCTAATATATGTGAATTGTGCTGTGTTCTTTGAAAGTAGTTATAAAACATCCAGGAAATAGAAAAAAATAAGTTTGTGATATTTGAGATGAGGAGAATGTTTGAAAACAGCCGGAATCTTGAAATTTGTGGAATAAAGGAAAACAACCTGAAAAACAGGTAAGACGTTTAAAGAGGAAATAAGAAAGAAAGTTGAACAAGGTTTTCAAGATAATTGGAGAAGGATTAAACATTTGCAGTTTCCTATAAACATATAAAATAAAGGCTGTGAATGTAAGGATATAAAATAAAAGAAGATATGGAAAACAGTGAAGACATAGCAAGAATAAAGCGTGATAATGTTCAAAATGTATGAAGCAGGAAGATAGGATATTTAGGGGGTGTAAAGTAAGGCAGAAAAATATACCATTTACCTGGAGTTATATGGAAATGCAAAACGTATATATATTGTGATTTCTCTTTCTAATCACTTCTTTTATGTGTTTTTTTTTCACATAAAAAGGTGCGCAAGCGCGCGCACACACAATTAAGTATTTGTTTTGTTTGTGCCCCCCAGTGGCTCAGCGGTATGTCTGTGGACTTGCACACTAAAATCCGGGTTTCGATATCCGTGGTGGGCAGAGCACAGATAGCCCATTGTGTAGCTTTGTGCTTAATTCAAAACAACAAAAAACAACAAGTTTTGTTTGTTTATTTGTTTTTAAATTTCGCACAAAGCTACTCGAGGGTTATCTGTGCTAGCTGTCCTTAATTTAGCAGTGTAAGACTAGAAGGAAGGCAGCTAGTCATCACCACCCACCGCCAACTCTTGAGCTACTCTTTTATCAATGAATAGTGGGATTGATCGTCACATTATAACGCCCCCACGGATGAAAGTGCGAGCATGTTTTGTGCGACCGGGATTCAAACCCGCGACCCTCGGATTACGAGTTGAACACCTTAATACACTAGGTCATGCCCGGCCCATAAATAAGTAAAAATATCCAGGTACAAACACCGAGATCCATGAGTGTTATTTCTTATCTTATCCACGTGCATGCGCGTGCAAATCTTTTGAACGAAGTAAGCTGTCGAAAAACCACATAGAAAAGAAGTTGTTCCTTATATTACAAAATAACCTATAAGAAACCACCTCTTTTTCTTTTCGTTGCCTGCTTTTTGACGAAGAACAATGGATATGAGATAGGAGATAATTATGAGGTGCTTATGTATGGATTGATTCTAAAAAGGAAATAAAGCATGCATATATATGTGTAAACATCCAGATATTGTTCGTGTAATCAGGTAACAAATGAGAACCGAAGAAGAGATTGTATTAATAGTAAATATTTTTGTGTTAAAATATTTTCATTGTTATATATTATATTGTAGAAAGCCATTCCATTTCCAAAAGGCCGGGGAATAAATAAATTGGTTGGTATTCATGATGAATTTACTGAATAATATTTCATATAGATTTTGTTATGGTAATTTGACCCTGTGGTGAAACCTTAAAGCATTTTTAGTGTTACACTCGTATGAAGAAGTGGATATGCAACGATAATAATAAATATATTTATCATCTATTTATTCTCTGTTATAAAAACGTGTAAACTGCATTGACTGAAAACCTTCTAGAAAAACAGTGTTAAGCGTACATTTTGTTGCAAATTTTTATTTTATTAGTTAAAGTACTATTATGTGAATGTATTACGTATTTCAGGCTTATGATCTGCAATGAAATCTTCGAAATTTGAAGAAATAATTGTTCTTCAAAATTAGTAAAATTTTGCTTTTCATTTACAATTAAAAAGAGGCCCAAAAATGCAGATGTTTTATTTGGCACAATTGAAATGGTAGAAAACGTACAGAGGATAATGCTTGAGGTCATAATAACCGTAATACGTAATAGATTTCAGCAAAGCTCATGCCATAACAAGAAAAAATTTATTGATATAAGTTACCTGTTTTATCAACTAAATTGCGCACTGATCAGAAGCTGTTAAAAATTCAAGATTAAAATCAAGATCTATCGTTTGCTAAACATGGTCAATTGCTTTACATATAATCTTTGTTTAATGTACCCTTTTGTTTTGCTTTTCTAACGGATTCTTGTTTACTGTATGAATTAGATAATTTACATTTTTAGCTCTTACTATGAATTACGTACCACTACTCACTTTTCTAGTTTATAAATTGCAATACCTTAGTGGTGCGCTGAGGATGAGAAATACTTTGAACATATGTGGTTTTAGTGAATAAAAGAATGAAAATACGAAATTAAAAAAATAGAATGTTTTCAAGTAAGAATGTTATCGTAGCTGTCAACGTCAAGTTACGCATAAATAATTGAAACACTTTAACAAACATTCAATGAACACCAAATGTCAGTTTTTAATTATACCAAAGTATTTTAATGGTTTATTAATAAATACATTAAAGTTAGTGTTAGCTAATTAAACATCGGGTCAATATCTCACCTATGTCTCAATGTATTATCCCAACGATTCATCTGTGTGTTTAAACGTTAGAGTGAAGCTGCTCAATATGTTATCTGCACTGTATCCTCCGTGAGGATTTAACCCCGAATTTAAAGTTATAAGTCCTAAGGATCACAGGATCCTGGGGAGCTACCAGAGGGGACAGTAATAAGTATCTGTTAACGACAAGATGGATTAGATTAACTTTTTCTACATTTAGTTATCCACGATAGAGAAACTCCAAACTGTGTCCACAGATTCGCAATATAGTTGTGTTATTTTAAAAATATAGTGAGACATTTCTTAAATTTCTCACGTGTTTTCAAAAGTAAAGTAAGTACCCAATTATTTTTCGGAAATAATAATTGTATTGGTTCTCACCTGGATAATAAACCACAGACCTTTCTGCTAGGTACTCAGTACCAGGTATAGTAAGTACACACTTAAAAACCCGGGGCTCATCTCCTTCTAATTCTTCCATGGTGAGGTCCTTCGAAACTTCCACGATGTAGGCACCCGTAAGGTCCAGCAGCTCATTGTGTAACAAATTAGTTGTCAGCTGACGAGACCTGGAGTGACTTGTCATCTCGTACAAGACTAAGTGAGGAAGTGGAAATACACCTTCAGCTTGGCATCGTAAGCGCTCCTTGTCACTTGATATGTACGTGTAGTTAAGCATGAAGACGGTTGGGGGAGCTGTAAAGCATTGTTTAAACGTTTAAACTATTCTTAAGCAGCATATGCAGAAACTCATAACAACAAAAACTTAGATGTTCATTACATAATAGTTCTTTTTACGCTGGAAACTAACTCATTTATCAATAAAATCCAAAATGATAACAATTACTTTGTATTGAATGAAAATAAGTAATGAATTACTTTCTTAATATACACGATACTAATGAAATGACTGGTAATAACAGCACAATGTGGATAACAATGAGTCTGCTCTTAGTCAATAAGAATGTGAATCGCACGAGGTATTTGCAGGAAGAGCTTATAAGACTGATTAACTGTCAAGACCAGTATTCTAAGTGACGGGAGGACACCGTTTTTATTATCAGTTTAATTATCATTGTTCACAAAGTAATAAGTTGAACGAGAGCATTTCTTCAATGAATGACTTAGTTAGTACTAAGAGAGACGTGTGCATACAGTTATTATTGGAATGATTTAGTACTAGCAGAGACGTGTGTATACAGTTATTATTGGAATGATTTAGTACTAGTAGAGACGTGTGTATACAGTTATTATTGGAATGATTTAGTACTAGTAGAGACGTGTGTATACAGTTATTATTGTGGTGATTCTTTCTGTTGCCAAATATTGTCTTCATTAATCATTAGAAAAGTTTTTTTTATTTCTTTCAATCTTTCTATTGTTAATATCTTAAGTTTGCTCTAGTTAGTGGCCAAACAATGAGGTAATTAAATTCACTGTATATTTTTACATACAGAGTAAATGTCTTTCGTTATAGGTATGAAGTTCCTATCGTTAAATGTCTTACAATTAGAGCACTTTCATAAACAGCCAGGTAAAATCAAACTCCATTGCAATAAAGAGCTGGCCTGCTTTCAAATAATAATTATTACAGTATGAGAGTACGCTATGCTTCAGCTAATCAGGTAAGTTTCAGATCCTTTGATGACGAGAAGAAATATCACTGGACGTGTTGTTTTGTAATGTAGATCTGGCCGCTTAAAATTATTCAATTATAAACATAATAAATATAACTTTTAGAAAATACTAATCATACTGAAACACAAATTTTTAAAAGAAATTTCTGTTGTTACATAATCTTCAAGATGAGTAGTAACTGTAAATGAGACAGAATACCAAAAGGTTTGTTTGTTTGTTCTTGAATTTTGAACAAAGCTATACGAGGGCTATCTGCTCTCGCCGTCCCTAATTTAGCAGTTAAGTGTAGAAAGAAGACAGTTAGTCATTACCACCCACCGTCAACTCTTGAGCTACTCTTTTGTCAACGAATAGTGGGATTGACCGAAGCATTATAACGTCCCCACGGCTGAAAGGGCCAACATGTTTGGTGTGACAAGCTTTCGAACCCGCGACCCACGGACTATGTGTCGAGTGCTTTAACTATTTAGCCATACCAAAAGGAAACGGTTTGTGTATTCAACATAAAAAAGATAAACTGGGTTAATTTCTGGCTTTTTTCAAAATAAGTAATTACAGTATTCTCAAAAATACTTAAATGTGCTTAATTATGAACTTTATATTAGAAAATAAATGTATTAGACTTCATTAGTATATTAACCAAAAGCCAATGCGCGTATATATATATATATACGAAACCAAATCACAGATTAATTCAACCACTGTATACCAATAACAGAACACTAGAAATATATATTTAATTTAGTTAATTTATGTTAGTTGAAAAACAGTTTTTCTATTTTTCATTATAGATTCTCTGTAATGCTATTTCCTGAACAGCGACCTTTAAATAAATTAAAGAAGAGAAAAAAAAACAGAATAGTACAGTATTTTTGTGTTTTGTTACATGAAAGTATATATATCTACATATATTTATAGGGGGCCTGGCATGACCAAGTGTGTTAAGGCGTGCGACTCGTAATCTGAGGGTCGCGGGTTCGCGCCCGAGGCGCGCCAAACATGCTCGCCCTCCAAGCCGTGAGGGCGTTATAATGTGACGGTCAATCCCACTATTTGTTGGTAAATGAGTAGCCCAAGAGCTGGCGGTGGGTGGTGATGATGACTAGCTGCCTTCCCTCTAGTCTTACACTGCTAAATTAGGAACGGCTAGCACAGATAGCCCTCGAGTAGCTTTGTGCAAAATTCCAAAACAAATATATTAATAGTAAGTAATATGGTAACCGAACACAAAAGGAGAGAAAAAGAAAATTATATTTCATCTCTCTAAGTGACTTGTGAATCGGGACTTTCTGTAATGACGAGAAAAACCACTTGTAGAGAAAATTATACATGTAAAAACGGCTGTTAAGGGTGGAGAAAGGACTATAAAGAGGAGCAAACAACGTCTACATAGTCTTTTCTTTACCCATACCAGCCGTTTTTACATATATAATTGAATCGAATCTGGATTTTGTTTTACAAAACTGTAAGCTTTTTCACCCTTTCAAGGCCTGATTAAACATTTTATTTACAAGTGTCAGAAAATAATATCTCATATCACTTAAGTCTTTTAAGAAGCTTTCTATAAACCAAGGAAGAGTTTACAGATAACGGAAATACTCCGTTTACCAAAGAAAAAGAAATTAAAACATTAAAGTGGAGGCAGAAGTTAGAATTTACAGAATTCTAAGTACAACACATTAAAAGATTAAGAACAAAATTAGAATTCACAAACTGAAACTTCGACTAATTACAGTATCAGAACCGAAATCATAAATCACAGAATGCTAAGTACAACATGTTAAAATATTAGACTGAAGACCAAATTTAGAATCCACAGGAAGTCAAGTACAATAAGCTAATATATTAGGACCAAAATGAGAAATCACAGAATGTCAATACAACAAGCTACAACATTAGACTAATGACTGAAATTAGAATCTACAGGCAGCCAAGTACAACAAATTAACATATGCGCTACTGAGAACCTTTAGTCCAATTTGCGTTAAACAATGGTCGCCAACCTCTGCCGCCATGTTGTTAACTTATATCTCCTTTCCATTTAGTACTATCCCTTTGTTCCTCATTGTAAAGACAAAAGGGCGAAAATGAAATAATTTATCAATTTCGCCAGTTTACTAAAATAGAGTAAAGGAATACTTACAAGCTCCACTAAATATTTCAACAAGATGGGATTCAGTTGCGCGTCTCCAAGTTACAATGGATATTACGATAGTTGCGCGTCTCCAAGTTACAATGGATATTACGATAGTTGCGCGTCTCCAAGTTACAAGGGATATTACGATAGTTCCTCAGAAAAAAAGTAATAAAAAAGATTCCAATTTCAAAACACACGAGCCATTGAAGGATAAATTCTTTACTAGAAGCATTGTAGATATTTTGGTGAACATGTTAGGAAAATTGATAAAACCTCACGAGTGCGTAATTTTCAGTTTTTCTTCGTTTTGATTTTTACTGCAAAATTTTACGAAAGAATTTCACTGTTCGTTCAAAAGCTTTATTTATTTTAAGGTGGTGTAACTACAAAAAATTTAGGGCGTATATTGGACGATAAATATATTGTCACGGCCACTGAAGGAAACACCATCCTGAAGGGTATATACACGTCTTTGTGTTGTAAGACGTTTTACATATATTTTAAAAGAAATAGAGCGAATATATTTTTGAAGTATTTTAAGTAAAACTGAAAAGCAGTTTAGGAGCTACGAAACTGATTCAGAAATGATACCGGGAATAAAATTTATTTACGTATCGTTTATTTTATTTATGGATTTGTAACGAATATTTCATTGAAAAGTTAAGAGATGTATTTATTATTTTCGCTTTGTAAGAATATGTGAAGAACAGGTTAAAATTAAATCATAATAACAACAAAAATGCCTGCAAACCGTTAAAGGTCACATTTTTTAAGTGGAAATGAAATAACCCACTAAACTGATAATTAACTGTTGTAAGTTAACAATATTTTATTGTGTGAAATAAAAAGTTTTTCAGGTATGGTTCTTAATCGAATTTACTTACAATATACTATCATTTGTTTATCTTTCGAGTCTGTTCCTGACAGCGATCCGACCGTACATGTGTACAAACCACTCAGATCTATCGTTGGCCTGAAAATCTTTATAGCTCTGTATTTGGTGTATTCATCGGACGGAAACACTGTGTAGTTCAGGCTGACTCTGCCTTCTAAACGGTAGGAAAAGTGTCTACTCTTCAACTCAGGAATCCACTGGTAAATAGGTTCAGGGTCGTTATTCAGGAACCATTTAACGACCAGTGATTTATCTTTTTCTGTAAGATCATACTCACAATCTAAAACTACTGATTCTTTGCTCCCACTTTCAATCCAAGGGGGAACGGAGAGGTGTGTAATCCGAAGTGATGCTGTTCCTATGAGAAAGATAAACGGAATGACCAGCTATTTCTCAAGAAGTACCTGATAAAAATACAATTTGATGACAAAATGTCAATGCCTATTACATTTTTTCAGAAGAATAACTATGAAAACTACAATTTATTTCTGCAAGAATTAAAGTAACAATTTTAAACATAATTGGTAGTTCCTGTTAAAACAGTGGTTCCCAAACTGGGGGTAAATTAACAATTTATCGGGGGTAATGGAGGGGTGACAGAAAAAAAGTTAAAATTCTGAATATCAAGAAAACATTGAGGTAGCTGGTATTAGGATTAATGTTAACTTAGTATGTAAAGTTGTAAATTAAACCTATTTTAAGTATGTAATAAAGTTAAACCAAATAACAATAAATATCAAAAACTAATATACAGTAGCAGAAAAGAAAAAAATATGTATCTAAGTGTGTGGTAACCTAAAAGTATTTTGACAAGTATGCTTCAGAACACAAGTCACTCACTACCTGAGGTTGCCTCTATTTCTCACTGTCAGTTTCTATGTGAGCATCAGCCGAGGTAGACAAAACCTGGTATGTATGTATACTGCTCGGTGCAGTATAGTTAGTATTTACCTACTATTACATCATTCCTATGCTGAATAAGCTCTTTTAATGCTATCTAGAATACCATAAAAAATAAATAATAAGTTCACATTGTTCACACTTTTTTATGCAATTTTTCTTTTTCTGCAGATTAAACAATAAAATGTCTAAAAAGCGCACCTACTCTGACCCCTTTCTTCGCTATGGCTTTGTGAATTTACCTTCTGGTGGAGAGGATCGGCCACAATGTGTAGTATGTCACAAAGTGTTGACAACTGAAAGCCTTAAGCCATCAAAACTCTCAGCTCACCTCCAGAAGTGCCATCCAAATCTTCAAATTGAGGATCAGGCTTATTTTCAGCGCCGGGCTGTAGCACTGAAGAATATCCAGTTCGGTTCATCTGGAATTCAACCCCTAAAGCTTCAAGCTGCTGTCGAAGCATCTTACTTTGTTGCATATAAAGTTGCCGAACAACAAAAATGCCACACCGTTGCAGAGAATCTGATTATGCCTTGTGCATACGAGATGGTAAGCAAGGTATGTGGGGAGGATTAAGCGAAGAAACTGAGTGTCATATCTCTATCAAACAACACAGTCCGCCGACGAATCGATGACATGGCATTAGATATTCTGTCCCAAGTTACAACAGAGATCAAGAAAAACTCATATAGCAAATTCTCCTTGCAATTTGATGAATCGTGTGACGTAGCCAGTTATGCTGTTCTCCTTGGGTTTGTTCGTTACGTCCACCAGGACAAGATCAAAGAAGAGTTCCTATTATGCGAAGATCTGCTGACAACCACGAAGGGAGAAGATATCTTCAATATCATCAACAGTTTCTTTACCATGAATGGATTGGATTGGAACAGCGTTCAACAGGTAGGGAGAGATGTTTATATAAAGTCTAGATTAGTATAAATACAATGAATTGCATGGCATATATTCATATAGTTTTATTTATTGTACAAGTAGCTGTAGTGTATCTAATATTTTATACATAATTCACATAAAAGTATCGTGCCTGTCGTACTGAAATACTAAAGTACCAAATTAAATTAAATTAAAATCATATAATTGTAACGCAAAAGATAAGTAAGAATGACTAACTGACGCAACCTATAATAGTTTTTCTTTTTTAATCTAGGTCTCCGTCGATGATGGGTCGTAATCATGGATTACGGGGCCTCATACAAGCTGTGAATCCAGAAATTTCTGTAGATCATTGCATCAATCATCGGTACTCTCTTGGATCAATAAGCCTGCCTGGTAATCTGAAATTAGTGTTTGAAGATGTGTTGAAAATCGTCAATTTCATCAAGTCCAGGGATGTGAATTCGCGCATATTCAGGGAGCTGTGCAAGGAAATGGGAGAACAGTATCAAGTTCTGGTTCTGCTCTACCAAACCGATGTTTGCTGGTTGTCACGAGGCAAGGTTGTACGTCGAGTCATTGAGCTCTGAACGGCTCTTCAGGAATTTCTGAAACAAGAAGAATCTCCTTTTGCTACCAAGTTCACTGATAAGGAGTGGCTTGCTCGACTTTGTTACTTGGCTGACATATTTGCGAAGCTAAACAGTGATAATCTTCAACTCAAGGGCCAAAACACGACTGTCATTGATGCCCATCACACTGTGACTGCATTTCTGGGAAAACTGAGATTCTGTATTCGACGCTTGGAGAAAGGAGTGATCGCTCAGTTTCCCACACTAGACTAGTTTGTTGAGGAAAATAGTTATGATACTGGATCACTTTTACAGACCATCAACAAAGAGATGAGCGACCATTTGTAGGGGCTTGAAACAAGCATGCAGCACTACTTTCCAGAGAGTGACCTAAAAACAGCCAGTCTTCAGTGGATCATTCATCCCTTTTTTGTACCTGATGAGGCCATTCATGATGATGATTTCCTTGCAAAGGAGGAGTGGATCACAATGCGAGCAAATGAAGCCTTGAAAGTCAAATTCAAAACCAAAATGCAGATTCCTTTTGGATTTCACAACTAGCTGACTTGCCAACTCTGTCCAAGAGAGCCTTGAAGTTGTTGGTATCATTCTCAACAACGTATCTGTGCGAGAAGGGGTTCTCAACCGTCCTGGGGATGAAAACAAAAAGAGGACTCGCTTGAATGTTGCAAACGATGCCAGGCTGGCACTTTCAACCACAAAGCCAAGAATTCCTAAACTAGCTTCAAGTATGCAACTCCATCCATCCCACTGATGTTCTTGACATCTTTGGCAATATTCATTAGAAATGCACAATGATCAAATACAATAATTAAAAGTGTAATTTAGTGTAAATAAATTATATAAATAAATTGTAAATAAATAAAGTGCAATATATCTCTAGTTTAATTTAGCCATATATATTAATGTTGAAAACATTTTGTGAAAGGGGTAAAATGCTTAATGTGGCATGTTAAATTGGGTAACAAGCTGAAAAAGTTTGGGAACCACTGTTTTAAAATGTAACAACGTTACCTTTAAAATTCAGAGTTTTGCAATTATTACTTTAAGTGTAAATGTTTCATATTAACTTCAAACTTAAATAAGTTATTTTTGTTTTAAGGAAAATATTATATTTAATACGTTTTATTGTGTGTTATATCATATATGTGAACTAACATTTTCTAAACTAGGGAAATGAATAAATATATAGTTTTCCCAAATTTAGATACTTTAACTGTATCATAAGCTGTACCTTTAATCATCTGGAATCTGAGAAGAAGATATTAAACTCATGACAAATACTCTGTTTACAGGTTTAAACCTACATAGAAAACCTATCTTACTTTCGTTAACTTCGCTTTCGACAACACGACCATTCGTAAACACTTGAAGATACATTAAAACTAAACCTGTATGTAATATTCAGTACTAAATGGTATTATATTTAAACTACAGAAAAAAATTACAGGCAGTAAAATTAAAGAAGTGTCCACATTTTAACAGAAAACATTTTAAGGAAACTCATAAGAAAAAGTTTGTTTGTTTGTTTTTTAATTTTGCAAAAAGATACTCGAGAGCTATCTGTGCTAGCCGTCCCTAATTTAGCAATGTAAGACTAAAGGGAAGGCAGCTAGTCATCACCACCCACCGCCAACACTTGGGCTACTCTTTTGCCAACGAATAGTGGGATTGACCGTCACATTATAACACCCCCACGACTGAAAGGGCAAGCATGTTTGGCGCGACGGAAATACGAACCCGCGAACCTCAGATTACGAGTCGCACACCTTAACACGCTTGGCCATGCCGGACCATTAGAAAAAGAAATTAAGGAAATTCTGCAAATTTGGCAATTTTTACAGATGTTATCAATAGGTATGGGAATAGCTGAAGTATACAGTAAGTTGAAGTAATATTATTTCACGTGTCCAGTAAAGACACGTTTTTAGGTCCTCCGTATATAAGTAAACGTGAACCCTCTACTGATAGTGCACCATATTCAAACAATTAACCATTTTCAGAATCTTAATGCTGCTTGAGTGTTTTTGTTTTGTTTTGTTTTCGAATTTCGCACAAAGCTACTCGAGGGCTATCTGTGCTAGCCGTCCCTAATTTAGCAGCGTAAGACTAGAGGGAAGGCAGCTAGTTATCACCACCCACCGCCAACTCTTGGGCTATTATTTTACCAACGAATAGTGGGATTGACCGTCACATTATACACCCTCACGGCTGGGAGGGCAAGCATGTTTAGTGCGACGCGGGCGCGAATCCGCGACCCTCGGATTACGAGTCACACGCCTTACGCGCTTGGCCATGCCAGGCCTTGCTTGAGTGAAGACGGCCATTTATAGCTTAGTAGGTAAATACCTTAGTTTCAAAACATTACATGGTCAAAAGTATGTGGACGCTACTTCTAATTAGCGGGTTCAGCTATTTCAGCCACACCCATTGATAACAGGTGCGTAAAATCAAGCGTACAGCCATACAGTCTCCACAGACAAACAATAGCAGTAGAATGGGTCGTACTGAAGAGCTCAGTGACTTTCAACGTGGTATTGTCATAGAATGTCACCTTTCCAACTCAGTTCGTCGAATGTTTGTTCTGCTATAGCTGCCACGGTCGGCCTGGCATGGCCAAGTGCGTAAGGCGTGCGACTCGTAATCCGAGGGTCGCGGGTTCGCGCCCACGTCGCGCTAAACATGCTCGCCCTTTCAGCCATGGGGACGTATAATGTGACGGCCAATCTCACTATTTGTTGGTAAAAGTGTAGCTCAAGAGTTAGCGGTGGGTAGTGATGACTAGCTGCCTTCCGTCTAGTCTTACACTGCTAAATTAGGGACGGCTAGCAAAGATAGCCTTCGAGTAGCTTTGTGCGAAATTCCAAAACAAACAAACAAAACAAGCTGCCCCGGTCAACTGTATGTGCTGTTCTTGTGAACTGTAAACGTCTAGGAGCAATAAAATCTCAGCCACGAAGAGGTAGGTCACACAAGCTCACAGAATCTGGACTGCCGCGTGCTGAAGCGCGTAGCGCATAAAAATCATCTGTTCACAGTTGCAATACTCACTACCAAGTTCCAAACTACCTCTGGAAGCAATGACAGCATAATAAATGTTCATCGGGAGCTTCATGAATTGAGTTTTCATGGCCGCACACAGGCCTAAAATTACCAAGCGCAATGGCAAACGCCGGCTGGAGTGATGTAAAGCACGCCGCCATTGGGCTCAGGAGCAGCGGAAACGCGTTTTCTGAAGTGAAAAATCACGTTTCACTATCTGGTAGTCTAAATGACAAATCTATGTTTGGCGGATGCCAGAAACACGCTACCTACCTGAATGCATAGTGCTAACTGTAAAGTTTTGTGGAGGAGGAATAATGATCTGGGGCTGTTTTTCATAGTTTGGGCTAGGCTCTTTAGTTCTATTGAAGAGAAATCTTAATGCTAAAGTATACAATGATATTATAGTGTATTTTGTGCTTCTAACTTTGTGGCAACAGTTTGGGAAAGTCCCTTTTTTATTTCAGCATGACAATGCCCCTGTGCACAAAGCGAGATCCATAAAGAAATGGTTTGCCAAGGTCGGTGGGGAAAAACTTGGCTAGCCTGCAAGGAGCCTTGCCTCAACCCGATCGAACACCTTTGAAATGAATTGAAATGCCGACTGCGAGCCAGGCCTTCTCGCCCGACCTCACTAATGATCTTGTGAATGAATACGAGCGAATCCCTACAGCCATGTTCCAAAATCTAGTAAAAAGCCTTCCTAGAAGAGTGGAGGCTGTTCTAGCAATAAAGGGGAATACCAACTCCATATTCGTGCCCATGGTTTTGGAACGAAATGTTCAACAAGCGCATGTGGGTATGATGGTCGGGTGTCCACAAAAAAAGTTTTGGAGATGTAATGTAAGTTAAATCGTCTGACTAAAATCACCTGTGGTCAAGCACGACCAGTGGCAGTAATGAAACGAAAAAGCAACTGACAGCTAAGTGACCAGTGAGCAAGAAAATGGTCACTTGTGTACTATTCTCTCAATACTATATTCAGAAGCTCGCAGGATCAGCAAAAGAAAAAAAACAATTAAACCATTTTTTCCTGATGAAGGAAAGCACTTGGGTTGTTAGAATTTTCATCTAATCCATTGGCAAAATACGATAATTATGTTGTTGTTTTGTATTATGCATGTTTGTACTTTTTATTTCTTCTATTAACAATAACGTCGGTTATTCATGACATCATCTAGAAGACAAAGGAGACAGAAACATTGTGAAGAAAAACAAACATTTATTTGTTCAATTGTTTGTTATCAATTAAGCACAAAGCTACAGGATGCGCTATCTGTGCTATGCCCACAACGGGTATCGAAACCTGGTTTTTAGCGCTATAAAACTTCAGATTTACCCTCGAGTCACTGAACAGGTACAAGGTAGGATATATACGTACATAGAAATCTTGGTAAACAACTAAAAAGTCCTAACATGAAACAAATTGTCACAGTTTTTTTTATCAACTATGTGGAACCGATGATATTATAGTTTATGTACGGGAAGCTTGGTTGCATATCCTTAGGTGAGCCTAGTTGGATGAGCTGAATGACTCTTCATTGGAGTTAGAAGAATAAAAGGTAAGTAGAAACAAAAAATAAATTTTATTAACAAGTTTAACTCTAGTGACGTGAAGATGATTTGGCAGTTTGTATTATCTTATATTTATTTCTTTGTGTTTCTTTGGAGTCTTACTGTGTCTTTTGTCCACTTGTCATTTTGTATTTTAATTTACAAAGAAACGCTACTTAATGGTACACCAACATCAAAATGGTACAGCAACATCACAATGGTACAGCAACGTCACAATGCCGGGTTTTGATGCCCATGGATGGAGAAAAACAGTTAGTCTTTTGTGTAGCTTTGGGCTTAACTTAAAACAAGCAAATCTACTAATATGCTTGTATAGCCACCATGGAACTTATTTTATGGCTATCATAATTCTATAATACACAAGGAATGTTAGTCATTAGTAGTTATATAGACGCTGTTTTACAAACTCTTACTGAAAGTCATTAAGTTATATATTTGTTACAAATAAAGGAAAAAATATTTTGTATACCAAAAATAACCGTTTTGACGTCATTGAGGTCTTTACAAGACAAATTCTCCAAACGTAGAACAACTTTAGGAACGAGTAGTTTCATATCATGTCTGCTCCCCACTGGCTCTATGGTAAGTCTGAAGATTCATAACACTTTCACTCCTCACTGGCTGTACGGTAAGTCTGAAAGTTCATAACACTTTCACTTCTCACTGGCTCTACGGTTAGTCTGAAAGTTCATAACACTTTCACTCCTCACTGGCTGTACCGTAAGTCTGAAGGTTCATAACACTTCCGCTCCCCACAGGCTCCACGGTAAGTCTGAAGGTTTATAAAACTTCCGCTCCCCACTGCCTCTACGGTAAGTCTGAAAATTTATAGCACTTACGCTCCCCACAGGCTCTTCGGTAAGTCTGAAGGTTTATAACACATCCGCTCCCCACTGGCTCTACTGTAAGTCTGAAGGTTCATGACACTACAATCGGCTTTCGGTACCCGCGACGGGCAGAGCACTTCGTGTAGTACCACTTCATATCTTGATGATTAATACCGATATTCAATCAAACTCTTAATGATGACGAAAGAGCGTAATATACTTTTATAGTAATCATTTCACCTCAGAATGTGAAACATTTCCTTTCTATTTCAAAATAGTTTTGTTTTTGTAAAGAATTTATTCCAAAGCTACTAAAGTTATCTGCCATCGTCTCTAATTTTGAGTCATTAACCAGATTAATACCACCAAGCAGCACCCATCATACATGCTAAGAAATTGAATGTCACTCTTATAATGCACCCACAGTTTAAAGTACGGGAAATATTTAGGGGTGTCACACAGATTCTAACCTAGCTCGCTTGGTTCGAAATCCAGAACATTAACACAAGGAAGCGTCTAAAACATAAATTAATCACCCTCAGAGTACAACGACCTATAAGAATGGTATACATTGTCACGAAATAAAAAATATAAAAACCAATAACAATGCGATCGGAAGAATATGTCTGTATTTAGTAAATTGAATTGAAATCCTATAACCCGAGCGCTTTCGAAGGGTGGGCCTTTCTTCTTCAGGGCAAATTATATTTAGTGAAATATTCTTTGTTATAATATTTTGTTACTCAAAATTCAAACCCGGGTTTACATGTTTCAAGTTGATATATATCTATACATTTTTTATGGGTTGTGTGAAAACTCAATAAGCAATAGTGTATGTTCGTAATTTAAAAAAAAAAACATTTAATTTTTATTATATTTCGGTTTGCTGTGTATGATAGATGAAGTTATTTTTGCAGTATACCTTGTTGTATTTGATGTATGGCATGACCTTAGAGCATACGGTTTTGTAATTTATTGTCTATGACGTACAATAAGACTTTAAGGTTTATGATTTATTTATTTGTGACTGTTATGCATAATCTTGGTTTTACAGTTTATTGTATGTGAGAAATAATGATTTTAACGTTTATGATTTGTTAGTTATGATGTACAATATGGCCTTAAGGTTTATAATGTTTAATATGACTTGTTTATGATATATCACATGATTTAAAATTTACGATTTTTTGGTTATACTATGTATGACTTTAAGGTTTAGGATTTGTTAGTTATAATGTATAATATGGCTAAGGTATATGATTTGTTGTTTATAATATATAATATGACTTTAAGGTTTATGATTTGTTGGTTTTGATGTATGATATGACTTCATGAATGATCTGATTCTAAGGTTTATGATTTGTTGTAATGACTGATATGGTTTTAGGCGTATGGTTTGTCGTCTGTAATAAAATAAATGACTTCAAAATGTACGTTTTGTTATGTATTACGGATATATCAATATTATACGCTTTGTGTATATAATATATAAAATCCACTGAATTATCGAAAAGTATTGATAGCCGATTAGTTAGGTCCGGCATAGTCAGGTGGTTAAGTGCTCGACTCATAATCTCAGGGTCGCAAGTTCAAATTCCCAGCATGCCAAGTATGCTCGATTTTTCAGCGGTGGAGGCGTTAAAAAGTGACTATCAATTCCACCATTCGTTGGTAAAAAAGTAGCCCAAAAGTTGGCTATGGGTGGTTATGACTTGCTGCCTTCCCTCTACTCTTACACTGCTAAATTAGGGACGACTAGCGCAGATATCCCTCATGTAGCTTTGCACGAAATTCAAACGAAATCAAACCTTTCAGCCCTGGGGTCATTACAATGTTACGGTCAATCCTAGTATTCGTTGGTAAAAGAGTAGCCCAAGAGTTGGCGGTGGGTGGTGATGACTAGCTGCCTATTCTCTAGTTTTACACTGCTAAATTAGGGACGGCTAGCGCAGATAATCCTCATGTAGCTTTGTGCGAAACTCAGAAAACAAACAAACAAATAAGCTTACTACCATGAACATTTAAGATCATCCATGGTTTGAAACTGTGTTAAGGAATCTCATTAAAAAACGAAATATGTCCAAAATCTTCCTAAAATTGTAGAAAGTATTGTTTTTAATAAATTCTCTTAAAACGTTTTCCCAAGCATAAAATTATGTAAAATACCCCTGATAACGTGTTGCCTTACTGCCCCCTGCTAGTACAGCGGTATGTTTACAGATTTGTAACGCTAAAATCAGAGGTTCGATTCTTCTCGGTGAGCTCAGCAGATAGCCCGATGTGGCTTTTCTATGAAAAAACACGTGTTGTCTTGTTTAACAGATTTTTTAAATGATATGTTTTGCACAACCGAGCACGTTCTTTTTTGTTCTTATCACGTTTTCTCTTTACGAAACCTTTTCTTTATTTGTTTTCTGATATTCACCCAAAGTTATTCAAGAACTATGTGCTCCAGTCGTCCCTAATTTTTAAGTGATCGACCAGCTAGCCAACAGCACCCACTACCAACTTTAGGATAACTTCTGTCTGATTAAATAATAAGATATGAATCGTCACTATTACAGAAAATCCAAAGCTCCAAAGTATGGAGCGAGTTTTATTCTTTTGCCCCTCCTCTTCAGTGTAACAGTGGTATATCTGCATACTTAGTACATTAGAAACCGGGTTTCAAAATCCGTGACTGGCAGAACACAAGTAATACTTTATATAACTTGTGCTAAATTACAAATAAGCAAATTTATTATTATAATTTTGCGATAATAAGACACGAACTATCGACCCGCAGATCTGTAGTCCGGCATGCTAACTCTGGGCTACTCTCAACCTTACTGTGAAGCAAACCAAGAAAAAACCAAACAACTTGTCATTATGGTAGTTGTTATTAAACTGGGTTATAATACTTGATACGAAACGCATTTCTTCTAAAAATCAAGAAGAATATGACGAACATGTCAAGAATCGACCACAAACACTTGTTGTTGTCCTTAACTGGCTTTAAATACTCGCGAAACAAATTGAAATATTGATAAACGCAGGCAAAGTTTAAATATTCTTAATATTGTATGTGGTCATTTAAAAAAAAACAAAAATGTGTTCCCGCCAAACTGAAATAAGTATTCATATCATTGACATTCATTAAATGCTATTGTATACTAATGTTCATTCATAGAGAATATTTGAAGATATCATGTTAACTGACATAACGCTGACTGTTAAGACTTACTATCACTGAAATAAGTTTATTCTATAGTAAATCCACTCTCCAAAAACAGTGACCCAAACACTGTCATATGCTGAGACATCTGAAGTTGCGTAGACCCTAAAAATAATAACCAAAACACTTATATTAAGATATTTGATAGTTTCCTTACATCATTATAAGGTTGTATTTTGGAAGTGTTTTCCAGTTGACAAATTCCCTCACATGTTAAACACGTTTTAAAATGACCCTCACTCGTCCTCCTCTATTGTGTTTGTTGCTTTAGTCACTCAAATATCGATTTTTGCTTCAGTGAACAGAAACGCTGATTATTTTAAGGACTTATTAATTTTGTGTCTGTGGCAGGATAGAAAAACGTTTTTTGTCACGATAGCAATATTTTGTTTCAAATTCAAATGAAGTGATATTGAGCATTTAAGTAATGTTTGTCTCAAAAATAATTAATTAACACGAGGGCTTTCAAGCTTCCTGCAGAGAAAAAGTACATCGCCCAAAGCATGCTGACAACAGTATTGTCGTTACTGCTAATTAGGCACGAAGACATGAAACAAAGGTTGTATTATATTGATCGTAATTTTCCATTAAGTAAACTGATTCGTTACACACGAGAGATCTTGACGTGTATCTCACAGAAGAAGAGATGCGGGGGGAGGTTGTGATTTCATGTTCCGTCGTGTTTTTACACAGCTAGATTCACTGTTAAGTATAGCATTGCTTAAGTTTTTTCGTACAAAAATAATTTATGAAAGGAAATAAAAAATGTATATTTCCATTGCAGATTTTTTTTTTGGTTTTTGAATTTTGCGCAAAGCTACTCGAGGGCTATCAGCGCTAGCTGTCCCTAATTTAGCAGTGTAAGACTAGAAGGAAGGCGGCTAGCTAGTCATCACCATCTACAGCCAACTTTTAGGCTACTCTTTTATCAGCGAATAGTGGGATTGACCGTCACATTATAACACCCCACGGCTGAAAGGGCAATTATATTTGGTGTGACCGAGATTCGAACACGCGACTCTCGGATTACGAGTCGAACGCCTTAACCCATTGCAGAATTAAAAACTGGGGTGATTTATTAAACGTTCAACTCTTTAATGGGCAGTAGCCCCGAATAAACTATTAATTATCGAATAAAATAATCAATAAACAACAAACAAACAGTATCGTAACGGGCCCGGCATGGCTAGATGGTTAAGGCGCTCCACTTGTAATCCAAGGGTCGCGGGTTTTAATCCCCGTCACACCAAACATGCTCGCCCTTTCACCCGTGGAGGCGTTATAATGTGACGCTCAATCTCACTTTTCCCTGGTAAAAGAGTAGCCTAAGAGTTGGCGGTAGGTGGTGATGACTAGCTGCCTTTTTTATAGTCTTACACTGCTAAATTAGGAACGGCTAGCGCAGATATCCTTCGTGTAGCTCTGCGAGAAATTCAAAAACAAACAAACAATATCGTAGTAACTGTTAGTTATGTAAAGCACCAACCAGGATTTCAAAATAAACTTACCGTCTTGAAGAAGAATTTTGAAAAGTAGTAAAATAACTATTTGTCAAAATTAAGTTTGTAAAAAACAAAGTTCTGTAAAAAGATTGTAGTGGTTGTTAATGGTATAAAACATGAAACAGTAGTTGATTTTATTGTTAGTCACGAAAAGGTTAAAATATTTTATAACAACTTGTGATATTTTAACATAAACTGTAATAATAATAATAATAATAAATTACTAGAAGATTATTATAAGAAATTTTAAAAATATAACTAATTATAAGAAGTTGTTATTACACGGGCATGTATGGTCTGGTGTTGTTAATGGACTGGGCTGTGGGTCAGCAGTTCAAATGTTCGATTCGCTTAACACACTCTACAGTGTTAATTGTGGTAGTGTGTTGGGGGGTAATATATAACTGTCATACTCAATCCTACTATTTGCTTGAATAGTCACGGGGACCAGGTCCTGATAAATTGTAGCGACTAAAGATTTTATCATTTCGTCTGGTATTTTGTTCCATTTTACTGGGGCGTAGGGCTGAGCTAAATGGAACTCGAATCTAGAACAGCTCTGGACTCTTGAAAACCTGGAACTATTTTTGCGTTCTTTGAGTCCTAAATCGATTTTTTAATGGTGGATTCAGCACTTCTACGTGCTTTTTTTTTCAGGAATGAAGAGCTGCGATTCCACAACACGTTACTTATTTCGCACTATTTTGTTTTTCTACTGTCTCTTAATTTAACCAATCAGTGCGGTTGTTTAGACTCATGCGGGACCAAAAGCAGTTAGTTCGGGCAATACTATCAAGTGGTTGTTGGTACCATGTGATCGTTAGCGTGCACTCGTCGCTGTGAAAGTAAATAAATATATATTGGTGCCTCTGTTATTCGCGCTGGTCCGGAGAAAGGAAAAATTCCAGATAATAGAGGTACTAGTATATCTCAATAGTTAGCCCATTGTTTAATATAAATGCAGTTTTTTGACATATTTAAGCTCGTTTTAATCTTTTTACTGTCATTGAGAAATTATAAAAGCCGACACAGTCATAAAAGCCAAGTGTCAATTGGTCAGTCCAGAGTTTTCCGAATTTCGTGAGATGTATGAGTCTAGTTCCACCTGTTATCCTATAATTCTTCCTCTTTTAAGTACTAGTTCCCATTTTAGTTCAATTTGATTGCTAACATAGGCGCAAATATCTCCTAAATTTCAGAATTTATTCTGCTATTGATATAGAAATGTATTCGAACCCTATTAGCGCCTGTGAAAAATAAACCAAAAATTAGCGAAAATCCATGTTTCGGAATTATTATTGAAAAGTATCTTTTAAAACAGAAGGACTGAAAGCACCAAACTGCCTGTTGAGAGGAAAACAACACGTCATTGGGCAACATTATAACGCAACTTGAAAGCGCATCTGTGTTTAAAGGATTCCCCCTCTGTGCAGCATAGAACAGTGGACGACAACTGTAGTTGGGTAAAATATTTAATAAATCTAAAAGTAGTCTTTGTGTTTTAACCACTAATCAAATAAAGGTAACCAAGTTACAGATATTTTGTATTCCTTTCTCTACAGTTGACAATGAAAGAAGCAAGGCTAGGCTTGAACCTTTCGACTTACGACTTGAGCCCACGCCTGATTCTTCACGCAAACTCCAGATATTATGCAACACTTAAACATTTACAACCAAAAGTAATTTCTAAGTGACAATTACTCCAGAACATGTAAGTTATTGTCTAGAATTGTAAAAAACCGCCGATAATCGAGGCACAAGTGTCGTCCACATTTTAACGACAATTAAGTTTAACTAGATAAATCTGTCTCATATATCTGAAAATATTTGTCAAATTTGGCATAAACTGTAGGTTTTTCAGATTAGTTCCCTTCTTATGGTTACCAGTTCTACATGACGTATGACTAAATTTTGTAGGTTTCTAATTGGACGATTTATTTTATATTCTACATAATGTGTTGTTCTGATTCAATACAAAACACGAAAAGTAATATTATGCTTGTGAAAAATATGTCTATTACGTAAAATAGAAAAAAGCTAGAACTGATCGAGTAACGAGGCTTTTGTGATTCAGCTTCTTTCGTTATTCCAGTAAGAGATTAAAGCACATTTAATATGATATCTTGATTTCTGTCAGTAATTACAGGCTTAAAGTCTATTCTGTTTACAAAGGTTGCTCTGCAACTCAGTAACATTTAAGTATGGTTACTTAAAAAATTAGTGTTCATAAGTTTCGTTTGTTTATTTTGCCATTTATCCCTGACAAAGAAAATCGCATTTTTTGAAAGCGGTTGAATTATTCGGTTTCTGTTTTTGATGCTAAATTATAATATAAAACTTATTATTTTTTATTTTAATTTACTGTGATCTTAGTTGAGATATCCACTGTTCTGTTAGATTGTTTTGAATTTTGCACAAAGCTACACGAGGGCTTTCTGCGGTAACCGTCCCTAATTTAGCAGTGTAAGACTAGTCATCACCACCCACCGCCAACTCTTGGGCTACTTTTTATCAACGAATAGTAGGATTGACCGTCACATTATAACGCCTTCTCGGCTGAAAGGACGAGAATGTTTTGCATATTACAAGTCGAACATCTTAGCCCATCTAGCCATGCCGGATCGGGTTCTGTTAGAAGTCAATAAGTGAAATTAAAGCAACAGTTTACTAAATGTATATATAAAATTTTGAAAAATAAAATAATTATATTCTAAAACAAAATTAGTCTTAAATAACTCAGCTGTGTTTTTATCAATTCACTTGACTGTTTCAATCCATATCAGAATAACCAATTAGCGAGTTAGAAAGACTGTGTTCTGATTTTTTTCTAAACGTTTTTTCTTTACTTATTATTTTGGTTTAAACCGTCAGAACAAACTACTATTATACATATGCTTAAGCAAGCATATTATTCGAAAAAAAAATCAAAACCTCCAAAGTGTCTGACTCGCTACGCTAATATAGTTCAACACTCTGTTGTCGAAACGAAGATTCTCTCTAGTGTATGTTTATTTCAACAGACAAATTAAATATGAAAGTGATGGTTCACTTTTCTAGTGTTCTCGTTTTGGGCCACTTGTGAAATTAGTGCAAAAAATATTTTTTTTACTTCTACAAGAATCTTGGCAGTAAGTCTACTTGTAACAGTTTACTGAGACTAAACATCAGTGAGAGATTTTACTATATTCCATTCTCTTGTAACAAACATTGATGATGTAGTGTTTTCATATGTACAAAGGAAAAGTATATTTTACAGGGGAATTTTTCTTTTTCTTTTTGTGATTTCATACAAAGACCATTGAATCTATATATTAATATGCATACGTTTTTATTATAAAATATGCTTTAAATACATCATAAATATAGTCACCACATTTGCTTGCTTCGTTTCTCTGTATTAATTTCCTTCTGATGTAATTGGTCTGCTAACACTTAGTCGCAATAAAATAAATAAGAAACACACGTGCACAACATCATGTTGAATTGTACACCTACACACAACACTTATGTTGAATCCCACAAGTCATCAGTTATATAATACATCTGTACACAACTTTAATGTTGAATTCTACAAATTATCAGTTATATAATACATCTGTACACAACTTTAATGTTGAATTCTACAAATCATCAGTTCTATAATACACACATGCACAACACGACGATAGAAAAATATGAAAAGTAAATTTCAGATATTCAGTAGCGTAGAAAGTAGCAACTACAAGAGTAATCACAAATGTAAGAAGTCTGAGCGCTCTTCTTCCGTTATGTTTGATATCTTAACATCATATTAGGAACTAATTTCTGTCTATTTTACTTATAAAACGAAACAATATTGGTATAGAAGTAAAGATTGGGTAGACTCACCGTTTGATATTTACTATAAAACATAATTATTCAATTGAGTGTTATAAAAACGATAAAATGAATAATGATACATCATATTTGTAGTTTCTTACATGTTATAATTAACAAGCTTCACGTCGATAAAGAATATACCCTATCGTAAGTGAGTTCTCACTCACTTCTGGTTTACAATTTCGGTGAGTTATGAAAAGTTTTTAGAAAAGTGTGCATTTTAATTAAATACTGAATTATCAGTTAAAATGCTTAATAATTAAAAAAGTAAATAATAGATTTAAACTTGGTAACCAACACTACCATGATAACATTTTCCTTGTAACACTTTTAGAAATGTCTTTTCTTTTTAAATAAAAGTTTTCCAAATTGAAAATTTGACTCCAAACTAAAATATCAAAACTTTGTTCATGGTGAACACGAAAAACAAGTATTTTACTCACCAGTAAGCCTTTCCCACAGAATCAAACCGAAGAAGAATCCGGTAAGTAAAGAACAGTAAGGTGAGAACTTCATTTTAGGTATTAGTCAATTATGCTCGAGCTATAGTTAATAAGAAAGATTACATCGTCGCTCAGATGAAACGTAACTTGTTTAGAGTGTCCACAGCCATACGGCTGCGTTTACCTCGCGTTCGCCTGAGTGACGTTCTGTAACAGTCAGAGAAGAATTTTCTGTCATATGTTCTTTCGCTCGCGTCTCAGAAAAGCAAGTGATACTGGTTCTTGTTTAGTTCCACCACAAATTGGAGGTTTTCGATTATTACGCAGACTTCATAAACTTTGTTTTATAGCAGCGCCATCTACCGACTATTTGATTAAACTTCCTACATATTTAATGGGCTATCAGCTGTGCAAATCGAATAGGTACATAGCGTCGTACATTACGTAAAATTATAGGTAATGTAACAATAAACGTTGTGTTTATCTCAAAAATACAAGTAAGTATTCATGAGATAAATTACAGTTGTACAGTGTTTTGATTGGCTTGAACTTGGAATCCATTTCTATTTCAGGTTTTATAAATAATTCAAAGTGATATTTAGATGACAATGGAAATGTCCTTATTTACAACTGATCAAATTTTATGCTCTTCCTAAATAATAAAACCGAGTAACAGTTGGAAAAAAATTATAGAAATCAGAGAAGACAGCTGATAAAAATGATAACCCTAACTTGTTGAAGCTAGCCTATAGATGAGACCAAAGGAACGTAAAAAATGAGTTGGCAAGGAGATTAAAACAAGTTGTATTCGAGAAAATATATAATAACAACTACAACAGAGAAAGTTAAGATTTTTTTATATTTAGAGTTGGTTCATCATTTTAGATTGGAAATAATCAAGACAAACATTTTTATTTTTACTAGCCTATTGTTACCATTGAAATTAGTATTGGCATTTAAAGCACTTCTCTGAAAGTAATTAAATACTACTGTTCACTATATAGAATAAACCAATACGTTGAACATTTAGCATCTAAGTTATTAATGAGTTGTAAGTTTGACATTTAGACATTCAGGTCTGCAACCGTAAGAAAAATACGTTATCACGTGCAATTTATTGACGTCAGCTATTTATGGGAGAGTTTAATAAAAACATTTATAATTGTTTTAGTTTCTGCTAATAGGGATACAATATTTTAAATATATTTTTAAAGAGATTTAAGTTTCTTAAATGCTTTGTTAAATTATTAAGTAGGTTCTGTTGTGTTTGTTTAGTAATCAAAACACTGTTCCTACTTCACACACACACAAAAGTAACCACTTACATGTTGCTCGAACTCACGTGATTTATCTGTGGTCTTCTGTGCCCGACATGGCGGCCAGACCATTAAGGCGCTTGATTCACAATTTGAAGGTCGCGGGCTCGAATCCTTGTCACACCAAACATGCTCGTCCTTTTAGCTGAGAAGGCATTATCATTATAATATTACGGTGAATCCAACTTTTCTTTGGTAAAAGAGCAGCCCATGAGTTGGTGGTGGTTAACTAGCTGTCTTCCCTTTAGTCTTACACTGCTTAATTATAGACGGCTAGCGCAGAGAGTCTTTGTGAAGCTTTGCGCGAAATTCCAAACAAACCAAACTATCGGACTTACGATACCGATATTGCTTTCGTCATCGACTTTGTTTAATATCTCAAAATAATTTGAATGGCGAACTGAACTACGTCACGTTCACCTGAAACGTATTCTTATGAACTCGATTTCATAGGTGCTTTGATATTTGCGTATTTTATCAAGTGAATTTCTGCAAACTCTGCTCTTAAGAAAACAAAAGAAACTGACCTGCTTCGTAAAACCACAGAGTGTGTGACAGTAAAGAAAACTCTGATATATGCAAAGCATATTTTATAGTTTCATATCAACATGCGATATCAAATGTTTGTGTTAAAACTAAAAAGTGATGACGTCTATGCACCAGGAATATACCAGTGACATAATACAGTGGACGCTTACCTTACATAATCAGAAATTATCTCAATTACGTAGCCAAGTGCAGGCTTCGACTTGCCTAATAACAAATGGCATGATAGTTCCCGTGTCCAGATATGCCTAATAACAAATGGCATGATAGTTCCCGTGTCCAGATATGCCTAATAACAAATGGCATGATAGTTCCCGTATCCAGATATTTCACCGTAGTGCCTTTATTTTTATAAATTTCTGTAACCAGTTTCTTAGAATCTATAAATATTCTGCCCATCCATCCTAAACCTTCACGTTAGGCTACGCCACTGGGGTATCTAAATTATTTTCATTGTACAACCCAAGTAATGTTTCCAAGTTTCTTCAACTTATTTTACAGATGCTACTCGTATTGTCTTTTGATAGGCCCAGCATGGCCAAGCGCGTTTAGACGTGCGACTCGTAATTCGAGGGTCGCGAGTTCGCATCCCCGTCGCGCCAAACATGCTCGCCATTTCGGCCGTGGGGGGCGTTACAATGTTACGGTTAATCCCACTATTTGTTGGTAAAAGAGTAGCCCAAGAGTTGGCGGTGGGTGGTGATGACTAGTTGCCTTCCCTCTAGTCTTACACTACTAAATTAGGGACGGCCAATGCAGATAGATCTCGTGTAGCTTTGTGCGAAATTTAAAAAAAGAAGTATTTTTACTGCATGAAACAAGTAATTGTTTACGTCACATACTTTCTGCACTGAACAAAAAATTCAAATTAAGAAGTGACTCTTACTTTGAGTATAAATCATCGGCAAACATTAAACCACAATTAAGTGAAAAATGATTTCTATTAAAATTGTTCTATCATAGGCCTATCATAACAGCATATTAACTTTATGAATTATCTGGCATGATAAGTAATAAACAAAGTCGTAAGTATTCCTTCCAAATTTCCCCCCCACAACTGATACAGCTGTATGTCTGCGGACTCACAAAGCTATAAACCGGATTTCGATACCCACGGTAACCTAGAGTGTTGCTTTGAGTTTAACTTCAAACAAATAAACAGTATTTTTTTTATTTTTAACATGGTAATATTAAATAAATTTATACTTTCACGTGCAGCATTAATACAGTATATCTTGTGGTTATCTTTCCTTATTTGGTAATCCCAATCTTAATGAGTTGTACTTCCAGCTAATAGCAATAAATTACAAACATCAAGTGAAAATTACGATAGGAGAACGTATTGTATCAGTATGCACCGAGCGAAGAAACGAATCTGCTCAATACAACATATTTGTACACACATCCATAGAAGTAATCAAATTCGAAGTTTTTATTTTCAGAATCTTAAGATAAGTCATATAACTCCAATAATTAAACCCATTTTAGTAAAAGTATTCATTATCCAAATTACTTCGTTCTTTAAGAGATAAAAGCCCATGCAATCCGTCAACAGGGAGGCGTGAAGTCAGACGAATGCTTCCAACTGACAACTCCTCGTGTGGAAACATTTACATTCAGATGCAATTATAGTTAGGAAGGATTAAATATTTAGAGCGCGTGCACCCTCTTCTTGAAAATTTATTGTCTAAATGGAGCTGACGACGGCGTAAATGCGCCCTTATTCACCGCATGTCGTTTATTCCCAAACATTCATTCCACAACGAATCTTGAGGAGCAAAGTGAATTTGTAATACAAACACGCGAAGAGATCTTACAATTCAATTTAAAATTCTGAATAGGAGAAAAAAAGTAATAATAAGAAACTATTTTATCAAATATATCAGTGAAAATGTTATATAATATTCAGAGGGAAAACCAATAATAAGAATTTAGAATATTAACGTCATGTCAAATTGAAAAAAATTGCAGTATCTCTTTCTCTCTGTGTACATGTGTGTAAGATTTTTTTTAAAGCAAAGCAACATTAAGCTCTTTCTTGTGTCTACCGTGGAGAACCAAACACCGGATTTTTAGTGTTTTAAGTTTGTAAATTTATTGCTGTTTCACCGTAGGATTGTGAGGTTTATTAACATACAAGAGATATAAGAACAGTTCCAGGAAGGAAAGATTTCAACTAGTATACAAGGATTATTTTAATAAAATTATTTGACGCTATGCAATAAGAAAAAGCCACCGAATGGCACAGCGGTATGGCCCAGTATGCTAGAATGGTCCGGCAAAGCAACGTGTTTAAGGTAATCTGAGGGTTCTGGGTTCGAATCCCCGTCGCACCAAACATGCTCGCCCTTTCAGCTGTGGGGGTGATATAATGTTAAGGCCAATCCCATTATTCGTTAGTAAAAGAGTAGCCCAAGGGTTAGCGGTGGATGGTGACGACTAGTTGCCTTCCCTGTAGTATTCCACTGCTAACTTAGGGACAGCTAGCGCAGATAGCCCTCGTGTAGCTTTGCGCGAAATTCGAAACAAGCCAATGTTGCTATAAACCGGGTTTCGAAACCGTGTTGGGAATAGCAAAGGACTAATAAACAACAACGAAAAATATTGAAATTCTTTAATTAATAGATCAGGTTAAAAATACGTTTTTATTTTTACACAGAAAATAAAGTACGTGTCTAAATATCTTATTGTCGTTTAGAAATGTAATTTTTTTTGGTCAGCTGCTAACTTTCTTCATAGGATGAGTTCATATTGTGATAAAATATTCTGTAATATTTAGTAACTTGAATCAGTCACAGTTCCTATTGGGGTTTAAAACAAATGTTGGAAGTTGTGTTAATTATTTTTATATTCATTATTAACAAACTGAACAACATATATTACCAACACTTGTTGGAAGACGAGGTTAATGTCCCACAAGGTTCGCACATAGCTCTCTCTAATGTAAAACTGTTCACTTCTGGGAGAATGACGAATCAGCAGGTTCCAGGAGCTTACTTCGATTATAACAACTCTACATCTGCATGTGCGAGGCATGTTAAGCAGCATAAACCAGTTTTTAATATATGGTTTTATGAGAACTAGAAACAACAAGAAGTGTGTAAAACTAAACTTTGAGACTACTTTTGTTTCTCACATAAATGTTGCTTTGCCTCCAATGATTTACTCACTTTCTTCTAAGCTGAATTTTTATACGACTTTAGGTGTTGAACTGAATAAAATATTTCATATATATGTTAGCATAAAAGAAAGAATGTGGTGAATACAACTATAGGATATATTAACATAAAACTATTGTCAAATCGAATATACTTTTTTTTCTGGTACAAAGGTAAGAAACTTATTTGTGAATTAAATGGTTAACATAATGCTGCTTTATGATAAAAATATATGTTATTAGAATAGTATCCGTATTTTTGAAAGATGGCAGAAAACCAAAGACCCTCAAAACAGCATTAAAAACTGAATATAATTTTAGAATAATTACGTAAATTTACAATTAATTAAATTTTTTATGTTATAATGTCTCAAAGCTTTCTTTACCAAAAGACAATAGTCTAAACAGCATAGTGATACCACAATAAGGATAGAAATTATGATTGACATACGAAAAAATCGCATGAACATAGAAAGAATATTAGATGAAACCCTGAAACAGACATCATTCTGTGGGGTAAAAATAGTCTTTAATAAATTCTTTTTAGTGACGGTTCAGATATTCTGTTTTTATTCTTGTTTTGTTTTTGCTCCAAAGAAAAGCTCATGATGTTGAAATAATATTGTTTAGTTGTTGTATTGTGATAGTTTTGAATGTATATTACGTAACAATGCTCTACAATATTTAATTAAAAGGTTATAGTGCCCGACCTAGCTGGGTGGTTTGGACGCTAGACTCGTAATCTGGGGGTGCGGGTTCGAATTCCAATCACACCAAACGTGAACATGCTCGCCCTTTCAGCTGTGAGGGACGTTAAAATTGTGACGGTCAATCCCACTATTCGTTGTTAAAAGAGTAGCTCAAGAGTTTGAGGTGGGTAGTGATGACTAGCTGCCTTCCCTCTATTCTTACCCTGCTAAATTAGGAACGCCTAGCGCAAGTAGCTCTCGTGTAGCTTTGCGCGAAATTAAAAAATAAACAAACAGTTATATAAAAGGATATAAACCTGTAAACGTCCGCATGTGCAAATATTTATTAATTAAAATGTTTTTATTTTTTATGACTAGAAGCGGTACAGTATTCGTCATTATATGTATGGTCAGTGGTAATCCAGTTTTCGTCATTATATGTATGGTTAGTGCTAATCCAGTATTCGTCATTATATATATGGTTAGTGCTAATCTAACAATCTGCTGTTTCCAAGCAGAATAAATTGCTTCTCTTGAAGTTTAAAGCGAACATAAGCCTAAAAATATTCATTCTGTAGGAATCTTCGCTAGTTTTCTTTTTTTTCTTTTTGATAAATTGTATTATTTTCTAAGTTTACCTCTGATGTCTGTGGTTTTCTCATTCCCGCTTTATTATCCAATTGGCTTTGGAATTCAACTGGGTGTCAACATTGTTGTTGTCGATTGGACTTTATTCGAAAAAGAAAACTCAGAATTGATGTAACATTTTCTCAGTTAAAACTGGTTTCTATACATTGATATCGAAGGGCTCTTTTAAATTTTTTTTGTTTTCGGTGATTTTTGTAAGTAATGTTTATCCACTTGCGATTATGGCCACCCGTTTCTTCTGCCTGTTTGGTAATTCGAGCTTCAGTTATTTTATGTTGCAGTGGACATTTTTATGTTTAAAACTTAGAAGCCAATTTAATAACTCCTAGACGTGGCATTTATTGAAACACGTAGTTACACTTTTACTGAGAATGCAATTTGTGCTTTCACTAAGACCCAAACACATAACCTATATGTTTACAAGGAAGGTAAGATCAAACGTAAGCCATATTTTTATTGAAAACATTTGTTGTTGGCACCGTATATTTTGTGAATTTAATTTAGTCACCCTATAATGACTATTACAATAAGCATCCACCGTATGTCGGAAAATAGAAAATTACTTAAGTAGCTTTGCAAAAAATACAAGAAAATCAACATAGTACAAACTACATCTTAACATTGTTTTCAAAATTTTTAACATGTTTCTGCCAAACTTCTTCTGTTAGGTTTATCCGTTAATGAACCCTCCCAGTGGGTCAATGGTAGACCTAAATTTGCGCTTCACTTCCTTCTCTTTGCTTCTTTCTTTAACGGGATTTTGGTCTTACTGACCAGGGAGGGTCAGATTCACTCGGACCTCTTCCTCCTGTCAGTGCTATCATTTTGTTTGCTGTAGGATATTGGTGTTGAAACTACATGCAGGTCGGAATATAGTGCACTTACTCCGACCCTTTTCAGGGCGACAGTCCATGTATGTTTTAGATCTTTAGTTAATAGTAATTTTCAGATGAATAGCCCATTTTTATTTTAAGGTGCTAAAATACCAGGGCTAAATTAACATGAGTTTTTCGTAGTTTTGTAGTCTAGTGATCGGTGGTCTGATTACCTTCTTATTTCTAAAATAGATATTAACGGAAGAGAGGAACTAGGGTCTACTTTCATCATGTATGTAGATTCGATTAAGCTCACATAATGTATTTCTTTTGCCAATTTTTATGAAATTAATTTAGAAAATTATGCAAGAGTGTATCGCAAATGATTTGAGTGTTTGCGTATTTGTGAATGAATTTTGATGAGGACTCGATTCCTTGCTGTGTACATAGCCTAAAACACACAAACTGCTTAACCGATATTGTTTAGCAGGTAAGCCTAAAGATGAGTGCTGCTCCAATAAAAAAAAATAACAGTTTTTGTTTGTTTGTTTTAAGTTAAGAGAAAAACTACATACTTGGCCACAATTGGTATCGAAACCCGGATTTTAGCGGTGTAAATCCGCAAACATACAGCTGTGTCACGGGGGCCAAAAACATAACAGAATATAGAAATTTCTTTTTGCTAATACTTTTGACAAAATATGTTTATTATATAATTTGTTGTTTTGTTTAATAGCAATAGTTATATAGTTTTCTCTTATATTTACCTAAACTGAATTATGCCTTAAAATGTCGGTATTTAAGTATCCACTGAACGAAGTAATATAATGTAACAAGGCATAGAAAATGTGCTTTTATATGGAATAAACAATATTGCCAACATACATAGAAATAGTCATGAATTTATTCTGTATTTTTCTCGAAAAGAAGTGCTAACACTAAAGCATACATGTCTTTTTTGTAACCATTGCCTTTTATTTAATGGTATTTGAACTGTCGATAGGTTTACAAATTTAGGGGGGCCCGGCATGGCCAAGCGTGTTAAGGTGTGCGACTCGTAATCTGAGGGTCGCGGGTCGCATCCACGTCGCGCCAGACATGCTCGCCCTCCCAGCCGTGGGGGCGTTATAATGTGAGGGTCAATCCCACTATTTGTTGGTAAAAGAGTAACCCAAGAGTTGGCGGTGTGTGGTGATGACTAGCTGCCTTCCCTCTAGTCTTACATTGCTAAATTAGGGACGGCTAGCACAGATAGCTCTCGAATAGCTTTGTGCGAAATTAAAAAAAAACAAAACAAATCCAGGCCATAATAATCTGTGCTATATAAAATATTCTTATGCAATCAAAATGCTTATTCTTTTTACTTGTAAATTATACAATAAGTTAATCAAAAGTTAATAGTAATATTATCTAGCGATGTAAGAACATCTCTGCTAGCTACAATATCTGATGAATGTATCGTCACAAAACATTTGAGTTCGTTTTACAATAAAATATGTTGTTCATACCAAACGAACCTCTTTCTTCTTCCTCACAATTAAACAAACTGATTTTGGTTTATCAAATTTTGAGAACTGGAAATCACACCCAAGATTAGCGAATTAACAAAGCGATGTGGGTTTGATGAATAAACGTTTCGCTGAAACGACACTTGCTTATTTTGTTAAGCCCAGTGCTACACAATGAGCTATTAGTACAATATCTACGAGTATCAAAATCTGTATCGTTGTACGCCTTCACAACACTAACGGGGGTGGAGATAAAACTGATACAATAAACCACTGCCACGAGAAATCTGTCGGTAGTTACCGTTGGTCCAATAACCGTAACGACATGAACTGTATTTCCCAGAGCTGTATTAGTACAGTTTCTCCCTTAATACAACGACAACAGACTGATTTAGTTTGACAGTTTAATAATAAGTTCTGCATTTTTATGTGCATTTCATATATTTTCATCTTGATATCTTAATAAGTCTCATTTTTACTACTGTAAATGGGAGGTTTTGTGATCTTGTTGTATGCTGGTTTAGTTGCGAGAATAAAAATAAATAAAATGTTGTAACCAGTTAACATCAGCATCAGCCTACCAGTTACATTCAACAGAATAAAAGAGCTCACTATAAAAATTATTACATCCCCATTGCTAAAAATGCGAAGCGTCTTTGACAGAATATCTCTCTCCGATCCTTAGATGTTCCTATCTTCAGCTAGATACCTAATCACAAGAGGCCACACCCATCTCTTTAATTCTTTGAACATGTCGAGTTAGAGGTTTCTTTCATATAGCTTTGGTATGGCTAGTCTGCTGGTCTGGCTGTCATAGTACAATATGTCCAAAAAACACTAAATGTAAAAGATCAGTCTTGAACTTAAGAATTTTTCACCAATTTTAATGTTATCCAGTAAACACTGAAACAAACCAAAAGAGTGAATGTTCTTGTAACCATTTTATGATAATCAGATAAAACAAGGTAAAGTATTTAATGTGAAAATGGTGAAACAATGTAAAGTAATTAAAGCAAGAATTTGTTTAACGAATTTGGATGAATTAATTTTATCTTATCGCATCAAGGCTTTAAACCTGCAGTGCAAGATAACATTAATTATCTACTAACTCTTTAGTTCATAAGTAAATGTTTTGAAAATTATTGTGTGTTTTTTTAGAATTCTTAGTTTGGATATAGCGATTCGTATAAACAATACTTTAACTTTCCCAGTTCTAAAGTTATGCAAAATTTAGTTTCCCTAATTGGCGATTAATAATTTTTATTGCAAGGAAAATAGCACATTATTTTCCAAAACAGAAAACTATCTTTTTCTGTAGCAAATCATAATATGGGCAAATGTGCTCTAGACAGCAACTCTCAGTGAATATAGATCTTGGGTGTAAAGTACATATTGCGGAAACTGGGCTTTTTAAGTGTAGTTTGCGTTTCTAATTGAAATCAGTTTTGCCTTGTAAGGAAGATTTTATGACAATGAAACATAACGATTTTATAACTACAGATTTGTACTTTTAGAGTCTTAACTAGCTGTATGTAAACTTTTACTTCTTTGAGAAATCCATAAATGTACTATTTAGCTTATTCGTAATGTTTTTGTAACAATAATTTGGATACTACTTTGGTTTGACTTAAAATGTAAAGTTGAGTGGACGTTGTTCAGTTATTTTTTAACTTAGTGTTTGCTTATAAGTAAACAGGTAGCTTTATTTAACTTGTTTTCTGGTTTAGTTATGTAGTATTGACTTTAGGATTTCATTTTTCTGTTAAAATTAGGTGGTCTGAATTTAAATTACACGCGAAACTAATAAAAGTCTTAACATTTTTCTTATCAGTTCAACACACACCACGAGACAGGTGTTCTTGTTTTGTTATTTGTGTGAATGAATGTTTGTGTATTTACAAATCTATTGGTATCGAGTATTTTTCTAGACGATTCTGGTTCAGGTTGAAAAGATAAATATTGTCTATAATCGGTGTTCACCGAATCTTTAGTAGCGAACTTAATCGACTACTCTGAGAAAAAATACTTTACCGCGGAAAATAAGACAACACTCCAAGATACTGTACCCTAGAAAATATAATCTAATGTTTGAGGGTTTTTTATCAGTGGCTCAATGTTTACTCGATTTTACTTTTGCCAGATAAATGTAGTTGCTTAAGAAGATATTGCGAAGAAAAGAATTTCAACGGTTTCTAACCAAGTCTCTCGTTACTGGGTATCTTTTTTAATATTAGTTACTAGTGTTTTGCCGAATTGACTTTTCAAATGGCATTTTAGTGACAACAAAATGGTTAAAACATCCAAGTAGAAAATAGTTATATATTATATTTATGTTCACATAAATTCATCGCCATGAATTGGTAGGGAAGAAAAGGTAATTAGTTTGAATAAAGATCTTTGTGTAAATATAAAACGACTCAAAACAATATAATGATATAAATAACTTGGTAAAATGGAGAGTTTAAAATCTCGATAACATCTAGTTGAAAGTAACAGGTTAACTGTTGTACTCTGGTGCTAGTTCTGCGTTGGAACAGAAGTTGTATTTTGATTTCTGAGTAAACTAATGTAGATTGCACAGTGGAAAGGTTAAAATGTGTTGCAATGTAATGATACACAGTAAACAATATTGGAATCAAAACTGTTCCGAAACTGCTTTCAGTTTACATTAACTTTAGTTTCTAGCAACCTATATATATATATCAAGAGGACACAGGATAACACTGTCGTGAATACTACATGGAGAAGGACAGTTTTGGATTTTGACAATTTGCTACATAAGGAATAGTTCACATTTCCCAGAAATTTTGGCAATGCTCTCTTTAATTTCTAATGCTGCATGTTAAACAAAACAAGCGTTTTGTAAACACTAATAGTGATTCTTTGCTATAAAAGCTAGTGGAGAATGACGAATTCTAATTTTTTTTGTCTGAGTCAAGTGCAAAAGTAATGTTCATTAGGTTTGGTCTACAAGTTGAGTACGTTATGTTAAACACATTTGAAGCCTCACCACATCATTACAGTCCAGGTAGTAGTGTCTGGTCATGTTCTGACTGACAACTGTGTTCGTGAAAACAGTCCTGCAGCGTAGTCTCATTGCAAAAGTATCTGTTGTAAAACTGTCCTCTTTTATCAATGTTTTCCATGATTTACCTAGAATAGGAGACCGACGGTTTACTAACATGAATACCTATTTCATTCTCCTGCTACTTGAGATATACAACGGTTGAATTGGAACCTATACCTCATACCTTGTTCTTTTCGTTATGGACGGAGATTCTTCTTGACTACCATTGCCTAGGCCAAGTGGACGGACTCGTGGATTCCCATCTCTTATGAGACGACGCAGTTTGCTTACTATAAAGATGGCATATAATTTGTTGCAAGTCTCTTTCTAGATGGTTTTGGCGCTCCAAGATGATCCATGTTTTTTTCTTTTCCAGTACAATATAATACAAAGGATATTACTGTGTTAGGAATTTACATCACATTATCGTTACTGATATAATGTAGCACGTGTCTTTATACACTGTAAGTGGACGTCCTGATTTACCATAAGTATATACAGGGTTACAAAATTCTGTTAGAATCTCGATCGTTATACACGTCGGGAAATATATTTAGAGAACAACACGGAAGTGATGGCAAGTTCTTGAGAAGTGTGTTCAGATAAAATGTAGAAAGCCAAAGAGGAGGAGAATATTTTTTATCTGTTTAATTTCGCTCAAAGCTGCTAGAGTGCCATTTACACTGATCGTCCGTGATTGGAAACAGATAGAACACAGGGAGGGTACCTTCAAATATGAACTACTCTTTTAACAATAAACATATGAATTAACTGTCACATTATAACGTCCACACAGCTGAGAGAGTGAGAATATTCGGTGACCGGACATGAAGTCGTAAGTTTCTAAACTTCCTATGTTTGTCTACCATTTTCTCATGATAGCAGTAACGAATTTAGCTGCAGTTTTGTGTATTTTTAAAGAATAAAAAGTACTAGCTGACCATAATGCTATGTAAATAAGCACCTTGTATGGGCTATGTTTGTTTGTTTCGTTTTTTAATTTGAAAAACAGTTAAACAGGGTTATATGCTATATTCGTCGGAAGGAATCGAAGCTCTGACTTTAGAGTTTTAAATCTGTAGACTTGACGCTGCCATGGGGGGAAATGAACTCAGTTCGAATATAGTACGTGATAATATTGTAATTCAGATAATTTCCTCAATCTTTGTCACGTATATTAACATGTTTTTTTAGTTTTTTATTAATTCATTAAGTAAGGTATTTTGGTCTATTTGATAGTAATGCTATTGATGTAGCTTACTGAGTCGGTACATATTTTAATGGCAATGTGTTGGAATGTTTAAAATATAACAAATTTAGATTCTATGAGTTAATCAAAGGTCTTCTCTTGTTTTCACGAGTTCCATGTATTGAAATAATGCAAAGGTTTTAGCTCATTTTCTGCGCAACACACATTTGAATTATATGTAATTAACTTAAAGTAATTATAATTTAACGCAAAATTACAGACGTACTGTTTTTAGTAAAGCAATTTATATACATATATATTTTTTCTAACGTTGACTTTGTTTATAACTGAAGTGCTTAGAACATATATACACATAAAAAAGCTTTCATAATACTGTTTTTCCTCAACATGAGTCTATTAAATGTCACGTTATTTTTACTTTCGCAAAGCGTTTGACATGATCAGGTAGTTAGGGTGCTCGACTTTTAATTTAAGAGTCGCAGGTTCGAATCCCCTTTTACTCATGGTGTGTTAAAATGTAACGATCAATCCCACTGTTTGTTCGTAAAAGAATAGCACAAGAGTTGGCGGTGGGTGGTGATAACTACCTGTTTTTCCCCTAGTCTTATGCTGCTAAATTATGGACATTGTTTTGTTTTTATTTGTTTTTTAATTAAGCACAAAGCTACAAAATGGGCTATCTGTGCTCTACCCACCACGGGTATCAAAACCCGGATTTTAGCGTGTAAATCCGCAGACATACCGCTGAGCCACTGGGGGACAACATCTAGCTCAAACAAACAAAAACACCTTTCGTCAAAGTTACATTATAAATATTCCTTAAGCATAATGCGTCGCTAGGCAAGAAAAAAAGTTTTTCTTGTTATAACGTCAGTAAATTTTTTACAGTGCTTCTTATAGAGAAATTATGTAACTTATCTTCTACATTTTTGCTGATAGCGCTTCAGCTATTTGTAATGTTACATCAGAGACCAAAGTCTGAATGGTCAATTAAACCAGGAGAACTCAGAAGTTTGTCATAAAATAAATTATAGTTTGAAGTTTCATGGTTGTAAATCTGCATGAGCTGGCATTTGAAACATTTAATTCCCTTCTTCTTAAAGCCATCACAATTATAAATATTTCATATGGAAGTTTTACTTATCACATAGATATAATGTAAAAACAGCTTTTTAAATTAAAAAAAAAAATTACGAGGAGGAGCGAACAACGGAAACCGAATGGAAACCACAATCAAAGAACATAAAAATCACCTTCACACGTTTTCGAACATTGCAAGTCAAATAAACACGACATTACCATAGAAAACACTCAAATACTAAACAAAGAGACAAACATAAACAAATGTAAAGTTAAAGAAGCCTTACTTATACAACAGCTTAAACCCAAAATAAACCAATATAAAGGAACACCTTATACCTATATTAAAAATAATATAAAATTAAATACTCAGCATGGATCACAAATTACCCATAATTGGCTTAAAGCTGATGATGACATTTATTTGGTTAAGCCATGCTTTTCAAATTCCCAACTGAAACTTTTCATTGAATTTAACACAATTAAATAACCAGATCACAAAAATTTCAACACTATAAAGAGGATCTGAACAAAAAGCAAAAGAAAAATACTGTGTACAATTTGTATTGATGAATGTTAAAAATAATGTTATAAATGTTATAAATAGATGAATTTATCGAGGATAATTTACAAAGATGTAGAATACATAAATAGCATCAACAGTTTGTTTGTTTTGAATCTTCCGTGAAGCTACTTGAGGTCTACCTGCACAGTCTGTCTCTAATTTAGCAGTGTTACACTAAAGAGAAGGCAGCTAGTCATCACCATATAAAATTTAAAATTATATATTCAAACATTCTAAGCACGCTCTCTACATTCCGACACTCAGTTACACAACCCCTTTCAAACACGTGGTCAGTCAGCTTCCGATCAGTTACCTCGTTCTTTCTTTGTTAACCTGACGATGACCGAAGAAGGTCGAAACGTTGTTCGCTCCTCTACATAAAAAATTTTTTCTCAGCCCAAATGAGCCGTTTTTACGTATATAGAGAGAATATGCATTTCCTGTATTGTCTGATATGCATTTCGTAATGCTGGTAAGGCTTTCACTATTAATAAAGAAATAAATAATTCCCGAAATTACTTAATAAATAACACTGCATGCATATTTGTAACCAGAATACCACCCAGTAACATAGCGATATGACTTCGGACTCACACCGCTAGAAACTGAGTTTCGATACCCTTGGTTGACAGAGCACTTATTGCTCATTGTGTAGCTTTGCGCTTAATTCCAAACAACCTGCCCCCCAGTGGCTCAGCGGTATGTCTGCGGACTTACACGCTAAAATCCGGGTTTCGATACCCGTGGTGGACAGAGCACAGATAGCCCATTGTGCAGCTTTGTGCTTAATTCTAAACAACAACAACCAAACAACCTCTTCTCCAAAAATTCACCAGAGCATTAAAATTTCATAATGCTAGAAGATGTGTCAAACCTGAACAGTTTGTTCATCATTGGCAAGTCACATGTATTACTTCTAAACACTTTCATTATCACTCTCTGTATCGCTTTTAAATTATAGTACTTCCAATTTGTGGGGGCTTGTGCATAACGTTTCAATATCCTTATAGGTAATTAAAAAATTCAATGAAGATACTTTCCGCGACATGAAATTTGGCTGCAGATTGTCGGGTGCATGGAGTATTTATTTAAAAACAAATGTATTGCTTTATCTTTTGGACATCGGGAAACACAGAAAATATGTGTTCAATACACAGTATATATACAACAGCTGGAAAGTGACACTTTTGCATTTGATTTTAGAAGGAAGGCACTTGAAAATCCTAAATGTCTGCCAACATGTTATTGAGATTTCAAGCTATAATTTAGTGTATGATGGTCTTTATCATTTTTTTTTCAGTTTTGGTTTGTTTGTTTGTTTTGAATTTCGCGCAAAGCTACACGAGGGCTATATGCTCTAGCCGTCCCTACTTTTACAGTGAAAGACTAGTGGTAAAGCAACCAGTCATCACCACCCACCGCCAACTCTTAGGCTACTCTTTTACCAACGAGTAGTGGGACTGACCGGGACATTATAACGCCACCACGGTTGAAAGGGCGAGCATGTTTGGTGTGACAGGCATTCGAACCCACAACCCTCGGATTACGAGTCGAGTGCCTTGACCACCTGGACATGCTGGGCCGTTTTGATTTGTCAAAATTTAGTAGATTTTTTCAGTCTTTCTTGCTGTACTATTAGGGTACTACGTTTGTTATGATAGACTTTGCTAAGAGGGTCATGAGTTACCTTAAGTCAAAGTACATAACACTAAAAATTACGAATATGGCTACATTTGGAAATTTCTTAAAATCATCTTTGATTTAACAAATTAAAAGAGACTCTAATAATTCTAAACAAAATGTATTTGCAATATCTTATGATTGTGTTCTTTTAACTTAAAAAAAATGTTCACTTTTGTAATATTAATGTGTGATAAACGTCATGGCATAAACTTCTACCTTTCATCTGTTTTTAGTGATAATAACAAACTTATTACAGCTTTGCAAGTATTCTTCCTACGCCCCCCGCTAGTACAGCGGTATGTCTCCGGATTTACAACGCTAAAATTAGGGGCTCGATTCCTCTCGTTATACGAAAAACCCATATTTTTCCTACATGTACTACATAATGCACCCATTCTCTAAAGAGAATCAAATTAAGTTCGATAGATAAAAGTAATCTTTAGAAGAAAACATAATTAAAGGCCGAGATCATCAGCTAAGAAATAAAGAAAATATTATTTTTAATAATTATTATTATGCAGATATGTTTTTCATAATCGTTACATTCGGTGAAATTTATTTGCAAACCATTTCTCATTTGATAATGTTAAGTGTGTTGTTTTTAATGGGAATAACGTTAATATATCCATATTTTATTTAATCTTTTTTTTTATTACGAATAAACAACATGAAATAATTCAGTACTGTAAAGAACAATTTTAATTACTTGTGCACCAAATGTTTGTCTTAATTAAGTTTTATCTTCTCCCAAGGTTATCATTTCCATCATTGAAACGTGTATGGCCTGATATATAAAAGATAAGATCTGAATATTAGAAAAATCGAAATAATTACTTTTATCTGAAAAACAAAAAGAATCATTCCAATTAATTTTGAGAAACTAATTTTATAATAACAAGTTACTGTGTAGAGGTTGAAAAGATTATCTGAAAAAAACGAACACTATTCCATCGTTTATACAAGTATAAATTTTGATACTGTCCTCTTAACTGCCCATTTTAGATTCAAAATCTCAAAAATAGCATCTTACATTTTTGCCTTTCACAAGTAATTGCAATAAGAGGCCTTTCGCTAAACACCAGAACTCATCAAAAGTTTCAGAGAATCTTTTGTATCTCATCATTCGGTTCAACTAGCTCCATTAATTCTAGAAAGTCATTATTTGATGATGACTATAGAAAGAGCTCGCAGGTATTAATAAATGTCTTCAGCGTGGTTTGGATTGTTCTAAAAAGACGGGCTTGACACGTTTACGTTTAGCACTACACTCGTAATTTCATTAAAATAGTTTCATTAGCTTTTCTATTTACTGCGGGACTTCTTGCAATTGTCTTGATCTTGGCTAATTAAATAATGTGTTCGAAGTTTTGTTTGCACCCAGTGACCCAGCGGTATCTTTGCGGACTTACGACGCTATAAACCGGGTTTTGAGACCCACGGTGGGAAGAACACAGTCAGCCCATTGTGTAGCTTTGTGCTTAATTACAAACAAATAAACAAGTTCTGTTCTTTATGTGTTTATTCATATTTTACTTCTCCAAATCTTGTCAATTGACAGACTATTTACTTCTGTAATATATGTTTAAGTTTAAAATAAGCAGTTTCTGAAAAATTGTAGAAATATTTACCTGTCATTTTGGCAATGGTTTCTTAACTTATGCTGAATAAACAAAATAAGAGTAGAATCAGAGGGAAAGATATCTGATAAGAAGGAATGCACAAAGGAATATCTGATAAGAAGGAATGCACATAGATGTAGGGATTCGTCGTCTGATAGCTATCAGACGTGACCTGTATTATCAAGCCTTATAAGCGAAAAGACATTCAAATATGAATGTTCAACCATTCGAGGTCTGGCGTCACTTATCACGTACACTACCTAGCCACAAAATACCGTCATAAGGTAACTGGACAAGTGGATACAGATGTAATACATTATGACATTTCAAAGGGTACAACTCTAAAAGTAGGCAACGTTGACCACAAATATAAAAAAGGCACGTGCGTCCTGTGTCATCAGGATTTACCAATCGTAGTTTTTTTTAAAAATCCCACAAAAACTGCAGATATTAAGATACTTTCAGTGTGGCTAAGAAGGAAAACAGTGACTGCTTATAGTCACAACCTGACAAGTCATACTACTATTCATTGTCCATAGTAGTAATTCTTTTTAGTATACCAATAGCACGTAAAAACAGATCTAATCAACACTTTATTGCACACTGTAAGGTTATCTATACCATCATCCTTACGATTTTAAAAATCTAGTTGTATGTATGTGTTCATTGCCCCGTTTCATGTTGCTGGTTTTATTGCTCATTTACATAAGTGTCTGACAAAACAAATATACTGTATGAATACTGGTCCATGAATCCGAATAGAAATGTCAGTAACATTTAAAGATAATTATTTTTACTTCTTAATTAATCATTCGCTAATATATTTAATTATTGCTTGTTTTCCACGTCAAACTGATAATGAAAATCTTATAACACTAAACATAACATAAATCAGTAGCGTATGTGGCTAACTGCATACTCTTGTCACGTCTCTGCAAATAAATTAGCTGCGAATTCTCCATTTTTGTGTGTTTGTGGAAAAATTCATGACCTATTGAACTCTCACCTTTACCTCATATTCACTTTGATCCATTGAATGTTTTATTTGCAAAACATAAATGAGTATCATGTTGACTTGTAGAATAGCGATCTGCAGTTTTTACATTGTATTTTGACATTGCAAAATATGCTATCATCATGATGAAAACATGGTCCATTATTTTGCCTCTAGAAATTCGAGGCTTAAAAAACTGAGAAAGCCAAGTAGTACAAGAAAGAAATGGGGAGTGTGGATTCAAAACAACTTTTTTTCACTTGGTTTCTGAAAGACTACGTAAGCAATACTTTTACCTTCTCTTGTTTCTGAGGAGACATTGTTATTTCCCAATTGCTTATACCTAAAGTAAATGGAAAAGACCTATTTTTCTCTTCAAACTTTACTTTAAAGGCCTGGGAAAGTATAACGAAAACATGATGGGAGACTACATTTGGAGGCTGATACGTGAAAGTGATCTACATTACAGTCGCTAATCTGGAAAAACTACTAATTTCTAAACATTTTTGTATGACTTTAATATAAATACATGTAAATCTTGATTCATATGTTGTTTCTTTCAGACCTTAAGTAAATGAAAATGTGCAAATTTGCCCATTTTTACATAGCAAATAGGTTCATTTCTAAATTTCATTATCCAGGTCACAAAAGCAAAGTTTGAAGGAAATAATGGCCATTTCTTGTACTTTTACAACACAAGCAATTAAGAAATAGCACATACTATCCAGCAACAAAATTTGTGTTACATAGTGTAATATTATAGTACGTTGTTGGCCCGGCATGTTCAAGCGCGTTAAGGCGTGCGACTCGTAATCTGAGGGTCGCGGGTTCGAATCGCCGTCGCGCCAAACATGCTCACCCTTTTAGCCGTGGGGGCATTATAATGTGACGGTCAATCCCACTATTCGTTGGTAAAAGATTAGTCCAATAGTTGGCAGTGGGTAATGATGACTAGTTGCCTTCCCTCTAATCTTACAAATTAGGGACGGCTAGCACAGATAGCCCTCGAGTATCTTTGTATCAAAAAGAAACAAAATAGCACATTGTTTCTACATAAAAAAGTATTCCAATTTATTATACAAGATTGTTTTCTTTACTATGTACTATATACCAAACTATTTTACTTCTCATCTGAAAAGGTAACTGACTTTTCATCGGAAATTTTTAATAACGATTCGTTTCGCTACAAAATTAACGAAAGTTACAAGAGAATATTTTTTGTGAAACTAACATGGAAGACGCTTTTTCGTCGTGGAACAGAATTTGCGATACAAAATGACTTTATGTTTATCATATAACATGAGCATTGGTATTATTAATCATGAGTGACCATTTTCAGTCGAAATCTGTTATAAAATAGTTACTAAAAATAGGTTAGTTCTTACGGTTGGAATGCATAAGTGGTATCTTAGTGATATTTTTCACGAGCGTTTTACAAGTTTAAAATGAATAGTAAAATATTCTGAAATAGTAGTTTTAAATGTTTCGGCTTCAAGCCTGCCATGTTAGCTCAAAAGAATCGTTTTCGTAAATCAAAAAGAAGCATACAGAAAGTACTTTCGAATGAATTGTTCAAGGATTTATGATGTGGACACTTGAAAACAATAGAAGTTTTCAACGTCGTCAGTATCGTTCTCTTCTTTAAATAAATTTTATGTGAGATAAAATAAAATTGTGATAAAGTACATTTGATCAAATTTATTTAAATTTTTCTTTACTGCTAACCAAAACTTCAAGAGATTTTACTTACTATCATGGGTGGTTTTTGATGTGTGAAGGAAAACCCGGTGGTAAAAATGTTATAAGAATTATAGGTTTGTTTTTAGAATCTGGTGTTTGTTATTGTTTGTTGCTAAGCGCAAAACTATAGAATTGGCTGTCTCCACTGTGCTCGCCAAGGGTATCGAAATTTAGCATTTAACTCTATAAACCTTCAGACCCATCGTTGAACCATTGGAGAACTGGTATTTAAAAGATATCCCTAATCAAAATGGCGTCCGCCAATATGTCCAACCCCGTGAAAAACAATCAAACGAAGTTTTCTACATATAATTGATACTCAAAGTATCTGAGAAAAGCAGATGACAAAAAATATTTATTATTAAAATTTTCTTTATTAATGACTGTGTTAAATATAAAGAGACATTCTTAGAATAAATAGTCTAACTGATAATTAATTTGCAAAACAGAAACGGGAAATACAAAGATATGAATAATATTTAATAATTAGTGTGTGTTGTTTGTAAAATCTGGTTCAGAAGTTTCGTTTGTTTTTAATTTCGCGCAAAGCTATGAGGGCTATCTGCGCTAACCGTCCCTAATTTAGCAGTGTAGGATTAGAGGGCAAGCAGTTAATCGTCACCACTCACTGCCAAATATTGGCCTACTCTTTTACCAACAAAGAGTTAGATTGACCATTATATTATAATTATCCTTACGGCTGAAAGGGCGATTATGTTTGATATGACGCGGATTAGAAGTCAAGCGCCTTAACCACCTGTCCATGCCAGGCCTGGTTTGGAAGTACAAAAGTAACTATACGTTACAGTTCTAAATTTATTGCAAAGAAAACATTTTCTATTAAAAAATCAACATCGAAAAAAAACATTTGTTAGATAATTAAATTATAATTAAATGTAAGGTAAGTTTGATTTAGTTATACATTTCGAACAGTAAATTCTCCACGTGTCGTTATTAGAATGCCACTTCTTTGCATGTTTTGTCTAACTCGAGTAAGTGAATTTTTTTGTTATTTAACGTTTAGACCAGACATTTATATTTCACTCGACTCGTAATATGAGTCTCGCTCTTTCAGCCGTGGGGGCGTTATAATGGTACGGTCAATTCCACTTTTCGTTGGTAAAAGAATAGCCAAAGAGTTGGCGGTAAGCGGTGATGACAAGCTGCCTTCCCTCTAGTCTTTCACTGCTAAATTAGGGGTGGCTAACGTTGAAAGTCCTCGTGTAGCTTTGCTCGAAATTCAAAACGAAATAAAACAAAAATTTATATTTATGCTTAAAAATTTCAAACGACAATGTAAACCGACAAAATAGAAGAGCATTCATTTCTTTATACACCACTTTACTGACACGTTAAATGAATTAATTATCTTAATTCGTAAAGTCGAAAACCTAACTTCTTACTATTAATTACTAACTTACTATTTTACTAAACCATTTTCGCCAGAGCATTTCCATTTTATCTACACAAAATTAACTCTGACTTTTTTATGGTACAAATAATATGCACCTCATTATTGTACAACAAGTCCTCGTTTTCGGTAAGTTTCCTTTTTCTACTGTTACGTTTTTTTTGGGGAGGGATTGAACGCAACAGAAAGACACGGATAACAGCTTGTATAATTTATTACACTAAACTATTATATATATGTAACAGATATAACATAAATTATATAATAACAATGACAGATATTCAGTTTCAACATTCAACATTAATTACAATACAAAATGGTACTAGTTTCAACCTTCAATGTTAATTACGATACAAAATGTTACTGGCCTGTGTCCAATATAATGATCTAGAATGAAAGTCCAAAAGTCCAGATCAGAAATCCAAAACTCTAGTCTAGGGTGTGCATTTGGTCCCACGAAGAAATTCCGAAGTTTGAATGGAGAAGTTCAGAAACAATTCACAGTTCAATAAATTCGACGAAGTTCTTTTCACGAGGTTTTCGACGAATGTCTCAACTTGTTGTTTTCCAAATTTTCCCGTTCTCCCTTAAACAGTCCTACACGTGTTGATCTTCAGTATAACTAGTAATTCGAATGAATCGTAAAGATTGACGAGACAAAATCACAGCTTCTATAGATCTAGCTCTGGTCACAAATCCAAGTTGAATAAAATCACAGCAAACACTCAAACTTTCTCAAACGAATGACTGACTCTTCTTCTTTTCTTCGAATAACAACTAATGACTCTTCTTATTTCTCGCGTCTCCGTCTGTTTATATATTAGTAGGCCTAGGCTTCTTGAACAATCGCGTAAGTTCTACAGAACTCCAGAGCAATACGCGCATGTCCGTTCTTGCACGAGACTTGTCGTCTAGACACTAGGCTGCCACATTCCATTTATAGTCAATTGATTGATCTACCTAATTCTAGAAATTTCTAAATGTTATTTTAAATGAATAACAACATATTTTTTTATTGATTTAAACTTTGAAACAATAATATAAACATGGAAATATAAATAATAGATATGAAAATCCAAACACAACACGACATGTTGTAGTTTACAAAATATTTATACGACATTTACATAACACTACACCGAGTCCTTATTTTGGATAAGTTTCCTTTTTTACACCGAGTCCTTGTTTTGGATAAGTTTCCTTTTTATCACACCGAGTCCTTGTTTTGGATTTTGAATAAATATGACTACTAATTTTTCTAGGCCCTGGATATTAGCTCTTTCTATAACATAACTATAAATTATTTATTTTAAATAAATATTAATAATTCCTGTATCAAACTACTAGATATATTTACACGTATACGGTGACCTTTTTCCACACCTGTTTTTTGTATTTATTGAATAGTAAATTCTTCTTTTGTGTTTTTGTCTGCTTCACCATTAAAGAACACATTAAATAATTTGATATATTAAATACAACAGTTTCGTTACTTCTTTATATATCAATTAACTCTCTTTTTTGTTGTTATTCTTGTTTTGGGGGCCCATTTGCTGCGTGTCAACAACCAGTTATTTTCTAGCATTTTCCATTTCCCAGTATTATTGCTATGCATGAAAATTGAGCTAAGATTGATAGAAAACTCATGATTGATTGTTTGAATTTTGAGTTTCGTGCTTAGCTTCTCAAAGATTACCTGCACTACCCGTTTCTAATTTTGAAGTTTAGAAAGATTAGATGAAAAGCAACTAGTCAACACTTGCCGCACGAACTTGTTTAGAAAAACATCGAAATTTTAATTGTAAAACAAACTCAGAAAAAAATTCAAATATTACAAACGTACTTTCTAATGTTTGTTTTGAAATTACCTTTGTAATTTACTACAGTTCCAGGTTACGCTAGATAATTCTTTCCAACCCTAACACACACATACATGTGCAAATATATATACATTATATTAGGTCTTCTCAAGCCAAGGAACTTCAGTAATCTCTTTTAATTTTTCTTTCTTTTGTTCATTTGTTTTAAACATATATTAAAAACATGATACATTTTGTGTGTTTGTGTTTTATACTAAAGCCACCTCGGGCTATCTGCTGAGCCTACCGAGGGGAAGTGAACCCCTGATTTTAGCGTTGTAAATCCAAAGACTGTACTAGCGGGGAGCTGCATGATACAACTAATTTATTTTGTTTTTAAGCTCTTTCCATTTTATTTGTAAGTATAAAGTTATAGCACATTCTCTCAATGTTTATTAAAAGTGTGTGTGTTTTCTTATAGCAAAATCACATCAATCTCTCTGCTGAGTCCACCGAGGGGAATCGAACCATTGATTTGAGCGTTGTAAATCCGTAGGTTAACCTCTGTATCAGCAGGATACTGTGTTAAAAGCTAGTGTCTTTACTCACTAGCAGTTAGATTGGTTTTCACGTTATTTCAAGTTACAAACATTATTATTACCACCAGTTTTTAAGTATTGTAATTTGCATTTTCATTTTTACAGCCCTTCGCTAGTACAACGGTATGTTTTGGGATTTACAAAGCTAAAATCACGGGTTCGATTCCCCTCGGTGGGCTCAGCAGATAGCCCGATGTGGCTTTGCTGTAAAAAAACATACTCATTCATTTTTACCAACTCATACTTAATGTTTTTTTCTAACTCAGAAAGTTGATTGAATGTTCCACATTCAACTTAACCCAGTTTCATGTATTGTAACAGAATATGTTACAAATGCTACTTTCTACCATAATCCTAGTTTACTGAATCTTCCGCTGGAACATAGGTAAGTCTTCGGATTTATAACGCTAAAACCAGGGGTTCGTTTCCCCTCGGTGAAAGCTTGGCATGGCCAGGGAATTAGAGCGCTCGACTCGTAATTCGAGAATCGCGGGTTCGAATCCTCGTCACACTAAACATGTTCCCCCTTTCAGCCGTGGGGGCATTATAATGTTTCGATCAATCGCACTCTTCGTTTGTAAAAGAGTAGCCCAAGAGTTGGCGGTGGGTGGTGATGTCTAATTGCCTTCTCTTTAGTCTTACACTGCTAAATTAGGGACGGCTAGCGCAGATAGCCTTCTTGTAGCTTCGTGAGAAATTTAAAAGCAAACAAGCAAATGACACAGCAGATAACTCGATGTGGCTTCACTATAAGAAACAAACACAAAATTTTACTGAAAATAACATTTTCTAAAAGTGGACAAAAGAAATCCCAAACAAAGTTTAGACATATAAATATATGATACATCTTGAAACTCTATCTGACAAGTTGTAAGTATACTGTTTTCTTCACCATTCTTTAAATAAAATTTACCCAACAGTTCACGCTAAGCTAAGATCTACTAGCTACCTATGAAAGAGAACGCCAGTCTTGCTGCTTGAACTATATTCTGTTGTGATGAAAACCATGCACGCGATTATCAAACTTGAATACTTTCTCCATCATTATAACTTTTGCGAACCCGTTAAACTTTCAATTTAGACTTCGTGTTCTTCAACTAATTTATTATATTCATTAGAAAGTCTCGTGTGTTTCCTTATTTCTGCGCCTGAATCCAAAATGAAAGTCAAACTTAAGAAACATGTGTGTGATTATAAATGCATAACTTCCACAGAAACGAACCAACAAAAGCGCTGCAGGAGAACACTTGGCGACAGTCCTATTCTAGTCCTATTCTAACATCTTATTGATTGCTTGTTAAAAACGTTCAGCGTTACGGTGAAAAAGTTAAAAGCTATGCTATAATATTGCTACTTACGTAACGCTGAGTAACGCAGTTAGCGATATTGCTGAAAGAAATGATAAATCTCAGTTTCCTTAAACACAAAGCTACAAAAAACAGGCTTTGTGCGCAGGGATCAAACTTCGAAATGTAGCATTATAATTTTTCAAGCTTATTACCGAGCATTAAAAGAGGATGGGAAAGGGTTAAGAGCATAAATTCTGATGTATTGCCAGAAGTCTTTCAGATTACAATTGCGATAAAGCAAATTATTCAAACAATTCCAGCCAAACTCGAACGTGAAACACGCAGACTTCAGAACTCAGAACCTATTTTTTATATAGGTTTATTACGACCATAAAATATTTTTACTAAACTCTGAATGTATAAAGTTTTATAGGACTAGAATTATAAATTCTCTGTGGACTGTGAATTATTATATTTCATCATGAATGTATATATATATATATATGTTTTCTGTACTCCGAGAGAAGCGACATAGGGCCCGGCATGGCCAAGCTCGTTAAGGCGTGCGACTCGTAGTCTGAGGGCCGCGTGTTCACATCCTCATCGCGCCAAACATACTTGCCCTTTTAGCCGTGAGGGCGTTATAATGAGACGGTCAATCCAACTAAATGTTGGTAAAAGAGTAGCTCAAGAGTTGGCAGTGGGTGGTGATGACTAGCTGCCTTCCCTCTAATCTTACACTGCTAAATTAGGGACGGCTATCACAGATAGCCCTCGAGTAACTTTGTGCGAAATTCAAAAACAAACAAACAGAAGCGAGATAAATTCGCGTGTTTCATCGTTATCACATAACGACTTAACAGATTCTCTTAAGTTGTTTACTTACACAATGAGTTCCTTAAGTGTATTCTAGTCTGCTAACTAAATCAACATCACTCTAATTGTTGTGCATAAAAAACATATAGAATAATTCAACCTTGAACAATATTTAAATAATTGTTAAGTTATTCGTGGATGTATCTGAAATACAATGCATGCTTGTATCAAAAAATGTTTCCAACTTGAATAATGCCTTAAAACTTTTTGCCTTCATCTTTTACTCTTGTATGAACTTTTGTGAATGTTTTTCGAGGAAGCAGGAACATACACAGAAATTAAAAAAGTTTAAGTTATTAAGTAAGGGGAGCAAGCAGGCGTAAGGAAGAGGGTGGTTTGGGTCTGACTTTCCCCTCTCAACCAGGTGATAATCTAAGACAACATGTTTGAAATGGTACATTCTGACAGCTTTATCGAAAAAAAAACTTTAATTGCTATATTTATATTTAAATTACTAAACTGCTTTATTTCAAGCTTTCTTTACAGTAAATTTGTTTAAACATATTCGAATTTTCAGAGTCTTTCTGTGATTATATTCTTCTGAAATACCTTTTTCTAAGCCTAAGTGAAAAAAAACAACATAAGATTCCCGTTTTATTTGTACTATCGTTATAATATTTTTGTCGTTATGATGGCCTAAACCTAATTATTACTTAAATACTCGTTATTATTAAATACTCGGTTCTAGCAAATTAGTATCCTACGTTTTGGTTACTAATGCTGCCGTCTTCTGGAAAGTTCTCAGCATTTGTTTAAACGGTAATAGCTCGAATTCTGAGTTGTATCTTAACGCTATTTCTTTGTTTGTTTGTTCTGTTACGCACAAAGCTGCACAAGGGAATATCTCTGCTCTACCCACCAGGAGTACCTGGTTTCTAGCATTATAGTCCGCAGACATACCACGAGGGAAGGTTCTGTCGAGAAGACCTCTGATTGCCTCTCGATCACCACGACTGGGAAGGTTCTGTCGAGAAGACCTCTGATCGCATCTCGATCACCACGACTGGGAAGGTTCTGTCGAGAAGACCTCTGATCGCATCTCGATCACCACGACTTTGAACACAGTTTTTTTCTAGCTTTTTCATCCCTTGACGGGTCAGTATATAAGTTTATAAACTTACAACAATAAAATTCTAAGTTCGATTACACGAGTTAGACAAAAGACGATAATTTATTACATAGATTTCGGCTAAAGTTAAAACATTTAGACTATTCTGAAAGTTTCATCAAATCTGCAGCCAAAACAAAGTATATAAATGGGTTATTAGTTAATATCTAGTAGCGGAAACGTAACTAATTAATAATTAGATTTTCATTATTCTTCAGACAACTAACCATGCCAAGAATTGTTCTCCGATTGCTGATCAAGCGTGTTTTTTTGGGTTTTTTCGTCCTTCGGTCTTGAGTTATTGCAATATGGTAGACAACAGATTGGAATTGCCAGTGATTTTATTGTGGTACTTTGAACGAAAGAGGGCTGAATAGAGCAAGGGTTCTTGTATAGCTATAGAGGTCCACGTGTATTATAGAACTGGAAATATAAAAGTAATATTTGTTGAACAGTTCACATTAAAGAAACAGAACTAGTACAAAATATTCACTCCTATAAAACAACTATACTTTTAAAAGGACAATTTAATGTTTGATTTGTCTATTTACGTATAGTAACTTGAAACTGGCCCTGTTCATGGACTGGACTGTTATATGTAAATTGTGAATTAATAAAAAGCAGTCACAGTCAATGAATACAAACCATTACGCTAAATTTTTAGGGGCCTCTAATTCTGGAAAGCCCCAAGTTACAGGTTGATCACATTTTTTGTTACCTTGGCTCTGATTGTGGTAATATTAATGAGTTGCTTATATGAATTGATTTGATTTTGATTTTCGCACAAGCCTACGCAATGACTATCTTCGCTTGCTGTCCCTAATTTACAGTGTAAGTCTGTAAGGAAGGCAGCTAGTCATCACCACCCACCGCCAACTCTTGGGCTACTCTTTAATCAACGAACAGTGGGATTGACTGTCACATTATTACGCCCTTACGGCTGAAAGGGCGAGCATGTTTGATGTGAAAGGGATTCAAACCCATGGATTATGAGTCGAGCGCCTTAACCACCTAGCCATGTCAGGCCTGGTTCTGAAGTATAAAAACAATTACAATTTACAGTTCTAAATTTATTGCGAAGAAAACTATTTAACCTCTTTAATTTACTCTGTTTTAGTCGTTTTGTTTGGTTTGTTTTCTTTGAATTTTGCGTAAAGCTACACGAGGGTTATCTAAACTAGCCGTCCGTAATTTAGCAGCATAAGACTAGAGAAAAGGTAACTAATCATCACCACTCACTGCCAAGTCTTGGCCTACTCCTTTGATAAATATTTTTACTAAATTAGTATTTATATTTTTAAGCGGTTATGCTATTATAAGTGCCTGGTAGTATTTATTACCAACTTAGTTTCTATTTTATATCTCAAATATATTTGAGATATTTTATATCACAAAAGATAATTGGTTTATAAAACCTTAGAAAGTTTAAGACTAAGAATTATATTATTTAATTTATTTGAAAAGTAGTCATTTCAAACTTTCAACATTAAAAAAATAAGATCCGAAGATCTTTTAAGTTTAAGGTTTTTTTTCCTTCCCCTTTTAGCTATATATTAAGAGGTAATTTAATTAAAAGACGTAGAAAACAGTAGTTAGGTTTTCTAACGAAACTAAGTATATTTTAATTTGTACATGCGTTATACATACTGATACAAAACTCCAAATATGTCTTACAACATCCGATAAGTAGCAAATTTCCGGAATATATCATAAAGTATTGTCGTATCACGTGTAAAGTAATTAAAAAAATGATTAACCATACTCATGAACATGGAACTAAGCTATTGTCCTATCTCTGTCTCTATTAATCTTTTGACGAAATATTCGTGAAATTGCATGAATCCATTGTTTTATGTTACAGAAAATGATATTCTGTAACAACAATATTATTAAAACAGTTTGGCAACTACATACACTCATACCAGCATCTACGCAGTTTCAGAGAACTGTATTCAAGATATCAGTGTTCTAAACAACAATCATGTAAGGTTATACATTATCTTGGAAATTACATGCAGTGTAAAATGACAGCGACGAAACTTTCAATCTCATCAAAATGTTTTAAGGCTATTAAGAAATGTTCTCCGTAATTTTTGCATAAACGGCACAAGTTTTTGTATCTTATAGAACAGACTTATAGTAATAAAATCGTGTACTCTTGTTGGTTTTACAAAAGAGTGAAATAAGACTCTTTCCAAAATGAAGGACATATCATCTACAGAAAATTACTTTCAAAGGTCCTAATAATAAGTTTGGCGTAGCCTATAAAGTCTTTTCTGAAGTTTCAAAACTTGTATCAACTTGTTTTTCCAATTAACCATCTGAAATATGTTTAGTTTCTTTTACACACGTTTCTCGTTAAAAAGTAAGTTATCCGAGATGCAATTTAAAATTTAAATAACTGTGATAAAGTTATATCATGTTACAAATGTAATACTGTACTGAAATAGAGTTCAGTAAAATAAGTAAAAATAGTACTTTAATGATACACGAACCAGTTTTAAAAATACCAATTTGTGTCTCGGTCATCTTCGAGTTCTCGAAACGTTGTGAATTCCAATGGAAATTATCTTACAACACGCAGAAAGCAAGTTTTCAACTCTGTTCACAACAATAAAAAGTTTTGTAATAAGAGTTTACTGAAGAAAAGCATATGTAAGTATATGTGGTTATATTTCAATGTTAGTAACTGAAACTTTAGTTATACAAATCTGTACAATGTCATTATAAACTTTTTTATGCACTGCGCGAAGGAAAAATCTGATGATAATTATTTCGAACAACTAAGAAAGCCAAGCCTAAAGTAAAACTTATGGAGTTGTGTGACACTCGCTGAACTTACAGATCTAAAATAGCATTTAACTGTAATTTCAGCAAATCTTTGACAAATGGAATGAAAACAGGGAAAAAACGTGTCAAGAAAATTAGTTTAAAATTATAAAAGGGAAATTCAGTATATATATAACAACTGTATTCTCGGTCATTGTGTGTTTCTCATATAAGCTACGTAACTCAAAGAAACATAATATATGTTCTAATGATTAATTTTTTGTTTGTTTGTTGTTTAGGGTTTTCTTGTGTTCCGTAGATACTGAAGGTGTCAAACCTCAAATCTTAGCGCTATAAACCTTCAGTATTACCACGAAACCACAGGCGGGTGAGTGAGTGTGAAATTAATATTTAATATTTCTTTTGATGTAATGATGGTAGAGCTCACTAAAAAGGGTGCTCTGATGAAACTCCTCAGGTTTAAGGCAATACTGGAGAATTATATGGCTAGGCAAATCTTTATTAAAATGACACTTCACCAATATAGAACACATTTTTTATGAGTTACGTATAGCGCAGCTTACGCTGTTGGTATTTTTTAACACAAATCTTTCTTCTCGTTACGTGTTATCTTGTTATTTTCAGTTCGTAAATTACTCACATCTGCTAATTAAGCAGTTTATCAGAAATCTCCTGACAGCAACACTTATTTTGCCCGGAGATCATCGTTCTTTTTATCGATTGGCTTTTGCAGCTCTCGCTAATAATGTTTCAAGTACAACAATGTCACTTATCGTCTTGTTGGTCACCACATTTAAGGATTTCATCACCCAGTTGATTGAATTTTTTTCTTGTGTTCTTTGATTAAGACATCTCGTTTCGTGGTCAAGAAATAAAGGTTATTAAACTCGCAGGTTACAATAAGCCTAAATCTCTCTTCTCTATCTGTGAAATCGTCATTTAACTTATAACGAAACCGAGACCAGTACTCGAACCCCAAAACTAGGTATTATGTTTCAGAAATGTCACGAAAAGAGCTGTTTGCGCCTAGTGGACTTAATTTCGAGTTGATAAGCTAGAAAGAAAGTAGACGGTCAATAGTATCCACCTTTAGGCTTAGGTTGCTCTTGTCTTACCAAGTAGTATGATTTCCTCTCTCTCCTATTACACACCCACGAATCGAAAGTACTGAGAGATAGTTTTAACGACAATGGTACGCAAACCACGAACCTCGGATCAATAGTGTGAAAAACTAGCAGAGGCCACGCCTGTCAAAAACAGCAATAATGTACTAAAAGAATTAAATATGCAAAGAAGTACGTAACGCCGGTTTTTGCTTTACCAGATATCTTGAGGCCTGGCATGGCCGAGCGCGTTAAGGCGTGCGCTCGTAATCCGAGGGTCGCGGGTTCGCGCCCGCGTCGCACTAAACATGCTCGCCCTCCCAGCCGTGGGGGTGTATAATGTGACGGTCAATCCCACTATTCGTTGGTAAAAAGAGTAGCCCAAGAGTTGGCGGTGGGTGGTGATGACTAGCTGCCTTCCCTCTAGTCTCACACTGCAAAATTAGGGACGGCTAGCATAGATAGCCCTCGAGTAGCTTTGTGTGAAATTCCAAAACAAACAAAACTTGAGGCCTGGCATGGCCTAGCGCGTTAAGGTGTGCGCTTCGTAATCTGAGGGTCGCGGGTTCGCGCCCGAGTCGCGCCAAACATGCTCGCCCTCCCAACCGTGGGGGTGTATAATGTGACGGTCAATTCCACTATTCGTTGGTAAAAGAGTAGCCCAAGAGTTGGCGGTGGGTGGTGATAACTAGCTGCCTTCCCTCTAGTTTTACACTGCTAAATTAGGGACGGCTAACACAGATAGCCCTCGAGTAGCTTTGTGCGAAATTCCAAAAACAAACAAACCAGATATCTTTCTTTAAAGGTGCTAACTCGAAGTTACGAAAACCTACACACGGCATTTTTATTAACATACACGTATATTATATTTAAAACTGCTTCCCGTTACTAGAAGCTTCAAGACTTTATTTTTACCATACTCATTTTAGTTTATCTTTACATAAGAAACAGTATGTTCTGATGCGAAATATCAATTCAGGGTTAAGTTGAAAAACACTGAATAGCGCAAGGAAATAAATACCGCAGAAAAAGTACGCAACGGACAGCGAGATTAAACTGACCAATAGTGATTCTAGATGCGCTGTATATACTGATCAATGAAATCAATAAGATGTATTTTTTTGTTTTCTTTCTTGGCCGGTCGACAAAGTTTCTTGCTTAACCTCTAAAGATTAGAAAGGAGTCATGACATAACCTCATTTTTAATGAACCTCCTTTACCAATTAGATATTTCCTTGTTAAGTATGACTCAATTTTTCATTTTAAGCGTATAAAAGGTAAGAATTACTCGAGTGAAAATGTGATGCTTTTCTTATTAATGTATCCAGTTTCTCTTTTAATGGAATAACAGAATGCATGCTCAGTAATTAGATTTGATTACTTTGGAAACTACACCTGATATATAGTTATTGCATCACAGCTCATTACAAACTGGAGAGAGTTATTGAGAGAAAGAGAACGACTGGATTTAGAAAAAAAAACATTAAAACTTCGCTGTGTTTTAATAAAGAAATAATTATTTTTCTTGTACCAATGACAACAACTTCGTACGTGTGAAAACACAAATTGTGCAATTAATTCTATATTAATATTTATTCAAATACACTTCAGGGCATGATTTTATTTGGTTGTAGTATTTTAGTATATTTCAGGAATTAGGACATTATAAAATATTCCTATGACATGTGGCATATGTTTACTATCCGAAAAATTAATTATGTCAACAATTTAAATACTTGTTTTAGCAAATAATTTATTTTTAACCATAACATGTATTCTTCATTTAGCTTGCGTAATTTTATGCCTACTTCAAAACCTTACAGTAGTGATAAATAATTATAAGACTTTGTAATTATTTGTCTACAGAAGTTTGTCCTTTATGATGGTAAAAAAATCTACAGTTTCTTCTCGTTCAACTTACAACAAATCTGTCACTTCTGCAGCTATTAATCACAGAAATATTGTAATATGTTTTCATTGTTAATGCTTTACTCATGAAAAATAGTATTTACAGTTACAATACACATTAATGTCATTAAACAATATAGTTTTCATGGTTTTATAGCTCAAAATCAACCATGGATACCATGGATGCCATTTCGTTAAATGCGCGTTCATATTTCTTTTATTTTATCATTGCTTCGATCTCATAAAACGCAGGGTCTGTGTTTAAAATAGACAAAAAAGTCGTGCCTACACAAACTTTTGAAGAAAAAAAAATTATTAAGTAATAGATGTTTGTACACTTTAATTAACTTAAGGTCATATTTATCACGGAAGTGTGTCTACAAATAATTTGTTTGAAATATTCGCTCATGATAGGTTTACTCTATTCTTTCCTTAATAGATAGAAATGTTCAACATGTTTTTATTATTAATATTTTACATTGTTAATTAGTATATAGTATTATGACTTATCAAAATCGTCTAATCTGGTCAAACCTCGTGATGTAGCGTTACCAGGATTACCGTAAAATAACGAGTTCTGATCTTTATACGGAAGTTCTTGTTCTATTAGTGGAAAGTTTAAAAAATACGCTACCTGTGCTCTGTTCAACGCGGGAGATCTAACTTTGAACTTTAGTGTTAGAATTCAGTAAACTTACAGATAATTCACTGCAATAGTACGTTATAATTAAGCTAGTAAGAGCAGTAAATTTTACTAACTATTCTCAAGTTTTAATCCAAGTAGCTTACACTGCTCAGTAGTTATCATTAATTAGTTATTTGTTAAATATACTAAAGAGGTTGACAACATTACATTAAAATCATTTTGGAGCTTCACAACGTCGTTACAGCCCATGTTTCCATGTCCAATCATGCTTTGTCCGACGACCGTGCATTTAACAATCGTATTTTAGCGTATTTTTCATCACAAAAGGCTACTTTGTAAGTATGTAACGTTCAAATCACACCAGTCCTCCCTCCTGATTTCTATAATATATTTAGTATGCGAGTGTGGTGGTTTCTTAGCGCTCGTTTTAGTTGCCTGACTACCTAGCCATGCAAGGCCTGTTTGTTTTGTTCTCCCTTATCTAATAAGAAAAATAACAACAAAAAACAACAGAGCTCAGATGCTTCGTCAAGAAATTATCAAAAAACACGTTTTAAGAATATATTACATAATCACATTATTTAATACATTAATAAGAAATAAAATACAGATAAAAAGGAATAGATAGACTAATCAATTTTGTATATTAACAGTTTTTACCTGAAGCAAAACAAATAGTTATACATACAATGTACAGACACAGTGATATATAGAGAAATGAATTATAATAAAACTGCTATTAATTTTTAAAAGGAAAATTAATTAAGCAAACCTTGTCGTTTTGAGTTAAATTTAGTTTGTTTATTATCGTATTTACTCTGTGGTTGACCTTGCATATTACATGTCGTGCAACCTAAAAGAGCTGTAGAAAATAAATTTGCTTCTCTTCCTAATCTAAATCATGTTATCAATTAATACCTTAGAAGCGACAAAATGTCTGAAAATAAAACTTATTTAATGATTTTCTCTTCAGAATCAATATAGTTTTGTTTAGTTAGTTTAAGCACAGGTCATTCATTGTATATTAATATAAAAGGCTTAATTATGATCTTCATAAGAATAAAGATCTCCTGTACAGTTATTGCATTATTTGTTTGAAAGAAAAACTATTACTTTGCAAACTGTTATCATGACAGTTAACTCTGTGAGATTCTAAACAAACAAATCGTGTTTCATTGTGCGTGTAAAGAGATCGTAGAAATAGAAATGCTACTAAAATAATCTAAGTAGAGGAAATAGTGTTATTCTGATAACAAAACGTGTTTAAAACACTTAATTTGCAGTTACTTATTCTGAATAATTCATAATAAATACAAAAGTTAATTAATCAAAGAAGTTTAAAATGGACGTAACGAAAATGTACGAACAATTTACTAGTTGTTACAAGTGTTTTTTTTAATTTAGCGATCCAAAATTGGATCGTCAGAAGGTGTGTAAGGATTGTGTAAAGATCTGAAAATAGTTAATAGCTTATTTACGTATTTAGCTAAGTGTTTGTAGCCAAGGCATATCGACTCATAGAACAGCGCTGAAGTTTTGTTTTGTTTATCGAGTACATTTTCTTTTTAATTTCGCGCAAAGCTATTCAAGAGCTATCTACGCTAACCGTCCCTAATTTAGCAGTGTAAGACTAGAGGGTAAGCAACTAGTCATCACCACCCACCGTCAACTCTTGGACTACTCCTTTATCAACGAATAGTGGGATTGATTGTCACATTATAAAGTCCCCACGGCTGAAAGGAAAGCCTGTTTGATACGACAGGGATTCGAACCCGCGACCCTCAGATTATGAGTCGAACACCTTAGCCCATCTGGCCATACTGGGCCTTTCGAGTGTAAACTTAATGCTCATATCTCAGTAATATCTTGACCGATTTGAGATGCGGTTTTGTTTGTTTTTTGTGTAATAAAACACTAACTGAAATTTCTATAAGATTCAGTCATACATTCGAATCCAATTTATTTTCAGCTGTTGTCTTCTTCAAAAAATTATTTATTTGTTTGCTTGGCTCCAATAAATTCTATAGTAACAAAAAGCAAATAAAAAAACTTGTTACTCTTACAAGGCTCCTAACACCAACTAAAGATTTTTTAGCTTTTCTCCATAAATATAACTTCTTAAGTTACAAAAGTGTCCTCTTGTGGTACAGCAGTAAATTTACGCATTCACTACGCTAAAATCGAGGTTCGATTTCCCTCGGTAGACATAGTAGATAGCCCGACGTTGCTTTGCTATTAGAAAACACACACGCTGTTCCAAAAGTAATAAAATACATTTAATCTAACTGTTGATGGATTTCTGTCTCTTCTTTATCCCACCCAGTGTGAAGGGTGTGGTAATATCTTCTCATTTTCCTATAATATAACGAAAACTGTCTTCAGTCAAGAGTAGGTAATGACAAATTGTTTCCGGGAGTAGATAATTTTAATATAAGCATAAGTAATATGGTTGATTAAAGATAAGTAACTAGTTTTTTATCAGTGATGTTTTTAAGGGTTGATACATGTATATCAATAATAAAACTAGTGTTATATTTATACTGTCAGATTATGTTTGAAGCAATTAATCACACCTAGTAACCTGGATAAAAAATTTACGCATTTCTAGCGCTTTCTTGAATATTTCGAAAACTTTGAATTTTACTTCTTTCTCTGCTGTTTATTGAAAATGTATGTTTTTATACGATTAAGGGAGACAGTGTTGAACTGTAATAAAATTGTTTTCACAACCAGAAAATCAGTTGTTGTCTTTGACAATGTATTATTTCGAAGACAAAAGTTTCTGTTCTATGATCAACATCCGGCCCAGTATGGTCAGGTGGTTAGGACGCTCCACTTGCAATCTGAGGATCAATGATTCTAATCCCCGCCACACTCAACATGCTCGCTCTTTCAACCGTGAATATGTAATAGTGTGACGATCATTCCCACTATTCATTGGTAAAAGAGGCACCCAAGTGTTCGCAGTGGATGATGATGACTAGCTGTCTTCCTTCTAGTCTTACACTGCTAAATTAGGGACGGCTAGCGCAGATGGATCTCATGTAGCTTTGTGCGAAATTCAAAAAACAAACAAAGAAAATTCGATCGACATATCTAAGCTCGATCTCAGCCAGTGACGTATCAATGGGTAACAAATAAATAACAAATAACTAATGTTCAACAAATAAATCACTAAAACATTCACTCCACACGTCTTTTTCCCTGTTTCAGACTTCACTTCAGCTTTTGCAAATAAAACAACGAACAGCGCAGTCCAAGTTAAATATATGGTATAAAGTGCTCTAAAACAAGGAGCGTTGATCCTGGGGGTTGGGGATACATCCCCCTTCATTTTAGGTGGGGGTATGGTGCATAAAATCATCCACCCTAACAGTTTAGTCTGTTGAATTGTTTTATTGCATCACAGGCCTACAAATTGTTTGTTCTTGTGATTCTCATGTTCTTACCAATCGAATTACATAATTAGGCCTAGATGTAGGCTTTTTCAGTGGCCGAAATGTATATATTTAATATTGGCGTGCTTCTAAGCTTTTAGATCTAAACGATAGCTTAAAAATATCAGACAGTAGGCGTAAATATACATGCAAGGCTTGCAAGCACTATCACATAGTCTACCTACGTCTTGTACGTAGTGTAAGATTACGTAAAATTTTCATCACAACAGATTGAATAGAGCATGAAATTCGAAAATATTACTCACAAGCGTAAACTCCTGTGATCTAGATCTGGCAGGCCATTTGTAGCTTGTAGCTGCATCAATCTTATGTATATTGTGCGGTTTTCCTACGCCATTTGTTCTAATGCGTGCCTAGCTGGTTTTATTGTCGAACGCCTTACTCTTTTTAGCTGCCAAATCTGCTGACCATAGTGTACGTTTAGTGTACAGTTAACGACAGGTTCGGGCCGCTCGGATCCAGAAGAGCCCAACATCACCCTCCTCTGCTCCCTTTAGTCTGAGCCTCGATTTTACAACAGGGCTCATTAAACCTGTGTTTGTGGCTCTCACTAATCCATGAAATTTCAGATTATCACCGCCCTCTAGTAAAGTACTGGTGCTTTATGATAAAAGAACAATGTATTCTCTGATCATAGTTAGCAAAAATATTCTATTTTCTTGTATAATTAGAACACAAAAGGAGCGATTTTAACGGCTTGAAGCCTCTACACGAATTGTATTGCTAGTTTTTGTTTAGGTGTTTTTATTTAATAGACGTGCTTATAGACATTATATCACAACGTGTTTGCCTTTTGATAAGCTTTAACAGGAATATAATATGTTTGTGATTGTTTAAGTATTTTTCTAGAAACTTTCAATAACTTGTCGTGTAACTGACACACATTATTGTCCCAGCGATGCCCATGCGGTCAGTAGGCTCGGTAATCACTAGTGTTCGTTGTACGTTAGTGTTTTTCAATAAAGACTGTATTTCAGTCATCTAGGAAAGAGATTTCACTTATAACAAGCAAGCGTCTGAAACTTTCCGATATCAGACAGTTCTGCAAGCCAATTACTAGTACTACAAGTGACAATGCAGGTGCAGATAATCCAACAACCTCAAGCAAAGGAATAGAAACTTGCCATACAGAGGAACCACTATGTTCATTAGAGGACGAGTCTGAAAATGCTTGTGCAACTATTGCACATCATGAACCACCAGATAGCTGTGAAACAAGTTCGTGCAGTAATGAAAAATCTGACGCTTCACAGATACAGTGTGGAAAGCCATATCATCCAGACGCACAACTAATACCACGACAGAATGCAAAATCTCAAAAATCAGCTTCTTTGGCAAGTGATTTGATGAGTTCACATGGCTGCACTTCGACAATCAGACTCAAAAAGTCATATGCTTTCATTGTACCAAGGCTGAAAATAGAGGTCTTTTTTATAGGGTAATTGGAGAGACCAGTAGAGTATACCTTCATATCCACCGGTTTTTAAAACTGGAAAAAGGCAAAACAGAAATTCAACGAGCACCAATCCTCCTCTCGGCACAGATTCACTATATCTCCAGAAGGTTCACTTGATGTAACTCCAGTGACTGTCCAGCTACATGATGGAATGCAAAAGAAGTCTAGCCAAAATATTCAGATGTTTACGTTTCTTACTGCGTCAAGGTTCAGCATTACATGGACAAACTGAAACGGAAGGGAACTTCCTGCAGTTAATAAAGCTCCTGGAAGAGGAAGATCCTGAGTTAACGGCCTACTTGTCAAAGAAAACTACATTCATATCACCTCAGACTCAGAATGAAATAATGGAGATGCTTCGCCATCAAATACTGAGGAACATAGCACACGAAGTGCAGCAAAGTGAAATCTTTGCATTAATGGTTGATGGCACTCAAGATGTTACAGGTGTTGAACAGGAAGCAATATGTGTACAATACGTAGATGAGAACCTTGACGTCCATGAGACATTTCTTTGTTTGTGCAGTGTTTACAATACAACTGGTGAAACAATATCCTCGACAAAACTTGATGTACTGAGAAGACTCAATTAACCACTGTCAGGATTAAGAACACAAACTTATGATGGAGCCGCTAACATGAGTGGTGCGTACAATGGATGCCAGGCAAAAATAAAATAGAAGCAACCGTCAGCTTTTTTTTTCACTGCAGAGCACACAAGGCTAATTTAATAATGCAACATACAGTTAAAGCTCGTGAATGTGTTCGAGAACCTATCCAGTGAGTACATTAACTTGGTGTCTTGCTTCAGAGGTCAGGCAAATACAAGACAATCTTTGAAAATATTGTATCGTCAGACAGCCACAACGGTTCAGTTAAATACATCCGCCCGCTATGTCCAACACGCTGGTTGTGCCGCCTATCTGCAATTACTTGTGCTAATAATCACTACAGTAACATTGTTGATTCTTTGACTGAATTAACAAATGAAAAATCAGATGTAGCAGTGAAAGCACGAGGTATGCTGGACAGATTTGACAAAGAAAAGACAGTTTTAGGATTGTTGATGTCTCAGCATCCATTAGCTGCATTAGAGGAACTAAACCGTGCATTCCAAGCAAAACCAGCGACAGCATCTGACATGATTGAAGCATCTGCAATGACGGTTAAGCAATTGCGGGTATTGCGAACTGAGGAAAATTACAACAAGATATTTGATGAAGCTAAGAAAAAGCTAACTTCTCTAGATCTGGTGCCTATTGAACTACCACGCTTCCGCAGATCCCTTGAAATATGGATCACAGATGATGGCTCAGCACACCAATCTGCAACAGTTAAAGATTACTACAGAAGCCAATATTTTGAATTTGTGAACACAGTCATAGAACACCTGACCATTAGATTCAATGCAGACAACAATGACTTGAGGCAATATCTGGCGCTTGAGAACATGATCACATCTGGCAAGATTGACAACTCGGTTTTTAACTTCTATCCAGAAATATCCGCACAGCAGCTCGAGTTTCAGTTGCTCAGGTTCAAAGGAACAACAAAAGCAGTATCTCTGAAAGGTGCGAAGGATGCTGACTGTAAAATGCAAGAAACAAGCCAGCAGATGTTTAGTGAAGTGTTTTTGTTAAGTCGGTTGAAGACGTGGTTAAGGTCAAATATGTCTCAGTGCCGCCTCAACCATGTGGCAGTTTATCACACTCACAAAGATGAGGTCGACAAAATAAATATAGAAAAGCTTATGAAAGAATTCATAAACAGATCATTACAAAGGAGGTCTACGTTTGGAAACATGTAGACTAGAAGACTAAATTAATCTTACTTCAATGATAAGTATGAATAACTTCGTGCTACACTGTGTTGATGTGTGATTTTCAAGAGTTCGCAGACATTTTAATTATTTTTATCAAACAACATGAACAGTTTTTCAGTAGATATAAACTTATCAAGGGTAATTACTAATTTTATTAATATTTAAAAACGTAATTCATGCAATGAAAGTTATTAGTAACCTTGTGAAGTATAATACCATACTTTTATACTATGCATTATGCAGGAATAAATTCGTGTGGCAGTTAATTTGTGACACATTTGTCTTTATTCTATGAACATTTTAAAAAATGTTCACATGACCTCACTTATACAATCCTACCTGGAAACCTTGAAGTATCGTGGCAACAAAATTAGTCTATGAATGCATGTTTACAGCTTTGAGATTCAAGTAATCAGAGATTACCAATTTGCATATTAAACAATTCACATTAGTGGTTGCAAAAATCATATGGTGTAAAAATTCTACATTCTAGTGAGGGATGTACTTAATTATTAAATTTCTTTGACTACATTTTGCCAGTGGCGTATTATACTGTAAAAATAAAAAAAAAATATTCCATTTATTTTTGTTATTTTAACGATACAGTTTCACTGATTTTAAATACGTATATATGAAGGATTCCACCAAGAGCAGTGTATGATATTTCTAGATGATTTATGATAAAGTTTTAAATCTCCCATCAAGTTGAATAATGGATGGGGAAATAAATATACCCCCCTAAAAAACTAAAAGTATATCAAATGTTCATATGTGTTGAGTTGCTAAAAATCGAGAGCCAAAGACATTTATTACATAACAACACAGGGTGTCTCCAAAAAAATGTATCAAAAAATATTAAATAACCTTTTTATTACTTGAGATAACAACAAAATTCAATACACAATAGCTTCTGGAGACTTGTAAATTTTATTTGAATTAATTTTTTATTACTTTCTACATTTATGATTACCGTTAATGAGTGTGTTTTATTTCAGATTTCAGAGCTTACGCTGTATTTAAGTAAAACTACAATCCCTGAAGAGTTTCCCCAGATGTAACTCCTTTGAACTTTTACCTCGGTTTGAAAATAAAACTCTACCATTACAAACCATGGGATGTTTAAATAACCATCTAATCCATTCCCACAGTTATTTTAAAAACTGTGTTCTTGGAATATGAATAACGAATTAGATTGATTATATCATAGCTCATGACGGACAACACGAATAAGTTTATTAAATACATTAACTAAAACTAAAAAGCTTCCAGAATATATTTTGTTTTTAATTTTGTTGTTTTTCAAATAATAAAAATGTTATTCAACTTTCTTTTTGATATTTGCATTTTGGAATATTGTATTTCTTAAAAGCTTAAAATGACTCGTACAAAGATAAAGAAATATTATATTGAAACTACCACCTAACATTTTTACAATAAGCTATATAAAGTCTCAAATACATATTTATGAATTAATTTTGACGTTTTAAAATCATCCATATACGTTTTTTTCACCCAGCCTAAATGTTAAAAGTTATATTAATTCATACCATTAAAAAGCCTAAAAATCCGTCTTTTGTGTTATGACTGAAAATAATTAAATTACTAATCTTTTAATAATTTTAGTTCTAGATAATTTTTTGGCGCAAAAAATTTCTAAATTTCGTTTTGCTGCTGTCATCCAAAGTTTAATCAAACATTCAGATAATAGGCCTAACATAGTATATAAGTCGTTCTCTCTTTTTTTATTTATAAATGAACTGTCGGGTACTGTACGTTACCTAAATTCTATCGTCCATCTCTAAGTTGGATATTCCCTAACGTTTCTTTTGTTTGTTTGTTTCATTCTCTCGGAAGTTTGTTTGTTTGTTTGTTTTGGAAATTCGCACAAAGCTACTCGAGGGCTATCTGTGCTAGCCGTCCCTAATTTTGCAGTGTAAGACTAGAGGGAAGGCAGCTAGTCATCACCACCCACCGCCAACTCTTGGGCTACTCTTTTGCCAACGAAAAGTGGGATTGACCGTCACATTATACACCCCCACGGTTGGGAGGGCGAGCATGTTTAGCGCGAAGCAGCCGCGAATCCGCGACCCTCGGATTACGAGTGCACGCCTTAACGCGCTCGGCCATGCCAGGCCCTCTCGGAAGTCAAAATGAAATTTGAATTCAGGTTTAAAAGTGAGATTAAAAAATAGGAACGATTCTTCTTTGCACGTGTCGAAATAATAAACCTTGCGTGTGTTGTAACGTTTTGTGTTTTCTCCACCCCAGTTGAACAACTTCGCTATTTATTATTTTTTTAAACCCACTTCTTTCTTAACACACTTGAGACATATAACTTAAATTTAGATACAAACACGATTTGTACAAAACTTGAAACGTCCGCACATTCCAGTACATTTCAAATACTCGATTAGTTGACTCGGTTTTTCTACCAGGCTGAATACAAAAAGTATATAAAAAGAAGACCGACTTTTCGGTAAGTTATTGACGTTCTTTCGACCATTATCTAACTTTTGGAGGATCGAACCAAAGACGACTTCAAAAATTTATCACTCAGCATCTAAAACCAAGCAGTAGGATAAAATAAAAAGTACGTATACAAAAATTTAAAGAATTTGGTGAATTCATGATTATTGTAGTGTGAAATCAAACGTTTCTTCAAAAAAACAAAAATTGTATTATATTCGTTTTCTTTTTGAAATAAACAACATAAATGCAACGTACAAGCGATCTTTGGTCGTTTTAACACTGTAAGGTCGTTCTATGGTTTTCCAATCCTAGATAAACAAGCAGTATTCTAAACACTCACTCCAATATACTAATACAGTTTAATGCAATTAGCTAAACTAATATTTGACTTTCTTGAACTTTCTAAGTGACATCTAAGATAGCGTTATCCGGCAAGGTTTTATATACAATCTCTTTCTCAACAAAATTATATATATTATTTCATTAAAACAGTAGGGCATCCGAAAAAAACTGTTGAGAAAAGAAGCTAAAGATATTGAAAGGATTTAACCATGCTTGTTTTGTTTTTCACAAACAGATTTACATACACGTTTTTTTGGCGTGAAATTTTTGGATGGGTTTCCAAAACTACATTTCTGAGGGGTTATTTTGCTGTGAGAGCGTTTTCAAGAACTTAGTTGATCAGTTTGGAATGGTAGAACGTTTATTTGACAAACAAAAGAGAATAACACAAATTATCAACTAAAAACTAGTTAATCAGAGAAATCTTATTAAAATACTTAAACTGCTGTATTTCTTGCGTGGATTTGAGGACTTAACTTTCTGCACGCGTCTCTATTCTTTCACACATTAGAAACATTAGAAGTTGCAGCAATCACGTAAGTAAACTTCCCAAAGTATAAAAAGAGAGATACTAGCAATTTTAAAACTCTAAGGTTACGATACGCGACGAATTGATAGAAAGATGTTCCTTACCTCGTTTATATTGAACGTGCTTATTTTTCTCACAGATTTGAATAATGAACTGTCAACCAAAAGGTACACGTTGTATATTACAGACGGATAGACACAACCCATTGAGTAATTTTACTATGACAAACTATTTCATTAAAACTGTATTTTCACGACTAGAATAAATATTGTTAGTGAACTATAATGTATATATTTTTCATTGCTTTGAAAGTACTAAATAATGAAGTATACAGCTCAGAAATGCACAGTCACACTGTCGATAATTTGGAGCTCCAGAATTTGTTTAGAGTTAAATAGTTGGGACTTTAGACAGGGAAATTTAATTATTTTGTTTCTCTACAACTTAAGCCATTTCGTTTGGCTCGTTATAGTCAGGTAGTTAGAGCGCTCGACTCGTAATATAAGGGTCGCGGGTTTAAAATCCCCGTAGCATCAAACATGTTTGCTCTTTAAACCGTGGAGGTGTTATAATATGACGAACAATCCCACTATTCTTTGGTAAAATTGTAGCCCAAGAGTTGGAGGTAGGTGGTGATGACTAGCTGGCTTCCCTCTAGTCTTACACTACTAAATTAGGAACGGCCAATGCAGATAGATCTCGTGTAGTTTTGCGAGAAATTAAAAAAAAACATTTTGTTTTTCATAACGAGAAATGCTTTGTTTTTATTTTTTGTTATCTAACCTCACCCTGGTATCCGTGTTGTTCTATGCCATTGTGCTAAGTAATGTGTCGTAGTTGCGTAGTGTGTATTTTACATTGAAGTGTTATGAATTTGTTTGTTTGTTTTGGAATTTCGCACAAAGCTACTCGAGGGCTATCTGTGCTAGCTGTCCCTAATTTAGCAGTGTGAGACTAGAAGGAAGGCAGCTAGTCATCACCACCCACCGCCAACTCTTTAAATCATTTAAGGAAATATTATACAGTTTATTTTTGAATAAATTGTATAAGAATTATATTCGAAAATGTTTTCTGATGAAAGACCAATATTCTACTTCTAACATTATCTTAAATGCAATGCCTAAAGTTCACTCTCTTACCTAATATTTCCTTTGTCATTACCTATTTCGTTTCATTTCGTCCCAAGACATTTGACAAAAAAATAAATATTTTAGTTTTTATTGCTTGAAAACGCTTGAGTGGGGACCAGATTCGAAATTACATATGAAAAGAAAATTGTATTTAATAAGTAAAAGGTATCTGAAATGTTATTTACTTTGTTCGTTTTTATAGCAAATAAAGTACTTGCTACATCTGCTCTTTTTAATTACTAAAAATGAATTTGACAAGAGATGAAAACGATATATATATGTATAGCAGTTTGGTGTGTTTGTACCAAAAACTGTCAATAAATGTCGCTTTTAATTTATTTATTATTAATTGTTTCTAAAAAACTGACTAGATTTTTCTGTTTCAGAGAATTATATTAATCATAACATTTTATATAAAAATAATAATAAATTTGAAGTTAAAGAAAGTCAAAACATCTTTTACTATAGCGCTTTGTGTGCATTTAATAAAAACATTGCGCAAAACAACTTTTATTGTATCTGTTCCAAATGTTATAAATGAAATTCGTTTGTAGATTAAGATACTGTTCTAGTGTAATCACGTGATTACTCGGAAGTGAAGACAAATGCTCAGTTATTCGAAACACAGACAGCAACACATTTATTTTGTTAGCTGAAAGATTGTTTATTTGTTTTTGAATTTCGCGCAAAGCTACACGAGATCTATCTGCTCTAGCCGTTCCTAATTTAGCAGGATAAGACTAAATGGAAGGCAGATAGTCATCACCACATACCGCTAACTGTTAGGCTACTTTTTAACAACGAGTAATGGAATTGACAGTAACGTTATAACGCCCCCACTGTTGAAAGATCGAGCATGTTTGGTGTGACGGGGATTCGAACCCGCAACCCTCGAATTACTGGTCGAGTTCCTTAACCACCTGACCATGCCGGGCCGGTATAAATATACTTGTCAGCACAACAATAACATATGCCGAATTTCTCAACTTTACTCGTAAAAATTAATATGATTGTTCTGTGCGAAGTGCCCTGTTTTTTATTTGTATGTTGTTGTTTTCTTCGTATGTCTTCGAGATAATAATGACTACACTTTCCTTAAGACAACTTTATTGAATAATTTAAAAAAGGGATATGATACACTGGCGCTTTCAAAAAGTGGATTTTTTTTTTTCGGGGGCAAACTGAAGATTAAGAAAGTTGATAATCTTTACGTAAAAGCTGGATTAAGTTAAAACTAAAACCATATGATTAATCCGAACGCTAATAAAAATAAATGTTCACTAAGCCTTCCTTACCGTTACTACATGACAGGAATTTTAATATATGCACAATGAAAACAACTCTTGCACATATAAAACTCTACGAAAGTCACAGAGCAAGTAAGGTATGCTAGTCTGTTAAATGTGTGTACGTCTTGTTGGAACATACTGATTATAAGGCATTTCACATGAATAACAAAACGTGTAATTAAATAAAAGTATTTCAAAATATGATGGTGTAATTGTATACAGAGGCCTGTTGTGACCTAACAAGTAGCTCCAAACTTTGAGGTCGGATGATGCAAAAAATAGACAACCAAACCCCATTATTCAATAATGCAAGTGCACTCAATGGGTTGAAAATGGGTGATGTCGACTAACTACTTTTCTTCTAATCTATCAGCTCAAAGTTAAAGATAGGTACACACTGATAATTCGTGTGCAAGCAGTTTGTATGCGAAAACTTACACAAAGTAGTTATACATATATTAACCTCACCATCAGGCGAAAATAACTAAAAACACAACAAACCAATATTCATATATGTACATACTATTCACTTAAACCTTGACACGAATACTTTTCTTGGTTTTTATAATAAACACGGTCAAAAAATTCACAATGATTTATTTTGTTTTGTAAACTCACAATATTTATTGTGTTAAATAATTTTGTTGTTGTTTTTTTAGTTTAAAGCCTTATTCACTATAACCAAAGAAAGTGATACAAACATGTTCTGTGAATTTCTTTTCTGGATCATGTTTTATTTCATTTTGTTTTACATATTTCTTTAAATACTTAACCCTTATCATTTGCTATTAAAAATGAGTACTTTGTTCTCATATTCTACGGGCCCGGCATAGCCAAGCGTGTTAGGGTGTGCGACTCGTTATCTGAGGGTCGCGGGTTCGCATCCCCGTCGCGCCAAACGTGCTCACTATTTCAGCCATGGGGGCGTTACAATGTTACGGTCAATCCCACTATTGGTTGGTAAAAGAGTTGGCGGTGGGTGGTGATGACTAGCTGCCTTCCCTCTAGTCTTACACTACTAAATTAGGGACGGCTAGCACAGATAGATCTCTTGTAGCTTTGTGCGAAATTAAAAAAACAAACAAACATATTCTACTTTTGCTTGTATACATATTTATATTTTGATTATTACACATTTCTAGTGCCGAAGTTTTCATCTCATGGATGCGAATTAGTGTTACCTACTACGCAGTGAAAGCGTTTTTGGAAACAGAGTGGCATTAATAGAATAACGTTTGTTTCTGACTTGTATATGTCATCGAGTTATGCCCACAGACCGTGGAAGTGGTACCAGTACCTTGTAGTTGTAGTTGCTGATGATTAATTAATCGTAAAACTAGGTTAACCACCACCGTGTGACTTGAGTACCGGAAGCATTTAAACTATGAAGCTTTCCGATTGTAAGCAGCTCGTTCAAACAGGAACTTGCGAAGCTAGCATGCACTGCAGGAAAGTCGACCATCTGCTGTAAGTAACTCAACGTGATTCACTATGGCAATATGTCAAGCTTGAAAGGAGTTTCTTGACATGGAACCGTATCACTGAATACGGTGCTTTCTTTCGGATCCCCCCATTGATACAGCAGTGTGTGTACGGACTCTTACACTGCTAGAAACCGGGTTTCGATACCCATTGTGAGCAGATCACAGATAGCCCATTGTGTGAATTTGTGCTTAATTCCTGAAACTAACAAAAAATTTGTTTTTGTTTTGTTTTTGAAATTCGCACAAAGCTACTCGAGGGCTATCTGTGCTAGCCGTCCCTAATTTAGCAGTGTAAGACTAGAGGGAAGGCAGCTGGTCATAACCACCCACCGCCAACTTTCGGGCTACTCTTTTACCAACGAATAGTGGGATTGACCCTCACATTATAACGCCCCCACGGCTGGGAGGGCGAGCATGTTTAGCGCGACTCGGTTGCGAAACCGCGACCCTCAAATTACGAGCGCATGCCTTAATGCGCTCGGCCGTGCCAGGCCTACTAATAAACCAAATCAAATTACCAAGTGTACAACACCAGTAGAAAATAATACAGAAAAATTTACTATATTGGTCAAAACGTTTAATAAGTATTAAAAATATATCGTTGTTTCAAAGACATCTTATCATTATCTTTCATTTCTATAGTTAGATAAATTTACAACATTGTTTTTGAAGTTACTAGAATTAATCTGATGGTCATTTTATAACAAATGTTTTTGTTTCTTTTATAATAATTTAAGAATGAAAAGTAATAGACACGAGGGTAAAAAATAATAAGAATTACTAGTAAAGACAGGGCGACAAAGGGTTTAGTTGAAACCTCTTTTACAAAGAATAAAAATGTATCTACAAATTATTTAAGTCACATAAAAACATTTTCAAGGAGACAATTTCAATATTCATACTTCCCGAAACAGTTATTTATATAAACTAATTAAATAAAAGCTTACGAACATAACTTATGACATTTTAACAAAACATGTCAATTTGAAATATTTAACAAAACTACCCACATATAATTAATAAAATACCATATTAATAAGTTTTAATATGTCACACCATGTTTTGTTTTAATTGTCATTCAAACGGTTACTGGATTATTTTGTATTTTGTGTTGAATGACGTTTCTCAAACGATGTATGATGTAGCTTTTGGTTAAAACTGATGATATATTTTAAAAATACAAATAATTCAACATACATATAATTCAATGGGAAGTTGCATGATTTTCCTGTAAAATTTACCAACACACACAGATTGACAAAGGTGCCTAGTAACTTCAGGCTCAAAAAGTAATGCAATAGAAAGAGGGTTGAGTCGAACCTTTCTACCTTAAAAAAGTACATGTTGCGAGAAGTGTTAAACGTCACTCCATTTATTGTCAAATTCAAATATTCTACAACTGGCATCCTCAAGCAGTTAAACCTTCATTCATGTCATTAAGGTGGTAAAACTGAAATGGCTGTCAAGCTCGAGCTATTCGTCAGGCTGTTTATCCAATTCAACTTGGTATCTTAGGATCTACCAGAGTTTCTCCACCAACTATCTTCATGTTTCAAGCCGGTTTCTCACAACACTAGACCAAACAGACAAAAGGACTGCTCTACTTTATAGACACACACAGATATGTATATATATTAAACAAAATTTTATCAGATTTTGTCAAAATAAAGTGCTGTAAAACAAAAAAGTGTTAAATAATGATTTGTCAACTGTTTATGTTCCAGAAGACTCGAATGCACCATTATGCTTAAGAACTTGTAAAAAATTCATCTATTAACTCGTGGCACAGCACTTAAATCCATACTTTTGTAATAATAAGAAAAAGAACTTGTTTGATTTTTTTCTTTTCAATAATAAATCTGCACTAGGACTATCTGCGCTGTGACATATTAAAAAGGTAGAAAGGGGAAAAAGAATTATTAAAAAATGTCTCTCAGGGGTTCAATATCTTACCAGTAATATATTATATTTTCAGAATTTTAATTATTATCAGTTGAAGGGGCTAGAAGGAATATAACGAGTCTTCTAGCACATAAATCTCCATATAAGATTTAATTACATTATTAACTACTAAATAAAATGAATATTTACAGTTTTAGAAATGTAAAATGGTAATCATTATTTTTACAGGCACTATAACAAAGTTTGCTGAAATCATTTATTTGAAAGACGTTCCAGGTTTTTCTGGGCTTGACTGTGGACAAACAATCTGTCTTACAGGCTTTTAGTGCCAAGAAAAACGGTTTACAGTTGGTTCGACCTGTACAAATAGACAATTAACTTCAAAGTAATTGGTATTTTGGAGTCTCAATCATTTTTGACCCGACTCGCAGGTTCGAATACTCGTCACACCAAACATGCTCATCCTATCAGCTGTTGGGCGTTATAATGTGACGATCAATCCCACAATTCATTAGTAAAAGGATATTCCAAGAGATGGAGGTGAGTGGCAATGACTATCTGCCTATCCGCTCTGGTTTCTTACTGCTTCACTAGAAATTCAAAGCAAACCAAATTATTACTATTGTGGATTCCTTTTAAATAAAAAAAATAATATATTAGTATTTTTAACATTACAACTATATATTTATATTTATCCTAAAAATAAGCAGATATTTTAGATCCACAAACTGTTTCACCGTTTTTCTATTTTATATGCAGAAACGGCTCGTTTGGGTTGAGAAAATATTTTACATAGAAGAGCGAACAACATTTCGACCTTCTTCGGTCATCGTCAGGTTCACAAAGAAAGAGGTAACTGACCAGAAGCTGACCACATGTTTGAAAGGGGTTGTGTGATTGAGTGTCGCAATGTAGAGGGCGGGGTTAGATGTTTGAATATATAATTTTATCTATAAAATATTAATATAGGTATAATGGCGTTCCTTTATATTGGTTTATTTTGGGTTTAAGTTGTTGTATAAGTAAGGCTTCTTTAATTTTGCATCTGTTTATGTTTGTTTCTTTACTTAGCATTTGAGTGCTTTCTATGGTTATGTTGTGTTTATTTGACTTGCAGTGTTCGAAAACGTGTGAAGGTGACTTTTTATGTTCTTTGAATCTGGTTTCCATTTTTTTACTTGTTTCGCCAATATAGAAGTCGTAGCAGTTATGACATTGTATTTTATAAATAATGTTGATATGGTGTTTGTCAGTGTATTTTTTACATAGTATAGATCTCATTTTTGTGCCTGGTATTTGAATAAATTTGATATTAACTGAAATGTCATATTTTGTTACTAGTTTTTGCCAAATATTGGTTATTTGTCTACTGATGTCTGAAATGTATGGTATGCAGCAGTATATGGCTTCGTGATTTTTTGATTAGTGAGATATATTTACTTTAGTTGGAAACCAGATTCAAAGAACATAAAAAGTCACCTTCACACGTTTTCGAACACTGTAAGTCAAATAAACACAACATAACCATATAAAACACTAAAATACTCAATAAAGAAACAAACATAAACAAACGCGAATTTTAAGAAGCCTTACTTATACAACAACTTAAATCTAAAATAAGCCAATATAAAGGAACGCCTTTATACCTATATTAATATAACAAAATAAATAAAATTATATATTCAAACATGTAACACCGCCCTCTACATTCCGACACTCAGTTACACAACCCCTTTCAAACATGTGGTCAGCTTCCGGTCAGTTACTTCTTTCTTTGTGAACCTGACGATGACCAAAGAAGGTCGAAACGTTGTTCGCTCTTCTATGTAAAATATTTTCTCAACTCAAACGACCCGTTTTTGCATATAAATTTCTCAACAAGTGCGTTTTTTTCTTGTTTAATTCCTTTGTTTGTCAGTATGTACCATTTTTGACCTTCTCTCGTTTTGTTTTTTCACAGATATATCGTTTTGTTAGTTTAGGCCACACGTTCCTTAAGTATCTGTCTGTCTGTCTGTGTATTTGAAAGTCAGTGAACTTGGTAACGTGTCTATTAACGACCGTGTGAGTATTGCTACAAAAACCAAACTCAACATCTACTTCGAACTCTTAAATCAAATAAACAAAGCCTAATTAAATTTGAAGATGGCGCCACCTTCTCCAGTCAACACTTTTTGATTTACACAAAGTCTCAAAGGATAAAACTTTTCTTCCTGTTGAATGGCAAGCACTTCTTTCCTTCGTTTTATTCATTGCTGAACGAAAAACTGAAGTACAGCAAAACTAAGTTTATTAGCTCTGATTAGAAATAAAATAGATTTAGTTTTTGTACGTTATCTCTTTTATTCGTTGCAAGGAAATATTTGTTTATTTGCATAGGTATTAAACATACTACTGGTAACATGCTAAAGTTAATTGATTTTATATAGGAAATAATGAAAGAATACGCTTTATTGAAATATTTGTACAACTGATCCTTAGGACAAAAGAACTTCTTCTGGTTGCTATCAAGTTCTATTATAAAACACTAGAAGTTATATATCAATATAATTTCTTGTGAAGACCATGCTAGTATTGTTACACACTCGTAAACTGGAATAAATTTTTATTATTTGCACTGAAACAACGTTCTACAAGTTCCTGATTAATTTTAGTCCACTTACTGGTCTCAAAAAAAAATTTGAGACGAAATACGGATTTATGATTTAAAGAAAACTGAGTTACGTACTGGGTTTTATAAAATACAAAACTGACAAGCATAATAACCAGACATTTCCAGTTTAAATTGAACTCTGCTATTAATACTTCGAAGCGGTAAACAAAGCATATCAAACGGTTGATAAAAGTTCCCATTTCAATATGTTCTTATACACCCATAAATCCTCCTAACCGATAAACCAAACCTATTATAGGTGTGGTCTTTATTTCTATTAGGATTTATGATCATGTATATGGCTCTATATAGATCACAAACGATCCAAATTAGTATGTTAATGATCTATGTTTGCATGAAAACTAATTATACAAATTAAACATATATAGCTGTATATATCAAGAGAAAGACGTTAATTACTCTTGAGTTTAACATTTCTTTAACTATTTTTCTCATTATTTTGATGGTATTACTAGTCTGCCAAACTTATAGTCCTTTAGACGCATTTTTGTTTTCTTTTATGTTGTCCTCCAATTGGGAGAGTGGTAGGTTTACAGATTTATAATGCTAAAATGCGAGGGCCCTATTCCCCGCAGTGGACAAAGGAGATGGCCCAATGTAGCTTTGCTTCAAATCAACCAACAAAGACTACAATGATATATAAAGCACACAGTAAAAAACATACACAGTTTGGAACCAAGATGGAATATTCGTAAGCGCGTTCTTTCTTATAGAGAGAAAGGTATGAAATTACTAAGAAATCTACACCAAACCAGATAATAAATTATATTGACTTTGAACTGAAAAAAGACAAACAAGCTCTTATGCTATCGAACAATTCCAGAAACTGAGGTCATTACTTTGTACTAGGAAATTAATACTTATACACACAGTTTACGCGATTTTAGAGTTTTTGATAATTACGGTTTATACGGTTTAATTATCACAGTATACAAATATCCACACTTTTCTTTTGAAGGTTACAGCAGAGATAATAAGTAAAGAGTTAATAAACAACCTTTTAAACTCGATTTCAGGCGTTATAATTAAAAATGTCCCCTTATTATGAACCATTTGATAATTACCATATCTCTACATCAGATTTATACATATGACTCTTTTGGCCTTGTTTGTTTTATGATAATGAGTTGGTTTTGAATTTCGAGCAAAGCTACACGAGGGCTATTTGCGCTATCCCTCCCTAATTTAGTAGTGTAAGACTAGAGGGAAGGCAGCTGGTTATCACAATCCACCGCCAACTCTTGGACTACTCGTTTGCTAACTAATAACAAATTGACCTTAACATTAAAACACCCTCACGGCTAAATGGGCGAGCATGTTTCGTGTGACGAAGGTTTCAATGCGTGTCAGGCACACTGCGTATCGAATACCTTAACTATTTGGCCACGTCGGGCATTTATGGTCATTTAATATAAGTACCAAGAAAGTATGTTTTTGTTTTAAACACTACTGTATTCAAATCATTAGGTTTATGTTTGGAGCGTGAATTAGCAGTCCAAAACATTACGCAAATCAAACTTCTTAGAGCCCTCTGCATTTATCCAATGAAGGAAATGTATATGTACTGTGACGCCCCCTCGTGACTCAGCGAGAAGCCTGAAGTTTTATAACGCTAAACATTTTTCTGGGCTCTCTCCCTGTTGTAGACATGACTCAGCTTTGCATTTAATAGAAGAAGAGCAAACAAACTAACACTGTTTTCAGAGTTTAAGGGTGTTTTGTATAACCAAAGTCCTAAATTTTCTTCTTCGTCTTACTAAAATTTAAAACATAGAGGGTCGTGAATGAATCGCTTGTTAAAATGGATTTATAATGGACCTGAGGAAGATTCATGAAAGTGTGTCGAAATGTTGTATCCAACAAAGAAACTTCCACACAACAACTTTTCCTGCATAAAAACGTTTTACAAACGTAGAAATATTTGTTGGTTGTGGTTCGGAAAAAAAAGCGTGCATACGCATATAAGGCGATATTTGTTCAAAGTTGCAATAGTGCCTCTGTGTTGTTTGTTTATTTCTCTATTACGTGCAACTCTGCACTACCACCAACTAGGAATTGTTTGGGTCATTTTCTTCAGTAAACTTGAAAGTTGTACTTCTGAAAAACTAGAAATGGTAAAATGTGATCGTTTCACAGTCAGTAAAAAATTCCCTCGAAATTTTGTTTGGTAAGCCTTTCAAACCAGTGAAAGTAGGCTTCAATTTAGTTGTATTAGTATTTCTTTAAACATCTTTCGTGATGTCACTCATGCACAGACTCACTCTATTTGTTTGTAAATCTTTTTTTACCCTAATCTTGTTTTTGCACAGCTTGTGGTTCAAGTACTGCTATGAAGGCTTACAGAATGATTGTATACAGCAGGAACGCGGCAGCTGGGAGGTGTAGAGCCTTGTCTCTACGTGCGTGATGAAGTATCATTACGCGTCTACTATCGGCGAAAACCACCTGGGGCGAGAGAAACTCTATAGGATTATCGTTGTTGTTTTTCCTATTTCGGCATAAGTAAACACTGGTAACCTATTGTTAGAGTGATTCTCGTCTCATTATTTGAAGAAAAGAATGGTAATGTATCTCTCCCTAGATTTATAATGTGGCCTGACGTGTGCGCTGTTACGTATCAAAAGAAATGGTCAATATATTCTGCCGTTAAAATAGAAACTTTAAATATTTCGAAAATATGTTATTGCCCTGTAAAAAGTGACAAGACGACTACTTTGTTACAACTTCATTCCTGTTCCATTTAAAACAGGAATTATTAGAGAAACTTTTTATTTATATGATTAATAAAGCACATTAAATGATATGTAACATAACGAGAACAAACGGCCTGTGAAAGTTTTGGTCTAACACAAAACACCTGTTCATTTCTTGTTTTTCTCAAACGCAAAGTTTGGCAATGGGCATATCTTCACTGTGTTAACCACAGGTATAGAACTACAAATGTGAGCGTTATAAGCCCTCAGGGTTTTCGACGAACCGCTAGAGATCACAACCAGTTCAGATACAAGGTATTCTATTTACATGTTGAAGATAATCTACTTTTTTTAAATGGTTCGTCTTTTTATAAAATCGTATGAATATTTTTTCGTCAACTAGTAATTTTGTAACTGAAATTGCCCAGTAATGCCACAGTGATAAGTCTGCAGATTTACAACGCTAAAAACTGGATTTCGATACGTGTGGTGAGCACAACACATATAGCCCATTGTATTGCTTGGTGCTTAACTACGGACAATGTTTAAAATTATATATCTATTTATTCAAATCCATATGAATTACTGAAATTAGTTTTTTATCATTTCGTTCTATACACTAAAAGAAACATTTATTGTATAACTTCATTTTTTTCATACTTCTCTTCGGAACCATCGGCTATTTTGAGGCCCTAGTACATGTATGTGCAAATGTGTTCCACGGATGATACAATAGTGTTTAAATATTACATCGCCTGCTTTACAGGTTGACTGTGTAATATACGTATCAGCCATTTTATTGCTATAAATAGGGGTTCTTACTGAGTATTATTTTAAAAGCTACAACGTCCATGTGATGCTACCATAACCAAGGATTGCGAATTAACTCCAAAAAAAAAACATCATTGCTTATGTAAGCAAAAAAGGACTTTCAATAATAGTTAAAAGATTAAATTTAACCTGTCTACTATAATCTGCTTGGTTACAGAGATACTAGCTGTGTGGAAGGGTGGAAGTGAAAAGGCAAAAACTAAGTTTCCGCAGCAGCTGATGACTGTGTTTTGGAACATATGACTCTGTAGCCAACTGTCATCCATAGATCTTAATTTCGTGGAAACTGTCGCCTGGTGCACCATCCGGTCTCTCTTGTACTCATTTGGTCTCCCAGGTAAAAAAGAAACCCCTCCTCATCAACAAAATGAGGAAGAAGAGACTCAGCTGGACCAAAGAGGATGTTGATTGGATTTGTTGACCAAAGTGATCTTCTCAGAAGAATCAATGTTCAATAATCATGTGTCTGTTGGGAATCACTTCGTACAAGTGAATGTAAAGAAGGGTTTCATCCAACGCATTTTAATGCATCTTTGAAGCATCCCCAGGATCAGGTGACAAGGAGATGCATTTCTAAGCAAGGTTTGGGATACGTGCATTTTGTGAAAGGCACTGTTAATGCCAACAAAAAATTGAAATCTTTAAGTTTTGATAAAAACTAAAAATTCGAAATCACTTCGGTGTTGTTTATCAGAACACATTCCAGGATAACTCCACTCTATACCACGGACTGGTAATATTCACTTTGCAGTAGATATGATGTAAAGAGTAAATTTTTCTCTCTGTGTATTGAAAATACATGTAAGATTTATTTTGTAGCTTCAGTTGAAGAACTATCTTTCAAGAGGTAAGATCACAAAACTATGCTGACCAATCAACAGCCCATATCTAAACTTTGTCAAAAATGTCTAGAATATAGTGGACAACAAAGTGTAAGAGAAAATGTTTGTAATTGAAGGAAACCCTAATCCATGTGTTGCATCAAGAACCACATTCCTATACTCTAAGTCACAGCGACGTCAAGCAATGTATCAAAACCAGAGAGAACACAATTAAATAATAAAACAAGAAACAGGAATTGTAACTTTTTTTTTCGACTGCCAGCTAAATCACAGTCAGGAAACACTGGGCCACACCCTGCTACATCATATAGTAACAAAAGTCTTATTTTATCCAATAAGAATTAACTGATGAATCTGAAAATAATTACATTTACAGTTTAATGTCACCTTAACCTTCCAGATCGTAAGTTTCCATGTTTTAACGTCAAGGGTAAGCTATTACGACATCTTTATTATGTACTTGAAAATAAATTCCAATTACTTTTTTTTATTCTATTCAAGACCAAACGAAAAATAATATTTACACTCTAGACAAATAAATATAACAAACTAATAATAAGAAACTTTTGAAATATAATAATTCAGACCAAAACGTGAACAACTGATGTGATTCTAAACGCATAATTAAAAATTTTAGTTTATAAGAAATATAAAATTAAAATGTTTTTAAACATATAATTATAAATAAAAGTTAACCAGCGCCAATTGATTTGTTTCTTTTGGCTCATGTTAGCTACTTAACGTTTTGTTTGATAGAACTAATTTAAAAATAAAAATTATTTAGTTTCTGATGCAGTTTTTTTTATAAAAAAGCTTACTTATGACCGTCACAATCGCCCGGCACAGCCAAGCGTGTTAAGGCGTGCAACTCGTAATTTGAGGGTCGTGGGTTCGCATCCCCGTCGCGCCAAACATGCTCGCCCTTTCAGCCGTGGGGGTGTATAATGTGACGGTCAATCCCACTATTCTTTGGTAAAAGAGTAGCCCAAGAGTTGGCGGTGGGTGGTGATGACTAGCTGCCTTCCCTCTAGTCTTACACTGCTAAATTAGGGACGGCTAGCACAGATAGCCCTCGAGTAGCTTTGTGCGAAATTCAAAAACAAACAAACAAATATACCAACACAATTAGAGATTTGTAATAATTAATAGAAAAAATTCGTTGTGTTTTCAGAATTAGAGTATGTTAGCAGTGTCATTAGTTCTAAAGTTATATTACGAAACTGGCGAATTTAGTTAAGTGTGCTAGTTAATTTATTAGTAAGAACTGATACAAAGCCTGGTTGAGGTTAAGCGAAGAATCTTGTCTGTGACGAGTCGATGGATGTGATGTGCTCGTTATTAACATATTGTCACAGAATTTATCGACGCCCCAGACCTATAACGATTACCCTTGGTTAGTCTAATAATATTGTCCACCAATATGGCAATTCTATCCTTTTTACCTATATTGCCAAATAATTAAATTAGTTTTTTTTATATATTACCCTAAATCTTTCTGCCAGTAGATAATTTTGGTTTCAGTGCCACGCCCAAAATCTATTCTTATTAAATATTTGAATTATAGGTTTGCTTCTAACATATTTAAATACTCTCTAATCTATTTCTTTGTATTCAACTTATTAAGTGTTGGCTTCTAATTTAATTATTGGAATTTAATTTGAGGCTATGTTATTTGTTTGGGTAACTGCTAGACAGTCCTGTTTGTTTCCTCACGTTTATGCTTAGCGGAACTTGAAACAAATGTTAATATATTTAAATAAACAATAATGATGTTGAGAAAAGTAATTTCATGTCTGTGGAGTCCTTCTTTCACTCAGAAGCAGTGAGCAGTATAACGAAACTTAGTAGTTAAACACTCGATGAAAAGATCTTTGTTATAAAGTGTTATAAAAACAAGAATTTTATGATACTGTTTTCTAAACTTGGTCTTAAATACGGAAAACATATTTAACAGTTAATGGTAATAATGACAAGGTTTCGCTTTTTTATTGAAAAAATAATGTTTTTTTGAATGTCTTAACACTTTGCTGATAGTGCTTTATCAACGAGTGTCCAGACACTAACGGTTCTGACCAAGCAGAAAGGAACAAAAAAGTGTTGATTTGTTGAAAACAAAAATTCGACAATTTATTGTTGATTTTCGTCTGTTTCCTACACCTTAACTCAATGACTAATTATTTTATACACTAATAGATAATTGATGTTACATTTACAAATAAAACTGAGTGTCGTTTTGTCATGAAAGAACGTCAGTGTGGCTCAGCCTCGTAAGACTTGCCATTGAATCAGGAGTATTGTTTGTTTGTTTTGAATTTCGCGCAAAACTACATAAGGGTTTTCTGCGCTAGGCAGTGTAAGACTAGATAGAAAGCAATTAGTCATCACCATTTACCACTAACTCTTTGGGCTACTATTTTACCAACGAATAGTAGTAACGTCCCCACAGTTAAAATGGAGAGCATGTTTGATGTGACGGTGATTCGAAGCCGAAAAACCTCAGATTACTAATCGAGCGGCCTAACCACCTGGCCATACCGGGCCTAATTAGAAGTAATAAAGTTGATAACTTTGAGCTTAACATTTAACTGTTTACATGAAGACTCAAAATCATATTAGATGCCACTTAACCAATAAAATACAAATCTCAGAAAATATCTGGTACTGTTGCAGAAACTTTTACCTACATTAAATTAGATTGTCTTTTTGTGTCTATTAGTACTGCAGAATGTTAAGAAAATAGGTAAAAAACATTGCACTGGTCAATTTAAAATCATTTTCATTAATTATATTTTTATCAAAATACAACTCTTAAAGATTAGTTTCTACGTCAGAACTTTTGATCATTCTGAGGACCCATGATGACGTCATAACCCACGTAATTATCTCTTTTTATACTGAAATGATGAATTTTTCAATGCAAGCAACGCTTATTTGTTGAATTTTACGCTAAGCTATTCATAGGCCACCTTTATTCACGGTTCCTAATTTAGAAATATAATACCAGATGAAAGGCGTGCGCTCGTAATCCGAGGATCGCGGGTTCGCGCCCGCGTCGCGCTTAACATACTCGCCCTCCCAGCCGTGGGGGTGTATAATGTGACGGTCAATCCCACTATTCGTTGGTAAAAAAGTAGCCCAAGAGTTGGCGGTGGGTGGTGATGACTAGCTGCCTTCCCTCTAGTCTTACACTGCTAAATTAGGGACGGCTAGCACAGATAACCCTCGAGTAGCTTTGTGCGAAATTTCAAAACAAACAAACAAAACAAACCAGAGAAAAGACATCTAATCAACACTACCAGCCGCCAACTCTTTGGCAACACTAATCAAGTAACGGAATTAAACTCCACGTTATAACGTCCTATTGATAAAATACGAGTTAATGACAAAAGCACTGTGCCAAGACAGACCTAAAATGCAAATTAAATAAATATACGCAAAGCGGTTGATTAGCATCAATGTGGCATATAACATGTAAAAATGTGATTTTCCTTCCTCTTTTAGATGTAACAATGTATCTTTAAAAAAAACGTTTCAGTTGCAAATAGCAGTCACGTGTGTCCGTAGGTGCCGTTTGGTAGAGTATTTTGTTTTGTTTTAATTTCACACAAAGCTACTCGAGGGCTATCTGCGCTAGCCGTTCCTAATTTAGCAGTGTAAGACTCGAAGGAAGGCAGCTAGTCATTACCACCCACCGCCAACTCTTGGGCTACTCTTTCTTTTACCAACGAATAGTGGGATTTACCGTCACATTATAACGCTCCCACGATGGGGATTCGAGCCCGCGACCTCCAGATTACGAGTCGAACGCCTTAACATGCTTGGCCATGCAGGGCCCGTTTGGTAGAGACATGATGATCTCTAAAACTTACAAGGTCATAATTACTAAAATTTGCATTTGTTATTATTTATACAAATTTCAATGGGTGTTTTTTTTTCCGTTTCATAGTATCTGTTAACGCGATTTCACGTTCACTGCCATCCACATCACTTTCACAAATTAAAAATAAAGTAAAGGAAGGCTAAAAAACATTTTTGCTGTCACATTCGTTTTTATCCTATATTTTGAAGAGGAGCTGAGCTGCGAAGTAATTTGTTTGTATTGAAAGTGTATATGATAGGGCAGTGTTTGAAATGACGCAGACTGATATGAAAAACTACAAATAATTAGATAATTTTCTCCTGAGGATGTAGGCAATTTTATAATGCCTTAAACATTTCGACAAATGTCATAAAATGCTTTCTCACGGTCACTTCCTCATGGCATTATTTACACAGAAATATTTTTAAAGTTGAAGTTTTGTTATTTTCAAAACGATATGGTTGATATATTTTAATTCTGTAAATGGAACCTAAATGCATTTAGAAGCTGATCTCTAAACATAACACTAGTGTGATCTATAGCGTAAATTACAATGATATATGGTGTCGTTTTCAAATAGTATATAACATCAAAAAGCATGCACAATTAGATCATTATATATATCACGAGCATCATCTAGTGTAATTTCAGTTTCATAAATTGGGTTTACGGTATGCAAAAACAAATCTTTTAAGATCACATGAGTATCATCTAGCGCCATTTTAATTCAGTAAATGGATTATTGATGTATGAAGAAATAAATCTTTGAATATCACGTGAGTGAGATCTAGTGTTGTTTTAATTCATATGTGGAATACTACTGTATGAAGAAATAAATCTTTAAATATGAGTGATTTTTCGGTGGATTTCTGTTTTAAATTGTGTGTCGGTTCTTGTACTTTTGAAGTTAAGAAATGATATTTGATTGCTTTCTTCCTGTTCACATGTGAAGTTAATGTTGAGCTGTATAGAGTTAATGTGATTGAAGAAATGAAGTGTGTGTTCTGTAGATGTGAATCCCACAATTGTATCGTCTGGATATCTGTACCAGTATAGTAGTGGATACAATACTATGTTAATTTCTTGTGTTTCAACTTGTGTCATAAAAATATTGGCTAGAACTGGTGATACTGGATTTCCCATGCTTAGGCCATTTGTTTCTATAAAGTTGTGGTTGTTGAACATGAATTCACTTAAAAATCACCCATATTGGACTATACATTCCTTGGGACTCAGCACATGAAACACAACGAAACAAAAACTCAACATACTAAGAAACCAAATAAACACAGCCATAAAACTATGCTCGCCAGATAAAATTAATGATGAATTAGACAAAATAAAACAATACTTCATCAACATCAATAAGTTTCCTCCACAAACCGTAGAAAACATTATTCGCACACACCTAGATAAAAAGCAAAATAAACTAACAAAAGTAAATATACTGCACGATTTAAAAAAATCACGAAACCATATACTGCTGTATGCCATATATTCCTGACATCAGCAAACAAATAACCAACATTTGGCAAAAACTGGTAACAAAATATGACATTCCAGTTAATACTAAATTTATTCAAAAACCAGGCACAAAACTAAGGTCTATACTATGTAAGAACTACACTGACAAACACCACACCAACATTATTTATAAAATACAATGTGATAACTGCTACGAATTCTATATTGGAGAAATAAGCAGAAATATGGAAACCAGATTCAAAGACATAGTCACCTTTACACATTATCGAACATTGCAAGTCAAATAAACACAACATAACCATAAAAACACCCAAATTCTAAATAAAAAAAACAAACCAAAATTAAAGTAGCCTTACTTATACAACTCAAGCCCAAAATAAATCAATACAAAGAAACACCTTTATCTCTATATTAATAAACATAATCCAACATCTAAGCACGCCCTCTACATTCCTACACTCATTTACACAAACGCCTTCAAACATGTGGTCAGCTATCGGTCAGTTACTTCTTTCTTTCTTTGTGAGCCTGACGATGACCGAAGAAGGTCGAAACGTTGTTCGCTCCTCTATATAAATTTTTTTCTATCCACCGGCCGTCTTTACATGTACAAAATATGAAAAGATAATTGTATGAGATGATATCGCTTATCCTTCAACAGTTGGTTGTTAATGTTTCAATTTCAGTTAATTCTCCTGTTGTGGTTTTACTTTTTATAGATAAGAAGAACAAGGTATAAACCAGATTTAACAAATAGATACAAAAGTGTAAATATTTACACAGCCAACAATTACTTCACAACTGGAAAAGACAAAAATATAGTGAATTAAAGCTACACTACTCGTATTTCAACTCATCTCTTAACTTGACACTTACTAAGCCACAACAATTACCAACTCTCACACGTTGAGATAACAGTTTAGGCATTTCCCTGTGACATTTCAGCAATAGATGTTTCTTTCCACACGTAAAATTTTACATTAAAATAAGCACGGAATTTTTTCTCAATTTGATTATTGTTTCACTTTTTAAAATATTACAGTAGCTGCTGTAAACCATTGTTTGGTGACATTCAAATCGAACACGATTTCTTCATTCAACTATAATGATTTAATGCAAAAAAAAGTATTCGCAGATAAATTATCGATAATTTTAGTCTAAAAAAGAATGTATTTGTCGAATTCACAAATGTGATGAATGATCCGAGACCCCAGAAAAATATTTATATATATATCTCAGAGACTGACAATTAAGCAATTGGTTTCTTTTTAGTTTATTAACATGAGCACGAAAACGAAAAATATGAATGTCAGAATGTCAGTATATTTTATCTTCAGTTATACCTAAAACGTTCCTCGCTGGTACAGCGTTCAGTCTACGGATTTTCAACGCTAAAATTAGATGTTCGATTCCCCTCGTTGTACTCAGCAGATATCCCGATGTGGCTTTGCTATAAAAAACACAAACACGCACACTCCGCTTAAAACAAACCAACAAAATACCCTCTCTTCACTTTAAGAACATTAATAATCTAACTTGGAAAAGTCAAGAACATTAAACTTCTGATTATTTATGTTTTTTTAATGAAAATTAGCCTCTTTCCAGTTTTAAGAACACGATTTATACGTTCTGAGAGAGTCAGAAATACTATTGTTAAATAAAAACATATCACAATATTCTTGATTATTATCTATCATCACAGTTTCATCGACGCTAAATTAATTGTGTAACGTATACAAAATCACAAAATTTTCATCAAATGATAAGTATTTACGAGACAGAACTGATGAAAACGTGAAACTAAACTTTCATTCAACAATTTTTACCTTTTATAATTGTTTTTCATTATTTCCAAAGTGATTCAAACTTTCCAGTTTGTGCTACAATCTTTAAACTTTTTAAGTCAGTATTGAAATGTTAGTTGCGTGAAAGAGGTTAGATAGATGTGTTGTTAAAAGGACTTAAAGGGTGGGCGTAAAGTCCTTCCAAACAGTTCGCAAAATTTTTAACAACTTACGTCCAGAGATGTAATATGAGTGAATAGGAATCTCCTGGCATTGGTTTGGTATGTTTAAAAATTTCGCACAAAGCTACACGAGGGCTATCTGCGCAAGCTATCTCTAATGTAGCATTGTATAATTAGGAAGAAAACAACTCGTCATCACCACCCACCGCCAACTCTTGGGCTACTTTTTTACCAACGCGTAGTGGGATTGATCATGACAAAATAATGGCTGAAAGGGCAAGCATGTTTTGTGTGACGGAGATTCGAATCCATGATCCTCAAATTACGAGTCGAGCGCTCTAGCAACCTGGCCACGCTTAGCCCGCCTGACATCCAAGAAGAATCAATGATCCACAACTCTTTCATAGCTTGAACAATCATATTCCACGTAGTGAACTATCCTTGACAGATCCTTACGAATATTTCATTATTAAATCACATTTACTGAGACTCCCTAATGTAGAGACTGGGCCAGGAATGGATTGGTTACTATCCTGTGGACAAGGGTTGCTGATTTTGGTCACGCAATATGTAAACGTGTTGTTGCTTTGCATGAGATAAAAAAAAAGAAAACGAGTGGCACACATTCATATTTTGTCATAGCTGTGTACCTAGCTCAGTAATAAACAAGTGTCCTTTTACAGTTAAATGTCTAGTCAGTTAGGTGAAGTTTATGTACGTACAATATAACAACTGAATAAATACAGCAGTTTTTACAAATTTCCAGTAAGTAGCGATTACGTTTACGGGACATGCCTAACAAAATAACTTCATATTTCAATAAAGAAACAGTGCAGTACTAAACTTATTGAGTTTCAAATACTTAACACGTTATTGAAAATTGAAGTGGTCAGTATCCTGGCTAGCGAAGGGAAAGATTGGCCTACTCGTAATTTTACTACAGGTAAAATGTAAGGTACTCGGTTCAACTAAAGCCACACTTGTACTCACTTATGGATAATGTTTAAAAAAGAAATTTGAGTTTTCAGTCCTAAATAATAACAGCAACTTAACAAATCTTGAATTCCGTGGTTAAAAGACAACTATAAAAAACTTAAGAAAAAATTAATGTTCTACCTATCAAAAGACGATGATGTAAAGTCACCAAATATTCTTTTTAGTGTCTGGCGACATTGTTGACCGATTAAATAATTAATGAGAACAATTTATCACAAGAAACACGCAAAGATGTTGGAAGATAAATCTGTAGAATGCACTTAGACACACGTGTTACTTGATGAGCGTGATTACTCGTAGAATGAAGATTAAGCCATGGAATGCGCCAAAAAACAAATATGCCATTTTACGACCTTCATTATGCAAACTAATGTAGGCTTCCTAATCTTAAGAGAAAAATGTGTTCCCAAAATCAATACTACATAACTTGTTTTGGTTTGTTTGTTTGTTTTGGAATTTCGCACAAAGCTACTCGAGGGCTATCTGTGCTAGCCGTCCCTAATTTAGCAGTGTAAGACTAGAGGGAAGGCAGCTAGTCATCACCACCCACCGCCAACTATTGGGCTGCTCTTTTACCAACGAATAGTGGGATTGACCGTCACATTATACACCCCCACGGCTGGGAGGGTGAGCATGTTTAGCGCGACGCGGGCGCGAACCCGCGACCCTCGGATTACGAGTGCACGCCTTAACGCGCTCGGCCATGCCAGGCCTCACTACTACATAACTAAACTAGAAAACTAGTTAAATAAGAGTATTTGTTTATTTCTAAGTGGCCCAGCATGGCCAGGTGGTTAAATCACTCGACTCTCAATCCGAGACTCCCGCGTTTGAGTTCCCGTCCTACCAGCCGCATTCACCCTTTTCAGCCGTGGGGGCATTATAATGTCACGCTTAATCCTACTATTCGTTTGTAAAACAGTAACCCAAGAGTTGGCGATTGTGGGTGGTGATGACCACCTGTCTTCCCTCTAATCTTACACTGCTAAATTAGGGTCGGCTAGTACAGATAGACCTCGTGCAGCTTTGTTCCAAATTCAAACCAAACTAATTTAGTTGTGTAATCAAAAACTAAGAACTTCCAGACAAACTTACAGACGTGTAACATATCAGGCTTTCCACGCGACTACTCGTATTTTTATTAAGTAATTTACATGAACTGTCACTACGTGTTTCTTTTTACACTGTTTAAAATAATGCACAAGCTTTCTACAGGTGCGAGACGGTAGATCCAGTTATTCAATAAACATGCGCAGATAGCCTTTGTGTAGTTTTGTGCAGAGTTCTGAAACAAATAACTCTTAAATAGTGTCCCAACTGCCTCTTCACGAGTGACGTTTTTCGTTTTTGTATAGGCTGTCTATAAAAAGTGCTTTAAGTTCACGCACTATTCCCTGAATTTCACTTTGTTCAAAGGTAAAAGTGATATAGAAAAAGAGAACATATGTATGCTCAACACTGTCTTTCTACACAAACAAGAGAGGTTATTTTATTATCCTGAGAACGTCACTTTCGTCCGTGAATCCGAAAGAAAGAAGTAAATCGATACTTCTTTTCGTATCTACCATGACACGTTCGACCAAGGAAATGATTAATGCAAATTTTTCTCATAAAGAAATTAATAATTCATCGTCAACGTAAAGTCACATATTTTCTAAAGTTAGACGTGCATATAAATTATAGGAAAACTCGTTGTCACATAAATCACAATACTAACAACGGCTGGACTTTATCACTGTCAGGAACATACATGCATTTTGGATTATTGTACATTAATTGCGATAGTTAATGTGAATGAAATTATCTGCTTTCTACAGCATTATCTGTGTAGCTGTAGTAATACCAAAACACACATATATATCCTTAACATCACACTTCTAGAGCTGTATTATTACACCACGTGATTTATACATTAATGGATTTAGAATTTGAGAAATGTCCAGTATTAACTTCTAATTCGAAACGTCTACGAGGTTATAACAAAACAACCGAAGTGACCGGAGTGCTTAATGATAGCATCTAAAGCAAACTATGCTACTACATTGGACCGATTGTGGTCTGTGATTACTGTTCCTACAGTGAATCGGGCCCGGCATGGCAGAGTAGTTAGGACGCTCATCTCGTAATCCGAGGATCGTGGGTTCGAATCCCCGTCACACTAAACATGCTCGCCTTTCAGCCGTGAGAACGTTATAATGTTATGGTCAATCCCACTATTATTTGATAAAAGAGTAGCTCAAGAGTTGGCGGAGGATGGTGATGAATAGTTGCCTTTCCTCTAGTCTTACACTGCTAAACTAGGGATTGTTAGCGCAAATAGTTCTTGTCTAGTTTTTCGCGAAATTCAAAAACAATCAAAGAAACCTACTGTGAATCAGAATGTTTCCGGTTCACCACTCGTTATCACAAAACGAGTTCTTCAGTTTGTAACTGTGGCTGTTCAGTGGAGGTGACGATTAAGTCCTTTTATTCGTTCAGAGAAAAGTAGCACAAGTGACTACTAGTGATTAACTGCCTTCAAAATAGTCTCTTGGTTTGAAATTGGAAACAGCTGTGCACTAATAACCCTTTATCTATTGAATTGTTTAAAACTTCTTGATAAATAATTTGGCTTTAGTTATATAGAGTGTAAGACCTATCTAAAATTTATTCTAAGCAAATCTTTTAGGATACTTATAATAGTGGTTTATACAGTACTTTATAACTCATTTAAAAAGTTTTATAAACGGAAAAATATATGAAGGAGATGACCATTAGCGTATATAAGTGTGAGATAAATATTTAAACACATAACAAGCTGTATAAAATTTGCTAACTTTCATGACGCGAGAGCAGGGACAACATTCAGATCTATATTTAATCATTGTAATATAATGCAAAGCTTCTCCATAAATTGTGTTGTCTTACTTATGTGTTGGTTCAATATATAGTTGAAATAAAGATCTAAAAACATTCCAAATCAAAACCTAATCCGATGTATCCTAGATGCATCATATTATTAAAAAAACAAGCTCATCCTTTTAGAGGCAGTTTTATCAAGATAAAAAAGCTTCTTGGTAACAAGGGTAAAATTATTATTTTTCATGCAAAACTAACGTGAGATTTACTTTAGATGGTGGGATTATTTTCAGAGATGGTGAGTTTGGATATAAGTAAATTGTGCTAAAAAAAAACGACTAATGTCTTTAAGATATCTAGTCTTACGAAAATAATTTCTAGATTAGGAAAAATCTTGGGAAACATTCCATGAAAGATGTATTGACATTTTCAGTTACAGATATATTTCAAAAATAAAATGTTAAGATATTTTCTCACGAGTATAACGATAATATACACAAGTATTCAGGCAAGTGCCGTAACGCATATTCTGCGCAACCATTACAGAGAGAGAAGTACAATTATAATACTGTATATAAATGTTACAAAGATGCTCAGTTAAAGATATTGTACGCGGTTATTACTAACAACCTCCATTAAAGACATTCTATAAACATATTACAAACAAGTTCCGTTTCATATATTCCAATAAATACTAACCGGAAGTTCCTCTACCGAGATTTGTATAAATATTATAATCGAATTCTGTTGCTAACCATTTGTTCTACCTGACTATTACATACGCGTGTCTTTACAGTTTTGTACATTAATATAGTAAAGCAAGTTTCGATATAGATATTAATATTGGTTTGTTTTGAATTTCGGGCAAAGCTACAGGAGGGCTATCTGCGCTAGCTGTCCATAATTTTCCGGTGTAAAATTAAAGGGAAGACAGCAAGTCATCACCATCCACCGCCAACTATTGGACTACTCTTTTACCAATGAATAGTGGGATTGATCGTTACATTATAGCTCCATATAACTGTAAAGGGCGAACGTATTGTGTGTGACAGGAAAACCAACCCGATAGACTCAGATTACGAGCCGAGCGCCTTAACTACCTGGCCATGCTGGGCCACCATTGAACAAAAACAGTATATTACTAATGCGCATTAATTGGAAAGTAATTTGTGCAATTCACAACACATTGACTGGAAACTCTCACGTTGAGGATTCATCATTTCTGGAGTTCACTGTTCTTCATTGTTTCTCAAATTCTCTGTAAGACTTTTTGTAACTATCTCAGTGAATTTTCTCCCAGTAGGCAATCATCATCGCAGATTTCTCTACTCTTATAAATAGTAATTTATTCTACTGATTTTCGTACCTTACACGAAATTTCAGGCAAAAAACAGTTTGGCTAGGTAAATAATGGGTGGGTAAGATATGCAGCAGTAAACTATTTAAAAACATGTATGCATATGCACATATGTAGCTTGAAATTTATTCTTAATGGGTACAAAAACTTTACAAAATAAGAAAATTAAAATATTCTTTATTTAAAAAGTGGAACAGAGATAATAAAAAAGTACAGAAACAAACTGAACCAAAATGTAAGAACTTAAACTTATGACTCTTTTAAAATGTAAACAGGCAAGACCGGAAATAATGTCTACATTATTTTCTTAAATTACAAACCCTTAGTTTGATTTCATCTCTACAGTACTTCCCAGTTTAAAAGGAGGCAAAATAAGGCTTAACAAAAAATGAATAATTTTTAATTATTTGAATATAATAAGTATAACAGCAAAGTTCTGATACAGATAAACCAATAGTTAATATAAACTAGTACTGGTATAGATGTTCCAACAGGTATACCAGGCAATTTCTGATTCACATCCTCTAATAGGGGTATTACAGACAACTTTTGATATTCATATGCTGATAGGAATAATACACAAGTTCCGATATAGGTATTCTTATAGGTATTATACGCAAGCTCTCTTACAAATATTCTGATAGATATTACAAACAAGTTCTGACACTGATATTCTAATAACAGACACTTTCCCTTAAGGACGTAAAACTTTCATATCATGCACAAGTTCTATTTGAGACATTGTGCGTAAACATTACAGAGAAGTTACATTACGACTATTGTATATATGTATTACAGAGAAGTTACATTACAGATATTCTGTTAGGCTTTACAAGCATTCTGCACAGCTGTTACACACGAATTTCGTAGAAAACCTTTAGTAATCGTATCACAAACAACTTACATTTCAAACTAACAACGTAGAGCATATACTTCCAGTTTCTTCGAAGTAAGAAGTATACAGATACACTATGTGTCACCAGGTTTGTCACCATAGTTTCAATAAACATAAGTGTAAACTTAGGTCAAAAGAACTGAAGCTCCATCTCAATAACGTTAATATTACTGAAATTAAACAATGAGACAAATAATAATAATATGTTCTGGTTTGTTTTGAATTTGGCGCAGAGCTACACGAGGACTATCTGCCCTAGCTGTCCCTAATTTAGCAGTGTAATACTAGAGGGAAGGTACCTGGTCATTACCACCCACTGCAAACTCTTAAGCTACCCTTTTACCAAAGAATAGTGGGATTGTCCGTAACTTTATAACGCTTCCACGGTTGAAAGGACAAGCATGTTTGATGTGACGGTGATTTGAGCCCGTGACCCTCTGATTACGAGTCGAAAGCCTAAACCTCCTGACTATTCCAGGACGATTTATCAAGAGCGTTTTGCTCTAGTTTAGATATAAATATGTTACCAAGAGGGGAGGCAGTAGGGCTAGTCATATAATGCCTCCAATCTCGTCAAAAATTCTCTCTTAGTATTGAAAATTTGTTAACTTCGTCTCAAATTCTAGAAGTTTGGTTAAGGTGTCACAAGCGAGTGATCTTCAAAAGTTACCATTTCGAAAACATTACAGAGCGATGTTACATGACTTCTGCACAGGTGTTGCTATAAATAAGAAAATAAAATTACATCACATCTTACTAAATAGAGAGTCGGTTTCACTTTCATTTTAAAATAATTGCCAGTGATAAAGAATACTGTTTGTTTCTATATAGTACGCTGTATCTTGCCCAGCAAAAAAGTGCATGTCATACCTTGATTTAGTGACCTAGTTCCGTGACTAACGAGGATGAAAGAAACTTAATAACTCTATTGCCCGACTTTCTATATTAAGGATGCAGACAATAAAATTCCACAGAAATTTTGAAAGCATGTATACTGAGAAAGGGGTAAAAAACTTTCACATGCTTGCATGCTATATTTTTATCTCCATTACCTGCAGACCAATCTGTTCATCCATAACTTTAAAACCAATTAAAGCATCCTGCATATTGGCAAAGGAAGTTATTATCACCCTTACAAACACTTGCCTCACAGTACAAATATAATGAGAAATACAACTTCACATCAAAATCACGAGATCATAAATCAAAACAAATTATTTAAAATAACGTAACACAGAAGTGAATGCTGAAAGAACAGTTACAATATCAGTAATGAAATTTACAAGACACAAAATTAAACAACAAAAATTACAGCCTAAGATATAAAAAGTTTTAAATAACACAAAAGACTCTTTACAGAAGCAAAACTTACTAAAATCAAAGTACAGCATAAAATGTTTGGTATTAAATAAAAATATACAATGAAATAAACCTTTCAACATAACTTACAATAATAATAGCAAAATAAAAATAAACATAAAACACACTCAAAGTAAAAAGTACAAAATAAAATTAAAATAAGACTACCGTATATATTATTGTACAATTAGATTAACTTATGATAAATACAATAATCCAAGAGTGACCTTCACTGTCCCTAAACACCTACTAACACCAGTATCCAATATGTTGCTTCACTATTTAAGACTAAATTCACTTACATTAGTTGAAAAATAGATGCAAACAAAGCTGGTGGAAAAAAAATATTACGTTTAAATCCAAAACATTTTAAACTATCCTCTGTACTGAGAAAGACCACATACAGCACTGTAAAAGTTTTATAGACTTGAAGCATACTGTATATAGGTCCATCAAGCTTATGAAGGTATAGTTAATGGAACTTCTACTGCTTGGCTAAACAGCTTAAACAAATTTTGTAAAATCTTTGATGGTACTTTGCTACTAAAAACCGTTCAATAGCTTGAAATGTAAAAGTCACAAAGCCCTGTTATCCCCATCAACAAATTTAATATCAGCTCTAAAAACATATGAAAACTCGAAAATCAAGAAAAATTACTTCCTTTCAGTCACTGATCTTGAGTCAGTAACTGTTCTAGATCTTGAGTCAGTAACTGTTCTAGATCTTGAGTCATAATTGGTCTGGTAGTTAATCTGAGCCAACATGATCAGGAGGTTGTTGTCAACATTTCAACTCATAATTGCTCCTGTGATGATTCTTTGACAGTTAATATAGTTAATGTCAGCTACAGTGACAAGGAGGTTTTCGTCAACATCCTTGCTGATAACTGCAGTTGTGATGATTCTTTGATAGTCATTACCAGCTATAGTGATCAGAAGGTGATCAACAGTATCTCAGTCACTCATCGCAACTGCAGATTTCTGCTTTTTCATCCACACAAGCTTAACCCTTTCTCCTACAGACTTTTGGCCAACATCAGGCTGAGGTGTCTTCAATATAGGTGGTGAAATGAATTGAGTGTGTACAGGAATCCTCCACTTGGACAGGTGATTCTGTCCCTGAGTTACGTAATTGCGTGTTACTCGAAGCAACTCGTCCATTGGCTCTAAACAGCCTATGTTTGTACAACCAGCACACCTCTCCTCACCACTTCTACACGAATCACTATTTTCACCAGCTACTTGTGAAACAACTCCAATTGACATACATTGTTTACCAGTACTGCTATTATTCCTATGTGACTGATGGTCTCTCTCTCTTTATTCAAAGCAAGATTTTGTACTCCTTAGGCATCATCTGACTTATCAGTGGAAAATATTACTGTCTCTCTTTCTATATGGTTTTGTATCTTACAAGAAAGTGCATGTAATTCCCTGACAGGATGACACAGTTTCATGAGTCACTAGGACAAGAGGAACGTAGTAGCTCCCTTGCCAAGTTTCTATATCAAGAATAAGTTTATATGTATAAAAATGCTGAAAAAGTAATATATAAAAAATAGGGTAAAAACATATTACATAATTATACACCTCATTATACTTAGGTATTACAGATATCTTCTGTTACTTATATTGTATTACAGCTTCATTTTAAGACAGATATTGTACATAGTTATTACAGTCAATCTCCGTTACAGATGTTTTACAGAAAAGTTCCGTTATTGACATTCTATATATGTACTACATACAAATTACACTATAGAAATTCAATATATATGTGTATTACAGACGTTCTACATTAGTATTACAGACAAATTATGTTCCATCTATTTTACATAGACTAGTGTCAAATTCCATCACTAAAAGTCTATTACAATTCTATGCTGAAGAAAATTTCAATGTTAGCTAGTATTGTTCGAATATATTTTAGAAAAATCTTATGTAATTATGTTCTAAAAATAACACAAAAAATCATCGCATACAAATTCTGCTACAAGTATGTTTTAAAGTTTTCATACAAGCATTTTGTACTTAAATACATCATTTCAATAAATATTCTACAGAGTTTCCATAGAAATGTTCTATATAGAAAGTACTGGCAAATTTTGTTATAGTTTTATCTTAAAAAGTGTTAATTTTAACGATCTACACATAAATCAAAACTGATATCTGATACAGAACGCTTCTTCACAGGTTTCATGGAGAGTGTTTAATATAGGTATTACAGTTATATTATAATATAGAAACGTTATAGGAAGTTTAACATAAAGCTTTCGTATAGAAATTACAGGTAAGTGCTGCTACAGGAACGTCCTAACGTGAAGGCACACACTTGTTAGAAAGCTTTTATGTAAAAGATGAATTATGGATATTCTACAGAGTTTAATATCCCTCAGTGGTACAATAGTACGTCTGCAGACTTATACTGCTATAAACCAGGCTTCGATACTCGTGGTGGGCAGAGCACAGATAGCCCTTTGTGTAACATTGTGCATAATAGCAAAACAAATAAACAGTAGAGTTTACTTCTTTGTTGTTAAACTCAAAGCTACACAATAAGCTAAACTCGACGTATGTATTGAAACCTGATTTTCGGCGTCATAAATCTACAGACTTTCTGCTGAACCACAGGCTGGTTATTTTATAAATATCCTGTGCAAAACATTCAATTACAGTTAAGGAAGAAGATTCTACATAAATACTCAGATGCGGAAGAAATTCTGTAAAGTCTGAGAATTGCAGCCTCAGATATTCTGAGTTTATGTAATAAAAATAATTTATTGGTATGTTGCGCTTCGTTCAGCTACGCAACAAGATTTTCCCATAGCATTTACATGTACGTGAAAGGTTTCAATGACTTTTTATATTAAGTGAGAAAGCAGAGGTAATTTTTATCATTTAATTCCCAATATTATGTTTGTAGAGATTTTTTCTGTCTTCAAATAATCTCAATTTTACTTAAAAGCTTCATTAAAACTGAAAAAAACCCTTGGAAAATATTTCCGTATCACACACTTTCCAGCATTACATATTTATGTTTTCCTGCAGGAACACCATGCTACAGCTTTAGTACCACAGTTTATGTCAATGATATTTGTTTGTTTATAATTAAGTACAAAGCCACACAATGAGCTAACTCAGTTATGCTCACAACAGGTATCGAACCCCACTTTCTAACATCTAATTCCGTAGATACACTGCTGTGCCACAAGGGTGAGTGTTTTCCTTATAGAAAAGCCACAATGGGTTATCTGCTATGTTCACCAATGGGAATCGAAAACCCTGATTGTAGCGTTGTAAATCCAAGGATAACCGCTGGGACAGCGGGAGACTGCCACTAGGGGACATGACTTTTAACGTAAGAATTTCATGGTGAAAATTGATGACACATACAATGTGTCTACTCTTTAAAATACTATTCTATCAATAGTTCAGGGATATATAAAACTATTTAAGTAACACTAATGTGAGATAATATAGCTCGAAACTTTACTTTTCAACTGTCTGTAAGATATATTTTCATATTTAATACGAATAAATATGTTTAACATTATCATAAATGCTAAGTGATTAAAAATCACCTTACTGGTTAAATCATTTACTTTAAGCAAGCTTTCGTAACCGTTAAATTCACGTGAAGGACATAGGATGCCCCCCTTCCTGTGGAATGACGTAAGAAATGAAATTTTGTTATGTACCAATCGTTTGTTTGTTTTTAAATTCCGCGAAAATTTAGCAGAATAAGACTATAGTGAAGGCAGCAAGTCACCACCACCCAGTACTTATTCTTTGACTACTCTTTTACCAACAAATAATGGTATTGGCTGTCACATCTTAGCGCCCCATGACTAAAAGAGCAAAGACATTTAGTGTTGTAAGTATATGAAGCTACGACCCTCATATTATGAGTCAAGCGCCTTAACTACATGGACATGCCTGAACTTGCACCAATCAAAAACAATCATGGCGCAGATTACTCCATATATGGTGACATCTTGTCTATCGATCTGCCAAGTATCTATTTACAAACTTTTGTCAAATAACAGTTTAAAATAAACCTATGTGACGTTGTTTTAGAATAAATTTATTTCTCTTTTATAACTTATTGCTGTGGAATAGGCAAGTTCGAACTTGTAGACGCCGGAGCACAAAAGAAAAAGAAAACAATGTAGTAATGGGCTAGATAACATCAAAAGACTTGGTGGTTTTTGACATGGTACGTCTTCTAAGTGGATGTAGCCATCATAACGCTCATTCCTACTTCGTGTTTTACTTTGAACTTTGATCCATTTATATACTTCAAATGAGTTTTATCAGTAGCTATCCTTTCTAAATACTCAAAATTTTTTTCAAGAACATCGGTTTGATAGAATTCATCTGGTCGTACTCTTACTGGTCAGGTAGCTATAATGCATCCCATAAGTAAAATATAACTATCAGAGCTTTCTGTTTCATTTTCAAGATCAAACACTTCTCTTATGATGTCATGTATTTCATTAGGGTTAAGTAATTTGAATACATACATGTATTTGTACTTGATCGCTGAAACCAAGTTTACAAGTAATTTAGATATATAGATATTTAATTTAGCCAGAAAAAATTACCAAACTACAAAAAGGCCGCAGGAAGTAGAAATGAGTGGAAAGATGGCCACACCCACTTTGAGATTACACTTTGTCAAAACTATGAAGTGTTGTAATTTAACCCACCCATCCCTACCTTGTGTCCCTACTTCTTTATGTTTATGCCTAATTCCTAATTTTCTATTTAAAACGATTTTCACGAGTACAGAATGCTTATATTTAGGCTATGTAAATATAAAAGTATATCTGTGTAACTGTCCATTAGGAGTTTTATTTTTTCCAAATATAAACATAATACGAGGTTTCACAGATAAAGATAGAAAAAAAAATCGTAAGTAGCGAGAACAACGGATTCTACAGGGTATTATGAAACAGTGCATTATTAACCTATACGTAGAAGCTGGGTCTATCTTAGAGACATTTTAAATTCCTCGGGTGAACGTGGCATGGTGCTAAGAGTGTCTAACTTATTGAAAGATGCAAGATTCGAGATGCGATACTTCATTGTGTTCTCTGTATATTCAGCTAAAAGGTGTTTTGTTATTATTATCGTTGATTCCAGTAGTCAGTTGAGATTCGCTGTATTGGCACTGAGTGATGTTGACTGGTTATTTTCTCTATAGTGGATAGTCCTGAATTAGGATCTCTATGCTCGGCCAAAAAAGCTGTAACACTTATGTAACAAAATCACTTTTTAGGTTGAAAACATTTAGTACCAAAGTAACATTCATGATGCTAGGAAAACATGTAGATTAAAAAATATATCTAAGGAACAAACATGAGAAACTCTTTGTTTCGAATATTTTCGAAACGTGGACCTTTCTTCATCAGGGCAATAACTAATATAAATACCTCTGTTCCTTACTGAACTGATGGTGCTAACCGAGTTTTAACATTAATTTCAACAATTCTTTTGTTTATATGCAAAAACGGCTCGTTTGGGTTGAGAAAATATTTTACATAGAAGAGCGAACAACGTTTCGACCTTCATCGGTCATCGTCAGGTTCACAAAGAAGTGGGTTTTCTCGACATCACGAATTCTTTTGTTTTGTTTATTTGTTTTGAATTTCGCGCAAAATTACACAAGGGCTATCTGCGTTAGTCGTCCCTAATTTACTAGTGTAAGATTAGAGGAAAAACAACTAGTTGTCACCACCCACCGCTAACCACTTGGGCTACTCTTTTACCAAAGAATAGGGGGATTGACCGTAACATTATAACGACCCCAAGACTGAAAGGGCGAGAATATATGATTCGAACCCGCGAAATTCAGATTACAAGTCGAATGCTTTAACCCACCTGGCAATGCAGGAGCTCTTCATTTTGTGGTATCGACTTTATAGCAATTTGTTTTTGTCGTTGGGATCAACAAATGATGGTTAATCTAGAATGAGGAAATTAAAATAGTTTTACGTGATTCAGACTTTCAGATTTACACATTCTAATACAATAGGTTGTTTGATAATTTATTTTACTTCAAGTTCAGAACGTTGTAGTACATACAATAAACGGGAAATATCGTATCCTAAAAGAAATGTTCATTTACTTAGTGTATTTTCATTTGGGAGTAACTACAAACATATCTTCATAATCAGTGTTCTTAAAGAAAGTTTCGCTTTCATTCAAGTACAGACCTGATATTTCTGTTTGTTCCCTGCGAATTCCTACACTTCGTAACCTAACTTTTACTATAAAACCTGAAACTTAATAATTATAACTGTTATTTTTAATAATCAAATAATCAAAAACCTGAAAAAGTTGTTTTCATATATGAGCTAACGTCCAAACTCTACGTTCCCCGCTAGTACAGCCCTAAGTCAACGGATTTGCAACGTTAAAATCACGGTTTCGATTCCCCTCGCTAGGCTTAACAGATAGCCAGACGTGGCTTTACTATAAGAAAAACACAACTTTACGTTCTCTTTTATCATTTTGTTTTCGTATGCTGTGGTGGTTGTATTTATATTTACACCAATTTAACAAGAATCTCTTTTGAAAGTTTCATTTCGGTATACTCTGGCATAGCTCTGAGTCAAAAATAGATGGGTGGTTCCATCCAGAAGTGTAACTTTCTGACTTTATATCGTGACTTGTGTAACAACACTGTAATAAGATTCTTTAATTCCATCCATTACGTATGGACGTTGTCTTCTGACACGAGTTCGGAAGATTTATGTTTCAACGGCTCTTATGTGCATGACGTTCTTCATGAGAGTATCCACAAAAGAAGGAACAAAAGTGATGCGCCACGTAAAAACCAAAAGAAAAGCCGATCGTTCCCTTTAATCAGTGCGTCGAGGAACTAGCGTTCACCGAATCCTTTAAAATCACTTCTTGGTGAAAACGGAGAGCCTTTAATTTTCTTTGAGCGTGTACTCTGAGAGACTGTTAAATAGGCTTAAGTGGAGGAACCTCCCTCCTCAGATAATAACCATATTATATGAGACGGCCGAACATAATAAGGTTTCTTTAGTGACAGGATTTGGTGAAACCTCCTATCCTCACGAGGAAAGCTATTAAGGAAGTAATTAAGTGGGGCTGATTTTTATCTTTCGTCTCAGTGTGAGATAAGGTATGCTGGATGTGTTAGCTTCTTCCTCTCTTTGTACCTGTGAACAGAAGATGATAGTGTGAGGTTGAAACAAGAGTAATCTTGTAGCCTTTAGACTCAGAACTGAAGAACATGAAAATGTTGTTGAGAATGTAAAATGAACATGATTACTGTACGCGATTGCATTTTGTGATAACTGTAAAAAATATGCTTGTTATTGCATAAAATAAATTACCTTCACCTGTGTGAGAATTGGCACTTGAAAACATATATATCAAAATGAGTTATTTTATTGTAAACGGAATACAAAACTAAAATCTGTAGTTTGATTCCTCGCAGACAGTTTACTGTACAGCTTCATAAAACAAACAAATGGATAATGAAATGCTCATTTAAAACGATTTCAAAACGAATTTCAATCTCATTTGTAATTGTGCATAATTTACTTGGGGATGGGGTAATCTTGAAATGAAAGAGAAAGATTCGTCTGATTTTAATTTCTTGTATTCTTTTTAGAAACCTTCTTGACATTTGATCCCACAATCATGGTCTTGAAACTAAGAGGGAAAATAATTAGAGGAAATTGTAACAATTGTTATACAATTTAAATGAACACAATGATTAATAAGTCTGTACGATTAGGTTATATAGAATGTTTAGCAAACTCTAAGAACATAAATTGATGGTATCAGGGGATATTTTCAGACTTTAATTAACCTTCATGTGATTGAATCGATAAAAATAAGATTGGTTCTTCTGACGTCAACTCGTTTATTGCTATTTTTTAAAGACGTACGTATATATCTTAATCACTGAGAACATTATGTTGTTATTACTGGTATAAAAATGGAAATGAATCCGTTAAATTAAACCTTTCAGAAGCAGTTTGAAATTCTTACAAATATAAAGTGAAAACAATGTCGGATGAAATGTGTTTCAGTTAATAAAAGCTTTACTTCCATTTAGCCATTCAATGGCTGGGCGGTAAGTTTGAAGGCTTATAATATTAAAAACCGAAGTTTTATACCATTGGTGGGCAGAGCACACTTAGTCCATTGTATAACTTGGTCTCGAACTTTCGGTGAAGATCTAGCTTTTTCTACACCACAGATTTTTTTCAGTCTTTAGAACTGGGTTTAATGAAAATGTTTTTAGACTTTTAAGCGATAAGGAAAATATAGGTTTTCAACTTTCTGAGCTGAGGTTAAAATATGCCTTCACCGCTTTTGAGATATGAATGAAGTGCAGTTAAGTATCAGCGTTTCTAATGAAGTATTTCTACTAAAGATTTCTTTGTGAAAATATCGTGTATGTAACGTTATTAGTCCGAATGCAATGTGATATGCATGTTAAAAACTACACTTCGTCCCCAAACTCTCAATTTGGGTAATCTGTAAAACCTTCAAAATACATTTCAAACGTTCGTTTTAAATAAAATTTTGTATTTTGTCTGTTACTTTCTCTACCCTAACTATATGGGGTCTGTCAATTTTACCAACCTCGTAACAAGTATAAAAATTAGGAAATAAACATAAATTATGTGTTTTTCGTTCTAGAATGAATAAACTCATAACATTAAACATTTATAGTTATTTATTTGTTTATTTTTATTATATTGACCTTCCAGTCGTGCTCGGCTAACATTACAGAACTTGCACTGACGAGATGCACGTGCACTAACATTACCATATCCAATAACATAAAACTGATCTTTGGTCTTTACAAAATCACCTGCCTTGGTTGTACTTTAGTGAACAAGTATTTGGTAGAAAACAGTCATATTTCCATTATCATACATTATATATGTATATAGGTAATGTTCATTGACAAATAAATTATTAAACTTATTTTTCTCAAACACACAACAGAAAATAAATAAATATAGCAAATAATTATATCTTCTTGTTATGATAACCAATGTATTCGTTTGCTGCCTGCAGGAGGTTGCTAAGTTTTTCAAATTTTGCATGTGAAGAATGTGAAACAAAATACGTTTTTTTTAGGTTTTATATGTGCATTAAAATAATCAAAATATCATAAATAACTATGTTGATACCACAAAAGACTACTTCTAAAAACTATCATTTTTGTTTGTTTGAAATTAAATGCAAAGCTATACAATAGTCTGTCTGTGCTCTTCCTGACACAGGTATCAAATCCTAGTTGCTAGGGTTGTAAGTCCGCAAACATACCGCTGTGCCATTAGAGGCAGCTATTATTAGATACGGTAACATGAGTGGAGATACGCCTCGTTAAGGTAAGTTCTGTAATGTTAGCCGGGCACAACTGGAAGGTTAATATTATAAAAATGATAAATGTAAAAACATGTATAATGTTATGAGATTTGAACTATTGAGCCTAAGCATTTATGTTTTCGTGTTATAATCTGTATTTATTCTGGTAAGAGAAAAGCATAATTTTTTTTTTCGATGGTTACGAGGTCGGAAAAATTGACAGACTCTATATGGTTAGGAAAGAGAAATTAATAGACAAAATGTAAGGTTTTATTGAGAAAAACATTTTAAGTGTATTTAGAAGGTTTTACAGATTACACAGGCTATATCTGAAATTTCTGAAGCGAAAAATAGTGGTTTAACATGAAAATCACTTTCCACCCGATATTTTCAAAACAAATCTTTAGTAAAATACTTCATTAAAAAATTTAATTTTCTGTTTATGAAAAATTTGCAACTTTTACTAGAAGTAAAGAGCCACTAGTGGGGGACAACCGCACAATATATGTATTAACATAAATTGTTTCAAACGTTATCAACACGAATATTGAGTTATTAATAACACACATAATATTCTATACTCACAACAACATAAGAGTATGTATTAAATGGTGAAGGATCGTTCATAGCTTTATTTTAGTCTGTATTTAAAACGCTGATATGAATACATTAAAAAGGATGTTCAAATGCGACAGATAAGTTGCTCACCATTGTTTGTTTATTCCGGTTCAAAAAGTGAAATGTGTCATCAAATAAAAGGGTATTAAAATAGAAATTTCAGATGTGCTTACTTCAATATACTTTGCATATGTAAATGACTAATCCAAAATGTTTACTTTATTATATATATTAAACGATAAACTAAACCTTTCATTATACAAAAAGTAACATCTCTGCTTTTCGCTGATAGCTGTATTTAATACGGTCAGGGTGCATTAAAGTACTTACATATAGCTTCTATAGAAATTAATTTAATTAATTGGATCTACTTAAAGGGATATATAATAATTATAATATCGTCTAACACAGCTTTGATCCATGCCTTTCAGGTCTAAATAGAGTTAAACGCTCAGAATGTAGAATGGAACACTCATGTACGAAAATGTGAATTCACTATAATAAAAGTAATTTACTCGCGTTGCCACAATCCTATGACAGAAACAAGGAGGAGATAGATTTATTGTAAATGCGTTTTCGTGATGAACACTCGCAAGTCACATTAAGTCCATATTGACTCATTAAGTCTGTTTTCAAGCATAACAGGACCATATTGCGGGGAAGACAATTACCTTACAATGAAAGGAAAAGGCAGTTCCAGAATACGGAAATCATAAACACATAAATACAATTATCAAATATGCATGGAAACTCTTGAATGAGAGTAACATAAGAATAAAGACTTATTCTGTTGAGTAACAGACGTCCTATTGATGACATGTTTTTCTTAAGGCACTTTGGTATTAATATTTAATTAACTAATAAAATATAAGATAACATTTAAAGTTTTGTGTTAGTAGTTAAGCAACTGGTGATCCCTGAAATAACACTGAAATATTTAGTGTTATTATTTAAGCAACAAGTAATTTCTAATATAAAACTGAAATCTTTAGTGTTAGTACTTAAGTAACCAGTAATTCATAAGATAACACTGAAAACTTTAGTGTGTTGGTACTTGAGTAACTAGTAATTTATAACACTGAAAACTTTGGTGTGTTAGTACTTAAGTAACTAGTAATTCATAAGATAACACTGAAAACTTTGGTGTGTTAGTACTTAAGTAACTAGTAATTTATAACACTGAAAACTTTAGTGTGTTAGTACTTAAGAAACTAGTAATTCATAAAATAAAACTAAAAACTTTGCTGTGTTATCACTTAAGTAACCAATAATTCATAAGATAACACTGAAAACTTTGGTGTGTTAGCACGTAAATAACCAGTAATTTATAATATAAAACTGAAAACTTTGGTATGCCTTATACCGCGCAAGTCTTTATAAATAAACATCAATATGTGTGTATCTGTTACTTACACGTTTCCACACTTCTTAACTTAACAAAGGTTACACTAGGAAGGTCATGAGGAAGATTTGACCCACTATCTAATTTCATTATGATTGTATTCTTGAAAACAGCGTGTCTTTATGTTCAGTATTGATACTTTTATGTATGTTTATTGCACTTTTAATGTTTATTATGTTAGAAACATAATTTTTTATCATTTGTTACAAAAGAGTTTGTATTTCCCCCGTCGTTTAACAGGTACACTAGCTAGTGTAGAATAAAGATCAGTTCTAGTTTTTGTGTTAATTTTGCTGGTAAAGGTGCATTCCTTTTCTTTCTGTGATAAACGCTTGAAACAAAACACGTTCACACCAAAAGTATATTTGAAATGATTTGCACTCGACCTGTGTGTTTTCTGAACAATTCTTCCAAAGATATAAAGTAAGCATAACAATCTTGAACAAAAAATGTTTTCTAAGTTTGAATTAAAAACCAAAACTGTTAATTTTAAGGTCTGTGTAAAGTGTTTTACAACATAAATTTATCTCAGTATGTGATATTTCAAATGTATAAAACTTTGTTCAACACAGTTTAAAACAGCAGTTGATTTCTTAAATCGCTTTAACGATAGATTAACACGAAAAAGTAAAAGTTGGTCCGATATATTTCTAATTATGGTTTTTGGAAACTACCTTATCGTAAACACGTATGCTTTGAAGATCTGCAGCAAACCGTTTTCATACTTGTATTTTTATATAATTTTCGTGCAAAACTGTACAAAGTCGTATTTGCCTTCAACCATCCCTAATTTTCAACTGATATGTGAGAAATAGACGACAGCTAGTCAACATCATCTGCTAATGACACTAGGGTAATTCTTTTCTGACAAAACAGTGGGATTCGATCGTCACTCCTATAACGCATCTACGAACTCAACATACTGAACACATTTTCTTAAACGTCAACTCCTTGAAATCACAACAGGGAGCTCTAACAACTTAGCCACGCCCAGTCTAGTCATCACTCCAAAGTTACCTTTACAATATTATTAATGGTACGTTTCAGTCTTTATATAGTATTGCTATGTATTCTTGGAAGACCTTAAGTCCCAAGTCATTTGACAACATTTTTTTTTATTTTGTTGCCATAACTTTCGAAATCATACTTGTATGTGCAGATCTTTCTTTGCAAAGAAAGAGTTAAAACGTTGTTCCTTTTGAAGAAATATAATCTTTCCTCCTGCTTTTGTTCGCATAACAAAGGACCTAATCACATGAGTTTTTGGTATTTAGATGAAAAAAACGTATGACGAAGTATTTGTTATCGGAACGTTAGCACATTCCTATCTAGAAATAAAAACGAACCACGGGTCATTTTACTTTAAAGGCTTCAAAATTTAAAAACATACAAATAATGCTATAGATACGGCCTTATTTGAGAGTTCGTCATATCAAACCCCATAAAGCGCATGAAGTTGCCATTTTTAAATGAAATTCGAGCCCCAAAAATCGTTCTATACAAACTCCAAAGAATTTGAAACGTCATAAGTTTACATACAGCGAAGTAATCGCTGTTTTCGTTTAAATATATCTTATTGACAATGTAAACACAATATCAGTATTTAATCACAAGCCAAATTTATAAATTGTTTCTTTATAAGAATTCGTAATAGCCTTTCCATAAAGAGCCCCAAAAATCATTCTTACCTGAACCACCTAGCTGTTCTACAGCTAATCAACTCTTCTGATTATTTACTAGTTACTTAACTAAACTGAAAATAAAAGTTTAATTTCTTATTCTGTTTAACATCTTTGATTAAAATATAATAGTAAGGATAACACGATAAAAATTTAAAATAATAAATTGAGATCTATTATATGTCTCTATATAACGTTATACTTAACTGGAAATCAGGTATTTTTATAGGGTTTTATCAGACTTTGAATATTTGTTTCCTTTATGGGTGGTTAGGGCGCTCAACTCGCAATTTGAGGGTCGCGAGTTCGAATCCTCGTCACACAAAACATGCTCGCTCTTTCAACTGTTATTATGTGACGGTCAATCCCAGTATTTATTGATAAAGAAAAAGGAATCAAAGAGTTGGCAGTGAACGGTAATGACTAGCTGCCTTCCCTCTAATCTTATTCTGCTAAATTAGGGACGGCGAATGCAGATAGCCCTCGTGTAGCTTTGTGCAAAATTCAAAAACAAATAATTAAGTAGAGTAAACGATGACGTTTTATAATGTAAAACTGGAAAAATAATTTACAAAACTTAAAGAAATGCGGATTTTTCTTTAATTTGTGATTCATAGCATTATTGTCTTAATGTTTCTGGTGTCCATATGGTAGAGTAATAAATTTCGTGACTTACTAAAATATGTTTCGGTTCTGCCCGGTGAAACCATACCCTGACTGTCAATTGTTTAGCTCTGCGCTAAACAAAAACAACTATTAATGTGTTTCAATATCTAAAAACATTTTAGTGTGTGGTTCTTTTTTTTTTAAGAGTCGAGTTAAATTAATAAAAAAAATACCAAGTTAAAATAACCAGTTTAATTTTGACAGAAAACAATAAACCTGTCCAAATTGAATTTGAAAGAAATGTTGCCACAGGAAAAAAACAACATGTAAACTATTCTTAAATTGAGTTTGTTCGTTATCTTTTCTCTTATACATACTGTAAACACGTGCTTGTTCAAAAATTCGATTTAATCTCGAGGATGCATAGAAAGGATTTGATACATCTTGATTATACCAATTTCTCAAAGCAGTTGAGTATGAATTGTATTATCTCCAGTACCCGTATCGTGATTTTGAATATAATTTATTTTAAAACAGTAAACGGAATCGGTCCAATTTTTAGAGAAATTTTAGATGATTGATTTGTCAATGATAATATGTCAAAGACAAAAGTAATAGTGAGACACAAAATATCTTAATGATATACATCATGTATAAGATGCTTGATTTTTGATAGAATTTTTTCACCTTAGACCTTTTAATGAACGAAAGTTCGCTTTCCGAAAGCGCTCTGGTCATCAGGTTTATTTTATGATGATAACTTTTATTTGTGATTCTGCATGATTTTTTAAATCACGATTAAATTTCCATTTAAGAAACACGGATCTAAAACAGATAGTTGTAGTCATTTCTTTCTTAAAGTTGTCACCTCATGTGACTCTGTGTTAACATATTTATACGAACACCTAACTTTCTTTAACGGATACCGCATTATTTATAAATGGGGACATCATAAATATGTCCTCTTATATTCCTCATCAATTGTTGTTCTCTTTAATTATTCACTTTGGCATCAATAGTTTAAAATGGATTTTAAATGGTTTCCTATTCTCTAGTAATTCTACTTTTTCTATGTCTTATTCAAGTTACTCTCCAAACCCTCTGTTTGAACTGTCAGGTCTCGCACTATCAAAAACTATTCACTTTTTATTTATCATTGTTTATGTTTTTTATTGTTTTCTTTAGTTAAGTCCAAACCTGCACAATGGTCTACCTACTACAGGTATCGAAACACAGTTTCTAGCGTTGTAAGTTCGCAAACATACCACTCGGAGACTAATTTATTCTTATTCTACACCTTCTGACTGTCCAGATCATGACTGTTATTTTATTACTTTCATATGTTACAACGTAGATCTATACCCATTGTTATTTTATTACTTCCATATGTTACAACGTATATCTATACCCATTGTTCCTCTATTTCCAAGATTCTGTGTTTTCACTATGAAACTTCAACTCAAAGTTTCTACTTACTAGTTAGTCCATTCGAATTAAAGAAAACTAAATGGTCTACCATATCTAATTCACCTGGCCTTCATTTTCTTCTCTCTGTGGACTCTTAAACCAAAGTTGTTCCTAAAACTAACCCTTTCAAGCTTTTGTTACCTCGTGGAACTACTAATAAAATCCTTATAAATAATTAGTTGATTTCTAAAATGGTTCTATAGTACTTCCAGTGACTCCATGTTTTTCAGTCTGAATCTATTTAATGTGGTGTAAATGATTTACAATAGGAAACTATTTGCAAAAAGAAAATATAAATTAATTTTCAATTAAACCAAATATCTAACATATGCATCAGCTCCACACATATCAGTTTACAGAACAGATGCGTTCCGTTATCACTTGGGCTTAGATCTCCTATCACAGAGTTTAATAAGTACTGTTGTAACACTTGGCAACAAGTCCTGGAAAATATCTTCTTTACAATTTGTCAAACGCTCGGCAGATTTGTGTCAAAACATGTAAATTAGCTGCATCAAGAAATAACTATCACTAAGCTTTGAACCAATAAGAAAAATATGGCTAAATTTAAAATAGTCAACCAAACTAACCCTAACCTCAGTTCAATGGATAGTAAAAAATCAGCTTGTACTTGAAATAAAAATTGCTCAAAACTACACAAGTGACTTGCAACACTGAAACTGTTTATCCTGTTGCTAATATTAATATTAAACAGAACACTTGTCTGTCTTTCTAAAAAATGAATGACTTTGGGAATATAATAACCAACGCACATCACACAAAATCATTAGTCTTAAAAAGAACTCTCTCTCGTGGTAAAATCAATTCTTTCTGAAGAAAAAAGTTAAATTTTAGTCTCACTAATAACCTTGTTAAGGAAACCGAATTTATCTCTGACTCATGCAGATTCCCTCAAACTGAGATTCTGTGAATAATTTCGTGATAGTGATATAGTTACTTTAAAATATGTATAATTGTGTTTATGTTTGCATATAAATATATCTATATATTATGCACATATATCACATCACAAAATGATTGCTTTGTTTTATAATATCTATATTAAAACGCATTGTAGTAACATATTATATGAGGTATATTCCTGTTCCGCTAACTACACTGATCGTATCAGACGAATAAAATAAAGTTTGTATGATGTAAGAATAATGTCTTGAAGGTCCCAATATTTAAAAAAAAAACTAAAATATTTAATTGAAGATTTATAATCAGCATATAACCATCTTTCTAACTGACATAAGTACTGACTTAGAGGTTAGTGTATTAGTAGATCCAAAGTTCGAGCCTTTGAGCCATGATATTACACTAAATACGTTTTTATATGGTTCGTATGTAAGCAAATTTATATCATATATAGTCTTTTACGTTAATTTTATTAGGAATACTGATTACTATACATAAATATATGTATTTATGTATGTATGTGCTATTTATTACATCTTTTATAATTTTGCTACTTATGCTTATGAGGGTAACAAAATTTAGCTTCGTATACGGATTCAGAACTAATCTAAACCTTGTAAGTTGTTTAACCTCATGAGATACTATTGGGATTACGGCTAAAAATACTGATGTATCTAATCATTATAAAGTTTTGTTTTATGACACTCCCAGTTAAATCAACATTCTCAATTCCTTACAATTTCACTATCTTATGTATTGGTTCTGATCTCTAAGTAGCTTTCTTTTATCACAGGCCTGTGACTGTTTTGTTGTATTGACTTTTTTACATAGTTACAGTAATTCTTGTATACTAAATCCGAAAATAATGTCCACTTTTTCCATCATTTTCACAAAACGCCACACGTAATTTTACACAAATGAATAATTTTCATTAAATTCGGGTCAAACTTTGTTATGCTTGAAGTGTTGATAGCCAGTAGGCTATAGTTTTCTTTTTATACCAATCGCGACGTAAGTCTCATCGATCGTTCTAAAACCCACGAGAAACAAACCGCTAATATATAAACGGTTAACACGTCACACGACACATCATTTCTGGATAGTATTTGTTTGTGCGTGAACTTTGATATTATTTTTTTTTACTTTTCAACAATATTTTTGTTGCTATGGCAACAAGAGGTTGTGTGTATGACTCAAACGTATTTTGTTATAATCAATCAGTTGTTCTAAATTTGATCTAAATAGGAATTTTGTTTTCTTCCAGATTTATAAGACATCCTTACAAAATAAAAAAATAATATTATTTTCAAAATCTGCGTAGTTGAATTATAGAAATTCCGTTATTAAAACCAAAACAACTTTTATGAAGTTTCATAATGTATGTTTTGTAGCAATAAGACATAAATATTATCAACATATGGATTGCAGACGAATTAGGCACGGTGTAGTTAACGTTGAATTTTCTTTATATTTCTATTAATATTGCATATTCTTGTCTGTGCAAATACAACTGGTTTCGTTGTTTTTGTATTGTTGCAATAATTACAAATTTTAATTAAAGTCACTAAAGAAATCAAATCTGTACAACAATCGACAATCCTATTAACGACCTTAACTTCAATTAGTTTAGGGTTAGCATGTATTTTTTTAACCAAGAATTTTCACACAAGGATCACTGTTCCATTCTGTAACGAAAATTCAACCAAATTCGCAACCCTTAGATTGCGAGAAACAATAAGGACTAGTTGCTATTTATATATTTTCTATGGTTTATGTGGAAACTTTATTTTTGGTAGTTTGATTATAAAATTCAGGGAAGTAACAATATAAGCCTTAGAAATAACTTCTCCTTCAAAGTTTGTTTGTTTAGAATTTCGCACAAAGCTAAACGAGAGCTATCTGCGATAGCTGCCCCTAATTTAGTTGTGTAAGACTAGAGGAAAGGAAACTACTCATCACAACCTTATCGCCAACTCTTGGGCTACTTTTTTTACCCACGAATAATAGGACTGATCGTGACATTATAACGCCCCCACGGCTGAAAGGGCGAGATATTTTGTTTGACGGGTATTAGAACCCGCAACCCTCAGATTACGAGTCGAGTGGCTTAACTACCTGGCCGAGCCTAGCTCTTCAAAAAAGAGTGGGTTTAACATTTGAAGGATTATTGAGATAAACGCGCTTGTACGACATAATAACCAATCAGAGGAAAATTTATTTTAAAATTTTCTCACTAACTGCTATACAAGAGGCCCCCCAGTGGCTCAGCGATATGTCTGCGGACTTACACGCTAAAATCCGGGTTTCGATACCCGTGGTGGGCAGAACACAGATAGCCCATTGTGTAGCTTTGTGCTTAATTCAAAAACAACAACAACAGCTATACAAGAGCCATCTACATGTAGCCATCTTTATTCTTAAAATTATAGACTAGAGGTAAGGCGATGAGTAAACAACACCCACTGTCAACTCTTGGTGTGCTCTTCTCTGTACAAATCGTTGGATTCAACCGTCATTCTTACTGAGCACTTACAACACCAAGATGCGAAACAGGTTTCCGCGGCAACAGGATATGAGCCATGAGCCTCCGGATTCACCTTTCGAGTATATTAACATTTAAGCAACGCCTGTTCCCCAAATAAAAACTGACATTAAGTATAATGACATGTTGTTCCTAAGCATTATGAAAGGATATGTTTTACCTTATTTGTTTATTTTTTAATTTCGTGCAAAGCTGCACGAGAACTATGTGTGCTAGCCGTCCCTAATTTAGCAGTGTAAGACGAGAGGGAAGGCAGTTAGTCATCACCACCCACCGCCGACTCTTTGACTACTCTTTACAAACGAATAATGCGATTGACCGTCACATTATAGCGCCTCCACAGCTTACATGGCGAGCATGTTTGATGTGACGGGGATTCGAACCCGCATTCCCCAGATTACGAGTCGAACGCCCTAAGTACCTGGCCATGCAGGGCTGATATTAGCAGTAAGAGTTTATTTCATCAAAGTTTATATTTTAAGTCTCTCAAGATCTTATGACCAAAATAAAACATATAATACATCAAAATTATCGATATTTATAGCATATTGATATACAGTTGGTTATAAATATAGATTTTTTTTAATATTGCTTACGTCTACTTTATTTGCAATTCGTTTATTGCTTCAAATACTAAGCTTTCTAAAAAGTAAAAACCAACCGTCTTTTACAGTAAGAAGACCAATACAGTTTGCCGTCGCGTTAGCTTAGGAGCAAGATAAAGTTATAAATAAATCTAATTACTTCTATAAAAGTTTACTGTAAAAGTTGCCACGAAAACTTTTAGATAATAAAATTTTGTTTTAGTTCGTGCGTTACACGCGCATGAAGTTATAGGCGGGGCTCGAAGCTTGATGTGTACTCAACAAGCGACAGGAAAGACCCTCCCTAATCATGCGTCACAGGGTAATATATAAAGACAAATAAGCCAATTATAGCCTGTCAGACAAGTAGATAACACCCTAACATTGAGAAAAAAAATAGCACATAATGGTGATCACTTCATTTATGTATTTTACTAATATTCTTAAGTGAAGTTGTAAAAAATACATTACTATTTCAATAAATCAAGCATGTTTTAAAGTTATTATTATACTTGATATGAGACGGCGTGACAATAATTTAATCTACGAAAATTTATTTTTTGTTAATACCTTTTAATTAGTAAAATTACAATTGTATTAATTGATGACGTATGTAATCCACAAGTCGTGATTGACAGTTCTACCACTGGTTACTTGTATTTCTGGTAGCATTTCAGGTAGGCCTGGTATGGCCAAGCGCGTAAAGCGTTCGACTCGTAATTCGAGGGTCGCGCTAAACCTGCTCGCCCTCCCAGCCGTGGGGGCGTATAATGTGACGGTCAATCCCACTATTCATTGGTAAAAGAGTAGCCCAAGAGTTGGCGGTGAGTGGTGATGACTAGCTGCCTTCCCTCTAGTCTTACACTGCTAAATTATGGACGGCTAGCACAGATAGCCCTCGAGTAGCTTTGTGCGAAATTTCAAAACAAACAAACAAAGCAAAGATTTTCAGGCAATCTTTCACTTACAACAAAACCATATTTCTCGCCTATCTTGCCCTCTAGTGGCACAGTGGAATATCTGCGCACTTGTAACACTAAAAATCGAATTTCCATACCCGTAATGGGCAGATCACAGATAACCAATTTCGCAGCTTTGTACTTGATTACAAATAAACTCCCCTATTTCTCTTCATTTACTTTCTTATTTTAATATATTTATTAAGAAAAGTAGATGGCGTTGCACCCTCAATACACCAATCTACTCTCATTATACTTCTTCGATTATTTTTCTACTATTCATTCTCTACGTTCGTTTTTATATTTTGTATTTTAATTTGTTTTATTTGTTTTGAATTTCGCGCAAAACTACTCGAAATCTATCTGCGCTAGATTAGGCAGTGTAAGACTGTAGGGAAGGCAGCTAGTCCTCACCACCCACCACCAAAACTTGGGTTATTATTTTACCAAAGAATAGTGGGATTGACCGTTACATTATAACGCCCCACGGCTGAAAGGGTGAGCATGTTTGATGCGACCGGGATTCAAACCCGCGACCTTCAGATTACGAGTCGAACGCCTTAACACACCTTGCCTTGCCGGGCCCATTGTATTTTAAGAGCAAAGCTACTAAGACTATCTGCCATCGAGTTTTTAATCTTGAACTGTTGGACAAAGAGACCAGGACAAGCATCTTAATACCAACCATCCGTTATGATGGATTGAGTGTCACTCTTATAACACACCCACGGCTTAAAGTGGAAAGATTAATTTATCTTAACACACTTTCGAAAGCTACCGAAATGTTGATAAACAAATCGAAAATTTTCGCCTTTTCACTTTTCTAACTGCGAAGTATATTTTTTAGAAAATGTGGCTCGTCAATACCTCCTGCTGGAACCTGCACATATATAAACAATCACTTCACGATAAAAGGCGCTGTCAACATTATATTTATCTTTATATGTCATTAGTTCTTGAGAAAAGGTACCACCAGTACGACCTATTCACATTTAAACTGGCATTTTATGATAAAAGGGACCATCAATATCGCCTGTATACATATTTCAATAGCCTATACGCGAGAAAATGCATCATATTTGTCCGACTTTTAATATGAAATTAGTATACATTTTTATATATATATATATATACACACATGCATTTTTCTAAACTGTATTAAAGCGTAGGAATGGATAAAAACATCAACAAATAATTAAGATAAATATGGATACTTCATGTTTTTTCATGTGCAAATCTAAGCTAAGCTTCCTAGGTGTTCTAAGGAGGTTGCTTTGCTAGAATACTTAAATATTCAAACTTTCAAGACAAAGAAGAAACAGTGCATTGACGGACTAATTGATCAAAATATGGTGCGAAAATATCGTTCCTAATAAAGATAAAAATAAAAGCGTTTTTTGGTAGCAGAATGACTGGTAGATCCCACAAGCGTTCGACTGAACAGTTACTAACACAATAAGAGACAAAAACCATACAAATTCGTATAAATTTCCATTAGTTTCTCTGGTAAAGAGCTATATGACCCAATTAAGCAAAAACGACGAACCCTTTTCCAACCACTGTTCAACACAATGAAAATGTTATAAGCAGGGTAGGCCAGTATTGTGAGGTTTTACAAATGGTTTAATTCATTGATACTAGGACTAGTGGCGTATCAAATATGGGGAATCTTACACTGATGTCAAACTCTCCTAGGAACATTACACTAGTAACAATGCTGTCAATAGTAAGGGTCGAACGTTCCATAGGGCTGTTAGGAAACTTTGGCATTTCATGAACAATCACTTGATTGAAAGAACACCTACTTAACACTAACGAACCGTTCCCAACTGACCAGCAGCTTCAATGAAATGTCTCATTGTTTGGACACCTACACAAGGAGACTTGTGTTTATACCTGTGAAAGTGAAACGTAATTTGTTTATCTATTTCTTCACCACAGTTTCTAATCAAACGTCCCATACATTTTTAAACTAAATACATAAGAATTTTTCTCCCCAGACATCAGCGTAAATATTTTTGATTTCGAAAGAACGTGGTGGACGAGTTCACTTGGTAGTAAAACTCAGAGTCGGGACCTGGTGAGCCTGGTGGGAAACCGTGGGACACATTTGAATATTCTCTGCACTTTAAATTATAGAGGCATTATAAGAATGACAGTCAAATCCCTGTGAGAAATAGTTCAGGTTTAGTAATTGCGGCAGATAAGTTTAATAGCTTTACCAGAAGTACAATAAAATTAATTCTAAATTATATATATACAAAGTTCACGCTCTCAGACCTGTATTGTATATTAGATGTGGTACATCTTTATTACACTTGATTTTACTGAAGATCCGGAACTTTTAATAAACAAAGTTTGGAAAGTGTTTTATTCACTGCTCCTGGAGTTTAGTATAAAAACGCTTCCACGTTTTGTTTTTTACATTACTTTTTTAAAGAGAATTTTTATGTCTATGAAACAGGAAAATTATGAGGAATCCAATGATAGCATAAATATTGGCAATTCGTTCACGTTATTATCTTCGGTTTCTTATTAATGTCGCAGACAAACGTCACCGTATTTTACGAGCAACGTTTTATGACTTCTCTAAAATTACCAGTTGTAATTAGATACGAACATGCAGGCAAAGCTCGCTATGTTGTAACACTGTACACCACGATATGGAGGTTATAAAGTACATGAAAGGCTCTTTCGGTCAGCCATGCTATTAGATATTCATGGAAAATCTGGTAGTAAAACTGTTTTATCAGTTGGAACATGCACATATCAAAATTACGATTTTCATATTCCATGATATCAGAACTTTTTCTGGTTCACCTTCGACTTTGCACAAGTAAATTAAGGAAGCATAATTCAGATTGAAATAGCAGTCTTAATCCACACGTACGTGAGCATTTTTGAATCGCACGTGTTGTTGAATATCACAAATAAATACCACATTCTACAAAACTCTCCGGTGGAAACCAGGTTTTGATGTGTGTGGAGGGTACAGCACGTATAGTCTATCGTGTAGCTTTTTACTTAATTACAAACAAACACATTAAACACATCAACTGGATATATGTTTACCTAACGAATCTATTCATACTTGAATAAACATATCATTAGTTAGTGTATATTTGATTCTACACCTCAACATGTAATCCAAGAGTAAAGTGATATCAGCAAGTGATACAATTCATGGTTATACATTTGAAGCAAAGCCAGTCAGTATATGAAATACTTGTAACTAAATGACGAATTGGTACGTACTGAATTAACTAATAACCTATTTGAGTATTCTAGACAATCAGTTGGTTAAAATTATAAGCCATAATACTAAACTATCGTATTCTGGTAATTATTCCGAACCTTTTACGTTAAATTACAGTTAAAATGTTAACATGTGGGATTGGCAACTGGTATAATAGCTTGTTGTTTAAGGATGATAAAGCTTCAAAGACACGAAGTCTGAAAGCTTTTCTTCAAGTTCATCTGGAACAATACAGATATCAAATTACAGAAACGATGCATCTCTTTGGGATTGTGCCAAAAGATTATACGAGAAAAACGTGTTTCAGATAAAACTGCAACTGTTGCGTATGTCCATTAGAAACTAAAATTAACCCTATGAAAGAGGATAAAGATTCTTTTCATTTCTTTTTACCACGATAAAGAACATTTCGTTTTTAATGGGGCTTCTTTAAGATTTAGAGTAAGTATAAACATCCTTCGCTCTTTTCTTGTTTTAGTATCGTAATAAGATTCCCCCATCAAGAAAACAGTCGTGTTTTGTACTGTCTTCAACAAAAATAAAAGATATTTCTCGAACTACGAATTCTTTCAAGCAAACAGAAATAAGCCTCATGTCTGAAAAGATTGAAACCAAATTCGCGAAGGTTATTATACAAAAATAGAGTGTTATTTCTCGCCGTATTTTGTAGAGATTGGTTTTCCATCTAAATAATTCTCCACCAAATAGAGTGTTTATTTCTCGCCGTATGTTGTAGAGATTGGTTTTCCATCTAAATAATTCTCCACCTCTTACGGACAAGATTCAAAACGTTAGATCATGTCTTAGCCTATTCTAAACTGGCATAGCTGAACCTTTTAAATATTAGTAAAATGACTTGATGATTTATTATTGCATGGTTATTCAATGTGTATTTTCGAATATATGCAATAACGTCTTAACTGCATAATTTATAAAAATTAATTACTATGTCTATTATGTGTTTCAGAATAACTGCGCTAGTCATCCCTAATTTAGCAATGTAAGACCACATGAAAGGCACCTAGTCATCACTACTCACTGCCAACTCTTGGGCTAATATTTCACGAACAAATAGTGAGATTGATTGTCACATTATAATGCTGCCACGACTGAAAAGAAGAGCATATTTGGTGTAACGGAAATTTGAACCCGCGACCGTCAGATTACGAGTCGAGAGACCTAACCACCTGGCCATGCCGGGTCTGTTGAATTATATTATTAAAACAAATTAAAAACACTTTTGAGAAAAAAAAAAGTTTTATGACAACTAACATTATGCTTTTTGATACCGATTGAAGTCTGTACACAACAGCTTCGTTTTCTGAATGATGGGAACTGTCCCCCAAATTTTGTAAATGATTCCAAATAGCAAAGTTTGTGAACCATTTTTAATTTGACCAGATTAATGTATATATGCAAAGTACACACTAGCTTAGGGCTCCACGTTGAAATAAAGTCCCACGCGAAGACAGCCTTCTTTGATTCGCCATCCAATCCCTTTGTGAAATTACACTCCTGCACGTATATCTTGACAGTTATCATGTGATCTGAAAACAGTAAAAACTGTTTATTTTGTACATAAAAATCATATTTTAAAAATGTGCTTTTCTGTAGTCAGAGAAGTATTTCACAGAATTAGGATTTAACCATGATCGTTCTGAAACAAAAATGCAATTTAGAATGAGTTAAACGGATACAATTCATTGGTAGTTGCTGAACTTCCTGGTTGAAGCCCCCCAGTGGCTCAGCGGTATGTCTGCGGACTTACACGCTAAAATCCGGGTTTCGATACCCGTAGTGAGCAGAGCACAGATAGCCCATTGTGTAGCTTTGTGCTTAATTCTAAACAGCAACAACAAATCCTGGTTGAAAATTTTAACGTTTCTAGATACAAAAATTGAACTAGCTACTTGGCATGTTAAAAAACACCAATTAATATCAGTTGCAAAATTTACTCTTGCTGCAGGTTTTTAAATAGGTGAATGGTGTACGATGGTGTAATAAACATTTTTTTTTACATTTCCTTGTCTCGCGACCAAGATTGAACCCAAAATATTTCACAAACTAATTGAATGTTTTCCACTGAATTAAACGATTAACCCTCATCTCAAGGTCATGAGGTGACCGCAATCTGACTTCCAATTTATTTTCTTAATATCTTCTGGGATCAAAAGATCTAGGCGGTCTAATATGACAAGGTGGTTAAGGCACTCGACTCCTAATCCGAGGGTCGCGGGTTCAAATCCCCGTCACACCACATATAATAGGATTTAATAAGACGATCAATGGCACTATTCATTGATAAAAGAGTATTTCAAGAGTTGGCGGTGGGTGGTGGTGACTACCTGCCTTCCGTCTAGTCTTACACTACTAAATTAGGGACGGCTAGCGCAGATAACCCTCGTGTAGCTGCGCGAAATTCAAACCAAAATATTCTGCAAAGTGACCTGGAGGATCAACTTCCTAGTTAATGCTAGTAATTAACCCACTTAAACTACCACACTGAGCCAGTGGCATACTAATCAAATCAACTACTATTCGAATAACAGAGGTCGCAGAAATGACTGTTTATTTCTCTTTGTTTTTATTATTCTTCATGATCGTGTTGAGAAATTTTTCTATGTATTTATTATTTTACTAGAGACATAAAAGTGTTATCAAAAGCAAGTCATCCGAACAATATAATTTAGTTCGGTTTCATTACTGGAGAAATGTCTTCGTAATTTCCGCAATACTCAATTCCATTTAAAGTGCTATTTATATCTTTCACAACATATCCAATAATATACTTATTTCAAATACGTATTTGCCGTATAATATATTTTAAAAAAACGTACAATATAGAAAATTTTAACCGTGTTGTTTTTATTAAATAGTTTAAATGTGTTGGGACCCGGCATCGCCTAGTGTGTTAAGGCGTTCGACTCGTAATTAGAGGGTCGCGGGTTCGAATCCCAGTCGCACTAAATATGCTCGCCCTTTCAGCCGTGGGGACGTTATAATATGACGGTCAATCCAATCAATGGTTGGTAAAAGAGTAGCCTAAGAGTTGGCGGTGGGTGGTGATGACTAGCTGCCTTCCTTCTAGTCTTACACGACTAAACTAGGGACGGCTAGCGCAGATAGCCCTTGAGTAGCTTTGCGCAAAATTAAAAAAATCAAACAAACAATTAGATGTGTTTGTTTCTTTCTAGTTAAGCGTAAAATTATCCAATTGGCCATCTGTGTTGTACCCACCATGTGCATCGATTTTTAGAGTTATAAAGCCACACAAATATCTTGCTGAGCTCCTGAAGGCAATTCAATGTCGTATTTATAGTGTGGTCCAAAATGAATGGATTCTATAATATACTGCATACGAAAGAAAAGAAAGTGTTTTATATCAAATGTCTTTATCTAGAAAGCATATTATAAATAAATAAATAATAAAAGATTAGATCATTTAATATTAGGAATTCCTGTCACGTCCGTTTCTGTAGGTATTTAAAAAACGAAATGAAATGAAAACATTGCATTTATTGTTTTTCTGGTCTAACCTAATAGTTATATGGTGCTTAATTTAAAATCTTTTGGTCACAGGATCAAATCCCAGCGTCAGGTATACTCGCCCTTTCAGCCGTGGGATTGCATAATGTGAAGATCATTCCCACAATGGATGTTGATGCCCGAATTTTTTTCATCAGTCGCAGTTCAAAATTAGGGATGCCTGTAAATAACTTTAGTCATTTTGTCGTGCCCCCCGCTAGTACAGCGGTATATCTCCGGATTTACAACGCTAAAATCAGGGGTTCGATTACCCTCGGTGGGCTAAGCAGATGGCCCTTTGTGGCTTTGTTATACGAAAAAAAAAAAACATTTTCTCGTAAGTGAACGAACACTTTTTTAGACTGCCATCTATTGGAGGAAAATTTAAAAGGCCCTAACACAGTGCATCTGCAATATGTTTTACTTGTATATCGTTCAGTTAATAAATTTGAGTATTATTCGCTTTAGCGTAAGACTTAATAAAATGTGTTTTTTCCAGTTTATATAATGTACTATTTAACATTAAATTATAAATTAAAAGGTCAATAAGTGACAAGATACTATTCAAAAAGTATAAGTTGTTTTAACAACGTTCACATTCTTAAACAAGCTTCATATTATGAGTATAATCACCGTAAGTAATTTGACGACATGACACTTTCAAAGCTATTTAAACTTTTGATAATCGCTTGATGCATTTTACAGATGGCGCTGCAAATGGATTGTTGCTGTTTTGAATTAAGCACCAAGCTACACAATGGGCTATCTGTGCTCTGCCCACCACGGGTATCGAAACCAGGATTTTAGCGTGCAAGTCCGCAGACATACCGCTGAGCCACTGGGGGGCCTGCAAATGGATTTAACAGTAGATATTTTTGACGCTTTTGAACCTTACTGTAACATTTTTTAATAATTCCAGAATTCTTATTATTTTTAAGGCTTTTTCAAATAGTCAAGTACACGCCAGGTCATGTTATTTTAATACTAGCTGGAGTGCCCTTCTTCCCCTGAAAGGAAGTTGTGTAAATTCGTGATTAATGAACAATTATGTTGGAACGTAAAAAGTTGCTTTATTTTTGTGTAATTGTAGGAAACGTAAAAATGCTCATATTAACTGCAAAACATAAAATATGAAACGGCAAACTTGTATATATCTTTGTATGGATCCAATAAGGTCAAAGATTGGATACATTAGCCACTTGCCGCAGTGTTTTGTATGTCCTTGAATAGTGGACGAGTACCAACATATTGGATATCAGCTAATGTCACTCTCATCTTTAAGTGAAGTAATAAGAGTTTTCCCAGTAATTATAAGCCTATTAAGCTTACATCCATTTTGGGAACAGTTTTAGAAAGTCTGATAAAAAATACTTTGTAAAATCATTTAACAAAGTACAGAATTTTATCAGATTGTCAACATGGTTTCACTGAGGCAAAATCTTGCCTTACAAACTTTTTGAGATGTTTTGAAAACAATGATGTACATGTAAACGATGGTAAGGATGTAAATTTTATGTCGTATAAAAAGAGATTAAGATCCTTAAAATTGTTTTTCCTTGAATAAAAGAGTTAGAGAGGATCTGATTGAAGTGTTCTAGATTATAAAATGAATTGATAATGTTGATGAAGCAATATTTTTCATACTTAACAGTAAGAATTATAGAACTAAGAAACACAAATACGGATTTAGACAAGGTAGAAACCGTCTTTAGCTAAGACAGTTTTATTTTTAAAATAAAGTGCTTGATCTATGGAATGGGTTGTTTTCAGATTTTGTGAAAGCACTAAATTTGAAAGAGTTTAAAAGAAAGCTTCATAGATGTATGAATGATAAGAGATGGCTTTAAATTTTTTTATCTAATAGTTTTAGTTTGACTTAGAGGACGAGACAGCCGAGATGAACCAACACCTTGTCGTCACCAAACATTGTGTTGTGTTAACAGATCTTCATGACAAATTTGGTGAAGATTCATCAGGAGAGAGAGAAGCAGAAAAAAACGCCAATAAAAACTGCAAAAAGCAAAAATAAAATTTTATAATTATCTCCCCATGAACCACCGTACGAAATTTGCTGAGGATTTATCAACAGGAAGCGAAAACCCAAAAACGTCCATAAAACTGGCAAAACGTAAAAGGCAAAACTAAAAATCCAAAAGTTTCTCTATATGAACTTAATAAATATCCATAGCAATTTTGGTGTAGATTTTTGGTTATGTTCGAAAAACCTACATAACTTCATAAGAAACACGGATCAAATTATGAGATTATATTACAAATTGAACAGTTTTGTAGGGATCGTCAAATGCAATACTGGTTATATATATTAAGAATGCTTTTAATAGAAAAAGATTGCATTAGAGTATTAAAATTTACTATAAATCATAGATTTGGATCTTGATTTGTTAATTTATCATACTAAATTATTGCACACCATTATTATAGGACGAGTCTCCGATTTATATTGACGTATGTTAATATATCACGATTTCAAACATCAGAAATTTGAATTTAAATTTAGAAATTAATTAAATCTCAATATGTATCAAATGTATGATATTTTCCAACAATATTGATGCACAAAATTATCTTTTTAACACAAATATATTTTAATATACAAAAAATTAATACAAATTATAATAACGGTCATTAGCAATACTAATTGAAAATGATGATTTTACAAGAGTTTTACAAACTTATAGACAATATTGATTCTTATATTCAATCTAGAATTAAATATTTTATCGACGATCCAGGTCCTCAACGAGCAAATTAATCCTGAATTGATTCTGTTAAACCTCACGTAAATTAACGATATATTTTCATGGCTACCATCACACCGGGTACAAGCTTACTTTTTACCGAATGTGATATTTAATATCCTTATAGAAATGCAATCGTCCAAAGTGATTTCACTGAAATTCGAAATCCACAAACGTTCCTGGTCAAATTGTGTAGTTTTACGATTAACAGGAGTTAATCAAAACTATAGCTTCCTGTGCCTATAGAACACTGGTTGTAACTGTCTAATTATAATAATAATGTCTTTTGGCGCATCAGTTTTACAAGCTTTTTAAAGAGATGTTCTCAAAAGTTCATGCACACCTCTTATATTGTTGATTCTTACCCTCGAGAATAGTCACAAATTTAGAAAACAGGCAAGACTTGCGCAATACAAGTTTAAACCAATACGTTACATGACAAAAAGGAAAGCATACCGAAACAAATGTAGATATTAAAATAAACGTATTATGGTAAATCCCTTACAATACACACAATTTTCTTTCTTGAAAAAAATGTATTTTAATATACAAACAAAAAGTTATGATAAAGGTTATTACGAATAATTATTGCAAATGCTGGTTTATATACAAGAGTTTTAAAAACTTACAAACATCGCTGAGTCTTCTATCTGTTCTAGAACTAAATATTTTATCAACGATTCACGGAAAACGAATTAATTCTATGTTAATACATAGGTACACTTCTCGCGACATGTAACTAGCTAACTGTTTCACTGAGCACAGGTAAGTTTCTCGTCGACGAAAATATCTAATGTCCTCGTAGAAATACTAACCACTGTAGTTAATTCAATGAAACTTACAGTTTGTATTGTTCGATATCTATAAACGTTTCTGATCAATTATCTGTAATTTTCTGATTCATAAGCGTTTATCACGCTAGCTTTCGAGGTTTATAGTATACAGACTGCAGCAAACTAACAATATATAAAACAAACTATGTCTCCGCGTGTTGCGATGGCTAGCATTTACAAGCTAGAGAAGAGATTTTCTGGATATTTCAGCTAAGATAATAATACTGGTATTTTTCGTATACATATCGCACATTGTTAATTCTTACGCCCCGAGAAGCTTCTACAAATTTAGACAACAGGCGAAACTTTCGTAATAAACATTTAATAATATGAGTTTCATGCATTTCTAAATATATGTTACACTGAAACAAAGAAATAAATCAAAATAAATATAGAATATTAAATCCATTACAATACTAGTGATCTTGTTGTGAAAATGTGGTTATCTCAAAATTTAAGAGATAAATTTTGTATTCTAACACAATTTGCTATACGAATTATCCTAACGAGGTTTTTCAAAATAACACGTAGTGTGCTGCCATCTCGTGTTAATAGTAATAAAACGTTCATTATTTTTGTATAAGAATAAATGTTGAGCTAAATCATCGTAACAACCTTGATAGTATCACCAACAAATAATCTAGTACTAAATATCATACACTATTCTAAAACTGTGTGTCAAACTTTGATTAATTCACATTAAATCAAGAGTGTTTTTGTTAACATCAAATGAAACAGTTTTGAAGTTAATCATCCAAGATAGTGCTTGTAACCTACTGCACATTTGTGTATTCATAAATAAATCATGACATTTTTTATTGAGCTCTAATATATTTGAGTAACACGTAGAGTTATTGAAACTTTTGGATTAATTATGGGAATGAGGGGCACGTAATTCTGCCCTTTAGTTTCTACTGTTATTCAGTTTGTGCTGCCATCTAATGATAGGTAAAGAATAAATTCTAATTGTAAAAGTAAATGAAAGATTAAAACAACGTATAACAGAGTTACATACTTGTATACATTTGTGGTTTATAAGTATACATATATATAACTTATACTTGCTCTAAAAATTATCCATTTGTCAGTTTGTAAACTAATAAAAACCATCATAAGAATATTAATATCATTCCTTATACTTCATAATTTTCGTTTACTGTAGAATGCGCAAGGTAAGATCGTTCTAAGAACCACAAATCAGAATATTTTTAAGTTTTCATCAAACCAGCGATCTTTCTTTAGTGTTATTATTTTGTGGCTGGAGTGTATAACTGAGATTACAGCTGGATATTTGGGCATGAGCTGATATAACGTGATTCTCTGCTACAGATCCAATTGATCACTGTATTGAAAGACTTACCTAATCCAATATATTTGAATTTTCTTTGGATATTTTCCACTTATATCTAACGTTCCTGCGTTTGCTTATCGATGGATTTCACAATCTCTTTAAATAATTCGGTCGTATGTTTAAACCTTGTGTTTGGTTTCAGAAAGTGGTTAATCAGATGCTGTTGGACAGCATGTGATGTAAATGCTTTTTTAGTTTTATCATATACAAAAGTAGTGACTAGGACACCAAAGTGTTTCTTACATATTCTGTTTTAGGGTTTTGACCTTGCAACACGTTTTTTAATTTTTTTTGGAGTTGACCCGTATCTGTAACTTGTTGAAAATTTTATTAACCTTATATGTTTGTTTTGTGTGTATTTGAATTTCGCGCAAAGCTACTCGAGGGTATATATCTGCGCTAACCGTCTCTAATTTAGCAGTGTAAGTCACGAGGAAAGGCAGCTAGTCATCACCATCCACCGCCAACTCTTGGGCTACTCTTTTACCAACGAATAGTGGAATTCACTGCGACATTATAACACCCCCACGGCTAAAAGGGCGAGCATGTTTGGTGTGACAAAGATTCAAATCCACGCCCTCAGATTACAAGTCGAGTGCCTTAACCACTTGGCCACGCCAGGCCTGACATGGTAAGGCAGTTTGTAAGAACTATATACGATATTTAATCTGTTTCTGAAAACTTACAACAGTGTGTATTATTTTTGTGAAGAGGTTAGAGGTGTATGCCGATCTATAATTTAATAATATTCAAAGAAATAATGATTGTTTTTTGCCAGTATAGTTAGATGATTTTTTTTACTCTGATTCAGACGGCAGTCGCAATATCTTGGTATATTATTTATGGAACACTTTCTATTCCGGAGATTTTTGTGAAACCTGTGTGGAAATTTTGAGATTTCAAGCTAGAAACTGTGAGTGTTTGTCTGGAAACAAGATCAGATTCAAAGCGACTCTGTAAGTGTAAAGCAGCAAAATGCCCAAAGAATTACAAATGAACCGGTCGTAAGATATGTTCCAAAGAGTTTCGACTTAGGATGTACTGTCAAGAGAAGACAGACCATTTGTGTACAGAGGTGACAAACTTACAGATGTACCTGACAATTTTCCTACGGAATGGCAGAAGTAGACAAAATTCTATAGAAATGTTGCATCACGGTTCTCACACGTTTGCTATTCTTTTCCTGCTTTCAAAAACAACTAAAAATGTAATCTTTGTCAAAACTAGAAGCACTGCTACACATTGGAAATGGAAAGAATTATATGAGATCAGGTAAGGAAAGGAGAATATGAAAACTTTTCATGAAGTATTTCACAAATATGGGAGAAAAGACAAGTACTTAGACAGTGGTAAAATTGCATGGCAAATGTATGTGGGTGAAGCACTTTGATAGGGCAACAAAGAAAGTAGCGCCTCGAAATTATTTTCAGCACAAACTGCACACAGCTATATTCCTCATTCTTCAAACTGCACGCAGCTATATTCCTCATTCTTCAAACTGCACGCAACTATATACCTCATTCTTCAGACTGCACGCAGCTATATACCTCATTCTTCAAACTGCATCCAGCTATACACCTCATTCTTCAAACTACACGCAGCTATATACCTCATTCTTCAAACTGCACACAGCTATATACCTCATTCTTCAAACTACACGCAGCTATACACCTCATTCTTCAAACTACACGCAGCTATATACCTCATTCTTCAAACTGCACACAGCTATATACCTCATTCTTCAAACTACACGCAGCTATATACCTCATTCTTCAAACTACACCCAGCTACATACCTCATTCTTCAAACTACACGCAGCTATATACCTCATTCTTCAAACTACACGCAGCTATATACCTCATTCTTCAAACTGCACACAGCTATATACCTCATTCTTCAAACTGCACACAGCTATATACCTCATACTTCAAACTACATGCAGCTATATACCTCATTTTTCAAACTGCACGCAGATATATACCTCATTCTAAAGCTTTTGGATTTCTGGATCTGATGCGATACCTGAAAAAATAATCACGATTTTTACGGTTTGGTCAGAGATTTCTTCTTGAATAAAAAATTACAATGTTTGTTAACCGAATTATCAAACCACTTTAAAAATGCTTTCAGTTAAGCCGTTTAAAACTACATTTCTTAAATATGCCTTTGAAGCGTTAAAAATATTATGTGATGATGCGATTCGAAAATCAAACACAAGATGGTTCAATTATTTTATATAAGTCCGTAACCACTGTAAATAAATGTGTCACTGTTAAAGAAAGCTAATGAAGTTACATCCAAAAGTTTGTTTGTTTTTGAATTTCCACAAAGCTACTCGAGAGCTATTTGTGCTAGCCGTCCCTAATTTAGCAGTGTAAGACTAGAGGGGGGGCAGCTAGTCATCACCACCCACCGCCAACTCTTGGGCTACTCTTTTACCAACGAATAGTGGGATTGACCTAACATTATAACGCGCCCACGGCTGAAAGGACGAGCACGTTTGGCGCGACGAGGATGCAAACCCGCAACCTTCAGATTACGAGTCGCACGCCTTAACACGGTTGGCCATGCCTGGCCATTCCAAAAATTACAATTGCACATTGAATAACGGTGTTTCTATATTATATCTTTTGTTGTACAACGTTGTCTGGACCAGAAGCATGGAAATGTCAACAGACTATCTCACCTGTCAATAAAACTATTTAATTATGCTCAGTGCTAGAATCTTGAACACTGTATTGTTACTAAACCCAAATTTTGTATTTGGGTAAACATCACGACTCATCAATAGTTCCAAACTGTACTGAAATGTTGAACATGTGGAAAATCTCTGTGTTTTTGTGTTTTTCTTAAAGCAAAGCCAAATTGGCTATCTGCTCAGCCCACCGAGGGGAATCGAACCCCTGATTTGAGCGTTGTAAATCCGGAGACATACCGCTGTACTAGCGGAGGGCTGGAAAATGTCAGTTCCTCAGTTATGCAGCTTCAACTCAACAATGCAACAGTTCAGAAGCGTACAGACGAATATTCATTTATTGAAACAAAAAGTTTACAATAACAAATACTTGCCATGGTTCCAGTTCTACTTCTTCCCCATAAAATAATGGAAGTATCATCAGAAAATGGCTTCCAGAACAAAAACTTGAGTACCTTTGAAATCAACTAGGTTTGAAAGATAGCATGAGACTAGATAAAAGTTAAACAGAGCGAAACAAATTTTTTGGCCTGGCATGGCCCAGCGCGTTAAGACGTGCACTTCAAGATCTGAGGGTCGCGGGTTCGCGCCCGAGTCGCGCCAAACATGCTCGCCCTCCTAGCCGTGGGGGCGTTATAATGTGACGGTCAATCCCACTATTCGTTGGTAAAAGAGTAGCCCAAGAGTTGGCGGTGGGTGGTGGTGACTAGCTACCTTCCCTCTAGTTTTACACTGTTAAACTATGGACGGCTAGCACAGATAGCCCTCGAGTAGCTTTGTGCGAAATCCCAAAACCAAACCAAATTTTATTTCAAACACAATCAAAATCAAAGTTCTAAAGACGAACGTGCAGTGTGGTTCCTTTACTGGTATCTTTGTAGTCTGTATTAAATTATGAAATATTCTTCACTAACAAAACATGGTATTGTATATTGTAAACAACAATGTCATTCTTATTAGGACAGAAATGTCATCCTTAAGAATAATGGTCACTCTAACCTCAAAACGAGTGATGCTGTATCCCTACAGCAGCCAATGAAAGTCAATGAAATGTTGACTTTTATGGAGTGTTTTCAATGTCACAACATTTTCTACGACGTAGTTGTAATTACTGTGAATCACCGGAACGAGAGCAAATGTTTTACACTTTGAACGAATTTTCATGTTTGAAACATGCACTCAATAAGCGCAAACTTTTCGAAATGTTTATACATTTATTAGGAGAGGAATAAAAACATGGTGTACCTGCACACCACAGGTGAACACGATATTACCAGTCTTAACTTTAGCTTCTGTTGGTCAAACTTAACAGTATAAATGTAAGCTGAAACATGTTTTTCGTCATTAGCTATGATTATGCATAATTTCACTAATATCTTTTTTTCATGACACGGTGGATTCAAAGTTTGTATTACTTTAAATGAACCTACACGAATACCTTCAGGATTTGTGTCTTTGAAGTTTTATCATTCGTAAATAACAAACGATATGTAAGATCAGATGAAATACAGTTGCCAATCCTAAAATGCATTAACGTTTTATTGAAAGGATCTGTATTGTTAGCGAGAGTATTATTGATTAATCTCTAATTAATTTGATCATTTGATCCAGGTCCGGCATGGCCAAGGCCAAGTGGTTAAGGTGCTTGAACCATAATATGCGGCTCGCAGGTTTCACTCATCATCACATCAAACATGTTCGCCCTTTACTGACTTGACTCCAAGGTAAAATCATGAATTCTTTTATTTGCTTTTATCACACATTGTTCATTGGAGTGACCCCTAGAGGTTTAGAGTTTAGTGTATAACACCAATCATATCGGTTCTTAAAGTATTGATAGACTATTAATTGAAATACATCCAATTGGTCCATATAATATAGTATTTCTTTGTGCTCCTCAACGATACGTACTCTCCACCAAAACAGCATATGAGCATATAAATTAAAATTGCTGTTTGGGACTGAATTATAGCACATTAATTTATTTGCACAAAGCCAACACTTCCATATCTAACTACACAGGCAAGTTCAGAGCCATCATAAAATGTATAGTATGGTAAAGTTGTGTGCACCATTATTGTTAGCAAGAAATCAGAGGTGAATGAATTGACAATACCAACATCTACATTTAAAAATAGGTGAAAGAACTGACAATACTAACGTCTACATTTGATCAAAGGTGAATGAACTGACAGCACCAACATATATATTTAATCAGAAGTGAATACACAGACAACACCAACATATATATTTAATCAGAGGTGAATGAACTTACAATACCAAATATATATTTGGTCAGAGGTGAATGAACTGACAATACCAACGTCTACACTTAATCAAAGGTGAATGAACTGACAACACCAATATATATATTTAATCAGAGGTAAATGAACTGACAACACCAACATATATATTTAATCAGAGGTGAATGAACTTACAATACCAACATCTACATCTAATCAGAGGTGAATGAACTAACAACACCAACGTCTACATATAATCAGAGGTCAATGAACTGACAATACCAACATCTACATTTAATCAAATGTGAATGAACTGACAACACCAACATATATATTTGATCAGAGGTAAATGAACTGACGACACCAACATATATATTTAATCAGAAGTGAATACACTGACAACACCAACGTCTACATTTAATCAAATGTGAATGAACTGACAACACCAACATATATATTTGATCAGAGGTAAATGAACTGACGACACCAACATATATATTTAATCAGAAGTGAATACACTGACAACACCAACATATATATTTGATCAGAGGTAAATGAACTGACGACACCAACATATATATTTAATCAGAGGTGAATGAACTGTTAATACCAGCATCTACATCTAATCAGAGGTCAATGAACTGACAACACCAACGTCTTCATTTACTTTCTCATAATTTTCACATTTCATGGTCATGAAAGTTCTTTATGTATGAACAAACACTTTTAAACAAGTTTCAGAAGCGGCGAAATATCATTATGCAGCATCAGTTGTTAAAAGTTCTGATTCTTCAATAAAAATAATCTATCTTTGGTATATATGCATCAAATCTAATATACAATTGACTTCTGGGTATCATCATTGGACCCTATCCGCTTGGCTATATCAAGCCCCAGAAGAAAAGCGCTCTCACGATTTTTGTTTGTTTATTGTGTGAATTTTGCGCAAAGCTACACGAGAACTATCTGTGCTGGCTGTCCATTATTTATCAATGTAAGATTAGAAAAAAGGCAGCTAGTCATCGCCACCCACTACCAAACGAATGTTGTTTGTTTTCCTATAGCAAAGCCACATCGGGCTATCTGCTCAGTCCACCGAGAGGAATCGAATCCATGATTTTAGTGTTGTAAATCCGTAGACTTACCGCTGTACCAGCGGGGGTCCCAACGAATAGTGGGATTGACCGTCACATATAACATTCTATGGCTGAAATGGCGAACATGTTTGGTGTGACTGGGATGACTCTCACAAAAGAACTAGGCTTAACATAGCAGTATTCATAAGAATCAACTTTATTAATATACAAGTCTAGAGCATTGCATCACAACAGTTTGTTTTCATTAATATGTATCACATTTAAAGAGGCGAGCTATAGAACAAATGTGACATTTTTCTGGTTTTGTTGTGCGACTAATGGCAAGAAGCGTTTGATGAACAAAATAAAAAAGCTCATTGTTTTAGTTCACTTTATTTATTTAGAAAATAAAATTAAAACTTACTCTGAGCAAAGCCCCCCAGTGGCTCAGCGGTATGTCTGTGGACTTACACGCTAAAATCCGAGTTTCGATACCCGTGGTGGGGAGAGCACAGATAGCCCATTGTGTAGCTTTTGTGCTTAATTTAAAACAACAACAACTACTCTGAGTAAAAGAATGTTTTTGAATCCGTTCCTAATTCCAACTAGATAAATGGACTGAATACAATGTGTTCCACGCAAGTAAAACAGTTTTTATTAGTTCAAGGTCCCCCGCTGGTACTGCGGTAAGTTTTCAAACTTGCAACGCTAAAATGAGGCGTTCGATGCCCCCTCCATGAACACAACCGATAACCCGACGTGGCTTTGCTATAAGAAAAACAAATAGCACACATTGTTTCAAGACACAAAATACAGGTTTTATACTTTTTTCTCAACCATCACCAGTAGATTTTTACTGGATTCATGAGTTGGTTAAACTGACTACCTTCTCTCGAGATGTATCCCAAATAACTCGAGATTCTGTGCATAAATGTTTAAATATAACGTTTTATACTTAACAGTAAACTTCAAATTTGTCCACTGCGACAATTCTATTTATGTTTTTTGTCATTCTCATTCATACATAAAAGAGGTATTGTGTAGCTTTGCAAATTATTAGTTTTTTTTTAAAATAAAAAGCAAATGTGATGCTCTCTAGTGTCAATATTAATAAGCTTTTTTTATTTTTGGCCGTCTTTATCATATCAGCAACGAGAAAGGTAATTACGAATATTATACTACACCTAAAAATATGTGGAACTCTCATACTTCACAAATGTAAATACATTAACGCAAGATTGTTTTTAGTTATTATCAAACAAAACAGTAGAGTGTATCATATATAGCTTATCATACTAATGTATTCTTTAACTTATTGCATAGATATATATGCATAAACAATCCCAGAAATTTTATAACTTATTTATTTATCAAAGTAACAAGTATTATTAAATTACTAAGGAGGTTTGTTAAACACCCGGCATGGCCAGGTAGATAAGGCACTTAACTCGTAATCTTAGGGTCTCAGGTTTGAATCCCAGTCACACCAGCCATGCTCGCTCTCTCAGCCGTGGGGCTGTTATAACGTTCAGTCACTCCTACTATTCGTTGGTAAAAGAGCACCCCAAGACTTGTCTTTCTTCTAGTCTCGCACTGATAAATTAGGGACGGGTAATGCAGATAGCCCTCGAGTAGCTTTGCGCGAAATTCAAACAAACAAATAAGCGTTTGTCAATAAAAGTATATAGAATAAACTATGCTAGGAGTCTAACTGGTAAAAACTACAGAACAACACCAGAAAACATCATTAAAATATACAAGACACACATTAGATCAGTAATAGGCTATGCAGCTCCTGCATAGATCAATGTAAGTGAAAAACAAATACAAACCAAACTCCAAACATTCCAGAATACACTAATTACATCAGCATACAGAGTGCCTAAAACCACTTCCTCAAAGCTCATGCACAATTACTCAAATACACAAACAACACCAGATAGACTTCTAAAATAAAATATTTTGATAAAAATTAGCAAAAAAAATTAGTTGTTATGCGAACTAGACAGATATTGCATATATGATAAAGAGAGACCTAAACACCTCTCCCTATTAAACTTATACATCAGATCTTTAAGATAAAATCAAATTTAAAATAATAATAGTAACAAAATAGTTTTAAAATAAAACAGGCCACCTACGTTTTAGACTTATTAGAAATAAAAAAGGTTTGTTTGTTTGTTTTTGAATTTCGCACAAAGCTACTCGAGAACTATCTGTGCTAGCCGTCCCTAATTTAGCAGTGTAAGACTAGAGGGAAGGCAGCTAGTCATCACCACCCACCGCCAACTCTTGGGCTACTCTTTTACCAACGAATAGTGGGATTGATTGTCACATTATACGCCCCCAGGACTGGGAGGGCAAGCATGTTTAGCACGACGTGGGGGCGAACCCGCCACCCTCGGATTACGAGTCGCACGCCTTACGCGCTTGACCTAAAAAAAAAAAGGAAATAACAATATAAATGGACATTGCCCTGAAAAGGACTAGATTTAAAGTTATGCCATTACTTCAGCCATTTTGTATTTACTCTAAATGTATTAATCAGGCCATTACAACGAAGTAATGGAAAGAGAAAGAGGTGTACCTGACCTTCCTGGATATACAAATATATATACCCCAACACCTAGAGAGAGAGAGAAAATAAATGTATTTAGACTTCTGGATTACTTATAGAAATAACGATAGATACAATGCTGGACTTTATAGTCGACACAGCGTTGTTTAGTGCTGGCATCTAGCGATAGCCACGATAAATGCGAAATTAAATTATCTGTTCAATTCTGAATTTTAAAAATGCAATAAACATTAATTAAACACGAATGCAGTGAAATTTTATTATACTGTATACCATGAATATGAGAGTTAACACTTGCGATTGGAGAAACCGAAGTTTCATTCACGAAACGAAAAACTAAATAAATGTATTTTATTATCATTTATATAATTTTTGAAATAACCTTTTTATACAATGGTGGTGATTTTATTTTTGTTTTGATTTTGCTTTCTTATTAATCTCAATTTAGAGATTCAGGAAACAATAAGCGCATACATCTTACCACTCATAATTAGGTGTATATCGTATTTTTTAACTCTCAGTCTTTCACTATATTCTAGGGCGTTTTCAGGGTCATATGTTGTGGCAAAAGACAACAATCAATTCTGGGTATTCTTGTTAGGAAGGCAGATGTAATACCTTCTTTTCTTAGTAACTATTTAAAGTTTGCATCGAGAAAGTAATTTTTATTCTTCAAAGCGTAAATTTAAGAGAAATTTTCTTTTGTTTGTTTGTTTTAAATTTTGCACAAAGCTACTCGAGGGTTATCTGTGCTAGCCGTCCATAGTTTAACAGTGTAAGAGTAGAGGGAAGGTAGCTAGTCATCACCACCACCGCTAACTCTTGGGCTACTCTTTAACCAACGAATAGTGGAATTATAACGCTCCCAAAGCTGGGAGAGCAAGCATGTTTGGTGCGACCGGGATTCGAACCTGCGACCCTCGGATTACGAGTAGAACGCCTTAACACTTGGTCATGCCGGGTCCTTTAACAGAAATAAAGTGTGTTTACTCTTTATAAAATGTCAACTACTGAAGCAAAGCAAATAACGTAGCTTAAATTTCACCATTTTTGTATTTTTCTCTTAACAACTTAATTATTGTAATTATGTTAATATTTAAGTGAAAGTTTATGAACAGGAAGCATAGCACTAAGCTCAAAAAAGTTATTGCACCAAAGATGCACGTCCTTTGACTGCTGCTTTCCCTCTAGTCTTACTCTGCTAAATTAGGGACGGCTAGTGCAGAAAGCCCTCGTGCAGCTTTGCTCGAAATTCAAACAAAATTTTCTGACTTCATTCCTGCATATACTTGTAGGCCTTCTCCTGTGAGAAATTGGTTGAAACATACTGTGTGGTTACCTTTGTCCCAGTTCTTACTTTGCGTAAATCTTTCATACCTCTCTAGGAAAACTTTCAAGTCATCTTACTGTTCATCAGATTTGGGTAACTTGGGCCTGACTACATTGTCATTTTTTGGTCTTTTATCTTTCTAATGAATGATTTCAGTTCATTCTGTATATTTCTATTGCCTTCCCATTTCTCTTTCTCTATAAATTCTCTTATTCTCTTTACTTGCAGTCTCTCATTTCTCTCTTTTTCTTCTTTTAGTCTTTCCTCTTCTCTCTTCGATTTAGTAAACTCTCACAGTTCACCTATTTAAATCCACTTATCAAAACCCGACACAGATATATTTCGTAACAGTAGTATCTACGCTATTTTCACTACTACTACGCTTGTGCTCATATTGGTCTACTTATTTCTGCTGTCGTTTACGTCTTTGTCTATCGCCGTTTATAACCATATAATCCTAAATGGATATCCAAAATGTGAAGGTTTTATGTACTTGAGCTTGGATTTTTCGACGGTTGCTTTCTGTGACTTGTTGGCAATAAATTCGAACAGTAAGCGAACTGCACACAATTCACTTGTTTTTTAAAATAATATATTAAAAGCACATCAATCTACATGCAAAAATTATTTACACTATGGATATCACAGCTGTATCTCAGTGGCTAAATAATTCTGTTTACCTGTAAAATGTACATTTAGGCTGATTAAATTTCTTTAAAATCCAGTTGACAAGAAGGACTATTTTTCTTTGTTTCATCACAATAGTATCAGTGAATAATTCCCTTACGCTACTATAGTTGTATCCTGAAATTCAAATAATTGTCTCTTTTTCGTCAAAATCTCCACAAGTGTGATCAATTGCTCAAAAATACTCTTTAACGAGACACACGGGTTCAAATTTCATTAAAGTTGTTTTGATTTTAATGATGAATTTTCCATAATTCAGCTAGGTAGATTTAGAAAATAATAATAATTTTGCTCTGTCAAGTCAGGAGCTTCTACAAATCGAGAGGAATAAAAACTAATACCTAAATCAAATTATTTCGTTGACCATAATGAAAAGATATTAACAAAAAAAATACAAGCAAGTAGAATAAAATGAAAGAACATCGCATTCAAACATATATGCATTCTCATTCATTTTGTTTTACAAAAAGTGTCTTTTAGTCTCAAAACAACATATCGCGGTCTTTCTTTTATGTATTCCATTTGGAGCACCTCATTTTAATGATCACAAGTAATTAGCCATCATGCTCATCTTCGACCTTACCTGATACTTTCTCTTCGTTTCTCTTTTAATTTGTCTTAAAGAAACTTTTCCTCTTGTTCTTCGCTAATGGGTCCAGCATGGCCAGGTGGGTTAAGGCCTTCGACTCGTAATCTGAGGGTCGCACCAAATATCCTCGCCCTTTCAGCAGAGGGGGCGTTATAATGTCACGGCCAATTCCACTATTCATTGTTAAAAGAGTAGCCCAAGAGTTGACGATGGGTGGTGATGACTAGCTGCCTTCCCTATAGTATTAAACTGCTAAATTAGGGCCGGCTAGCGCAGATAGTCTTCATGTAGCTTTGCGCGAAATTCCAAAAACAAACAAACAAGGCTTCAACATTTAAAAACATACAAATAATGCTATAAATACATCCTTAGTGAGAGCTCGTCATATTAAATCCCATAAAAAGCATGAAGTTGATATTTTTAAAGAAAATTCGAGCCCTAAAAATTGTTCTACACAAACTCCAAAGGAACTGAAACGTCATAAGTCCACATATAGCCCTCGAGTAGCTTTGTGCGAAATTAAAAACAAACAAACAAACAAACAATCTTCTCTGATTTCATCGAGACTTTTGTCGTGGAAGTATTCAATATATGAGTGTCAAAAATGGACTTTCAAGCTCATATTACAATCCAATTATTTGAATATAGTAAGCATGTTATTAACAATATCTTCGTAATTTTGATCCTTTTTTTTGTTGCTGTTTTAATTTGTTAATAACATCTTTACAAATCAATTAACACTTCTTTTTAACTATCCTTGCTCTTCTTTTAAACTTTCGTCTGTAGTCTATTTCCTAATCTGAAGCCCAAAACAAATTTACACAAACATAACAGAATACGTCTAGGTCATTTAAACAACCTCTTGTTGTCATTGCAACAAATGAATGATGTTGCAAAAAATAATAATGTCAAAGTGCACGAACTAACAAATACTGTCCAGAAATGACAAGTCATGAGGCCTGTTAACCTTTTACATATTAGTAGTGTATTTCTCGTGGATTATAAAACAATTTATAAGACACTCACATCACAATTGGCTTAGGAAGATCTTCAGCCAGTGATTCTCAACACTTTAAGCATAACAAAATGTGACTAGCTTTAAATGAAAATAATTCACTTGTGTAAAAGTCCATGTGTCATTTTGTGAAAAATCTGTACGTGATGGAAAAATCGGATATTATTTCCGGATTCAGTACATAGAAATTACTGTAGAACGTGTAAAAAAATTTCAAAACAATAAAAGTGTAAAACTCACTTTGAAATATTGCCCTTTATGGATAATCACTCGCACTCTGTAAAACCTCGTTTTCTTTTGTTAACTAATATTATGACTGAACTGCACTTTCACTTCACACTTCTTTAGTTCTTTCTTAACTTGCGCTCGCTTGGTTGCTTCTATCTATACGTTGATCACTGAGGGCTTAAACTTTCTGTAAAGTACGCGAATGGCGCTGGTTTAACAATATTCAATTAACATAACAAGACAAACAGCGAAATTTCAAGTATTGCGAAGTTAACAATGTTAGTAAAGCTTCAACAAGAAATGTTTATTGTAAATACAACAATACGGTTCTTACCAAGTTACATAACTACACTTGTCATAATTATCGTTTTAACTCATTAGATGCGTCAAAAGGGATTTAATGATATTATCGTGTGTGCAATGAACATCAAAACATTAAGGTTGTTAAAAACATATTGTATTTTTGTAGAATTCATGAAGATTAAGCAAAGCAATAGGCTATAAAGAAAAACATCATTTATCTACCTTTGTTTTGCTATGGTAAGATCGTAAGTATAGTATATTAATGGCTGCCAGCAACCCTGGCGGTGCTCACCAAGAGTGACAGTGAGGCATTGGAGAGGTGGAGTGATGAGTGATCTGTGTTCTTCATATTAAGTTACCAGCATTTAGCAAGACTTATCACTATTCTTTATTCTATGTGTAATTTTTACCTCAATTTCATGTACAAATGCACTTTACTGTGCACATTTTTTACTTCTTTACATTTTAGCACTTATTCATGGTGTGTTATCTCCTGATGAAATCCAAATAAAATCCTAGCTTATCTTTCTTGCAGATTGTAGATAATTTTTATCTTCTGTCGCTTTTGTAGTGATGAAATAAAGCACACCTTACCCATTATCTGCTTATGTCATCCATTATCCATCTCTGTGTGTGTCAGAAAATGACGGCTAGTCCATTCCTAGGCAAGGAGTCTGTCACGTAGATTCACACTGCATCATTCCTGGGCTGATGCAGCAAGTGTTCATACTTCTTAAGAAGTAAAATTATAAAATTTTATTTATGCCCTACAAAGGTTCAGTGGTAAGTATGAGGACTTATAACGCTAAACATCATGTTTTGATATCTACAACCCTATGACCATAGCACAGATAACCAGCCCACTGTGTAGTTTTACTATTAACAGCAAACAAACAAAACCCTTGTAGTTAAAATGGTATATTAAGCTAGTGATATTAATTACTGGTATAATACATAATTGCAATGTATGATGTGTAACGAATTTACTAATGCATATTTACTTTAATATTTATGTTTCTTTAGTTAAATATGTACCTAGAAATGCATGTAAATTATACTGTCAAATTGTGAAATTCTCACCTAATCACTAAATTTGTAGAATATTCTCGAGCATAAACTCAACAATGTATATATGTTACCTGAGCTGAAATTTCTCCTCACAAGCTTATAAAAGGTAACCAACGCAACACGTGGACACACAGTTTTATATTGTTGGTTTGCTACGGTTATTATACTGTAAACCTCGGAAGTTATAACTGTGATAAAAACTTACCAATTAGGAAACTACAGACATTTAACCAGGAACATCATAATCCTTTTATCTTTAAAAAAATAACTTTCGACGTTAGTATTCTTACGAGGATATTAAATATCTTCGTGGATGAAAAGTCAGCTTATAAACAGCGTGAGAGGAGGTAAGAATAGAGAGCTAGCTAACTAACTTCCCTTTAAGTCACCCGTCGTGAATGGTCAATAAAATAAACAGTTCCAGACCCTATATAAGACTCGGTATTGTTTGTAAAACTTTTGAATATAAATCATTATTTGTAATAATAATAGCCATTAATATAAATTGTATTATTGTTTGTATGTTAAAATATACATGTGTTAAAAAATAAAACTGTGTATATCAACCTTGCCGGCAAATATCATAAATCTGATACGTATCGACATTCAATTAACTTTTAAATTAAAGTTAAAATTTGAGGCTAGTTCAAGTTATAATACTTAACGGCAGGTAGTACACTTTGATTAGACGTTATCTTTAAGACTATTTGTCACAGTTAACGATTAATGTATAGAAAACACTCTTTATCTACATCCGTTATATCCTACGTCAAAAATACATGGAAAAATTACGAATATTTATAGTTCATGTTTTACATAGTTATGCAACCTTAGAAAACAAAAATATTTTAGAGTATCAGTATCAGACTTATAAGTTGATCGAGTATTGCAACTTACATTTAATATTTCTTAATGACTGTTTAGTAATTTATACATATGTCTGGTTAGTTACTTCAAACTAAACTCTCACACGAGAGGTTGGTTTTGAATCAGATATTTTAGTTAGCTAAAATACATAGTTGCGTCTTGCTAGCATATCTGTCCTTCTAAGGCCCGGCATGGCTAAGTGGTTAAAGCACTCGGCTCGTAATCTGAGGGTTCCGGGTTCGAATACCCGTCACTCCAAACATGCTGTCCTTTCAGCGGTGGGGGCGTTTTAGAGTCAGTCAATCACACTATTCGTTGGTAAAAGGGTAGCTCAAGAGTTGGCGGTGGATGATTATAACTAGCTGCCTTCCTTCTAGCCTTACAATGCTAAATTGCGGACGGCTAGCGCAGATAGTCTTCGTGTAATTCAAAAACATAAAAAACAAGCTGCCCTTCTACGTACATGTTTACGTTGTTGTATTACTGTTTAATTAGTATAATTATTTTGAACCCAATAAAGACTACTTCAACATATTTGAATATTTCAAAAGGAAAGAAACGAACTATTTGACCCCTTGTGCAGCATTGTTGATTCTATATATTATTCACATGTACTTTTGTGAAGAAGCCCTATCACAAAAACAAAGTCAAATGAGACACTGATTTCTTTTTATTATAAGAAAATACAGACCAGGCAGTTTTATGTTTATCCAAGTATCCAAACTTCGATATTTCTTTAAAGTTTTTAAGTCAAACAGGTACAGAAATAATATACAAAATCGAAGGGACTGTGTCAAATTCAACAAAAATATTCCACATAATGTAATTATATCATCAGTGTATGTAAATCGAAAAAAATAAGTAACTTCATAGTAGAAAAGAATGTAAGAAGTAAAAAAATTCTTTTAAGGGATATTATAATTGTACACGATAAGCCTGACAAACGGCATATGTAGCTAAAGAAATGTTAACGTAGAATTAATTCTACAGGAACTTTTCTCTACGTTACTCTTATTTGCGAGTTTTTGGCCCTCTTGGTCTTACTGCAGCCTTCATCTGGCAACTTAAAATATTTTAATATAGAGAAAATTCCGTATGTAATTCTACATATTAATTTACTTTTAGTATGAGTCTGAAACAATAACAGAAATTTCTTATATGAATATTATAAACACTTGTTTTAAATGTTTGTAGTATATCTTTCTCAAATAAGAAAATTGTTGTTTGTGATTTATGGTACATTGCGCATGCAGTAATATTACTCTTATTATTTTAATTGTTTTGAATGGTTTTAGTTTGGCCACATCAACCACGTTTTTAGTTTTAGGCTAAAGGAAGATTCAGTGTCAATCTCCTTCCATCAAACTCTCTAACACTCAATTGCGCATGAGCACCACGTCAGTTGTATAATAAAGGCGCCGTATCAGTTTTGCGCCATTGCGGTTGGAAGTCAGACAGAGAAGTAAGTTGTAGTCCAACAATACTGTGAAGAAATCACGAAGATGAGAGAAATTGTGCATATCCAAGCTGGTCAATGTGGTAACCAAATAGGTGCTAAGGTAAGAACGAGTATTATATCTATAGATATTTGCAGGTTTTCAACATATTTCCATTGTCACTGTGTTATACTAACGGTTGTGTAGTGAATGCCTTCTTTTACACTTGCACATTGAAGTCACATTCGCAGTAGATCATCACGCACCAAATCAATAAATGATAATACTCCTTCTTGAGCAAAATGTAACATTTTGATGCTAACTCGCTACTTATTTTCTTTCGTTGTTTGTTTATGAACTCTTATTATAAAAACGCGGATAAAAAAATTGAATTGCTTCATCGAATGGAGATCAAAAAGTTTGTTGAAAACAAGATTTCGCACTTGTGCGTTTCTAATGGCTGTGTATTCTTTTAGCATTAACATAAAGTAGTACGATAATGGTATAAAAATGTCTCTTTTCGTTTTTTCTTTCTTTTTAATTGTTTTCTCGCTTTTAATTATTTTAGGAAATTTTATGGCTTTTCAGCATGATATATTATTAATGCACTCTTCTCTGTAAAAAGAAATAAAAATTCTAAAATGGCTAAGAAATCTTAAAGTATTTTACTTGATAACCCATAACATACAAATGGGGTCAATTTTCAACGAAATTTTTCAACATTATTTCCTGGTTACGTGCCTGTGGCTGGTGTTTGCAGTAGTATTTTAAATAAATACTTATTAATGGCCTACTAATGTTTTAAGCTCTCTAAGATAATTTAGGTTACACTAATAATTTATAATAGATAGTTTAAGGTATAGATTTACTAGTCTTGTAATGTAGTGCTAATAACGACTACATTATAATTAAGTTCGTGAAACAAGGGCATTTTCTGTGGTAAATCTTGCTTTCCATTGATAACCCTAACATTGGGAATTGTAGTAGGAAAAGAATGGAGTGCCAGGGATGGTAACACAAGACACTTAACAAGGTTAAGAATTAGTGTTATTTATAATAAATAGAATATTATGTTGGTTACGAATTAATCTGCTTTGTTCATTAAAAACTGATCTTGTTGAATTTCACAACAAATTTTGTTGTAAGTGTACATGTTTTGAAATAAAGTCTGTAGTTTAAATTGAATTATAAAAATTCAGTTAGAAAGACATACAGAAATTGTTACATTTTCGAACAAAACTTCTCTCATATATTTTTAAAACACATTTTTGTTACTTCTTTTATAGTTTTAAATATTATATAATGTAACCTTTACCAACACTGAAATACGTTTTGAAGTGATACTGATAGATTAAAAGCACTTTTTCATAGTTTTTTACTCTTAAGCATACAAAATAAATTTAAATATGTAAATTGTTCAATTGAAAGTTAGTTCAACTGCGTAACAAACTGTAACTTACCCAACAAATGGTACCTACGATAATAAGTAATATGGTCATCATTTGTTTTGTTGTTTTGAGTACTGAAACAAATATATAAGTGTATCTACTATGTTCTTTCTCTGTGATGCGACTTCTATACTGAAATTTATACGAGTTTAGTAATGAATGGACATTAGGTAACAAAATTAAAAAAACAGGTATCTATGAATAACGGTCTTTTCAAATGATCATTGATTACTAGTCGGTAAAATTTCTTCTGAAGTTACAAAATTTGTTGAACTTTCAACAGTTTTGGGAGGTGATCTCTGACGAGCATGGTATTGACCCAATTGGAACTTACCATGGAGACTCAGACCTGCAGTTAGAGAGAATCAACGTGTATTACAATGAAGCTTCAGGTAAAAAATGAACTCTTTCATTTCTCTTCTGTTCCACTGTTTTGTTCTTTAGTCCAACTACAGAGCGTAATATCTTGCAGTATTTTGTTCCAAATTGTGATATACTTCAAATATATCTGTGGATTCGACAAATTTGCATGAAAGAAAGGGTTATATTTTATCGAGGCATGCGCAAAGGGTAAGGCGTGCACCTGTGCTTCTCCATAACTATTCTTGCGAATTTTTGTTAATTTGGTAAATATAATGCTGTTTAATTGTATGAATGCGATATTGTGCGTGTGTTTAGAGATCTGAAAGAGATCAAATTTAAATTTCTGCGCAGTGTGCCTTATTTTCTAAAAAATACAGAACAATGAATAACGGACGTAGTTTTATTCAATAATTGCTGATACAGCAACTGTGTTGCTATGACAACTGCTACGGATTACGACAAATCGATATGCCGTCTACACTAAAAGCTAAATTAAAACCACACCCTTGCTTAACCTCTACATTCGTGTAAACGCAGACTTAACTGTCTCCAGAGGCTTATTTATTAAATGCTTACTTATGAATTTAATAGCGTATTAGTATTTTGCTATGAAACGAAAACCTTTTAAAATAAAATATCCTTGCACCTTGTTGTGATACAACATGGTGATTAATTGTAACATAAAACGTATTCAAAACATTCTCAGGTACGTTATTTTAACTATTTATATCATACCCTTCTTTTTTTTATTATTCAACACAAGTCACAGTCTTTTACGCATGGATTTAAAAACTGAGTTAAATAGGCACTTGTATTAGCTGAATGACCAGGAAAACAAGTTGTTTCCAAACACCTGCTCACGATGGAACTTTTGACCATATATGGCCTGTTATATTGATGTCATATTCCAGACACGCCTACTACAAATTAACCTAGCAATTGGGTGTGTGAATATAAATATCTACGTCAAAACAAGTTTTATTCTCTGTGAAATTATAAACAAAAAAGCTAAATTAAAATGGAAGACTACATTTGAAATATATTTATATAATTTTTCGAGTTATAAACTTAAAATAATACTTGCTAAGTTATTTCTTGCCAATTTTTTAAGTAATTAAGAAAAAATATTTTAAATATTTTGAATAAAAAAGCTACACAATAGGCTGTCAGCCTTGTGTTTACTGCAAGGAAAACATTTACTTTTCGTTGAATTTGAAAGGTTTTATAATATTGAACAGAATTAAACAGTTTACTAAATTATACAGTGTATTGGGATTTCCGTTATCAAGAAAGCATTAAACGAAAGTATTTATTTTTTTAAGTTTTAAAAATTGCAAGTATTATATGTTTACAGGTATTTTGGTAAACTTGGTTTCAAAGTTACAAAATGTTTTCTGACAGTGTTTGTTCTCCATCAGTATTTTGCTTAAGTCAACATTAATAAACCAGTATATATGTATGACACCAAACAAAATATTTACTCTTGTCAAACTTCAATAAATAGGAGGTAAATATGTCCCTCGTGCCATATTGTTGGATTTGGAGCCTGGTACAATGGACTCTGTCCGATCTGGACCTTTTGGACAGCTGTTTCGTCCTGACAATTTTGTTTTTGGTGAGTTTCAAGATAAATGTTTGAAGTTAATGACAATTGTATATCCAATACTTGTCAAGTATTAGATTTAAAAAAAACAAACATTGCAATATTTAACATTTTGATTGCTTCCTTTAACAGTTAAATTGGTTAAAGTATTGTTTCATGCTATTGTTTTCCTTTAATAATATTCACAACTTTCTGTTTACTGTTACAATTAAATATTTTCACATTTAATACATTGCTATATTTATTTACATTCATATCACAGTAATTTTTTTCTTTTGAGTTCCTCCTGAACTCACTCACCTCATCTTCACCATGTTATTCTTACTTCTAGTTCTTTATGTACTTTATCTCAGGCCTCCATCACCACTTGCTTCCAAACAATCTTTTAAACAGTAAAGTCATTAATGTAGAATTGTATGTTACTGCAAGTGACGACTTTTATTACTATTATAATTTCTATAGGTCAGAGTGGAGCAGGAAACAACTGGGCTAAAGGTCACTACACTGAAGGTGCTGAATTAGTGGACACTGTCCTAGATGTTGTGAGAAAAGAATCAGAAAGTTGTGATTGTCTCCAGGGTTTCCAGTTGGCTCACTCTCTAGGAGGAGGAACTGGATCTGGAATGGGAACCCTCCTGATCTCCAAGATTCGTGAGGAATATCCAGACAGGATTATGAACACTTTCAGTGTTATGCCATCTCCAAAGGTGATTTTAAGATATTAAGTTTGGGCAAGATATATTTTTCCCATGCAAAAGTTATAAAAACATTATGGTTTTTGTATTTCTAATGAAGAATGATTCTGTAAGCTCCAAAAATTACAATATTTGTGATTAAATAAATATTTTACTGAAAACAGATTAATTGCATAAATATCTTTGCTATACTTCTTATGTTCAAATGTGTAATACTTTTATAGCGATACTAAGTTCAAAAACATTTTTGGTATTTTCTCTAGGTATCTGACACAGTTGTGGAACCCTACAATGCTACTCTCTCTGTTCATCAGCTTGTGGAAAACACAGATGAAACATTCTGCATTGACAACGAAGCTCTCTATGACATTTGTTTTCGTACCCTCAAACTGACCACTCCAACTTATGGTGACCTAAACCATCTTGTGTCTGTCACGATGTCTGGTGTCACTACTTGTCTAAGATTTCCTGGCCAACTAAATGCTGATCTCAGAAAACTTGCTGTCAACATGGTTCCTTTCCCTCGACTACATTTCTTCATGCCAGGTTTTGCACCACTTACATCCAGAGGGAGCCAACAGTACAGAGCACTTACCGTTCCTGAACTAACCCAACAGATGTTTGATGCCAAGAACATGATGACAGCTTGTGATCCTCGACACGGTCGCTATCTGACGGTTGCAACAATCTTCCGTGGACGCATGAGTATGAAAGAAGTTGACGAGCAGATGTTGAATGTCCAGAACAAGAACAGTAGCTACTTTGTTGAGTGGATCCCCAATAACGTCAAAACAGCTGTGTGTGATATTCCTCCACGAGGGCTGAAGATGAGTGCTACATTTATTGGAAACAGCACTGCTATCCAGGAAATCTTCAAGAGAATCTCTGAACAATTTACTGGTAAGCATTTGAAATATTGAAACTCGTTGAAGATTTTGAAAGTTTACTTCACTTTCTATCATTAAGAAGTTGATTACATTTAAACTTTTTGGTACTTCACGTGAAATGTGATCAACCAAAGTAAATAATACCTTGCAATTGTGAAAGCATTAGCAAACCACGTTATGTTACAGAAATAGGTTTATATGAACACATTCAGTACTACTCGTGTTAGTGACAAGAAGAAGTATTCAGCACACTAAATATTTTTTTAATTAATAAAACAGTCTTGTGCTTCTAAATATCTGAATGCAAGACATCATCTGAACAATGGAGAATATTGATTAATTTCCCAATGTTTATTTCATACTGATATTCCGTGTTGACAAGAAAACCCACTTGTAGAGAAAATTATATTTAAAAACAGGTGGTATGGATAGTGCTTTTTCTACCCATAGCAGCCATTTTTAAATATATAATGATACTAATATTGCTTTCAACTGTTACTCTAGCTATGTTCCGAAGAAAGGCTTTCTTGCACTGGTACACTGGTGAAGGAATGGATGAGATGGAGTTTACTGAGGCAGAATCCAACATGAATGACCTGGTGTCTGAGTACCAGCAGTACCAGGAAGCCACTGCTGAAGATGAGGGGGAATTTGATGAGGAGGAACCACTAGAAGAAGCCTAAATTCTGTTTCTAAAAATTTTTCAAAATATTTAATCATAATGTTTGACATTGTAGCTTGCTAATAATATTTTTATTTTGTATTTCTATTGGACATTTTAATTTTCATTAAAATAAAGTAAATGCTCAATTTCCCATCTTTCAGGAAAATACCTTGTTGGCTAAAAGAGAATAAAGCTATTGTTTACAACAATAAAATGTTTTCATGTTATAAATAAAGGAGAGGTGTGAAAATCACAATTTTTTGTTTAGTTGTTTTACTTAAATGAGAATATATACAAAGAAAACATCAGATTAATTTAACACTAAAACCACTGGTAAGGTACATGGATGTTGTAAATTCTATAAACACATTCTTTAACTTATTATACACCAATTTATTGTATTACAGATTCCATAATAAGATTAAAAAAGAAATGTGTAACGTGTATAGATTTTCATGATTTTTTACATAAAGTAGCAAGTTCATCAAATTGTTTTTGTCATTTCATTCCATTGAATTTGACAAGCACAAACGATATTATTCAGTGTGATTCTGCACTGTAATTTGGGAATTAATGGGTACATAGCCTCAGACTCGTATTTCTATTTGCATGTACCACGCAAGTTATTTTGATATTGGTATTTAGCCTAATTGTAAAGTAAATAGCTACATTGAAAATTGGTATTTTTTGGCATAGGAAATTGCATTTGTGAATTTTTCATTTCTAAACAATAGGACAATTTTTCATTGTAAGCATTGAATTCAAACATGTATAAATGGCAATAAGTACATACGTAGTTACTTCAAATTTGCTTTTTAGGTTTCAAATTAATCAAATCACGACCTGCAAATATTGGATTTTTTAATATATAATGTACATTAACTGGTAAGAAGATCACAAGAACAAGAGGACCGTATTTGTGTGCTTTCATCAACCCAAATTTTTGGCGAGTGTAATGCTTATCTGGCTCTGTTGCAGACTGCAGTATAGGTATCTGATAGGGCAAAACATGATTAGTGCTATATATTCTTTGTTTCTGTTTATCACTATATTCAGATGTATCTAATCAAAGATCTGAGTTTTATATGGATGTTACCCAATGCTTCCGTGTTTGTCTTATCAATATACTTTGCAGTCCCTTTAATTTGGGAGTATGTAGAAATCTTTGGTTACCAGGTGATTGAATGAATAAAGATAAGATTCAGCAAGACCAAAGACGTGGGATGCAACAATGTTTATAACAATTAACTAAATTAATTTGGCCTTTAGTAGTAACTGTGTCTTTGATTGTGGACAGGGGTGATTGAGCATGAAAATAAGGTGAATTTTTTTTTTTAGACCATGGAGAAAGCAGTTCCTGAGAAACTAAGACTTATTGACCACAAATTTACATGCATTAAAATAAATTCACTTAATCTTGATTATTTTATGTTGAACAAATTAAATGGTGATAGGGAACTACTGTTTGGAAATACGTCACCTGCATCATATCATTTTGCATTGGTCTAAAATATTTTTTGGGATTGTTGGATTTGTTAAGCCTAGTTAAATAACTTGGTTACTCTTTAATACAGCATTTTATGAACGATTTCTTTCGATATCGAGATGGCTGGATCGATGAGGTAGATAATTGATTTGAGTTTGGGCTTCGTAATCAGTGGTGGATAATGTGTTGACGTCTATAAGTTAGCAATAAAGTTGTACTTGGTGATTATGTTAATTAGATGCTGTGTATTCAGGTGTTCAAAAACAATTAAATCCTGTGCCATGTTGGCAAATGAAAAAACTGTCACTAAACCTTTGTGGCTTATGTATTGGTCTGGTATGGCCGAGCGCGTTAAGGCGTGCGCTCGTAATCCGAGGGTCGCGCTAAACATGCTCGCCCTCCCAGCCGTGGGGGCGTATAATGTGACGGTCAATCCCACTATACGTTGGTAAAACAGTAGCCCAAGAGTTGGCGGGCTTACTATACTAAACTTTGTGGTTGGATTATCAGCAGTAGATGGTCCAATCTGACTTTGCTCTAGCACAAACAAATCTTAACCACGTGCAATATTTCTTTTTCTTTTAATCACGCAAGATGTTTCAATGCACATGAAATTTTGTTTTTATTTTTTTTTAATGTGCTATTATATACATCTATGTATATATAAAGTTTAAACGCCAACGTGTTACTTAAAATAACTTGAATGAATCTATAAATAACACCATGAAACACTTTCCTTTAATGAAAATGCTCGTTTCAGAACGTTTTTTCATACCCGTAAATCTACACATGTTCTTCACACTTAAGGTTTATTATGTCGAACGATATACATTTGCTTCGTAAAGACACCATAAAAAATGTAAGACAAACATATCACTGTAACGACCATATTATTGCTATGTGGCCAAGAAGAGTGTGTTTTTTTTTAAGTTTTCCTTGGTCCATCACACAACCCGTACGTATACGGGATATAGTGTGTATGATACACATTGCTTGAACCACAATTCTAAATTAACTAATTTGTCAAGAGTTAATTTTCAACAAACAGTAGTAAACGGAACCAGATTTTTTTTATTTTATTTTATTTTTTGCTATGAGACCCGTGAAAAATTTATGTTAATGTGTTATTAATATTTACCATAGCATCTGAATTGTAAATGGTCAAAGTAACCTACATAATAAATATAGTTCGCTTGCTAAGTCTGTTTCACACCATAACAGTTCATGAATCTCATTATATAAATAACGCATATATGGCCGTAGATTTCGCAACGTGTTCTAATTGATGGACCCTGTGCTAAAACCCTTGTCAAATATGTAGATGTAACAGCAGCGGTATATTTTTGTATCCTCTTTTTTGACCTTTCGTTCTTTAGATTTTGAAAGGCTGTATGCCATTATTTCTAGCCCTTATAATTAGGAATAAAAGTAAAATTAATGTGTATATAAATTACATCAGTACCCAAAGATTATTAAAAATGTTTTAAAGACTTCCTAAAACATCAAGTATTTGAATTTGTGGAACATTAATATTGGCAGTCTTTTAGACTCGGGTTTTGTTTTTTTATCTTTATTGGTTATGTTTTGTAAACACTCAAGTATTACGAGAATGTAACTATACACAAATGTAAAAAATCACATATGTTTTAACTGTTACATATCTCAAAATCCACTCAAAGATAATTTTCATTCTCTTCTCCAGCTCGCATAAACGTTCCGTTTTCAATGTTGACGTAACGTACAAATGTGATGTTTGCAATTAACATTTATTCTAAAAAATTGAAAAACTAATTTGTATTAAATTAGAAAATACTGCGTTTATTGAACCATTTAACAATGTGTCTATATCTTCATCAAAACCTTTTAACTTGTCTAAAAACTAATGATGATTTGAAAAATTCTTAGCTTAGGTAAAACTAGATTTCGTCCCCCGCTGGCACAGCGGTAAGTCTACGGATTTACAACGCTAAAATCAGGGGGTTCGATTCCCCTTGGAGGATTCAGCAGATAGCCCGACGTGGCTTTGCTATAAGAAAATATAAAAAATAGATTTGTTAAATAATACTTTGAAACTTAACTGTATATAAGGGTGCAAATCGTAAATCCGACAAAAATTGTAAAAATTCTTTAACACATTACCATCATCTATTCGGATCGGTATTTAGGTCGTAATACTAACATCCTACTAATAGACTCTAGGTCTAGTTTGTTGAATTTTCGCGTAAAGCTGTTCGAGAACTCTCTGCGTTGGTCGTTCCCAGACTAGACGAAAGGCAGCTAGCCAGTACTACCAGCCCACGCTTAGTTACGAATTACATTTCACAGACGGAGTACTGGGATTTATCGCACATTACAGTGCCCCCACGGCTAAAAGTACAAGTACGTACAGCGACGAGTTTCAACCATGAGATTGCAGATTGTGAGTCAAGTGCTATGCCTCTGCAAAGGCTCTAGCTAGAAAGCTGGAGTTAATAAGTGAGTTGCTGTTTAAGAAAGTTTGGGATAATACTTCACACAGAACGATCAGTTTGAAATGATAATTCTCTGAGGGTTTTTTTTTTAATAACGAAGCTTTATTTAACTACTTGTTTTTGTATTTGTTCTCTAATTATTTATATTTTAATAACTGAGCCTTTTCTAAACTTCTGATTGCACATGTATTCCCTCTGTTTTGTATAATGCTTCTTTGTTTTGTTCTTTTTCTAATTTCGCCCGAAGCTACACGAGGGCTATCTGCGCTAGCCGTCCCTAATTTAGCAGTGTAAGACTAGTGGGAAGGCAGACAGTCATCACTATCACTACCCACCGTCAACTCTCAGGCTACTCTTTTACCAACGAATAGTGGAATTTACCGTCACATATAACGCTCCCACAGCTGAAAGGGCGAGCATGTTTGATGTGAAGGGGATTCAAACCTGCGATCCTCAGATGAAGAGTCGAACGCCTTAACCTCCAGGCCATACCGGACCATAATGCTTGTTACACATGTATAAGAAAGGAAAAGCATGCCAGTGTTTTAAACATGTTTCAAAACCTATTTCAAAGCCTTTCCTTTAATATTACATTGCTAAATTAGGGGCGACTAGCACAGATAGCTCTTGTGTAGCTTTGCGCGAAATTCAAAACAAACCAAAACCTGCATGCGGCTGTGCTCTCTATTACTGACATTGTCATGACAATAGTTCACAACTATCCTGTAACCTAACTATCTTGTCAGTCCTGTCTGTTTGTTATGCAAACAGAGTCTCGTATAAAGCTAAAAAGAAGTAGAAGCGAGACTAAACTCTTACTTCTTCAGAAACAATGAAAATAGGAAATCCAACACACAGGTCCGAACATCACAATTCTATAACACCGTCATCTTGTTTTCTTTCTTACCATGATAGTGTTACTTTTTGCTACTGTGTATTCTTTCGCAATTGGCACTTTGGTATATTTCAATAAAATTGCATGTTTCTTAAAAAAGTCTATCTGAATTATTGCAAATATTCAATTAAAACCAAATAAAATACAAAGATAAACCAAATTTAAATTTGGTATGGTTTAAATTCCATATATGAATTTTACTTTTTACGAGTTTTTCACTTATTCATGAAAATTTCAATTGAACTCAATCAAGATATCACGTGCTATTGCTGGTTAAAACAAGTCGAATTTTGTATTCTTGCAAGAATGATATGCACCTACCCATTACTCTTACCTCTTCCATGAGTACCTACCATCTATTGAATATTTAAAAGTGAAAATTAAATCATTTGTTCACCAGCATTAATGAAAATATATGGTGCAATTTATCTTCAATTTATAACTTACAGGCCGTTTATCACAGTGATTCTGATATTTCAGTCTTAAATCCAAATAAAAATATCCAACTTAATTTACATGTTTCGTAATGGTTAAATTATCCAAAGACGTATTTATTTGTGTTGTACAAAACTTGTGAATGACTTTATATAGCCCTTCTTTATACACGTATATTGTCATCAAAAGTATGCCCAGTGACAGAGCTGTGGAGGTCTAATGTTCGTAACTTAACTCTATATAACATGTTAAAAACTGAAATATCGTATTTCCCCAATACAAAACTGTACGTATGGCGAGTTTTCATTGCTTATTTAGTTCCACTATCTCTTATTATATCGTTTTTGGCTCAGCTTATATTTAAGAGGTAATTTCATATTAGAATACTTTGTGAATATCTTCAGTCAATCAACATGGTTATATTGTTTTATTTTATCACAGCAAAGCTAAAAGAAACAGGTGATATTTTGTAGTTTTGCCTCAACACGGTTGTATTAATTCACAACAAGAATTATCTTCCTCTGAAGTGAGGCTCTCCGATATACTTTGAATGGTTTTAACAACTTAATTTAAGCAACATGTATTCATACAAGTTGATTTAACTCAAACTTTTGTGAATTTTCACATAATTTAATACAGAATCCACGTTTCTCTCTAGTTAACATGCCAAACGTTATACTTTCCGTTATTGTTGATTGTGTATTTTTCCTGGTATTTTTCAGCTTATGGTAAACATCTGAGTAGTAAGTTAGGACTTGAAATCTGGGAGTTCAAGGAAATCAAGTGATGAAATATGTTGTACATTTCTTCCCCAAACTCTTAATAAGTTTGTCAGCTAGAATGTGTTGGTACATAAATGCATTAATATTTCTTTTTCAGACAGAAACAGAACACAACACAAAACGTGAGGACTGGGTATATGTGAAAAACCGTTAATAATTACTCTTACCAGTTTATCATAATTCCCCCTTGTAAGTTACACCAAAATTAAGCAAAACTTGAAAAGAAAGGTAACTTCGACAAATTAAATTAAAATAACGCAAAAATTCAAATACTTAAACTGAAAATTAAACAAAATGAACTTCGACTCTCTCGAAAGTCAGAGCCTGCTGTAAGTTAATTAAGCTAAATACAAAAACAAAAGCTTTTTATAAAATCGTACAAGTTCTAGAACAAAAATTGTATTTTTTGGTCCAAACCTGACCTTATATACAGATATTACCCAAAGCTAAGCCTACTCACGGCTCCATATTACACGTACCACGTACATCCACTGTTTTAAATGCAAAGGAAATGTCATCTTGTAGCCGAAAAAAATGTCACCACTGAGAAAACATGGAGAACCGAAAATTTGTGAATTTATATAATACGTGTATTATTGGGTAATTTATTTGAGAATTTTAAAATATAATATAATAATTTTGATAAACAAATGTACGTGGTAACTAAGGTTGGCGCTGACATATAGAACAGTCCTACACAATAATTTAAACAAATACTGTTTTACTGCGTTCAACCTGTCCTCACTCCTTTATTTATATCAGACTTAGTCAAAAGTAATATCTCTGTTCCTCAGTACATTTTCTGAGGAGCTTCTAGGTATCATGTTCCTATTCAATTACTCGACTGAACACTAGTGAAACTGGGAATGTCATAATGTATCGATATGATTTGTAGAAAGTTTAATTTCTTTGTGCTTCTCAACAGTACGTGCTCTCCATATAAAACACACATACAAAAGGTAAGTACTGCTACTTGAAGCCGAATTATGCTACCTTAGTTTACTTTACTTGTACAAAACCAACATGTCCATATTGCACTACAACTAGCAATTTCAGAAGTCATAAAACGTTGCTCATAAATTCTGTCTATATCATTATCATGAGTAAGAAGTCGAAGGTTGTAACGTCAACAAAGATCCAATACTTACGTTTTCATCTTTGTGGTCATAAAAGTTCTCTCTAAAAAACTAAAATGGAATAAAATTGTGTTTGTGTAGATTCATGACAAGTTTTAAAAACAATGAAATGATATTTGGAAACTTAGTCTCTTAAAAGCTTTGGGTTTTTATGTAAAAAAAACACCTATAACGTTTTCTCTGTCTCTCTCTCTCTCTTCTTTTTTTTTTTTTTTTGACTCCAAGAGGACTCACGAGCGTTGAGTCATCTTATATGCTAATGCATCAGCGATGGTTCTTGAACAGATGTACCTGGTGGCATTTATCTCCCCTACAGATACCCGTCCCCAACTGTTTGTTTGTCTGTAATTAAGCACAAAGCTACACAATGGGCTATCTGTGCTCTGACCACAACGAATAACGAAACCCGATTTCTAGCGTTATAAGTCAGTAGACATACTCGCTGTGCCGCTGGGATAACCGTTTCTAATTTACTTGTGAAAAACCAGGTGAAAAGCAGCTTGTCAACATCACCCATCGCCAACGTTTGAACCATTCCTTTAATCAAAAAATACACAGCATGCAAATATGACGTTTGACATACAAAACATTTCTTGATACTTGGAGTTTAATTAGCAAGCTTTGAAGTAAGCAACGAGCAATTGCTTTGGCTACTCCTCGGAACAACTCAGTGTAAAATACAAATTATTTATGGGAAGTGTAGAGTTACTTCATATCTATCAATATGAACACTGACCCATTATCTGTTGTTGTTTTTTCCCCAGATAATAAAAGTAAGATCTCCTAGACAACAAGACAATGAGTGAATCTATAGTCAAGATAGAAATAGGCTCAACTTATCGATATTTATGAGGATCAATTCTGTCATAGAAAAATTTTTGGTTATTTCATAGCAAATGAAATATATTTTTGTTAGAAAACTCAAGTTATTAAACAACTATAATATCTTTCTGGTTTTGTTATATGACTGAAGACACGAAGCATTTTATAAACAAAATAATAAAGCATGCTGTTTTATTTCTGCGTTTCTGAAATAATATATCATGATTTGAATGTTTAATTACCTGTGTTTGTTTGTTATTAAACACAAAGCTACACAATGAACTATCTATGTTGTACCCATGTCGGGGTATCGAAACCCGATTGTTAACGTTATAAGCCTTCAAACTTTCTGGTTGACCACGTAAGAGGGGAAACAAAAGTGTGTTTTAAACAAAGCCACACCAGGCTGTCTGAGGAATTGAACCTCTAATTTTAGCACTGCAAAATGCGAAGACTTATCTCTGTTCCAATGAGAGACAGTCAATAAAAAATAAAACACGTTCCGAAAAATTTCCCAAAATTTCCTTACTTTCAACTGTATAGGCTTTTCATTTGAGAAGTAGCTTTTACAGTATAATATACTTATGGCTGTTGTTGTTGTTGTTTTGAATTAAGCACAAAGCTACACAATGAGCTATCTGTGCTCTGCCCACCACGGGTATCGAACCCCGGATTTTACCGTGTAAGTCCGCAGACATACCGCTGAGCCACTAGGGGGCTGTACTTAGGGACACACACAGGTTCATTATATTATTCATATAAGAGATAGTTTTTATAATTTATTCAAAATAATGGCTCGATGCTTTAAAGGTAAAAAGTACAAACGCTTGAGGCTAATTTAACAAAATTAATTTATGTGTTACTGTTTTTAGCACAACTGAGAACTTTTTCTAAGTTCTTTAAAAGTTAATTTATTATTATCTGAAAAAAATAATTACTCACAGAAAAAAAGCACAAAAACTTAGTGCTCAGAATTGAGATCTATCGTCGCTTCCTGTCCCGTTACCGACAAAAAAAAACAATTCGAGCCCTTGGATTTAGGGCTTTAAATACATCATAATAGTAGCGCTCAAATCCCACTGATCGACTAAAAATCTTACTGTGTTTTGTCTGCCTTAAAATGAAGGCATAGATTCTGAGTATTAGCACAATTTGATGTAGGAATGCGTTTTCTTAAAATATTTAACCAATAAAACGGTTGTGCCTTCTAGTTCTTTAATGAGTTTTTATTCAACGTTCTTAATTCATGTTCTATAAGTTTGCTTCAAAAGCACTTGTTTTTCTAATTGTTGACTTGACGAGAAACTGAAAGACACAGATAGTAATATTTTAAGTCAACTTGTTATTATAGCGTTAGAGTTCCTTGATGAAACAGGTTTATTCCTTTTGATGGACTCAACTGATAGTTTGATGTGGATTTGCTACAAGAAAACACACACACACTCCTTTTGATGGAGCTTGAGGAAATGTTTCCATCCAAAGAAACATGGACTGTAGATTGTGTGAAAAATACTGATGAATCATTTCTTTATTTCCAGAAAAGGTGAAATATCTATGGCATGTTAGATGCACATCATACGTTAAAATATACAATCGAGTAATGGATTAGGTCTTAGACATATACAGTGGATTAGGTAAAAAATGAATTTCTCTCTCTTGCTTGCCAAACATTTGGTTCCTTGGTGGCTGACAGGGGGCGTATATTTCAAACAAATTATATGTAAGTACGTGTCCATGGTAAATATGTCAGTGAGTTAATTAAGGTATTCCAACATTGATGAAATACCAAACAATAATTGCACGTTTTTAAGAAAACCATTTATTACACTTATCAGGTATTGTCGCAATCACAGAATGAGAACAGCGAACATTTACGTTTATTATTACTAAACTGCTTTCATTTATATATTTATGTGGAAATTTAGTGACATTTAAAAGCGTTAGGAAAAAAAATTTTGATTTTCTTTACACGTTTATAGGAGTAAATAGTTTGTCAACCATAATCAAATTTAATATTTATTAATTGTTACGTATTATAATTTAACCTGGATGAATTTATTATGTCACGTACGTTATGTATTACGATTTAAAATAGCAGAAAATTTTACTTTAGAAGTTAAATGAATGTCGATATTTATCACGTTTGTCACATTTGCCAACAACATTAATAGACACAATTTTCTTTTATAACACAAATCTATTTTAATATAAAACAACAATACAGTTTAAAATAACGGTTATTACAAATAGTTATTACTAATAATGGTTTGTAGACAAGAGTTTTACAAACTTACAAACGATACTAAATCTTCTCTAAGGTTCGGAACTGGTTCTTTTATCGATGGTTCACGACGAGCAAATTAATTCTATGTTGAAACAGAAGTACATTTTTCTTGGCAAAAAACTAGCTAGCTCTATTCTTGGCTGATCTCACGTAGTTTATAAGCTCACTTTTTACCGAGGAAGATATCTAATATCCTCCTAGAAATACTAACGTCTGAAGATAACTATTTGAAGTTGAACGGTTTATAATATTTGATATATATATATAAGTTCCTGGTCAAATATATATAGTTTTCCGATTAATAAGCACTTATCACATCATAACTTCTGGGGTATGTTTTATACTAACTGTAGCAAACCTACAAAACATAAAACTGTCTCTCTACTTTGTTGCGATGGCTATCTTCCATACACATTACGCGAGATTCTCGAAACTTCAGCTAGCAATCACTAATATTTTACACACAATTGTGTTGTTAATTCTTACAGTCAAAAATCTTCTACAAATTTAGGGAACAAGCGGGACTTTCGCAGTACATATTTAACAATATAGGTTACATGCATTTCTAAATATATATTAAACTGAAACAATCGTAGAGAGTAAAATAAATACATAATGATAAATTCGTTACAGTATTTTACTAAGAAATTCCCAAATAGGGCTGTTAAATGGTCCATATTTTTATTCACTATCATAATATAAATAATAATTTGAAGATGTAAGTATTGAAATACTGTAAACTCAACAAATATCAAAATTTCAATTTTTCTCTACATGGTACATCGATAAATTTGAGAAGTTCTGTGTTGAAAACGTCATCTATTGATGTGTATATATATCAGGTAAGTAATGTCTGATTTTATGTTCAGAAAAAAAAAGAGAGGATTTCAAACGTTTTCATGTTATATAATCAGTAATGTATGTCCCATTATTATTAATTGCTTTCTGCCAACGATTCACAAGCTTTTGAATGCCACTTTTATAAAATTATTGGGATTTGAAAGAACAGGATGTAGAGAGGGTAGTTTTGACATCTTCTTGTGTTCCAAGCTCTTTTCTATCAAAATAGTTGTGCAAACTTCAGAATAGATGATAATCAGACAGGGCAAGGTCTAGAGAATGAGGAAAATTTGAAAGTTTTTCCCAGTCAAGCTCTTCATTCTTTGCAGATGTGATCCTTGCTGTATATGGCCGTGCATTATCCTGGTGTAACACAACACGTTTACGATTGATCAAAGCAAGCCCCTTTTCTTTCGATGCAACATTCAAGCGCTCTATGTTGACAATAGAAGTCTGATGTAATCTTTGTATTTAGTGGCAGAAATTCAAAGTGGATCACACCAACAACATTCCACCAAACGCTTAACAATACTTTTCTAGAGTGGAGGTCCATTTTGGGCTGTGCTTTGACCAGTTTACTTGCACTGAGCCATTATCTGTTGCGCTAAATATTTTTATAAAGTATTCATTTTTCGTCTGCAGTCACTAAACTGTCCAAAAAAGGTGAGTTGTGTTCACGATAGCGCAGAGTAGTGCAAGTGTCCACTCTTACTTTAATGTTAGCTTCTGTCAACTCATGAGGAACCCACCTTCCAAGATGAACTGTTGAATGAATAGCTTTTGTGCTAATTCTTCAACAGTTGCAGCACAATCTTCATCAAGTAGAGCCAGCATCAGGTCGTCAGTAAACTCAACAGGACTTCTGAACTGGCGCATCACTTAAACTGTAGTCACCTGATCTAAACTTTTGAAATCACCTTCGACATTTTTTTGAGAGACTCCGTACCATAAACATCTTCAATGTTTCGTGCAGTTTCTGCTACACTATTGCCTTTTGTAAACTCATAAAGCATTTTACACCTAATGTGCTTCTCAGACACATCCATCTTCGTGATGGTTTATTTGATTAATGATCTGAAAAAGTGGAGTTGAGTTAATTTCTTTTTTTTTTGTCTGAACATTTTTAAACACGTCCTACTGTATATTTTAGTTATTAAAGCCTTCTACAAAGACAGAAATGTTGATGCACTTTCTGTATTAAATTTTGGGATATTACTTATAGGATCACCTGACATGTTATACAAATGATTTGTTTGTACTACCTTAACAACAAATATTTGTGACGTTGTTCTGAGAGCTATTATATGCATCAGTAGTATTTATTTGGAAATCAATAATATTTTGGGAAACTCCTGAAACGTTGAATGCATTCACCTAGATCAATGAGAAACATAAAGGAAACAGATGAAAATATGTGTAAACAGAGCACCATCAGTGTTAAATATGTTTTAAATAAATTACATAGCCTATCACATTCATTCTAGCTCATAATAAAATAAAGGTAATCAATATAATAACTGACAATATGAAAAAAAAAATTATCGGACGATTTATAACGTGACCTAATGATTAGTGTACCTGGACTATGGCTTCGAGTGTCATGATTCGTTTCTAATTTCCGCAAAATTGAGTTCTGCACCTCGAAGTCATTAGTGCGTTATAAGAATGATAGTTAAATCCATTATTCGGTTTACGTAAAAGGCTATGCTTTGTTTAAAATAATTTTTATTATTTTTACTAATTTCTTTTCCATATCACTTATTGATATAATTATAAATGCTGCAAACTTTACAAATACAAAAAAGGAGTAATTTAATAAGAGCTATATCCGTAAACAACTGGAAATGTATGTCAGGATTGGAAAAAAATGCATGTCTTTTTCCTACTGTTTTTCACACACAATCATGTAACTATTTTACTAAACTTACATTTTAGTTACTGGACATGGGATAGGTCCACTCTGAATTGTTCATTAATCATGTTTTATCAATTATCTTGCCTATCCTACCATTTACCATTAAATTATAATTTCGTCCTTATCTTTTACATAATCATTTTAATTTTATATCATAACATGGTTTTAATATAAATTTATGTTGTTTTTAAAAGGAAAGAGTTGACTGTTCTAAAATAGCAATGAACAACCTCAAATTGGAAATGGAGAAAAATGGTTTTCCAGTCAATCAGTAGGTATTCAACTAATTGTGAGAACTATAATGCTGAGTAAATTGCGAATTTGTCTGAGAGTTTCAATCTATATCTTCAAACGCAATTCATGTTTAAATGACCAGGTGAATATGGAGATATTAATACATTAATGTTCTTTTAGTAGTAAAAAAGGGAAATATTCTGTTGTAAGCTATATTTTCAATATCGTGATTTAGTTGGTTCATATTAGACAGAACTACTAATCTATAAAGTTTATTATGATGTAATAATCGAAAAGTTTCATGACATACGTAGAAAACAAATACGCGTTTTTTAATTTAAAACAATCAGTGAAGTAATCAGTAATGATAATTTATTCAGTAATGAATGAATGATTCAGATCAGTTATTTCAGTGTCAGAAAAGGTACTAAATGTCACTTATCTAATGTGCTATTCAACTATGGTGTGGGTTACATGACCGTTTACCTGTCAAAGTTAGTCAAATTAGACGTTAGTCTCGTAGTTTATTTTGAAACATTTTACTTAAAGTTAGGCCTATATTACGTTACGTGCGATTTTCATACTAAAAATATTATTTGTGAAATTAAGTCTACAAGTAAATGTGTCTGTAGCAAATGATTATTAGAGAATGCCTTAATTCATCATTATTACATTAACTGGACTTGACATTATCTTTACCTATTGACGTAAAAGAATTAGCTTAAAGAAAACATTCGTCACAATCAATAATACATATGGAAGGTACAATAAACTGTTATAGTTAACAAAACACTTTTGAATATAAATTTATTTTATAATAAAAATTAGGAAACTAGATAACACATACTTCGTTTAAGCTCTCTAAACTCTTAATTACGTAAAGAAAACAATCTGTAGCAAGCTCAGGACCGGTTTAGAGTGACGTGACATCGGATAACCTAGTTTTAATCCTGGGTGTGCCAGTTAAAACAATTTCCAACCCTACCGTGATGTCTAACGTTGTTGTAGCATATCGTTGTATTGTAAAAACACATTTTTGTGTGCTTTCATTTATGTTCCTCTTTTTCCCACCCTATAACTCCGTGTCCAACCTTAATTTCCAGTTATTTAGTCTTTCATTCAAATATAATCATTTATAGAAGTCATCATAAAGTATTAATGTACAATACTATTCAGACAGCTCCTTGTTCTTATGGATCCAGTTATGGCTTTTACTTTTAGTATTTTAAACAGTATGCACACTATGGGAGTGGGTACTTACTTATTTAGTAGGAGGGTTGATTTTAAAAACAAGTAACCGAAATGAGTTAACTTGTGTATTTACTGTACGTTAATAAGTAAATCATATGAAACAAGTTATTGTGGAATATTTACATGAATGTAGACTCTCCACTTAGCTTTTTTAAAAATTTTGGCATTCCTATTAAGGCATTAAAAGACTTAACATCTAAGCCACTTATTGTTGTTATTATAACTCACTGTAATTATGCTTCATTTTATTTTTTTTATTTCTATTTCTGATACATTTTTATATCACATTTAAATCTGAAAATGGGAGGGGAACACAAGCTCTAATAGTGATATACACTTCACTAGTGTACAAGTGAGGGAACACAAGCTCTAATAGTGATATACACTTCACTAGTGTACAGTGGCATAAAAACAGGGAAGGCTCGGGTCCCTCACGTTTTGATCTGTCACAGTATAAATGCATCCAAATTAAGATAATTACTCTCAGGAAAAGCATAATTTAATTCAGAACCCAAGAGCTTCTTTGGCCTTAAGGCGAGTCCCGAATTCCGGCTCTAATGGGTGTGCCTGTGGCGCATATTCCCTCGTTTCGTTTTATCAGATTAACCTTGGGCCCCCCCTCATACACACACACACTTGTCTCCCACACTTCTTCTATACGAAGCCTTGTCTTATTCTTTCAATTTGCCCTTGTCCAGAGTAGAGTAACAAATAAAGGTGAAATTCTTCAACACTATTAGGACTTTATAACAAACGGTAAATTGAATAATAACTTGAGAACCATATTTATTTTTTGTTATAAAAGTTTGTTGTTTTTCAGTTTATCAGTTACTTTCTCGAAGTCTTACTATGTGGGTATTGTAACTTTTTTTTTCATTTTTACAATTGAAGACCCTATAATAACTAAAGCATGTTTGAAGTATTTTAATATTTTGGGTTTTACAGTACTTTAGACTTAACATTTCCTATTAAAAAAATCCACGATTTCATAAATCTCTATCATAAGCTAACAACACCACAGTCTTTCACGTTTATAATCCACGTCTTCTGCTATTTCATCATTTGGCATTCACATTTAAGACTTTATAATTCAACTGGTGCATCTTCAGCCATAGCTTATCTTCTACAAATTAAAAACCTGTCAGATTTCTTGTTTTCTCTTCGTTTTTGTAAAAAATAAAGCCATAACAAGTTATATCAAACAGATAATATCTAATACACTTGTATGTTTGTTCTTCGTTTCATTCAAAGAAAAATACACATATTCATACACAACAGCATAACTGTTGTTATGCAACAAGTTCTTATCAGTTGTGCATTGTTAAACTTCCTCTAGCCTCAGTTCTTGTATATTATATGATGTCGCCACGTTAACTCGATGAAACGTTGTGAATAGAAAAACTAACAAAAGTTTTACTATGTGCAACAGTTTTGAAATATAGTTCTTTCGGGTCTCTAGTAAGAGCATGTGTTGAATACGTAATTTGCTTCTAGACAGGGGCGTAGATCCAGCGGAAGATGGAGGGTATATATCCTCCCCTTCATTTTAGGAGGAGGGTATGGCGCATACAATCATCCATCCCTAGAGATTTGTCTGTTGAAATGTTTTATTGCATCAAAGGCCTACAAATTGTGTGTTTGTTCTTATGATTCTCGTGTTCTTACCAAACGAATTACATAATTAGGCTTAGATGTAGGCTTTTTCAGTAGCCGAAATGTACATCTTTAATATAGGTGTACTTCTAAGTTTTTTCATCTAAGCGACAGTTCGTAAGTATCAGTCAGTAGGCCTAAGTATACATGCAAGTATCGTGGCAACAAGATTACTCTGTGACTGCATGTTTACAGCTTTCAGGTTCACTTAATCAGAGATTAATAATTTGCAAATTGAACAGTCAACATTAGTGGTTGCAAAATCATCCCCTCCATCGAATGTAAAAAAATCTACGTCTCTGCTTCCAGAATAACTGATTTAAATCCAAACATTTAGGTATGTAGTATGGTTTTCTCATACAAGCTGATTTCAACGCAAGTATGAAAAAGAACTGTTTAATAACTGGAGGATAGAGCAGGCTTTTGTTTTTGAATTTCTCGCAAAGCTATACGAGGGTTATCTACCCTAGCCGTCCCTAATTTAACAGTATAGAACTAAAGGGAAGGGAGCTAATCATCACCACCCACCGCCAACTCTTTTAATAACGAATAGTGGGATTGATCATCACATTATAATGCCTCAAGGCTGAAAATGCAAGCATGTTTGATGTGCCAGATATTCGAACCCTCAACCCTCAGATTACTAGTCGAGTGCCCTTCAACATTTTTTTCTGAATCACATATTTATACCAAAATTGCTTGGAAACAACCAAAAAAATTTTTTTTTTATTCTTATACTACTCAGTCTTGGTGGAAAATACGTGATGTACTCACATGTCACAACAGAAACAACAGTACCAGCATAGCCCAAAGAAAACTTCTGTTTCAGTGTGACAGGCGATCAGAGTGAATAAACATATATAATATTATTTATTTGGATATTTAATGATATAGATTTGACATTTGTTGATAAAACATAAGAGTTCCAATTCAGTTTAAAGACTATGCGTATATATTTTTAGAAATGTTTGATGTTCTGAAAAATCCATATTAACTAAAACTACAAAAAAACTGTATCCTGGAGTTAGAATTTTTATTTTTTATTTTTACTTTTTGGCTACAGTTAGCAAGTGACAAACTAGTCGTTTTAGAAACACCGAAGGCTGAGGTAAGTGACCACAATTCGTATCTTTTTCATTAAGTTTTCCTGCAGTTTCATTATTACTTTTATCTGATACAATTTTTCTTTCTTTTTACCGTTAGTCTTAACTAATGATGGTACTTGAAATTAAGTTTTAAGATTAAATTTGTGATACAATTGTTGTCATAAACTTTAGGCCTACTAGTTTGGAATGTTTCATCTTATTTTTATATAATTAGCAAAAATATGTTCTGATACATAAGAAATATCAATGGATTTGTACTATAGTCATAATGTGAAGAATAAACTAAAAATTAAAAAGAATTAATTTAAATAAGAGTTTTATATGATTTAGATAAATTTATATAAAAGTCGTGAGCTTGGACATGTTACTACTATTTTTTCCGCTTATTAAAATATCAGTTATAAAATATAAAATCAGTTGTCATTTTGTGTATATCTAATGCTCATATTATGAGTCGTTTTTAATTAAACTTTGCACTGTTCTTACTGGGTTTTTATTTAGAACTTACTTCAAACATGTTTGAGTTTCCACAATGCATGATTGTTTATCTGTTATGGGTCTAGTACGGCCAGGTAATTAAGGCGCTCGACTCGTAATCTGAAGATGGTAAATTTGAATCCCCGTCGCACCAAACATGCTCGTCCTTTCAGCAGTGACGGTCAATCCCACTATTCGTTGGTAAAAGAGTAGCCCAAGAGTTGGCGGTGGGTGGTAACGATTAGCTGCCTTCCATCTAGTCTTACACTGCAAAATTAGGGTCGGCTAGCACAGATAGTCCTCATGTAGATTTGCGAGAAATTCAAAAAGCAAACCAAACTTGTCTTTTATGATGAAAGAAGTTTGGTGAATAAAACTAGCTGATAAAAGGGTGCTCTTCCCTAGAGACGGAGTTACAAAACTCCAACTCATCAGTTTTGACGGATCAAGCAAGGCTAGTTAAATATATAGCTTACAATAGTAACAATACTCCAGCATAATTATGTACAAACGATTTATTAATTAACAAAATATTCAAAGAAAACAATAACGACTAGTTTCAACGGAGCAAGCGAATGAATTATCGCTGTTTGTTTTTTGTCACAAAAATATTGTAATAAACGGCTGAGATGTGGTGAAAATGCATTATAATTATATTAAATTGTTGATTTTAATGGCATTGCATACTTCTTGATAAGCCTCTTGCAGCTCATTGGTGAGTCAAATGGTTTATAAAGCTAAAAAAAGGATTTCGATATTCACTGGACGGTGGGAAGGGTCATGGATAACCAATTGTATGGCTTTGAGCTTAACAACAAATAAACAGAACACTTTTTGTAATAAATACTAGCTTTGATTAAAAGTTACTGATCCTTTCAGTAAATTTGTCTCAACTAATAGTTAATATAAAGAAAGCGCCCTCTTCCTTCATTAGTAAACGTACTCTTTTTTTTTTCCTCCTTAAATCAAACACACTAAGAAAAACTTTATAAATATTTCATTTTCATGTCCTATTAATTTAGTTGCGCAACCCTGGAAGAAAGCTCAAATAAAAAACTGTATAGTTTCAATTTAATTTCAAAATTTTTGAGTAGATCGGATATTGCAGTCTACATATTGTGTGTCTCAAATACTGACCGTTTACTAATTCGTTCAGATATTTGGTTATCAGTGATGTCGAGAAAACCCACTTCTACAGAGAAATATATATGTAAAAACGGCTCGTTTGGGTTGAGAAAAATCTATGTAAATTTTTTCTCAACCTAAACGAGCCGTTTTTACAAAACTCCAACTCATCAGTTTTGACGGATCAAGCAAGGCTAGTTAAATATATAGCTTACAATAGTAACAATACTCCAGCATAATTATGTACAAACGATTTATTAATTCGTTCAAATAAGATCTTCCCGTGGTCCTTTGCACTCAGGCCTGGCATGGCCGAGCGCGTTAAGGCGTGCACTCCTAATCCGAGAGTCGCGGGTTCGCGCCCGCGTCGCGCTAAACATGCTCGCCCTCCCAGCCGTGGGGGTGTATAATGTGACGGTCAATCCCACTATTCGTTGGTAAAAGAGTAGCCCAAGAGTTGGCGGTGGGTGGTGATGACTAGCTGCCTTCCCTCTAGTCTTACACTACTAAATTAGGGACGGCTAGCACAGATAGCCCTCGAGTAGCTTTGTGCGAATTCCCAAAAAACAAACAAACAAACCTTTGCACTCGTGGGGTGCTCGCACGAGAAGCGGTTTGAACAAGACAAACATTTTGTTTGTTACTTTTATATATTTTTTATTCTACGGACATTTTACGTTAATGTTGTTTTACTATCTAATTAGTATTACACTTTTGTACCAAATAAAGATTTTTTTTTCGACTCTTTCGAAATTTTAAAAGGAAAAAAAATTAGTCAGACGTTTGTACAGATTATTCAAGTGATAGAATCCATATGACAGAAATGCAGTCAAATAGGATTTTGATTTATTTTTATGAGAACAACTTACTATTAGACTGCGGAGTTTATTAAGTTCTACTTAAAAGAGGAATCTAAAAATTTCAAAAACAAAACTCATCGTACAGTAACTAAATATTATTCAGTAAATTGTTGATTACGATCTGATGTAATTGAGATTACACCTCTTATTTTATTATTATTTTTCAGTTGCTTTGCCGACTATGCCAACCTTCTCGTAAACCCACTTATGTATGTAGCTAGCATCAGGGTGCAACACTCTCTTTCAGTCACCCTCTCTAATCCCTATAACGCATGCGCACACATTACGGTATAATAAAGGCGCCGTGTCGACTTTGCGTCACTGCGGTTTGAAATATCAGACAAAGAAGTAGTATTGTTGAAACTGTACAACCGAGAAACCACTAAAATGAGAGAAATCGTGCATATCCAAGCTGGCCAGTGTGGTAATCAAATAGGTGCTAAGGTAAGAACTAGTAGTTCAAATTTCTGTCTACAGATATTTAGCAGATTTATTTCAGTTGTCATCATACCACTTTCAGTACTGGCGGTTGAGTTGATTCATGAACGGTAGAATGTTACTGTGTTGATGTTTAAAATAAAACAAAAAACTCCAAAAGATTCTAGATTTAATATTTTAACTAAAGTTAGAATACCATAACTTAAAAAGTTTTAAAGTTATAAATTGACTTCGCCGTCTCTAGAGTTAATATTAGCTCCATATTTATTTTCATTTGTAGTATTTTTGTGTAGTCGTAAAAATACTGGTATTATAAAAACTGAATTGTTTGAACTGTTTAGTCGGTTAGAATTTGGAAATTGTTTTAAATATTTTGAACGTTAGTAAGACTCGTATTAAAATGAACATGAGTATTAATTATTATTGTCGATATAAAATCGGTTTCCTTTTTATTTTGCAATTTTTTAAAGAAGCCATTAATATTTCAAATCTTAACCCGTTTATTGCAGGCTACAGTTCGTCTGAGTAATAATACTCTTTAATTTTTTTGTCTTAATATTACTTTAAGATGTGTAACGCTAACATTTTAAAAACATTCTAACCTTTTTAGCTCCCGAAAACTACAAAGAAGGTGGAAAATGCATAGTTACACTTTATCCTAGTATTCTGTCGCAACAGTCGTTGGTCTAGACATCATTAAATGTTTGCAGGGTTTGATACACGTTTATATTTTACCCATCAGCAATTAATCAATTGATTTTACTTTACACGCGATAATAAAGGCGTTGTCATCAAAGGACACGGATGATATTTATCAAACGTTTTAAGATCCCAATCTCCTAATTAAAGCACAGACAACTGGCAACTTAATTGTATTTTAAAACAGGTTTCGTTTACAGCAGATCTTGAATTATAGCCTCCCCCATCACCACCATTTCTGTGCGAAATTTGAACGTTATGAGTTGTTTACTTATATTGTAAACGAAACCTGTTTTGAAGTCTTTGTTAAAACTTTCCCAACAGTTTTGGGAGGTGATCTCCGACGAGCATGGTATCGACCCAATTGGATCTTACCATGGAGACTCAGACCTGCAGTTAGAGAGAATCAACGTGTATTACAATGAAGCTTCAGGTAAGAAATGAACTGTTACCCTTTTCTTCTGTTCCACTGTTTGAATCTGTTTTGTTCACCATAGTCTAGCTGGAGAGCACAAAATCTTACAGAATGTTTTGGAACTTGTAGCGTAGTTCAGTTATACTGAAATTGCGCAAAAGAAAATGTTATGTTTTATTAAAGTGACGGAAACAAGGAAATGCTCAATTTTACGAAAAAAACAAAACAAGAATTGTGTTACTATGGAAACTAGTCACGGTCTCCGACAGATCGATATGCCGTCTACACGAAGATTTAAAACATGTCACCTTTCAGGGTAATTTATTTTATAATTATAATTGTGTGTGCACAGGTTTGGCAACGTAATGGTCTTTAAGTGCCAGAACCTGAGAATTACATGTTTTTACACATTATGACAATGAAACAAATTACTTTATAAAGTATTTATCTTCTTAAATTCTGGTATGTTGTGATACAGCAAACTGATTAGTTGTAAGACAAAACACATCTTGATAATCAGCTTTATAAATTTAAGGATTGTATCCTATCGCCCACTTGGAGAATGCAAGTCACAGTTGCATACATTTTTACTTTAATAATAATTTATTGGGCGTTCTATCGGAATAATCGAAATTCCTGACATTGCCTATCGACGGCGAAACTCTTGACCATATATGGTCTCTTATGATGATGTCATATTTCAGACGCGCCCACGATATAATAAACTTGCAGGTAGGTGTGTGAATGCAATAACGGTTTAGCCAGCATGGAAATTTGAAAAAGAAGAAAAGTTTAATAAAATGCAGAAAATGAATATTTGAGATACGTTTTCATTAATATACGGAAAATTAATATTGCAAGCTTGATTAAGCTCAGGTCTGTACTTTGTGTTTACCTTTTGGAAAGTGCAATGTTTGAACCTCGAATTATTTCACGTCACTGATTCACTGGTTATCTGTAAAATTAATCATAAAGACAATCAAACATGTTTCACCAGGTTGTACAGTATATTAGGATTTACATTACAGTTGTTTCACTGCCCCTGTAATGGCTTATGACATTAAAACAATGTTTCAATACCTGTGATAAGCACAGCGCACTTGATTCTCTAGATAGAGTTGTGCTCTAGTCTCAAAACGTTTTACGAGGTTGTTATAAAACGTGTTGGAATTCACATCGGCAAGATAGCCTCATCTGAAGATACGAGTTTAAAAAATATATTTTTACGTAAATAGGAAGACTGTAAATATTTGATGTTTAACATTGGACTTGTTACATAATGAACTTACCCATATGTTCATAAATATTTATCTCAAAAGTGGAACATCATACTTTCAAATGGTGGTTATCTTTTCATCTGTTATTTTAACTCAAAAAGCATGTATGTTTAACCACAAACAAAGTTTATTTTTATTAATACTACTTGAAATTTATCCAATACATAGGAGGTAAATATGTTCCTCGTGCCATATTATTGGATTTGGAGCCTGGTACAATGGACTCTGTCCGATCTGGACCTTTTGGACAGCTGTTTCGACCTGATAATTTTGTTTTTGGTGAGTTCAAGATAAATGATGTAAAATTAATAGCCTATTAACATCTAGTCCTTGCAAGCATTAAATGAGAAAGATATGTGTGCAGCATCCCAAGTATTTTTCATTCCATTAAATCAGTTGAAGCACTACGTGTTATATTGATTTTTTGTCCTTATTTTATTAATATTCAGTTTTTTACTTACTTTCACATTTGATTTTCATACTTATTGAATTGTTCTCTGTACTTAATTAGCCCAACAGGTTGTAATTTTTTGTGAAATTTCCTTTACACTTGTATTGATAAATCTTCTTTTTCATTCTTTATTCTACATTTTACCAAAGACCTCATAACAAATTATTTTCAAACATTTTTTTGAATAGTTTAAGTGATTTAATATGCAGATTTACATTTTCTTGCAAAGGATATTTTTATATGTATATTTTTATTTATTCTCATAGGCCAGAGTGGAGCAGGAAACAACTGGGCTAAAGGTCACTACACTGAGGGTGCTGAACTAGTGGACACTGTCCTAGATGTTGTGAGGAAGGAATCAGAAGGTTGTGATTGTCTCCAGGGTTTCCAGTTGGCTCATTCTTTGGGAGGAGGAACTGGATCTGGAATGGGAACCCTCTTGATATCCAAGATTCGGGAAGAATATCCAGACAGGATTATGAACACTTTCAGTGTTATGCCATCTCCAAAGGTGATTTTAAGATATTTAGCTTGTGCTACATATATTATTCCCATGCAAAAGTAATAAAAACATTATGTTTTTTGTTATTCTAATGTATTTAAGATATTTATTTTATTATTTATTTGGGTATTCTGAGATGGTTAGCAGTGATATAGCCATGGATGACCCAAATACACCCACCTAGTTAGTCTACATGAAGGTTCCTGTGCCTGAATATATTATACGTACTCTCTGTGTGTGTATATGCAACTTGTCCCCCAAGGAATTTGTATACCTTATCTATTGTAAGTCAGCCCACCCAAAATTTTATACTTGGTTATCCTTACAGGTCTGTAAACAAAATTTCTCTGAGTTTTTTATGTAAAGTTATTAATAACTTTTACAACAACAAAGTTGTAATCAATCTAAAACAAGTACAGGCTTTGTGTGAATTATGTATAATAGCAAAAGTAACAAAAATATGTTTATATTCATAGTGAACAGAAGTTAGTTTTAAGGGTTTTTTAGGAAAATGTACTCAAAAAGTGTTAACATTAATATATGTCTTGAGCTATTATTAAGTTTTGTGAAACTTGGTTATAAAATTACAAAAATTACTATAATATATTCAAGATGTGTTTTAATTGTTTTATGTAGTGTGATGAAAGCCATTCTTATACTTGCTTGTTTTGGTATTTTCTATAGGTATCTGACACAGTTGTGGAACCCTACAATGCTACTCTCTCTGTTCATCAACTTGTGGAAAACACAGATGAAACATTCTGCATTGACAACGAAGCTCTCTATGACATTTGTTTTCGTACCCTCAAACTGACCACTCCAACTTATGGTGACCTAAACCATCTTGTGTCTGTCACGATGTCTGGAGTCACTACTTGTCTAAGATTTCCTGGCCAACTGAATGCTGACCTCAGAAAACTTGCTGTCAACATGGTTCCTTTCCCCCGACTACATTTCTTCATGCCAGGTTTTGCACCACTTACATCCAGGGGGAGCCAGCAGTACAGAGCACTTACCGTACCTGAACTAACCCAACAGATGTTTGATGCCAAGAACATGATGACAGCTTGTGATCCTCGACACGGTCGCTATCTGACGGTTGCAACAATCTTCCGTGGACGCATGAGTATGAAAGAAGTTGACGAGCAGATGTTGAATGTCCAGAACAAGAACAGTAGCTACTTTGTTGAGTGGATCCCCAATAACGTCAAAACAGCTGTGTGTGACATTCCTCCACGAGGGCTGAAGATGAGTGCTACATTTATAGGAAACAGCACTGCTATCCAGGAAATCTTCAAGAGAATCTCTGAACAATTTACTGGTAAGCATTTGAAATATTTATTGTATTAACATTATACTAAATTTTTATTTTCTTAAATATACCAAAACTAAGAAATGTATATTTAATTAACACTACTTTTCAGAAGTTGTAACATATATTATAATGTAAATAATTTCTAATTTTGTAGCTATTCTTTAAAACACAATTTAATAATATTTCAAAACACCTTGCAGCTATGTTCCGACGAAAGGCTTTCTTGCACTGGTACACCGGTGAAGGAATGGATGAGATGGAGTTTACTGAGGCAGAATCCAACATGAATGACCTGGTGTCTGAGTACCAGCAGTACCAGGAAGCCACTGCTGAAGATGAGGGGGAATTTGATGAGGAGGAACCACTGGAAGAAGCCTAAATTCCATTTCTTGAAATAATCTTTTCCTAAGCAGATTGTCAGACATGTTAACTTGCTAACATTTAGTTTTTATTTGTATGTACTTTGTTCAGATGTGTTAGATTTTGCTGATAATTTAATGCTCAAATTATTTAGTGTCATAAAAATCTTTTTGGTTAAAGAATAAGAAACTTGTATTATCTGCAGTGGTGAATTTTGTATATTTAGTTTTTAAATTATTAAACCATTTTTTCAGATTTTTTAACACAAACAAACAAGTGTCAAGTTTCTAATGGTTTTTTACTTTACATTTTTTCAGTTACATGAAATGTTGAAAGCAAAAAAAAATACCATAAAGTTACTGATGAGGTTCGTAAATTCAATGAAATCATTTTCAGCACATTATTTTATGTTTTTAGGTATATTACTTTGGCTACAAAAATCGTAATGGCATAACAGTCACACATATTATTAAACAAAAATACAGAACTTATCGTAGTTCATCCCGTTTAATTACGGCTGCCCTTCTCTGTCAGAAAAAAAAAAATTTAATTTCCATAAAATTTACATATGTGGTTTAACTTCGTAATTCTGTGTTAAATTCGACCATCCACATTTAATGTTTCAGGTTTTTCAGAGAATCTGATAAGATGTTTCCATGTACACGTCTCACAATTTTTTTTTTCCTTATATATAGTATTGTATAAGAAGGTGAACCTTTAATCACCCATACGATATACTTAAAATAACTGAATGTTTCTGTAAATAAAATTTCATGTAGCGATGATACTTGTTTAGGAACTTCAACGTTAGATTCAAATAAATGTGACTTTTCATTCACTGTTGGATCAATACGGACTTCGGATAAAATACACAGAAAGCATATTTTGTATTCAATTTCTAGCAAACTGTTGTCTCTTTAGGCATAAAAGTAAAATAAAAATGTATAATAATTATAACAACCTAGTATTTTGAGGATCTACGAATGTGCATGAATCTATTCAAACTTACCTATACATGTAAATTATGTAAAGTTTCGAATGTAATGTATTCCAAAATCCGTAGGAAGATCAATGTTTTATAGGCTTAACTCGGTAACGCACAAATTAACAAGGTAAATGATTCGCCTAAAGTGTATCACAATAACAATCACTGTATCTGTTAACTAGTTTATCCATAAACCCAAATTTCATTAAATATTTTAATCCTCGCCAAAAACAAATTATGGGTGGAAAGAAGTACCTAGATTTCGTACATAATTCTTTGAAACTTTATGTTACACGAAAGCGTAACTCGCAAATGTGGCACCAGAGGCCTCAGAAATTAATACAGTAATAATAAGTATGTCGCTGTTTAACCAAAAATTTGAAGAAATGTTTCGCGTGAAATAATTCTTTTCTCTCTAACGTGGCATTCTGTAAATATTTCATTACACATATATTTGTTTCTTGTAACACATTTATATAAATGTGAGAAAAGGAAAACATGTTTCGAAACCTACGGGTAACATTCCTAGTTTGAACTGAATAAAATCCACACCGATTTCATAGATTCATATTCTATATCTGATGATTAAAATTCCACTCTAAGCATATATCGTTAATTAGGTTTTGGGGTGCATCATTCATTATGTCACAGTTAATTTAAATCTTTCAGATATTCTAAGTTTCATGGAGGTATTCTGTTTTAGTTAATACATCTTTTGAAAGAATTAAGGGCTCTTTTCCTTGAGTATATTATGCGGAATACTCAATAAGGTAAGTGATCTGTTGATTGTGGGATACCGCACTTGAATGCCTTGGACTGACTACGAAAGTCAGCACAAAACATGCTATTGTTTTGAATTGTCTTCAGCACCAACAGAGTTTAAGCTAGTAAAAGCCGACTAGAAAATAAACGCAACAATATCATTATTGTAAATAATTTATTTTATCTGTTCGCGTATTTGCTGTCTTTATTCGATTTAATCTCTTTTGCAGCAGTTTTAAATTACCCATCAATATCAGTGCGCCTGGCAACAACAAAGTAGTTTTAAAAAGTTTGGGCCATGATCAGAATTGGAACGTGGGTTATTGAAAGGTATAAAATGATAACGCTTCTTTTTATGTTCGACTTTGTAATACTTAAGTGTTTGTAAATTGTGATTCAGGAAAGATGCACTCTAAGACCATAGAAATGATAAAGAAGAGGATGTTTAACTTAAGTTGAGGACTCAATCCGGGAATGCAGTAAGGACAGAAAGAAACATTCTCTCAGAATGGTATCTATCATTGGCAATGGTCTCCATCACTTGTCAATAGCAAGAAGGTAGTGGAAATCTAAATGGGTAGTCCCAGATACAGTAAAGCATTTTGTAATGGTTACTTCAAATAGTCTAAAGCGTAGGGTTGCAGTGTGATCTCTTGAGACACTAGGATAGTTTGTATGGGCTTATCAGAAAGTCCAGACATCGCAAGGTGTTGATTTGAGATACGTGCACTGGACAAAGTCCAATGTTTATCAACCCATCTTTTAATATCTTGTGTATCATACTGTTTTTGTTTAAGGTTGATGTGTACCAGGATTTATTTTATGTTTGCATCTCATCTGTAAGTTATAATGGATGAATTATTTAAAATAGATTTAGTGGTCAGGGGCTATATACTCAGCCTTCGTTAAGTATTGTGTAATTGTTTAGTATAATGTGTTCGATCGTTTTCTTTGTCTCATTGAATGTTAGCACAAATAGAATACATCGGCTTGTTCTTTTTTGTTGGTAGTGGTTGTGGTATGTTTGAGGGTTTGTTCCTGTGTATATGAACCAGCTTTAATACATGCATCATGGATGAGATAATTGAAACAGTTTCCTTTGAAGAAGGATGTTTTCGTGTATTTCGCTTTTGATTTGTAATCAGTATCGTAGCTACAAAGTTTGTAGAATCGTATAAATTGTAGATATTAACTTTTCTGTTTTGGTGCGGGTAGGAAAATTCGTAAAGTAGGTACATGTGAATGTGAAACTGTTGCCTGTTTGTTTTTATAATGTATAGTAGTAGTTAGATAGTGGGGTACATTTATGTGCCAATGCTAGGTCTAATATTTCCCATAAAACTATTTTAAAATGTGGAAAGATGATGTACGGTGTAGAAAACTTTCAAAATCTAATTCTGGCATAGATGCAAGTCTCTAGTATGCTGTCAATTTAACGACAATACATCATGGGCGTAAATCCTGGGGGGATGAGGGATACATCCCCCTTCATTTTAGGTGGGGGGTATGGTGCATACAATTATCCCCCCCCTACAGTTTGGTTTATTGAATTGTTTTATTGCATCACAGGCCTAAAAATTGTGTGTTTGTTCTTGTGATTCTCGTGTTCTTATCAATCGAATTACATAACTAGGCCTAAATGTAGGCTTTTTCAGTAGCCGAAATATACATCTTTAATATAGGCGTGCTTCTAAGCTTTTCGATCTAAGCGAGAGTTCGTAAGTATCAGTCAGTAGGCCTAAGCATACATGCATGTATCGTGGCAACAAGATTACTCTGTGACTGCATGTTTACAGCTTTCAGGTTCACGCAATCAAATATTACCAATTTGCAAGTTGAACAGTCCACATAAGTGGTTGCAAAAATCATCCCCCATCGGGTGTAAAAAATCTATGCCCCTGGTAGCAATCCATTGTATCTACTAAGCATACGATTTTCTTTGTATCAAGCAGAGAGATTGGTAAGGTTGGACCCGTTTTTTGTACCCATAGTGACCCCATAGATCTAGTTGTAGTAGTTATTATCAAACGTGTGGGCAAAAAGTGTGAGTCTAAGTTCTGCTAATGGGTCAAGTGCAATTCTTTAACGTTAAAAATATTTTAGCGCAACCAAACCTTCCTTGCACATCCATGGTGAAACTGTAGTGTTTCTTTCCTGTTACATGACTGCCATCTATGTTTGTTGGATGCCTTGCGACAAAGAGTGATATAACGTCGCCAAGATATGAGGATATTTATTTTGTATGGTAACTACATACGAATATAATAAGACGCCTATGATGCCTTTTTTTGTAGATTTTAGAGAGAAAAAAAGGAACTACGAGTTTTAAGTTCGTTTACAATGACCTTCTTGGCTGCGGTAGGTGTGCCAGCATCAATAATGTCCTCAGCTGCGGATGTTACTATATTTTTAAGTCAGGAACTGGGTTGTCTTGAAAAGGGATATAGATAGCTTGTATCATTGTATCTTGCGTCACCTCAGAAATTCTATTCTCGTCACTCTCTTCTTAACAAAATTTGTGTCACCCAGTTTCAAACTTCTTTATGACCTGCATAATGTCTTAACTTTTATGTTGAATCCCATAAGTAGGTTAGCATTATAAAACAGATTGTTCAAAGCTGTCTTGGCCTACGTCATGAATTACCAGGTGAGTGTAACTTTATCATTAATCTGTTAAAGTTTGCCTTATCACCACGTCTGTATCAGCTTATTTCATTATGTGGGCTATAATTTTCGTAATGTTAAAGTTAAAAAATAAACGAAAAGTCTTAATGGACAACGACACATTAATGAGAAAGCAGATGGTAAAATTTTTAATAGTCGAAGCTAATATTCAACAATAACGACAAAGATGAGATAGCAAAAGCTGGTGTAATCTGATTGAAGTCAAGATTTTTTAAACCCAATAGCGCAAAATATGAAAGCGAAAAAGTATGACGATTTCTAGTAGTATAAAACATCATACAACTTCAAGCTATTCTGTTTGTTTCTTTTTGAATTTCGCGCACAGCTACACGAGAGCTATCTGCGCTAGCCATCTCTAATTTTACAGTGTAAGACTGGAGGGAAGGCAGCTAGTCACCACCAACCACCGCCAACTCTTGGGCTATTCTTTGGATTGACCGTCACATTATAATGCCACCAGGGCTGAAAGAGCGAGCATGTTTGATATGACGGAGATTCGAACCCGAGACCCTCGATTCACGAGTCGAGAGCCTTAACCACGTTGCCATGCCAGGCCACTTCAAGTTGTAAAAAGTGTATTATTTTTTAACACAAGGACGTGATTAGGCCTAGTAGTGAAGTTCTGATTTTTGAGCTGACGAATCTATTTCGAATCTGTGCAATACCACAAAATATTCCCCGAACATTTAGCAGCGAGTGCACTATAATAGTAAGAGTCAATGCCTTAGTGTGGGTAATATGGTGCTGCTGACCAACTGCCTTCTATCTGGTTGGTATGTAGTTAAAAATTATTAGCAGATTTGTGATAAACTCAAAATACCAATACAAATTTAAACACGAAGCAACAATATGAATTAACTGTGTGTGTTTCAGGCAAGGAACTGTGGATATCATATAGCGTTAACATTCTCATAACTGCTGAGTTAACAGGATCTTAAGTTTGAGAGCTTGTGAAGTTGAAGGGTTAAGCTTATTTTTAAGATTTTATCCTCAAGTGACACTGTAACGAAAGTTTCGATAATTTGCTGGTGTTTTTATTTGATGATATTTTTCCATTTCTCAACTTTACCTAAATATTTATATTTTTCAATAACTTTAATAAACTTAGTTCTATATTTGCTGTTAATAAATATTCACCCAAACAACATACATCACTAGTTTGTTCATTAAGCTGACATGGCCAGGTGAGTCAACGCATTCGACTCCTAATCTGAGGGTCGCGGGTTCGAATCCTTGTCACATTATAACACTCCCACGGCTGAAATGGCATGCATGTTTGGTGTTTAGCAGTGCAAAATTAGGAACGGATAGCGCAGATAACCCTCGCGTAACTTTTCGTGAAATTAAAAAACAAACATCATTAAATTAAGAGAAAATATAAAGATGTTGAAGCTTAAGCCACATTATGTGTTTTGCTTCGGTAGTTGATATTTTACAAAAAGTAAACACACGCTTTACTTGTGTTTAGATTTACGCTTCGCCATGTAAAAATGACTTTCCAGTGAATATGTGTTTTCCCATAGCAAAGCCATGTCGGGCCATCTGCTGAGTCCACAGCTTTCTGAATGTAAACTTGTTGTTGTTTTGAATTAAGTACAAAGCTACACAATGGACTATCTGTGCTCTGCCCACCACGGGTATCGACACTCGTATTTTAGCGTTGTAAATCTGCAAACAAACCGCTAAGCCACTGGGGGGATCAATGTAAACTCTAAATAGTGACTAAAAAGGCGATATCACATCTGCCTTCCTAACAAGAAGACCCAGAACCGATTACTGCCTTTTTCCACCACATACGGTTCTCAATACTTCCCAGAGTTTTGTTAGTTCTCAGATAAAGATAAATGCATGAAAAAAAAACCAACAACAAATGCAATGTATCTATATGATAATAATAAAACCCAACTTCGAGTCGAATAAAAAATTACAAGGTTAAGATAAAGACAAGCTTTTCTCTCTTTTTAAGAAAAGGGTATTGGGCGTGTTAGAGGCTAAACCTGTTTGCTATATTTGTTAATTATAGTTGCTACATATAGACGAACTAAACTGTAGCCACTAGTATTGGATAGATTTCAGCATATGACGTTTGTATAATCTTGAGAACAGGCTCTTTCTATTTGTCACGTTTTGTCTTTCTTTTTCTCTCTCTCTCTCTTTACTACTTGTGAATGTTAAAGATTGCTTATTTTTGGGTGCTTTTGATTGAGGTCGGGCTCAACGTGCAAGCAGGTGTGTTTCCACTTCCAATGCACGTCAATTCTGTGTGGTTTCCTCTCGCCCACGTTAAAATTTATCGAAGGGGATTTAACTTCTTTGGGATGCTAACGCCAACGCTTGGGTGTTTTCAACCACAGCACACAAACTTTCTTTCGGTGTGATTTTAAGCGAGAATTGTATATATATATATATTTTTCCTTAAAAGGCTCTTTCCAAGTATACAAACAAGATGAACCAGATTACCAGATTGTTCTTCTTTTACTATTTTCTCGGGAAGTTGAGGACTCGTCAGATCTTAATTTAATATCCTATTCACCAACAATTGTTTAATTCGAGAATTATGGTCATTGATACTTTAATTCATCGTTTATTAAGCACCTGATTATATTTTACAATTATTTGGAAATAAATATATGCTTTCTTGTTCCATTGATCCGGTTATTGGGCTATTTCAAGTTAAAATGCTCAGTCAGTTGACACAGGCGGATCCTAAAGGGGGACCACTCTCCCCTTTGGTATACCAGTTGTTTTGTTTTATAAGATAATTCGATTCATACGAAAATCAAAAAGAATTCGTTCGGATTTATTTCTATCTTTCATATTATTTGTAGATAATTTTCTGTCTAAATATGTTACATTGAAGCCATGTAGTTGTTATTTTCAATTTATTATATGTTGTATATTTTTGTCTACAGCCTTCCACCCCACCTCTGACTACTGCTCAGATGACGTGAAAACAGAAAACTAGTGGTATGCATATAGGTGGTGTAGCCGGAACAACTGCTACAGGGCTACGACCCCGAAGCCCATTTGTCTGCGTGACCTATCTCTACTCCAGTTCTATGAAAGGTCGTCTCGTGAAGTTTATAACATTAATCATATTTGTACTCAGGGTCGCGTCTAATGATATCCAGTTTCAAATCATGTAGGATCATTTATAAGATTAGCTTTTTTTTTCACAAAGGAGCTCTCTTTATTTCACAAGTTCAGCCTTTAAAAGGTTCAACTATGACCAAGGACAGGCGCAGCAATCTCTGAGACGTTCCTCGAATTAGCAACTACAGAACTTTATACAACATTCCCACCATAATATATTACGAAATTGATTGTATGTTGAATTTTAGGCAAAGCTACTCGAGGGCTTTTTGTGCTAGTTGTCCCCAACTTAGAGGTAGTAAAACTAAAACGTAAGATAGTTAGTCAGCACGACTTACCATCAAATTTTGGGTTACTCTTTAGTAATTAAAAGTGCAATAGACTTCAGATTACACATCCCCAGGTGATTAAATCGCTCGACTCGTAATTTAAGGGTCGTGAGTTCGAGGTCTCATCACACCAAATATGCTCGCCCTTTCAGCCATGGGAGCGTTATAATATGACTGCCAATCCCACTATTAGTTGGTAAAAAAGTAGCCCAAGAATTGGCGATGACTAACTGCCTTCCCTCTAGCCTTACACTGCACAATTAGAGACGGCTAGGACAGATAGCCCACGTGTAGCTTTGTGCAAAATTCAAAACAAACCAATAACCGTGAGAAATAATCAGATCGTGGCTGCATCTGCGAATTCTCATCAGATTCGTTTTCTTACTTATTTATAAAACAATTAAATAGTGAATAGCCATAGAAGCTTTGTGACTATGAGAATTACGGTATGAAAAATATATTACATGTATCCTATTATTTGTTTTATTTCCTTATGTAAAATCTCCTGGTGGGATAGCAGCATATCTACGGAAGGGCGTTCTTGTGACGTCAAAGCTTTGGTAAATTTACTAAATGCCTTAGAGAAAATACCAATCATCATTTATTTTGTGGAATTTTAAAACAAACACTTTTTCATGTTTATTTACATTAACATCTGTATCTTCTTAGTGCTCACGATAGAGTTGATGGTACTTTAATGAGAGATTTATAACTACTAGAGTGAAACTGCCAGTAGAGGGCGAGGTAATGTCGTTCTTGTTTTCTATCTGTGAAAGCAACATAATGGGCTATCCACCGCAGGAAATCGAACCTCGCAGTTTATCATTGTTTAAAGTCTGCTAATGCATCGAGCGACGATGTGATGTTGTGGAATACTTTTTTAGAAATAACTAAAACTCTTTTTTTCTCAGTATACCTAGAAACGATTTTTTTTGATTCTGCAACCAATCAATTGTACACATAGACGGTTAGGTCAAAAAATGTGAACTAACAGAACCATATTTGAAACCGATGTAAATAAACGATAATATTATATAAATATTATTATTACTTACTTCGCTAAACAATAATACGATATTAAATCGATTTTATTTTAACAGGCATATTTACAGTATTTTAAGTTAGAAGTATTTAAAATGATATATAATACAAATCAACCAAAGACGCCACAGGGCCAAAGGTACTCCAGGGCCAAAGCTAACAGAAGTGTTTAGTTATATAAACACTCAGTGGCAGATTTAAGGGTCTGTGGGCACAGGGGGTAATAACACTATGTAACACAAATTTTGTTCCAGGATAGTATGTGTTATTTCTTAATTGTTTATGTCGTAAAAGTTCAGAAAATGACCATTACTCCCTTCAAACTTTGCTTTTGTGACCTGTGCAATAAAATTTAGAAATTAACATATTTTATATGTAAAAAAAAATGGGCAAATTTTCATTTACAAAAGGTCTGAATAAAACAATATCTGAATCACGATTTACGTGTTTTTATACTAAAGTTACACAAAAACAAACAAAATGTTTAGAAGTGAGTAGTTTTTTCATTTGCGACTGTAATACAAATCACTTTTACGTATCAGCCCCAAATACGTTATACGTTCCCAGATAACAAAAGCAAAGTGTGAAGAAAAAAATAGTTCTTTTCCATTTACTTAAGGCATAAGCAATTGGGAAATAACACTTTCTGCACAGGAACAAGAAAAAGTAAAAAATTTTGTTACATAGTGTAATTTTTGTTGGCCCTATATCCCATGTAATTTTACAAAGAATGAAATTATTAATGAGCCCCCCAATAAGACCATGGACCCTGGGGCTGAGTGCCTTTTGGTCCCTACGTAAATACACCATTGTAAACACTTGCTAATTTAACTGTAGGTATCTCAGTACAATGATGTACCATTTGGACATCATGTGATAGCTCAGTTAAATATGTATTCTAGGAACTATGAACTTCAAGTTTATTAACAGATATATGATTCAGTATCGGCCTACAAATGTTAAGAGAAGTGTATTTTAAATTTATAATACTCTATACATTAATTAGTGTCGATACAACTAATAAATCAAACTGTACAAGAGACAGTTCTTATATAACTTTCATCATGAGGTTCTCCCTACATCCTTCCTTCTTACACATTGGTGCACGTTTAACGATTCGACCTTGTGTTTTACATTCTACAACTACATTTTACTATTACGGGCAGTTTGCAAGACGTGTTATGTACGCGTGTGTTGCGCATTGCGGTGCTCCAGACTGACTGGTGGCGTTATGGCGTCATTTGGGGATTGGAATCTGGACATGGTTGTTTTGTTAACCAGGCTGCGCATAAATATACAAGCATTAATTAACAAAGCCAGCACCCAACTAGTTACACCGCAACACTAAAAAATGTGCATCTTCACTGATAATTCTGAAAATTCTTCAAAACTATATACATGTATTATATGGATATTCGTTACTACCACTGTTTATCGAGAAAGCGGGAATAAAATAATTCGGACCGAATCATCACGGAATCAAAATTCGAGAAATTTTACGTAGTCAAAATGTTGTAAAAGTAGGTTAAGATACCTGATTTACGGAGGTTCACTTTAGTGAGATAAAATACATAAAATGCAGTTTTTGTGTTGTTTTACTGATGCATAATATTTTCAATAATACTATAAAACTAGATTTTAGAAGAAAAATCATTAAAACGTTTTTGTAAATGATACTTTTTCATTAACTTCACAGGAGTTCGCTTATTTTATTATCATTACAGAGTGAAGCTAAGTCAAAGAGCTCCATTTGTTTACGTTGTTAAAATTATTTTAATTGCCTTCATAACGAATTGCTATTATGCTATTTTAAGTGCAACTAAGTCTTACGTTTGAACTTTATTTTGTTTCCGTGTTTGTTTTTAATTTCGCGCAAAGCTACACGAGGGCTATCTGCGCTAGCCATCCCTAATTTAGCAGTGTAAGACAAGGGAGAAGGCAGCTAGTCATCACAAACCACCGTCAACTCTTGGGCTACCCTTTTACCAACGAATAGTGGGATTGACCGTGACATTATAACGCTTCCACGGCTGAAATGGCGAACATGTTTGGTGTGACGAGGTTTCTAACCCGTGATCTTAAAATTGCGAGTCGAGCGCCTTAACCACTTGGTCATGCCGGACCTACGTTTTAGCTCTTACTCTTGTTTACCTAATGTTTCACAAATTTCATCATTGACTCATGAATAGATCGTGTTACTTCAATCCTTGAAAACGAGTCCCGAGTTCTTCCGACTATATTTCAATCCCGCAGCAGACTGTATTAACATTATTACGATTCAGTATATATAAACTATAAAACATGATTAGGACAAGAACATCACGAAAACAGCAATGTTACAAGTGAATAGAAACTTATTTTTACACTGTAATAACGCGCGTTGGTGAGCTGTCATTTCTAAATCACATGTTTTTTTCATTCGCCACAACCGTATTTCACTGCTACTTAAATACCGGTTTTCACCGTCTAGAACAGCTGTGGCCATCACGCAGTAGCAGGTGATGGTGAGTAAGCCAAAAGTGCGGTTCACGTGTGTGTATTTATATTACACCATCTCTTACAAGTCTCGAACCAATCCATAGAAAAATCACTTGATTCTTACGTCATAGTTACTGTATCTATGATATGTCTTTGCTACTTGTCGTTGAATGGTAACTGATTTTTTTCAAAAGTATTAACTATGTTTATAACTGTTCGCGATTTCCATGTAACGTGAGAGTTGTATAGAGTGAAAAAACAAAAAGAAAAATATGTATGTGTAGACCGTGGAATGAGTACATAGATTATTTATGTGTCTCATTACTAGTCATATATAATAAAAATATACTTTTATGAAAAATTAAGAACCAATCAAATATATAGTAAGCTACTCTCGTTAACAATGTTGCAGTTCTAAATAAAATAAAGTAGTTGTTGTATACAACCATAGCATAACGAAACAAGTAATCTTGCTGTAGGTTTCACACTGGTGATATCAACTGCAATACAACCCAAATTTGAGCAGAAACAGACACTGTGGGACTTGGTAGTTTCGCCCCTTGCACGTTCGAAACAATTTACAGTTGTATCCTATCCTAAGACATTATGTAGAACAGTTAATAACAGTGGCGGATTTAAGGTTGTGTTGGTCCAGGGACTAATAATTTTTGTGGACCTTATATCCCATGTAATTTCACACAGAATAAAATAATCAATGGGCTCTGAGGGTGAGCCCCCTCTAGCCCTTACCTAAATACGCCACTGGTTAATAAGTATCCTGAACAAATTCATTTCATTCTAATATTATGCCATTTATTATAATTTGGTTTTGGATATTCAAGTGAAAGATATTTGCCCGTTTAAAGTTGCTTTACGGTTTTGTTTTGTTTTTTCTTTATTTACTTTGATTTAAAAAAAAATATATTCAGCAACTGAGCAATAACTTGGTTTTAGATTCGAATTATAACCAGAAGCTTTTATATTCTTGATGACGAAAAACTCGCTTGAAGTAAAAATGTATCTCGGAACGACTGATATGGAAATTAACACTTTTACTGATAAAACAGAGAACAACTGTTGGTACCCAACACTTTTACTGATAAAACAGAGAACAACTGTTGATACCCAACACTTTTACTGATAAAACAGAGAACAACTGTTGGTACCCATACCAGCAGTTCTGTGTTGAATACGCTCTGTTGTTACAAACAAAATCACTCATTGGGCATAAGAAAACACTAATGATTTTGTTTGTTTTGTATTTTAGCACAAAGCTACACAAAGAGCTGTCTGTGCTCTGCCCGCCACAGGTATCGAAACCCAGTTTCTAACATTTTAAGACCGCAAATATTCCGCTGTGCTACTAGTGGGCGACAACAATGAGGAATGATCAAGTGTGTAAACTTTCGAAATAAAGAGCCATATATAAAAAAAATATTGGTTGTAGACTTCTGTTATTAAGGTTAATATAATTCATCATGAGAAATTAAATGTCTTTAGAAGACCAAAATATATAATTATGTTGTATCCCCGTTACCACCTGTATTTATTTCTTTGATTTAGGGATAATAAAACGTACTGTCACTTACACTAACAAAGCGTATGTGTTCATTACATATATAGTTTGACAATAAAGTGCCGATTACCAATATTTATATCCTAAAAACTATTCCAACAGCAACCAAAACATTCTCTATGTAACTAAACTTCTGGTAAAATACTACGGTTAATGTCAATAGTATAATTCTTCAGAAAGAATAGCGTATTTTTACCAGAGCTCCAACGTTTGTAAACTAATTTACTGAATGTTTTTAATAAATTAACTGATAATAATAAGATCCTAATATTTGTTTAACAGTCTCTTGTACAATATGACTAGATGACTATTGTAGTATCCCTTCATTTTACAATCACAGTAGCTAAAGGCCTCGGAATTATAAGCTAAACAAAGCCTGTTCTCTTATTTTAGATTAAAATGTGTAAGTAAAGAAACTTTTGCTGTTATATCTTACACAGTTTAAACGAGTGTACACGTTAGCGGTTCTGGGAAGACTTCTGTTGAGTTCGAAATTTACCACGAAAATTTAACACGCAGTTAGAGAGAATCCACGTACACTACAATGACGCCTCAGTTTAATCCAGTTTAACGAGTCAGACTAATAACGGGAGGCTTTGTATGAATCTGCTGTGTAAGTTTAAGCAGGATGTGGGGAAGACTAAAGTGTTTGTTACGGTTTCAGAATAATAACAACATTTATATTAAAACAGATAAGACAGATATTATTATTATTAGTTAAAGCACTTTAAAACTACTTAACCTCTTTAACTCACTCAGTTTTAGTCGTTTGGTTTGGATTGTTTGTTTTTAATTTCGCGCAAAGCTACACGAGGGCTATCTGCACTAGCCGTCCCTAATTTAGCGATGTAAGACTATAGGGAAGGCAGCTAATCATCACCACCCATCGTAAACTCTTGGGCTACTCTTTTACCGACGAATAGTAGAATTGACCGTAACATTATATTGCCCCCACGGCTGAAAGGGCGAGCATGTTTTGGTATGATGGGGATTCGAACTCGCAACCTTCGGATAACGAGTCGAGTGCCTCAACTACCTGGCCATGCCGGGCTCAATTTTAGTCGTGATATAACTCATTTCCTCTAGAAAAAAATCGTTAAGATCCCGGATTTGACATGAACTGAAATACAGAATGTTTGTTTTTTGTCCAGCGATTAAAGCTTCTTTAAAATATAATTATCACCTTAGATGGAAGAACAACTGTCGCTAAGATAAATACTATCGAACTTTAACAGTGTCTGGTCGTATTCACAAAATCAGTCAATTTATTTAGTTGCTTTAATAAATAGGGCCCTTCAGATTTTTGTGGAGTAAAAAAAAAAATCGTAAAGAGTTCCTGCTATTAATATGCTCGCCCTCCCAGCCGTGGGGGTGTATAATTTGACGGTCAATCCCACTATTCGTTGGTAAAAGAGTAGCCCAAGAGTTGGCGGTGGGTGGTGATGACTAGCTGCCTTCCTTCTAGTCTTACACTGCTAAATTAGGGACGGTTAGCGTAGATAGCTCTTGAGTAGCTTTGTGCGAAACTCCAAAACAAGCTATTAATAAAGTACCTGAACTGTGCACAAAATAGTTAGACTGTAAAACAAAAAGCGGAAAGACATCTCGGGCAAATATTTCGTATATGAACGTACTATTGTATCTATGTGAATTACAGAAACTCTCGCGTGAATCATCGTATATGAATTCGCATGACGTCACGGCTGGAAATTGCACGTGTTGTTTGTTGTTAAGTTTAAACGTACAAATAATAAAATTGAACTTCATGTCTTTGAACAATAACAACCGCCTGATGCCTGGACACAGAAAAATATGTAAGAAAATAAAGCAATATCAAGTCTTATTTCAATAAACATTTCGAACGTAAGATCGTTGTACAAAACGTTTCTGAGGTAACTGTTGTAACATTCAAATTATCTGTTTGATTAATTCAAAATGCAATAACGGCAACTTTTACAGTGAGCAAGTTATGATTTTAATAGTTACAACGTTTCAACGTGATGATGACTCGATACCATGAATCAAAACGTTGTAATTATTAAGAGAAACTTGCCCACTGTAAAATTTGCTGTTATTGCATGTTTTAATTAATTACTCAATTCAGTAGGTTCCTCACTAAATGATATGTTGTTTGTTTATTCTAGCCTTGGAAAAGAAAACTGTTATATTGATTTACTACCATAATTCAAATAATACAACTTTATATGACGTATTTATGATTAACATACGCTAAGAAACTATGTGTGTGTGTCTATATATATATATATGTATATACTTAGGCCAGTTTACGTTACTGGTACAGTAACGTGGGGTTTTAAATGGGTGTTCGCCAACATTAAGAACCAGTTTCGGTTAATGTTTTCTTGTATCAGCCGGGCAACTTCTTTGATTGCCTTTTAAGGTTCGTTCCACTTACATTACGGCCTATAGTAATCCTACTAACCTAATATTGTGCAGCCCGGACTCTAACCTGGGTGACACATCACCCGACATGTTGTTTAATGCAATATATATATAATCATTAATGTTTTTTTCAATTATAACAGCTAACGGTTCTCTACATCTTAAAATCACACTGCAGTACTTCCCTTATTTGTGCCTAATCATATATTTTCGTTTCACAAATAATATTCAGAGAATTAATGTGCTCACAGACTAAGAATTATCATAATACAATTTTATAGTCAGGTCACGTCTTAGTGCACATTCATTATGCTTAATATAATCAGTTTAATATCAGTTATTATTTAATTATTTCTACATTTGTTTCATTTCTAATGCAAGAAAATCAATGCTCAAAATTCCGACAGGAAGTAAATGAAAATAAATTGCGCACTACCTTATTTAGCGTTATATGCCTCTCACTGAACCACTGCGGGTGAGGGCAGTACATTACATGTATGAAAAAATACAAGCCTATAAAATTATAATTCAAGTTATCCTGTAATTAGTGGTGAGGCTAGCTTAGGGCTGCATTCGAACATCTTAAACCTTTTAGAGGCACAATGTGGCCAGGAGGGTAGGGAGTTCGATTCGCAATCTGACGATCATGGATTCGAATCCCTGTCCCACCAAACATGCTCATCCTTTTAGCCGTAGGAGCGTTATAATGTGACGATCAATCCCACTATTCCTTGGTAAAAGAGTAGCCCAAGAGTTAGCGGTGGGTGGTCTATGACTAGCTACCTTCCAACTAGTCTTACACTGCGAAATTAGGGACGGCTAGCACAGGTAACCCTGGTGTAGCTTTGCGCAAAATTCAAAGACAAACAAAACAATTAATGTTTGCAGTTTGATATACACATATACCACTTATATAAGGCATTTTTTATGTCAGTATTTTGGCTAAAATATGAAACATTGTCGTAAAGATACAAAGAGACCCAATGTTTTGTTTGTTGTTAAGCATAAATGTACACATGGGACTTTCAGTACTCTAACCTCCACAAATATCGAAATCAAAAATTTAGAGCGAAAAGTCCTCAATCTTACGGCTGAAAGGGAAAAAGGACGAAATCCGTTTCTTTTTTAAACTTCTTAACAAATTTTTTTATATAATCCTTCGTTATCCACGTGAGCTGTGCCAAGTGAATTTTTTACACGTTATAACGACAAACATTTTTAAGTTGTTAACTACGTTTTCTGTGTTGTTCTATTCGAACTAAGCCCGGTAATTTTGTTTATGGCTAGTGTGTAGTCTGAAATGCTTTCGGTCGAATATCCAACTATTTCTTTTGACGTTTATAGGAGAGGAACACCTCCATCCCCAATCCCATATACACACACGCACAGCCTACGGACTTCCAAAGCTACAAACCAGGTTTCGGTGCATGTAGTGGGCAGAGTACAAATAGCCGTTTGTGTTTACCTACAAACAAACAAGCACATAGTAATAAATATTTTACAACCATTAAAAATTGAATCTTTATATAAAACTTAATTTAATATACTATTAATAAAAACAAAACAAAAAACTGTAATTATGTTCTTAATTTCTAGTGGATTATTAATATTATAGAAGTCATAGCGGCGCAGGAAACAACTAATTATGCTAAACTAGTGGACACTGTCCGAGATGTTGTGAGGAAAGAATCAGAAAGATGTTATTGTTTCCAGGGTTTCCAGTTTACTCGTTGTTCATAAGAAGGAACTAGATTTGGAATAGGGGGCTGTCTTGATCTGCAAAATATGGGAAGAACATCCCAACAGGATAATGAACACTTTCAGGGTTATGCCATCTCCAAAGGTGATTTAAAGATATTCTTGTGGTTTTATTTTTGTACATTTGTGTGAGTGTTCCTTCGTTGACACATATCATTTGCAAATATAAAATAATGAAAAAATATAAGAAAAAACATTTTTATAAATTATTTCTTCATACCGTAACTTCCATACAGAAAGAAGAAGTGACATAAATTCATGATACATATATTTGGTGATGGTAGGTGTTTTTGTATTAATTATTGTATCACCTCCAGAAGTGATTTGAACTGTTTTAACTTTCATATAACCCAGATATAAATCACATATTACAGACGGTTAATGGAAAGATGTCATGTCTGTACAACATGTATTTCAGCATAAATGTAATAGGTCTGTTACTAATTATAGTTGTTAAATATTCCATGATAAAATAGACTTTTATTTTGCTTGTGAATTTGTAATTATTAATCACAACCAAAAATGACTGCTACTTTATTGTGTACATTATTTACTCTGTAGGCATCTGACACAGATGTGAAACCATAGTCTCTCTGTCCACTAGCTTGTGAAAAAAATCCAACACAGATGAAACTTTCCGTATTGATAACGACGCTCTGTACGACGTTTGTTTCTGTACTCTCAAACTGGCCTCTCCAACTTATGGTAACATTTAATGTCTGGATACATTATTTGCCTAAGGTTTCCTGGGCATCTGAGTGCTGATCTCAGATAACTTACTGTTAGCATGGTTTCTTTCCATTTAATACATTTCTGTATACCAGGTTATGTACCAGGAGAAGCCAGAAGTACAGATCACTTAATGGACCTAAACTGACCAACAGATGTTTGATGCCAATAACATGATGGCAGTTTGTGATTCTTGCCATGGTCATCATCTGACAGTTGCAACAACCTATCGTGGATACATGAGCAAGGAGGTTGATTACTACATGAAAAATACAAGAAACTACCTTATTAAAAGGATTCCCACTAACAGCAAAGCAGAAATGACTTTCCTTCTAAAAAAATAAAATAAATTGAAGATGAGTGCTTTCCTTCACTGAAAGCAGCACATCCATTCAGAAGCTGTTCTAGAGAATCTCTGAACAGTGTTATTTTTGTTGCTGATTTATTCTTGAATTTCGTACAAACCTACACAAGGATTATTTCTCCAAGCCGTAATTTAGTGATAAACTATAGAGAAGTCAGCTAGTTAACACCACCCAACGCCAACGCTTGGGCTACTATTTTTACCAACCAATACTGGAACTGACTGTCACATTATAACTCTAAAAGAGTGAGCAGATTTGGTGATAACTAAAATTCGAATTCGTGTCACCCACATTGTTTGTCGAACGCCTTAACCACTAAGCCGTTCAACAATGTGTTATTTATTATTACATGAATTACTAAATATTAACTTCTGTCAGACAGCAAATCAAATTTTAGGTAAAATAATATCGATCTGTTTAATAATAAATACAAAGTATGTATCAACATATCTCGATTTTTTCTACATTTGGATTACAAATAAAAAACGTTTTGTTTTTACTCAAAGTTTACATTTTTTCTGATTTAACGTAACTAGCTATTTTACTTTAAACTGCCAATCCAGTTATGTTCACGTAAAAGGCATTTTTGCGTTGGTACATCGGGGAAGGAATGGATGAGATGAAGTTTACTGAGGTATAATCCAATATGGCGTCTGAGTCCACTGATGATTAGGAAAGTTCCACTGGAGGAAGTCTAAGTAACTGTTTCACGTTATTTATTCATGGTGGCTTTGCTTAAAAATATGATGTGATACCTAAAATATTCTCAGAACCATTTTCAATCGATCATAGCCATCGATATAACATTCCAAAACGGAGTGCAGTAAGGAATAAAAACTATTGCTTGTAGCATTAGAATAGGAAGTATCTTGACTCCTGTATTTATTTTAAAACAAATTTTACTTAAGTTATTATAAATCATTCGGACGTAGCTCATTAGTTTCATCATTAGTTAACGTGTTGGGCCAGTATCGGATGGTCCAAGGTTAGAGGCGCGTCATGTTACAGACGACGTTCTTCACTTCCAGCCTTTCTGATTATTATAGCCGTGACAGTCAAGTTCTCTTATCAGTTAATAGCAGCTAAAATAAGTAGCGGGTGGTGCTAACTAGTTGCCTTCCGTCTAGTTACTCATAGATGGAAGACTGTGCTCGAATCTTGAGGTCCAACGACGTTTATTCTGGGGTCTCTTGGAAGACAGACCCCCATTAGAGAACTATGACTCGTCCCAGTAGCCCCCACTGAGTTATTAGGACTTAGTCTTTTAAGATTTTAGATTATTTCTACGATGTGACTCCCACTGACCTAGAGGGCGTGTTCAATGGTAATCTGAACAGCATCAGGCCGCCGTGCGACTGTTTTTTGATAATTTGATAGTTTGGGTGAACACGATGAAAAACCTCACCGTTAAAATTCAGCTTGATATTACTGGTATTGAAAGCATAGTCTTCATTTAAATACTCTGCTGTATCTGTTGTATTTTTCTATTTCCTCACGGGCCCGGCATGGCTAGGTAGGTTAAGATGTTCGACTCCTAATCTGATGGTAGCGGGTTCGAATCCCTGTCGCACCAAACATGCTCGCCCTTTCAGCTGTGAGAGCGTTATAACGTTACGATCAATCCTAGTCAAGACTAGCCCAAGAACTGGTGATGGGTGGTGATGATTATTTGTCTTCCCTCTCGTTTCACACTGCGAAATTAGAGACAGCTAGCGCAGAAAGCCCTCGTGTAGTTTTGCGTGAAATTCAAAAAAACAAAACGAAACTCTTTCCTCATTCAAACTGTTTGCTGTGTGTTTCAATCACACAGTATTAGGCGTTTCTTATAAGATTCAATAGCTTATTACATAATCTTTCCGAGTAGTAAGTTAAATTTAAATTTTTCTATAATATAGAAAAACGGGAAAGTTTTTCAAAAAAGGTTGCTTCAATTACTTAAATGTTTTGTACTAACTTTATTTTAGGTTGTTCAAGAAAGAGACCTAAATAACACGTTTATTATATCGACCACAGTGAAATAATTACTAATACGTCAGTTTGAAAACTTGATACAATAACTTTGTATGCTTTTTGAGCTCTGCCATAGATATCTGCAGCTCCATCATATAATATTATAATATATTAAATACCATTACGGAATTTTTATTGCGTCCAAGTCTGTCTTTAACTTAGCTTTCTATGTGTAAAGGTAAAATTCAACAGCTGGGTAGAAACTATAGATCTTAACAATTGCCTTTTTTGGGAAAGAGGGGAGTGGTATCATGTCGTCAAAAACTTTTTAAAATGTTAAAGAATCTTCACTGTATGCAGGTTGGGAAAAAAAGAACACATAATGAACAAAAGAGCATATATATTATTTATATTTACTTTTATTATAACCATTAGTATTTCAAAAACAAAAAGAGGTTGATTATGGGTCATTTTAAGCCAATCGCGTTCATTTTCTGATATAAATACACGCATGCGCACCAGACATACAAGTTTCTACTTCTTATTAGACGTTTCCTCCTATACAACGCTATAGTCTGGTAAAGCACGAAAGCAGAAAGAAATTAAAATGAGGGAAATTGTTCATGTTCAGGCTGGTCAATGTGGAAACCAGATTGGAGCTAAGGTAAATAGAGAAGTTAATTCTTTTATTTTATGTTTCATTTTGGTTTAGCATTTTTTACTCCGACTGACGACATTGTAGATAATTGTGTATTGCATGTTATTATATAAAATAGTATGAAATGGTTGAATCAAAATACCAAGAGTTCAACTGTTTTGAAGAAGTGAAATTCAAATCTTCATACGTGAATCTCATGAGTAAGTAACAGAGATTGATGGCTAATAGCAGCTTTGAATGTTTTCTTTTGTGTTTACCGCTATTAAAGTGTGATTTGTTAGGAACACAATTCTATGTGTTTCCAACTAGTCCCACTGTCTTTGGCAAAAGCACAATTTTAAATATCACCCAACCTGTGAGAGATGCCAGGCAGTTTGAGAGATTTTTATCACAGCAAAGTAAAATGGTGGACTGGACGAATACAGGTAATACTAATTACCGTTTTTATGTTTAACAGAAAATAAAAAAATTCTGTGAGTTTTCGCGAGTTAATTGTGGAAGCATCCCGAACATATTGACGAGGCTCTATACTTGTCGTCTGCATTCTTAAGGCTTGGCTGAGCGTGTGTGTTCGAGTTGAACAACCTACTGTTTGCGTCTGCGCCACCGCTATAAAATCTCAAGGTCAACAACCAATACGATGCTTTCCACCTCTAGAATTCTGTGTGCAATATGGCACCGATTTCTGTGCTTGAACAACCCTTTTTTTTCATTCATTATATATTGAAGTTTCTATTCCTAATCTAGTTGTTCGTAATTTTACATTATAGAGTTCAAACCAAAGTACAAAATATTATACAGTATTTCAATGTAATATGCTATACTAAACTGAGGTATCACATTTTGTTGTTTTACCATAAGTTTATTACCATTTTCCGAGGAGAAAAAGTTGATTAAATTATTGTACTCATCCGGAGCATCAGTTTATGAGTAAACGAACACCACTGAATATTTTTAGTTTTAGTTTCTACACTTTCGGACAAATCTGAAACTGAGTCGAAGTGTGAAACTTTGTCGTGTGACACATGTGCATTGCACCAGTCTAAACTTAAATCATTATATTGCGTTATCGTGACTAATAGGTTACGCGATACGGTCTAAACATTGGCTTATTCACTGAGTGTTGATTATCTGTTTACAACATTATTACATTTGATTTAATTCATCAAATGAATTTTATTAAATAAATTTTCATAAAAGCAAAGTTTGCTAATTAAAAATACTTGATCGTATGTAAAAACAAGATACTGGTTTTAACTGAACAGATACAGACGTTTACAGTGTTTAACTGTGTATACACACACACACACACACACACACACATAAAAATATATAAATTTGTTTTCGAATCTTGAGTTCACGTCACTTTAATTGATGATTCATCTGTTAAATGTTCTGTAAGCATTACTGACGTGTGCTTCCATGAAACGACAAAAATAAACATTTGAAGTTACATTTCCTTGTGTTACTGTCTGAACAATACCGAAATCTCGCAGCTACTCAAACATCACGTGATCAAGTCAGTCGACCATTTAATATGTACGTGAAACTGGTATCTATCCCTGTTATATCATATTATTTTCTGTTTTATTTAATATATACATGCACGTCATTTTTATGCCACTTGGATTTACACCAGGTTATTAAAGCAAACATCAAGACTGAGGTATAGGGCTTGAAGAATTCCATAACTGGAACATACAAGTACTCTTTTCGTAGATGTTCGTTCATTCAAAAACCGTTTCTGTCTCCACCTCGTCATACTTGTAGAGACGGGTTTGTATACAGGAAAAAGTGTTCAGTGGAGAATAACGCAACAAGCAAAAAATTATTGGTTTCCTAACAAATCACAATAGTACAAAACAATAATAAAGTGGCCTAGATGGTTATTTTACTAAAAGTATTGTAATAACAGTATTGTTATATCTATTTCTGACATCACATACGTAATTAAAAATAGAGGAAAATGTGTATTTTATAATGCAATTATAAAATTATAGTAATTTTCTGTTGCTAATAAAGTGACCGGGTAGTTGGGGAACTCGACTCACATTCTGTGGATCCCGGGATCTAATCTGGTCACCGAATATGCTCGGTTTTTTATACTGAAGTATTATATAGTGTAACAGTCAGTCCCTCTATTGACCGGTAAAGAGCAGTCGCCAGTTGGTGATGAATGGTGTAGACTAGTTACCTTCTATTTAAGGTAAATATGGATAGCTAGTACAGATAGCCCTGGGATGTCCACGTGATTATAACGCCTAATTTGTAATCTGAGACCCCTTCCGGTTCGATTCTCCGTCCCAACATACATTCTCACCCTTTCAGCTGTAGGGATATTATCATGCAACTGTCAATCCCTCTATTCGTTGGTAAAAGAGGAGCTAAACAATTGGTGATGGAAATTGATGACAAGCTGCCTTCCCTCTAATCTTTCACTGTTAAATTAGGGACAGCTAGCGCAGATTGCCCTCACGTCGCTTTGTGCAAAATAAAAATTAAGAACGAAAAGAAAAACAGTAAACGGAAGAAACTGACGTTTTGATATTGGAGAATATGGTTTCAACAACGCCTCATCGATCAATTTTCCTGCCAGAAGGCAACGTGAGACTGGAAGACAAGTGGATGTGTCAAAACAATAATCAGTGAGGTCGAGAAAACCCACTTGTATAGAAATATATTTGCAAAAACGGCTGGTTTGGTTTGAGAAAATATTTTGCATAGAAGATGCGTGTTGGCATGTAAAATATTTTCTCAACCCAAACCAGCCGTTTTGCATATATATGTGTCAAAACAATGTTCTTCAATATCAAGACTTCTGTCAGTTTGTTCCTTTTACAGTTTTTATACTTTAACTGGTACACACGATAGTTTTATAATAAAAACACAGCCAAACATTTATAAAGTAAAAATATGACATTGAATAAATTAAACATTCTCTTTGTTAATGCACGAATTTATCTCTAAAATAACCGACGGTTGTTGTTTCAAATTAAGCACAAAGCTACGCAGTGGGCTATCTGTGCTCTGCCCACTACGGGTATCGAAACCCGGATCTTAGCGTGTAAGTCCGCAGACATACCGCTGAGCCACTGGGGAGCATTACCGACGGAGTTTATGGATACAGACGGCTTTTTAAACACATTTGAAACTAAATGGTATTCGATTCTATTCTTTTGTCGACTAAAAGGCCCCTCCATAACAACACCGAATCGTGCAAAAATGTGAAAAAAAGTGTTAATATTTCATTAAAAATCTTTAGTTTCTGTTTAAAATAAATAATTTTTCAGTAAACAAAAATAAAATACTCGAGACATACAAACATCCTGACCTCTCCGATTAGGTCTTCTGGACCTTTGGTAGTCTGAAGGTTAAAAATACGTAACATGTTCTTAATTCTTTATACAGTTCTGGGAGGTGATCTCAGCAGAACATGGTATTGACCCAACTGGAACTTATCATGGAGACTCAGACCTACAATTGGAGAGAATCAACGTCTACTACAATGAAGCTTCAGGTGTGTAACGTAATACACTTCGCTATTTACAGCTAACTCGAGTTTGGAAGCATTAGAATTACTTGAGTATGTGATTACTGTAATGCCTGTTATAATTTGTGATCAAACCTGGTTTTGAATGTAGTATTTTACCTTTTGTCATGAAACCAAGTATTCAATGTAGTATTTTGCCTTTTGTGGTCAAACCCCAGTATTTAATACTATCTTTTATCTCTCAGCGAATCGAAAAGGTATTAAAAAGTATTGTACTGATACTATTGATATTAAAACATAATTAAATTATTACAGTTAACCAGTGTATTATGTAATGATGTTAAAACAAAAATTTCCCCAACACATACAGTAACTAACTGTCTTAATTTTATACTACTCAGAAAAGCGCATGAAATTTACGAAACAAAAACGCTGTTGTTGTTGTTTTGAATTAAGCACAAAGCTACACAATGGGCTATCTGTGCTCTGCCCATCACGGGTATCGAAACCCGGATTTTAGCATGCAAGTCCGCAGACATACCGCTAAGCCACTGGGGGGCCAACAAAAACGCATGACGCCATTACATTGTCTCTGAAATGCTAGCGACAAGTTATCCAAGGAAGTAGCCAATTATGTTATTAAAGTTTGCTGTATATGAAATGGATTTCGACTTAATAGCAATAAGTTAACGTTTGTTGGATAAATTTGATGTTGCAAATTGTCTAGTTATTTATTTTTGAACACATGATACGAATAAAAAAAAATCAGTTTTCGACCTGGGCTGATAAAAGTCGAAGAACCGGTAGACTGATGTAATGTAACACATGAAGGCGTTCTGTCGCCAACACGCATCTGTTCCCATGACTCAGTCGTCGGGCGTTAGCTCACTGCTGCAAGACCACGTGTAATGGTCCCTTTAAAATGAGTCATCCTTCTCGTGCGATCACGTGATATTAACCAAACAAACTCGCCCCTTCTACTTGCATTTATGATACCTAACAATACACATTTTCTTCAATTCCGCTCTTTTTTTTTAACTTTATTCATAATTATTCTATACATACTACATATTTGGGGAAGTAATCATGACATAAGTAATTTGTTATGTCTAATTTGCACTTCAATACATCATATATCACGAAGAGTGTGCCGTTCATATTATTAACAAGCTTACCACCAGATGCATGTGTTGCAAGTACAATAAAATATATTCGGCCCCCCAGTGGCTCAGCGGTATGTCTGCGGACTCACACGCTAAAATTCGGGTTTCGATACCCGTGATGGGCAGAGCACAGATAGCCCATTGTGTAGCTTTGTGCTTAATTCAAAACAACAACAAAAATATATTCTCATTCAAGCGTTTTCCGCTTCACCAAATATTCCACAGTAACAAAATATACCAGTATACTAACGACTTTTCAAAGCAGTTATGGAAATGAAAATTTTAACATGCTGGTAGGTGTTGAAAAACAGTGTAAAAGTGTATATATATTTATGATCTTTCAGTACAGGACTATTAACAAACAGAGATGCCTATAGCCATCCTCCTGGTCCCTCAGGTAGAATTTATGTTATACCAACTTAAATAATTTATTGGAATAGTACCGCGTCACGTTCCCTTCTGATTCAATAAATTCAGTACGCATTCTCATACAGCTTCTCACTTGCCCCCTAGAGTATTGTGGCTCCGATAAATGTCCCTAACCTAGCCATCTGCTGAAAGGAAAATTTTCGGGAACCAAGAACTGTTCTTGGCTCTTGACAAACACTTCTTACATTCCACTGACATAAACGAAGATTGATTTTTTTTTTCCAAAAAATATCATAGTTGCCGACATGCAATATAAAGCTGGAAACGCTGTGCGATTTTTTTATTTTTTTTACATAGCAGTAATATATTATTTGTTCTTAACTCGCGAATTATTTTGCAGGAGGGAAATATGTTCCACGGGCAATTTTGTTGGACCTGGAACCTGGAACAATGGACGCTGTACGATCGGGACCGTTTGGACAGTTGTTTAGGCCAGACAACTTTATTTTTGGTGAGTTATATAACAAAATTGTACAAAAAACAAAACAAAACTGTCGTGCATGGGCACTCCTCGAATAGCTCTAAGATAATAAGTTGAAGATCACTTAACTGTTAGGTACCCATGAATAAAAACCAGTAATTCCTTAGATAATACTGAAAAATATACGAAAAATTTTCTTACAAATAACAAATGTTTATAAATAATGAAAAAAATCAGGTCAGAGTGGAGCAGGAAACAACTGGGCTAAAGGTCACTACACTGAAGGAGCTGAACTAGTGGACACTGTCCTAGATGTTGTGAGAAAAGAATCAGAAAGTTGTGATTGTCTCCAGGGTTTCCAGATGGCTCACTCTCTAGGAGGAGGAACTGGATCTGGAATGGGAACCCTCCTGATCTCCAAGATTCGGGAGGAATATCCAGACAGAATCATGAACACTTTCAGTGTTATGCCATCTCCAAAGGTGATTGTCTTTTTTGTTTAAAATAAAATTCACAGTTATACATTTTTGGAAAGTGATGGACTATTTGTAATACAATGATACTTTAGTTTAGTCCTTCAAAAAGCATGAAAGGGAATTAATGCATAACACAAGATTTGTAAGTAAGAAAAGATATTGATTCAACAGTTCTTCATATTTCAGGTATCTGACACAGTTGTAGAACCCTACAATGCTACTCTTTCTATTCATCAACTTGTAGAAAACACAGATGAAACTTATTGCATTGACAACGAAGCTTTGTATGACATTTGTTTCCGTACCCTCAAACTGACCACTCCAACTTATGGTGACCTAAACCATCTTGTGTCTGTCACGATGTCTGGTGTCACTACTTGTCTAAGATTTCCTGGCCAACTGAATGCTGATCTCAGAAAACTTGCTGTCAACATGGTTCCTTTCCCTCGACTACATTTCTTCATGCCAGGTTTTGCACCACTTACATCCAGAGGAAGCCAACAGTACAGAGCACTTACCGTTCCTGAACTAACCCAACAGATGTTTGATGCCAAGAACATGATGACAGCTTGTGATCCTCGACACGGTCGCTATCTGACTGTTGCAACAATCTTCCGTGGACGCATGAGCATGAAAGAAGTTGACGAGCAGATGTTGAATGTCCAGAACAAGAACAGTAGCTACTTTGTTGAGTGGATCCCCAATAACGTCAAGACAGCTGTGTGTGACATTCCTCCACGAGGGCTGAAGATGAGTGCTACATTTATAGGAAACAGCACTGCTATCCAGGAAATCTTCAAGAGAATCTCTGAACAATTTACTGGTAAGCATTTGAAATATTGAAACTCGTTGAAGATTTTGAAGTGTACTTCACTTTCTATCATTAAGAAGTTTATTACATTTAAACTTTTTGGTAATTCACGTGAAATGTGATCAACAACCAAAGTAAATAATACCTTGCAATTGCGAAAGCATTAGCAAACCACTTTATGTTACAGAAATAGGTTTATTTGAACACATTCAGTACTACTCGTGTTAGTAACAAGAAGAAGTATTCAGCACACTAAATATTTTTTTAATTAATAAAACAGTCTTGTGCTTCTAAATATCTGAATGCAAGACATCATCTGAACAATGGAGAATATTGATTAATTTCCCAATGTTTATTTCATACTGATATTCCGTGTTGACAAGAAAACCCACTTGTAGAGAAAATTATATTTAAAAACAGGTGGTATGGATAGTGCTTTTTCTACCCATAGCAGCCGTTTTTAAATATATAATGATACTAATATTGCTTTCAACTGTTACTCTAGCTATGTTCCGAAGAAAGGCTTTCTTGCACTGGTACACAGGTGAAGGAATGGATGAGATGGAGTTTACTGAGGCAGAATCCAACATGAATGACCTGGTGTCTGAGTACCAGCAGTACCAGGAAGCCACTGCTGAAGATGAGGGGGAATTTGATGAAGAAGAGCCTCTTGAAGAATCTTAAGAATTAGATAACTTCCATAATTTTACTGTCTTCCTTTTTCACTGTGCAACTTGTATGGGAAAAAAATCAAAAGCCAATATTTCTTACTAGCTATAAAATTTTTCAGTTGTAATTTTAAAAAGTAACTGGAACATTCCAGATGCTCAAAGTGTCTCAGTTACATTTTCTTTCCTTAAATTGTGATAGGAGTTAATCAAAAAATAGTTTGTACTGCAATAAAAAGTTATGTTATTACTAAGTTTACAGTACTAAACCAGATGAACCAAATCAGTTTTGTCTCTGACAGTATTGTATTGAAGTTTTAAACTATGTTTTAGGGTTCCTAATAAAAATAATGTGAGATTATATTACTTATGAACTTGTGTCCACACTTCCATTCTTATAACAGATATTTCAAATATAACTCCATGTAGTTTTTAAAATTTGGTTGATTTCCTCTTATTATCAACAGTCATGAAAACAACAACAACAAAAAACACAAACATTTAATAACCAAAACTTTATTACTTTAAAATATGAATTAGTAGAAATTCTTTGTGATTACACACTTTTTCTTAATCCTGTTATATGAAACTCAACATTTATAAAGGTAAATGAATATAAATTAACTGGTTTATTAAAAGAGCAGTAACAAATAATTTTAATGAATTGAGAACGCAAATTGTTTGTACATCAGGCATTATAAGAGACCTTTTCTGATTAGTTATTATATAATTTGTGTTTTAAATTACTGATAGTATAATACTTAGAAATGATTCAACTGAATATACTGTCCAAAATTACTTTGAAAACCCACATTTGTCCATAATATGAAAAATTCTAATCTTGTATAATTATGGACTGACTTTCTGTAAGTAGAAGTTAACTTGAGTGATACTTTATCTAACATAGACTAAATGGTCATACCAGACTAAGAAATCTGGTTTTGTATTCACTAACTATTCACAAGCTTTGTTTAGTTACTGAACCTAAACAAACGGGGATGACAAAAACCAACAATTAGTCATCCTCTTGATGTCTCTAGAATGTAATAAATTAAGGATGACTTAATTCAGGTAATCATGGTGGAATGATAGATGGAATGGAATTTTAAAAATAAATATTAGAGTAGACCTAATGGAATTAAGTTTTAAAATATCAGACTCGTACGGGTAGTTCAAGACAACAGTTTCCGATTAAAGTTATGAGGTCGTGGATTAGTTTATCTGGCTTGTGGTATTTCCTTTTTCATTGAGTTAATTTTTAACTATTTTAAATGAGCATGATGTGAAGGGATACAATGTGCTTAGTTTTATTTGTGATAGGTATTGACATTAGTGTTTGAAGTTTTCTCTCTGTCCATTTTGGGAAGTAGTGGTTATGTTAGCTTGTTGTTCAGTTCTTGTTTTAAGATATGAACTACAGGCACTTCCTTTTTCCTTAATGTCCATTCATCTGTTGCTGATTGGAATTTACAACCATCTAAGAAAACATTGTACAAAGAAGCCTAGCATTGAACACTTCAAAACAGTAGACTTGGTCATTTTGGAGAGTGAAGTGTCAACTTTGATGGACTTGATAGTTTTCTGTTACCTTGGTCCTTCATTTGTTTTTTTTGACATTACAATCTACAGCACAACACTATTTAAGAACATACGATACACGATATCAAAATCACTGCTTAATTTAGTTTTAATACAGCTACATAAGATACAATAAACATTAGGTTTGAGCAGTATGTTTGATGTAAATATGTACAAGGAGTTGGATATTATCAGTTTTATTTTAGTAAATCTGGTAGTTTTCAGCTTTTTTGCTACAAAGTCTCCCATTAACAATACAGTCACTAATTTTCTACCTACAGCGTTGCACAGAAAGATATAGAGGATGCTGCAACATTTTGTAATAATGTGTAAAGTACACAAATTACCTGCATCTTGATAAACTAGAAGTACAGCAAATATAGTAGTTATATTTTATACTAATGCTGTGGAGTTAGAGATAGCTCTAACAATACAATAATTCTTTTTCCCTCAAAAACAAACACACAATAGTTTATTAGACTGGTATTATAATCTTTAATAGAACTTTTATCACCTAAGTACAACTGTATGGCAGACTACGACAAGATAAACTGATGCGCAGAAAATCATGAACAAAGATATTTTTACATTCAGATGTTCTTAACAGTTTAATGCTTTCTTTGAATAAAAACTAAATATCTCCTATGAAGCCATCAGTGCAGTCAGGTAAAACCTACACTCATCTTTAAACATCTCACTTCAAGTGAACTTGTTACATAAATGGTAAATGGATTTCCATAACACTAGATGTTGGAAATCAAGCACATAACACAAGAGAAATCTGATATTTAGATATGATTATATAACTGTAAACATACCTCTCAAAATGACATCTGCATTTATTTAATTTAAGCCAATTCTCTCAAACTGTACTTACATAACATATTAACCAATCAAACAAGAAACATTTAAACAAATGAATAAAACTACATTCAAGGCTATCTACTATTGGTAAATTAACAGATCAGTTGTTATCACATGCATTTACTTTTTATATCTCTGTGCATGTTGACACAATAAGACTCATTACTATTCAACAAACTTTGATTCAAGGTTGCTGATGTAGTATTTTACTACGAGTAACATCAGTTTATTGTCTAAGACAACAGGGCTTTCTTACATGTAAAATTACCTTGTTCAAAGTGTTTAAAGCTAGAATCAAGACTGTTCTTTGTGTAAAAACCACACATTATTTATTACAGTTTTTTAAATGTGAGCTCTTACCTTCTCTACAAAATACAGTGATCATCTTAAAATCATGAAACCTACTAGATAAATGCAGGTAGCCTTTTACTTAAGCTGTGTTTTCTGAAATTTCTACTACAAGATCTTGTATTCCATTTGAACAGAATACCCATTATGTTATTGCAAAATGGACCTTTTTGACCAATACTCCTTACTGTAGCCTAGGAAATAAATGAGCGTTAAAGTCAGTAAAAATTATAAGATATAATCACTTGTTCAGAAAAACTAACATATTCCAGTTATGCAGATCACTCACTGTGTTATGAGTTTTCCAACAGACACAACTTACTACATAAAAAATAAAAGAAAATTTGCTTTATAAAAAAGTTATAACTTAAACATTGCTCGATAGTTTCACACAAAAAACTTGGAAGAATAAAAATGTAACAAAAGATAATAGCAACATTATAGCTTCTTTCAACAATACTAACTTGTATTTTTGCTAAAGAGCACAGACAGCTACCTTCTTGGGCATTCTAAACACAATGCTTTGAACCCCCAAAAAGACTTGAAGACATATCTGCAATTCAAAATATCTCCAATATTTATATTTAGTAGATGGACCACATAACACACTCTACGGTAAATTATTATTGGAGAATGATTTAACAATCATATATATATATTTATAACATCTCTCTAGTCTTTAGTAAAATCCAACATAAATCACATTTATAAAGAACATAACGGTGAACAAAAAACAACTAAGTTCAAAAAACTGACATGACTTTTATGATATGAGATTTCAATTCACACTTTTTGCATGCTTGTAAACTGGAAATTATATGTAACATATGGAATGAGTTCAGGTCAACATTTTAAGTTACAAACCAAAGTTTATATAAATTATAAATTCTCAGTTACATTAAATTACTAGCTTATATTAAACTACAAATTAAAAAAAAGTCAACTAAATATACATACAATATGTTCCATTGTTCTAGCATCCTCAAAATATGCTAAAAAACTTTCCTTTCGAAGTACTAAAAGGTTGGCTTTATCAAGAAACTGTATTAGAAAATTTTACAAATCAACTTATCTGAAAACATTTACTAGTCTGGTTCTGTTTGTATAATTTAGGGACATTAATAAAGCTTTAAAGACTCAGGTATATTGTATTAGTTTTCATTACAATAAAAAAAAAGGATTCAGCAAATTGCATTTAACCAGATGTTCCAATGACAAGTTAATAGTTGAGTTACTAAAAAAATGAAAAAACTTTTCAAATTTTCTTATGATATCATCAATGAACCGAACATCTCTTGTCTATGTTTGTTTAACAGATTCCACTAAAGCAACATGTACAACTGTCACTGCTGTTCATAAAATCGTGCAATCTTAAACTTTCCCTTTATACTTGTTATCTAATTGAATATGAAGTTTATTATGAATCTACACACTTAAGATGGAGTTATAATGTTCAGCAAACGTATGAGGAGGACAAAGAAAAATCATTACAGTTTACCAAGGCTGAAATCTGTAATTAAAAAAAGTTTGAACAGAATTACAGACAAATGTTGAAACTATGCTACACAATTACATCTAGAATGAAATCTCAGCCAGTTAAAACAAACTGAATCATAGCACTGAAAGAAAAACACTAAAAAAATTTATTATATCAAACAAAATACACAAAAAAGCCAGTTGTATGGTAAGTCAATTTAAATTTAAAGGTTTTTTTATACATTTCTACAGTTTTCAATGGCAAAAATTTACAAAAGAATTAATTGAATATTTTAACAAGGAGAGAAAGGGAAATGTTTATCTGCATGATGAAGAGGGATCTTCTTGCATAACAAAAAAGGCTATTATTCTAAAAACAAGTACGCAATACAGTTTTTTAAAGTTAAATTCAGATGACCAGAATATCAAACATTTTGGATATAATAAAGCTACTATTTTCTTACTCGTGTATTATTTTTATAACAAAATAAAAACTCAGAAACATTTATTATGTTTAAAAATTTCTTGTACACACCTGTCTAACTGTGTCAATGAGTACTGTGTTTAAATTAATTTCATTTTTTCCAAATATCAGTTCTTTAAACTCAGATCAACATTTAAAAAACATAGCAAACAGACCTCACTTATTTCTGAAACAGTACACAGTAAGATAACAATCTGATTTGGTATAATTACAAGTGATGTACTTGTACAATTCTTTTGCAGTAAATCTCAATTCCAATGCTTAAAAGTGCTCTCTAATAATTTAACAGCAGCAAAATTCTCTAGTAAACAAACTCAATATTTTAATTAGATATTCTAAATGGAGATCTAGGACAGTTAGAAAAGATCAGTTGTGAACCAACTTATTTTCACAAATTTGACAGTTTACACAGGATAACTGTAAATACTTGAAAAAGCAGCTTAAATGTAAGAAAGATATGGAATTACTCAATAAAATGCTAAAATCTTCAAGAGTTCTTGTTCTTTGACATGGAGTTTATGTTTAGAACTGAGAAAGATTACATATATATATAATACCAATTAACCCAGTCATAAATACAGACAAGAAAAAAAATTACCTTCTAAAACAAGAATTATGTATTTTCTACTTTTACATGGAATACAGAATTTAAAGTAATCATAAATAGTAATTGTTAAGTCATCCATAGAAATGTTTAAATTAAGAACAGGATTTAAACTTAACTACTGATGGGCACATTGAACTCTAGGGCCTCTATGATTGTCTTCATCATCTGAGTTGTACGCCTCACCCCCATAGCTTCTGCCTCCTGCAGAGCTGGTGTCATAATCATGAAGATCCACTTCTTCAACATGATCTCCTGTAGGGATCTTCACTATTGGACGTTTAGGTAGTAATGTCTCTATTTTCTAAAGAGGAAAGCAGAAACTAACTATCTCCTGCCTACTGCTTTTAATGCATTGCAAAAATTAAATACAAAAATTTGTATTATAATTTAATAATAATCCTTAATAAGAATAAAATAAATTAGACAACAACAAATTCAATTTCACATATAATTTATTCACAGAACAAACAAAATAGAATGTTGCAGTTAGAAACTGCTTAGAACTGAATGGAGCAAAATACATTTATGACTGTAATATAATTTTCATGTTAAAGGCAGACTTAGTAAACCTATTATTATTCCCCTTTTTGTAGCTAAAACTTACACTTACTCTTTACTCATTTATTTTTCACCAAGTCAACCAGAATATCATTAAGTAGGATGAAGGAGGATTGACTGGTTCTTAAACACCATTATTATTAAAACACAATTAATTGTAATTGTAATTAATGTTTTTTAAATAGTAGAAATTCCTTGGTGTTTTTGTTCTTTTCTAATAATAAAGAAAAATCTGAGTTTAAATATATGTCAAACTTAACACCCTGTCCAGTTAAATAAATCTGATACTGGAGAAGAATTATTAACTATAATTCCAAGTTTGCTGCATTTGTCCTCATAAAATATGGTAATCTTGTAGTATTCAGTACAAATCTGTCGCACACACAAAATCAGATACCTTACAAACATATTTGTAGCTAAGATGTCTGTAAATTAATGAAATCATTATGATTAAGAACCTTACAGATCTGAGTACAAAGTAATATTTGTGCAAAAAATAATATAGTTTCGTCCATCATAAAGTGAGTATGTTGCATTGTATAACCTCTAGAACTTTAGAAATACATATATAGATTTTTTGCATCCACACATACTGTATTTTGTATTTCATTGTACTCTAACACAAATTTCCACGTTCAGCCATGCAAGGTAAAATTATATGCTGTTAACTCTCACATCAAATTCATAAAACCATGATGATTGCACCTTAGACAAAATCACGGCACATGCGCTTCAAGCCCACCCAGTCTAACGGGAGCAAGTGAACAAGGGAAATCATACAAAATTTAAGTAAATTATTTGTAAAGTACAGATCACGTGTAAGAAGGGTTTCTGTATCTCAGTACAAAATGAAGCTTGAAACACACTGAAGCTCCTAGTTGGGTTCAAGTGGGGTGCCAATCACATTCACACATTTCGATAAATTAGTAATTATGTTTACTGTTACATAAATTTTTTACCTGTAGATTAGATTCATCAGTAAAATGATTTTCAGGAAATTGAACATTAAACTTAATATACAAATTTCCCTTTTCAAACGGATCTTTGTAGATTGGCATTCCTTCTCCCCTGACTCCTTTCATACTTGCTATAAAAACAAGAAAGAAATTTTCAAAATGTGGACTAAAAGAACTATTCCAATCTTTCAAATATGATAAAAAGACACCAAAACAAAAAAACGTCTTATGAACACTTTTGTAACAGGTAACATCTCTCAGAATTCTGGTGTCAACAAAATTTTATAAATTTAAGCAGGAAAAAAGAAAACGAATAAAAATTTTTAAAGAAACTTTAACTATGCTGAGAATCCAATTAGGCAGCATCACTGAAATATTGTACCTGGTTCAATCACTTCTCCTGGAGGGTGTTTAATTACAATATCTCGTCCATCTAAATGTTTGATAACTAGATTAAAACCACAAAGGGCTTCAGTCAGAGACACTGTGTGTGACATGTAAAGGTCATTTCCTTCCCTTTGAAATCTTTCATGAGGTTGCTGCTGAAGAATGATTATCAAAGCTCCAGCTTCTACACCAGGCTGCAAATAAAATGTTTTTCTCTTTAAACACTTAACTTCTTTTGTTGTTTTAATTTTTATTTTATTTAGTTTATTTTAAACAAACGATGAAAAATCTTAGCATAACTAGATATTTAGAAAATTTTAAACAGTGACATTTTTAGTAAATTAAAAACTGGTTAGCTATCAAACTAGAAATTATATCTCTGTGAAAAATTTTCAAAATTCTTGATAAAGATGTAAAATTTTTAATTTTTTGATAGTTATAAACTATAAAAGTCTTAAATATGTATGTTTGAGTTCCATTTTTTAACATTAACTGCAATCAGTAGACTTACATCTGAAATGTTACCACGTGTTTTTTATCTTTTGTTTATATTAATAGTCAGCTTGCATCTTTGATCTTGCAATTCTGTCAGTTGTAAAGAATTTAGGAGTTATATTTTTAAATACTTTTACATTCCATTTCTTGTTTTTCTGTGTCATGAAGGATCAAAGCTAGTTTTATTTCTTACAGTATACATTTTTATATTAACACAGGTCAATTTACATATATATTTAAAAAGAAGAAACACTTACTTCTTGATTACCTTCTCCCCTGAAAAAAATCTTCTGACCATCTTTCATACCCTTATCAACAGGTACTTCCAAAAGTTTGACTTCACTGACAGTTTTCTTACCTTTACAGACTTTACATCTATCTTTTTCTTTGATTCTTTCACCTGAAAAAAAAAAGATTTCAACAAACAGAAGATAAAAGTAATATCAGCTAATACAATTTAAATAAAGGTCAGCATTAAGCAAATTACAAAAACCTGAATGCATATAAAATTAAGATTTTTGATAGATACATTTTACACACACAAAAAAAAAAACAATCCAAAAGTTTTAACTACATCCTTAGTAAGCTGAAGTAAGTGTTACATGACTTACTAATAATATTAAAACTTAAAATATATGAATAACCTGAGATTCAACAACAGGTATAAGGCTAAAGAAATATCATTTATTTGAAACATCACTGAAAAGCTCAAGATGTCTCTTTGCATTTCACACACACTTTCAGGATTGCTGGCTGTTGTGCAGAGGTGATCTCGTAATGAAGAAGAGGGAAGAATTTGCAATTTTCAAAAATTATTCCTTTGTATAAGCATACATACATTTATAGCTTTAATATAATCACTGGTCTTTGTCTCAATATTCAATATTAAAATTTACAACAACAAGACAGCAATTACTATTCGTAAACATTTGCTGCATTCAATATATATATAACAAACATACATACAGTTACAGGTGTTTTTGCATGAAATGTATAGAGCTATGTTTACATAATGAATCACATACGGTTATATCAGCTATAAAGAAATCTAACTTTAATGCACAAAAGTAGAAAAATATTTCGCTGTTAAAGCTGTTTACTTTTGACTGATTCTCACCAAACAAAGTTCACAGTACTCCCACTGACAACTATACTGAAAGTGTTATATTTATGTACTTGCAATGATACTGTTTGTTAGTTATGTGTAAATAGTACTCATAGCTATATACAATTTTGTTTACCTTTCTTATAACTAGCAGTTTTACCTTGATAAAAATAACAGAACACTATTAGCAAATAACTTACTGTGTGGTAATCTGACTAAATATAATTATAACTAAAGGGTTTCTTCCTTCAGTTGCTCAACATGATTCATTTGTTCCACAGTTATTTGAGAAAATTTTAAAAAATAATACTGACATGATTAACTGAAGAAACACGAAGAGATAAACCAACTGTGAGCTCAGTTGTTACTTTGTGACATAATCACCTGGAGAAAAACAAACACATTAGTCAACTGTAAGTTTAGTTTAATGTTACAAGTTGTGTGAAGCTCTTTTCTTTCCCATAATAGTTTTATATACATGAGCGAAAAACCTACCCTGGGGTTACTAGAACTATCTTAACATTATATTTATTTTTTCACTCAAAACATCCATGGTAATTTATCCTCTTATGCAAAATAAAGCTCATTTCATTTGAAGTAGACATATCTGATCTATCTTAAACAGCATTACTGCCTACACATCCAACATTTTTGCCCATTTCTGATGTAAAATCATATATAATCATACCTGCCAATAGCTACTGAAACAAATGTATGTTATGGAGTGCAATTAGCTCTGTTGATATTGTTCTTTCGTTGATTCTCTCTTAAAGCCTGTTACAAGCTGGCTCAGTCATCTCAACAACTTTAATCCACAAGTTTGGTGATGTAAATGGTTATTAATACCATAAACATCATTTTAGTGTTATCATATATTCATTAAGTCTAATATATAATGATTAAATGCACTTGACACAATACAGCTGATGTACAGGGTATTCTTTTGAATATGCAACGTTTTCAAATTTTTAAATAACCATTCCAAGCAGCTCCTTTTTTCAGAAAAGACTAAACATAGCAACATTGAAACCGTGTTAAAAGGTGAAATGTACTTATTCTATTTGCATTGGACAGCAAACAGTGATGACAATCATCCATCTGATGACTTGTACACAAGTTATACTGCTACTGTTTTCTTACCTAGGTTAATAAGTTCTTACGGTAAAGCCAAAGTGATATAGTGATTATTAAGAAGAGCAACGTGTATAAAAAAACAAATCTAACTGCTACTCATAAGATCCCATTTTCTGTATTTATTCCAGTTTCTGAATACTGCAAGACTTGACACTGGTCAAGTATGTTTAAGAACTGGTGTGATAAAAATGGTGAAGGCCTTGAGACTAGTTTTAATGTCATCTGCATTATCATAAAACATAATCCCCCCCCCCTGAACCTCTCTCTCACTTGAACTAAACAATAATAAAAATAGAAGTATGTAACTCTACAAGAATTGCATTATCTGATAAAGTTAAATGAATAAAGATTCTTAATGTTTCTTTGCTATAAATTAAATAATTAGAAATATTACCACAACTCACCATAACAGCTGGAAATCCTGCTGACACTCCAACAGAAATACACAGTTAGTAAACACAATTGGGCCCATGGCCAAACAGAAATGTGACTGAACAGATCATACTCAACTGTGATTGCACCAGTGACAATGTACGTTTTATGGGAACATACTGATAAGCCAAACAAAGGGTTAAAAATTACATAATAATAACTTGATGGCTAAGCCCCATAGCTAACAAGTAGTTTACAATCCTTTCTGGCAGTTGTACCAAATTTGCTATTTCAAATTATTACTAAGACACAACACCAAGCAAACTGATAATTTTATGTCAATAAGTTACCCATATTCATCTGTACGTAAAAAATATTTACATGGTTCTCCTTAGCTATGCCAATTAACAAACTCAGTTATTGCTAACTTCTTTCAGTATTTCATTTCAAAACACTAGTTAACTGGCCAAACAATTCTACTCAAAAGTAATAATATTTAAATCCAACTGTTAAAAAATTTATTTTCTTTGCCAGCAGAATTGAACATTAGTGGTCAAACCTTATTTTAATACTGATGACAAACAGCATAAATATTTTAGTTTTCACTTTAATGTCAGAATGTAAAATTATTTCAGCTGTTTTCAATATTATTATTTTTTACATAAACAGATTTTCTCTACTCAAGCTATATGGAGGTTGTTTAAGTGCTGACTGCTTAAATTTTAAGGATACTTATGAAACCAGTCATTCCAGTCATGAACTTGATAAAAGTAAAGAGGAGCAAAGTGTTCATAGTGTAACACTGCCATTCTTGTATCTTGAGTGTCAGTCTTTGCAAGTTTTTTGATGTAATGATAAATTAAATAAATTTTCAGCATAGCATCTCCACTTCATAGTTCCAGAAGGACTCATCCTGGAATATGTCATTCACCTCAATGTATTTTTTAACTAATTTTTTTGCCTTGTGAGCAGTTTTCTTTGTGGTATTTCTAAGTAAGTCCACAACTAGTAAGTCTTTCACACACAAATACCTCCAAATAATTTTAAGATTAGTGTTTTATTTTGATTTTGTCAGTTAAGTTTAAGTACAAAGTCCAACAATATGCTATTGTACTAGGCCTATCATAGGTATTAATTTAACTTCCAATTTTTAGTCCCTGAGGGAAGAGGTTTAAACTTCATATATTTACCTTCACCTCCACAGTCTGGACACGTAGTCTGTGTCTGTTGCATCATTCCAGGACCCAACTGTCTGAAAGTGACTTTTATTCCTCGACCATTACAAGTCTGACAAGACTGTAAGGCTCCAGGCTTACCACCACATCTGGTCATAAAAAAAAATCTCAGGAACCCAATAATAATAATATGAAAATAAAAGGAAGTTTATTTTTTCATGATTTGTCAAATTATTTCCTATCATTTCATTTAAACTAAAACATAATTACACAGAAATATTTTAATTTTAACAACAGCAAGCAAAAACAAAAAGAAAGCTGTTGTCTATTACACAGCTGTATAAAATTGTAGGATATAAATATAACATTCAATAATAATTCCAAATATTTCACTAAAGAAAAATTACCAGTTCAGATAAAACCAGTGCAAGTCAAAAAAGTAGCAATTATAAGGCATCCAGAAAATAAAACATCAGTAACGAGCCATGCAAAGAATAAAACTTGTATTGAATTTTTTTCACATAACATACAGAAAGTCACATACTATTAAGCCAAAACAAAGATTTTTAATCACTGTAGAAATTTTACAAGATTCCCCATTTTTATAAGAATGTATTTCTGAACTATAACTAGTATATGTCAAGCCCAGTGGTATTGAAAAGAATGTATTTAAAGCCTTGGAAAGTTACCAGTATATAACAATGTTTAACTTGCATTGGCTGTGATTGTCTAATCTACCACATATTTCGGCAAAAAAACAGACTCACTCCCCCCAAATAAAGAGTAGCATTTTCCCCAACAGCATCTATTAATAAAAAATGAGCCACAATTAGCATAACTATATTGAGTTATAATTGCCACTAACTATCATCATAGTAACAACAAGCACTGAAATCTGAAATCAGTTTTAAATGTTTTACAGCAAAAAGAGCCATTATTTGTACTTATAAAACAAAACTGTAACAGCTTCTGTACATTTCATCAGTGTAAAAAGAAAAAAATAAGTGCTTGCATACACACCCTCCAGAAAAAATAAAACTGCATTTTACACAGCGTACAAGCATTCAGCTAACAAGACTGACTTCATGCTACAATATATGCAGCCCCCACTGGTCTAGATTTTGGGTGTTGATTGTTAGAATGATGCAGCTACTATACAAAGAAACCTAGATTATTTGGCAAGTTAGGCAAATAAATGATGGACAATTTTAATTACAATAAGTGCAACATATTGCATTTGTCATTATCATGAGTTCAATTATGAATACAATTTGGATAGAAGTAATTTTAACAGCAATACGAGGTCCGTTAAAAAATATGCAGACTGTTTGAATTGCGTGGCTCCAGTTGGTTCCAGGGTAAATCCTCTTGGTATTGCTAGGTTCGCACAGATCAGCTGATTACGACGCCATTTCCAAATTGCAGATATCTTCATTTGTGTATTAGCTACGCAGTTTTAAGTGAAGTACGATTTTTTCATTTGGCGAATTTCAGAATGAATGATCTGAAGAAGCAACGACTTGCTGTGAAATTTTGTGTTAAACTTGGAAAATCTGTGACTGAAACTTTTGCTGTGCTGAACACGGCTTACGGTGATGTTGCTATGAAGCGTACAGCATGTTTCAAGTGGCATGAACATTTTAAGGATGGTCGACAGTCCATTGAAGATGATGAGCATCCTGGACGTCCTTCCATGTCAACTGACAACCCACACGTCGACAAAATCAACACCCTAGAGCAGGCAAATCGACGTCTGACTGTCAGGGAGTTTGCTGAAGAGTGTGGGATATCAGTTGGAACTTGTTACGAGATTTTAACTGAAAAATTGAAGATGAACAGCGTTGTTGCAAAATTTGTGCCTCATAACTCGTAAGTTTTTAGCCAGACACTCGATCACTGTTCTTCCCCACCCCCCTACACACCTGACCTTGCTCCTTGCATTTTCTTCTTGTTCCCCAAACTCAAAAGACCCTTGAAAGGAAGAAAATTTGAAAAGATTCCCGAGATTAAGGCAAATGCGACGAAAGAGCTGGAGGACATTACAAAAGAAGCGTACCAGGACTGTTTCAACAAGTGGAAACACTGTTGGGATAAGTGTGTGTGTTGGGGAGGAGAGTACTTTGAAGGGGTCCCAGACCTGTAACTTCGAGATAAAGTACATTTTGTTTTATGACGTCAGTCCACGTATTTTTTGAACAGCCCTCATATGCTGTGGGATTAACAAGTTGGCTCACTAGATCAAAAATGGTTGGATGGGAGAAAATAGAGGGTTGTCATAACTGGAGTACAAGTCAAACTGAATTAATGTCATAAATAGAATACCTCTGAGCTCAGTGTTTAGACCTTTGATATTTTTTATTTATATCAATGATCCAGGTGAAGGAATGGTCTACACACTAGTTAAAGTTGTTGATCTACAAAGAGCTCAGGTGTTGTTGGCTGTGATGAAAATGTTGCTACTTTACAAAATAATTTATATTTGATGAGTTTGTCAAATAAACAGCAGACTGATTTTAGTAATAAAAAATGCAAGCTAATGGATGTGGATTGCACAGTTAAACTATAATTGTCATGGAAATAACCTCAACATCGTTACACATGGTCATAGCTAGAACAAAAATTTACCCGAGGTTCAAACACCAACACATGTACAGGGTAAGCTTTACAAATTGCACATATTTTCCGTGTGTGTGTAAAATTCAACTTATTTTACATTTAATTTCAACTTTTAACCAAGATCTAAATATTAGTGGCCTTGTAGCTCACTGTAGCCACAGCATTATGGAAGAAATAGACCATGGTGTTCTAGTTTCTCAGCCTCTTCAGTCATCCAAGCAATGTGCTGTTTTTAATGATAGCAAAAATAGGATTTTAGATTTTATCTATAGAGATATTGAAGATAATTCTAATGAAATTATAACTTCATTGGTTAACCTGCACTTGGAATATTGTGTTCAGTCTTCAGCTCCTTATCTTGTATAGAACATTTAATTCAATATAAGGGTAAAGAAGAGGCTACTAGGATAATACCTGGGATAAAAAAGTGTTACAGAACAGGTTAAGGTATTAAAATTGTTTTCTCTCAAAAAAAGGATTACAGAACATCTAATTATGTTCAACAAATCATATTTCTTTTATATTTGTTGTGTAAATGTCATGTAAATGTTTTGTAAATGACAACATGTGTTTAAATTTCCATATCTATTATTTACATTTCCATATTTATATTATTGTTTCAAAGCTTAAACCAATAAAATATGTTGTTATTCATTTAAAATAACAATTAGAAATTTCTAGAATTAAGTAGATCAAATATATGACTATAAACGGAAATGTATGGCGGCCTAGTGTCTAGACGTTGAGTCTCGTGCAAGAACGGACATGCGTATTTCTCTGGAATGTTGGGAAGTTATGCGATGGTTCGAGAAAAGAGGCCTACAAATATATAAACAGATGAAAATGTGAGAAAAAGGAGAGTCATTAGTTTTTATTCGAAGAAAAGAATAAAAAGAGTCTGTCATTCGTTTGAGAAAGTTTAAGTGTTTGCTGCGAGTTTATTCAACTTGAATTTGTGATTGAAGCTAGATCTACAGAAGCTGTGATTTTGTCTCGTCAATCTTTGCGATTCATTCGAATTACTGGTTGTGCTGAGAGTCGTCACGTATGGACTATTTAGGGGAGACTGGGAAAATTTGAAGGCGGCAAGTTTGAGACGTTCATCAAGAAGTACCGTAAAAAGAACTTCGTCATTCTCCATTCAAACTTCGGTATTTCTTCGTGGGACCAAATTCACACCCTAGACCGGAATTTTGGATTTCTGATCTGAACTTTTGGACGTTCATTCTAGATCATTATATTAGATACAGGCCAGTACCATTTTGTGTTGTAATTAGTTTTGAAGGTTTGAACTTAATATCTGTCATTGTTGTTATGTAATTTATGTTATATCTGTTACATATATAATAGTTTGTTGTAATAAATTATACAAGCTGTTATCTGTGTTTTTCTGTTGCGTTCAGTCTACATATAAAAACAAAACAAAAAACGTAACAATATTTAACAGTGAGAACAGTAGTTATAAGATCACAAGTACAGATTTTACCAAAACAGGGGCAACCTTCACCTGAAACAGTTTAATTTTTGTAACAAGATGGTTGGCCAACTGAATGGGTTGCCTTTATGGTGGTAAAGTTAAAATAATGTTTAATAAATATCTGAATCAAAAGAGCTGGTGTTAAGTTTTAAAATTTAGTTTAGTGGAATGGCATGGCTCCAAATAAACCAACAGCTCCCTTATTTTTTTATTTTGTTTGTTGTAAAGTACAAAGTGTACTGAGCCAACCACGAGTATCAAAACCCTTTGAGCCTGCAGACTTAGCAGTAGGAAGCCAGTTCACTTGTTGTCCTTAAAACTATATTATGCATACAAGCCTTCAGACATTACTATTAATTTATATAATTGTTTCTTTTAAATATCATAAAATATATATGCATTTTGTTATTGTGCAAACACATTTTACTAGATGACAAAGCACAATTATAATTAATTATACTTGTCATACAACATTAGTATTAGGCCTATTATATTTTTAAACAATACATTTTGCATTTAATTTCAAGATCTTTAAATTGAGTGAAATGTGTTGTCAGTAATGGACATAATGAACATAGTGTGACTGTAATACTATTATTATACATCCTTCTAATTATTGAAAATCCCCAAAGGACTAGTTATAGAATGTAGTGTTTAAAATGTAGGCTTAACACAAATAATTAGTTTTATGACAAGTATAATTAATTATAGTCATGCTTTACCAACTTGTTAAAAGTTGATCACACCATAACAATTAATGTTGTGATGAAAGGTTTATATTAATAATACTGTGTTTATTAAGCCCCAGCCAGTCTCTCGAGCTCTGAGTTAAGCAAATTGCATCATTGGCAACAGATACAAAAATATACTGTTATTATACACTGGAATACTATTATAATGCATTCATCTAATTTTTTATATTTGGAATAATTAAAAAGAGTAGAATTTGTAAACTAATTTCAATTAGCTCATTATTTTCATGTCAATCAATTGCTTCTAATTTTGATTAATCAACAGTTGGAATAATAAAAAACAAACAGTGATACCTGGAAACAGTTTTAATTAGTTGATTATTTTTGTGACAATCAATTTAAATGTAATTTCAATTTATTTCTGAATTGATGCTTATAGGTAACTGATTGCATTGATTAATGAATTAGTTCACCCAGTACTATTTAGTTTTGAAGAATCATGTGTGTTATTCTGTAGTGCTCTTAAATTAATCTTTCATTGTGCTCAACTTCTGAGTTACTCTTCAAAATCTGTAAGCAGAAAAATTCAGATTTAAATTTCACCTATATAAATTATACTTGGTTTTCATCGTAACAAATCTATGATTCAGGCATTTATAATTTGTTGCCATCCATGTATTAAGGCAATTACAGTATTAGCAAGATATTTCCCCTGATTTTACAGGTCTTTACTTATGGATATGTGATGCTGATATTTTGACTTTATGTAATTCTACCTAACTTATACTACTTTAGCTTATAATTTCATAATATGGATAAACAGAAATTTCAGTACCATACTTTTGACAACTGAACTATAGAAAAAAAGATTTTCAAACAAGGGCATTGCAACTTGATGGTAGAAAATAACATAATAAAAACATAAAATAATATTTGACGTAATAATGAATTAGACAATTACCACCAGAAAAAAATTACATTAAGAAACCACAACTGTATTAACATATACCAATAACTGGCTTAGTGAGATTGCATGAATTGTGTGTATGTGCAAAATGTGAGAGAAAAAATATAATCCTCATTTTCAGATCTTTACCACTTTTGGAAGATCTCTGACTCTTCCAAGTTGTTTCATATTTGAGTTCACCTCCATAATCTCAGTGTCTAGGTACTAAACTAAATTATAAGTATGAAAACTAAGTTAATCTATTCTGAACTGGTACAATTAAGAAAGATAATTTTCAGATAAAAATTTTCACAAACATCAAAGCACATTTAACATACCCATCACAAGTCTTGCAGATGACGTTCCTACTTAACTGAAGTTTAGCAGTTTTTCCATTATACAGGTTTTCAAGAGAAACCCTAAAAAAAAATTAGGTTATGTATATAATACATTAAGAAAAACCTCGTTCCTTAAAATATACAAATAAAAACATTTATAATTTCAATCTCAGTTAAAGGTTTCATATTTTGTGTCAAACAGCTTTGAAATATAATAACATAAAATGATGACAAAACTTCTTGCATGAGTGAAGGAGAAAGTTTCATCATGTCACAGTAGAGTGCTCACTGATTTTAAATATATAAAATGACTGAAAAAAGTGTAATTCATGTTTTTGTAACAAAATTTTGTAACTCTCTGAAATAATGCAAAAGATGTTTTAGCAAAAAGAATGAAACTTCTTGAAAAATTCTGTTAAGTGTAATGAGAAAATACAATATTGTTGAACTGAGCCCATATCCAAATGCTTTACTATTTGTAAGTAAACAAGTTCAAATTCAAGTCCACTTCAAGAAATTATATATCAGTGGGTAGGATCTGAGTCATCAAAACAACCTGCCATCATTCCCCAATATACTTGTTTAGAATAAGAAGGGATATCTCAACATTCAAAATTTATCCTTTAATGATGACCTTTGTTGTTGTTGTTGAAACAAAACAGATTTAATGATGTGCAAATGACATAAAAAGTGTGAACACACAATACTTCTTACATGGAAAAAGACACATGTCAATAGTTGTAAAGGATAGTATATTTTTATTACATCCTTATCAGAAATACACCAGAATGTATCTTAGAGCATAAATGTCAAAACTTTCATGATGAGCAATGAACCCCTCCTAGAAGCTTTTTGTCTGCAGTACCTCACTACTGCAAAAAATTTGTCAGGCAGTTTTTAAATTCTGACATGGAGTATTGACAAAATATTTATAAAATATACACTTTAATTATATAACAAATACCTGGCATAGAAATACTTATTTTATTCTAGCTTTCTAAAAGAAATGTCCAATAGTTTGATATTTTCACTTAAAACAACAAAACTAAGAGCCCAAGAAAGTACTTTGCATTCTAAAAGAATATTTATTCATCTCTTAAAAGAAAGTGATCTCTTTATTTTTAAGTTACTCCACCATTGAAGCTTTGTAGAATGGACAACAACTGCCTGTTGTGAAGACGCAAGTGCAGAGAAAGACTTTCAAAATGTCTTCCTCAACACTTGGGTCTCTACAACAGGCAGTTGCTGCCTATTCTAGTTTTATCATGAATACTCTGCCTAAAAAAATCTATCAAAGAACACTCCACTGTTATAACGACAGTAAAACCACAAATAAATATGAGTAAATGTATTAACATCTATAAAACAGAACTAGTGTACTTCATATTCTGATATCACAAATAAAATATTGTTCATGAAATAATACAATAATTATAGTTTACAAATTTACTTATGCTGAAAATGTATTTCCAGTTGGTATTTGTTTCCTCTTACACAAAACCGTCTCAGTGTTTGTCTGTCTTCAATGCATTGCTAAAAAAAAATTTGCAATCAACTCACCAGTCTGCATACCATATCAATTTCATGTCATTTCTGGACATGAGCATATCATGTGACTACTCTCCACTAATAGTATAGCAACACCTATACATGCACAAATAGCTCCCTATACTACACCCCTGGTCAGTCCACACTTTTGAGAACTGGCAAGCCCCAGAAAGAAAACAATGACAGTGAGGAGGAAGATTGGGAATTACTTCTCAAAAATACATTTTCAGCATAAGAAAAATGTAAACTTACTCCCCTCACATTGAAGGGGGGCCTGTGTAGATGCACAAATATGAAACCAAACAGAAAGCAACAACCCAGAAATAATAAGTATGCTCAAAACTGAAAAAGAACCACAACTGTAGAATATTGCAATACTTTTGGAACAGGTATGATCTTTGCCCAGGAAGTAGGAAATGAATCCAATATGGAGAGAAAAAGCAATTTACTTGCACTAGTATATTATGTTTTGAAAGGTGTAAGCTATAGCAACATAAAAACAAAATAAGGTTAATACATTCTCAACCTCAACTTGACAAAGTTCCATAACTCACAGTCACCGATAGGAGACTGAGGACAAAAAAATTGTAACAACACTGTGGCCAAGGCATGTGGACCATGTTATATACACTCAACAACCCCAACCGTAACTAACAAGTGTCATACATCACACAACCATAATTACAAATAGGAAGCGAGCTTTTGATTGTAACTAGACAAACTCCCCAAAAGACTGAATAAAGAAGTACAATAAACTGAACCCAGCATTATGGGGTCATAGCATTACTTTAATTGAACCATAATAACATGGTAAAGTTGTAACTGGTGTTGCAAGCAAAATCATTACTCACTCAACCATAAACCCTGTATCCAGAATTACAAGATCATAGAACAACTGTCCAACCTTAGTAAAAGAGCATGGATGTCCTATTGCAGGTATTATGACACAGATGAACTTAACTGCAGAAGGAGGGAAATAACTTTCTGCAACTTGAATTAAGGCTAAAAGAGGAATCTATTGCACTCTAATGTAAGAACAGAGTACTGTCATAATGAACCTGGCATTACGAGTAATGCTCCATGTAAGCTGGGCCTGCTCCAACTGATAAATTTATTATTCTGTCTATTGCTGTCTGTCCGAGAAAAAAACCTGAGCAAAAAATCCTGAATATGTAATGCAAAATAAATTTCCAAACTCACTCAGGAAAAAACCTCCATGGTCAACCACTCAAGCAAGTGGGAAATGATAAGGACTCCCATGTTCCACTGGAAGAAAAAATACTGTGGAGAGTTCAGGTAGGTATTCAATGTTTATTGGCACAAAGCTACAAGCTATCTGTGCCAGACAAAATATGGTACAATATAGGTACAGGACAATTAAGGTGAAAAGTAAAATATGTAAAATTAGGAACTGCCAGGAAGACTGAAGCAAGAAGTACACCCTAGCTGTTGGTCACCTGAAGCTGGCCTTTCCAGTCCTGGGTCCGAGACAAAATAAAAATTGAAATGTGTAAAAGAAATTGTGTTAAAACATTAAAATGGGTGAAAAATATTATGCTAAAACACTATATAGTCTGATAAAAAATTTAAATTAAGTGTAGAAGACCAATGGCTCTTAAAAATCTAAAAACATGAGTGAGATGAGCAGTATCACTTATAACATGGGACAAAGTCAAGGGCAAACCTGCCTTACAAATATCTTTAAAATGGTGTCGTCTTTCTAGATTGTAATGATGGCATGATAATAAAATGTGGATGATTGTGATCTGAGTGCCACATAGAGCACACATTGGTACAGCAGTACCACATAAAAGGAAGTGGTGGGTTCAAAACTGTGACCAATGCGTAGCCTTGCCAAAACAACTTCTTCTCTTTGATCCTTACAGAAGCAAGAGGGCCAAAAACCTGGAGAAAGTTTGATTTGAAAAAGCTTGTTATTGTGTTCCTCATTCCAGGTGGCCTGCCATCTGGTGTATTAGTCTGGATTTGATAACTGGACCATAGTCCATGTATGGAATGGGTACTGGGATGATAGATTCAGAACAAACAGACTTTGCTGTTCTGTATCCAAAAGAATTGGACAGAGACAGATGAGAAAGAAAGATGAGCCAGTTTGTTTTCAATATTGATGAAAAGAGGGTGGTGACCATCATGAAATGATTCCAGGGCTAATAGACAGCTGAGTGAGTCCATATATATTGTACAATTTGTATATTGCATTAGTCCAATATGATTTAGGGCGAGAGAGATGGCATAAAATTTGGCAATGAAAACAGAAACTGTCACAAACCATGGCTGAGCCCAATGAGTCATCCAATTTGGAATCATCTATATATATAGGAATGGATGAATCATATGAAAGATATTCAGCAGAGAAAGAATGATATTTCCAATCGGGTGTATCTGCTTTCCTCAGATGACTCAAAGATAGGTTAATATTGGGAAAAATAATTTTCCATGGTGGAATAGGCTGATTTGAAAACATTTGCAATGTTATTCAAGGAGAAATCCAATTTTTCTAATTATGCATGGATAGAGAGATTAAAAGGAACAATGGCAGATTTACTGTTATTAAAAAGTGTGGTCCATTGTGGTTGGAAAACACAACTCCAGGTAGGATGCCGTGTTAAGGATCAAAGTTTGGAAGCATACATTAGAGACAGTTGCAAATGGTGAATATATAGAGGGAGTTCGTGAGATTCCATATACAGACTTTGAACGGGAAAAGTACGAAAAGCTTCAATGCAAAGCCAAAGCCATTATTCAGTGTTCAGGTTCTGGAAGAATCATACACCACAAACCCACAGTGAAATGTGGATTGGACGAGGGCACAATAAATTCTGAGCATGGAGAATCGATCTGCTCCCCAAGTAAAAGAAGAAAGAACACAGAGAATGTTCAATGCTTTTAGACATACAATACGAAGTTGCTTGATATGCATTATAAAATTTAATTTACAATCAAATATAAGACCTAAGAACTTTGCCTCAGGGATAACAGGAAGTATATAATCAATACAGAGTTCTGGATCTGGGTGGATTCCCCATTTGCGGCAGAAATGTATACAAATAGTTTTAGAGAGTGAAAGTTTAAAACCATTTGCCTTGGTCCACTTTAGTATCTGACTGACTGCAGTTTGTAGCTGCTGTTCAATAAACCTCATGTTTGATGACTGACATGAGTGTGAAAGTCATCAATGAAAAGACCATTTACAACTGTAGGGGGTAGCTGTTCAATGATGGCATTGATCTTTATAATGAAAAGTGTGACACTCAGAATACAGCCCTGAGGGACTCCAAGTTCCTGCAGAAAAAAATGAGAAAGTGTTTAGCCCTCACGGACTTGGAATCAGTGGTTAATTAAGAATTGTTGGATGAAAAGGGGCAACTTGTCACACAATCCATATGAGTGAAAATCTCGTAAGATGCCATTTCTCCATGTTGTGTCATAACAAAAAACAAAATGTTGTCACTTCAAAAAGGCTTCTCTAATTGATGTTTCAAGGCAAATTAAGTGATCTATCATGGAGCATTAACTTCAGAACCCACACTGAGTGGGTAAGAGAAGGTTGTTTAGTTCAAGGAATCAAACAAGATGAGTATTAATCATCCTCTCTGAGGTCTCACTGAGACAACTCATCAAAGCAATGGAACTGTAAATCGAAAGAATCTTTAGATCCTTCCCACGTTTAAGAACAAGGAGTACAATAGCTTGGTGCCAAGCATCAGTTATCCCAAGCACGTTTCTGAGTTTTCGTGTTATAGAACAGGCAGAATTCCACTAAGGATGGGGATTCCATGGGGAACACGTCAAGGTTTTAGGGATGCATCAAATAGCAGCTTGTATAATACAGTTGGTTACTGCTGCTATACAATCATCTATGGATGATTTACATAAGATGGTAGTATCAAGTTCCGAGAGAGTCATGAAAGAAAGTCAGTTGGTCTGGACCAACTTCCACGAAGGTACAAGGGTCAGGTGGTACTGATCACAGCTAATCTCTCGTAAGATGATGTGAAAATTATCATTACCTCATGGATTGATGTCAACCTCCCAGGAAAAGTGAGTGAGTAACAAAGGGGAACAGGTAGAAAGATCTATAGCTGTAAATGACTGACCAGGAGCATAAAAATGAGTGTAAAAGCCAGTATTGAACAGAGCCAGGTTGTGGTTCAGGAGCATATGCTCTATTGCACGTCCTCCTCTCATATCAATATGGGAACCACTTAAGAGGGGATTATGCCCATTGAAATCTTCCAAGATTAAAAAGGGGGTTGGCAGTTGCTCAATGAGGGTATCGAGGTCTGATTATAATGCATTTCAGGAGTAAGGTATAGAGAGTAAATAGTGATAGTACAATCCAAGGAGACACGGATGGCTACAGCCTCCAAGGGACCAGGTGTGCACATGCTGATCAACCAGCAATGCAACTCCCCCATGTCCCCGTCCTACACATAGCCTGTCGTTCCGGCATAATGAATAGTGTCAGATAGTAACTGTATTTGTATGCTGTAAAAATGTTTCCTGGTAAGAAATACGTATGGGATGATAAAAGTCAATCAGATCTTTGATGTCAGTCACTTTTGATTGGAAACCTCGACAGTTCCATTGGATTAGTGTACCCATGTGCAATTATTTCAGAAGAGAAGACAGTAAAGAGTCCTTCTGCTTACGACCACATTTTTCTTTCTTTATTAGATGTAGGTCTATTGCCCTCTATGGATTCTGCTCTAGCTTAAATGGTCGGGCCTGAATTTATCAGTACACATACTAATGATTGAGGGCACAGACAAGTGGTTTGTTTAATTTTTGGAGTATCAAGAGAGAGAGACCCCATGAAATCATCTTGACTTGAAGAAGGTGAAGTTCAGCAATGACTGGAAGGTGTGGTCAAGACAGAGAAAGGAGAAACTGAATCGTGAACTGTTTTGATTTTGGGAAGTGTTTCATTAAGATTTGCTGGTGAAGATTGTGTAGGTGATAGGGTAAGGTCTGTGTGGACTCCTACTGTAGTAGTAGAACAGGTTACAGCAGCATAAGTTCTGGAAGGAATAGGTAATAATAATTTGAGCATCTGTGTAAATGCATTTGTTAACTGTCTTAAAATGTATTTTTTTCTTCAACCCATTTGGGGCAAAATGTAAAATAAGGAGGATGCATACCATTACAGTTCATACAATGTGGTTCAAGTTGACATTCGGTAGCATAATGGTCTTTACCACTACAATGGATACAGGTCAAGGATCCACAGCAAGATTGTTTTCAATGACTAAATCGTCGACAATGGAAACATCATACAGGATTTCGAATATAAGATCTCACCTTACAATTCAAATATCCTGGTTTTATAGTGGCTAGAGGACGTGGTACAGTAAATGTTAGTATTAGAACTTTTGTTAGTTCCAGAATTCCATCTTTTTGAGTGAAAATTTGGTGTACTGCTGTGACACACTGGCTGGACAGTCCTTAAATCTCTCTCAACAATGACCCCCCTGAAAGTATTCAAAGTGGAATAAGGAGTAACTTCAATGAGTATGTCCCTCAAAACCTTTGATGTCAGGAGGAGTTTGGAAAACTGTGATGAAGGTGTTTCCACTAAGATGGCTCCCAAACATAGCTTTTTTACCAATTTAGGGGAGCCAGCAAGCTCTTCTAAGCCCTTCTGAATATAAAATGAGGACATTTACCCCAGGTTTGTCACTAAAAGAATGCAAAATTAGGAATCGTGGGACAGATTCAAGTGGTGAGTTAGGCTGTACAGATTCATTTATGCGTGGTCCTTTTCCAGTAGTTGGGCTTTTCTCTATGGTTTCAAGTTGTTTTAGGAGTACCAATAATAACTAGAAAATTTTGTGGTGCCCTCTGACCCCACCCACCATGAAGCCCTACAAGGGAACACTGCAGCGATGCCGAGGTTTCGTGAGCACTATACCAAAACACCAATGTTAGACACCTGTTGTGGATCTCCTGTGCTGGTACTCAGTTGACTCTGGCCCAAATGGACAAGCCGACTGATCCTGGGGGAGCCACCTCAAGACCACCTGTTTACAGGAATTTAAAACCAAAGTGGTGTGTTGGAGTTGGACCCCTCAACCACTAGGATTCTCTCCTCCCCTTCACGGGTTACCATGCACGGCAAGCATGCAGCTGGATGTTTAGATCCCAAAGGAGGTAAACTGTAAGAACAGAACCTTCTCTGGGAGGTTCCCTCACTACATACAGGAATCCACATGGTGGGGTGGATAATTCAGAGAAACATCATATCTGACACATTGCAATAGATATCTGCAACTTCTTATTTTAGAAAGCAGATTTACACTTGATTTATTCAATGAAATTGTTGGTAGAGGTGGGCAGATATCTCTGTTTGACTTGTGAAGTCCATATAGTGATTGTTTGAGACAAAGCATACCTGACCTAGTAAGAACTGCCACAGAGTGGGATGACATTATCAGCAGTCAAAACAAGGACTTTTAAATAAAAACATAAATGAAATAATGAGATCAGTCAAAAGCAAACTGAGATGTGCAGAATCACCACAGAAGGGAGACAATATCCACAAGAGGAAGAAACAACCAGGTAATGCAGATAATGAACACTGAAGTAATTGAAAGTAGTACACATTCCAGTCTCAACCATATCATCAAAGAGAAGCTGAAATTGTGCAGTAAAGACAATGTGACGTGACAAATCTAGTGAAACAAAATGTTGTGAAGAGGGCAACATTTCATAGGTGAGTCCAAATACAACAGCCTAATAAGTTCATGAGCCCAATAAGCATGTTACAAAAAACACATCACAAGAAATGGAAAGATTCAAGGGAACAAAAGGTTGGGAATATAAATCCCAAAAGGAGACAGGATCAGTCACATAAACTTAATTAAAAAAAATGTGCAAAGAAGTTAACCTGGATTGGAATGGGAGTACAAATGAAAATAGAAAGTATGAAATGGGTAGAAAAGCCAAACCACCAAATCTGGTAGCACAGGTCAGGATAGAGTATGACACAGAAGGAATGGTAAAGGATGTGGGTAACATTAATGACATAAATAACTATATAATGACTACTGCAAACAAGAAAAAAAATACTGATGGAAAAAGGGTGGATGGAATACAAAGACAAAGGTTTAAACTGCAGATATGAAGAGAAGGCTCCTTGATCAGCCATACAGCAGAAAGTTCTTGGAAATTGAGATAAGAAACCCAAACTCTTTTAAGATGTGTATGTGAACAGATGTAAATCCAGACAAAATGGAATAAGCAGCACTTTATCTGTGGTTTGGACTCTCTCTAACCACCAGGACAGATATCCAAGAAGTTAAACTGATCAAAGAATGTCTACTGAAGGAAACTCGCATGAGTCCAAATTATGAAAGTGAGAGCTTCCAAAGAAGCCCATATCCATAGAGATACGGAACATTTTGAACCATAACAAAAATTGAGAGAAATATGAAATGCTCACACCAAGCCCAAAAATAAAGAGAATGAGGCTGGATCTACTTAAGTTGGAATAATGAAATCCTTCCCCTCTTAAAATGAAAGGGATATTAAAAGGGATACAAACAAACTATTCCACTATTTACAACAGGAATCCCACCTGTTCTGCATCCTGTATGAGCAGAGAAGCATAGTCTCTAAAGTGTAAATAGGAGGAAGCAAGCAGGAGTCAATCATCCATAAAAAAACAGTGCAAAGACTGATAAAAAAAAAATATGTTGGGAAAGTTTGCACTTCCCAACAAAATACTTAAAGAACCAAGTTTATTCCAAAAGATAGGACCCTGAACTGCAAAACTCAACTAAGAGCAATGAATAACTATCAATGAAGTAACAGGTACTGTGGGGGGGGAAAAATTCTGAATTGTAGATTATGAGGAAATTATGCGATTCCTAGGATCACAAATGCAGGAAAAAGAGCCAAAGCCAACCTGAGACCTATGAATGTGAAACAAACAAACATGTTGGCAAAGTAACAAATCAAACATTTTAAGTTCCAGATTTACAAAATTAGGCATATAGTTAAAACTTATAAAAATAAAATAAAAATTCAGATAGAACAAGACTGGTATTACTAATAGTAACAACATATAATGTATAAACTATTGAAATATACTCAGTTAGCTTAAGGCTGGTAAATATCAAATAAAAAAACATCTGAATTTATCTAGTCTACAGATTCTGAAGGAGTTTTAGGCACTGATTTCAAATCTGAAATTAGTTTTTCTCTACAAGCTCTAGTTTGTATGCAGTTTGAGGTTAATGAAATTGTACAAATGTGAACTTGCGTAACAACGTGAAAGCATTTTCGCGTCCATATATATATATAGATCGCTTCTAATATTTTGATCATTCTTCTTTTGTTTCAGATCAAACATGGCTTCCAAAAATAGATATCATTGCAGAAACGAGCCTGATGCCTTCTGCTACATATGTGGATGCTACACACTCAATCGTCAGAGATGTAACATATCCTCATTCGTCAAGCGTGCCTACAAGGCATATTTTGAAGTTCATCTTGATGATCAAGACAAGCAATGGGCTCCTCATGTTGTGTGCCACAATTGTGAGGAAATGCTTCGAGACTGGACCAAAGGAAAACGCATTGGTCTGCCTTTTGGTGTTCCAATGATTTGGTGCAAACCCACCAACCATGTAACTGACTGTTATTTCTGCATGGTAAACACAACGGGTGTTGGAAAGAAAAACCGACATAAGATTACGTATCCGAACATTCCCTCAGCTATTCGGCCTGCTCCGCAATCTGAAGAAGTTCCTGTTCCAGTTTTCAAAGGCTTGCCTTCATTGGACAATAAAGACATTGGACATGATACAAGCGAACAAGACAGTTGTGACGGTGAATTGTCAGAAAAGTGTACACAATCGGAGAACACTGAACCTTTCCCTGTCCCCAAGCCTCTTCCCCAGGCTGAACTGAATGATTTAGTACAGGATTTAGGTCTTTCAAAGAAAGCAGCAGAGCTTTTGGCATCAAGATTACAAGGCAGAAATCTTGTTGATCACTCTGTTAAAGTATCATATTTCAGAAAGCACGACCAGCTTTTTGTGACCTTCTTTTCAGAAGACAGAGTTTGTTTACTGCCATGACATCCAAGGGCTTCTCAAAGAACTGGGTGTACCATACTATAGTCCTGCTGAATGGAGACTCTTTTTAGACAGTTCAAAACGTAGTCTAAAGTGTGTTCTTTTACATAATGGGAATGTTTATGGAGCAGTACCTGTCGGTCACTCAGTGCATTTGCGAGAAGACTATGATGATATGAGAATGGTCATGGACTTATTAAAATATCATGAGCACAATTGGATCATTTGTGTAGACTTAAAGATGGTCAACTTTCTTCTTGGACAACAGAAAGGTTCCACCAAGTTTCCATGTTTCCTCTGTATGTGGGACAGCCAAACACGAGACAGACATTGGGTCCAGAAGGACTGGCCTATTCGTGACACCCTTGAAGCAAGCATGCCAAATAACATACAAGACCCAATTGTAAGCAGAGATAAGATCATCTTTCCTCCTCTTCACATCAAATTAGGTTTGATGAAGCAATTTGTCAAGGCACTGGAAACCGAAGGTGAATGTTTCCAACACATCATCACAGCTTTACCAGGGTTATCATTTGAGAAGATCAAAGCAGGCATGTTTGATGGCCCACAGATTCGAACCCTAATTCGTGATCATCAGTTTGTTGCTGAGATGACCGCTTTAGAAAAGGCAGCATGGTTATCCTTTGTGGCAGTCGTTCAGAACTTCCTTGGAAACAATAAGGCGGAGAACTACAGTGAACTTGTGAACAGAATGCTCCTCACTTTTCGTGATCTCGGGTGCAACATGAGCATCAAGCTTCATTTTTTTAACAGCCACCTTGATAAGTTCCCTGACAACCTGGGGGCTGTGAGTGATGAACAAGGAGAACGATTCCACCAAGACCTAAAGGTCATGGAAGTACGCTACCAAGGGCACTGGGACAAAAGTATGATGGCTGACTACTGCTGGAGAATTAAACGAGATTGTCCAGATGAAGTGTACAAACGCAAATGTTACAAATGCAAATTCCTACCTGAATAAAATACACAAACAAATTGATAAGCTATTCCTATAATTTCCTATAATAACGAAAAATTAAAAAATAAATAAAAAATGTCAAATTGCATAAAATCTGTAGCTTGCAGACAAAAACCGACTTCAGATTTGAAATCAACACACTCAAATTGACTATAGAAAGGTCTTTTTTTAAATGCAACAAAATGAGTGTTCCCCAGTGTAACCAATATCTAAGTTACCAGTCAGTTATCCTTAATGACAAAGGACCAATATTTAAGTTCTAACCTGACAAAAAGTGTGATAATAAGACACAAAAGTAACAACAATGAAAATAAATATTAAAACAGAATAATAAATTATATGTTACTACTAGCAATGGTATGTAAGAAACATACTATCTACATACTTACCTAGTCCACAAAGTATGGAATGATAATGAATGTAATAATCAATTAATATATCCTGGAAAACACGAATAATCAATATCTAACTTATAATTTCTCTAAATTAACCTAGGTGATAAAGGACACTTAGTCAAGTCCTACACCAGCACATTGTTAACAGTGACAAAAAAAATTACTCACAGAATAATTAATAAGATTTTACTAACAGTAATGTTATGTTACTGACACAATTTAAACATACTGAGGTGAAGTACTTAATTACAAACTTATAAAATCATGAAATTTGCAGTCTACAAAGTACGTAATACAGAGTGTTCGGAAATTCATTGTGCAGTTTTGTCTGTTAATAAATATACAAGTGTGCAGTGACTTTCCGAACACTCTGTATAACATAAAATGAATAAATTTACAGAAAATAGAGAACAATAATCAATACCTAACTTACAATTCATCTACAATAATTAGATGACAAAGAATACATAAATATACAACTTACCAAAGTCAAAGCACTAAGGGCATGAAATACATAATTCTTCTATGTATAAATTAGGGCAAAAACCACACAAGGACAACTGATCCAGCCTACCATAAGTATTTTAATCCAATGTGAAGTGTAAATATTGTTAAACCACTGGAAGTAATAGGAAGAAAGGAAGGGAAGAACAATTCACTACTAAAATGAGTGATGTAGCAGCAAAGAAAGTGGTGGAAAGTGCCAGAAAAAGACAGTTCAAAGTATCTACTCACTGACTGTATTTTCTCTTAAAATCATTGTTACAATGAAAAGAAGAAATTGCAGACCCAACTTATAGATCAAGTTCCATATAAATTAAAACTTGTACCTCCTCTACAGGTAAAGTCACACAAGATTCCTAGGAAGTCGTACCATAAGCAATTCAATCATGACAGGAAATTACATAGTTGATATAATGATCATAAATCCACACTATGACTCATTGAGTCTGGTAACAATAATTAAATGCAAAAAAATATTGTCAAAACAAGTGAATGTCAACACAAAAAATTAAAACTGATAAGAAAAAAAAATCTAAAACACATTTAAAAAATGTTGTACCAATCAAGAAAGTGAGGAAAGAGCAGGAATAGCAGAAACAGCAAGCTACAGCACTATAGGTGGCTTAACACACTTGGCCGAGGGTAGTCACATGATATGTACATCTCCAGAAATAGTGAAATTGATGGGGTATACAGAGCTACAGCACTATAGGTGGCTCAACACACTTGGCCGAGGGTAGTCACATGATATGTACATCTCCAGAAATAGTGAAATTGATGGGGTATACAGACTAGTACACTGATTGCAAAAATGCTTAGAGATGGCTCTGTGAGGGAACAGTAAGATCTTACTTAAATAGTTTCAAGTAACTATATACAATTCCTCACATTTAAGAAACTTACTTATAGTTATGACATCCATATCAAACTTGTTTGTACATCTTGGTCTGATCTAACAAGTGAAATACAGTGGACACTAAATCTAAAACTATAAAAAAAATTAGCTATGATATTAGTAGACAGTTAAGCCCCCAAAACTAAATCTGAATACAAGTGGTCTTGAACAAACAGCAAATCAGCTGCTTCATGTTCTATAAAAAAAAAGCTAAATAAATCATACATATATTGTATTTTTAAAATTTTATGAATGTGTGTGTGTGTGTGTGTGTGTGTGTGTGTGTGTATACATATATATTCTAAAATTTTAAAAATACAAAAAAGGAGCTTATTATCCCATCACAGATATCCCTTCTCGCTTCCAACTATAACCAACCCTAACTACTCAGTTAAATTTTCCACCTAAACTATCCTTAAAGATAACTTATTCCAAGAACCAACCACCCTGTTTGAAATGAAACATTGTATACAATGCAGCCAGCTCCTATACTGCAAAATTTGAACTTATGACCCCTTGTCCTATTGTTTTCACTGCTAAACACAAAAAGTTTGATGGATCCATATTACCAATACTCTTAATTATCTTAAACACCTCAATCAAAAACACCAAACTCTTCTCTCCAGAGAAAACATGTTTAGAAATCTTAGTCTTTCTTTATATATCAATCCAACCATCCCAGATATTGTTCTAGTAACTCTTCTCCAAATCTTTTCCAACAATTAAATGTCCTTCTTGATGTAGGAAATCCAAAACTGTACACAATACTCTAAACAAAGCCTTACATGTGATCTATACAATAAAACAATGATATTCCTTGTCTTGTATTCAATATTACTGTAAATGTTACCCAAAATCTTATCAGTAACACCCTTAAAGAATGTCAGGATATCTATTAAACAAGACTTTCACTTGGTAAATTCACAATGGCTCTTTGAAATTATATCAAACTGTTTTAAGTAACTCTGTAATGCATATTTAATCACACTATTCAAAACCTTTCCAACTGCAGATGTAAGACTAATCGTTACTTGAATAATGTTTATCACCTAATTTAAATATTAAACTAACATTAGCCAACTTCCAATTTTCTGATACTCTTCCACTACTCAATGGCCAATAAAAACTACTAGCTAGTAACTCACAAGTTCTATGCTCCTTTAAAACTCTGGGATAAAGGGACTTTGGTCCAAGGTATTTATAAATTTGTATATAAAATATTGACTTATTAAAGCATCAGTTTACTTATCAAACATTCCATGAAGTTCAGCACTCGTCTTGTAAACCTGACTTGAGAAATGTAATAAGTATTATAATTATACATATGTTTGGAGGTTTATTCATAAGTTTCATAACTATCAAACACATCTGACACATACTTTAGTGGGTGTACCATATCTTCACTTTTCTTCTTCCTACCCGATCCACGGCCCATACCACCAAACAAACCTCCTCCAAACACGTGTGAGAAGATATCTTCACTTGTAAAACCACCTAGATATAAAAATTACAAGTCTTTAGTATATGTACAATTACAACAAATAAAAACTTTGTCATATAGTTGATGTATATATACATTTTTTTTCAATATGCACATCTAATTAGTAAAAAAAACATTAGATTAAAAAAACAAAGAAAAAACTGAGACTCCACTAACCATCCATTCCTCCTTCTTGAAGACCTTTTATACCATGGCGATCATAGATCTCTCTCTTTTTCTGGTCTGACAACACTTCATACGCATATGAAATTTCTTTAAACTAAAGAATAGAAACAAACTCTGAAGTATAATAACAAAAAGGAAAAAAAAAGAAATAATAATGTTATTAAATCATGACACATACAAGATTCTTTTTTCTTATCATTACATGAGAATTAGCATTCTACACCCGGAATTTCACTAATCATTTGTAATGAATGGTCAGAAGTTCAGATGCCAATTTCTATAGAAACTGTAGTAACAAAATACTGAGCAAAGTTAAGGATAAACGGTGTAAAAGTTGAACACGAAGTCTGAGTTTAACTCAAACTTTGTTCAATGTATTATATTAAAACTTTTACTGTGAGGTTTTGTAGTTGTTTCTATACTTTAATTTTGTAATTAAAACTTTAATAAATACATGCCTAAAAACAAAAAAAAACTACTACTAAAATGAAAAAACAAACAACAAACTAACTACATTAATTTCAGTATCTATTTACTTCAAGTAATATACTACAGGGTGGTCGCTAGAAAAGCGGAAAATTTGTCAAACAGCTATTTATTTTTACAAAGAATAACTTTTACAAAGTTTTTTAAAGGCATATGTTATATTACACTCATAGATGCTCAAAATGCATTTTATAATATTAAAACCATGCATTTTATTCATGATGTAAAGAAATCAAAATAGAAATGAGTAAGCACGCATTTTATTCATGATCTCATCTGACCCACAAATTTTCCGCTTTTATAGCGACCACCCTGTAGATATTTAATTTACCAGGTATCACAGACTGGATACACCTGTGAAAAATTTCATTCAGATAATGGATAACAAATGGATGAAAAAATTTAAAACTATATCAAAAAATATTAATATACATATTTTGCACAGACTTAAGTCCTGATGTTTATTCTATCTGAATGAATACTAAAACATGTTCCTTCAAGTAAACATGAACAGCATGAAACCTAGTAATAAGAAACATTTTCAGTAAAATACATGTCACAAAAAGACGAGCAAAAAATTTAAAACCAAAATCCACAGCTTGTAGGAAGATTAATTTGTTTTACAAACACTTGATGCTATTTAGTGTAATTTCACAACAAATTACAAATTCACAAACTGTCTGATAAAGAATATTAAACATTTCCAGTTGTAGCTCCACTAAAGTTGGTACATTGAAGATGTAACATATATTTAGTTTACCACAAACATGTGATTTAGATATTAGTGATCTAATAATCACTGTACATGATCACACAATTATCTTTATACAGAGAAAATGAACTGTCTAACCCTAAGTCAGTACTATCACTGATGCACAGTAAATACACTACTGGTTGGTTGGTTTGGTGTCTTATGGCACAAAGCAACTAGGCTATCTGCACCAAACATCTGGTAAAAAGTTAAAATTAAAGTAAATTTTGTAAAATTCATAAAAGGAAATTAAGATTTTTTTTTTAAGTTTAAAAAACATAAATAGCATTAAAATCAATTTTTACATCTGGTCTACACCAATAAGAGGAAACCTACAGTAATAGAAGTTGTAAAGGACTTTCTGTAGCACAACTGTAATTATCACAACTCACCAGGAAGACTGACAGCCAAGTTCAAAAACCACCATTAAGTCCTTTGAAGTTGGTCTTTCCAGTCCTAGTTTTGAATTGTTTGATGATGGCCATTTTCAGAAAGTAATAAAAGTTTTAAAAGACTTGTAGTAAAATTTTAATGATAACTAGCCAGGAAGACTAATGGGTAGTTCAAACGACAGTGTTAGTTACCTGAATTTGGCCTTTCCAGTCCTGGTTTCGAGTTCTTTGACATTACAGCCATTTTCTAATTTCAAATCAAACTAGATGTACTTTGATTCTCAAAAGGGAATCACATTAAAAAATATCTAGTGTATAAATTATAGAAAAAACCTAAATAGCATTTAAAAGATTAATGACCTTTGAAAAACCTAAGAACATTTCCGAGATGTACAGTGTCACCATCACCAATAACACAAACATTACAGATGAACCTTGGGACAGAACATATTTAAAATGGTGCCATCATTAATAGACATAACAACGGCAAGGCAGTAAATATACTACTGAAGCCAAAATACATCTCAAGGTACCCCAGCTTTTATCAAAATATAATTACTGAACTTTTCATTTATTTTTGTTTGCATGCACCAGAGCTGGTTGACTGATGGAACGTACTAAAACCTTAATCATTGGACTTGTTAACCTACAGCTTTCAATCAACAAATTATCATAATGAGATTAATTTTTCCTTTCTTAACTTTTTCTGGATTTTTAACAGTACATCTGAGAACTACGTTTTATTTACAGTTAATATGATAGATATCTTCAGGTACAACAATTTAGGATTAAGGTACAATTTTATCTTAAGCTGTCGTACATTAAAATATATCACACATGCAATACCATGTAAAATAAACTTGTAACATGAGTACCATTTCAAGGTTTGCTGGGATAACTGGCTTTAGCACACAATTACCAAATGAACTAATTCACACATAAAGATTTCATGTAATGAGACAAGTAATGATCTTTTTCAGGATTTGTGATGAATAATATATAATTTAGTTAAAACAAATTCAACTTGCTTTAACAGAAACAAACAGTATAATATTTAGTATTTTGACAAGAAAACATGTGAAGATACTACATGACCTTTTTTTGCAGAAAATAAAGTGATCCATAAGACAGAAATCAAAATATTGTAAGAAATACAAAAAAGTGACAATATAAAATCTTTAATTACCAAAATATCAAATTTTATACTTACATTATCAGCATGAAAAAATTAAAATATAATTAACAAAAGTAAGTATAAAAAAGCCAATATAAGCTTTCAAACAAGAAGCTGTTGGTAGTGACAAAACAAAATTTATAAAGGACATACTAAAACTGTTATTATATTTACATTTTATGAGAGACCTAAAAAAAAAAAATTGTGAAAATATACAAGCATGCTGAGAAATAAATAAAACAACATATTTAACTTGTAAGTGATAACAGCCAGTCTTTTGTTTTCCTTTTCCTGTATTTTCTGTTTAGCTTATTTAATAATAACACTATGCAACACAAATTTTATTTCTGAATAGTATGTGTTATTTCTTAATTGCTATGTTAAAAAAGTACAGAAAATGACCATTATTCCCTTCAAACTTTGATTTTATAACCTGGATAAAGAAATTTAGAAATTAACCTATTTTATATGTAAAACGAGCAAATTTGTTCATTTTGATTTTCATTAGGTCTGCATAAAACAGCATATGAATCAAGATTTGCATGTATTTATACTAAAATTATTCAAAAATGTTTAGAAGTGAGTAGTTTTTCAAGATTTGTGACTGTAATGTAAATCACTTTCATATATCAGCCCCCAAATATAATCTTCCATCATATATGCAAAAACGGCTGGTTTGGGTTGACAAAATATTTTACACAGAAGGTCGAAACATTGTTTGCTCTTCTATGTAAAATATTTTCTCAACCCAAACCAGCCATTTTTGCATATATATTTCTCTACAAGTGGGCTTTCTCAACATCACTGATTAATCTTCCATTATGTTTTCGTTATACGCTCCAAGGTAACAAAAGCAAAGTTTGAAGAGAGAAAAATAGGTATTTTCCATTTACTTTAGACATAAGCAATTGGGAAAAAACACCTTCTGCCTAGGAACAAGAAATAGTAAAAACTTTTTTGCATGGTGTAATTAAACAGATGTCTTGTTAATGTCAACAAATTAAAGATGTACTGTTAGACTGTTAAAAGTCCAGGTATAGTAATGTTTAACATAAAAAGTTAAATAAGGAAGTTATTCATTGATTGGATTTTTTTTTTCTGAGCCAGTGAAGACTTTCTTTCATTAAAAGATCTTACCTTCAATAACACTGATAAAGTTTGAATCTTGTAGTAAGTACAATCCCCTATGAATTTCAAAACTGTATGTGAATGCATTCTACTACAGAATTTTATAGTCAACAATCAGTGTTGATGCTACAGGGGGTCAGTGGGAGGCATTTACCATAAATTTTTAAACTCTTCCAAAATTTAAACCTATATACATAGAGCAAATGCAATGTGTATGACAAGAAAGCATAATCAAACAATTTGCAAAGGTACTACAATATTATTGGATGTTTTTTTTCTTCTTATATACTATAAGTCAACAAGATACATCCTACAATAGAGGTATTCTACTTACCCTTATATTTTTATACTAATGCTATTAACTGTACTAAATAATTATCTATTTAATTAAATAATGCTTGAAATAACATTATTCATCAATCCACTTTTAAAATTGACTTGTTATTACACTCCCTCTAGATGGAAAAAGCTTTGGTCCTTTTCAAGGCCTGTAGATACTTTAAGTCTTCAAAACTTAGTACAAAATACTTTTTGAAATCCAACATTGGCTGAGTATAATTTAGCACACTAATATTTTAAGGGAATAGCAGGTCCCTTTAAAATTACATCTGAGTATGTCTTGAGCAAAACATTTACCCCAAAAAAATTTTTGATGTCAGTGCCATCAATTCAAAATTATGGACAGTGCTACTCTTGTAGCATTGCCACAATTCAAACACAATATTTTTCTTTCAGTTGAAAAAAATGCCTATGAGGTAATTACAATAATGATTTTCCAATTTGAAAACTATCAGAAGATAGTTTTTTTTAATCAAATGCCCCTCCTTAAGACACCCATCAAGACTTTGCAACATAAATGCCTTATTTGTCTTTAATTTCAGACATGGGATGCAATCAACATTTTTTAGACAAAATTTATTAGAACAGATTTCCATAGGGTCCATTTTCTGTACTTGGTCTTTTAGGCTGCTAATATCTTTTTATTCCTAAGTATTTCAGGTTTACAAACATTTTAATACAATTAGCAGACAATATTACACTTAATGCAAGTTATCAGAAAATGAGATTCGAACCATTGACCCTGGGATTTCAGGCATCAAGTGGGTATTGAACAACTAATCTTACACTGGTTACCTGTGTATAGGTATCACGTGAAGGCTCTTTACACAATGATTTATGTAGATTTCAGTGTGTTAGTACATGCTGTACAAAATGAAAATAACAAGACTTCAATTTTACCATTGTTGTGCTAACTATGTAGTTTGTGAATTGATTTCTGTAAATTTCACTACATTAGACAGTAAGTAACATACAAAATGTAAACTAAAAAGAGAAAATTTCACCTTTATTGTAAAAACTATGCAAGATTAAGATGCAGTCTATTTTTCTGATAAACGAGTCACAGAATAAATGTTCTTAGTAAGCAGAGGAATGTGCAATCACATCTCACTACATGCAGAGATGTGTATTCATTAATACCACAGACTAGCATAGAGAATACAATCAATCAGAATTAACATAAGAATTATTGATAAACTACATAATTTCTATTTATCCAAAAAACAAATGTACTGAGTATTTTTCTTTACCTGTGGAATAACAAAATGAGATAGTTACAAAATTAGACATATTAATCAGAAAAATCAAAACTGATTTGTTTGTTTGAAGTTGAACACAAAGCTACACAATGGGCTGTCTGTACTCTGCCTATCATGGGTATCAAAACCTGGTTTCTGGTGTTTAAGTACAAAAGCATACTACTGTGCTACTGGGAGGGCTGTTGTAATTTAGATTCTTTTCTTTGATAGTTTATAATTAAAAAAAACTCTTCTAGCCATTTTAAAGGACATGTTGAAATTAAATACTTTTATAGCATGGTAAAACTGCTTTATTGATATCTAATTTCTTAATATCTTATTCATATGTTCAAAAGACTTAACTGAATAGTACCTATAAAACTAGTACAATTACATGCTAAAAGAGTCATGTTATATAGTTGGCCATTCAGAATGGCAATATTCGTGTGTTAGTGTCAGCCATGTTGGCTTCACAACCAAAATTAATCTTGGCATGAGCACAAATATAGATGTCAACAAGACAAGTGTTGCAATTATGTACATGGTGGCCCATAAGTCCCTACCCATCCATATGTTGTGTCTAAACGTTATAATACTAATGATGAGTTGAAGGCAGCTGTTACCACAGCATTTGGAACAATAACCCCTGATATGTTGAGGAAAATGTCTCACAGAACATGGCATCACATAATATTATTCAGTGAGAATGAGAGACAGCACATAGATACATAAGATATACAGATGGAAAGGGACTTACGAGCCACCCTGTACATCTTGGAAAGATGAGATTTATCTTAAATTCTTGAAAAAGCTACAAAAAGAACTTGTGGAAACTTCTATTATTCTAGTCCATTAAAACTTCTCAAAAATTCTTAATGATTGACAGAATGAAACTTGTAGGCTATAAGCTTGAGTTTTGTCTTAAACATCTTATTTAGAACCTACTTGAAAATCTGTTGAAGGACAATTCAAGACAGTTTCATGATAAAAAAATTTTAATCTCACAGATGTGTTGGAATTTCTTTATAGGACTTCTGCATCACTCGGATAATGACAACCTAAGCTTATGGCTTTGTATCTTTACATTTCACCATATGAATAATTAGTACTGTACACTGTATGCTTTTCATCAGAAACCAAAGTAAAAAAAGTGGGGCAAACCATTATATTAGTAAGTACTTTTCCAGTAGCAGAATGTAACCATCCAGGGTGTCTTGAAACCTACTTATTCATTACTGATCTCAGAAATTTCTCAAATGTATTGAAGATATTACAGTATTGAAAAAAACAAACTAATTATACAGAAAATTTTTATTTAAAAAAACACCACAGGAGCAGTTTTTCTGGAACTATAATTTATTATGAAAGGTTGTAAACTAATAAACTGATTTGTCAGTTGATGTATGAGTTTACAGATAATTTTAAAAAGATTCTTAGATAATCAAGCCTTATGTCATAAAGGCAAATAATTAAACTGAGGTTAAATGTTCACAAACCTGTCACCAGAATGAACTAACCTCATAGCAAATTTAGTAAAGAAGAATCTTCTCTTTCTAAAATATCACTAAGAGTTAGACATTTTGAGAAAAACAGGGTATGACAGGAGAAGCATAGCATGTGGGTTTTACTTTCTGGTTTGTACATCAGCAAAGCAAGAGGCTTGGTAGCTATGTATTTACACTACAGCTCAACTACATCTATTGTATAAACATGTGACTTGTGTCAAACTAAGAGGGTCATACACAGGTAAAAAGAAACCTGAAATGGGCAATTTGGAGCAAAGAAGTATTACAAGATACAAAGTGAAGAGTAACAACTTAAATATTTATTTTTTACAATTAAGAAAATAAATCTTATGTCATCTTAATCTTTGAGTTATAAAATATTTTATGTCAAGTGTACCAACATGCATTGATAATAGAGCTGTTTAATAACATTTTGAATGCAACTCTGAAGAAACATCATGACATGCACACTCTGACACATACACACCTGTGTTTACAGGGATAGTTTAGTTTAGTGGATTGGATGACCTTTATTAACTTATAGGCCCATTACTATCTAATCTCTGTATGTACATTTTATGTATATGAGGGTTATGGTGTAAACTTGGTTCTTATGATTTTCATAAAGTATTTGACGATTTATTAAAAATATCTTTATATGTGTGTGGAAGGAATAAGCTGCATTTAATGAATATGGGTTGCACGTTTAAATTACAAATACAGTTTTGATGGAAATAGCCTTTACAGATTAAATTTATCTGAAATCCAAACAAGTACATTGGGTCAAACTTACAAATTATACATCTTTTCCACATAGGTGTAAAATTAAATAGCATATTACATTTAATTTTAAAATATAACAAAGGTCTGTACCTCAGTGACCTCATAAATTGCTATGACCATGGCATTACATAATTAATATTTTTTAATATTGAAAATATATTTTCAATACAGACTTCTCTCCTCCCAGTTACAGCTATTCTCAATTTGAATGCTCTCTAGTCAGCACATTTGTGTTTGCCACTAGCATTGAAACTCCCTCTTAATTCCACATGATTCAGCTGTGTTTAAGCATGCAACACTTCTCCACCAATAGGATTGCAACAAACCCTCCAATTACAGCTTGGTCCTTCTATGTAGTTAAAATCAATCTTCAATTTAAGATTAGACACAAAATATTCCATTAGAAGTAGGGAGGACAGGAGGGAAGTGTGAGTATCTATTGGAAATATATTTTCAGTACAGGATAATCTTAGCTTCCAATATAATTACTTACTCTCAGTAACAGCTAGACACCCACACTGAGCAAGTGGAAGAACTGATGTAAAATTACTCAGATGAGCACCTTTTAAAAGTCTGAAAAGCACCTATTGGAATGTGCCAATTATATATAGAGAAAACATTTATGGGAGACTGCATCTTATGCAAACCAGATATACTCTTTGCCCATGTAATGGAGCCAAGAAGTTTGGTGTCAAATTAAAGGGCAAAACAAGGTAAATAATCCAAATCTCTAAGGAAGAGGAACGTGTGTACAGTGGCTAGATCATATCAGATTATAAGCAGGAGGTCAACTGCAGTCCAGACTAATGGTACCAGAAAGAACCCAACTAGCCCCATGATAGAAGGGTCCTCAACAATTCACCTCAGATCTAAGAACCAGAAAGGAAAAGGAGCACCTATCCCATGAACCGAAACCATCATATGTGGAAATCTCACACAACCTGCCCAACTAAACTACAGGGAAAGAAATGCATCGGAGAATCCAAAAAAATGCATCACTGGAAAAAGTGCAATGGGCAATCAAGAAATCATATGTTGAAAAATAGATCATTTCTGATTAAACTTATGGAATATTAAAAATGGGCAGAAATCTCTTTCTGTTTTACTCACGTTAGTCTGTAAGTGTATAGTCTAGGGTAAACATATTTACAACACAACATGCCACAAAAAAGAACCTACAAGAAATCTTGTGAAACAACCCATCTCATAGTCTGGATTTTGGGATATCAACATACCTATCCATCCATAACTTGCCACAGAGCATGATCTGCAACATGTAAAGTAGGCCCCTGAAAAAAAGAAAGAAAGAAATACATACCTTGCCTAATCAAAGTTGTACCAGCATATGGAGAATGGCTACAGACAGAAGAGGATATTCAACTGAACATGAAACTGCCAGGTAGTGCAAGAAGCATGACTAAAAAAAGTTTAGGGAGTGTTCTATATGCTACCTTAGATAATGTCACTTAGAGGACAAAGGAAATAAGCAGCAAAGAACTTCATGTGGTAACAAATCTCATGAAATGATACACCAAACAACTGGCAAAAATCAGGAAAAAAAAAGAGGAATACACAATACAGATAACGTGACAAACCCAATCAGTACGGGTGATAGGGAAAATGGATGGATTCCAATGGATGAACAAACAAGAAAGACAGCTAAAGAAAGATGCTAAGTGCAACATGTAAGACTATAAAACATAAAACAGACTCAGCAGATCAAGTGGATCAGAGAGAAAGTAAATATGTGATATGAATGGAAGGAAAATAACTGGAAAGAGAAATACAGCAAAATAAAGAGCTGTCCTATAGCCCATAATGGTTGAAAAGAGCAGACACTTGTCAAACACTCATTTAATAACAGATATACAAGGAAGGGAAAGAAAGAAAGGGGAAAATCCATGCCAAGTAGAATATTCCCCACTTACACTGATACACAGACCTGGATAAGGAATGGACAGTATGAGACAACAGGGTTCAGGGATGCTACATGTGTAAATAGTCCAGAACCACTCACAAGGGATTGAACCAAAGCCATGAGTAAAGCCAGAACATGGGAAAAGAGATATGAGGACCTCTGATTGACATTGCAAGAGGAGGAAGTGATAGAGAAGGAAATGTAATTGAAGAGGTTCTTCCTGGAGAAAACACAGAGATATAAATCATGGTAGAAACAAGCTACAAGAAGCACCCAACACAGAATGGATTGTATGAGAGACATTACTAAGGGTAGAAGATGGATGAAAGAGTATGTAGAAAAGAAAATGTCATTTGAATCCCAACTGAATGCATCTATATCAAAGCCAAATGATGCAAAACTGGGGACCAAAAGAGTGGCAAATGCATCCAGTTAGGGAGAACTGAACTAAAAACATAGCTAACAGGATGCCTGGGATCAAAAGACCATTCTTGTCAGGATGGTACAAGATTGAGGGTACCCAGTATGTGAAAAGCCAGCAAACAAGTCTGATGGCTGTGAGTACAATGAAGATATATAGAGCATAGGAACATAAGGGCTGGGATCAAGCACTCTTGGTGGTGATTTAAGAGACAACCTCTAAGTTCTCAGAATGAATTATAATTATCATATCCACATATATGACAGAAAATGAACTATCCGCTGACAAACAGAATAGAGTTCCAAAAGGTTGTTTGTTTGTTTTGGAATTTTGCACAAAGCGACTCGAGGGCTATCTGTGCTAGCCGTCCCTAATTTAACAGTGTAAGACTAGAGAGAAGGCAGCTAGTCATCATCACCCACTGCCAACTCTTGGGCTACTCTTTTACCAACGAATAGTGGGACTGACCGTCACATTATACGCCCCCACGGCTGGGAGGGCAAGCATGTTTAGCGTGACGCGAGCGCAAACCCACGACCCTCGGATTATGAGTCGCACACCTTATACGCTTGGCCATGCCAGGCCACCAAAAGGTTGATTTGAAAATATAACTCCTCCTGAGATCAATGGCTCAAAATCTCCTGTCTGTTGCTAATTACACCCCAACCAGACAAAGGCACCTGTGAAGACATGGATATTTGGATGGGAAAGAGAAATAGGTACCCCCAATGTTGTGTTGTCCCTGTCTAACCTCTAGAAGAAATCTGACTGAAGGGAAGCAGGAAGGGATATCTGTAAATCCTGTTGTTCCATAATGAGGAAGCATTAATCTCATAGTATCCAGTGCAAGAAATGCACGTGGGCAAAATCTAGAGGAATAAAAGCTTCTAGTGATGCCCATGTCCCCAAAAAAGAACCTCTTGTGTAGGGAGAAAAAGTGCTGAGAGGGCCCTATGAACTAAAAGCTCCATGGATCACAGATGAAAAGAAAACTGAGTTCAACTGAAATTTGAAATGAAAAACACTCCCAGGTGAACAAGATTTCTTTACCTTAATAAACAACCAACACCAGCAGCTTCTCTGAGAAGTTGGGTGTGTGTGAGGAAGATTATGAGGACAAAGCTAGAAGAGACCAATTGTCCATATAACGGTGGAAATCAAATCCACAAAAGTGTACGAATCAGCAAAGGACCAAACCACCTGACAGAAAATGGAAGGTGCTGATGTTAATCTGCGAGGAAAAGTTAGAAATGACAAAAATAATCCTCATGGATTTCATTGATTGATTTAGTTTTATGGCACAAAGCAACGAGGCTCTGTGCCAGACATCCGGTAAAAAAGTAAATAAAAAATAAATGTAGTAAGACATAAATGGAAATGAAGGTAAAACAAAAAGGTATAAAACCAATGTTGACACCTGGTCTACAACGTTAAGATAGAAGGCAGAGTTTAAGAAGTTGTAAGGTATTTACTCTAGCAAAAAAGTAATGATCATAACCCGCCAGGAAGACCAACAGGTAAGTTCAAGAACCTCTGTCAATCACCTGAAGTTGGCCTTTCCAGTCCTGGTTCCGGGTTATGTGTCATAGCAGCTATTATCAAAATGTAAAAGAATAAAAGTTTCAAAAGACACTCGGCAAAATCGTAATAATGAGTAGCCAAATGTTTAGTAAAAAGATAAAAGTCAAGTAAATGGAGTAAAATTTGAAAAAGTAATTGAAGATAAAAGCAAAACGGCAATTAAAACAGAAAATAGCGCAAAAACCAATGTTGACATCCAGTCAACAAAGATGTAAAAAACTACCTGTAGCATAATGGTAATGATCATAACCCACCAGGAAGACTAACAGGTAAGAATAAAAACCACCATCAGTCACCTGAAGTTGGTCTTTCCAGTCCTGGTTCCGGGTTATGAGTCAATATGGCCAGTACTAAAAAGTAAAGTAGTAAAAGTGTGAAACGATATGCAGCAAAAGTACAATAACAACTCACCAGTACGACTAACAAGTAGTTCAAACAGTAGCGTTAGTCACCTGAAGTTGGCCTTTCCAGTCCTGGTGTCGAGTTATTTATTGTTCTGGCCATTGTCCAATGTCAAATTGAATGAGAGAGATTAAAACTGTAAAAAAGGAGCCACAATTAAAAAGGTGTAATGAATAAATATGCAACCCTTAAATGAGATTAAAAAGATTAATGGCCATTAAAAAATTAAAAACGTTATCAAAGTGGACAAAGTCACCATCACCAATAACTCTGTCCAATGTTACAGACTGACCCTTGGAAAAAAATATGTTTAAAATATTGCCGTCGTTGAGAATTGTAACGATGGCAAGAAAGTAAAACGTGGCTGATAGTGATTTGAGTGTTACACAAACTACACATTAGTGCATCAGTTCCAGACAAAAGAAAATTATGAGTTAAAAAACTGTGACCAATGCGTAGCCTAGCGAGAACAACTTCCTCCTTCCAAACTTTACGGAAGCTGGATGGCCAAACTCCAATTTTGGGTTTGATTTCAAAAAGTTCGTTGTTGCATTGCTCACTCCAAGTGGACTGCCAACTGGCACGGAGCCGAGCCTTGAAGACAACACCATAGTCCATGTACGGAATAGGCATAGGGGTGACAGTGCTGAAGCAGACATATTTAGCTGCCATGTCTGCAAGCTCGTTCCCACGAATACCAACATGGCCTGGTATCCAGAAAAACTGGATTGAAGTAGCTGCTAATGAGAAATGGGCCAATCGGTTTCGAATATCAGCGAGAATAGGATGTGAGCTAACGTGTAGCGATTCCAAGGCAAGTATAGAGCTAAGCAAATCAGTATAAATAGTGCAGTTGGAGTACTGCTCAGCTGCAATATGATCCAGGGCAAGAGATATGGCATACAGTTCAGCAGTGAACACAGAAGCTGTAGAGGGGATTCTGCATGCAACTACAGACCCATAGCAAACCACAGCAGAGCCCACTGAATCACCTGATTTGGAACCATCTGTATAAATGGGAACTGAATGATTGTTTGAAAGATATTCATTGAACAAAAGACGGTACTTCCAATCTACAGTATCTGCCTTTTTTAGGTGACTGAAAGAAAGATCACATTTGGGGGCTGTAATTAGCCATGGTGGGATGGGCCGACCTGTGGAATCTGCAATGTTATCCAAGGACAGACCCAATTCATCCAATTGCGCCTGGATACGAAGGCCAAACGGAGCAATGACAGATCGTCTGTTCTGAAAAAGTACTGCCCACCGAGGAAGGAAAACACATTCCCAAGTGGGATGCTTTGGTAAGGAACGAAGTTTCGAAGTATATTGTAAAGATAGTTGCAAACGGCGAAGGTGTAGAGAAGGTTCATGAGATTCAATGTATATGCTTTAAACTGGAGAGGTACGGAAAGCTCCAGTGCAGAGCCAAAGTCCTTGGTGATGAATGGGATCCAGCATCTTTAAGGCCAAGGGTCTGTCAGAGCCATAGACCATTGATCCATAGTCGAGTTTCGATCTAATAAGAGCACGATATATCTTTAACATTGAACAGCGATCTGCCCCCCAACTGGTAGAAAAGAGGACATGGAGGATGTTCAGTGCTCTTGTGCATTTGACCCAAAGCTGCTTTAAGTGTGGTATAAAGGTCAGTTTACGATCAAAAATAAGCCCCAAGAACTTTGTCTCTGGGACCACTGGCAGCAAAACTTCACCGATATGAAGTTCAGGATCAGGGTGAATACCTCGTCGACGGCAAAAGTGCATGCATACAGTTTTGGAGAGAGAGAAATTAAAGCCATTCGCCAGAGTCCACTTCCGTACACAATGAGGGCAGTTTGTAGTTGCCGCTCCATATATCTCATGTTTGACAACTGACATGAGATGTGAAAGTCGTCGACATACAGCCCATTCGCAACAGTCAGAGGGAGTTGTCCAGTGATGGCATTTATCTTTATACTGAAGAGTGTGACACTCAATACACAGCCTTGAGGGACTCCAAGTTCCTGTACAAAAGAATGGGAAAGTGTCGTACCCACACGAACTTGGAATCTCCTATCCATTAAAAAATTTTTAATAAACATGGGTAGATGGCCACGTAACCCTCATGTATGGAGGTCTCGCAAAATGCCATACCTCCATGTTGTATCGTAAGCCACAACAATGTCAAAGAATATCGATACAAGAAGTTGGCGGTTGAGAAAGGCTTCTCTAATAGATGTTTCAAGACAAATTAGGTGGTCTGTGGTAGAGTGCTGTCGACGGAACCCACACTGAGTGGGCGAGAGGAGGTTGTTTGATTCGAGGAACCAAACAAGACGAGCATTAACCATCCTTTCTAAGGTCTTACAGAGACAGCTCGTCAGAGCAATTGGACAATAGTTTGAAGGAATCTTCGGATCTTTCCCTGGCTTAGAGAACGATAAAATAATAGCCTTGCGCCAGGCATCAGGAAAAGCATTCTCCTGCCAAATCCGGTTGAAGACAATCAGAAGGACATCAAGAGAAGCAGGAGATAGATGGTGCAGCATGTCATAATGAATATCATCAGGTCCAACAGACGTACTGGCAGACCGATGAAGGGCCATTCTTAGTTCCACCAGGGTAAAGGGACAATTATAGTCAAAGAAACAATCAGTTTGAAAGGAAAGAGGTGATCGCTCTGCCCAAGTCTTGATGGCCAGGTAGGTGGAGGAACAAGCAAAGTGCTAGATACCTGGCAAAAGCTTTCACCTAGAGTGCTAGCGATGTTCCGGACATCAGTCATCTCCTGACCATCAGAGAGTAAGATCGAGAGGGGAACAGAATTGTAGTGCCCATTAACCTTTCGAATCCTGTCCCATATGATCTTGGAACTGGTGGTAGAAGATATGCTGGTTGTGAAATTAATCCAAGATTCCTTCTGGCTTTGACATCTTACCCACCTAGCATGTGTACGGGCCCGTTGGAAAGCAACCCGGTTTGAAAGCGTGGGATATCTACGAAAAGTATCCCAGGCCAGTTTTTGAGCCTTCTGTGCTAAAGTGGCAAGCAGAATTCCACCAAGGACAAGGATATCGTGGAAAACATGTTGAGGTTTTAGGAATACACCGAGCAGCTGCATGTATAATACAGTCAGTTACCGCTGTTGCACAGTTGTCTATTGATGGATCATTAACGATGGCAGGATTATAGTTCTGCGAGAGCAGTGAGAGTGGGCTAGTCTCCCTGATCCAGCTTCCACCGGGGCACACGGGTAGGGTGGCATCTACCACGGCCAGTCTCTCTCAAAAGGATCGGAAAATGATAATTGCCTAGTGGATTACTGTCAACCCTCCATGAAAAATGGGAGAATAATGAAGGGGAACAAACTGAGAGATCAATAGCAGTAAAGGACTGACTAGGTGCATGAAAGTGGAAGAACCAGTATTGAAAAGAGAAAGATTGTGATCAGAGAGCTTCCGCTCTACAGATCGACCCCTCCCATCAACAACAGTACTTCCCCAGAAGGGATGGTGTCCATTAAAATCCCCCAGGATTAGAAATGGAGATGGCAACTGTTCAACGAGAGCATCAAGTTCTGATTGATCGTATGTCTCTCCAGGGGACAGGTACAGAGAACAAACAGTGATGGTGTGACCCAAGGAAACACGGATGGCTACGGCCTCCAAGGGTGTGTTGAGTGACAAAGACAGGGTGGGCACATGTTGATCAACCAACAGTGCCACCCTCCATCACACAACCTGTCATTTCTGTACAGAGAAAACTGCCAAATGGAGACTGTATCAGCAGATTTGAGAAATGTTTCTTGTAAAGAAAGACAAACAGGATGGTAGGAAGCAATCAGCGCTTTGATTTCATCCAGATTAGAACGTAAACCTCAACAGTTCCATTGTATCAAGATGACCATTTTTAAAAACGGATAGGTGAAGTGGCTGGAGAACCCTTCAGTTTACAACCTCGTCTTTTTTCTTTACTGTCTTTAATCGGAGGAGGTCTATCAACCTCCATGGATCCTGCTCTGGGTCAAGTGGGCAGGTTTTTGTTATTGGAAGAGGAACCCAGTGACTGAGGACGTGAACGAATAATTGTTTTGTCTCTTGTGGTTGGAGAAAACAATGTATCAGAAGAAATGCCTGTATCTGAAACTGAAGGACGTGGATCTTGAGGTTTATTGGAAGGTATGGGAGGAACAGAGATAGGAGTGGAAGTCAATTCATCAACTTTTTTAACCAAGGAGGTCAAAAGGCTTTTCATTTGTTTTGAAAACAATTCTCTTGGAGGCACAGAGAGATCTGTCTGCACTCCCACTGTAGTTGTGGAATGAAGTGCAGCAGCATATGTCCGAGATGGAGTTGTGGACAGCAATTTCCGAGCCTCAGGATAACTAATGTTATGTGTCGTTTTCAAACGCTGCACCTCTTTTTCATCCAACCATTTTGGGCAAGAATGAAAGTAAGAGGGGTGAGAACCATTGCAGTTTACACAATGTGGGTTCATGTCACAGTCATAGGCATCGTGGTCCTTGCCTCCACAACGAGCACATGTCAGGGAACCTCGACAAGAAGTCTTTGAGTGGCCGAATCTCTGACATTGGAAACATCGAAGAGGGTTTGGAATGTATGGCCGAACCATGCAAATGAGATAACCTGCCTTGATGGTGGCAGGTGCACGTGGTAAAGTAAATGTTAAAATGAGGGTGTTTGTTGGCAGTGTAACTCCATCTTTGGGAGTGGAGATGCACCCCACTGCAGAAACTCCTTGAATGGAGAGACCAGCAAGATTCTCTGACTCAGGAATGTTTTTCAAATCCCTTTTCATAATAACTCCTCGTGAAGAATTCAAAGTAGCATGGGGTGTAACCTCAAAAGGTATATCCCCAATTGCCTTTGAATTCAAGAGGAGTTCACTGTGTTGGGATGTGGATGTTTCAACCAATATGTCACCAGATCAAAGCTTCTTTACTGACTTTGATCAAACCTGATCATCCAAGGGCCATCTGAGAGAGACGTTAGATTCTATGATGAATGAAATCACTATGAGGATGGTTTCAGCTGAGAGAGATCAAAAAGAGGATGCCAATATCTGGCCTTCCTTGGGAATGACAAAAACTCAAAAACAGGATCTGAGAAGTACAGAAATAACTGGAACAGAGAATAAAGCATGAGATTTGCAATATAGAGAGAAAAAAAAAGTTCTCACAAAACTCAAGAGTTTACTGAATGATGATATGCAAGTGGATGAGTCTCTGCAAAATGTTCAGAATTGATCAAATATCATGAGAGAGATTAAAAATAACAGTATGTACCACAATTAATAACAAAGAGCAAGGATAAAATGACACAGGCAACAAAGATAAAACACAACATATCTGTGATATGAAATAAGAAAGTGGTGACTAAGGTCTAAATACTTCAGCAGGCTGAGAATGTGCATCCACTGCAAGGAAGGAGGGGGGACTCTTCAAATCCATATTATCCTGATTCAAGCCCCCAGAGAATAGCAGAATTGCTTGTATATCAAGATATCCATCAGCACAAATGAGAGAAACCATCTTGCAAAGAACTACAGCCAGCATTTCCTCTGCCAATAATGCCCCACCTGCAGCTTTTGTTACAGGCTATTGAACACCAGTACAGTTTGTAGCCATTGTAAATATAATATAAAATTGTGTATTCATAAAAAACTGACTACTGGCAAATTAGCAGGAAATAAAATTCACAATCAACTAAAGAAATCAATTTGAAAACTCAGAAACTGAATATTTTCAAAACCATTAAAGAAGAAAAAATGTTTGAAATCAAAAGTAAGTCTTAACACAGTCATGCCAAAACAGAAAGCAAAGATTAGGTCCAACTACTTAGAGGGAATCAGTTGCAATAAGAGAGTTTGTCTCGGTCCTATTGGTAAAGGATTGTCACTTGCTAATTTGTAGCTGAACTGTGTCATACATGTGGAATTAGGTTGGAGTTTGAAGGCTAGTTACAAGTGTAACTTTGTGCATTAGATAACAAAAAAAAAAAATTAATAACTGCCTGGTTGACTTAAGAGCCAGAGTAGGAAAAATAGTATTTCAGACTGTATCTGCAGAAAATGTGAAGACAAATCTAAAGACATTATAATTTCATGTTATATGTTGGAAAATGTTCAAAAGAGGGCTACTAGGATGATATTTGGGATACAAAGGTTGGTATATGAAGACAAGTGAAGGAGGTGCTTAAAGGTGAATTTTCAACAAATTTAATAATTGCCTTAAAAACTGTACTTTGGATAGTAATAATTCCTGTGTAGTTGCCATATTTTTAAACACATTAGTTTTTGTGTGAAAAATGAAACAAAATATGCAGGTCCTCAAGTTCCTCTCGGTCGTTCGGCTGTTTCCGTGAAGTTTTACAACTATGACATAGTAGTTGCCAAATATGCTTCGTTGCGTGCCGACCATTGTGTTTGTTTCAGTGCTGGTGTTTTATGTAAATTTATCGGTGCTTTTTTCAAATTACGTACTTTGCGAGACTATTTTTTGTCTTGATATTGCTACTTTATGTTTGTTTTATGATAACATGGTTTACTGCATTGCTTATTTGTTGTAAAAATGGTTTGGAATTGGACAAAAGCTTCTTTTCGTTTCCATGCAAGGAGAAGGAACCGTCAAGGTAGCCACAGTGGGTGTGGACTGTCAATAGGAAGAACTGGACTCCTTCACACCATATAAAGCTTTGTCAAGATCATTTTAAACGCTTATGTTTTGTGTCGGATCCCACTGTTTTGGATTCAGTGGGTTTCAAGACAAGCAGGTTGAGACTGAAAAAAACCATCAGCAGTAGACAGGATCATCTCCAAAATCTTTCCTCGTGTAGAGATGAGGACTGATCTTAGCCTGCAGCGTACAGGTTCCACCCTACTGAAGCCATCACAAAAAGAACAAACGACAGCAAACGCACTCTCTTCTAGTTAACATCTGCTTGCATAAACCACACCTATACCTTGCATAAACATAGGGAATATGTCATATACATTATACATTTATGGTAAATATTAAATTAATTATTTAGACTGCTACATCTAGTTTGATTTTATAGACAAAATTGTGACGTATAATTGAAATTCATTTTGTTACGAGTCATTAATACCAGGTATGATGATTGTGGAAGGCCCGAGTATTAGTTACCATAGTCGGTAAAGTATAAACAAATAAAACCCAGTCTGCGATACCAATAATTTATAAACACCAGACAGGTTTCGAGATGCTTAAAATTACATGTAAAATAAAACAGACCATATTTGTTGTCATTATTTAGGCTTCCCATTCTTCCACTGGAGATATGACCAACTCGCAACAGGACTGGGCACTATCAGAATCACTCACAGTTCCACTACTCTCGCTCGTGGAACTGCCCTCATCACTAGAACTTGTCAGCTCTGTGTCAAAAGTAACTGTTCTAGGTTCGTTCAGAGTAGGTTTGAATTGATATGGCGCTACTCAACAGTGTTCAGAACACACAGTCAAAACAGACTCCGCTTCTGTTTCTCCGTATACACTGGCCACGTTTATTTATAATCAACAAGCTGGCATTGCAGGTTTTTTGGCAACTATTATGTCACAGTAATTTTCCTAGCAGCAAACGTAAAAACTAAAATGGTCAGATTGCTGCTCGGAAAGGGTTCTTTCTGCACCAAGTTCCACATTTCATTTATTAGCACATCCATTTTATAAAAAATGTGAACCTGCAGAATTAATCAGTATGAGTAGTTCTTCTGACTGCAAAGTTTCCTTTATTCTGTAAAATTCACCTTTACAACTGTAAAGAGAACTGACAATGTTGATTCACATATTTTTTACATCTTACTGTGAGAATTATATGAAACAAATTTTAGCAGAGTATTAGTCATCTTCAGCTAATATAGTTTTATAATTTTCTAACAGGATGATTGGCTTTTGGAATGGATTGCCATAGGTCCAGCAAATAACAAAAAGACTTGATAATTACATTATACCTAGGTTTGAGGGGCTTTTTATCACCATAATCTTTGATAAGTTTAGTTCAGTGGATGTGACAGCCTAAGCTGACCAACAGGCTCCTCCTTTTCCTTAACTGTTATGTCAAACAAAACTTGTATTATTGTAATGAATGTAAATCTACAGATTTCATGCTATTTTTATCTCACACCTTTCTATGTAAAGCAAGATTTTGTATTATTTCTAATCCTATTCTTAAAATTGTAAAACCAAGCTAACAGTAAAATGTACAGTGGAGGAAACATAATTACCTTTTCTCCTTTCTCAGGGTTTTTGTCTGGATGAAATTCTTTGGCTAGTTTACGGTAAGCCTGAAACACAAGTTTATATCATTTTAATTATTTAACAAAATTTATTTTAATGTACAGTAGAATTAACCACACCAAAAAGTTCAAAAATACAAACATATTTTAAAACAAAGTACAAAATGACAAAAATAAGCCTTGGAGATAATCAGACTAAAAAAAAAAAATCTAAACCACTAGGAGAAGAGAACCTTAAAAGTTTATTTTATTATTATGAATATTTTGCAGCATTAAGTCACTCAACAAATTTCTGACATGATAATTTTTGTTCTTATATCTACATTAAATACTATAAATAGTTTAAAACTGGTAGTTAAATATACATATGGCTCAACAAAACATTTAACTGGTATTACAGAGAATTATTTTCTACTGTATGAAATATGTGAAAGGGTATATCAAGAAGTGAAATTGATAGATATTAAAAAAAAAATCTGGCCTAAAATAATGAGAACAGATCAATCTGGAGTAACAAACAGTTACATGTATATAATTAATACCTGCAAATAACTGATGTTTAATTAAACATTGAATGAACAATTACATTTTATAATGCTTATGATCATCAAAAGATAATCTGTAGTATATTCATATGGTTTGAGGACTACTTAAACAATAACAAAATAAGACTTACTGCTTGTTCTGTCGAGTGAACATATATGTGCACACTTTTAATAGATCAAAAATAAAAATTCTGAAACATTTTTGTGTGCTCCTTTAATGGAAGTGTGAAATTTGTAGAATTTGATATCTGAGTAATAGGTTCATTAATCAATGACATTCAACTAACAATCATACTAATATAAATCTTTGAGAGTTAGAATAATCTAAAATAGAAAACATCAAAAACACTCGTTACTTTATAATTTTCAGGAGTTCTGGCACTAAAAATTCAACTACACATTCTTGAATTAATAAAACACAAGGTAAAAACATAATAGCAATATTTTAATTACTTAGTTGAAATATTTGACTTTTTTCCACTACACACAAGAAATTTTAATTTTATAAATAATAAATCATTTTATTCATATAGTAAATGTCTATAATCAATTTTTAATAAGAATATATTAATAAATTATGTATTCATAAAGTAAAAATTATCCTTTGCAAGGGTTTAACAGAACAGTACCAATGTTCTATACCATTAATAATTAGCTACACTAAAGTCAGTTGCTTATTTTCATAAAATTGTTTTAATCATAATTTCAATGATTCAATTATATGATACTAACTGATGTAATAAGTAGTCATAGGTAATCAATTACATTAATTGACCCTGCTCAACTCTTTCTAACAACTGTGACTGCTGGTCTACAGTCTGTATACAAAAGTGTCTCTCTCCCTCTCACACAGATAAACTGAGTTCAGAATAAGAGTTGACTTCTCAGTAATTAGTAACTAAATTACTCAGTCCCACTTATGTGGATGAAAGACTTGATCTAGAATTCTTAATTTTCATCCTTTCTTGGACTAGATGCATCTATTTTTAAAATAAATGAAATTTTGATGAGGCTTGTTACAGTGCAAAAAATCTTGTCACTGAATAGTTTGTATGTTCACAAAGCCATAAATGAAAAAAACAACTATACTGTAGTTTTCAGTTTAAGCCAAGGTTGTACTTTAATCTAAATAAAAATAAGAGGACATGAAAGTCAGAAATAAAAAAATTCTAAAACTTCACAGAAGACTGCTCATGTCAACAGTGTTAAAATAACAGAGTAGTTGCTTAGTTACCACTTTACTTGTAATAGTATTCGTATACGTTGTAATGTTGTAAATATTAATGTATTTCCGTTACTGTTAATTATTTTTAAAACTTTTAGTTTAAAAAATTCATGAATAATTTAAAATAATTACCACCTATTAAGTCAACATAGAAACATACACTATGTATAACATTATAAGCATTAATGTTATCATGTCATCCCACGAGTAATGTTTGAAAATTCAATATCTTCAATTTTATCTTCATTTTTGTTTCTACAAACAACTTTAATAACTCCACTTTTTCAGATCATTAATCAAATAAATCCTTATGAAGATGGATGTGTTTGAGAAGCACATTAGGCATATAATGCTTCACAAGTTTAAAAAAGTCAATAGTGCAGAAGAAACTACATGAAACATTCAAGATGTTTATGGTACAAAGTCTCTCAATGAAAGAAAATGTCAAAGATGGCTTCAAAAGTTCAGATTAGGTGACTACAGTTCAAGTGGTTCAGCACATTCAGGTCATCCTGTTGAGTTTAATGATGACTTGCTGCTGGTTGCACTTGATGAAAATTATGCTGTAACAGTGGAAGAATTAGCAAAAAAACTTAATTCAACCCATTAAACACTTCACCATCATCTACAACTGCTTGGAAAAGTATCGAAATTTGGAAAGTGGATTCCCATGATTTGACAGAAGTTAACCTTAGAGCAAGAGTGGGCATTTGCACTTCTCTGCACTCTTGCAAATATAACTCACCTGTTTTGCACAGGTTAGTGAGTCAAGATGAAAAATGGATATATTATAAAAATATTAAGTGCCACAGACAATGGCTCAGTGCAGGTATACTGGCTAAATGGACCTCCACCATATGAAAGTCTTAAGCATTTGGTGGGATATTGTTGGTGCAATCCACTTTGAATTGCTGCCACTCAATACAAAGATTACATCAGACTTCTATTGTCAACAGTTAGAGTGCTTGAATGTTGCACCGAAAGAAAAGAGGTCTGCTTTGATCAATCATAAAGGAGTTATGTTACACCAGGATAATGCATAGCCATATACAGTAAGGATCACATCTGAAGAATGAAGAGTTCGACTGGAAAAAACTTCCACATTTCCCTTATTCTTTAGACTTTGCCCTGTCTGATTATCATCAATTCTGAAGTTTGCAGAACTATTTTGATAGAAAAAGAGTTTGGAACACACGAAGATGTCAAAACTATCCTCTTTCCATCCTGTTCCTTCAAACCCAAAGAATTTTATAGAAGTGTCATTCAAAAGCTTGTGAATCGTTGGCAGAAAGTGATTAATAATAATGGAACATACATTACTGATTATATAACATGAAAAGCGTTTGAAATCCTTTCTCTTTTTCTAAACCGAAAATCGGACATTACTTAACGGATGATCTGATAATTACTTGTGCTACATCGTAAATAAATCCTGTATTATAACAGATAGAAATCATACCTACAAAGCATACTCATAATCAATATTTTCTTTCTTTTTTCATTTACACTTACTAATATAAACCTTAATTGGAAGTCCAACTTCAGAACAAATTCCAACAGATAATATGTCCTTAATATTAAATTAATAATAAGCCAACCTTGTTCTGATGACTATGTGAATCGTGATTCGAGTGTCAATCTTTAAAATATTTTAATGTGATGTAATTCAATGAATAATATAATGTTACCAGTTAAACTCGTATCACTCGATAATTGTATGGTTGTAAAATAGTAATCTTACCTTTTTAATTTCTAAATCACTGGCATTTCGGGATACACTTAATAAATCATACAATTTAGTATCAGCCATTATTCAGGTTTCCACACAAGTAATATAAAACGATACTAATGTCTTACAGCTAGACAATGACGATGGAGCAACAGCTTATGTAAGTTCTTGGAAGGACCTCTATTATAATAAGAAAAAAAGATCAAGTTTTATCATTTATAAATAGAATTTTATTAAAGATTATTAAAAATATCAATAAAGCCTGACTGAATAAGTAAATATAAAATTAAATAATAAAAATAATATTAACAGAAAAATATCTATAGCCTTTTTGTTTACTAATGCTCTAGGTATATCTCATTTAATTTTGTAAGAAATATTTTAGCTTGGTAACTTCTTTGTAACTCTTTCAATCATGTATGTCCACTAACGGGATAGCGGTAAGTCTAGGGGCTTACAACGCTAAAATTCTGAATTCGATTCCTGCTATGAGCACATCTAATAGTCCAATAAGACTTTGCTCTAGCAACAAACAAAACGTTGTGTATTTCTCTTTAAGAACGGAAAAAATATAACAGTTTTCTAAAATAAAGTTCGTCCAAATTAAATTATTAATTAATTGATATCATGCTTAATTCTTCTTATAAAGCGTTATTAACATTACTTCATTTTAAATGTCATATTTTGCCTACCACTGTTTAAAATTGGCGTGCTTTTACCTTTTTATCTGGACCAGGAGTGGCCCATTCCTTGTTAGTGACATCCTGTTGAAAGCCTGTTTTTATGTGTTGTAATCTAGATTTATATTGTAATATTACACTTGTTTTTCTGTTTCTTTCTTTCTTTTTTCTTTTTTTTTGAAATTCGCGCAAAGCTACTCGACGGCTATCTGCGCTAGCCGTCTCTAATTTAGCAATGTAAGACTAGAGGGAAGGCAGCCAGTCATCATCATCCACCGCCAACTTTTGGGTTACTCTTTCACCAACGAATAGTGGGGTTGACCGTCGCATTATATATAACGTCCCCAAGGCTGAAAGGGCGAGCATGTTTGTAGTGACGGAGATTCGAATCCGTGTCCCTAGGATTACGAGTTGAGTGCCTTTAACCGAGCCATGCCGGGCTCCAGTGATTATTAAAAATCGTTGTTTTGTTTGTATGCACTCAAATATTTTATTTTCACAGTACCACAGATTTTGTTAAGTAGTTTATTTTGAAATAGGTTTAATGCATTTTGATGTGTTAATATTTATATCCTGGCATGGCCAGGTGGGTTAAGGCGTTCGACTCCTTATCTGAAGGTCGCGGTTTTTAATCCTCGTTGCATTAAACATGCTCACCCTTTCAGTCGTGGGGGAGTTATAATGCGACGGTCAATCCCACTATTCGTTGGTAAAAAGAGTAGACTAAGAGTTGGCGGTGGGTGGTGATGACTAGCTGCCTTCTCTCTAGCTGACACTGTTAAATCAGGGTCGACTGGCACAGATAGCCCTCTTGTAGCTTTGCGCGAAATTCAAAACAGACCAAACAAACCAATTACACTGTGTAACAAAATTTTTACTTGTTATTGTCCCTGGGCAGAAAGTGTTATTTCCCAATTGTTTATGCCCAAAGTGAATGGAAAGGACTTATTTTTCTCTTCACACTTTGCTTTTGTGACCTGGGTAATGAAATTTTCAAATTTACCCATTTTCCAGAACATTCCAGTTAGATTCAGTGCTGAGTAGCTGATAGAGAATTTTCAAGAACTTTCTAGAATGTTGTAGAACTTCAGTTTAGTTCTAGTTGCCTAAGTGCACACACAGACCTATCTGATTTTATCAGAGATGGCATCAAGAAGCTATAAGAATCCTCCAAACGCATTCTGCTATGTATGTGACCAATTTATCAAGACAAGAACGAAAAAGTACTCTGTGAAAAAAGAAAACAACAACGTCAAGACCTTGATAGAAGCCGTGAAGTATGACGAGTATGACTGGGAAGATATTGGAGATTTCAAAATGGTGGCATTTCTGATGAGTCTCTAATGATACTTCACCAAATTTCCCTGTTATCTTTGCCTTTGGGACAGCAGTGCATTACAACAGGAAGCACTTGCCTCAACGAACCGAGTTCTCTGTGGGGAGGCACAATGTCAAGTGTGAGCCACTAGTGAACTTCCAGAAGATATTATTCCCACCATTGCACATAAAATTGGGTCTTATGAAACAATTTGTTACAACTCTTGATAGGAGTCTGCAGCCTTCAAGTATCTTTGAGACTTCTTTCCTAAGCTATCTGAGGCAAAGGTCAAAGCTGGTGTCGTTGGACCACAAATAAAGAAGATTCTGCAGTACAGAAAATTCTCCAAGAAGCTCAATAGCAAGGAAAAAAGCTTGGGGCAGCTTTAACGCAGTGGTTCGAGGCTTCTTGGGCAATCACAAGGCCGAATATTATGTGAAACTGGTTGAGGCTCTGGTGAAGAACTACGGCAAAATGGGTTGCAAAATGTCCCTGAAAGTCCATATCCTTGACGCTCATCTTGATAAATTCAAGGAGAACATAAAAGCATACTAAGAGGAGCAAGGCAAGTTCGTCCGTTAAGCTATACTGGACATCAAACGCCGCTATCAAGGAGCGTATAACGAAAACACGATGGGATACTATATTTGAGGGCTGATGCGTGAAAGTGATTTACATTACAGTCGCAAATCTCGAAAAACTACTCACTTCTAAGCATTTTTGTTCGTTTTTATATAACTTTAGTATAAATACATGTAAATCCTGATTCATATGTTGTTTTATTCAGACCTTATGTAAACGAAAATGTGTAAATTTGCTCGATTTTACATAGAAAAAATAGGTTGATTTCTAAATTTCATTATCCAGGTCACAAAAGCAAAGTTTAAAGGGAATAATAGTTATTATCCTTACTTTTACAACATAAGAAACTAAAAAATAACACACACTATCTATGAATAAAATTTGTGTCACCTAATGTAATCAGTGGTGAAAATTCGTTAAAAATGTCCATCCTTGTTTTCTTTTATTTCTTGTTTCTTAATGGAAAAGAAAAAATCGATTAAACTGAAGAAATATTTATTTTAGATAATTAATATGAAACATGTGTTTCGATTCATAAACATATTTAAAGTGTTTTTAACGATGTCGAAAATGCTTAGTGATGGGCACAGGTTTAATGCATTTTGATGTGTTAATACTTATATTCCGGCAAGGCCAGGTGGGTTAAGGCGTTTGACTCCTAATATGAAGGTCGCGGGTTTGAATCCCCGTCGCACCAAACATGCTCGCCCTTTCAGTGATATATTTGTTAAGGTAATAAGTGTATCTGTTAAGTTTGTTATGTTCTCTGTCAAAATAATTTGAGTACTAGTATTGATTGACTAGTCCGGCATAGCCAGATTGTTGGACTCGTAGTTCAAATCCCCGTCACACCAAACATGCTCGCCCTTTCATCCATGGGGACGTTATAACGTGACGATAAATCTAACTGTTCATTAGTAAAGGAGAAGCTCAAGAGTTGGTGATGGATAGTTATGACCAGCTACCTTCTTTCTAGTCTTGTATTGCTAAATTATGGACGGTTAGCGCATATAGCTTTATTGTATCTTTGCACAAATTTCAAAACAAACATTATTGATTAAGAATATTGCAATAGTTCCCAATTACGAAATTGATAAATGTTTAAAATAAACTCAGTTATGTCTAAACTATATTCATAAAATAGTAATTATTTAGTTCTAGATACACGAGGCATATTGACGTTCGTCGTTCTTTTAATTTTAGAAGAGATGGACTAGAGGTAAAGCAGACAGTAATTATCTATAACCAAGTGCGGATTGGTCCATCTAGGCACCGGAAAACTCTCTTAAACAATTATGTGAAGAAATAGACAAATGGTCTGTTAGAATAATAATCTGGCTAATGGCATAAGCCTGACATTTAAAGTAACACGTGTAATAACTTTAACAATAAAGATGTTCATTGAAAAGGATATATATACCACAATATTTATGTTAAAGACGTCATTTTCAGAAACCTCTATTTCATTAACAACTCTCTCTGCGTGTTTTTAAAATGACTGATCTATGAATTGCATATGAGTAGTATTTTAACATGAAATAATATACGTCTTGAGTATGTATTTTTGTGTTGTGGGTATAAACGTACCAGGCGGAGTGTGGTATTCATCCTAGCTTGCAATTCATAGGCCATTTGCACAGCCTCACTCTGAAATAACCCTTATATGTCTATGTTTGTAGGCTCCTTCAAGCTTTTCCCCGGTAGAAGTTTAGTCCAGTACACAAACGTTTAGGCTACTTTTTAACAATAAAAGTTGAGATTTATTGTCACATTATAACGTTCTCACGGATGAAAAGTCGATCTATTTCAACAACGAGTTTCTATCTCACGAACCGTGGACTGCGAATAATGTCCTGATCACCAAGCAATGCCAGGCCATGGTAGTGACACGTTACAAAACTTTTCATTTCCCCATCAGTTAACTATCTCTTATTAGTTTATAAGCTTCTTACTCGTTGTTATGTATAAAGCGTTTGAAATGCCATGTTGTTGTTTATATTATTGTTTTGAAATTTAAACCAATAAAATATGTTGTTATTCATTTAATAGAATTAATCATTTAGAAATTTCTAGAATTAGGTAGATTAATCATATGTCGGCCTGGTGTCTAGACGACGAGTCTCGTGCAAAAACAGACATGCGCGGATTGCTATGGAATTCCGTGAGAGTTACGCGATTGTTCGAGAAAACACTAGGCCTGTTTGTATAAAAACAGACGGTGACGCGAGAAAGAAAGAGAAATCAGTCAGTCATTCGCTTTTATTTCGATTCAAGAGATATTGTCTTTGTTCGAGAAATTTTCAACGTTTGCTGTGTGTTTATTCAACTTGAATTTGTGACTAGAGCTAGATCTACAGAAGCTGTGATTTTATTTCGTCAATCTTTACGATTCATTCGAATTACTGGTTGTACCGAAGGTCAACACGTATAGGACTGTTTAGGGGAGACCGAGCAAATTGGAAAACAACAAATTTGAGACATTCATCGAAAACACCGTAAAAAGAACTTCGTCATTCTCCATTCAAACTTCGGAATTTCTTCGTGGGACCAAATTCATACCCTAGACTGGAATTTTGGATTTCTTATCTGAACTTTTGGACTTTCATTCTAGATCATATTATTAGATACAGGCCAGTACCATTTAGTATTGTAATTAATTTTGAAGGTTGTAACTGAATATCGGTCATTGTTATTATATAATTTATGTGTTATCTGTCATATATATAATAGTTTAGTGTAATAAATTATACAAGCTGTTATCTGTCTTTCTGTTGCGTTCAATCCACATAAAAAAAACGTAATACTCGTATCCCACTAATTGTTCAGCAGTGAATAAGATAATTTATAACGCTAAAAATATGGTTTTGAAACACAGAGATAGTACACTGAGTATCTTGGCACTTACCAATAAAGAAAGTAATATTAATTTTCCGCATTAATTTCGCCGGTTGGCATAGTTTTTCAAATAAAACAGCTAGTGAATGATATATCATTATTTAAAGTAATATTTCCCTTTCCCTGTTTTTGATGTTGTTTTGTAAATTACAAACTGGAGACAAAAATACATTTCATTGAATTCCATTTTGACAAAATATTATCTAAACAAGTGTCAGTGATATATTTGCCAAGTTTTAGTATATCATTTCACTCTTAATTTTGCATCAAATATAAGGTATAATTTCTTCATGGTCAATTTGTTTAAAAGAGAAAGAAGAGTTTAGCTAATTGTAATTAGTTTTCTCAGAAACTTTTTTTAGTAGTATGCAGTAACAAATTGATAAAATTATTTTCATATAGTTCTAGTTATAACATTGTATATATGAGGAAGTTATGCACGTTACTTTAACATTATATTTATAATCTCACTATGTCATTATAGTTTACGTTCTCACATTCTTTTATACTCTGTCAACTATGCATCGTGATAATAGTCATGCATGATCATTTCCATTATCTACGACTATTCTGTAGGTTTGTCATATCCAAAGTAAATCACTCCTTTTAACTGCCATCCATAAACTAGTGTAGGAGGACAAATTTCCCTACATCTATTTTCAACAGTTCAATGACAAAGACGTTCATAAACATTGCATACGACTTGACCAGTATGTCTTCGCATAGAATAGCATAAATCATTTTTCCTCCTCCAGTTGCTCAAGGTATCCAATGGTTTAATAGATTTAAATGTGGAATCAGCTTGTGCACATATAACTTCTATACTTAGGCCCGGCATGGTCACGCACGTTAAGGCGTTCGACTCGCAATCCTAGGGTCGCGGGTTCGAATCCCAGTCGCACCAAACATGCTCGCCCGCCCAGCCGTGGGGGCGTTATAATGTAACGGTCAATCCCACTATTCGTTGGTTAAAGAATAGCCCAATAGTTGGCGGTGGGTGTTGATGCTAGCTGACTTCCCTCTAGTCTTACACAAGTGACGGTTAGCGCAGATAGCCCTCGAGTAGCTTGGTGCACGTTGATAGTTTCTTCCAACAACTAACGTGCTTTAACTAACGCATGAACAGTATCAGTTTCACTAACTAATTCTTAGAAAAATCTAAACCTTTTCTTACAGCTCTTAATCTCCATATGAAACAAAGATAAGCTACATTACATGGAAATTTGTTAGTTTCAAATATTCCTATTTATTCTATACAGAAACTTGTAGTTGAAGTGCTAAGTGTAAACGACTTATAGAATTTTGATTCTAATACAAACATCATTTTGTTTGTTCACTGTTACGCACAAAGCTACTCGAGCCGTCCCTAATTTAGCAGTGTAAGACTAGAGGGAAGGCAGCTAGTCATCACCACCCACTATACACCCCCACGGCTGGGAGGGCGAGCATGTTTAGCGCGACGCAGGAACGAACCGGCGACCCTCGGATTACGAGTTACACGCCTTACGCGCTTGGCCATGCTAGGTCACAAGTAGCAGAGATACCCTGTGTTACTGAGGAGGGCGGAATATCAGATAAATTAAATTTCAATATAAAATCTCGTTTTGTAGGTCTATGTGATGAAATAATAAAAAAATAGTTGAATTAAAAAATCTGATAAACCAAATTATAATAAAGATTGCCGTCGTACAATCATCATATTAGATTTTGTAGATCTAACGGTCAGAACGATTGCCTCGCAAATTCGAATTTTCATTGCTGAATATGCTCATCCTATGTGATTGCTTAATGAGCCAATCGCCCAGGTGTATACATTCTTAGCCAACAGACCAAACCCCAACATAGTTGAGACTAAGGTCGTGTACTTAATAAACAGTTTGTATCTAGAATAAAAACTGAACATATAAATGTAAAAAAAAACACAAAAACAATTATTTGTTCGTACTATACCCAATCATCTCCCAAATTTTTAATAAATCGAAAACGAAACCGTGTTTTGATACTTATTATGTAACACTGCTTACAAGGGTGAAAAACTAAATTAAGATAACAGCGTAAAAATGAAATTAAACTTCTTGAATACATAACTCAACTTTATTCTTACTTAGTTACAAAAGTGCAAAGCATTATGTTTTGTCCACCGATCAAATAAAATTACTAATAATTTGATCAATTATCAGTTTTACTAACATCGACTGACTACTTGTGATGACAAAAAAAAAAAAAAAAGACTTTCGACTTGCATCGCTTGTCCTTGTTAAATTGATTGAAGACAGTGGAAACACCGTTAATCGTAATCCTAGGGTATTGAAAATCTAAGAAACTCCCCGGAAAAAATACAAAATCACCCTATATACTTGTTTGAGATCATTGTAAGTGTAATATTTTGTTTTGAAAAACTATACTGTAAACGTGACAAATATTATCATAAATTAATGACAATTAATAAAACCAGGATCTGGTCGTTGCAAGATTTAAAAATAAACTAAATATATAACCCTCCCTGGTGAACATTTTGGTAGTAATTAAGCCGCCTCTCTAAATCAAGTCTTTCGTTGAAATGTTATCTTTTCGGCTAAGCGTGTATATATTTTTGACAATTTATCTTCAAAATGTATGCAGTATTTTTCAAATGTACATAGCTTTAAATTCACAATTCATGTAATCAGTGACAATTTACTATTTACTTTTTAGTGTGACAAAGAATATTGTTGAAAGCAAGTTAAAATAATTTTATTAAACAGACCTTTCTAAGTTTCACGAAAATTTTATAGGTGATTCAACAACTTTTTCATTCACATTTATATTTTGCATATAACAACATCAGTGTAAAACTGAACTATGACACTTTGTAGTTTTACAGTATATCGGTACATATATGAACATTTCACTCTGAAGTCATACTATACGTTTGTGTCTCTGTGTAAGAATATGTTAAATATCAGAATAAATACCATACGAGAACAACGCTTTATCAGAAAGTTTATAAAAAGAAAAAACCACAATTAAATGAAATATGCAAATACTTCGGTATTTATGCTTGAGTAGGTGCGAGTTGGGCTATCCCTCTCTAAATCGAATTATATATATACATATACATACAATCATTGTTTCTGAACTTCAGTTTCTGATAATAAATCTTTGGATCTCATTTTAATTCATTAATGACTCATGGAGACCGATTTCATCTTGAGTCAAACACACAACTTCAGATGATGTACACAAATCATAATCTGGAGCTAGAGGGCAAAGATTATCTTCTCGGGAATCGCCAACTGAAACATAGGCACCAACATGGGAATCATCAGACAAATCCATGTCCCAGCTATAAAAAACATTACTGCCTATAACAATATCGTTAGTTTGGTTATCATCCACTGAAGTCACGTCAAAATATTGCGAGTTAGAATTCATGCTGGTTTGGAAAAAAGCATTTTCATTTTCTTTACTGCCAGTTTCTAAAACTGGTGAGATATCAATGTTATCATGGGTCTGAATGTCTTCAAAGTTATGGCTCACTATATGAACAGAGTCAGACGAACTAACATCTTCAAAAAAACTTTTGTTTTTCTCACCGTCTGAAACTTGATTCTCAGTCTCTGCTTTACAATCTTGAAAAATAAAATTATCTGTCAGATCATCAACAAACAAGTCCTTCTCGTTAGCAGTGGAAAATGGAAAATCAGTTGAGTTCACAGAACCATTTAGTTCTGAAATGGTACTAGATGGCTCTGACAAATTTTTCTGAACAGTGTCATCAGGTGAAAACTCATTAACAATGTCTGTATGTAACGTAATTGTTTCCTTCTGCTCTTCTAACTTGTAAGTGTCTGTACAAATAACATCAGAATGTGAGGTGCACATCAATTCTTCCAATGTAATGTTAGCAGTGCATTCAACTTTGTTTCTTAAAATTTCACACTGTGCAAGAGGTCTTTCAGTGAAATCTTCCAATGGTACCTCAGTGCTAATACAGCTTGAATCATTTATAATTTTGGTTCCTGCTGATTTACTCTCCAAATCAATGAAAGAAAAGCACTCAACTTTTTCATCCTCCTTATGGTCAATAACACTGGATACCTGGCCACATATTTCCAACCTATCATCTTGATTTTCCTTAATTATGGGCTGAAGTATATCATTATTATGCAAGACATCGTTTATGAGCTGAGAAGAATTCGTAGGATCTAAAACAATAACAGCTGTCTTAAGATCTTCTGCATTTTGTATATCTGTTACAGAATTTTCCAACAAGTTTTCTTCATTACTCTCATAATCATGAAAGTTCACAGTTGAATTTTCTGTATTTTGCTCTTTGTTTGTTGTTATTGGTTCTAACACTGATGAGCCTTCTTTTTGGCTCTTTTTGCTAACAAAAAGCTCATCTGTAGTTAAGTTCTTACTTATTTCTGTGTTGATTAAAGGTGTACTACTTTTATGAATAAATTTAGAACATTCTGGTTCTTCCAGTGTAAATTCTTCAAATGTTGTATCATTTTCTAAAGATTTATCTCTTTTGCTTGTCTTTTCCATAGAATATTCAGATGTACAATCTACTCTATGAAACTTAAAAATTTCAGAGTTTTCAACTGTTCTTGCTATTGAGTCTTTTGATAATGCATTATTTTCTGTTGCCAATGGAGCTTCAACGTCTGCTGATAATGTGTGAAAAATGGCTCCATGTTGGTCCTGTGATTTGTTACATATTTCCATGTTAAACTGCTCACTGCTGGTAGAACAGATTCCACTTGCTGTTTCCTGATATGTGTTTTGCTTGTCTAATTGGAAATCTGTAATGTTTTCAGTTTTATCATACTCCAAATCATGATTTATCACTTTAGATGTACAAGCAAGTATTTTATCCTCCTTGGTTTTTATGGAAACATCTCTCTTTTCAACTACATTCAAATGTAATAAAAATTCCTCTTTAGAATGCTTGATGCCAGAAGCAGATGTGAGAAAAAAATTATCTTTATTTACTTCCACATAATTATTTTCTAGTGGATTGGTAAAGTTCTTATGTTGAATGGAAGACGTGTCTGGACAGATAAAGATCTGTTCCTTATTTTCGTTTTCTACACTCCAAAGTTCTACCAGAGGTTCCATAAATGCTTTAACCATAAGGAAGTCCTGAAGTTGAAAGTGACTATTAATATGATCTAGTAAACCAGATGTCTGAACAGTTGTGTAGTCACAATGTGGACAAGTAACTCCCTCTTGTGCACTGTGCTGTTTCTGATGAATTTGGACAGCATCCTTACATTCATTTGTGTATGGACACCGATCACATCGAAATATGCACTTTAGATTTTCTTTATCTACAACATCCATTGGGGATTCTGCTGTTTCTTTTCTACAAGTTTCTTGTGCTTGCTTCACAAAGGGTAAAGCTGGAGAAATAAAGGACTCTTGTACAACAAGTGGACTGTGTGATTGAATTTTCTCATGTACATTTCTGTGCTTATGTAGATTAGCTGCACATCTGACTGAGTAATCACATTTATTACAGGTAAATCTGGATTTCTTACCATGCAAGTTGACATGTCGATCATAACGGCTGTGCTTGGAAAATACAGCAGGACACTTAGGGCATTGATAAACGTTTTTTTTAGGAATGTTTTGAATTTTTCCAGACTGTGAATGAAGGGGAGTATGACTTAATAGATTACAGGCTGTTGCTACTGTATAATTACAGTTAGTACACTTATATGGCCCAGGCCCACCATGTAGCCCTAAATGAAAATTAAAGGTTGTTTGCTTCACAAATTTTGCAGGACAAATTGGGCAACCTAAAAGTTTTTGAGAAATTTTTTGGCAAAGTCCTTGCAAATAAGATTGTGTTTCAGCCTCTTCTAGCAGTAGCATCTGGTTGTTGATAGTACTTTCTTTAATGGTTATTTCACTGAGTTCATTTTTATCAGAAATTTGTCCATTTGTGTCTGAAAGGTTATGAGTATTATCAGATACATTAAGTGGCGGTGCATTTGATGCTTTTCGTTTGGCAGCATAAGCCGGAGTGTGCACTAAAAGATGTTTGTGCAAGTGTGGCTTATGTCTTGCTGTATAGTCACAACAAGGGCAGTGAAAGGAATGGTTAACCCCATGAAAACTCTGATGAGTTTTAAGACCACCAATGCTTTTAAACATTGCTGGACAATTCATACAGAAATAACTAAAATTTATTTTTTGATTACAAGGAGATAATAAACGTTGTCCAGATAACATGTTCAGTTCTTTTGTTTTAGTTTCTGGAATTTCTTTCTTTTGACTAGAGTCTCTGTTGAATTCATCATGTACACAGTGTTTCAGTGCCTCTGTTCCAATAGTATTTTTCAAAAAAGCATCTACTTCACTTTCCTGATGTAATTTTAAATGCACTCCTAACACTCCTTGATTGTTACACTGATAGTTACAAAGAGGACAGGAAAATTTTGAAACTGTGCTTCTGTTATGCATTGACATGTGGAGCCGAACATTTACCCGACGACGATTTCTCATTGGACAATAACAGCATTTATATGTCTTCACCAGAAAGTTTCCTTTTGTTGTTAATTCAAAAGGAATACCTCCTTCAATACCTTCCATGTTTGGTGTTTCCTCTTCTCTTTCAACTAATTTTGTACCAACTGTGTGAAGCTTCATATGCTGTTTCAACAGATGTAGTCTGGTTGCCCAGTATGAACAAACTGTACATCTATGTGGGGCAACTCTGTTTGGTCGATGGAACTGTTTGTGATGAAGAAACTGTTTCCTGTTGTCACTTCTATATGGACACTGACTACACATGAATTTCTTGAACAGTGCAGTAGATGTAAAAGTTGGGTTGCTGGACAGGTTCCCAGTTGCTACACTGTCTTTTACAGGTTTCTTATTACCCACATTATCTACAGATTTCTCAGTACCCATGTTATCTTCACAAATAATGTTACAACTTTCATTTTCATCTTCATTAACAAAATTAACTGAAATGTCCTTTAGATCTTCAATTTTGTCCTCAGCATAATGTGGTAACTTTCTTTCACTACCATCGGAAGAGTGCTCTTCATGCAGCTTCATATGTCTTACTAATGTTTTACGATATTTTACATAATATGGGCAATGTAAGCACTTGAAAACTGCTTCTTTCCTTGGCTGATGTTGCTTTAGATGTGTTTTAATGTAAAATTGCTTTTCACAGGTGTAAGGACATATATTACACCTAAAATACTCAAGGGGATAGCAGTCTTTCTTAACATTTTGTTTATTTTCTGTTGAGATACCTGTTAGGTAAAGAACATGATTCTTTAACTTAACACTAAAACATTCCTCTAAGTCTTGAACGTTTCCACCATGTTTGCTCTTTATATGCTTAAGAATTAAATTACGCCAATTAGATGTAAATTTACATATACGGCAACGATATGGCTTAATCCCAGCATGAACAGCCATATGACTTACAACAACTTTCATGTCACAATGGTTGAAGCTGCATAGGTTACAACGATATAATTTGGTTTCATTCTTTGACTGAATTCCTCTAAAGTCAACTTCAAAAATCACATTACCTGATTCTGAAGACTCAGCCCAATTTTTCAAAGAAAGTGAACTGGGTTTTTGTTCTACCGTTTCATTTTCAATGCCACAGATTATTGCTTTAGCTGGTTTTTCTAAATCAGAACTTTCATGCCCATCTAAATCTCTTACAATATCATTTACTGGCACATCAAGTACACTCTTCAGGTATTTTTGGCAGTCAATATTTCCTGTATCACAGGACAACAAACATGTGGCATATTGATGCAGTGAATCATCAGCAAACTTTATCTTAATATGTTCAGTGATTTCCTTTTGATCATTAGATTTATGACCACAAGCTGAACAAATAAATTCCTGCATGTCATGATGTTTCACATAATGAGTATGAAATTTGGAATCCAAATGTGTTTCAAAAGAACACTGGTCACAACTGTATTTCTTAATAAATTTTCTTTCTTTAAAAGAACTTCTGGTAGAATCACCTTGCCCATTTGCATTGATGGTTTTTAACTTAGTTTTCTGTAGCTCCAGTTTTGGTAACACATCACAGACTGCATCTTTACAAATACTCACACCAGTGGAAGATAAATCTCCATACTCTTCTTTAAATAACATGGTTTTATTTGCAACACTTAAGTCAAGTGGTAATTTCTGGTTATCACTCAAATTCAAGAACTGGAGGTGTTTGTTTTCATGTTTAGAAAATTGTGACATTTTCTTTTTCACTGTTTTAGTTTTTGTGTTCATTGTGCCAGTAGTCTTATTTTCTTCATTCCCACTAGGTAAGTAACTACTCATGACAGGTTCATAATGTTTTAAGGCTTTAATTCTAATTTCTTGCCCATGTTTATGTCTCAAAAATGACATCTGTGGTTTGTTTGGATGATATTTTTGTAGATGTCTTGTCAAATCACCTTTCCACTTAGTCTGATAGTGACAATAGTAGCATGAAAAAGGTTTTTGTCCTGAATGAACACGAAAATGCTTCTCTAATTCTGACACCCACTTTGGCTTGTAGCCACAGACAGTACATGTTGGCACTGCCTTACCAGTTCCATTCTTCCTTTTTAACTTCTGTACAATACTTTTTGCTGCTTGCTCAGTAGTTCCATGCTCTCGTTTCATGTGACGAGTGAGATATGGAAGAAGATCAAAACCCAGTCCACAAGTTGGGCATGAGTATTTCTTTTTTGTTAAATGTCCCCTTTCATGTCTTTTTATACGTGATGGACAAGCAGTAAAATTACAGAACCGACATTTGAATCTTTTTTGTACTACATTACTTTTCACAGTTTCATAGTTAAAGGTTGCCTTGGAAGAATTTTCAAAAATTTCATCATCATCATTTCTTGGACTAAAATCCTTACTAACAGACCTGGAGGTGTTTTTTACCTGTTCATTATACTGGCAATCCTCTTGTTTACACTGATGCACTAATAAGGATTGCTTAGTATGACTTGTAAAAGAGCATGTTTTACACTTAAAAGTTCCTTCTAAGCCATGATTTTTTACATGGCGATCAAGATTCCATTTGTATGTTGTTTGAAAATCGCAAAATTTACACTTTATTTTTGGCATAGTATGAAATTTGCAATGTCTAGTGTATTTTGCTCTCTCACTAGTCACATAGCTACACTTTAAGCAACGGAAGAATTTTTTCTTCAAGTGAGATGTGTTTTTTGTTTTCAAGTTACTCTTGACATATTCAGAATCCTTCCTTTGGTCTTTTTGTTTTTTGGTATTCACTGTAGAACCTGCTTCTACATCAGCATATCCTAAAGAAATGTTTTTTTGTTCCTTTGATTCCTGTGTAAAAGCATGTGAAACAAGCAAATTATTAGGTTTTACAGCACTTTTTCTAACTGATGTAGAACATGATTCAGCATTAGTTAGTTTTTTTCTAGAGGTATGAATGCCCTTTACAGCTTTTTGTCCACCAGGAGTATTGTGCTTGACCTGATTTAAATTTGTGTCTTTAACAAGCATTTTCTTGTGTACCATACCACAGTGTCTTTGTAACTTTTGAAAGTTTTTTGAAGCATACAGACAGTATGGGCATTCATACACAGTTATTCTTTCCATGTGAACCTCTTGACAATGGTATAAAAATTTTCTGGGGTTTATAGTAACAAGATCACACTGTTGACATCTGTAAACTCTTCTAACCCGAAGATATCCTTCTGATGGAAAAGGTTTGGTTGATTTCTTTCCGTATTTTTCATTGGATTTTACCATAGATTGGGAATTTGTAGTGGATGAGTTTTTAAAAGTCTTTCCAATGTGTGCTGCTAACTGACTGGAACTGATTTGTTTGTCACAAAAACCAATCTCCTGTGACATTTGAGCTGAATTTTTTTGTTGTACCTTTTTCTTTACTCCTACTTGTTTCTCTAAAACCTGAGAAGACATGCCTGCTTGAATTCCATGAATAGTTCGCTTGTGCCTGCGTAGGTTAGCTTGGTACTGGGTTATAAATGGACACACTGGGCATCTGAACACTTCAGCTGCATGGTGGTAAGCAGTGTGTTGAAGAAGCAAGGCTCGGGTTTCAGCCACGTGATCACAGGTATCACAAAGATATTGATACCTGTTCATGCTGCTGGAAATATTACTATCACCTTCTTAGCAAAATATATAGCAATCAATATCACTTCTACAATTTTCTGTAGTAAGAAGAAATACTGTCAAGTCAGAAAGATGCAAGTCCATTCCATTGAACCAACTGCTTCAACTGCATAAAACTCCTGAAACACAGTACAATGTCTCATAAATTTTCATAAAGAATATTAACACTGTTTTTTTCCATCAGATTAATTTTTTTCTTCCTATCCTATCCTAAAAAAAGTTTTATGTCAGAAACAATAATACAAAGTTACACAAATTAAAGATAAAAGATGGATATAGACATGTAATTTAAATACAGCAAAAAAATTATAATAATTTCTCAATTTTTATAATACAAGAGAGGAGTTCTAAGGAAAAAGAATATTTTAAAATTTGAGTGCATAGGCCACATTTGGAGTATTATGTTCAGTCTAGGGATTCTTACCTTATGACAGACCTAAAAAATCATAGGTGCCAGGTTGCCATGGTGACTAAACTTTCACCATGATGCCTAGCATTTCTTCCCACTTTATTTATTCATGGGGCTGTGCTAATAGAATAAATATCTAGAACAGTTCTGACTCTTGAAAGTCTAGAACTATTTTCACATTCGAGTCCTAAATCAAACATCATTTCTAGAATTGTAATGGCAGATTTAGCACTTATGTTTTTTCAGGAATGAAGTTCTACAGTTGTACAACACAGTACTAATTTTATACCATTTTATTTTTCTTTTTTCTCTTAATTCAACAAATCAATGGGCATGTTCATATTCAGACAGGGCCAAAAGTTTGGGCAATATCTTCAGGTAGTTTTTGATATCATATGATAACAAATATGCACTCACTGCTGTGAAAGCAAATAGATATATGTAGTCCCCAATTCCTAGTACAAACAGTAGTGAAGTTACATTAAGCACACTTGACTTTAAGTTTTTGGTTTGGCTCCCAGATTTAAAAATATCTGTCAAGGTCTGTCTTAAGAAGGACATTAAATTGTTGGAAAAGGTTCAGAGGAGAGTTACTAGAATAGTGCCCGGAATAGAGGAGCTGGCATACAATGAGAGGTTACAATCTGAGGAATTTTCTCTTGACAAAAGACAAGTTAGAGGGGATTTGATTGGGGTATTTGAGATTGTTAAGGGAATTGACAGTGTTGGTTCATCATCTTTTTTAATATTTAATGATGAGAATGGTAGAATCAGGGAACACAAATATAAAGTTTGGCAGGGAAGGAGTTATCTTCCGCTAAAATAGTTTTGTTGTTTTATCTAACAAGATAGTTGGACTTTGAAACAGGTAACCTACAGATATTATAGAGACAGTAAATTTAAGTGACCTTAAGAGAAACCTTGATATCTATATAAATGATAGAGGGTGGCTTTGAGTTGTTTTTTTCTCTCTTATTTAATACTTATATAGTTTAGAAAATGGGACAGCTTAGATAAGGGGTCTCCAAATCTTTACGGACAAGAACCAGGAGGTAAGTCTTTTTTGGCTTTGCAAGCCAGAGGAGTCATGGTAAAATTAAGTAGTGATGCATACATAATCAGAATACATCAGTAAATTATTTCTCATAAGAGCAGATACTGAAAATATTTAAGATGCATAACTGTCTTTTTTTACCATTAGTAAGAAGCATGAAACGTGCTTTTCTGATAAAATTGCACTTAATGGAGGTTCAAAGTTAATGCTCCCTATTGTCAAAAGTGGTTGCAAATGCTCATCAGATCTGTTACTATATTTCCCATCTTCATCTTTGAAAATGTCTTTTCACAGAAATAGGCAGTGCTAAAACCTGAAATGAATCCATGAGCAAAGTTTCCCTTCTTTGTATTTGTCCTAAAACATGTTGGATTGCAGATCAATCATTTCCATTTGAACTTCAGGTGGCAGTTCATCATTAACACAATCAAATGGGTTTTAGAAGATCCCTATTTCTGTTGCATTTGCATCAAGATAAGAAAAACACTCCTAGAACTGTAGTTTCATGTTAGAAAGGATATATTGTGCAAACCTGCTTGGAAATGGGGATCCTGCTTCTTATTTAAACTTTTCACATAGAAAGTATGTAAAGCAATTCATCAACTGGGACTAATAAAGAATTAGTTTTTCCTGAAATGCTTTCATCTTGGTGTACATATTGCAGATAAGCTTAGTTTCACCTTGTAATCTAAGAATGAATTAATTCAGCTACATGGTTAAGTCTGGATAAAAAGCTAATTTCTGAACCTATTCACTGTTTGTAAGTAATGGTTGAAGGCAGTTTATTTCATTTAAGAAAATTTCAATCTCAGTTCTAAGCACAAGAAATCACAACATAATCTTCCCACAGATAAGCCATCAAACTGAAGTGTGGTATGGCAAGTTGGGATATGTTACTTCTATTTCCACAAAAAATTCATGGAATTAACGATGGTTGAGTCCACGGGAGTGAATGACTACAGATTCAATGACACGTGATTGATCCAGATATTTTACTCACAGTGCCTGATGATGAACAATGCAATGAAGAACCACAGGCTTGAAACAACCTGCACTTTCAACAGCTTTGTAAATCTGCTCAACTTAAACCTTTTCCTACATCACACATTTTTTCACCATCTGTTGCAACTGTAAAGTGTCAGATACATTTGATGACTTACAAGCATGATGGAAAAGCTCTCAAACTCTTTGGCCTTGTCTTTCAGCTGAAACACAATACTGCTTCTGATGTCCTCAACTCTAGAAACAACTGTATTTGCTGAAAGGCTAATAGTCTTAAATAAGTCTACTTTTTCTGAGCACATTTCTTCCGCTCCTTCAATCATACATAATTTAATTAGCTCACCATTGGTAAATGGATTTCCTTATTTGACTAACAGGTGCATCATTCAAAAACTTCCTTTTGTTGTAGCTTCATTCTTTCTTTTTCAAAAATACAAACTGTTGGGATGATAAGGTATATTTCGAATTTGTCTAAACGTAACTTTCCTGTGAGCTGAGAACAGTTTAATGAGTGCCTGGTTTGATATTCTCTACGAATGTTGTATTCTTTCAGCACTGCAATAGTCTCACTGCATCATTGCATATTAAGCAAAATGCTTTGTTGTGTGATTCAAAACAATGTAGTCCACACTCCACTGTTCTTTAAAAACACGACATTCCAAGTCAAATTTTCTCCTTTTTCCTTGTCCTGACATAATAACCAGGAATAGCTATGAACTGAAACACAAAGTAAACAGCAGCATTCACTGACACATACTATGTACATGTGGCAAGTGTGGGAAAAAACGTGCTGCTTCAGGGCACTGGGATCTACAAGTGAGATGACAAAATACTAAGTAATATGACATTTTCCACCAAATAGTAAAGTGTAATGTACCTTGACTTTTGCTCAATTACATTTATTTTTCATTATTACACAACTGTATCATCTTATTACTTTAATTAACCATTGGCTAGCCACATCACAACTAGACTGGCTTTTGCTCAATTATGTTTTATTTTTCAATTTTATAATATTATATTACTTTAATGAACTGTTGATGGGCCAGATAAACCAAAATTGCAAGCAGTAGTTTAGAGACCAACAGGTCGCTTTTCAGTAAACATTATGTTACGTCACATATATATATACACACACATTTGTAAAAATAAACATTTTTCTGATACAAATTAATTTTGTTTTCTTTTCTAACATCCCTACATACTTTAGCATCATTGATTTAGTAAAACAGTTCAACTAACAAACTTTATGTCTAAATATTTTCAATACATACTGCTTTGAAAGAGAACATTGGTGACTGCAATGTTGATTTTCAAAAAAGTAACAGCATTTCTCAGGTAGGTTTCATTCTCCAAAAGTGTTGATGGGTAAAAGTTTATGGTAGCTAAGGTTACTCTGTCAGGAATTTAAAAAGAGACGTGATAAATAATAAATATTCCTGGAGTTGTCACAAAAAACAACAACTTACAACCACATAATAGCTTGTTTCATGACACTAGCTTTCAAATGGATTTTTTTAATAATCCATTAGAGATAAGACAATTGAAACATATGTATTGTAGTTTGCAATAGAAAAATTATGTTAATACAATAAACAATGTTTAAAAGGCATATTCCATACATTTTGTCTTTCTAATAATAGTTCTATTGTACTGCTAGAAAAAAAATTACCAGGAACTGTCATGACTTGTTTAAGTACAAATGAAAATGTAACAAAAATACTTTTCCTTACTCATATCAACAATTATGAAATAAATCTTTTTCTCACAAAAACCTTAAACCATTACAGGACTTCTTTTGTTTCAATCATTACACTCATACATTTTTATACATTTGTGTTTATACAATTCCTAGGTAATGTATTTTTCCTGATAACAGTTATGAAACTATTATTTTTCTTTATTTCTGATATTTCCTCATTAACTTTCAGAGGATTAAAAAAAATAATTTATGAATAACTTCTATAATTTCTGTTTCTGACAGTTTTGACATCCTTAAGTTTATTGTACTAATTATAAAAGCTTTAATGGCTTTATAATATGCTTAATTTACAGATAAAGCACTTTATCATGATAACAACATAAGGATTTAGGAGCAAGCCTAATAAAATAAGTTAAAAATATTAAGGATTTTAGTGTTCCATTTACTCCAACACAATACAAACAACAGTAACATGTCAATGACCTTTCAAGAAATCCTTAATCAGTACCTTTACATTTTCCATCTGTCTAGAATTAACAATAATTTCATAAATCTTGAACTCATTCCTGTAAAGAACTATATATTTAATAAATATATTCATCCACTTTTGAAGGAGAGCCATTCAGCCAATCAAAGTCAGTGCAGATTCTCATTTTTCCTTTGTATATTTAACTATGCCACTATTTCCCAGTGCACAGACATACATGTTCTCTAAAAATACCTGGGTTCAACATAGTCTGGATTTATTTTTCTGTCAATGCAAAAACAGTTTAATAATTAACTATAAACTTGTTTTTTAAAAATAACTATATACTTATTTTGTTCCATAATGTTGTAAACTATGTTTCAGCACTATAATTTCTTTTTGTTAGCTAGAGGGATCTGAGGACATAATAATAATGTTAAGATCAAATAGTTTAATAATATAACCCTCTAAGTCTAAAGATGTTACAAGTTCATTTATAGGTCACTGGTTAGGTCACATTTGGAATACTGTGTACAGTCTTTGGCTTCTTACATTAGAAAAGATACCGAGATGTTGAAAATTGTTCAGAGAAATGTTTTTAATTTATTTATGAATAGTTTTTAGTTCAGTTTAGAGGATGGAACAGACAAGACTGACCAAATGATCCCAAGTTGTATTAAAATGTTAAAGTTGTTATTATTAAACTATTTGATTTTAACATCATCATCAATAGAATTCACTCCCTAGATAATAAACAAATTAAAGCTTTAATATAAAGCTCATGACAATAATAATGAGTGCTAAATCAAGTATGCCCACTCACCTGCTATTATTTTTTAATATTTATTTACCTTATGCAATTGCAAAATTTCTTCAGAGACTAAGTTAGGGGTAAATATCTGTACTTGCTGCATTTTTTACTGTTTTAATATTGAAACTCAGACTTAGTAAAGGAGGAAAGTTTTGAGAATGCAGTCAAGATGATGGAATGACAGCCAATAATTAAACAAATTTTTGTGAGTTACTTGTTTATATTTGTTTAACCTAGAAATAAATACACCAAACCTGTATTGCCCCTATGACATCCTCTACATAAGAATTACCTGTAACATGTTTTACAGTGAAGAAGAGCTGGTAAAAGTGGTTGAAATTAGTGAACCACAATGTATTTGTACTTTAATTTGCCAGTTACTTAGTGGAATTTAATTGTGAATACAATTAAGTTTGCAACCTCAGTGTCTTGTATGTGAAAGCTATAAATGTTCAAAAAAATCAGTTTTGGCTTGTACTTGGGATCATAATCTCGCACTAGTCCTTCTGGACCACTGCTCTAAAAGAGGAGTTGGTCATGCTTAAGATCCAGTATGGCAACTTCTTCTTATTAACCATTACAATATCTCATGAAGAAACAAGACTCACCCTTGAGCTTATAAATTTCATAAAATTTTAATAGTACAAGAAAAGGAGCTTATTAGTATGCAGTAGATGTTCCTTCCAGCTCTCAACTGTGATCACCTTTTACTTTCATCCAAACTTTTCTTGACCTCAGTTAAATTTTCTTGAAGGCAGCTGATTCCAAAAGCCAACCACCCAGGCATCATATTATAATCAAACACATATGGCCAACAACAAAATATGAAATTATCTTCTTGGGTTAACATAACTTCTATCAACCTGTGGTAAGTATTAAGTCAATGAGATAATTATGTAATCTAAAGACTCTGCATTCTAGATGGCCCTGAAGAATATGATGACAACTATTTGTATATCAATAGAAAAGCGGAAAATTTGAGGGTCAGATGAGATCATGAAAAAAATGCATGATTTTAATATCATAAAATGCATTTTGAGCATCTATGAGTGTAATATAACATATGCCTTTAAAAAACTTTGTAAAAGTTTTTCTAGCTTTTCTAGCAACCACCCTGTACATACATATATATAAATACAAACCATGTACTCCAAGGTAGTTAAAATTGCATACAAGTTCTTTTAAGTGAGCCTGACCCCTTATTCTTTTTATAAAAACCATACATGGGTCTATTTTGAAATTGTTTACATGTTCTTGTAAATTCATCTCTTGTAGAGTGCATTTAATCCTTTTGGATATTGAAATTCTACTCAGTAAATATAAAAGTTTAAGCATCTCAAATGAATTTACTTTTAATGACAGACCATCATTCATATGAAAATATGTAGTAGCATAAGCTTTCTTAAAGTTTCTTTTTAATAGTTATAAATTTTCTGAAAGCATAAAAAAAAACTTAGAATGATGTAAATTAGGTTACAAAATGATTAGTTTAGTAAAACAGTATCAATTAAAGTACTGGCTGAACTGTCAAAGTTAATAGAACAGCTGTGACAGTGTTAGAGGTGTAAATTCATGTTTTCCTTAGGATTTGTAACAGCTTAGTGAAAAAAGTATATGTTCTTCCAACAAAAATTATTTGAAGATTTTATTACATTAAGTTATATATAATAGAGAGCTTCACTATATACATATATAATCTTCTGTTACTTTTATTAAATATAGTACTTTCACAGATAATACCATTACACAGCTGAATTAACAATGGTCTTTCAGTCCTCTGTATTCAACTACCCATAAAAATCTAAATAATCAACATGTGACAGTTTCAAATATCCAAAACACAAAATAAAACCAGATTAAAATAATTTACAAAAGAGAGTATATATATATATATATATAAATGGTCATGCATGTGGTTGCTGCAATAGAAACATGTGCTGTGTTTGTATTCAGCAATGGACACATATATACACACATTATGAAATTTTATTCAGAATTTTTATGCTCTAAAAGTGACATCAACTGTATCACAAACAACCACAAAAACCTGTATCATCATATGGAAATTTGATTTTAAAAAAAAAAAGAGTTGATAAAAAACAGATTAAAAAGTCCCCAATATTTTGTAACAAAATTAGACAGAACAGTGTAGAATAGGTAATAAAAAACACTTCACTTTTACAGAAAAATATTTTCAATCATTTGTTATTTTTTTTACAAAAATATATGAAAAATTATATTTTCAACAAAAAAGTAGCTTATAACATCCCATGAACATTTTCATTATAGTACCTGCAAAAACAGTAGTACCTTTACTTAAAACTAAAATTTAAATATTCACATTAATGTGAATACAATCCATATAGAAATCCTACAGGTATATGCTGATAGCAAAAGTAAACATCGCAAATCCTATAAATAAAAAAATAACTTCAAATTCATGTGGCAACCTTCTTGCAACTTACAGTTAATGAAATACATCTGAAAGAAGAATAAAAAAAGATTATCAGAATCTACGAATATTATCATTTGCTACGTATCTATTCAACATTCAAGCCGTTAAAAAGCAGTAACACAAACACAGGAGAAAAGTAAAATTAAAAGGGTTTGACTGACATTCTCAAAAGGTGATACTAAAAGGATTCTGTTCTTGCGAGCGCCATATTATTTCAACAAATCGACTACTCCATCCTTACAAAATGACGTCCATTAAAACCCATTGCGGATGACTCCAAAAAAGACAGCTTGATAAAAGTCATACAAGTATAACTCATACATGTACTACGAAAAGTATCATTAGAATCTTGGAATGTGTTACCTTATCATAATTGATGTATTGATGACAACTTCCTAAAAAATAACTTTATTAAATATTGAAATAACCTTACCTTAAATGCCTGATGGTAGCTGGAGCCTTTTTCGTCTGATGCCTCCACCAAATCAGCCCAACAGTATCGGCAAGTCAGCACCAGGAGGGAGACGATCACGTGATCTAGTAAGAACCATCTCTGGCAGGTGAACGCATGGGGATCACTTGTGGGCATCACACTACCTTGTGAAACAGTTTTGGATTATAATTTAGAAGTCAGTGATGAAAGAATGTACATAAATGGTTTTATTCGTGCTCTCGAAGAAGAAAGTTTGATATTTTTTGTTTATTTTTTGCACATTTTCTTGTTGATCTTTAGATTTAGATTCTACCTCAAGTGTGAACTAAATGACATGTTATGATAATATTGAGCACTGTACCGTGTTTTACAGGAATGCAATGAACATTTTGAGGTATTTTATTTAATGTTACGTTATTTTAGGTACTAAGTTGTGCAACAATATAAAAAAGTAATACATGCCATACTATGTTCAACACCTACAACGTAAAACATACGGCAGCATCATATTTATGGTCCAGAATCAAACCTGGATCCTTGTAACTTAAAAGAATATATTAAAAATACTTTAGTTTCATTTTGCTACAGGGATGGATTTATTTTTCACGCTTGCCACTGTTATTAATAAAAGTTTGATTAGCAAGTGGTGTAACATCGATTTGTTTTTTTAACCTCAGCTTTAGTCACATGATGAACCATGCAACGATAAAGGTTATTGGAAACATTTGTTTTAGTACAGAACCATAATGAATCCAATTAAAATCAATATTCATTGGCAACTATGAAGGTTACACTTTAAAAAAGCCAAAAATATCAGCAATGGTTTGGAACTATTTGACACGAGCTGCAGTCGCAACGGGCGGAGTGATCAAATAAACGGCAGTCTCCGCTTGGGCTTTTCCTGCTGGGCTGTAGCCTTATGCGCATGCACATTAAGTGATTATATTTCCACACAGGCAAAACAAGACATTAAAACTTATTACAATTCCATTTGGAAACTGATATTTACCCCTACTCTGACCGAAGGTCAGAAGCTAAAATAACATAACATATGGTTTGTTATGGCCTTGACCTTTCACCTAGTACTGTTATCTATGGATCATTTTATGTTACTTCTATATCTATTTCAGCTTAAAGCGCTAAAACCTGGGTTTCGATACCCATGGTGGGTACGGTACAAACAGCCTAATGAATAGCTTTTTGCTTATTAACAAACAACCGGTCCATCTCAATATTTTATCAAATCCTTTTTTTTTAATGTATGTCAAATATATTTGAAACATTTGAACCTCGTTTGTACGTCAAACAATTCAAAGATCAAAATAACTGTACAATTTTCAAAGGAGTCTCAGAACGAATAAGTTCAATCGACTGCAGAAGCAAATCCGTATAATAAACTGCTCTGTCACAGCTACTTAACCAATAGTACATGGAATTTAGGTCTAAGTGATATATAAGACAATGTTGTTTTGAATTAAGCACAAAGCTACACAATGGGCTATCTGTGCTCTGCCCACCACGGGTATCGAAACCCGGATTTTAGCGTGTAAGTCCGCAGACATACCGCTGAGCCACTGGGGGGCTATATAGGACAAAGCATGATCACTATTTACGAAACTTTTCAACATAACATATATAAAGAGTGTATATATCTGTGTGTGTGTGTATGTGTGCAGGTATATAATTAAGACCCGAAATACATATTAATGTTTGAAGAATGCCAATAAAGTACGTCATAAAATCAGTATAAGAAAATTAATATTTTAACGGATTATAACATTTGTATTTATAATTCTTTATGTTGTCCTAAAATATAGTCCTTCTTCAGTGTGAAAATAATTACTGCATAAGTAACAAATCTTAAATGATGCTCCAAAAAACATCAGTATACACACACGCGCAGAGCGAGAAAACATAACAACAACAACAAAACATATTGCTGGTTATGCAAGTTACAAACTTTTTCCAGTTAACATTTATACGAAAATAAACATCTTTACTGAGTTTAAGTTCACAAGTTTCAGAACTCAGAAAAATTTATATGAACAAAATGAGCATGTTTGGCATATCATGAATTATTTGTCAACTAAAGTCGTTATAAAATTTGTAAGTAGAACATACTGCAGAGAGTAAACTAAAGTTTTTTAAAAGCACAAGTAAGTCATTTGAAAAAATAAGACAAACAAACATACTAAAATCAGAGTTACATGAATAATATGGAATGTTTCTCTGTAATTTAGGCTACAAACCTTCCAAAAGTGCAGATCTTAAACATCTATCCCATTACATCAGATAATCATTTTCAGATATAATGGTTATTTATATATGAAATTATGAGTAAGATTCTATACTGGCGTTTCTTACTTGCTGATCGAAAAACAAATTGATTTTCAAAAAGAAAAACTACGTGATAACGTCATCAGTATATAGATTAGTTTTAAGAACATTTGTAAAACAATAGAAACTAGAAGCTTTTAGTTTTAAGACAGTCGTGTTTATTTAAAATTGGCAAATAAATTCATCATATCAGAGTGAATGGAATATGTGTATATTTTGTAAAGCACATATACGTCAGCTTTTGAATTTGCATTTAACGAATGAATGGTAAATCGTATCGTAAATACCTTCATATAAATTTCATTATTTCTTAAAAAAACGTTTATCGTTCAGTACAGTGTTTCAGTGGTACGTTTACTGAATCAACCTTGTACGATGTCGAGGTTCTAGACAACGTGAAGAATGAAACACATGAAGAATCTAATAACGTGACAGTTACGCTTGAAACATGAGTAATTGTTCATTCGTACTGCTACCACAATGAAACTGATTATGACACATCAGATTATCTGTAATATCGCTAATATTAATAACAGCCAGGCTTAGGTTAGGTTTTCACAGTAAAACGAGTAAAATGTTTATGACCGAAAACCACTGATGATCAGTGTTCATATATATATATATATAGCATGTATAGTTGTTATTTTCTAAATGCACGTTTTTCCCTCACCAGTGACAATCTGCTTGCCATTCACAGTTATCCGTACTAGTTCTGGACTTTTGTTTTCACATCCAGATTTTCTATGAAGCATAGTTTCACGCATCTGAAACTTCCGTTAGGAATACACTTTTAGACTCATATATATAACAATGATTATCTTTTGACCAAATATTCTTAACAATATTTAAAGTATGAGACAAGTATTGAATTATTTTATATATATAGTTGAAAATAGTATGCGTTACAATAGAACCTGAGTGAAAGTTTAACATGGTTCATCATTTTAAAAGAGGCTGCCAGCTAAACATTTCAGTTGTAATGATTCAGTTTTTCAAAAGCATTCGGAATAAAAACGTATTTCCACAGAACTAACATCAATCCCTCCCCTTTTGGTAAGTCTTTAAACACGTTTTGTGAAGTACGTTAGGTTTTCTCTATATGTTACTCTTTTCTCAACTTGAGTTATTAAAGTTATAAACTCCGTTTAGTAAGGTGACTATATTTGTAAGTCAAACCCAGGGAGGGAACTTGTACGCAGATTTCTATCTAAAATCTCCCTAATACTAGATGCAAGCTGCATTTAAACTTTTTTGAAAATGCCATTTTCGTTTGTTAGCAATTAATTGAAATACCAAAAAGTATCTTATTCCATGTTTGTACCCCATCATGTCCTCAAAATAGAAATAAAATGAAAATATTCTATGACATATTCAAGGTCATAACTATCGCGACTGCATCAATGTTGTCACACGTTCTGTATCAAAGCTAATAAACATCATAATGAAACATGCTGTGCATTTATTTTTAATATATTTCTGCTACAAATTTCATATAAGAGTATTTCTTGGAAGAACCAGGACCACTTTAGAGAATATCTTTAAGGGGGATTGTACCCAGAAATCTGGGACGTGTGGCCAACCCACTGTTTAGTCAATAAACAATTCATACCAGGAAAACCTACTTGATAAGTCAAATGCACGTCTGATACCGCACTGAGTGATCGGTCTGTTTTGTACAGGTATGTCTGTGCGCAGGATCTAGTTGACGCCAACAAGGTACGTGTATATGTTGCAGTCCAAAAGCATTTTGGCTTGATATTCGATGAGATAAACTTGTATTTTAAAGACATTATTCATATATTTCCTTTAATACGTTATTTTAATTTATTCATTTCAAGTTAATTTCATTTAAAATCATGATCATCGAATTTGTTTTCTTTATGAGAATATAAAGAAGAATGGTTGTTCATATGACCAATTGCAACCTGATGCATGAGGAACGAAAGAAATTTTAATCTGTTTGAATAACACGAGAAAAACGTCAAGAACCGAAACTTTATGACATTGGTTTTAGTCTAGTTGTTTTATTATTCCAAGTAAGCTTTCTAATAAAACTATAATCATAATTATAAATCAAATAGGCAATATTTGTCTCGAAAGACAAACATATATATCCACTGCACGAATTCATTTTATTGTGCTTTCAAGGTTCAAAAAGATTTTTTATAGGAACTTTTTGATATAACCATAATATTATAAAACTATAATTGTACATGAACTTATGAATTTCTGTAAGACTTCTTAATACTTTATTCCTGTAATAAACCAAACAAAGATAACTAAACATTTGATTCCGCCAATGATCGTTTTGTACATAAATAAGCTGAGTATATTGCCATACCCTTAGATGTACCAGGCGGGGGTGGGGGCAGCTTCTTGGCTTGCAGTACATACGGCCATTAGGGTAAATTTTCAGTTTTAATTCTGGCAAAATTAGAAGCAGAAAATATGGTGATTCAGCTAACCTTTACTTTATTCGGGGAAAACTGGTAGCAGAAGTGTGTTACTAATAATCTCATTAAAGGTAAAAAAAATTAGTCAGCTCTCCTCCCTCGAAAATCCTCTATACGCCTATGGCTGTACCTAAAAATTGATGTTTGAAATGAGTGCATTTAATACCAAGAGTAGGTATACACTGATGTTTCCGAGACATCTACCTACGTTTGATTGTCGCATTACCTGGCATATTTTTGGAAATTTGAATAAACAAGTAGAAACAGAAGAAAATCCTGCAAAATCACCTCCCCCCTCCTCAGTACACACACACACACACACACACACAAATTCTGTAAAGTAATATTGAAACTTTGCCGCTTATCAAAATTTAAGAAGAGTAAAAACAACATTTAATCAGTCCAACTCTCATACTTCTTTCCATTTCTAATAGGGTAGTTCTGACATCATTTTAGAGTTTTCACTTTTTATCTGATTAATTAGTCTTTTTTTTTCCTGGCCCACGGTGACTTGAAACGCTGAAAACCAGGTTTCCATACTCATGGTGAGTACAACACATGTGACTCGTTGTGTAACTTTGCCTTTAATGAAAAACGTGTGAACCAACACCAAGAACTATTGTTTGCATAAAACTTTTCAAATTTTTCGTTACTTCATTCAGAATATTTTTACTCGCACCAGGAAAACGCCAATTTGTTACTTACATGATGCTTTTTATTGTGGGAAAACGAACACAAAATTTGAATGATCTCATAAATAGCAGCTTAGAAATGTTAGAATAAGAATAACAGCACGTGGCTGCTTATGACGTCAAAACATTTTGGGCTTAACTCGAAGCAAAACCGAAAGCAATGCCATAAACGGGGAGGGCGATAAGAGATTTTTTGTTTATACAGTAAAAAAGATAACATTGCTCTCACCAAATATAACATCAAGAAATTTATGCAAATACGGTAACATCACCTAGGGAACAATATCAACATATTTTTTTTCGTAGTTCTAATATTGTGATTAAACAAATACATAAAATTACGTTTGTTGTTGTTTATTTGTTGTTGTGTTTTAACAGTTGTTGGGAAACTGTGAATGAAAAATAATTGTTTGTTTATTCTGAATTTTGTGAAACACCAAACAAGGGTTATCTGCACATGGACATTCATAACTTTGAATTGACAGAATAGGGATAGGGTGACAAGTCAACAATACCCCCGCCAACTTTTAGGATGCCCTTGTATGACAAAATAGTATGATTAAGTGTTACTGTTGTACCTCACCCACGGTTTCAAAGAGAAGCGCGTTTTTGAGGGAAAGAGACGCGAGCCATGTGCGCCTGTATTCACAAGAAGTGCACACTTACTGAAACAAGATGAAGTTATCGCCGAGATATCGAAGGGATTCATGTGTAAATAATATAAGAAATGATGTAATGGGAAAATCATTTCCATGTAATTACTTGGGAATGTGAGTGTGTGTGTGTGTGTGTGTGTGTATATATGTAGAGAGAGAGAGCGCGAACGCGAATGTTTAAGACACATTGATACCACCTCATCCTTAAGAGAAATTTACTACTTGAATTTGGATAATAAATCCAATAACCATGGCCCCAGTGGCACAGCGACATGTCTGCGGACTCACACTGCTAAAAATCGGGTTTCGATACCTGTGGTGGGCAGAGCAGAAATAGTCCATTGTGTAGCTTTGTGCTTAGTTCTAAACATAAGAAAACAACCATGAGAAACTGAGTATTGTATTTAAGACCTATACTAAGTAACGCCAGGAAGACTTCATCAACGACAGTGAAAGTTTCTCAAATAAGTGCAGTCATCGGATAGTTTTGAATTTCACGCAGAGTTCGACGAGGTCTATTGGTTAGTTTTGAATTCACGCAAAGCTGCATGAATTCTATCCGTGCTAGCCGTCCCTAATTTAGCAGTGCAAAACTAGAGGGAAGGCTGCAGTCATCGCCACCTATCGCTAATTCTTGGGCTATTCTTTTACCAACAAATTGGGGGATTGACCGTAACTTACAGCGCTACCTTGGCTGAAAGAGCGAGCATGTTTGATGAGACAGGGATTCGAACCCGCGAACCTCAGGTTGCGAGTCGAACACCATAATCACCTGGTTGAAGTGAAGTAGCCTTTGTACTTCGGCACCTGAGCCATGTGCAGTTCTTAGGTACAATGAAGATTTCGAATGTTCTAGTTTTTAATGTGTTAATTATATTTAGATTTATTGAATTATGCTGTTTTACATATCATAACTTATATGTGTGTGTTTCTATAGCATAACCACATCAGGCTATCTGCTGTGTCAACCGAGAGAAATGGAACCCCGGATTTCTTGCTGTTCCATTAATGGACGCAACATGTATGTACTTCTTCAACATTAACGTTTTAACAAACACTACTTAAGAACACATAACATTGCCCGTTATGATCAGGTGTTTAAGATACTCGATTCCTAATGTAAGGGTCCCGAGTTTAAATCCCGTCACACCAAACAGGTTTGTCTTTTCAGCCCACTATTCGTTGATAAAAGAGTAAGTAATCCGTGGTTATGACTTACTGTCTTACCTCTACACTCTTACACTCCAAAATTAGGGACGGCTAGCGCTTACAGACCTCGTGCAGATTTTCGTGAAACTCAAAGCAAACAAAATCTTTATGTGGCGCTGTTTTGAAATGAAAAAATGAGGCGAAGAGCGAATTTTTCCTTTTGTAAAAGGTGTGGAGCTACTTGTAGTTATGTTTTGCTGAAATTGTAGACCTGTTCGTACTTTACGGTATGAAAACCATTTAAAAGTACTGGTTTCTCTCACAAGTATTTCAATGTTTTACCTCGGCGTCTAGAAATGACTGTTCGTCTTCGACCACTCTCACGAACAACTTTCCGAATGAATTCCGCTTTACGAGGCCTGGTGATTAGAAAACTCGAGTCCCACTCTGCGGGTAGCGGGTTCGAATCCCTGTTACCCCGAACATGTTTGCCATATCAACCGTGAGGGATTTATAATGTCACTACCACTGCTACTATTTTTTGGTAAACAGTAACCCAAGAATAGACGTTGCGTGGTATCGGCTAGTTGCCTTTTTCATATCTATCACTGCAGATAGACCCTTTGTAGCTTTGTACTTCTTTCTTAGTCATCGGGATTCGATCCATGTTTAAGAACAACAAGGGTCAGGTTCAGCGTTGACTTCTTCCTAACTCTCAGTAATTGTTTTGTTTGTGCTCCTGTTGAAATTAGGTAATGATCCTTGTTACCTTCTTTCATCACTCACAGTATGTTACATTCTGTTCATTGTCTACAGTTTTAATTAACACACTCTTTTTATGCCATTTTTAATTCATGCGTAACTTTACGCGAAGTTCACAACAAACCAAACCGACTGAATCACATCCAGCCCTCTGGTGGCTAAACGGTGAGACTGCGAGCTTACATTGTTAACAATCAGTTTTGGATATCCACAGCGGCCAGAGCAAGGATAATCTATTGTAACTGTGCACTTAACAAAAAAGAATCACTAATAACACTATGAGTACAATAGAGTGTTCTGTTATATGCTTCTCCCTTTTCCTACGAGTACCTTACAGTATTTATATCTCATTAAATTTTATAAATATGTATCTCGGAACGGTTGGAATTAACACTTTTACTAATAAAGCAGAGAACAACTTTTCGACCTTCCTGGATCGTCTTCAGCCGTTCTGAGATACATTTTCATTTCAAGTGGGTTTCTTTTCATCAAGAAATTTTATAAGGATATTGTCTGTTTGTTTCTCTAAATTAGAAATGCGAATAAAATTATTAATATGTTGTCTGGAATAACACTGAACAATGACGATTTCTAGATTTTTCACGTAAATAAAAAAAATATCACCAGCAATTTTGTTTTGGCCTTAAATGAAATATTTATAAGACCCATCTGAAGTTAATATGTTTTCACTATTACATACAATATTCTAAGTTGCTTTATTTTAAGCTCAAAGCTACGTGCACGATGGACTGACTACCAGCGTTCTGTCTATCGTAGGCAATCGAACGCTGGATTTTAACATTGTAATTCCGTGAATTTATCTCTTATCACAAGAGGGGTTACACTTAAGCATGTTTCAGTTGCAAATCACAAAATAATTTCATTACTATTTAGAATTAAGTACATATAACTCTTAAGAACGATAAACAACAATTATCGTTCAATTTCCTACCAACACTCAAAATTATTCAAAAGATATTTATCATGAAACGCCATTTCTTATCAACGACAAACCAACAGCAGAAGAGCGAACTTTCACCAACATCTACGTCAGGAAATAATAATAATACATAACAATATGAGAACAAAGATTGCTTTTAAATCGATTTACTTGCTTTGTTGAAATTCGTGCAAAGCTACTCGAGAGCTATGTGGGCTAGCTGTCCTTAATTTTGAAGTGATAAACCAGACGGGGAGTGTGTGTGTGTGTGTTTTTTCGTAAAGCGAAGTCACATCGGACTACGTGCTGACCTTACCAAGGGGAGACCAGAGGGTTTGTTTGTTTGTTTGTTTTGAATTAAGCACAAAGCTACACAATGGGCTATCTGTGCTCTGCCCACCACGGGTATCGAAACCCGGATTTTAGCGTGTAAGTCCGCAGACATACCGCTGTGCCACTGGGGGGCAGACCAGAGGCAAGGAAAGATGTTAGCTAACACTAATCACAGCCGATTTTTGGTACTTGTGTCAAACAGAATAAAAGGATCTGAACGACGGTTTCGAATGGCAGAGCGTTATATTTCTGTGGATTTACATTGCTAGAATCCAGGTTTCTTTACTCGTGGAGGGCAGAGTACAGATAGTACATTCTGTAGCTTTATCCCTAAGTAGAATTTCGCATACATTTCAACAGACCTCTTTCATTTAAGTAACGTTGTGAAAAAATGTACTTTGAAATCAAAATCTCTTAAAACTGAAGAGACAGGCATTTAAGATTCGTAATATTGAACTTAAGTTTAACTATAAATATCATGAGAAATACAATATAACAATCTTATTGAGATACGAGACCTACAGATGTTCAGTCTATCATTTTCTCAGTTGAACCATCTAGAATAGAAAACATTTGCCGTCGTTGCGTTAACTGTTTCTAAGACCCCTTTTACGTTATTATTATTATAAATATAATTGTATTTGCATTACATTTAAGTTTCTTTTTGTTTATTTTTTTGAATTTCACGCAAAGCTACAAGAGGGCTATCTGCGCTAGTCGTCCCTAATTTAGCAGTGTCAGACTAGAAGGGAGCCAACTAGTCGTCACCACCCACCGCCAACTCTTGGGCTACCAACGAATAGTGGGATTCACCGTAACATTATGACGCCCCCACGGCTGGAAGGGCAAGCATGTTTGGTGTTACTGGGATTCGAACCTTCGACTCTCAGATTACGAGCCGAGCCCCCTAATCACCTGGCCATGCTGGGCCTTACATTTCACCTGCAAGATACTTTTATTATAAATTTAAAATATTTTTATTCGACTTGTAAATGGATACAATCGAGGTTTTATAGGTTTGTATTCTAATAAACATTTTTTTTTTAGTCTTTAACTTAAATATTTGTAGCGGCCTGGAATGGCCAAGCGCGTAAGGCGTGCGACTCGTAATCCGAGGGTCGCGGGTTCGCGCCCACGTCGCGCTAAACATGCTCGCCCTCCCAGCCGTGGGGGTGTATAATGTGACGGTCAATCCCACTATTCGTTGGTAAAAGAGTAGCCCAAGAGTTGGCGGTGGGTGGTGATGACTAGCTGCCTTCCCTCTAGTCTTACACTGCTAAATTAGGGACGGCTATCATAGATAGCCCTCGAGTAGCTTTGTGCGAAATTCCAAAACAAACAAACAAAATAAATATTTTTAATCATAACATTTTCAACTGTAAGCAAATCGTATTTTGAAGAATGCGACGTTTTACAACCAGTTCTCAATATAATTGATATTGAGAACATATAACATCGTATTATATGTTTTACAACAAATACATAACTTAAAATAATATATTTTCATCTCATTTAAATCTGTGTATGAATGAAGAAGAAGAAATTTCATGATCTTTCGGAAACAACTATCAGAAAATGAAAGGATTACAATTTATTTATTCCTGTGTATTATGTTACAAAAAAAAATGTTTCTCCATTCTCCCAGACCTCTGATCGAACCATGGACTTTTAAACTTTCAATATAATGGTATCCTAACGGAGTTATCACGGGAGTGTATTGTTCCGATATTTTTTTCATACTTTCACTCTAATGTTTATTATTATATTTATTTGCACTGACATTACATCCTGTTAATACGTTTTGTTGGCTTTATGTTGTACTATAAACAACATTTGGTCACGATCGCCACATTATTATTAAAGTTTACTAAAGTTTGGATGTACTTCAAGTGAAGTTAAAAAGCCCTTTAAGTGTGTTTTAGTATCCACAAAATAACAACTAGTTCTTCTTGGATACCGGTAACAGTTACAGGGGATTGCAAAAGATGGTAGAATTTGTAATCGTACATGTTGGTTGTATACGTATGACTCCTGAACACATATATTGTACGATAAACAAAAAACTACTGCACCTTTAGTCTTCTTAAAACGCTGTCATCACTTTTGTGGGGTAAAATACGTTATTCGGGAGAAGCAATATCACTGAGATGTTGGTTATAATTAAGCTATCTGTGCTCTGCTCACCTGGGGTATCGAAATTCGGTTTCTTGCATTGTTAATCCGAAGACATTCTGCTGTGTCATAGGGGGACCGCTGAGCTGGCTGAGGAAGTTTAGAGAAGGAATTATCGCGTTCTGAATAACAACTTTGTAGGAATAAGATTTGATTATAATGTATTACCAATAAGTTGTCTTGTCATTTAGTGAGTCATTGTTCATTCATTGAAAGTTCATATTTTGGTCATTATTGACCAGTGCCAATAATATTTGATCATGTCTGGTTATCAAGGTTTTCTTGAATTTCCTTTCCTCAAGCCCCCAGTGGCAAAGCGGTATGTCTGCGGAATCCTACTCCTAGAAACTGGGCTTCGATACTCGGGGTAGACAGAGCACATATAACCCATTGTGTAGTTTTGTGCTTAATTTCAAACAAACAAACAAAAATCATCCTCCTTGAACAACTAAAAAAATATAACAAAATATAATTGCCCCTCCAGCGGTAAGCCTTTGGATTTACAACGTTAAAATCAGGGACTCGATTTCCTTTGGCGAGCACAGCAGATAGTTCGATGTGGTTTTGCTATAAGAAAAAAAAAACACTCAAAAGTGAATCACTTGAAATTGCCAAAATCTTAGAATTTGAAGTGAGAAATCAATGAGAGAAAATGAACTAAAAAGTTTAAAGTTCAAATATAGTCGATGATAATTTGTTTTCTGAGGAAGCATTACGGGAATACTCTAGTGTTTTCACTAGCCAACAGAGTTGAGAGATAAAGATAAGTTATAAATACGAACTAAAATTCAAACAAATCAAGCTTGAGAAAAAACTAGATAGATAAAAATGGAAATTAGGCTCAACTCTTATCGACCAAGGCAAAACGACGACTTTGAACTCAATTGATATATTAAAATGCCACCGTTTATTAAAAATTGAATTGATAAACATTTTCCAACATTTTTAGAAAACTGCTCAAATCATGGAATGACCAACCAAAAAATAGTCGTTATTATTGCTCAGTGTTTTAACAGAAGAAAATAATACAGATTATGATAAGGTTAAAGCAGCTATTCTTTGAGTTACTACCAGAGGCTCATCGCCAAGCAAGATAATCAAACTCATATGGAATTCGCCCACGAAAGGAAGTTTATTTTGATTGATGGTGTAATTTTATATATGTTGGCAACACTTTCAACAATCTAAAACAATTACGTTTAATTGAGGACTTTAAATTCTATACAAATGACGACCTCAAAACATGCTTGGATGGAAAGAAAGTTAAAACACTACAGGAAGCACCTGCTTCTTCCAAAAATTACACTTTAACACATAAGACTACTTTTCATAAAAAAAATTCCAGCCTTCTCATTAAAACCTATATCTGTACAGACCACTAAAACTCGGGATTCTTTATAAAAAAAATCAGTGTATCCAGTTCGAAATATTATCACAGATAATCATCAAAACAATCAATGCCTCTCTGCCATTTTTGTAAAAAATCTGATTACGTTATACCCGATTTTTGGTCTTTGAAAAATAAAAAAAAATGAGGCAACATTCAGCGCGTTCGTGTCCACATATGGATGTATTTTGACTAGATCACCTGATGTTGTTTATTTGGCCACTGATTTATAAGGCTGATGTAGTTAGTGAGGAATTTAGACCTTTTGTCTGTTGGTTCTATGTCTTTGACAAATGACACTGCTAATCCCACACCCATACATATTTTACGTGACAGTGAGGTGACTCAATCATTGTTGTCATAAGGTATATTGCCTTTAGATTCGAGTTCTGCCACTAAGGAGTCTGCTATTGCTCAGAATATTGAAGGTAACTTTGTTAATGTTCCTTTTCATAATATTTTTAGCATCAGACCTAGTTTAGGGAGGACCAGTTATGGTTGAAGTAAGATCTACTCTGACAATTAAGAGTTATCATTATTGTTGGGAAATGATTTGGCTGAAGAAAATGTTCTTGCCAAACACAAAATGGTTAGCGAGCTGATAACTTTTTCGTTTAAGGATGGTTGTTATTGTTGAAGAGAATCCCGATGTGTTTTTCTCGTGTGCTGTGACTCGAGGTCAGATTAAGAAATTTAACCAAAAACAAATGATAGAAACGTATTCAGATGATGTTATATAGATTTGTGTCATACAGTTTTTTAAATCCAACAGGGATCTTACGAATAATTGTCCAACTGACAATTCTTTGGTAAGTGCAAATGATGGACATGAGAGACCTAGACGTTCTCCTTAGAAAATGTTCGTGTGATGTTCAGTTGTTGACTTACCCTCTCGCTCTTTTGACTAAGACCAAATATAATTTATTGTGTTTTTTGATATTTGTTCATCAAGTTTGTTTTCGCAATAGATATAAAGGCCTTGGCCTTGAAGTCAATGGGATAAGTCTCACCAGCTTGATCATTGGCACTGTACCGCTTTTATTGAAGTTCGCTTATTGTAATGCTGTATAGATCGTATTGTAGGTTTCAGCTGAAACTCAGACTTCAATCGACGAAAGTGCCATCTAGCTGTTCCTAAAGCTTGTTCTCCAATTTTCAATATTTCTTGCACTTTTTTGGATGTGATTGACTAACAAAGCAAAATATACAAAAAAAATAATTTATGATAACAGTCAATGCAAATGATGGTTTATACACAAGAGTTTTACAAACAATAATTGGTCTTACAACCAGTATCAAACGAGAGACCTTTAAATCGTCAGTCCAACGTCCTCCCAACTGAGTTATCTCTGCCCGATCAAAATTTTATTCTTTTATGACACTTGTGCCTCAACGCCAATTTAGAAGTACAATTGAGCTTGCATTACGTGCACTACTCAGAGAATTCTTACGACAAACCAAAGAGTCATCTTAGCTCGGTCTTAAATTCAATGCACATTTCTTATAGTAGTTCTTGAAGTTTCTTACTACAAACCAATGTGTCGTCTCAGCTCAATCTTTACTTCAATGCACATTTCTTATAAGAACTCTTAATGTACTCTGTACTCTGATAGAAACAAACTTAAACCTAGTATTTCTTTTGCAAGCAACTTCCGTCATTCATATATACCCAAATCTGAAAATGAATCTCATTCCTTGGTGAAACTCATAATCACAGGAGGACCGTTTGAGTTAATTATGGGAAAACTATTACGTCACTCCGAGTTAAATGTCTTAACGGAGTTCAGTCTAATATGTTTAATAATCACTTCTATAATTTCTCTTTCCAAAGATAGCACCAGGATAGAACTTGAGGCTGTCAAGCAAGCTCTTGTTTAGTTTGTCCCGAGAATCACCTAATGCCACCACAGTTGTGTTTGCCATCGAATTTCTGTGTTGCAGAGAATCCAGAGTTGTTGGCTATCTGATGGGTGGAGAGAGGCTGCACCTTATCTCCATGATAAATCTCCCACCTCTGTGTATGTCCCAGACCACGCTGATGTCGTAATAAGAAGGCTGACTAACATGCAGCAGCAGAAGAACCAACAGACAAGATGTCACTCTGGCAATCAGCATGCCAGAGCATCAGAGAGTCTAACATGCACTCAGAAGAGGGAGATAGAATTCTCAACCTCAGGACCAAATTTGGCAACTCTGATGACAGCAACAACAAAGGCCCGGACAGGTGTCACAGGAATCATCCGATCACTGACAACAGGCATTACGCGTACTACTCAAAGGATTCTTCCTACAAACCAAAGAGTGTGTCTTAGCTCAGTCTTTACTTCAACGTATATTTCTTATAACAGCTCTTGATGTACTCTGATAAAAACAAACAGCTCAAACCCAGTATTTCTTTTTCAAACAACTTCCGTCATTCATAATACACACAAATCTGAAGAGGAATCTCACTTACTAGTGAGACTTATAATCAGAGGAAGACTGCCTAAAGTGGCATTTCAATAATCCTCGTCTGAGTTTATGAGGAGAAGAACTACTGTAGCTACTTACATCACTCGAAGTTAACTGTCTTAACGAAGTTAAGTCTTATTTGTCCAATAATTAGTTCTATAATTTATGTTTCCTGAATTATGTATTTCTAATTATAGCATAATCTTAACTTTCATTTCAGGTTGAGCTCTTATTATTTCTGTTTTGTACTGGATCCAGAATTTGACTAGTCAACGTTCAATACAAGTGACCCTGGAAGAACTTTCTGTTGTATTTCGCGTTCTGCATCAAGAAACAAATCGGATTTTGTTTTCACCTTATCTTTTTGTTGTATGATTTGAAATAGAAATACACAAAGTATTGAAATGACCTGAAACAACACTACAGTTCAGATCCCTTTTTTTAATATTAAACCATACGTATCACAGTAAGTAACGGATAACAATTCCAGAGAAACTTGTGATTGAACCACTCAAAATTTATACGACTTTTCCTAAAATATTTACCGAACTTAAATAATATTTTAGTAATTCTTCTTCTACATTCAATCATATAATAACACACTCTCTAGCAATTCTTTTTCATTGGTTCGAGTAAAAAGAGTAGACGCGAGTGAGTGTTATGAAGAAACACACGTATTAATGAATGAGTGATCGTAAAGTGAAAAATAGCCTTATATTTTGGGAAATCTGAGTGTCATAACAGGTACTTGAAAGGTAATTTCACAATTAATCCGCTACGGGAAGAAAGAATTAAGGGACGTAGAATAAGAACTTCAAATAAGAAGTTAGGTAATAAGTAAGTTAAGTGTTTATTTGTTTAGAATTTCTGGCAAAGCTACATGAGGGTTCTGTGCTAGCCGTCCCTAATTTAGCAGTGTAAGACAAGAGGGAAGGCAGTTAGTCATCACAACCCACCGCTAACTCTTGGGCTACTTTTTAATCAACGAATAGTGAGATTGACCGTATATTATAACGCTTCCATGACTGAAAATGCAAAAATGTTTGTGCGACGGGAATTCGATCCTGCGACTGTCAGATTACTAGTCGATTGCCTTAGCCACCTGGCCTTGTCAAGTGAAAGAAATAGGTCTACAGATATAGATCGGGTGAGTGACTTATCTTATAAGTCAATTTTTAAAGTTATTTTCACCCCTTTATTATAATAAAACAGAGACGGAAAACATACTTTGCCTTATCAATTGGTTTTAAAGTAACTGAACCAGCCTTTATGGACTTTTTAAGAAATAAAAAGTGTTTGTTTGTTTTGAATTTCGCACAAAGCTACTCGAGGGCTATTTGTGCTAGCCGTCCATAATTAAACCATGTAAGACTAGAGGGAAGGCAGCTAGTCATCACCACCCACCGCCAACTCTTGGGCTACTCTTACCAACGAATATTGGGATTGACCGTCACATTATAACGCCTCCACGGCTGAAAGGGCGAGCATATTTGGCGTGATGGGGCTACGAACCCGCGACCCTCAAATTACGAGTCGCACGCCTTAACAGACTTGGCCATGCCGGGCCCAAAAAGAGTGACAATTATTTATAGCTTTGGATACAGCTCTGGTAATGAATAGAGGTTAGTGAAAGTGAAATTAAGAAGTTGTTTTTTATTATGTTTTACTTGTTTATACGTAATAGGTGGTTTCTAAACTTAATTTTTATTATGAAAGTAGATACCTAAAAGATTAATTCATCTTTTCAGTTGGATTCTAAAGTAATTGAATCAGCTTTTGTGGACTGTTGAGGAAAGATAAAAAGAGAGAACTGTTTGAAGCTCTGGATAGAACTGTCGTAGCCAATAGAATAAGGTAAGTGAATTTATCTTTGATTATATTGTTAAAACAGAAATAAATAAGAATAATTTACTTTTGCAAAGGATGTTCTAAGTAACTAAACCCACCTCTACGGACTTTGATGACAAAGATATAATTATTTATTTATTCAATAAAACTCGAGATTAAGTTGTGGTAAAAAATTAATGTAAGGGATTTATGTACGTATGTTTGACTTTTCTTAATATACTATTTAAAACAAGTGGATTGTGTGCTGTCCTTTTGTTTTATTGAGATTTATCTTCTACAAGTCAAAGACATCTACTATAAAGAGGTCCGACATGGCCAGGTGGTTAAGGCGCTCGACTTCTAATCTGAGAGTCGCGGATTCAAATCCTCATCACACCGAACATGTTCGCCTTTTCGGTCGTGGAGGCGTTATAATGTGACGGTCAATTCCACTATTCATTGATAAAAGTGTAGCCCAAGAGTTGACAGTGGGTAGCGATAACTACTCGCCTTCCTTCTAGTCTTTCACTGCTAAATTAAGGAAGGCTAGTGCAGGTAACCCTCGTACAGCTTTTCGCGAAATTGAAATATACTACAAAGAATGCGGGCACCATGCATACAAAATTTAATAATATATTAGGCTTATCTTACTAAACTTTCGGATCTTATCGCTATAATTAAGACTTGTTGTTATTTCTAGAAAACATTTTATTGCGACTTAATGGTATGGTATAGAGTATACTGAAGATTCAGACAAAAGTGCGAGTTAAAAAAGATATTTTAAATGAATATATTTATATCCTATTTACCGTGTAACACATTAGTTTGATTATTCTTCCACTCTGCCCCTTTCAAAATTAAATCAAGTTCTAATCAAATTAGAACTTTTGAACCTTAAAGCTATAAATTGGAATATTTTACATCTTAAAAATTATTAAATATTAGTGTTTTTATGATAAATAAACTTGAAGGAAATTTAATTTTAAATTCCAATAAAATTTCTTACTTGAAACTCACTGTATATAATATTGATGACAAAAGAACTAAACTCCATATATATAATAATAATAATAAATAGCTCTGATACTCTTAAGTACATTAATTGTTACTAGGGGCTACAGCAACACTGTAAAACAACAATGAACATAATATGATACAATGTTTATTATATATATATATTTAAGAGTTTATATAAAAACTATTTATTTAGAGTGCTTAAGAGAAATATAGGTATTTCGTGGATTTCACTATTATAAGAGACCTAATGGTATTTATTTGGTTTGTTGACCCAAACTTTACTGATGAGCCTTGAATGGGCGAAACTACAGTTCACAGTAGAGAATACAGCCAATCAAGGTTTGTATTAGGTCTCTTAAGTCGCAGAATCTCTTTTCAATTTCACCTCTGATGAAAAAGAAATTAAATCTCTAACACTTACATACAGTTGAGAGAAGTGTGAATGAAAAATAAAAAATCTACAGTCTAGCGTGATTTTAGTCACTTTGTTTCCATCATTTCATGACTTCCAATGGCTTAGTGTTAAGCTTGCATACTTAAGACGCTGTGAATTTGGTTTCGATACCTGTGGTAGGAAGAGCACAGATGGCCTCTGTGTAACTTGCTCTTGCTGAGAAACAATCCAAAAAGTTATTTCACCAGGACTGCTAATATTTAACATTGCCTCAGAATTTTACTTCCGTATTATTAAAGTTACTTATATTGTTGACTTCATTTTGTTGTGGTTCTTCGCTTCACAGACGAACTTACATGCTGTTTCGCTCTCTTCAATTTCTTTTTTGTTTCTAAGTTTGTACTTTTTTCCATGTCTTTGATACAGCCTGAAAAATAATACATCGCAATAAATATTTTTCTTTAGTGTTGTTTCGAGTGATGTATTATTTTGCTTTACAGTATACATTAGTCTTTAACAAAATATCTAACAATCAATTGTAACTCAAATTTTATAACTGTTAGATATTATTGTAATGATTTTACTTGATGTCATGAGTATATTTTTCCAACGCATCTTAGAAACAGATCTTTTTATGTTTACGAAGAAGAAAGATTTTCTTTTTTCATAATTATCTGAAAAGCAAAAATAAAATAAATAAATATATTTTTTTAAATAACAAAAATAAAAATTATTTTTCCCCGACGTAACTTGAACAATACAGTAATTATAAAAAACTTAATTGTTAGATATGATTTTCATAATATTTTTTTCACTGTTATCAGTATATTATTTAAACGTATCTCAGAAACAGAGTTTTCCAGCGAAAAGAAGCAGAACGTTTTTGTTGATAGATGTCTTTATGGTAATATTTTTTTTAAAATATGTAAAAACACAACTAAAATTCACGCTTCATTGACACAACTTTCAACAAAATTACAACGATAAAAAAGAATAAAACCATATTAAGCCTGAACTTACAAAGCCTCAGCATGAAAGTTAGGCTTAATACAGTTTCATTCTTTCATTATTTCCTTTAACGATCTGAAATCGATGCCAGACTAAAACTTCAGTATCACTAATTTTGATTAGAATGTACACAAGTTATACGATTAAGTTCATTTGAAATTCAGAGATACGGTTATAAGTTTTTCTTTGATTTTAAACAAATGATGCAGAAGTGTAATATTTTAATAATACCTGGAGTTCAAGTATCCAACTGAAAGACAATATTTTCGTAGAAACAAATTCAAATAGTCTTCGTCCAAGATTATTTTAATAAGATTAAGTTAGGACACATACTTTCTTAATAATGACATAATTTGGATAAAACGGAGAGGGGAATGAATATAAACAAAATAGAATTATACGATCAGTTTTTCAACGATGCTTAAAGCAATGGAATTAGTTAACAGTAACAAACAAGGAAGATATATCAAGTCCTAAAATTTAAATATTACTTGTGACACACTGATGCATTCAAGGATATCAAATCCTTAAACCACAGTAATCTGTAAAAAACAACAACTTTGTTTTACCCCTTTTTCTCGCCATACCTCTCATATCCGCAGAAGCTCAGTGGTAAGTTTATGTGCTCATATTTAAAATACTGAAACTAGTAGTTCGATATCCAGGTGACAACAAGGTTGATTAACAGCTATAGTTTTGTGCTTAAATAGAAACAAACAAAACCTTCCGACAACTGATGCCTGAATTTCATTTACACTGTTTGTTACTACTTAACCATTTTTAACTAACAGTATGACTTGTTTGCCTGGTTAGTTGGCTGACAATGACTGTTATACGAGTTTAACAGTTTGACCTATGAGCGGAGTACGTATTTCCACTATTGTGCAAAATTTCCAGGTAAAGCCTTAAAATTTGGTTCGCATATGTAATTCCTGACATTCTGCCATATGATGCGTTTTGGAATCGTGTTGTTTTAAGTAAATCAAAATATTTTTTTGACAAATTTTTGGATACGGACGAAAATTTTCCAGGCACTGGGTTAAAGCGATGTTGGCATGCGGTTAAGAAATATAGTAGTAATAAATGCAAATTTATTACTGGGAATGAGGAAATCGATGCTATTTTATACTGTAATGGAAGAGTCGGGGTTAAGAAAATGTGCGAAAATACGATAAAAAGAGCATGCAATTTGGAATAAAAGAATATGGATTAAAGATTGTTACGTGTTACGGGAGATAGATAAAAAAGTAAACAAGAGAATTGAATATAATAAATCAAAGGTTATGATTTTCTAAAGAAAAAGTAGAATAATCATGTATAAACGAGAAATGTGTGAAGGGGAAATTGAACGATAGGATAAAAATACCAGTAGGTATGAGAGGGATAATGGAGTTAAGATATGATATAAGGTGCAACAAAATTAGGAAAGAGAGGACACAAATGAAATATTAAATAACACACAACGTTAAAACAGGTGTATAATTAAAAGTATTTTAATGAAGATCAGTATTCACTGTTGCTCAAAAAGGTTGTTACATGTGATATTTTGAGCTGGTTTGTCCCTTATTTGTTAGTTTTCTTGTGTTTTTAATGTGTGTAACGTCTTTCCTTTGCTAATTATTGGTATGTTTATAACATGAACATTCGTGTAATATTTCATGGTTATGTCTTTTTTTCATGGAAATTTCTGTAGAATTTAAGATCTTTACCACCAAAAATGGAGGTTTTTTCCCACTTCTAAGTCGAAACAAATAAGACCGTCATTTTGCAAAAATATTTTATATCAACCTGAAACTTTCAGTAAACGTACAACAGTTAGATTCACATCAGAATAGTTAACTTAATAACGTGTGTAGCCCCTACGTGCTGCAATAATGTCCGCTAGGCGGCGTGGCATACCCCCAACTAAGGTTACGAGTCTTTGATTTGGAATTCTGTTCCACTCTTCAGTCAGTGCTTGGCGTAACTGATGTAGGGTTGTAGGGATATCATTCATATTTCTGACCGTACGGCCAAGTTCATCCCAGAGATGTTCTAACGGGTTAGTATCTGGGCTTACAGGTAGTTGCTCAAGGACCAACAGACCATGTTGTTGCAAGAAATCTTGCACATTGCGAGCATTATGAGTCTGTGCATTGTCCTGGAAAATACCCTGGGCAAATGGCAGTAAGTGGCGATCCAGGATATCTTGATACACAGCACCAGTGACGTTTTGATCCAAAATGACCAACTGTCTGACAGCTCTAGAACAGAATGCATCCCAAACGTGCACTGAACCTCCGTCTCTTGCAACGTTGGGTAGAACATTTCCATCATTCAGCTGTTCTGGAAGCCTGCGCACTCGTATCCGTCCAGCAGTGTGATAGAGCAGAAATCTGGATTGGTCAGAAAAAACTAAATGATTCCAGTGTGCGATAGTCATATTACGGTATCGCTGAGCCCTCTGTAGCCTATTGTTGCCATGTCTAGCTGTCGGTTTAGGTTTCTGAATCATCCGTCTTGCTCTGTATCCAGCTTGCACCAACTATCAGTTAACCGTCTGGCGTGAAATCCGAATCGGTTGTTGCGCACGTAACTAAGAAGCAATCGACCTGGAGGACATTGTACGGTTTCGACGAGCAGTGGTGAGGATCCGGCGATCATCACGTGCTGGGAATCACACTTCCGGTTGCAGCTCTTCCACTGAGTACTCTGTTGACGGTCTGGCTGGATACACCAAGTCGTTTCGCAGTATCGTTGTGTTTCAACCCAGCGTTGTCGTAGGCAACCATCTGATTTCTCAAACCTACCTCAGTAGGACCTGGCATAATGTCTAAAATTTTACAGATTTGAAAACGCGTCGCCTACAGCTAGAGTACAAATGTTACACCAAAATCTCTGGCTTCTATACCTCACCCCAAACACTGCGTTTGGGACAAGTCTTTGAACACTCCCATGTTCAAGGGATTAAACCGACCCAAAATGAACTCAGGTAATTCAGAGAAGTAGAACAATAAAAGTTGAAAGTTTAAGGGCAATACACAAAGTGAATTTAGTTTTAAAATGATATAAATGACTAAAAGTCACATTTTTCGAGCATGTAACAACTTATTTGAGCAAGAGTGTATGACTCCTAAATATTAACTACATATTTCAGACAACGCTAAAATAGGCACAGAACTGAAAACAGTTTAATTAAGATCAATATATGACCACTAAAATTTTTTTCGATGTTGCAACGTCATCTTCAGAAGTGAGTTTCAAGATGTAATCGTGTCTTATTTAAACTCTTCTTTTGCTTTTATGTTTTTGTTTTTTTGTTATTAAATATATCATATAATCTATGTTCAGGTTTACAGTTCCCGTGTGAACATTTTAAAGAAGATCACCCCACATTTTTGGAATAAATATTCACCGGATGTTCATCTTTCTTTATATATATATATGTTTACACATGATTTATTTTATAAAAAAAATGTCAAAATAAGACACAATTACATCTTGCAACTCACTCCTGAAGATGACGTTGCAACATCGAAAAAAATTTTAGTGGTCATATATTGATCTTAATTAAACTGTTTTCAGTTCTGTGCCTATTTTAGCGTTGTCTGTTATTTATCATCTTAACATTATACGCAAGAACAAAGAAATAATACAAACGAAATATTAATAAAGGAAAAAAATTAATCGAAGATCAGAGAATCATCATAAGATTTAGATGTGGTAGTGATATAAAAGGTAACCAGTATTAGTTCAATGATAAGGGAACATTGTCCCAGAAACAATTAGAAACGTTGAATATTAAATGAAGAGATGAAATGGATAAGATAATTCAGAATAATATTGTTTATTTGTTTGTTTTGTATTTAAACACAAAGTTACACAAAGGGCTATCTGTGCTCTGCCCACCACGGGTATCGAAACACGGTTTCTAGCAGTTTAAGAATAATGTTGAAAGAATAAGAAAGAAAAATCTGATAAACTATAAAACACTTGCACGGCATATTATCTGTATACAGCTTATCTATACTTCATTATTATTACCCAACTACATTATTATCTGTATACAGTTTATCTGTACTTTATTATTATTATCTAACTACATTATTATCTGTATACAGTTTATCTGTTCTTCATTATTATTATCTAATTATATTGTTATCTGTATACAGTTTATCTGTACTTCATTATCATCTAATTACATTATTATCTGCATACAGCTCATCTGTACTTCACTATCATATAATTAGTCTTTCATTTAATATCCCCCTCCCAGGTGGCTCATCAGTTTAGATACCCGCAGTGGGCAGAGCATAAATAGATTATTGTGTAGCTTTGTGCTTTACAAGAAATAAACATTTTATATTTTATCCAGGGTGATATTTGAGTTATATTTGTTATAAAATTTATGGTATTGCATCATTGTATCATGATAATTGTAAACTTCTGTTTAATTTAGTCGTATAAAATGGTTCCCCCATTTACATCTACATTAATACACAGAACACCACCAATACGAAAACGCAATTCAAATGATTTTCGTGCATAATGACCCAGGACGAGAAAATTTATCGTTTGTTCAATTGCGAATCTTTAGTTTTTGTTTTATGTTTTTATTCACTCACCAACCTACAAAAATAGCAATTAAAATAGGCAGCAACAACTAAAATTTATTAACGTCTAAGTTGCGTTAATAATCTCAGTCGATTCAAGGTCCAAAGGGCAATTAATGTGTTCTTATTTCAAAAATATCCCTCCTACAAGTTAAAACATCGTATTGTAGTTTTTACTTTACGCTTTTTATTTCTTTCAGATTTCTGTAAAAGAAGTACATTTAAACTCAGGAATTACATTAATGAATTTCACCGTTCCTATTTTGAAAGTCTGCATTTGATACTGTTCTAAATCACTTTGTTAAGAATGTTGTACTGAGAAATTGACATATGCAGGACTATAGCTTATATATTAGTCAACTGTTCCAATATTACAATGTCAGGACGCTTGTTTTTGTCTTTTTTAGATTGAACCTAGTAATGACGTCATGGGATTTGCAGAAAATGTCCCTCACCACAACACTGGATAGTTTAGGGATGAACAATAAAAGTGCCCTCTACTTAATGACAAAAAACTCTAAAGAGAAACACAAACTGAAAAAAACGATCAATTTTCTAGAACGATGCAGAAGGCTAAAGAGTCATTTCCAAGAGTAAACATTTTTTCTTTTTCAAATATTTAATATAAATATTTACAACAAAAGATCAAATTATTGGATTGATCAAATAAAAATAAAACTCAAAAAAGTTTTAATTATGTATTCGTGTATTTATACAGTTTTCATTAGAGTTTATAGAATAAATGAAACCTGTTTATTTTAATAAGAATGCATTAACAATTACTCTTTACTTTATAAGTTAGATTGTGTAGAATATTAGTATGTTTTGTGGTCAGTCGACGTCGGGTTTGTTTTCAACGACAAATACTTATTCTTTGATTTTTGTGAAACATATTTAAGTTTATGATTTTTATGATACACTAATATGACATTTATTTTCACGTATCAAATAAAAACTGCTAGTGTTAGACCAATTAGAGCGTTTTGGTTTTTTCGTGTTGTTGTTGAATTTCGCGCAAAGCTACATTAGGGCTATCTACGCTAGTCGTCCCTACTTTTGAAGCGATAAACCAAAAGTAAAACAGCTATACAACACGACCAACTCTTGGAATAATCTTTACACATGAGCAGAGAAACATTAACATGTTAGTTGCAGGTTACAAGTCTAAAGACCTTTATGCCAGGTCAAATCATAATATATGTCGTCAGACACCAAAATGAAGGAGACATAGACAAAATGCTACAAAAAGAATCTGAAAACTGGCCATTTCACTCTATGTGATGACGAATTATGATTATTACTTTTTTCATTGTTCTGAATTTCAGTAATACTATATACCTAGTTAGGCTTATGTTCTTTTAGTGTAAAGTTTCTTTTATTTCGAAACGTAAATCGAAACCTAATATATATATATATATATATTAGTTCTAAGTATTTAGGAAGAGTAATAGGTTCATGGTAATAGGCACATTCGAACTCTTTACTCAAATACGTTGAACGCACAGCGGTATGTTTCCGGATTTACAACGCTAAAATCAGGGGTTCGATTTTCCTCGGTGTGCTGAGCAAATAGCCCTATGTGTGTGAAAAAACACACATACTAAATGTATATTGTCATTTATTAAATTAAAAAATTCCAACGGAATATTTGTTTTCTACAAGTTTTACAATTAACTTAGATTTTCAGTGATGTCGAGAAAACCCACTTGTAGAGAAAAATATATATGTTTCAGATTCAAAGAACATAAAAACTCACCTTCATACGTTTTCGAACACTGCAATTCAAATAAACACAACATAACAACATTATTTATAAAATGCAATGCGATAACTGCCACGACTTCTATATAGGAGAAACAAGTAGAAAAATGGAAACCAGATTCAAAGAACATAAAAAGTCACCTTCACACTTTTTCGAACACTGCAAATCAAATGGACACAACATAACCATAGAAAACATTCAAATACTAAATAAAGAAACAAACATAAACAAACGCAAAATTAAAGAAGCTTTACTTATACAACAACTTAAACCCAAAATAAATCAATATAAAAGAACGCCATTATACCTATATTAATATTATAGATAAAATTATATATTCAAACATCTAACCCCGCCCTCTACATTGCGACACTCAGTTACACAACCCCTTCCAAACATGTGGTCAGCTTCCGGTCAGTTACCTCTTTCTTTGTGAACCTGACGATGACCGAAGAAGGTCGAAACGTTGTTCGCTCTTCTATGTAAAAAAATCATGGCCTAGCGCGTTAAGGCGTGCGCTTTGTGATCTGAGGGTCGCGCCAAACATGCTCGCCCTCCCAGCCGCGGGGGTGTATAATGTGACGGTCAATCCCACTTTTCGTTGGTAAAAGAGTAGCCCGAGAGTTGGCGGTGGGTGGTAATGACTAGCTGCCTTCCCTCTAGTCTTATACTGCTAAATTAGGGACGGCTAGCACAGATAGCCCTCGAGTAGCTTTGTGCGAAATTCGAAAACAAACAAATTCTATGTAAAATGTTTTCTCAACCCAAACGAGCCGTTTTTGCATATAAAATTCTCAACAAGTGGGTTTCTCGACATCACTGATAGTTATACAACCTCTTTCAAACGTGGTCAACTTCCAGTCAGTTACCTCTTCCTTTCTTTGTGAACCTGATGATGACCGAAGAAGGTCGAAACGTTGTTCGCTCCTCTACGTAAAAAAAATTCTCAACCCAAACGAGCCATTTTTACATATATAATTTATATTTAGTTTTGCTTTTCATAATAGTTGAAACGTGTTCACCCCTTCATAAATCATGGCTTCATAAAAAAGAAAAATGTTCTGTAGCGTTGCTCGTAAAATCTTTTCAACTTATATATACGTTGTAAAAGGCCGTGTAAATCTATTGCTAGGTAAGCTATCCACTAAGACCTTGAATATAGTCAAAATAGTGAAATGCTTTAAAGTGAGAAGAAAGGAAATATCCAAAATTGTCCACGGCATGGGTATCATAATGGATTATTATGCAACTAAGCTGGACAAGAATTACTTTCCTTGCGCTGTAAGTACAAATGAAGATTCAATACACTGATAGAACTGTTCTAAGGTGATCCTGGATTATTTTTCCCAATGTTATGAGACTTGAACACGTCAGTAGCATTCAAGAGGATCATCAATACATCAAGGTCAAGTGCTCTGAATGGTGGCCATGACTTAGTAGATAGGTCATTTAGTTTTCAAGTATAGCACATGTATTTATAATAGTCAGAACATTATATAAATTATCATGCAAACTAGCTTCCCAGAATGTTCCTGTTAAGTGATTTGAAGAAACTTGTGTCTTTTAAAAAGAGATTACTTTTGGTTATTGTCTGTTATGATAAGTGCATTAAAATAGCAATATTAGGGACAACAAAGTAATTTGACACAATCATTCAGTTATGGTGTATGTTTGCTCCGTACATTATCACCAAGATAGTGAGGTCTAATTATGAACCTCAGCTTTTCAGTTTGGAACTTGTGTGGACTTGCACTTATAGCTTAAGCTTAAGGTCTAACTTTAGTTAATATAATAAATTACATCCAGTGTATTTCACAGTTATACTGAACATCTACTCTGCTCACACAGATATCCAGTGTAAAATTAAGGTACTATTTTTGCACCTAATCCAGTAAATGGGAGATAACTGTGTGGAGGGGGATATGTTCAAAGAATTTTTAAAGGTCTCTAATACAATCGTGAAAGAAGCTTAAGCTATAAGATCAGCATTCGTGTTTAAATTAACTTAATAAGACTAGGATTTTACATTAACATTATGGGATTTTCTCAGATAAGTTAATTTAAAAATTAATTAGTCGTTCTTGTTAAGCGAACAGCAGGTTTTCACTGTATTAGACACACTCCAATTAACATTTTTGTTTTAGTTTCATATTTATAGTCGATTTACTATTCCATTTATCACAGTGGGCATATCATTTTTCTTACCTGTTTTAGTACTCTAATAATTATTTAAAAATTTGTTGTGTCTGTTTCTATAATGTTTTGACATAAAAGCATGATTCAGGAAACCGTTGAAATTATTTCATTATAGTTGCTTTGTGTCTTTGCTATTCTTGCTAGAACGTTAGTGTATGTAGAAAGGGTAAATGACAATAATGAAAGTCTTGAAGACCACGAATGTCATGGAAGGAAGCCATCCTTAGATGAAGACGCATTAAGGTAAGCAGTTGAGACAGACCCTTACACAACAGTACGTGAGCTTGCAGACAAGCCAGCCAAAAGCAAATAAAACATTGCCAACCACCTGATTGCAATTGGAAAAACGAAAAAGTTGGATAAATGGGTTGTTCTGCATGAATTGATTGAAGATCAACAAAATCGACGTTATGAAACCTGTCAAGGATTGCGTTCCAAAACTTGAACGAATTGGGAATCGAGGTTCTGCCTCATTCATCTTATTCCCCAGACCTTTTCCCTAAAGATTTTCGTTTTTTCAAGCACTTTGTCAACTTTTTTTTAACAATAAACGGTTTCAAAACCAGGCAGCTGCAAAAGAAGCTCTCAGGGAGTTTATTGGCTATAGAAACTCTGATTTCTACGGCATCGTTACACGTTGGCAAAAGTGTGTTGAAGTAAATGGTACTTACTTTGATCAAAGCATATTTTTACAACACAGGTTTCTACTTTTCTAAACTTCGCGTTTCAAAAACAACATTTATTTCTGGACAACCTAAGAGATAAGTGAACTTTCACAACAGGTGTAACATATTCTAACTAAAAATAAAAGACAGTTTTTACTAGATTAAAGAGAGCGATTGAGGGACAAATCAAACACTGAAAGATAAACTCCAATACTGAAAAAAATAAATATTTTCCTATAATATTTCTTTTCAACTTCCTTTAAGTAATACTAATTTAAAAACTTTATTAACAAAAATTAGAAGAATAATGTTTACTTACCACTTTAGACAGGAAAACTTTTAGCACTTAGTTGAAAACTTAGAACATCTCTTGTTTCGTCGATACTTTCAAAGAATTTTTTCCAAGTTACATAGAGATTGTCTTTTGTCTGCTCTGTAGTGGATACTTGTAAAGATATACTTCAAGTCTTGGCATTATCAATAAGTATATTTAGATTATCCTTCCAAAAATAAAATACAGAATTACAGAAAGCATGTTTCAAGTTCTTGTATTTCCATCTATTCACTGTCCAATAAACTTTAAATACTGTAAGTTTTTGGTAGATTCGTTTCCAGGACCCCGCCCCCATGGGGGTGCTGCCTCTGGATCAAGTTAGGGGTTAGTCTACTCAAAATCTTTGGAATGCTGAATTTGAACCCCCCTGGAAAAAATCTAGGAATGTTCTGCAAACCCAAGATTTTCCAAAGAGGATCTACCATTGTCAGTGTGCACTTACTTGTAGGCCAACAATACCAAAAGCAAAGCTATATCCTTATAACTAAAATCATACAACCAACAACCTTCAGATAATATAATTTAGGTATAATACCCTTCTGTATGATTCAATAACAAACAATGTGTAAAATATTGTTTACATATTTCAGAAGTTTTTCTTATGTAAACACACTTCCTACTGCCAACGGGAGTTGTTGTTCAATAAATATTTTTGTTATTTCCAGAAGAGAAACGAAAGAAGTGAAACAGTCTTTGGAGAAGCTTCAACAATTACAGCCATCCCAATTTCCACTTAAAATCAATAAAACTAGAAAGGTGATAATTATGTTGATTCCTTTTTGTATTTTATTAGGGTAACTCTTTTTAAATAGGAAATTATTGAAGTGTTTCATTAATGTTTTTAGAACATTTAGAACTATCTTATCCTTTTATCAAGTACATAGCTGCCTAGGAATACAGCTTTTTCACTTATATTTGTGTGCACAAAATTTTACGATAAGATAAAGTCTAGAAAGAAGGAGGAATAACAGTCAAGCAAATTCATTTGGATAAAAAAAAAATAAAAAGCGACTTTTATATTTTAGAGATATAGATTCCTTTTCACACAACGTTGCACCTTTATCAGGGTTGATATACACAACTATTTTTCTAAACTTTTTGCCATAATATGTAAATATCGCCATAATTTTCCGCTAGGCGTTTAAATACGAGAAAATACGAATCCAAAATACTTGGTCAATGGTATCTGGGTATTTTGCCCTGGAGGGTCAGGTTCACTTTGACCTCTTCCTCCTTTCTGAACTTATTTTCCCTAACTGTTTGTATGTTAGGTCCTTTTCAGGGCAATGTCCATTTATAGTCTCTTATTCACAGTAGTCAAGCTAGCTGGTGGCAATTTATTTATTTTATCTTATTATTATTTTAAAATACATAAATATGTAAACAATAAATATAAGATTTAAAGTTTTTATACATACATATTTTACTTTAATTTATTTTTCTTTATGTTTAAAATATATGTTAATTGGGGAGAGGTATTTAGGGTTTTCTTCATTATGTATGAGGTACCTGTCCAGTTGGCATAATAAATCATTTTTCATCCAATTTTTGTTAAAATATCTAATTGTAATATTTAGGAGTCTATCTGATATGGTTGGTATGTTCGAGTAATTGTGAATGAATTTAGATGATGTTGATCTCGGAACTCTGTATGCTGTTGTGAGAAGTGTGTTTTGTATTGTTTGTAGTTTGGTTTTGATTGTTTTATTACTTACAGTTACCCATGCTGGAGCTGCATAGTCTATTACTGGTCTAATAACGAATCCAAAACTGACTCCTCCAAAAACTGTTTTGAATTTCGCGCAAATTTACACGAGGGCTATCTGCGCTAGCCGTTCCTACTTTAGCAGTGTAAGACCAGAGGAAAGACAGCTAGTCGTCACCACTAACTCTTGGGCTACACTTTCACCAACGAATAGTAGGAGTGACCGTCACATTATAACGCCTCCATGACTAAAAGGGCGAGCATCTTTGGTGTAACGGTAATTCGAGCCCGCGACCCTCGGATTATGACTCGAGTGCCTTAACCACTTGGTTATACCGGGTCTTCCTTAAAGTGATTTCATAATATTCCATCATTATGAACAAGTGGGAAATAAATTAAAACTATTTTTCAGTCATTCACGATTATTGAGTAATTGTTTTAGTATCAATGTAAATATAGAAGTTATCCTTCAAGCCGAGTAGAACATGATTCATAACAAAGGCGTAACATGAAATCCAAGTATGTGCATGCGTTTTTGTTTTTTTTAATACGCTAAGCAAATATTATAACTAGAGATGTGGCCGTCATTTGACTACGCGTTCATTTGAAGTTCATAAACATACTGTATTTTAGAGTTCCATTGGTATGATGGAAATTCTACCAGCTGATGACCAAAACTCTGTTTTCGGAAAATATTATGCTAATGGACCAAGGTAAACGTTTTTTGTTTTCAAATATCGCAGGTAATTAAAGATTTGAAACTTAGCATATAATAGCGAACTTTTGTGGAAACCACAAATATTTTACTATTTTTGCTCAGAGATTCATATTAAGTTTAAATAAAAGTAACAAGAAGTGTTTTAGGTATTATATAATCCAGCTTCTAAATCTTAAGACTCAAATATTAAACGATGTGCATCTATAAACATTATTCAGAAACTTGCATATTAATAACTTCTTATCTGCAACAGAACCACAACTCGGTACTGTTTCTTTGGTAAGTAATAGCAAAGCAGAAGTGGTCAGTGATGTCGAGAAACGCACTTGTTGAGAATTTTATATGCAAAAAAGCGGAAGTGGTGTCTGTGTGTACACTTTCATACCTACGCATTTCCAACAGATTTCAACATTAAGCATGCATCCTTAAGCTCACTCGGTAGTGTCATACGAAATCAGCGTTTGGATATTTTCCTATATAGATTCATTCAACGGGAATCGAAGTTTAATGATGAATAATAGAATGACGAAAGCAACAATAAATATCTGACACGTGCATGTTTAGTTTCGGAATAAACCTGTTCTATCTTCAGTAAGTTACACTGAACACGTTGGATTATTAGGTTTAGATACATTATAGAGTGTAAACACTAGAAAGACACAGCATAACAGTATGAAATAAATCAAGAGACAATCAAATAGAGACTAGAATAAAGCAATTTACAAAAGTCTGTTCCAAATACCTGTTCGATATTGTTCATTATTCTTTTTTCTGTGTATGTTGTCTCTTGATTTAGTTCATCCTTTTATGCTGCGTTTTATTAACAAAAATTAAAACTGAACATACACGTGTCAAATGTTCGTGATTAGTAATCCTGTTATCCATCATTTATATAACAAGCACCAAGAAGCTACTATCTGTGTGTGTCCAACTTTGAATCCTATAGTTATTAATTGATCTCGAGCAAACTTTGCATGCGGTCAGTTATAAATTCTCTCTTAATCAATCTGAAGATGACCTAAGAAGGTCGAAATGTTGTTCTGTACTTAATGTTAATTAAAGTGCTAATGCCTTTACCACCAGTTTTGAGAATAGATTTTTACTTCAGTGGGTTTCTCGTCATCAAGAATCAACTGATCTTGGATGCGCGAGTGGGCGAGGAGTATAAACCCTTAACTTCCTACGAACTTTAATTAATTCTGTTAGCCACACAAGAATATACATTATTGATGCTAAAATAAGCAGTAAAAAGATTTCAAAAACAAGAGTTGTGAAACTTTTACTATCTTATTTTATCATTTACGTTTTGCAGGAAGGATACTTGGGGACTTGGAGGATATCAAAGGGATGTTTTATTTAAACAAACTACTGAAGGTAAGGCCCTCCTACCCTTTTTGTTTATACATTTTTATCGAGATTTCCTAATTCATTATTTATCAGACTCTAAACTTGCGGTTGGTGAATTTTATTAATGCAACAGATTAAGAGTACTGATAGTTGATACAGTGTCAATAATTTCACCATTTCTATTTGACATCCCAATGTCGTTATACTTCTTAATTTTCTTTAAATAGTTTTAAATGGTGGAAACCACATGCAGGAACATCTGAAAAGGCAGTACATTGTCCATCCCAGCCTCCCGATACATAAACAAACGACATTCAGATATCCATCTACTCTGAGCAGTTATCAAGATAATTTGAACTTGCATTCTGTTTCTGACTCCACAGTAGTTTGTGCTCAAGACAAACCTTTATTAAAGAGTTCAAGCATTCCTGGAGTCCAACAAACTAAGCCAACAACTAAGGTTTTCACTTCCCACAAACGTTGTCATCACTCCCTTTCAAAGGCTGAACCAACTGCAATGCATACCAAGAACCCGATTGGACAGATTACTGAAACAAATGGGTACGTTACCTGTCTACTTTTTGTTTTTCTGGGACTGGATAGCCTGATGATTAGCGTGCTGTATGGGGGTTCATGGTCCTTGACTCTTTGCTGCAAAATCCCGCTCTACACTCTAGGGCACGTAAGGGTTCCAAGAGAAACAGTCAAATCCCATCATTCGTTTATAGTACTACTGCCCAATAATTGATTGGTAGTCTGTTGACTATCTACCTTCTTTCTAGTCTATCATTTCAAAATTACTGAGGTTGGAGCAAATAGCTTTGCGCGTATATCCGTAAACAAAGCTTTTATCACGTCTTGTATTATCAGTTTGAAGTATTAACAACTACACAGAAAAATCATGTTAAAGTTCGCTCTAAAGTCAACAACAACAATTTATATATATTCTGGTTATTTTCACATGCTTCATGCAGTAGTTTGAAACACTCAGTTTAATCAAATAATGAAAGTTCAGGCCCAGTGAATACAGAACGGCAGTATATACGTAAAACAAACGCTACATTGTAGTTATGTATTCTAATAATCATTTAAAATATTTTTTTAGTTCGAATTGGCTAGACTTTCATACTCTGGAAAAACAAGCAAACAAAATTAACATAAATAACAAAAACTGAACCTCTAAGTATTACCCGTAGATTTGTGTTTAAACGGGTCATGTGATCAAATCTTCATTCTAATTAGCCGTCATATCAGTGAGGAACTCTGTGGTCTTGAAAATATTAAGTCACGCTTTAAATTTCTGTATTTTTAATAAATTGAAACATTTTAAGATGTGTAAGATCTTAGTGTTCTAAGCATGATTAGCGAGACAAAACCTTACGAAAAAAAAATTTTTTTTACTGCAGATACGTTCAGTTCCATAAATTTTAAATCTCTTATTTCCAATAATAGCGTTACCTCACGTTATGTCCAAGATATGAACGTTGTTAATTTTGAACACAAAAAAGTAAGAAGCGCCCACTGGAAATAACTGTTACTTTTGTAACGTGCCTTATGGTGATAGCGTGAAGTGTGTTAACAGTATATTGCTTTCGTTTTTGAATTCCGCACAAAGTTACACACGAGGGCTCTCTGCGTTAGCTATCCCTAATTTAGAAGTGTAAGACTAGAGGGAAGACCGCTAGTCATCACCACCCACCGCGAACTCTTGAGCTACTCTTTTACCAACGAACAGTGGGATTGACCGTAATAGTATAACATCTTCAAGGCTGAAAGGGCTAGCGTGTTTGGTGCGACGGGGATTCGAACTCTACTCGTAATCTGAGGGTCGCGAATGTCTTAACTACCTGGCTATGCCGGGCCCACTATGTTGCAGGCCTGAATTCTTTCGTACGCATCACAACACACTAATACAACCAAGCCTTTCTCGCCAAACCCTCCACACTTAAAATTTATATATAATTTGTAGTTATTAGCCCAAATCTGTGTTGTATTCATTCACGTTCCTAGTATATATATTTACAGTCACTGTCAATAGATGTTTATTTTGGACACGTATATGGTTCTGTTTATTAACTGAGATATAAGTAAGGAATTAATCAAGATTGACATAACTGTATGATACTTCACATTCTGTTGTATAATAATGTTAAATAAATTTTAAATAACTTTGAAAAAATTAAAAGTTATGAACATATTTTTAAGATATTACAATGTTTGAAAATATCACAGCTCCCAAGAACCAAAATTAAATGAAAAGATGCTAGTTTATACCTACAGTGATTGGATTGTTAACAAGAGTTCATGGTTTGCATTCCATCCACAAAAAAACAATGCCCCACACTAAATTCTAAACAAAATTCAATGCTACCCCTACCTGCCCAGAAATTTTTAAAACATAAACATCATAGAAATTTGTTTCAGTTTGACAAATTTTGCCATCTTGTATATGATGCTTAAAATGTAAATGAATCTGTATACAAAATAATGTTAACGTCTAGGTTGAGAAAGGCAAAATTACAAATTTATTAAGTTTTTTATTAAGTTTAAAATGATGCAAATGTACTCGAGAACTAACCCATAAATGATAACTCCTGACACAAAAAGGGAAAAAACAATTAACAGGGTTTGTCTCTTTTTTAAAACCATGCCTGGGAACAGTTGACTTATTAAAAAAAAAAAACATTTCTGTAATTTTAGTTAACTTCTCTTTTCATGTTTTAGAAAATATACCTCAAGCAATAAGAAAACAGCAACTTCTTTGGAACAACTATCCACCCCCAAACAACTCTTACAATGTCGTTACTTGAGGCTCACACCAAGCAATGTCAAAACTTTATTAGAACAAAGCAATGAAGACATCTTTCATCCCCACATGACAAATGTGGATTCTTGCACTGTAGTCTTTGGACTGTAAAAAATGGCCATTTTAATATGATTATCTCAGTCACACACATTTGTCTTAATTGTCTCTTTATTTGGACTTTTCACATAGAAAATCAACAGTAATTGTATTCAACAAATAAATACAAAAATTGGGAGTGCATGATGCACCACACATTTCTCCATTATAAAATAAAAAAATTAAGTGAATCCATACTCTGTCTCAACATCACTAGGTTTTAATGTTTTAATTCAACTACTTGGAATTGGCAGCAAAATTAATCCATTACCCCATTCTTTCTTTTTTTTTACCAGGGATTTCAGCCTTCATAAACGTACAAAGCACAAATTTGTAAAAATATATCACTACATTAATTCACTGTTCCTATTCTGCACTTGTCTTTCAAAGCTCAACCATACATTTAGTGTTTTAAAATTTCATTTTTTTTTCAAATATGGTCAATTATATCACAGCAAGGGGTGCTAATCACATGACAACACTGAGTGTTTTGCTAGAGGTAATATTATTTTCTTGACTGCAAATTTGTATTGCTAAAAATTACCATACTGTAATGTGAATGTAGTTCATTGAACAAATGTATAAATTTGGATATTAATCCAAGTTTTATCATGTTTTGTGTATGGATAGTATAATGAAAATTGAGGTATTAAATTTGCTTATGAACAAAACATACTTTTATCCACAGAATAAAGTTTAATTGCTCGAAAACTTTTTCAGTGCTTATAGTGGAAGAAAATGCAAAATTGTAACTGCACACACAAACACTCAGGACAAACCTTTACTCTCCCTGTATTCTAACTAATATTGAAACACACACGGACTGGATATATATATATATATATATATATGTGTGTGTACACAAATATAACAACCCAAGAATTATGTTATGCATCTATACAATAATTCATAGACACACAAAAAAAAACCAGTGAAAAGACATTATACATTTATAGATTTTATTTTATTTTTACAAACTGTCAGGGCATCACAAATGTTTATTTGAGAATTTAATGGGAAAAAAAAAGTATAAACTATTAAAGTCTTTCATGTCTTTCATTCATTGACATACTGAGTTTATATATTATATCTAAGATGGTTTATACAAAAACCCTAAGCAATTTTGTATGGTAACCTATACTTACATTTGTACATTCCTAATTATCAGTATGTAAATCATAATTTGACAAAAATCTTTGTGTGTTCCCACTTCTGACTGATGAACCATTGGACCAAATTGTCATCAAGCTCTGAAAGTGTCCTTACTAACACCAGGATAGTATTGGAGAAGAGGGTGGTATTTGTATCTAACTTCTGATGTCACTTCTACAGGCCCTGTCCCGATTTCTTTTTAATGTATTAAATGTATGACAACTAGTAATGAACACTTAAAGAATTTATTTTCAGCATGAATGAGCTAGTTAGTTTATTACAAATTTAAACAACCAAGATCAACCATTCCTAAAGTAAATTGGAAACAAAAGAAGAGAAAATCACATTTTCTTAGTAAAAATTTGCACTCAGTCAAATCTTGTTAACTTGTAATCTGTATTAGAAAAATACCTTAAATGTGATGTGGAAATTTTGGTTTATTATTGTAATAATATTAATAACATGGATATGTTTTTAAAAAAAGATTTAAAAAACATACTTGAATAATTTTATTTTTCATTTATATGTTTACAACTCATTTCTTGATGAAACTTTGTAGAATGGACAACAACTGCCTGTTGTGGAGACACAAGTGTAGAGGAAGACTTTCGAAAAGTCGTCCTCAACACTTGTTGTCCATTCTAAAATTTCATCATGAATACTCTACCTCAACAAGATATCAAAGAAAAACTCATTCCTTTATTTCAGCTTATATTACCAAACATTTGTTATAGAATCAGTGTGTAATCAAATTTAATTTACATATTTGAGAAAATAAACAATATCTTTTATATATGCAGCTGTCACACCAAGAAGTTTCACTGACTTTTACAAGTATTCTAATTATCTTTAATGTACAATGAGCCAAATATTATATTTACAGTAACATTCAAATTTTATAGAAGGATTTTCAATACTTTATTATGATTCTTTCAGATTTAACTTGCATAATAGCTTTAAAAAAAGTTTAGATTCTATGAACTTGAAAAAACATTTTAAAAAATAGTCTAACACAAGTACATTTTTTACTTCAACTTCAATAATTTACTGAGTTTACATTATTTTTTGTAAAAAATAATTTTTCTTCAAAACTTGCATTTATTTTGAAGAAATTGGTTAGCACATTTACAGTAACAAAAGTCGGTAATAAATCATCTCATTGCTTGTCCCAAGGGTTAAAAATAATTATTGCCTGCTCATATTTGTTTTTTTGCACACATTCTCATATATTTTGTTATTCTGAAATTAAATGCTATGATTCCTTATAGTATTATGGATCATGCACAAAATTTAAGCTATTTGATGCTCATTCTAAAATTTAATTTTAATGGATTTAAAGCCTAAATCTGCTATAATGAAGACCTTTGCAATGTATGTCTGTCATTGAAAGTTCAACTTTAAACAACTAGTTTTAATTTACATAAATTTAAAAAAATTGCAAATTACATTCTAATAAGCTATACATGGAATGATTTGATACCAATTTTCTAAAGCTTTGTTTAAATTTTTTAATGTATTTTTAAAAATTTGCAAACAGTAGCAAATATTTAGCTGCTATCAATGGTATTCTTGATGAAACACACAACTCACTGTTTTTTATTACATACGTGTATATACACTCAAGTTAACAAGACATGTAGTAAAACAAGCATAATGCAGAATACAAATAATACATTTAAATCAAATAATTAGTTTAACCAATTTGTTTTTTAAACACTAAAATATTTTTAATTTAATTTTCATTTCTAAACACTTAATTTGAATAGAATAATTACTCTTAAATGTGTAATATCATAACTCAAGAGTGCATACAGAATTTTAAAACTAGGGTTTCCAAAGCAATGCAGGTCCAAATGGTATCAAGGGATACCCATTTCTAAGAAATCTTTATGACAACTGCATACAGGTGTAGACATTATCAGTAGATGTACAAAGAAAGTGTAGAGGTTTTGTACCCCTAAACATAGATATGGCCCTGCAAACTGAGCTAAACCATTATTTGAAATAGTATAATTTACTTTAAAATATTAAAATGACACCATCAGTCTAAAATATTTACTGCAGTAGATCAAAGTATTTCTGTTAAAAAGATGAAAAATTTCAAGCTGTAGGATGGGGTTTACGGGATAGAGCAAAACCCTCACCCCCATGTTTGCTCCAGTGCATTTTGCACAAAATATATGAAATAGTGTAGTCTTTAGTTAATTCCCACAAAAATGAAAGCTAAATAGAGCGAAAATTTAGTGGATAGTTGACAATTGTACTTTTGTTAGTGGTTTGTCTCAAAACCCTAGTTATCAGCATAACCAAAAGTTTTCAATAGTTTCTAACACACCACTATAATAATAATAATAATAGTTGCTGTAGGAGCTAAAATATTATAAAATAAAATTTGAAAAAGTAACATCTGTTTTTAGCACCACAAACTCCTAATGACAGCTCACAAGAAATTTGTAGCTGCTAAAATATTTATATAAATTTCTCAATTCTGTTAATAGAAAAGCTAAATTCTTCCTAATACATGTGTTCACAAAGCATAAAAATACTGCATTACCATAATGGGAAATTTTCATAATAGAAAAGTTTTCTGTTTGCAAAAGTAGGGAGAATGGGATAAATATTTGGTGACAATTATTATTGTATTGAGCTATGATACGGTTCATTTCTCCAACCAAAATATCAACTGAGAAAAGTAGAATGTCTCTACGAACGTTGAAAGTTGATGCTATATCAGAGAATGATGAAATCATTTAAAATGTCTATTACACATCAAAAGAATGAAAACAGACAAAACTAACAAATATTAACATTTCTTTAGTAAGACTCCTTAAAAAGTAATCCAAGAGTAACCCACTTTTTGGTATATATATAGAGAGATAAAATTAGAAACTTAAGTGAAATTAATAACCAGATCTGTTGGATCCTTTTTCATACACACATTAATTGGTACTCTGATATTATATGGTAAAATAGTCAAGAATTACTTGTGACATATTCAGAAACTCAGTTTCATATTTCAGCATTAAGAAAAAAGTATTTCACTAATCATATGTCATTTGTACGTATGGCTGATTAAGATACTGTTATTAAGTATTACTTATAAAATATTACAATGTTTTCTCTGAGATAAGGACTGGAAATGCAAGACCTAAACTGTGTTCTGTCTATAATAAAAAATGACAGAATTATCATCATACTGCTGGAGGTTTAGCAAAACCACAGCATACCTTCAATTATCTTTATAGTACTCTATTTGTATATTAATAAGACCAGAATTTAAAAATCTCCAATTAGAAATATACCTCATTTAAGCTCTGATTATGGAGTATAACAAATAAACTCATTACCCTTTCATTTCCAAATGTCTTATACTACTAACAAATATTCAGTAACACACTGACTTATAATAAAACTTTCTAAATGAATTAATTCACTTTTAAATACCTTTTGTTTGTTGTTAAACAAAACACGACACAATGGACTATTTGTGCTGTGCTCACCACAGGTATCGAAATTAGATTTTTAGCATTATAAGTCCTCAGACTGAGCTAATAGCAGGACATTTAAATATAGTAACGACCTAATTAGCACTCAAGGAGGGTTCCTAAGAAAAGAGTACTAAATAAATCAGCTCCAAGTATGGTCATTTTAACTTTACGTACATGGAGATATGTAACTAAAGGCATTGTTTCTTACCTGTAAATGATGTACAAGTTTTATTTAGGTGCTGGTAGGTTTAATATAAATTACTTGCTATAATACCATAAGCTGAAGAAAAAAAGTAGATTTTTACCAGCCCTCAATCTTGTTTGGTTAAAGAGCCAACAAATAAAAAATCAGGCTCATCCCCTGCAACTTCCATCTGTCATATCCTCTCTTGTGGAATTTGTCAATACATCTAGTTCTCCATTATATTTACAACTATATTTGTTACATCCAATACACAGGCAAGTTTTTGTCTATGAAATGACATATTACATCATTTCCTAAGAAAACGTTTTTCTCCCACAGGAATAATATTGTTTGGATTAATGACATTTTGGTGGTTCGTATCGTGTCACTAGAAATGACAAAAAAACTGCAATAGTTATGGGTTATTGTCTGCTTCTTTGCATTTTTTATTTAATAAAAATTATTTAGCTCACTACTACCATTAGTATGAAAAAGTAGCATTCATGGAGTTATGGATTTTCATAATTTTTTTTCTCTCTTATGAACAACAATAAAAAACCTCTCAAGAAGATGCTCTGTAATAAATTAGCTTAAAACATGGTCTCACTGTACCAATAAAATACTTCCATTAACAAAAGTCACAACTCTTCCTGAGAATTAAATGTAAAATTAGCATTTGCTTAAATATTTCTTACATGTTTTTTAATTATCTGTGTACTTCCTAAATGATTAAAACACAAAACCGGAAACACTCCTTTAGGTTTGTGCAGTTATTAATCTGTAACCAAAGGTCACCTACAAAATCTTAATTTTTTTTTTACAACTAGGAAGCTCATTTCAAATAAAGGGTTTAAAAGTAAGAGAACTATATAAACAGCACAATTTTTCTACAAATTATAATCAGAATGTGTTATTTACAAATAAAAAATTAAGGGAAAACTGACAAATACATATTTACCAATGTAACAGCTACTAATTTTTAAATTATTTTCATATCAAACATGACTTAACCACATATTATGAAATGCAAAGTTGGTACCAATGTTTCAGTTGTCAAAAACAGATTTCTTCATATGCTATCTTGATTTATACCTAAGGCAACTACACATTGTTTTTGCCAGGGAATATGAAAGCTCATACGAGTTTCATGCAATTTTCAGTTTACAATAAATGAATGTTAGTATAATGAAGAGGGAATTACAGTCTAGTTTTTCAAAACTTATAAATAAGTAAAAAGTCTTCACACCTTGAAATATATATTCAAATTTACTGGAAATTTAACACTTTGAAATCTATAGAAAATGTTTACTGTCCATCATCAGTATTAGGATGGCAATTACAGCAATAGGCTTAAGGTTGATTAATTTTTTTAAAATCCTATGGCTTTATTAGTAATAACAATATCCATGTCGCTGCTACTGAGAAATAGCTTTTCTGTACTTGAATGTATAGAATGTGAAATCTAAAGCCTAGCTTGTATGCAATATATGCATTATTCCTTTAAAATTCTTCTACTTCTTAACCTTAAGGTACCAAACTAATATAACTTTAAAAATATTTTAAATGTAATTGAATAATAAATGGGGAAAACTGTAGTAAATTAAATTACAATACAAAACATGAAAGTCCTAAAATGTTGCTATTAATAATTAGTAGCATGATTTATTAGTATGTTACACCATAAAATTCAAGGTTACCACTACTTCTATTATACTCTTTGGAACACATATTGTCAGTTTCTTTTAAAAATTCAGCACCAACAACTCTTAGGTTAAAGGACTTATTCATTACGACACCAAAACAAGGTTGGTGTATCATGAACAAGCCAATACTCTACAGTTCTCATACCTGCACACTCAACTATAAAACCCAATGCAACAGTTCAATATCCAAGCAAAATATTACATCTGTCACTGTTGCTGAGATCTATTAAATTTTAATCACAGTAATTACAAATCAAAAATCAATCTTTTACACATAATCTCATTTTGGCCACTGTTTACCTTTTTTTTTCCTTTAAAATTGGAAAAATGAGCTAAAAATAAAATATACTGATAAATCAATGTACAAAGGTAAGTTTCAACTGCAAAAAGGTGATTTCATATGATGAAAAAAAGCTAAAAATGCCCTACAAAAGTGTACCAGATCTTATAGTTCAACAGATAAAATGTGAAATTGATGAGCCAAGGCAAAAAGGACACTTAAAAATTGAGATAAAAATTTTTAAAAATACTTTTCAAAGTCTATGATACAGCAAAAAGAAAGACATCTCTTTATAGATGGAATACTGGAGATAAAAAAAATGTTATGCCAAGCACACACACTACTCACACATATACAAGTACACATCATATTATACTGAATCAACCTTAGCACTACAAGATATATTAAACAACCATTTCATCCTAGTACAATAACAATCTTTTTTTTTCTCTAACAAATATAAATACAACTTGCTGTCATTAGTTTTTACTGTCACAGCATGTTTAAGTTGTACAATATGAGCAATTAGTGCTACTATGTCACTCTGGGTATCTCTTGACCAAACGCAAGATCTACACAGAAATGCTGTGGAATGTGTACCACTTTAGACAATCCTAAAGAAACAGAAATATTTAAAACAGGTACCAGATGTAATATTGTTTCTTCACAAAATCCAATACTATGATGAGCACCAGATTAGGGAGAAACAAAGACCTGATGCGATACCATGAATCAAATCTTCAGGCTGGCATGAAATGTGAAAAAAAAAAAAAAAGTGCTAGTTTCATCCAAGGCAAATGTTATGTTGATACAGATATGTTGAAATTCCTTGAAGGCTATTCACACCATATCGTGGCTAATATTGGATCCTGAAGCAACAAGATATACACAGGCCTCATGGCCATGTGACTAGTTGGTGTAGCACTTTACTCTCATACTGCTATCAAACAGTTTGGCTGCTTTTCTTCGGATATTTCTTTTGGTAAAGGGTAACTGAGGCAATATGATTATTTGGCATCACCTGAAATAAATATGAAAACAAAAGTTTTTTAGACAAAAAATATTCTTAATAACTAAAACCATTTCACAGTTGTACGGTTTCAACTTCAGTTATAACTGATTCACCTTTCAAGTATAAGATACTCAATTCCTTAATCAAATAATACAAAATATTAAATTATAAAATAAACTTGCCTCAAATATCATATCTTCATAGCCATAGCAGAAGGTTGATCCAAATGGATTAGTGGTGTTTGTTGAAGAGGTTCTGTTTAGGACCACTGGTCTTTCAGACTGTTTTAACAACCTTTCCTGGAGTGTGTCCCACTAAACGGATGATTGACAAGAAATATTAAGGAATTATATGTATTCAAATAAAATAAAATGCAAAAAAATAACTAAAGTTTGGAGTGTGGCTAATACAATAAGTTGTTCACGTTTTGAATTGTTGTAAATCTTTGTATTTTATAATATAACTGCTGTGGGCTTAACTAACTTCTAATATTAAGCATTACATGTAAACATATATGCATGCACACTAACTAAGGGTTATTTATAAGATATCATTGTTAATTATTTTAAAGTATCATTACTATATTATCACAACTTAAGATTCTAACAAAATATATATAGGCAATAACACTTATTTATGTTTGCATGACACTTTGAACCAAACCTGCTACACACTAACTGAATAGAGATATTTCAGTCCTGCAAAGTACTTTACATTATTATTTATATATTTATCTACGACATTCCTAGTAATCAGTCTTTATGAGTAACAAAGTTTTCAGTAATTCTACAACCTAAAAAACAGTTGTAAAAGAAAGTCAGTGCCAGATAAGTGAAAATTCCCATTACAAAAAGCATTTCCCCAACAATATTTTATGTGAAAAATTTTGAAACCTTGTTAATGTTTTAAAGTACATTATCTACATTATCTATAAATTAAATAACAATAACAAATGTTGAAGAAACTTTACATAAACTGTTTAAAACATTAGTAAGTACAGATGATTAACAAATAAAGCTTGCCACAGAGAAAGAGCACTGAAAAACCCACAGCAGTACCACTAAACTACAATAAGCATTTGTATTTGGAGATGTTGAAATTTACAGTTATAAGAGCTTTCTGTATATGAATATGCTGGATAACAAAGTTTTTACTATATAATCATCTACAGACAAACATCAAAGCTAAACGTACTAAAAGGTAACTTATACAATAACGAAGGCTACCCTGCATAACAAACTGATTCAGAATCAATACCTTATAATACAATGGACTCAATTACCTGATAGGTGCCAGCATTATTAGTTGAGTTTTTCAAACATGATTGCATAAAACTCTAGCAATTAACTGATAAAACATGCAACACATTGTATAACAATCTTAAACAAAATGCCCAACTTACAGGACACTATTTCTTAGACTTTAACTATCGGTCTACTAAAATGCAATAGTCAAAACTACTAAACTGATGTAATTTTATACATCAAACAGAGAAAATTCTTATTTTATATTCTGTAATTCAAGTTTACAACTTTATAACTTCTATGTTAGTGTTCTACAATTCTTTGAATATTTGTATAACAGAACATTCAATAAATTTTCCCCTTTATTATTGTCAACACTAAAAAAACAGAAGTCTCAAAATAAACCTTATAATTTTTCCACTGAATATTTTTGCTGACACTTTGATTAAAAACAAGAAAGAAAGAAAAAAACACAGAGGGAGGAGTAAACAATATAAAAGCTACTAACATTCAAATTCAAAAAATCGTTACATTTTCAATATGATTTATGTCAAAAAAGTGGTAACTTCTTCATAACCTTCATGGTTGTTATACATGATTAATATAAAAGTCTTTTTACAGCAAAGATAATAATAATGCTTAGACTTATTAAAACTTCAAATACCAATAAATCTTTATGCCATATTTGAAAATCAATTCAATTACTACTATGACTTCTCTTTACCAATCAAGTGGAAATATTTTTAGAGGGCAGAACTTTGTTAGAAGTGTTACACAACATATATAATAACCAAACGGAATAACTCACTGAGTAGACACATGTAAACAGAAATGGAAATATTTTTGTCTAAGACTTCCTCCAATAATACAATTGTGAATTATTATGATGTATCTTGAAAAAATTAAGTTCACAAATTCTTCTAATTTAGTGTAAAGAAACTAGAATGTTTAGGAAAATTACATTTACATATTACAGGAAAAATTTGCACTCTCAAATTCAAAACTATGTAATGTAAAAATATTTCAATTCCTACTTTTGAGACAGCTGTGATTGTTTGGGTGTTTTGATCAGTGACATCAACTAAGACAGCACCTTCCGGGTCCTGAGGCTTGGGCGGGCTAAGGGCAATGTTAAAATTGCATCTAAAGTACATGTTGAAGTTATAGTGGCCAGGATAGTTTGTGTGAAGGATGAACTTCTGTACTCTGTGACTTCTAGAGTCAAATAAGACATCCTAAAAATAGCAATAAATATGGTGATACCTCCTTTCCACTGAAGGACAGTTAACTTTTTCTAATAGTATTTATGATATTAAATTTCAATTTAAGACTACAGACTTGTATCTGAAAAAAAAGGGGGGAGTAATAGCCTTGCATGGCTAATCTTTGCACTGTTGAAATATATATAAGTGAAAAAGATAAAATACATCATCACAAAATTGTTCCTGTTCTTCAATGTAAAGCATACCACTCACTTCACTTTCAAGCATAACATGTACAAACTAGTATTTTATATTACTTGAAATGATCTATGCCACGTTTTTCTTCACAGGTTAAAAGAAGGATCACACATGGTGCCAAAAATTTAACAGATGAGAAGAAACAATGACACATTCACAGGAGAACCATTTTTAAAACCAATGAATAAATTTGACAGTATGTAGACTGTACTTTTATAAACGTCAAATTTTTTTTTATGAATGTTTACAACAATAGGAAAAGAAGTCCAACAAAAATGAAGTTAATTTGTTGAATACACTGCCCAAACCCACAGTAAAAATAAGAATCAAAGGATAGTTTTAACAAACTTTATAATCTACTTTACCTCAAAAAGCTTACAATCCACTCCTTATAATAAAAATGGCTAATATTGTGATGAATGGAATTTTGTGAATACATCCAAATTTATTGGTGCTTCATACAAACACACTATTGATAACAAGGTAACAGGATAACTCACATTCAATAATATATCACATGCTAACTTTCTTAACTGTCATTAAGATCCATTAAATTATATTTCATTCTCAAAAGTATTTCATACAAAATTTAACCTACTAATCCAATTGGTTATCATGAGCCATAGAAAGCAAAGAATTCCTTCACCTTCTTTAAAATAACATAAGATGATGATCCAATAAAAGCTTGTATTTTTTCATTTGTAGTGTTTTACACTTAAACTATAAATGAATAACAAAGAATGTACATAAAACAGTTTGAAACAAGGTGTAATTATAACACTTTTCCGATTGCTAGTTACTCTTTAATGCACACTTTTCTTTCTTGATATCATCATTTTTAGTCCTTTGATTAAACAAGTAATTACCATTCCTAAAGTAAAGTAGTTATAGAAATAATCTGATGATCGAGAGGTCAAAAGTTTGTGAGAGTTTGGAGAGTGGATCTTCATTTTGTCTTCAGCTTTGTAGAACACTTTGCTTGAAGCTCCTAGAGCAGCCACCACATCCTATCAGAAAAACAGCAGAGCTTTGTTATAATGCTTAAATCCATCCAAAAATGCGAAAGTAAAAAAATAAAAAAAATTATACATATAAAATTCACTGCAAAAGAAATTAACTTGGCATTACACATATTACATCATTTTATTCATGTGTCATAAAACAATGTAAATTCAGTTTAGCTTCTGGTTCATTTAGGAATCCTTCAGTGATTTTCTTGAACAAACTGTGTTGTTCTGAATTACAGGCAATAGAATCACATCTATAGAAAAAGGTAGATCAGGGTATTGCTAGTATTACACACATTATCAAATAAGCTAACATGGGATTGGAATGTTAAATTTTAAATTTTTGACAATCAAATCTCACAAAACTGTGTGTACTGACATTTCCTCTTCATATTATAGTATTCAGAAAACAGAACATGTGTACAGTTTTTCCTTAATGTTGGAGGAAGATTGAGGATACAGAAAACTCTCTAGAAACTTCACATGGCTCTAAAACAGAAAGCAGGTAAATGAAGTGAATGAGACCTAGAAGCCCTGTTATACAGTTACATTTAACTGGGGGGAAAGAAAAACAGCTGTTGTTTTTAATTTTGTAGAAAAATAAAAAATATGCACATTGAGCAAACTATGTAAACAGAAAAGACTACAGTAGTTTTACTTGTTTTCCTTTTTTATTTTGGCCACACAACTAAATTTTATTTGATTTATTAATAAAAATGTATTCCTAGTTAAAAATATTTATAAAATCTCTTAAAACTAGTATAAAACTTTTAAGTGATGGAACTTTATCTTAAACTTACAAGGGTCATGTATAAGAAAGCATACTAGATTTATTAATAAATTTCTCACAAAATGTTATTGTAAAAACACTTTTACATCAGGGTTAATAAATTTAAGACTAATTATACACATGAGAAAAATTAATAAAATATTCCAAATAATACTGTAATATTGCCAGTGGTCAAATGCATTTCCCCCCCCCCCATTGGCATGTGGCTTAGTTATACAACTACTACAAAATATGCAATCAATTTTACACAGTAGAAATAGTATTTTCAGTGCTCTTTATGGTCATGTTTTCCAATTGTAGATATTTTTCATTGATTCATAGTACTAATGCACTGGAAAGATAAAGCCATTTGTACCTGCAATTTTTTGTTATAATTATCTGTTGATAGTATATTTACATGAAAGATCATATAAAAAACTACAGATCTTTAAGTTTTGAATCTTGAAAGATGGGGCCTAAAATCAGTTAATTTTATGACATTGTGAAATTTCTTAATTTATATTAAAAAAAAGTAAAAGTAAACTACACATGCTCCAAGAACATTGATTTACCTTAATCATCACTGTGGATAAACTTTTCCTTCCTTTACACACTTTAGTTCCTGGCTTTATAGTATATTGCTGAACAACTATTTACCTATTTTAGCTACAGTGGAATAAACATGTATATTGTTTAAAATATTAAAAATATATCTGTTGTTTACTTTTGAACTAAAATCAATATTACTTCTAAAATATAAAACACAAAATGTTAATGATCAACTTCAAAAAAATTAAACTACAATAATTGAAATTCAATTTAGATAGGTTAATGGCAGATATAATAATCTCACCTGTGCAGAGTCACCAAATTTTATCACACGTACTACAGTCTGTTTCTGAGGTTCTAGCAATTTACTAGGTCCTAAAGCTGAAAAATATGTGACAAAATGTTATACCAATAAAATTAGCATATGATACACACATTTGATTGCAAAACAAAGCTGTCTCAAAAGAAAACTTATTGTACAGAATAAAGTAAATAAAGTTGTCTTTAAATTATAATGCTCTCCAGCACATCTGAGTGTTTATTATCTATATTAGTTATTAAAACAGGAATCCCAAAAGTTAACAAACTATGAAGAAAAACTTCTTTTAACTCATATTCTAATAAGTCACAGGTTCATCTTCATTCATAAAAATAATAAATAGCTCAAGAATTTATTTGTACACGAAATTATTAGTCATTCTTTAAACCTTGATGATTTCATACAATATTTTTACGACTCTTGTTCACCTATGTTATAAGGTGCATTTCCAAAAATATTTTTAGTTACCTTCAGTCATCAGTTGTAGTTTGACCCCAACAGTGCTGTCATTTTCTCTTAAGACATCTAATTTTTCTAGGTACACATGATTGTAAAAACATGACATAGGTAAGGAAGGAGCTCTGAAATAACATTATAAGTGTGTTAAGAACATTCAGTATTATTTTTCTACATTCAAAGACAGCGTATACGAATTTGATCTCTCAATTAATTGAATAACTCAGCTTTTAAAATTAAAATTATTTATGTCACTTTTATCCTTAATGACAAAAGGAAAGAAAGTAATACAAGAACATCCACAACTTTAGTGATATTTCATTATTCAACTATATCATTTTGCATTTTTCCACTCCACAGTTATATGAATATCTCACTAATTGCTTCTCAAAAAAAACACTTATGTCTCAGTTACAAACACATACCACAAGTATAGTTACGGTTTTAAGTGGAAAGGTCAAGTTCATTATAAGAAAAAAAAGAGTTTAAAGGAAAATTAAATTGTAGTTTTTCAATTTGAGATTAACTTTGACATATCAAGACAGCCTGTAAACTCTCAACTTCATATTTTCTACAAGATACAAGTATAGAATAAAAATATGAACTTTTCTAAATATATTTCTACAATTTTATATCAGCAGACAAAAATACTTTCGGTCATGAAAAAATGTATATTTTTCTTTTACACATTTCCTTAAATATACGTGCTCATTCACAGAATACATCTTTTTATCTTAATCAATTTTTATTTGACAGTTGAAAATTCAGATATTAAGATTTAAATTAGAAATATAAATGTATTTACTTACGATAAATTTTGGATATAATATTAATTTGTTTTAGAAAATAAGGTCATATATCCTCTGCTTGATTAGAAGAACATGTTATTTTTTTTAAAAATTGTTACATCTATCAAAACAAAAACATTTGGAAACCTAAGTTTCACAGTGATGTTTACAATTATCTTAAAAGTTAAAGCAATTCTAATTACCAAATTTTATCTTTGTTTTCCTATTATAAACATGCTATATTTCCTTTTACTTTCACACTATTTTAAAGCAAAACTTTTTGGTAAATAAACTCATGCTTACATTATTTTCATTGAAACTTTTATTACTCATTTAACATGTTAGTGTGACCTCTTTGATAAAAAATTGTAAAAGTTTCATAAAATTTATAATATGTGAAAATGGCTACTGAATATGAAGTTAAGAAAATAAATATGAAAATGTTTAAGTTACTTAGCAGCTTGTGCAGAAAATTAACATCTATTGTGCATATTTATTTCTTTTCTGCTACATTTTAAATAACTTTTTGACAGCCGAGGAAGAGTAAATAAAAATTAATTACTCAGTACTACAGCCTCAAATGTAATCACCCTAATAGTAGATTTGTATGTGTAATTTTAGAAAGATAAAAACTTGTGTTAATCCTTTAATTACTGAGAATAAATTATAAATAAATAATAATTTGTTATGTGCCTGTCTAAAATATGTTAAACAAATTAATTATAATTTTAAAATTTACAAGAATTGCATATAAATACAAATTAGTGTCTCTAAAAATAAACTGAAGTTTAGAATGATAAAAACAATTTTCCTTAGATGGACTGAATAACAATAGAAACAGAATAAGTTCTAGCAAGGACTGTCTGTTCTTGACATTGTTGATCCTCAGAATATCCTTCAAACTGACATATTTTAATCAAATCACAAATCTTACATTGTTCAGGAAGAGAAATAAAATAAATGCTAATTTAAAAGAACTGTTTAAATATGCAGTGTAATATGGTACTAAAACACCCTGTACCATCTCCAAACTTAAAATAAAACATCAGATTCTCAATTTGCTCTTGTTGAAACTGTTTCTTAGGACTAGATATGTTTTATGATTTATTAATTCAAATTTATATTTTTCTTTACAACCACTCTGAACTTAACAAAAGATGCAAAATGGACCACTGAACTCTCCAAAAGTACAATGATGACTATTACATTCTGACAATTAATATTAATCTCATTTGACTAAACACAATGCATGTGTGTCCATAAGTTCAAGTGGCATTTAATAACATTTAATAATCTAATCCTGTTGAGTTTTACTTTGCATATATTAAACACACCAAAAACAAAGACACAGATTATGCAGATAAACTTGAAACCAGTGGAAAATAGAACTTAATATTCTTAATTCAAAACCCTATAATTTTCATAACTATTTACCTCAATGAGTGTTTTGTAAGATAACCAATTAAAGGAACATTAAAAAGAAAGACAACAGAAAAAATATCACTTACTTGGTGTCTGTTAAACTGTTTCCACTATATATACACATTTTAGAAACAATGGGGGATGCACCATTGGGGAAACGCAGACTACCAAGACCATGAGCATATCGAGGCTAAAAGTAATAACAATACATTTACCATTTCTTAATGTTAAATTTCATAATTCTATATCATTAGATCTATTTGACCTTTACCTATTTTCCAGCATAACTGATTAAACTGTGTAGTGACACCATTCAAACCATGTTTTATTTGTTCTCAAGCACTGAATGAAGGTGAAAAAAATCAATTGTTGACCATGTGTGGTTTCTCCAAATCAAAGCTTTGTACAAAAATCAAATGCTACATATATCACTACACTCACATAAATTAAATGTTATTCTTAGCCATGAAAATTTGCTATATATATAATCATTAAATCAAACATACTGTGTCAAAAGAAAAAACCTACTGGCTCAAATACACACACACACGCATACATACATACATACATACACACACACACACACACACATACATACATACATACGGTACTGCAGTTTTGCCATCTCTCACAAGAATGGTTGAACTTCAGATCTCTCAACTCAGATGCAAGAACCACTGAGATAAAAGACTAATTCCAGTACTAAAGACAGTTTTTATGGAAACAGTACATAAAATGAAATACACTAGTCATATTTTGACAGCTTACATTGCAATTGACTGTCAACCAACTAATCTGATAGTATCACACCCTCTATAAAATTGGCAGTTACACAATTCCTAGCAGGAGTGTGATGAATGCACTGTTACCAGGACAGAAATGACATGTGATAAATGTTTAAATATCAGACTACATGGAAATAAGTACTGTTGATAATAGAATGGTCAAGGTGTAAAGCCCAAACTCTTCAAAAGCGATGTTTAGTAACTCAGGGTATATTCTTTAGATGATATATACAGGGTGGTCGCTAGAAAAGCGGAAAATTTGTCAAACAGCTATTTATTTTTACAAAGAATAACTTTTACAAAGTTTTTTAAATGCATATGTTATATTACACTCATAGATGCTCAAAATTATTAAAATCACGCATTTTATTCATGATGTAAAGAAATCAAAATAGAAATGAGTAAGCACGCATTTTATTCATGATCTCATCTGATTCTCAAATTTTCCGCTTTTCTAGCGACCACCCTGTAATAAACCAGCAGATATTTTGCCAATGATTTAGCTGTAACACGGGTGTAAACATTATTCTCAAAATGGTAAAATACACATGGTATGGCCTCACTGGATGTGTGTAACAGTTCAGAAATCACATTATAAGAAATATAACAGAATCAAAAGGCCGAAACAGACAAAATTACAACAGAGTGCTCCTTACAGATAAATGGAAGATTCAAATTGTTTTCCAACAAGCAAGAATAATTTGTTGAAAGAAAGGAAAATGGTATAGTAGCCAATGTAAATAAAACAGTGACTCATTCTGGTGGACTATTACACATGTGGACAGAATCTCAATCAATGGCTATGAAAATATGCACAAAACAGACAGTATCCTGTCTGTTGATAGATATGACAGAATCTTATCCAATATGGTGTTTTTTCTCAGGAACGAGACATGTTAGATAGTCCATCTTGCTAGAAAACAGTGATGTCAAACATACAAATATGATGAAACAATACTTATTTTAAAACTAAAAAAAGACAAACAAAAAATGGATATTTATTACAGCTGTATGAGCTTATCTGGTAACTGTGATGGTAAATCATTAATACTTGAATTTTGCGGAGTACAGGACATTTAGAACCACAATCAAATACTGACATATTTAAGATAGCATGGAAACAAAGTTACTGTTCTGGTTAAAGCAAATACAAAATACAAGGTTATTACAAATCTCATTTGTTTTCCTTTTGTATCTTCCATTACAATGTAATGTACTAATAACAAATTAACCATTTCATTGCAATTACTCATTGTTCGACTCACATGATAATGTATTTCTGCAATTGTTTCCAATACTGATTTGGATTAATTAACACTAGTATAATATTCCCTAACTAAAATACAACTGTACGATCCTAAAACATTTCATGGTAAACAGGTTTAGCCATCTCAATTAAAGCATAACTTGACCCTAATTCTTAGCACAAAGTTACACTATGGGATATTTCTGCTGTGCACACTATGGGTATCAAAATCTAATCTTTAATATTATAAGAATTAAGACTTATCACCAAGTCAATGGCAGGAAAACAGCAATAGTGTTGAAGGGAATAGTTTACTGAATAAAGGACCACCTACTTAACTGAAACTAATGTAATTTTTCAGCTTTTTACTGTAAATTTATAAACCAGAACACAAAAGCCACATTTAAAATACATCAACAATGGACAAACTCACCTGAAACTTAGATTCAATGGGAAAGCAAAAAGATAACCCTCTAAAATTTAGTGCAAATACTTGTTGCACTGAATCGTACACTGAAAAATAAGAGTAAAACAGATATTAGTGTCTAATTTGACAAATATTCTCAAATTCTTGTGTCATTTTACCTTATTTGTAGTTAATAAAAAATAATCAATTAAAAAATTTGAAAACAATGTCCCAAATAGATTATTGATTGTTCAGTTACTTTATTACAAAATGTTATACGAAGCCAAATAACACTATTTTTAGTCTTTACAAGTCATATGCTACACACAAAAAATTATTTTGTATAAAACACACTGTACCTTTTAAGAAAGATTTGACCATAAGTGACATAACATCAAATTCAGCTTCAAAGTTACATCATAGTTGGAGTATGAGGTAGACTTATTTTATTTTATGGTAATGAAAATAGTTTAGTCAATCGTGGTTGGGTCTTTAAAAGTTTTTCACCTGGACTGCACAAATGATAGATTATATAACTTAGTTATTCAGTATACACTCTCCACAGAAAAGGTTAGAAATAGTTAAACTTGACAGAAAGAGTAATAAACTAACATGGTCTTAGTAATTTTATAGTTGGTAGGAAAGGATACAAGTTTACATGTTTTCAGTAATTTTATAGTTGGTAGGGAAGGATACAAGTTTACATGTTTCCAGTAATTTTTATAGTTAGCAGAAAGAGCAATAAGTTAACATGTTTTCAGTAATTTTATAGTTGGTAGGAAAGGATACAAGTTTACATGTTTTCAGTAATTTTATAGTTGGTAGGAAAGGATACAAGTTTACATGTTTTCAGTAATTTTATAGTTGGTAGGAAAGGATACAAGTTTATATGTTTCCAGTAATTTTATAGTTGGCAGAAAGAGCAACAAGTTAACATGTTTTCAGTAATTTTATAGTTGGTAGGGAAGGATACAAGTTTACATGTTTCCAGTAATTTTTATAGTTAGCAGAAAGAGCAATAAGTTAAAATGTTTTCAGTAATTTTATAGCTTCTAGGGAGAGTGATAAGCTAACATATTTTCAGAGACTTTTAAAATTGGTAAGCCAGAAAAGCAATAAGTTTACATATTTACAGTAGTTGTTGAGCTAAAATAAGCAATCTGTACTTATACTTACCTCCTGGATGTGTGGCTCCAAAGGAATGGTCAATCTGTTCTATAGTAGGAGAAACTTCTGGTGAACAAAATGGGAGACCACTACAAAAAATAAAATATATATTACTATTTTTCATGAATACTTCCAATAACCAAAATGAGATTTAACTGCAAATAAATATCACATAAATAAGACTATTAAAATACATTCTTCTTACACGAGAAGCTTAAAAAGAAAAATCAAACAAAGGTATCAAATCTATATTGGTAATTATATTTTCATGTCAATATAAAGCAATAACTTTAACAAATGGCTCTGATTTTACATTACAACTAACAACTTCACACACCAACTTGTTATGTGACAATGTTCGGACGTGTTTACTAACATGCCAACCTCAAGTCAAAAAGCTTAAGCTGAAGATCATAAGAAAAATCAATGTTATTATGGTTACACATTTAAAAAATACAACGTCATGCATGTATTAAGAATGTAAAACAGTTACTACAGGTAACAGGCAGGCTTAAAAACTATTATTAAAGCAAAAATACTGCATTTCAGGACAACATATAATGTTCCTGTTCCTTGCCTTTTTGTTTTATTCAACAGAAAATAGGAATTTAAGTACCTCTCAATGAGAGATATTGTTTCATTTTAAAACTTGTTATACATATTTTTTATTTATTAATTAGCATAACATGTTTTAAATTGAACATCAAGGCTAACTGAACTGTATAATTGTGATAGATTACAACTGACTTTCTAAAGAGTAACAATAAATATAGTCAAATATTAGATTGTTTTTTCTAAATAAAACAATTTTTTTTTTTTCATTTACTTCCTGCCCCCAATTGGTACGGCAATAAGTCTATGGATTTATAAAGCTAAAATCAGGGGTTTGGTTCTCTTCAGTGGGCTCAGCAGATAGCCTGATGTGGCTTTGCTATAAGAACACAAACATTTACTTCCTAAACCTACTTGCAAACAATATCAAATTTTTAGATATCTATCCTTTTGAGTTTCAATACACTATAGGTGTTCTAATTCAAAATTTTAATAAAAAGAAAACAGAAAGCTAACAACAAAAAACAAAAACAACATACCAATACTTTAACTTCACTTTTGTCATATTGTAAACCTCTATAATCTGAAAGAAGATAAATTCCATATAGCTGTAAAACATTAAACATCATTCTGATATTTATTTCACATTTAAAGAACTAAGCACTTTTATGATATTCTTTTCTATGTTTTATGACAAATAAATTTCAGCAATTTGTCCTTTATTGTACTGCAATCCAACACTAAGAATATGGAAACAGCCTATGCAACTTATAACACCACTTTCTCTAAGTTTATCATGTTTAAGTTATATAAAGATAAAAATCTTTACTTGTGTGTAATATACCCGATTTCCTGGCATTGAAGACATAATATTTTTCTCAAAATATTTCTCAAAAATTTACCCTGTATCTTTCAAACCAAAGGGTATATTGTTCATAATCCTAAACCTAAGCCTAGAGGAAGTGTTTCAAGCTCCTCTATATAACCCAGAATAAAATGTACAAGTTACTTAGTATTAAATAACAAATATGAAACAATGTGGTGCTGTAATACTGGCACTCTTTTTAAATCCTCAGGCTCAGAATAATGTCATTACTGGTAATAATACAGATATTCCAGTGGTAATATAAGGTACACACTTTCAAAGATAGAAATGATAAGCATATAGCTCACAAAAAAAAATTAAAAGTGGAGAAGATTATTTACGTACCGTAAGTCACTAAACATCTTGGTAAGATCTGTAGAAGTTCTGCAACCTTAACCTTTTTTTTTTTTTTTAATTTAGCTAATCACAATTGGGGTGCATCTTTGATGCCAGAAAATAAAGTAAATAACTCCACAAATCACTGTTTAGTTTACTTAATCTTTTAACATTCTTCTCAACCATGAACTGCATAATAAATACAACATGAAACAACTTCAATAAGCCTCCAGTACATTAAATATATAAATTGAAAAAAACAAATAGTAATTAGTCTTTTAACAAATGTTCATTTTAAAAATATTTCAAGTCTAAACTTATTACTAAAAAATGTAATTCAATGTACATAAAATAATTTATCCTCATTTTTTATGGTAAAATGTTTTTTGTTTTTTTAAGGGGTTAAAAATAAATATTTTTGACTTGAAACATAAAATTTAATGTTCCAGTAGTTCAGTAACAATTTTTTCATTTCTTTTCTTAGGTGCCATATTATAGCTTTATATGTTAGTGAGCCAGTTTAAAATACAACTGTAGCAATTCAACAAATATATGGACACACACAAACAGATAGTGAAACATGTACCAATAAAACAATTAACCAAACTCTTGTAATTCATCAAGAACCCAAGCCCATAATGAATAGCTGCTAACAATGTGAAATATTAGTACAGCATAAACCAAACTATAAGTACCTTTATTTTATTTTGTAAAAGTTATTGAATTACAGTACATATCAGAGTATATATAAAGAATTTTAAAGACAAAGTATTTTTTATCAAAAAAGTAACAATGAAAACAGTAACTGATTTAGGAAAGTTCAAATTGAAAAGAATCATACTACAAATAAAGACGATGGCGTTTTTTTTTTAAATTATTTATTAAGCAAAAATTAGTAGTCATATGGTCATGTTCGAGACAAAATTTCAGAATTGTCATATATGTAAGTACAGAAAATGTTCTTTGAATTAAAATGATGAGATGTAATATTATTTATGTTACTATTGGAATATTTTCAAAAGTCAGAAAATGCAGAGGCTTGAAAGGTAAGAATTTGTTATAAGACTTAACATTCTGAACTTTTAAGGATGTTTATATTTAGAATATATATCCAACTCCTGTTAAAAATGAGTTATACTTTACATTGTACATCACCTTAAATGACTTAAGGCAAAATAAAAATAAAAATACCTTTAATCGTTGTGAAATAGAATCAAAAATCAGTTTAATTCCATCTTGAGTTAAGTTGATAATGAGGTCCATTGTTAGAGGATTCTGTGGAGTATAAGAACATTCACAACCAAGGCACAGCAGATTGTAGGAAATAAAAGTCAAATAGTACATTTGGAATTGAGAGAGAACATAAAATGAATTCACCTTTTTTTTTTGAGACACATTAGTGCATTATGAACAATGTTTTGTTGAATTAAGCATTTACAGTAAACATTAACATTTTTCTAAACTGAAAACACATTTCCAATAATACTTACCTCTGCTAATACTTACTGTTATCACAAGACAATCAGGGTTTCTTCTTTGTCCATTTAAACATACATTTGATTTTTTCTTGCTCGTCCAGTTTTTTTAAATCTCACTCAACTGCCCTTGGTGATAAGTGTCTTGTGATACTCTCTACATATGTCGGTGCACCCTCTATCTGGGTACTTTACACAAGCAGTTCATTCATATAATTTTATCACTTTTTTCAAGAGTGATACCATCCTAATCTCTAACACAAGCTCTCAGTGAGGAGGAAGGGCAGGAGAGTATCAGCAGAGGTAAATTATTATTGAAAATACATTTTCAATTTAGGAAAATGTTAACTTCCAAAACATATTTACCTCTACTGCCACACTAAGAATCCCCTGATGAGAAAGTAGAAGGGACAGTGAGGGCACTCTCCATATAGAAAGTATTTGCAGAGATCACTGATGTACCAAGAAAAGAGTGGGGGAACCATGATACATCTAGAACACATATACTCTTCAACCTCAACTTAGTTACTGTATGAAGGATGTAATTGTACATCATCACTATAGTTTAGCCCCAACCTGAAAGCTAAGGTTCCACTATTTAGTGTTGGAAGTAATGGGTTTTCATCCCAATATGCCATATTGGCAGCTAGGGAAATTTGAGTGCAACATTTTATGTAGATATACTTTTGACTTGATCCCAAACTACCAAATTCATGACAAGAAAGTAAACAACTCTGAAGTGACAAGCTTTTTTATCAACCTGAAAAAGCCCAAAATGCAACACTCCATGTTTGGAATGACTGGATTGAGTGTGTCTAACTTAACCAAAGGAACAGAACTCATTAGGTCTGGTATTATGAACATATATCTTCACTTTCAAAACAAATGGTAATGGAGCCTTTCACTTGTCCCTGGAATTACTGGAAGGACATAGAACAATTATGCTCAACTGAGCACGCAGAATGAGACCACTCCATGTTTGAAATTATGAGAAGATAGTGGAGCACCTTCCTTGAACAATGTAGTGAACTGATATTAATCAAAAAGTTGGACCACACACACCACAACCAGCTAGCTAAGCATCAAATCTTAACTGGTATTATGAATAGGCTTGCATTGTTTCAAACAACATCTTGGATAAAAACATCCAGGGACCCAAGTAAGAGGGTCACTAATTCCACCCTCTTCTCTAACACTAAAAGAATTCATTCCACCATTCTGGAGGAAAATCCTCTGACCACCACCCCATGACTAAAAACCAAGTATGGTAAGGATTCCCTAGCTCCACTAGAAAGATTTTGGAGGTAATACATCTTATGGAGCCCCAAGAAACAATACTTGGAAACAATGCAATTGGTGAACAAAGTTCCATAAATTTTTTAAAGTAAAATGAACCTGATTTATTTAATCTAAGGACCATCAGGGATGGGCAAGATCCTCTTTAGCTTCACTCACAATAGTATATGAGTGGTGGTCCAGTAATAACACCTCATTTCTACAAAGCCTGTTGCACCTGGTAGTAGTTATAGTGAAAATGTGATTGCTAATGTGTAAATGGTTTCATTAAAGAACATTTGTCTGGGCAATAGTCACCACAGATGGGAATTCTTTGAAAACAAGGTAAGGGACCCTGAAAGTTAAGATAGATATAGGAGGTAGACAAAAACCCTCAGATGAGGCCAACAGTGTGAAATAAAGGTAGTAAGGGAGGTCTACATAACAGTTTGTACAGTGACATCCAACAGATAATTAAACCAGGATGCTAAGGGTATAGATAAGAAAAATCTTATTTGTAGCAACTCTCAGAAGGTACCTCACCTTCAAAGAGAACCAAAAATAAAGTGTTTAGTATGTCTTAAGGTATAAGTGCAAAAAATGTTTACAATCCTCAATGAACATAATCAAGATCAAAATCTGATAAAAAAGAAATAGGGTGTGCAGATGAATAACAGAAAAGGACTGAACCCCCTTTATGTCTGTCAGAGTGCTGGGTAAGAAGTACTGGGCCAAAAACAAAGAGAATAAAAAAATGGTCTGAATTTTACCATACTGAAACTAACTGTTGTAAATAAAGTGGCTTCTCCTAAAATTTAAAGAGTTTGATATTCTCATGAAACATTTTGTGAAAGATATTCCCATGTGCAGAGTAATACCCTTCACAGCTTAGTAAGAAGTTTATTTATTACAAGAAATTTTATAGAAATTCATACTAGCTTTATAACATAAATATTTTGTTCTTACAAGAATGCGACTTCCAAGCATAACCAGTCATTTTAAAATTGTGTATTCTTGCTATGCAAAGGAACATGTGGTAGTCATTAAAAGAAAAGCACACTCCAATAAAACATGGGAATACATCTAACATTCTTCAGCCTGCTTACACTTAGATAGTAAAGCTGAGGATAAGCAATAACTAACTACTTGAAAGAGTTTGGTGATTTCTAATCTTTGAACCAGCAGAATTTTATTAATCCAATTGTCAAAATTGTAAACTCCAGAAACTGTTTAACAGCTATCACTACAGTTAAAATTTGAGATAACCTATTTAACGTATCAAATATCACATCACTTTATTAAAAATTAGTTACTTAATTATATATATTATACTTATTGTTTCTATGTTAAACTTTAAGTCTTAAGACATAAATTTTATACTGATTATTTTAAAGTCTATAACAAAGTATGAGAAAAAAATATTTAAATGGAAAATAACTAAATTTAATATTATCCTTTAATATTACACTTCATAAAAAGTTCCAGTTCAGTGACTACTGTTTTTAGTGTAATAAACCTTAATTATTTCATCTTCTAGTAGCATGATTATAATAAGTAACTGAACACTTTAGTGTTCTAATACAATTTGGACCTTAATAACGATTGATTCACATAGATTTACAAGTTTTTACTATCAAGATTATAATTCTCTCAAGAACATTAATATTCTCATTAAACATATACTGCTTGTTTTAAATAAAATAACAAATGATAATTTCACAGATATTCATGCATGTTTGACTTTTCAAAACCATGAAGTTTAGCAACTCGGTAGCAATCGTCAGTGATTGCCTCACAATTAATAATAAATGAGCTCACATTAATTTTAACACAGACATAAATTAAAACTTTCAACAATCAAATAATTTAATATTTACTACCCACAAAATAAATTAATTTTATCTTTTATCAACTATCTATTACAGATAGCTTTCATCTCAAATTTCCTTATTGTTTTGATCAGCCATCTTACTGTCCTTGAAATGGAAAAAGTTACTAATTTACTTAGACATCTAAAAGAAATACAAATTGCTTTCAATACTTCATTTAAATCTGTTATACAACAAATAAATATAAACCATTTTTAAATGCTCCAAATTCATACATTCACTAAAAAGTAACTTCAGTATCTAAATGGAGAATTTAATAATTTTAAATTTATATCGTGTGTTTGTATAAACACACATTTTAAAATCTTTTGACAACTTATATTTATTTAGCTTTCATCAAAAGTTCCACCATACCTTTCATTAATCAATAAAATATATTTAAGTTCAATTCAATGCTGCGAGTTCTATCTCTACAACTACAATTTAAACTAAAACAATTTGAACTTAAACAGGATGTAGCAATATTATCTTTGTAATTACTGGATACACATGCACATGCCTACCTGTTTTGTGCAGAGGTTTGAAAACATATGTATAAATAAAATTCAGCTATAATGTGCATCACTTAACAAACATTACTTAGTAACTTGAATTAGAAGAACAGTTTTTGCACTAGTAGTAAATCTGTTGTGAAATTTTAGGCTTGCAGCATTCATTCAATCTGAACAATATTCATTAGTTTTTCCTTCATACATAATGTATTAACTTTTGTTGTTGTTGTTTTTTGCAAAATCAGCTAACTTTCAAACACCTGATATTATACTGAATTATTATGAACAGTTTTTGAAAACAAATAGCAGGTTAATCTTAATAAGCATTATTAGCAACAGATTCATTCACACCAGATGTTTGTTGTTGTTGTACTATTATTCATAAGCATTATTATTGTGAATAATAAGGAAAATGTTACTGAAAAATTTAATTGTAAGTACCTAAAGATAAAGGTACATTTGATTTTCATGGAAAACAACATTTTTGTACAGATAGATACATAATAGGTTAAAAACTACTAATCTCTCTCAAAAAAAAAGTTAAATTGTGTGTTCTTATTGGGGTGTATGGACATATCTATTATTTGGTCATCACTCTTCAATGTGTAATTTTTTAAATGATGAAATTCCCCATAAAAAGTTTAGAAATAAAAAAGCAAGCAAAAACTTGTCTTTAAAAGAGTTTAAATTATATGTTTTTATAAATTTTGTTCCTTACATTAAGTTTAACAAACAATGACATCTAGTCATATATTGTACGTCTTGATAAATACACAGAACTTCTAATTATGTTTTATTAGCAATACACAAGGCATTTCACAAGTTGGACAGTTTTAAGCCAACAATTAATGGTGGGCAAGCAAATACTCTAATTTCCATTGCAACTACAACAATATGCAGGAAAGAATTCATAAAAAGATACAAAAGGTGAGTTAAAGTGAGCCATCACTGAGACACTGGTATTTTATGCAGTGTTAAACTCAATGATAAATTCTTAAATCAGAGAATCTAAAGACAGTCCTAAACAAAAAAGTTAGTCCAAGAAGTAAAAACATCAGTCACAGTTTAACCATGGATGGTAAAAAGTATATGTATGTATTTCATTTAGACAAGGATGATAAGATTATTTTTTAACTTCAAAGAAACAAAAAAGATCAGTACTAATACATATATTAAAGTTTTCAAATCTATATTTTGTAAGGCTGGAAAATTATAAGAAAGCAAAAGATTTTTATAAATACATTCCAGTAAGACAAAACATTAAACTATTTCTGAAATACATGCATAGAACTACACAAGTATAAATGCATTTTAAACTATTAGGCCAGAATTTTATGACACTGACATTAAAATGACATATTCACATTTTACAGTAAGAAACTATATGAACATGAGAGAATACTGAAAACTCAACAAATCAAACAACTTAAAAGTTTAGATATAGTTGGTCAATTATCAAGTTACACTTTGTCACAAACAACAAAGCCTGTTCATTTACTAAGATGTACAAGGTAGTATACCAAAGGATGTACCAAATAGTATACAATACTTTACATTTCTGACAACAAAAAAACAATCAGGAAGCCATGCATTACACACAAGTTCCAGGATTGATACCACAAACAAAATTATGAATAAATATTTGTATTTTGTAAACATATGCTAATTTTTTTAAATTTATACAATATTTATAATACATGGAAAAAAGGAATAGTTATCAACATTAATACAAAAAGTAAAATCATTAATTAACAGTGAAGAAACAAGAAATATTAAACCTGTAGCACTTCTGTAATATCAACAATTCATAGGTAAAAGAAATAATCAGACACTGATAGATATTTCAAAATCATTGTGCAAGATACTTATGGATAAATTCTACTGCATGCCCTGCATCTCCTTAAATTTGCACTTCAATTTCTTTAAATAATACAACTATTAACAAAAAATTGAAATCTAACTAAAGCCAAGTAGACAGAATACTTTCACATAAGATCTGAATACTACACATTTGCAGTATTACATAATTATAGCTATAAGTATAATTTTTGTCACATATATACAATAGAACTTACCCACTTTTAGCTATTAAAAACAGTATACTCATTTACAGTGGAAGAGAATAAGAGAAGCATCTCTGAAAGCATCCAAAGAATGCCCCCTGACCATAAGAGAGAGAGAGAGATCCAGAGATCAGAAGAGGGAAACCTCACCACTTCTGAGCTTAGCATATTCTTTGTCAATGTGTATAATTAGTAAAACATAAGGGTGTAAATCTCAAAGTATATAGTTGTTAAGGTGCACTGGATTATGCTTGGCAAATTAACTACATTCCAAATCTCCTCTACATGATACTACTATCCATGTAAGAGTAGGATGAGGATCATACCATTCTCACCCCTAACCCAATAATCAGAGATTAAGACCCAGTCTAACTAATGGTTATTTTAGAAGAATCAACACCAAACAGCAATTTGGGACAGACCATCTGGCACTAAGAAGATGAATTCAACTTATGTGAGGACTTACATTGACTAATGCACTTAAATCTAATACCACAATGCTAAGAACCATTATTCATGCAAAGGTAGGATGAGAGCCCCCAGTTCAAAGGAGTGAACTGCATTTGCATTGGATCAACTGCAGTTGGTGTGGAATGTGTAACAGGAGGCCACATCAACCAGAAAGGTGATGGATTAATTCTATGATATTGTAAATCTTACAAGGAGGCCATGAAATCATACAAGATGATGGATCAATTCCAGTGATTGAGGATATTGTTGAATGTGTATATTGTAAAAGGAGGCCATGCTGCCCTGTAATGTAACAGATCAACTTCTGTAATTGTGGAAATAGCTAATCTTGCAAAAGGAGGTATCAGAATCAATGTTTCCAATTATTAACCTTCCTGATTATTCAAACTATTTAAGTCTCATGTGAGAATAACTGATTAATGAACCAGTTTAGTCAATTATAAACTTCTAATAATTGCCTAGCTTTAATTACTGCTTTAGAATAATTTGTACCACACATCTACAGTACTTTAGGCTAACTAAAATAATAATTTATAGTTAAAAAGCAGACAACAGACAGGGATATCAAAGAAGTCATGGAAAGATATTAAAAAAATTAACAGTCAAGTAGACCCCAGTGTGGTGAACAATAGATTTAAATGGAGAAGGATCATGAGATACCAAATTCCCAAATGAAGGAAGTAAGGAGAAAATAATAATTTACATTACATATCTGCAATATCACATGATTATAGTTACAACAGTAATTTATATCACATATCTACAAGTATTGCATTATTACTTTTATGTAAGTAATGGCTACTTCTGTAAGGTTAATTTACACTGCATGTTTGCTCTCATTTTTGTTCATTTTCATAAAATTATATATTACACAACTGCAGTGTTGCATAGTGTCTAAAGTAAAATGTAAATCTGTATAAAACTTGCATAAATTTTCTTTTTCTCTTTACAGAAACTGAAATTTCTTTCTTTCAGACAAAGTTGTAAGAATTAGACAAATTTTTAGATTACAAGTTAGGATTATTTTAAATAATCTATGGAACAAAAACCACATACACAGCAAACTAATCTAACATTTGTAGCAATAAGCTAGTAAAATATGAAACAGTTCGAGTTTTTATTTTTTTATATATAAAAAACTGCTATGTACCTATTGATTCTGTTGATACTCATCTTAATATTAGCATCAGACACAGTCGTAGAGACAGTTATAAAAACAAATGATAACAATTTTAAGTGTACAAACATAAAGAGACTATGCCCCATATAAACAACCTGTTTGACTTCACATTAAAGAAAACACCTGATACATTTCAGGCCAGTGTACAACATACGATCTGATATCTCCACTATTCATGACAAGAAAAATAAGATAGTTGTTGCTAACCAAGAATATTAATGGCACTCTTCTGTTTGTCCTATCCTTGACCTAGTACATGAAAATGGGCTAGAGTTCATGGCATACAGTTGTATGTCTTGCTAAATTAGTATTGTACAAATGCTAAAAATGCATATACAAGATCATATTAAATCATTTTTCTTCTTCATATATTTAAATTTCAGTGATTATGAATTCAAAAATCATTTTCTTCACATCTATTCCTCTACTGCTTTTGATTTATGCTTTGAATGTTGCAAGACCCAAATGGGCTGACAATTGTTTATTTATTTATTTATTTTTATATACTAGTCTTGGCTTTTAAATACTGTTTTTCACTTTTCAAGCACACATGCACACATTTTGTAGATAAAACTAGCATAAAGTACAATTGCAAAAATAAAATATAAATTACATTTGGTTTGGCAAGTAAAAGATGATTAAAAACACCAAACATACAATGTACTCTGGTACTACTCCATCCACAGTCTCAATCTTTTCCACATTAACTTATGAGGGGTGGAATTCCCCCAAACCAGTAAAACTCAGGGTGGGCTTTTTCATATACCAATATCACTTTTACAGTTGTTTCAAGTGCTGCACAAGAAAAATGTTCCAATTATATAATTAATTAAAATTCTGAATCTTCCCATATTTTACAGTCTGTAAATATATACACTGTCAGACTGTTTGCTCAGTTAAAAAATTACTATTGAAAAAAATCATTAAAACCTATGAAAAGTGGTAGATGTTACTGGTTATAATTTAATAAGACAGTTACCATTAAAAAAGTTTTTAGTCTTATGCATACAGATGACATAATCCAAGTGTATACCAGAGATGAATAATAATTTTTGCTTTTAAAATTTTATTATTTTAAGATCATGTGAATGCAACAGTTTAAACGTAAGCACTTCCTTTATTGTTACTACCTGCACAAAGGGAATGTTATAATCCACAGAAATGTAGACATCATGATTATTTAAAAATTTTTACATTTCCATGAAAAATGTATTAAGAGAAACAAAAACAAATGTCTGAAAGTAACACTAAATCCATCAAATGAAGTAGGATTCTTATAAACATCTAACTTAGAAAGTTATACAAGTTCATTATAATAATACATGCATCTGAACATGGCATGCAAGTCTTAGGACTCTTGAAGAAATTGAGTGCATTTTATTAAAACACCCAATTATTACAATCCATGGCATTACATTTGGTCCTGGTTTACGCCATGACCACTGATCTTCACAATAATCCTAATGCTTAATTTCCACTGCAATGAGCCAGTATAAAGTTTTCATGCCCAAAGCACCTCCACTACCTCATATGCTTTCCATAATACATTTATGTCAATAAAGATATTTTCCAACACCCATTTCAACAGTCTGTTCTCACAGGTACTGACTGTGTCCTGTAACTTGATAAGTATGTCTTCACATAGAATAGCACGAATAAATATTTCATTTTCCAGCTGCTTCAGGTATACAATGACTAAACCACTATATTGTGGAAGGAACTTTTGTACACTACTTGTATCACTTTTCCAAAGAGAGATCATTTTTTATTTGTTCTATACTGCCCGAGAGACATGAATGACGTTTTGCCACTGACCTGTGTGTTTGTAAATTCTCAATTGTTCCAAAGCAAAGAATTTTACTTAAAATAGCTGGGATACAAATTGTTGCAGGTATTTTTTTTTTCAGATTGTCATGATGTCTCAACTTATTGCATATTATCTTATTTCTAATGCCATTAAGAACATTTTTGAAATTCTAAATCCCTAATCTGAACACCTCCTTATGATCTGAATGTATAAATATTTTACATAAGAAAGAATTGTTACATACCCTTCCTAAAAGCAATCAATGTTTGATGTTTATGAACTTAGTCTTAAGACAACAGACATCAGGGTCCACTTCAGGTAATTTTGCCACCCCTAGGTAAGAATATGAAATGTCATCCCCAGCAGAACCCTACAGCCTACATGAGTATCATCAATAAACATATACACACACACCACACGTGTACATGTTTATCTGTTATGTTATATATCACTTTATCAGACCTATCTGCATCTAACCCAAAATGTTTAGATTTACAAGAACTAGATTTTTCTTGTCAAATTTTGTTCTTTTCTTACTACAAAGTACTTTGTGAGGGTCTACTTTCTCCATTTTAATAGAAGCTTGTTTATGTTAAAGTTGGTTACCTTAGCACTTGTGTTTATGATCATATTTTCAGAATCACTAATAAATGGCAAAGGATGTAGAACTAGCACAAGATAGTCAATTCTACCAAAAATAAAATGAAAGTTTTTTTGTGATTTTGCCACCTGTTTGCAAGTGCCTACCTGCTAAAGTAAGGCTTGATAAATAAACATAACAAAGAAGATGATTAAAAAATACAAAGATGTATTTTCCATAATAACACAAAACATTATTTCACACAAGTCCAAAAGCAAAATCAAGATGTAAAACATAGGTTCAAGGAGCTTATCAATAAAAGTTCTAAAGAAAAATACAAACAATGTTGTATAATAGTATACAAGTCAATGTTACCAAAGTAGTGTTCTCTGGTCACCAGTTTTCCACACAAGTACAAGATAGATCATTTTATAGAGTAAATTGTGAAGTAACAATGAATTTTACTAAAAAATGGCATTTTATGCTAAGAAATAAACAGACTGGCTCAATGTTAAATGAAACAATCTCTTTTTATGATGCAGTCCGAAATAAAACACAGTGTATGTGCTTTCATATATACAGGAGCGTTACTTTCTTACTGGATCAGTAAATCAAACAACAGTTATTACCCTTCAAAATGTCTTTTCATTGACTGACTTGTGTCTCAAACCAAAGAGAACTTGATGTGGGACTACTCTCACTAAAACTGGTGTTTTGTTCTGATTTTGGACACTGTAAGAGTTGGAACCATTTCCACTATACTAACAACAAGCCATGTAATGGAGATTTCATTAGTTAATGGAAGCTAAGATTAACATTTCAGAAGCTTCAAGAAGAGAGCATAAAGAATCCAAATCTACCATGGATGATACTTATCCAAACTTACACATCAGCACATTCTGTTACAGATGTGTTGATGGAATGTAGACAGCATAGTTCAGAGCACTGAAAGACATCCACATAGTTATAAATAATAATTTAAACAGCTAATGGTGAAGACATGCAGTTTACTTTGTCACTCAAGTGTAATGGTTTAAAAGAATGGGTAGTACAAATTATCATGCATATGCTTGCAAAGTTTGTTAATCCTAATCTAACCACACCAACTTATTGGGCATTATGATGCCAAAGAAAGGTCTAAAAAGCATACACTAAGCATACTTAAGTTTGAGCAAGAAATAACGTCAATATGATTTATTGCTCCTCCCCAAAAACAGATGTTTCACAATATCCCCAGGAATATATGAAGTGGTTAAGATCTGCACAAAAATTTGCCTCAGGTAGGCCACCTACATTAGAAGTGGTATGGTAAGACAGTAATAAAATGTATGTACTAATGTGGAGATTTGTCTGGTTGTGGTATGTGCAAGCAACACTGAATCACTTCAAATCCAACTGGACAAGACCATACCTTATACTCTAGTAGATTGGTCTGTTTATAAGACAGTGTGTGCAAGACGTGTAAACATGTGGCACATGTCTACAATGCTAAGTCCATTACATAATCAACAAATATCTTCTGCATGGCTTAGGTCAGAAGTATGAAGTTGAGATCAACGAGTTGGAGAACAAGGACAACATCTCATGTCATGATGGCTCATCCAGAAAGGAAAAAAAGAACTAAAAATACTTGTTTAGCTATCTACAATGAGTATGATGAGAAAATGTTGAAGACAGATGAAAAACAGCTCTTGCAGTTGGCTGAGTAACTGCTGTCCTTACAATCAATGTGGATGTGGCCAGCTGATATTATAGAGCTTTTTGTAGGATAACTGACTAAAGGGAACTGACAATCCTTGCCTTCTGAGCTATCAACTGATGTTAGTTTGTTAGAAGTCACTGGAGAAAGTAATAAAATGTAATGGTAATACATGTATACGGCAATATATATGTATAAATAAATAAATGTGTAGTCTAATACGTGTAAGACCATTATATAAAGTAACTGAAATTCACAAGCAGTAGTTCAGATATACCAACAAAAGTAAATTTTGCATAGCTAACATTTTATAATGGTTGTGATAAACTTCAGTTCCACAGATTGAAATACTTTGAATACACATACGTAGGTTTAGTTCAAAATGCTATTATAATGCATGAAAATTCTTACAGCTTAGTGAATTTTCATGCATTATAACAGCATGATTCCCTCTAAAGGAAAATGTTTTTGTAATCATATAATTTCCATTTTTCCAGAAAAGGTCATTTTCATATGTACTTAAAAGATTCTCTCTTTTCATTATTTTGTGTGAATTGTACTTGAGGCTAATATATGATTGTTTGTCAAAAAGTTTGTTGTATTTCCTATTCTGCAAATCTATAACTATTATTTCAATACTAAAAGTTGTTTTTGTGTGATTGTAACTTGATTCTTAATCTTTGAGTATTTTTGTAGTGAAAGCTTACAACTCATATTTCAATCCAAGAGTTCATCACAATTTTATGTGATGTATTACCATTTAATTATTATAATTGTAGTTTTACTGTGAAAGGTATGATTAAGTATTATGTAGCAACCTTAAATGATGATACATTATTGTTAAATAATAAAGAACTGTAATTGTGGGCATACTGAAAGACAATTTGATTACTATAGTTAAAATTCTTTATAATCATATGTAATTGCACTTTCTGAAGTTTTTCTTTTTATATTATACATACTGCTTAAGATTTTCTTCTCATTACTTCATTATTTTGCTGTATACAGTGTTTTACATCATTAAAAGGCTGTTTTTCCAAATCATAGTTCTTTAAGGGTGATGTCATCCAGGTTACATGTAAATGTAATACACTCCATCATAGCACAAGTGTGAAGTTACTTGGCTTTAAAGTTAATTGTCAGCTTGAGGACAATTCTGAAAAAAAAGGAGGAAGGGAAATGTGGTATTTAAGTATACTACAAATTTCATACCTTTTTATTTTAAAATAAATAAATTCACTTTTTTTCATTTATTCTAAATCCATACAGTTTTTTTGCAAAACGCATGGTCCAGAAGGTCTCTGTTAGATTCAGTTTAGTTGTCTTTGTTCTTTTGATATTCTCTAGAGATAATACTTGTTCTGCCAATGAAAAAGTAATTTTAAAAGCAGTCATCCAATGACAGGCCTGATAACATTTTGAAGTTACAGCATTTATCATATTAAATGAAAATGGTCAACCACATGGGTAGTATTAGTTACTGTGTAAATCAGACCTTTATTGTTAAGTTAAAAAAAAAAAAAATTATACTCAAAATCTTGAGGAAGTTGGTTGAGGAAAAGACATTTTGATGGAAGAAAGCCAGTTAATTCTGGAGTCAAGTGAAAGGTATTTTCCAAGAAAGCAAGTACATACACTGAATGTTTTTATTTTTATAATGAATAATTTTAATTTTATATTAAAGTGTCCAGTCTGTTTATTTCATTATCTTATTCCTTCATAATTTATCCTGCCAATCCTTCAGTTATAAAGCATAGCTTATCTAATGCTCATTTTGGAAATCAGTTTAACCTGAGAACACCACAATAACGAGATAAAAATAAAATTGTTCCGATTTAAAATGCACAATCAAGATACCATGTAACAGGTTATATTACAATCATAGTCTTTTGTTGTTGTTTTTTTTAAATCTATGAATCCCACTTTTAGTTACTAACACAAAAGAAAAAAGATAAAATAAATTTAAGATAAAAAAAAGACCCCAAACTCAATTGCTTCCACGTAGTTTACTATTCTTTTTCTTGAGAATAAGAGTAAATTATTCAAAATCACTCAAGTTGGGTTTTCTTTTTTGAAACTCACTGTACTTTTTTGTGTGTAATTTTGTGCAAAAACTCTTTTCACTCATTAGAACAAAACAGCAAAGTATACTTTCAATCCACATTAAGCTGTTTTACAGAGCCAAAGCATGTTTAGTTCATAATTATAGAATACATCACTCTTTAACGAGTAGAATTTTAACAAACAGCCACTAAAAGTTAAGCACATATTTGTATATGTTGCTTTTTCCAATACATTTGTAAAATAAAATAAGTAGCTAATGCCCATACTGGGTAGCAGTGTGCAAATGTTTGTTATGCAACTACATATTTCAATAATTCACTTAAATAGCCAGTGTATTTTAACATAATTACATACAATACTCTGATACTCTGAAAGACAGTAAAAAGGTAGAAACACATATCACCTTGCATGTAATCCAATCTAAGTCTGAAACTTGATCAGCCATGATAATAATCTAGCCAAGTGTATGTTAGAGAAAGCTTACCAACTCACTGTACACCACTTCCACTCTTCTTATAACACGGAATTGTTGTTGTAAAATATGTACTGCTTGGCAAAATGCCATCCCTATAAAATTACAAGAAATAATTTAAATTTTAGATTGGAAATATAATATAAAAGAAAAACTTAAGCATTATTGATTCATGTATGTAAGAAGTAAACTGCATGTATCATCTAGCATCTACAGCAAGGTTGGATCAACTTGCATTGACCAAACTGAAAATATACAAGCTATACGGCATACTCGTACAAGTTTGTGTTGATCAGACAAATGTACAGTAAAGCACACCTTACACAAAAACTTTTTTTTTTATCTGAGAGAAAAATGTCTTAAGTCACTGTTTGTAAAATTCTTCATAAATTACTTGACCCTTAAATTATAAATAAAAATCAAAAATGGGTAAATTATACAAAGTATTCATATTAATAAACATTCTTGTATAGAATTGTGACACAAGAAAGAACTTATATGTGACCATACAAATACAGAACTAAGTAACCACTGCAGAACTTTCAAAAACTATGATTACTCATTTTCATGTTATGGCTAAATAAAGAAAAATATTCAAATGTCAAAAAGAATTATTCACACAGTTCCATTAAGTTCTTATGTAACATACAGAACTTGATAATTCTACAATTGCTGCTACAGAACTTTAAAGAAAATGTTTTTCTCCACTTATAGAAGTAAAAAAAAGGCACATATAATTATATTACAATAGCAAATCCATTAAAGAATAGTCTATAATACAAAATTACTGTAAATTGTACAGAAAGTATAAGCACTGAATGAACTGAAGTGTGATAAGATTTAAAACTAAAAGAAAAGATATGGTCATTTAAAGTGAAGTATTAAAAGATTATCACAACAAAAACTCTCTTGAGGACATCTCTCTAGTCCATTCATGTAAAATAAAAGATTTCTTAAAGGTATCTTAAATGTGCTTTTAAGTGGTTCTTAACCTAAAGAAAATGTTCTAATGGTACGTAAAACTGTACACAAGCCCACTGCACTTAACAATAAAACAAGTACAAACTCTACTTTGAGAAGACTTGTATAAACAGGTCATTTTTCTATATACTACCTCTACACACTTAACCAAAGGAAAAAAACACAGGCACACACATGTATACAAAGATTATAAATTTATCTAAATATTGGATCTCATAATAAAAATTTACTTTATGTCTTTATATATATCATAGCAACTGAATTTAATGGTTCATTTTCTAAGCACTATTTGCAAATAATACAGTAAAAGATCTAACGAGTAATTTTTTAAATTAGAAGCTGATAATTACCAAAACCTAATTATTAACTTGTTAGTAATATGTCACTAATTTCATTATTAGATGCTCATTTAGATTTCAGTTATTGCATAGGATATTAATCATAACAACCATTAACAGATTCTCAGAATCTTGCCATATGTATTTAATGGTTTAACAAAATATTTTTATCCTTTGCTGGCATAAAAAGCACAGCTTTGCTGGCATTCCATTCCAAACAAACACTACCCCATTCATAACCTGAATAACAGCAACAATGAACTAATAACAGTCTTTCACTTTCTTTTTTTTTGCATATTACTGTTCTTGTAAGAGGCCATCTGTGTGATGCAAAATACTTTATTAATGCTACTATGTAACAATTATCTGCATACTTACACAATTAACCTAAGATTTTGCTGGCATGTTAAAGTTTTAAAAGTTTACTTGTATTAAAAAAATGTATACTGAGCTGAAAAAAAAAGAAGCAATAGGTAAGCAGTTCTAATTCCAAAAATTAGTAGTGGAAATGCCAAGTATACAAAATAAAAAAATGTGAAATAAAGAAAAAAAAAAAAGGATTGACCTTTCACTTCTCCCTTTAGAGGACTCTAAATACTATCCTTATGAGAGGTCACAAGACTTTACCGATAACTTTCGATTATCACTACCTCATAATATCTCATATTCACAAGGTACAATAATCCAGTTAGCACAGTTTTATGTCAAGTTAACCGAGTTGGTCAAACCTATTCTGAATATTTTAATCAGTTAACATACATAACATGATGCTGAAAAAGAGATAATTCTGTGATTAGTTCAATAATCTTAGTTGTGAATGTTCTTAAATTGCTCATTAACAGGATGTTAAAAAAACATCCTGAGCATTTTTAATTATTCTGTGTACATGTAATATTATTGTACAAGATATTTTTTGTTCTACATAATTAACAGCTCCAATTGTTTGAAAATATTACTTGTAGATTACATCCTTTACACAGTACACCTGTAACAAGTTTTCTTTTAATCTGAATGTGAACAGCAAAAATAGATGAAAACAAAAACATTAATAACACTTAAGGAAACAATAAATTATACAAACTAGAGAGTAATTATATGACAGAGGGATTTAATCACCACTTATTAAATCTTTACAAAATTACACAACTTTCACTACCGATGTAAAATATATATAAATTCTACACAATCTAATTAGATTGAATTAGTTGTTCATACCTCTAATTCAGTAATTGATTTTTCCTAACACAAATCACTATCACATACATAACTGTAAGCATTTATTAAATAAGCAAGTTAAATATCATTACTATTGTGTTAAAGCCCATTAATGTGTAATTTTCTTTATAGAAAATGTATCCCTTTTCAGCCTTGAGAACACGTATTACAGTATATCCTTAAAAAAACTGACTCACAAAATTCAGGTATTTATCACTTTTCAGATTTATCATACACTAGAGAACAACATTTTAAAATGTCTCATACTGTTCTAAATTTCATCTTGTGATTCTTATAAGACACTTGGTTTAGGCTCAAAAGAGTTTCATTATTAACATGATGCCTATAACACTGTGATACAATGTTTTTCACTAAAACCAGAAAGGAATATACATAGGAACCTTTACAAGTTCCTGTGTACTGTACTGATTTAATAGTATTTTCAATGCTTATCAGAAATCAACAAAAGACAAAGTAACCAAGTATGAAATTGAGGAGAACCTGAATATTTATGAATGTTTAAATACACTGTGTTTATGAATGTTTAAAATTTTAAATATACCCAAGAATTCTTCTTGCAACAAAACTGTACAATACATTAATCCAAAAGATCTTACACACATTACCATACATCCAAAATAGTTGGCAATTTGAAAAATAACCTCAGTTTCTAAATAGTAAAGAAGCAAAAAAAACCTGCAGTAGACTAGATTTTCTGTTAAGAATGTAGCAATATTCTAAGCATTAGAAAAGTGTTAAGCACATAAAAACAGTAATTGAGAGATAAACACAACTGAAACACTGGATGCAAATGTTGAAGTAAATAACATGCTAAAGTATATACTGATGTCATACTGATAGTTTTTAAGCGCATCATGAAATCCTAATTAACAACAACAAAAACAAACAAAGGCAAGCAACATAACAGGTTAAAGATCACATCAAAGGACACTCCACTAGCAAAAATACAGAAAACTAAAGTAGTCCAAGGTCAGTTTGTAGGATGTTTCAACATGTAACGTCAAATAAAGACAAATCAAACCATTTCAAAATACGTTTTCTCTGATTTCGATTTCTCCATAGAGAGAAAATCAGGTTTAATGTTCACTGTAAACAGATCTCATCACTGTATAATTGCAATTACCATGAATGTCATTGAATCATAAATGTTTAAAAGACAAGCACAACCCTGTTAAGAAAACATGTATGGGACCAAACACTAATTACCTTCAAGGAAACATACATGTATTTAAATTATCAATCACAATATACACTCTCACAGGCAAAAATAGCAAAAACATATACTTGAAAATTTAATAAACATAATACAAATATCTGAATAAATAAATAAAAAACTTAGAAGATGGAGTCAAATAATGTCCAATATAAATTTAATGAATATTATAAAGTAATTTTTATATAAAACTGTATACAACACAATCATAAATGAAATATACATAATGCCTGTAATAAATTATTATCTAATGACCAAGATTTATGATATTCACCACTATAAACATGTGTACAACTAGACTCATTGCAGGCATTAAGTAATGTACATGTTATGACAAAACTCAAATTGTTTTACAATTTTTATGGGATGATAGAATAATGCTGTGAACTGCAGCTAAGAAACATAATTAAAGAATAAAAAAATTCAGAATAACATAAAAATGTCAAAAAACATTTATTTTTAAATTTCATAACAAAAATATCTCGGGAAAATTCAATTTTGTCATATTTTGTTTATGTAGAACTCTAGCATGCCTTTATATTTTCTTTCTTGGTTATTACTCAAGCAAAACATATTATACAAACAGTGGAAATCTTACAAGAAGAATTAAATATACTTTACAATATATATTAGTAATTATAATAGTAGTAGTACCATAGAAATGTGACCATTTCATATGACCTATTATCTAGATTTAACCTGTGTCCAAGTCAATTGGACATATTTAAAATATTTTTAAATTAAAAGCTTATCATCTAGTAATATATTTTACCCAAAAAAAGGAACCACGAAAAAAAAGGTCAATATATGCAAATAGGTTTGGTAAAAAATTTATAATAATGTTTAATCAATTCAGTTTATAGTTGCAAAAATTTTTCAATCACATTTTTGTTTAAAATCTTAAAATTTCACTCTGCACTTTTCTTTGTTCATTACTCCATAATGTAGCATATTTATAATGACCAACTGTACACTGTATCAAATTAAATACACTTTTACACAACACAATACATGTTCAATAAATATCTGTACAGTTTTTATGTCAAAGTGTGTTCAATCAGAAGAACACAGGACTGAATATCACAATATGTAACCTGAGGAAAAAAAATGTCAAAGGTCAAAAAAAAAAGCAAGGATTTTATTTGAATTCTTGCATGCCCAAGCCTTTAGTTTATAAATGGCACCTCTTTATAATAAAACACATAACATTAAACTATACAGTATATAATCATTTTATAATGTTTGTCCCAGATGATGCTAATGTGAAATGACATTTTGTTGTACAATCCTGTCCTGTGACTTTTTTCGTTAGAGACATTTTCTTTGTGATCTTTTCTCTCGTTGTATTAGAGCTGGACATGAACCATGTAAAACACACAACATAGTAACTTTACACACTTAAATAATGGTACACATTTTCAAAAGATTATATAACAAAAAAGTAAAAATAATGCTATAAATGTTTGTTTTTTTAATATAAAACATGCATAACTTTGAATTATTCTACTTAATTCAAATTTCTGGACCTATTTGGACATTGGGAAGCAAAAGAAATTAAAAGATTCTTAAGCTATTTTCTAGGAGGACATTGGACTGAATAATCACTAAAATTTATTTATTAAAACTAATATTTGCAAATGTGTTTTTCTACAACCTAATGTCAGATACTCCAAAAATAGTACATCTAATAAGTGATCTCAACTGCACTGAAGATATATGAATATAATAAGTCCTTCAGAAATGTTTTCCATGTCTGTTGTAATTAAAATATGGTCAGAGACAATATTTATGAGATTTTCCAGCGATTACAACAGTATAAAAATGAAAAAAGCATTTCTGATATTTCTTCAAAAGTAAATGAAATACTACAACATGAAGATTCTAATTCCAAATCTGGTATCATTTTGTTGTCACATCAGAGTTTCTCACAAAATAATTGACAAAATTCCTGGTTTTATGCACATAATGATAAATATAATACAAGATGAAACATTTAGAAATGAATTAAAAAACTTAACTTCACACCTAAAGAACTTTATTTACTAATATAAAATAACAGTAATACAATAAAAATCACAAAGAATATTTTCTTTGGCTACATGAATTATCAAATTGAGGTAAATTTTCTCTTTTAAGAAGTCTTTTCAGTAATAATAAATAGAAAATGTTATTGTTTTAGCAAGCAAGAAACAAGACTTTCTACTTCATAAAATGAGTTATACTTGAGTTTAAATATGGATATTGGTCCAAATAATGATTGCCTAATTACGAAGAACAGTAATCTGTAATTTTATGTGGTAGGTAGGGACTAACAAATAGTTTTGAAACAGCAATTTACTTATATACGGGTGTTATTAATAAACATGCAATTTTTTATCATAAGAATAGCATAGAAATTAAGGACATTTGTTAGACCCTGATCTCACCAATAACGTACACAATTTAAAGAAAGACAATCAATAAGGTATAGTGTATGGTCAAACCTAGCAAAAAATGGCCAGAATTTCGATAATATTGCTTGGATGTCCTATCTGCTCAAATGGCAGAATATTAAAGTTGCTAAGATGGGAAAATCATTATTCTAAGCATAAACAGTAAATTTTTTACTTAATTCACCAAATAAAATATTGTGTGTACATATATTTATTTTCCATTTCCTAACTTTATGAATTAAATAATTTGTTTCTCACTATCTGAGCTGCAAGATTTTTTATCATGTCTTAAACTTATGTATGATGAAACTAAGACACTATAATTTGTTTTTTTTATGGTATGAACAAAAAATCAGAAATTATTCCAAAATGTTTAATGACTTAGAAGGCTAACAATCAAAATTCTGACAATATTTTGAAAACCTAAAGCAAAAGTGAAAATTGGAACAACTGCAAACTTTGAAATTAAGACATTTACTGTAATTGTACATAACAAATACGTCATGAATACAGATGTTTGAAGTAAAAAAATCTGCTGGAATTTTTTAAACATTCACATTTTTTAATAGTCTCACAAGTTACAGGTATTTTTTAACAAACATTTGTTTTAAAATTACATATAAAGTGGGTAATTTGACTTATATCACTAAAAAAGTTTAAGAATTTGGTACAGTGTATAGTAATTAGTACTGAAATTTCAAATATTTTAAGCTACATTTTATGACAAATGTTGTAAATATTTTCTAATGTTTAAATTTTACATCACACAATTAAAGTGTTCTTAAGAGTTATATGCTACTTCAATTGTAAATACCTTTTGATTTATTTTATGATTTAATCAGATTAATCAATTTATGTAGCAAACATAAAAATTGCCGTCAAATCTAATTGAACAGAAACTAATCATATGAACACTGAGCAATGAATCTGGAAAAGGTATATCTATATGTAGATACAACAACACATTGTCTTCCTTCAAATAATCCAGTAGCATAATATTCCTCAAGTATGTGGCTACAAGTAATGATCTACTAATTTCTTTGTTTGAATGCTCAAGTAACAAAATTTTACAACTCTAAAATTACTAGTTCAGTTGGCTTCTGGTAAACTTAAACAAGAAGATAAATGTCTTTCACTTGAATACATGCCAACATGCAAAGCATTACAGTTCTGAAGGATACATCAGTCAAGCAGTAAATAAAAAAGTAAAATTACAGGAATTAAACAAGGGCGTTAGCTCACCTAATGCAGTTTGTTGTTTTTTCTTGAACATAAAAAAACTTGAAACTTATTAAAACAGTGTAAGTACTTTTTACCAACGAGAAATCTGTTAGGTGTTTTTTAACCACATCATAATTATGTTACTCATAATCATTATATGTTACTCAATTGGTTTCAAAATTGTTAAAAATGCAAGAAACTTACTCTGATGAATAACTTAGGTTACAGAAGAGTATAAACCAGAGTTGAAGTTATTAATAACTTTCTCAGCAACAGTAAAGAAGATTGTATGATATGTCAACTACACTATATTCGCTATATCAAATGCTAATGAGGACTTTCACCTAAAACTAGAGCTTTTTAGACTGCCTAAGATGCAACAGAAACAGTAAGGGTTAAGATGCCATTTATATTAGCTAATTGCCTGACAAAACTGTTTTTTTTTTTTTTTGTTCTCAGCTACACAGTTATCAGCTAATCTGTTTTCCTAATAAGGGTTGTAAAAATCATTCTAGTTACTATAGATACACACAATCATTATTACTATCTGACACTGTAAATACTTCTTCTCAAATAAATGTTGCACACAGTTTTCTACAAATGTGTGTTGTTTTGTTTATTTATCCAAAAACTATATGTTAATATTTTAATCATCATTAAATGTAGTTATAGATAATTTTGTACTTAATCACAGTTACATGAATTTATGTTATTTGCCTAGCCATCCATGCTATAGGTATACATTATTCTTGTGATTAGTGTAACTAATTCCCAATTACACACAGAATTTTGCTAGTACCTAACTATAGTTTTATACATAATCCATATTTTTTTTTGTAATTATCCATAACAAGAGAGTATTATACCAGTTTTCTTATAAGTTAACAAAGTAATGAAATAATTTTTCTATTAATAGTGCCTAAAAAAACCTGTTTTTGATGCATTTAATATATATCTTTAATAACTGATGTTACAAATGTAGGAAGGCATAGTTGGCAGTAACTTGCATGCAAACACTAATAACTGATATTTGCTTCAAAAATGTTCAAAAATCTCAGTTTAAAAAGCATACAACATTTGTTATTAAAAATATATATATATATACACACAAACATGATATCAGGACACTTTAACCATTTTATATTTGTCTCTCTAGCTATAGGTGTAAAAGAGACTTTCTACTTTTATATTTCTAATTATTCACATTATTTTATGAAACAAAATGTACATTTGCAGAGGCTTACATGTACTTTAATTGGATGTTTCTAACATCTAGAAATTTCATTACTTTAGTTCAAGAACTTTTAATTTTGATTAATTGATTATTTTTACGTTGAACAACCTTGAAGTACCATGTAGCTAATAGCCCTGATGATGGTAACTGTGTAACCATAACTAGTTAGTGGTAACTAATAATATTTTACCTTTTAATTGTGCCAAAAAATGTCAAATTTTGTGTTTTTTTACTCTTAATATATTATAATCTTGAAGTAATCAAAACATTAATGAAAAACCAATGGTTATACACACTGATTAACTGGATAATTGGATTAATCAAAAACATCAATTTTGATTAGGCGATTCCTTCTGCAGCATTCATTGTTTTAATCATAATTTTGATTAACTGGTTATTTTGCATGTCATTAACTCAACCAAAGCTCATATTTGATTACATCAAGCTAATTTCTCACTTCTATTTTACTATTAAAGTTCAAATAATTCAAAAAGTGGATTGCCATTAAAAACAATTTTTAACAGTCTTGTACCAAAATAAAATGAAACTATAGATGTTGGTTTCTTGCTATATATTAAGTACATAAGTAACTTTCACCTTTTAAAAAAAATTGATTAGATTGCAGGTCATTAATATTGTACACACACGCACGCACGCACACACACACACATTTGTAGCTGTATACAGTTTTGGCCATATACTGGTTTTGAAATATTAAATATTCTTAAAAATTCTTTTTATAGCTGTCTGATCATTTTCATAACTCAAATATGATATACACAATAAAAATGTGTCTTTTTACATACAGCATCAGTTAAGCTACAACAGTAGACTGCAACCCTTCAAACCATTCAAAATGGGACTCAATTTTAAATTTAAAAATTTAACTACTGTAAAGTTCTGTGTCCTTTACCAAATCAAATTATGCAACAAAAACAAACGTCAATATCCAGGTGTGAAGTTTATCTTAACCTAATGGTCTCACAAGTAAAGAAAATATGAAAGAGCGTGACATGCAGAATGACACTACAGTCAATTGTGATACAACAATAAAGTCTAGAAGATGTTTATTACTTCATTACACACACACACACACACACAGATATTCTGACATGTTTTACTGTTCAGGTGCATCATAAAGATAGAATATTAAATTCACCATACCTATAAAGTAACTCAATACTGAAACCTGGGTTTCTGGTCCTGTTCTTCAATTACAATTATTTGTTTGTTATTACTTTGAATATAAATTATATACATGTATACGATTTCTTTTAACCCTAATTGATTAAACCTTTTGCACATAATTTTTAATTATACAATAATTTAATCCTATATGTATTATTGTAAGATAAGTTACGTGAAAACAAAATTTCATATGCATGGATTTTATCTTCTATTACTCTTCAAGGTCATCTGACATGTTGGTAATGAATACAAATAGCAGAAGATTAAATGACATAGAAACAGTCTTTGTCTCTCTCACTTGTAAATCATAGTTTTTACAAATGTCTAAGATATTTCACAAATTTTATCTATAAAAACATCATAATCTATTAAATTGAAATTAAACTTCAAACATCAACTTTAATGGTATGACTATATCGATGTTACACTACACAAACATACAATAAGTAACCTCAATAAGTTTACAGATATTTCAAGAACACTTACATCAGTTTGCTCCCTACAAACAAGCACTCACATGTAATTTTGATTATTAGTCTACTTACAAATATTTGTATATTCTGTACTCTGAAAAAATAATTTAAGTCTGAAATATCCTTTGTATGACACAAAAATGTTTTATCAACTTCAAAAATGTATCATTTTCTCTTTATATTTATTCTTACAAAACAAAATAGTTTGGAAATATTTAGTTAATACACAAGTGTTTCTGAACTGGTAAATTAATGCATATATAATTAAGGTTATAATTAACAAAACATTGAAACCTTTTGCATTATAATCTACAGTAAGGTAGGATACTGAGTCAGAAAAAAAACATTAAAATAAACATCAGTAAAATCAGTTATTTTGAATATAATGTAAAGTCTTGATGTAAGTGTAAATACCAAAAAAGACTATTGTTAACATTGAATTATCACTTTATGCTGAAAATTCATAAGATATGCAAAAGTAAACTTTTCTTATTAACTTTCTGGCATTGTGAACCAATGTATTTATGTTTTAAGTACCCAAACTGCATAATTTGATTAGTGAACACTAGTGAAATTTCCTATAATGAAGTAATCTAACTAAAGTTGGATTAAGTCTTTTAATAATGTATCTAACACTATAAATTTATATATTATGCTATCCTTCACTAGTGAAAAAGTTCAGACCTAAACTCACTTGGTTATAATTTGATGTTACCAATAATAGGACTAATTCACTGAGCAATTTTAGAGTTTATACATGTGTACATTTATGTTTATACAATGATTATGTAACCCTACACTTTTAATTATTCAATATTAGTAGTATTATTGTTATCACTGCACATTTATACATACAGATATTAAATTAAAACTTTGTGCAATAGAGTCAGATGCAAACTTATAGCACTTGTTTTATTTTTGTATATAATACACTATAAATACAAACAAAAATGAGAATATAGATGGTCAGCTCAAAGAGGTTTACTGAAAATTGTAGCTACTCTTGTACTGATTGGAAAACATTATGATAGTCTTAATACTTTAGACCACACAATAGTATCATCTCTTTTTATATTAATAAAAATGATATAATTTAATTACAAGTAAAATCAAGTGATAACATTAGAACTATCATTACCAAAAATAGTTGTACTTCATTTATTAAGCACCTTTAAGACACTACAGTATTGGTTTATTAATCTGCATATTAACAAGCTTGCATAAGTAATTGCTAATTATATAATAGGAAGTTTTTGTTTGCTTTTTATACAAAAAAAATAGTCAATTTCAAATGCAAGTCTCTCCCAAATTAATAGCAATGCTGTATTTACTCACAAACAACCTACTAAAACACTTGAAAAATAACTAAACTGTAAGCGTCATGTGTGCATTAATTACGTTATTAATCATTACCCACCCTTCTCATATTTTAAAATCACTTTCATGTGCATAATATACCTTTATGGTAACCTTTTTCATGTCCTAAACCTGTTTACATATTTTTAAACGTGTAACTGCCAATTACGCTTTGTTTTTCTGTATCATGAATGATTTACGATTTTAAACAAGTCGATACAAGTGTCTAATGAATAAAATTAGATATAACGGATTTCTATGTAACCTTCTCACATGAAGTACAATTATCACCAGTCTTGTCTGAAAACAATTCAAATCCTTTACCCAAAAATACTTTGCCAAGTAAATTCAATTCAAAATAATGCTAATAATAATATAGAGAATTTAAGTTTTATGACAAAATTTTAAATCTTAATTCTCACCCAGTACGAGTTCCCATTGATCATTTCCTAATGATCTTTCTGGCACAACTTCGAGTTCTAACATATTTGTAGAAATTAAACAGGCTTTTTTAACGTTCAATTGCAAAATGAGTCAATGAAGCCCATTTCAAACATCTGTAAAACGGTTGACTATAAATAACACGTCTTTATCATCCTTCTTTGTGTATTTTCCTATGACGCCATCTTCCAATTACATAATAACTTTCGCACAATATCAGCGACATGCGCATTGCTTATAAGAACAATAACTTCCGTTCTTGGTTTTTTTTCACGTTGGTGATTTCAATCTACTTACAATTCTTGATATCTAAACCACAGTAGACTATTTAAGAACCAGGTTTCTCAGAGTATTTCTTACAGCACTTCATTGGAGGCAGTAACTAATAAACATATGATACCCAGAGTATAAGAGTTTCACGGAAGTTCAAACGAAAACCCAAAATGTCAGCTGATTTAAGTCTTCTCAACCACGCCCCACTGTTTGATCACGTGACAAATGCTTTAACTTAAATATTAAAGCTTTAGTTTTTTGTTCTGCGACAATTGTCATCAGAGTATATTGTTTGTAAAATTAATGATCTGAAAATGAAAGGCACATGAAAAATATTTCTTAAAACTCGTGTCAATCAGTGAAAATGGTCAGTTTTAATTAATAAACATTACGTCATGGTTTGTTATGTCTCTTCTGCCATCTATTGACATTTTCAAAAACGTTTCTCTATTGTGTAATATGTTTGTTAAATTGTCCACGAAGACTTTCACAAATGAAAAAAATATAAATATATAATAATGGAACTCAAAACAAATAGATCTCTATCCAAAACAACAGCAAATACCAAAACAGTTTTGGAATGAATAAAATTATGAAACTTTTCGTCGTGTTAATTTTTAAAATTGTGAATTTTGTTTTTTTTACACCAATCATGTAAATGATTTACCACATTTTCAGTGACAATATAATTTATTATCGTCAATGAAGCGACAATAATAGTTGTAACTAAATAAAATAATATTATATGTTTTTTTAATATTGTAATTTGTTTACAAGAAGTTTGTTTTCTTTGATAGACAGGTTAGGCAGAGTTCATGATGAAACTGTAGAATGGACGGCAGAGGTTTGTCTTCTTCGAAGATGAGCATAAAGCTACTCGATGGGCTATCTGTGCTCTGCTTACCATATGGACTGAAGCTCAGTTTTTAACATTGTGAGTCTGTAGCTGGAGGAAGATGTGTGTTGTGTTTTTGATGATCTAATGCAACGTGTATATTAGTCTTGGAACTCTCTAGAATAAAGCTTAGATATATAAAAGGTCAATGAAGATTCAAGAACAGTAAAGTCAGTTGAGATAAATATAGTTACTTTAGAAAAAAAAGTGTTTTGTTTGTTTCATGTTTTATATCACAACTATTTATCACCACTAACTTTTTGGCTCATCTTTTACCAACGAATAGTGAGAATGACCATCACATTATAATGCCCCCACGGCTGAAAGAGCAAACATGTTTAGTGCGACGGGAATTCGAACGTTAAGAGAAGGAAACAGAGCAATGTGGGACGTAGCGTGTGTGTGTGTGTGTGTGTGTTTTCTAATAGCAAAGCCACATCGGACTATCCCCACCGCGTGGAATCGAACCCCTGATTTTAGGGTTGTAAATCCGTAGAAATAGCGTTTTATTAACGGGGGGCGTGACTTAGCGGATTGGGCATTAAATTGTTTTAATTACAGAATTTAAAAACAACTCACCAAAGAAAGAATTACGTTAAAAACTTGTTTGCATTGGTTTGAAAACAGTAAATTGTGCAAAAGTAATTGAAACGTGATAAATATTAACTTTAACATCAGTTTTAATATGAATAATTATTATGGAATATGTAATATCATATAATTTTATAACATCCAGAAATACCAAGGGAGAGTAAAATAGCTTGTTTATGGTGTTTGTATATTTTAAATGTTACACATATTATTTAAAAACGTATATATATGTATACGCGTATATATATTTACAGAAGCTTAAATAAGTTTTGTGTGCACTGCCGAATAACTTGACATCAAATGTACTACAAACTTGACAAATTTAATGTGTGCGCTTAATTTGCAAAATAAAATATAAAATTTTAAAATATAAACTTTCTTATTAACAGTTGTTTCACCTCACGACAAATAAATTATACTTCTAAAATGCGGTCAATCCCTCTATTCATTAGTAAAAGAGTAGCCCAAAAGTTGGTGGTGGGTGGTGATAACTAGCTGCTTTCCCTCTAGCCTTACACTGTTAAATTAAGGACGGCTAGCGCAAATAACCTTCCTGTAGCTTTATGCGAAATTCAAAAACAAACAAGCAAATACATTGCTAAATTAAGGACGGCTAACGCAGAAAGCCATTATATATCTTAGCGCGAAATTCAAAACGAAGAAACTGTTTTTTTATATTTTTCCCATATCTATTATACCCCTACGATGGGGAAACTTGGCACAAGCCCAGGAAACCCGGGCTCTCTGCCCGGCGCGGGACACATAGAAGAGGAAGAGGTCAAAGTGAGCCTGACCCTCCAGGGCAAAATACCCAGATACCATTGACCAAGTATTTTTCCCGTAGCTCAAAATAAAAATAAGGTACTAATTTTTTAATTATTTTTTCTTTTTCTTTACTTCGGAGAGCTGTCACCTTCCTACGAATGTCTGCAGGAAGTGAAGGGTGATATAGGTGTGGGACATTGTCGGCTTAAGCACACATATCTCGTTCTCCTAGTTTCTATTTTCATATTTTAATTTTTATTGCTGTTACTTTATTTTATTTTATTTCTTTATGTGAGACTGGCGAATGGTGGTTTAGGCTGATAAACGGTGGGTCCCATTTCCCTAGATCACCTCCAAAGTCTAGGGTACATTTTATATCCCATATTATAGCTTGTACCTTGGGATATTTTTAATTTTTGCAGGGTTTTGTTATTTTTGTTTCGGCTTGTTTTGGGTTATACCAAACTAATATAATAAGTCAGTGTGTGTGTTTTCTTAGAGCAAAGTCACATTGGGCTAACTGCTGAGTCCACTGAATTACTCAGAGGTTTGGATTTGCCATTTTTAACGCAGTCCTTCTTTATGATTAGGCCTTGCAAGCCCAGGTGGTTAAGGCACTCGACTCGTAATTCGAGGGTGGCGGGTTCAAGTCCCCGTCCCATCAAACATGCTCACCGTTTAAGCCGTGGGGTCGTTATAATATACGGTCAATCCCACTATTCGTTGGTAAAAGAGTAGCCCAAAAATTGGCGGTGTGTGGTGATGACTAGCTGCCTTCCCTCTAGTCTTAAACTGCAAAATTAGGGACGGCTAGCGCAGATAGCCCTCGTGTAACTTCGTGCGAAATTAAAAACAAATCAATCTTTTTTAATTTTGTTTTAATTTACTTAACTCTTTCAGTACCAATGTTCTCTAAATACATATATATTGTTCTTGCTTTTAATTTGAAGGCTCTCTTAATATCCCTTCCTTAGTACAGCGGTAAGTCTACGGATTTACAACGCATAAATCAGGGGCTCGATGGGCTCAGCAGATAGCCCGATGTGGGTTTGCTGTAAGAAAACACACTTTTAATTAAAGAGATTTGTTTTTTTATTATTATTTAAGTTAAATATTGAAAGGTAAGTCAAAAGGAAAGTTACCTTTATAAACAGGTCATAAAGGAGCAACAAAAGTACATACGTTTTACTTTTATATTCAAATGGGTTCAGAAAACATACATTGACATAGTAATCTAAAATAAATCAACTTAATGACTCGAACGAAGTCAGGTACTTTGGGTAATCATTAATAACTGTACTTAATTAACCACACAGGCCATGAAACATTACAATAGTTGACATCCCTTTGCCACAACTTTGCGGTAAGCTGTTAATCTGTCACTGAAATTTAAAACTTGTGAATTAATTTGTTTTCAATACTTCAACATTGGTTGTAGAATGTGTGGAATTCCACACCTGTGGCTCATGACTTCTAGTATTTTCTCTGTTTACGTTTTAACTTAACGTGTTGTAGTGCCTGACTAGGCACAACAATGGGTTAGTTCATTTCAAATAGTGCTTCCCTTCTTCCCACGTAGCACAGATAGCCCATTGTGTAGCTTTGTGCTTAATTCAAAACAACAACAACAAATCCTTCCCACGTACATGGTACACAATTTGTTTGGCTGCAAAAGCTCTAACTTTTGTAACAGCATTATAAACGTTCAATTAAGACAGAGAACGTTTGAACTACATGGAGTTGTTTACAACTTTTTCTAGAAGTACAGATATCGTCTGCAACTGATTCACGTAAGCTCAAACTTTTCTGTTTATTTGTACATAAAAAAAACTTTCTCCTGTACAGGTTAATTTTTCCTTTTCATTGTAATTATTACTGGGCCAGGCATGGCTATGCAGTTGGGTTGTCCAAACTATGAATCTGAAAATTCATGGCTTGCAACTCACTTCTGCCCAAACATGTTATGTATTTTGAAACCGTTGGTGCTCTAAAAGTGTGATTTTCAGATTCCACTATTCGGTAAGAAACGTGCAGCCTGTAACGGATTTAAAGTTGTACATTTATTTTACTGCCTAAGTTTGTTTCATAAGTTTTCCTTTTTTTGCATGTGATGTGTATTCTTGACTGTGTATTGCGGAAGTACCGCCTGTTCTCAAAATTTGTAGAGAATTATTTAAAGTGAAAAGCAACAATACTTGTGTGAAAATCCTAGAGTCTCGAGTAATTAAAATATGTAAAACCCGTCGCGCCGAAACACAGAAGAGAGTTAATTGTTGGACAGCTACAGTCAGTACGCTATAGGCCTAGGAAGCTATAATTGTCATTAATGTCTATTAATCATAAAAGTACAAAATTTGACCCAAAAAATTATAGATTTCGAACATCGCCAACCGTTTAACTTCAGTAACTATCTCCGACATTATTTTCTCAACGAGGATATTAAATATCTCTCTCGCCTGAAGAAGTGAACTTGTAAAGGTGTGAGGCTAGCCAAAAAAGATGTCGTTATAGAGGCCAACCTAACTAGCTAACTTAAGCAAGGTGTTTGACAATATTCAATCAGCTTTAACTTACTTGTCGTGTACCCGGATCATCGATAAAATATTTAGTTCTAGACCGAATATAAGATTCAATGTTGTCTGTAAATTTGTAAAACTGTTATACTTAGACCATCATTTGTAATAACTATTAATAATAACTGTTATTATAAATTATATTGTTTTTATGTTTGTATATTAAAATATATATTGGTGTTAAAAGAGAATATTGTGTGTATCAATCTTGTTGGTAAATGGCATAAATTTAATACATAAACATTTAATTAACTACTAAGCTCAAATTAAAATTGCTGTTATTTGAAACAGCAATACGTAATGTAAGCAACACTATAAATTGGAGATTCGTCTGAAATAAGTAATTATACGTAATAAGCCCAAGAAAAAAAAAAGATACGCTGACATTTTGTCAACACAAACAATCTGATTCGATTGATATACGTAATTCAGTCCTGTCTAATACTTTTAACTATATATATATAGTTCAAATATGTTTTAATTCTTTTCTATGTTTTTTTTCTTGCCTTACTTTTTAGTTCAATGCTGAAGGCAAGATATGTTTTGTTGTTGTTGTTGTTTTGAATTAAGCACAAAGCTACACAATGGGCTATCTGTGCTCTGCCCACCACGGGTATGATATGTTTTTTTATGTGTTAAGTGTAAAGATACCATTAATTAAACTTGCTTTTTTTAAATAATAGTTCAGTTTCTCTTTTTTATATAAGTGTTCTTTGGAAAGAGCAGGCTTAGTGTACAAAGTAAAAATAAAATTAGTCGGTTTGAAACACATTTGACTCATCCATCCATATGTATTAGTTAAGGATATGTCACACAATGAATAGATGAGATTTTTATAAGTTGTTATGAAGGACGCTAGATGGCAGCAGTCACATAGTAACCGAGATTAATGCCAACGTGAGATTAGTATTAAGTAAATATCTCAGTTTAAAAAAAACAACAAACATTCCTAACGAATTACCCCAATCAATGTGCGTTTTAATTACTCACCTTATAATCCATATTAATTAACATAAAAAATCTAAATACATTTAAATTAAAAGGGCTCTATCTATTGCGATAAAACGTTTCGTGTTTCTTTTTGTAAAATGTCCTTCAGCGATAAGTCTAAATCTTATAACACTAAAAAAATCAGGTTTCGATACCTGCAGTGAGTAAAACAAACATCGAACAAAGCTCTTGTAAAAATGTTACATGCTAACTAAATATTACTTGCGGAAAATTATCTATATGAATTTATTGACGTCATGATAATAAACAAGTATAAACTGATTCAAAAACATACAAGGAAAGAAATATCATTTGTAGAAAAATTGGTTTACTGTTTTCTGGTGCAAAGCGACTAGGCTATCTGTGAAAAACTGATTAAACTTTTTTGCTGATATTATTTTTTGTTACAGATTACACAGGTCCCACTGTTTTCAATGTTGTTCTCTCAGAACCAAAATACACCAAGAAAAATTTATTTTATTTTACGTTATTTATTTGTCTTTAATAACGATGTGTTTCTATGTTTTCTTGAAGCAAAGCCACATCGGGGTATTTGCTGTGTTCATCGAGGGGAATCGAAACCTTGGTTTTAGCTTTGTAATTCCAAAGAATTACTGCTGTCTCTTCTGGGACATTTAATCTTAAGAAGCTCCCTAGTGACTCAGTGGCAATTCTAAAGATTTCAAACGCTACAACTGGGTTTCGATACCTGTGAATGCGCTTAACAACAAAATAATCGTGATAAATTGATGGGGTTTGAAATATGCACCAAAATAAATTTTCAAATCTTTATTATAAAAGTATTAAACCTTTGTGGCTTAAATGAATATTTAGGCTACTGTTGTTATATATACATACATATATATATATACAGAGAGAGAACAACTGATTCATTGAACTGCTGTCCGAACGAAGTGAAGGCCGTGAGTTTAAGCAATTTTTGAGAACTATTTAGGTAAGGATGTTTAGTTATTTTTAACACCACCTTGTAAGAATTATTTTTATAAGATGTAAGTTGAAATAAAGGTGATTTATTTCTACTGCAATAATATTTTGCTTATTTCTGGGGGCAATTTACCTTATCTAAGACCTCCTTATAATGTTTAAAATGATAGGATTTGGGTGTTTACAATTGCAGAAAGTTAGGGTGATTTACTTCTATTTTCAGATTATTTTATATGTAAATGGTATGGATAACTATCTTCGTATAGCTGGCTGCAGACAGCGAAAACCAGTAAGAGTTGAGACGTTGTGGGTTTAAGCATATATGTTATAGCATTAGAATTACTTATATATATATATATATATATATATTCTTTTGAATGGTTTGTTTTCGAATTTCGCGCAAAGCTACACGAGGACTATTTGCTCTAGCCGTCCCTAATTTAACAATGTAAGACTAGAGGGAAGGCAGCTAGTCATCGCCACCCTCGTCAACTCTTGGGCTGTTATTTTACCAACTAATAGTGGGATTGAACGTAACATTATAATGCCCCCACGGCTGAAAGGGCGGACATGTTTGGTGCGACGGGTATTCGAACCCGCGACCCTCGGATTATGAGTCGAGTGTCTTACCCATCTGTTTTTTGTGTTTTTTTTAGTTAGATTACACTATTGTCAAAAATTACTGAAAACATTAAAATACACAATACTCTTTTATACTTCCTCGATGTTTCTGGTTTGTGTGCCTTTCAAATTTATCGTTATACAAATACACGAACACATAACTCGTCGTAATTCATAACTAAAATCAAATAACTCATGTTTTCTCCGTTTCTTTTGGCCCGGTGCCTATGATGTTTGTCATTTCAGAAGAGTTATAGTGTGACAACAATCCCACTATTCTAAAGAATATCTCAAGAGCTGGCGGTGGGTGCTGCCGGCTAGTTGCCTTCAGTGTTGTCGCCAGTTCATACGGGCTACTATGAGTCCAGTGATTGGTGTGCCGGCCTGTGGAGTTGAGGTTCTGTAGTTAGCACCTCATTGGTGTAGTTTGGAACAATGAGTGTGTTATAAGAGTGACGGCCAAATCAATCCATTAAGAGCAACCAAACCGTTGGAACTGTGTAATGTTAACTAGCTGACTGTACTTGTTTATCACTTCAATATTAGGAATGGTTAACAGAGATAGCCCCTGTATAGTCTTGAGGGCCTTCAAAAGTGTTCTGATTCGAGAGTAAATAAAGCCAAAATTAAGAACAACAAATATTTTTATTTCTTGCTGTTGAAGTTCGGATGTCATGTTGTGTTGTAGCCAAAAGAGCACATAATTTTGCTCGTGATTCATTGCTTGTGTACATTTTGCTGGCGTCACTATAGTACAAATTGCAACGTTAAGCTTAACTTATACGATATCGTTTTAGTGTCTGCTGACTGACAGATAGACAAAACAAAAAAGTGTTATGGTGCGAGTGGTTAAAACAAACTGCCCCTTCAGGCTATCTTAGGGTCTCTTTCGGGAAGATAATTTAATCTGGTCAAGTAGTTTTATTATATTGTTATTTATGCAACTGTTTCATTTGTTTAGTGATTCGTTCTCCTGTCTTCTTGAAGATAATGACACGAGATAGCTCTTATTTTTTTCACATAATTCTTGTTGGATGACATTTTCAATTCGCTTTTCATGAATAGTGTTCCAGTAAGGTATTTGTGTTGGATGACTTTCCAGTTTCGAACCTTGATTAATGTCTTTCTACAAATTCGTCGTTTCAGTAACTCGCATGATTGTCATTCCAGTCCTAACTCAGGTGAGTGTCGTTCCAGAAATGTACTCGTGAGTGCTGTTCCCAGTTAACAAATGATGGTGAGTATCATTCCAACACTGGATACTGGTAGGAAGTGGTGTCACTTCAGTAACTCATGTGAGTTGCTTTTGCTCCAGTAACTTGTGATCATGAGTGTTATTCAAGCTACTAGTCCTGATGAGTGTTGACTGAGTAGTTGTCTCAATTAGTGATATTAAGGTAACTATTTCGGATGAGTACCATTCAAGTAACTGGTCCTAATGAGTGTTATTCAAATAATTGGTCCTAGTGAGTGTTATTCAGTAATGAGTGCAAATGGTTGTGATGTTTTAAATTACTCTAGTGAATACCATTTACGTGATTGGTCACGATAGGTATTATTCTAGTAAACGACCTAAGTAGGTGTCGCTTCACTAATTGATTTTTGTTAAGGGTCATTTTAGTACCAAATCCTGATAGATGTAACTTTAATATAATAATTGGTTTTGGCACATGCAAATCCAATAAGTGGTCCTTGTTGGTGTTATTATAATAACTGTTCCTGGCGGATTTTATTCTAGTAAATGTCATCACTGGGAATCATTCCAATACCTGTTTTTGGTGGTTGTCTTTCTAACACTTAGAGCTTTAAAAGGTAACATTACTTAGAATTATTTTTAAAAATATCTGTACTTTTTTTCAGTGTCCTGATGGTCGAGACTCCAATTTCCTTTCATTAAAATATCAACTATCAACTTATTAGTTAGTTCTATAAGTATCATTGGAAAGGTTAAACATAATGCTCATCTCTTTATAGATACTTCTGATAAATTATTCGTAAATACAGACTTTATTTGTATACTTCAAATGCATCTCATTTTACAACTAACGTAGTTTTGGTCACTGATTTACTATAACTTACTTTACATAAAATTCTCACTTTGATTTATAAACAAACTTTGCCTACAGTAGGCCCGGCATTGCCAGGTAGTTATAAGGCAATCGACTCGTACTAAGAGGGTCGCGGATTCGAATCCCCATGACACCAAACATGTTCGCCCTTTAAGCCGTGGGGACGTTATAATGTGATGGTCAATCCCACTATTTTTTGATAAAAGAGTAGCCCAAAAGTTGGCGATGACTAGCTGCTTTCCCTCTTGTTTTACACTGCAAAATTAGGGGCGGCTTTGCGCGAAATTCCAAACAAACCAAACCAAAATACATACAGCATGCTACTTTGAAATCACACAGCTATATAATCCCGTCATTTGACAGAAGTGTGTGTCTACGCCCGCTTATACCCAGGGAACGCTTTGCCCATTGTCATCAAACCGGGGAGGGACATATCAACCCTCTGTGTCCCCACGTCTTCCCTGTTCATTGAACGAATCCGTCAATTAGTATTCGTATAAAGGAACAGGTAATTTTTGGGATTATTACATATCGGACTTCATTTTGAATTCACCTTGAAATCATTTGTATTTGTACCAACTAATAGGTATTTTCTGGCGTTGTGTAATTAATATAGGTGTAGTGTGAAGTTTAGACTAAACGGTGCAGGTGAAAATACATTTCGTTAGTTTCATTTGTTCTGATCTGTATTTTGTATAAATACGATGTAAGCTGTCAAAAACAAAAAAATAATTTCACAAAATGAATAGGGATTTTTCAGATACACGCCTCTATAATATACACCCACACACATATTACATTTGAACGGAATAGATACAAATAACAGCTGGTCAGCTGCTGGGAATGTTGTAGGAGCAATCGCATGGAAAAAAAATACATTTGTTGATCGACCGGAAACAGCGTATGTTAATGTCCTGCAATACAGCTAGTTAGATTAACAATCCGATGAATTCTGTGTTATTGTATTGGGTTTATCAGGATCGTGAGAAAGTACAACTTTTACTACAGTCAGCCTTTGAGGTCGGACTCGTTCTTTATACGATAGCTTTGGCTAGTAAATTACAATCTTGAACACCTGTTTAATTTAAATGCTATCACTAGGGCCGGTGAGAAAGTTTTGTTTTTTGACAAAGCATTGTTTGTTAATTATTATTATAATTGACAAAAAGAAAGGGTTTAATGTATAATCTCTAAATACCCTAACTAGAATGTACAGGAACTATTGCTGTCACAAAAGGTATGAATGAAAAACAAGTCATGGTTCTCTGTAACTGTGTATACGTCCAAATGGAAGTGTTCTACATGGATACACCCATTTGATGCTAGTTTTTCCCAATTTAGTAGTTTAAGACTAGAGGGAAGGTAGCTAGTCATCACCACCCACCGCCAACTGTTGGGCTACTCTTTTACCAACGAACAGTAGGATTAACCGTCACATTACAAAACCCTCACAGTTGAAAGTGCGAGAATATTTTCACGGGGATTCAAGCTCGTGACCCTCAGATTGCGAGTCGAGAACCCTAACTACCTGGCCATGCGGTTGACGTAAAACCCTGCTTGTATTTAATTTCACTGTTATTATCTGCCCACTTTTAACATAAGTTTGGAGTTTACAGGGTTTTACAGACTATTTTAATTATTCATAAACAACTCCAGGGCAGAGTCCATGAATAATAGTCTTCAGAAAATTTTACAATTGAAATAAGTCCACGTGGGATTATTTAAAAAACGTAATAATGTGTAATAACGATGATAAATATGGTATTAATACATATTGTTTTTAAATACCGTGAAAACTTTTATGATGAATATTTAGCTGGATAAATTCATGTGGTTGACATAAGATTAAAAATATGGATAATTAATGTAGAAAATGGAGTTGATGATGAATTACTATAAGAAAATATTTTAATAAATAATGTGAAGACAGGGAAGATAGCGATTAACAACAAGAAAGATTATTCGAGCATCACCAGAAATGCATTGTTATTGGGATAAAGTTAACGGAGGTAATCTATGTATATATCCCAAAGGCACGGAAGTTCTCAGATGATCTAAGAGTGAAAAAGTGAATGCAAATATAAAATAAAAAATGTTATTCTGGCGTTTGTTTCTTTGGTTGGTTGGTTGACTGAAATTAAGCACAAAGCTACACAATGGCCCACCACGGGTATCGAAACCCGGTTTCCAGCGGTGTGAGATGCAGACATACTGATGAGCCCTTAGGGGGTACGTTTGTTTGAAGTTAGTCGCAAAACTACATGAGAAGCTATCTCAGCTCTGCTCACCACAGATACTGAAATCCGGATGCCAGCTAGGTAATTCTGCTGTGCCACTGGTTTCGTTTTTTGTGTTTTGAATTTCGCGCAAAGCTACACGAGGCTATCTGCGCTAGTCGTCCCTAATTTTGTAGTGTAGGACTAGAAGGAACACAGCTAGTTATCACCACCCACCGCCAACTCTTGGGCTACTCTTTTACCAATCCAACTTTTAGCCACCGGGGCGAGCATGTTTGTTGTGACGGGGATTCGAACTCACGGCCCTCAGATTATGAATCGAATTCTTTAACCACCTGGCCATGCCGGGCCTCTCTGCCACTGGAGGACTTATCCTGGATTTACTAAAATAACTTATAGTTAATAATGTTGGTGGATAACCCAATAAATAAAGAGCTAATAAACATGAATGTTTATCAACTGACCTCGAAACAGACACACGAGAATTCGGAAAAATATATTACTTTCTAAACTTAGGTTTGATGAATATTTCTAAATAAATAAAAAAAACGCGTTGGGTTTATTTGTTATTAAAGACAAAGCTAGCTAAACAATGGATTATCTGTCTTTTGCCTATCACGGGTATCGGAATCCGAATTTATCCTTCGGGCTTACCGATAAGACAGTGGGAGACACAAAAAATAGAAAACCTCACAATAATTAAAGATGAGGCCCGGCAAGGGCAGGTGGTTGAGCACTCGTCTCGTAATCTGAGGAGTGCGGGCTCGAATCCTCGTTGCACCAAACATGCTCTTCCTTCAGCTGGGGGGAAGTTTTAATTTTTACGGTTAGTTCCACTATTCGTTGGTGAACTACGAGCCCCAGAGTTGGCAGTGGGTTGGTGATTACTAGCTACCTTCCTTCTTGTTTCACACTGCTAAATTAGGGCCGGATAACGCAGGTAATCCTCGTGTAGCTTCGCGCGAAATTAATTATTATACTTGATTATTTATAATTTTTATAGATATGAAGCATAACTTCAGACTCTTGTTTTTCAATCAAACATGAAAATTTAGATGGTGTTAAATTTAGCTGGATACCAAATATTCTTATAAATAATAATTTTTAAGTTCTCTATAAATTAACCTCTTTGGTTATAAATTGTACTTAAAAGTGCCTGATATTTTTGTAAACATTTGTAATAAAATTCATTTTTCTACAACACTGTCATCGTATCTAGATATTCTTCTAACACGACAAAATATCAAAAGAATAAGTAGAACAAAAATGATGACGGACAAAAGTAATAGAATCACTAATAAATCCGCCCCCTGCCGTTGAGCTCGTGCAAAATCTGGACTGTCTCGTGAACTGTTTGTGTGCTTATTATACTTGAATCTTCCGTTTCATTTGCTCCTTTCTTGCTATTATTCGCGTGACAGGCAATTAGCACCTCACTTTGGAGAGCGTCATTCAGGACATGCGCACGTGCAACCCCCCTGCTGAATCTCGTATAACGCATGTCTTTCAAATGAACTGTTGATGCCCAGAGGCCAGTTTCCATTTGGGTCTAAATCTATTCATACTTTTATGTTGTAATCACAGAAAGTTATGGACATGTACAGCCTTATATTGCATAGAATGTGTATTAAATAATGATATAGATTTTTTTTACTTGCAAATAATGGTCCCTGTCACATGTCACATTAATTTGTGACGAAATCAAACAAGTTAGTCTGGTTACATATACTGCCTGAAAGAAAGAAAAACATTCTAAATATTGGCATTTGTTTTTAGGCAACATCCTACAACCTAGTTAGGTGTTATAAATAGAATAAATTTTAGAATATTTCATAGTTATTTATGTATTTAATATTTTAAAAAGAATCATAATGCTAGCGTAACAACAGGTAGGGCGAACAAAATACTGGGTGTGTGTTTTTCTGATAGCAAAGCCACAAAGGGCTATTGGTTCATCCCACCGAGGGGAATCGGACCCCTGATTTTGGCGTTGTAAATTGGGAGACATACCGCTGTACTAGCAGGGGGCCGATCAAAATACACAACACCATAATGACGTGAGAGACACGAAAGAGCACGTGAATATTTACTACTTGTTAGCAGCTGTGGTTAAAATAAAATGAAATTTTAACGGAGAACTTTAACGATGGAAAATATTATTTATTTATTTATAACTGAAAGACATACATGTGAAAAATTTCACTCCTTTACACATTCCCAGCTTTGGCAGAGCGATAGCTATTACTCTAGTTACCTTACCATTGGGAAGTCTGTAAATATAAAATTTAAATTTGTTGATTTAATGGAAAACTGAACTATTATATATATAATTATCAATACACAGGCATTAAATACGCTCGCCCTTTCAGCCGCGGGGGCGTTATAATATAGATCAATCCCACTATTCGTTGGTAAAAGAGTAGCCGAAGAGTTGGCGATGGGGGTTGATGACTAGCTGCCTTCCTTCTTGTCTTACATTACAAAATTAGGGACGGCTAGTGCAGATAGCCCTCGTGTAGCTTTGTGCGAAATTCAAAAGCAAAACAAACACATCAATACACAGTGTACAAAATACATGGAACTATTTTGTTACATCATCGCACTTAGCGTCTTACTATCCAGCTTTAATTACGTATTTCCACTAAAAATTAATGACTTCAAATTCCGTTATATTTCACAAAACAACTGACGTTACTTCCAATAATTTTATTCTTATATGGTGGACTTTAAATAAGAATCAGTACCTAATTGTTAATTAGAATATGTAAAATAACAGTAGAATCGCAGATTTTAGTTAATGAAAATAACACGAAAGGTGTGTGTATATGTAAGGAACTGAAAATACAAAACTGGACGTAGTACTAAAAATACTAACCTTTATTATACACGAAACATAAAATCAAGATGTACACACCTTTCACTAAACCGATTGGTTTTATAATGAAAGAAATCCCCCCCCCCGAAAAACAACAACAAAATAACAAAGAAAAACTGGTCGACTTAGTTAAAGGGAGACAAACTAAATAAAACGAAACTTTAAAACAGCAATAGACTGATTTTAAAATGTGAGAAACAACAATGAACAAGACTTGGAAAGGTGTAAAATAGCTGTCTGGTTAACTTTAGGATGAGAAAAACTACAATGAACAAGACTTGGAAAGGTGTAAACTGGCTGGCTGGTTAACTTTAAAATCAGAAAAACTACAATGAACAAGACTTGAAAAGGTGTAAAATAGCTGGCTGGTTAACTTTAGGATGAGAAAAACTACAATGAACAAGACTTGGAAAGGTGTAAACTGGCTGGCTGGTTAACCTTAAAATCAGAAAAACTACAATGAACAACATTTGAAAAGGTGTAAACTTGCTGGCTGGTTAACTTTAAGTTTAAAAAAATGTACAGAAAACAAAAGTTGGAAACATACCGACTTCTTTTTAAGATAAACAAAGAACGTAAAACGATTCTACTATTCGTGAACAGCTAAAAAATTAATAAATAAGAAATAGAAAATCCACCAGCAAAAATTTAGATTCATAACATAATAATCACCAGCAATTGTATTGTCTTGATACTTATGTGTGGCAGTTACACAGAGAGTGAATATTGCTCATTAATACTGTTACTGTGCTGGTAATTTAGAAAAATTATTGTGTTACAGAATCGAAATCATTTAATTTGTTCAAGTATCATAGAATAATAGTTGTCTAAAATAAGTACTTAAGCTTCTCAGAAATATTTAATTTCTTTGATTTTCTAAATTGGTTTCTAAGTTACAATCTTCAGTTGTTTTCTTATAAGTTCAATTAAAGGTTATTCATCAGTCCATGAAAAACACACATCAAAACTAAAATGAGAATTTGCCACATTTCTTAGGACCTCACATTCATGTTCGAATCCAGAAAGCGATACAATATTATCTTCCCTTTTCTAACTCACTGATCTGTTATCATCTTTAGAGAATAACTTTGTAAAATAACGAACAGCAGTATAAGGTATATTTAACTCTGAGAACTTCTGAACGAAAGTAAAGAATGCGCTATGATGTGACAACCACACGATATTTCTCACATTCAGTGCCGACGAGGCCTTTCTCTCAATACCAAGACTCGACAGGTTGGCTTGGCCCAGGTGCTATTTATATCATGAACAATGATTGTTATGGTGTGAACCAAGAATCGTTAAGCTCACTTGGTGTCCATAGACATTGTAGTGGTCTAGATGTTATTTATATAATTAGCTTTCATGACCAGCAACTGTGAACTAGACCTAGTAAGTAAATGTTGAAAATTGCTAATCCATCACGAAGACACATAGTGTCACAATGTCATTAACTACAGTTTTTAATGGGCAAGTTTTCATTATAATTCTTCTCTGTGGTATTTTTGTACAACCACATTCATTTGCATGTACAACGTCTTTTTCAAAACTATGGACTTTACCATATGTAAAGTCTTTACTTTATGGATTTTACCAAAAACGAAAACAGTCATTTACCGACAATTTTTGGTTTGTTTTTGAATTTCGTGTAAAGCTACACGACGGCTATTTGCGCTAGCCGTCCCTAATTTCGCAGTGTGAGACTAGAGGGAAGGCAGCTAGTCATCACCACCTACCGCTAACTCTTGGACTACTCTTTTACCAATGAATAGTGGAATTGACCGAAACATTATAATGTCCCCACGGCTGAAAGGACGAGCATGTTTGGTGGGATTGTGATTCGAACCCGCGACCCTCGAATTACAAGTCGAGCGCCTTAACAACCTGGTCATGCCGGATCACAAATTTTTGGTTGTAGTTAAATTGTGTTGACCTCTTGGTTTCCCACTCTTAAATAAAACATATCACGTGCCTTGACATTTTCAGTGATTAGGTATCCATACGCAGACCACAAACTAATTCGTTACTTTGTGAAATCAAGATAGGTAGAACATTGCAGGATAAACGCCATCTATGATTGTATTACTTCCTTTTGCAGAGTGACGAAAGATGCTTTCGTACGTTCACACGCAGAAGTTCTTTTTTAATACACGTTGATCAATATTATGTATGTTAGTATTTCAAAAATGTACCAAGTTAAAGGTTTGACAGTTTGTGAGGTGAAAGAGGTGATATGGCTGATGATTAATTCAAAATTTAAAAACAAATATTAACAACAGAAAAGAGGATTTTCCACTTTGTGAAAAACCGTTGTTGAATTGTGCAGGTGGGATCGAGGTGGTATTTATTCACGTGATATTAAGTATAGCTGTGTTATAAGATGGACTTAGGTAGACTTCATATGACGTGTCTAAAAGAAAGCGACGTTGTTTGTAGTTAAACTCAAAACTAGACAATGAGCCGTGTGTGTTGTGCCCACCAAGAACATCGATTGTTCTTGTTTTTTTTTTTAATTTCGCACAAAGCTACTCGAGGGCTATCTGTGCTAGCCGTCCCTAATTTAGCAGTGTAAGACTAGAGGGAAGGCAGCTAGTCATCACCACCCACCGCCAACTCTTGGGCTACTCTTTTACCAACGAATATAGTGGGATTGACTGTCACATTATACGCCCCCACGGCTGGGAGGGCGAGCATGTTTAGCGCGAACCCGCGCCCCTCGAATCACGCGCCTGCTAAATTAGGGACGGGTAGCACAGATAGCCCTCGAGTAGCTTTGTGCGAAATTCCAAAACAAACAAACAAAGAGGAGAGTGGTAATCTGTAACGTCATTTAAAAAAACAATACACATACACCAGTGATAATTCTCCGAATATATTTGTCTATTTCTGTAGTCAGCAAAGTTTGATTCGATCTTTAGCTATACACTAATAAAAAACTGCTAGACAATTTATTTATTTAGGTATGTCATCATCCACTAACACTAAAAACTGCAGTGTAGATTTTTGTAATAGAAACTAACCAACTAAACATTTACTATTTTTTTATCTCTAAACGATAATGAGGAACTTTTAAATTCAGTATAAATGGTTCGTTGCTTCTGCAAATACCACACAGTCCTCCTAATGTTTTAGTTGCCTTGAATCCATTGTATACGCGGAGATAACTAAATACTCTACCACCCTCCTGTTTGTGTTACACATTTTGTTAAATCCATTGTGTTTAAAATTAATTAAATACTACCTTTTTATTCTACTGTTTTGATTATATCATCCATTGTGTTTTTAATTAATTAAATACTACCTTTTTATTCTGCTGTTTTGATTGTCATCCATTGTGTTCTGAATTAATTAAATACTACCTTTTTATTCTACTGTTTTGATTATATCATCCATTGTGTTTTAAATTAATTAAATACTACCTTTTTATTCTGCTGTTTTGATTGTCATCCATTGTGTTCTGAATTAATTAAATACTACCTTTTTATTCTACTGTTTTGATTATATCATCCATTGTGTTCTGAATTAATTAAATACTACCTTTTTATTCTACTGTTTTGATTATATCATCCATTGTGTTTTGAATTAATTAAATACTACCTTTTTATTTTACTGTTTTGATTATATCATCCATTGTGTTTTGAATTAATTAAATACTACCTTTTTATTCTACTGTTTTGATTATATCATCCATTGTGCTTTAAATGAAATGAATGTCACCCTTGCCTCAACTGTTTCGGTTATATAATTCAATATGTAACTAAATCATAAGTTCCTATTCTTCTACTTCTTCAGTGTTGACAAACCTCTTTCCTCTGTAGTTCGTACACTTATTTTCTTTCTTCTTATATGAGCAACTTTCCGTTTTAATTTGTTATGTCCTCTTATCCTTCAGCACTGTTGTGAATATTAACCCTTCTTAACCCTGTATTCAGTCACGAACGATATTTCTACATGCTCTTGGTGTTCATAAGGTTATTCTCATCTCCTACTGTTTATGTTATTCTGTCGAATACATTATTCCTACATTGTAACCAGATAACCAGAGTGTAACTGAAGAACTTGTTAAAAATAAAAATGTTATTAGCCACCAGATTTTTTTTTTCAAATATCCAGCTATGTTTGTATGTGTGCGTATCTCCATTCAAGCGTATTTAAATTAGTGTTTAGTTTATAGATACTTATTCTCGTATCCTGCTATGAACCATACTCTCACCTTTTTTTTTTTCTGCTGCCTTGGTCAAGTTATAAGACTGGCCTTAAATAATATGGTAGAATGAAAAGATGGAAACTCTTAAAACTCCTTTATACATATGGCACTGTTCTAATGATGTGTGTGATGTGGCATTCTGGAAAAAAATCTATGGATCTTAGAATTAAATTAACTTTTAAACAGAATTAGTACTTAGTCATATTTAAACTGGCGATTGTTAACTGCAGTTACATAAACTTTAACCTTAGTTATTGGAACCAAACAAGACGGTGTCTTAAAATTACTTCTGCTTGATATCTTTACATTTATAGTAAAGTATGGTAGTTGTCTTTAAACAACTGTGTCTAGCCACCATTTATGTTCACAAGTTTGAGTCCTTTGTACTTAACACACAAATGTTTTGAGGACTTGGCACTCATCTGTCGATTCCCTTTCTACCTAATGATACCACAATATCATGAACTTTTCATACTTATTAATTTTAACCAAGCGCGATATGAAATTTTTACAAAATAATCACGACTCTGATAGTTTGTCGTCTTTGTGATAGCTGTCAGTATGGGAAGTTTCTGTCTTCAAATTGATCGTTCTAATTACAACTCGGGTTTGATGACCCGACGATTACGTAAGTAATAGTTTTTGCAGGTATTTTTGTATATTATGTCCAAGAGGTAATTAAGACATTGTCTTTCAGGTCGAAATTTTTTTTTTAATAATTATGTTTCAACTTTAAAAGAGGTAAGATCGACTTAGAAACAGTTATTGTATTTGTCCAATGTTATAACAAGGCCATCAGGAAATGGTACAATTAGTGTTTAACTGCTTTGTCTCGAGCATTTCCATTAAAGATCAGATCCAGTTTTCGGGCTTGGAAAGCTTAATAATTAAATCTGACATAGCGCACTTTTTCTCTCTAATCAGTATTTTATTTGTCTGTCAGTAGATAAGATTTTCTGTCTATCCATAGCTAAGCTATGAAGTTTTGTATGTTCATAGTCGAGTATATTCATCAGCCGATTGTTGCATTTCCACATTATTTTAATAACACATAAGCATATGATAAAATATCCTGGACTTGTTTTGTTGTTTCTTGGAATAATTAAATGAAAGTTATAAAACGTTATACGTTAATCAAAATTCTTGCAATAAAAACTCCACGTTTAGATAACGTTTAACGCTCTGTGGACAATCTACGCCTGACTCATGGCACAAAAGCGTCTGCCTGTGAAATCTTTCGTCTGTGATGACTCGTACTTGGAGTTATGACTTTAGTCTATACAGCTGCACCTGCTTCGTGTGCTTCTCACAAACTTCCTTTCTTTTTTTCCTTTTTTTTAATCTGACATTTAGAGATACCAATTTTGCTTTCTCGTTACTAAACGCTAAGTTACACAGCGAGCCATCCGTGCTGTGTCCACTGCTGGTATCGAAACCTGTTTTTTTCATAGTTATAATCCTTTTGGTTTACCAATGAGCCACCACCGGGGAAGCTGTTAAGAAGCTAGTTTTATGAGCGATTTGTTTGTTTCAAATGTTCTTAATAAACTAACAAATGGCTGTATCCCTAATTTTAGCTGATAGACTAGACAAGAGACGTGTAGCCAAGAATGTCCACCACCATCTCTTGGGATTCTATCTCTTGTATGATCAAAAAGTGAAATTTGTTCATCACTTTTAAAGCGAAAAACGAGAATTTGAAGTAATGGATTACGAACCATAAATCGTCGGATTTATAGCCACACCGTTCCAACCACTAGACGAAAAAACAGACGCTAATGTTATTTGTTGCAACTGGTTATCGAACTTTTACGAAAATTATCGAACGGCTGACAAAACCGAACATATCTCATTGTGATAATAATTTGGACGTTGTTGGTGAAAAATACGAATTAAAAATATAAAGCAAATAAAATAAAATTAACCAAACAAAATTCGATGTATGTGTTTGTTTTAAGTTAAGCCCAAAGGTGCACAATGGGCTTTCTGTACTTTGCCCATCACGTGTATCGAAACCCAGGTTTTAGGGATGTGAGCCCTCAGACATGCCTCTATGCTACTGGGGGGATCGATGTATGTGTATATTATTATTATTATAAACGTCTTTCTACAGCTACATAATTAATATAAATCGTTATATTTTCAGTTTAAAAGAATGACCAATTATACAGTTCATAACTTAACTTGATAGAAATATTTAACTTTTTTTTCTCTTTTTCAAGAAATTTATAAGTTTTATAATTTTTTTCAAAATTCTAAGGCACTTAAAAACATAATAATTTGTATAATATGTTAACTTACATACTTAAAGGTTACGATTACATGAAAGTACAATATTTTATGCGTGTATGTATTCCATTTAGAGATTCCACTCAATGGGCAGAGCACGTGATTTTGTATCAAAGGACGGGATTGGCTAAACAAATCTGTGCTAAAATCATCAGAGGGTTGCGACGAACTTCGTAATCTATCGGGAAAATTCGAGTTAATTTATATACGCAGATATATTTGTTTGTTCGTACGCGCTGAAGAAAGGGCAAATTGTATATAATATCACTTTACATAGTAAACACTACTCCGAAGAGATGAATAGAGAGCCTTTATAACAGTCATTCAGAAGCACTCAACCGTTTTAACATTGAGAGGATACACAGTCTCCACCAGGGAAAACGTCAGGCACTGTCTAGTTCGGAGGGAGGGAGGGTGGTGTTAAGCTAAACTGTTGCCCTCGTTGAATCTGATCCAGTACAGAACCGTATCGCAATAATACCAAGAAACATAAAATGGATACGGAGGGCGTTAAAGATTTAATGTGTTATCGCTCATAATGTTCTAAAATTTATAATAACAACATGCACAGAATTAAAAATTTAATATTTCTCATACATTAATTTATGAACGATATCATTAAAAAAGTATATTTCATCTATTGTAAAACAGGAATTAAAATAACTCTGACGATGAGACTAGATGAATAAAGAAAAATTAATAAAGTAAACAAATGCATTATTCAAAACAAGTGTTATATATATAACATTGAAGAAATACGAGGAATCGGTTACTCTTTGTTATAAAGACTTCCATATGTTAATAAAGTACCTTAAGACAGCATATGCAGGATGACACGACGATGAAACATTTTTGTTTCAAGTCAAAATTCCGGTCTTTCGACGTCCAACACCATGATGGCACGCTTTTGGTCGGTGAATGTTGTCTCAAGAAGGTTTGTTTGTTTTTGAACTTCGCACAAAGCTACTCGAGGACTATCTGTGCTAGCCGTCCCTAATTTAGCAGTGTAAGACTAGAGGGAAGGCAGCTAGTCATCACCACCCACCGCCAACTCTTGGGCTACTCTTTTACCAACGAATAATGGGATTAACCGTAACATTATAACGCCCCAACGGCTGAAAGGGCGAGCATGTTTGGCGCGACCCTCAGATTACGAGTCGCATGCCTTACCACGCTTGGCCATGCCGGGCCTTCAAGAAGGATATTCCTATAACTGTGTTACTAGCTGATGTGGTGACAAAGTTAGCGACATTTAGAAAAACGGAACTTTCAGCTTTCTCCCTAAAGCGGAAAAACTCACACAGCAGAGCGTTTACAACAACAACGGGTTACAAAACACACCATAATAAGGAATTCAGAGCAACACCCTCATCTGCATAGCGGATAATCAGTTTAAAGCAATACCCCCATCTGCAAAGCGGATAATCAATTTAGAGCAATGCCTTCATCTGCAAAGTGAAGGTTCTGTTTAGTAAACAGAACCCTCCAACTCTCTCTGCTTCCCCAAGAAGTAAAATCAAACATTACAATAAAGCTGCGTATATCTCCTGGTGATATTAACAATAGGATAAAGAAAACTTAATACATAATTTAAAATACGTCGACAGAAATGGCAAAACCTTTAAATAGTCTCAAACTGTGTAATTTGCAGTATTTCTTGAAGTTATGCTGTGTTGTTAAGTGCAAAAATTACAAGTACTGCGATTATCAAAATCTGACACATAAGCATTATAGGCACTGAGACATTGATAGAATTTTTAGTCATTTTTATAGTATTTTTGTAAGAGTTAAGCTGGTATATTAAAAACAATAAAACAAAAATTATACATGTTAAATACATACAATTCTTAATGGGGTTGTTGTCATAATCCTATCAGTAACAGAACACTTTCCCTGTTCTACTTATTATAGTAAGTACTAACAGGAATAGATGCAAAGAAAGTAAAAAAAAGTGTCTGACTTCTATTGTTAACCCATTTGATTAATTATTTTCTCAGTTATCAGTACTGCGATACCTCAGTTTTAGTTTGAAAACCAACGCTGTTTGTATGAAATTCTAATTGCAACTGTACTATTAATTAAACCAAATATTGTTTGTATACATCATTAATGCTACATTATCATATTTGAACACCTGACTCCTTTTCTTTAGTGGAATATTTTCCCTCGATTCTGTCTATTATAGTACATTTATTAACGTTTATCAATTTGTGCATTTGTATTGAGTTTCAGATAACATTTTGACTTTTTTAGTTTTAATAATCACTTTGAAGTGACATAGATTTATCAAATCCAAACTAAAAACATGACATTCTTTATAAGTAATTGTTTAGTGGGCTCAACCAGAAGGTTTATGAATAGAGATCAAATGCTTTCATCTAAAAAGCGATTGTACTCACCGTTTAGTCATTTCAAATCTTTAACAAGAATTCAACTTTCAACTAAAAATGACGTATTTGAACTATTCCTTTGAATTTTGCTTTCTTTGACCATTATATCTGCTCATGAAGAGATGGTCGTATAAATACCTTCAACCATAAAAACCCAGCAATTGTATTCATTTTACAATACTTTATAAAAGAACTAAAGCAAATCGAAGCGTCATGCCCTCTATCGGCCAATTGATGCTCTGTACAACTAACCATTTTTCATCGAAGACTGTCAAGTCAACAACATTTCCGGCTTCTTTATTTAAGACATCCAACGATTCATCCTATTGAACCTTCACAACCGGCTATTATACAGACATATGCAACCTACCTTCCTTTAACTTTCACTATGCCTCCCAGTGGCTCAGCGGCTAAGACACAATTCGTGGTTGGAGCCTTCTCTGGGAACGGCACAGATAGACCATTGTGAACCTTTGTAATTAACAAGAAAGAAACCTTTCTCGGGACACCTGAAAAAATCATCACCTCAGCCCGCTTCATTTCGAATCTATAATTAGCGTAAGAAAACAATGCAAGATAAAAATCAAATACGTCTTTATTAACAGGTTTACAGAAAATAGAAGATTAATATTCACAGTAATTGATTACACGTGATTAATATAAACTACAAAAAATTCACAATATTTCTTATAAGTACCTAAAAATTGTCAAAGTCTGGGGTACTAATTTTTCAACTGATCACCTCTCACCGTTTCTATTAATATGTATATTTGTCCTTCTGTTGGAAGAGATTAAAAGGATACCACAGAAACTTTAGTTTTAGCTATCTATCTTTATAACAAATATTTACTGAAAATTTACTCTGCTTACTGATGTTTATCACTACATTATTTGAACAAAGAGCGTAAATAAGTAGAAAAAAATGACAACTTTTATATTGATAAACTAATGATTTCTGGTTGTAACAATATTGTGATTGCTTTTTATATCAACATTACTCCGAGCTGCTGTTCTAGTTAGTGCTTCTCCACCTCAATCTCAAGATATTTTTTGCTAAATAAAAAATAAAAATCGTTAAATGAAGAATTAAGGTTTGTTGTTTTTGCAAAACCAATTTCATGTGCGTATCTGCAAATTTAAACTTATTGTTGTGAATTTCTATATGTTTTTAGTTTAAAGGAACGTTAAGAGGTGGCAGTTTAAAGATAAAAAAAAACACCAGAAATTCTTACACATTGACACATTTCTCAACATCTGTAAGACAGAAGTAATTCCTTGGGATGTGTCAATATATGGTGAAAACAGTGACTGAGGAATAAACGTTATTTGCTCAAGGAAAATTAATTATTTATTAAATTGAAAACTTTCTTGAAACTTTGTTAAGACGCATCCTGACTCCTATCTGTTACATTTGAGCCCTTTGACACTGAATAACATAAGGCGTGCGACTCGTAATCCGAGGGTCGCGGGTTTGCGTCCGAGTCGCCCTAAACATGCTTGCCCTCCCAGTCGTGGGGGTGTATAATGTTACGGTCAATTCCACTTTTCGTTGGTAAAAGAGTAGCCCAAGAGTTGGCGGTGGGTGGTGATGACTAGCTGCCTTCCCTCTAGTCTTACACTGCTAAATTAGGGACGGCTAGCACAGATAGCCCTCGAGTAGCTTTGTGCGAAATTCAAAACAAAACAAACATAACCGATATATATATAATATATGCTTGAGTCTCTATCTCTTTACAGATTTTAAATTTATTCCTTTTTTTGTTATTTTCCGTTTATTTGTAAAATAATTGCAATATCATGTCCACCAGGTGTTTTAATCCATACAGCTTCTATAGGTAAAAAGCATATTATGGGATTATTGTGTCAATGTCAACCTTCGAGGGTGCATTACAATGAGCTTGAATGTCAGTGAAGGTTCCGTCTTGCATTTAGGTTGCAAATTCGCTCTGTAGATGGCGATATTCAACTTGACATTATACTTTCTCGCTGTCGACATTTTATGAAGTCAATGTCACAATAAAAATCACTGAAAAGGTTTGTGATCTCGTAGTCTGTGTCAATATTTTGAATGAATGAGCGGTAGTAAATGATACTGTCAAATCACACGAATGATACATTTTGAACTCTTGTTTTCTTTTCTTCTATTTCAGATTAAGACGACGATAATGATTTAAGAACGTCGAAACTTTGTTATTTGTTTGGGTTTTTAAATAAAAGATTTTAATACTCATATTGACCATCTACAGTATAATAAAATAAATACCTTATTTAACATTCGTTCTAAACATGTTGTTGTTTGTTATGAACACAAAGCTACACAATGGAGTATCTGTGCTTCGCTATCCACGGGTATCAAAACTCAGTTTCTAGCAGTATAAATCCACAGACAAACCGCTGTTCCACTCGGGAGGTCATTCAAAGGAAGCAGTTTCGTTATTTTTAATTTTAATTGAGGCTGAACTGATAGATATAACTGTCTAATATTTAGTTTTTCTAGAGTAAAAATAAGAGTACAAGGGGCCTAGTCCACAGTACCTTTTGAGGGAAATCAACATGTCTTTTGCCTTTTTCAATATTTTTTTTAAAATATTATGATTCAGATAAAGGAAAACGAGTGGCTAATCTCATAGAACTTCTGGAGTTAAATATAAAAACTTTATATGATGAATTGTTACATGATTGCCACACCTGCGCACAGAAGCACAGGTAATGCACGTATCCACACATGCGCACTGCTGAACCTGTAAAAGTCAAACCGATTTGTCACACCTGGACACAGTTGGCCCATCTGTATGTTAAACACATTCTTTTCCCACAGTATTTTTAATGTTATTTGTTTCTGAAGGTGTTCTAGTTCGTCTGAAAAAAAGCTTACTTTTATTAGTGGAAGTTTACAAAGATGTTTTTCCTACACATATAACTGAACTAACACAATTGAGGTTTTTTAAAAGTCTTTTCTATCAACACTTGACCAAAGATGGAAGTGGTGTAGAAACGTCAACGTTACAATTAATAAAATTCAATGACGCTAAGATCTGTGATTTTACTTACTTCGTTTAAAACAGTTTGAGCGAAATTTATAGTCGTCAGATAGTTGTTTTTTCATTTTTATTTTGCTTTTTAGAACTTTCGCGCAAAGTTTCACAAGGGCAATCTGCGTATTGCCGTCTTTAGTTTCAACTCAATAGACTAGAGGGAATGCAGCTAGCTAGTCAATAACATCCATCACCAACTCTTTAGCTATTCTTTTCTAACTGAATATTGGGTTTTAACTATCTCCTTTATGGTGCACCCATGGTTCTAAAACGGGGAATACATTTTCTACCTCAACGGGACGCAAACCATGAACTATTAGGTCAAAGTTGAGGTACGCTAACCGCTAGGTTATACCACATCATACAGCAGTTGGAACATAATTCGAAAATTAAATCTAAATTCACTTTCGTTTGGGCCCGGTATGGCTACGTGGTTAAGGCACTCGACTCGTAATCCGAAGGTTGCGGGTTCGAATCCCCGTCACACCAAACATGCTCGCCCTTTCAGCCGTGGGGGCGTTAAAATGTTACGATAAATCCCACTATTCGTTAGTAAAAGAGAAGCCCAAGAATTGGCGGTAGGTGGTGATAACTAGCTATCTTCCCTCTTGTCTTACATTGCTAAATTAGGGACGGTTAGTGCAGATAGCCCTCGAGTAGCTAGCTATGCGCGAAGTTCAAAACAAACCAAAACACTTTCGTTTCGTTACAAAGCGGTGTTGATTACATATACCTTAGATGTTTTTATCATATTTAAAGTTTTACTTATTCTATAGTAATTCCTGTACGCCGAATCCGAAGATGATGTCCATTTTCCTCCATCACGTACAGGTTCTTCTCATTGACATTTGGTCACATTTCATTATGCTTAAAATGTTGACAACCACAGATTATAGACCAATCACTACGTGAGTCTTATCAATCGTTCTGGAATCCAAACATAACAAATATAATAATAATTAATGCTAATTGTGGTTGATGGAATAATAATTTGATCTAAGTAAAATATTTTCTTCCCGATTTGAAAAAAAAAAAATCTTTACATGATAGAAACAAAATTTAATCTTATTTTCCAAGTCTGCATAGTTGAATTATGGAAAATATGTAAGTAAAAACCAAAACTTTTATGAAGTTTGAATTCGCAGGCCTTTGTTAATTATTAGGGAAAGGAACAGTGGAAGAAGAATGTGCTTTCCAGGGAAAGTATTATAACAACTAAACTATGGATCACAGAAGAAGAATGTCCTTTCCAAGGAAAGTATTATAACAGTTCCACTATGGATCACACAAAAATAATGTGCTTTCCAAGGAAAGTATTATGGCAGCTCTACTGTGGATCACACAAGTGTTAAGTCCTCATTAGTTAACAATATATATATAAATATATATATGTTTTAGTTACGTCCAGTTTATATGGTTAACCTTTGAACAGAAATCCAATGGGCATATATAACTATTTCACGGAGAAATGAGTTGAGCTAACATGGAAAATGTATATGTTTCTGGAGTGAAATATATGTGTATAAATTTTGGGAATTAGGTGTTGAATAAAAAGTAGTGTTGTTATATAAATCATTAAAAATACAATGGTTTAAAATAAACTTAAAAATTTTAATTAAATCCTTTATTATTTCTTGAATTGATGCTTTTAGTATGAAGACTATCTGCCTTTTTTTAAATGATCGGAAAAATACTTCTTCCCGGCATGTAAGGCCTGGCATGGCCGAGCGCGTTAAGGCGTGCGCTCGTAATCCGAGGGTCGCGGGTTCGCGCCCGCGTCGCGCTAAACATGCTCGCCCTCTCAGCCGTGGGGGTGTATAATGTGACGGTCAATCCCACTTGTCGTTGGTAAAAGAGTAGCCCAAGAGTTGGCGGTGGGTGGTGATGACTAGCTGCCTTCCCTCTAGTCTTACACTGCTAAATTAGGGACGGCTTACACAGATAGCCCTCGAGTAACTTTGTGCGAAATTCCAAAACAAAAACAAACAAATCCTGGCATGTAAAGTAGTAGAAATAGGTTTTTCCACTGTAATACTTCACACAGTAACGACTGTTAAGAAGCCATAGAAGGTCCGTGTACAACCAAATCACACATTTCGTCCAAGTTATTACTCTCTATTCTGTAGCATTAGGTCATTAAAGGCCATAACATGAGTAGTTTGTTGTTCCGGAATAAATATTATTTATTCCTTTCGTACGATAAAACTCAGTTGTTGTCTTCACGAACGCAAACAAGGGAGAAAAAACTGTATTCGTAATTCAAATGTAAAATACTTAAACAAACATTATAAAACTAATCACTACTAGACTCTGTTTGTTAGTATGACATAACAAACTGAAATATTAATCCATCAGGATCTATCTCCAGACAGTTTGCTAACTCGTATAATATTTATTCCCTGAAGAGAAATGTTTAAAAAATTGAAGTTCAACTAAACTGGATTTATAACAATAGACAACACAGACAAATACTCTATGTACTTGCTTGCTAAAATATTTGTATATATGCGAGTATACAGCTTAGGTTTCTCATACGTTGCTGTTCAAATCAAAGTGAAACTCCATCTTACGGTCACATCTTAAAATACAAGGGTTGAACGTGTTCTATATAGAACACACTCAGCCCTTGTATATATATGTAAACTATTTTTTAGTTTTGCCATATCGTCAAAGTTCATGTTGACATGTTTGATCGTGCTCTGACTGACGATAGCAAATATTAAAAATAGTCCTGTGACACAGTTGTCATTGTAAAAGAGTCCGTCGTAAGACTGTCATGTCCAAAGCACACCCCCTCCTCCATCTTGTTTTCCATAATCTATCTACTGTAAGAAAACATTTCCACAGTGCTCGTGTCAACAGTCCAATTATACAAAACTCCAGCGACTTAATCGACATGTTTGGGTCATGCGATGATTGAACATACATTTCGTGTAAGCAACTTGTGTTCATGTCCTGGACAGTTATCCTTGTTGTTTAGGGTACATGGATATGTTTAGGCATTAACGTTGTTTGTCAATGATATTACTTGTTATAACACGCTGAACTTTGCTTACTGTGGTTAAGGAACTACTTGATCCATATTCCTTTGTTTTACAATTTCATAATATTTCCTGTCTTTGAAATTCTAAATCCCTAATCTAAATCAATCCTCTGATCTAAGTGCATGAATCTTTTTTGTCGGAATATTATATCCTTACCAAGAACAATCAATTTTCAATTACATCACACTACGTAAGAACGTCAAACAGTGTCAAAAATGAAAGTAGTTCTCATGTTTTACCGTGTCTTTATATAGGCTATGCTTGTCACATGACTTGCTTATTTACATATTCAAAATCGTTTTAATATTATGTACTCGCTCTTCTATAGTTCTCAACACCTTTTTAAATATTCTGAAACACTTATTTATCGTTGTTAGTGCAAAAAGGTTATATTTAGATTTAACATGTGAAATAATACATTTAAATAAACCTCAATTATTAACCTTTATATTGAATTTTATACTTAAGCGTATTTCTGTTTGCTTGTTGGATATCGTATTAAGATACTTGAAAAATTATGCTCCAGTCGTCCCTAATTTTGATACGATAGACTAGGGGGAAGACAGTTAATACCGCTCACCGCTATCTCTTGGGTTGTGCTTTACCATCAAGCAGTGGAATTGATTATAACATTATAACGCCCTATGGTTGAAAGGGCGAGCATGTTCGGTGCCTGGTTCTGATCCCGCGACCACCAATCCTGCGCATTTTAAAGACAAATTATGATAATTGCAGGTTTTCTTTTTTAATATTTTTTATCTGCTTTAAACAAATACTTAGTAATAATTACTGAACAAGTTTCAGTTGAAATACAGAGCATCTTTGGCAAAATAATGACAACAAAATGATAAAACCCACATAATTCGAGCGCTTTCGAAAGGTGGGCCTTTATTTTTCAAAGGCAAACGGGGAATTTATCGTTTTTTTATCGAGACTGCTTGAACCTGCATGCTTTTCTGACGTCATGAATAGCAAAGCAGTGTTTAGTCTTGTCTCATGTATATTTGTTGTAAATCGTTTAATGCAGTCATTCAACTGGAAAAAAAAGATATAACTTTCATTTTCCTCTCTGAAAAGTAACGTTATTTACAATACCACGAATATTTCCTTTTTCTGTTGTGAAATCGTAATTTCCAACTTTCATAGACTTTTATATCACGAGTCTTGTCACCAACACGCTTTGCAAATTTCAGTTTGCTTTCTAGCCTTTAGAATAGTGGTCTTTGTCTCTTCAATAAAGACTGCAAATGAATCATTCGTTATAAAACAAGCTTTATCGACAGAAGGGAAATATGGTGAAGTAGAGATTTTGTGTTGAGTTAAAGAAGCAAAGCTCTCTGATCTAACGGTTGGCGAAACGGGAGCAGACTTAGCGTCGGGTTGCGGTTTTCTAGGCTCCACCTCTCATCGGTTTTGACGTCACGACAGGGCGTGCCGCATAGCTGAGCGAGTTTGCTGCTTTTTCGATTTCTAAGGCTTGCGGTTTTCTTTCTAGGGCCGAAGCTCGCTAAGTTCTTTGTGCCGCAGCGGAGCCCAGCTGTTACGGCCGAACCTGAGCCTGGGAATCGGGAGAAATGTCCACGAGATGGAAACTCAGTTCGATATGCACAATATCCTACAGTTATCAACGTTCTACAGCCGGATATAGAACCTTTATGCAGTCATGTATGCACAGAGTAGCTGGTGCGTTATTGAGGCTACTTAATTATATGACAACGCGAATACTGTATAAACTATTCAAATGACGTGTCACTGCACTGACTCGACTCCAAATGCTTACGTCTGTCAACCTTGGCTCTAGGGGACAAAACAGATTATTCTATATTATATGGACAGTACTTAATTCATACAATAGCAAGTCATTACCAGCAAGAAAAAAAGAGAGAGAGAGAATACAATCTCTGCGCAGACAATGTCAGCCCTCTACTTCGTTTACAGAACGTAGACATACTGGTTCGCTAATAGCAAAAACACTTTAACACCACCTCCCTTGACCTGCACATGCATGACCAGGGTCATAACGCTTGCCAGGTGTCGCCCGGAAATTTAAGTTCAATATATCAACAAATACGTACATACTTTAACTGTTTTTTGCTATTGTCTTTCAAACACCCCATATATTTATTATTTTCCTTTTTACTGAACGATATCCTATTTTAACAACATTCAAGCCGTGAAGCAGGTGATAAAAATAAAAGAGATTATTAATGTTACAGCATTTAAAAGAAAAAACGTTTGTTATCCTTTCGATCCATTCAAGTTCGTTAGAAATGAATTAAATAACCGAGGGATGAGAGATAAGGTGAAATCTACAGCAGTTTTATTTGTACGTTATCACATACAGAATCATTTACAAAGAATAGGTGAACGGAAATGTTCATTGATGTGAGAATGAAACAATTTTGCTTAATTCGAATCACGACAATCAACTTTAGTTTGTTGAAATAAAATAATTCTGTGTCGTTATCTTTCTTTATTTGGGTTTAGAATAAACAGTGCATTAGGTAATCGCAAAAGTGGAATATTCCCATTGAATTAGCTTTCCCGCTGTACTACGAAAATATGCAGTGCTAACATTAAAACAACTATTATGATCTGGAGTGGATAACACCAGACTTATTAGGTATCAAGCTGGTGGAACTATTGCCTATACAGAGAAGTCTTGGATTGTTCACCGAGATGGTATTTAAATGTCTCCTCAATTGGTCGGAAACTTTCAATAGTATAGAGAGTTTCCTTTTATAACAGTTTTTTATCTATTGACCGAGTTACAAGTTCTGGGGATATTTGTAAATATCCTAACAAAACATTTCAATTTATTGTTATTTCTTTTGTAGTAAGTCAAAAATAAGACCAATGGTATCAACCAGTTTCTCTAAGCTCACATATATCATCTTATAGCTTTATTAAGTATTATTAATAACTACTAGTAATCTAAACAAATCACATTTCTGGGTTAAGCAATGTTATTATTATCCCTTGGAGTTAGCTTTCCTTACAGACAACTAGAGTTTCGTTAAAAAAATTAAGTACAGGGTGAAAGAGGACGATTACATTTCTGGCCTCGTTGCATTTAGAACCTGGTTATAAATATAACTGTCTTTTGTCTATCAAAACACTGAAATAATAAACTAAACAAACAAATAATGAAAAACTTCTCAAAAAGGAAAGAAAATGTAGGGATGACTGATAACAATCCTTCAAAAGTAATGCAAACAAAATGGTTTGGATGGCAATTGCATTATTCTTACATAATATTCAGACAAACATTAACATATGGCAATATATATCAGGATAAATTAAACTCGAATGTAATGGAATAGTTGCGCATATATATGCGCATTACAGTCGAGTTTAATTTATTCTAATTTTGTTTGTTGAAATTTAACTACTCTGTTATCTTGTTTGATTTCTTTGGGAAGGATTAATATCAGCCATGCCTACATTTACTTCTTCTGTTTTACACTTTGTGAAGGATTGATATCAGCCATGCCTACATTTACTTCTTCTGTTTTACACTTTGTGAAGGATTGATATCAGCCATTCCTACATTTACTTCTTCTGTTTTGCACTTTCAAATCATATCATTCTTCAATATTTGTATTGTAAACATCAAAATCACTATGTATACACTCTCAATCCCTATCATTCTTAGACATCTTCAGTGCAAAAATCAAAATCGTTATGTATATACTCTCAAACCGTATCATTCTTGGAGGTCTGCAGTGCCAACATCAAAATCCTTATGTATACATTCTCAAACCACATCCTTCTTTGAGATCTGCAGTGCCAACATCAAAATCGTTATGCATGCACTCTCGAACCATATCATTCTTAGACATCTTCAGTGCAAAAATCAAAATCGTTATGTATATACTCTCAAACCGTATCATTCTTGGAGGTCTGCAGTGCCAACATCAAAATCCTTATGTATACATTCTCAAACCACATCCTTCTTTGAGATCTGCAGTGCCAACATCAAAATCGTTATGCATGCACTCTCGAACCATATCATTCTTAGAGATCTGCAGTGCCAACATCAAAATCCTTATGTATACATTCTCAAACCACATCCTTCTTTGAGATCTGCAGTGCCAACATCAAAATCGTTATGCTTGCACTCTCGAACCATATCATTCTTAGAGATCTGCAGTGCCAACATCAAAATCGTTATGTATACACTCTCGAACCGTATCTTTCTTAAAGATCTGCAGTTCCAACATCAAAATCACTATGTATACACTCTCAAACCTTATTATTTTTGGATATATGCAGTGCCAACACCAAACCCCCTATGTTCTCACTCTCTGCAATGCCACAATTACCATATTATATTTTCAAACTGTATCGTCCTTTAAAATATTTATCAATTAACAGTAATGTTTCTCTCACGTCACATATATTTCAGTGAAAAGTAAAGATACTTTCTTTATATAACCGAAAGGTTTAGATCAAGGTAGATATTTTTTAACTGGATACCTACGGAGAGAATCTATAAAAATTAACTGACACAAAATATTACTGAATAAAACGAAAAGGGAGACGTTTTTATTAAATAAAGATTAAAAATCCTCAATAGCTGTAGCTCTTCAGTTTCTTTTAGACAGATTTAGAATAAATTAATCAACCAGACCTTCCTTTCTTTTTTCTTTTTATTGGCTATATTTTTGTGCGCAAGCAATAACAAACGTGTAGCGCGCTAATACCGCATGAGGGTTTAACTACGTTAACTGTTACTAAGTTTGAAGTGGGACACAAACGAGAAGTCGATTATTCAAAGCGCATACCATTAATTCTTGGAATACTGTAATCGAATAATTGGACTTCACCATCAGGCCTGGCATGGCCTAGCGCGTTAAGGCGTGCGCTTCGTAACCTGAGGGTCGCGGGTTCGCGCCCGAGTCGCGCCAAACATGCTCGCCCTCCCAGCCGTAGGGACGTTATAATGTGACGGTCAATCCCACTTTTCGTTGGTAAAAGAGTAGCCCAAGAGTTGGCGGTGGGTGGTGATGACTAGCTGCCTTCCCTCTAGTCTTACACTGCTAAATTAGGGACGACTAGCACAGATAGCCCTCGAGTAACTTTGCGCGAAATTAAAAAACAAAACAGACTTCACCATCATTCTCATAACGCACTCACAGCCTCAAAATACATAACGCGATTTTTCTTAGGAGACAAGTGTTCGCGAACTGTGGACCTTCAGATACACAGATCGACAAGCTAATCATTGGGCCTGGACTGGTCCAACAAGACGACTTGAGACAAGATAAATAAATGTTGTGCTTGTTTTGTGATACACGTGTACATTTGTTAACTTTTTGTTTCTAAACAGTTAAAACTCTGCAGATTTTCAGTCATATTGAATACACTCATTATTCTCGTATTTCACAGGGTAAAGGTTTTGCTAACTTGTGATCATTTTGAGACACTAAAAACACAATAAAGACGATTTTAAAGTGTGGATGAAGAAAAAATAATTTTTGATTGAAGTGATGGGTAACTCACCTCAGAGAAGACGTGAAATACATAGTGAACAGAGTCCATTTTCCTTAGAGAAGACGTGAAATAAATAGTGAACAGAGTCCATTTTCCTTATGGAAGATGTGAAATACATAGTGAACAGAGTCCATTTTTCTTAAGGACGACGTGAAATACATAGTGAACAGAGTCCATTTTCCTTAGAGACGACGAGAAATACAGTGCTATTGAAATACTCCATTTTCTTTTCTACCCACGTCACGCTCAGTTTGACAGAACCGCCCTCTGTTACTTTCCCATTTTCACAATTCATTTGAACCGTGTGTCCCTGGGGTGATCTGCAGAAATGTCGACGTAGTTATTGTCGCCGTTGACTACGATGTTGTTAACCGTAAAAATACGGCTCTTAAGTTGATTTTTACTTGCAAAATGTTGTTTTTCGTGCAAGGGTTGTTATTTTTTATTGGTTTACAAGAGACAATTACAAGGTGGATTTCAAAATCAGGAATCAACTGTTCTTGAGAATATCAGATGAATTACGTTGTTATTCCACACCTGACTTCTGATAACACACTAAGTAAAAAATAAATAAACGTTGCAGTTTTTATGAAATACCAAACTAACATTTGCAAGATCAGTGCTGACGTATAAATAAGCTTATTTTACAACTTTAGAAGATTGTTTATTTGTTTATCGAAAACCCAACTGTAGCGCTGTAATCTGAGAGACTTACCCCTGAGTCGTAGAGGGGAAATAACCTAGTGCAGGGAGATGAAAGATTACTATAAAATATTTGTTGATATTTAAGTATGATACTCCCATAAAAAGTAAGGACCGAATGAGGCTTAATGGTTAGTTTACCCGAGCTGTTAATCCCTTTCCCCAGTGGCTTAATTCCAAACAAACTGTTAATCCGAATATTTTGTTGTTGCATACAAAAAAAACAAAAAAACACGCTTCGCATTTGGGACCGCAAGTGAGTGCTATAATCGTGACCATTATCTCTCAGTCAAGATAGATTGTGTGTTTTGAATTTCGCGAGAAGCTACATAAGGGCTATCTGCGCTAGCCGTCCCTAATTTAACAGTGTAAGAATAGAGGGAAAGCACCTATCCATCACTACCCACCACCAACAACGAATAGTGGGATTGACCGTTAAATTATAACGCCCCCACGGCTGAAAGGACGAGCATGTTTGGTGTGACAGGGATTCGAACCCGTAATTCTCAAATTACATAGTCAAGTACTTTAACCACCTGACCATGCAGGGCTTCTCAATCATGATAGCCCAAAGTTGGTGGTAGTGATGTTTCCTGGTTTGTCTTCCCTCTCAGTTATCTGTAAAATATTTGGAGCAGCTATATATAGATAACAGTAATGTACTGGACTACACTGGCAGAACACAGGTACAAACCATATGTTATAAACACACATACATATACATATAATATCAATAAAGTAATATTAGTTCCGTTTTACTTTATTCATTATTAGCCGTAGTGTCCGCCCTTTGGATGGAAATTATGTAAATTAATAGTTAATGAAAGGTTATCTTCGGACACGACAAGTTACTTTCATTATAAAAAAAACTCCCGTAAAACTGCAAAATATAAAATGTGAAGCCGCCAGTTTGCTCCAGTATCTCCAGAATGATCAGAAAAACTTTTATGTCAAATTTGGTGAAGGTCCTTTAAGCGTGAGCGAAGTAGGATAAAAACGTAAAAGTATATAAAAACCGTGTATTTTTAAATGTGGGCCCACCATGGCCAGGTGGTTAGGTCATTCGACTTGCAATCCGAGGGTCGTAGGATCGAATCCTTTCTCATCAGACATGCTCGCCCTTTCACCTATAAAGCGTTACAACGTGATAGTCAATGCCAATTTTTGCTGGTAAAATAGTAGCCCAATAGTTGGAGGTGGGTGGTGATAATTAGGTGTCTTTCCTCTGGTCTTTTAATGCTAAATTAGGGACGGCTATCACAGATAGCTCTTATGTAGCTTTGCGCGAAATTTAAAACAAACCAAATGCAAAATTGAAAATTTGTATGTCTCTCCCCATGGACCCAATACACCTTCATGCCACATTGATGTAGATTCGTCGCATCAAACATGTTCGCCCTTTTAATCATTGAGGCGTTATAATGTGACGGTCAATCCCACTATTATTTGTAAAAGAGTAGCCCAAAAGTTGGCGGCGGTTGGTGATGACTAGCTGCTTTCCCTGTTCTGTTAATATCCCTTCCTTAGTACAGCGGTAAGTCTACGGATTTACAATGCTAAAATCAGGGGTTCGTTTCACCTCCATGGACACAGCAGATAGCTCGTTGTGGGTTTGCTATAAGATAAACACAAACAGAAACACATATTCTAATCAAGTAACAAACGCTTAGTCTTGAAAGATAAATGTATGCATATTACTGATAAGAATTTCTGAGAGAGAATAAAGAAGAGTATACAATATTTTGCATACATACTGGGTATGACATTTATAGACATAAGTGTAAAAATTATGAGATGAAAGAAATGAGTTTCTTCAATTGAAAGTTTTACAACTTACATAGCGTCATGCACTTAAGATAATCAAGTGATACCCAACACTCAAGTTAATTTTAGACTGATTAACTAACTTCATTGACAGATTAACAACACTATAACAGACTAACTGATTATATCATTACAGTGTTTTTCCCCCAAGTCTCAAGGAAGTTCGAGATATCCCGTATACATGAATTCCAGATACCAGGGACGTTTATTCACAAACATAGAAGTATCTGCAGACACACAAGAAATATCCAAATTTCTAGACGTCATTCATGATTACTACGTCATACCAAAACTCCCTCTACCAATCAATACAAAAAACATATAATTTAAACTGTTCTCAGTATCAAGCTTATGACTAAATAAAAGTTACGTTTTCTGATATTTACATGTATAATTATTTATTGGTCAATTTTTAGTTCTATTTCCCTGCTCTTTTATCTTTGACTTTAGGTCGACTAATTTATACTTGACCACCGATCGTTCTTTCTGTAGCTTTCATCAATCATTCTAAATAAAACAAACAAACAAACAATTAACTTACATAAAATGGAATTTAATTGTAAAAGGACCTAACAGTTCGTAACATTTCAATAACTCAAGGGGAATTAAACTCTCAGATGTAAGTTTACAATCTCAACTCAATTCAAACCACAACAAATAAACGTGATGTCAAAGAGTTAAGTAAAGACCGATTTTTTTAAAATTTCACGCAAAGCTATACGAGAGCTATCTGCGCTAGCCGTCCCTAATTTAGTAGTGTAAGACTAGAAGGAAAGCAGCTAGGCATCACCACCCACCGCCAACTCTTGGGCTACCAATACTCTTTTACCAACAAATAGTGGAATTGAATTCACATTTTGACGCCCCATGGATGAAAGGACGAGCATCTTTAGTGTGACAGGGATACAGAGAAGAGATAACACTAAAAATCATTGATGTGTATTCTTCTTTTAAGAGTAATGATTGTTCTTAGAGATTCAAGTTATTTAGACAGCTTCTGATAAAGCTATTTCAACAAGTACGACAGTTTATTTATTTTCTTACAAAGTTTCTTTTGGTTTGTTTTGAATTTCGCGCAAAGCTGCACGATGGTTATCTGCGCTAGCCATTCCTGATTTAGCAATGTAAGGCTAGAGAGAAGGCAGTTAGTCATCGCTACCCGCCGCCAGTTCTTGGGCTACTCTTTTACCAACAACTAGTGGAAATGACCGTCACATTATAATTACCCCATGGTTGAAAGGGCGAGCATGTTTGGTGTGACGTGGATTCAAACCAGTGACCCTTTGATTACGAGTCTAGCACCTTAACCACTTGGCCATGCCGGGCCGTTTTACAAAGCCTAACCTCAGCTGGTCATCTATGTGTCCATAAAATGAGCAAAGTTTGAATGCAATTACACTTGTCCCTCGATGACACATTGGTAAGGTTGACGATTCATAACGCAAAAATTCAGAGTTCAATCCCTATAGCGAACAAAGCGCAGATAGCCCGCTGTGCAGCTTTGTGTTTAACGAAAAAATAGACAAAGTAATTACTTCCCATTTTATATCTTCAAATTTACCCCAAACACCGAGACAGTGTCTATAAGCAAGTGAAAATATATACTTGGTTATTCTTCAATATTCATTCGCTAATTTAGATTTTTTTAAAATATTTTCAATGTTTGTTTGGTTGGTTGCTATTATCAAGCACAAAGCTTCACAATGGACTCTATTCACCACCACCATTGAAACTTGATTTTTAGCATTGTTAGTTTACAGAGAAAAACTATTATTATAATATTGGTAATTATTTTGTGGGGTATCACTGTGAACTTATGTAAATTATGTTCTGTATCATGATATTCTGAAAAAGTATGCCCAAATTTGTGTATGTATGCAATATAAGTTTTTGCTTTTTTTCTTTCACTGCACTTGTTTGTTTGTTTTTTTAATTTTGCACTAAACTACTCGAGAGCTATCTGTGCTAGCCGTCCCTAATTTAGCAGTGTAAGGCTAGAGGGAAGGCAGACAGTCATCACCACCCACCGCTAACTCTTGGGCTACTCTTTTACCAACGAATAGTGGGATTGACCGTCACATTATAACGCCCCCACGGCTGAAAGAGTGAGTATGTTTGGCGCGACGGGGATGCGAACCCGCGACCCTCAGATTACGAGTCGCACGCTTTAACACGCTTGGCCATGCCGGGCCACTGCACGTGTCCCAACAGTTGAAAATTTTCCCTCTGTGAGCTCAATTAACAAGGCATTAATTTGCTTTAAAAATGTTTCCTTCTTGAAAGTTTTATATGATAAATTCAGTTATTCGCTTCATCCTTAGGGTTTATTTATCGCAACTAATTGTTCTACTCTGAACAAAAAGGAACAAAAGCTTTCTAGCTCGATTTATTTAAAGTAACGAGTAATTCTGTTAGGGTTATTTAGTGATGAACGCGATTTGTTCAGACTACTAAGCTTAGAAAACGATATTTCCGTTTTATATTGCTCGAAGAGCCTGAATTACAGGTTCGAACAGTTCAAATTAACAAACACTTCCGGTTTGGATGATTTGTAGTGTCGAATACTTTAAATTACTTAATACCACAAATATTTTCATTTCAACTTATTTAAAATGCTACTTATTGATATCGCAAGTAAATATGACGTATTAAAAGACATTTAATTAATTACACGAAGAATGTTAAGAAGAAAAAATGCATTACAACGTTTGAAGAAATACACATGTTAGACGTGTTTAATGATCAAACCAAAACCACATAGTACTTTAACTCTGGTAGGACTTCTCTTGGCCTGGCAATTTTCAAGTTCTCTAGAAACTGTCTATACGTTGGATTGAGGAAAACAGGCAAATGTAAAATGACAAAACTTCACAACTAGTTGTCCTAATATATTTGGGATCCCATACTAATATCTTAGACACAGATGTTTTACATCCGTTGGGTGCAGTCATCTTGTGTGAAACTGGGAAAGTCAGAATAGTGACTAAGTATATTCGTTGTAAGTCACAAGAGTTCACGGAAATGTCTGTGAAGCCTACACACTCAAGGGACAAGAATTTGATGTTTTGATATACCCAGTAATCAAAGCTAAGACGAGGTTACATAACATTAGTTCTTAATGTATACAAAACCATCAAAATTTATTCTATTTCTTTTGCGTCAGATCAAGGAAGTCCAGATCTTGACAAAAATTCAAGAAGCAGCAGGATGTGATGTAAATTAAGTTATCACTGCTGTTATTCCAAGTAAGACAACTAACAATGTGATGTAAACTAAGTTTTCACTGCTACTATTCGAAGTAAGGCAACTAACAATGTGATGTAAACTAAGTTATCACTGCTGTTATTCGAAGTAAGGCAACTAACAAGAAATTTCTGTCTACTGACGATAAGGTTAAAAATTGAAAAGACACGCATCCCAGCATTCCGTATGGTTAAAACTTTATATTCTCAACTAATCTAATCAAAACCAAGAGTGGAATGAAGAAATCAACCCGCAAAAAAAACCCTACCAAGAGTCAATTAATCTACTAACATATGTTGGATCACATCTGACCTTGAACACCAGTGTCTCTACTGACACCATCTTCTCCTGGTGGATTATCTTCTTCCACCTTAAATGATATGGATTGTCTGCACAAACCATAAGACACATGGTACTATCCGAGCCCAATTTTTGTGTGACTGATTAGAAACTGGATGATGGTTGTTATTGTATCAGTCTATTAAAACACTCAGTTAAAACAACATTTAAGTTCGCATCCCCCTTGCACCAAACATGCTTGCCCTTTTAGCCGTGGGGGCGTTATAAGTGACGGTCCATCCCACTATTCGTTGGTAAAAGAGTAGCCCAAGAGTTGGCGATGGGTGGTGATGACTAGCTGCCTTCCCTCTAGTCTTACACTGCTAAATTATGGACGTCTAGCACAGATAGCTCTCGAGTAGCTTTGTGCGAGTTTCAAAAAACAAACAAACAACACACCAACATTTAAAAGATACATAATGCTTCAAAAACCGTTGAAGAGACCAGGCCTAGTTTAAAAAATCTACGCTTTGCGAGAAAGAGAAATAGCATTTGAAAAAAAAAAAGAGACACTTTCAGATATTTATACCACGCTATATTACATAATGCAAACACAACTATTTTACGTACCTGATGTTGTCACCGTTTATATTTGTTTAAAAAGGATTCCCAAAAATGTATTTCTGTACAATTTATGGACCCACACCTTTACTTAAAGTTGAATTCAAATTCTGAAATATTTCTAGTGATTCTCTAATATTCAGTTCATGTCTGTTATTAGTATATTTAATCATGTTCATATTATTCCAATTACCAATATGGGATTTTTTGTTGTCCCTTATTAACCACAAAGCTATACAATGGGCTATCTGCGCTATACTTATCAGAGGTATCGAAACCTGGTTTTCAGCAGTAAATATTCGCAGCCCTGCCACTGAGCCACAGGGGGTTACCACTATGGGAATAAGGACTGTTACCTATATGTTCTATTAAATCTGATTCATATTCGTTAAGTTTTAAATTTCTACATGTTTGTTCAATATATATAAGACCATAGTCACAAGAAACTATAAGTGTCACATCTATCCGTAAGTGTAAAATAATTAAGTTTAACTCGAGATGCAAAAGTTACCCGACAGTTAAAACATGTCTTAAAACATTACCAGTGTATGAGGGATTTGTTTGAACGCATAGCAAACAAACATTCTTGCTACCACCGTAACATATTTATTCTGCTACAAATCGTTTAAATTCTATGAGTAGTATTACTTATAAATCCTCTGCCCATTGCAATATGTTTTAAAATGTTTAATCCTGATACTAAAACTTCTTTATATGAACAACTTTATTCTAATGTACCAGTTGGCGGAGACAAGTATGTATTACGTTTGTCATAATCCTTTGCCAATTGCAATATGTTTTAAAATGTTTAATTCTGATACTAAACCTTCTTTATATGAACAACTTTGTTTCAATGTACCAGTTGGTGGTGTATTACGTTTGTCATATTTTTACGTGTATTTACAAGTGAAGATAGGGAAGAGAGCACGTTTACCTACACTGATTGACAATAACTGCAGCAAGAGTTTATGCTTGTTGCAGTAGACTTTACTTTGAGTTTTATCGATCGTTTGGTTCGGTAACAAGTTTTAGGGTTAGTGGAGGTTTAGTTTCAAATAAGAAACGTTGCTCCATCCTCTACTATTTTACTTATTTTGAAATGTCATATGCGAATTCAAAGATAAGAGCATAAATACTGTGACTCAGATACTTATTTAAGCTTCTCAGTTCAGGGCTATGTCCACGAATGATACATTTATTACATTTAGTGAGAACAACCAATTTTAAGACAAGTCAACGAATGATACATTTATCACGTATAGTGACAATCACCAATTCATTTACTTGTTCATAATTACAATCAATGATTTTTTTTGGTTTTGTTTCTTGGTTAGTTTCAGAATTTCGTGCAAAGCTACTCGTGAGCTATCTGCGCTAGCCGTCCTTAATTTACAAGTGATAGACTAAAGGGTTTGTTTGTTTGTTTGTTTTGGAATTTCGCACAAAGCTACTCGAGGGCTATCTGTGCTAGCCGTCCCTAATTTAGCAGTGTAAGACTATAGGGAAGGCAGCTAGTCATCACCACCCACCGCCAACTTTTGGGCTACTCTTTTACCAACGAATAGTGGGACTGACCGTCACATTATACACCCCCACGGCTGGGAGGGCGAGCATGTTTAGCGCGACGCGGGCGCGAACCCGCGACCCTCGGATTACGAGTCGCTCGCCTTAACACTCTTGGCCAAGACAAAAGGGAAGACTTGGTTTGATAGTTAATAAACGCAAATGTACACAGTTGGCTATCTATGCTCTGTAAAAACTATATTTTTAATGCTAGGAGTTTCACGTCTAACCTCTGATCTAAAGGGAAAAGGGGCGGAGAAAAGGCAGTAGTTAACACTAATCACTGACAACTCTCGGGCTACTCTTTTATCAACGAGAGGTGGGATTGACAGTCAAATTATAACACTCCCACAGGATTTGAACTCTTAAACCGAATGCCTTAACTTTCACATCGTGCAAAACAACTTATTCTTCTGATATCATGTAATTTTGGGTCCGGCCTGGCCAGGTGGGTTGAGGCGTTCTACTCGGAATCTGAGGATCGCGGGTTTGAATCCTCGTTACACCAAACATGCTCACCCTTTCATTCGTGAGGGTGTTATAATGTTACGATCAATCCCACTATTCGTTGATAAAAGAGTAGCCCAAGAGTTGGCGGTGGGTGGTGATAACTAGTCTAAAGGTTTAAAACGCTAAAAATCAGGTTTCGATACCAGTAGTAGGCACAAAACTGATAGCCCATTTTGTATCTTTGTATTTAATTGCAAACAAACAAATAATTTCCCAGTCCTAGGCATATTAATGTAGCTGTCGGTGTATAATCCTGTCTACTTCATAATTTTCAATAAACATTATTATTTTCTAAACTATAACAAAGATGAAATGCTTTTAATATAAATTATATAAAAATTAGTCAACATCTGGACTCGGAGGAATTTTGTGCGTAAATTATTGAAACAAAGATTTTCTAAAATGTTACGAAATATCCATTTTTTTTTATACCAAATTAACTGATGTTTTTCTTATACTGGAACAAATATATCCCAAAACATCACTATGTTTTCATTGTTTCTTCCTTGAACATATAATGTTCTTATACCGAACAAAATATTTCCTTTGTTTTTAGTTCTTACACAATACAATATTCTTGCGTGAATTTTCATACAATATGACCTTGATTAAAATATATCTACAAGACTATTTATATTTAATTTAATAACTTGTAATTACTTACTGGATTTAATCTCCTGCTGAGACAATGGTCATTCTTCGGACTTACAGCGCCACAATCAGGTATTTGATTCTCCTCGGTGGACACAGCAGATAGCTTGATGTGGTTTTGCTATAAGACAAACACACTCATTACTGGATTAAAAATTAACAATTAATCTTATTTCATCTAATATTCTATACGGTACCTGATTGGATTCTAACTTAACTGTTAGTCCTCTTTTATTTATTTTATTTTTACAAACTGAGAATATTCTTTAATCTATAGGTACACACCTAATCATCATTAGAACATTGCTAAAATGTACCAAAATAGATACCTCTACTGTTACTCAAACAAAAAAGCTGTAAATAGAAACAAGATTGTCCATGAGGAATAAGTGAAACTACTTATTCTGGAGAGGGTCAATGGAAACTTAAAAAATCCAATACAAAATCATGAATTTATTTGGGATGAAAGAACGGAAATTAGTAACGTTTGATAAAACCTATGTTTCAACAGTTCTTGTTGGTTGTTTTTTTTAAAAACATGATTCTCGCTTACTTGTTTCAGAATTTCATGTGAAGCTACACAAGTTCTATCTTCGAGTAAGATGTCCTAGATTTTGAACTGATAAACTAGAAGATTAGATTACTTAGATTGCTCTTGTCTGACTGGCTAGCGTACTTACAAGCCCAAAGTGCGGAACAAGTTTTAACAGTAACGGGATTGGAACCATAAACGCGCGGATTCACCCATTTGGCACATAACCAACAAATGATGCTTGACTATCTCACTATGTCAACACACATGTGTGATATTGTTTTATAATGTAATGATGGACGTGGTAATTGTTTAACTAACAGGTAATTATCAAGATTGAACTTTTTTTTGTGGGGGGGGGTAAAATAAAATGTATGGGAAACTAAAATATTAGTATTTTCTGACCACCACATTGTGAAGCTATTTTTGAAAATCGAACTATGCCATTTTTCTCAGCATTTCTTTGTGAAGAGTTCCTAACTTTTTTGAGCTGTCGCTTGTATTTAAAGAATGCGAATTTCCTCATTATTACTTTGAAAATTATTTATTACTTTATTTAGGACATTTGCGCAAAGTTAAACAAGAGATATTTGGGTCAGCAGTCGCTAAGTCTTAGTAGACAGACTAAATCCAGACAGCTTGTCAACAGCATCTATTGCCAATGCTAGGACTACTTTAATCGAAGAGTGGGATTTCACCGTCAGTATAGTTTCATAACGTAATCACGACACAAGAATGCTTGTTTTGTTTGCTATTTGAATTTCGAGCAAAGCTACTTGAAGGGTATTTACGCGCCTTAGAATTCCGAGCAATTTTCCGGCAGCTAGACGCGAACTTTGGGCTGTGAGGTACAGAAACGTAAAACACTGAAAATCTTAATAGAAGGATTAATCAATAAATATACTGTCCTCAGTGGCTCAGCTGTACGTCTCTGAACTTACAATGTTAAAACAACTGGTAACCAATCTGTGTAACGTTACCAAAAGTACCGAATTTACAAACAACATTCTCAGGTCGTTGTTGAACGTCAACTTGCTGTATCTCATTTCTAGAATCACGTGACATTGTTAACATTCACAAGGTTTATTATCGTAAAACGACACGTCCAACTTGGAGAAAGACAATCCATTCCTTTCAGTGGATATGTTATCACTTTGCTACATATATATATACATATGTGTGTGTGTGTGTGTGTTTTTTTTTCTGTAAATCAGAGCCTCCCGCTAGTACAGCGGTACGTCTCTGGATTTACAACGCTAAAATCAGGGGTTCGATTCCCCTCGATGGGCTCAGCAGATAGCCCGATATAGCTTTGCTACAAGAAAACACACGCACACGCACACACACACACACACTGGAAATCAAATTAAGCTTTGTTAAGACTTGTATAGAGATGCTATTGCAGTTACAACATGACCAAATGGTTAGGGCGCTTGTATTGTAATCTGAGGGTCGCAGGTTCGAATCCTAGTTACACAATACATGCTCGCCCTTTCAGCCGTGAGGATGTTACAATGTTTGTTTGGTCAATCGCACTATTCGTTGGTAAAAGAATATCCCAAGAATTGGGCGGTGGGTGGTGATGACAAGTCACCTTCCCTCTATTCTTACACTACCAAATTAAAAACGGAAACTGCAGATAGCTCTCGTGTAGCTTTGCGCAAATTTAAAAGCAAACAAACAATCAAACAGACGTGGCATTTCGCAAGCTACCGGGATTCGTCGTGCCGGCTGGAATACTACAGATATAACAGTGTCCTAAGTGTTTATATACGAATATACAGATGACCGATTCCCATTGTTGATCACCTCAAATTAAAACATAATTCAGATATAACACTTGTCACTGATAACTCATATCCTAATCATTATATCCCTTCATTCCAGTAATACACCAGTAATTCAGAAGACTTACAAAATGCTAGTAACAGGTTTTTGGTGCACGTGGAGGGCACAACACAGATAGCCCGTTTTAGAATTTAACTGCACATAAACAAACTAAGCGTTATAGATTTTAGATTTCAAGTGCGTTGGTTGATAAAACTGTGTAATCTGAAGTGTGCTACACAGAACTGGTGTAATTAATTAGCTTTGTTAAGTTACTGGTATTTTTTAAAACAGAATTGACTTCATTAATGTAGAAACTAATGATGCTTATTTACGATCCATATGATTAACTTACGTTTGATCATATGTTATTACAGATGTACAAATTTTCTATGCGCACGAAGAAAGGCAGTGATACTAAAAATGCTATAATTAAAACTTTAAATCAAGGTATGTTTTTGCACATTTGAAGTTCCATTTTTCGCACTGCACTGAAAATTACCACTACCAGAGCTTTGTACGTTTTATCATATACGTTACAACGGGTTTATTAACTAGAATTAGAATTAATGTTGGTGTTGTTTTTAAAGTTAGTTCTTTTGTTTGTTTTTGAATTTCGCACAAAGCAACTCGAGGGCTATCTGTGCTAGCCGTCCCTAATTTTGCAGTGTAAGACTAGAGGGAAGGCAGCTAGTCATCACCACCCACCGCCAACTCTTTGGCTACTCTTTTACCAACGAATAGTGGGATTGACCGTAACATTATAACGCCCCCACGGCTGGGAGGGCGAGCATGTTTGGCACGACTCGGGCGCGAACCCGTGACCCTTGGATTACGAAGCACACGCCTTAACGCGCTTGGCCATGCCGGGCCTGTTAGTTCTTAAATAGATGATTAAAAAAAAACATTTCCAGTTCGGGACATCAACATAAAGCGCTGGTGTGCAAACACCTTGTCTGTCGAAGTGATAAGTAAGTAACCTTGAAAGCATTTATCCTGAAATTACTTTAATAAACAACAAACAACGATAAAACTTGCACAAACAAGAACTACGTTTCTATCTATTGTGGTCGCCTTTTAGTTAAGCCCGAAATATTTCTCTCTCTTCCTGAACCACTGTTATTATGTTAACAAACATCTTCTAATAACTTACACTTCTTTAGGCAAGTATTTACATCAACACATTGTATAAAAAAGAATTTAAGAATAGTTGCTACTGTTCGACTATTGATATTTGGTGGAACTATTCAAAACACCATAGTAAGTTCGAGAACACGAGTTGGAAAGCACAACCTTGTTTGTACAAACCTTGCAAAGCTAAGTCATAAATGTCGAGTTCGGATATCAATCACGACCGAGTTTTATCAAAGAAGTCAAGTCACGCCTTGACAGGATTACGAACTACGTCTTTATTAAACCAGCTTCTCTTGACAGCGCCCTCTACGGTGCCACGCGACCCTGTGAAACGTGTGACGAACCGTTTAAAATCTGTCCCCGAGTTCCCACGTATTGGACTTCATACAACTGCAAGAAAAAGGAGGATCTGCCTTGCTCCTTGTACCTAGAGGCTACGAAGAATAAAAAAACAGGGAAAGTTTTGTGCTTTTATTGTTAGATAAAATGTGTTATAATTGTTGTGTAAGATGATTATGCGCGTTCACCCCAAACGCAAAGTTACAGCGTGGTGCTGCACGGGGCTAGTTTTTAACCATATTATACGCACCTTTTCAAAAGTAAATTACCAAGAATGAGGTCGCAAGCTGATGATAATCGCTGAACGTTGACAGTATGTCGTACACGATAGTGAAAAAGTTGTGTAATAAAACCCAAATTAAAGGAGGAAAGAAAATTCACGTTATCCAGTTAGCTGTAACTGAATACCATAAGAACAGTTGTTGTATCTCTCGTACAAAAGTAAAAATATAATCCCTGTGTCATTAAGCGATTTATTAAGCATAAAAATTAAAAGAATAAAAAATAACGAACAAAAATCAACTAAAAAATGTTTGTTTCCATATAAGAGTTTAGTGTAGCCTATTGAAAAGGATAAAAATTTCCTTCTTACAAGCTGGCAAGATAATTATTGTATATTATACATATAAATAGTCCAAGCAATCAATAGTATTAATTTCAAAAGAAATAATATGACGCATCAAATATTTATTGTCTGGAAAATACCGCGTTGTATCTTTCTAGGCAAAGTGAAAACGAACTTCAATGTGGAGAACATTTGTCCGTTATAACAAGTACATAACCAATATATACAGTTACTTGTTGTTGTTGTTTTAAATTAAGCACAAAGCTACACAATGGGCTATCTGTGCTCTGCCCACCACGGGTATCGAAACCCGGATTTTAGCGTGTAAGTCCGCAGACATACCGCTGAACCACTGGGGGGCTATACAGTTACTGGAACCTTATTATTACAAGTTCATACCCAATATACACAGCTCTTCGAACTTCATTATTACAAGTACATAACCAATATTTACAACTATTGGAACCATTATCTGTTATTACAAGTACATAACCAATATATACAGTTACTTGTTGTTGTTGTTGTTTTAAATTAAGCACAAAGCTACACAATGGGCTATCTGTGCTCTGCCCACCACGGGTATCGAAACCCGGTTTTTAGCGTGTAAGTCCGCAGACATACCGCTGAACCACTGGGGGGGTATACAGTTACTGGAACCTTATTATTACAAGTTCATACCCAATATACACAGCTCTTCGAACTTCATTATTACAAGTACATAACCAATATTTACAACTATTGGAACCATTATCTGTTATTACAAGTACATAACCAATATATACAACTATTGGAACCATTATCTGTTACTACAAGTACATACCCAATACATATCAGCTATTTTAACCTTTATTCGTTATTACAATAACACAATCGACGCATTCTAGTGTTTGATTGTATCTCTATTTAACATTCTTTCAAAAGTCGATGCAGCTGACGACGTTTGGAAAGCTGTGGTGTACTTTTAAAACGAATTTTCTAAACGACCTCGGAGACGAACTATTGAGTTTCAGTTTCTCCTCTCACATACGATCTGTTAAATTTCAGGATCGCTTTATTATCTGATTTGAAATTTCTTAAAACCCTAACATGCTTTATTAATCAATGCATAGCAGGTTAACGAGCACTGAACACATTTTATCAACCATTTTTTTCACTATTAATTTTTTATATTAACTGTATGAACTGTTACAGAAGTTCTTTAAATTTCAAGCGACTCTGTTCTAACATTTTAAGATTCCTATTGAAGTTTCTGCCACGAGTGGAGTATCAATTGAAAATGTGCGCTTAATTTGCAAAATAAAAATATAAACATTCTTATTAACAACCGTTTCGCCTGACGACAAATAAATTATACTTCTAAAATGCGGTCAATCCCACTATTCGTTGGTAAAACAGTAACCTAAGAGTTGGCGGTGGGTGGTGATGACTAGCTGCCTTCCTTCTAATCTTATACTGATAAACTAGGAACGGCTAGCGCAGATAACTCTTGGGTATCTTTGCGCGAAATTAAAAAAAAACAAAAAACACAAGCGATCAAACGTCCAAAATGTTCATGAATTATGGAAGAAATTACGTCCATCAGACCAATTAAACTAAATCATCGAAAATAAATTATATTAATTTTATAAGTATTGTCGGAGAAAAGATTAAAACCGCTATCTTTACAGAAATATTCTGCTATATCACTTTTTTTTTTTTTTTTTTTTTACAATTTTGATTTTCCGTTAAACGTGAACCTGTTACTTCTTGATTCTCTTCTGTTCCAGTTCCAGGATATGTCCAGAAATATTTCGAATTTTATGCGAATGGCAAAGAAACACCGTTCTACTTCCATTACGAATCAGTTTATTTGTTTGTTTTTAATCACAACGAATGGGATATCGAAGTCCAGTTTTGGTGAGCATAGAATTATTTTTATTATGAATTTCGCGCAAACCCACACGAGGGCTATCTGCGTTAGCTGTTCCTAATTTAGCGATGTTAGACTAGAGGAAAGGCAGCTAGTTATCACCACCCACAACCAATTCTTGGGCTACTTTTTTGCCAATGAATAGTGGGATTAACCGCACTTATAACGCCCCATAGCTGAAAGGACGAGCATGTTTGTTGAGACAGGGATTCGAACCTACGACTCTCAGATTATGATTCAAGCGCCCTAACCACTTGGCCATGCTTGGCCAAAACAAGCGTCGAAAACCAGTTACTTTACAACAATTATACAAACGAGTTAAAACAGCGCTTATGAATAATGTGAGTTCAAATTTCAAATAACGATTTATTGGTAACACCTATTCTATTGGATCTTTCTGCCCTATCGATATGATTCAATGGTTCTTACGGCAAATAATCTCCGTGGACACAAACCAGACAAACACCAAATATTGTGTGTGCATGCGTGCGTTTGTATAATATGAAACTTGGATAATTATCTTTGTCGCAAGAAAGGGAGATTACAGGCTGTTAAAATACATGAATGAATGAATTGCAGTAGGTTAACGTGATATAGAATACAAAATACAATTAAATAGTTTCGGAAATTTAACAACAGAGCATGTTTTAAAAAAAAACACAATCCATCTCCAAACATCTCGTATAGTCTAAATGTTCTTTAGTCAGGATTGTAAAAAAAAATATATGTTGGAACTCATTTTTAATAAAGCCACAAAGAGTTTATCCAAAGTGACTACGAGAGAGCCCGGCATGGCCTACGCGTTAAGACGTGCGCTTCGTAATCTGAGGGTCGCGGGTTCGCGCCAAACATACTCGCCCTCCCAGCCGTGGGGGCGTTATAATAATGCCATCAATCCCACTATTCGTTGGTAAAAGAGTAGCCCAAGAGTTGGCGGTGGGTGGTGATGACTAGCTGCCTTCCCTCTAGTCTTACACTGCTAAATTCGGGACGGCTAGCACAGATAACCCTCGAGTAGCTTTGTGCGAAATTCCAAAACAAACAAACAAAGACTTCGAGAGAACAAGTGTAACCTGTTATTTTTCCTTCTGTAGAGTGTTCTCCTCGGACATATGACTATTTTAGAAGGACTTGAATTCACAAACCTAATATCACCTTCAATAACTCGGTAATGTTTTGTTTTATGTGCAGTCTATCAGTACTAAGATTTTTTTAAATGTTCTCCAACTTCATGAAGTGAAAGAAGCTAGTTCAATCAGTTTGGAATCGATATCTAATTATGGGTATAGAAATAGAAAAATAAATAATTCGAAAATTGTTATACAAGAAGAAATGGTTGTTATCTGGTTCGATATCTTAACCGATGGTTTCTTGACTTGTCTTAAGGTAGAGAAATAGATGTAAGGCACTTTTCGCTTTAATCTCTGTCATTGTTTATTTTTTATGGTATATATTTGTATTATACTCACTGAATACCTTAGCCATCCCTACATATAGTTTACCGACGCCAATACTTAGATCCTAGAACAACGTGAAAGAGTGTTGTGTGCTAGAGTAAGAAATTATAGTCTGATCTGCATTTTGTGCATCGGTTGTATGTATAAAGTCCCTGAATATGTAGATAACCACCGGTGTCAAAATATATATGTTAAATAAACATATTTTACGATTTATGGTATAGTTGTTGTTGGTATTCTGGTAATTCGAAAGATTCGTTGTTCAACACAATGGTATTCTGTGCAACAAAGCACGTAACCCTAATACTTGGCGTCAAATTTATGGTACCCGTTTGTTCATTTGTTTTTCAAACTAAGCCGCATTGAGATATTTTATTTGTCTACTGCCGGGAAATGAACTCCAGAATTTAACGTTTAAGCCAGTAAACTTACCTCACTCCCACCTGGGAGTGAAGAGTGGGATGCAGTATCAGTTATTGAAGAGAGATGGGCGTTTAAGACGTTCTTTATTGGTTATGAGTAAGGACTTAAGTAACTAACATGCTATTCTGTATTGGTTAAAAGTGAGAACTTAAATAGCTAACATGTTATTTTGTATCGGTTAAGAGTGAGGACCTAAATAACTAACTTGTTATTCTGTATTGGTTAAGAATGAGGACTTGAGTAACTAACATGTTATTCTGTATTGATTAACAGAGTGAAATTAATTAACTAACATGTTATTTTGTATTGGCTAAGAGTGAGGACTTTAGGAACTAACATGTTATTCTGTAATAGTTAATTTAGTAAACTTAAGTAAATAACATATTACTCTATGTTGATTAACACAGTAAACCTGAGTAACTAAAATGTTATTTTGTATTTGTTAAGAAAAAAGACTTAAGTAACTAAAATGTTATTCTGTATTGATTAACACAGTGAATTTGAGTACCTAACATGTTATTTTCTATTGGTCAACACACTGAACTTGAGTAACTAACATGTTATTCTGTATTGGTTAATACAGTGAAGTTTAGTGACTAACATGTTATTCTGTAATGGTTAATTTAGCAAACTGAAGTAACTAACATGTTATTCCGTATTGGTTAACACACTGAACTTGAGTAACTGGCACGTTATTCTGTAGATCTCAACTATTTTTTGTCCTTAATCTTTCGTTGAAATTCCCATCTCTTTAGATATTCCAAGCACGTCACGTGACTTGGCGCATTCGGATTACTTTTTTCTTAATATTCAGTAGAAATTCTTGTTTTCTAGGATTTGGTAATCAGTTTCCACGTGCTAGTACGAAATCAGTGTACTTACATCATGCCGAGCTAGAGAAACACTAGAGATCCAGTTGTCATCTGAAAGAAGCAACTTAAATAAACGTTTTACTAAAAAGATAATTTCGCTTGCTATTCTTGCCAGATCTACTTGTGTAAAACTCACATCAAGTGGGCACTTTGCCACCGATCTGCTCCAGCTACGAACACTTTAACGTCAAAAGAAGTCGAACAAGAACCGTCAGATTTCTTAGCTGCTCGAACTACGTCACATCTTCCCGGTGAACTGTATGTGTTCGCATGGCCTTCTGGGAAACCACATAATCACCCTTGACGTCACGTGCTAGAACAACGCCTATTTTCCCGAAGCCCGAGGTCGACCCTCTCGATATGGTAATCGTCGGTTTCCGGTTCGCCGAAGCGGTGAGTAAGTGATTCTTGGCAGCCCAATAGGAGCCGGAGGCTGTAGCGAAACAAGCGCGCAGAACTAGAGAACTGGGTTTGTTGTGGCCGCACTGACGGAAGCACCACAGACGAAATCCAACATGCTCCCATTTGAGACTTCAAGCATTTACGACCAACTCCCTCGGTTTGTTTTTAAAATGCCGCGAGTTGTTGCGGATCAGAAGGCGAAATTCGAATCAGACGAACTGTTTCGGAGACTAAGTCGTGAAAGTGAGGTAAATATTTTCTTAAAATTTTAATTTCATAGAATACTTGTCTAGTCTCTCAAGGCCTTCTCAGGTATTTTACCCGGAAGTTAACTCATCAGTTTAGTATAGAGCACTCGGATTGTATTATGTCATAACTCTCGCGCGTAAGACTTTCTATGGACTTAGCTGACACTTGTCCAATTCTTTTTCTTCTTCTTCTAGGTGCGGTATACAGGTTATAGAGATAGACCCCAGGAAGACAGACAGATACGCTTTCAGAATGGATGTAGGGAGGGCCAAACGGAAGTAGTAAGTGTTCATTTTCTCGCATTATTCGTAGTGAAAAGCAGTGGAAACGTAGTAATACTAAATATCATACTCAAAGAACTACTTTTCCTCACTTAGTTCCCTTTTCGAACACTTGGTGACTCAACTTAAGTCTCTTCACGTTTTGGATTTTGCTCTGATTCACATGCATGCGAAACCTATATTTTGCACACTCTAGTCACAAGTGTAAAACATAATGCACATCAATATGCCTGTTTATGCGTTGTGTTACATGATCTGTTGATCGGTTTCGTTTTCGTCATCGTGTACAGACAGACTGTTGTTTATTCAATATCATAGGAAGTGAGAATAAATAGTAATTATGATATATTTATATACATTGATTTTAATATTACTGAAGTTCCTTACTATTTATCTTTAACTCCGTTGTACACCGTGCTTGTATTCGTGAGACATGAGAATCATTGCACAATTTTACTTTCTTGTAGTTTTCACGTTAAACGTTGCTAACCACGATAATACGTGAGACACCAGTTGGGTTCCACAAAGAGTTCTGTCTAAACCCACAAAATTAAACTTAAGAATGGCTCTTGCACGTCTGATTCAGAAATTGTGCAATAACAGAAGATTATGCTACCATTACATCATTTTTTATAAGCACCCACCTTTTTTTTCCTTTCGTTATTAGTTCTAGTTCTCTCATTCGAAATGCTTTACTGTTAAAATACATTTTAGTCATTCTTTCAGTTAACTTTCATTGCGTAACTTCGCTTCATATCATTCACGAAAATTCTAAGAAATTCTGTACACTTGACAGGAAGGTGAAGTCATGAGTCTTACTAATTTGTTTATTCTTTACTGTTTTGAGCGTGAATGTCTTGGAAAGTCACACAAACCACTTCCCGATGTCTCACCTCCCAAAAAAAGAGGGTGAGTCAATCGCGCCTTCGATTAAGTGTAACCGAAGTAGGGAGAAAAGTTGGACTACTAGTAGAGCACGTGGTAATAGTGTTACCGCTGTAAGCATCGGTGGTTCCCGTTCTCACATCCCGGAACCCTCCGTCAGCTGGAAGACAGAAGCGCCGATGAAGTGACACCGGAAACGTCCTTGTACCAAAATATATTTGTTTTGCTCATGTAATCTGTTTCTCTCCCTTTTTTTATCTTACTAATTACAACAGATATACAAATTTGTTTTTCTTATTACCAACCGAAATGCACACAGCGCACGTAGAGGTTTTTCATACACGTTAGAATTATAGTTTGATCTGTAGCACAGATATTTTGTAGCAATTAGAAAAAAAAGAGAGAAAAACTTTCGATTTATTTTCAGTAATTTTTTCCTGACCTGCAAAAAAATAAAAGTTACAAATGGTTACAGCTCAGAATTCCTAGGCCTGGCATGGCCGAGCGCGTTAAGGCGTGCACTCGTAATCCGAGGGTCGCGGGTTCGCGCCCGCGTCGCGCTAAACATGCTCGCCCTCCCAGCCGTGGGGGTGTATAATATGACGGTCAATCCCATTATTCGTTGGTAAAAGAGTAGCCCAAGAGTTGGCGGTGGTTGGTGATGACTAGCTGCCTTCCCTCTAGTCTTACACTGCTAAATTAGGGACGGCTAGCACAGATAGCCCTCGAGTAGCTTTGTGCGAAATTACAGAAAACAAAAAAAACAGAATTCCTATGAAAACTTAGGTTATATTTATAGTCCTTTTCTGGGGTAATTCATAATTTTTGAAACATTTATAAAAGCTATACCGACTTTTTTGTTCTCTATAAACTGTGTAGGTTTTTTTCTTACGACTCCTTAACATATGTACACATGTACGTGTTAGTTCCTGTGACGATTCTTCAAGTATACATATTCATACATACGTGCTTACTTGTCGTAAGTTTGAGTCTAATGAGACAGAGCAATAATTTTACTATAAAACCATACAACCATAGTTGAAAAAATGTTAGCGCATTCTCTCTCTCTTATTATGTTAATCATGCAAGAAGGTGAACAAGTGTCAGCAAAGTGTAAATGGACTTTCACTTATTGTGTAGGAATTGGAATTACTGTTGGTAGAGCATTAGCGGATGCTTTCATTTTGGCAAAGTGATAAAGAACATTCTCTTATTATTTTAATGGGCGTAAGAATGGGACCCACTGTTGGTAAAGCGTTAGCGGACACTTACTGTGTTGACTCTGACAGAATATGAACTACTCTTGGCAGATCTTTAATGGAATCTCTCATATCGTGTTAACGCTGCGAGGATAAAAAACGCTTTTGGAAAAGCATTAGCGTACTCTCATCGCAAACACAGGAATCAAAATCAGCAAAGGATCAGTGAACTCTTATTGTAAAAACCATGTAAGACTGGCAAAGTGTTAGCGGACCCTCATTGCGTTAACTCTGCAAGAATAGAAAGTGCTGTTTGCGAAACAGTAGCGGACTCTTACAAGAATGGAAACTGCTGCTGACAAAGCGTTAGCGAACATTCTCTTATTACGTTAACTCTGTAAGAATGAGCACTACTTGGAAATTATTGGCAGAATTTCTCATATTATTTTAATCCTGTAAGGATGGGAATTGCTGATGAGAAAAGAGAAGCCAACCAAATGAGACATAACGTTTTTGTTCGCAACCATTCTTTAAAATTTTAGTGTTAACACACCTAGCGCGAATTTAGAAATGGTAGTTTTTCAAAATATCAACAACTTTGTCATTCGTTTAGCGCAGAAAGTGAGGGTGATCACAGGCCAAGCGTGTTGAGGCGTGCGACTCGTAATATCAGGGTCGCGGATTCGCATCCCCGTCGCACCAAACATGCTTGCTCTTTTAGCCGTGGAGGCGTTATAATGTTACGGTCAATCCCACTATTCGTTGGTAAAAGAGTAGCCCAAGAGTTGGCGGTGGGTGGTGATGACTAGCTGCCTTCCCTCTAGTCTTACACAGCTAAATTAGGGACGGCTAGCGCAGATAGCTCTCGTGTAGCTTTGCGCGATATTCAATAACAAACAATCTTCCAAAAAAAATTGTGCTCTTTAAATCTCAGTGGAAAGGAATGTTTAAAGGTGTTGCAGAATGGTTCCGTTCAGTAGTGTCTTATACAAGTGTGAGTATAAGTATTGTTCATCACATTTTATTTTATTGTTTTAGGATAAAACATTTCATAACTTGCTTGACGACTTTCATTTATCTAAAATTTTCAAACTATTTTGCCAAATCAATAGTTCTTTGGAAATTTTACGTTATGATTTTTGGCGTGGTTTTCCGTATGAAAAACAAATTATATAAGTTTAAGTGATAGTAACTAGTTATCACTTATCTAATTTTTTATGCATACATGAAAAAAAACACATTTAAAATAGTTGTTATTTCTGAGAAAAAAACACGAGTTTTTACACTATGGCTGTTATACAGACTTTTCCAACAAATATGTGTTATTGTGTCCGTGAGTGCAGGTATTCACGTATCATTTAGAATGTTATAAATATAAATAATCGGTTAAACTGACATAACTTTTCTATCCATTTTTGACAATAATTTAAAATTTTTTCTTTAAACTTATGCTTGTCGATTTTATTGGTCCCTATTTTTGTATACCTAAAACAGTTAATTGTAGAAATTAGGCTTCTGGCCCCAAGAAGTTGTGTACATACAACACACAAGTTGTGCATTGCTACATAGAAACTGACTGCTATCTCTCTGTAGCTAGGTGTTGATAGTACACGCGCCAACGATACATGTTTATCTGCGTACATGTTGGAGGAGTCGCTTAGACAATACACGTACGTGTTTATAACTACAGTAATTTTCTTCTTACTGCACCATAGTTTATGTACAATCCTGGCTGAAATATTTGGTGATATTTGACCTGTTTTTTCCTCCTGCAGGCTTTCACGACAACAGGAACCAATCTTCAACTTGTGTTTAGTCCTTGTACCAACGGTTACAGCGAAGGTTGTGATTTTGAGAAGGAACATGGAAAGGTAAGCCTTGCCTTCACCTTACCTTTTTTAGTACTTAGGAGTTGATAAACGATTTACTTTACTGTTTATTTCCTGTGTTTTTGCATTTACGCTCGATTGATTTAAAATTATATTTTTACACTCTCTTTAATTGTACATTATCATTACTAACTTCTTTTAAAAGCAAACTACATGTACATACAAATATCAAAAGTAAACTTAGTAATGAACATAACTAAATTAATATAATACGCTATTCTTACTTATAATGATTAGAATGTAGTAAGTCTTATTTTGGATACCCTTACTGTTAACGATATTTTTGACCATAAACCCAATAATAACTCAATACGATCAATTAATTTCGGAGACTTAGATTAGTCCTCATACTAACTTAATAGTGCAAAATAATCTTCGTAATAAAAATATTTACACATTAAATATTTTAACCAATGCTCATAATGAAACTAAAGAAACTAGAGATAAAGAACGTATGACTGTTAGAAAAATACTAAGACATCGATCAAAATAAGAAAACCAAAACAATAGCCACTATTTTCTCTCCTTTAAGTGATTATAGTCAGTAATCTATACTTTTAGATACTATAAAGATGTGATTCCAAATTTTCGTCATTTTTTTATGTAGACTAATTCCTTCTTTATTGAATTACAAATCGTACTTTGGATTAATTTGTGTCAGGTTGTTTGTAGTTCTGTTTTGCGAGCTATAAAATAATCAATTGTTAATTATTAAAGTATTACGGAACTATCAAATCTTTTTTTAAATAGTCTCATGTTTGTTTTTTTAAACACCAACTTCAGTGTCCTTACTTTTTCGGGTGAAATGCAATAATGGAGTTGTAGTCGGCGTTCTTGGTTTATGTTTCTTGTTAAGCGCAAAGCTGTACGATAAGATATCTTCACTGCATCTGTTGAACATTTGGGAAACAGTTTTTAATTTATTTTATTGTATGAATTGTTCACTTTTTTTTCGTATAGACGAAAAAAAATGGAATGTTCAAGCCCACTTAGGGCTGGTATGCGCTTGCTATAAAATATGCTATTAGTGGAAGATACAATGTGCTCTAAGGCCATCACATACCACATTTCTGTGTTTATACATTTTATTAAAATAGTTTGGTGATCACCTTTGGATATAAAAGTCACTAACCTGTACAATGTATATACATATATATCTTCCCTTATAGGTCACTGGTAAGTTTGTGTACTTACAAATCTGAGGTTTGATTCTCCGCTGTGGACAGATCGCTGATAGCTCATTGTGTAACTTTGTCCTAAAACTAGCAATATTTATAGCGTCATGTTTATATAAGTATAGTTTATACTATAAACTTATTATATAAGTGTATGTACATACAATACAATCATGGTTTAGGAACAAATACCTAAAATTATTATTATTTCTTAAACGCGACAAATTCATAAATGTGAATTTTATGCAGAGTTAAAAAAAATCCGGGTATTAATACGTGTACAAGCATATAGGAAAGTTCGCATGCGGAAGTTAGAACATTCTAAACGCCGTTTTCAGCAGCTTTACACAATATAAAAGTGAAACAAGCACGATTTGTTTAACAGAAAACCTAATATCTCCCATGTGGGTAAAGGAAAAATCTGAGAATTTTTTTTGATAAAATATGAAACAATATTCTTAATGTACAAAGGTATTTAAAGCTATAGTTACAATACTGTTAACATACTGCCAAGATATACACAGAACCAATTATGGTGGAGTATTTTTGTGTTTTAAACTGGTTAGCTTTTAACTTTGAAAATCTTATGATTAATTTCAAAGATCTGGTTAGTGGTGTAACTAATTGATAGTTGTTCAGATTCGTCTGATGTGAACAGGAAATGTAGGTTTGGGAGAGATCTGAGTTTTAACAACTGACGATGAAACAGCTAAGACGAACAGACGAATACGGTGTCTTATTTTATTCCTCTTTCACAGCGGAGTTATACACGCAAGTTACTTAATATTAACATATGTGTGTGTTTTATTCAATTTGTTACCTATGGAGATAATAAAGTAGAAATGAAAAAAACCAAACATAAAATGTGGGATATAATAGTGTCAAAAGAAAATTAACGCCTATTTAAAATCCTTGGTGTATGAATCGTGCACATGTTAGTGTGTGTCGTACCTTTGTTTACGCATCATATGATTTAAAATACACAGTCATGTATTTTTATGCTTAATCTGTTATATTGCGGAAAACGAAATTATCGCTATCGTTTGATACCAGTGCTAAGCGGTGGTTTTTATTTTATTTTTCTAAACTTCAGTTTATCGTTTGTTTTGATTTTTCTACTACGTAGTTAACTTCATGGATGGATGTTTTTGTTTTTATATAAATTGAAAGTTTACGCTGCATGTATCTTCGTATACCGTGTCGAGCTTCACGTGAAGCTAAATTTACGGAGGTCGCTCAAATTAAATATAATTGAACTTGCTTACATAAAGATAGTCAGTAATACATTCAACTTTACGATTTGTTAACAAGTTTTTTGTTTATTAACTAAAACTGATACAAAAATCACATTAATTGAAATAAGTTTTGTATCTTATTATCGTCCCTCAGTGATACAGCGGCATTTCTGCTGACTCGCACCGCTAGAAACCGGGTTTCAATACCCGTTGAGAACAGAGCACAGACGGCCCATTGACTTGTTTTTAAATCGATAGAAATTTTGGTATTATCACTTCACATTATTTTTTAAATTAAGAAAGACCCTGCATGGCCATGTTGTAAGAGCACTCGATTCGCCATCTGTAAGTCGCGTGTTCGAATCTTCGTCCTACCACACATTCTCGCCCGTTTCAGCCGTAAGGATATCATTATATTCGATCAATCCCACTATTCTTTGCTCAAAAACAAAAGCTTTGCACAACATTTAAACCAACCGAACAGATAATCATATTAAGAACCCTTAATTCTTTAGCTTAAAAAACAATGTTTAACACATCACTTACCTTAATATCATCTGAACCAGTAAACATTTAAGAAAAATGTTGGTATTAAAGCAAATTTCATCCCAATATTTTAATACCAGCGGTAAATGGGAATTTTTTAAAAACTCCAGTTTATTATTTGTCAGTGCAAACTCAGTTTCATTTCAACCTGTTAATGTTTAAGAAGAATGCCAGTATGCAAGTAAATATCATTCCAACCTGTTAATGTTTAAGGAGAATGTCAGTATGCAAGTAAATATCATTCCAACCTGTTCATGTTTAAGGAGAATGTCAGTATGAAAGTGAGTATCATCATAATCTATTAATGTTTAAGGACAATGTCAGTCTTAAAGTGAATATCATTACAGTCTGTTATTTTTTTAAGGAGAATGTCAGTATTAAAGTGAATGTCATCACAGTCTGTTAATGTTTATCGTCAGGAGAATGTCAGTATTGAAATCAATATCATTCCAATCTGTTAAAGTTTAAGAAGAATGTCTGTATGAATGTGAATATGATTACAGTCAGTAAATGTTTAATGAGAATGTCAGCATTAAAGTAAATATAATCAGTTTGTTTGTGTTTAAGGAGAATCTCAGTATTGAATTCAATATCATACCAACCTGTTGATGTTTTAGGAGAGTGCCCGTATAAAAGTGAATATCATCACAGACTGTTAATGCTTATCATCAGTATTAATGTCATTACAGTCTATTATTGTTTAAGGAGAATGCTAGTATTGAACTCAATATCATTCTAACCTGTTAATGTTTACCGAGAATGTCAGTATGGAAGTGAATATCATCAAAGTATGGTAATGTGTAAGGATAATGTCAGTATTAAAGTGAATGTTATCACAGTCTGTTCATATTTAAGGAGAATGTAATTTCCTTTGAGTTAGTAATTCGCGGTGTGTTTATTTTTACCATTGTCTACATCATTCCATTTCAGACTATGAGCACTGTTAGCAAAGCACTCCAGGTTCAAATCCACGCCACACTAAACACGTAGGTAGCCCTTTCAGCCGTGGGGGCGTTATAATGTATGGTCAATCCCATTATTAATTTCTAAAATAGCAGTCCAAGAGTTGGTGGTGGGTGGTGATGACTAGCTGCCTTCCTGCTAAATTAGGAACGGCTAGCGTAGATAGCCCTGGTGCAGCTTTAGGCGAAATTCAAAAACAAACAAACAATCCAGAGTTTCTGTAATTTTTCAAATCTCAGGATGGAAACACCTTGATAAGGTACTCGTAACTCTGCAAGGATACTTTCCGGCTGCCAGTAACAGTATGTGACGTATTTATTTCACGCTTGGAGGGCAGCAAGAGATGCATAGCGCGTCACACTTGAAGTAGGCCGCACAACATATAGCGCCCGGCTTGTTACAGGTGAATCGCACGTCTATTCCATTTAGGTGTGTTCACCTTTCCTTCTGCATGTGCAACAATGTTTATTACTAGCCATTAAGCAATTTATTTTGGACAACCCACTTCAAACAGCTATGATGTTTGGAATGAAGTAATTAGAGACAGTGGGGGTGGTCGGAGCTGTGACGAATGTGCAGCATTGTTGTTTTTTTCTTTATTAGTTGTAAAAGAACTTGTAACTTAAGTATTTGTTGGAGTATCTAAAATTATTACGATCATATATGAAACAAATTATGTTTTGAAATCATCTGATAGTTAAAAATTAACTCACGATCAAAACAAGCTACCTTCGTTGATCAAAAAGAAATAATAAACTCGGAAATAGCTGTGTATGATTAAATTAATTTTTTAAACAATTTAACTATTATGTTAAAATGCATTGTCTCATTAATTGGGTATTCTCACTGTAAACGATGTTATCGGCCGTAAATCTAATATGCATTGTTTCGCATAGTTGTAGTCACTTTTTAATTTTTTTTTCTCACACGAACATACTTATCTTCCTGGTAGAAATGTTCAAAATAAATTGCAAATGCTTATTTTATATATACATTTATGAAACTTGAAACAGTGTGATTAGAGACCTAGGTTTATTTAACGTGTGATCTGTGTTCTAATTTATAACTTTTTTTGGTACTAAATGCTTCAATTAAACAGGCGCCCAATGACTTTATGCTTTAAGTCAGGTTAAACCCATCTTTGTGTCTTGTGATGCACATTAAACAAATGCACACAGTAAAATTTGATCAGGTTGAAGTCAATATAATATTTTATGAAGCTTGTATGTTAAACAGTTGCCTATAGTAACTTCGATCAGGTTGAATCCATCATCATGTCTTGTGGTGCTTTTAAAACTGGTGTCTACTGTAACTTTCTCCCAGGCTGACGCAAACAACACAGCTATATAAAACTATATGAACTATGTGACCACGTTTATATTGTATTGAGGCGCGAGTTAAACAGATGTTTAACGGAACTTCAAAGTCAAGTTGATGCCATCGTCGCGTCTGATGGTAAGCTAGTAGCTTGAACTGTTTGTCGGATCAGTTCTGTGCCATCTTTTTAACTTTTACTTTCTTGGAGCTTTACTCACTGTGAAACTGTAGCACTAGATCCTTCCTGGTCTGCTGTACATGACTGTTGAAACACAAGGCCTATTTTGTTATCTCTTGCCATTGGTCAAACGTCTAAGCCAACACATACAGTAATAAATAAGCAGTAAGAAACTACCAGTTAATCCACACAGAATAACCAGACTATAAGGGAATTTCGTTACTTTAGTAGTATATTAGCCCTACTTCAAAAGAGGAATATCTTTATTGCAGTCGGAAACAGTCACTGGGGGTCAGTTAGGATATTTCACAGTAACTCAAGGTGGTTTACGGTGTCAATACAAGCATAAGCCTCCAGAGTTTCTGGACCTTGTCATCTTTTCCATTTTATTATTTGATTGCACCCCACAAGGGCTTTAAGCAAACGTCTCTTCCACACTCAGAAATGTATCCTAGCACACTACACACTAAAACATCTGACAGAATTGTCAACATGTGGACAGCAAATTGCAGTTTGTGAAAAAGACGTTTTTTTTATAAATTTATTCCTTCGAGCAATTTTTATGCTTGCTACTTATGCTTTATAAATAAAATTATTTAAAACAAGATTATATTGAAACTTCAAAACATGACTTCACGGCGGATATTTTACAGATTCGTAGCCATCACAAGGAAACTTGGTGAAGTATGTCTTAACCCCTCTTTAGTCTGACATATAATTTGAGAATGATTAAACTCAAAGTGCTAGTTTGAAAAAGTAGAATTTATTAACTTAGATTCGACTAAGAAGTTGGATTATTTTACCATACATTACCATAGTTGAGTGTGGAGAGTAGTGAATGAAGGATTAAGGCTTAACAGTGTGGTAGAAGCTATAAAAGTAACGTAAAGTAACATCTTAAACAAATTTGTAACATTTGTGATAATTTTCTTCATCCTGTCATGCTGAGCGAGAAAAACGTGGTCGTCCTTTCAGAAACGCGAACGGATAGAATACTTATCAGACACGCGAATAACTCCTGATGAAAGATGACGGTTAGGTGTAATTTACCACAGTGTTTTGTTCCCTTTGTGTTCGTCATTTCGTATAGGATTGAGTTTTTTTTGTTTGTTTTTTTACAATTGATTACCCAACAGAGAAATACGCAATGTGCTTGTTGCATTACCCTTACAAGTCATTAAGAAATAAAAACTGATTGGTGATAATTTAAGGAACACGTGTGGATTTATCTATTGCATACAGCATACACCAGCGATAGCGTTTTATGTATTCATTCATATAAGAATATTCGTTGGTGAAATATTCAGACATACAAGTCAGTTTTTATAACTTTAAACCCCGATCAAAATCTTACCCAATTTTATATTGCCTTGAGCTTATTATATGTTTCCTTATATTACCACTATATATTCCGTCAAGGTTTGTTTGGTTTTTAACTTTAGCTCAGTGTTTGTTATATCGTCCTGAGACTTCTAAATAATATGTTTGGTAATCATTTAGTGTTTCCCCCCGCTAGTACAGCGATAAGTCTACATATTCACAACGCTAAAATTAGAGATTCGATTCCCCTCGGTGGGCTTGGCAGATAGCCCGACGTGGCTTTGCTAAAAGAAAACACAAACACACTCATTTAGTGTTTGTTATCTTGCCTGGAGGTATCTAAATATGCACATGTTATAATCTTTTAGTTTCTGTTATCTTATCTGGGGTTTCCTAAATATGCACGTGTGGTAGTAATCTTTTAGTGTTTGTTATCTTGCCTGGAGGTATCTAAATATGCACATGTTATAATCTTTTAGTTTCTGTTATCTTATCTGGGGTTTCCTAAATATGCACGTGTGGTAGTAATCTTTTAGTGTTTGTTATCTTGTCTGGGGGTTCCTAAATATGCACGTGTGATGGTAATCTTTTAGTGTTTGTTATCTTGTCTGGAGGTTCCTAAATATGCACGTGTGGTGGTAATCTTTTAGTGTTTATCTTGTTTGGAGGTTCCTAAATATGCACATGTGGTAATCTTCTATTGTTTGTTAAATTGACTGGAGGTTTCTAAATATGCACGAGTGGTGATCTTTCAGTGTTTGTTATGTTGTTTATGATGGCGTTGTAACCGTAATAAACCCTTTCTCGTTTACGAGTGTACATGGAACAGAAAATTGGACATTCTGATTGTTTGCCCTCTAGTCAACATTTATAAATTTTTGGCAACTATTTCTTGACCTTGAGGTATCTCACCTGTCCGTTTAGCCACATGTCACATAATATGCTGTAGAAATGAACTGATCGATGAAGGAAAGGAAGATATCATTTCCGCAAGGAAGTACAAGCTACTTGATGACTAACTACCAGTCGCGCACAGGAGGCAGTCAAGAAAGTCAAACAACTTGTAACCAAAAGTGAATTAAGAACACAGTGGTGTAGTGAATCTAAAGTAGGAATCTTCCTTGGAACTGTAAACAAAATATTATTCACCCGGATATAGGTCTATAAAAGTCAGATAAGAGTTTCTTCCAGGAACTTCTTCCAAAGTACAGCCGACCAGAAAATCAACTGTCGACGGTTGTATGAAAAGCATCTGATAGGTCTTAAACGGAAGTTTGTCACCTCACTAAATGAAACATATGTCTACTGAAGTGTATGCAAATGACATGATGTTTTTTTTTTCAAAATGATAAAGGCTGCGCCGCGCATATTTTCTTAATTTTATGGTGTTTATGGCTACAGTTTAAACTATAAGTTGAACATTCACAGAGTCGAGAAAAGTGATAACGTGGACCTTCCACCAGGTTAATGTGCTAAAAATGCTATACCGTGAGCGTGTTACAAAATTCACAAATATCTCCATGCCTTTAGGTTAATTAATTGAGTCTTCAAAAGCAATAGTCTATGACCGGCTGTGAATTTTATACAGCGTTAAATTTAAGAAGGATTATTGACGCGGATGTGTTACACGAGAGCATCCTGCAATGGAGATTGCGCTATAGAAGAGTGTTCAGTAACCAAAAATGTGGCATAGAATATTATCAGTAGTGGAATAAAGGGTTGTAAAGCCTACACCTATCGTTACCATAATATGTGAACACCTCTCTAGTACATATTAGATGTTTCCATGTTTTATTCATATAACTTTTAAAAAAATACGAAATAAAACGACACATCCAGTATAGACATTGAATGGAGACTATACATTAATATAGAACAAGCAGTAGGAATGTGCCCAAGATATAAAGAATAAAGAAAAGTTAGTAAACAGAAACTACAGTACGGAAGAACTAATAATGCAGTTATCTTATAGAGTTAGTGCTATTACCTGAATAAAACCATAAGTTAAGTTTATTTTTTGTGCACCATTAAACAATATTAATAAAAATAAATTTAATATTTACATATATAGAAAATAAAACGAAGTTATTGTGCTTTGAAAATAGAATACCCTTGCTTAAACAGTGTAAACCAGAAAGTATTAATGATTTAGTGATGCTAAAGAGTTGTTTTTCAAACATCACACTCTAAGAGTACAAGATTCAAAGTGCTTTCACTGGATAATATACAAATATATTTACTTAGCTACTGTGTCCTGTTATTTAAACATCATACTTTCAAAGTACAAAACTCAAGGGTGTTTACACTTCGATATTCTTGAAAAGCCACTGATTTACAGAAATGCCCTTATGGGTTAAGGCAAATGTTAGCATTTTTGGATTAAAGGTACAGGTTGGATTAAAGAAAGGTATTTACAGATTAGCGTAATCTTGTATCCTATACCATTCTTGATTTAGAGAAGTATTGGAAGGCGGTATGGTAGCAAATTCTTGGACACTTGGAAAGTATATTTTTATCAGTTACTTAGCAGGCAGCTAATATGTTAGTTATGGCTGTTAACAATGATAACTTGTCCAATAGATCCAACCTATTCAACATTAAAACAAGATTTTAGGGAGCTTGTTGATTACTGTTTTTACAAATTTTCCCGTCCCTCGCTGGTACCGCGGTAAGACTACAGATTTACAACGCTAAAATCAGGGTTTCGATTCCCCTCGGTAGACTCAGCAGATAGCCCGATGTGGCTTTGCTGTAAGAAGACACACACACACATTTCACATTTATTATAATGCAATTTAGGCTTGGTTTGATGCTCGAGACATATGAACTAAACACCGCAAACCGTTGGTGGTTTTTTTACCAGATGCTTGCTTTAGAGAGGATCTCAAACACGTCGCCCCCCGCTTGTACAGCGGTATGTCTCCGGATTTACAACGCTAAAATCAGGGGTTTGATTCCCCTGGTGGGCTGAGCAGATAGCCCTTTGTGGCTTTGCTATACAAAAAACTAATCTCAAACACGTGGGCCCGGCATGGCCTAGCGTGTTAAGGCGTGAGCTTCGTAATCTGAGGGTCGCGGGTTCGCGCCCGAGTCGCGCCAAACATGCTCGCCCTCCCAGCCGTGGGAGCGTTATAATGTGACGGTTAATCCCACTATTCGTTAGTAAAAGAGTAGCTCAAGAGTTGGCGGTGGGTGGTGATGACTAGCTGCCTTCCCTCTAGTCTTACACTGCTAAATTAGGGATGGCTAGCACAGATAGCCCTCGAGTAACTTTGTGCGAAATTCAAAAACAACAACAACTCAAACATGTTAAACTACACCAACAATTTACTACAAAGTTCTTTGTTTCTTATTTTTTTTCTTTCTTGTGAAATCTGTTATTTCTTAGTACATGGAACGTAAGAGACAAAAACCCTTCTGTAGGTATGCACGTGTTGATTATCACTGTCGACCAAATGAAGTCTTAAACCTGAGAAAAAAATTGTTTTCAGTAATTCTAATAATATATGAAGGAAAGTCAATAATATTATGTTATAAAATGCCGACGAGGCCTTTTGTCAGTGCCAGGACTCATTAGTTCGCCCGAGATAAGACAGACATAGCAACAGTCTTAGCGTTACTTACATCATCAGTTTTCATGAACAATGTTACTATTCGTTGGTAAAAATAGTAGCCCAAAAGTTGGCAGTGAGCGATGATGAATAGCTGGCTTCTCTTTAGTCTTATACTGCAAAATTAGGTACGGCCAGCGCAGATAGCCCTGGTGTAGCTTTGCTCGAAATTCAAAACAACCTAAACAAACTAGTCTGATAAAAAACTAACATGTAGATATAAAGTATCAAAATGTCCGAGGTCTTACAAGGTAGCAGGTATGGATGCGATCACAATGACACTCCAGTTTAGCTGTAAGAGAGGTCAGAGAAGCGTCAGTGGAAGAGGTGGTGTCAAGTGGCCAAAGCGAGAAAGAAGTACACCTGTGATGTCGATAACATCCACTTGTAGAAGAATATATATGCAAAAACGGCTCGTTTGGGTTGAGAAAATATTTTACATAGAAGAGCGAACAACGTTTCAACCTTCTTCGGTGAACCTGACGATGACCGAAGAAGGTCGAAACGTTGTTCGCTCTTCTATGTAAAATATTTTCTCAACCCAAACGAGCCATTTTTGCATATATATTTCAAGTACACCTGTGTTAAGGGGCTGGAAACTCCTAATGTATCCCGCCCATTGTCCCCAAAGGAGAGGAAAAGAACATTTGAAGATCAGATCAGGAAAGGCGGAAATGAAGAACAAGAGTATAACAAATATTTCACTGGAACAAGTGTTAAGATAACCATGATCACCGTGTGCAGGTAATTAGCCCATTTTGACAAGACAGAAACACTTTAACGACTATTCGGACCGAAGCAACCATCGCAGATAATGAGCCTCAGATCAACCCGTAAACAGGCATGTATTTTATTCTTATGCTTTTGGATTTCTCACCCGGTTAGAATGCTTCATCACCCACCAAAACAGTCAAGTTTTATACCGCTGAGTCAGTTTGCATGGTAAGTTAAGAACGAAATACATGGTAACATCTCACATCTCAGTTTGTGTTGCTTTCCTCACAAATTCAGACTTTGTTTTTTTGGATAATTCCACAGCTACTTTATCCACTTCTTATTTATAAAGCACAGCACGTATTTCGGCAAGTGGTAGCCGGCTCTGAGCATAAACTATACTTTGCATTTTACTGTATCTACAAATATAAGCTGTAATATCTGAAACAAAGACAACTGCTCTATAGACAGAAGAGTAATGTTTTACGTTTACTTTTACTATGTATCGGTAGCTTGATAAAAAAACACATCGTAAAACAGGTGGTGTGAGAATAATACGCGTAAATGAACTAATAGGCTTAACAATGGAGAGCTTGCACAATGCTCGTGCCATCTTGCATGTACATCAAGCATGCGGGAGATAACAGAGGTTCTGAAATTAAAACCGATTAAATATATCTGTTCTTTGTGAATCATTCTGGAAGAAAAAAAAACGTATGTATTGTAATCAACATATGGCTGAGTTGATATCATCTTTAGCTGCACCTCACATATATCAGTACCAGCAACAATAAACATTTCGATTTGTTTATTGCCATTGTCACAATAGAACTGCCATCAACACACAAACAAAGTAAAACAGTAGAGCTTTATTAGTTTCTCTGTATATCATGGTACACCAGTTAGCCTTCTGCATAAGTTTAAAAGTTATCTATAGAACAATGAAGTAACAAATGCTTTTTTGATATATAGCCTGATGATTAAGGGCATTCGACTCACAATCTGAGGGTCACGAGTTTGGATCGTGTCTTCAACCATGCTCGTCCTTTCAGCCGTACAGGCATTACAATGGCGCGATCACTCCCACTATTCGTTGACAAACAGTAACCCGAGAACTGGTGGTGAGTGGTTTGGATTAGCTGCATTACCTTTCGTTTGTCACATCTAAATTAGTGATGGCTAGATCAGGTAGCCCTCGTGTAGCTTTGTGTAAAATCCTAAAACACAAACTAACTTTTGTTGTACTTTGTTTTTCCCACTGATCATAATAAATAATTTTCTAGTCTTTTATTATCAGCAAAAATAGTAATTGTTCTAAAAATAACATAAAACCTTTGACATTATGTGTAAATATATTTGCATATGTATATGCATGTTTTATTTTCTAACAACACTTTATATTGCATACGTATTTGTCAATATTTTCTACGGATACATAAGACTATAAAGGTATGAGAGATTTACTCTATTTTAAATAATTATGAAAAATATGAGGAAATTGGCATAAAAGGTAAATAATAAAGGTTTTCTACCCTTTATTATGTGAGAATGAACTTCTGTAGAATAAAGTGACGTGTTCATAGCTTACAAAATGAATGATCGTTATTTAACCAATCAGAATATTGCACAAGCGTAAATCCTATAAAAGTAAAGTTAGTCATTATTAGTAGTCATTCTTCTCAGAACTGACATTATATAACACTCGTGTAGAAATCAAAATTTGATCCTTTAAGATACCTTATTGAAAAATGCATACCAAGAGCTCATGTTTCAGTAGGAGACACATAAAAATGATGCTACAATAGAGTTGATAAAGGTACATAGCCCAGAACTCTCTGGAAGTGATGTTACTTATCTCAAAGTAAGTTCTTTACGGTATAAACGACGGCTGAGTGCAAAACTTATTTAATAGCATTGCTGTAAATAATACCTCGAATTAAGTCAGATATACATTAGTACAGAGGGGTGTTAATGAACTTGTAGCTACTCAAAAACAGCTACTGTTGAAAAGACAGCCAAAGAAAAGGTTGAAATTGGCATTTGGCCACAAATATTAGATATGTTGGAGATGCGTGCTCTTTATGTGTGTTCAAATTGTTGAGTAATAATCATGGGCATTTTATTCAACAACGAATAATAGAACGGTAACATTTTAGATTTGAGGATAGTAAGTACCTTGTATGCTGATAAGTACCACAGATTCTGATCTATCGTGTCATTCCTCTTGGAACATGAACCATCGAGGACAGATTTACCTCGTATCATATAGTAACTGTGGGGAAATTATATATTACAATAATGGGCTTATGTAAAAACTAAAGAGGATAAAGTTTGTTTGTTTTGAATTTCGCGCAAAGCTACACGAGGGTTATCTACGTTAGCCGTCCCAAATTTTGCAGTTTAAGACTAGAGGGAAGGCAGCTAGTCATCACCACCCACCGCCAACTCTTAGGCTAATCTTTTATCAACGAATATTGGTATTGACTGTCATTTTATAATGCCCCCACGGCTGAAAGGACGAGCATGTTTGGTGTGACGGGTATTCGACCCCGCAACACTCATATTACGAGTCGAGTGCCTTATCTACCTGGCCATGTAGGGTCAAGGAGGTTAAAAGGCAACCAAATATCTTGACATAATTTGAGTGGTAATACGGGACATTTGGAGCAGTATTCTACAACAGTATGTTTATAAACTGTATAGCAACCTGAAAGTAAATTGTAAGCTCTGTACAACTTGTTTGTATATTATTCAACTTTTTTTTTTTTTTGGTGTGTTATTAGTTTCTACCATTCAGGAATTCTCCATTTCTTTGATAATTCTCGTTGTTCGTAACTCCTGTTTGTGTGCTTCCATAATTATTTTAATTATTGTATATTAAATGCTTGTATAAAGAAACTGAAAACGTTATATCTTTCTTTTTTAAATATACTTTTGCTTTCAGTTTCATGTGATGAAAACCATCAACTTTTTATTTTAATGCGTTCGCTTTTAGTTCGGGTTTTCATCCCAAAATTTTGGAACAGTAATTCATGTAAACTGATCGTGGGAAACTAACTACTTTCTCTTGATGTGTTTCACGAGTGATAGAAAGTTAGCGGTTCGAGGAATATTAGTTCTCATTGCATCTCGTAGAATGGATGTTTATGGGATATAGCGAAGTGGTAGTTAGAATAGTTTTTAAAAAATTGCTTTACTAGGAAGCGTTAGGAGTCTAGGTCTTTAGCTCAGTTAGTAGAATACTCATCTGGCATGTGATAGATGCCTCTGATTCGTATCCGACGTGAAGAAAATATAGCATGAAAGAATTAGAATTACAACACTGAGATGCTGTCATTAGTTCCACCGTCATGTGTTCTTGACTCCTCACTACGCTAGATAATGGGACAGATCAAATTAGCCATGAATTTTATTCAAGAGGGAAGAGAGAATAACGAAGATTTAAAAAAAGAGAAAATAAGGTTAAGTAATTACAAAAATAGGGTTAAATAATTACACAAATAATTTCTTGAACGAGATGAATGATTCATTGCAGTGGAACAAATAATTCTGGCATCATACAAGTGCACCATTATAAGCTGAGTGTGTGTTTAATTTATGACAGTCACGCTGAGCTGTCTGCTTTATTGGGAGAAACGAACTCCGGATTTTAATGTTGCAAGTTCGTAGACTTACTTAACACTGTTTCACCAAGGGACTATTAAGTTAAGACATGTAGGTATAGGATTGTTAATCTGAATTTTTTTCTGTAGGACTCTTGACGCGAAGAAAGATGAAAATTCTTAAGAATGAATTATCTTTACATAACGACTTCATATTTCTATCTTTAACATTCTGATACAGTCATATACTAAAAGTTAATACGAATACATAAGTGTACTCATAGGTAGATCGAACATTGTTTGTTAAGTCGGAATTAAAATAGCTAAGCAGAAGGACCAAGAGAGTTACCGATATTCGAATCTCATGCATCAAGTTGTAGAGACAGACCTTAGTTACCAAGTTGTGAACATTATATACATGTATATCTACGTGAGAAAAAAGCGTTAATTACGAATACACAGACAAGAGCGTACATATTGTGCAGTTGTAAACAAATTTAAAAACTGGAGTATTTCTTCATCGACGAATTTTAAGAAATTCGTTCGCAGTAGAAAATTTCTTTTCCTGAAATAATATTCATAATATTTTTAATAAAGCGACATATTTTGTCTTCATTTTCGTGAATATAAATAAATTGATGTTAGAAAATAAGATAATGCGCTAAGCCTCTTTTGAAGTATGAGACTGTCATATATGTATTTGTTGAGAAAAATTTCTTTTTTGTTCTCATTCGGGCAACTGAAAGAAAAGTATTTCAGTCAGGGTGTATTAGAGTTTGAATGGAAGGTGACTTAAGATGCTCATAATAAAGATGTTCCTCAACATCCACAAGTTCAACTGGAGCGTTTTTTCTTCCACACAAATCTTATTACCGAAAAAAAAAAATATATATATATATATAGCATCCTTGTTACAAAGGGAGATATATATATCTTAAAAGTGTAATTTTAATAATTTTAACATAAATAAGGTACATAGTTTCATATTTTTGCTGAAAAGATGTTACATGACATCTCTAGCAACAATAACAATACTTAAAAGGGTCTGTTTTGTTAAATTGTATTAGTTCAATGGTTTGCGTTCAACTGCCATGACTACGTACACTTCTGAACTGCTGGAGTTGAGGTTGGCTTCCTTGACGAATGTCAGACACTTTCAACACCACATTACACTAAAGTTATTGAAGCATTGATGTTAGATTAATACGCCCAAAGTTTTAAAAAGTTATTTCTCACCTACAATACACGTGAGAAATATCAAGTAGTAATATTTTAACGAAGACTACCTTGATACGAGTAAACTTAAATGTAAATTTAATTGTTTTGGAGTTTTTATGTCGGAAGAAACACGCCCATATTTTTTAGTTATGTAAATAAAATTTAAAATTTAACTTGTTAATAATTTTTTGCTTTATTTTATTATGTCATTTACATAAATCTCCATTCTGTTCATAATCACACCTTTACACACACGTAATGTGAGTCTAAACTTTTATCTATAAACCTACACCTTTAAGGGTACGAATTATTACCCTGTCAGCAAGAAGGCATATGTTAGCTGAAATTATACCTCAATATCCAGATCTAGAAACTCAGTTCCAGATATATTTCATCACTCCATTATATTTGAAAATTAAGCGAAGGCTAGATTAAGAATATCGACATATAAACTGAAGTCGATAGTTTTAGTATGCCACTTACCGATCTAAACTATTTCCTTTTTTATCGTCCCATATAAACTGAAGTAAATAGGTTTAATATGACACTTGCTGCTCTAAACTATTTCCTTTTTTATCGTCCCATATAAACTGAAGTCAGTAGGTTTAATATACCACTTGCCGATCTAAAGTATCTTTTTTATCGTCTTAAATATTAAAATAATTGAATAGGGTGTTCTTCTAAAGTTAAAGGTAGGATCATATATTTATCACACAGTTTTAATTCTTCAGCTTGTCTAAGTTGTTCTTTATTCTTACTTATTATATCTTCTTCATTCTTCCAAAGTGACGTCAGTCGGAAAAGCAAAAGTGGCATTTTTAAGTTGAGAGAACTAAGAAATGACCATGTTTCCGAAAATAAAAATTCTGGGAGTTTTTCGACCAAAATTCACACAATATGAATTAGAGAATATTTTATTAAAAATAACAAATATCCGAAAAAAATATCTTGTTAATGAAAGCCACTACAAACTACAGAAAAAGTAAATAGTTATTTCGTTGAGACATAAAAAGTTTTGTATTTAGAAGATTTATTCATAATCTTAAAATGATTTATTTCTTACATGTTAGTTCGAACTGTATAGACAACATACTACATGTAGCAACAAAAGAAACGTGCAGAAGTGGTGTTTCAAGCTTCACTTGCTTAACGAGAGTGATCAGTTTACAGTTAAGTAAGCATTAAACAGCTTAAGCTCTGTTTTGCGATTAAAACAGATCATGTAATATGCTCTTTTTAATACTATGAGTTTATCCCACCAGAACTGCGTTTTTTAACGATACGATTTTCAAAGTTCCAGGAGCTTTGCGTGTGATGCGAAGCCCTAGAAATCTAGGTGCGTCACCTGCGGGGCACGTAGTAGCTCGAGCGATGACAGGTTGAATTAGACCTAGGTCGTGAACCAGGCACGCCTTGCGCGTGGTGAGTTGACGACATGCGGATCTCTCGTATCTCCCGCACGATACCCCACTGAGACGAAACGGTTATCTCTGTAGTGTACAATAACTAGAAGAGTATCGGGTTTGACCTGAGACTACGGATCGAGAGCCCTTCGCCATATGTTTGTGTTTTTGGTAGTGCTACGAGTGGACTTCCTTGTGTTGTAGTGAGATATGAACACATGGTTCTAATTTAGCCTTTATTGCGCTGTAAATGATTGACATTCAGCCTGTTAGAAGCTTTCAAACGGCATTGCGTTTAAAGACATGTTTATGGTATGCAATAAATCTTAACGACTGTATATAAAATCGTTTGTTCCGCGGGAAGTTATTCCCTATAGTCAACAACCTAACTTAGTAAGTCAAGGTCAACTAGAAGATATGTGGTGTAACAAACAGCCGAGTGTCATGTCAACTACCATTTAAATACCTATCTAGTTTCACGGTTTGTTAGCAGAGCTTGTTTATGCTTATTCAGACGATAAAATTTTTGACAGAATCCAGAAAATAATGCCATTCCTTTGTTTTAATAGTACTGTGTCTTAATTTATAAAAATCGCTGTTTCTCTAAAAAGATAATAAAAAGTTGGACTATAATGACCGTGTTTGTTTTTTGCTCACGTGCTATGTCTACTATTTTGTGTACAAAGAGATAAAACATAAACCGTTTTTTTTTTCAATGAAATTTCCTCGATAGTTTTTTTATTGTATCGGAAATACCTTGACTGCATTTTTCTTGTAATAAAACTGGAGTAAACCTACTTATCTATACTGTAGCGTTATTTCAAAGAGCACGTGCCAGAATTATTCCATTAATTCCCAGTATTTATGAAACAGCACCAACCTGTTTTTTTTAAAGAAACACGATAATTCCACTTCCGATAAAGAAGTTTGACAACGATCTGGAGCTGGACCTTTGTAACCGTCAGCCCTACATATTTAACTTGTGAAGGAAAAGTTAACTGTGTGCTGGAAAATAAGCTATTTTTATTATTTCATGCTGTTTATAAATTAAATTAAAATAATATATCGAATTGAGTAAATCGAATGATTCTTTTTAATTTATTGAGTATTTGTAAATAGTAATGTTTGTAATCTGAGTTTAAGTATTGTATGTTTAGTTTTTTACTTTCAGAATTTATTTTCATCATTTTTTTCTACGCCGTGTTTGTCAAATAAAAGGTATGAATGCCTGGACACCACTGTGTTATCGATCGTACAATTTCTCTTGTAATATCGTCTTGGTAGAGTTGGTTTCACTGCCTTACTATAGTGTTTTACAGAGAAGATGACCCAAGAGTCTTTCATTAAATGTAACATGCTTGTAGATTTCGACCGCCTCGGTTGCCCCGGCAACCAAATACTGGGTGGTATCCGGGGGCGGAGAATACGTGAACGTAATAAGATGTGGCGTAGCTTGATCGAAGTGGCGTCCGGGAATTTTTTGCTAGCTAACCATATCTCTACAGTTCTAGGCGCCATATTTGCTCTCTATTCGTAAAGTGTACAAAAATCATACCGCACAAATGTAGATGCAACTAATTCTGTACATTCTGTGCACATTAAACACGTATAGCACACGATGCTTGTAGGTATATATCTCTTCATTACTTGGCAACATATTCGAAATATAGAAAATATCCTGTGAATTTCCATTGCGATTTTAAAGTAAGTAAAAATCGTTTCGGAAATATAATGTCAGTTCTAATTCACAAGTTTTATCTTGATGAACACTTAGTGCAGTAGGAAACACGTGTTCTCGCAACTTGACTCCCAGGAACAGGACATAGTCTGTGCCGGAAATGTAAAGGAAGTAACCCTATCAACATGTGGCCATAGGGTGAAAGTTGTCTGCATAAACGAATATTTCACGATACGTCAGCAACTCACGACATTCGAACATTTGTCGCACACAAGCACGACTCTGAAGTAACTATGTAACGATAATGTGAGTGAATGTTTTGAATGGGGCGAACTATTCGATTACTAGACTGTAACTTGTATCTTTAATGATTAATAAAGCAGTAAATAGAAACTGGAGTTTCAGTTCTGTTCGAAATGCGGATATTAGACAAATAATAATTAGAGCTTCTCATGCGCCCAACTATCCAACGTTGATTATTTAATTTGTTACACATGGTTGTATAAAACTAATCCACGATGTTTGCGCTCTCTCTCTTTTTTCTGTATACAGTGGAACTCCTTTAAAGTAGTCACCTTCGGGACTGCAAAAAACTGACCTGATTAGAGGGGTTCCACTGTATTTAGGCCCAGCATGGCCAGGTGGATAGGTGCTCGACCAGTAAGCTGAGGGTCGCGGGTTCGAATCCCTATCACACCAAACATAGTCGCCCTTTCAGTCGTGGAGGCGTTATAATGTAACGGTCAATCCCACTATTCGATGGCAAAAGAGTAGTTCAAGAGTTGGCTGGTGAGTGGTGATGACCACCTGCCTTCCCTCTAATTTTACACTACTAAATTAAGGATGCTTAGAGCAGCTAGGCCTCGGGTTGCTTATCGCAAAATTCAAAACAAATATATTTTTTGCACAAAATACACTGTGATGATAGTCTTTTGCATGTTTGTACTTATATGGATGAAGATATATATTACAAAATTATGTTACTGTTCGAGATTGTACTATGTCTTACTGAATATTATCATGAAAATGTTGTTCTTCATAAGTTTGTGTTATGCAAAATTTTAAAGACAAGTGTTATTGTTACACTCTAAATTCTATTCAAAGCTATACTAGCAGCTCCTTCAGTCCCTTAGTTTGAAATGACAGACTGGAAAGGCGTTAGGTTAGATACTCTAAAGCACTTATTACCAGTTTTTGAGCTATTCTAATCGAACAGTGGGAATTTTCTTTGTCTTTAAAACATCAGCTACTTCAAAATGCGGCAATGGGACTGAAACCATGAATCCTTGGCTTCACAGTCTAGCACTAGGTCACACTTTGCTAGTATTTTTACAATAGGGTCTTGACTATCATATGAAAATAAACCAACGTTCTTTGAAAATAAGTCATCATTATTATTCTTGTGTATTATTCGATATATTTCTCATTGATTATAAGCTTCAAAACTTGATAAGAATTAATTTCGAATAAAGAGAGTTGAATGTAGCCTAATAATTAGTATGTCTGGAGTGTGATCGGGAAGATTCATTGTTTGCGACTCGTTGCATTAAAAATGTGACCCGCACTGTAAGATCGTTTTGCGCTATAAGAGTAATAGTCAAATTCCTCTGTTCAATCAGACAACAGTTCAAGAGTTGATAGTGTTGTCTAGCTGCATTCACCCTACTGGTTTCAAAACTGAGGATGACTATGCATTCAAAGCCCCTTTTGTAGTTTGAAGCTAAGCTTTTAAACAAACCGACAAACAACATGTATACACGTAATAGTTGTTGAATTACGAATGAAAAAAGATGTTGTAAAATATAACGATAAATACTAATTGAATTGTGAATCATGATGTTTTAACTCTAATTTACAGTATAAACTACATAGATGCTGAGAACAAGTGGCCATCTCGTCGTTTTGGAAAACTAAATAGGACTTGAATTGCATCATTGCGAAAATATTTGTTTTAGAAACAATAGAAATACAGTGGGTACTAATCGGTTAGAAATAGATTGTGAGCGACATGGAAAGAAATCGGGGTTTCTGGTGCTGTACTAATTCTATGAGGATTTACCTTCTACTGGTCTTCATAGCGTCTTTGATACACTTAAACACAGTCAAGCTTATTTGTTTCGTTAAGCTGTAATACTTGTTTTCACCATTTATATCAAATCACCATTTTCTTATCAAACTCTAACCGAGCTAAGCAGTTGTTTAACTGTATTGTTTTCTAAACTTCTTAATACACAATACTGCTAAGCAGGTGAGCAAAACAATAGATTATCTTTATTGTTAAAGTTCATTACACACAATACTGCTAGACTTTTATAGTAGTTATATATCTAAATTGACACCAATTAGCATTTGTAGTAACTGTATTATGTGCGGACTAAGGTTTTTTGGCTAAAGATGAGTTGTTCTATGTAATACACTGGAGTGACCCTTCTAAAAGATCGATCACTTCAGTAGGTAATTAGGCTTTTCGTGCTACGACCTCATCACGACTTTTCCGGTATATATTCTTCCACCAACCGTATCCGACGATCAACATGGATTACACTGATCGTAATTACTTTTCACGTGAGGTAGCCATCGCTTTTACCGAAACTGAATGTTTTTGAACTGATTCATTATCTACCGTGACGGTCGGAAGCAGAACGAAAAAGTAGTGACAATCGAAAAAATGCACGGTACAGATGAGCTAATTCGACTTCTGAAGAGTTTTCTATTCTCCTAAACTTTATATCAGATTGTTCCAAGTGAATTCGTTAATGTAGCGTAATGGTACACGTTAATGAGTGATTAGTTTTAAGCATGCAATTCGTTCATCAAGCCAAGTCTTTCTGGATCGAAAGACTAAGCTTTTACTTATAAAATATGTATATAATGATTAGATTTACTTTCCCCGTCGCGCAACAACCTGTAATTACTCAATACTCGATCAAATGCTTTTCCAACACACTATCGAATCGTATTCCAAACAGCGGTTCTTAACGCCGTGGGATTTTCCCTGTTGAATCTACTGACGGCTTATGAGGTTAAATCGTGAAAAATTTATCTGAAACATATATTAACGAAAAATGACCGCACACAAATAAGTTTATTTGCTTGTTTTGAATTTCGCGCAAAGCTACTCGAGAGCTATCTGCCCTAACCGTCCATAATTTTGCAGTGTAAGACTAAAGGTAAGGTAGCTAGTCATTACCACCCACCGCCAACTCTTGGGGTACTCTTTTACAAACGAATAGTGGGATTGACCGTTACATTATAACGCCCCCACGGCTGAAGGGCGAACATGTTTGATTAGAACCCGCGACTCTCGTATCATTCAGATAAGAGCTTTCTTAAATTAACAAATAAATTATGTTGATTACACAGTGGGACGCTTTTCTCCAAGTGATGAATTTGGCATTTTTTTTCGTCCTGCCAAATTAAGCCTATTTCTAACATTGATACTTTTTTTGTAAGCTGGTGTAGATAGTGTTTGGATACATCAGTGTATTATGATTTCACCACATTTTTAAATAGATACTTGGTAAAGTAGTTAGATATGTCTTGAAATTTCCTATCCTAAAAATTAGGAATGGGCGATGATCTGATTTGGAATTTTAAAAACAAAATGATTAATTATATTTTAAATATACATTGACCTTTTGTGAACATCATTTTACTTTGTTTAAAGTGTCGGTCGTATCTCGTGTAAGTAGGATATCCACATATTTTGCCATGGCGAACATCTATGTAAGATATATTCATAACAGCACGTCTAGTGATACGTAACACGAAACTGTAGCACTGTGTCTCTTATGATGTATTGCAATTTTTTTCAAGGGAAACGAACATAAACTAGTTACATGTATCGTAATAATAGGAAAAGAACGCTTGCAGTGTCCAAACTTTCATTTAATATGAGTTAAAAATTGTCGTTAAGACAGGTGACATCCACCTTTCAGATGAGTGCAGTTCATCTTCGTGGATATTAATCATTATATCTTATTTTTTAAACAGCGCACTTGATAGATATGTAAGAAGTTAAACATTACAAATGGCCTCCAATCTATTGTTTGTCCTCACTATTCCACCATGATGGCCATTACAGTGAAAGCGATAAAGAATAGAATGAATCTTAATCAATATCTTGGTAATCTCAGAGAATGTTTAACTTACCAATTCAACTGCTTGGAATTTAAATGTTCATGCATTACAAGTATTAAGAAACAAAATGGGTTAACGAGATTTACTGGTTGTGTTTATGGTGAAAACTTAGACCCTTTCGTTGGCATAGTTCTTTGTTACTTCCAAGAACAAAGATGCACAGGGGAATAGCTATCAGCGCTGGGTCAGTTCAAATAAGATTGCGCATAATTATGGTAAAAGTTATTTTATATGCAAAAACGGCTTGTTTTGGTTGAGAAAATATTTTAAATAGAAGAGCGAACAACGTTTCGACCTTCTTTGGTCATCGTCAGGTTCACAATGAAAGAGGTAACTGACCGGAAGCTGACCACATGTTTGGAAGGGGTTGTGTGATTGAGTGTCGCAGTGTACAGGGCGGGGTTAGATGTTTGAATATATAATTTTATCTATAAAATATTAATATAGGTATAATGGCGTTCCTTTATATTGGTTTATTTTGGGTTTAAGTTGTTGTATAAGTAAGGCTTCTTTGATTATGCGTTTGTTTATGTTTGTTTCTTTATTTAGTATTTTAGTGTTTTCTATGGTTATGTTGTGTTCATTTGACTTGCAGTGTTCGAAAACGTGTGAAGGTGACTTTTTATGTTCTTTGAATCTGGTTTCCATTTTTCTACTTGTTTCTCCAATATAGAAAGGCCTGGCATGGCCGAGCGCGTTAAGGCGTGCGCTCGTAATCCGAGGGTCGTGGGTTCGCGCCCGAGTCGCGCTAAAACATGCTCGCCCTCCCAGCCGTGGGGGCGTATAATGTGACGGTCAATCCCACTATTCGTTGGTAAAAGAGTAGCCCAAGAGTTCGCGGTGGGTGGTGATGACTAGCTGCCTTCCCTCTAGTCTTACACTGCTAAATTAGGGACGGCTAGCACAGATAGCCCTCGAGTAGCTTTGTGCGAAATTCCAAAACAAACAAACAAACAAACCAATATAGAAGTCGTGGCAGTTATCACATTGCATTTTATAAATAATGTTTGTGTGGTGTTTGTCAGTGTAGTTCTTACATAGTATAGACCTCAGTTTTGTGCCTGGTTTTTGAATAAATTTAGTATTAACTGGAATGTTATATTTTGTTACTAGTTACTATGAACACAACATAACAATAGAAAACACTAAAATACTAAATAAAGAAACAAACATAAACAAACGCATAATCAAAGAAGCCTTACTTATACAACAACTTAAACCCAAAATAAACCAATATAAAGGAACGCCATTATACCTATATTAATATTTTATAGATAAAATTATATATTCAAACATCTAACCCCGCCCTATACATTGCGACACTCAATCACACAACCCCTTCCAAACATGTGGTCAGCTTCTGGTCAGTTACCTCTTTCTTTGTGAACCTGACGATGACCCAAGAAGGTCGAAACGTTGTTCGCTCTTCTATTTAAAATATTTTCTCAACCCAAACGAGCCGTTTTTCCATATAAAATTCTCAACAAGTGGGTTTCTCGACATCACTGGTAAAAGTTAGTTCTATTAACAACCTGTATTGTCAATAAATATAATCCTATTTGCTCAAAATCGTTTACTTGTCGGAAAAGTGTTGTTGTTTTGAATTAACCACAAAGCTACACAATGGGCTATATGTGCTCTGCCCACCACGGGTATCGTAACCCGGATTTTAGCGTGTGAGTCCGCAGACATACCGCTGAGCCATTGGGGGGCCTTGTCGGGAATGAAAACTTTGCCGTCACCATGTTAATTTCTACAGAGATTTTCCTGAGGATTTTTTCAATTGAACCTTTATATTTTAACTTCATCATCTTTTAATACACGACGCCTTATTGTACCTCAGCATACACACTTCATAACAAACAATCCAAAAATAAAAAAAAAATATTCTAGTAAATATATTAATTTATGAATTCTGGAACGGAATTTTATAAGTTTAAATATATATGTAATATTTATTTACATTAACTAACTTATAGGTGAATTTTCAGCTGCAAAATATTTTTACACGCGCAAAAATTGTGAAAAATTGCACCCTACGAAAACCCCTGAATTCATGCATTTTTTGTATGTTATTCGGTAGTCACATCACAAGAGTTAACCGTACAGGTATTCCTTTATCTAATTTTCCTGGATGAGAAACATTTAAATAGTTAGTAAACTTTAGGGTCAGCGTCTTCTAGTAAGACACTGACGCACGTAGTAGTTTCATGAGGAAATAATTGAAAAGTTTTTTAGATTGTTTTTTATGTTAGCGAAACTGAAAGATGTAGATACTTAAGTCTTTCTACCCCTTACCATCTACATTACGTATAAGCAGATAATGGAGATAATGGAGATAATGACAGTGTAAAATAACCAGTTGATTAAAGGATAGTATTTTAATGTCACTTTGTACTTACAGCGGCATCCAGTCATTATAACAAGTGAAAGGAATTTTATTAACAAAGCAGTTACCGCAGAAAATAAAACTATGTGGTATATTCCCAAGTTTCTTGCCACATCAGAGTGGCTCATGAATGTTTCTGAGTTGTTTTCACGTACAAATGTTTAACTCATAACTCAGTTATCTCTTGATCGATCTGAGATCTAATTACAGTTTTGGACTCAGGAGATCGAATAGTTTAGGTTGATATATTTGGACACGTCCAAAGTTTCATGGAATTATTTGCTCTATTCCTGCCTAAAAGAATTTCAACTTGAGGATAAGCTGGTAGAAGTTCTGAGTTTCTAGTGCCGTTGCTGTTGAGAATTCCCTTTTGTTTGAAATGAAATAACACTATAAAAATGATAGACAAAGTTATTAGAAGGGTAAGATCATAACTGATATATATATATATATATTATAACGTTTAGGCGGTTCATTTTCTGTGAATTTAAACATCGACATCACTTATAGCCAAACTTCTCTAATCACATGGCTTATTCATAATACACTGTCAATATAAACAATCATAAAATACAATTTTTCCATTTATCAAAAAGCATTTTACACACGTTAATGATTTGTCAAAAATAGCTTTATCTTTGATTGTTCACATGTTAGTATGAAACCCCTGTATAACAAAATAAGAGGAAATTATTCATATGAAAATTTTAGATGTTGGCGCATGGCTACACAAGGCTTGTCATATCCGATAATCGCTCCTGATTTTGAACTGATATAGACCGAAAAATGAAAGTTAACTAGTCAACAGCACCCATTTCTCTAATCGAATAGTGGGACTGTTCTCATTAAGCGGCAATAAAGTGTTGAGCACGTTTTTCTTTTCTGCCACTAGACATGAACCATGGACTCTCAGATCAATATTTTGGAACGCTAACCATTTGACCACACTCAGTCTATAGCTGCACAGTAGTCTATATTTGTTCATTCAGGGATCGAAACTCCGTATTTTGTCTTTATAAGTTTTCAAAAGTACCGCAGAGCCACCGGTGGCAGATTGAATTTATAGACATGTGGTTTTGGTGTGTAGGTGTAAATGTATGTGAGATGTGAGTAAATGTGAACTGAACTTAACATTATTCTTTACTTTTAGAATATTTATTTATATACACATATAATGAGTTATTTATGTAAAATTTTGTACATACACACACACACACACGAACTCACGTATAATACTTATATTTTTCAAACACACCCTAATTTGTGGCGAGAAAGCATTTCTGTCCGGAAATGCCATCAGAACTTTCAATGAAGAAGGAACGTGTAAACCAACATAACGAACCTACACTGTTACGAAAAGAAGTTAAGAGAGGCCATAGAGCTTCAGTAAAAGTCTTTACTGTGATCACATGAGTTTCTCGTAAAACGTTGTGGTTCTGTTTACGTAACGAGCATTTCTAACTATCTATGGACTCCCCTCAATGTAGCTATAATTAAGCTATATATATTTTTAAAACTTAAACTTACTGCATGAAAATATAGGTCAATTGGTCACTTTCTATGTATTTTAAACAGTGGAAACGGTACAGTATTGGTGTTTATTCACAATTATCATTACAAGTAACCAACAATACTTTCAAGCATAATAAATAGGTTTTACATCATAAACACAATTGGAACAGTAAGTCTTCACTGGAGGTAAATTCCAAATTATTATCATATTTATTGCACAGTTAATATTCGTTTTGTTATTTAGTTAGCTATTTTTTAAAGGAAATTCGAAATGTTTCTTCTTTAAGTGTATCGGAGCGCCCTCTGATTTTATTAGGATATGTTTTTGTTCACACTGGCAGCAAAGCGATGATTTTCGTAGTCATAGGAAAATATTGACAAGTTGTCAATCCTAGTTAATACTAAACAATGTCGCTCCTATTTTTGTGGAATTATTGGCACTTATCTAGATGTGGGGTGCAAAGTAATTCTGATTTTATTTTTCACAAAGACATTGAAAGGGTTTGCCGAAACGTGCATCTTTGTAATATGTTTCTGAGAGCTGTCACTATAACACACAAAAAATGATTGTTTTAGTTTCAACTCTTAACTTCAATTATTTTGCTATAGTTTTCTCTCAAATTGTATTACTATTTTTAATCTAACTGATAATTCTGAGCGTTACTGTTTGTTCGTTTATAGTTTAACACAAAACTACACAGTGGGTTATGTGCGATCTGCCCGTCACAGGTATCAAAACCTGGTTTCTAGCGCAGACATATCATTATGCTACTGGGAGGCAAAAGTTACTGATTTTAACATATTATCTAAGAAGCTACTGGTCGTTACTTCAACGCTTATTTCCTTATTTTCTCAAATGTCAGAAAAAATATTGTCAAGTTCCGAAATGTCTGCTTTCAAATTTTCAAACTTTCGCTCCGTTTAACGATTGGAGTAGCTCAATTAAGAACAATAATATTTTTATCGCTTCTAAATTGTTGTGGCAAAAATATATATTATGATATTTTATTATTATTGCTATAAGACTGTAGAATCCATAAACAATATTTTTTTTATTCTGTCACAGCAATTGTTGCAACAAACAAATCGGTTTTGTATTTGTTTTTGAAACATAGTATTGTGTAAAATATTTTCTTATTTTTATGAAGCAAATAGAATGTCAACTGTTTTATATTTTTATCGTTTACTAAAATTATGTGTCGTTTTTTTTAGGTGCACATAAAGTCAAGTTTCATTATGAATGGAGTGTGTGTCAGATGGAGAGGTTGGATTGATGTGGAAAGACTAGATGGAGTAGGATGTTTAGAATACGACGAGGAGAGAGCTCAGGTAAAATACGCAGAAAAAGGCGACAGTTTCAAATCGGAACATTGAAAGGTTTTGTACGTTTTAAATGTACACGCTGAGTTCATAATAAGTGGAAATTTCAGTGATAGAGATAAAAGCCGCCTTTGTTGTACACATAATCTTGCTTTTACTGCAAAAGTGCTGCCGGATGAGAAAAGATCGGTTCTTTTTTATTTGCCGTTGAGTGGTAATAAGAGGCTCATCCGCGTCACTCGGGGCACCGCCGCGCACCGCGTATATGATGATATACAGCTCTTAGTTTTGTATGCCTTCGTGTTTTCCTCTGATTGTTTTTCTTTCTGTGGTGTTGCAGGTGGAAGATGCTGTACTCAGAGAACAAATTGACAGATATAACCAACGACTGCGAGACTTTGAAGAGAAACAGAGAGCTTATCGAGCTCAGCAAGAGCGTCACGCGGAGGCGGAGGTTGAGGTGAGTGAAGACGGTCGGTCGACGCTTCATTTTATTTCTGAGTAAAACGATGCACCCACCAAAATCTCTGGACCAGCGACCAGCTGGCATCCTTCTGCAGGCCTAGGATTCCCTGTGGATTGGTACACATGCCTGTTTTTCTCTGGCACTGACCTTAATAACCTTCGTTTGTACGAGCCTCACTTCGAGTTGGATGCACCTGAACTTTTTTCTCTATATCCTCTTCATTTCGAGATTTTTTAGTATTTTAAAATGTCCGGCGCCTGATTGTGAGGCATGATTGAATTCATTGTGAACAAGCAGATGTGAGTGGGCTCCTGCCTGTTCAGCTGCACGTCGGCTAGAAGCTGTCCCCTCGCCTAGTACCGTCACAAAGAGCGATGCGAGGCGGCGGCACTAGGGCCAACATCATTGACTATTACCTCTTTACACTGAAATGTGATCTATCGTCTCAGCCCGTCAATTAAGGTACACCCGTTTAGAAATGGTAGATCCATTGTTGTTTAAATTGTCCATGTTCTAAACGTGAGCGCTGGTGCAGCTTCTACAGATATCAACCATAAAGCAGGTGCCTGCAAGACTAACGCCCGCCGTCTTGCAAACGCGGCTTTAAACTTCTTCTTGCAATGTCCCATATTAGTGAGTCGTGTGCAGAACAAAACATCACGTGAGGACTTATTTTTTGCTCACACCAACAGGTTCAGCGGCTTGATGAAAGCAGTCGTGTGCCGAATGGAAATGGGTCTGTAAAGTCCGTCTGCCATCAGGGAACGAAAAGAAAGGGTTGATTGTAAACTGTGCAGGCAAATATGCATTATAGAAATGGTATTTTTCTAGCTTGAAGAAACGTAATTTACCGCCTACACATAACGAGTTCTTCTCTTTTCTTTTCTAGACATTTTGGAAGCATAGGGATAAGAGACAGCTCGTATAACACACATAATTTACAGGAACATATCCACCAGACGCTGGTTCCCAAGGAGTTAAATGGAACCAGCAGTACATTAGATCTATGACCACCCTTGATGGGAACTATCAGATATTTAGTATGCTTTTATCTATATAACAACTAGGTTTTGTTCTGTCTACTCTAAAACTGTTGGTACAAAAAAAACTATTGAACTCGAAATCTAACCCATATAGAAGTTTTCCTCTAAGAAACATGAAACTTGTGTTTGCCTCAATCTATGTTTAAAAGGACAGTTTACTGTCAGAGCATTTTTTTTAACAAAGCGTTTCAGAAAAGACCCCATTTATTTCATCACTTCTACGTTTTCTAACTAATCATTTGTTCTCTCTAAAGTCGTTTTCTCACACTATACGAAACCGGTGGGGAAAATGTCTAAAATTTTTATCTAACATGATGTTTGTAACTATTGTGCTGGCCCAGTAAAAGTTTCAAAGACAGCACATCCGATGATCTCAATTGTAAACTCAGATAAGATTATATCTTGCAAGCAGGGAAACTTGACACTTCATGGTCTAGAATGAGGTCCCGTGAAGATCTTATGAATGTGGGATTTTTTTTCTTGAAAATCCTCTCCTAGATTTACCACAAACTTGGGTCTGAAATTTTATTTTTTAAGATGTACATAAACAATACAATGGAAATATACTGGCTAAACATCCTTGTCCGTGATTTATAATTCTTTCATTATTTTAATAAAGATTTTATCAGAATTATCATTGCTAGTTTGTAAAAGTAGGTTTTAAAAACCAGGAATATTTTAAAACAAACCATAATATCATAATTTTCTACGTAACTTGCCAAGTCTAGCAAAAACTGCCGTGATAATTCAGGATAACCTAAACATAGCGAAATACTTCCAGAAAAGTAAGACTCGAAATTAGTGAAGAGTTTTAAACAATAAATATAAAAGTAAACTTCATGTTTTAAACTAAATGTTAAAACTGAACACATCTTAGCATCTCTTCACACAATATAACAGTAGCATAAAACAAAGATAAAAATCAATATATTTGATTAATAATGGTAATTAATAATATACAAGATACGACAATGATAGTGCAATGACACATGGTGTTTAGGTCGTTTTATTCAATGGTGTTGCTTCATATGTTTGTAACTACCAGAAGAAAAACCTCAAACACAAAGTGACAGAACAAAAACAACATTAACAATTTTGTGTGAAACTTATGATAAATTAAGTATTCACTCTTGAAGGAGAGCATAAGTAGTCTTATAGTTTGTAATGGCGTTACGTTTGCATTGATTTTAGCCTACAAACTTTAATCTTAATTATATGTTATTGAAGAGAGGATTATAGATTTTTTTTGAAGAAATACAATATGTTTATTGGATAGACTGAAAGTCACATGTGATGTAGGTAGGGTAATACATAGCGTAATTATCGTCTAAGGAGAGTCTCCTTTTCCTATCTTATGCTATTAAAACTGACAAGTCTTGTGATACTTTTATGTTTATATAGTGCTTAGAATACAGAATTTTCATGCTACTGAAATAGTAACACTCATATATTACTTGAGATGGTGAATTTGACACTGCTAGAATAGTAGCACTTACGAAGTGCTTGAGATGGAGGTATTTAGATGCTGCTGGAATAATAGCATTCATATGGTGCTTTGGATGGATACGTTTATATACTAGTGTGATGAAGTGTTTTTTCTGTAGATATTTCTTTGCGTTCGATAATTAATTCTAAATTCTGATCAAGTTAACCGTTTTTAGAATGTTGGTAGACAATATGTATGAAGATAGAATGTAACGCTTTCAATGACTAACTCAACGTTTCTGTAGCATCGTAAGTTTATTTGTTTGTTTAAGAGCAAATTAGTCATGAAGAATCAAACATCAGATTTTAGTGTTGTAAGTCCGTAAACCTCCGCTGTTCAACTGTAGGGGGAGAGAAACATATAATAAAAGACTTTGTGATGGAATCGACACAGACACTTTGCACTGTTAATTTGTTTGTTGGTAAACGCAAAATTACACATGTACTATCTGTGTCTTTTCAACTTTATGTACTAAACCCAAGTTATTTTGTGATACAAATCCATAGCTATGCTGCTGAGCCAGAGAGGGGAGCACATTTAAAAGGTGAAATAAAAATAAATGTGCTATTATGAAAGAGACGATCCTTGGCTACTGTTAACTTAATGTTGAATGCTTAGATGTTTAGGTCGAAGTAACCTCAAATGTTTATGGAATAAAGATAGATTTTCATGCTTAAATTATGTTACTAAAGACGTATACATATAAAGGTATTTCAACATTCTCTCTTGTATAGCAAACTCCGTTACACAGTCATTTAAATCCGTTTTATTTACAAGCGTTTGCCCCGTTGGTGTGAAATGGACCAAAACGAAATGTAAGTATATGTTTATTTCACAGACTCATTTGGACTGTTGGAGCAGGCACAACTATTCCCACATGGCTTAAATGTGCTTATTTTGGTCTCGCACTTGAATCGGGACCAATTAAATCCAAATATGACTAAATTCTGCAGCCGTCTCGTCATAACTGGTCCCAGCACGAACTGTTGATCCTTTTAGGTCTGTTATGAAGAGAAGATTTACTACTATAGCTGGAGTGATAGCGAGGGAGAGGACAAGAATGATCCAATCCCCCTTATAAACACCTTCAAATAAAAGGAACTGAAAAGCTTAGGAAGCCTAGAGGCACGTGCCTGAGTAGGGGCAGAACGTTTTGCGAAAGGCGCCAACAAATGTGTAACATTATCCTTCAGCAAGATTGTAAGCTTCAACTAAATTATGTAGTTTTTTAGAAAGCTGCTTGTATTTATGCTAGTGAAAAAACTAGCATGTGTATTTACTATGTTTTGAGTCTTGTTACAAGATTAGATAATTATGCGGTAAGCACGTGTAATGGCGTCAAATCAAAACAGCAACAACAAAAAAGATTTATACCGATAATTCTAGTCGATAATGTTCCTTTGATATTTTAATTACCATCAAGAGCAGAGTTTGAATCACGTTAAACTTTGTAACTAGGTGAAATTTGTTTTAAAAACAACAACAAAAAAACACGATGTGAACAGACGGGGCCTGGCATGGCCAAGCGTGTTAAGGCGAGCGACTCGTAATCTGAGGGTCGCGGGTTCGCATCCCCGTCGCGCCAAACATGCTCGCTCCTTTCAGCCGTGGGGACGTTATAATTTGACGGTCAATCCCATTATTCGTTGGTAAAAGAGTAGCCCAAGAGTTGGTGTTGGGTGTTGATGACTAGCTGCCTTCCCTCTAGTCTTACACTGCTAAATTAGGGACGGCTAGCACAGATAGCCCTCGAGTAGCTTTGTGCGAAATTCCAAAACAAACAAACAAGTGAACAGACGGTTGTGGCGGAGGAATATTAAAAACAGTCTAAATCTGTATGGCACCAAACGTTTAAAGTAGATTTTGGGAACTTGAAAATGTCTGCTACAAACAAATATATTTCATGTGATATCTATAATTTATTTTCGGTGTTATTAATTTCTCTAAACATACTACAATAGTTTTGGTGAAATGTCTTTTCTTATGATCGGTGATATCTATAATTTATTTCCGGTGTTATTCTGTTTTCTAAACACACTACAAAAGTTTCGGTGAAATGTTTTTTTCTTATGATTGCCATGATGACTTTGCCTTAACAGTTCAACCGGCTGTTGCAGAATTAGACCTTCTGTGATGTCATGTGTCAATACAATGTTGATGGATTCCTCTATCAGCCTGCAAGTGGGAAGGCATATTGAAAGAGTAAAAGAGCTTATTAACTAAGAAGATGAATATACATTTTTCACGTAGTTTTCGTTCTTAGTGGTGAAACGGACATAAACATTTCTTATACTACAAGACAAAATATTAGTTCCACATTAATTTACATTTGTTTTTATTCGTTTTTTTTCTCTATAGGCGAGAAAGAAAGTGTCAGGATTGAGTCCTGATCGTACAAGTTCTGCAAGCAACTAAGCTTTTTAACATCTTTCACTCAAACTCCCGGTGACCCACTAGGTGTCGCTCTGTGGTAGGAGAATTTTCAATAACAGTTATGATGATTACCCCACGTGCTTTCGTTCTTTTTAGTTGAAGTTTCGGGATTCTGCAGACCATGGGTTCTCGAGAAAGTTGGGATTGGAAATAGAAAATTACAGAAAAAAGCACATGAATTTATCTTATATAAATATGTACAGATATATATACATTTGGTTTCGTCATAAAAAGTATTAGCGAGTATCACAATGAATACTAACTCGTCTCTGGGATTACTATGTAAAAATTGAATATTTTACATTTTAAGATATCCGTGCAACAGTGAATAACAAAGGTGATCGAACTTCCACATTCCAAATAGGAAAAGCGGGAACTGGAAATCAACATATTTTTTCAAGCGTGTGGATTTAATTATTAAAAACTTTTAAAAACAACACAGTACTTTAGTCTAATTGCAAAAACCATCTTGTGAATAATTCTGTTGTAAAATTAATATATGAAGATTACGATATCAAAACTACTTATGTGTTTAGATCAAAATCATTTAAAATACTTAGCTGTTTATTTGATGTAGTATTATATCTGACTTAATATGAATACCAAAAATATATTAAAGTAAGCGCCATCTGGTGGGTATCAGTTAATTACATATGAATACTTTTTGAAAATAATACAAACGAAACAGCTGTTTGTCATAGTTTTTGTCTAATGTGATGTGTTATTAAAGATTATTTATATATTTACCTTGTATTTATAGTGTAATAATATTTCATTATTTGTTTGCAGAACGATATATATGTAATTGTTCAAAACAGTTTCTGCTAACCAAAGTTTTCTTGTAAAAATGTAGGTTTGGTTAATAAGGGAACTAGAAGACAAATAGAATAATAATAGTATAATAAAAATGTATTGTAAAACACAATCATTTTAAGGCAAAATATAAGTTATCATAAAGAAAAAACTTTGTCTTGAAATCACTGATTTACCTGTATTGTTTCATTTAATATTTTTATTATGTACTCAATAGAATACCCTGGAAAAGGCTCTTCATAAAAAAAAACAATTTTTAAAAATCTCTTAACACTTTTTCTAATTTTAGTAAAAACAGTAAATTCAAAAAACAAATTGTTTTGAATTACAGTTAAAAAGCTATTTTTAATCAAATACACTTTAATTCAGACTGGCGTTTAAGCGTAGAAAGAACGTATAACCCACGTTGTAAATATGTACTACGACATAGATATTTGTTCATTTAAAATATATTTTATCTGAAGAATATGTATAATATCTTTGTGTTGTACCTGCAGGTTTTGTTCTTTCCTTCCAATGATCTTATTACCTACCTACCCTTTTGTATTTTCAGCATTGCTTTTGCATGTATACATGTATAAGATAAAACTACGAGTTTGGTCGTTTTGCTTAGTATATATGTTAAATGTTTGTAAAATCCTGTAACTGTCAATCTAGAGAATTGTCATGTGTTTTTAATTAATAAAAACAAATACGATAAAGAAGATACAACACTGAAAATGAGCATTACATTCCAAATTCTATGTGGGAAAGTTGTTAGAATTATTTAGATATATGGAAAACAAACAAGAAGTTTTGAGATAAAGTAATGAGGTAATGTTTGAATATTGCTTCCATAAGTAGTTTGGTCTGACCTGTGCATTAGCAACGCTGGATAAAACATTCAGTTTCATGTCTATTATGCTCCACAGCATAATTCAAAATATAGTGATTTAATGGGAAATAATTATTGCATGTTAAGTATTTGTAAGAAGGGCGTTGTCTGAATTTTTCTGTTTTGAGATGAATTGTTCCAAATTATTCCAAAAATGTTTAATAATTAGAGAAAGAAATATTTTGGTTCAGAAAGTTTATTGTCACCTTCTGGTGAAGAGTGAAAATTGGTTTCAAATTATAAATGAATAATAAAATTTCTCAACACATTTGACGATGGCAAATACGTTACCAACCACAAAGCAGTTGATAGTTTATGGATTTATTTCAATACTTACTGTTAGTAAAATAAAAAAATAATAAGAAATCGAAAGGTTTTTAACGCAAATCGTTCCATAATTAAAACATTTTAGAAAGACATTTATGTACAATAATAAATGTATGATTTGATTTGACATTTGTAGGAAAACCAACCTTTTTGGCTGTAGTGGCCGATGAAAGGCGAGAGTCAATTTTAATGTTACATTACCACTTATGTTGAATTCCAGCAATAACTACAGTTACCAGACTTATTGTTTTGTAATTTTGTTTATGTATTTCGATGTCTTCACTAGTCCTGCCGAGAAGACAAAGCTATACTGTAAAAACGGAATGTAATCAAAGTGAAACTTTCCGGGTTTATGTGAATAAAGATTTGATGTTATGATTACACATTCAGAAAAAAACTTGCTTTGGTTTTCTTATAAAAACAACGCATTCGCAATAATACTTAAAAATATAGTCATCACGAGTTATTTTGTTATTCTAACTTCACAATCTGTGAAAAAAAATGGTTGAATCTCATTCATTTTAATTCATTATAAATTTGATATTAAATTGATTGGTTAATTTCCATATGTATTTCTCAGTAAGTAACTTAATTTTTAGCACAGTTAATTAATATGCATAAGTAAAAGTAATTGCTTGTTTATCTACATATATAAAAACGTAAAAAGTTCCATAGAGTATTTCGATTTGGCTAGCTATCAACGTCAAAGGTTTCACTCTGCCTGTTTAGCTATTAAACTATTTTATGTTTATTGCTATTTCTACTCTGTTAGTATTAACAACACAGATTCTGAATTGTTAAATTATCCCTCTGACAAATATTAGTCATCCAATCAATGCTCTAAAGAGGTCTACTTAAACTAGTATGAAAAACACGGTTACGTATATATATTTTTATTAACTCTGTTTGTGTACTAACACAGCGAAACTTACCATTGTTATGCTATGACTGTTTATTTTACCGGAATGAAAAATAGTCAAACAATAAGAAACACCCATACACATGCTACGTCAAGACACATACTACTTCTCTAAATTATTGTATGAAAATAACATCTGTTACGCGAGTTTAGACACACATATATTCCATATTTTGGAATTTGGTGGAAATATTTATCATCAGTATGATCATTTGGTCAAAAGAGCCAAGTTTAATAACTTGAGATGATTCCATAACTGAAATGTGTTCAATATTTAAAGTATTCGTTTTTTTTCTTGTGGTTTGTTTTTTAACTTAAAGCCAGTTGTGGTAGTGGTTAATTCCGTGGTAGAGCTTTGGATTTCGGAGCTGACAAGCCAGGTTTCATTCCGTACCACGTTTTAAATCGTAGGACTTACTAAGAGTTACAGTCAATTCCTTAGCGGATGGCAGTATTCTGACTAGCTGCTTTTCTTCTGGTCAGTAGTTCGAAATCAGGAACAGCGACAAATTTCAATACATTTTTTCATATAGCTCATATGAACTTTTATTCCTGCTTTAGTAATTTACTTTTATTTTACAGAAATACAACTTACCACCAGTTTTGAAGAAATGTGTTTATTTCAAACGTAATTGCTACCAAGTGGCACAACTGTATATATCCAGACTACTACCTCTAGAAATCATGTTTCGGTACTCTTACCGGCCAGAGCACAGAGAAGCTATTGTGTAGCTTTGTGCTTAACTTCAAACAAACAAACCCGGTGGCACAGCGGTACATCTGCGGACTTATACCAGTAAAAACTGGGTTTCGATACCCTTGGTGGGCAGAGCATAGACAGCCCTTTGTGCAGCTTTCTGATTAATACAGACAAACAACAACCAATGTAATTACAAAAAAACAACAACATATAGTTAAAAGCACAGCTCACATGGTTAGACGCGTGTGTGGGTGAGCGTTTTCGTTAAACGCTCTCAACTGGATATCCATAGAACAATCTGTTATACCAATACTAACTTCTCTGTCCTGAAAATGCAAATGCTTTTTACTATCAAAGCACGCATGTACGCGTAACTCATTTCAATGGATGTGAAGTAAAAGCTGATGCAAATGTACTTTGGTATAAATTTTGTACAATAACATGTAGTCTTGACCAAAATGATACTGTTCTATATTGATGTTTCTGTTTATATATTGTTGCTTAGAAAATACTCTCTTAGTAATAGAGAAGGTGGCATATAATTGGACAAACATATGCGAGTTTTTTAGTCTGGTCTATATAAACTGTTTTGGGTGTGCTTTTGGTATAATTTTTTTTTCGAAACAAATCAACGATTTGTTGTATGGTGGCGAAGCGTTACTACTCCACAAACTTACCAGAAGTTATATGGCGTCAAACTGTTCGACTGTCCAGAAATTGTATCAAGGAATCGGGCATTGCTAGAACAATGAAATACTCCTAGTGTATTGTATCCAGAATCCTGAAACTTCACTGTACTACAGAAAACGTTGTTCCAGGGTAAGTCTACTTGTAAACACCAACAACTGTTGCCCGAAATGACCATGTTCTCATTCAGGTTAACATGTAGAGGTCCAAAGACGTTTTGCAACACTTTATGACGTATATGATATGAACGCAATCATTCCAAGGTGAATGAAACTCACTAAACAAAGTTATTTTGCAAGAAAGGCTATCTGCAAATGGATATTACCCAGAATTCACCGTGTTACTTGGGTAACACAATATGTCAACTTATAGTTAGGGCACAGGCGACATGTCATCTTTTGAGATAGTCCTATTTCCGACTTGTTAAATCTGGTGGTTGGATTCGTGTTCGTCCTTTGTCTGGCAAACAGATGAGAGAAGACTTTCTTTTTCAGAGGAAATACACAGCAGGTTGTGCAGTTTATATTTAGGAAGCTATATTTCACGGTGGAAAAACTGCTCTTCATATTCTCCAATGAAACGTCAATAACGCCTCCTAGGGCAACATTTGACAATAATTTTGTGTTTCAGGATGACGATGCCACTGCCCACACTATAACTATTTTACAGGATTATTTCTACGAGGACATTACAAGACTGCCATGGCCAGCAAAATCTACAGATTCTAATCCCATTGAGAACTGAGTCGGAAAATTACTAACTACGACCCTAAACATAGTAAGAAGCTTATGAAAGTTATTAGTGTAAGAAGTGAGCCAACTAAGTACTGAATGTTTCATGCAAGCTGATATAAGGTTACAGACGCTATTTGTAATAACTTAGTGTCATATTTTGTCATTCGTTATACATGCTTTTGTAAGGTTTTTTTAAACAAATTAATGCAAGAATTACTCATCTTTCTATATGTGTCTGATAAAATTACTTATTATTCTGATAAATCGTTCCTGGTATTCATAGAACTTATGTCATTATATAAACTTATATGTAGGTGTTTAATCCATTAATTACTGATTCGCTGTATGGAATACGGTCTGCCTCCGCCAGTTGAACGCGAGTGTGCCATATACAGTGTACGATTTGCAAAAATTCCGTCCGTGTATATAAGAACCACAGTCAGTTAGCTAATGTGCATTTATATTTCATTCTAATAACAATTATCCTACTTGCTACAAAATATGCAAACATTGTGGCAACAAAATTGTGGTTACAACGATTATCACAGTTTTAGAGGTTTAACGTTAGGTCGTGGAATAACATTTTAAGTTTTCTTATTGATAGTATTAAGTGCGGTAACGTTTAGCTCTAACTAAATTAAAACATAAACGAGTTATAATGTTAGTTTATCTCAAATGAATATAGGCCGTACTTGATAAAAGCTTAACCAGTGTTAGGCCTAGGACAAGTGCACATATAGATTTCGCCGTCAGCAATTAGGATTGTTTTGTTTTGTATTATCCCAGAAATCCTGTTTTTAAATAAGTGTCATTGCAAAAAGATTTGCAAATGTTTTGCTGGGTCTCTGCTAATAAACAACGTTTTCTATTTTTAGTGAAGTATTTTTTCATTGTGATAGCTTGTGTATGACCTGCAAAGCAGAAAATTTAGGTTTGTTAATATCAGGAGGTTTTCATATCTCGGGCTTTAGTATAGACTTTTCAGCAAGTTGCAACAGTTACGTCACAGAGTAAGAGACTATACACAGAATAAACCTTTACCTTCACCAAAACAAATAAACAAAACTCTGTAGTAAACTATTACAAAAATGATTGTGTTTGTCTGTGAGCTAAAGAAAACGTTCATACAGCCAAAGAACTCATGTTAGGGAGTGTAAGTAAGTGTGTGTGTGTTGTTTTTTTTCTTATTGCAAAGTCACTTCAGACTATCTGCTGTGACCACGGATGGAATCTAACCCCTGATTTTAGTGCTGTAAATCCGAAGATTTACCGCTATCCCAGCGGGGAACGATTTATGTAAGAAAAAATGCAAACTGGGAACGAAGTTAGGTTAAGTTTCACGTCACTTTAATCACCGTAAAATATATGATGTGAAGTCCAAGTTCTTATATGGATGTCAAGAATGAAGCCGAAAGCAAAACTCTTTAACTACACTCTAACTCTGTTATACAGTTAAAACCTTCTTAATTAAGGCGACAGTGAGAATATTATTAACATCAGACAAGAAATATGACCATGAGTTGCTTGATTTCTTAACGAGAAAATATCGAAAGCATTGTTTGTTTGTATTTGAATTTCGCGCAAAGCTACACGAGGGTTATCTCCGCTAGCTGTCCCTAATTTAACGGTGTAAGATAAGATGGTAAAAGAGTAGCTAACCAACAGAATAGAAGCAAGAGTAAGTTATTATTATTATTATCATCTTTATTGGTTTTAAATATTCACTGGATCTATAGGACCGTACTAAACCTGAATCCGGTCCTGGATTAAAGCGAGTCAAATTGTGACTGTCATCCGAATAGTGTATTGACCATCGCGTTGACTGAAAGGGCGTGCATGTTTGGTGTGACGAGGATTCGAACTCGTAACCCTCAGATTATAAGCTGTGGGCCCTAACCACTTGGCCAGCAAAAGTGTAAAGGAAACATGACAAATGCCTTTAGAAATACAACGAGGAAAACAGTAAAATAATAAAATAAATAAAGACAACTGTAGAGTATGTATCGCTTTAAACAGTGTGAAAAATGTGTGAAAGTTCTGTCTGTAAGTCAAAATGTATCCGATATTTTACACAAAATTTTTGTCAAAATCTTTGTAATCCTTTGATATTCTAAATTATATATATATATATATATATATTGTTTCGCAATGCTAAATACTATATTAAATAACACAGTAAACACTTAAATTTCTAAAATAAGAAAATAGTATTTGATGATTTTTAGATCAGCTGACCAATGGAAAATGGAGGTCAAAGTATCATCATCGATCACCTAGAACTCAGGCCATACAAGGGCCCCACCGGCCACCCGAGTAAAAAAATGAGGGTTCGTAAAACCAACAGAATAGAGGGAAGAGTAAGTTATTATTATTATCATCTTTACTAGTTTTAAATATTTCCTGGATCTATAGGACCACACGAAACCCGAATCCGGTCCTGGATCAAGGGCGAGTCAAATTGTGACTGTCAACTGTCATCCGATCCGCCAACATGAATACCTCGGCTCAGTAATTGTTATTGTTATAAAAAACAACAACAACAGAGAAACAACCTTGTTATTGGTCTGGACTTCCGTTAACCACTTCTACACTCCTGTGTTTAACTGATGAAATATAAAAACTATATAATTTAAAATTTTGTTTTACTTTTTCGCATACGTGTAATATGATACAATGCACCCATACTACGTCACATTTATGGCCTCCATAAATCAATCACACATACTTCTTCTTTTTGCAATAATTTTCATTGCTGAAAAGTGATTATAGTTGCTACTGTAAAGGAAAAACAAATTTGGAGCCAAAGTTTCTGGTTAAACGCCTGTTATAAGGACTACATAGGTATTAGGGATAATTTAATTAATTGGTCAGAATTTAATCAAACTAGATTAATATCACAAATGGGGTACTTCAAGGCTCAGATTTATGATTTACATAAATGGCATTGATGAAAGAATTGCCAGTAAATTAACTTAATTTACTAACGATATTAAGATCTTGGGTATTGCTAGCTGTAAAGAAAATGTTGCTGCTTCACAAAAGGATTTAGATAATTTTGTGAGTTGAACAAGTAAATGGGATTTAATAGTAACAAGATAATGCATGCAGGTTATCATAATCTGAATTATAATTATAGTTTGGATGAGGATAACCTTAACGATGCCTTGAAATAAAGGGATCTTGATCAGTCTATTTAAACAGTGTGCTGTTACTGCTGACAGGGCAAAAAGAATTTTAGTTTGTATCTACAGAAATACTGTATAAAAGCCTCAAGAAGTTATGGTTTTCTTGTATATGTCACTAGTTAGGTCACAGCTGGAGGACTTTGTTCAGTTTTGAGGTCCTCACCTTAATAAGGACATTGGATTATTAGAAAGGGTGGAAATGGTTCAGAGGAGAGCTACCAGAATGTCTCAACCTGTGATGGAGAGGAGAGGTTGAAAATTTTCAAGCTGTTTTCAAGAGAAAACAGAAGAGTTAAATGGAATATGATCGAGGTGGTGAAGATTGTAAAGAGAATTAATGGTTTTCTGAATTATCTTTTTACCTAAGTAACAGTGAGAACAGTAGGACTAGGGAACACAAACGAAAATTTTGGCAACGTAAGAGTCATCTTCAAATATGACAGTTTTGATTTTTTAACACGGCGATTGGCCTTTGGAATAGGTTGCCTTTGGATTATGTGCAGACAGTAAATTTAAATGAGTTTAAGGGGAAACTTTTTTATTTAGTAGTTTAGAGGATGAGACAGCCGAAGTGGACTAATAAATCCCTTGCTGTCCTTAAAGGTTATGTTATGTAATGTTAATAACCACATAGCTGTCTTCTTCTATCCGTGACTTTTGACTATTTCCAATTTCAGAACTTCAGCGCTCTTTTTTCTCTTATTCTTATGTAGTCGATTTTGTCTATATAACACCTGAAGAGTGAATAAAACTTGAATTAATTCTGTTCGTTGATGACAGCTAACATAACCTCTTTTTAATTGCACATTGCAATTACGAAATGTGATGATGACTGGCACGGATCCTCTTTGCTGATATTTTTTATTTTTATATTAATTTCTTTGTTTTGTTTTGCTTGTAATTAAGCGCAAAGCTCTTCCAACCACAGGTATCGATACTCGGTTTATAGCATTTTAAGTCCTCAGACGTGCCGCTTGGGGGGTTACATTAACTTAATTGTCCTGACCTTGTAGTACTCGGCTAGGGTTTAAGAGAAGGGTGAAAGAAGGCTGCTGCCCCGACACCCAGAGTATGTCAAGGGACCCGATGATACTACTGACCCGGGCTGGCTCTCGGCGCCCCCGCACATGATCAATTTTACAATGTTTTTGACCTTTTACAGAGAATGTTAATTTGACGGCCACGCCCCCTTCATGTGACCAGACTTGCAATTATTTTTTTTTGCAGTTTTTTCTGGGATATTCACTTAACTTGCATGCTATTGATCTTATCATTTGAGATTTTTTTGTATTTTATATAAAGTTTGAAAAATGGGTTTTCAACTTACCAGGAATATTATTTATATTAATGCCCATTTGAAACTAATTTACATGAAAAGAATGTAAATTTAACATCAACATAAAAGTTAGGTCTGTTGCAGAAGAAACCACTATTCAAAGTTTCCACTACAAAAATGAGTTTATAACTTGTTTTAATATTAAAAAAAAATATAATTAGCAATGTACACAAATTGTGTTGTAGGTTATGCATTTTTAATACAGTCACTTGCACTGCCTTTCAGGCCCGGCATGGCGAGGTGGGTTAAGGCGTTTGACTCGTAATTTGAGGGTCATAGGTTCGAATCCCCGTCACACCAAACATGCTCGCCCTTACAACCATAGGGACGTTATTATGTGACGATCAATCCCACCATTCGTTGGTAAAAGAATAGCCCAAGCGGTAACGTGATGACTTGCTGCCTTCCCTCTAGTCTTACACTGTTAATTAGGGGCGGCTAGCGCAGATAACCCTGGAGTAGCTTTGTGCGAAATTTAAAAAAACCCAAAACAATGAGAACACTTTTGAAGATTTAGAAAACGTTTTGAATCATACTCTTGAAATTGATCAGCTGGTATGTTAAGGGTGATTTGATTATCAACCTTTCAAGTTTATTGCATCAGTTTTGTGAATACTAAATTTGTGTTTCAATGAAGTTATACTAAAAGAACCATGAAAAACCATCGTTCTGTAAAAAGAAAAGTGGACAAGTGAGTTTTAGGTTGATTATTAAATAAATTGGACATTGTATTCTTCTTTCTATCAAATAATGAAAAAGATTCCACCACAAAATATAAATCATTACAATAGTTATGTCAGAAGTTGAGTAATTTCGTTAAAAATCGACTAGCAATTTGAGAGTCATGGGTTCGAATCCCCGTTACATCAGAAATGCTGGCCCTTTTTAACCAAGGAGTGTTATAATGTGACGCTCAATCCCACTATTCGTTGGTAAAAAAAATGTCCAGGAATCGGTAGTGGGTGGTGGTGACTAGCTCTTTTCCCTCTAGTCTTACACTGCTAAATTAGGGACAGCTTTGCGCGAAATTCAAAACAAACCAAACAAGTTGTTAAAAATCAAATACAATTAAACTGTCTTCCAGATAGTAACACATTCTGGAAGCAAGATTGAAATTATAATGGAATTAACGAAACAACAAATGAAAAGATGGAAAAAAGAAACAAAAAAGTAAAAGAAACTGGAGAAAAATAGAAAATTAAAAGAATTACAAAAATCAGACATTAAAGTTTGTTTGTTTGAGGTTTAACCACAAAGCTACACAGTAGGTTATGTGTGCTCAAATACGAGTGCCGATACCTGGTTTCGAGTGTTGTAAGTCAACAGACATTCTGTTATATTATAGTTGCAGTGTGAGATAGGAGAGTTACAAACAAAAATTAATACAATAAGGAACAAAGGACATAGGAACTGCACAAAATGATGTCACTGAAGTAAAACAAGAAATATAAAATGAAAAAAGAACAGGACGTACAAAACGACGTCTGTGAACTAGAGAAAGATTACAACAAGACAACTAATATAAATCTTAAGTTAACATTTAGAAAGTGAATTGAGAAACACAAATATCAAAGCAACGATATCTCTGTCCGCTGATTAAGAATTCCAACCTCAAACGTTATATGGAGTAAAACAGCACTTCTAATACATGTTTCAAATGATCAGCATTAGCGACATTAAGTACCTTTCAAACAGTGACTCATAAACATTAGTGATCACTTTATCAAATAAATTGTCTAACCCACCTCAGGAAAACAGCGTAAGTTTAAAGGTTTATAACGCTAAAAACCAGGTTTCAGAACTCTTAATGAACACAACACAGATAGCTCATTTTGTAGCTACGTGCTTAACAACAAATAAACAAACAAATAGATTTGAATATCACTTCGGAAGAAAATTTCTGAAGCAAAGTTTAGGAAACGTTTAAGATGAAAATAAGATCTTATCTAAACTTTCTATTGGCAGAGAAACGCTTCCTTAGTTATCTTATCCAGATGCTCTATATGGAATGATGAATCCACTAGCATGCCATGAAATCACAGAGGAATTAGAAACATAAATTATGCTAAAACGAAGTAGAAATAATGTTCTAAAGAAAACTCTTTTATCATAAATAAATCAATTAAGTTTATGAAGCGCAACTGAAAGTGACATCAATAAATTTTGAATTAATCTGAATAATTTAATGAATTAATTAATTAACTGATTTTTCATTAGAGTAAAAATAAACCACAGAACAGTAAGTGATTCGATTGCAACTTATAGGACATGTTGTTAGGAACTGTAGACAAAAACTTGCAAAAAATAAGCATTTATCCTCTAGGATGTCAGTAAAATGGGACTGCCATAAATATAGAAAAACATAAACATGAACATTTCGTCAGAGAATGTGATAAACTGAAAGATGACAATATATCGAGGGGATAATACCCTGAAAATTCATCTACAGTTAAAACAAACTAAAATATAACAAAATAGCTAACTACACATAGGTAAAAAGGAATTGATTGAACTAAAGTTTCATCTGAAAATGATGGCCAATGCAGCTCATTTAAGATAATGGGTTCGTTATTTTAAGAAACCGATCCGTGAGCCATTGGATTCGTGATAGAGGGCAACATGCTGATCAACAGTAGCTCTATAGCTAAAGTTGTTTGACGAAATTGGCAATAAAAGGGAGGAAATTCTCCCTAGAGATAATCCGAGAAGATGAATTGGTGTAAATAGTAAATGTTCATGAACGTTTAGCAAGAAAAACAGTTGGAGGTCATCTTTATTTTGGGAAGTTTCTCCGCGCAACTTGCTATGTTTCTAATTGATATCAAGAAAGAGTGCCTGAAAGAATGTACTTCACGTGTAAACACGAATGTGAGATCATACTCACTTCACGTAGTTTCAACGTGTGTGAGGTCATACTCACTTCACATAGTTCCAAAGTGTGTGACGAAAATATTTACGTGTTCAACAGACAATGACAACACCAGAGGTTGAGTTTACAATGAGTTATATCATAAAAGTGAAACTCTCGTACCAGTACTTGTTGTGAACAACTTCACTCATTGAGGCTATTAATACAATAAATCATAAATTCTAAGTTATTTCTGGAAGGGACATTGGAATTAGTCATTTTTGAAACAGCATGTAGAAAGCCGTGTATAATCTCACGTCTTTTCATTAGTGGAGCTCACCACTTTATTTGCAGGAACTGTGAAAATCTTACAATTTATCAATGCTATATATATTGTATGATTTCTTTAAGAATACCAAGATTCTCTCTCCATTGGACCTCAATAACTTGAGAAAATCAAATAAAATGTCTTGTAAGATTGATATTTTATAGAGAATCTCAGAAAGTCTGATGACTAGGGGACTTTCGGTTGTAAAACAGACTGGTGCTCTCAAAGAAGTATAAATAATGAAAAACAAGGAGCAACAAAAACAAGTACTAGTTCTTAGGTGTCAACTGTTGCATTTTTAAAGAAGAAGGATAGGTGCATAAGGGTTTTTGTGGGTTATCAGAATGTGAAAAAGAAGTCTCAAAGATGAATGCTTATCCACTGTAAAGGACTGACCATAATTTGGATGCTTTAGATAGGTTAAAATATTTACAACATTGGATCTGAATAGTGGATACTAGGAATTGAAAGTAGAGAAAAAAACGGTTTTGCTGCATTTTGTGGCATGAAATTGCGTTACTAATTGAATTATATAATACACATACTGCACTGAAGTAACTGATGTAAATTTTTCACATGGATAGCACTAAACGTTACACTCGTCTATTTAGATGACACAGACACATAGAAATACTTTTACTGGTGCTTGTGTTGTACTAAGAAAAGTACTGAATGTGCTGAACATAAATAGAGCCTTAACACAATCCTGAAAAGTCTGAATTGTTTTGTCAACAAGTGAATTTCCTGAGCACAGAGACAGTGGAACGAGGATTTCTTTGGAACAAATCAAAATTGAATCTGTTTAGAATTGGCCAATAACGGTGCATTCCGTTATGCCTATGAGAAAATTTCTTACGTCAAAAATGGGAAGCCACATGTGGATAGAAATTAAAGCTTCAGCTGGCACTTCCACAGTCACTACTTTCCAAAGAACTATGTTACTTACATGACCAAAGTGTTGAAAAGCCACTACAGATGATAACAGGATCCTCGTGTTATGTTACAATCTGTGAAAGATTTGTGTAGGTCATATGAACTGTCTTATGAACAAAACTTCTCAGAATGAAAACAACATGGGCAACTACAGAAACATCATTTTAGATCATCATTTGATGGTTGTTTGTTTACCCTCTACCATATAGCTATAGTGGAAATAAATGCATCTTGTGATTATGTATGACTATTTCACTAAATTACCAGTTGTTCCTATTAAAGAAACATGAACTGTAGCAAAGAAAATTGCCAATAAATCCGACTTAATATTTGAAATACCTGTGGAACTTCACTCAAGCAAGAGCTGCAGTTTCTAATTAGCCTTATTTGTGAATATAAAATATACCAGTTTTAATTTCTTTCGTGATGGAATGATACAACCGTACACACTTAGATAAATAAATCATTTACATAGGATGAGCCTCAGAGAAGAAAAGGCCAACATTTTCCACTCTTATTTACAAGTTATCAATGGGTAACACATGAAACTATAAAAAATCCATGCTGCAACAGAAGAAGATGTCCAAAGTTAAGTGAACGTTATGAATGACTTTATGGTTTAATCAAAAGAATCAATTATGTGGCTTACAGAACCAAGAATATCACGTGACTTAAGCCAAAGATCATCATCTACCATCATAACTGGAAGTGCATTGATAAGATAATAGCCAAATGGTTAGATACAGGGAAGACTTCATTAGAAGTAAACCAGTTGCTAAAGAAACCTAGGTTCTATCAAAACTCTCAGAGTATCATCGAGGGTGGGTCAACCAATAGATACCCTCGACAATCTACATGAAGAGATTTCTTTCTGTGACAAATCAGTAAGTGTTTATAAAGGTCTATGAATCATCCCATGACTTGTGACAAGGAAAATCACTAAAAATAAGCACCATAACAGAATTCTACTACTAGGTTATAATCTGTTAAAGAGTGGAGTAAATCGTGTGAACTGTGTGGTGTTATAATCTGTTAAAAAGTGGAGTAAATTGTGTGAACTGTGTTTTTGGTGAGCAAATATTTTCAGAATAAATGAGAAAATATAGATATTTTGTTTTGTTCCATAAATTTTTGACTATACTATTTTATTTCTGTTTTGGTTAATCATGTGATGACACATATTGTGTATTTTTAAGTTACTGTATTATAAATCAAGAATATTTAAGTTAATATATCATTATTTTTCGTGTTCAGTACAATTTTTCAGGACAGTATTGGGGGCTAGGTTTTTAATTTAGACATATTAGCTGTTCTTTAGTTTTTAAGGTGTTGTTTGTTACTAACGAGCGTTTTTTAAGTTACTGATGGGCACATGGCTTTTTGCCTAGAGTTTTCTTGAAAATATAGGAAACTATTTGTAAAATACAAAAACAAAGAATTACCATGGAGACTGATTGATTACTGAGTCTGTAACAATAGTGTTTGTATTCTCAGACTGCTATTATTTCCCTCAGAGTAGCTTGCAAAATCTTCTAAATATCAGGAGAATTTGTCAGATGCTGTATCACGAAAGGGTGCCTGTATTCGTTTTGCCTTTTAGTGAGTCAAAAGAATACAAAGGGACTAGACTAGAAGCAAGTTTTCAAACAATCAGAAACTTTATTAAATCAAAGTCAAGGTTGAGAAAAATACTTATGTGCTAGAATGTAAAGAGAGAAATAAAGCTTTATTTATGTTTCTCTTACCAATGTTCCTCTAGCTTTCAGATACCTGGACAGACACGTGTTTCTTTTAGGAACCTCAATACTCAACAATCAACGTGGATTCTTTATGAGTCCCAGTAAGTCTGGCAAAATCAATGGAGTCTGAGTCTCTAATATTCAATCAGTCTGTCAGTCTATATCTGAAGTATTTCTTATTTTAGAAGAATACGATAACATCTACAAAATTTCTCTTTCTAGGTTTATACACTATTTGTTCAACTAAGGGCTACTCTTTTTTTTTCTTTCAAAAAAGAAGTGTCACGCTCTTATACTATCATATGATTTGTAGTCAAACCAGATCACTGCTTTTACCTATATCATTTTCACACCACTGTAGGCTTATGAACGTGATGTCCTTGGTGATTCATCTCATCCATCGAATAAGCAAAACGAGAAAACTTTATAATTTGTCTTGACTGAAATTGTGTACTAAGACCCAAAGCCTGAAATACACTGAACATTTTATATAGTAACTATTGAAATACAAAACACGATGCAACCGCATATCACACAGAAAGTTGTTTATTGCTCGTTTGTCTCTGACTTGAGTTTTGTAATTATTGAGTTTGTGTTTTAAATACTGCTAGAGCTTGTAACAAGTACAATTATTACTTATACCTGCATCTAATCAACAACACATGATCTGTTGTAAAATATTCATGAAGTTCAAAAATCAATCAACAAATCTATATAAATACATATATGCGAGATATGTTAAAAAAAATACGCGAACTGTTTGAATTGCACGGCTCCAGTTGGTTCCAGGGGAATCCGCTTGGTGTCGCTAGGTTTGCACAGGTCAGCTGATTACGACGCCATTTCCCGATTGCAGATATTTTTATTTGTGTATTAGCTACGCGGTTTTAAGAGAAGTGCGATTTTTTCTTTTGGCGGATTTCAGAATGAATGACCTGAAGGAGCAACGACTTGCTGTGAAATTTTGTGTTAAACTTGGAAAATCTGCGACTGAAACTTTTACTATGCTTAACACGGCTTACGGTGGTGTTGCTATGAAGCGTACGGCATGTTTCAAGTGGCATGAACGTTTTAAGGATGGTCGACAGTCCATTGAAGATTATGAGCGTCCTGGACGTCCTTCCACGTCAACTGACGACCCACACGTCAACAAAATCAACACCCTGTTGCGGGCAAATCGACGTCTGACTGTCAGAAAGCTTGCTGAAGAGTGTGGGATATCAGCTGGATCTTGTTACGAGATTTTGACCGAAAAATTGAAGATGCACCGCGTTGATGCGAAAATTGTGCCTCAGAACTCGTAAGTTTTTGGCCAAACACTCGATCACTGTTCTTTTCCACCCCCTACTCACCTTACTTTGCTCCTTGCGATTTTTTCTTGTTTCTCAAACTCAAAAGACCCTTGAAAGGAAGAATATTTGAGACAATTCCCGGGATTACAAAAGAAGTATACCAGTACTGTTTCAACAAGTGGAAACACCATTGGGATAAGTGTGTGCGTTGGGGAGGAGAGTACTTTGAAGAGGTCCCAGATCCCTAACTTCTTAATTAAGTACATTTTGTTTTATGACGTCAGTCCGCGTATTTTTTGAACAGCCCTCGTATAGGTGTATGTATAGAATATATATAAAGACGAAAAGAAAGTATTGTTAATTAAAGTGGCAGGGATATATAAATCCAGTGCTCAGCCTGGAGTCTGTAAATCAGATACCATTGATTTAGATGTGGAGGAAATGGAAGTAACCCAAGAACTTTCACTTTTACTTTCACGAACGTTCTAATGCTCCTTGTCTTAGAGCCAGCATGACCAGGTGGTCAGGGCGCTCGACTCGTAGTCTGAAGGTCACGGGTTTGAATCCCCGTCACATCAAACATGCTCGCACTTTCAGTCGTGGGAGCGTTATAATGTGAGGGTCAATCCTACTATTTGTTGGTAAAAGAGTAATCCAAAAGTTAGCGGTGGGTGGTGATGACTAGCTGCCTTCCTACTAGTCTTACGCTGCTAGAGTAGGGACGGCTTGTGCAGATAGCCCTCGTGTAGCTTTGCGCGAAATTCCAAAAATACGCATTGTGATTGTTGTGAAACAAAAACAAACAATAAAATCCCATAGTGACATCAGAATCGATTCTTAATCATATAGAAGAATGATAAAAAGAAGCGCTAGAAGAAATGCCTAAAGATCAGAATAACACGATTAATGAAAAATAAAAGATGCTTAGGCTGGACATTTGAGGAATTTCGTTTAGAAGCTGAAACAAAAACCATGTGTGGTGATTTGTTTTCATGCACAATGTTAAACTCAAATCCAACTTAAAGCATCATAAAAGTATTTTCACGTGTCTCTAGTTTCACAAAATCTGTGCAATTGTTTTTTTTATAAGATTAGAAATGATCATCTTTAGCGGGGAAGATCTAAGACCAGAAATGATTCAGTACAAGTGTGTTCCGTGTCTGGATCACTGTTCACAATAGCAGCATCATTCGATGAGATAAATCTGTACTTTACAATTTTTTAATTTATTTTTTACTGTTCATCTTTTTAATCACAGATGGCAAGAGTTGTCAGAGTTGCTGCTACTCCATATAGCTGCGACAAGTGGTTCTTTCTTTAGTTGACCCATATGTCGGTGAATATGGTTTTATTGCTCATTTCTTTATTCATACTTTAGCCTTCCACTCGAGAAAACACGATTCTTTAGAAAGTCCAATTATTAATACGTCCTCACCTCTGTGCCACCTCTATGAAGTGTACTTTTCTTGCGCTGGATTAAACATCCATTTTATTAGAGTCCGTCAGGGGTGGCAACTAGGCAATGTGTCACGCGGCACGTGCGACCCGTTTGAACGCACAAGTTGAGCTGCCAATTTCGACTTTCGCCCTGCAATCCTGAATAGAATTCGCTGATTCGGAAGATTATAGGAACGCATATCCAAACATTTGAGCAACGGGAGGTCGACTTATTAGCCCCCCTCCGGTCAGATTACCCTGTTAAAAAACTCTCTGTGCTTTCATGTGCTTTCAGAAGTTAATAATCGGAAATTCCTGTTTTTAGCTCCTCGTTTATCTAGTTCTTGCAGGTGCCGTCTCACCAAACTTTACGACCAAATAGGTTCAGAACGAAACGTCGTAAGTTTCGTTTTTGTAATTAATCCTCTTGGAGCTGTTGCAAGATCCCCAAATTAGATTTTTTTTTGGCTTAGGACTTTCAGTTAATGAGACAAAACTGAGGTTTCTTTATGGGCTTTTTTAATGTGTGTGTGTACATATATATATATACACTTGAATTTGTATAATGACATCGGTTATTATTCTATAAGTAAAACGAAAATATCCGACAAAACAGTTTAATAAAGCTAATTATAGGATAAATCAATAAATAAAAAATGCAAACTAACAAATAAAAGTTTATACAACAGTTTGTGAAACTTTGTATCAAAATTCGGGATATTCTTGCTTCTGATCTCTGATTTTAATAGATCTGACTTGATTCACTGACTTTAAATGTTGATTCCGGCTGGACCTCTGTACGTATCAAACCTGATTTCACAAAGAGCCCATTTCTTGTCTTCAACCTAAAACCAGGACACAACCCAGTTCTTCTCCATAGGAAACCTTTGTCCCTTTTTCTTTCGGGTCGTATATATTCAAAGCAAATCTCAGACGTTACAAGCTTGACCGTAATAGTGACCTCTGTAGCAGAACTTCAATAGAATCTATAGAAACTTTCTTAGGGGTGGAATATGTTTTTGTCAGTTCCAGATTTACAGTGGCTTTGTATTTATAGCTGTGGAGCTAACGTGCTTGATTTCTTGACTGCCTAGTATTCACTGAGGCACGAAAGGTTTCAAGAATCGTAATATTTGTATTAGGATAGCCACCTTCGTTTCTTATTAGCCTTAATGGTTTTTTGGACAAGTTTTTCTAACAGCGAGTTTCCATTAGTTATTATATGATATCAATGTTTTATTTTTTCATCACTGGAATCAACTGAGACAGGTGTTGCTCTAATGTCTGAGCCTGCAACTTCTAAACGTGACATAAACAAGAAGATGAAATGACTCCTCTCATATTTGAAAGTTATTTTTCAACGTGTGAACAAACTGTTTGTTTTTTGAATTTTGCGCAAAGCTACTCGAGGGCTATCTGCACTAGCCGTCCCTAATTTAGCAGTGTAAGACTAGAGGGAAGGCAGCTAGCTAGCTAGTCATCACCACCCATTGTCAACTCTGGGGCTACTATTTTACTAAAGAATAGTAGAATAGACCATCGCATTATAATTCTCTCACGGTTTAAAAGGTAATCAATTTGGTATGATAGGGATTCGAACACGCGACCTTGAGATTACGAGTCGAGCGCTCTAACCACCTGATAATACCGAACCTTGTGAAGAAATTGACTACCAGTTTATAGCCATATCCAGAATTAAGTCATATCAGACAATATTGCACCGGAGAAAATAATTAGAAAAATACAATGAATTATTTTATTGCTTTATTTTATTTTACATTACCAAAAATAATTATTATGTAATATTACAGGATATGCCATAAATAGTGACATGTTATAATATACAAAAGTGCATGGTTTATCATTAGCAGCCAACCACCAACATTTTTCTTTAGTTTCTTAAACGATGTTTCATTTGTGGGCAATTGCTCTAAGTTATTCTTTACATGAATTTAATCATCATAGTTTTTGTTTCGTATTCAGACAAAACTACTTTTCTCTACATAACTATGTCTTTTGTATTTTCTAATCATTTTTTGAAAATTTTTAGTCTCTTATATTCGACTGAAAAATGTTTCACAATTGTTTTATTGAAATAGAACCATTTCTTTTTAATAAGACACTAATTATATACAACAAATGCCGAATTTTTGCAGCAATCTGTAATTTTTAATCTTGAAAAATACAATCTGTATTTACGAAACTACTTTCCTAATTACATTCTCACTTTGGAAACAAACACTCTTTTGAAGTAATTTTTCTTGACATAATTAAGCTCTCACTTTGAAACAAACAAACAAACTTTCAAGATATATTAAAAATAATAAATAAAATAAAAAAATTAGACTATGTAAAAAATATATGGGTGAGACATTGTTCATATTCTAACATCATAATAAAAAAAAACTAGGCTTAAAGATAGCCTGGTGAATCACTGCTTGAGGAAAATACATTAATACTTTTAAAGGAGAGTGGTGCAAAATGAATAATCTGTCACATCCGTAATATTTAAACATAGCCTTTATCCAGATAAGTTTAATTTTCTGAGATATCAGACGACACAAACTAATATAGGTAAACGAAAACAATAATTATTTGAGCCTAACTCTTGAATTATTCATCACATACAGGGTGAATCCAAAAGTATACGTACTTCAAAAACCAAACATAGGTATAAATTGTGAAATAAACAGCATTAGTAATAAATGTTAATTAATATAAACCATCTTTGCAGTTGTGAAATTAAAATAATTTCGACAAATATCTACCTTTTCTGGTTGGTATATGTTGCTAACACAAATAAACTGGAAGCAAGGAAATTACTTTTAATTCCACACTATCGAAGGTCTTAAATACAGTCTTAACTAACTCAGAGATATAGGCAAACAAAATTTAGTTTTGGCAATATTATAACTTATGGAATTTAAAAAAAAAACTAAATAAAAGCTAAGAATTAAAACAAACAATGTTTTAATACTTTTATAAATACCTTTTATTTAAAAAACAAAACAATAGTATTGAATTTTTTCGTTTTGAATTTCGCGTAAAGTTACATTAGGGTTATCTGCGCTAGCTGTTCCTAATTCAACAGTGTAAGACTAGAGGGATGGCAGAAGTAGTGAACAATCATCTCATTGCTTGATGACAGTCTAGTTGCTGCGCTTGTCAGAAATCACTCAATTTTAACAAAATTGTCAACATTAGACGTAAAAAACTGTCAACACAAGAAGGCGAAGGCGTTGAGTGAGAGGGTTTTTACTGAGCAGTTTGGTGTGTAAAGGAAAGTTATCGGAGTGAAGAGGTTTGAAGTGGAACAACACTGTTTTTAGGACACAATTGAAATGCGTGTTACACATTGGTGGGCTTAAAGAGAATTCTACCGTTACTTATAATATTAGATTTCGCGAAAAAGATTTTGAAAAAAACAAATGATGTGCTTAAATTTGAACTTATAAAAACTAGTAAGGTTTCAAATACAGATAATCCAGATTTTAGATTCACACCCTGAAAAGATTTACAAAATATTTCTAGAAATGTGTTAGATGGGACCAGTGAGGAGGCTGCAATTAATGAAATTTTCAAACGAACCTCGAAGTCACTGGTGAGTTCTTTGAGAACGAAGTCGAAACAGTGGTTTGATATTGTATTCAAGTTAGTATTTGTATTGTCTACACAACTTCCACTGTTCGCGCTAAAACGTGCGGTGCAATAGTTGTGTAACAAATTTATGTAAAAACAAACAGTATAAGCAAAAATTATTAAGTGAAAACCTTATGGTACATTTGACAATGTGATATTATGGAAATACGTTTGTAAGCGTTTAAACGAAAAAAATGCTTACCATACGCATTGTGTTCTTTTCTAAATTGAGCCATAGTGTACCAGTTCAAAATACAGCAGTTCGCAGTTCTCTTCATACTAATAACTGCTTTTGAAGCAACGTTTGTATCATTTCAGATATTTCTCGAAAGCTGCATAAAAGCTATTCGTCTGAGATGTTAAACTGAGAAACAAGAAGGAAACCAACTCTTGAAACACGCCTTTGTGATAGAATAGAGGGAGTTGACAGTCACTTTTATAATACATCCACGGCTCCAAAGTGCGGAGCTCTATTTTGCAGAAATGATATGCAAAACAAGGACTTTCGTATTTACAATTCAATATGCAAACCATTAGGCCACGACCTGTTCAGATAAATGGATTTGGAGAAATATTGCAAGTGAGTGAAGGAAAACTGTTACCACGTGTTGCATGTGGATGTATTCGAATTGTGGAATGACGTAGTAAGTCAATAAATAAGTTGTTAGTTTTTTTTCGATTGTAACTAAATACTAGTGAAATAAATTATACCATGCTTGATTACACACACATACGTTTATTACGTTTGCAAGTGAGTGAAGGAAAACTGTTACCACGTGTTGCATGTGGATGTATTCGAATTGTGGAATGACGTAGTAAGTCAATAAATAAGTTGTTAGTTTTTTTTCGATTGTAACTAAATACTAGTGAAATAAATTATACCATGCTTGATTACACACACATACGTTTATTATTTTATTTGTTATGACGCAGTGAACACGGTACTTCCAAACACCGTTCCAATGATCGATTGTTACAATCGTCGCGAGCTTTTTCTAGTTGTTATCATACACATTTATACATTATTTTGTTTTCGCGGGCTGTTACCGTGTCGATGAACAGCCGATGAAACGAGAACTTAGTTCTTGTTCGAATAATTTAAATATTCTTATAGTGACTTGCTACCCTAAGCACTACACGTCTGGCTGTTAGTGCTTGGTCACAACAGGTATTAAAACCTCATTTGTATCGTTATAAATCTTCAGACTTACCGTTGTTGCACTAGGAAAAGGGTGGGTGGGGGGGTAAATAAAACTCGTGTCTCTTTTTTTCTTGATGATGAATACAACTTTACTATAGTAATAGTTCATTTACACAGTTTACTTCTTTTGAATCATAAGTAATAAAGTGAACATTTTCTCTTCTCGTTTTTCTTAACACGCGTTTCAAACAATCACATAACAACGTCATTAATGCTAAGCTTTTTACTTTTTTTTTCCCTAACCACACATTAACGTTAACATGAAATGTTGTATGTCAAGAAAAGTACAAAAATTAAAGAAAAAGATATTGAGGTAATTAAAGACATAATGGATCTTTTCACATTTAACACAATAGTAACAACTGGGGGCCGGCATGGCCAAACGTGTTAAGGCGTGTGACTCGTAATCCGAGGGTCGCGCTAAACATGCTCGCCCTCCCAGCCGTGGGGGCGTATAATGTTACGGTCAATCCCACTATTCGTTGGTAAAAGAGTAGCCCAAGAGTTGGCGGTGGGTGGTGATGACTAGCTGCCTTCCCTCTAGTCTTACACTGTTAAATTAGGGACGGCTAGCACAGATAGCCCTCAAGTAGCTTTGTGTGAAATTAAAAAAAACAAACAAACAGTAACAACTGTTTTATTACGACTTACTCATTTTATCTCTCTCACTTACATATCGCTATAGGTTATATTTTCCATGCACTGATTTAAACGCTACTCATAGAGCACATGAACAACATCAAAATCTAATAAAGATCTACTGGGATTTAGATTGGCACATTTCTTATAAATATGAGAATGAATTGAATTAATGCTAATGTTAAAGACAATAAAAATGTAAAATTATATATTTAAAAAACCTTCATTATTGTTATTTTAAAACAAATAGATAAAAGCTTGTTTGTTTTAAATTTGGCGAAAAACTTCACAAAGCCTATTTACGCCAGCCTCTCCTAATTTAGTATTGAAAGAATAAAGAAAAGGAATAGTGGAATCGACCGTCACATAATTACACCCTCACGATTGATAGAGTGAACATGCTTGATGGGAGGGAAACTCATACCTGCAATCCTCGGATTGGGAATCGAGCGATTTACCCACTTGGCCGTGTTGGACCGAATAAAAAGCACTCTTATATGAAAAAAAAACAACCTAAGTACCAGTTTTATATTATAGAATCTTCTTTGAAAAATATCCCGCGTTTTTAACCTCAAAGATGTGTTCATTTATCTAACATTTAATTTGGTTTTGATTTTTTTAACAAAATAATGTTCGTAAACTGATGTCATTTTTTGCAGGAATACCATTATGGAAAAATTTGGAAAAAAGTAAGAGTTCCAGTAATATGTGATATTTTCCTACAATACACTGATTAACGTACGTGTTAACAAGTACTGGAGCGAGAACTTGCATTTCTCACATGAGATTCATTCTTAAACGTGTTTTCTGTTTATCCAATATATATTTCAGTACAACAAATACAAAATAATATTATATGTATTATAACTGTACGAATCCTTGTCTCACCAAACATACTCTCCCCTTCAGCCTTTGGGGCGACATAATGTTACGGTTAATCCCACTGTTCGTTGATAAAAGAGGAACCCAAGTGGTTATGACTAGCTTCCTTCCCTCTAGTCTTTTATTGTTGAATTAGGAAAAGCTAGCCCTCGTGTAGCTTTGCGAGAAACTCAAAACAAAACAAACTTATACACTGTAACTAAATCCAAAGCTGCTTGTTTTCATAAACATAATTATGATGAAAGTGTATACATCTCCAGATGGTAATTTATTCGGTTTCTACGTCCATGTAACAAGTTAACATGACTTTCGATGTGAAACGAACAACTCTATTAAACGGCGTAATGAAACAAACAATAAAGCGAACATTTGTTACATCAACATTTAACAGCACAACACGTGCATCTTGCATAGATGACAGGTGTTCGTCGACTTAGTTGTTGACACCTCGCTCAAGCATCCAAGGAACGATACACACGATCAGTTCTCACGATGGATTTTAAAATATTGACACAACTACATGAAACAAACAGTTGTTACACTTTTAACACGTTGTTAGTAAGAAAAGCTGCGTCGAAATGTATACATAGTAATTAGGGTTTAATCTACGCTTTTGTGTGTGTGGAATATATACACACATCAATTAAGGATGAAGATAGTAATGAGATGTCATTTATGAACGTTCTTAATAATACAGTGAATCAAAGTAATACCGTCACAATATGTAAAGTATTCAATAGTCAATAAACTAACGAGTTTTTATAAAGTATCAGGTCATCCCATAAGTAATGTCGATTTTTGGGATAAGATAAGTTTAAATGCACATTTCTTGACTGAATGAAAGTATTCTCAATGTTATATAAGTTATATGGGATGACTTGATAGCATCAAGTGTAACCCAGTTCGTTTCTTTACTAATTTTTGTTTTATTTATTTTAGAAGCTCCAATTATCATGGAAGTGTCAGAGAAACACACAACAAATATAATGTTTTACGAGTTCAGAAAACGGAAAATTGCTACTAAAGCTACGTGAAACATCCAAGAAATGTAGGACAATGACTGCAGTTTGATAGATGCGACTCACACTGGGTGCCCTGTTGAATTTCTTAATGACCTGCTTTTGGCAACACTCGAGGAAGATTGTGCTGTAACTGTTGAAGAATTAGCCTAAAAGCTCAATTCATCTCCTTCCACTGTCAATCGACATTTGCAACAACTTGGTAGCGTTTCAAAGTTGGGAAAATGGGTGCCACATGAGTTGTCAGCTGATAACTTGAAAGAACGAGTGAACTTCAAGCTTCGTTTTTAAACTGCTTAGTGACTGAAGATAAGAAATGGGTACTCTATGAAAATGTTAAACGTCGTCGACAGTGGGCTAGTATAAGAAAGCCAGCTACACCACAGCCAAAAGCAAGCCTGCACCCTAGGAAGGTTTTGCTTTGTGTTTGGGGGGGGGGATAAAGGTGGTGTAATGCACTTTGAGTTAGTGCAACCAAATGAGAAAATCACTGCTAAGAGATACTGTCAGCAACTGGATCGACTGGACACTGCACTAAAAAAAAAGAGAGAGAGAGAGAGACGTCCTCACACCGCTAGGGTCACTTCCAAAAAAAACCGAAGAGCTGTTTTATCTTTTTATATCTTAGTGTCACTTATGGGAAGACCTGATATGTGATTTTTATTATCATATATACAACGTATACAACGTAATCCAACATTACAGAGTAAAGCAATTGTTTTCAAAAATAAATGTTGTTTGTTGTTAAGTAGAAAGCCATACAATGAACTATTTTGAGTGTAAGAATCAACAATGTATTGTGCGCATCCGTAAAACACTATTGTCAACTGAATTTTCTAGAACCTCGAGTAAAGTTTATAAATCGAAGCGCCAAGAGAAAGTTTAATATTGTTGATCTGTTGCAGTCAATGTACTAGAAATCTCGAAAGCTATAATTTGATAGACGCTTGTTATTCGGAAGCTGCAGATATTTGACCAGGAACGTCTATAGATTTAAAAACTTACAAATCGTTTAACTTCAGAGAGTTAACTTCGGACGTTAGTATTTTTACGTTGACATTAAATATTTTCGTCAGCAAAAAACGTGCGTGTGCTCAGTGAAACAGCTAGCTAGCTTCCTGTCAACAGAAATGTATCAACTCAGAATTAATTCGCCTTCCATGATCCGTCAATAAAAGATTCAGTTCCAGACCAAACAGAAGACTCGATATTGCTTGCAAGTTTGTAAAACTTTTGTATGAAAATCATTATTTGTAATAACTAGCTGTAATAACCGCTATTATAAATTGTATTGCTATTTGTATATTAAAATATATTTGTGTTAAGAAAATGGTGTGTATCACTCTTACTGGCAAATATCATAAACGTGATACATATCGACATTCAGTTAGCTTCTAAATAAAAATTAAAATTTCCGGCTATTTGAAATCGTAACACACAAACATACGCAACACGTTATATGCCTATAAACTTACCGCATAACTTCTAAAGTAAACATGGACCTTTTCTTCTATACATAGAATTAAAGTTATTTACATGAAAGTCGAGTGTTTATTTTGTTTAAATCAGAAATATTAGACTTTTTAGAACATTTGGCTGCATTTTAGCCAAACGACTTACGGAGAAACATTAACGATAGTGCAAGTGTGTTTGTTTAATCCTAGAATTATCAATAATATTCAACATATTTACTTTTCAACACGTTTGTGTAAACCGTTATGCACCAACAGCTTATGAATCCGTGATTTTATTGGTTCTATTTAGCGAGTTAAACCTTTTCTTTGCGTGACGGTCGGTCACCCCCTTACAACTAAAAGTGAATTGCATTTAACAATGATATCGAAGGAGAAAGAAACATAAACGTTAGCTTACAACAATGTTATTGTAAAAAGTCGCATCAATCACCATTCTGTTTTAGGCATAGCTTATGGAAAGATTTGGCTGAAGTATCTTCTGACGTCACGCCAAGATGATGAACAAAGTTCGAGGGAACAGAGTAGTCGATAATAAAGTAACCTGTACAAACGTGTCACGGGGTAACGTAAGCTCGTGCTCTTTAACACCGTGAACGCAAGAGAGCTTGTTGGTAAGCTTGGGTTATTTGATAACTTCGTAGTATCAAATGACCTACTGACCGTGGTGGTCTCGACTATAAGAAATGTAATGGCCTTTTTCATTTCCTTATCGCCCCTAATCTACGTCACGGAAAGGTGGCGTTGTGAAAAGAAAAAGTTTCAACTTCAATAAAGAGATCACACATTAACTCTCTACAGACTGCTTTAGCTGAAACTAACACGTATGGTGTTGCATGTTAGAGTGCCGGAAACTAAGAAAGCTTTGTCTCATTGGAATTTAAGGAATAGCTCTCAATCACAATCTGTTTAAGCCACGTGACAGCTTTACTCCAAACACATCGCGTGCTTAGACAGATGGTAACAGCATAATATTGTTGGCGTTTACACATCTTTCCATCATTGTGCAAACAGCTTCGTAAGTTCATTGCATTTATGAATTGAAGCTTTTCATGGTTAGTGAATAGTAGTGAAACTGTCAAACTACGTATAAATTCAGAATCGTGAAAACAAATAGTTATTAAATGAATCAAACTGAATAGTAATGAATTTAGGGGATGCACCAAAACATTTAACGATTTATTTTCTTTTTGGCTTGTTTCATTTGTTGTTGTTTTACACAGAATTTTTAAATCAAATTAAACATTTTAAAATTATCTATTCAAAAAACGCCAACTTTACGAAAGGCGAGTCAACGAACGTAAAAAGAAATATAAAACTTTTTATTGTTTTGCTGTTTAACATAAAATCATGTTTAGTTTTTCATTTAAAATTAATTCCAAAATCGACAATTATAAATGGTTTGACATATTTAATTAACCAGGTAATAACTCGCTTAGTTTGTCATTTAATATTCAGACATCAACGGTGGCTAGTTCGAAACTTATACAGATTAGCGAAGTGAAGGATGATAAATATGTAGTAGTAAGTGTAAATCTAAACGTGTTTTGTTGTCACGGCAACTGCATGTGATGTTATGTCTGTTTCTCCTTGAAACCAAGCTGAAGATCTCTCTAGCGTTAATGTTTGTTTGTTTTTGAATTTTGCACAAAGCTACTCAAGGGCTATCTGTGCTAGTCGTCCCTAATTTAGCAGTGTAAGACTAGAGGAAAGGCAGTTAGTCATCACCCCCCACCGCCAACTCTTGGGCTACTCTTTTACCAAGGAATAGTGGGATTGACCGTAAAATTATAACGCTCCCACGGCTGAAAGGGCAAGCATGTTTGGCGCGACGGGGATGCGAACCGCGGCCCTCAGATTACGAGTCGCTCGCCTTAACACGCTTGGCTATGCCGGGCCATCTAGCATTAATGAAAAATACGTAGTACATGGAAATCTTACCTTAGAGAATGTATATATAGTTAATAAAGGTAGTCTAAACAAAATGTACTTGATATTTGTGAAATAGGATAGTTTCGATTTTTCATCATGACTGTTAAAGCAATGCGAGATAAAGGATGCTATAACATTTTCTCTTCTGGCCTTTCATTCTAAATGCCTTATTTGAAGACCAAATACGAAAAGATAACGCTAAATTCTATTGATGTACTTGGAAGTACATTGAACATTACTTATAGGACATAAAGTAAACATAGCTTGTGGAGTATACAGCGAACATAGCATGAAGAGCATACACTAAACATGGCTTGTAGAACATACAGTGAACATAACTTGTAGGACACACAGTAAATATAGCTTTTAGAGCATACAATGAACATAACTTGCAGGACATACAGTAAATATAGCTTTTAGAGCATACAATAATCATAGCTTGTAGGACACAGTGAGAAGAGATAATGAAGAAATTACTCTACAAGTTTAATCAAATTATTAAAAAGTAGTATTTCAAGGCTTTACTTAATAAAAAACTTGTATCCAAAACTGTTACCAATTAAAGTTCTGTGCACAATGAAGAAACTGTCTCTTAAGTCCCTAATTTTTAAAGAAACTCTTGTGTTTTGTTTCTGTTCAAGAAGTTAAACTCAGAATTTAAATAATCAATACAGTTCGCCCCAACGTTTTATATAATTAAACGATTGGGCTCCAAAGATGAATGGAATTCAAAAGTTATATTCCAAAGTAAAATCTGTAAGTAGTACTGTGATTTTTTTTTCTCGTATTTACCAGATAGTGGAGTTTGTAAAATAAATCACATGTATGAAAATATGTCTATTAAATAGAAAATAATACTAGTAAAACTATTTCACATATCGAGTTTAATTGAATGGTTTGTTTGGCAAAAATGGGTCACCTGCGCTCCGTCTACCACAGGAATCGAACCCCAGATTTTAGCGTTGTAGACCCAGTAAAGACCCACCGACGGACTTGAGCGAATAGATTATAGGGATAACACGATGAAGAAAGCAACAACTTGAAACAAATATTCAATAAACACGTGACTGGCTTGCCTTGAAATACGTGAATAGAAGGTTAGATCAATATATAAATTACTTCAAGATAAAGTAATAATTTAACATTTATTATCTCAAGTTGTGTGTGTGTGTCAAATTATACTCCACTAAATAATGTGTATTACTTTTGCAATGTTTTATAATAGCTATAATATAATGTACGAGACAGCTTCAACATTATTATTATTATTATAAAAGTTATCTCTCTTATCAATTATTTCTATTGTTGTTGTTTTCCACTGAAGTTATCATGCTTACCAATCTTATAAACTGCGCTCCTAATAACAATATGTGGGTATTTTCATACAATGTGAACGCTATACACGAAAGTGATTTTGACCACAGGTACTGACTGTAGAAAAAAACAAAAAACTGTGTTCCAAAGTGGTATGGTAGAAATAAAGGGAGGGACATTATTTGACTTTGAGTTTTTTATTAATCTCATCAATCAACCCTTTTGCTTTGTTCGAACTCATAAAATTAGTTACTATCAGCACAGCTAGCACGTAAACCGAAAACGTATCGCAAGAAAACACGAGTTTTCCATACGGTATGTGTACACACGCGCACACACATAGATATATATGGCTGCGGTTATTTGTCCAGTAAGGTTTTGATTTATAGCCAACTTACCAGCCTATAATTTTGTTGGGAATTCTCATTAATCTGGTATTGCTTTCTGTTTAGATAATAATAATAAAAAACTGCGATGTGGAAGACCACCAGGAAGGCTTTATCACCAAGGGTCAGTACATGAATCCATGTTCTACCTGAACAATCGTCACGATGTGACGTAAGATGAATGTAACAGCAGGCTGTTAGATTACGTTCGGTTAACAGCTTGGTCATGCGTTACGATATTGTAATATGAAAACAACAACCTTAAGAAACTCCTTTAGTAAAAATTCAATACGCTTCAACAATGAGTGTTTTTCTTATAGCAAAGCCACATCGGGGTATCTGCTCAGCCCACCGAGGGGAATCAAACCCTTGATTTTAGCGTTGCAAATCCAGAGACATACCGCTGTACTAGCGTGGGGGGCGTTCCATAATGAAGTGATCGGGAACGAGTAGCAAAGCTCCTTGATTTTTGTGTATTTTATAATTATTCTATTGTGATAAAATCTATTATGTTTGTTCAGAGCATACACAGGAAGCCCTCAAAAACAGGTGTGACATATAATACACCATAGTACATACACGTTATTTTAATACAGGTTGAGCACCTTAAACAAGTTGCAACAACGATTTTGCATGAATATGTCATATCACGCGATGCTCCATAATAAAGCAAAATGGGCCTCTATAAACATCTGTAAACAAACACATTTATATTTCAACATAGCTATCTTTGTATGATAATTTAATTATTTTGGTGTAGAGTTTTCGTGTGTTCATCTTAACAGATGTTGCGTTTGTTTGTTTTTTTAATTTCTCGCAAAGCTACAAGAAAGCTATCTGCGCTAGCCGTCCCTAATCGAGCAGTGTAAGACTAGTGGGAAGACAGCTAGTCATCAACACCAACTGCCAACTCTTGAGCTACTCTTTTAATAACGAGGAGTGAAAATGTCCTCAATTATAACACCCCCACGACTGAAAGGGCGAGCATGTTTGGTGTGACAGGAATTCGAACCCGCGACTCTCAGATTACGATTCGAGCGCCCTAACATCATGCGAGCACTAGATGTTGTGTCAGCTCTAGGATCCGTATCGACCGTCGTAAGTTAATGTATAACGTGTGTAAAACCGCGTTTTTCCTATAATCCAGATTTAAATCTTAACATTCCGGTCATTAACACGATAATGCAATTAACTTAAACATACTTATATTTATTTAGTAATTTAAAGAAAAAAGTGTCAAATATCTCTAAGTAATAATTACAAACATGTTATTTGTATATGTATGTGTGTAATATCGAGGTTAGTTTATCATGTAAGTGAGAGAATGACAGATAACATTTCTTTTTACCCTACCTTTAATGCCACTAGTAACCAATATATTTATTATTTGTCATATATAAAACGTCAAAGTGTTCGTTTATCACACATTCTGAAAAACAACATTAAATTTTGAACTTGAAATATTCGACGTTTGTTATGGTCTTTAGTTTTGTTTTATTTTTTGGATACAAAGTAAATTAAAAAAAACATTCCCACTGTAAATTATGAATTATTATTGCTCGTGATTCTTAAATTTTATAAAAACTTAAAACTAACCTTGAAAATACAAATATATTATTTTAAAACTTTGCTTGAAAATATCCTTGTCGCTGTTGAAATAAACGTATCTATAGGGTTGTCATATATTGAAGCTAGAAACCAGGTCGCGTGAGTTCTGTTGAATCTTAAAAAAAGAAAAGAAAAAAGAAAGCGATTTATACGAGTGTAGCTAATCGACCCACGGTCCAGTCTGCTGTAGCTGTACCTTGTGATAGTTATCTCTTGTTCAGGGTCCTCGATTATCAATTCGACTTTCAGTTATCATGGAAAAAGAGTTCTCTAACAAAGTACTCATACTCAACTGCATATAACCAAACAATGGTTTGAACCGATATTTCAAAGTGAAACAAGTCCAGCTCTATGATCGAGTTCAACCACTGTAAACAATCACGATAAAGATCGCAAAGAACTGAAAGAAGAAGTTTGTCTGTATCTACGTGTCCACTGGTATTACACTGGCATATTCGGGCATGGTTTTAAACAGAAAATTGTCAAATGGTCGCGTTTTACAGCCACATAAATAAAGATCTTTGAGCGCACTCCCTTTCGAAATCCCTTCCTCAATGTTATTTACCCGCTATGCAAGTGCACCTTAATACGTTAATCCTCGTAAAAGTGCCCTCCAAAGAAAACACATTTGCTCTTCTATCAGCCGATCTGGAAAAGCCCGGCTAGATGTTATCTCTCCCAGCACCTCATGTAGATAAAACGACAAAAAGATGGCACTGTTCGGATGGCAGGAGAACTCTACCTGACACTAATGTAGTGTTCGAAAGCCATTGGAATAATGACGACAAGGGTCATTGTTACCTGTTGAGTGCCGAAACTTTAGGAACGACCCATTCTAAAGGAAGATATCTATATGATTACTTGGAACAGGGAAATCCGCCCAACAACTTGCAAACAAAAAACAAGATCGAGCAGCTGATAGGATGTATTTACTTCTCGGAGCTGATAGAATATATTTACTTCTCAGTGTTTTTACAAACATTCTGTTGTTTTTTATGTACTTATTTCCGCATGGTATCTAACCATCTGTTTATGTACTGAAGCGAGACTGAAACATCAACACATTTACAAGGGTTCATAGCGTAAGTTCACGTTTCGTTTACTACACCGCGATACATTATCTGGTGAGATCATCCACTTCATCATTTCTACTACATTTGCACATTTTCTGGTGACACACTGCTGTTGAGACGTTCAGAAAATATTAATATTTCAAGAAAAGTCTGTCTCTAACTGCATTGAAATAAGTATTGAACGTGTCACAAGTTTGCATAGATAAGTTTCTCACATTAATTTCAACACACCATAAACGTGAAGGTCGAGCCCTTGACACGTGTCCGTGTATTTGATGATTTTGATACCTCCGAATCAATTATATTTCTATACGGAAGAAACGTTTGTCAAAATAAATCGAGAGGCTTCCAAAAACGTCGCACAAACGTATTTTGTTCACCGTTTATCCTAATTAAAAACCAGACATCTTAGTTGTCTACAACACAGTGTGAAAAACCCTCTGTTCTATAAAACTGCAGGAAGGATCTTTCATAACAAAGAGAAACCTTGTGCCATTTTGAGAAACAGAATGAATGCTACTGTTTTATGATACAGTGTTTGAAAGCTTGTATTTTTGTAACACTTGAGGGTTTATGTTCTATAACACTGAAGTATAAACTGTGTTCTGTGATAAAGTATAAAGAAATCTTATGTTCTATAACTTTCTGCACGAGGTTCAGTATCCTGTAAAACAGTACAGGAAACCTTGTGCTCTAACACTTTCGGAAACACGTATTCTACAAAACGGTGTAAAAACCGTCTGCTCTAGAGAGAATTAAGTACTTTAAATTTACAATCAAAAGTCACGTGACAACAAAAATCAGTACAAAGTCACGTGATAATAAACGTATCAGAAATACATTTTAACATTGTTTTCAGTGAGTAGGTGATGTCATGACAAATTTATCGCTTTTAGTAAGATGATGTAACGGCTATTCCGACACAAAATATTCATAGATTGATACTACAAAAATGTATTTTGGTCAATGAATAGGAATTTTCAAGGGTATATCCTTTTTATTTAATGGAATTGGAAACAAAGAAATGTGGATTAATTTACAGAGACTTGTAACAAGTCTCACTCTAGCCACGGTAAGAAAAATGAGGCTTATTATAATGAGTGGAAATCTACAAATACAAACCAACAGTAAAAGCTGCTCACGTGCCCCAGGCAACAGTACCGAACATAATCAAACAAATGGAAAAAGACATACCGATAAAGTTGCTAGTTGGATTTTTGTGTGATTGGACTATTAAAATGGGCTTTGGGAAACGGTCTTTCCCGTATACCAGAGGTCCTTCATAGTCTGATGATTGGTGCGTTTGTCTCACACTTTACAGGTTATGAGATCTAAACCCAGTGCCAAAGATATTTGACCTGTCAGCGTTATAACGTGAAGATCAATCTCACTATTCTTTGGGAAGGAATGACACAAAAATTGGCGGTGGGTACTGCCATCTGATTACTTTCACTCTGTTTAAAAGTTTAAAATTAGGGATAAACAAAATCATATACTAGACGGATTTTGAAAAGCAAGCAAGAAACGTTTGTGTGTTTTTAATATAACAACCTTACACCAAAGTCCTTCGCAATGGGAAATGCACTGCAGAGCTCTTGTCAAAATACACATGGCTGTCAAATAGGGCATAAGTGGGCATGGTGATTTGGGCTGATAAAAAAAGGTGATAATATTCTAAAATCGTTTTAATATAAAACATTACATTTTTGTACAATACTGTAGAAAAATCTGTATTCTGTAACACAGCATAGAAATGTTTGCGTTTTGTAACTACAGAAACGTTTGTGTTTATGATAAACTGGGACTGTTTGTGTTATAGGGCAGTATTCTGATACTTCTACCTGTCACGATAAGTTTTTGTGAGTGTTTTCTTGCCCATGTTATATTATGCCAGTGAGACTTAATATATTAATTATTTATTAATTCGATGTAAATGAACTGTCAGTGTGATGAATGTGCCGTCTGTGGAACTTAAAGTCGATTAATTTTAAAGTGACAATAGATTTCGAAGTTGATCTTTAAAAGTGAATATTCTTGTAAATCTTGAGTGACGAGTACATGATGACGCAGATAATATCATGTCTTGTTCGTTCGGATAACTACTATGTCAGTAGTATGACGATTAAGGTTTTAGGTACGATTTATAATAGGCGAGTTCATGGGCGTAGAAAGGGGGGTTTGCCCCCTGGAAAATAAGAAATATAATTTTTTCTTTATTTATTCAACATATGTATATGAATTTAAAAGTTTTTAATTCACTTCATAATTTTGTACTACGTATTACACTAAATTTTCAATTCAAATAAAAGTCACCATGTTTATCACTTAACAATTTCACACTACGTATTGCATCTAATTTTAGATTCTAATAAAAGTCACTAGGTTTGTCAGCAACTTTACTTAAAATTACTAATCTTGAATTTACCATACACACTAAATAAATGTGAAATTAAGATATATTAGCCTTACATGTCGTTCAAATATTGTGGTAATATAACCTATAATTATAGCATTCATATAAACAGTTGTTTCATATGAGGTGAATTTACCCTATAAGGTTAAGAACCTAAAAACAAACAAACAAACCTAAATACACTATTATGGAGTATATATTAAACCCATCAAATCTTACTTTAGAAACTTGCTTATTTTCTTGACTGTAAAGGAAAAACTTAGAAGACAGACCCATCATACCTTGATTTTCACTCCCCCCCGCGGAAAATTTTCTTGACGCAAATGGATAAGTTACTATGTGCTGTCAATATAAACTTTACACGACCGGGAAACACGACATATAGTTCAGAAATAGTGTTCTCTAATACACTTAAGTTTTTTGTTCAATGATATTATGACCTGTGTGTACCCTGTGAAACGGGAGAGTTTTTGTTCACTGATATATATCAGCTAATATGAATATTTTTCATAGCTCACCCGTGTACCCGAGGCCTGAGGGCTTATAACACTAAAACTTAGGTTCGATACTTGTTGTGAGCAGAGCACAGTAACACATGGCGTAGCTTTGTGCTTAATAACAGACAAGGAAACAAACTCGTTTATCGAGTTTGTATATAATATATATATTTCAGTGTTTTGTAAATAAGCTAACACGATACATATATATTCACGTTGTTAAATATATACTTAAAACTATGACAAATAATCTTTGAAAGCATCTATTTGTGTATGTATAGCCATAATTTTATGTTTAATTTATATCTGTTATCAATATAGTATTTTCCGTTTCAAACGTATTAAGTAAAAAATTCGTACTTGCACATTTAGGTTACTTCAACATTAAACCCAACTTGTGCGAAACGAATGTAGTTAGAAATGACTCTCAAAATCACGTATTCATTGTAAACTAGTAATTCAAGGAGTGTGGATAAAAGTAAGGAATATATTTTTAGGGACTAATAATGAGTAAATTCTTGCATTTCCTTAACTGGCTTGTTAACTATGAGGCCAGAGGACGCAGGACGTCTAGACTGCACGTTCTGATGGTAGGGGGTCTTATTAGGAGCCCGTGGTAGCAAGAAATAAAATTCGTGTTCGTGTCCTCAGAAAGAAGGTGCCTTTTATTTATTAACATGCATATTTTTTTTATGAATGGAATAGTCACGCTTACTGTACAACATAAGCGTCTATTCTTAAGCTCGTGAGAGAGACAAAGGCAGAAGCATATCAGAGTCTTTACAGGTTAAGTATTGTAATATATAAGTTCCACAGTTTAACTATACCACCATTCCGACTGGAATATTATATTGTAGAGAAAACTAGATTATAGAATTATTTACCTAACTTCCTAGAACCGATTACTCATTGGTGAATTGGAATGTGTACAAATAGACATGCAAGGTCCATAAGGTAGAAATAGTGCAGATAATTCATTTTTCGCTTTTCATCAAAAACAAACAGTCTCTATAAAAACAAGATAAATTCGATAACTTACTGGCCATGCAAAAGCCGGATTCGCAGATGTTCTTATTTATTTATTACTCTACAATTGTTATCTTAAAAGTACTTTTTTGATCACCTGTCTCGAAGTCAGGGTTATAAACAAACGTCTCCCATTACAACAAATTAAAACGTATCGTTTATTCACTTCTGTAATGGTTATTATTTAAATAGTTCATAGTCGTGTGTGGTAAAAACAAGAAAAGTTTCAACAGTTGCTACTAGAAAGATAAGTTAAAACGAATGACTCAAAGATATTAGCATTTCAATTACCGGAACAATATTTTTATGCACGTGTGGTTAAACGGCCAGATCACTTAATTTTTCAATTATTAACCTGTCCTCCGCTAGGACAGCGGTAAGTCTACGGACTTACAACGCTAAAATCAGGAGCTCGATTCAACTCGGTGGGATTAGCAGATAGCCCGATGTGGATTTGCTATAAGAAAACACACGCATACACAATTATTAACTACAATAAAGCCAGATAGGCAGCACTGGTCACTTCATCGCCTTTTGAACCAGTGGTTGTAGTGATTCTTATTGTTACAGTGAGCTCAAAGATGAGAAAGGCAAACCATTTTTACCAGCGTCACGTCTTAAGCCTTGAACTCTTCGATCCGAAGTCCAGCGTTATAACTGCCATCCGTGTGTGACCCTTAGGTTAAAAATTTTACCTTGTGCGATGCGAAACTGTATCTCATGGTTTTAACTTTCCAGAAAATATTTATGTCTTACATTTTTTAAAACTTTAAATTATAGTGATTTGTTTATAATAAGCTCGTGTGTTTTCTCATAGCAAAGAGACACAACGAACTCTCTGCTAATCCCACCGAGTTGAATCGAGCTCCTGATTTTAGCGTTGTAAATCCGCAGGTTTTCCGTATCAAATTTTAAAATAAATTGTTTGTTTGTAATAATTTATATATAGTTGTTATTTTTTACAAAACCGTCGAACATGAGGGTGAAAAACAAGATAACTCGTGGTAAGAAAAATATATATACAATTTGTCACGTTGGTAACAAGTGAACGAATCTGTTGTATCTCATTCAAAAAACGTCGATGACCGTTAAGTGTGAGAGCTAACGTAATCGTTGACAAAACAATGAAACTCGACGTTTTAAATAACAGAAACCGACAAAGGCATTGTTCATGGTGCGGATGACAAACCATTAACTCTGTAACTACAGAGCTGTGATTTGTTGAAAATAATAATAACAATTTTTTGTGTGATTAGTTGGAGGAAACAGCACCACTAGCACAGTGTGCTTCAACTAAGACGTAACGAGGTGCGCAGATCCAACCGTTTCGCATCAGGTTTCGAGAAATGGCTAGAAAACCGAGAATACTCATGACGGTTCACGAAAGCAATTTCTGTTGTCCTTTTATTGTGTCACAACAAATTCGCACAAGAATTAAAACACTGAAATACAAAAAAAACACATCGTGTTCGGCCCTCCTTCACCATCACCAGTGGCACACCAATATTTCTTCGGACTTACAAGGCAAAGAAACCGAGTTTCGATATCCGTGCTGGATAGAGCACAGATAGCTAGCTCATCGTGTAGCTTTCTGTTTAATCAATCAATGTATCTGTTTTGCTTTCCTTTCTGTTTAATCACAAACAATCAATGTATCTGTTTTCCTTTCCAATACTCATTGAGCTCACATTGGCTGACAGAGTAGTTGTTGTTGCTTTTAACTGAAATACACAAAGAACACGATAAGAAAGTATCCCAATACACCTTCGCGGCATTTCATTTTTCTTTTAATTCTGTAGATTTTACGTGGAATTTCTGTGTTTCTGTCATCTTGAGCGTGATATGATAAGCTAAGAATCTTTTATCGTACAACAAAGGTTTTTTTTCTCAAAATAATCCTCTGAATTGTTTAAAATAACATCATTTATGCATCTCGAACAGTTGACACTGACACTCGATGTGCAATGTTTGTAAGGACTTCATGTCAAAATTATTAACTCCACGAAAAAGAATAAATTAGGTTCTATCGGCAATTACTACAGTGAATATTGTTTGTTTGTTTTGAACAACCTTTTTGTTTTTACTTTCTAACTTTCGTCGGCAGGACAGAGATATAAGTCTAGATTTATAACGCCAAAATCAGGAATTCGATCATTCCCTCAACGGAAACACAATTTCTTGTAATTATGAAATGTTTATCGAATACCAGATATTATAAGATGCCATAACACAATAATAACATCACATATGTCTTTACTTCACGTTTTAAAAAACAAGTGTCATAAAAATATTCGTAAGAGTTTATCTCATCTTGTATAGATAGATGTGAAAGATAGTGAGTTTGAAACAAAAATAAGTCTAAACGTTAATATTATATAAATTTGATATAATATTTTGTTATAGTTTTGGGTGGGGGGTTTAATGTTTTTTTAGATGTAACATCCAATATAAATTTTGAAAACAGCTCATTTAATACTTGTAAATGATTTTAAATTTCATACAATTTTTATTGCATCTTTTAGTAATGTTTTACTGCTCAATTTTTTTGCGTACCGTTTTAGTAATTGTTTTCCTACAGGATCTCTTACTTCATAACATTTCAGTTAGGAGTTTTAAATTGATTTTTCTCACAAAACTTTTGTTATGTACCTTTTAACAACGTGTTTTTTGAAGAACCTTTTACTATATAGTGTTTTAACATGTTTTTTTAAAGGAACTTTTTGCTGTATATCGTTTTAATATATTTTTTCTGAAGAACGTTTTGCTGTGTAACATTTTAACAAAATGTTTTTTTTCAGTGAACCTACTGCTATATAAGATTTTAAATGTTTTTCTAGAGAAACTTCTACAGTATAATATTTTAATAACATGTTTTTTCTAGAGAACCTTCTGTTATATAACATTTTAATAATATTTTTTTATCTAGAGAACATACTGCTATATAACATTTTAACATCTTTTTGTCTAGAGAACCTTCTGCTATATACCTTTTTAATAACAATTTTTTCCCTCAAGAACCTTTTACTGTGTCTCGTTTTAGTAACTTTTTCTTATTTTTCAATTACAGGCCTTTTTACTGCATGTCGTTTTAGCAATTTGCGTTTTTTTCTTGTGTAGTCTTTTGCTGCATGTTGTTTTAGTAATTTTTCTTTTTCCAAGATGGCCTTTCCAGTAACGTGATTTTTACTATCGTTTTTTCTCCTGGGATCTACTGCTACACAGTTCTTCTTAAGTAGCCCCCCAGTGGCTCAGCGGTATGTCTGCGGACTTACACGCTAAAATCCGGGTTTCGATACCCGTGGTGGGCAGAGCACAGATAGCCCATTGTGTAGCTTTGTGCTTAATTCAAAACAACAACAACAAATCTTCTTAAGTTATGTTTGATCACAGGACCCTTGGCTGAATAAAATTTTATCAACGTATTTTTTTTCCCGGGGCCATTGACTAATTTTGAATTACTACAGCATAAACTCTCTTAAAACCCCTTTACTTGTTGGAGGATATTTGCCAACCTTTCAATAATACAATGCTGTTTTTTCACAACATTTTTTTTTGTTTCTCTGACGTTTCTTCTGTCAAAATAATCTCGTCTTGATTTCTGTGTTCGTATAAAATTATTTACTTATTAGACACAAACGAAGTATTCTGAGGCTTTAATGAAGATTCTGTTGTTTGGAGAATTTGTTAAATATGTGTTTCACAAAACGGCACAAACATCTTTTTTTTTAAATATCTAAGAGACATTGAACGCCACTCTTCAACATTACCGTAACGACTAAAGGTAGTCAACCAGATGTTGGTTATAAGTAACTTTACAAACGTGTACGCAAGGATTAGTGACCCTAACGGGAAGTTTTTTGAGTGCACCTGAACCTTAGAATACGCCAGGAAATCTATCAATTCAAGCAGCTGGTGTCAGTCTAAAAATTGAAAATTACGGTTTTAAATTTATGAATGGATTGACATTTCAACGCTTTAATCCGAAGTTTAAACTCAGATTTCAGAATAAGCTCCTAAAGATATGTTTACCAAAACGATTAGGCCCCGTATAATTTAAAACGGACACAATTAGAAGCTGTCTATGACCTTTCACAATGAACAATACGGGTTAGTAATCAGTGCGTAAAATTTCAAAAATACTTCGTCAAGTGGTTTTTAGTCTATAAAGCTAAATACTTCAAAACGTTATTTTCGTGTTTACTTTTCGAATACATGCCACCTGTCACTTACTAAACACACACACACACGTGGATCAGCTCAGCAAACAAATGTGCAAGCGCTAAAATAAATTTATTTTATTAATTCTGTAATATATACAACAAAATACACAAATTTTATTTTAGAGACATACAATACATTTCAGTTAAGACACTTTTCATTTGTTGATGGGCTACCTCTACTTTGCCCACAATGGGTATTGAAAACCAATTTCTAGAGCTGTAAGATTGCAAACTTAATCCTGAATCAGTGGGGTCTTCTCATTTTTAATTTTTGTTTAATGGATTTTCACACTTCTAATGGAAAAACTTTTATCATCTTTAAGGTACAACATTGGATCCTGTAAGTCCCTGCACGTAAATTGGTATATTAAGCATTATTAATATTACAACTTGGAAGATAGACCTTAAAATAAATATCATGTAATACCGATTTGACAAAACTACAAAAGACATCAAAATCCTTGAGGATTCTTATGACAACTTTACTGTCAAAACCTGAAGACCTCTATCTTGGATGGAAGAACTTTAGTTGTAATTGGAATAGCGCTATCTTCCGAAGAGCCATGATTCTAATTACCCATTTATCTTGGTATGCCACAATCTCTGAAAATAGTTTAGTTTTCTGTAACTCAAAATACGTAATGTGCATATATATAAAATATTTTGTATAATTATAATTCTGGCCAGCGTCAAGTTTTTCAGCATATGCAGATAGATAAATACCTATATTAGATGTTATACTTATTTGGGATAAGTGAAATACCACACAAATTTTCAATATGTATTTCCACTGTAGTTTAAGACAAACTAGTGAAGAATTTGCCTAGAAGTTTTAAGACTAACACATGAATTATTAGCTTAAACAAATTAGAATTTGTATCTCAGTAAATTGTACTTCGCAATACTGATTTTGTGTTCAGTGTCGTATGTTTACGTTATACGAACTAAACCTGTTCCCTTCATTATTATCACATTTAAACATCCAATATCCTTAGCCTGAAGTCTGCAATGTAATCCCATCAATGTGTAACACGTGGCATATATAAGTGCAGACAAGTGATTTCCCTTTAAACTACTTCTAAGCTGTAAAACTTAATTTTGGAATCTGACCCCAGTGCGAATGTTCATATGACAGATATTTTGACATGATAACACATAACGCTTCTCATAAATATCTGTAATGTATCTTTGATCAAGAAATCATTGGAAACTAAACGGTGTACACGTGTCATTTGGATGTTAGAAACATGTGCTGGCACGTGTAGCACGAATATATTACTTCCTACTTTTTCTCTTTTTTTTTCCAGTCGCGTCATCTATTGTTCGTTTGAATGGAGGATTTGGCCCAACAGTACACCCAAACAAATCTTTTTATCCTGTCAAAATACAATGGCCGATAGCTACAATCTACGTTGCGTCTTAGGGGGAGACCCTACTATATATAAGTACTTAAGGTTTGTGATGTCTTTTCTTTTTCTGAATCATTCATAGTCCTCGGTCAACATTTCGTGGGAAGCTGGAAACATGATGTTTTCGTCTCTGTGCACTTATTCTGATAATCTGAGTTGTGGGGAAAAGGAACTTATTAGTTTTTGTTTATACATGTTCACATAAAAGTATCAGCAACTGGAAAAGCAATATTCAAGCGACTGTAATAGGCTTGACTGTTAGAATAGTGCCGATAGACTGTATTAGGCTTAACTTTTAGAATAGTGTGGATAGTTTGTATTGATGTGTATGTTGAATTATTCTTTATCTTAACTCTGACCCAGGACCATTATACACAATCATTGCTCACCCTTTTAGCCATGAGGGCGTTATAATGCGTCGGTTAATCCCACTATTCGTTGGTAAAAAGTAGCCCAAGAGTTGGCGATGGGTGGTGATGACCAGCTAGCTGCCTTCCCCCTAGTCTTACACTGCTAAAATAGAGACAGCTAGCGCAGATAGACGTTATGTACCTTTGCAGGAAATACAAAACTAAATCAATGTTACGGTGAATTTTTCGTTTAACTCTAGATAATATCGTTGTTTTCAAATCCATGTGTTCCTAAACGCTTCATAATTAACGGTAATAATTTTAGTACACTAAAAATATTGCGGAAAAGAATAATAATTAAACTAGATATAAAAAATGTGGATTAATACTTTTGGCCTAAATATACGAGTACGATTTTGGCCAACATGTCTTTCAGAGTTGAGATTTGTTAAAAATTTACTTCTTTTAACCTTGTTAATTATTTAAACAGTCCCCCACTGGAACAGCAGTAAGTCTACGGATTTATAACACTAAAAATCAGTGGTTCGATTCCACTCGATGGGCACGAAAGATAACGCGATTTGTCTCCTTGCTATAAGAAAATACACATATATTATATAAATATATAAATATTTATAAACCGTCTTTAATGCCAGGTGGTTATGGCGCTAGAATCGTAATCTAAGAGTCGTGGGTTCGATCCCCGTCACACTGAAGATGTTCGTTCTTTCAGCCGTGGGGCGTTATAAGTAACGGTCAACCCTACTATTCATTGGTAAAAAAGTAGCTTAAGACTTGGCGATGGGTGGTAATGACTAGCTTCCCTCTAGTCTTACACTGCTAAATTAGGGACGGCTAGCCAAGATAGCCCTCGTGTAGCTTTGCGCAAAATTTATAAACAAAACAAACCGTCTTTAATGCAAATATGTGATCCACTGCTGATGGAAAGATTAGTAAAACAAAGAAACTTTAAATATTGGAAAATGATCAGATGTCTTAATTGTTATAGATCATTTTTTATTTTTATACAAAAACAAAAAACTTGAAAAATACTCGACCTCCCTTTGTTTTAATAAACGCCAAGCTAATTTAAGAAAATTTGATATTTAGTGAACGCTTGTATAACTTCTAAAATAACTTTTTAAAACCAGCAACTCCAATAATATAAATGTGTGTGTTTTATTTTACAATGAAAATTATTTGAAAATATCCAACTATGATTTATTTTGTTTTGTTTTAAATAATATAGTTTCACGCCCATCCTTAATTTTCAGCTGGATTGGACCATAAATAAACCAGTTTTATGCTCTTATAGAAATGGCGAGATCATGCAGTCCTGTCCCGTCACGTACGCCACCTGGAGGACTCACTCAACAAGATTATCTTTTCACCATCCGCTTGTTTTAATTCAGTACGTGTGTTGAAAGATGAAACAGTCTGAGGGAGAAGATGGAAGTGATCAATGCAGTTCACGCCTTTCTCATCCCGCTATTCGCTTTTAGTGGACTTCACTCACTGTATCCATGGCAGCTGTGCTTAACAATACGACAAAAGGCAGATTCCCGCTAAGCCTAGTAGGCCACCTCCTTTAATTCCTTGATCCTTCTCTCGAGTTATAAAAAATGAAAACACAACAATACACCATAAGGGAGAAAGAGACAAAGTTTGACGGCGCTCGAACAATCTGTTCTTTTTATGATTTTTAATATAATTGAATGCGTAGTTCGTTTTGTCAAAAAAGAGAGTGTATTCCTAAGAAAACTGTGAAACTGAATTTTCAGAAACGTGGTTTTACAGTCATATGAAAGAAGCTACGAGAACAGTGCCGTACTAGAGAAAATATCTGTATTAGTAAATTTACTGAGGTCAAATTAGTATTTGTATTGTAACAGTACTTTAAATAGAGGATTTCTAGAATAACAAAAAAAAATTATAATCGCAAACACTGAAATATGAGTGCATTTGCCTCAAGCCAAACATTAGTTAATTTATCTGTTCATGGAATATAGGCCCTAGTTAATAAAAGTACGTTTGTGTACGTATTGTTTGAGTTTAGTTACGGCTAAACATTATCGTATTTAACAGTATTAGTAAATATATAACAACGTATGAAATGCTTATTACATTTAAAAAAAAAAGTTTTTCGTTATGTCGTAGGAAATGACTCTAATTTATTTACATCTGGCCCCCAAGTGGCACAGTGGTATGTCTGTGGACTTACACATAAAAAACTGGGTTTTGATACCCGTGGTGGGCAAAGCCCACTGTGTAGCTTTGTGCTTAACTATAAACAAACAAAATTTACAGTCGTTGAAATAAAGATAGAATATGTGTGTAAATTTTAGGGCAGACAAAATTCAGTGTTATTATAATATTACCACAATTTTACTACAAGCAGTACTTTGACGGTAAATACATTGCAGTAAAGTAAAATAGACGCTAAGAACGTTTCGGACATATTTATCTGTCAGTACTTGAAACCACACGTAGTTCTTTTATCTAAATTAATGGAGATTCAAAACGAAGAAATTAAAAACGGGGAAACATTGTAATACTGATTATTTTTCTGCATGTTTGAACACCTATAATATAACGATTTTTCCTTTTATTTAGGAATACTGAACAATTACCCTCAGAGGATTGATATAGTCCATTCATTTTCTACAAAAGGTTCTATGTTAAGAATGAACTGAGGGCCAAGATTAAGGAGGGGGTGTAAGTGCTATGAAAAGAAAAATCGTTGCTGCACGTGCGTCAGGGGTGGCCCTTCAGCCTTGATCTCTGTATATTGAATGTGCTAATTATATTTTTGTGCAGCTAAAGCGTTGAATGAGTTCAATGAAGCGGGTGATAAACTAAACTGACAACGTTATGCAACGGGTAAAACAGCGTATATCTACAGAAAGAAAGAGAGAGAAACACTAATGTTATGGCACAGGGCAAAAATCTTTATGACATGATTGAAATATCACAACGTTTTGTATGAAAAACTACATTTATTACTGAAAATACTACATCTCAAAAAACACTTAGATACGTGGACTGTAAACTTTAGTCCCTTTAGGAAAATAATGAGTTTCCTTTCCATTAATCTTTTATTGCATAGAGATATTGTTCCTGCGCTAAGCTATGCTATAAAAACAACCTAAACTGTTATCCTCTTCTGTGGGTCAGCGGAAACATTTACGAGCTTACAATGTTAAAATTCGGGATTTGATTCCCTGTGATGGACAGATAACAGTGTAGTTTTGCACTGAAATTAATAAACAACGTAAATTCCTGACATGATTTAGCAATACGTATTTTAATTCCTCTCCATGTCCTGATGAGCATATCCAGTAGCGACTCGATCAGACGTTACACAATATGACTCCTATTCGTTGTTGTTAAACACAAAGCTATATAAAGGGCTATCTGTGCTCTGCTCATTACTGGTATCGAAAACCGGTTTCTAGCGTTGTATGTTCACAGACATATGCCTGTGCTACTGGAGAATATGATTACTTCTGCCGTTGATATGTGAGTGGGATTTGATATGCAAAACTTTAAAGCGTTGCAGTTGAAATGGTTCGAGAACTAATCATAAACGAGATTTAAATAAAGACAAAGTGAATAAACATTCATTTGTCATCCTGCACTTGTATGTATGTTTACAATATCTGTCCTATTGTTCTCTTTATTTCAACCATTCTCTATTATTCTGTATTTTTTACACTTTACTAAAACTACGCCGAAACACAAAGACCATTTAATTAAAGGCAAAATATATATTTTTTTTAATTAAGCAAAGCTGCATAATTGACCATCTGTGATTTTCCCAACACTGCTATCGAAACCTTGCTTTCTATCATTGTAAGTCTGCAGGCGTAGCACTATACCAGGGGGAGGGCGTAAAATGTGGTCATTTTAGAGTCTTCTACTCTTTCTTTGTTTTTCTTAATATATATGAATATATATATGTATGTATAGCAACTTATTCACAACAGTTCATTAAATGTTTCTAATTAAATATAAATGTTTACGTTGTTTCATATTCTTTCGAAGTAGCTAAGTGATTAGAGCTCGAATGTTTTTCTAAGTAACACAGATGACATAAAAAGAGATATGTTGATAACAGTGACAGAGTTCTCACAATCATAGATAACAAATTATGTTTCTGTAATCATTTCCCTGGAGGGATAAAAGACTAACAGAACAGCTAGGATGTTACGTAATTAATCGGATGTTACGTAATTAATCACAGTATTCTAACATCCTTGTTTATCCAATACGTTTGTTTTTCAATACGGAATCTGCTGTACACCTGCAAAATCTATATTTACCGCAACTGTTAATTAGGCAAAACATTTTTGTCCTGTGCAGGTGCTCGCAAGCGAGGATTTTCACCCAGTTTAGAATGTAAGTTTAACACTGTCTCGTTCACATTTTCAAAACCACGGCATTTTGAGCCTGAATTGTGTTTAAAGTTTTGGAAATTCTCAATAAGGATCTTTCACGAAAACTTGAATGTCAATGTTTAAACGCGCATTATGTATGTGCTCGTACAACTTTATTAAAATATCCTTGATTATTGTTGTACAGAATTTTTAGGAGTTGGTTGTTGTCTGCGCATCGAGGTGGTATATAAATTATTTATTATTTTAGAACTGGTCCAAAATTAAGCAAGTGGGAGAAAAAATAAAGAAATGGAATATGAGAACAAAGCGAGTCTAACAAAAATAAAAACGTTTGTCTTGGCTGCGTTGGTTTGATGTACGATGCTTATTCAGTGGATTAACACTTTGTTGTAAATAGTTCACACGTATTGAAACCATAACACTTTGTTGTAAATAGTTCACACGTATTGAAACCATAACACTTTGTTGTAAATAGTTCACACGTATTGAAACCATAACACTTTGTTGTAAATAGTTCACACGTATTGAAACCATAACACTTTGTTGTAAATAGTTCACACGTATTGAAACCATAACACTTTGTTGTAAATAGTTCACAGATGTTGTAAACATCATACTTTGTGCACTATCTAGTATTTTAATATTTGTGTATTTTATGCTAAGTGTATTCGCGTGCATACTCTTTGTACTTTCCTGTTATTTAGTGCGCAGTCTCAATCTTCCACTTGTTTTGGCCTCTTTTGTTCCTTGTGATGTAATCATTCTACAGCTGTCTTACGACGTTTCGTTTACCTCCTGGTTAAATTATTCAAAACATTGAACTGCTGCAAAATTCACGAAATACTTGATTTATTTATATACACACAGAAGCGTGCGCAAAGGAATAAGTAGGGGCCATCCTAATAATTCTATACGAATGTTCTCAGTGATTTTGGTGAGTGTAATCTAAACCTGTTTATTTTTCTGCATATGTGGTTGATTTATATATATCTGCATGAGTGCGCGCGCGCGTTTGTGTGTATATTTGACATGTCCTCCCTCCCCAATAGGGGTTAAATTTAAATTTTTACGGAATATATATAACAATATGTATTTTTTTCTCCAACTTTAGCTGCATTTCCATTTTATGAATGAGTTTAACAATGAAAAGTTTATAACGATTGTTCGTTTGTTTCTTGAATTTCACGCATACCTACACGAGGGCTATCTGCGTTAGTCGTCTCTAATTTAGTGTAAGACTAGAAGGAAGACAGCTAGTCATCACCACCCACCGCCAACTCTTGGTCTACTCTTTTACCAACGAATAATGTGATTGACCGTCACTTTGTAACGTCCCCACGGCTGAAAAGGCGAGCATGTTTGGTGCGACGGGGATTAGAACTCACGACCCTCAGGCCCCCCAGTGGCACAGTGGTATGTCTGCGAACTTGCACACTAAAAACCTGGTTTCGATACCCGTGGTAGGCAGAGCACAGATAGCCCATTGTGTAGCTTTGTGCTTAATTCTAAACAAACAAACAAAAACACGACCCTCAGATTACGAGTCGGAAGCCTTAACTCCCCCCCCAGCCATGCCGGGCCCAGTTTATAACGAACAGACAGACTACAATCTGTCAACCTTATAATAAGTAGAAAGTCCCTAAACTAAAATAAACAAACCTACAAGAGAACAAGGATAGGACAGTTTTTATTTATCGAAAAATGTGTTTACAAATAAGTAATTACGGTTAAAATCCTCCATGCTAAACTTTTATCCATACCCAGGTTTAAGTTTAATCTTGATTAATTATTTCAAAACATTTTTTTTAAATAATCTAATTGTTTTATTTCTTGCCAAACCTTGAAACATCGAGTTATTGTATTGATCTTGGCTCTATGGTACATTTATGCTGACGCTTATTATATCGTCTGAGAGCTTATTGTAATTCACTTGAAGTATTCAATTTTTGTGGCCTAGGTGGACTTACGTATGGTGGGTTGATATTACTAACTTAGGTCCATTATTCATCTGAGAGCTTATCAGAAACCTTTCATTTCAGCAGCCTAAGTGAAGTAATAAGGGTTGATATCAGTAATTTAGGCCTATTATTTCATTTGAAAGTTTATTTAAATCCACCTGAAGCCTCTGATTTCAGCAATTTAAGTAGACTAATGATGGTTGATATAACTCGAAACCTCAATTTGTTTCTGATAATAATATGAGGGTGTTTTTGTCCGATGTGAAATAGCACATTAATAAAAATTAAATGGTTGAATCAACTGTAAAGTTCAGGAACCTCAAATTGGCTTTCACTTTTATAAACAAGTGTACTAATAAATACAACACCATAACACATTAGTTTCAAATTTGTAAGCTCTTATTATGGTCCTGAATAAGAATCTCTTCTTAAACAACATAGCTCCGGGTAAGTGTTTATTTTATTGTTTACATTAGAAACTTAAATATTTAATCTTGTTGGGTTTTTTTTCATGAATTAACGGGGTATAACACTTACTACTTACCTTTAAGTAAAGCGTGATTACAGAGAAAGAAATGTACAGTGCACTACTTCATAACTTTTTTGATTGTATCATTAAGTTCTAAACACTGCAGTTTAAACATTGATATATGTCACGCGTGTGCTAAAATAAAATGATTTCTGCTTATCTAATTAATTATCTTTGGCTTTTTTAAAAATTAAATTTAAGGAAAAAGTTTCAGTAGCCCTGTCCATATATGTCGTTGATGTTCAATATACAGTAGTGTATCAGGTCAGCGATAATAGTGATAAAACATCCTGTATTGACTGACTGGAACATAGTGCTCACTAAAACATCCTGTATTGACTGACTGGAACTTAGTGCTCACTAAAACATCCTGTATTGACTGACTGGAACTTAGTGCTCACTAAAACATCCTGTATTGACTGACTGGAACTAAGTGCTCACTAAAACATCCTGTATTGACTGACTGGAACTTAGTGCTCACTAAAACATCCTGTATTGACTGACTGGAACTTATTGCTTACTAAAACATTCAGTATCAATTGACTGGAACTTAGTGCTCACTAAAACATCCTGTATTGACTGGCCCGAACTACACTGATGCATAAATGTTTGAAAACTACCAGTTTTAGTATAATCTCGATATGAGAAGTAACACTTCATTTCCAAGTTCTGAGTACCTAGATTAAGATTAGTTTTATCTTAATGTAAAAACTAAAGGGCTTGGATGGATTAATGTATCCGACTACGTATCTGAGTTCACTATCCGATTGCCATCAAAACGCACTCCGCACTGTGAAACCGTTAACGCGCCATCAAGAGTGACGCTCAAATCTTACTACTCAATCACGTGAGAGTAGCCTAAGAGTTGGCGGTGGGTACTTTTGACGAATAAATTCCTTCAGAATTGCTGACGTAGCTTTGAGCAAAGTACTGAAACAAGCAAACAAACGGAAATACAACTTGTTCACTAAACGTCCTAAGACTTGGAACAGTTTTAAAGATTAATACAAAACCATTTTGTTTGATATAAAACAATATGTTTAGTAACGTCGGGAATTAAACATCACGGAATTTCGTTAAGCCTAATAAAGCTAAGATGTGACTTAAATTTGATCATGCATTATTACCAGTTAAACACAAGTAAGGTTGTAACGTGCATAATCTTAACTGTGGCGATAATAACATGCTGTTGTCAATTTTTAATAAATATCACAAAATAAACTTATTGCTTTAACTTGGGCCGTAGCAGTGTGGAACAAAGTAAAGCAAATAAGTTTTGGTTAATCGTGTTAAAGTTTCTAACTAAAAACTACACTATGGTTGTATTAGAAACAAAGTAATGTGAACACGTCGTGGTTAATCGGTTTATGATGTAACTACCACGAGTATTTAAACCTGGTTTTTGGGGTTGCATGTCTTCATAGTTTCTGCTGAGTCGGTGGAGGAGGCGTGAGGCAGGCTAAGGTTCTTAATTAACAACAACAGAAACGTTGCTTCTAGAGACCACGTATTGTGAACACGTGGTTACATCAGAATGAGAGTCAATTTCCGTGTCCAAGTTAGCTCTCAAGTTAAGTGTGACGTAATCGTTGATATGTGCGATTGTTTCGAACAAGCGGTCATGCATGTTGTTACACGGTGTAACATACCTGCTACCTGTTATTTGAAAATATGTATGAACAAGATTGTGTCAGTACAAGCGACTGGTTATTTGTGAGATTATTTATAATATTACAGAATAATTCCTCTCATATTAGATATTTTGATTCGTATAACTTTAGCCCATGTGAGGAGAAAAAAAAATTCTAATTTGCAAAAGTGTCTTTAAAAAGGGGATTTTTATACCAATCACAATTGCTTAAAAAAGAACATTTGAAAGTCACCAATGCCAAAAATAACCAGCAAGGAAAGCCTCATCTGCTTTCCATTTTATACTAAACTGAGGGTGTTCCTAAATAGCAAAGGTCGCGAGTCAAAATATTATTTGATAAAGCAAACCTTCAGTTGTGTGTGTGTGTATATATACATACATATATTATCAAAACACATACAAATTTGTACCTGTGGATGCAATAACAAAACTATATATAAACATAATGATACCACAAACATTAACTAAACAGTTAAATTAATATTTACATAAAAAAGAAAAGGACTGAGTTACAAAGAACGACATGAAACCAGTCTTTAAGACTTGTTTTGTATTGTAGATAAATAAGATACATAACTTTGGTCCACCGGTGAAACAACGGTAAGTTTAGGGGTTAAAAACACTAACATTATGAGATTGATTTCCCACTGTGAACACAGCAGAAAACCTAACGTGGCTTCGCTCTAAATATTCCTGTTGTCATTGTTTTGTTTTGGAAACATTTTGTTTATATACTGAACGTGTCAAAAGTCTATACTACATTCCTTGAGAAAATTCTCCGACTTGTCGTGTATAAATGTACACATGATTACAAAATCTCATTAGCTGAATGCTTCTAAACACTTTTTTGATGTATAAACAATGCGTGTATTCTGGATTTCTGTTGTTGCCGATGTAGTTTAACAGGGTACATGGTGCGTGACTTTTATAATGTGTTCAGTGGTTCGCAGTTACACGTGGTAACATAGCACCGATGGCGTTAACTGTCATCGAACTCTCTCTTCAAGTAATTTGGTACACAAATTACTGAAGCAAAATATGTTTTAATGACTAGCAGAGTAATAGGTTTATAAAGTTGGTAAAGACGCCGCTAAAGAATCAAAAAGACAAACTATGGATGGTTTCGGTGCTGTCGGTCTTACCTGAAATCTTAGGCTACGCAGCGACGTGTGCATACTTGGTTATTTGCCACTCGAAATCTTCGCAGCGCGTATACTCTTCGATCAGGATAATTAAGCTATGAAGTAAATTACAAATTCGTATAACGTAAATCATGTGTTTCATCTTAATCGTTTATTACATTCTAAGTTTGTGTAGAACGACAAACCACTTCCGCAACCACCGTCTTTTGATAATTTATTTGACATCTAATCTACCTTTCGAACGTTTCGACTGGCTTTTCAAGAGCTGGAAACTTTACGACACAAGTAAAGTTTTGGTGATGTTGTAAGGAGTTAAGGAGTCGTTTCGTTAACTTTCATCAAGATGTCGAGTGATGAACAAACGAATCACCTGTTCTGACAATGTTTCTTCGGTGGAGTCAGCAGATAGCCCGATGTGGCTTTGCTGTAAGAAAACACACACACTCATACACACGGTGTTTCAAGCTCTCTCAAACATTGTGGAACAGTGGTTCTCAAACGCTTGACGCTCGTGTACCATTGTTTAATCTTATTTTAAATTACAATTACCGGTCTAATTTTGAAAAACAAAAAGACAAACACAGTAACAAAATTCATACTTTTAACACTTGCTCGTTAATGAGGAGAATTTGTGACACGATTTAATAATATGTAATACAGTGTTTGACAATTTTAAGGGAAAAATACTAGCAAGTCTAAGCAGGTGGAAGATGATTCTATAAGTGAGGAAGATGGTACGTATATGTATGTGAAAAGCTCAGATACGACTTTTTACAAATTTTATTGTTTTTTGTATGTTAATTTTGTCCTGTAACCACCGGCATTACCTCCGCGAACCATAGTTTGAAAGTTTCTGTTGTAGAGCATTTCGTGTCCCATAAGCCCAATGGTAAAATGTATTAGAAGCAATGTAAAAACGAATTTCAAACTATTATTTTATTTTTTACTAATTTGTTTGGTCCCTTACAAGACGAAATATTCTTATCAATATATTGAATAATAATAGAATATGATTGTACGCGTTAAGGCTTTGATATTAAATTAGTTACCGTTTCACCAAGGCCTTCGGTCAGGAGTAAGTTAATGGTTATCGTACGTGGCTATGAAATTAAAGATTCATGGTTCGTGTCTCATTAGGACAAAAAATGTCCTCCCGCATTTTGTATCCATAAATGTCCAATAAAAATAACTGTCAGATTGCATTATTTGGTGAGATTGACAAAAAAGATGGGAGTGAATGGTGTTAATAAGCCACCCCTTCCTCCCGTATTAGTCCAAAATTAGTAATTTCCATGCAATTTCCGTAGGTGATTGTCTATGTTTTAATTATACAATGAATACAACTTGACTTGGTTGATTGGGTTGTGAATCGTGAGAACCGAAGTTCGAGGAAAGATGCTTCAGGTATGGGCACGTTATAAGAGATGGTTAATCTGGTTATCTGGTTTAAAAGACCAGAAACAACCTTTATGGAGAAAAGTACTAGTGGCTAGTTTTCTATCCCTTTGGTTTGTTGTTAATTTCGCGCAAAGCTGCACGAGAGCTATCTGCGCTTCCCGTCCCTAATTTAACAGACTAAAAAATAGGCAACTAGTAAACATCATCCATCTTCAACGCTTTTACCAAGCCCGACTATCGTCATAAGAAAGATGGTGAATTTTCAAACCTTCTAACCAATAATATATACTAGGCTTGCAAACAGTATAGGAAAGATGGCGAATTTTACTCAACATTTTCAGAAAAAGATCCCATCAGTAGAGGGCGTGCCATTACTTTCCAAATAAATAATACACCCCATGCATGCCAAGGAAGTGACAATAGAAATATGTGAATGCATGTCATATGCAAATGAAAAGTGTTCGTACAAATCTAAAACAAATATTATATATATATATATATATATATATACCTGGTAACCTGCTCATCCATCCATAGATAAGAATAGTTTGCAATAAATGTGAACTTTCAAAATGAGAAGTTATTTGTGCTTTGCTTGCACGAGTATTTTTAAAATGTTAGAATGCTTTAAATACAGAGGGAACACCGTAGTTTCTAACATGCCACAATAGACAGTACTTTTAATAAGTAAATTACAACATCGTCTCTATTTTCTAATATTTTTCCCATAAGAAACAGGAAGCCTGAGCCCTATTTGACAGTGTTTTTCTCACATATGTGAATGGTTTGACATTAATTACACGTGTTCATTTTCTTCTTTAGTAAACGGTAGGTTCTCCTCCAGAATTACGACTACTGGTTTTTTAACACATGTAGTTTAGCCCCGAGGAACATTTGTACTACGCGTGGTCAGGACAGAGATAGCTAATATTTTATAATGTTCAGTACGTTTTCCATACAAATAACTGAAGAGGAGGAAAAATGGTTGAAATCATTTACGTTGACAACACCTGGAGAAAAGCAACTTAGAAAAGGGGAGGGGAAGTAAAACGTTCCCTATGACTACTAAATGGGCAACGATTTCTGACAACAATGGCCTCTCTTATCAAATAGCACACTTGCTTCTGCTCAGAGTTCTTTGTAGGAGCTTGAGTGTTCAGCTTCAATTGGAAGTGCCGGGTGGAACTGAGCAATCGACGTAAGACGAGGGTTTTTTAACCTTCCGGTTGTCTGAATGCGTAAAAAAAAACGTTTTCCCCTCATTGGTGATTAGTTTCTACACTGTTCAGATAAAAAGCCCTAACAGAACTTGTTTAGAACAAGATGGTCTTCCTGTTCGTTGTATTTTGATATTGGAGAAGATTCTCTTTGAGTTGTAGGCCCGCTGACATCCGAATGGTAGTTTGCTGCTTTTACGTCATTTCTGTAGTAACAGAGCGTCAAACGGCCACCATTCGTCTGACCCTCAAAATAATATAATATAATAAAAGTTTGAAAAAACACGGTACATGAAATGGTGAACAAAATACGTGAGAATATTTTTTCTTTAAAATCTACGAATGTTTCGCAGTAAAAATCATTCGATAATTTTAACGCTTAGATCAAGCATCATATTTTCCTCAGTGGAACTAACACATTCTGAGTGATTGTTCCATTGATTGATTGTTTTGTAGTGTAGTTAAGCACAGCTACGCTATGAGTTATCTGTGTTCTGCCCACCACGTTTATCAAAACCCGGTTTCTAACAGTATAAGTCTGCAGACACACTGCTGTGCCACTGGGGGCAAAACAACATCGGGTTATCTGTAGTTTCGACAGAGGGAAGTCGAACACCTAATTTTAATCTTCTAAATTCGAAGAGTCACCGATACCCTACAGAGTAAATCTGGAAGAGTGATTGTCAACCAACTTTGTACTTGAAAACAAAAGCTACAGGAAATGGTTTGATAAATATCAGTAATTCACCGGCATGCTGTCTCGTACCTTTATGTTTGTGTTAGTTACATACAAAATAGTTTGTGTTACGTGTTTCTTGATTTGTTTTTTATTTCGCTGGATAGTCATAAAAAAACCGGAAACAATTTTTAATGGAAGTATTTGTTTGTCCACCTAAACGATACCTTATACACACAATAGACTAAAATATCGGGTCAGCGACCCCTCTTAATTTGAAAAATAGCTTTCTCCACTTCTGAACTGTGCTGAAGCAGCTATCAAATAACGGACTTGGAGGCTACTTTTTATATGCAAAAACGGCTCGTTTGGGTTCAGAAAATATTTTAAATAGAAGAGCGTTTTTGCATATAAAATTCTCAACAAGTGGGTTTCTCGACATCACTGATTGGAGGCTACTCTTATAACGCACCCCCAATTGAAAGTACAAAGTATAACATCTCAAAACCAAACGTTGGGATCCTCAGTGCGGTACATTAATGACAATGTTACGCTCAGGTCTTTAATGTAACATATTGAGTTCGTTAGACCATTCCTACGTAATCTGTAAGACATGAATTCATAATACCACAGTTATTTGGTTTGTTTATTTTTACGGATTCTGGTCATTAAAGGGGGGAAAGAGATGCTCCAAACACACATTTCTTATACACAATGTAGAGATTCGTTTCCACATAAATTAAAAACAAAATATTGCTTTATTCTAGCTGATAACAATGTCTATAGTACAAAACAAATTATGTTGATATTTTACTTGCAGCTGTTACATTATTATATAAATATAAAGTAAAAATATAGCATTGTACTTCCAATATACAAAACATTTTTCACATTACAGACGGTCATCACAACCATACGTTACTTAACCCCAGCACAGACAGGCGTCACATAAACATATGTATTACTCACTTCCTATTTTTGTTTGTTTGTAATTAAGCAAAAAACCACACCATAGGTTATCTCTGTTCTGCCTACCACGGGTATCGAAATCCGGTTTATAATGTGCTAATGGGGGCTCACTCTGTCTCTACCACAAATACACACGTATCGCTTGCTTCTAAACCTCAAAGGAAGTACAATACCCATGCATCAATAACTTCTAGTGCAGGTTAATCTACAAGTACAAGTACGCGGGTGTACGTTGTGATTGGTTGATTGTTTGGAATCAAGCAAAAAGCTACAAAAGGCTATCTATGCTCTGCCCTCCACAGGTATCGAAATCCGGTTTCTAACTATGTGAGCCCACAAACATACCCCACAACTACACGTGCATGTTCACTTCAACACATACAGTTTCGGATTTTTCAATCCTGATGAGTGCATTAAATTCTTAATCATTTCCAATATTGTAACAGAAAGTGACATTTTTGGATGTTTTTATGTCTGAATGGTTATAAATATCACTGTTCTATATTTCGAAAAAAAGAAAAGAAAAATCAGTTAAACAATACAATCCTTCATCAATGTGTGATCAAAAACGATTGATATTTTTCTTACGCTTCTTTCAAATAACAATCATACCCACATGAAGAACCTGAAAGGACACAGCAACATGCACGTGGTGCTAAACTCACGGAAATGTCTGAAAAAAGAACATAGAGTTGAAGGTCATATTAAAATATTATGATAGGTTTCGTAGTGTTCTGCCTTGTGAAACGTGTATTGCACCCGTTTTCAGTGGTTTTCACTTTGTACTTCACGATATACAGGGTGGTCGCTAGAAAAGCGGAAAATTTGTCAAACAGCTATTTATTTTTACAAAGAATAACTTTTACAAAGTTGTTTAAAGGCATATGTTATATTACACACATAGATGCTCAAAATTATTAAAATCATGCATTTTATTCATGATGTAAAGAAATCAAAATAGAAATGAGTAAGCGCGCATTTTATTCATGATCTCATCTGACCCTCAAATTTTCCGCTTTTCTAGCGACCACCCTGTAGTTGTGTTTTCTGACATCGCAACTGGTTGTGCTCAAGGTGACTGTTACACGAAATTATCTTAGAAAGTAGCCGTTATAGGGAAAGGGTTTACTGAAAACTAACATAATCTCATTAGTTCTACTTAGTAAAATGAACAGTTTAAATCAATATTTTAAATCAAACAGTCATTACTAGTTACTTCTTCGAATCATTGATCGGAAATTAGCGGAGTATGGGTCCTATTATACTATGTAACAAATGTTTTTACTTTTTCTTGTTTCTGGGCAGAAAGTGTTATTTCCCAATTGCTTATGCCTAAACTTTGCTTTTGTGAACGAGCAGCGTGTAACGAAAATATGATAGGAGACTATATTTGGGGGCTGATACGTGAAAGTGATTTACATTACAATCGCAAATCTCCAAAAAACTACTCACTTCTAAACATTTATGTTAATTTTTTAATAACTTTAGTATAAATACATCTAAATCGTGATTCATATGTTGTTTTATTCAATGAAAATGTGCAAATTTGCCCGTTTTTACAGAAAAAACAGGTTACTTTCTAAATTTCATTATCCAGGTCACAAAAGGAAATTTTGGAGGGAATAATGGCCATTTTTTGTGCAACATAGACAATCAAGAAATAACACATACCATCCACGAACAAAATTTGTGTTACATTAACACACATCGGTGCTACCTTCTCTGGAAATCCACTCTTGTTGTAGAATGTTGTAAATAGTTAACTCCTTTTTCTCCTTGTTTCAACGAGACTTCTTCAACTTGTCATAGTTTGTAGAAATCATTGAAGGACTTTAAACTTAATTCTATCTAAACCTGTTTAACTTAATACCTCTGAAAATTTTAGAGAACGTAGCAGTTTCTTTTAAGACTAAATCCAAACAGAGAAATACTTTATCCTTTAAAATGGCTGCAATGGTAACTATATTATTTTTTATTATCCAATATATATTTGCCATAGTTTGTAGACATTCAGTTGTTTTTCCGATTTTATGAAAATTCACTAAGCACAGGCTAAAGATTTAAAGATATTTTACAGAAAATTTAAAACACTTTTAGGAGTCCCTACGTCGCCTCTCGACATAATTTTTTTATATTTATTTTCTTTCTCTTGTTCTATATAGATTTTGTTAAAGATAATTTTATGCAATGTATGTTAACATGTTACACATTTTCTTATGGATTGTTCCAGAGTTCAAAACGCTGTCTACTAAACTAAATAATTAGGAAGAGCAGTTCCAACGAAACTATTAAATGCTTTTTATACATTCTTTTTACATCTCACAGGTCTAGCATGGCCAGGTGGTTAAAGCACTCGACTCGTAATCCGAGAGTCGCGGGTTTGAATCCCCGTAACACCAAACATTCTAGCTCTTTCAGGTGTGGGGGAAATACAATGTAACGGTCAAACCCACTATTCGTAGGTAAAAGAGTAGTTCAAGAGCTGGCGGTGGGTGATGATGACTAGCTGCCTTCTCTCTAGTCTTTACACTGCTAAATTATGGACGGCTGACGCAGATAGCCCTCGTGTAGTTTTGTGCAAAATTAAAAAACAAACAGACACATCTCACAAATTCAGACTTAGTAGTATTTCTTCATCATTAAATATCTTATTATTTTGTAGTTGTAACGGATTTACTATTCTATGTTTATTTTAATATCTATGTTTGTTTCAGCTAAATATAGATATATATTCATAAATGCATATAACTTATATTATTAAATATGTATTGCGAGTGTGCCGCCTATTCTCTAAATTTGTTGAAAATTCTCGAGTGCAAGAACTAAAAATATGTTTTACCAAAGCAACAGCGTATCTCTGAATATTGTTGCCAACTGAACTTTCAAAACTTTCATCCTGAAAGTTTATAAATCGATGCACCAAGAGACAGTTTAATATTGTTAGTTTGCTATAGTCAGTTTGCTACAAGTTTCGGAAGCTATAATTATGATTAACGCTTATTAATTTGAAAACTAGAAATATCTGACCAGGAACGTCTAAAAAGTTCTAACATTACAAAGCGTTTAATTTGAGTGAATTAACTTTGGACATTAATATTTTAAAGAATATATTGCATAACTTCAGCAAAAATAATTTAGTTTCCCGTCAAGTAAGTGTATCTGTGTTGTTGAGAATTAATCACAATGCTACACAGTGGGCTATCTGCACTCTGCCCATCACAGGTATCGAAACCCGGTTTTTAGCGGTTTGAATCAGCAGACATTCCACTGTGCCACTGAGAGGCGTGTATCTATGTATCAACACACAAATAATTCGCTCATCATAAACCGTCGATAAAATATTCAGTTCCAGACCAACTTGAAGACTCGGTAAAGTTATTTTAATAACTTTTATTATAAATTGTATTGTTGTTTGTGTACTAAAATATATTTGTGTTAAGGAATAAAACTGTATTTATCAATCTTGTTGGCAAATATCAAAAGTTTGACACATATCGACATTTAATTAACTTCTGTATACAAATCGTAATACGTTTCATAATAAATTGAAACTCGTCGAGGATATAATATAATACGTAACAGCTGTTCATATTCAATCAAAAAGAATATGATGACTTATTATGAGAGTCATTGTAATAATGTCATTGTAAAGTGATGACTAAATTAATCAATACGGCAACACCCTGTTATTAAAACAAAGAAAAAGAGTCCGCATTGAAATGGTGAGTACATAAGATTAAGAACAGAACTTATTCAGATACTAGCCAATATTTATTTTGTCACGATTGGCAAGTATTGGATCTGGTTTCCAAGGGCGTCTGGTTTATTTTGAATTTGCGGTAAAGCTACACGAGGTTTACCTGCACTTTCTTATTTTAAGCAGTGTAAAACAAGAGGAAACGCAACTAGTAATCACCACCCACTACCAGCTCTTGGGCTACTCTTTTGCCAAAGAATAGTGGGATTGATAAAGGAAACGCTGTAGTCATAATGAACACGAATGAATACATTCAAAATATGAAGAACATCCTATCAGACACAAACAAATTTAAACCAATACGCACAAATCAAACAAAGACACACAAAACGCAACTGAACAAAATACTACTAAAAATGAAAAAAGCCAACACAATTTCACAAACACTTTATTCCTACCTACGCAAAACCGACTCACGCACACCACAAATATACGGCATCCCCAAACCCCATAAACCAGGTCGTCCATTACGACCAATAACTTCCACATATAATCGTTTAATTATAATCTCGGTAAATACATAACATGGGCATTCTTCAAATATGTAACATCAGCCAGCTCATTCATCAAAGACTCTTTTAATTTCAAGTCTAATCTCAATCAACTTAATCATAAAGCTTTAATGGTTAGTTTCGATGTTAGATCCCTCTTTACAGAAGTTCCAACCGCTGAAGCCTGTAAGATAGCCTCATAACTTTATATCCGAGACCCTAGCTCATCTATAGACATTCCCAGCAACCAATTAGCAATCCTCAAAGAATTAACAACGATGAAGACAAACTTCATGTTCAACAACCATAACTATATACAAACAAATGGCCTAAGCATGAGCAACCCAGTATCACCAGTTCTGGCCAATAATTTTATGACACAAGTTGAAACACAAGCAATTAATACAGCATTACATCCACCACAATACTGGTACAGATATGTAGATGACACGGTTGCGGGATTCAAATCTACAGAACACATACTTAATTTTTCAATCACATTAACTCTATACATCCCAACACTAACTTCACATGTGAACAGGAAGAAAGCAATCAAATATCATTTCTTAACCTCAATATTATAAGAACCGACACACAATTCAAAACAGAAATCCACCGAAAAATCACCCATACTGGACTACACATTCCTTGGGACTCAGCACATGAAACAAAACAAAAACTCAACACACTAAGAAACCAGATAAACACAGCCATAAAACTATGCTCACCAGATAAAATTAACGAGGAATTAGACAAAATAAAACAATACTTCATCAACATCAATAAGTTTCCTCCACAAACCGTGGAAAACATTATACGCACACACCTAGACAGAAAGCAAAATCAACCAACTAAAGTAAATATATCTCATGAATCAAAAAATCACGAAACCAAATACTGCTGTATTCCATATATTCCTGACATCAGCAGACAAATAACCAACATTTGGCAAAAACTAATAACAAAATATAACATTCCAGTTAATACTAAATTTATTCAAAAACCAGGCACAAAACTGAGGTCTATACAATGTTAAAACTACACTGACAAACTCCAAGCTAACATTATTTATAAAATACAATGTGATAACTGCCACGGCCTCTATGTTGAAGAAACAAGTAGAAAAATGGAAACCAGATTCAAAGAACATAAAAAGTTACTTTCACACGTTTACGAACACTGCAAGAAAACACACAAATACCAAATAAAGAAATAATTATAAACAAACGCAAAATTAAAGAAGCCTTACTTATACAACAACTCAAGCCCAAAACAAACCAATACAAAGGAACACCTTTATACCTATATTAAAAATAATATAGTAAATAATAATAACAAAATAAATAATATAAAATTATATATTCAAACATCTAACACCGCTCTCTACATTCCGACACTCAGTTACACAACCCCTTCCAAACATGTGGTCAGCTTCCGGTCAGTTACCTCTTTCTTTGTGAACCTGACGATGACCAAAGAAGGTCGAAACGTTATTCGCTATTCTACATAAAATATTTTCTCAACCCAAACGAGCCGTTTTTACATATATATTTAAGAGTCACTGCTTGTTGAGGCTGATCTCTTTTTGCAAAATGCTTCAAGCAATAAAAACCGGATATTTGTCTTGATGGTTCCAGTCGGAAGAGCTCGATTATTTGAGTCACAAACACACACCCAAACAAGAAAAAATACTAAAAACAATTGCATGCAGAGCTATGTTTAACTTCTATTTCAAATTACTACAGATAAATAATAATGATAATAAAGTCATAAGATCTGACTGTTTGAAATATATATATATATTAGAAAAATAAATTATATGTTTTTGCAATGGATTATTAGTTATCACAAACTCAAGCCGCAAAAATCTGTGGACTAGAACTATAAAACTTATTTTTACAGTCATTGTGATGTATATTTATTATCGGAAACACGATTGAAATAAACTGAACACAGTTTATTTTATTGTGTTGAAAACGTTATTAAAACTACAACCCCAAAGAAAACAAAACTTATAGAGAACCCACAATCAATTTATTTTCATTGGAAGCCGATACCTGGTTCTTAACGTTACGCCTGAGTAAGAATGACACGAATGTTTTGCCAAACAAGTTGCATCATGTAGACATTTCAATTAACCGCATTTCGTTCATGTGAATTGTACAGTAAGGTTTAAATATAAAGCTTTTCGTTTGTTATTTGCTGGAAGCAAAGGAGTAATAAGTGAGACAAATGGGGATCATGTTTCCCCTGTATATGAAACTTACTAGAACTAGGTCACAAGCAGTTATTCTCCATACTTTAAAATTTGGGTGATAGCATGTTACAAGTTAACAACTGCGAGTGCGTTGCTCTGTTTTTCAAGGAGATAACTTGAGCACCCGCCGCCACCACCCAGGCTCGCCGACAAGGACAACAAAAACAACCAGTAGCCCCATGAGAGAGGTAAAAAGTTTGTACGGAATGTATAATATTTGAACCGAATGTTTAAACAAACGTTAACTGCACCTTCAATCACTTACGCATTTAAGCTTTCCCCCTTCCTCCCACACACACACACACAAGAAAATAAAAACATGTACAAACGTTCTACTGGTCATCTTTTCTAAGCAAAACTAAGTCGTCAGAGAATGCGCATGAGAGGAGATAATTTCTCCGAAAGAAAACCGAAGGCCATCTATAGCGGTCATCTATTTTAACAGCTCTGCATCAGTCAGTAGACACTGAAGTGACATCGCATAAGGTATGCTGAACATTACAATTTCTAGTCATGACGTCAGAAAAACGTGCGCATGCCATGAATCACATGAAGAATTATGTACTTTACAGACTATAACACAGAATAACATATGAGCTTCAAAAGCAAGGGCCCTCCTGCGACACAGTGATATGTTTCGATACCCGTGGAGGACAGCGCACAGATAGCTCATTGTGCATCTTTGTGCTTAACTTCAAACAAACAAAAAGCAAAAGCAAAAAAATAGAAATATTTCCTAAATTTAACTTTGTTTTTATTGACTCTTGAAACAGAACACTTTCCGGGAAGTACATTTAGTCTCAATTTCAATTATAGCTTGATCGTCACGTTACTTGTCTTTCTAAGCCTACTCAATATTATTTTGTAATTTTAAAAATGCTCTTTAGATGATTGCGAGAGGTGTGGTAACAAACTCCCAGTGGCATATCTGCTGACTCACACTTCTAGAAACTGTGTTTCGATACCCATAATGAGCAGAGTACAGAGCTTTCTGCTTAAATTCAAAACAAACAATGTTATTGAAGAAGAAAGACAAGACCCGGCATGGCCAGGTAGGTTAAGGCGTTCGATTCGTGATCTGGGGATCGCGGGTTCGAATCCCTGTCGCACCAAACATGCTCGTCCTTTCAGCCGTTTGGTGCGCTATAATATGACGGTCAATCCCACTGTTCGTTGGTAAAAGAATAACCCAAGAGTTGGCGGTGGGTGGTGATGACTAGCTAGCTGCCTTCCTTCTAGTTTTACACTGCTAAATTAGGGACGGCCAGCGCAGCCAGCCTTCGTATAGCTTTACGCAAAATTCCAAAAATAAACAAACAGAAAGACAAACAACTTAATTTACTTTTACAAGTAATGTAATCATCCTGTCTATGGAAAACAAATCCCAGCTAGAAATGCTGAAGGTTTGATACGTTTATTCTTTTGTATTTTTTAACTACTGAGTTTTGTTTATTGTTTCAAGGACTATAATTTATTCTGATTAATAATACTATAACGCTGTCGCTTTGAGGCAAAGACACATCGTCACGTCTTCATCTGTTCTTGCTGGTATTCAAGCTATAATGACGAGTGTTTTTCCATAATTTAATGCATCAAAAGAACGAGTTTCGTACCCACGCAGAAACAAATTACGTATTAAGACTCAACCTATGTGTTACCTGTTAAAGATCAAATTTTCAGCCTTACAAAATATACTGATAACGAGATATCACGATTCACTGAGCAAGTGCCGTATATTAAATAATAATAAAAAGGTCAAATAACAACAGGGGGCGTGACATATGCCAATTCTCCCGTGCCGTCGCTAAGACGACGGAAGCATAGAGATTATTGTATGAAAGTCATAAATCGATAGTACGCGGTTGTTTGGACTAAACTGTTAGACGAACTCGTGCCATGATGATTGAAAATACACCCATACTTGTTCACAAAACTTTGAGTTTTCAGCTCTCGTGTTTCTATATCTTTATTTATTTAAGAGCACTGTGTTAAGTGATTAAACTGAATGAAAATGTTCTTTGTAATAGCGTCCAATGTCTTGTACAAACAAAATTTTTAAGTATATGGTACTCAAGATAATTAATGTTACAAACCGATTTTCTAAGCAGTTAGGCGGGTTTTGTCTCCAACATTAATATACAGATTTTTTTTTCACTTGTCCTCTAAATTCGATTCGTTTTTGAGGCCCAAAAAACACAAATTCCATCAGATAGCGAACAATTTTGTTAAAGGTTGTGGCAATGAGCATGTACAACAATTTTACTGCTACTTAAATACCCTTGTGTACTGATACATTTTTTTTTCAAATTTAACCACAGAGAGACAGTCAGTACTATAATGAGAACAAGTGTAACCACAATTGATTTGATACTTGATAATTAAATAGTGTGTGTGTATGTTTTTCTTATAGTAAAGTCACATCGGGCTATCTGCTAAGAGCAGTGGGTTGTACACCATCATGAAACCATTTCTTTAGAAACATATTTTAACCAATAGTGGTATTTTTAGAGTATAACAGTGGGCGAAATTTAAAGCCTTTTGAGCTAAATATGAGGTATTTGAAAAAGATTTAATTAATTATCAAAATAAACGAAAGAACACCGAATCAGCAGAGTTTGTCAATAAAATTATATCAGAAACTTTACTGAATGACAACCTATACGTAGGGCAAACATTTTGCCCTGATGATGCATATTAAACGATATCATTTTTTCGTAAGCTCTTTATCAAGACCTAGGCCATTTATCCAAAATTACGTAATTTTTATTGTGAACAATCTCTCTTCGTGACAATTCACATCTTCTTAAGACGAAAGAGTCACTAAGGTAAGTTCGTAGTGTTCGCTACTTTGTTGCCGTGTAAACCATCTGCTTGAAGGATAATAATGGTTTAAAACTTAGTGTTGGCAAACACTATTCTTAGTACAAGAGCCCTTCACTCGTGTGTTTTTCACTTTCAGCTTTTCATATTGTCACCTAAACTTGCCTACTCTGTGTTCTTCCTGAGTAGGTAGCATATATTTGTGATGTAAATAGTCCACGTTTATACACACACGAGTGGACTGTTTACCGTCTCACTTCACGGACCTGAGAAACTGCAACTCGTGTGTTCATCAGTCTCGACATTTGATACATTTCATTCAGGGAATAACGACTTCCGCTACCCCATAACTTAGCTCTATAGTGGTCACTTCCGGCTGGTCTGTCATTGTTACAGTCTTCCGTGTGCTGGTCACTGCAAGGGTCAGTGACGTTTCGTGAGTAAACAAACATTTGTCCAGTAAACATTTAAGCGTTGACCACGGTGAGACTTTCAAACGTTTAGATCCGCACCCAGATAACATAAGTATACACCAAAATGACAATCACTAAAACAGAAAGTTGTTTGAATTATTTAAACAGATGTATTAGCTGGTCAAGCACACGAAGACTTCAGGTGCTTGGGGTACTACTACCACACAACACGGTTTCTTCAGCTGTTTTAATTTTTTTGGGGGTTGCTTCTCACGATAAGATCTATGGACTTAGCACACAAGATTAATGTGCTATCCGTTTTTGCTACGGAGCTTGCTTACAAATTGTGCATTTACTAGACACAAAGATCGCTATCTTTCCGTTCATCTGGGGTAGGATCATCCAGACGCTGAGTGCTGGAAATTGGGGGGATAGTTAAACGCGGTGAGGGGGTAAAGAGCTGTTTTTAAAGAGATTGCCAATATAGAATACAGCTTTTCTAAAGCAAAAGAATAATCGTAACAATTGTCCCTCTGTCCAGTCAGTCAGTCTCATAAGTCTTCATTCACTAGTGTCTGCTTTGAAAAAAACGTGCATCTGTGTAAAAACTTTCACTTTGGGAACTACAAAATAAATTATTGTTAAAAATATTAAATCTTCGCTGTCAAATGTTTACGTTTAATGTGTCAACAGCCTTCAGTTTGAGAGCTGTGACTGCAGCTGTTCAGAGCCTTGTATATGAAGAAAAGTCGTAAAATGAAACAAGTCTGTCAAATGATAAAACATTTCCACAGCTCCTCTCATGTAAATACCTCCCAGTGGCACAGCGGCATGTCTGCGGGTTTATACTGCAAAAAACCAAGTTTCGATACCCGTGGTAAGCAGAGCGCAGATAGTCCATTGTGTAGCTGTGTGCTTACTTACTACAAACAACAACAATATTGTGTAAGTAAATGTTTATTTCCAATATTTCAAACTACCAGATCAATAAAATTTAAGAAGCTGTACAAATACTCGAAACTCGATGAAATATAATTGTAGAAACATACGCTTGTACAAATATCGTACTGAGGTTAAGCATGTTATACTAAAACAATTTTGGAGCCACACCATGTTTTTACATGACCACATCTGGCCATGCTATATCTAATGTAATGCTCAAAACATGCCGCTTCTCCTCGATTTCTTTCAATATTCTATCTTGTTTCTCAGTACTCGTTTCAACAGTCCAGTCACACACAAATCCATGAGGTATGCACTCAACAACTTGACCAGTTTATCCCTTCTATAATTTCTTGGAGTATGTGATAGTTGAACGGGTAGCATAATCGGAAACCTCTTCTTTTTCAACTGACACCTTGTTCGACTCATCTCCAGATGACGTTGATAATTTATTCCAGAGGCACTTGTATGGCATTGCCACAGATTTTTGTATTCATGGTTTTTCACTTGTTACAAGGCATCGAATTTCACTTACCGCAACTAGGATATGACTTCCTTCTTGCAACTCCCTTTCCAAATGGTCCTGATACCCCAAATTGATCAGATTCCTTTATTTTCTAATGGTATCAAGTGCGAAGAATATCTCTATCTTGAAAGTTCTAAAACCTCAATCTAAAGGCATACATCTTCAAGGTCTAAGCATATTTTTTACATTGTTTGGCGTTCTGGGAACAGTGTAATGTCAACAAATGTTGATTGCTCAAAGCAACCACTTTTTGGAAACATCACACTAATTACAGAACGCTAAACTTTGCCCTGATGTGATTATCACATGACTTGCTGATTTGCATATTAAATACAGTTCAGATACCCTGCACATGAATAAATTTATATTTGTCTTGAAATTCTCAGTGTTCCTAAGTTGATATTTAGCTTAAAATCTGGTGGTTTATTTATAATCAACCTTTAACTAGTATCTTGTACTAAATATTCTGAAAAATTCAATGAAGACAAAAAATCTTCAAATCAACATCTTATGGACTTTGGACAAATAAACAAGCGGTTATGCTTATTACTTCAGATGCATCGACGTTTTTGTATTATAAATACGTTATCGGCATATACGTGTCAAAGTTATATCTTGTTTCTACATTACATCGTAATCCAACTTGTTATCTGCATGAAAGATAAATTATGGTATGATTGTGTGTAAGACTATAAAATAATCTTAACATTCGGTCAGTATTTTTTTCTCTCTCCTGGTTTCTAATATTTAGACATTTTGGTTTTGTTTCTGGATATCCATGACAAAAAATTTTTGAACTTACTTTACAACAAATTTCACTAATTATTATTACGATGAACATTCCAGTCCATATAACTGTTTAAAGATAATTAACCGTTTCATTGTAGAGCGCTCCCTATAGAACAGCAGCAAATCTTCGGTCTTACGACGCTAAAAACCGGGCTTCGATACTCGTGTTGGACAGAGCACAGATAACTCGCTGCTTAACTTTGTTTTAAATTACAAACAATATTCATTCCAAAAATATTGCTACTTCAATGTAAGTGACGTGTTTATCAAAATAAATAACTTGTTATGAAATTCAACGAAAATCCCAGAACAAATATAACATGAAAAACAATAAAACATTTTTCCAGGTCAAAAGTTTAATATACCCTCAAAACTATTGTAACATTTGTTAAACTCGTGGTTTTTCTTTCACCTGTTTCCCGAAAGAGCTTCAATTATAGAAGTACTCAAACTTAACACTATTTTAATATATTGATCACTGGATATTCAAACTCTTTTGAATAGTCTGCATCTTTCTACAACCAACAACAACACGTAAAATACGATTCGTGCAGTTTCTTTACTCACTTTGGCTTATTGGGTTATTTAAATTAGTTTTCGCGAGGCCACTTTTTGACAGTAGATATCTGTCATTTCCGATGATGTTGTTTTTTACTTTCAATGTTCTTATTGGATGACATATGGAAGATATGTACACTAAGATTTTAAACGCAGGCTTCCAGAATTGAGAGACAGCTTCTACCAGTCGTATTAATTGTAAGTTAATTTTTCATTTGAACTTAAAACTGCTTAAACCAAAGTACCAATGTTGTCATTTCTCCACAAACCCTCCATTAAACGGTTTATTTTGAGGCAAAGCTGAAAACAACTTTGTTTCCTTTCCACTAATTCAATTAATAAATACTTACTGTCTTTAATACAAGAAAAAAAGAAACTTCGACCAGTGACAGCCCGATTTATTGTTATGCCCCCTACAGCCGGGTAATTGCATCATATTGCATAGTGTAATAATAGGGCTAAAGGGAACTTGCGCACTCCATTTTAAAAAAAAATTAAAATTACATAAGGCAACAATGGTAGTTACGGCTTTTGTTATTTACATGAATAACTGCAATAGTAAAGTTTTTTATATTTGTTTGAGATACTATGAAAAAAACACACCAGGTCTAAAGGCCACAACCACATTAAGTCATATAGCAATTCCACATTACATACTTTCTTACACTTTTTCGAGAGAGAAAAAGAGATGAACACATTTTAATTAACTGCCATTTTTAACTCACTGGTGCACCATAAATGTGCAACATAGCATAACTATCAAAACAAAACTGCGATAGTGCAATAAAACTTATTGTTTAAAACAGTACAATAAAATTTAAACAATCACTTTTTCTGAAGGCCACCACTGTCCACAATATATTTTTTTTGTTATTAATCGCTATAGTTTTATTTGTAAACAAAGAAAAAATCTCTGTTAATAAAGAAATACTTCCTTCTCTTAGCCTCAGTAAGTAAAATTAATTATTATTATGACCATGATACGTTTCTAAATGTCTCTGTTTTCGTCATTATCTTTTAAAGTTGAGATACCAGATCATATAATATATATTTGAATATTTAAAAACATGCAATTCTTATTTACATTTGCTGACGTGTTAATGATTAAAGGACCGCTAGGCCTAACTTGAATTTCGTTAATAGATATGTTGCAGGCAATATTAAATACACTGTACTTTGTAGCTTTTACATAGACGAAATTCACTTGGTGAATCTAATCCTGGTAGGCTTATATAGTGACTTAATTATGACTGTATAACATTTTGATACATGTGTTATTTATGAAGTTGATTTATCCGAAATCACGTGCAATTTTGATAGTAAGTTTTTTTTTCATTTCTTTCTTTCTTTTTGACTGCTCTGTCTTTAAAACTAAAGCATTTGTTTTATTCACAACGGATGTATAGAATATGTTAAGGAAATTAAATGCACACCAACTAGCAAAGATTTCATATCCAAAAATTTTAATCACAGACATGGATGATCCTGTATTCTGATGAAGTTCATAAGGCATACGATATACACTTCAAATAAATTATTTTAAACTCTTTCAGTTCAATATATTTTTACAAAATTTTCAAGTAATAACAAAACTGACAATTATATTCCACATCATCAAAATTGCACAATAAAGTTTTGTAACTGTTCTTTAAACATCAAATTTTCAAACAAACTTAAATGTTTATTTTTTTTAATCTACACACTTCTTTATAAATTTAACAAAACGTGAGGGCTCATAATCTTCAAACTCTTAAACCGAATATTGGCTTTTGTTTTTTAGATGAACAAGTTTATTATAAATGTTATGAAATCCTTTTCTTTGGTGAAAGTATATTCTAGTATAAACATCTTATAACTACACAAAAACAAACAAACGATAATGTGTTAAATCACAAACCTTTCAAACTTACTAACGCAAATTTCTTGGCGTTAAAACTAAAGGAATTAAATTTGCTGTGTCAAAATGAGAGAGATATCTTTGTTTTCAAATGAGATTCACATAATGCAAACGAGCTATTAGCGTAGAATAAATGTTTAAAAATACACTTCTAAACAATGAGAAATATTGTAAACCTTGAGTCTTTATGTCACGTGCTAAGGAGAATAACTAATTTCATATATTCATCAGCTCCATCTTAACTTTAAATTAGTTAAAACTGTGAAAAATCTGATAACGACATGTATCGAGATGTTATTTTTCAAGTTATTTATTGTTCACACTATTTTCTAAAGAGTGGAATTAAATGAATACGAATGAAATATTATTGCAAGTCATTCTACAAAATCAAATAACAGTATCTTCTTCTAGCCTACGGTTGTACATAGAAGACGCTCTCTCTCTGTAGGTATGGACGAGATATGATATGAAACCACCATAACTAGTATAGTGAAACGTGTCAACATCTGTAACAAATGCACGATGCCAAACACGTGTTTTGATTGAGCAAGATAACTGCTACTGAGGCACAAGTGCATATTGATAGGAAATTATTGCCAAAAAACTCCGATCATGTACATCGTAAGCTATACAACTAATAATTTTCAAACTACGCCCGATATTGAGACCAACTTGTATACGAACATATATATATATACATATATTCTAGCGAGTATCACACCATTTGGGCAGTGTAATCCTAAATACCGTATTTTTTTTGTAAATGTGTTTCGTAGAACAGCGCGTGGTTCAAATGCATAGACTTATTTACGATAAAGACATAACAGACACACTAAAAAGCATACAGATGCAATGATACGAGTAGAAATATAGGAACAAAAAGATAGATATTATAAAAATTCAGGTAAAATTCACATCGTTTAAAACCCATAATTATTCTCTACACCTGTATATACTCCAACCAATTAAACGAAAACTGAAAATTGTATTTTTTTCTTCTATGTAAACCAAACTCAGTATTTAACTGGACATGAGTAGACAAATGAAACATCACATTAAATACATGTATAAAAGTAATAATCCGTAAATATTCAATTTTGTCACCTACTTTCACAAGGACATTAGATACGTACATTCACAAACACAAAAACATACATTGTATAAAAAACAAGATATTTACTTCTTATCATAAAAATAATTACCTATTTTATTATTCTACGTAAGACGTAACAAACTACAATCCCCACAGAAACGTTTCACTTTACACGTCATGTTGAACTATGACGTCACGTAAATGCTACCCGACAAATATTAAACTGGGATAGAAACCGGAGACGAATGGAATTTATTGAACTATTCGTGTTTCTTGGAAGAAAAACAAGTTTATGTCAGTTAATAAAAATGGAAAAGTTCAGGTGTATTGATAATTGTTTCAAACTCTCATACGTACGAGTGTAAAACTATTTTAAAATAACGTACCTCATAATAAAAATGTTTAAATATAAGTGTATGAAAATTGTAAAATATATTTAAGAAACGGCGTCAGCGAATAAATTAAACATCCTGCATAATACATACTAACATTAAAGGATTTATTGAAAAATAAATGCATTTGAATTGCAGAATAGGGGAAAAAACCCACAAACGTCTTTACTTCTTCCAAGAATTGTTGTATTGGATAAAAAAACACAAATCATCGCCTTGACAAACCTAAGCTTTCTATGTTGTTTTTGTTCCGTTTTTTGAATTTCGCGCAAAGCTACACGAGGGCTATCTGCGCTAGCCGTCCCTAATTTAGCAGCGTAAGACTGGAGGGAAGGCAGCTAGTCATCACCACCCACCGCCAACTCTTCGGCTACTCTTTTACGAACGAATAGTGAGTGGGATTGACCGTAACGCCCCACAACTGAAAGGGTGAGCATGTTTGGTGCGACGGGGTTTCAAACCTGCAACCCTCGGATTACGAGTCGAGTGCCTTAATAACCTAGCCATGTCGGACCTAAAGAATCAGTTACTCTGGCACAAATATACATGTACAATTTACATATATGGTACTTATTAAATTGTTCATAATAAAAAAACAAAATTCACACTCTCTCTCTCATTGTATACTTAATCAAAACAAACGATTGTAACTGCTTCCTATTATTTTGTTGTATTTACGTGTAATTCGCAAGTTATACTATTTCACTCACTAGTTAAAGACATTTTCATTCAGGCCTTTAACAGCCAAGCTTCTGTTGAAACTAATCATTTCGTAAACAAACGAAAACATCATCTTTCTCTAATATTAAATTTTCTTTCGCTCGTCATTTTGTGACCCTGGCTCTAGTGACAAAAATCCTTTACCGATCCACAAGTGAAGAGTAAAAGAGCAGTTTAAAAATAAAGTTATCTGGTTCGAAATTAAATATTATTTAATATGAAAACAAACTACATCAGGAGTTCAGGGCAACCATGGTGTAAATATCTCATTCACTCTGGTTCTCAACTACCACTTTGACATATATACATTCACTTCACAATAAGTAGCAGAAAAAAAAAGAATAGTTTATAGTGGAAGAGTCAAATTAATATTATATTTAGTTATAACTTTATTATGGTAAACTATTTCAACCTTTACAAAAACTAAACATAGGAATGTCACATCTTAGACTAGTTATCCGGAATACTGATTTCTAAACCATAAAAACTATCTTCTAGAGATCAGGTGAAAAATGCAAACAACTGGTGTACAACAACCTTCACAAAAAAAAACAACAAACAATTATCCCACCATCAGAAATGTATTTAACTTTGAATTTCGCGCAGAGTTACACGAGGGGTATCTGCTCTAGCCATCCGTCATTTAGCAGTGTAAGAGACTATAGGGACAGCAGCTAGTCACCCATCACTAATTCTTGGGCTACTCTTTTACCAACGAATAGTGGGATTGATCATACCATTATAACGTCCCCACGACTGAAAGAGCTAGCATGTTTGGTGTGAAGGGGATTCGAACCCGCGACTCTCAGATCACGAGTCGAGCGCCTTAAACACCTGTTCATGTTTGAATTTTTAAAGTATTTCTTCGGTAGCACCTTTATCACTGATATAAAATTTCAATTATTATAAATAAATAAGCTAGACATATGCATTAACGCAAACGTTTAACAATAGAAACTACAAAAGCACAATCTGAAAAATAAGGAATACTTTCATCTCATATTATTCTACTTTTTAAACAATTTCTGGGGTTTTGTACTTTCATATTCTAAAGTTAAGTGATCAATTAACAACAGCGCCATCTATTCCACTCTCTAACAAAGAGAAAAAACGACGTTTTGTCATAAATTCGTATTTTACGTATCTTTCTCTGACTTCTTTAATGGATCTGACATGTCAATAATTAAATAGGTTAATTACACTGTTTTTGGACACATGAATGGGTATTCTGAGTGAGGAGGGTAGTTGAATTATCTAGTTTAAACAGTAGTTTAAACCAGAGCCTTACTTGGTGTTATATACGCGTGATCAAGTGTTGTTACGGTGAGTGCTTTTGAACGGCCATTGTTTGGTTTAAAAAATAAAAAAAATCTAGCAAACGCAAGTATGTCCAAACGTTCACAAAATATAAAACTTTTCAGCAAGACTACAGAACCAATTCACGCTTGAAAAAATGTTTGTTGAATTTGTTTTTCTAACCGTGTAAATTTGACATTCAAAAGAACCATTAAAGGTATTTACAGTGGCTGTTCGATACCAAAAAAGCTGTTACTCGAGGCTACTCCTTCCGAATGCGGAATCAGAATTAGGCCTTTAGTCTGTTCACTTCTTAACATTAAGAACTAAATGATACAAGTCAGTGTAACTAAGGGTCAAGGCTAGATAGGTATCACGGTTTCAGTTGATGCACACCGAACTTTTATATGTAACAAGCCAAACCACTCTTCGGGAGTTAAAGGACAGAATGGAATTGTCGCTGTTAGTGTACGTGTATATTATTACCTGAAAACATACCACATTTTTCTAATAACTGCAGAAGATTGCAGCTACATGCTTATTTTCAGAATAGAAGATAAAATCTACACGTTTTGTGAGCTCGACCCGAAATACTTTTGTGTTAGATACGTCACCACAACACCGATTTGAACCACTCGAGATCTCTTGAAGTGTTCTCTTCTTTACTTGGAGTTGTAGGATCTTATCAAAACCTTTTATAAAGTAATCTAAATTGTTTGTGTTAAAGAAGCTAATAACGTGATTTCTATCTGTTATGTGCATGATAAGTACATCCATCTTCAAAAATGTGCGACATTAAGATAAAAGCAAATATCAACAACAAAGAACAGTAAAGAGGGGGTAAAAATAATTCTTAATATATTTTGATAATTTGTTCTTCCTGGAATGGCTTAATTGTAAAAGATTTACTTGCTTGATAACTAACTTTTGGGATTTTGTTTAGCCATACTTACAAGAGAATGTCAATTAAAGTTTCTTTTTTGTTATCAATTAAGAAATAGAACGCAAACTCCTCGTTCATCGTAGTTTCACTAATCGTACTGGTTTAAGCTCACAGATTTACCAACACTCAAACGAGTCATGAAAAAAACAAACACAAAAAACCCTCAATGTGAGATTGGTTGCCCGTTGATAAATGTATAGTTAGAACTATAATACCTCCCTGGGTTGCCTTCCTGACTCATTCTAACAGTTCAGCCACTTAAAACGAACTGACGAGTTAACCAAATTTGTGGTTATTTCTAACAAAAAGTTGAAGGCTGGCTCCATCTGGACTTCTGATTTGGTCTTAAGGTCTCTTGGACAAATTTCAGTCAGAAAGCTATCGCTAGGGCTAGTCTAATCTCCGCATAAGATGCTGTAACTCTCGGAATGACTGTCCGAGCTTTCCCGATAGTGTCTGTCGTTTCAACAAGAAAGCTCGAATGGACAACAACTGGTGATAGCAGCTCACACATTTGTTGTATCTGTCAAAGAGAAGGAAGAAGAAACATAGAATTAATTTATAATTAGCGGCGACAAACAAATACCATAATAACATCTGAGATAGGAAATTAGCGACAAACAAAAACCCTAACATCTGAGATAGGAAATTAAGTTAGTCTGTGATTTGACCAGTTGAAGAATAAGATGAAGTGATAAGACATCAAATTTCCATTAGTTATGATAAAATAAATATCATATTACATATAACGTTTATTAACGTCAAAGGGGAAATCCCATTACTGCTCGTATTCCTTGTGTTAAAGGATTACAGATGGGTAAAAAAGAAAAGAAAAGTAACCAATCAACCTATTTACAGTGTCAGGACACTAGTTGCGTGCATGCACGCTCACACGCGACTTCTCTTACACGAGAAAGTATAGAGTGAAGCGTGACACAAGCTTCAACTTTCACTTCCTCGTGCTAACTCTAAATGAATACAGCAGAACATGATTTAATTATCCTTTAAATGTTATTATTCACGCGTCACAGCTATAATATCAAACCGGTCTACTGACCTTACCTCGTCCAAACCCGGTAAAACATTTACAGCACGGACAACGAAAGAAGCCATATCGCCCCTCGCCCAAGCCGCGTAAACTACAGAGGTGGAGCTAATTAATATTACCGGAGTACTTCTCGAGGAGAAAGTAGCCATTGTAAGAGACTATTTTCATTCAAGGAAGAGGCGGAATTGTAGTTACTTAGTAGTTTACGTATTGTCCCTTTTAACCGTACTCTATTTATATGACAAGAATTTGTTTCCACTGTCCACGAATAATAATCGACAAACGTTTGTGTGTATACGCGATTATTAAACAAGAATAAAATATTCTGGATTCATCCCTAAGAAAGAAAAAAATCTCTTTTACTCTGCTATAGCATCCAAAAATCAACTTACCTTTCTTCACGACTGATGTCAACACCAACACCAGGTGGAGCTGCGATATTACTGTTAATCAATGAGGCGAAATTTTTAAGTATAAGCTTCAAGCAGGAACAACCTGCTGACATGTACCTGCATAAATGAAGGATAAACAGGCGATCAAAATCACGAAACTAAGTTACCATGGAAGTGAGCACGTGCCTAACTACGATGAGATTTAAAATGCTCGTGATAAATGTCTTTCGTTAAACTTTCAAATATCGAATTTTCTCTGGGTTTGTTTTCAGCGTCACGAAAATGTGTATCACAGATTATCCAAAAAATATATAAATAATTAGCAATAGCAGATACGATTATGTACTGAAATTTAAATTTCACGATTTTTTTAGTTGAAATAAATGAACGAAAAAACAAAAACATGTTTCCGATTACATTTTAGAAAATACAAAGCAAACATGAAACAAACCAATATACTACATAAAATATTTATTACAAATGTGATAAGTTTGGAAGACATCTTCTTCCCTGTCGATTGCAGCCAAAAATTTACAGCTTATTCTAAATCAAATTGTTGAATATTCATTGTCTAAAGCATAGGATTTAAATAAACGTTGATAAAACACTTTTTTCTTCTCAAAATCAATCTAAACATTCAGAATTGCTCCTAAACAATATTTTGTTTTGAATTTCGCGCAAAAGTACTCGAGGGCTATCTGCGCCAGCCGTCCCTAATTTAGCAGTTTAAGACCCACCCATCCACCGCCAACTCTTTTACCAACGAATAGTGGGATTAACCGTAATATTATAACGCCCCCACGACTGAAAGGGCGAGCAAGTTTGGCGAGACCGGGATTAGAAGAAAGGCAACTAGTCATCTCCACCCACCGCCAACTCTTGGACTACTCTTTCACCAACGATTGATCTTCATATTATAAAGCCCTCACGGCTGAAAGAGCGAGCATGTTTGGTATGACGGATATTCGAACCCGCGATCGTCGGATCGCCTTAACTACCTGGCCATGCTGGGCCTTACAAGTATGAAGTGCATTCAAATAAGTTATTTATTAAAGCGGATATCAAAACCACTACTTTATAGTTAAGCTAATCAAGATTTTGTTAATCGTTCTGCATTTTGTGATGTTTTGTTTCTTTGTATTCATACCACAGTGAACTTATGGAAGAATGAAAGTACAAAAGTGCGGAGACCATAAGGTAATGCTCGAATCTTGCTATGTTATAATCCATACCGTCAAACATTCCCAGAAAATATGGATGGAAACACCTCGTCGTCTTCTTGACCTGTGTTTTCGGTCGTCAAGATTTATTGGGTATATTACTTCTGTGTTTGGTTCAACAGTGATTACGTTTCTGTGATAGCCAAGGAAGTTCCAGATGGGCTAATGCGACTACACTAGCTCTAATAGAATCGTCAAAGGTAGAAACGTTCATTTTGTGGACGTCGACGGCACAGAAAACAACACAAAGAAAGCAGGCCGGCAGAGGGCGTGGAAGGGTGGGAGAGATAACGTTGTTTAAGTCCTCCTGCTGGGTAAGGCCTGGCTGAAAAGGGGCTTTCCCTTTTCATAACTAGTCATCGCCAATGATAAACGACCGACTTCAAAACTCTGGGTCCTTCTAACAGCTTTATTTCCCTTTGGGTGCTCTGTCCCGAACTAAACGTTACAATAGCCAAGTGTCAGAAGCTGAAAAGAATCAAGTCGCCGCAGGAGGTCATCTGAGCACGCACTCGGACTACGGTAGTAGCTACTGGTCGGAGATGCTGGTGAAGACCAGTAGGGAACGCGAGATGGACTTTACATTGTGATTACGTTGTAAACGTAGCGTTAAGGGTGGTCTTCTGTTCCTAGCGAAATGATGGTAACCGACTTATAATAAAAACAAAAAGAAGTCAATCAACAAACAACGGTTAAACTGGACAGGAAGCGACGTAATACGCAGATCTCGCATTAATAACGGCAATTTTAAACCTAAAATTATATTTTCGAAATTTATCATCATTTGAGATCACTTTAATTGAAGTCCTTAAAAGTACAAGCTCATACGGTTGTTGAAAAGTCCTAAGATATTATCTTTAAGGCTACACGATTATACCATAAAAACAAATAAAATGTTTTTACTTTCATATTTATTTTACATGCTCAACATGTCTTATTTTCTAACCTGCTAACTTAAAAACACAAATATGTTAAAATTGTAAAAACAAAAAACTTATTTCGTTTCACTTTAAATTTTTGGATTTTTCATGGGCTCCATCAGTTTAAAACAATGGACAATTTCGTGCCTATCTACTAACCAAATGCTCACACTTATATTTCATCCACGAAAGTAAAAAAATCTTTGGTTCAAGAGATGGAAGAAATCTCCGAAACTAAAGGAAATTTATGGATCACCAGAAAAGCTTTATTCAAATAACAAATGAACATCAGCATTTATATAGATTTATAAAAGTAATATTCAAACTACAACTGATGATATCAGAGAAATTCAGGCCTAGCGGCCCAATAGGGAAACTCTCGATTTTTAGCGACAACTAAAAATACTAAATATTAATTTTACGTGTCTTCCAGTAAAGCTTTTCATTGCAGTAGTTTCAGTGAGCAAAATTAACGTAAAAAGTATCTGAAGATTTTTTTATTACAGTAGTAAATATATGACGTCATTTAACGAATGTCATAAATCATGAATAAAGTATTTCTAAATAGTCTACAAAATTAGCATTCTATATTAGTTTATACGACAGTTAAGCCTATCAGTTTTAACAGCAAACTCTTTCACGAGGGGCTACAAATTCGTCCGCAAATTATCCTTAAAATCGTGAGAAAAAACAAACCTAAATGTTGCCAACTTATAAATGAGTAATTTCGTGTTTCACTTGGGCACCTTTCCCAGTTTACTAAGAACTGTAAGCCAAGCTATGATTATTGTAACAGCAATGAAAAATACTGAAGTCCAACTCAATTCCTTTATTAGCTACCAGTAACAAGCTACAATGACAGTTAACAGTTTAAAGCCACAATCACTTCCTTTATCAGCTACCAGTAACAGGCTACAACGACAGTTAACAGTTTAAAGCCACAATCACTTCCTTTATCAGCTACCAGTAACAGGCTACAACGACAGTTAACAGTTTAAAGCCACAATCACTTCCTTTATTAGCTACCAGTAACAGGCTACAACGACAGTTAACAGTGTATATCCACACACACTTCCTTCGTTGGTTAGCCGTAACGTGTAAACAATACGTAAAAATAAGCCCAATTCAGTTTCTTCATTAATGTGGTGTATACGGTAAAATAAAATGCTAATCTATTGAACGTCATAGTTAAGGAAAAATTATTCGTTGGGTCTAAAATTCCCTGAAACTCCAAGTAATGTCTGATCATTCTAATAGTTCTACCAAGATAAAACGAAGTGGTTTACACTGCGATGACAATAGATTATGAAAACCGGTGCAAAACTTCAAGTTATCTGCTTTTATCTTTTTTTTTAAAATATTTTTCATATACGTGATAATTAAAATATGAGACATGTTCACAAAAAGAAGCAGACAAAGACCTTAGTGCGCTTGCGCTATCTCCACCATTTTGTCAAACTGTTTCATTGCCTTCTCCTCCCCCAATTCTCGACTCCACTGAAATGTAATGACGGTACCACATTTCAAGCCAAGCCACTAGCCAATCAGACTCCTCCAACTAGCCGTGGTATATCAAAATCTATATAGAACGGACTGGTAGATCGATCTGAGACCACCAGTACCAACCAGATTTCCGAGTCGCATTTTACGATTCGTAATAATGGCGACTTAGGGGGTGATTAACAGATCGTACTTTAGTTAGGAAGGAAAGGAAAAGTAAAAATAAAAAAAATGCAACATATTAAATTTAAGGGTAAAAGGAAGACCATCGTTAAATCGACGCAGAAAGTGCGTTAATAAAAGGAAAAAAACACAAAAAACACGCCAATCATTGATTGGTCAGCATTACAAATGTCAAACAATAACCTTTTTCTTGTACAGTTATGACAGTTATCTAATGATCGCTATACACTGAATATGTCACTGTTGAATGTCAGTCTCGTAGCATACTTTGTTCAATCTTCACCAATTGTCGTTATTTAATAAGTTTTACTTATTAGAAGAAATGAATTATTCTCAGAAGAATGAAAAACAAGCCCGTGCTTGAGATACTAAAAGTCTGCGTGTTATTTTCAATCAACCTGTAACCAAGAGCTTCTGTGAAACAACTGGTGAACAACTAGACCCATATATCACGTTATCAATGCTCTATTTGTTGCGATAACAGAATTTAAGTGAAGCTACATGACAGTCACCTCGATACCATTAATTAGTTACTTGTTGAAATAATTCCACGCACAAATTATTACTGTAAAAAAAAAAGGCATTTTAATTTCAAACTGGTTGTTTAACTGTGGCACGAAGTCTGTAAAAATAAAAACTCAGCTAACGAGATTTCACCAAATAATAAAACAAAGACGGAAAATATATTAGAGTTATACTTGGGAACGAGCCATACGTTAACACAAGAAAGTACCTTATTATCAGCCTAAAATATACTATACACAATACAATGAGGTACCACTATTGTTTTATTGAACAATTACCAGTAATTAAACTTATCTCTAATGTTTGTCTGAAAGTTGCCAAAAAGGGCAATCTACCAAATTTTCAGATCTAATCAAAATAAACAGATACTTACGTTTCAAACCTGTTTTGTAGAAGATCATAAACCGTTGGTAGAACAACCTGACACATGTCTAAACTCCAGAGTTGGCTAAAAACAAGCGAAAATTTGTGTTGAAAAGGACGCACGTTATCCGCTGAATTTTAGCTAATTCAATTAACATTATAGACACAAGTGTTTTCAATTTACCGACGACTTTCTACCGATAAATTCCTAACCTATCGGGTAGAATGTACAACACGCGCTTCCCATACCCTACGGCAAAAATAGTGACAATATTTTGTTTATTAAGTGCAATACATATTCGAAACACACTTTTTTTTGTTCTTCATTAGTTTTACACATAAATCAAGTGATATACGACTACGGCATCATATATTAGTTTAAAATAAAAGTTTATTGTAATTCCATACCTAAAATAAAAAATGTTTCTTCCAGTTAATATCCAAATATATTTTGAAATTTATGTCATCATATTTTTTGAAATTAGAATAAAGTTTGCAAATTGTTTCGGAGTAAATCAAAAAGTTTATACTCTCAACATGAATTACTAGTTTATTCTATTTTAATATAACTCTTAGAAATCAACACACTTACGGTCTTAACGTTATCACATTCAAAATGTCCACTATTACAGATGTGTCATTCATGCTAACCGCAGTGTCCAAAGCAGTCTAAAAAGTGGAAATAAAAATATACACATACATATCCACAGTTTCACTTGTTGCTTTTACAAACAAATGTAAAATACCCGAGTAATATTTATTGGTTACTTCGTAATTAACCACAGGTCCGAAAATTAAAACATATTTTTGACCAAACCTTAAAAAGAGAAATGTGGAATGTTAATTTCAGAAAGTAAAACACAGTCGGTAGTTTTTAATTTCGAGTCTTTTTGCTTTGTTTTATAATCGGCAGGGTCCCAAGAAATAGTACATCTTTCTTAACGTTTTTCATTTTCTGTTTTGGTCACTCGAATTTTTCATAGGCAATTTTTTTTAAGTTTCGTGACTTAAGTTAAAGAAGTTAAATACTTCTGTTGCTCTTATTTACCGATCCACCAGAGATATTAAGAGCCAATTTACCTCACTTCACTTACTATGTTTGAAGTTCAACACAAAACTACACAATGGGCTTTCTGTGCTCTGTCCACTACGGGTACCGAAAGCCGATGTTTGTCGTTGTAAAAGTCCGCAGATATCACCTACTCTGATATTATATTCTCAGCCCTCAAGTTAAAAACACTGATAAACCTAAGTCCTATAACTTCCCATTAGAAGTAGAGTTATTACAGTTGACTATTATGATGTTCTTACGCGTATTTACATGTTTTCTGGCCCGGCAAGGCCAGGTGGTTAGGGCGCTCGACTCGTAATCTGAGAGTAGCGGTTTCGAATCCCTGTCAAACCAAACATGTTCGCCTTTTCAGCCGGGAGGGTGTTGTATTGTGAATGTCAATACCACTTTTCATTTATAAGAGTAGCCCAAGAGTTGGCGATGGGTGGATGATGGCTAGCTAAATGAGGGACGGCTAGCGCAAATAACCATCACGTAGCTTTGCGCAAAATTCAAAACAAACTTGCACATTTTCTTGCAATAGAAGTTAATGAACTTATTTCACCATTAATAATTTTCAATTTTTTACAAAGAATGGATAAAGTGTACTGAAGTCAACTGACTGTCGCTGTTTTTCGCCGATATTAGTAACAAGGTATGATTCTTCTACCAGCGAGTTTGTTTGTAGTTAAGCATAAAGCTACTAAGTGAAATATCTGTGCTTTGCCCACAACGGGTATCGAAACCATATTTATAGCATTATATATGCTATTGACAATTGGAATTATTATTAAATTACAACACCAACGACGTATGAACAGTCAATACCAGAAATCATCTGACGTGCTTCCATCTAGTGACAAAAAACATATATATATATATATTGAAAAAACAACAACTACATTATATACATTAAAACAATTCTCAAAACGGGAGAATTAAATAAGTGTTAAGAACTCCCACACAAAACATTGAACCAGTTGATTACATAATATATGCAGGGTAGTTTGTTTTTAATAATTAGGATTTTTAAAAGTATCATCATTTCACATTACCTTTCTTGAACAATCCTTTTAATAAAGTATATTTTCACTTCCTTATGAAAATATTCATATTTATATTGATAAGTATACACAACTACTAAACTTCACACTATCTTATAAATCAGGTATTCTCAGTCTTTCTAGAAAGAGCTGGATACTGAAAAGTCTCACAAATCCAACTAAAAAGTACTTAAGACAAACTTATTTTTTGTTAAAAGAATGATTATTTACAAGTAATTAAAACTTTAGTTTAATTCCATTTCTGTTTGATATACATCACTTTTTTATGTAATTGTTTTTTGTGCTTTTTTTATGTTCGACAAGATATTTCATTTAAACGACAAAATGTGTAACTGTATTCTCAATACATTTTACAGAAAATATAATAACCTTTATATTCATTACATATTTTCAATCACAAGTAAATTTTCATTATTTTCATCGCAAAAATCAAAAGAGTGAACCGAGAATAAAAGGAGAAAATTTTGTTTTTCAAAAACTTCATTCAAAGCTATACAAGAGCTATCTTCACATGGCCACTATAATTTTGAACTTGTGCATTACTGAAAAGACAATTGGTCAATAGTACCCACCACCAACTCCTGAATGATTGAATAACTGAATTTGGTTGTTTCAGACAGACTAGGCTTTCTGAGGTTTTTATCTACAGTTACGACAAAAAGTGTTCGTACTTCTGCATCTTGAGTATTTTTCGTCATAACTTAAAAGGTATCATGATTAAGATAGTGAAAGTAGAGTATATTATAAATATTATATTAACACACAGCGACACAATTTTTTATGTAAATTAAACGACAAATAAACTGTTTATAAATAAATAACCAAACATAGGAGGAGCGGAAAGTGTTCGTGCATCCACTTTAATGGTCAGCTGTATAGTCTTACAGGTGAATTACTTGGTGCAATCTCTCCTCATAGCCCTTCATGATCATTTGACAGTACTTGAGTGGTATTTTCTTCCATTCTTCATTTGACAGTACTTGACTGGTATTTTCTTTCATTCTTCTTTACAGAAGGCCTCCAACTTTTGCAAGTTTTTCAGATGATGAACCCTGGTCTTCAACTCATGCCAAACGTTTTCAATTGGGTTGACATCAGGTGACTGCGATGGCCACTCCAGAACACTTGTATGGTTCCTCTGCAACGAAAATTGCACATATTTCAATATGTGCTTAGGGTGATTGTCGTGCTGGAAGATCCAACGACACCCAAGCCACAAGTTCCGAGCATCATTCTTGATACAAGTGCCTAATATATCAACGTACTTTTCTTTTTTCATGATTCTGTTGATTTCTGCCTACACCAGAAAAAATGAAGGAACCCCATAGCATAATCGAGCCACCTCAGTATTTTACTGTAGAGACAGTGTTCTTTGGAAGATTAGGTTCCCCCTTCTTACGGAAAATATTGTGAACATCCTTGTGGTTGAAAAGCTTGATTTTAGTCTCGTCTGACCAAAAAATACTCTTCCAATATGTAAAGGGTTTATCTACATGCTTAACTGCATACCTCAATTGTGCTTCTAAATGAAAAGGCTTTAAATATGGAGTTATACGAGGACGGCATGCTTTGAACCCAGAGAAGCGTAACATGTTCGTAACTGTAGAGGTGCTTACTTCAACCCTAATTTCTCTTACTGGTATCTGTAAGTCATTTACGTGTTAAACGAGGGTTCCTACTAACTTCTCTAAAAACCTTCCTTTTGGTTTTCTCTGGAATTTTGGTGGAGCATTAGGAACGAGGGAGGTTAGCACTTAATCCTTTAAGCTTAAAATTGGCAATTATGCTTTGAACAGTAGATTTTGGCACATTAAGTTATATAGCAATACCAGAGAGAGACACACGAAACTTGTATTTTACAATAATTTGGTTTTTTAAATCACTGGACAGTTGTTTCCTGTTTACCATTATGACATTCTGTACAAACACTTTCTGCTCCTCCTATTTTTGGTTATTTGTTTATAAACAGTTTATTTGTCATTTAATTTACATAAAAATTTATGCAGATGTGTGTCATATATTTATAATATATTATATGTATATTAGCCAACTCGTGATACTTTTTAAGTTATGAGCAAAAACTACTCAGTTTGAGGGGGTACGAACACTTTCTGTCGTAACTGTATAATAATTGCAACAGAAAATATCTGAGCCATTTTTAACTCAGAACATGCCCTCATTAAAATATCATAAGTACAAAATGGCCACCATCTATAACACAAATACTCATAACTTTTCACCCAATACAGATAAAAAAATTATCTAACATTTTTTCTTTTATTTAGATTCTGATCGTACAAATTCAAGTTACTATAGATAAATTGTCTAATAGTGTCAATTCATGTTTCCAGTTGGTGTCTCAAATGATATGGAAGATGTGGGTGACAGCAGATTGTGTCATCTGTAAAGAACAAATCAGTTGTTGCTCTTCATGATAAAAGGAGTGTGGAAGGCAAATCAATAACAGATTGACAGTATCCAAACTGTGATTACATTACTATTGTAACCCACATCAGATGACCATATTTTTAATAGGCAGGAATAATATTCTAAGTTGGATTAGGAGAAAAAAAATTAGATTTAACAAAAACTGCCTTTTTTGAGGCTCACCAGCAAAGTTTGCAGTAGAAAATGCACTCTGATGTCTTAATAGTTACAAATTTTGACAACAAGGATATATTATTCACAACTTGATATTAAAGACAAGGTCGTCTGTGTAATGAACTTACTTTTATACATACTTATACGTTTGTGTTTGTTAAATATGTATTTGGAAATGCATATAACTTATTACATATGTATTGCAAAAGTCCCACTTATTCTCTGAATGTGAAGAAAGTTCTCGAGTGTAATAATCAACAATAAATATTTGATAAAAACACTAGTGTATCTTCGAATATTGTTTCAAATTTAACTTTCAAGAAACTCAACCCAAAAATTTATAAGTTGATGCACCAATGCACAGTTTTATATTGTTGGTTTGCTATAATTAGAATATTATATACCTTCAAAGCTATAACTGTGATAAATGCTTATCAACTGGGAAATTACAGATTTTTGACCAGGAATGTTCACATCACAAACCATTTAACTTCAAGCATCACTACTTCTACAAGGATATTAGATATTTTCATCACAAAAAGTCAGCTTAAAAATGGTGCGAGGCCAGCTGCAAATGGAGAACTAGCCAGCATGCCTCTTAGCAAAGTGTGAAAATATCAACTCTGAATTAATTTGCTAATTGTGAACCAACGATTAAACATTTTCAGTATCAAATCAAATAGAAAACTCAGTATTGTTTGATGTTTCTAAATCATTATTTGTAATAACTATTATAAACTGTTTTGTTGTTTGTATATCTACATATATTTGTGTTATAAAAAATTCTGTGTATCAATCTTATCACCAAATATCATAAATTTGATACATATCAACATTAAATTAATTTCTAAATTAAAATTAACATTTCTGGCTATTTGACATCATAATATTTAACATAATAAACTAGAGACTCATCTGGGGTAAATTATAATATGTTACAGTCTGAAACTGTCCAAACTAGAAAGTTTCACATAACTGACCTATCTGCTACCAATGCTTTCTATCACCAGGCATGCAGTGCAAATTTCCAGATGAACAACCAGATCCAGAATGTTTTGTGATACTGGACAATATGTTCAAAAGTTGGGATAAATCAGGCAGTCATTCAATAAGAAAAGTGCAAATTCATGCCTCAAGGCTACCAAGTTTCTCAAGGAAAAACAATAAACAGTGATGAGCAAATCACAACCAATGATTTGAGTGACTTAATACAGATGTTTCCGGATGGATAAAACAATGAGACATTCAGGTACATGCAAATGAAAGAAGAATTCAGAACATTTCGGTACTCAAACAGGAACAACCAAGCTCAGCAGAAAAGCAAGTGTAATCACAGTAAAAAACACCACTTACGCTGTGCTTCAGGAATTTCACACTCCTCAAAAAAATGATCCAGAAGTGGATAAAATGAACATTGTAAAAGTTGTAAGACTAAGTTCATCAGCAGTGATATCAAATTGATATTAACATAGAATAAGTCATTTCCTGCTTACCATGAAAAGGATTTGTTTGTTTGTTTTGAATTTTGCACAAAGTTACACAAGGACTATCTGCACTAGCCATCCCTAATTTAGTAGTTTAAGATTAGAGAGAAGGCAGTTAGTCACCACCACTCACCACCAACTCTTGGGTTACTCGTTTACCAATGACTGGTGGGATTGACTGTCACATAACTCCACAGCTGAAAGGGCAGAAATGTTTAGTTTATGGGGAATTAAACCCACAACCCTTAGATAACAAGTCAAGCACCCAAATCACCTGGTCATACCAGGCCCCATCAAAAGGAATCAGAGTAGGAATGTCCAAATGTCTTCCCTGAAATCTTGAGATGAATCATTGTAGAGAAAGACGTCACTTTGCAAAGAGCTTCTATTGACACCCAGATTTTGAGTGCTACTTACACCACAATATGCGAGTATGGAAATGCAGAGTCACTGTCACTTTGCATCATGTTTCTTCATTGCCTCACTGAAGTGTCATAGATTCTGATGTTCCTACAAAAAAATACAGAAGTGTGAGCTTGAGTTAAATGTTGTATTGGTCCAAGGAAAAGTTTGGTTGGTTTATCTCTTTGTAATTTGTCCAGAAAATTCATTTCCCTATGGTTTTGGTTTAAAAAAGAAATGTAATGGATGGATAATTAAGATTATTTACATCACAGATGGTGTCCATTTTCTTTTTTCGCTATTTTAAGGGTTTTCCTCTAATACAATTCACTGAAACGTTTGTTACTTTACAGAGAGCATATTTCATATTATAAAACCACTGAAATATCTTTTGTTGCAATTGGTGATGAGTTTGCCCTCAATATTTAATAAAATGAATACACTAAAAATGAGGGTTTCAAAAATGAATCATGAACCATGAATCCTCAAATTCACAGTCTGGAAACACTAACAACTTGATCATACCTGGCTTGAATAAGTGTGTTTCTAAAGGAAATATGCATCACAGGATATTTTAGAGGTCTTATTAGGGGTTAAATATTTAGGTAATGGTAATATTAACTTTTGCATCCTTTGTTGACCACTGGGCAAAAACTATGTGTAAGTTTTTACATCTGTGTTGAAGAACAGTCATCATGGACTGATGGCCTCTGATGATGGATGACATAGCTTCTGCCTCAGACATTTCTGCATGGACATGTCCCCCTGCACTAAGCATGTTCTGCAGGTGCCTCTGAAATGTAATACCACACATTACAAACAGTGTAACCAATTGATGTCTTAACACAAAAAAGTTACATCTTTATAATTTTAACCAACAATTAATACCTCAGGCTAAGTCTGCCACTATTTTCTTTACATGTTAAAAGTTAGTTAATGCTGCTCAAAAATTAACCACTTGAACATCTTAAAGATTATTCCCACAAACCAGTACTCAAAAAAGCAAAGCTAGAGAAAGTTAAGTATAAATATATTTACAATATTCAAAACAATTAGCTTAAATTGAAACATTGTTGCTTTAGATCCCACTTCACCACAAAGGGCAATAATAAGCTTTATTATTTTTGAAAAATTTGAAGTGTTCTTTTTAATTGAAAAGTTTATGATTAATTAGCAGAAAATTGAACTCAAATACAAGACTGATGCTTGGTTGAAAACTTGAATTTTTCAAATAAAGTTCTGGATAGACAAGCAAAAATAATTATTCTGCTTTAACAAGTGAAACTGGTTTTTCAAAAAAATGTCAGTGGCAAAATCTTTTGTCAAAAAATTAACAAACTAAATATTTAAATGGCAAAGTATTTTATTGTGCTGGACATGATAAAATCAATATTATAAATGTGAAGTTCATGCCTGAATGTACAGTTATTTTTTGAATTCTACAATACTTTCAACAAATTCACTAACTTCTGATCAAAGGTGGTTAACTTGTATAGATTGTAACTAAAATTTCACCCAGAATGAATATAGCTAATTAAGTATACTGCTTACATATTATTACACACAAAGTTTAGAATGTATTGCTTCCTCAGTTAGATTACCTCACTGTTAGTGATATTTCTCACCATAATCCTAACTCTCATAAGGTTCAGTCAGGTCTGAAGATTTAAATTAGTCCTAAATGCAGGTAACTAAGCTAATAATGAAAAATAATCTTTACAATGGAAACATAATAACAAAATTAGGAATGACAAAAATTATTCATATAAATACAGGGTGGTCGCTAGAAAAGCAGAAAATTTGTCAAACAGCTATTTATTTTTACAAAGAATAACTTTTACAAAGTTTTTTAAAGGCATATGTTATATTACACACATAGAAGCTCAAAATTATTAAAATCATGGATTTTATTCATGATGTAAAGAAATCAAAATAGAAATGAGTAAGCACGCATTTTATTCATGATCTCATCTGACCCTCAAATTTTCTGCTTTTCTAGCGACCACCCTGTACGTATCAAACACTTCAACCAATACTGTTAAAGTAACACTGAATAAACAACAGCATTTACCTTACTTGTGAAGCATACAAAAAAGAATCAATTGTTTGTTTTATGTATTATTGTAAATTTAACGTTGCTTAGAGAACTCTGTCAATAGATGCAAAACTATACACAATCATCTGTAATGTCTTATGATAAATAAAAGCCTATTGAATGGATAAAAAATCAGACTATTTCATTCCTATTGTTAAAAATTTATACCTGGATTTAAAGACAATGTTTAAAAGTAACACACCATTAACAAGTATACAAAACTGGTGAAGGTAAAAAAAGGGATAAATAGCTTTTTATTCAATTGTTCTCATTTAAATTTTTAACAATATATTTTTAACTACACACACCCTATTAAGGTAGAGTTTGTAGTTCTCTTTAAGACTATTTTGTTCATTTTTTGTATGGGTAGGGCTGAGAGTTTCATATAGTAAAAATTTTAGGGTGGTTGCATTTCTAGTTTAAGAACTTTTAAGAGTAAATGACTTCCCTCAACTGGTAGCTGACAGTGAAAGACAGTAGGAGTTGAGATGTTGGCACAAGCACTCAACTCTGTACCCATAACTGATTTTCTGTGCCCTGATACCTGGCTAATTTATCAACATTTGGATGTTGCCTGACAGATGGGATAACCCCTAATGCATTTTGGTGCTATCACCATAGGCATTATCCATTATGACATCAAGTTAACAACTAGGACCAACAATGGCAATGTTTATTTTATATTAGGCTCATTATTGTTCTATAATACTGAATTAATTTCCTGTTAACAGTTGTAACTAATACAATCATTAGTATTCAGCTACTTATTTATATATAAATATATACATACTGGCTTGTCAATTTATTAAGGTCTTAAGTACCCTTTCAAACATGGTCCTGAACCAAATTGCAGATACAAATCATGTTCATCACACAAGGCATCATGTGATACATAAAGCACCATAAATGACTAGGATAAGCACATTTAGTCAGTTTAGCAGATATTGTGAAAGACAAAGGTACTACAGCAACCACAAGAAGTATGATAATGGGTGAACACCTAGCAGGTACTATGGTGACCAAGACAATTTTCACTGTTAGGATGCTACTAAAAACAGCAATTGATGTTTATCAGCAATAGAAAAAAGTTAAAAAAAATCTCTGCTGTAAGTGTAGTGTGGCCACAATAAAGAACAGTACTTAAACAGAATAGTAAAGTCAAACAAGAGACCAATTGACAGAGGCATTCAATGCAGCCCAAGATATACCAATCTCCAGAAATACCTTGGAAAGAATGTTTGTAGCAGAAGTAAATGGATTACTGCAGTAGAAGATCATTATATAAACCACTGATCTCAGTTACCAACTAAAAAGAAACTCTAAGAGGTGTCAAGATCATAGACATCAGACTCAAAGAAGAGAAAAGACAAGATCCTTCGTGTATTGTCCCAACTGTTCATGCTTCTGATGTTAAAGTCATTCTTTGAATAATGTTTTATTGGAATATTCTAGCCTCTTTGTCCCTTCAGAAAGCAAAATGAATACCACAACTTATCTTAGTACCATTTGTGATCAAATGCAATCATGTGTACCCTGACTGAAACAACTACTTCCAATATGAAATGCTTTCACCCACTATGCCCAAACTGTGTAACCAACTGGCAACTACAATCTCAAGTTTTTAATGTAACTGCATATTTGTGAGATGAACTTAAAGATGAATAAGCAAGCCATTAAAAATTCTGTCTGCCTCATTCTGTAAATTGTGTACAATATTAATGATTGAATGTGGATTGTTGTTCTTTTGAATTAAGCACAAATCTACACAATTGGCGATCTGTGCTCTGCCCACCATAGGTATCAAAACCCGGATTTTAGCGTGTAAGTCCGCAGACATACCGCTGAGCCACTGGAGAGCAAATTGATTGAATGTGGAAGAGCCCCTCAGGCTACCTTCAATCACTTTGAGAATTCTGTCACATCACTTCATGGCTGTTATTTTGGCAAAATGTGGCCCAACCCATTATAAGGCATGGGATCCAATGAATTAGCCAGCCAGTGCATGTAGTTTTTAATTAATATGTTTCAACACAAGAAATAAAACAACTCACAGGTAGAAACTCTTCTAATTCAAGTCCTACTGGTCTGTCTCTCTGGTCAGGCACAAAATCAACAATATTACTGGATGATGCCAGAACCATTCTGCTGTCAGACTGGTTGTAGTTAGTGATGTTATCATCTACCCGATGTTTTGGGAAAACAATTGCTTGCTGGGTTGCTTTCTCTGGCCTTATGGCAACAGGTCTGACAACAGATATTGTAGCACCGGAGGAGGTATTACTTGGATAATTAGAAGTTCTTAGCAGAGATACATGGTTACTAGAGGGATGTCCACTATCACAGATTATGAATGAATCACAGGATGCTGTTCGAACATTTGACAGGTTAATGGAAGATGCATTTTGCACAGGGGTAGAGGTTAATTTACTTGAAGAAGAAGGTAATGAAGAAGAATGTGTTGTTAATTCTAATCTCTCATACTCTCTTCCCAGAATAGGACTGTACGAGTTCTCTCCTGGAGGAATAAAAGAACTAAAAACTTTGGCTGCTGATTCAAAAGTCTGGGAATAATCTAAAGAAAAGAGGAAATCAAAAGGTCATACAAACTAATTTTATGATAGTTCAATAATCATTTTTAATAAACTTATTTCAACACTGGTATCTAAAAACCAGTACAACAAATTATCTTAGAATCAGCATGACTAGACAGAGGAAAACATTAGTTCAGAACAGTATTAATAAGCTGGAATTGATTAATATATCTTACAGACTGAATTCCCATTCTAATGCTAAAATGCAAATACTTTCACATTTCTGCAATATAACATTAAATTTAACGCAAGTTAAATTTTTGTGATACAAAAATTACAAACATCTTAAATTATTTCTTCTAATTTGATTAACATCTAAAAGCAACTTCAACTCAGAAGCTCAGCTTACTGCTTTGCTCTTTGTTTGTTATTTAAATTTTAATACAACTGTGTAAGTTTAAGAGTGACTTTCACCCTTCATCTACATTCAATCACTAAAATTATAACAGAGAACATTTAGAAAATTGAAGAAATAAACACTTTATGATAGCTTTAAATTTAAAGTTTGAAAAACATGAGCTTTTTCATTTTAATACATTTAAAAGTTAGTAACTACACATAAACAGTCAAGATGTTCCTTGTCAACTGCCACTCTTTGCAAAGGTAAGCAAAAGTCAACAGGTTCCTTGTCAGATATAATTATTTTTTAAGCAACAACAGTCAACAGGTTCCTTGTCAACTATTCTGCTTTTATGGCCAGCAACAATCAGTCTCTTAACAACTAATAATCAATGGATATCTTACCAAATATCACTGCTTACAGATGAAATCAACTGTCAACAGGTACAATTATCAATTATCGCTGCTTACAAAAGTAGTCAATGGTTAACAAGTGTCTTTGTCAATAATCACTGCTAACAAAAATTCATCTAAAGGAAACTAATTTACTTAGGTGCCTTAAACTAAAAATTAATTGATTAGTTACATACAAGATTTTCTTAGATTGCAAATTTCAGGATATCCCTTAGTGTCAATAATTCGATCACTTAAGTTGCAATTTTCTGCAAAGGTTCCTTGAGGTCCTTCTTCAGAATCCTTATCATTCACTAATCTGTTAGATAGAAAGACAAAAATAATCTATTTTTAATATTTTAATAAATATTTAGCATTTTACAATTAAAATCATTTTATAATTCTTGAATACCAAACAGAAGACAATTCCAAGCACTTAATTACATTATTTTTAAGTCTCTACTACAAATTCAGATGTGATTTTGTTTATAAACAAAGCTCAGAAAGTTTCCCGAGAAAACTTGCAACTTAATATCAGGATAGTAAGATAAAAGGGTGCTCCTTCACTGAAGGATTTGAGTTAAATCATCAATTATCTCAAAATTTAGATTAAAAAAAATTAGAATTTTGCTCTCAGCAAATCAATGATTGAAACAATAACTTTTGTACATTCATAGAGAAACACTGTTTTGATGAGCATGAGTTTCCAATTAGTTTACAATTCCTACAATATTTCACTGGTATTTCCCCTTTCAAGAACACTTCTCCTGTAAAGCAAGGTGCATGTTGGCACTGCACAATCTGCATCATAATTAATATCTCAATTTCAAGAACATATCATAATCTCATAGTCCACAGTTTCAAAATAATACCAAAGCCCTTAATCCAGTTCTCTATCAGGTTTCAGGCTGTGCAAGTTCATCTTTACCTAAATTCTTCACTCTTTCCTGTCATTTTGTTGTTTGATAAACACAAGGCTACCAACTTGTAATACTCTGATAGCGAGATTTTTGAAAAAGTAAAAATGTAAACACTAAATGTAGTTGCATTCTAAGGGAGGACTAGAAGTATGTTCTCTCATAAAATGCTTCATCCAATAGTGCAAAATGATGCAATCTACAGCATTTCTTGAATGAATGTGATAATAAATTTGTCCTGGATCTAGCTAGTCAACCAGTCACAGTGTTACAGAAAACTACTAATATGACCAAAATGTGATACTCTTTTGTGTAAATAAGTGCAAGAATAGACCCAAATATACTAATTTTATTCTCAGTGAGTGATTGTCAGTAGCTCCGTAAACAGTAAATTCTCTCAAGATATTACTCAAGTATGTGATGCATTAGATTATAGATTGACAGCTAAACAGGACATATTCGCCAGTGTATATTCAACTGTTTCTACAAATATTCATGGATAGAAAAACACCACCATATTCTGAGAAATCCTTATATGTGTTATATTATTTGTTACTGTAAAATCAACATTCTGTATTTTATTATCTTTATAATTACAGTTTTTCTGAAACTTATCTCTAAATTACTGACATCATGCACTGCCATCCATATGCTGCTTGAACTCTCACTAGTGATATTCTAACCATCTCCAAGAAGTGCCATCTGTCAACAACCACAGCCTAAGCTGTACTACACATCATATACTGTGTGCTATAGGCAATAGTTATGTATATTTTGTTTCATAATGGTTCAAAACAAATTTATGAATAAATTATTTTTATATAAATATTGTCATTTTTCAAAATTAATTTCTCTCTCAACATTCTTCAAATATTTCCAATACAGATACATCAATGACATAATGTGTTCCTTCAGTGATTACTGCCATGAGGAATCTTTTGTTAATGCACTACAACTTGTAAGATCAAAGTGATTTATTTGATGTAAATTGTCCATCTCTAAGTAGTATTTAAGGGGTTTTACACAGTAAGAAAATAATCCCCCATGGCTTAGCTTCAGGAGGAAGAAATAAAGTCTTTTCCAGAGTCCTTATACTCTTTTAGGCAGGCCATAAATAGCTGCTGTTTACCTAATCTTTATTTAATCAACTGATAATTAATGGCAAGCAAAAAAGATCACTGTAGATAATGCATGCATAAAATACACATATTTTCATGTTAAATGATTCAGAATTAAACTTCATGTGATTTTCGGACACATGATAATTTATTTGTTCACCATTTATGTCACACCGGAATCACTGAATCATATACAATTTCCTGACTTTCTTCTTGTCTGCAAAATGTTTCCCAGCCCAGGAACACAAAATATAAAATTAATTGACTTGCTGGTTTCCACAATCTGTGAGAACCATATTATAAACATAGATCATTCATCTTCTTTATTGATGTTTAATTTTAAAATAGTTAATTACACCTGAAGAATGTTACGATATAACAGACATTTTTCATGAAAAAACATCAACATGAACACTCCTGACATATTTCACTATATGAACTAAAGATTGTAACAAATCAATAGTGATATAAAAACTCACCTGTGAACTAAGTCTGTCTGTTTAGAAATCTCATGTTTGGCAGCTTCATCCATACAGCTTGTTATTGGCTGCACTTTCTTTAGGTCTACAATGTACACTGATACACTAGTAAGTGAGATAGTTCCTGCAATCTAAAAGCAAAGAAACATGTACCTGTTTATTCTGTAACTTAATTATTTGAGAAACCATCTGGAAAATGAGAAGTACTCTTAATTTAAAATATTTTGAAGATCCTTTAGGTTAGATTTTAGGTTTAAAATCACATTGTTAAAAATGTCAAGACTTTGGTTAATTTTTAGTTGATACAATACACATTAATACCTTAAAAGATATAGTAGTGATCACAAATTGGCAATCAAAATTAGGTGCATTTTCAGTGAGAGCTAAACTAGTTATCTTAATTTACAACAAACAAAACAATCTTTTGAGAAGGAAATAAACAGAATAATCTTTTTACATGTATGCAAATACTTTTATAAGTTACTATATTTAACAAGGGAATTTGAATATTTCTCAAACACTTAAAAATTTCAGCTTTGGACATCATAGAAAATCATATATCAAGATACACCATTTCTTTTAATACTGTATGATTATTTTCATAAAATTTTACAGATTATTAGTAAACATATTAAGGCTCTAGTACACAAAATATAAAGTTTTTAAAATAAGTTAAAGATTTTTTTCAAATATTGACTGTCCAACATGCAAAAAAATGTTTACCTTAAAATTAAAAATACTGTTATGCATTATAAGATTGTCAAATTTCACGTGCAAAATCTATATAATATCCCAATATCCTTTAGGTAATTATCAAACATTTTGTACAGAAAGAACTTCATATATTTTGTCTCTTATTTTCACCATTGTATCTTTTTTTACAGGTGTGGTCAATTTGACCTTCCCCATAACAAACATAAAAAAATTAGAAAATAGATATTAGTCATGGTTGTTTCATTCTACAATGATTATAAGTTATAACAAGAAAACACAAATGTTTAGTCTAAATAACTTAAATCTCATAACATTACACATTATATATATATTATTTTTATTTATTGACCTTTCAGCTGTGTAACTAACATTACAAAAGTTGCAATGACACAGAGCAAGTGAATTCATGTTACTGTATCCAACAGTATAAAACTGGCCTTTACAAAGTGGCCTGTCTTCGGCTTGTTCTAGTAAACCAATATTTCATAAAATAGTCACATTTGGTTCTAAATATGTACATATATTATTACTATTTACAAACAAGTTCTTAAATTTCAGTTATTTTCCTTAAAAAATAGAACAGTAAATAAAGAAATATAAAAAACAATATTTTTCTACTTGTAAAATTTGCACTTGTTTTATCAAATGCCATAATTTGCTTAGCTTTGTGAAATTTTGCATGTGGAGGATGTAAAACAAAATCACTTTTCAGATTTTTACATATGGAATTTGAAATAAACATTATAAATTTCTTCATCAATACTGCAGAATTCCATTGTAATTTATGAGGCCACTAACTAAACTGTATTTGGATAAAAAGAATAGTTCTTCAGACATTTTCTCTTATCCCTTCTGACATTTGAGACAAAGAAATAATCTTGCAAACTTCCCACCTTCAAGAGGTTGGAAAAACCACGTCCAGAATGTTTTGAACTTTTTATTAGTTATTCACTCATCATGGACAGAAGTTGGTTCATGTAAACAAGTATTTCCAAAAATGAGAGAGGTGGACTATATATATGGTGAAATCAAATAATTTATATCTAAATGAAGTTAAATGAATAAAAGTCATGAGGAAGGACTGCATTAAAAACAGCAAATCCCAACCTCTGATTAATTATAACCATAAAATATTCAAGCCATAAATCAAAACACATTAATAGTATAACAAAAAAGATTTGAATGTGAGTTTACAGACATGATGACATGCTTTATGACCCTGGCCAAGGAAGACTTATAGAGAGAGGATTAATTAATTAATATATATATATATATATTTATTTATAACTCCCACTGTTACATGAAGCTAAGAATAACAACGTCTTGACTTCAGACCTAAAAGGCTGTGAATTTCTACTTTACATATATATGTACCTTTTTGTAGAAAAAAACCTCCATTATCTAGTTTGTAGAAATTACCTATAAATACACATACCATGATTAAAATACAAAATATTTATCTCATCTACACTTTTCTATATAAATTCTTTAATATTTTGAGAATCAATGTTCATTTATATCTATTTTAAGAATTTTATTGTTGTTTGTTTGTTTTTGAGCAAAGCCATATTAGGCTATCTGCTGTGTTTACAAAAGGGAATAAAATCGAACATTTTAGCATTAAAACTATAACTTATCACTGTCTCAGAAGGAGACAGTGGTAATGTTAAAATGTATATTGTTCTTAAGTTGTGAACTAAATAATTCACAGGCCATCATGGGAAATACTTGGGCTGAATTTCATATCTATGACCTTATAATTTACTGTTATAATCACATTAAGATTAAGCAAAAGTATTTTTGATAAATTTCTTAATTACATCTATCAAAAAAAAGTATAACTTATAATCCAATGAGTTACACACAAGTTGCTGCTGTGACATGGTTACATCAGTAACTTTTCCCCATCCCATCACAAGTGTGTCATATGTCATAACAGGTTCCCATCCATAAACCTTGAGGACATCTTGAGCTCCACTAAATAAGCATTCACCATCAGGGTTAAAATATATACATCTGTAAATTGTATGAAAAAAAAATTATTAGTGAACACTGCTATTTAGTAAAATGTTATTAAAATTAGGTTATTCCCAGAGACAGTAAAATAAAATATGTAGACTAAACCCCAACTAATCAGAAACAATTGTCACACTTTTATTGATCATTACTACCCATATGCATACTGCAAGTAGCCTTGTGTTTCTGCTAAAATACATCATTTTACACGAAATTTATATATAGATATACAGACACACACATCCATGCACACATACAAAGCTAGATACAAACACTTTAAATTGTAGTGTATTTTACACCAGATTTACAAAACAACTGTGTTGACTAGGTGTTTGTTTTACTAGAAAATGAAAGTGTAGTGTTGAATGTTCTAGCACAATACTGAAGACATTTTTATAATAACAGCTTATTCTTACCAAGTATACATACATACTTAAAGAAAAGAAAATGTTTTTAGATGTCGAATAACTTTTCATTTCACATTACAACATAAGCTAAAAATTATTTTGTTACACAATAAACATGTCAATTATCACTACAAATATAAGGTAAAAGTCAAACATTTTCTAATATTATTTTATTCAAGGGTAAATAAATGTTTAAACAGTGCGTGAATAATTGTGAAATTGTTTAAATTGAGGTAGAATTTTGGTTTGTGTATATAGAGGAAAAGAGGAAAATTGGGAAGGAAAATAATAAAATAAAAAAACAAAAGAAAAGAAAGGGAAAAGGAAATATACTAGTCTTCCTACTGAGATCACACTATCATAACAATGTTGTTGTGAAACCCGTCAGAAACATTTAAGTGAGTATTTATTAGTTTTTGTTCCAAATACAAATCACTCCCATCCTCACGTATACACAAACACAAATATATTAAAAGGATCTTCATTACCTGACAGGCCCACTATCTGTACCCGTTGAAGAAATTAGCTGAAAATTTTCCAAATCCCAGAACTTTACTGATCTGTTACAAAACAAACAAAGGTAATACGTCAAAAATGTTTGTACTACACAAGGATTTAATATGTTTACAATAAAATGTACTGCAAACAGTAAGAAACAAACTTGGATAAATGATTAGAAAAATAAAACATCTAAATAAAAATTTTTTCTAGTTTATTTTCTGTGACATTTCATAGACACCCTTGGTCAGACAGTACAAGTTTTGTCATAGCTTAACAAAGGGTATCTGCTCAAAACTTTGCAGAAAATGAACTAAAATTTTTTTCTTATACCATATTGAATAACACTCTGTCATACAAGAAAGATACTTTGCTATTGTAGATTAAAATGAGTAAACATACTTAATAGTTTACTTTATTTGGGGCTTGTAAATTAAAATAGCTTGATCATATAAACAATAGAATTTACATGAATGACCAACATTAAAGGAAAGTGGTAACTTATTCATTATATATTTTGTAAACACATGAATTTTGATAAAAGAATTAGCATATAATTGTTTGGTCTTAACATTTCAAGCTAATTTTCATACTGAAAAAAAGATACAAACAGTGAAGTCAAATCCAATTACTTGGAATATAAATCATACATAAACTAGACACTGAATAGTTCCTACTGGACAGTGTTTCAATTAGATTTTTTAAAAATTATACAGTAAAATAACCTTCTGGATCATGAATTAATTTTCAGTTGTGATGCAATATCCTCACTGTTCAAGATTTATACTCACCTTTTAAACTATTGAAAAAAGTGAAACACATTTTACCTTTTGTTAAAATGTTTCTAATTAAAAAAACATTATTTTAACTAAAAATGGACAATCATATGGTTTCTTTGGAGCACTCATTCCAATATGCATCATTTTGACACTCAACTTCACAAAAGTGAGGAAAAACTGATAAATTTTAACATAGTAAATACACATTCATTGTCTACTCTGTTTTATAGTACTACCTAAGTCATCATAGCAAAGACAAAATGAATGGCTGTATATATGCACACACACAGTTTGACATTTATCCTGTATTAACGATTGTTACCAGTATTAAAAATGGATTTAAATTTTAAGAAAAAAAGGAATGTTACTTTTTAAGCTTCTTGAGATGAATGAATACATCTCTTCTACTAAATTAGTTATTTTCTGTTTTGTTTATTAATTTCAGGTAAGTCAAATGAAATATTTTATAAGTATAAATGTAAGTAAATAAGTTTAAACCACTGCATGTTAGGCATGTTCTAAAATTATTACAACAATAAAAAAACAAAAATGTTTACAAGCTATATTTATTTTTTTAAACAAGAAATGTTTAATATGTTTTTACCTGTCAGAACTACCACTTGCCAAAAGAAATTCATTTGGATGAAACTCAACCTCGGCAATGGACCCAGTGTGTCCAATGAATTCTGTTAACACTTCCCCACTTGGAAGATCCCACAGCTACAAACCCCAAAATATACTTATTAAAAGTTTTGAAGCTCTTCATTTACATATTACTAAACAAAAAAGTTCATAGATACATAATTTTTAAACTTTTATGAAGTATATTTCTATTTACAACTAAACAGAATCTTCAGTGAGAGACCTCAAATTTTGTGATGAAAAGAACCATAAAAGGTTTTCAGAAAGTCTAGATTTACATGGTGTATTCTCTAGTTTTTAATTCACAAAAGTTGCAAAATATAAAAAAATATTAATGAAGTTCTAAGCAATCAATAATTTCTCATACTTTTTTTAATTAAGACTTACCTTTATCACTCCATCTTCTCCTCCTGATGCAATCCACCTACCATCTGGACTGAACTTTAAGCTATTTATTGCCTGATTGTGACCCTGAAAAGAAGTAAGTATGTTTACGATATGTGAATGTCATATCTTTGTACATTACATTTTTCAACTTATTTGGGAGGAATTTCAAACTCTTTAAATTTGACTATGATACAATTACAGAGCACCACAGCTGTTTTGTTTCACAGTACCAAAATTAATACAAAATATTTTTATTATTAATAATAATAAATATATAGTAATGTTTTTTAAATACAGTGCACATAAAATGTCAGGATAGGGGTGGGGCTTTTAAGGGATGATAAAAGAAGAAAGGATCATATTAAAAATTTTATGTGATACTGAACATCTTGAAATATCCAAGATAAAATTTCATCCTTTTACAGTTACTTGACAATTTATTAGTTGTTTCTAATAACACTAACTGACACTAGATAATTAATTTCAGCAATATCTGGTAGCAAGTATGCATAATATTAAAGCTGACAAATAGCTACATTTTTAGGAGTATAAAATATAAAATGGATGTTTTTAGAACACTGGTCAGAATGTAGAATTTTGTTTGTTTGAAGTTAAGCACAAAATACACAATTGGCTATCTGTGCTCTTCCCACAATGGATATCAAAATCACATACCACTGAACCACTGGAGAGGCAGGAGGGTTTTGATAAATAGAAACAATTGAAACTTGGTGAAATGTAGACAATTTTGATGGTAAAAATTTCTTTGAAATGTAGGATCACAGATTTGTAAGTAGAAATAATAATGTATGGATTCATATGTAAAACATGAGTTACATCACACTGAATTTGAGATTAAATCTATTTGAGTTTCTGCTAGTGGACATAACAGGAGAAGGGTTTTAGTGGGAAACTGTTTCAAACCACCAGCTGAAACTGAAGAAATAAATAAGACACTTCATAATGAGATTAACATTTCAGCTTCTAAAAAATAACTATGGGTGATTTAAATTTCCATCATGTAGATCATGAAATGTTAAGAGTCAAGTGAGGAAGGAGACAAGATTTAAGAAACTGTTTGGGATGATTTTCTTTATCATATTGTCAGTGAAGATACTAGAAACAATGCTATTTTAGGTTTATTGCTAATGTCTCATGTAGAAATGGTTGAAAGTGGAGATTGTGGAACATCTGGGCACAAGTTATCATTGCTCCGTTAGATCTGATGATTTATTAAATAAATAGATCAGGAATAATAAAATTTTGTTTACAAATTTCAAAGAAAAGCTAATGGTGAAAGAATGTGGCAAGACTTATCCATTATAAACTGGATAGCTGAATTTATGAAAGTTAACAACAGTGATAATTTTTTAAAAATGTGCTATGATGAAAGAAAGAGAGAATTATTGAAGAAAAACAGATGGTAAAACAGGAAAATAAAAAATAATATATCAAACAAAGGTTAGCTGAACATGTAAAAATATATAGTAATGTTTTTTAAATACAATGCACATAAAATGTCAGGATATGGGTAAGGCTTTTGAGGGATGATAAAGGAAGAAAGGATCATGTCTGATGTTTATGAGATAGTTGGGTTATAAAATATTGCTTCCACTTCAATTTCTACAAATGAAGATACAAACAATATTCCTCATTCTAAATGGCTGTGAAGTAAAAACAAGAGAAACACATTAATTCTGAGTTTGTTACAAAATGTCTGAAAAGTTCAAAGAATGATAAAATTCTTTTGGCTGGATAAGATTTTCAAGAGTTTTGAAAAACCTTAAGGGTTGAATATGTGAGCCACTTCATACTAATTTTTGTAAGTCCTTTAACAATGGACAGATGCCAGAAGATTTGAAGTTGGCCAATTATTACTATTTTCAAGAAAGATGATAAAAATTGTCCCAGTAATAAAAAGGGCTCACACCAATTATGAGAACTATGTATAAAGTCTGATAACAGATGTTCTGCAAATTTTGATAACTGATTAATATGATTTCATTAGGGGAAAATCTTGTTTTACTAATTTTTTGACATTGTTTGAAGGCATGAATAATTATTTATATGAAGGTAAGAGTTTGTGGATCTTCAAAAAGCATTTGACATAATGTTACATAAAAGGCTTATTAAAAATCATTTCTATAAGGATGAGGGGATAAATTGACTTATTGGCTGGATGAAAAAAAGCAAAGGTTGTTATAACAGAAGTTCAGTCAAACTGGATTAATGTCACAAAGGATATATTTCAGGGATCAAAATGCCTATTTTGATTTACATCCAGAGGCATAGCCAGAAATGGTCATTGGGGGACTGAGGTGCTAGTCTTATTTTTATAATTGTAAATAAATATATAAGCCTATATATATGTATAATATGGGTCATTCCATGTCAAATCATCCAGGAGGTTGCAGGTGACCCCCACAGAATGCCTTGAAAAAAATTCACGTGCTCATCTACCTACATAATGAAAAATTGCCAAAGATTGGATCAATATCTCTAATAGTTTCTGATTTACAGTCCTGTAAAATTTAGTGTTTTTTTTATTTTGTGCAAATTCATTTTCAGGCAACTTTGGCTGGTTAAAGCTGCAAGAGTAATGATGATAGAAGACTGAAATTTGCTACACTGAGTGAATTCAAAAATGGTCTCAAACCAAGTTTATCTCTCTTTGTATTTGCATAGTGAGGCAGTAAAATCACCCGAAAACCCAGAATTGTAAAAAACATTGGTTTATGTAATAAGCCATAGCTATAAGACTCAATATGACACAAAGCTGATTTTTTTTTCTAATTTCCTATAACATATCAGTTGATGAATCAGCAATTGTTGTGATTAAAAGTCTGTTAGATCTCCTGTAAAAAATATTTAGCTGGATGCAACTTTTTATGATTTAGCTAAATTACTCCAGGCCACAGTTTGACCACATCACCAATTATTCAGCCTTTCCAGATTTTTACCATATTGTTTACATTTCTGAATATGATCTACAAAAAAATCAAAATGGTGTTCAACCTACTTTTTGAGTTATAATTTTTTAAAGTATCATTTGACCATACATTTTTTATTTAAAAAAAAATTAAGTTCACATGTGTTTAGCCTTAATAACATCAAATAAACATTGCTTTGTCCAGACAGCTTGAATAAATTTCTGAAAGTCAAGTGTGCAAATATATCCAAACAGTTTTGAAAAATACCGGTCACTTTTATGAATCCCACTGAAATACTCTGACCAGTCTTTCACAATATTAAATGATGAAGTTGTAAGAAACAAGAAAGAATTAATTCATTTCTGAACAAGTTTATTGGCATAACTAGTTAGATCACATGACAATGCAAATATATTGTGTGTGCATTACAGTTATGCAGATATGACTGAGTTTAAGATTCATAATATAATAAATACAAATGTAAATCAGACACAAAAAGCACAGTGCTACAACAGGGGATAACTGAGAAAGAGTATAGTTACACCAAAGCCAAACTGCAATAATCGTGACAATGAAATGTTTCAAAAATTGCTTTGGTGATAAATTAGCCTTAACATCAAATAAACGTTGCTTTGTTCAGACACCTTGAATACATTTCTGAAATTTGAGTTTGATAATGTTGAAATCACTTTGACTTATATCATAGTGGCAAGCACTACTGCCTTGCACGATAGGTGCACTTATTAGACACAGAATATGTTGGAAAGGAACCCATATTTCATCTTTACATGACCTTGCACCCATGAGAACAGTTCGTTTCTTGATTTCTTCATGAATGACATCAACACATACCATTCATGATCATATATAGATGTCACATATTTCCCTGGCTGGTAATTGTCATTGCTATCATTAGACCCTATTTGAGCTGCTGCAGCATCACTTTCACTGCTACTACCAACAGTTAAAACTGTGTACACATCATCTGATAGCCTTCTCATGTACAATTTGTTGATAGAGTGGGGAATAAAGCCATGTGGCCTAATATCTGCCACAGTTTTGCATTTTTCAAAGTGTTCAAGTAGATCAAACTTTACACAATTCTGCAGGACTGATTCCTGATTGACAAGAAAGAACTGAATGCCCTGAATGTGATCCTTTTCCCAATGGAACATATCAGAGACACTTCAAATTTTATAATTTATTATTTTTCCCAACCTTCATGTTTTTGAAGATCATGTTCAGAGATGTAAGAATATATGGTAAAGGCTGATTAGAATATTTCAATGGGATTCGTAAATTATTTCAAAATCGTATGGATATATTTGCACACATAACACACCTGAACTTAATTTTTTTAAATAAAAAACGTATGATCAGAGGATACTTAAAAAATTATAACTCAAAAAGTAGGTTGAACACCATCCTGTTTTGTTTTGTAGATCATATTCAGAGACGTAAGAATATATGGTAAAAATCTGAAAAGGCTGAATAACTGGTGACATGGTCATACTGTGGCCTGAAGTAGGGGTATTTTTAGCTAAATCATAAAAAGTTGCATGCAGCTAAATTTTTTATAGGAGATCTAACAGACTTTAATCACAACAATTGCTGATTTATCAACTGATATGTTATAGGAAATTAGAAAAAGATTTAGCTTTGTATTATATTAAGTCTTAAAACTATGGCTTATTAAATAAACCAATGTTTTTTTTTTACGAGTTTGGGTTTTCAGGTGATTTTACAGCCTCACTATGAAAATCCTAAGAGAGATAAACTTGGTTTGAAAACATTTTTTTTAAATTCTGTGAGATTAATTCAGCCAGTGTAGCAAATTTCAGCCTTCTACCACCATAACTCTTGTAGCTTTAAGCAGCCAAGTTTGCCATAAAATTAATTTGCCAAAAAAAAGAACTAAATGACTTAAAATTTACAGGGGTGTAAATCACAAACTATTAGACATATTGATCTAATCTTTGGCAGTTTTTCGTTATATGGATCGATGAGCACACGTGAATTTTTTCAAGGCATTCTGAAGGGGTCACCTGGAAAATTTTCCCAAATCTGGATGATTTGACATGGAATGACCCCTATATAACTTATAGTTATCAGGCCTGGTAAAGTAGGCCTACAGCTTTGTCATCAATATATAAAATATATAGTCACTCAGGAGAGTGCAAAATATATGTATAGTGTCTATAATCTGTATTCAGATATCATGGACTGTGCATGTTCAGATTCCCTGGATTTCAAGAATTAACTTCACAAATAAACAGTGAGTGGCAGTGTGGCAGGCAGGCAGCACCATGGAACTAACCTAGTACCATTGACAAACAGAAGTTGCAATAAACAATCATTCACTATGCCAAACCTGAAAAAGCAAAAGACACTGCATGGGTTCTTTAAACCCATTTATGAGGCTGAGCCTGATCAAAAGTGCTGCAGCCAATCAGGTTGTATCAGAATTGTTAAAGTCATCACCGTGGCCTTCTACCAGTGCTGCCACTACTGCCTCAGGTCCAGTCTGGGACATTGGAAATTACATTTCTGATGATGTCAGCATTGATAAACAGGCAAGTCAACTACTCATTATATTAATATTGTATTAAAAATCATGCAAACACTCTGAGGAGATTTAAACTGAATATTCATTGCTGCTAGTGATTGTTGGCCTACAGCCACAGGATGTCAGGCCTGCTCAGTGAAGTACAGCTCAAAGCCTCTCTTCAAGGTTATTGTACTCTCACAACAAACTTTCCAATGTGCAAAATAACTTAATTAGAACTATGTCTTTCTGTCTCTTTTAGATAAATGCTGAAATCAAAAAAATGCCTCCTTGAGAATGCCTGGAAGCCAGGGAGTGATTATGTTTTCTCCCAGTGTGGTCCAAGAAAGCTATGTTTTTAGCATCGTTGGCTTTCACAGTGGAGATGGCTACTTTACAGTGAACATGCAAAGAGTGTTTTCTGAGAGTACTGCTGTCTTTTTGCTCTTAATGGTGCTGGTGTTGGAAACCAGAAATTGGGACAACTAGTAAAATTTCCATACACAAACTGGAAGAATGCTGTTGAAGACTTCAAGGCACATGAATTGAAACAGTACCACCAAGACAACAAAGAAAAAGCTAACAAGTTTCTATAGGTCGTAAACACAAGTTCATCTGTGCACTTGCCGCTTGATGCAACTTACAAGCAAGAAATTGAACAGAACCAGCAATATTTAATGCCTATTATTGATACTCTATTCCTGTGTGGGAGACAGGGTTTAGCTTTGAGAGGAAAATATGATTCTGGTCCAATGTTTGTTGGTAACACTGATGAGGAGCCCATCAATAATATTGGAATTTGAGCAATTTTGCACTACAGGGCAAAGGGTGATGTCAAGCTTTCAGCAAGCCTTAAGAGTACAAAGAGGAATGCTATGTATCTGAGTCCTCAAATTTAAAATGAAATCATCAATGCCTTTAATACTCACATTCTTATCTATCCAGTCACAAAACTCTCCTTACAAACTTCATGTGTCTTCTACCATCAAGATCTACCCCAGAATGGTCAGAACCTACAGCACAACAATGTGACCAAATTAAAGAGTTGGTCAATATATACAAGGCTGACATTGACAGCACTTCACTAGCTGCAGTAAGTGAAGTTTGGGTTTGCTGCAAATCACTTGCAAACAACAGACCAAAATGTCATAGATGCATATGCAATGTGCAATGCAGAAATGTTCCCAGTCATTTCTAGACTGTTAAAAGTATTTGCTAAGCTGCCTGTGTCAACGAGCTCAGTGGAACATTCGTTTTCAATTCTCAAAACTCAAAACGTATTTGAGAAATACCACTACTGAAGATCGATTGAATGGCCTGGCCTCATTATACATTCAATGTGATATTAAAGTTGAACCAAACTATGTTGTAGATGTCCTGGCAAGAAAGAACAGGCATTTGAGCCTTTCACAGATATTCATTTGTATTTCTCTAGTTCTGAAAAAACTTACTGTATTAAAAGAGTGTTCAATCAGAAATTTGTATTTGACCATTTGTTGTGTGTGAAATTATCTGCCATGCAATCACAACAAATCTTTATGAAACTTCACAGGTGGCAACTGAACTTGTCTGAGAAGTTTGGGTGCATGGGGGGGAGTTAAGTCCCTTACAGTCCTTGAATTTTGTACTAAAAAAATTTAAAGAGCTACATGACAACACTTAACAGACATAAAAGTAACCAATCAAACTATTTTCCATACTCAACACCTAAAAAATAATCACACCTTATTAAACACAGAACTATAATGTTTTAATTCTATAAATAAAATAAAGCATCATAAATATTCTTGCCTTTATGTTTTGTTTAATTTTTCCTTTGCAATTAACAGAAGGAATAGTTACATAATTGTTTTTCAAACAATTATTATGAAAATTTGAAACTACATTACAAGAACTTGTAACGATGAAACATCATCTATTATTCTATAAACATCTACACGGCTTAACTAGCTATTACCTTATATGTTCGAATACATCCTTTTTTCCTCATGTCCCAAAGCTACAAAAAACAAGAGACAAACAAAACTTCATAACACAAAATTCAATTAGTATGTATGCAAGAAATGTTAACCAGAAATACTTTAATCACTTCCAAATACATATATGTATTTAAAAAGTTTGATTCATATTTTCAGTGAAGTACACACCATCACAAATATTCAATGTATGAGTAAAGATAATAACACATATTCTAAACAAAAATTAATCTATCATCACAGCCTAGAGCAATTGCTTTGATCACAAACATTGTCTAAACACACAGATAACTCTGACAATCATTATGCTTCTCTTCTTATAAAATATTTTCTTATTAGAAACGAGGTATATAAATAATCAATGAACTGGCGACAATATATTACAACAAACAAGTTCTAAAACACCTACATACAAAACAAAAAGAGGAAGACGTGTGAAGTTAATGGGTTGGTACAAGTGCTTTTATTTTTTACTTTTGTTGTTGAGGAAAATGCTACATAATGGGAAATCTGCACTGTACCCTCCACAGGTATTGAAACCCAACTTGTAGTATGTTTTGTTTTGTGGCCAGCATATAGAATGTTCTTTATCTAATTTCCCTAATGAACAACTAGATTATTGTGGTACAATGTGAATAATATACACAATGAACATGTGCCTTCAATGAAAGGCCTGAGATTTGATATTACTATTTTTAACACTGGTCAATCATTACCTGGTATCTTAGAGAAAAATATTTTGTTAATCTGGTAGTTTTTGAATATTTTTGTCTAAAATCTAATTTTTGTACATACTTAAAAGATGAGTTTTTATTTGTATTAATATTGCCTGCAAAACATTTTCTTCATACAAAGACAAATATTACTGTTGTTATTCAATAAAGTAGCATGGTATTAAACTGAATACTTCATACAATAATCAACAGCACAGAATAAAAAGGGCCAATAATATACAAAATTTTTTTTTTAATTTCTTCTTAAATTGCAAGTCCCAGTGTGGCTGCTCTGATTACATTTGTGTAAAGTTGTCCCTGTCCTTTCTTGAAACCTTCAAACTATGAATGTTTTAGAAGAGGATATGTATCTGTCTATGGCAGTGAAAGTTAAACAAGGATTTAAGTACCTTGAATAAAAAACAATGTAATGTCAATGAAACATTTCTACAAGAAATTTCTTCGTTTCAAATCAACCCTGAAAAATTCAAGTCTATGACAATATTTGTAACTTAAATGTTATGATATTTATAAAAAAAAATCTTGAAATGAAAGTTTTTATTCTAACCCTATCAACTTTGTGGAGAAGACAAAACGAATAAACAAATAATTTTTTTCAGGAAAGTTATTTTTTTGTACTTTAACTTTTGGGACATGTGTAAGTATGTAAACATTACCAATAACATTTACCAATAATGTTAAAAAAGAACAATGCAACATGAAACTAACAATTACAGTTTTATCTACTTTAGTTTAAGATGCAGATAAGGTTTCTTGACTGTTCTTGTAAGCATTATAAAATATTTGTGTCAATATGTCATTAAATTCTAAATACTTATGAGCCTCATGAACTAAACTGTTATGATGCTCTTCTATGGATATCTGTATTTTGCTGAACATATCAAAATAGCTACATTTACTTAACATTTTTTATATATATGCATTTAAAAAACACAACAGCAAAACTAAATATCTTTATTTTTTATTAGTTTAAATATCTTTAAGTTACTGATATACTTTGAGAGTGTTGTCTTGGGATCCTGAAACAATGAATTCTCCATAAGGATGGAAGTCCACACATTTGATGCTGGATTTATGTCCAGTTAGAGTTCTTAAGACTGAAAATAAAACGAGTTGGAAGAATTAAAATTTCCCATCTTTAAATAAATACAGAGACAGCTTTAGTTTCCTCACTTTTAAACAAAATTATGTGTCACTTAATTTCATTCCCAAAAACATCACAAAATACTGTTTTCTTTCTTTTCAAAATAAAAGAATTAGGTCTGAATAAACTGTTACTCCAATAAACAATTACAACAATAAACTGTTGTAATGAAATATTTATCCCAAAGTTACCTTCACAGTTAAGTGTTTCCAAATTAATATTAAATAGATAAACAGTAAATTATGCAAAGCAAGATAAAAACAAAGTCAGCATTAACTTTCTAAGGATGATTATTCTTACATCAAAATTTTGATATGGAACGTACACAACAAAGTAGAAGATTAGGAATACTTATTTGTGGCACTTACTTTTAGTGGCCTCCAAGTCCCACAACTTCATTGACCCTGACACAGAACCAGCACAAACTGTGTCTTCTGAACGACCAAATTTTACACACATTACAGCTGTTGTGTGACCATTCAAACTCTAAAATTCAGTAGGAAAAAAAAACGTTTTGCATTTGATCAGACACAATATCCTGGAACTTCTTACAACTAAAAAGCCTGAAAAAATTTTGCAGATGCATAAACTGAAAAAATAATTAAATAGTGTTCTTTAACACTCCACAAACACAGAAATTACCAAAAAATTAAGTAATTACTCTTTACTCAACATTAAACTAATAAAACATGTCACTGATAGTTAATCATTTTTATTGTTACTCTTCTAATATACATTATTAGAAGTTTTGTGTCAGTCTTATAGCAGTATAGTCTAAAGAAGTAACTAAAGAGTTTTTTTTATATGCAGATTTTGGTTGCTTTATTCAACCTGTGAAAATCTTAATTGATATTGACCCAATTTATCTCATCCAGCTGCATTTATCAGCTGAATGTACAACATGTTGTAACAATCTTCTCAATTATGATGCAGTAAGAAAACAGTTATTAACTTTTTAATTAAGAGTAGGTATTTTTTTTTATTAGATCTCAGGCAGAAAGTAAGGATATTAAGACAAATGTACAGGCACACAAATTACTCAAATGTTATAGGTGTGTAAACTGTGTTAAGTTGTGGGAAACTCAATGGATTCTTTGTATAACATACCAAAAAAATGTTTCTTACATCTAGAAAGAAGTGATATAATAGTAGATTCAAATTACCTTAATAACAAAAAAGGTTAAATTGTAATAAACACTTTCCATTTGCATCAGATGTATTTTAACTGGTAGTAATCCTCAAAGTAATACTGTAAACTTTTATTACATTACAGTAATTTGCATCTATAGAGCATAACATGATTCATGTTTATTATTTTTTGTATAAATCAACCTTTAATCTATTGATCTTTTCCATTTTTCTTTAATTCCAATGAATACTCTGAATTTTCCTCAGTGAAAATTAAAATAAAGATAGTTGTGTATGCAAGTAAATTATACTAATTTAACAGTCAAATGGCAAACAATTTATAAATATAATGAAGTGATTTTATCTGGGGAATACACCATTGTTCCACTCAAACGTGCAGTACCTTCCCTAAATAAAACAACTTTATTACACTTTGAAACCATTGTTCATCCATTTAAAATAAAGACATTACTGCAAAAAAGACAAATTTTTTTCAACAAAAATAAATTTAATTTAACAATGGCTTTTTAAAATGTAAATTTAAGATGTAAACATACATTAGACCAATAATACAAGCAAAATACAAATCAAAAGCACAAGGAAACCAAAAACAGAATAAAACAATCAGACAAATGCAAATTCTTGGAAATCTATGCCAGAAATTGCTTTGAGCCCATACGTGAAAAGAGCTATTGATGTATTGTGGCAAAATGTCTATAGTAAATATTCCTTGTAAGAAATCAAACTAATTCCATTCTTCTGTGCAATGGATACTTTAAGACAAAGTATCTGGAAGTAGCTTTAATGTTATATTGCTTTCTCATCTTTAACCATTTTTTTACTTCTTTTGACTTCATTGTACCTTCTCTTCCATGATGGTCTTTCACTCTTCCTTTTATCACATTTTATTCTTGTTTTTCTTATCAACTTAAGGATGTTTACTTTTTACTTAGCTACCACAACTTTGTTCTTAACCCACAAAATTGAAAAAAGTCAAACTACTAGTTATATGTGCATATTTATTACAAATTAACCTCTTTATGTCTTTTCCTCTTAACCAAGTACATTGTTGTCTAATTATTCTGAAAACAAAACATTAAAACAATACTGACCATCATTAAAAAATGAGTTCAAAGTTCCCTGCCTTGTATACATTACTTGAAACAGTCCTTGATGTATGTAATATAACATTTGGAGAACACTATACTAAAACACTGGTGTCACTCGAAAGTATAGTGTTAAATTAAACTTGATACCGTCCCTATTCTGTATGGATGCTTATATGTGAAGGCTATCTGTTAATGTTTAGAAAGAACATACAAAAATACATGAAAAGGATACCTTCAAGTTAAGTTAATGTGTTTTATGAAACTTACCACAACAGTTAGGGACTTCTTTGTTATGTTTTAAGGTGCAATGCAGAAAATTTATATGGTATGAGTTGTATATCAGTGTAATGTTCTAGATGTATGTGTATATTGAATCTATTATGGTATAAATTGTATGTCAGTATAAATCTCCAGATGTAAATCTGTATGTAACGAATCTATTACAGTATGAATTTTATGTCAGTATAAATGTCTAAATGCAAGTCTGTCTGTGTACTGAGTCTATTATGGTATGAACTGTATATTAGTGTAAATGTCTAGAAGCAAGTCTGTGTACACCGAATCTATTATGGTATGAGTTATATATCAGTATAAATGTCCAGATATAAGTATGTTTGTACTGAATCTACTACAATGTCCTTAGAATTATTAGTTATGGGATATCCGAGATTCAGATCAAACCAGTTTTCTGGTATTAAGGAATATGCCTTGGAAGAGTATGCAAGTCCCTGGTGAAAGAAGGTTTCAATATTATAACTTGAGGTGAAAATGTAAATGAGTTAAGGAAAAAAACAGACAAACCAGACTCTGAGACTCTAGCACCACTGTATTACTTTTATTGACACGTATGAATAACCCTGGATATAGGAAATCTAAGAACTAAGAGAAACCATACTAAAACATGGTCTAACTTAAAAGTGCCATATCATATTATACTCTATCCGTCTTTACCCTATGTGGACCAGTTTTGTTTTTGTTTTTTCTTCTACTGTCCAAAATCATTATGACATTTCTGGAACGTGTTTTGCAGATACTCAATTTCTATCTTCTAGATAGTTGTTTACCTGAATACCACATACACTATATAAATGGAAACATCGTCTGATGTTGTAACTGATACTTCATAAGTACCAATAAATAAAAAACAAACCACTACAGTACCAGTCCTGATTAAAAAAAGAAACAAAGTACAAAAGAGGATGACTGGTTGTAACTATTCAGCTTTGTGCTGAAACTTTCCTTACCTTTCTTACAAATTTTTATGAAAAGAAAGAGAGGAGAGCAACACACTCCATACTCTTCACATTTCTCTGTTTAAGTATCATGCACTCAAGTACTTTTGTTTTAAGTGGAAATGCTTTGACTCCTGTGATAAGTTACCACGCATTCAAGTAAAATAATCTTCGTAAACGTCTGTGTAGTTATATAGAAATATTTGTTTCTTATGTTGACTATAAAACCTACTAATTGTTCGTTTTAAATTTTGCGCAAAGCTACATGAGGGCTATCTGCACTGGCCATCCCTAATTTAACAGTGTAAGACTAGAGAGAAAGCAACTTGTCACTACCACCCACCCCCAACTCTTGGATTACTTTTATCAACAAACAATGAGACTCACCGTCACTTTATAATGCTCCCACGGCTGAAAAAGCGAGCATGTTTTGTGTGACGGGGATTCGAAACCGCGATCCTCGGATTACGAGTCGAGCACTAATCACCTGTCCTTGTTGGGCATAAAGCCTGCTAATTTCGAAATATTACTTGCAGATAGCAGGTAAACTTGTACACACGTAAATACTTCATCTTGTTTGCAGCAGCTAGCTTATGATTGTACAAATACTACTGTTTTATATATATTTATTACACAGCTTTGTAGTAATAATTTTTATCGGACAATAAATATCTGCATCCGGTGTTGTGTATTTTGTGCTCTTTTTTTTCTCAGCTAAGTACACCGTTAATTATTTATTTCTCAAAAATATATATATGTTGCAACTAATATTGACAGCAACCAGCGAAGTTTTATATTTCGTTTTCTGTCTTCAATATCACAATATTTGTTGTTGCTTTCAAGATATTCTAGTGACTTGAGGTTGTTGCACCCGACTCCAGCTGCTAAATACAAAACTCATTTGTGAATCTTCAACCATAGATTTCCTAGTAAAAAGTAAAATGGAAACACCACCTACATATGTAATATGTCACCCACTTGCAGTAGCTTAAAATCAATATTACTATCAATGTCAATGACCTTGGTTAGCTTCCTTTGAAAAACACCATAAATTTGTAGTTCTTTGGTTATTATTTTTCCAACAGCAGCTTTGTTCTTAACCCGTAAAACATAAAAAAGAAATATAAAAGTAATTCTGTGTAATTATTGGGTGAAATAAAAATGTAAATAAAAGAACGGAAATTGAAGAGTAAATTTTTCTGTTGACTCACGATAAACTCAACGCAAAGATATAACATTTCTGTACCTTTTGCCATACACCAACTGATTTACAAACCTTCGAATATGAAATGTTTATTTTAAAATCTTGATAAAATGGTTATTCTGTGATACATTATAGGTTGGTTACTGCTTCCACTATTTGGTGCGTCCATGAACACTAATCGATCTACATTTATGAGAATTTGAAAAAAATATTTTAACGAAAAACGTCAAAACCGCAAAATAAGGTTCGAAAATTCAGAAATAAGTTATATGCTGCACGTTGTTTTGGAGCTGCGTGGCTAGATTTAACGCAAAAGATATGAATTGAAAATTGGAAAAAAAGCTAATCATCAACAGTAATGAAGGAATGCAATTCTCAAATAGTAACGACCATTTGATACTTGAAAGTCATATGAAGGGTCACTTGTAGATGAAAGGATGGAATGCACGAAGAAATGGCTTCTTTGGTACTTCCGCAATGATTTTATCAGAATTTACATTTCACAGATTTTTCTCTACAGGGTTAAACGTACATTACCCCTATATCTACTAATTGGCAAAAAAAAACACCAAAAGTATATACGACGAACGAGATAATTTTAATGCATATATTTATATACACAATACATATTTCATGGAAGAGTTAAGATTCGAACTGTGGCACACCTGCACTGTAACTTTTTCACTTACCCTCGTCCACCTTTCCTTCTAATATTTTACAGCTGTTACACTGATGTACGAATGTTGGTTGATATCCCTAAAAAATGTAAATATAGACTCCAAGTTCACATGGTTATTAGCAGAACTCGATATCACCTCAAATCGTGATAACAAATGGCGTTACCGTTGCAGTTCTTATCGTAAAATTAAAAAACAAAAAAACAAGTACACCATCCAGAAAGACTGTTTGCTGTTTTTGTTTGTTTCTTCACGCAAATCCGCTACAGGGAGCGATTAACTTGGGGGAATACGGTCTTAAGGCATCTCGTCAGCGCAATCTACTGCCAACTATTGTCAGACCCAACAGTTGGATTTGATCGTCGCTCTTGATGCACGGCTCGAAACTGAAAATTTATGTGAACCTCTATACTAACTATTATGAAGATCCATCGACATCCTGCGAAACAGTGATATGGACATACGACAGACATTACGATTATATTTATGTTGAAATATTTTGTATGTTCAGAAAATGAATGCATCATTGTTTTCTGTCAAAGAGAAGTAAAAGACAAAATTAGCTTGTCATACTGATAAAAATAATCAAGAACACATTTCCTACCCACGAACGAAACCAATGAAACATTATGAACGGAAATCCAAACAACACAAGCATTAGGAAATGAAACCTTTTTACAGCATATGTCTATCACATATCATCTGTTTTATTCGTGTGATTATTTATTAATACATTAGTCAAAAGACGAAGTTCATTATACCAGTAAATACCCATAAAAACAAAACGTAGCTGCGAGTTGTGTGTAAAAACTAAGACCGCTTTATTTTATTGCACCAATTATGGACAACTGCTGAAACCTGCTAGACTACAACGAGTGGTGGGGTAAACAAATATCTAGTCTGTTTAGTGCGACTCAAATATTTACACTGGATTTGGTCTTTCCTCGGTCACGTACGTACTGGAAAGATTTCCATCAAAACAGCTGTTGACCAACACGATATCAATGCTGCACTTGGAAGTTACGAAATGCTTCCTCCACTTGAACAGCTATGACAAGCAAGTTGGTCACTTTGGTTACGATAGGCTATCCAAAGTTCGATTGTTCATAATAGCTCTTCTAAAAGACTTCCAAGGAATTTTGACAAATGAGAATTCTGTGTGAATGAAAATGTAATGCCACGTAAAGGCGAGAATTCAAACATACGGTAAAACCCTTAAAAAAAGATAAAATACTTTTTACAGATGGGAATGTAGTTTACAGCTTTGATATCTACAGTGGTCCAATTCTAGCAACTAATAGACTGCCTGATCTCGAAATAAATACAAACACAGTTCTCAAATTTCTGTCACTTGTGTGTGTGTGTGTGTGTGTGTTACAGCAAAGCCACATCGGGCTATCTGCTGAGCTCACCTGAGGAAATCAAGCTCCTAATTTTCGCGTTGTAAATCCGTAGATTTATAACTGTACCAGCGGGGGGTGGGCTATGTCGCTTGTACTACAGCTTGTGTTATGTAGATTTAATCTCACTGTATGGGTAGATACCCATCCCCATCAGACAGCAAGACGAAAGAAAATAGGAAGGAATCTTTTAAAAGAAAACAGAAACTATGTATAGCGTAAATCTCAGAAGAAAAGTTGGTACAACAATAATTAAGTTTACTGCTATCAGCCCAATTTCAACCGTTGATGGACTGGTTAAGAAGAAAAGAAAATAAACTGTTCAAGCGACATGTCCTAATGTTGTCCTGGTTTACAAGAAATTCATGGGTGGGATGAATATTCTTAATGCACTTATTTCGTCGTAAAGGGTGAAAGTCAAGCCCAGAAAATGGTAATATTAGCTAATTTTCCATTTGTTGGGCCTGATGTTTGAAAAGACATGGTTTCTGAACTACAGACGTAATGAAAAACGCTAAAAGTCCCCAAGAAGGAACATTTTAGTCGTTTTGATGTCATGTGTGAAGTAGCAGCCAGTCTTTGTGCGTGAAAAATGAGTATGTCGAAGCACAGGAGAAAGCGCAGCCGAAATGTAAAAAGCAGCTTCCATTACCCTGAAACAACAGCCACTGTGTAAAGGGCGGCTTCCATTACCCTGAAACAACAGCCACTGTGTAAAGGGCAGCTTCCATTACCCTGAAACAACAGCCACTGTGTAAAGGGCGGCTTCCATTACCCTGAAACAACAGCCACTGTGTAAAGGGCGGCTTCCATTACCCTGAAACAACAGCCACTGTGTAAAGGGCGGTTTCCATTACCCTGAAACAACAGCCACTGTGTAAAGGGCGGCTTCCATTACCCTGAAACAACAGCCACTGTGTAAAGGGCGGCTTCCATTACCCTGAAACAACAGCCACTGTGTAAAGGGCGGCTTCCATTACCCTGAAACAACAGCCACTGTGTAAAGGACGGCTTCCATTACCCTGAAACAACAGCCACTGTGTAAAGGGCGGCTTCCATTACCCTGAAACAACAGCCACTGCAAAATTTCAGGCTGCAAAAGACTTAAAGATGTAGTGTCAGAAGTGAACTGGAAACGGAGGCAAAGGATTACTTTGTTTTACTTGGAGAAGAGCTGACGCATCTTAGAGTGGAAACCACAAGCACTGTAATGCTTAAAAATGTAAAGCAATGATTTGTATTTTGTTTTCACGGAAGACAAAAATGAAAATATTGCATCTCGAAAGTAATATGGGGATGTTAACAAGTTTAAATCAAAATTAATTTTCCAAGTTATCCAGAACGATTAATCTATACGGTTCTACAAATACGAGGTGAAAGCCCTTAAAAACGGTTAATGTTTTTCTGTTTAGTTCCTATCTGTTGGTTCGTCCATAGGTAGCAGACACCGCACGCGACACACAGTAACACGAGGTAAACGACAAGAGACAGTGATATCCGAACTCAGATCCACGCGCATAAACGGTCAACGACCTTCTCTAGAGACCTGATGATGTTAGTTAATATTCCTTGCATCTGTTCTTGCGTTCTCATTAGCAGTTCGATTCACTAACTTCATCTGCATACGGTTTGTTGCTTATTCGTAAATAAAACGTTCCCGGTGAATTTGTGATGACCCAATTTTTTCCAGAAATGCGCACTGCAGTTTTCAAATCATGGAATTCATGAAATGCGCCTGGAATTCAAACTAGGATCATTTCTCCCCATTTGAACGACCAAAGTTATGTGAGCTAACGTGTACAAGGCAGTACACATGTACAATGGTATAGTAGGTTACACGAGAAGAGTAGTATTTCGTGTCCCGCATACGTATATGAATATATATATATTCACCTAAGATGTCGCGTGGGTTTTGTAATAGATTTAATGTAATGGGACTTAACTGTAATGCCGCACGTGCTCCGACTCCAAAAAGAAAGAAAAATAAAGCCTGAACCACTTAATACATTTACTTAAACCTAGTTTATACCTAGTGTTCTAGTCTACTTTCATCTTATTCGCTTTTGTTTTTTATTCAGCCTATAATGGATGGCATGTCAAAACTGGATTTAATACATAGTAACGACAATCGACTGCCTAAAAGTTTCAATCAAGAGCGCGGCTTGATACATAAGAAACAAATGTTTATGTGACGTCAAAGTAAAATCTAACTGGTAATATGAAACTTGTTACTATTTTTCTAAACTACATGTATTATCATTTTACTTCTCGGGGCAAACTCGTGTCTATCCCGCAGCGAAACACAGAAATTGCTTAAGGTACTTACTGTTATAAAAAACAATGAAATAAAATAACGTTACAGTACTCTAATACTTCTTAACCAAAACTGCCACGAAATTCTAAACAAAAAATAAACTTTTAATTTTGAAAGGAAGTCTTAAAACATCTGTCATTGATATAATAAAAAATGCGTCTTTGTCAAACAACGCTATACTATAAGAGTTCTGTTTTCCCAAAACTAAATTTAATTGGTTACCAAAACAGCAATGCAACGAATGAAAATGAAAAGAAGTTGAACAATGATTATGCTGCGTGTATCAAATCAAGAAGAGATGACGCTAATATGAGATATTAAAACATATCCACTGGTTGTTGTTTTGAATTAAGCACAAAGCTACACAATGGGCTATCTGTGCTCTGCCAACCACGGGTATCGAAACCCGGATTTTAGCGTGTAAGTCCGCAGACAAACCGCTGAGCCACTGGGGGGCGATATCCACTGGACAGTTAGAACTTATTTTAAAACATCTTGTTTTAATTTATTTTACTTTTCTGTGTGTGTTTACATCTTCATACAATTACATCATGTTAGTGGACGCAATACTCAACAGTGTCAGTGTAGTATTGCGGCTCTTAGAGCTAACCGTTCTAATGCTCTAAATTATATATATATATATATGTGTGTGTGTTTCTTTTGCCTTTTCGGAAACGAAATTTGAAAATGACAGAACATCTGTTTATATACATCCGCACTGTAGTTGTAATTTCAACATCGATACTTTAAGGGCTGTGGGTCGATCACACACACCAAAGACTGAACCTTGGTTAACCGCGTTACTCAGGTATTTCCACTAAATGGGAGATGGGGGGTTATTCCATAGCTGCTAACTAAAATACACTTGGAAGATTAAAAGTTTCCCAAAAATAATGGGGAGATACCATTGGAGAAATTCAACATTACAAACTTCACGAAGAAACTGTAAGTCAAACATGGAAGAGCTTTTTAAAGTCAGACCATCCAATTTTATAGAGTTATATTTGTTTCAGGATTCCTCGCAGTTACACATATAGCCTTCGATAATTTTGGGCCAATAGGCTGTAAGAAAGGCAATTGATAAGAAACACCGACCGTCAACAATGAGTTGGGCTAATCTTATCTTATCGAACGATAAGATATGAATGCTTGTTACTCTTAAATTATGCCTACAACACAAATGGTGGGATACGTGTTGTTTTTTCGGCAACGGAACGTAAACCATAAACCCTCAAGTTCGCAGTCCTGGTACGATAACCACTAGGTCTCTCGCTCAAGCCTCATTATGAGAGTAAAAAGAAAACAACATGTACTAACATATCAAAATAATAACCAGCGGTAGCAGCTTGACGGTGGTTAAGAGGGCAACATGTTCAACAACTGGTTCACCCAAAAGAAATGTTTGTGTGCGTGTGGCTAAAAATCACGTTGATATTAAACATTGGGTAAACGCAATCTCTTGGAAAACTGCACAGGTAGCACCTAGAAACCAAAGTTAGCAACAAAACTCCCGCAGTTGCGCCATAACAAAACGTATACGAGGCTTCTGGTTTCCTTTCTCTTTTTCTTCTTTTTAACAAGAAACTACACTAATTCAGTAACTTCTGTGACTTCGATACGTCAAAACAGTATTTAAAAGAGGCTTAAGGACCGTATTTAGACATTTCTTTTTCATATTTCCACAATTTTTTTTACTTCTTTTGTACACCGTGCCTACTCAGCAATGCTTTTCACTTTTCTTTATACAACCTTCTGGTTATTGTGTTTTTTTACCTCACATTTTAGGTTTGGTATGCAGTTTCAGTGAGATAGCATATGCGTACAAAGCATCAAACATGTGATGCTTGACGAGTTGTCTTCCTTATTAAAGCTGAAAGTAATTGAGGGTTGGATACATAAAAAAAAAACTACAACCGGGTTTCCGCTTATTTGTTACTTACATATGTACAGAAAATGTCCTTCGCACACCCACAAAGACATTTTTGGAATCATAAATTTGAAATTACCATGTATTATTCACGAAATGTGTATATCACAAATGTGAAATTACCAAGTATTATTCGTGGGTCACAAATACGAAATTACCATGTATTATTCATTTGATTTGTGTGTGAATCAAAACTCTGATCCATTCGTGTTAGCATAAAAGGTGAAGTTAAATATGCATTTAAAGAACGCCCTTCTCTGTTTGTTCCTTCAGAGAAAAAATACAAAAATCGCCATATATTACTTATGGAATAAAACAAGTACATTTGTAAACATCTGTCGTCGTTTAGCCTTAATTAGGGTATAACAGCATAACTGAAGTTTTAATATAGAAGATTTTGTACGGCAATTATATGCGTTCATTCCTCCCCACAACCTATAAAAAATTTGTTTGTCAAGTTACCTTTGGCAGTCAATTTAAAAATAAAGATCAGAACCTCTTCACCTTCCACCCCCCCAAAAAAAAACACCACCAACTTCAGTTTAATTTTAAATACGTATAGCACATTTAAAAGCCCGCTGATAAAAGAAAGACCTGAATAATTAACAGATATATACATATATATTGCATATTAATAAAACCTAACTCAAGTAACAGAGAAATAATTTAATTTGAAACCACGAATACAAAACTCATTAACCAGCTGAACCCTATATATAATATATACAGTTTCCTACCAAAGGGACTAAAGTAATGTATAACTTAAAGGCTCTTAAAACTATGCATAAATTTGACATACGTGAATCAGTTTAACCAAAGAATTGGACTTATTCATATTTTATTAGTAAACCATTAATTTCCTTGCTACGGATTTTCGAGATTCCTTCAGTGTAAATCCTAAGCAAGTGAGTCGTTTTATTGGAACATTTTCTTGAGGTATTTACGAATTAAAGAAAAACGGAATTACAATAAATTTAAATTTCGTCCTTGAAACTGTAAAAATAAAATAGCCATTTATTTAAACAGGAAACAAGTTAAGCTTATTTGAAAGTTTTGTTCTACGGAAAACATATATATATTCCTACTACACTCATGTAAATATAGATGTTTTCTGTTTCAAACATTAGTCGTTAGAGAAAATAAACCCACGTACTGTTGTTGTTATGGTACACAACTGTCTTACATTTTTACATTATTTATGTGTTTTGTTAAATGAAATAATTCAGTGTTATATAGTCTTGATTTATTGTTTAGTGAAATTTGCCCAAACCTACTGAACTGAAGGCTACCTGAACTAACTGTTCCTCTTCTAAAGATAAAGAGGAAAGACAGCTAGTCAACATTACACACCGCCAACTGTTGGACTACACTTTATCAACAAATAATAGGATTGACCGTAATATAATAACGCCCATAAAACTGAAAGGACGAGTTAGTTCGGTAACAGCGTACGGTTCCACGACATGCAGACCATCAGGTCATTCCAGGTGTTCTACAGTAAGGTATAAATAACCATTATCACCACTTTCTGTAGGTTTAAACTAATTTGTCCCAACAGGTAAACACTACGCAAAAATCCTCAACTTCATAAAATGAAGAAGTGAATTTAATATGTAAATTTAAACTTACATATGCATTTCTTATTTCAAATCATATAACATTACCTGCACAAGATCTCCAGGAAAACAACTTAAAATACTGACATTAAAATACAGTAATAGACAATTTGTTCAGTGTACTTTTCTTACGATATATTAGTTAAGAGATTAGGTAATATATCATAGTTCCGATAAAGAAAATTAAATCTACAGATTTACATTATGCATGTGTGTATGAAGAAAACTACTAAACTTTGATTGGCTATTCTAATTATCGTTGAAAACTATTCCTACCTTTGATTACAGAGTTATTCCAAAGTTTAGATTTTTCTGTTGTAATGGCATTACAATATTCATGTTTGTTCTTCAACAGGTTTTTTAAAACTAATTTTGAAATAAAAAATGAAACATTGTAAGAGATATGTTTTAAAAAACTATTTCTTCGCGTCACGAAATATAAAGGCTGAAAGGGCAAGAATGTTCGGTGACAGGATTCGAATCTGCGGCCCGCACATTGCAAGTTGAGCTCCAACCACCAGTTCATGGTTATATGCAAGTTATTTTGTGTTTATAAAGAATAAACATTCATAAAAATTTCAGCATAATATCTAATTACAGGTAATAGCACTATTGTGTGACTCCCTCACGCGGCAAGTGACGAAACTTTACAGAGAAACAGAATACGTCACTAAGTAGTCTAAACTATGTGACGTAATTTAAACGGCCCCCCAGTGGCTCAGCGGTATGTCTGCGGACTTACACGCTAAAATCCGGGTTTCGATACCCGTGATGGGCAGAGCACAGATAGCCCATTGTGCAGCTTTGTGCTTAATTCTAAACAACAACAATTATTTAAAAGTTCATTTTTATTTTTTACATTATGTAAACATACTTAGCTTTAATGTGTAAATAGGGGCAAATATTTACCATAATACAGTTGGGTCTGCCAACAGCCCACAGATTGACTTTTTTGTCCTCACCTCCAGTGACCATGACCCTTCCTGACTTTCTTCCCAGAGCCAGACAATTGACGGTACTCTCATGAGCCAGGAACTCTTCTAGTAAAAATATATAAATCTTAATATTAGTAATTGATGCTCTATTTCCTTTTCTATTTACCGAGATTCTTATAAATAAGAAGGAAACGATAGCATCAAAAATATCAGTTTAATAAAAATTTAAAATGAAAGAATTTTTTTAGCCTATGACATACGAAGTCTGTTCAAATAATACACGGACTGTTTCAATTGCGCGGCTCCAGTTGGAATTGGAGTAAATTGGATTCCAGGGGAATCCACTTGGTGTCGCTAGGTTCGCACAGATCAGCTGATTACGACGCCATTTCTCGATTGCAGATATCTTCATTTTTGTATTAGCTACGTGGTTTTAAGTGAAGTGCGATTTTTTCGTTTGGCGGATTTCAGAATAAATGACCTGAAGGAGCAACGACTTACTGTGAAATTTTAGGTTAAACCTGAAAAATCTGCGACTGAAACTTTTGTTATGCTTAACACCGCTTACGGTGATGTTGCTATGAAGCGTACGGCATGTTTCAAGTGGCATGAACGTTTTAAGGATGGTCGACAGTCCATTAAAGATGGACGTCCTTCCACGTCAACTGACGACCAACACGTCGACAAAATCAACACCCTGGTGCGGGCAAATCGACGTCTGACTGTCAGGGAGCTTGCTGAAGAGTGTGGGATATCAGTTGGAATTTGTTACGAGATTTTGACCGAAAAATTGAAGATGCACCGCGTTGCTACGAAATTTGTGACTCAGAACTTGTGAGTTTTTGTCCAAACACTCGATCACTGTTCTTCCCCACCTCACCTACTCACCTGACCTTGAAAGGAAGATTTGAGACGATTCCCGAGATTAAGGCAAATGCGACGAAGGAGTTGGAGGACATTACAAAAGAAGTGTACCAGGACTGTTTCAACAAGTGGAAACACCGTTGGGATAAGTGTGTGCGTTGGAGAGGAAAGTACTTTGATGGGGGCCCAGACCTGTAACTTCTAAATAAAGTACATTTTGTTTTATGACGTCAGACCGCGTATTTTTTAACAGCCCTCGGATACGAGTGTTAACAAATCTTATTAAATTTGTCTAAAATAAAATTAAAAATAGTTTAGTGAAAATATTTCATAATATGAAAAAAGTCTGTTTTGGTGAAGAAAAACCATGATTAATATCAAATTTTAAAATTATTTAAAATTACAAAATAACCCATGAGAAGTATCGATATTCGGAGCAGAAATGTGTATATTTTGTTACATGTATGATGGAATTCTCGACTCTTCGCAGTCTCCTGTAGTTATATTTAAATACGTGAGAGTGGTCTCGCGGAAGTTGGTGTAAAACACTAATAATTTTGATATTTTACTTCAAAAATGCACAAATGGTGCTTGAAAATGGGGTAAAACAAAAACTAAAAAACTTTGGACTGGGGAGTTTGTAACTGTATTCCGGAATTGGATAATTAGTCCTTTATGGATACCACTAAACATAAAACAGATACTGTAACTACGTGAATATTTCTGTTTTCTATAGTCATAGGAAAATTGATCTACTTAAGATCATTTCAGTAAACATTAATTCAACTCCAGACCATCTAGAAGACAAAACTGGACATCAAGGTTCAAACCTTGGAAAAACAAACCTACAGATTGAAAATAAATTTTGCTTTATGTAAAAGTTGTAATCTTTTAACTGATTTCCTCTCGCATAAATTAACAGAGGGTGATGCACAACATGAAATTATTTTAATGTTTTGTACAAATTCTGAAGATTACTGTGAACGCCGATTAAACAACATTCAAAACAAACTTTTAGAAGTACGGTTTGAAAAGTATCAGCTCATTAAGAAACTCAGTCACCACGTATGACCATCCAACCTTTTAAGATATTACAAAAAGTATCTAAAGAGCGTCACGCAACTCGCGAGGCGGAGGTCGACCTGAGATAATGTGTACCAGAGTGATGTTAGTTTTAATTTACATCCATTTCCGCGTATATCAAGGTCAATGGTCCTCCACGTCATCAAATGACACTTTGATTCACTGAGGTCGAAAATTATAGATTGGGTTTACTTAATAAACCTAACGTTTTATACTATAAATAACCAAAATTATAACCATTTCAGATAAAAAAACAAACTTCGACGTAACTAATCTATTGTCCATAAAGCCTCACAGACACCATACAAACAAGAAATATACAGGTATGGGATACATTGGTGTAGTAAAATTATAATAATAACAAAGAGATATTTAATTAAACTGAACAACTATGTTATTTAAAAATATAATTACCCCATCCAACACAGTAATTAGCTCTCACTTCTTCATGCTTTTTAAACTTGGCATGACGCTGAATGCCAAATAAGACTTGTTGATTCTTTGCTTTCTCTACTGGTGCATGAGAACGGCAGTTGTCTACAACATCAAAGATGTGCGAATGAAATGGCACCCGTCTCATCTTCACTATTTGAAATATTAGCAAATCCAGAATTGAGTCATCGTGTTTTATTCTAACAGAACTAAACGTAGCCGACCGCTCCACTAACGCTCGTGTCAAGGCTGCGTGAAAGATGGTTTGACTTGAGCTAGAAACTCGCGTGAACCACGAGATGCGCTTGAACTTAACGAAGAACGCGCGCGCAGTTTCCTTGGAAACGTATATGTCTACCACTACTCAGAGCCTATAAATATTTTGATAACTGAAAAGTCAAGCTGGCATATAATGTAAATATAACAGCAGAATAACTATTTCAGATATTCTTTTTCAATTATCAACCGACACCTAAATTTTTAGTGAACATTATGTAAATATACGCAATAAATATCTGCTGAGAAAACGTGACAACTTTTTAAACTGCTTCTCGTAACCCTCGAATAGCTTTTGTAGCATATGAAGCACAAACTACGTCACTGGTACTAAATACGCGATCACTTATAATGGAAAATTCTATGAAATGATGAAAAATATACACTGCATAACGACGACTTGGCGATCCTAACTAGAAACAGAACTCGTAAAATCAGGTTACGTAAACCTGTACTTCTTGGATCTACAGCAGAGACGGCCAAATTACAGACACGCTGCATATTACGTGCATTTGCACCGGTTCAACGAACACGTTTCCAGCACGGAAAATGCAACGGATGTATTTTCTTTTACATGTACTATGGATCAAAATGTACGATTTTTAAATACAGACCCACCTTAAAATTATCACTGACGTAGATGATCGAAAATGCTATAACCTGACGATGTAAATTACGAATTAGCAGAGAAACTGCTGTAGGTAGCAGCAAACAACTGGGACAAAAGTATAACAAATATATTCCAAAATTATAACTTTTAATGAAAATTTAATGTTACAAGGATTTCATACACAATATATCAGATTTTTAAACTATTATGATTCTTTTATCAAATATTTGCTCAAATTTTTCTCTCAGAATGTAGAACATCCAACGTGCAAAGCAGTTATGATTTTATTTTTTTATCTGAAATTTGTCAAGATTCATTTGCATAATTTCTATATTATCCTAAGTAATCGTCAAACGTTTTTTTAATAAAACTTTATATTAGGTCATCCCATAAGCAATGTTCGAAAATTTAATACAGAAAGTGCATCACCATTTCTGTCTTTGTAGAAGGCTTTAAAGAAAAATATATAGTAGAACGTACTCAAAAATGTTCACACAAATAAAAGAAATTAATCCAACTCCACTTCTTCAAATCATTAATCAAATGAACGCTAATGAAAATGGATGTGTCTGAGGAGCACATTAGGCACATAATGCTTTATGAGTTTTAAAAAAGGCAATAGTGCACAACAACCTACACGAAACATTCAAGGTGTTCGTGGTGCGGAGTCTCTCAACGAAAGAAACCGTCGAAGGTGCTTTCAGAAGTTCAAATCAGGTGACTACAGCTTAAGTGGTGCAGCACGTTCAGGTTGTCCTGTTGAATGTAATGATGACTTGCTGCTGGCTGCACTTGATGAAGATTTTGCTGTAACAATTAAATAACTAGCACAGAAGTTGAATTCAATCCAGTAAACAGTTCACCGTCATCTGCAACAGTTTGGAAAGGTGTCTAAAACTTGGAAAATGGGTCCCTCATAATCAGACACCAGCAAACCTCAGAGCAAGAGAGGGCTTATGCACTTCTCTGCACTCTCGTGAACGTACTCATCCTTTTTGGATAGGTCAGTGACTGGAGATGAAAAATGGATATATTATAAACATGATAAACGCCGCAAACAATGGCTCAGTGCAGATAATCTGCCTGAAGTACAGCCCAAAATGAGCCTCTTCCCTGGAATAGATTTGTTAAGCGTTTGGTGGGATATTATTGGAGTGATCCACTTTGAGTTGCTGCCACTCAAGGTAACGATTACGTCAGATTTCTATTGTCAACAGTTAGAGCGCTTGAATGTTGCATTGAAAGAAAAGAGGCCTGCTTTAATCAATCGTAAACGTGTTGTGTTACACCAGGATAATACACGGCCCCATACAGCAAGGATCACATCTGTAAAGACTGAAGAGCTAGACTGGGAAAAACTTCCACATCCTCCAGACCTTGCCCTGTCTGATTATCATCTATTCTGAAGTTTGCAGAACTATCTTGATGGGAAATAAATTGGAACATATGAAGTCAAAAATGTCCTCTCCACATTATTTTCCTCCAAACCCCAAGAATTTTACAGAAGTAACATTCAGAAGCTTGTGAGTCGTTAGCAGGAAATTAATAATAACGGAACATACATTATTGATTTAATAACATTAAACGCGTTTGAAATCCTTTCTCGTTTTCTGAACCAAAAATTGGACATTACTTATAAGATGACCTGATGTTTAATCTGTTATTTAATCAGTATTAACTCCATACTGTGTTGGTCGATTTGACCAACTTCATAACTATCATACGAATAAGGAAATAAATCTAAATTACCTTTTATTTTGTTCTAGAATAACTGAAAATTATAAAAGGAAACAACACACGTTTATTCTAAATAATTAAAATCGATTAACAGTGCACATCCATTTATATTTATCAACTTTTGTTTTACTGGCCTATGAACCGTATCTGACTAAAAATACCGCGACACAAGTTTAAAATCACGCGGTGCACATGCAGCTCACGGTATTCCATCGAATAGCATAACGCAAACTGATGGCATGTGTACCCCATAAAGATTTTTATTATTTTTCGTTCATTATCTTACCCAACAATTTTATCTTTTATGATTTATATTTGTTTTTATAATAATAAAGAAAAAATAAATAACTTAATAATTAAATATAAAACACTTTTCATTGAAATTATATTTTATTTCTTCTACTATAATGCTGTACTTGATTCTTCAGGTTGTATAACGAAAATAAGGTTACAATGTGCAAAATAAAATGTACAGTATTGTAAGTATTTATTGTAAAGTTTCAATGAGTTTATAATTTAATTTTTTACACTTAATTTCTGTAGTAATTTTATGAAACTGGATGAAACACAACGAATAGTACTGTCGGTTCTTTTTCAATATGGATCACGAAGTTCTAAAGTATAGAAAATGTGGAGCTTTCGAATAATTATAAACTTGTAGGCATAAAAACAAAAGGCGTGGATAAACAAGAGTTCTCACATGACGAAGTGGTATATGGGTGGAGCCAATATGGTGAATTTGATAAATATTAAGATCTTTAGAAAATACAAAAAGTAGAAGGTATTTATTTTACGTTCTTGTTTTTCAATATTGGAAATTTGAGTTTATAACTCGTATGAAACTATAGATGTTGTACTAGGGGTGTCATGAAACCTAATCTGGCCAAACGTAAAAGATGAAGTACCAGTGTGGTCAGTATGATATTAAATTTTATTTTCATTTACTTTCAAATTAAGAAATCAGTTGATATAAAATAGTACAATTTTAATTAAAGTATAAAACTTCGTACCAATTTTATTGAAATATATTAATAACATAGTTTAATAAAGTTGGTTTGTTGATTTAGTGTTTTACGGCACAAAGCAGCTAAGGCTATCTGTGCCAAACGTCCGGTAAAAAGGTAAAAGTAAATTAAGTAAAATTCATAAAAGGAACTTAAGGTAAAACAAAACAAAGTTTAAAAAACATAAATATCATAAAAACCAATTTTTACATTAGTATACAGCATTAAAAGAAAAACTACAGTGATACAAGTTGTAAAGGACTTTCTGTAGCATAATTATAATTATCACAAATCGCCAGGAAGATTAACAGGTAGGTTCAAAAACCACTGTCAGTCACCTGAAGTTGGCCTTTCCAGTCCTGGTTCTGAGTTATATGACGTTATGGCCATTTTTGAAAAGGAAAGTAATAAACGTTTTAAAAGACTTGCAGCAAAATTTTAATAATAACTCACCAGGATGACTAACAGCTAATTCAAACAACGGCGTTAGTCACCTGAAGTTGGCCTTTCCAGTCCTGGGTTCAAGTTATTTAATGTTACGACCAGTTTCTAATTTCAAATCGAACGAGATGGACTGATTTTTAAAACGGAATCACATTATAAAAGGTCTGATGTATAAATTAAAAAACTTGTATGGCACTAAAAAGATTAATGACCTTTAAAAAACTAAAAACATTTCCAAGGTGGCCTGTGTCTCCATCACCAATAACACTAACGTTATGGGCAAACTTTGGAATAGAACATGTTTAAAATGGTGAAGCCGTAACCACGGCAAGAGAGTAAAATGTGGCTTATTGTGACCGGAGTGTTACACAGACAACACATTTGTGCCTCAGTTCCAGATAAAAGAAAACGATGAGTTAAAAAAACAACGACAAATGCGTATTCTAATAAGAACAAGAGTAAGAAGGCCAAAGTCCAATATGTGGTTTTATTTGGAAAAGCTTGTTTTCGCGTTGCTCGCTCAAAGTCGACTGCCAACTTGCACAGAGCCGAGCCTTAAATACAGGACCAAAGTCCATGTATGGAACAGGCACAGCAGTGACAGTGCCAAAGCAGATATATTTAGCTGTGGTGTCGACGGGCTCGTTCCCGCGAATACCAACGTAGCTCGGTATCCAGAAAAAACTGAATAGAAGTATATGTGAAAGAGAAATGCGCCAGTCGGTTTTAAATATGGGCGACAGCAGGGTTTGAACTAATGTGAAGCGATTCCAGGGCCAGTAGAGAACAAAGCGAGTCAGTATAAATAGTGCAGTTTGAGTACTGCTCAGCGTTAATGTGATCCAGGGCAAGAGAAATGGCGTAAGGCTCAACAGTGAACACAGAAGCTGTAAAGGAGATTCTGCGCGCAACCACCGAACCACAGTAAACCATAACAGAGCCCACACAGTAACCTGATTTCGAACCATCTGCGTAAATAGGAATGGAAGGAGAGTTCAAAAGATGTTCAGCAAATAACAAACAGCATTTCCAATCGGGAGTGTCTGATTTTCTCAGAAAAGGACTGTAAGAAGCCATAGTGGAATGGGCTTACCAGTGGATACAACAATGTTATTCAATAACAGACCCAATTTATTCAACTGCACCTGGATACGAAGACCAAAAGGAGCAATGGCAGATCATCTGTTCTGAAAACGCATAGCCCATTGAAGAAGGAAAACACAACCCCAGGTGGGATGCTTTGGTAAGAAACGGAGTATCGAAGCATACAGTAAAGGCAGTTGCAAACGGCAGAGGTGCAAAGAAGGTTCATGAAACTATGTATAAGCTCTGAACTGGGGAAGTGCAGAAAGCCCCAGTGCAGAGGCGAAGTCCTTGATGATGAATACGGTCTAGCATTTTTAAGGCCGATGGTCTGGCAGAGCCATAGACCAGTGATCCATAGACGAGTTTCGATCAAATAGTAAGACGATATATCTTTAGCATAGAATGCTGATCTGTTCCCCAAGTGGTAGAAGAGTGGACACGGAGGATGTTCAGTGCTCTTGTACATTTGACCCGTAACTGTTTGATGTGTGGTTTAAAGGTCAGCTTATGGTCAAAGATAAGAATCAAAAACTATGCCTCAGGGCCCACAAGCAGCACAACTTTACAGATACGGAGTTCAGGATCAGGACGAATATCCTGTTGGCGGCAAAACTGCATGTAAACGGTTTTAGAAAGAGAGAAGTTAAAACCACTTGCTGTGGTCCACTTCAGTAAACGATTGAGGGCAGTCTGTAGCTGCCGCTCAATATATATTGACGACTGACATAAGATGTGAAAGTTGTCGACAAACAGCCCATTTGAAACATTGAGAGTTGTTCAATGACGGTATTAATCTTTATACTGAAAAGTGTGACATTGAAAACACAGCCCTGAGGGACTTCAAGTTCCTGTAAAAAATTGTCGAACCTAAACGACTTGAAATATCCTGTCCATTAAAAAAAATAAAAATGGTAAAATGGTCACGTTACCATATATATGGAAGTCTCACAAAATCCCATACCTCCATGTTGTGTCATAAGCCTTCTCAATGTCAAAGAATATTGATACAAGATATTGTCATTTGAGAAAGGCTTCTCTGACTAACGTTTCAAGTCAAATCAGGTAGTCAAGGTAAAGCACTGTCTTCGGAATGGGTGGGCAAGAGGAGGTTGTTTGATTCGAGGAGCTAAACAAGTCGAGCATTAACCATCCTCTCTAAGGTCTTACAGAGACAGCTTGTCAAAGCAATTGGACAAGATAATAGTCTGGTGCCAGGCATCAGGAAAAATATTCTCCTGTCAGGTCCAGTTAAAAACAACCAAAAGAACAGCAAGAGAAGCAGGAGATAGATGTCGCAACATTTCAGTGTACATTATCTGGTCCAACTGATGTGCTGCCAGACCTATGAAGAGAAGATTATAGTCATAAAGACAATCAGCTCAAAAGGAAAGAGGTGATCACTCTGTCCGAGTTTTGATGGCTAAGAAGGTGGAGGAAGAAGTAGAAGTGCAAGATACCCGGCTTTCACCAGCAATGTTCCGGGTATCAACTACTTCCTGGCCATCAGAGAGCACGATCGAGGGGGGGAACAGAATTATATCACCCATTGAACTTTCGAATCTTGTCCCATATGACTTTGAAACTGCTGGTAGAAGATATGCTGGTTGTGAATTTAATCCAAGATTCCACCTGGCTTTGACGTCTCACCCACCTAGCATGTGCACAGGCCCGATGAAAAGCAATGCGGTTCGAGAGTGTGGGATATCAACAGAAAGTATCCCAGGCCCGTTTTTTAGCCTTCCGTGCCATGTGGCAAGCAGGATTCCACCATGAACGAGAATAACGTGAAAAACGTGTCAAGGTTTTAGGAATACACTGAGAAGCTGCTTGTATAATACAGTCAGTTACTGCTGCCACACAATCGTCTATTGATGGCTGACAGACAATGGCAGGATCAAGTTCTGCAAGAGCAGTGAAAGAGGACCAGTTTGAGTGATCCAGCTTCCACCGGACACGCGGGTCAGGTGGCAATGACCACAGTCAGTCTCTCTCAAAATTATAAGAAACTAATCACTGCCTCGTAGATTAATATCACCCTTCCATGAAAAATGGGAGAACAGTTAAGAGGAGCAAATTGAGATCAATGCAGTAAAGGACTGACTAGGCACATAGAAATAAGAACCACTACTGAAATGAGAAAGGTTGTGACCAGAGAGCAAACACTACAGAGCAACCCCTTCTATAAATACCAGCACTTCCCCAGAAGGGATGATATCCACTAACTCCCCCAGAATTGAAAAAAAAAGAGACAGCAACTGTTCAATGAGAGCATCAAAGAGTGATTGATCACGTCTCTCCAGGCGAAAGATAGAGAGAACAAACGGTGATGGTAAGACACAAAGAAACATGGATGGCTACAGCCTCCAAGGGTGTGTAGAGTCGCAAAAACAGGGTGGGAACATGCTGATCAACCAATAGTACCTCCCCTCCATGCACTCGTCCATCACACAGCCTGTTATTTCTATACAAAGAAAACTAATGAAAGGTGAGTGTATCAGTAGGTTTCAGAAATGTTTCCTGTAAGGAAAGACATACAGAATGGTAGGAAGCAATCAGTGTTTTGATGTCATCCAGATTACAATGTAAACCTCGACAGTTCCATTGTATCAAGATGGCCATTTTTATTTATGTGTAGGCGAATTGGGTGGAAAACCCTTCTGTTTACAACCACGTCTTTTTTCTTTACTATCTTTATTTGAGGAAGGTCTAATAGCCTTCATGGATTCTGTTCTGGTTCGATCGGGCAGGTTTTTGCTGTTGGAAAAGGATTCCAGTGAATGAAGACGTGAACGAATGATCATTTTGCATCTTGGGATGAGAGACGAAAATGCATCCGAAGAAATGCCTGTACCCAGAATCGAAGGAAGTGGATCATGGAGCTTGGGATTTGTTGGAATGTATGTAAGGGACAGAGATAGGTGTTGAAGTTGATTTATCAACTTTTTTAACCATGGAGGTCAAAATACTTTAATTTGCTTTGATAACGATTTTGGAGGCATACCCACTACAGTTGTGGAAAGAAGTGCAGCAGCATATGTCCAAGATGGAGTGGCTGACAGCAATTTTCGAACCTCAGGATAAGTAATATTATGAATCGTTTTCAAACGTTGCATCTCTTTTTCCTACAACTATTTAGGGCAAGAAAGAAGGTAGTACGAGTGAGAGCCATTGCAATTAACACAATGTGGATTCACTTCACACTCCAAGGCATCGTGGTCCTTGCCACTGCAACTAGCACACACCAAGGAACCACGACTTGACGTCTTTGAATGACCGAACCGCTGACACTTGAAACATCAAAGAGAGTTGGGAATATATGGCCGTACCCTGCAATTAAGATAACCTGCTTTGATGGTAGCAGGTAGACGTGATGATGTAAATGTCAGAATGAAGATGTTGGTCAACACTGCCAATATCTTTGCGAGTGGAGAAACCAACAAAAATCTCTGACTCAGAAATGTTCTTCAAATCTCTCTCAAGAATAACTCATCATGATGAATTCAAAGTAGTATGAGATGTAACCTCAATAGGCATATCCCCAATTGCCTTTAAATGCAAGAGGAGTTCACTGTATTGAGATGAGGATGTTTCCACTAACATGTCACCACATCGAGGCTTCTTTACGGACTTTGGAGGACCAGCAAGTCCCTCTAGTCCCTTCTGAATGAAAAAGGGAGACGTTTGCCTCAAAGGTTTATCTGAAAGAAAATGAGGTGTTACAGATGTTGAAGATTGCTGCTCAGAATCTTCAAGGCGTGGTCGTTTACTGTTTTTCACTATTTTAAGTTTTATTTGGAGAATCCATATTAAAAAAGGGAAATTTCGATGCCCAGTGACCCCACCCACCATGGAGCCCTAGGACGTGACGCACTACAATTACAAACAAGGCCACTGTAGCAACACCAAGGTTTCATGAGCACCATACCCAAACACCAGCATCAGATACAATGTCCACAACACCTACAGAGAACATCCAACATTGGTACTTGATTGACCCTAGCCCAAATGGATCAGCCCATTGATCCAGGAGGGGCCTCCCCAAGACCGCCCGTCTACAAAAATTCAAGACCAAAGTAGTGTGTTAGGGTTAGACCTTCAACTACCAAGATCCTTTCCTCCCCTTCACGGGTCGCCACGCACGGCAAACACGTGAATGGATATTTAGATCCCAGAAGAGGTAAACTAAAAAAACAGAACCTTTCCTGGGAAGTCCCCTCACCACGTACAGAAATTCACACCGAGGGGTATAAAGTTTTGAATGTTAGTCTACAAACGTTATGACATACCCTCTAACCCCTAGTTACCCGCAAGGATATGGATAATATAACAAACACACGATTTTGAAGTCCACAAAATCAATACCAAAAATGACATTCTATAACAACCAAACAAATGAAGTCCTGTAACAACGAAACTACAACATGTATTGAAACAGTGAAACTTATATTACGTTGTACATCTTTACTAATTGAATAAAAAACATAACAGTTTAAAAGATGGAGATTTTATCTAGAAATGACAATAAAAATATATATATTTACTGGTAAAGTTATTGCATGGATTGGGCATAACAAGAATTAGCTTATTCTTTCTACTTTAATCTTTTGTGAGAAAAACTGTGTACCTTTATTCACTTGGCAAACTAGTTTTCCCACTTTACGTCGACATTCTGACGTACTTCAGTCTAGTAGACTGTTTATTATTATAAGATATGATTAGCATTAAAAGTTGATAAACTAACGTTATGACTGTAGAATCTTAACATTTTTTACTACGAACTGCACAACTTTTTTTTTCTGGAGAGAAATTCTATTTAACTGACTAGCTCTCATGATACATTACCATGCTCATCTTCTTGCATAGGAGTAAACTACGATATTGTAACTATAGTATGTTAGACAGCATTATGTGTATATAAAGAAATGTGACACGCATGCGTTCTAGCTACAATATTAACCTAGAACAGCCATTTATTAAACTTGAATATCAGTAAGTTGTTGTTCAAACCAAACGTTGAGCATAATATTGAAAAAAGGAGGCCAAAAACTATGGATTTTATAGTGGTCTTCTTCGTTATATTTAACCCTCTTCAGTACTTTCTGGTAGATGGCAGTGCTGTTTTTGAAAGTTATAATCTGATATTTGTGTGGGGTCTATGCAGACCCCATGCTATCATTGACCATCATACCACATACACTTCACCCAACAGCATACACAAGTTTGTTTGTTTGTTTTAAATTTCACGCAAAACTACACAAGGGCAGTCTGCGCAAGCCGTCTCTAATTTAGCAGTGTAAGACTAGAGAAAAGACAGCTAGACATCACCACCCACCGTCAACTCTTGGGCTACTCTTTTACCAACGAAAATTGGGACTGACTGTCACATTATAACGCCCCCATGGCTGAAAGGGCGAGCATGTTTGGCGCGACGGGGATGCGAACCCGCGACCCTCAGATTACTAGTCACTCGCTTTAACCACCTGGCCATGTTGGACCTCTTGGAGTTGGCACAAAACTTTTGTCCAGGGTTTAAAAAGACGAAATTTGGTGCTGTGCGTGTCATTTCTTTTTCTTCTCTTTAGATATCAAGGTATTATTACAAACTCTAATAAAATAAACTATCAATACTGTTTCTGACTTTATCTCAGTTCATGAGAACTAATTTGATGCTTTTGAGTTAAATACAAACAATAAAAACATGTCTAACATTAAAATTTAAAAACAAATAAATTTGTTTCCGATGAAAAAATCTTTGAATTCAAAACTTTTCTTTTGTATTTCGCGCAAAGTTACTCGAGGGCTATCTGCGCTAACCATCCCTAATTTAGCACTATAAGACTAGAAGGAAGGCAACTTGTCATCACCACCCACCACCAACTCTTGGACTACTCTTTTACCAACGAATAGTGGGATTGACAGTAACATTATAACGTTCTCAGGGCTGAAAAGGCGAACATGTTTGGTACGATGGGGATTCGAACTCGCGACCCGCATATTACAAGTCGAACGCCTTAACCTACTTGGCCATAACGGACCAGGGCACTTTGAATCTTGATTTACAAAACCATTTGAAGCTCATGTCTAAGATACGTAGATACCATCGCTGCTTTACATAATTGTAGATATAAAACCTTCGAGTTTTTACGAGTTCCTAATTAGTATCCGCATTCACAACACTAATTATCAATTCGGCTTACAACGACCGTGAAATCAGGTTGTCGAGCATCACTTAACACTTGAATTGACAAAGATAACTACATCACTCTTAACAAATTCCAATGACGAAGTTAAAAAAAATGCTCCAAACTCGCGAAGCGATGAACGTCATATCAGTCCTTAAAATACCATAAAAAAAATGTCGGACTAAATTGGCTACCCTGTAAAAATTGTCCAAAAACTCTGAAAAAAACAGTTGACGTCCTTATAACATGTTCAAATGAAGTGAAAAAAAACTACTGTTGGCGACTTGTAATTTCTAAGGCTGTTTATCAAACACTAAGTATTATGTTGAAAGGGGTAAAAAATCACACAAATACAAATATCGCAAAGTATGTCATATCCAAAACCAAACACGAAAATGACGTTCTCCAGCCACACGTTTCTAATGACAAGCAAGGTTAATTTTTAATTTAACAATCCTATCATCAATGAAACTAACGAATATTACACTTCAGCTTAATCCGGTTCTTAAAGCAATAGCTATTATTTAAACAATTTTATAATACAAATAACAACTACATGAATCTGTCGTATCCCAGCCCAAATTCATTGGAGCAAAGGAAATTTTTCTTTTACTACAAGTCTACATTTGTTTGTATTTTCTCTTTGTTTGTTTTGGAATTTCGCACAAAGCTACTCAAGGGCTATCTGTGCAAGTCGTCCCTAATTTAGCAGCGTAAGACTGGAGGGAAGGCAGCTAGTCATCACCACCCACCGCCAACTCTTGGACTACTCTTTTACCAACGAATAGTGGGATTGACCGTCACATTATAATGCCCCTCAGATTACGAGGCGCACGCCTTAAGTGAGGCTGGTTTTACTTCATATGTTATTATATTTTAATTTACTATAGAAAAAATTTTTAAGGACGAGTTAAATTCGAATAAATAATCTACTATTTAATGAATCTAGAAAAAACATTTAATGTCACAAAAAAGTACCCATTTCTTCTTGTATTTCTACTTTATAATATTTATATCAGACCAATTTGAATATAAATACATAAACAGAACGTCAGGTCTACTGTATGTCACAAATCGAAATTGATTGGTTAAAATAAAATACAAAAACAAAAATATTTTAGGTTTAATAATAGTAAAATAAAATTAAAAAAGAATTAGCATGCCTATTAGAATTAGGACAAAGTTTAGCATAATTATCGCCATCTATCGAGCAGTCCAAGTGGTGATTGTGAAATAAACAGTAAGTATTACCTGCGAAATACCTTTGAGCCAACACTATATACAAGTACCTATTTCAAAACATTATGTGTCTATGGACCAACTTAATACCTCCATACTGTTCCTTGGTTTTAACTTTAACATGGCAATTTACAATAAAATGAAAATTCATTTGTTTGTTTAATTAATTTAAAAGTCCATTAAAATTAGGATTGCTATTGTTTCTTTAGTGAAAAGCTTCACAATTTACTAATTGCATTCTATCTACTATTGATAAAAAAAACCTGAATTTTAGCATTTCTAATCTGGTAAGTTACCACGACCTAATTAAAATTAGGAGCTGGTACAGATCCAACTCTCAGAGATAATCATGATCAAACAAACACAAGCTTATTTAAATGTGAGCTAAACAACTATTTACACAACCTTGCTAACAATAAAATATTACAACTCTAGGATGCAGTAATTGTAAAATATAGTTTATAAACATCAGGATTTCAGTAACACTTAGTTAATACTTCTGTTTGCAGTGAGGTGGGGTACTGAAAGATTAACATTGCAATAGTAATATTATGGGTAACTGTTTCTGTTAAGATATTGATAAAAATATCCATTTTGCTATATCTGTGATGTAAAAAGATCGAGGAAGCCAGGTCCACCACTTTTGAACATATGCATCAAAATTAGGTAAATTATCCTCACTTTTTGCATATAATGCATAAAATTTAATACAGAACCCAAGATCTTCTAAGTCAAGCACTGGATACAGGCCATAAGAGGCATACCAATGGTTCCTTCTACTTTGCTTTACTAAGTCAAATAAACCTTGGACACCCACCATTTTCTTCCCATACCTCTGTCTGAATCATAAAAATATCTACATTACAGTGTACTTTAAGTATTGCATATTAGTTATGTAAGCCACAGAAATTAATCTACTGGAAACTACAGTCCAACAAAATAATTACTGGAAAACAATCACAGAAGTTTCTAGAGAATTAAAAGCAAGAAATTCCATCACTGTGTTTGTAAATTGGTAGAAATTAACTATATAAATAAGTACAGGTTTAAAATGTATATTTTATTTGTTTAAAACATATCCTGTGATACCATCATAAAAGTTCCAGTAAAGAAACACTAATATTTATAACTCGTCTTCAGTTATGTCTGAACACTGAATTATATGGAAAATTTTCATTTTATTATTTAAATAAAGAAAATTTAACACTTCCTGAGCATCTTTTTAAATTAAGGCCTAAAAAAATTTGTACGTTAATATATTTACAGACAGCTACTTTAAAAGAATTAAAAACAGCTAAACATGAATACTTATTTTCTGTGTAATGTTAGTAAGAATAATCTAATTCACTTATAATTTATGTTTTAAGTAATTTAGTATTTTTAAAAATACCTAAGAGTTGGTTGTAAAACATTTCTGCATTTGTACAATTGTTTTTATAGAAACATTTTAATTGTATTTTAGTTGATACATCACTCTTCCAGGGCCAAAAAAAATAATTTAAAAATATTTAAATGATAATAAACTAGCATTTTGAAAACAAAAAAAACTAACATGTAAAATCTTTTTCTTCATTATTCAATACATGAACATTAAATATCACAATTTGTTTCTTTTTTTTTTTTACAACAAACCAAGTGTAACAATTTACCACAAAAAAGCCAAACACTGAAGTTACCAATAAAAACAAACATTTATATACTTCCATCTTCAGTTAAGGTAATTTTATTTTTATAACAGGGTGGTTGGCCTTTGAAATGGGTTGACTTGAGATGTTGTGGCAGAAAAGCTAAATAATTTCGAGAAAAAGCTTGATATATATATATATATATATATATATATATATATATATAAAGATTGCTTTAAGTTATTTAAGTTAATTGATTTTGAGTGAGGAACAACCAAAACAGACCAATAAGTCCCACATGGTCCTGAAACAATTATCTGTCAGTGCTAACATTTACAAAATATGAGGTCTATGAAGACCAAGGACAGCTAACAGTGTTAAACTTTTGTATTAAGCCAATCATAGTGTTAAGAAAATATAACTGTTTGGACTGGTCTGTCTCTTAGAAATATTTTAACCTCCTATTCTGTTGCCTTCAAAATACAGCAAAAACAAATCAGACCTTTGTCCTATCAGTCCACTTTGTAATCTTGCAGACTTCAAGGTCATTACCTCTTACTCTATTTCTGAAGAGAGAACTAGTTAAGAACTTTTAACATATCCATGTACCATAACCCTACTATTTCCAGAAACATTCTCAGTCATTTTCTGAATTATTTTCATTTTTATTACATGAAACCATAAAAGCAAATTGCCTTATAATAACCCAAATTATGGTAAATAATGAAATCAAGTTAATACAATAATTATGAGTGTAATAAGTTAATCACACTGGCAGCTACGTATTCATTCACATAATTTATTGACAAATATTTTGCTTATGTCAAAGTTTGTATTTAAAATCTTCACTTTACTTTTATTAAAACTTTCATCACACATGATAGGCATACTCACGCAACTTCCATGACCTTTTGACTGTTAATGTCATGCCTAAGACTTTCTTCACCTCACAAAAATTTGGATCTAATAGTTATTTATAGTTTTCTGCAAAATAAAAATTTTAACTGCTATAAAAATGTTTCAAAAAATACAAATGTACATTAAAGTATTAAATTACTAAATTTATTGTCTTGGATTTTTTAAAAGTAAAAAGACATTCACAGAAAAATGGTTGAGGTTAAAAAATTGTAACAAGTGAAACAATAGTTATTTCAAAATTGCAATACTTGAATTGGCATACCTGTAGGAGCATTATTTTTAGATTTCAATGGGGGAGGGAAAACTTGTATTATAATTCTATAGGAGTTAAAGCTTTGGATGTTCTCAGATATTTTACAAGTTAAAATGTAAAAATCAGTTTCATAGAAACATTTGGTATGATGATCTCCTGTATCATTTAATACCATTCAAATAGTGCAAACTCTACATCTGTGCATGCATGTAGTCAGTATACACATCTTAATAACAAATTTTAAAACAACAAAAAGAGATTATTTATAATGAATTTACCACTTCACATGTAATTCTTCAATGTTAAACCACATACATACGACAAAGCCCAATAATAACAGTTCTGAAGAAATAAATACCTAACTTTTTAATAAAGTTCAAGAGCAAAATAATAAAACAAACTTTTAGACCAAGTTGTTTGAACAAAAACCAGATTATCAAAAATTATTTTAAAAATGAAATAGTAGCTTTACATCAATTACATTATTTTGTTTTTATTTGTTTGTTGTTATTTTTGGGGAAAGACTTAACTAAAGCATTTCCTTCTTTAAACACTTAAGATATACCTTCATTAAATATTCAAAAAATGTAATAAGTAATTTTTGCTCAACTGAAAATGCTTATTTGATTATTTCCCCTAACAATGCCAACAGAAAGTAAAAACTTTACATTCTCTAAATTTACAGTACATTTACACAGTTGAAGAATAAACATCCTACTCAAAATGATAAAAATTACAATTTCAAAATTATTTCACCCTTTTCAAATTTTAACAAAATACAAATTAACTAAAACTACCACCATGTAATATTCTTGTTAATATCATATACCTTCGCTACCAGTGACACTACTCACTTATTAATAACATAGGTCCTCTTCTATGATCACGTACAATTTCAAAATGTTAAATGATGTACGATACCTCAAATGACAATAGGCTAAAAACCGTACAGATATTTGCTCCGTATCAGAACTAAATTAAAAAGCAGATCACTGGTATTACAGACACTACAGTGGTAATGTACAACATCAGTTAATGCTGTTGACCTCGACCTGGTTAGAAATAAAATTCTTAGTTTCATGTTAATAGTTTTGGTACTGTAAAGAACAAAATAATTTGATTTCCCCTATTCATATTTATCGTAATACCGTAAATTATTATCTTAAATTCTTACTTAAACAAACTCATTCACTTGCTGGAAATAATTACTCGTCAGAAAAACACATTTCCTCAGAGTTCAACACACTCCATTGATTGATATGTAAAAACTACTAATTCAAAAACTTCCTGTAACATAAAGCACCATCTAGTAAAATTCAAAACAACTATTATTTATTTTTAAAAATCACGTTTCCCGAAAGCAACAAATAAATTTATACATAAATCATTTTCTGTATCTTAATATCATATCACTAGAGAAAAAGATTATTAAAAACGTTATAGTTCTATTACTACTATTTTAATTATTTCAGAAACGTTTACACCAGAGAATTATATTATAGAGGAAAATAAAAATTACATAACAATGTTCAGGGACCACAATGAACTTATTGGTCAACCTGGGCTGCTCCATCCCCTAAATTAAACTAAAACTATTAAATGAAATAAGAATAAAAGTAAGATCCCAAAGCCAGCGTTTTTCATAAACTCACCAGAATTTACTGCATTCATAAAATCCAAAAGCTACCCCTTTTAAAAACCAACCACCCTAAAGGAAAAGCATATCAATTCTATAAAACTGTACAAACAGTACCTGATTAGAGAAAAAACTAAATATTCGGTGACATTTGACAAAACACATGTGTATTTCAATAACTGTAAGAAGTCATGTACCATTTTCTACCAGTCAGTGAGTGAAAGAAAATTCCAGAAGTCGTACAAGGCATATTACAAAACACTTTTAAAAGGATTTCTGTTCATCGTTGACTAATATCGCATTGGGTAAACTATAATCAGAATAAAGGATATAAAGGTGAAATTGAGCATTGATTTCTGTCATCTAAACTATTTTGATTACCAAAGGTACTGGGTATATTTGTAAACGAGGTTTAAACGGTATCGGTTTACATGATAAGGCCTCAAGTCGTTTATCCTGTTCAATTGTTGCATACCCGAAGCAGTTGAATAATGAAACGGGTATTTATGCTAGACCAAACGAAGACATACTGGTTAGGTTACAACGTACAACGCCTATATATTTCTCTGCTATTGTACTTTTAAAATGAGTACTGGAAAACTTTCGTCTTCGTATACTATACGGATTAAGGAAGTCAGTTAAAATATAAAGCATGACCAGATGTGTCAGCATATATTGTAACAACATGATGAGGCTTAAAATTCATTTTTAATATAACTGTCTCAATTTGTTCAGTTAATTAACTTGTATTCTGTGTGGGTTCTGTCCTTTGGGTATTACTTATAAATATTTAAAGTAAAAAACTAGTGCTATTTTATGGTTCATTTATATCCCGATAATATTCAGGTAGTTAACAAATAAATAAACAATATTTAAATATTGTGTTTTATGCTTCAAGATGATTTTTCAAATGATCACTGGTTGATAATTCCATTCGTTTTTGATTATTTATAAAACTTTTTTGTTTATTTATTGAACTTAACATAATATTTCAAATGTAGTTAAACTGATAATTTATAAAATGGACTAATGACCTCCTTTACTTAAAATCGTGTATTTTAGTCTCACTATATATAGAGTTTATTGAAAACTTCCTTGAATTTATAAATTTTAAGCCTAACCACTGATAATCTTAACAACCTTAAATTACGTAACCTTAAGCTCTTACCTCTCCGATGCAAAATATTAAGAAAGTTTAGCCTGTTACTATGTTAAATAAGGTGACTAAAACTTAATACAGTAACTGAAATGTAATTTAACTAATACTTAATAGAGTGGACTAATGACCTCCTTTGCTTGTACTCAATGCTTCTTTGTAAAGAACCTAAAATCTTGTTTGCCTGATTTCTGTAATTCGGAGTTGTCTTAAATATATTTCGTCTTCTTTTAGTTATAAGCAAGTTTTTAACTTTTTCATTTAGTTTATGCAATTCTGTCATAAACCAGTGGTTGTTCATAAAACCGTTGAAAGTTTCGTACAAGTTACTTTTTTCTCTCTGTAAATGATAATATTTACTCTTCCCACAGGAATGTTGCACTACATCAGAATCATGAGATTTAACTGCTTCAACGTTCTTCGTTGCACTAGTGAATAACATCTGTGTGTTACGGCCAACGAATAAAGTGAGAGAATGATCATTAACATTGTAACACCGTCGCAACACAAAGGAACAGACGAGCATCAATCCTACAGTTATACCTGTTGTGTTTTTTGCTTGTTTGTTTTTTATCATACTTTGTTCGACAGAGATTTGTCTTGAGAAAAAGAAGTATGCCTACTCCTCCACTGATCCGATAAAAGTGGTGGTCCAGTGTTGAGTTTTCAAACTGAGATGCCTTGTTTGATCCTGCTTTTATTAATCTTGTTAGGAAATTAGATTACCTGAGAGAAACATATTACTAGAAGAAATAATACAGTTCTTTAAGAGCTATTAAAATTTTTGTAAAAGCTTATAACGCTAAAAACCAAGTTTTAATACCCGTGATGGGCACAGTACACATAACCTATTGTGCTTGACTTGAAACAAACGAAGAAATTCAGATTATTTTCTTTGTCATTTTTACATTTAACTTCGATCCTCTACAAGATTATAAGAATAGTTAATTTATTGGAAAATTATTATATATAGCCTTATTTCTATTAAGGTAAAAAGCATATGCCAAGCTCCCCAAACTGTCAATAGCTCTTTGTAAAACTACATTATTTTATGACATTTTGAATATTGTCTGCAAATTTAGATATCTTGATACTTATTCTGTTATTTCTGTTATTACTAGCAAAAGTGCATTTGCTTTTTTGAAGTTAAGCACAAAGCTGCACCGTGGGTTATCTGTGCTCAGCACACCACGGGTATCGAAACCTGGTTTCTAGCGTTGTAATTCTGTAAACTTACCACTGTGCTATTACGGAGATACTAGCAAAAGGCCAGGTGCTGAACCCTGTGCTAACCTACTTGTAATAATTTAATAACCCATTGTTTTTTCGGTATATTTATAATAATCTTCTGATATTAACACTCAAACAGCTCTGAATACATTTAACTAGCTTATCTCCTGCTTCCACAGATGCGGTCTTCCCAATAAGTTTTTATATGACAACTTACCACAAACCTTTTGAAAATGCACTCCAAATTCACGTTAAACATTACACTGTCCATGTCCAGATTAAATGCAACATTTTGAAATAAAAATAATTCACATTTGTTGTTGTTGTTTGCAATTAAACACAAAGATACACAAAGGGCTATCTGTGCTCTTCCCACTACGGGTATCGAAACTCTGTTTCTAATGTTATAAGTCTGCAAATATGCCGCTGTGCCTCTGGGGCGCTAATTCCCAAAACTTGAACTTCAGTTTCCAAATCCATAACTATCAGTTATAAAATACTTGTTCAAGTGTTCTTGTAAAATTTGTTTCATTATAGATTCCACTAACTTTTATTATATAAATTTATTGTGATTTAAATTTGATTCAATAACAGTTTGATGTTAAAAATACAAATAATTATTCGCATATTAGTATATTCTTCAAATCTTGAGTGCAACTAGAGTGCAGCACAGGCATAGGTTATGCTAAGGCCATATCATTTATAACACGGTAGACATTTGTCATAATCTGATTTTCGAAGTTGGAGGTAGAAGAAATCATGGCGGAAGAGAAAACTGGGGGAAAACCTGATGAAACTAACCTATCCGAATTTCCAGCTGAGCAGAAAAATGAAGAAAATCAAACGACAGTACCAAAAGACATGAAAGCTGTTGTACTTACTGGGTTTGGGGGTTTGAAATCCGTAAAGATTGTTAAGAAGCCACAACCATCTGTTGGAGAAGGCGAAGTGTTGATACGTGTTAGAGCATGGTGAGCTGTCACGCCTTTTTGTCAGTTTTTTTATTATGTTGGCTTAAGTGGTTTTATATTTTTATTTTGCTACACCTTCATTACCGAAGTATGATGGTACGACTGGTTTTAATAATGTTAAACGCGTTTGGTTGGTGTTTTGATACATAAGATGTAAGCAAATTTTTAATTTTAAATTCTTTAAAACGCTGTAATAAGCTGTAATGGCAGGCTTTAATAACGTTGAAGAAAACTATAATTATTTAGAATTAAGCTAAACTACTCTGTAGTCTTTGTGTATGTATTACTTTTAAATTCTATTAAGCTAGTGATACAAATCATAATGAATACATTAAAACGGAAGGATGTATTATGATGCAGATTTAGTCCTATTAATTTGAACTCTTAAACTTAATTTTTCACTTTTGTTGTGTTACAGTAATTTTTTGTCGGTAACTGTACAAATGAGTTATCCTAAATTGAGTCATAGGCAGGTTTTGACAACTTTGTGTATGTTTTATGATGCAATATTGTTTTTAAGTAATGGTGAGGATTTAGTTTTGTGGTATCTTAAGTAAAAAACTATCAGTGCACAACTGTCTAACTCTATTTCAGAGCCTACAATTCAATGTAATTTGTGGAAATTTTCTTCTAGTATTGAGTTATTCCTTTAAATAAAAGCAGAAAAGGCTTTCATTGTATTTCTTCTCCCTTGTTTTCATTGGAAAATAAGTAATTCTAATATAGTTATTTCACTTGAAATACAATTTTATTTATTTTTTATATATATATGGTAGCACAAATTACAAGGTAGTAAAATTAATTGTTGCTTTTTATTTTGTACTTTGAAGATTTAATGCAGTGTTTTTGTTAATTTTATGCTAACTAGTTAAATTTCATTCAAAGTCTGTAAAACTACAGGTATAAGCTACACAAATTTGTTTTTAAAATGTTGAAGCATATTTTGCTCAAAACAAGTATGGTACTGTTATGCTAAATTTACCATTTTATACCAAATTAAACTTTTGACAAAGATAAAATGCAAATGGAAGTAAATCCTTTACTTATACCTCTCCAAGAAGTCTTAAATTGCAAATAAGCACAGTGTTTAGTGCATAATACACTTCTCAGGCTTCCTTTTGACTAAAGTGGTTCTTATACTTGAAGTTATGAACTTTAATAGCCATCCTTTATTTCTGAAGTTTTGTATATCCTAACCTATTCCCCTAATATCACTGAATACAGTTTTGATTTTTTTGTATTTAACTGTGCCTTCTCCCAAATACTTATTTAAATTTCAATTATTCTTTAGTTTGTATTGTTTAAGTGCAGAATTCAGTGAAGATAAATTTTCCTGTGAAATGTGGATTTTTACTTTATAACTACTAGAATAACAAAACTATCTTCCCAGTTTTTCAGATGCCAGTCAATGTTTTCTATTTATAAAATGAAACTATTACTTTTCTGTGTATTTTGTAATGCAGTTAATATGTACAACTGTCCCACAACAAAATTGTACTTAAAGTGAAAGTTTACAATAGTAAAAGGAAGAGAAAAGCTAAGGTACTACAAAGAAAAGTTTATTGGCTCGGGTACAATGTAGTAGTACAGTAGAGGCAGTTGCTATTGACCATTTTATTTTACTTCTGAAATTTCATATTCTTCAGTAATGGGCAAAAAATACAAAGTATTTTTTTAACTTGGTAAAAAGATTTTCTAAATTTTTTTGGAGATGAATACCAGGCCTAAACAAACAGCTGCAGACTAATATTTTTACTGTTTGATAAATCGGTTGACAAGCCAAAAATGGACAAGATAAATGAATATATTTAGTGCACATTATATTTATCCAAAACAAGAGGCTTAAATTAAGGAATTGCATATTAGTGCAACAACTGAATACAAACCTGGATAGACAAAGTTGGAAAGCAAATACCATTTATTGAAGCATGCATTCAAAGCCAGGTTGTGTTTGCCATGTCCAGTTACTGAATGTTGCAAAAAAATACTTACCTAAATTCTTTCAGAAACTGGTTAGAAATTAATCAACTCAAAAATATAGTCCAGATAAATTTAAAGCATGGTTGATATACTTGCAAGTAATATTGAAAGATCAGATCATAAGATTGAATTAGCATGTTTCTATTGTTGCTATCTTGTGTCGGTATTCCTTTAGTACTTGCAAAATAAATAGCAATATGAAATGTGGCCTGATATTATTGCCATTTTACTTAATTTTGCACAATGCATGCAAAAGATTATAAAGAACATAATTTAATGAAGGTACTAGCAAATTGCTGCATATTAAACATGGCACATTTAATTTTTGTTGAACTGCACTTATCATTTGGAATGTCATTGTTTTAAATTTGGTTTCTTATTCAAATATTCTTCTGATTTTGGAACTGTATGATGAGTGTGCTAAACTTGGAATTACTTCCTGTATCAGTTCACTGTTTTGTTACAAAATGATTTATTTTCATAGTTTACATATGGTGGCATAATAGCTCCTTGAAGAGGAAAGATAGAATGCCCTAAACAAAGTATCCAACATCAAAGAGATCATTCATTCACTAACAGCAATGAACTTTATGCCAAGCTTGTTTCTGGGAGCTCAGCTTTAATTATATAAAGATGGTACTGAGTTTTATATGAAATATTTTACATAAGAAAACTCCAAGTTTTCTATTGACTTGACTTAGTTTTCAAAGGAACAGGTAATAGTTTCTACACTAGATTCCCCTGCAAGCAATTAAAGGTCATCTGAAGGAGTTACCTATTTTAATTACTTGTATCACTATAGTTTCTTTCAGCTAAGTTAGTCAATGTATACTAACATGTGTAAGGTATGATTAAAATTGTGTTACTTGGGGCTTCTGTAAACGGGACATTTAATGAATCATTTATTTACCTTGCAGACTATAACAAATCATGACATGAACTTGCAGTATAAATTTAATTTTAGTTTTTCACCCTTCAAATACCTAGATATCCTATGCATCTGGTATTAAAATTTGTATTCTGGATTAATTATGAATGGAGTCATTTTTGAACATTTCAAGCAAATTACAAAAGCTTTATTGATTAAGTTTTTAATTTTGAAAAGCTGTTACAAACATCTTTTGTATATATATGGGGAAAAATAAAGCTATGGAAAATGAAGAGTATATATTTTGAAGTGTAAGTATTACTTAACTATTAATAGTAAAGTGATTGGTAAACTTCAGGAATTCTGATGCAAAATGTATAAAGTGAACAGGAAAGGCACTTAGACAAACTTTAAAAATTCATAAAAATGTTAAAATGCACCTTTATTTCCACATCTGGAGGCTCAGTGGAATTGTGTGATACTTATTACAAACTTGTAGCTAATTGTGATCTGAAATTCATTTTACTCTTCCCTTGACATTAATGCAATTTTGTTCATACAAATTTTCAAAAATTTTTGAAATTTAATATAACTGTTAATTTTATCTAAAGTTTTAGTTAGACTACTATTTATTACAATGTTTCCTATGATACTTTATTTTAATGATTGGCTTGGTTACCACTTCCTGCTATAATACTTTTAAAAACAAAATAGTAACCTAGGACTCAACCTAAACAAATTGGCTGCTTAAATTTTTAAAACTAGTTTATTTTTAAAGTATACTAGCTTTTTAAAGCTGAAAACCTCATTTACAATTAATACAACATGCATATTAATTTTCTTCAATTTTTGTGTAGCATTGAATAACTCATAACTACATATTCAAAAAGTTCCTATTTTAAAGTAATAGCAATTTCCTTGATTCTGTAGCTTTATTTTAATGTTGCTAGTGGGCTGAATTTCTTGGATGTCATGGTTCGACAAGGTGTGATTGACAGTCCTCCAAAAACTCCATTTATCTTAGGATTTGAATGTGCTGGAGAGGTAGAAGGTATTGGAGAAGGTGTTTCTGATATCAAGGTATGTACATGGGAACAGTTTCATATATTGGCTTTTAGTTTTTGGGAACTTTAAAAAGAAATCTCAACAAATATTCTTGATGAAAGTTTAAGTTTACATTTACTGAGGCAGTGAATATTACCTGTCCACTTTCCAGTGTATTTAAACATGCACTCTTCAGTTGATAATGTGAATATTTTTGTTGTACATCTGGCAAGACTGCTATACAGTGTTGTTCCATTAAACCTCACCATTATGAGCTGATTTGTTATTCACCTAGCTTGTGACTGCATTTATACATGTGAGTAGTTATACAAATGGATTGTAATAAAGTACATATATCAATAAAAAATTCTGACTAAAACATTTAAGTCGCTTTCATAGACTACTGGGTTTAACTTAAGTATTAAGAATATTTAAAGATAGAAATTTCTTTCATAGTTTTTACTATCCATAGTAATCATAATTTTAAAATTTAAGATACTTTAATGTATACCTTATTTTCACATGCAAAATCTAACCTCCAGATAATTATGAAATTTTAAACTTCTAATTTCACTGATTTGGATCAATTTGACTGACCTTGTCTTTTTAATATTGTACAAAGTTAAGGTATCTGCACTAGATATCACTGCCCAAGTTTGGGCTACTCTTTTACCAAAAAATAGAGGAATTGACTGTAACAACTCTGCAATTGAAAGGGAAAACCTGTTTGTCACAGGAACTCAAACCTGCAACTTTCTGATAAACTTAAATGCCTTAACCTGGCTGTGCTGGGCCTTGACTAATGTTAACCACAATAAATTTTTTCCTCAATGACCATAAATTATAACAAACATGTTTGAATACCTTGCATTTCAATATTATAAATGCACTAACATTACAGGATTCCAGTATTAATTAGTAATTTTAACTAAGCTGATTCTGGGTTTATAGAGTACTTTAAGCTCACCTGTAAATTAGCATAACATTTATCATCCAGATGCTTCCTGGTGGCTCAAAAACCACTAGGAGAATATTCATAACTTTTAGTTTAATACCATACAGAAGTAGGTCTATGCAAAGTCCCTTAAAATGGATGTGGGTGGGGGCCAATCTTTAAAGATAAGAGGTAATTGTTTTTTTAGCTTGTTAATATTGGTAACTTGTTCCTAATTTGTGAAACTAAAGTTTGTGCATGCATGCATTAGTTTTGAACTAGTGCTACATTCAACATACTAATTTAACAATTAGTTTATTCAATATTTTTTTAAGAAACTAACTCGTACTAAAATTTAATAAACTTGATCTACTCAAAATTGTTCAATAAAATTATCTACAAACAGAAATGGTCTTGAACTGTGATCACAGGAAGACGATGCAGTTCAAAGCTAAAACATTGCATACATTTACTTAAAATAAACATTGTTATTTAATCCACATGCACAAACCCAGAATATAATACATGTGGGTTATTTACTCCAAAGAGCCACTAAAATAACTGATAATCAATAGCAATAAGCAGTTGGTTCACAGGGTGGCATATTACCACAATACAGAGACTGCTTCTACCTCTAGACAATCTGGTAGCCATTGTTTGTAAATTCTTGGATGTCGCAAGATACAAGCTCAGGTGCTTGCAACCACAAATTGTCACTATACAGATGGTCCAAAGCACACCAAAATACCTATTGGTATTCCAGATGTAGGATGTTTCCTAGTTGTAGCAAGGTACAAAACTATAGCTTAACATATGGATCAGTTTTTCTGGAATGGTTACAAATTTCCCTACAACCAAGTAACGTGCTGATGCTCAAATTAAAAGAAACTTAATTGTCAGAAGAAATTAGGCAAAAATCAACCTTACCAAGATTTATTTTAAGATAGCATTATGGTATTGACACTTTAATACCATTTCATGAGCTGTAAAGATAAAACAAAATCTAAATGTTTTTAACTAACTTTAATTTCAGCTTCCACAAGTCATGAGTTACTTAACCTTGCATGTAGTTTAAATTTCATTTATCATTATTTTAAGTTTTAGTTGTTGCCCAAATAAACTTTCTACAAATCTTGTAAAAATACAAACTACTAGCAGTACACTCCATTAACTGGCAAACTATTCTAAACATAATACAGCTAAAGAAGGTAACTAGTTTTTTGAATACTACTGAAGATTAATTTCTTGAACTATTGAAGTTAACTCTTATCTTTTTATACTTGGAAAATAATTTTTATATAAATTTTCAAAATCTTGATTCCAATTTCTAGAATTTTGTATGGATGGATTTACTTTTCTTAAATGTTATTGATCTCAGAGAATATATGGCCTTTAAGAACATCTTAGTACAAGGGATAAACTATTCAGTATATTTAGCTGCACTGAATGTTAGGAGAAACCTTTTGATTTTAGGGTCTTTATTTCAAAGTATTTATCAGTTTAATTTAATGTAGCGTTGTGGCATGTTTCAAAATGAATTTGTAAATTTTTAAGATAGGAGATAGAGTAGCTGCTTTAACTGAATACAAAGCATGGGCAGAACTGACATCTGTTCCTGCCAAATATGTGTATCCACTGCCCCCTGGGATGGAATTTCAAGATGCTGCTGCAATGCTGATGAACTATGTAGTTGCTTACATAATCTTGTTTGATGTTGGTAACCTCCGAAGTGGTCAAAGTGTTCTTGTTCATTCAGCAGGTGGTGGTGTGGTAAGTTGGGTCAATTGTTTTCTTTTTAATATAGTAAATTTTAATATACCTATTTTTGTACAGCAATTAGTTACACCATGTAGAATAATTAAGTTATGCTGTACACTTAGAAATTAAACATGGGTGATAAAGGCAAAATTTAACTTGCCCTGATCTTTTTCAAATCGATCCCACTAGAAGTTGCATAACTGCTTTATTTGCAACTTTCTGTTAACATTAAATTGTTTTAATTACTATAATAACAAGTAACTGTAAGCAATGGAGCATTTAATCTAAATATACAGTAATACACTACAGTAAAATTAAAGTGTAAACTACACAAGCAAGTAATCTAAAATTACAAGTTAGTACTTTATTCTGGTCACTTGTACTATTATTTACAATGATTTGTTAGTACGACTAATACACTAAACTTAAGCATTGCATATGTAAACTATATTTTGTTTTGTGTATTACAAGTTATAATTGCCACATTTTATTTTCTAACTATTTAATACTTCTGAATATTAGGGCCTTGCTGTCTCCCAGCTTTGCAAAACTGTGCCTGAAGTCACTCTTTTTGGAACAGCTTCAAAACATAAACACGACTCAATCAAAGAATCATTTACTCATCTGTTGGACCATAGTGTGGATTATGTGCATGAAATTAAAAAGTATGAAAAAGACATGCGAGTAATTAGTTTTTAAAACCACAATTATAAATAATTATTAGTTAGGATTGTGTTAAATTAAACTTGTAGTAAATTTTCAGTTACACAGTAAAGTGAAACTGCTGAACCACTTAAGTAATAAAGGATCCTGCTTAAATACTTAACCCTCTTGCACCATACTGTTTACATTTGAAATTTTAACCTACTCTTGTTATACCAAGTACAGCATAATCTTGGCTAATAAACCTTATTTTCATAGTATAAAAGTTTGAAGTTATTAAATATATAAAGCAATACTTTATCCTGAATTTCCCCTAGTAAAGACATATTTTTTTCTAGACATCTCTATTTATCCACCACCCCTTAATTACAAAATTTTTAAATGTAAGTTACCATAGGATTATCGTTACTTCAAACCATACTTTTGTCTTATTTTAGTTTAGTTAGGTCTATCAATAGAAAACCAGAACCCTCTGTCGCATCCTTTATTTGGATGTTTTATGTATTGCCTTCAATTAATTGGAAGTTAAGATTTTTCCAATCAAATTATTGGTTCAATAATGTGTTCAAAGTTCTTACTTGAGTATAACCATTATTCTAGTGACAAACTTTATCTTCAATAAGCTTGTAACACCTTGTTGCTTAGCCAGAAATTTGAAGACAGAATAATATGGAAAAAGTACAATTTCCCCTATACTCTTCAGTGTATATTAGTATATTACAGTAATACCATTAGTATAAAATTCCTGTAGGCCTATCCTTTAATTAACAGCAAGAAAATTGAAGTACGTCTTCTAATTTTTATACTAAAGAATAATGTAAAATTAGTTAATTATGTAACTTTAAGAGGCATGCATATGTACTAGGTAATGTAATTTAATAGCATAATGAGCTGTCTCCTGAATAACTTCCAGGGCAAATAGTTTGTTTTGGAGAACAAAATTTGAATGTATTGTTTTAATCTTAATTAGTTGGTGTATTCTTTAAGCAAAGAGGCAAGCTTTAACTTATTGCAAATTTCACTGTCAAAACCATCAAAAAGTTGCAAAGTTTTTGTTGTTAAAAGGGCTAAAGTTCACTCACAATTGTGGCTTGCTTTGAAGAAATATTCAAATATAAAACTACAGAATTACTATTTGAAAGTAATTTAAAACAATACAAAAATCGGCGAGACATGCATTTTGCATCTGTATTAGGGTATTTAAGTTTTTTTCATCTAAAACAATTCTATTTCTATGGATCATGATTCAATGCTGCCTTTTCTGTTCTCTGGTAAATAATATTGCTTAATATTCTAGAAGTGATTTTACTTGGTTTATTCTTTTTTATACTAAATAGATATTCTTAATGTTGAATAAAATTTAAGAATTTTAAATCATTATTTTGAAATATAATTCTAAACATTATTTAATACAAATATTGTGATTACAACTTGATGTCCATTTACTTCCATAAGTGCATTTGTACTTGGCTTTCAAATACTGATATTTCTCTGAATTATTTAATGTACTTGTTTTCCTCTCCATATCCTTATTTATAATAGTAATAAAGATGAAACAAAATAGTACCCTTAAATGCCTGAATACTAACAATGACTGTTTCACAGTAACTGAACAAAAGTAAAATTTGGTTATAAAGCTACATAAGTATTGCTATATGCATATTTATAAAATGAATAATAAAAAAAATAAAATTCTCAGTGTCTAAGTTTCTTTCCAAAACATCTAAAGGGTAACCTTCAACTTGTATTACTTTTCCTAGAATACATATATCAATTCTCTTTAAAATTGGTGTTGTGCTTTTGACTCAGTTTTTACTATAAATGTTGGAATTATCTTGTTTAGCATTATACTCTAACAGATTCTAAATTCTATCTTACTGTAGAATATCTGCTGAAGGTGTGGATATTGTATTAGATTGTTTATATGGAGATGATGCTAACAAAGGTTATAACCTTGTGAAACCTCTTGGACACTACATTTTATATGGTAAGGCTAAGAAGTTTTACTTGTAGTAAATTGTTTGGAGGAAATAAATTAAATGTATATTCAAAATGTAATAATATTTTAATGATTAAAACAAGTGCAAATAAATATTCTTAACTTAAGCAGCCTATATTATGGAATGGAAATCCAGCACTAAACATACTCTTCAGTTGGGAGTATTACCATGTGACAGTCAGTTCAACTTGTTTGTTAGTTGAGTAGCTCAAGAATTCACTGACATGCCACTCAGTGGCTTTCTCATGGTCAGTAACTCAAAATTAAGCATGGCATTATTAGTTTACTAACTTCCATAAAGAACCAAAAATCTTTTTCCTCAAGCTTTAAAACTCAAGCAGATTAAGGGTTTTCTATAAATTGTTTTACAAATACAAAATTAACTTAATTTTATAATTTACTTGACTTTAACAATTAAACAAGATTGATTGACTGCTGTCTTGGATATCCACACTGGCCTGACGAGTTCTCTTGCCCATAAGACCTCATTGGCACTTAAGTTTAGTATTTACTTGCACTAATTTGTTTTTGGTATGTTTTATCTAATCAGTAATATTCAGTAACATAATTAACCACTTCTGTAGTGCTTGTTCCAATAGTAAATTTGTTTAGTTAACTTTTATTCTACAATTAAATAACTATTTAATTTTTCAGGGTCAGCAAATATTGTTACTGGAGAAACCAAAAGTTTCTTTAGTGTAGCAAAATCTGTGAGTATTTACATTTTGAATGTGATATTTAAGCTTTAACAAGATTGTTACACAGATTTTTGAAGCACTATTTTCAATTTCCTTAAACATCTTTCTAGTGTTTCTTGTAATGGTTCCATTAACTTCATTTCTCAATGGTTAAACAAGCTTGTCATTCCTAACTCAAATGTGAAGTTACTCACAGCTACATAAATTTAGATGTAAATTCAAAGTAATTACTCTGAAACTGGCTGAGAAACTATTCATTTGAAAGTACTGTAAACTTACCAAGTTTGATAAATAGTTTATTCTAATTATCCCTGGATAAATCTGGTTAATTTTATTTTCTCATTTTCATGTAATGAGCATAACCTTTACAAAAATGCTCAATACAACACAACTATCTGCATACTACAGGCATATTATAGCACTTAACACAAACATATTGAAGTATTAGATGTCTAGCTTTCTTAAATAAGAAAGCTAGGGTAACTAACCATTAAATCTGAATCCTCTTATAAGTAAACGTAAGTGGTAAATGCACAATTAGCAAAACCTTTGACATAAGTACAACTACTTTTAAAATGCAGTTTTCTCACAAGCCATAAATGTATTAGTATAACTTCACTGGCTAAAGTCAATATTGGCATAAAACTACTTTTTTGTTGTATTCTTCTATACCTTTTTAATTAATCTATATCTTGATTACCACTAACGAAGGAATTGCTTAAATGCTTATAGCTTGTTAAGTTTTTAATTCAAGTTGAAGCTGTTCACAAAAATAATAATTTTAAACTTTATATTCACACAAGTTATGGTATGCAACTCTGCCACATTAATCAGCACATTCTATTGTCGGATTGTAATATTTGTTTTATGCTTAACCTTAAGGTTATACCAAATGTAAGTTTTTTTTCAGCATATAAATTTAACAAACTTTAGAGGTACTACCTTTATGTTTTTTCAATGGAAAAACTTTCCTTATGTAAGAATTTAAACAATATTAGGTAGAAATTTAACTCCTTTATTGCATAAATTTTAGTGTTAAACATATTTCTATGCAAATGTTCAGTGGTGGCAAGTGGATAAGGTAAACCCGATGAAGCTATTTGACGAGAACCGCTCTATGTCAGGATTCCAGCTGCGTCATCTCCTTTATCAGCAAGGTGCTCATGAATATGTCCATGGAGTTGTCAACAAGGTTTTCAAGATGTGGGCAGATGGCCAAATAAAACCAGTTTTGGATTCCACATGGGCATTTGAAGATGTAAAACCCTTTTAAGCCTAATAGTGTTACTTGTTGCTTTCTGTCGTGGTACTTTGAATTATGGATTTTAAATTAGATGCAAATCTGAGTAATCTTGCCAAGGCAATAGTATTGAAGTATCTGGAATGTAACTATTTTAAATTTTTTTGTGCTTAAAATATTCTAAAATCTGAGCAAATTATTTAATGCTTTCTTAAATTTTAGTACTGAATACTATTTTTTGATTGGCTTTTAGCTACTTCTAAATCCAGTTTAGCACTTTTATTGAACTAAATGTATCTTATTACTCACTTGTAATACTTAGAGAAGAAAAATCAATTACTTTTACATTCTTATTTTACGTACTTGGTGTAAAGAAACTGCTTTTCTTTTGTCATTGAAAAATAGTATTATAAATGCACAAGATGTGCATTTTTTTTTCCAAAGTCTAAAATTTTTAGATATTTTCTAGTATGTTACTGTTAATTACATAATTCAATGTCAATATATGAATGTTGTAAACCTTTAATTTCCATCAGAGTAAAATGTCAACCATTATATGCTTTAGTAAATTTACTTGTTTATTTTAAAATCAAGTGGTAGTAATGTAAGTACACTGAAATGCATACCTAGTGAAAATATAAAGTTTATAAAATGCTGAAATTGTAATGTAAGATTGACTTGTCATGTATGTTTCAATATTGCAATTTAATGAATTATCTTGTGATATACAAAGGGCAAAGAAAACTACTCTTTATTTTCTACTAATGAGTAAGCTTGTATCAATTTTACTAAAACGAGTTTCTTATATAACAAGATTACAACCTGTTCAGCTCATGGGAAGAATTAAGATCAATTTCTTATTCTTGGAGCTTCTAATCTTAAACTTTTTCAAACTTAATGACATTCTTTGTAACCAATGTCAAACTCCAGAAATCTGGGAATATCTTATTGTAAACCTAAAACTGAAATAAGTGTAATGCTGGTAAATTATTTTCAAAGCTTTCTTTGCCCTTATTTATGGGTTAAAATAAGTGACTCCACAAAAAATCCCCCCTTTCTTATAAGGATGTAATACACTTTTACATCCATTATAGAAATAACTTTTTGAAATGTCAATTTCCTTCCTCATGTCTTCTAGTAACTAAAATATTTCAGTGTATTACATTCCCATGAGATATTGATAGATATCTTATTGGATGCTCCTATATATTGTAGAGTGCAATTCAAAATATTGCATCTATTTCCTACCCAAATGTAACAAATATCTAACTTTTAAATTTATTTAATGTATGGCTTAAGCCTAAGTATGCCATACAATAAAAAATTAGACTAAAGCCTTATTCACAATTTTTATCTTGCTTCTACAATAAATGTGCATTCTTCACATTTCAGGTCCCAGAAGCAATGCAGAAACTGCATGATCGTAAAAATGTAGGCAAGATCACTTTAGACCCAAGTAAGGAACCGAAACCTAAACCAAAGCTACAGGTAAACTACTTGGACTTAAATAAATTGTTACATATTTATACATTTATCTGAAGTAACAGAATTTAATACTTAGCTCTCAGCTTCCAGGATGAGAGCATGATTAATTTTTAACTTTCAACAATATTAACAATATTAAAACATTTTAAACTTATTCAAAAACAAGATGTTCTGTTATCTTTTCAGATGGTCCAAATACATTATTTATGAAATTTGTATAATAAAATTTAAGTGTAATTATAGAAAATGCTTGCCATCAATGTCATGTCTTATCTCTGTTAAATCAACAATGCTGTCTGTTTCTTGAAGTAAAACTTTCCCAAACAAATCTTTACTTCTCGTTGTAAGCAACTTAAGTAATTGATCTTTATCAATAAAATTTGAGCTATCACAACTGAAAGTTTTAAATGTGATTCATCTTATTACTACAATAATTTAGTTATGCATTATCATTTAATAAAACCTGCATCTTAAGCCTTAAACTAGTGTGGTTTAATACATTAAATTAAAGCAACTCCCAGTTACTTTTGCCTCAGTTTGAGGGCAAAAGGCTCTAACCAAATTTTGGTTCATGAACTGTGTACAGCACAAATCCATTAGTACCTTTGGTTCATGGAAAGCCCTATTTTCTGAAGTCTCATTCACCTATGTGAATGACTATTTCTCACTTCTCATCTTTATCCCAGTGTTATGTCAAACTGCCCCTGTTTTTCTATGTGGAATACTTGCTTTTCTCCAGATGTTTACAGAATAATAGTTTAATAAATATATAACTGGAATCCTTATCTCTTATTCTGTACTTTTGTTTTGAGGGAGAAATCCTTGTTCCATATTACCTGAGATAGATGAAGTACAAAATGTCAACTTTTTAAGATGGTCAGGGTACAGTTTTGTGCATATTTTCCTACATAATCCTGGTACTTAAAGTTAGTGATACCTCTAGTTTCTAATACCATTTAAGTACAATAAATATCTTCATCATGGAAACTCAATCTGAACATACCTTGCTGATCTAAGTTTCTCATATTGAACTGTTAGGCATATTTTCCAAAAGCAGTCACTTTTGGATGGGGACACTATCTATAAAATGAGTTATCTTAACTTCCTTCTGATACATGCCATTGTATCACAACTAGATGTCATTTTCGTGACTTGCATAATAACTCTTTAACATCTCTAACAAAGAATGCAGTGTTTCAGTAGTTCTTAATTATGAATTGAACTACAAAATAACTCATTTTGATGTTTTACTGAACAAGTGAACATACCTTTTCTTTAATTTAAATTGTTTGAAGGAGTACCAGTAAATATCCACTTGTAAACATTATCTTAACATTTAAATGTTTTGAAATTGCAAAGTCACCTCTACTCCCATTTCAGGGGAAGCATCAAGTTTTTAAAGAACTTTCTTACTTTCTAAAATAGACCAAAGGTAGTAAGGAAAAGGATAAAGAAAAAGATGGCAAGACTGCAGGAGAGACCTCTGTTGCAGAAAATACAAACTCTGAAAAAGAAAAGCAAGGCGACTCTTCTGCTCCTGCTTGTAGGTGGCTTTAATTTGTTTACATAAGTATAGTTTCTATTAACTTGCATCTTTAAATACTTAACCTCATTGTATAAGGTATGTGAAAAACTGCTAATGATACCTATGCATTCTTACTTTTATTAGAAATAAGTTTTGTATAAGCAGTACAGTTCCATCTGTTTTAAAAATATGAGATTAACATTAAAATCTTTCAGCATATACAGTTACGTTTTTCCTTTGACAAATTATCACAAGGAAATACTGAAGTTTTAGTATTTTTGAAATTGATAATTCTAGCTTTCCTTACTCAAACATGTTACTTTTTTGCAGCTACTGAATAAAGCTTAATGCTGAAAACTGAAGTAAAAACATTGGCTGCAGGCTGTTGTCCTCATTCCCAAAGAAGCTTCACCTGGTCACATCTGTTATGATTCATATGGATGCCTTTGTATCAATTTGTATTGTGCTGGGTTTGTTCTGCTTACCTTGTATTGGTGTTTGCTTACCTACTGAATCTCTAACTTTATTGACGTGTTGAAGTTTGTATGGGTATTTCCGAGAAATTAACACTTGGAGAATTCTGGAAAATTGTTTCGTGTATAGCTCTAGATTTATGGTCAGCTAACAAATCCTGCATATTTAAATACTGCTGTGGTTCTACACTGAATCTTGCTATTGATCATGATAAATGGCTTTCTTGGTTAAAAACTGTTAATTTGATTATTCAGTAACTGTTTTATTTCTTCCCCCTAAAGTGTTATCTAGTTTATAATTCTTTAGAAAATTGCCTGAAAGAGCTTTATCCATGATTTTTCCAAAAAATATCACCAAAGTGAGTCATTTTGTAAATCTTGAATTTAATTTAGGCCTAGTCAATATAATTTAAATGAGCAAATTCCATTTTAATTGCAATTTTGATTCTTTTTGATTAACTTTTTACTTAATATATAAATTCACTTTTTCTTTTGGAGAGATTGCAAAATATTTTACTGTTTTGTTTATTGTTAAGCTAAGTTTGAGGTGTTCAATTGTGGTTTGTATATAAGCATAAATACATTGAAAGTTTCATGAGGTGCATAATGTTTGAATCATAACACCTCAAATGATAGGTCACATTTATTTTTTGCATTTAACAGCTTATTGCTCAATTTATTTTTTATACACTTTGTAATTGTTTAAAAACTTGCAGAATTAGTCACTGAAAAGACTTGAATGGAGTTAAGCCTACACCTCTAAATCTAAGTTTCATAAAGGTTGATACTTGGTCTTAATTCAATCAAGAACCAACATATTTTTCTGCTTTTAACTGTTTTTCAGATAGTGTGAAGTGATTTATGTAAATGTTATTGCCACTGTTATTGTGGTGTATATTTTGATGTTTTTGTTTTTCAACTTTGATGTAAAACATAAAATTATGGTTCTCTTCTTGCAACTTGTGTACTTTATTAGTGTAGCATCTTCAAGTAAGTTTTTTTCTTAAAATATCTATGCCGAATAGTCATCAAGTCTTGCACATTCCTAAATTAGCCAAAGTTCTTCAATAAGTTTCCATTGGAATCTCTATGAATTTCATAGTGCAAAACAAAAGTCCAATCTAAAACATCACAAACCACTCTTTGAAACACATCTATTTATTAAACTACACACAAGTTTTTTACTTCCATAATACAAATGAAATATGTAAAAGATTATTTGCTAGGAATAATTAGCTTTGTGTAACCAAGATGTCCTTTAACATAAGTGACTGTTAATGATTTTGGCAACTTCCACACATGCCATAACCAAAAAGCAAACAAACTGACATGAATTACTTCACACTTTAAGTGATCATAGAATTCCCATTAAATATATATAAAACAAATCTGATACACAAATACAAAATCCCTGAATCTTAAATACCAACCACTAACATATACATGGCCTTCTGATCTGGTACAAGTACCTAATTTAAAATTATTTTATGTACCTTTCTTTTAAGTTATTTTTAATTTGGATACTTACTGTGGCAAGTCTGCACATAACCAGGAATCCTTAGGTGATACCCAAGATACTCTTTAGTGATGTTTTTACTCCAGTCTTAGTGTGGTTGCTGCATATATTTATTTTGTGCCACAAATACAACTGAAGGAACTTTGCTTACTTGTATTAACTTAAAATACAAAATTAACTCCTATTTTATTTTCACTTTGTTGTATATAAACTTCCCCAAAAGGCTTCCAAAAATACAACTACACTACTAATTTAGTTTTTCTGTTCAATGTCATGAATGGGCATACCACAATTCTACATAAAAATTTAAAACAACAGCACGAAGTTTTTTAATTTTGTGCAAAAATACAAGATTACTATTGGTGCTGGTCATCCCTAATTTAGAGTAAAGAGAGGGAAGGCAGTCAGTCCTCATTGATAACTCTTGGGCTACCCCTTCACCAACAAATAGATAAACTATCACATCAACAGTAAGGCAAAAAATGTTTAGTGGGATAGAGATTCAAACCTTGAACTTTTGGATTTAGTTAAGTGCCCTAACTACTTGGCCAGGTTGAGTTACTGAGTTAGTTGTTGGAAACTAAAATTAACTATAGAATATGTTGCACAATATATCTGGTTCTTTCAATAAGCTACTGACCTTCAATCCTTCATGTGATGAGATGTATTTCATCCACAACTAATGTGTAAGAGGTTCATGCAAACTATTATGATACACTTTCTATAATATTGGAAGTTTTATAAAATTAAAAGATACGTAAATTTCAAAAGATCTAAAATTTGTAAGATATAAAATCTTACCATTTAAGCAAGCAAAAATTGTCCTTCTTACCTTCTAGAGTTTTTTGCAGTACTCGCAGGTAAAAATGATTCCCGATAAGCATGCCAAAATATGCCTTGTTGACTTCACCCATTTTAGAAGAATGCTTTGCAGCTTCTTAATGCCATCTCTGATAAAATCAGGTCTTGTGCTCACTTAAGCAGCTATAACTAAACTAAAGTGGTGAGTCCCTGTGTATATATTACTGTAAAAAGTTCTTAAATTCTTGTAATTTCAAGAAAATTCTTTACTCAGCACTGAATCTATCTGGAATGTTCTGGAAATGGGTAAATTTGAAAATGTTACTACCTGGGGCTCAAAAGCAATGTTTGAAGATAAAAAGTCAATTCCATTTACTTTGGGCATAAACAATTGGGAAACGACACTTCCTGCTCAGGAACAGGAAAAAGTAAAAAATTGTTACATGGTGCCACGTGTATTTGCAGAACAAACAACCAACTGCACACTTTTACAGCCGTTACCTCCAATATTATGTTACCCATACAAGTTTTTGGTTTTAAGTCTTATAAACAACAGTTCCAAATCATTTAAAAGTCGTATGTAACTATAACAAATAATGTAAAAAAAAAAATTAACAGTTTAAAAACTCCTAAGTTCGGATGATTATTTTCAATATTATTTTGTTCTTGTCATCGTAAATTTTAAAAAAAAATGTTTGGGATTTTGTAATAAAAATTGACGAAAAGTAGCTTCATTCTTTATGATAACTGAAATTAATTGTAGTGTTTGGTTTAAATTTCGTGGAAGCCTAATCGAGAACTGTTAGCCGTCCCTAACTTAGCAGTGAAAGACTAGAGAGAATGTAACCGTCCACCGTCAACTCTCTGGTTACTCTTTTTACCAACGAGTTTGTGGGAGAGACCGACACATTATAACGCCTTCACGGCTCAAAGGATGAGCATATTGGTTGGAATGAGGATCCGAACCTGCGACTCTCAGATTACAAGATATATTAAGTGTTATATCTGTTTTGTCAGACCGTTAATCCATTCAAAACCATTAGCCTTAGTGAAAGATTAGCCCAAGAGTTTGAAGTTGATGTTGATGACTAGCTAACTACTCTAGTCTTACATTGCGAAGTTAGGGACGACCAATGCAGGCAGCCCTTGTGTAGCTTTCAGCGAAAAAAAAACAACTAACAAAACATTAGTATTTTAATAAAATTGTTTTCTTTTTGCAAATCCACATAGGGCTATCTGCTGAGCCCACCGAGGAAAATCAAACCCCTGATTTTAGCGTTGTAAATCCTGAGACATATCGTTGTACTAACGGGGGGGGCATTTAATAAAAATGCTGTTTTAGTTGTTTTCCTGTAATATTATGACGTGTAATTTTTATATAAAAGTAATTTAGTTTACGAGTATAGTTTTCTTTTGCAAGGCTGTTTAGTTTGATAAAATAATGGAAGAACAATTTCTGTTGGAGAAAAAATAGAAATTAATACAACTCTGTTTTACTCAATATTTCATCTCTCACTATTAAATTCATAGAATAGCACAAACTATGTATGTGTCTGTTTATAGCAAAGCCACATCAAGTTATCTGCTGTATCCTCTAAGCACAAAGTAAAAAAGAACGTGCATGATTTTGGAAAAGTTTGTCTTATGTTTGATTATGCTTTTTTGAAATGTATTTAAGTAGACCTGAAATTGAGTATACGCGATAATCGCTCCAATTTACTATTATAAATTCTTGTAAAAAAGTTTTAATATTTGTTTTCATTACCAATTTATATAAACTGTTATAAAACAACTGCTCCATTGCCAATGTTTTATGGAATCTGATAAAATTACTTTAGATTATCAGCAATAGCATGCCATCAGAATACCTATGAATTAAGATATTAAGACAATATATCTTAAAGCCATGGTATTCAATTCAATGAGTGTTTCAGTACACACTAAAATAACATTTATTCAATATCACTTATCTGCAAAGTTTGCAAATTCTTTAATCATTTTTACAAAACTGAACAATAAGAAAAATGTTACTTGTATTATACCTCTTTAAATGCCTTTTGTGACTCAAAACAAATTCTATGATGAAAAGCCCCCCAGTGGCTCAGCGGTATGTCTGCGGATTTACACGCTAAAATCCGGGTTTCGATACCCGTGGTGGGCAGAGCACAGATAGCCCATTGTGTAGCTTTGTGCTTAATTCAAAACCACAACAACTATGATGAAAAAAAAAGGGCAACAATACTTAAGATAAACAGCAATGTTTACTTGTAACACAATGGGGCATAGATAAAGGTTTCGGAATGCAACATATTCCATGTTTAGTATCTAAAGCAAAATAAGAGAACTATATTGTTTCAAAGTAAGTAACTAAAACACACTGCTATAATAACAGTATTCTAATCAAAACTGTAAAACGTAAATATTAAACGAGTAACATACCGCATAGTTTACATATCAGAAAATGTGCAGTTTAAACGAAGAATGCATGTTGTTCAGTGGTGGTGAAAGTTGTTTGACGTATCGGGTTTCTTTAATCTGTAATTCCAAATCAGTGTTAGCTTTGAAGAGGATGTCGATATTTGATAGGTTAGGTTCATGTCCTGTTTCTTCTTCATGTTGACTTGTAGAGGAAATAGGGATTATTCAAACTTTTTTTCTGTTTTCATGGAAATTCTTCAGCTGGCCTGGTTTGGTGAGGTGGATGGGACTTAAGTCCCAATTAAAGAGTTGCGGGTTCGCATCCCCTAATATTACAGCCAATCTCACTATTCGTCACAAAGAGAGGCTTAAAAAGTAGGCAGTGGGTAGTGATGATTAGCTACGTTCCCTCATGTCTTTTTAGTGTTAAATTATGGATGATATTGTATTGAATTTTTAAATTATAAAACTATTGGTAATTTTTCGTAAACGATGTGTGGGTAACAGTTATGTTTAAAGTATTCTGTAGCAGTGAAATTTCAGAGTATAAATTAAAACGCACAGAACACAAGTTATAAGCTGTTTAATAAGTATGTTACTAGATTTATTTTGTATGTGAACTTGATAAAGCTGGCAAATTACGTTAGGAATCCAGTAAACGTCTTTTTTTTTCTGTGTTACGGTTGTTGAAGATGTCTAAAAAAAGGTGAATTATTATTTTTAACCTCGGAAGTGAAGTTAAGAAAAGGATGTTGTGAGCACAGGTATTCTAAGAATTTAGAATAGTCATCCTTATTGTGACAAAGAATAAAAGTTTTGTCTACATACCTTCTGAAATCTTGTTTTGGAATTTCGCACAAAGCTACTCGAGGGCTATCTGTGCTAGTCGTCCCTAATTTAGCAGTGTAAGACTCGAGGGAAGGCAGCTAGTCATCACCACTCACCGCCAACTCTTGGGCTACTCTTTTACCAACGAATAGTGGGATTGACCGCACATTATAACGCCCCAACGGCTGAAAGGGCGAGCATGTTTTGCACGCCTTAACGCGCTAGGCCATGCCAGGCCAATTCTGAAATCAAAGGGACAGATTTCAAGCCATTTCTGTTCGTGATACAAAAGAACTATATCACATAATGTTGAACACAGCAGGGAGGCTATTTTTGCGCTATTTGTTCCAATATGATAATGTGACGGTCAATCCCAATATTCGTTGGTAAAAGAGTAGCCCAAGAGTTGGCGGTGGGTGGTGATGACTAGCTGCCTTCCCTCTAGTCTTACACTGCTAAATTAGGGACGGCTAGCACAGATAGCCCTCAAGTAGCTTTGTGCGAAATTCCAAAAAAAAACAAAAACTTGTACCAATATGATGTTTTTGACTAGGATGTTGAATTTGCAGCTGCAAGTCCAACTTAATGTTAATTTGAGTTACAGTAAAGAAATTCGACGAGATATTAATACGTGAAAGTTCAGATAAATATCAATGGCTTCATTTAGAGATGTATTAGTGAAGAGGGAGGTACTATGAAAGGTGGCAATAAATTGATTTCAAATTTTATGAATTGATACGAACACGATAACTTAAAGCGACAGTCTCTCAGTGAAATCACATCTTAAGTCTGACGAAAAGTATCGTTGTAAGTTATACTTCTGATATTTTATTTAAATTTTTCCTGGAGAGCGCATGACGCTCGATCCTAAAGTTCATAAAAGCAGTTCTAGAATATCTATACTAAAAATATCATGATTATGTAATAATCTAGAAATTTCGTGGAATTTGGAGAAACAAGAATGTGTCATAGAGTAATCATAAGCAGTGTGTGAAGTTGCGTTGGTAATTCAGTAAAACTATTTAGTGAGTTAATGAACTGAGAGTCAAAGTTGTTCGGTGTTTAAAATGAGATTATCGTATCTTCTGTAAGGAAGAAAATTCTGTAAATTTTTTCACGAGTTACGAGCACTTATCATGATCTCTAAAATTTTGTTGAAACTCTTTTTGTGCACTTAGGCCTACAATTACATGTAAAAGTTGCATACGGCAAAAGTTATGGAAGAAATAAACTAATTTGATACTGTAATGTAGACTATAGTTGGTATTATTTATACCAACTTATTCAAGAGAACCGGCCAAATGATGGAACACGTTAGAACAACATCAAATATGAGATACATATCATTTGACAGATTTTATAAAGAAGCGATTTTTGAAGGAAAAAAACAACCATGTATTTTAATTTTATATATATAACTATAATTAAACATGTAATTAATGTGATTCTGGTTGAATAGCAAAACTCATGGCTAAGATAAGTAATTTAAATGATACATGTTACCAAATTCTTGTTCACGATCAAGTTATGGAACATTTTTGCATAATTTTTAACTTATGTTTGTAACACTACATTAGAATGTAATGTTTTTAAAAGTTAGTTTCAAATCAAACCACACCATTTTTTTTGTTTGTTTGATGTCGAGTTTCTTGTGGTAAAACCAGGCTTTCAGTTGACGTACCTGAATTGTAAGCCTACTATGTTTTGTTCATAGAAAAATCACGTTTTTACTTTTTACTAAAAAAATAGCTTTCCACAATATTCTATCTTCTTTAGATGTTATAAACAACAGTTTTACAATAAACTTCATGTTGTCTGATAAAACTGTAACCCTTGAAAATGGTTTTAAGTGGCAATGGAATGAACTGTCTGTCATAGTTCATTTTTCTCTTTCTCTCCATTTCTGACTGTATACACTACATGGTCGAAAATATGTGGAAACACCTTCTAATTAGTAGGTTTGGCTATTTCAGCCACACCTATTGCTGACAGGTGCATAAAATCGAGCATACAGCCATGTAACCTCTATAGACAAACATTGGCAGTAAAATGGGCCATACTAAAGAAGTCAGTGACTTTCAACGTAACACTTTTATACGATGCCACCTTTCCAATAAATCATTTCGTCAAATTTCTGCCCTGCTAGAGCTATCCTGGTCAACTTTATTGTGAAATAAAAATGTTTAGGAGCAATAACAGCTCAGCCACGAAACGGTAGACCACACAAACTCACAGAACGGGACCGTCGAGTGCTGAAGCGCGTAAAAAATGTCTGTCCACAATTGCAACACTCGCTACCAAGTTTTTTAAACTGCCTCTGAAAGCAACATCAGCACAAGAACTGTTCGTCGGGAGCTTCATGTTAACTACGGCAAACTGAAACACTTTGTTAAAATGTTTAATCAATCTGAGCTTTCACCCAAATATAAAACTTGATTTAATTCTATAAATAATTAAATAAATAATTTCCTGCTTTATATAACTGGGGCGCATTTTTTTTTTTTTGAAATATTGACAAAAAAAGAGGCGAAGTTTTCAGCTTGCAACTAAATGTTAAAAGTTTTCCTGTCTAAAGTAATAAACAGACAACATTCTTGAAAACTTGGTTTTGTTAAAAATAATTTTATATAAAAGAATGATTTACCGAAGATAAATTCAAAAGTAACCACTATTTCCCATAAAAAAAACTTTTTTTATGAATAATGACTTAAAAGTTCGGTATTATTGATGTGCTTGATCATCCCTTTAGGTTTTATTTACCTATGGAAACTTATTGTTTTTAGAGAGGATATGTTAAACAAGTTGTGAAAGTTTTAGACATGTAGTTAAAAACACAAACTTACTATATCGCAGTTTATGTAACAGTGAGCATAAAGGCAAGAAACCACCCATTTTTTTACGTTAAACAGTTGCAATTTGATAAATGAAGCAAACTTTTTACAATAACTTACCATCCTTGTGACAATTTTACAAGTATTCAACAGAGAGTTGGAATTTCTATTTATATATATGGTGATGTGCCCCTCCTTTTCGGACAAGATCAAAAATATTACTTCAGCTTTTAGAATTTACGCGGATTAACCACTTTGACAACACGTGTTGATGTGCAAAACACCATACTGACTATTACATTGGTAATTTAAAGTCTTTTTAGCTCTTAATATTTATTATTCAGTGCTGTTTTTGTTCCTTATTTTTCTCTTGTTCTTTGTAAAACATTGCATTTCTTTTAATTCAAATAGTTTTATTGTTTATTATGACATAATAACAGCTTTTAGTGGCGATGCGTTATTTAATGGTCGCTAGTTTGTGACAGTACATCTTGGTAAGAATAATATTTATTTGTTTGCAGTAAAAACACAAAATCTTAACAACATAACTTGTGCGCTGCCGACGAAGCTTTTCACGCAATACCAAACTTTACTTTAGTGAGTTTTTCGTTTATATTTTTCACATACTTGGAAGGTATTTTTTTATTGTGGCAGTTTTGCCTGATTAGCAAAACGTAAGAAAGAAAACTAGGTTTATTTTCTTTTAACTTTGAATTGTAGTGTAGTTTAACAAATAGTTTGTTGTAAAATGTATTTTTTCTTTATTTACTATTAGTTACAGATGGTTCTGAAATTACGTAGACTCGGAACTACAAATAATATCGAAAATGAGCCAACATTCTGTATAGATGTAAGGCCCGTCTTAAAGCAATACAAAAGTCACCTGGACTTTCTTTTGAGTAAATCGGAAGCTAGATAAGAAGAGTGAACTGGCATAATCGCTTTATCTCAGATGTATTTGCCGCTTCCAGCTATTCAGAGAATTCTAAGGTTCCAAACCGTCGTTCATTATCTTTCTTCAACAGGCCTAACGCCTACCTACTACCTAGTAGTAGATATAATTTTATCGGCATTTGATAGTGCAAAACAATGTTCACGATATTTCACTACCTTTTTTATTAATATTATTATACGCAAAATTTATAATGCTAACCTAATAACTTACGTACGCAATTTTATACAAATGTATACAAACAAGTATAAGGAAATAATTGTTGCTAGATAAAAGAATTGTGCACGAGTAGTTAATGAACTTGAAAAAAGGAACGAAACAAGATATGGATAGAAGTGGGCATGTCACTTGTTTGGTTAATGATCACACATGGATACCAAGCTGTCTCAGCTTTACATTGAAAATAAAATCGGCTTCTTCACTGGCACATCAAACAGAACGAGAATTTGAAATTATAAAATATTACTTTACTGTAAAATAGTAGTAAAAGTAAAGATTATGATGAAAGCTAAAATCCTATTCAAACACCAAACTTTAAATAAACAAAATGTATCCAGGTATGTAGGGATTTTATTTTCCATGCAGAATCAAGACAGCTTAGTCTTCTATGTGATCATCAGTCGATCAAGTGATTAAGTCCACTTCTATTCCTATCTCATTTAGTTCGTTTTTTTCAAGTTCAGAGTTTTTTATTTAGCAATGACTTTATTCCTCATACTTGTAAACAATAATAACTCATGAGTGAACTATTTCGAACTAAAGATGAACCTGGTCACCAGCATAGCTAATTTAGTGTAGCTCTTTTCATGTTTCTTATATTTATAAAGATTAGTGTACTATTTTGTTCGTTGGGTACTTTAAAAAGCCATTAAGTAATCTTTAAAGTCTTTACCTTTTGAAAATCATGAAAACTTCAACTACTCACGAAAGTCGTGTTAAAATTATGATTTGAGATCGTATCTGAAGGGATCTTGTTTAGTGTGTTCTAAAAATCAACAAATTCACAACATTTTGAAGAGGGCCACTTTTTTGTCCACCCTTATATAAATATTAAAAATATAAATAATAATAACAAAATAACTATTTTGTTTTAATAAATGTTTTTTCAGTTATTGATACTCTTTACATCGTAAGTTAAGTCACTTAAAAAATATGTTTAAAGAGGTAATAAAGTGTGTTTAGTCGGGAAATTCTTGAGAAAGAAGAGGGCTTAATCATGCATCTTATCTCGGCCCAGTGCCAGCTCTCAGCAGCCCTGCAAGGGAATAAGACCTTTAAAACGTAGACCATTATCCTAAAGCCTCCAACTGATAAAACCATACTCCCATCTTTGGAGTTGGGTATCAGAAATAAAAAGTAATCTAACATTGTATGGTATATGTTGAACTACCAATGCATACAGAAGATGAACGGAAAAAACACAATATAAAGACTTAGATAATAGAATACACCTTCAAATGCATTGAACTGGAGAACGGACAGCCCAATGGAGGGGGTGTTTAAAAATACACACACCAAAGGGACTAGAATGTGAGGTAAGTAACAGGAAAACTTATCAAGCTGGAATATCCAACTACCTGAGCTGACTATGGAAGGAGTAGAAAAGTACGTTAAAAGTACTCCCATTTGAAGGAAGTAAATCAATGAACGATGTTATTAAAATCCCAAAAATGTAGAAGTCAAGTAAAATGCAGACCACTCCACAAAAGATATGCAGAACCAAAATAAGTCCAAAGGGCAAGGCACAAAACTGGTACCTAATCATGTGGTGAGAAAAACTAAAGATAAGAATGTGTACAATGAGCATTTTCAGCCCTGCAGAAACAGCCTACCCAAATGTGTTCAAAGACGACAAGAAGAGACTGAGGTAGGACCAATCAATCTAAAACTACAATCAGTAACAAGCAAATAAGATGAAAGAAGAAAAACCACATGAAGGCATGTACAAGACAGGCAGATGTTGAACATATAAAATGAATGAAGATGATAATATCTTAAGGGATGGGGAGCATCTATAAAAAAAAATATATATGTGTGTGTGTAACACCAAACAAGGTAAACATGAACAGCAGGAGTATGGATAGGGTAAAATAAGGCTCAAATAAAAAAAAACACTAAGTAGAGGATAAAAATATCATGAAAAGGGGAATATACTGTGAAACATAACTGAGATAGGTCTAACAAATTAAGCAGTGGAGGCCTGGAAAGTAATCAATAAGAAGCTAAAGGAAAAAAGATAAAAACTAGATTATTTGAAAATGGGTTCAGCCATTATAAAAGGAAGGTGAGCAACATTGGGAGCATTTAGGGTGGACCCTGGCCTCAAGGGTCCGTCAAAAAAATTTATGGCAAGTATAAATTATAAATTAAACAAATACAATAGTAAAAAATATACGCAATAAAATTATGGAAATAGAGTAATTGTGTTGCAAAATAAAGATACATATGTGATGTTATGTGTTGAAGAAAAGATCTTTAACCTAACTACCAATTAACCTGGAAGTAGAATCAGAGGTAAACCAAAAACAACTTGTGAAGCCGAACTGAACAATACAGAACAAAGAATGTCACTAAGTGCTAAAATAAAAACTTACCTGAACAATAAACAGATAGAACAGTGGGAGAAGATTTGTAAACTATGGCTCAAGGGTTCTGCCCAAACCAAGTGAATAGGAAGAAATACACAAAAGAAATATTAACAAAACTGAAACAGACAGTTCATAGAAAGTCAGATTATTGTATAATCAATCTTCAAATGAAGTAATGCTAATATTTTCCCATGGAGTACCATGACCTAAAGCCTGTGTAAATGTGCTAATAGAATATATAATCTTAGAATGGCTGGTATGGATATTAACACTGAAGATGACATAGGAAGGTTGAAACATTGTTCTCTCCTTATCAATAAGTGTCAATAACCCACACCAGCCATTCTGAGACACATTTTTATTTCAAGCATGTTTCTTGTCATCAAGAAGAACATATATAATCTCTTAAGTGGTAACACAGAACTGATAATGCAAAATGAATAACCAAACACAACTTTGTTGACAGAAACAAATAAAACGTTTTTGCAATGAAGTAACTGGGCAGAAATATAAAACAATTTCACTTTGGGATAACTCAACAAATATCACTTGTATAATAAATATTGAACTTGAGAGAAATTACTACAAAGATACAGAAAAATATTAAAATAAAACTCATGAAGAAAGCACAAACAAACGTTATAACATGAGAAGTGCTAAATCAAAATTGATAGTTTGGTACAATTAAACAGAGGGAGTCACGTTCACTGTCACAGTATATTGCACTCTTATTGGTGGAGGGTTTTTTTGGATGATGATTTACATAACACACACACTGGAATCAGTCAGTTCTAACTGAGTAAGAGAATAAAGGCTTGTGGTATGCTTAAACATTTTTTCTCTGCATAGCGAGGACAGCACTCAATGTGAATAGCTATCAATGTGAGTGAAGGTAATGCAGTATATATGAATAAAGATAATATAGGGAAATCAAGAATAAAACTATTCTTTGATTAAAAACTTTTAAATTATTTGAATTGTAAGAACTTTATTTTTTTAAACATCAATTTCAAATCTGTATAATTATAACTTTACAAAATAACAAAAAATTCAAGCACAGTTTTCAATATAACTCTCAACTACAATATCTAGCTTGTACATATATTTCCACTTGTATCTTTAATATAAAACTGGTTCCTTGTGTGGTAAAAAAAAAGAGCTACTAAAAGTCTTAATATCTTCAAAATCTTTCTGATAAAAAAAATTAAACTGTGGTAAATGTAACAATATGGCAAACCTCAATAATATACATATTACATTTATGAAAAATAATTACAGTCAACTAAATGATTTCCCATGCATCTATGAAATGTCAGATCTCTCTCTAATTTTTGATTTTAAAATATAAAGCATTGTTCAGTGTAGAGGTAGAAACACGTGAATTAAAAAAAATGGCTGAGTATAATAATTCAGAATGCTAAAATATTAATATAATGCATTTTGTTAATGCATATTAAGATTTGAAGCAAAACTGGCATTTCACATCCACGTATTACACTTTTGAAAATAATGCATTTTCCAATCAATTTCACTTATTTAAATAAAATAGCTTTTCCTCTTAACACAAACTAATAAGGGAAAAATACTGACACTTTCACATTTCAAGTGGTTTGTTTTGGGGGCTTTGGAGGTATACCTCTCATTTTGTAGTACTGAACAAGTTGCTGAGGTATTTCTGCTAAAACTTCCTTTGCAAGTAAACTACAGGGGGCCTGCATATAAAAGAAAAAGTCTATTTTAGATTATTGTTTACATCTAAGTTCAGTAGAAAGAATAAATAAAACAGTTAAAAAGTATTCATACAGAATACTGTAACACTAAGATGTAAAACATTTTTGTCTTTTAATATTAAGTTTTACAAAATCTCTGGGACAATCTTCTAGAATAAATGGCCTATTAGAAAAATGTTAAACTTTTATAAAAAAAACAAAACAATTACCTCCAGTAAAATTCACTAATTAAAAATTTCTTGAACATAACAATTAATTTTAACTTTTCAATTTTATTTTTAAATGCCAGTTTAGAAGTAAAATTTATTTGTTCTAACCTTTTCAAACCTGTAAAAAGGTACAAACTGAACTATGTCTCGAGCTACTCGTTGACCCTCTGGTGATCGCAAAGCTCCATCATCTCCATCTAGAAAGTTCATTGCTGAAAAATCTGCTTGTCCTACCCCAACAATTATGATTGACATTGGCAACTGAGAAGCATACACAATAGCCCTTCTTGTTTCATCCATGTCTGTTACAACACCATCAGTCAAAAGTAAAAGCACAAAGTAATTCTGGTAAAAAGAAAAACCTATTTGATTCAAGGCCACTAAAATTATCCTTTCTTATGATATGAAGTTCATCTGATTATAGTAAATTATTATTATGTTGTTTAGGAATGGTTCAGTCAGTTCAATTGTCATATCTTGTTATTATGTCCAAAGAAATACTGAGTTTTCAATGCATCTTAGGTGCTAATCAAGACTGTTTTTGTACAAATATTTTTGAGTTATTGAAATAGTTCCAATACATGTACATGTACACACACACACACACACACTGATAACTGCATAAATAGACATCAAAATATTGACTTTTATTTTCCTCAAAGTGATGAGTATCTCCCATCAAATCATTTTTTACCCTTTTCTATAATTGTTATTTTTTTAGACTTTAACTTCAGATGTTAGAACTTTAATGTTTTAATTTTACTCAATGTATTAATCACTGTGCATGAACTACAAACAGCATACAGCTATTTGAAGCAGACCTTCCAGTGAGCAGTTGAAAACTTCATAAATTGTGATTTTATGATGCATGTGGCAGTCTATGAACCAAACTTACTATGTGGTTTGTTATATGGGAAATACTATATATATATGTAAAAACGCCTGCTTTGGGTTGAGAAAATTTTGTACATAGAGAAGCGAACAATGTTTTGACCTTCTTCAGTCATTGTCAGGTTTACAAAGAAAGAAAGAGGTAACTTACCAATAGCTAACCACATGTTTGAAAGGGGTTGTGTAACTGAGTGTTGGAATGCAGAGGGCATGCTGAGATGTTTGATTATATTTATTAATATGGGTATAAAGGTGTGCCTGTGTATTGGCTTATTTTGGGCTTGAGTTGTTGTATAAGTAAGGATACTTTAATTTTGTACTTGTTTGTGTTTGTTTATTTAGTATTTGGGTGTTTTCTATGGTTATATTGTGTTTATTTGATTTGCAGTGTTCAAAAACATGTAAAGGTGACATTTTGTGTTCTTAGACAAGTGAACAAACTTGCCTAAAACATTATACATATACATGTAACACATTCATTGCTCTCAAGCTCATGGAAACTACAGGAAAAACAGAGCCAAAATTTTAAACTGAGTTTACAAAAAAAGAATTGGCTTCCAACTCATCAAAAATTGCCTCCTGTTGTGTTTTATAGCTGTCAAAGAGAGATAAAACAATGAAATTGAAAAACCTGATACAATCAAAATTAAAACTCATACAACATGAAGATAAAATACTTAACTGCTTTCCTTTCTAATGCATTGCCTTCACAACACAACCCATTTAGCATTTGCACAACATAAATTAACTTGCATTAAGCACCATTTACGAATGTCAGAAACATACTTGCATTTGTTCATTTTAAAAAATATCAATAAATGTGCAAAAAATATTGGTGTGATTGATTTATTATACAAGTAGCAAATAGCTACAGTATTTAAGGATTTATGTATAGTCTGTGCAGTTGTAAGTTTATTTTTCAAAGGCAGCATTTAACTATGATCACTGAGTAAATAAAACCATACTGTACAACTTTTCATTTTTAAGGGAAAATTTTGTTTCTTATAAAACACATTATCTTTTATCGATACATGAAAATTAGTATAATTAGATGCTTAATATTTAGGCCTACAATATGTACAACAGAACAAGCAAATGCAGATATTTGCCACAGTGAAGTCTGAAGAAGTAGAAATTATAGTCTAATCAAAATTGTTAGGATGAAAAAGTTACTTCAAAAGCTTTTTTTTTTTTCCAATAATTGTTTTTAATAATCTAAACATACTGTGAGTAACATTTACAAACACTGGTACACAAACACATGTGACCTACATCAGGGACAGTCTGTTGATGAGCTTGCCATGCAAACTTAGCCACATGGTTGATAACAGGAGAAAAATTTGTTGGGCCATATAGTTGTATCTGGGGTAAACAATTACGGTAAGCTTCTACTAAACCTTGCACACCTGTTAATGAAAAATAAGTTACTGCCAACTAGATATTTTACAAAACGTTACAGAAAATGAATTTATTCACTTTCAAATTTTTCATTCAAAATATAACAGAACAAAAAGGTATGAACATGGAATATTAGTACATGAATAAGAGGCAACAGTTTTAGTAAATGACCACAACATAGAAATATGGTACCATCCAGTTTGTTTCTTAATAACACAAATATGTAGAGCCTTAACATTCTCATCAATATTCATTTATCAAAAATCAATATATGATGAGACAGACACTCAAATATAAAAGCACATGTGCTATTTTTATTACTTTCTTTTACACAGCCTCAATACACAAATATTACTCTATGTAAGAACCTCCAAACCTATAAAAAGGTACTTCTGAATTCTGAATATCCAATACTATTATGATCTAATAAGTGTCATGGTAGTTATATAAAAATAACCTTTTTGTGTACTAAATTTTTATATTTATACACAATACATATATACAAACCTATGTTATAAAATAGTTTCTGTTCAAAAAACTTAGCATAGGACAAAAAACAAACTTTTTATAACTATAAATGTGTTTATATGTAATCTTATTTTTTTCTGTTGGCACTTAAAGTATCAGTACTTAGATTCAGTACTTTATGATTCAGGTGTTCAAGAAAAACACAATTATCACTCAAAGAAAAGCTCAAACTCATTAAAATAAAATCTACTTTGAGAAAATGAATAAACTGTTAGATTCTACAAGTGAATTAACCCAATATATGTTACACTTTAAAACATGTGTAATAAAATCACAAAACTTTTGGATTATTCAATTTTAATAAATAAAGTGTATAGTCAATTAATCATTACTTTCCATGATGTTTTTTACATTGGTTGTGTGAACTAATTGTGAAACCTTTTTTAATGAATTGTTCTGCTGAATAACTTCTTATTGCTAATTTATTGTTTCACATGTTAAAACGTTTAAAATACTGATTACATTATACTGATTTTGTGTCACATACTATAATCCTTAGATAATAGGTTACAAGTTATTTTGCTATCATTTTCAGCTAAATCGTTATTTTAAATTAGAATTCAAGCATACCTCCATTCTACACATCATATTCTTATTACTGTTTAAATTTTTATGTAGTTTTTTTTATAAACTAACCTGCACAAAAAGGATTATTCATGTTGAAATTCAATGCAAATTCGTGAGACACTTGCCATGTTGGTGGTATCCTTGCTCCAAATCCTAATGCAGGAAACATCTTGTCACTGAAACAAAAGTATTTTTAATACAATTTTAAATATACAATGTTATTACTGCCAACAAAATAAAAAGAAACTGTTGGTATTGAAGTGACAGATGTTTAAGTATTTCTCTACTTTAATTTAAGGATGTAGGGAAATAAATATTAATATAATATCGCACCAACTATATCAACGTATCAAATTAAATAATTATGCCAACAGACAATATTACAAATTAGAGAAATTAAAACAATTAACAATTCCAATTTTTTGAGAAATCTAAAACCCAAATAACCCAGTTACTATGTGATTGCTTCATTGTCTGAAATGGTTGCTATTAAATTTCCCATTATGCAACTGATTCACATCATCCAAACAAAAATGTAAGCATAACTGAGTTTGAAGAAAACATTTTTCCTTCTAAATATTTATTTACAAGATGAAGAAACATGATGCTGAGACAATAAAAATTTATTACGAAAAAATACTGTCAAACATTTATATGCCATATAAATATTTTGTGAAGACATACATAATGCATCAAAAGTTATAGTATAAATACTTAACTTGTGTAAACTATACTAAGCCTGAGAGAAAAAAAAACAATAATTAAGTTTTCATGAGTTACTAATAAATAGATATACTATTTGTTAGATTACCTGTGTATGTGTTCATGAGAGTTAAGAAAAGGCACAGGTATATGTTCATACTACGTACAGCTAAATCTTAACACATGCAATAAACAGCATTTGGAGTTTCTGTCAGTAATATTTATAAAACTGATGAATACTTCTAAACATATTCAATACTTGCTTAAAATCATTATTTTTATGTGGTTTGTTTACTGAGTACATTAAACTGTTAAGAACGGTGCTTTATTGAATGTTTCATGTAAGCAAGAAATAGTAATATAAGGAAACAATAATTTTAGGACCTTAACTTTTGTTTTTAAGTTATTGTTATAAAATGTTTGCATTGGAAATTGTTTATTTATATTAAATATACAACAATACTACTTTAGATATAATTTGATTATTTTAAAATTATTATCACTGTCGTTCAACAAATTATTATTGTAATTTTAAATTGATATGCAATATTTGTGATAAACATCAACAATGATATTTTGTATTTTTATTAACTTTAGTATTTTTCTGTAATAAATGTATCTATATCTTTTGACAGTGACACAGATGGTGCTATTACATCAAATTCAATACAAATCAACAAACACTGTTACACTAAATTGGTTTTGTGTGTGTTGCATAATGATCAACACAATTCACACAATATTAACATTTAACAAAAAATCTTATACTACGAAATTCTTCATTTTGGATCAAAGAGAAAAAGACATTAATATCATGATCTCAACATGAACTTTGGAAATTAAAAATGCTGATATGTCATTTACAATTATATTGTTGAAAAATAATTTTTACCTGTCATAGTCTTGTATAACATTACCAACAGCCAAAGTTCCTTTCATGTACTGATTTGGCTCTGTAGGATGTATGAAGTGTAGAGATCTGGAATCTCTTGGATCACCATTAGATGCTGTAAAATCTATTGCCACCTTTAAGGTAAAAATAAACTTTTGATTTTGTAAGCCATAAGAATTAAATATACTCATTTACTTTAAGGAAGATTAAACATAGTACATAAAGAACAATTTGCCATAGAAAAATCATGAAAATAACTAAAACAAAATTCTAAAATTGCTGTTTTCAAATGTTTGTGCTTACATGTAACTTTCAGTAAAGTACTATTTTTATAAACTTAATGCACTTGGAAGACAAATTACATAAAAATAATAAATAAAACCTTCGTATTATAAAAAATATATATTTATTCATTCACAATTATTATAACTGTGAATAGTAAATTAACATTTTTCTAAACTGTTTTAGATATCTTTACTAAGTTACAGTATGACTATTTGCATTAGCCATCCTTAATTTTGAACTGACAGACTAAAAGGAAACTAGCTAACCAACAACACCTACTATCATGTGTTGGGCTACTCTACTCAAATACCAAGATGTGAAAGTGACTCTTACAAAGCACCCATATCCCTAAAGTGTGCAGCAATTTCATGGCAATTGACATGAACCATGAACATTCTAATTCACAGCATGGTGCTAAACAGGCCAAACCCGAAATTTGAACATGGGGAATAAGCATTTAACATATACATTGAATTAATTTAATGCAAAAAATTTTAATGCATGGTTTGATAACGACTGCACAAACAGATATTTTGAGATCAAACAAATTTTTCTATACATTCTTAGACTTAGTATTTTCCACAGATTTATTTATATTTTCCAGGTTTAACCAAAACTTCTACTTTTTCCTAACAGTTCAGATATGCCCAATTTTCAAAATAAACAAACCAGAACCAGCTGTGACATTTTTATGTGGATTTGTTTTCTGGGTGGTACCTTAACAATTGGCAAGTATCCATTAAATTATCTATAAATAACAATGACAAGATGCTCATTCATGAATACAAAGCAGGCGTAAAAAAATAATTGTGGCTAAGTAACACTTCCAGTGCTTAGGAAGAAAATTTATCTCCCTTGAATGTATTCTAATTAAACAGTTATAAAGTAATGAATTGGTGCTTGAATTTTTTTACCATACTAAAATTAAACTACTTTTCCAAATATATGGGATGTTTCGTTAATACAATATTTAAATTTGAATGGTACCTTATGTTACATATAGTTAACATAACCATTCTACCCGTTGATGAAAGGGAAAGCACATAGTCAACAGCATCCACTGTCTGTGCAGCTACTTATAACCAATTATCACAATTTATTGTAATAAATATAAAATCCCTTATAATTTTATATGCAAAAACGGCTCGTTTGGGTTGCATATAAAATTCTCAACAAGTGGGTTTCTCGACAAAATCCCTTATAGCTAAGAGTGAGGAGAATGTTTGAAAGCACATCACGGTATCTACTTTAGTTGCACTTTCCAATCCACACCCTAGTACTCTAACAGCACATGGTTACTATGGTTACATACACATTTGATTGAATTATACATTAACCCTACCACAATGGATCACAGATCAAAGGGCACATAATTATATTTGTTGATTTGAATTCAAAAGTTTACTGAACTACTATTTTATGAATTTATATCAATAAGGTTGGCATCAAACTGTAAAATATAATTCAAATTTCAGTATTATACCTTAGTTAATTTCTTAATTTAAAACTAAATTTTAAAAGAAGACATTTAAATATAGATTTTAGTGAGTTGTGTGGTAAGTTTAACTCAGCACTGTTTCAAATTAAATGTTTTTGATGTAAAAATACTAAGTCTATAGTTTCATATGAATTAGAAACATAAATTAATGATACTGACAAGCTAGAATATAAAATAAGAATCTTGCATCTTTCCTGTATGCTGAAATATTACTTACATACTGAATCAAACACAGTGGCCCTGCTCACCTCTTTCTAATATTTGAAATGGTCCCTTATATACACTTACTTCAATATATGACATGTGAATAAACAATCAAAAGCTCAGAAAGTCCCTGTAACTGCTTTCTTAGTCATTTTAAGGTGACTGGAAGCCATCTAGTTCTTTCAAACAGGTATATTGTGTCTTTGGTCTTCTTGACAAAATACTGCTTAATTACTAAGTTTGATAAATTGTAGTGGTACTGATAAAGTTATTTATTATTTTTTCCTTTATTTCAAAGGTATATATGTTAAAAATATTTTATTTAACATATTCCACATGCAAAATTTGAAAAACAAAACAAAAAAACTTTGCACTTATGGTAAGCAGCAAACAATTACAAAGGTTGCCATAACTAGATGATACAATTGTTTGCTACACATATTTATTTGCTGTTCTATGTTTTAAGAAAAATAAGTTTAAAAACGATTTTGTAAATAGTAATAGTTGATATACATATATAATGTATAGCAACTGAATTGTTAATGTATTTAACTTAATGCTATTTAATTAAATCACAGCCAAGACAGGTCTCTTTGTAAAGACTAAAGGTCAGTTTTATAATATTGAATATGGTAACATGAGAGTACATGTGCCACATCATTTTTGAGTGAAAAGTTGTAGTCATTCTAGAATGAAAATAAACAAAACAAACTTTATACTTATTTTCTAGTTTTTTGTGGTGGTTACAAGGTTGGTCAAATATGCAGACCCCACACATGGTAGAGAAAATAACAGACAAAATACAGTCTTACTGAAAACAAATGGTTAAAACGTACTTAAGAGGTTTTAGAGATTACACAAATAATATCTGAGATTTTTGAGACAGAAAATATTTTTTTAATCATAACATGAATACCACTTTGCATTCAGACTAGTAACCAAGCAGACCTGATATTTTCACAAACAAATTTTTAGTAAAAATACTTCATTAAAAAATCTGATGTTTTGTTTGCAACAGACTTACAATCTTTACTGAAGGTCTACTACATTTTGTGAAGGTACAAATACAGCATCAAAAGTTATAGTATAAATAATTAACTTATGTATATTATACTGAGACAGTCAAGAAGTGGTTAAGAGCTTAAAAACAAATAAAATATTTAATTTATTTTTCAATATAACTTACTGTAAAATTAAGTTGGGTTCCTCCAAAGATATAATCCAGAAAAGTATATGCTTTTGTAACCTAAGAAAGAATATTTTCATTACTGTTATGTACCTATGTCATCTAAAACATAATTTTCATATTTTCATTAATATTACTTTAATAATAGTAACTATCTTTTAAGTAGCAGTGAATCACTGTATAAACAAGACGCATGAGTCATAATTTCTAATCATACAAATACTAATAACTACCACACTAACAGATGAGTTACAAATAATAATAAAATACATAAACAATGTCACAACATCAGCATATTTCCTACCTTAATGATTTTATTCTGAAATTCATAAAAATTAAAAACAGCTAATTACAAACAATTTTATTTGAAAATCAAGAAACATAAACCGAAAGTTGTTAATAAATCAAATAAGCCTAAGGAACTGCCTGTAACTTTATAACTAAAACCTAATTCCCTTTAGCACAGTACCTAAGCCATGTATTTTTGTTTTACATTTCTTAAAACGTAAGGCTATGCAACAGAATTACTGTGAACTTGGCTGAAGTTAACACTTTCCTCTCCTGTGTGAACAACAAAGAGATATTACCTTGCAAAACTGCCATAAAAGTTTTTTTGCATGTGCCCAAAGCTTCAACCTCAACACACATTAAAGTCTATTGTACCCATCTATGGTATAATCATTATCCTACTATGGCTCTTCATCAACAAGAGATCCACACATCTTTCAGGTGCAATAATCCCCATGAGTACTAACATTTGAAGAAAAGCTCACTCTTCTTGAAACAAAATATACACACTGGAAGATGAGTTTCTTTTTTGAAAGCAGAGATCAAAAAGGGAATAAACCCATGGAGAATGTCAACCATTATTGGGGCATCACTCAGAAGGAGACCACAACTATTTCAAGTAAGGAATACTTCTCAGCCAGTAATAGACACCTAGCAAATGCATCTTCCATGCAGTTGCACTCACAACCAAATTGAAAATGTACAGGGTCTTGGCTAACCTGAAGGGATGGGACTGAAACTAAAAATTTCAAGTGTCATGGACAAAGTGAAAAATAATATCAGGCATACACAAATAAATATGTAAAAAACAGATTCAAAATATTGATTTTGATCATCTAAAGGCTAGGAAGAAACACCTATCTTATATTACAAAAAATTACCATTGTGAACTGAGGAATGACTAAAATAATTCTAAGATGAAAGGTCTATGTGGGGCTCCAATCTTCAATCCTTTTGGGAATTACATGAAATTGGGAGTGAAATACCCAAGAGGAGTTGAGGACTTGTTCCACGATGTTTATAATCTATATAGAAGATACAGCCTCCACCAGGTGGTAAAGGCACATAAGATCTTAGGGAACAGATGGAGGGATGGAAAAACAACCAAAGGAGGAGAAAGAGGAGTTTAAGTCAGAAAAGACAGAAAGAGTCCATGGGAAAACACCTGTGTGACCCCCAAAAAAAACATCCATGAAGTGAATCCACAAGTGGTAAAAAGGAAGAATCAAGCTCCCACTAGACTGAAGCTGAGGAGCAGCTACAATAGCAAGTCAGTCACATCCATGTACTACAATGCCCCCCCAAAAGGACCAAAAGGATGAGGAACAGGTGAGAGGCAACCTGATAAGAATCCCAAAGACATGAATGTTGAAGCATTATAGACTAAGAAACTCAGGAAATGAAAGTCATCAGAGAAGAGTGCTGATAACCAAAATTAGCTAAAGTTTCCAAAGTGTAAGGAGCATCTCCAAGTAACCCATGTTGGAAAATCATTACCAGACAGTCACACCTAGAAGACAGCTGAAGGAGGTTCACAACTGAAAGTAAGGCATCCAAACTATATGCATCCCAGAAATAAAGTTAACTGGGACAGAATGGAAGAAAAATATTAACAGTAAACTAGAAAACAGATATGCACCAGTTTCTCACATAAAAGCTAGTAGGATGGCGATGTGAAGCCATGAAAAGAAAGTGAAGTATGGACAAAAGCAAACAAATTGAATAGGTGAGGAAGACATAAATGGACAGTGAAAGAAAGAAAAAGAAGTGTTCCCCAAGCTGAAAGAAGTGACTATGGTGATAAAGGCTTATACAAAAACATAGAATGGGATTCAGCAAAGAAACACTGGAGAAAGAGAAAACAAAAGATACAAAGAATCAACCAACCACAGCACAATAGTGGTAACATCACTCACCATCAAAGTGGATCTAGTCACCATCACAGTATTAGATTGCTCCTGTTGAGAACTGTTAGAACCTTGGGATATGTTAAAAACATGGAGTCATAAATTCATAAATCAGATGATCCAAGAAATATACCTTTTTAAGAAATAAAAATTGGTCTGATATGTTGACAGTGCAAAAGCATAGGTTGACTGGCCTAATGACAACACTGAAGAGCACATAATAAAACCTGCATGCTGGGTTAATATAATGGGAATTAATACTGTCAAAGAAACCTCAACACAAACAAAATTATAACTTTTATCTGCAAAAAAAAATAAATCAGACAAAATGTAATTCACACCAACTTCTGACTTAAATGTTTAAAATTTTGGTACTATCATGAGATACTAGCTCTCTATTATACAAAAAGGTGAGCAAACTTTGTTGACAACATTTTACGCTTTTATTTTAATGCACTCATTTATTTCAAAGTTTTTAAAATATTCACAATTTGAAGGATTAAAATAGTTTCACCTTGCAAGAAGTAAGAACTATAATTCCAGAGTTTTTATATGACTTTCCTTTTTTCTCTTTCTTCTTTTTATTGACACATGGCCACTCGACCTGCATAACCAAACATTACAAAAAAAAGTGAATTACATGCAACACATTCACAATGCAACATCCAACTAACAAAGTTGTTATTCTGGTCCGACTCCATTTATTAACTCATACTTCATGACTTGTTAGAAATCTGTAACTTACAGCAAATAATATTAAATATTTTTGCAGTACAATTTATTTCAAGGGCGTAAAGAGCCTTAAAACTGTTATACAAAAACCACATGTTTAAACAAATTTGCTCTTCTAACAAAAAATTCATGTGACCAGTGTTGATAATTCACTGAAGTTCTAACATGACAGTATAACATGCCACATTAAATACTGACATGTAATTAGATATTACACTTAATTAAACATCTTGATTTTTCACTTAGTAAGCAGTAAAATAAATATAATTTAAGCATTTTAAAGTTCAAGGAAACCAAAATTCTTACACAATATATTCAATAAAGGTAAATTATTCCAACTTATTTCATTAAATAACGAGAAAAAATTCCCTTCTAATCTGCTATCAGTGATGTGATAACTCTAAGTATGAGGAAAATCGTTTGAAATAATTAAGCCAAAAATGGGTTAGATTTCTAAAAGTTTAAAAGCAGAAAATCTTGCTTATCTGTTCCAAATTATGATACAGTGGAACAAGCTGTTTATAAGTGAGTTTTTTTGTTGTTTTTTTCTGAAAGACAGCACTTATAAATTTCTTTTTTTTAATCACTATTAAAATTAGTGGAATTTAATGTTTGTGGAATTACACAAGCAGTAGTGTTAATATTATCAAAATATTTTTGCATTTTGATTTTTCTAAAAGAAGAAAGAAAAGCTCACCTGATGGTTTTGTGCTTCCATTAACTGACCTAAAGTGGTTGTGCAATCACCTATTAGGTCATGACTTCCATCAGAATCATAATCATAGCAAGATATCTGCAAATAACAATTAAATTCATATAGTTCTTACACCAAGTATTTTTAAATAAAAACAAACCTCAACCATTAACTTTTGAAAGCACCAGCAAATGATTTTTAAATTTTTCTTTTTACACTTTCTTTTTACACAACTTCTACTGGTAAAAACATCATTCTTTAATAATAATTTAATTCTAGCTTTAACTTATAATAAATTACTTCATATGTATGAAATTTAAAATATATATGCATATTCTGTTTGTAGATATAAATCTCTTGCCGTTTGTTTTCTTTTCCAATAATTTTGAGTAATAAAAATCATTTTAATTAAATGTAATAATGTTCTTTTACTTTAGGTACTTCATAAAAGTTAAAAAAATGCTGAATTTCAGTAGTAATTGATGTATCTAGGCCACGAGCACCTGAACTGAAATCTACGGTACCCCAATGCAGACAGTCATCCCATACTAAAAAACATTTATTAATAAAAGTTACAGTTTAACTGACAAAAGCTGACAAATCAATAAAAGATCTAACAAGTAGATTGTGAACAAATTAAAAGCAATGTGTAAAAACACCTGCAGTTTATATGACTTCTATTTTATTATTATCTTTAACGAGTAGCCACTTGGACACACTCTTTCTATCCATGCTGTTCACAAAAGTACACTGCAGAGGTCATATTGTGCGAGTCTAGTTGGCTGGCTCACAAGGTAAATTCATTGGCAATCAGTCAAAGAACTGCAACTATTATCTTGCTATCCCCACTTCCTGACACTTAATTTAGATATGCCATGCTGATCAAATGGGAGTTGTAAACCCAATGTGGCTTAACAAAAACAACAATCTTCATAATCAATATTACAGTGATTAGAATCCTACAATATACATAACTAAATCACACATACTTTAAGAGTATTGATGCCGTACAATAAGAATCTGTACATCTTCCTCATGCGATTTCTACTGGCAGAACTGCAACACTAATTAGCAATTTGTTAGCATTAATTTTGAGCTCTGAATATGTTTTAAGTTAAAATAAACCATAATGAGTTTTAATACCTTAATGTTTTCAAAATTTGTTTTACACAGTATAAAATATATAACTCTTCTGAATAACAAAAAACAGCTTCATGTAGGCAATTTGAAACTATTTATTAGTATTTTCTTGTAACTGTGATCAACAAAAAAAATAATTCCTTTACAACCTGATTAAAAAAATATAACAAAAATAATACAGAATTAAGAAATTTTGTTTCAAGTTAACAAATTATCTGTTATTTTTTGAACTGACTGATTAAAACTGCATCAATGGTTGTTTTTGGTGAAATTACTTTACCATTCAAAACACAAGCAATAGAACAGTAATATTTACAAATATCTGTTTATTTGTCATGAAGCATAGAACCATATAGTGGAATATCAGTGCTGTACCCACCACGAGTATAAAACCCTAGTTTTATGCAGTAAAATTCCTTAGACTTAAGTGTTAAGCTACTGTGGGGCAGGTACCAGTAAAATAATAAAAAAAATAAAAAACATAAAAAGTGTTATACTTAATACAAAATAATAAAAAAATAAAATTGAAAAAAATTAGAAAGTAACAAATAATTACTTTGAATAAAACAATACCAAAAGTAAATTCATTGTCAAAAGTGAAAATTATTCTTCTTTTCATAAGCAACACTCTTGATGTAAATTCGCTGATTGATCTATGTTATAAAAACACAAATTCTGAAAGAAAGGGTTATGTCAACTTGAAAGAAAACAGCAACATAAATTAGAAAATCGCAAAGTTTCCATCATGTCAACAAAGTCAACTATTTCTGTATGAAATGGGTCAATTTCACCTGCCTTGAAAGTGTAAAACTATAAATGTTAGAACCTTGAATTTTTAAGTGTATCTTCAGGAATTTTGGAATTCTTTAAGTGAATATTATACTCTACTGCATTCAATTTGTCTGTGAATTCAGGAATACTTTATTGGGATAGCTACAGCAAAAGATTATTTTCATATTAAGAATTAAAATACTTATTTTTTATTTTACAATTTTCAAATTTAATTTGCATAACCACTAGAACCTCCTAAATAAATGTCAAAAGTTTTTTGGTAAAACTATATATTTTATCTGTTATTTTCTTTACCATAAAACCAATTATAGTGAATCTATCAATATACAGTCAAATGAAAAGTTGAAAAATATGAAATGAATGACACTTGTGTTGTTCTTTTTTGAATACATCATTTTCACCAGATCTTCAATTTAATAATCTTCATAGTTTAAACTGTCATTCTTTTTAACGTCTGTTTTCTTGTAATTTTATTGGTCTATTTCCTGACATTGTTCCATGGGAAAAGCCCATATATCCCCTCACCCTCAAAAGATGAAGTAAATAAACCAATCAAATTGTACATAATTTGTGTTTGTGTTTGTAAATAAACAAGAAATTTAGCATTTACTTTAGGCATTTAAGCCTATCTCATTAACCTTATATTTTTGTTCCTATGTTGGTTATCCACATCATAACTCAAGTATATTTCATATGTGCAACTTAGAACAGAAAAGTATACTAGGCACTAAAACAGAATGTCCAAAACTATAGTATTTAACAAACATACAAAAACCTTAAAGCTCCTAAAAATTACAAAATAATATTTTTATTAGTTACAAGCATGTCCATCATGTTTGTGAACCATATGTAGATAAATGAAATAAAATGTATGGAAATACAGTTAGGACTTCTATAGTGAGTAATATAAATTGACTGACATTACAATAAATCAAGACGGTCGGAGGTTCAAGTTGACAGTCATTTTCTTTACTTTTGAATATGACAGTAAAATGTGGCACCTACACTTTGACCCTACTGTACACATCATGGTTAATTTCACAAATATCAATTCAAAAACATTATTAACTGAAAAATGTCATCATTTTCACTGATATTCCTTGAACTGAGTTGCTTCTACTTAAAAGAATATTATTAATAGATGCTCCCCAGATAGGTATATTTTCAGCTAAAGATAGGTCATTTAAAGGTACACAAAACTATAAATTTAGGATTTAGATGTACTGCTTGTGTTAGATGGATCTAATGATGATGGTACATAACACAGTTAATATAAAAAACATCATAAAGTTTGAACTAAGCCCCAGCTCAGCTTTCCACATACATAATTATACAAAAATCTTAAGACTCCTAAAAATTATAACATAATATTTCTGTTTCTTAAAATGTGCAGCTACCTGCACAGACTCACCAGTATTTTCTTCCCTTCAGACTGAGAAAAAAGATATCACATATTCTTCAATTATGTCAGAGAAAACAATTACATCCTTCAACTTCATGGATAGTTATTAAAACTATGAATTTTTGTTACTGGTTTGTTATCTCTTTTTTTAATTAGGTCTTGGTGTGTAATTTTAAAAATTAAACAAAAATGGTACACATGCCTGAAACATTTGTGATCCACTGTTTTAAAATATTAATAGCAAGGAAGTAAACATTTTGCAACACAAGAAGGCTGATATTAACAGAATAATTGCATTACCATTCCTGTACAAGTGTTTGATAAATACAAACATTATGCTTTTGGAAAAGAAAGTTATTTTGTAAATACCATGATTGGACTTTCTGGATTGGAACTACAGAGTGATTGTGCTCGTATTTCAAATGTCTTCCAAATAGGATTCAGATCATTCTTTATCACCTATAAAAAAATTGTTTAAGAAATATCAAACAAAGTTCACAGAAAAAACAAGTCCTTCATATCCATAAAATATGAAATATAATAAATGTCTCAAAAATACAAATTCATATTTTTTTTAACTATTAGATGCAGTCCTAGAAACCTCAGACTGGGAAAGACTGGTTACACATCTAAGATATATAAATTAAGTTTCTCAACTTGTTTGTACATCAACTTAACTTTATAGTTGCATATTTATTGTTCACATGTACAAGTAGCAATTCAAACAAATGTAATGAAACATCATAAAGTGACTATTTCAAGCTAACAGTTCATATTATCACCCAACATCAGTGCCTGACCTCACTAATACTCCTGTGGTTGAATAGGAGCAAATCCCTGCAGCCATGTTCCAAAATCTAGAGAAAGGACTTCCCAGAAGAGTGGAGACTGTTATAGCAGCAAAGGGGGGAGACCAATGGTTTTGGAATAAGAGATGTAACAAGTACATGTGGGTGTGATAGTTGGATGTCCACATACTTTTGGCCATGTACTTTATATCATCTAAATATGTACAATAAAAGTAACATGTTGACTTACTGCAGTCAAAGGCAAACAAACATGTGTAGAATCTTCACAGGATGAAAATAACACTTGCCTGAGAAAAACACAGCCACATCTTGCAGATAATATGTGATGAATATTTTGGAACTTGTCCACATCCAAGCCAAAACAATCTCCTTCAACAGCCTGTAAAAGTGAGCAGCTAAAGACATGGTTAAATGGTATAGTGGGTGCAAAGAAATACTATGCAGATGGTGACATTCCACAAACAAATCACAATACTGCAGCCATATTACTTTACAAACTCAACCAGTGAGTGCAATGAGGTACAGACCAGAGGACATATAGGAAGTTTTTGAAACTAAAAGATGGGAATAGTAACATGAAAGAGGCAGTGCAAGCCATATAACAAAACAGAGAATAAACCAGATAAAGAAGTCTATCCAGAACTGAACAGGAAGGTGTACAAGTGGGAAATAGAAAGTAAAGAAACAGGAGAGAAGACCAAAGCACCTGCCTGAGTAACACATGTCTAGGGAAAGAAGTTTCAGTCAATATAAAAGATAACAGAAAAAGAATGGTAAAGAATGTGGTAAACATCAAGAGCATAAACACTGGAATAATAACAGTTGAAAGGGAAACATGATATAAGAAATAACAGGTTCAAATGGAGAAAATATAGGACAAAATTGAAATCCAATATGGTAAAAAGAGATGAGGAAAATGAACAAGAAAAAAGTATGAAAATAACAGGGAAAGTAGAAGCTTTCCAGAAATGGCAGAATGTGCAGGTATTCAATAAGTCAGCCCTGTAAATAGAAACAGTTGACATAGACAAACCCGGATAAAATAACCAAGTAAATCAATGAAAAAGAGAAGGTATCAAAGGAAGGAAGGGGCAAAAACCACAGAGAATAGATCAAAGTCTGAAGGTAGACTACTGTCATTGGTATTCAAACAAAGAGGAAAAACTAATGGAACAGGAAGGAAAAGATGCCACATGAGGTGAAACCTTGAGCTGAGGTAAGGAACCAGACAAAAGCCATGCATGAAAATGGAATTTGGTGATACTGGAATGATCTGTATCTGATTCTGGTAAGGGTAGGAGATGACACTCCACTAAGGGTCAGAGCAAAGTAACTCATGACTAAGCAGGCCAATATGTAGCAACAAGCAGGACATGACAAGAAGCAGTCTAGATAAAGGAAAAGAACTCTTTAGAGGAGTCTGACCACAAAGTAGGCATATATGTGTTCAAACAATCCTGTTTGAACATATATACTCCCAGAGCTGAAGGATATGGAACTGGATATCAAGAAAAAGGAATTTTGGCATTCAAGTGAGTGGAAAACACATCAATATAAGGTGTAAAGTGTCTGAATATAGAGAACTGGATTTGATTTCCCCTTGCTTAGTAAGACACCTGACAACAGTGTAATAATTGGAATGAACCAAACCTCATATCTCCTCTGGAGCATAATAGCCCAATAAAATGCCAAAAGTTCTAAAATGCTGAAAATGGAGAGTAGTCTCCTTGACAAACCAAAGAAACATCACTAAAGAGATGAAATGGTAATGGGATGATCCCAAATATCATAGAAGTTCTACTGATTCAGAAGTGTCCATTGAAAGAAATGCATGTGAGCTAGACCCAAGGAAATAAATGCTTCCAAAGAAGTCCATATCCCCAAATCAGAGAGAACCCCTCGAACAAAGGAAATGAGAGATTAGGGCTACTGAGACTGCTTGCTTCACATCCCTGAGCTGAAGTGGAGAAGGCTGGGCCTGATAAAGATGGGAAATGAAGAGAAATACCAAATGGAATAAGATATTGAGTGGAGTTAAGAATGAACTTCTCCAATTGGATAAGAAAACCTCACATGATTAGCTTCCCAAAGAAGTATACAGACATGACTGACTGATTGTGCACGGAGAAAGGTGAGCAGAAGCCATGAAAAGGAGAGTCCAAAAACTCAACAAGTGACAAGAATGAGCAAAAGAACATACAACTCAATAAAACACACACAGCCAAAGAAAGACCAAACTGCATCATCAGGGACAAAGGAAACACTATCTTCATGAATGAACTGAAGAAAATGGCATAACACTGGAGTATGGAATATGAAAATAGGCATTCATCAGGATCCTGATTTGTTCATCCACAGTTCTGAGGAAAAAACCCTAAAGTGAGAGGTTGAACTCTACTGCAGAGATGTCAACTGTTTCAAATGACTGATCATAATGATTGTAGACAGAGACTTTTCACAGTTTTAGTCCTTTTAGATTTACCAGAAACAAGATAATCTTGTGAACAAGACCTCTTTTTTTCCATCTTGTGAACGATCACATTGGTGTTTCTATTCCACTTAGAAAATGAGAAATACCCATCTATGCAAGCACTGATGACATAACTATGGATTCCCCCAAATATCCAGTATGGAAAAGCACTGCACTCAAACTATTGATAGATGTTGGAGATACAAATATTTTTTTATTATTTCAAGCACAAACATGATTATCACAAGTAGCCATATGGACTATGTCTTTTATTTATTATTCAAATTTATTTGTAGCTCACTAGAAATTTTCCTTTCACCCCTTTCAAGCCCTGGAGGATCAATTTATCACTTGATTGTATAGGCCTATATAATATATAAAAATTTGTGAGTTGCAAGAAGTCATAATATTTGTCTGTATGAGCATATAGTTATAATGTATACACCAAAATCATAATGATTACGCTCAAATCGTAATTGTTGGCATCTCTGCTACTGTAAAGTGAGATGGCTCCAGATAAGAGTTAAATTAGGATGGGTCTATGAAAGGTCTCCAATCTTGTTTTCTGAAAGACAACAATTAGACAAGAGTAAAACTCAGTTGAGTGGATACCACACATTTGACGCCCCATTATGTAGAAGGTTTTGAACAGACTAAGCAAAATGACAAGAAGAGTTAAGATACAGTGAAGGACATCTGGGAAATAGAAAGGAAAGCTGCAGCACTGAAGAAAAAGCCCATAAAACTTATAAACCTACCATGAAATGTGTCTAATAAAAGACATAAACTAAACCTTCCTTAAAAATTACTTATTATAAATGAACGAATAAAACTGAAATTTTTTTAGATTCCACATAATACATAAAAATAATGCATTTGCTAAGCTACAAAATTCAACCTAAAACATAAAACAATAAGCAACCCCAAAGTACAAAACCACCAAAGGAATTTAGAAAAGACATATAAATATTGAACTTTATAAGTTCACTCAAAAACACCAGTAAGACAAAGAACCCAAAAGTAAAACCTACACTGAAGAACATCAAAATGAAAGTGCACCCAATAACAATAATAAAGTCTGACATAAATCTAATCACCAAGTAGATATGACTAGTAGTAAAGAAAAAAAACTTACAAACTAGCTAATACAAACAATAAAAGGAAGTTTAACTAACAAAACAACTAACTATTAAAACTGGTCAAGATTACAATTACTGAAACAATAACTACTACATAAAATCTGTACACATACTAAAAATTAAGAAAAACAAAGTATAATCAAACACTAAACACAAATTTAAACTAAAGTAACTTAGACACTATTATAAAAATCTAGCTTACCAAATGCTAAGCATAGAAGAAGATACATGTAAAAATATATATATTTCTCTACAAGTAGGTTTTCTCATCATCACCGATGAGCATAAAAGACCTGTATTATCATATGAGGAAATTAAATCAATCTGCAAACCCTACATAAACATATTAAACATGGGTATACCTACAGAAAGTGAGGAATACACGCTGAAAAACTTACTACAGATCTCCTGGGAAAAAAACAACAAAAAAAAACAATACCTAACACAGAAAATAGCATGGAGGGTCAATAACTGGTAGAAAGTGATGTAGAAAAAAATTTCCACTAAATACTTATGTCTTTCCCCAGAAAAAGAACTGTAACAAGACAGGAAGAAATCATTAACCAAACATAAGACACAAACTAAAATGTGTACATCCCCAGGAGATATCACTGACTCTAAAAGGTGGGAACTTGTTTCAATTGTCATGGGAATTTCATCTTCTGACATAAATCTTAAATTCATATGAACAAAGCAGAATTCAAAAATCAAAAATATTTACAAACAAACAAGTAGAAACAAAGGAAATTAAACACAAGTCAAAACTTGAAGCTGACATAAGTTTTGTAGTCACATGGAGAACATGTTAAAACATACATCTACACATGAGAATGCCAATCAAGAAAGTGAAGATTATTCTTGTAGAGGAAACTAGCTGCACAGATACAGATGACACAGAATGATCAATGGAGAGTAGTTACATGATCAGCACATGTTCTGAAATGGTGCAAAACTCATGAGGTCTAAAAACTGGTGCACTCAATACATACTTCCCTCCAATCACAAAATTAGCTATTAACATTAGGTGCTACTTTCTATATGCAAACTTTTTTATTACTCATGCCACGAACATTCTGCAAACCCCCTATTGGTATTAAATTATTACAATGCATCTCTTGTGTAAATCATAGTATCTCACTTCTCCACCAATAGGAGCATAGTACACCCACATGAAGCATATGACACCATCTATGTGCCTCTACCAAACTATCAAAGTATGGAAGATAATGGAAGCACTGGAAATGAGTGTGGAAGAAGGGTGGGAAGCATAAACAGAAAAAAAGATAGTGGGTAAACAAGGATTAGTCTTATGAACTAGAGTGATTAGGGTGTGACATACTGCACTCACTAAGTCATCTACATCCAAAACCTCCTCATTGGGTAATGACATCTGCATAAAAGTAGGATGGAGATCAAATCATCCTCACTTCAACCCCAAGAACTGGGGAATTGAAAATCATACTGATTTTGGGTATGACACAGGATTAACTCTGAAATACCGATCCAAGAATATGACAATAGGTTTTGAGAGCAAGTCTACTACAAGCAATCAATTCCCCAGCCATGAAACATGTATGAATCATCCAAATGACAATAACATCCCAGTGAGAAGAGAAAATGAAGAATAGTCAAGAGCAGAATCGGTAAAATCCCATTTACCATCACTGTGACCCACAACACAGGGAGGAAGACAGACAACCCAAAACCTTTGTGAGAACTTATGTTGATTGGTTCACTCTAAATCCAAAAACCAGCCCACAAGATACCAATATCCAAGCAGTAGTACAAGAAGAATTCCCAATTGAAGGGTTGAACTGCAATTTAAAGGCTCAACTTATATGTATATGTAAACAGTATCAGGAGGCCATGTCATCCAGCAAGTTGACAGCTGAACTCCTCTGAATACTACATATTTAAATTAGCAGAACACCACCACCCTACTCCTAACTTCATGGTCATAGCCATCATTTTATGAAAATTATTCAGAGAGTGAATCCATGGTCAACCACCCCAGCAGCTCAGAACTGGCTACTGGTAAGGAATCCCATACTCTATTAAAAAAAGGGGAGAATGAAAATGCATTGAAGAGTCCAAAAGAGCATCATTATCTAAGATAGTGCAATAGGTTATCACAAAACCCTATTTTGTGGAAAAACAAACAAACCATACCAATTTGTTCAATCAAAACATGGTAAAGATAAGCAGCTATCTTCATCTGCTTTACCTATGAAATATGTGAATAGCAGAGTTTGTTGTCAGCATCTAAAGCCTATGTTAAAGTGCCTGTTGAATGTCAGACATCAAAAGTGATGATAGTAGCTTCAGAATTCATGTAGTAGTTAGGAGAAGCATTTGAAGTAATCAAACTAAGAATAAGTGCACTAGACTGCTGTCAGATTTCTTGAGTAAATTAAATTGAAACTATTTTGATAACTAAGTCAATTTAAAGTACTAATCAAGGTAAAAAAACATCCAAGTACTAGCACTGTCAAACAAGTGAAAGTTCAGTAGAGGAGCACAGAGGGATTTACATGTGTCACACAAGTGTACTATGCTATTACTGGTGCTGCATGCTGATTTACATATTAGAATAATTTGATTCCAATGGGGTAGGAAAGTAGACAGCTTGTAGTATGCATAATAAAAAAGTCTGCATATACAGGGTAGTACCAAACAAGAATAGTTAACCTTGTGAGAGGAGATAAGTACCTTATCAGTATTTTTTTAGCAGGACTTAGAAGGCAGACTAGGATCAGAATAGCTTTGAATAAGTGTTCTGGAAGAACAATTATTTCTAGTATTTATAATATTAAAAAACTCATTTGTACCTGCACATTATATATGTTAAGCTTTATTGTAAAGCTAATTTATCATCTTAAGTGGAGAGGAAACATGTACTAATTTTTGTAGATTTCAAAGATACAATTTAAAAAACAAAAACAATTATCAAATTGCTAAACTGTACCAATAAAACCACTATAATTTACATGTTTTTCAAACTAAATTATATGTGGATTAAGAAAACTAATTTCTGTTCAGAGCCACAACTTGCTCAACAGACTTTAACAATTCCAGCCAAATTACAAGTTTTCCCTTCAAACCAATTACAAACAACTTCCAAATTTACAGAGCTTGGAATGTGCTCCTTCTTTTGGGACCCCCGCTAATACAGCAGTATGTCTCCGGACTTACAACACTAAAATCAGGGGTTCGATTCCCTTCGGTGGGCTGAGCAGATAGCCTGATGTGGCTTTACTATAAGAAAAACAAACAAACAATCCTTCTTTTGGTTATGAACAGGCATTTAAAACAAAATGAATAGAAAAAAGGTTTTCAAAATAATAAAGCAGTGTGTGTGTTTACCTTTATAGGTTTTCAAAACATATTAATAACTTAGCAAACCAAAAGCATGAAGGTTCTTATTTTTTATAATAGTCTGTCAATGCTTGATGCTTGAGTTTCTAATTCATTAACACTAGACTTTGTGTGGAAAACATGATAAAATGTAAACTGAGCATTAAGACAAGAATACATGAAATATTTGTTTTTTTTTAATATTTTCTTTTTAACACCACAGTTAGTTGTATAAAAAGAGATATGAGATGTCTTAAATAACTAACAATAAAACTTAAATATTTAGTCGCAGATGAATAATACTTTAAGCAAGCAAATTTGAAGTACAAATACCAAAAATTATAAAAGGCCAAATAAAACACTTTTATAACATGAGAAATATAAATAGTAAATAAACTGTCAAAATATCTGTCAAACCTATTAAAAAAACACCTAAATCCATTCTTTTGGAATTAAAACTAAAATAAATTATAAGCATTTAATTTTCAAACATACCTCAGTTCGATGCACCAAAACCCAGTTACCATCAACTCCTTGCTTTCGGAATTCAAGAAATGGATCTGATTTACCAAAGAAATCCTAAAAAGAAACTAAGATTAAAATATAACCATATATATTGAAATATTTTTATATTATCCACATTAAAATTAACAGTAATCAATAACACTACCAACCTGGTCTCTCCCCTGAAATTGTAAAAGTGGTTTGTTTGATTTACTCATTGAAAGTTTATTTGTAACGAAATTTATTTATTTATAAACTTTGTTATCAGTTACTACTTCTTTAAACACTATTGTACTTAAGTTTCACAGAAGACAGATTATAATTGAAATGTTACTATAGGTACTTCTTATTGAAAACAAGTATTGAACTAGTAGGAAAAAAAAGGAATAATATTTGAAAATACTTATGCAAAAACGGCTCGTTTGGGTTGAGAAAATATTTTACATAGAAGCCATTTTTGCATATATATTTCTCTACAAGTGGGTTTTCTCAACATCACTGATTTGTAAATACTGTAACTGTAATGTAATATGAATCAAACTACCAACAAGTTCATTATACACCACAAAAATCTTGTTTATAAGAGAACATCAACACTAATTATTAAGTGACCTGGTAGTAGTGAAAAATATTATTATTTAATCTTTCTTTTTAATGTCAAATATATATAGACAATCGAAATAATGGATGGTATACTGAAAGACATTAGAACTTCTGAATAAATCAGTATTTCATAAAAAAATTAATGTATACATATAAATAATACTGAGAGCCAATATACATGAGTTTCTAAAAGTACACATTAAATGAGGTTAATATACCTTATTGTCAAGATGATGAGCTCTGAAAGACAGAATAAGGATATCTTTGTTGTTTGTATCTACTTCTTCTGCTACAACCTATGGAATACAACACTTTATTTTAAAATGTGTCCCATTTAATACGTGTGTGTATTTCTTTAATTCAATTCTAGTCTTTCATGTTTTACTAAATATTACTTGACTTCAGTTCTAGTATTCTAATCAGTACAAATCTAGAAAAAAATTCCTTTCCAAAGTATTTTGTTTTTTTGAGGAATATATAATCAGTCAATGGATAATGACCATGTTACGCTATCAGCTTGGCAAAATACAGTTAAAATTATAAAGAAATACAGACTTTGTTGGGGTTAAACTTCCTGTTTATTTATACAATTTACACTCTTACTTAGATTCTGAATACTATAAGAATTATATTTCTTTCAAATGATATTGAAAAAATATTGGAAAAGTTATTGAAATCTAGCTAGCTCCTGATCAAATGCCTTTTTCATAAGAAAGCTGAAACTAAAAACAAACATGTAAAATATTAGCTTTCAATAGAAAGCCTACTGCATGTTATTTTCTTATATTTGGAATTTAGAAAAAAACTCATTCTTAAATTTGAAGCCATTCAGATAAACATGTACATTATGAAGTTTATCAATAACATTCAAAACTTAGTAAATATCATTTTGTTGCAAACTGAAATTACAAAAACCATCAGGAAAGACAGCAGATCTGCATGAAAAAGGCTAAAATATGCAACAGAGCTGAAAACTACAAGTCAACTTTTAATGGTCAATTGCATGTTCATCATAATTACCAAGTCTTAACCTAGATGTTAAATTAAATATATATATTTTGATTAAAGTAAATTTTTCAAGCAACCACTAAAGTATTTGTAAAAAGCAGCATTTTCCTAAACTGAAAATGTATTTCCAATCATACTTACTTCCTCTCACACTTAAAGATATTATTCAACAACCAGCATTTCATCTTTGCCCACATAAGAATTGGTCTGATTTTTTCTTGTTTGTTCCAGCCTTTTATACTTTATGCCCAACTCAACTGCCCTTGGTGATATGTCTCTTAATACTCTACACCAATGTCAAAATGCCTTCTATCTTCGTACTATCATCATTCAGATAATTTTATCTCTCTTAGCAGAGAGAAAAGGCAGGAGAGTATCAGTGGAGGTAAGCATTATTAGAAATACATTTACAATTTAGGAAAATGTTAACTTCCAAAATATACAAACCACAAATGCACCAAGATGAAAGTGGTAGCCAGGTGGAGGAAACTTACTACATCGAGAACAACTATACTCTTCATCCTGAACTCAATTCCACTATAAAGGGTGGATTTGTATGTAAATGATCATCACTACAGGCCAGCCCCAAACAGATAACTGTAGTTCCACTAGTTGGGGTCTTGGTCCCTATATCCCACATTGATGTCTAGGGCAACTGAACTGCAACATTATCTATAAATATATTTTGGGCTGGATCCCAGCCTGTAGCCATAGAATGATGCATTGTGAACCAATAAAATCATAACAAAAAAGTAGGCAATACTACAGCAGACAAACCTTCTCCTCTCATAAATAAGCCTAAAAGGTAATACCCCAAGTTGAAAATGACTGGATTGTTTATGCCATACTCAACCAAAGGAACAGAACTCATCCAATTTGGAATTATGAACATTCATCATCACTCCACAACTGAGTGGGCAAGAAGCCTTCCACTTGCTCCTGGAATGATGGAGAGGACATGGAACAACTGTGCTCAACCAAGAACCCAGGATTTGATCACTCTGCATTTGAAATTAAGAGTAGATAATGGACCTCTTTGAATAAACAATATACTGAACTAATATTGAATTAAAAAAAAGGGCCATGTATACTCAAACTGGATATCAAAGCAACAAATCTGAACTGGTATTATGAGTAGGTTGTCACCACTCTTACTAACATCTGGGTAAAACATTCATGGACATCAGTAAAAAAGCCTCCAACTATGCCCTCTTCTCTAAAAGTAGAAAAATTCACTCTGACAATCTAGAAGAAAAGCCTCTGTCCATAATGATTGGAAAGTGGATGTGGTAAGAATTCTTTAGCTCCATTAGTCATGTTATAGAGTCCTAAGGAAAAATGCTCTGGAAACAGTGCAATACATGAATCAAGTTTCCTAAATTTTGAGAAGTAAACTGAATTCGATTTATTTGATCCAATGATCAGCTGGAACAAGCAAGATTCCCTTTAGCTTTACTCATAATAGTCTAAGCATAGTAAGGTAATACCATCTGGTGAGCTTCCAAATGGTCTTATAAAATATCCACTAATTTCTACAAAACCTGTTTCAACTGGTTATAATTATAGTGAAGCAATGGTTGTTAGTGCAGAACTGATTTGATAAAAGCACTCCTGTTTGGGCAACACTTAACACAGAATGAGATCCTGTGAAAACAAGGCAAGAGACCCTGAAAGGTAGAAATAAAAATACTCATCCCTCTGTATAATCAAGCAAAATTAGTTAATATAGCTACAAGAGGTAGTAAAAAACCCTCAGATGAAGTGATTCTCAGATCATACAAATAATGTGAGATAAAGGTATTAGGGAGGTCCACATACAAGTCCACACAGTAACCTTCAACAACCAATTCGACTGGGCTGCAGAAGACTTAGAATAGAGAAATCTGGTTAGGTGTAATGCATAGATGATATCTCAGCATTGAAAAGAACCCAGAATAAAATACTGTCTAATATCTGTAAAGGTATAAATGTAAGCAAAAAACCTCCAAGACTCCCACTGAACAAAACCAATATTGAAATCTGATTGAACATAAAGAATGAAGAGATGAATTGTAAAAAAGGACTGAGCCCCTTTCCTATCTGACAGTGTTAGGTAAGAAGAACTGGACTGAGGATGTAGATGTAGAAAGAATGAGAAAGTGGACTGTGGACAAATAGTACAAATCACTCAAACCAGTGATATTAATAGGTCAGCAGCCATGAAATATAAACCTATAGGTAAAGGGAATACATGGCATATAAGAGTCAGGGGTTGAGAAAGAAGATTTTACCTGAACCTATCTGTTATGTAACAGAAATAGTCATTTGGGAACAACTACCCAAAACATGAGGAATATGGAGAGTTGTTGTGACAATTCAATGGTTGTTGAAAAGGCCACCATAAACAATGGCAATTGTGGAATGTGCAAAAACTTTTGTCAAAGAGCCAAATCAAAAAAATGGGTTATAATTGACACTACTGACTGAAAAAGGTTCAATTTCCTCCCAATACAACATTTTCAATAAGCATGTTTTAACCTTTCAGAAAAGTGACTTTTGGACTAAACAGAAACTGATTCAGATACATGTCAATCTTAGAAATTAAACCTCAATGCCACGTGAAAAATGACATAACCTCTATGCCAGAAAATAGAGCTTCTGGATAGTCAGGTGTACCATATCTGATATTGACTGCCTTTGCAAAAAAAGCCTAAAAAGTAGAAAGGCTGGGCACATTGGAAAGAACTGCATAAGCAAAAACTATTGCCAATCTGGTTTGATCACCAGGATCTAACAAATAGTTGGAACAAATCATATTCCATATCCTGAGGAACACAAAGTGGCTCATTTTACATGAATCAGCATTTTAGCTAGTCTACACTGTAAACAGACAAATCAAGCACTTACATAGGCACCAGCTATGAAAGTGTGTATACACAAACACATTATACATTTTACAAAAAACATTCTACATACGGTAAAAAAGTTTGTCATAGCATATTGCAAACTATGTCTGATTGAGGAAAGCAGCTTAAATAATATACTCTCTATAACACTTAAATGTTACATTCAATTAGCTTTAGTTAAATGTAACATTTCAGTGTTGTAGAGATCCTTAAATTTTATACTAAAAGAGATATGTAAGAATAAATCTGTGACAAAATAATGTTTTTGTCTTACAGGATATAATACAGAGTAAAATGTAATGATCAGATACTGACTTTAGCAAGTTATTTTTCTGAGTTCAATATTTTTTTAAGTTGATGCACAATATATAAAAAATAAAGTAATTTAACAAGTACACAAAAATCAAATTCAAAGTTTCCAACAATCTTTTACGATTGTACTACTGTTTTCATGTTCATTTATATCACAAATATTAAATTTATAAATGAATTTGTAATCAAATTCACTTTTATTTTACTATATAAACAAAATTCATGTACATATGATTATGTTACTCAAAAATCTACATACCTATAAAGTGTACATATATTATGACTCAAATAAACAACTTTTTATATCACATTTTTCACCTATAAAGTTGTGTGGTTTGTCCTCCAATGACACCTATCTTTTCCACAAAAAAATATGTTATTTTTTTATGGAGAACTAGTTCAGTAAAATGCATATAAACAATCCATGGTTCAAGTTAACTTCATATACTTACTGTTATAGTACTTTTTCCTAAGTGATGTCCAGATCTTGAATTCAGTGGTCTAGTAAAAGGGCTACCTGCTACAACCTAACCAAATATTGGGAACATATCTTATAGCACCATCATTCACATAAGTTTCATATACACAAAACTATACATCATGTTGATACAAAGACACACATTCAAGTTCTTGACACGTACTTGTAATATCCAAACATACAGCAAGTTTAACATATAATCAATTTAAGGAATGAGTAGAACTAAAAAAAAAAAAATTCACAACCTAAATGACAATATTTATAAATAAAATGTGTTCAAATGAACAGTACACATATCCTCTTATAAATGTAGATATAAACATTTAACTAATAAACAGATTAATTTCAAAAGACAATTTTTCTGTCATTTGTATGTTATAACACAATGATGAAAACCTTAGATTTTTGTTGTTGTATGTCACTGTTTAACCAATTTTTTTTAACTATATTATCAACAAATACATAAAGAGTTTATTTCTCCTGCATTTCATTTTTCATGCAAAAGTACCTGTACATGTATAAGCTTTGTATTAATTAAGTGAACTTAGAAATTTTATAGTTATTCCAGATATAAAACTGAGGACAAGTACTACCTTTTACCTATATATTTTTCTCTACAAGTGGGTTTTCTCAACATCACTGAAATACTACTTTTTAGTCATGAATCTAAAACATCCTGAATACAGAAACAGAGACAGACAAGTTCATTTGTAAAAGTTAGGAGACTAGATACAAAAATCACTGCCACTTTTAAAACCAATATAAAATAATACATGGAATTTTCAAACAATTAATCCTGACTCAAACACAATTCCTCTACTATAACCTGCTAAGGTATATCAGAGCTTGCGGACTAACCTAGTGAATAACTTCCAGCAGCATTTTACTACACGATTTCCATTTTTAATACAGAAAAAAAAATCCAAGCACTATTTTAGTCATTCATAATGTAATCACAACATTCTATAGCAATTGTAGCTTTACATTTCATCAAATAAAATACTGAAAAGAAGATACCATGTGTTGAAAAACACTAGCGCTATAAGTAACTTAAATGCATAAATAAAATCTCACCTGACCTAAAGTGCAATCCATTGCACCCAAAAAATCATCATCACTGAGTGTTGATGTACTGTTGTCAATATCATATATTTCAAACCTCAAATTTTGAACTTCTTCAAAAAAATAATCTATCCGAATAGCCTTTCCAAAATCAGGATTTAAACTATTCTTTACATTTTCTGTGCGACTGTGCTGAGAAGAAAAAGCAGAGAATTTAAATAAGTAGATACTTTTAAAATGTATAAATAAACAGTGAATATATAAAACTAATACTATAACTATGAACTGCTTTAATATAATTACGTACGTATATAATGTGACCAAGTAGTTTTGATAGATAAGTTCACTTATTATTTATTTAATCCTATGAAGGCTATTCATGTTTTGGCAAGCAGTATTAACTTTTGTAAACAACATAGTAATAATTACATTAATACATTAAAATACACTTAAGAGGATTATGAAATTTATTAATAGTCATTATTTAAAAAATTGAAACCCTGAACTTTAACTTCCAGAGAAAGTAAATATAGCAACTCAATAAAGTTTTTAGCAACTAAGCACAGCCAAGAAAATGTGACACAAAATAAATCACTGCAAACAGAAAATATTGCAATCTCAAGTTTTGTTTGTTAAATTTCATGCAAAGCTATTCAAAAGCTAATTGAAACAGTTATCCCGAATTATCATGGAATAAAACTGTTGTAACTTTAAAACAAATATAATACAATTATAGTTTCAAGAATGAAACTATAAAAGTACTTCCAGATATGTTGTTTGTTTCTATGTCTTCTAAACATTACACTGAACCCCAGTGTTCTTCTCTGTAAAACTACACCTAATAATTTTCTCATGAAATCATAAATTACTTATACAACTTTTCTGTTCACTTTACATTGACATAAACTGTTTATACTCAACTCTGTCAAATGGTACTTAAACTTTGTCTGTAGTTACTTTAAAATAAATTTTTAATTAATTGCTGTTTCCACCCTTTAACAAATTCACAGCAAGTGATAAGGACAGAGAACTCTAATACCAAGTATTCAGTCAAAGAAAGAAAACAACAAGAGAAAAAACATTTTCATTAATTATATTCTCAAGCAAATAAAAACTTGTGCATTGGGATGGGCAGAATAATGTTTAAAAATAGCTAAAAGTGTATTATTTACACAACCACAAGTTTGAACATTTAGTACATTTTTCTTTGAGAATTACATAATGTTAAAAATGGCAAAATAATCAATTATTAATCTATTTTTGAGTAAACAATTGTGAAATGTAATTTAAATTTATTATTTTTTTACTTAAATTTTGAAAACTGATATGCAGATGTGGTTTCAACATCTAAAAGGTGCCGACTGGTCATGACACATGAGAATGCATTATCTTGCACTGTAGAACTGTTCTACCTCAATCATTCTTCCACCTTGTTGTATTAACACCACTGCCATAGGATCTGACTTTGACAACACATCCATGTCACGAAGATGACGACACCTGATAAAAAGTTCCACCTTACTGGAACACTGTACTGTTGAAGGGCCACCACCTGTGGCATAACTACTGCTTTGATAACTCGACATTTTAAATGAAGTTTATAACTGTATATATTTATATCTGAAAAGTAAAAGTAACAAGTTTTCAAGATTTCATTGCTGAACTATACAAAAGATACAAAAACAATATTTGGTCTATGATAAAATGTACACATTCATTTACCATATTTACATATTTAACTTTTTCTTGGTTATCTAACAACATTAAAAACATCACATTATAAAACATGTTAAAGCCAAAGTAAACCAAAATTTTAAATAAACTCATATTTCCATATTCAACATATCAGTGATTCAAAAATTTGAAAAATACTGATATATAGGCAACCACACACCAAAAACAACTGTAAAGAATTTATCTTGTCATATACAGGATACAGGGATTTTAAGTGGTTTTTAAATACAAAAGAAATTATGAAAACACACTCATTAAACTCTCTAAGATTGTATCAGCTAAGTTTATTTCTTTTATGAAACCATTTCTTGATATCATGTATGTTTTTGTTGCAACCCTCATTTCTTTGAAATGCTGAACACACAACTATAATCCTATTTCACAATAATTTTCTATGCAATTTTGTTTCACAATACAGCATTGTTTTCAAATACAAAATAAACTGATGGTGTGCATCTGCAAATACATATAATTGAAACTTAAGAAACATTTGCCTTTTTTCAGTAATATTCTTTCTTTACAACTATACAAGTGGACAGACAATAATCATGTTCTGAGCATCAAATGCACATGTGTGTACTTTTAGAATGCCTTTGGTTGAAATCTTTCTTTTTTTCACTGTTGTGTTGCTTATGATATCACAAGATTTATTCAGTTTTATCTACTATTTTGGGTTTTAAACAACAATTTAGAAGGATTTAACACTCAACAACTAACACATATAGAAAATTCTTTTAAGTAAACATACACATAGTAAAGGAAATGTACCAAAATATTAGCATTGTTTCACAACTTTCTTGTCAATGTTAAACTGATACAAACAGAAAATAATCTACCATTTCCTTATGAGAATAACTGAAAGTAATTTTCACATATGGTATACCCATGTTATATAAATTTATCATGAATTTTCACCTAATTTAATATAGTATTATTCCAAACTTCTGTATATGTGTAATTTCCATGTGAGATATCATCAAGAAATTCATTCAGTTGATTTTTCATCCGGTTGCCTTTGTTTCTTTCTCATTTATTAGAGATAACACCTGTTCTATCAATGAATGAAATGATTATAATATTCTATGTTAAGTTAAAATGAAGAGACCCACATCCTCCAAAGGTAAACCATACGATATTTCAAATATTTAGCTTCCCACATGTTTCAGTGAGATATACTAACAATGAAACAATTAACATACACATACCAATAATATGATATTATAGAATTAAGTATATACTACAATGATCTCTTAGTTGTTTCTCTCTCATTCACAATCAAGCCCTATATTTCACAAGTGAAGATTAATTTTTTTAATGGTACTTCTTTCCTAAAGTTTAACCTATAATGTTAATTAATTCTTAAAAAACATATTTATAAGAATTTTACAGTTTGGAGAGATAACCGTAAAGGAAATGTGCTATCATTTGTTCCAAACATGTAAAATACAGAAATGTGTGTCTATATTTGAACACAGATTCTTTCAATGTGTTTTTAAAACTTGTACCTCAACTCTTTTTCAAACTCAGAACAAACCTAGAAAAATTTCATAATACATAACTTGTTTCATCTCCTGTTATTCTACAAATCTACCCATAACTCTAACAGAAGTCAGTTTCACTCAAAAATACCATACATCTACTTAAATAAATATATTTGACTGGTTCAGATTGCTAAGAAATTTACTCTATAACTTCAACTAGTACTTGTACTCATAAAAGTACCAGAAGTATAAAGTTGTTTATTTATGCAAACAGGCCTGAAAAACTCAAGACAAAAACAGTGGTGTAAGTTGGTACCCACAATCCGTTATTTAGGAAGTGAGGTAAATGAAACTACAGTTAAAGGGATATAAATGTAAGAAGCTTAATTACTTTTTAGTGAGGGGTCATCCTTTATAGTCAAAGCACTGTGACTCAGCTTTTCTTGTTTCATCTTAATTGGTTTGGTTTGAATTTTGCACAAAGCTACACAAAGGCTATCTGCACTAGCTGTCCCTAATTTAGCAGTGTAAGACTAAAAGAAAAACAGCTAATCATAATTTACCACCCACTGCCAACTCTTTTTACCAAAGCATAGTGGGATTGACCATCACATTATAATGCCTCCATGGCTAAAAGGGCCAACATGTTTGGTGTAACAGGGATTCAAACCTAGGATGCTCAGATTACGAGTAGAGTGCCTTGACCACCTGGCCATGCCAGGCTGTTCATCTAAATATACATGACATAAAATAAAGTTATTAGCTTGAAAAATAAGTGAAAGGCAGAATATTAATTATTCTGTTTCCAGCGTGAAATGCGAAGCTAAATTAAAACTATACAGCTTCTACCTTTAACTAAGTTTAAGGTCAGTATCAATTACATGTCATGTTAGCAATTATGCCTAATCCTGATTGTGAAAATCATATTGATGATTCCAATCAAACTGAAAGTAATTTTAAAATTTTAGCAAAAGCTGCTTCAAAATTGGTGGTAAGAGATATTTTTACACTGTTTTAATATGTAATCTACATGTGTATACAGAGCTTTGTTTTTCTCAGTTATGAAATCTTGATCCATTATGTTGGGTACTTTATGCTTTTTATAAAGTCAATTAACAGCCTATAAATAATTATTTTTGATACATAGCAGTCACAATTAAAATATTAGGTTTATAAATAATGGGCCTAGTAGTTGTTATCAATATTACAATATTACTTTGAGAACAACTATCTCACACAAATGTTTAGTTTTATGTAACAATACACTTAGTTTTAAATTGAATTAACATTTCAAAGAAAAAATTCCATATTTTACGTTAATGTTTAGCCCTGATATTTTGTTTCTTGTGCGTCAAAGTCTAACACAAACTTGTCAAATGACCCCTAGTAGATCAATAATATAGCTTTAACAGCAAGTAGCATTTACGAGCGAGTGGATTATAACCACGCGTATAAATGCCAGAATGTGCGTGCGTGTGAATACACATCCTGACATTCATATATATATGAATATATATATATATATACACATACTTCATTTCAAAATTAACATGATCACCACCAAGTGAACTGCTATTGTTTTCCATCGTTATACTGCATGAACAGTGATTTCGTGCTACATAGAGGATTTTACAATTAATTAAAATGTTAACGGCGTAAGATAAGTACCCTTCAAAACATTGATATGGCGTTCTGACTAAAAATTTAAAGTACAGTCAACGCCCTTACCACTTGTGACAAATATAACAGTAATGTATATTTATTTAAAATATTACAAATTTCAATATTTGAACATATTTTACTGTAACTTAAAAGTTAAGATAATGTTTTAATTATCATGTTCCAAATCAATACAACTTACTGTAGCCCGATACTATTGGTTAATATACTTATAGCCTGATAACTCACGAAGTAAATAAATAATACCTTGCCAGAGGACGCCTAACATTACGATCAAAAAGTTCATAAAAGCAGGTCTAAAATACTTGAACGTTCTAAACTTGATATCAAAAATACATTAATCCAGACAAATATTTCGCAGTTAAACATTGCATATAAATACTTTAATGTCAGAAAAACATGCAGGTTAAGCAAGTCTTGATACAATATGATGTTGTTGTTGTTTTGAATTAAGCACAAAGCTACACAAAGGGCTAAACCCTTTAACCCGGGCGCTTTTGAAAGGTGTACCTTTCTTCTTCCGGGGCAAACTGAGAATACTAATTGTCAATCAATTAGCGAAAAGTGAATCACTGAAGTTTGTTTTGAACTTCGCGCAAAGCTAAACGAGCCGTCCCTAACTTAGTAATGTAAAACTAGATGGAAGGCAGCTAGTCATCACCACCCACCTCCAACTCTTGGGCTATTCTTTTACCAGCGAATAGTGGGATTGACCATAACATTGCCGCCACGGCTGAAAGGGGTAATCCCTGAAATAGTAAAAAAAAGATGTTTACAGTTGTTAGAGTGCTGGTCAGTCAGTTTAGTTCAATGAAGTATTTGAGCCTGTATTATTTACTGCATTTTTAAGTTACTCCATCGATTAGCTGTAAAATTGTACAAAGAAGTTTATTTTTATGTTAGTCATGGTAACATTAGCTATGTATTTCTTTTTCAACAACATTTGTGAACTTAGTCCTACAAGTTACAATACTATACAAATATGTAGAAACTTTAGAGAAGAAATTAACTAATATATTATCATTAAGTGAACATTGAATTATTTGAGCCAAATAATTTAAAATAATCCACCTAACAAAATAACAACGTTATAACAATATTATGCACACTTTCGCTAGATTTACTTTACAATTATAAGTATTTTTTCAAGTTATATCTTTTACAGTGAGGAAGAGTATGTTTACAAACAGGTAAAACTTCTCCTTCACTTGAGAATTATCGCACCAACGATCGAAACATTCTATCTGTTTAAAAATTCTCTTTCCTACTATAAAAGCTATAAAAATGTTGTACCTTTCTTTAAAAAGTATACGTTTTCTTAGCCTAACTTATAAAAAATCACACATAGTACTGTCAAGAAAGTAATTAAGATAAAGTTATTAGTATATTTGAAAGTATATATTCCTAATAATCCATTCGGTGTCTGATATGAATATAACATCTTTGTAAAATCAGTAATAGAATATTTAAAATTTAATGAGTAATTATGTTACCATTGACATTTTTAAGAAAATCAATTTCTATATGTACCCAAAACAATGTTGCTAGTTGTTATGCATGTCTACAGAAACAGGTCATATTTGTATTCTCGAGCAGAAACGTACCATATCTGTAGATGTTAATCTGCTGTATAAAGAGCGAATTGTTTGTTTTGAAATTTCGCACAAAGCTACTCGAGGGCTATCTGTGCTAGCTGTCCCTAATTTAGCAATGTAAGACTAGAGGGAAGGCAGCTAGTCATCACCACCCACCGTCAACTCTTGAGCTACTCTTTTACCATCGAATAGTGGGATTGACCGTGACATTATAACCCCCCACGGCTGGGAGGGCGAGCATGTTTGGCGCGATGGGGATGGGAATCCGCGACCCTCAGATTACGAGTCGCACGCCTTAACACGCTTGGCCATGCCGGGCCATAAAGAGCGAAACTCGTCTGTCTGTCACCCTGATATCTTGACCGTTACGGTACCAATCGATATTCAACTTTCACAAAAAACACCGCTTTCTGCGGCGACAAATTTTTCTTTTTGTAATTCTAACAATTTTATGTGTATAAAACAGACGATACGCTACTCTGAGTACATAATTAGATTTTAGAGTAAATTGACAGAAGTCATGATGAGTATTAAAATTGAATCGGTGCGCTCCACCCTTGGTATTTCTGGCGCAAAAAAATATAATAATTGGCTTGCATTTTCTATTGCGTTTGCTTAATTGTTAAGAAGACAAAATGACGCCGCAGCACCAACTTTTGTTCATTCGGAAATAATTAAGACACAATGACACTAAATCACCAAATTTTGTCAATTCAGAACCCTCGAAACAGTTCTATGCTATTTCGTATGTTTTACCCTCAGCACATTTAAATTTTGAATTAAATGCCCAAAGTAAAGAGGGCTTTTGCATATAAAATTCTCAACAAGTGGGTTTCTCGACATCACTGAAAGAGGGCTTTTTCTGTTCAAAAGTTTAACATAGCTAAAATCAGGAAGATATTCCAACGATAATACCTCAAAAAATTCATAATCAAATTCATTGTCTTTACCTTCGCAGTTAATCACTTGCAGGATCATACAGTCGAGCAAGTATTAATTCGTCCTTTAGAATTAGTTTCTTTGCATATTTCAATCCATAAAGATTTCTCAAGAAGAACATTTGAACGTTACTTTGAATATACAGAAGTCAAAATGCTAATCAAGCAACATTCAAAGGGGATGAGCAAATGTACAGAAAAAAGTTGTTTTCGTGATAAGATAGTCATTCTTCACATATGTATTGTTACTAGATTACAATTAATTTTTAGAAAACACTTTCTTAAAAACATTTATTTAGATATAATTTTGAGAAAAAAATTAATCATTATTTCAACATGACGGGCATTAATTTACAATTAATAAGGTAAACAATAAGACTTACAGTAATCACACAACAAGTTGTCCATGTAACAAAGTACTTATTAAAAACGTGTGTATGTGTGTTCTTATAGCAAATCCACATTAGGCTATCTATTGAGTCCACCGAAAGAAATGGAACCCATGATTTTAGCGTTGTAACCTCGCAGACTTTCCGTTGTACTAGCGAAGGAAGTATTAAAATATTTAAAAAATAGTAATTATTAGCAAATTATTGATTCAATTATATATCTAATGAATTATTTGCAGTTTGTCAAGAACAGAGCATCAATATGAAAGCACACCAGTTCAACCGTAATATCTATACTTCCAGACTACAAATACAATGAGAGTGGTAGTCCAACAATAATAAAAAGGAAAACAACCTGAACAGCTAATCACTTGGACACAGCTAAATAAAAATTAAAGATTTCACAACTAAAGAATAGGCGTTTAAAACAAACTTTTATTTCATTAAAGGTGAACGTGCAAGCTCTAAAAAACAAAAAGCAAGAAAACTTAATGTTCACGAATGCTATTAATATATTTAATATTATCTTTTATGATACCTCTTTGAAAGTTTTTAAAATGACATTTTATTAACAAAAGAAAATTTTGACCCACAATGCATATTCCCATATTTTGTTGTTTTTTGTTTAAAGCTCGCAGAGTTGCCCACTGGGACAGAGGTAAGTGTGTGAACTTCAGATGATAAAATCAAAGGTTCGATTCTTCTGTGTAGATATTGTATGATCTAGCTTTGCAGAGAAAGTTTGAAGTTTACTCCACTAAAACTCATGGTTTTGTAAGACGAACTTTGAATCTTGTTCCAATATATTAATCTGGTATTTAAAATTGGAATCAAAACATTTTTGAAGCACAAAGTTTGAACAAGAAGTGTTTAATATATTACAACAAATAGCAGCAAAATGAAAGAGAGAACCAAGAAAGTTATAGGTGCTTTAATGCTAGGTTAAATGTCCATTATAAAACACACATGAAACTATGTGGAATGGGGTAGAAAAGAACTTTTTTGTTTAACTGGACGTTGGTACAGAAACAGAAGATAATAAACTTATCTTGTTAGTGATATGTTGGTGTTAAAAATTATTTCTCAAAATAGCATCTAGAAAACGCCTGTTGGCTATCAGTCGATTTTATGTGGCGCCAGTGCATTAGATTCTCATGTGATGGTTTGATTTGTTTTGAGTTTCTCGCAAAGCTACATGAGGGCTGTCTGCGCTAGCCGTCCCTAATTAAGATTAGAGGGAAAACAACTAGTCATCACCACCTACCACTAACTCTTGGGCTACTATTTTACCAACGAGTAGTAGGATTAACCGTAACATTGTAACGCTCTCACGGCTGAAAGGGCGAGCATGTTTGATGTGACGGGGATTCGAACTTACGACTCTCAGGTTTCGAGTCACACATTCTAACCTCCTGGCCATGTCGGGCCCCCACATTGAAAAAGGTATGTGCTATTTAGTGCATCTTTGTAATCATAGTCACCCTGTACTGGTGAAGGTGATAACATTAAAGTTTCGAATAATGGCTGAACAGGTTTGATTGCTGTTAGAAATCCAATAAATGGTATTTCACGTTGAGTTGCATAGATGTTTTGCCTACTGATGTCTGTTCAATGAAAAATATAATTTTATGTTTCTACTAGAAAATATTTCCAATATGACTCTATGGATTCTTGTAACTTTAACTCAATGGGTTTATAAAGTTCAACAAATAGAAGTCAATTATTTATTCTTATAATTTAACTGTAGACTTACTTCTCTTAAAGGTGAACACACTGAAGTCTTTGTTGCAAAATTATATGGCATCCGCAACACTTGAAGTTTGTGCTGTAAAATTGATCTTTTTTTTTATTCTAGCATTAAATGTATCATATATTGTGTAATTTAATTCCTAGGTGTAAACCTCTTTGTTTTCACAATTTGTGATAAGGTAGCGTACTGCCATTTAACCATACGTGCAAAGATGTGGATCAAAGTATGCATGCTCCAGCTTGTAGAGAATACTATTCAAAATGGTATTATGTGTTTGATGTCAGTTATCAACTACCCATTTTATCCTATAATGCTGATTTGGCGACGTTCTTGGCAGAGAAGAGTAAGTATCAGATTAAATATATATAGATACTGAAAACAAATTATATATATGTATGTGTGTGTGTGTTTCAAGAGTTCTAAAGGTTATGCACACTGTACGGGAGAGGAAAAGTATTTTTATTCTTTGGGTGAACCTCACCTTGAACTCCGACTTGTCAGAGTCGTCGACTCACAACTATATCTTGAGATTCAATACTTTTGTACTACAACTGATTTTTTTTTGCGAAGTATTTTTATTTGCACTTAATTCTTTCAATACGATAAAGTATCAACAGGGACCATCACAAATAAGTGCCACACTCGTAACCTCAACACACAAAAGCTTTTTTTATATAGAGTCTCATCAAATTTGTTCGTCTTTCTACTGTCTTCATACTCTAATGAAATTCTTGCTTATATGGTAGTGGAAAAACATTTTTATTGCCCGATGTATAGCCCCCAGCTTCAAATTCACGTAATTTTTATCCTGCGTACACGTAGATTTACAAAAGGGGTAACGATTTTCCCGTTTCGCTTTCGTGTCTCGTTACGAAGATCTTTATTTTTGTCCATTCTCAGGGTGTATATATAACGTCAAGAATACGTCGGCTCAGCATTTTTCATTAACCTTATACCTACAAGTTTGTGCAATGAATTACCCTTGTCACACAAAACATGCTTGCCCTTTCAGCCGTGAGGGCATTATAATGTTACAGTCTATCCCACTATTCGTTGGTAAAAGAGTAGCCCAAGAGTTGGCGGTGAGTGATGAGCACTAGCTGCGTTTCCTCTAGTATTACACTGCAAAAGTAGGAACGGATAGCGCAGATAGCTCTCGTGTAGCAGGTTAAAATTATAAAAAAAATTATCAGGTTTACACAAAAAATAGGTGGCTTGGTAAAAGCATAAGCAAATGCAATTAAAATACGTGAAACAAAAGAAAGGTGTTCCCGAAATAACTACAACTAACCTTGAAATACAGGCTGATGTTTCAAAAGAAATAATTTTGAATCTAGTTTTGTCTAGATGAATGCACGTTAGGCTGTTTATCGGAAGATAACTAGTTTACATTTTGATAAAGTTTAATTGTTTGTTATATTTAAAGACAAATGCATTATCTTAATAAACAAGATTCTGAAAAAAGTGAAATGAAAAGCATTCTAATTTAATTTTATTTAAACAAGGTTACACTTGATGGACAAAAAATATGACTGACAAGTGACATTAGTCAGTCTAGTTCGGTATAAAAACCATTAAGAAGGTAATAAAGCTAATAAACAGATGAAATAACAACATGCACATTTAACTGCATATGTTTCTGGTGCGTTCGAGGAGTGATGACAAAAACGTTTTTATTTGGTCAGTTTTAACTTCAGTTACTTTTATCAAAGTATGTAGCAACAAATAAATAACACATACTAAAAATGACAATCGCTCGACATGGCCAGGTGGTTAAGGAGTTCGACACGCAAACGAATTCTCTTCGCTCTTTCAGCCGTGACGGCGTCATAATGTTACAGTCGATCACACTATTCGTTGACTAAACTGCAGCTGGCGATGGGTGTTTATGACTAGCTGCTTTTCCTCTGTATATTTAGTGTATTACTTCAAAATTAGGGACAGCTAACGAAGAGCGTCGTGAGTAGCTTTTCGCGATATTCCATAAACAATAATCATCCAATAAGAACAGCGCCTCAGTCCACATTTCAACAAAACTTAGAGCACGTATTTTAGCTGATGATATTCACTTGAAACGGCTTCTTATCTGGAAAGAGTATTCTTATTGGCATTAATAACCTGATCCGATACCTTATATGAATCATGGGTTAAGCAACCTCAACAGATATCCTTAAAGCTCAGGAATATAGATATTCCTAATTTATAAACGCTTATTAGAGGAAAGGTAACCAGTCAGCGACACCTATCATTTTTGTGGCTTTTCTTAACCTAAAACATGAATAATTACCGCAATTTTAACGCCCTACAGCTGAATATATTGTGCATTTTTATTGACATGTGCAACTTGAAACTTATGTTTGTAAATACTATATACCTTACTTTCTTATATTGCTCTCCAGTGGTTCAGCGGTATGTCTGCGGACTCACAACGCTAAAAACAGGGTTTCAATATCCGTGGTGGGCAGAGCACAGACAGCCCTTTGTATTGCTGTGTTTAATTCAAAAACAACTACTACTTCTGCTTTCTTATAGTTTTTTATATACTTACAAATTTTCTAATTATTTTTAAGTCCTGGTTTGAACAAACTAAATTCAGTGTACGTTATGTGCTAAATTTAATGTGTTACTCCCTGAAGACTGCCTGGAATTTGTGTACAGTGAGAATGTGTTGCACCCGGGGGCAAATTGTTTTGCATCCTCCTCAATTTCAAATCAGTTTATTTTAATCAACCTAAGACCCGATACCAAGCGATTTCTGTAGACATGATATTTCTAATGAATACTACTTCTTGATGTCATGCATAAGAAAGATATTTAATAAACCTTAATATTAAAGTAAGAGTTAAATTCTGGTTAAAGTGCTTGTTAATTTGGTGTCTTTTTAACTTCAGAACTAATGTCTTCTCCCCCTATATTCCTTCACTACACCACTACATCTGCTGTTTCGTGTGTTGATTCATCTTAAGTGTAGAAGTCATTACAGAGTTGATTTGCGACCGTCAAATAGAGCACAGATAGTTCCACATTATTGTAATCCGTCTTTCCGGTCAACTGCAAAGGGAATGTACATTGTTAACGTAGTTCGTCGCATCCAAGTCAGATTTGAGCCTGACAGAGTCTGTATTTTGAATACGCGACTCGCAGTTGTGGATGCAGAATTAAACCCTTTTACCGAACACGCTCACTTTTTCAGTCGTTATAATGTAAAGCCCAATCCCAATATTTCTTGATAAAAAATAGTCCGAAAGTTGGCTGTGATAATATTGACAAGGTGCTTTCCCTTTAGCCTATCACTTCCAAATTAGGTTAGTGCAGATTGCCTTCAAGTAGTTTTGTGCGAAATTCAACAAATAAACCAACCAAATCGGATTCATTTTGACATGTGAGGAGAAGAGATTCCTTTATGGTTTTTAAAAAAACTAAATACTTGAAGTTATATCGTTGTTTTTACCATCGTCTACTAACTGGGCGAGTTACCGTTACTTGCATCTTATTATACGTCTCTTCTCTGACTTCATCACAATGTAATACATTTCCACTTCCACGATCAGCCATTAACCTTCATTTAATAAAATATTTATCTTTGCCTGAACTTCACATTGAGTTTTATCTTCTTAAAGTTAGAATATGGCTTACACCGTCAAAACGACGAACTTTAGTTTTGTGCGACTTATTGATATTATGATCATCGAACAAGGAAACGCGATGACTGCATAACCGAGAATCTGTTACGTTCGAATAGCTGGCATTACCTGAAAAAAGTATTATGCAATCACATAATTTATGTTTTTTAAGTCAAAAGTAAAAACTGCTTTCCTATTTTTATTTTAAACGATAAACCTGTTGTTGTTTTCTTTTTGGACAGGAAATATAATTACACGTAAACTTTCCTACTCACATCTGAATAAGGGAAACAGTGAATTATCTTTTTTCACAGTTTGATTTAGTCAGTATTTTCTCGTTCACTCCTGTTGTTTAAAGCTAAATATTATTGTACGTGTTTCGTACCTCTTGTGTAACACGTCTCTTCTAATTTATTTTTTTATACTGCTGACGTTTAATAGTTTCCAAACCAAACTGGACGAAATTTTCCTACAGCGATATTCCTCAAGTGTTTCAAAGAATTTTCCTATCACATAGATAATTGTTATTGTTGTTTTGAATTAAGCACAAAGCTACACGATGGGCTATCTGTGCTCTGCCCACCACGGACATCGAAACCCGGATTTTAGCGTGTAAGTCCGCAGATATACCGCTGAGCCACTGGGGGGCCACATAAATAATGTTTACCAAGTTGTACGTTTGTAGCAATATATCGAAATATGAACAGTTTCGTACTAATGTGAGGGAAGGAGAGAGGGAAATTTAGTAGATACTGTAACGAATATGATTCTTGAGACATTAAAATTTTGTACAACCATAGCATCAGAAAGAAATGCAACAGCGAAAACGAAAAGTATGAAGAAAGTCACACAACACTATACGTTATACTACACTACATGTTACACAGATTTGGAGTTAAAGCGAAAAACTGTATTCTTAATCTGATCATTTTTGCACTTAGCAAAACAAGGTTTACATAGCAGTAGGAGATTCGTTGTCCCAGTCTTGTTTGTACCTCGGAGATGTAATTCCGGGTCGCATAGGTAGCACCAATATTTCTCCTTCCAATAGTTTGATTTTTTTTTAATTATTTGATAGGTTATGTATTTATAACTTTCACTATTTCGAAATTGTTTCGTATTTCAAATGATAAATTACTGTGTTCAGTACTGTTTTATATGCCAATGTAAAGTCATGTTAATGTTAAAATTGAAGAGTATTATTTATAACACCAGTTACGTGGATTCTATATTTGGAATTTTCGTATAATAGGATTAACAAACACTTAGCCAATTAACAAAGAAATAAATGTTGTATTTTAAGAAACTCCAACGACAAACTATCTTCTGATCACGCACATTACATATGTGCCACTAGTATGAAATACTATTATCCTCGACCCACCCCGACACAATAGTTACACAACCCCTTTCCAACATGCGGTCAGCTTCCGGTTAGTTACCTCTTTCTTTCTTTGTGAACCTGACGATGACCGAAGAAGGTCGAACCGTTGTTCGTTCCTCTACGTAAAAAAATATCTCAACCCAAACAAGCCGTTTTTACGTATATAAAAGAAGACCCCTCAAAACGCATAAACCGTAACTGAGCCCCTTATATTTATTCCCATGATTTATAGTGTCCACTCCGTTTCAGAAGCATAGTTACACTATTGACATAATTCCTTTTATTTACAGTATCTGACACAGACTAACATATCACAACACAATGAAAACATTAAGTACTTTAAATATGCTAACATTAAATTCAGTGCGTCTGTTTTGAGATATTTATGATTTTAATAAAATAGCTGTTCTTGTAAGATTCACGATATATTGCCTGAAATATTTCACAAAACATTTAAGATATCAAGTGTAACGAATTTACCGTTGAACGTTTATAACTTTGATTCAGTAGTTTTTCTGCATGTGACTTGTATGTTGCGCAAGTCTCGACAGCAAGAATCAACAATATTTGATGTTTATTTAAAATAACATACTTAATAAATCGGAGACTCGTCCAAAATAAATTATAATATACATCAAAATTTGTAAAAGTAAAATAAACATTTGTGCATGAATTTTTAAATCTTACAAATTAATATCCGACATGCGTCTTTGAATTATAAACTTTTGATGCTACTGTACACTGATATCTTAGAATATTTCCCTAATATCATGCTTTTCACTGCTAAAACAATTTACATTGCGAGTTATATATGTAAATTAAATTATATATGTTAAAACAGCTGGTATGGGTTGAGAAATTTTTTTATGTGGAGAAGCGAACGTTTCGACCTTCTTTGGTCAGGTTTACAAAGAAAGAAAAGGTTACTAACCGATTGCTGACCACATATTTGAAGGCAGTTGTGTAATTGAGTGTAGAAATGTGGAGGGAGTGCTCAGATATTGAATATACTTATCAATATAGGTATAAAGGTGTTCCTTTGTATTGGTTTATTTTAGGCTTGAGTTGTTGCATAAGTAAGGATACTTTAATTTTGCATTTGTTTCTTTAGTAAGTATTTGGGTGTTTTCTATGGTTATGCTGTGTTTATTTGACTTGCAATGTTCGAAAACGTGTCAATGAGACTTTTTGTGTTCTTTGAATCTGGTTTCCATTTTTTTACTAATTTCTCCAATATAGAAATCATGGCAGTTGTCACATTGTATTTTATAAATTATGTTGGTGTTGTGTTTGTCAGTGTAGTTTTTAAATAGTATAGACGTTAGTTTTGTGTCTGGTTTTTGAATAAATTTGGTTTTATAAGGAATGTCTTATTTTGTTGTTAGTTTTTGCCAAGCCCCCTGCTAGTATAGCGGTATGTCTCCGGATTTTCAACGCTAAAATCAGAAGTTCGATTCCCTGATTTCCTCAGGGTGGGCTGAGCAGATAGCCCTTTGTGGCTTTGCTATACAAAAATAAACAGTTTTTGCTAAATATTATTTTTCTGCTGATATCCGGAATATATGGTATGCAGCAATATATCGTTTTGTGATTTTTTTAAATCGTGGGGTATATTGACTTTTGTTAGTTGATTTTGCTTTTTGTCTAGGTGTGTGCATATGTTTTCTACGGTTTGTGGAGGAAACTTATTGATGTTGATGAAGTATTGTTTTATTCTGTCTAATTCGTCGTTAATTTTATCTGGTGAGCACCTTATTGCAATTACTTTATTCTTGTGTTCTGTAGCCTCTGGCAGTTTAAGATTTCAACTGCTCATCCGTCTAAGACAGTTGAATGTGTTTAATGTTCTCAGGGTCAGTGTTTGTTTTGAATTAAGTACAAATTTACACGATGGGTTATCTGTGCTCTGCCAACCACGGGTATCAAAACCCGGTTTTTAGCGTGGAAGTCCGCAGACATACCACTGTGTCAGTGGGGGACTCTCAGGGTCAGTGCCTTAATCAGTCTGAATTTAGGATAATGTGCTAGATGTATTTCCGAAATGTCTCCAAAGTGTTCCGTTTCAAAAGTAAATAAAGCCAAAATTAAGAGTAACAAATATTTTTGTTGTTTTTGAACTCCGTATGTCATGCTGTGTTTCAGTCTATAGCGTATAATTCTTCCCGCGATTCATTGCAGTGGAAGTTTCACTATGTCACAACAGTGCAAATTGCAACGTCACGCGTTACTTATGTGACGTCATTTTAACGTATACTCAATGACTGACAGAAAACATACCGATATATAACGCTGGATTTGATAAGATATATGACCCCTCCAGGAGGTTATAGGGCACTTTTGAGGAAATTTAGCGAAGAGGGCCGATAATATATGGTAGTAAAAATAAAGTACGGATTTTTAACACAAAACAATATATTAAGCGAATCACGAAAGCACGCGAAATATTTCACATATAAATAGAAAGAGTGAATTACACTAGCTTCTGGAAATGTCACTAGGGGTGCCATTATTCAATGTTTCCACCACAATTTTCGATTACTGCGTTCACTCTGACAACAGGATTGTATATTATACCGTATAACACCTTCTCAACAGTGGCCCGAACCTTTACGCAATGGTATTATTCAAGTGAGTATCAGACGTTGGTTTTCAAGGAATGTAAATGAAGGAAAATTCCACAATAATCTGCAGGTGGTGATGTCAGGGGAAAGAACCGAGGGAGCGACGGCTGAAAACCTGGGGACACCACTTTAACATGTACGAGGCAGATTTTGTTCAAACTAGTATTCAGAGTTATGACTGCTATTCACAGCCAATGGTCAAAGTGGAGGAAAAACATCAAATAAAAGCATTGAGTAAAACAGACTTAATATTCTGTATTCAGAAACATTTACCTGGTTCAAAAAACATTTATAAAGCTATGTCTTACTAAGTGATCAAAAGATGACGACGTTAAGGGAAAAAACAAGGATAATATTTTGTAATTAGTAAGATAAACCAGAAACCTTGAAACGGTGGCGTCTCGAAACTATTTTAGCAAGACATGCAACTATTTCGACAGAGGATAAAAACACGTTATTCTAAGCCGTATTTTTTTTACACGTGCACGACCTGCCTTATTGAAATGTTAAAGGCTAACAAATGTTACATTAATAATACTATTGTAGTGTAGCACACGTTTCGCTTTTTCTTTCTGCATTCTTAAATCTAAAAGAAACGAACACCTTTTTTCGTACTTACACAGGTTACAAGGTGTGTTTCAAGAGTAAGTAAAACCAAAATTGAGTAATAAATATTTTTATCTCTGGCATTTAAAATTACTATAAACATACTGTGTTATAGCCTACAGAATGCATAATTATTCTCATGATTCATGACACATCCGTTTTATTGACGTTACGACAGTGCATCTTGCAACGATAAACGTCCCTTAAGTGACGTTACGCCATTTTAGTATTTCAGACTGACAAATAACACACTAATGTAAAGTTGTGTAGGTGGTTAAAACAGTTTACCTCTCAAGGCAACTTTTGGCACCCTTTCTAGAAAATAATTTTTAAAAGGTTATCCTTTATTTTAGTTCAGTATTATATTTTTCTTTGAAAAATATTTTTTCCAACTTTAGTGATGTGTAAATGATGAGATGATTACACGTAGTTTCCATAAAAGATAAAGGTTTACTAAGTTATGATTGGCCACACCATCAGCAGAAACCCACAGTTAATGGTTGTATTTTTTTGCTGCATAACCTTTTCTTGCTTCTTTTATTCATATCATACCACAATATATCTTTGGAAGATAACACTAAACCCCTCTGACCATAACTGGAACATTGACATTGTTTGAGATATAATCATCAATCACCATTATTCCCTCAATTATCTGACTTCAAAATGTTTGACCTACAACCTGTACAGTTGTTGTGGATGCAATCATGATGGACTTTCTGATATCTCTTGTTAAGGAAAATTCTTTTATTAAGCCAAATGATACTGTGGTGGCACTCAGAAATATGTTTGGTGCTGACAAAAACTGTAGTAACAGCAGTAGTTTTCCACCAGATCAGACAGTTAATAAAAAGGTCTACCAACCTTAAAATGACAGCAAGAAAAGGTCACACTTTGATTTGATAACTTAAAAAACAAAATATGCATCTAGCTATTCTAAAACCCTGTATCTCTTTGACCACTCCTAACTGAAATAGGTTACCATAAAATAAATTGTATATTCGGATATAGCAGATTCCAGAATTTCCAAGTTTTTATGCAACACCTCCAATAGTTATTAGAAATTATTGTTCCCTTCCCTGCTATACCAAAACACTACTTTACCTCTGGTTGAGGGAAGAGATCCTGTGCTAATCTATATATTGATAGAGCAAATCCTATAAAATGAATGGACAGGAAATAAAATGCAATATGCAGTTTTCATACATCAGTATATATCGTGAAATTAAACAATTACATCCAAATGAAACTAAATAAATAGGAAGGACTGCATTAAAAACAGCAAATTCCAACCTCTGATTAATTATAGCCATAAATTTTAAGCCATAAACAGAACACATTAACATGAAACAAAATATGCTGTATATTTTTAAAAAATGATCCTCGGTTTCAGAGGTGACTGAAGAAATAGGACCCACAAAGTGGTGGGGATACATTGCCTATCAGTCTTAACCTCCAATTTGCTAGTCTCACATAAGAAAATTAGAAATAAGGAGAGCAAGATGTGGGTGCTCAAGCCCACAACATCCACATATATATCATCCTTCAATTGTGGGAAAGTGACTACTCTCCCAAGTTAAAATAAAAATATGAAAATGGTAAAGATAAAAAATAAAAAGAATAAAGATAAAATAAGATACTAACATTTAGGGGTAAGTAAGATAATACCTACCTTTTTAAGTTAGCATTCCTTCCCCCAATATTGTAGAGGCATTAATTAACAGGACAACAGTAAAGTGCCTGAAAGTGTACATCTGCATAAAGTAGTGCCAAGTTCTTGGATGACCTTAACTAAAAATAATTTTAGTAGAATTTCTCTGATTTTACTTTCTTTGTATTTATTTATTACATTTTTGTATTTATTACAGAATAATTTAACAATTTTATCTGAAATTTCTTTATTAAATAACATTATATTGTGTGAAAATAGTTCATTTGTTGATACTTTTCATAAACATTATCACTGATAATTTAGATATTATAAAAGACAAAATATGTGAAATAATCAAAAAAGGAGCTAAATAAAGAATAGAAACAAAATGTAATAAAAACAATATAAAATCTCTTGACAAAAATATTGATAAATATATTTTAAAACTTAATTATTGGTTTGTTCATTTAGTATTTTATGGCACAAAGCAGCTAGGCTATCTGTGCCAAACGTCCAGTAAAAAGGTAAAAGTAAATTCAGGAAAAACAAAACAAAGTTAAAAAATAAATAAATAAAAAGCATAAAACCAATGTTTACATCTAGTCTGCAACGTCAAGAGAAAAACTACAGTAGTTCAAGTTGTACAGGACTTTCTGAACAATCGTAACTTGCCAGGAGGATTAACAGGTAAGTACAAAAACCACCATCAGTTGGCTATACACTTTACACCTTTTTAATGTGGCTCCCCTTTAAAAATTACAGTTCATCTAATTCAATCTGAAATTAAAAACTGACCGTAACATTAAGTAACTTGAAACCAGGACAGGAAAGTATATATTAAAAACCTTAAATGGCATTAAAAATGTTAATGGCCTTTGAAAAACTAAAAACATTACCAAGGTGGACAGTGTCATTATCACCAATAACACTGTCTAACCTTACGGACAAACCTTGGGACAGAACATGCTTAAAATGGTTTAGTCGTTATGAATCATAACGATGAAAAGTAAAATGTAGCTTATTGTTATCTGAGTGTTACCACAAACTACACACTGGTGCATCAGTTCCAGATAAAAGAAAACAATGAGTTAAAAAACTGTAACAATGCTTATCTAGTTAGAACAACTTCCGCCTTCCGATCCTTACAGAAGCAAAATGGCCAAAGTCCAATATAGGGTTTTATATGGAAAAGCCTGTTTTCACGTTGATCACTCTAAGTCAACTGTCAGCTGGCGTGGAACTAAGCCTTGAATACAGAACCATACGGTCCATGTAAGGAACAGGCACAACAGTAATAGTGCCAGAGCAGATAGACTTAGCTGCAGTGTCAGCAAGCTCGTTCCCACGAATACCAACGTGGCCTGGTATCCAGAAAAACTAGACATAAGTAGATGTTAAAGAGATATGGGCCAGTTGGTTTTGAATATTGGCAAAAACAGGATATGAACCAATGTGAAGTGACTCCAGGGCCAGTAGTGAACTAAGGGAGTCAGTATAAATTGTGCAGTTCGAGTACTGCTCAGCTTCTATGTGATCCAGGATAAGAGTAATGGCATACAGTTCAGCAGTGAACATAAAAGCTGCAGAGGGTATATTTTGCCCACAACTACTGAACCACAACAAACGATGGCAGGGCCCACACAGTCACATGATTTCAAATCATCTGTGTAAATAGAAATGGAAAGATAGTTCGAAAGATGTTCAGCAAATAGCAGACAGTATTTCCAGTCAAGTGTGTCTACTTTTCTCAGAAAACATAAAGATAGGTCACATTTGAGGACTGTAAGAAGCCACTGTGGGATGGGCTGACCAATGAATACAGCAATGTTAGTGAAGGACAGACCCAATTTATTCAACTGTACCTGGATACGAAGACCAAAAGGAACAATGGCAGATCATCTGTTCTGAAAAAGCATGGCCCATTGAATTAGGAAAATACAACCCCAGGTGGAATGTTTTGGTAAGGAACGTAGTTTCAAAGCATATAGTAAAGACAGTTGCAAATGGCAAAGGTGCAAAGAAGGTTCATGAGACTATGCATAAGCTCTGAACTGGGGAAGTGCAGAAAGCCCCAGTGTAAAGCTGAAGCCATTGATGATGAATAGGGTCTAGCATCTTTAAGGCCAATGGTCTGGCAGAGTCATAGTCAAGTTTCGATGGAATAAAAGCACGATATATCTTACACATAGAACGTCAGTCTACTCCCCAAGTGGTGATAGAGAGAACACAGAGGATGTTCAGTCCTCTTGTATATTGGACCCGAGCTACTTGATGTGTGGTATAAAGGTTAGCTTATGGTCAAAAATAAGAACCAAGAACTCAGTCTCAGAGACCACAGGCAGTACAACCTCTCAGATACGGAGTTCAGGATAAGGGTGAATACCCCGTTGGCAGCAAAAGTACATGGAAATGGTTTTAGAGAGAGAAAGGTGGTCCACTTCAGTGAACAATTGAGGGCATTCTGCAGCTGCTGCTCAATATACCTCATGTTAAACAATTGACATGACATGTGAAAGTCATCGACATAGAGCACATTTTCAACAGTGTTCAGTGATGGCATTAATTTTTATACTGAAAAGTGTGACACTCAAAACACAGCCCTGAGGGACTCCAAGTTCCTGTCGAAAAGAAGGGGAAAGTGTCAAACCCACATGAACTTGGAATCTCTTGTCCATTAAAAAATGTTTAATAAAAATAGGCAAATGGCCACATGACCCATATATATTTAGGGCTTGCAAAATGCCATACCTCCATGTTGTATCATAAGCCTTCTCTGATTAACATTTCAAGTCGAATCAGGTGGTCCATGGTGGAGTACTGTATGGGCAGAGGAGATTTAATTCAAGGAGCCAAACAAGACAAGCATTAACCATCATCTCTATGGTCTTACAGAGACAGCTCATCAAAGCAACTGGACGGTAGTTTGAAGGAATCTTGAAATTCTTCCCAAGCTTGGAGAAAGGCAGGACAGTAGTCTGGCACCAGGTATCAGGAAAAACATTCTCCTGCCCAATCCAGTTAAAAATAACCAGGAGGATAGCAAGCAGGAGATAGTTGACGCAGCATCTCATAGTGTATATCATCAGCTTTAACTGATGTACTTCCAGACCGATGAAGGGCCAGTTTGAGTTTCATCAGTGTAGAGGGACGATTATAGTCAAAGAGATAATCAGATCAAAAGGAAAGAGGGGATTGCTCTGCCCGAGTCTGACTGGCCAAGAAGATGGAAGAAGAGGCAAAAGTGCAAGATACCTTGCAAAAGTTTTCACCTGGAGTATCAGCAATGCTCTGGGTATCAGTTGCTTCCTGACTATCAGAGTGCAAGATCAAGAGGGGTACAGAGATATTGCCCACTGACCTTTTGAATCTTGTCCCATGACTTTGGAACTGGTGGTAGAGGATATGCTGGTTGTGAACTTAATCCAAGATTCCTTCTGGCTTCAATGTCTTACCTATCAAGCATGTGCACAGGCCTGCTGAAAAGCGATATGGTTCGAGAGTGTGGAATATCTGCGGAAAGCATCCCAGGCTCATTTTTTAGACTTCCGTGACAAGTGGCAGGCAGGATTCCATTGTGTATAATACAGTCAGTTACTGCTGCCATACAATCTTCTATTGATGGTTTACAGACAGTGGCAGAATTAAGTTCTGTGAGAGCAGTGAAAGAGGACCTGTTTGTTTGATCCTGCTTCCACCAGGGCACACAGGTCAGGTGGCATTAACCATGGCCAGTCTCTCTCACGATTATAGGAAAATGATCACTGCCTCATGGATTATTGTCAACCCTCCATAAAACATGAGAAAATAATGAAGGGAAGCAATAGCAGTAAAGGACTGACTAGACACATGAAAATAAGTAGAAGAACCAGTACTGAAAAGAGAAAGGTTGTGATTAGAGAGCATACACTCTACAGAGCAGCCCCTCCTATCAATACCAGCACTTCCCCAGAGGGGGCAATTTCCATTAAAGTCTACCAGGATAAAAAAGGGAGATGTCAAGTGTTCAATGAGAGCATCGAGGTTTGATTGATCACAAGTCTTTCCATATGACAGATAGAGAACTAACAGTGATGGTATGATCCAAGGAAACAAGGATGGCTACAGCCTCCAAGGGCATGTCGAGTGGCAAAGACAGGGTGGGCACATGCTGATCAACCAACAGTGCCATCCCTCTATGCACTTGTCCATCACACAGCTTGTCATTTCTGTATAAAGAAAAATGCCAAAAAGTGACTGTATTGACAGGTTTCAGAAATGTTTCCTTAAAGAGAGACAAACAGGATGGTTGGAAGCAATCAGTATTTTGATGTTATCCAGATTGGAACGTAAACCTCGACAGTTCCATTGTATCAGGGTGGACACCTTTATTTATATTTAGGCAAATTGGGTAGAGAACCCTTCTCTTTGAGATCACATCTTATTTCTTTACTGTCCTTACTTGAGAGAGGTCTATTGACCTAAATGGATTCAGCCATGGGTTGGTTGGGCAGGTCTTTGCTGTTGGAGGGGGATTCCAGAGACTGAGTGTGTAAACAAATGATTGTTTTGCATCTTGGGGCGAGAGAAGAAAATGGATCCAAGGAAATACCCATACCTGGAACCAAAGGATGTGGATCTTGGGGTTTGGTGGAAGGTGTATAAGGGACAGAGATAGGTGTCGAAGTTGATTCATCATTTTTTTTCTAACCATGGAGGTCAAAAGACTTTTAATTTCTTTGGAGAATGATTCTTTAGGAGGCACAGAGAGAAATGTCTGCACTCCCACAGTAGCTGTGAAATGAATGGAAGCAGCATACGTCCGAGATGAGGTGCTGGAGAGCAATTTTCGAGCCTCATGATAGGTAATGTTATGAATCATTTTCAAATGCTGCACCTCTTTTCCTTCCAACCTTTTATGGCAAGAACGAAAGTAAGATGGGTGAGAGCCATTGCAGTTGATGCAATGAAGGTCTGTTTCACACTCACAGGCATCGTGGTCCTTGCCACTGTAACAAACACACGTCAAGGAACCACGACACGATGTCTTCAAGGGACTGAACCGTTGACACTAGAAACATCAGAGAGGGTTTGGAATGTATGGCCATACTCTGCAATTAAGATAACCTGTTTTGATGATGGCAGGTGGACATGATGATGTAAATTTCAGAATGAAAATGTTGGTCAGCATTGTAATTCTACCTTTGTGAGTGGAGATATGCCTCACTGACGAAACTCGAGTTGAGAAACCAACAAGAATCTCTGACTCAGGGATGTTCTTCAAATCCCTCTCAAGAATAACTCCTTGTGATTAATCCAAAGTAGCATGAGGTGTAACCTCTATCAATATATCCCCAATTGCTTTTGAATGCAAGAGGAGTTTACCATGCTGAAATGTGGATGTTTCCACCAAAATGTCACCAGATCGAAGTGACTTTACTAACTTTGGAGAGCCAGCACATCCCTCTCGTCCCTTCTGAATGAAGAAGGGAGATATTTGCCCTGAAGGTTTGTCAGAAAGTGAGAGCAATATAAGAAAATGAGGTATAACAGGTGGTACGGATGGTGAAGATTGCTGCTCAGAATCTTCAAAACGTGGTTTTTTACCTTTTACACTGTTTTGTCACTATTTTATTTAGATTTTTAATTGGAGTATCCATAATAAAAAAAGAGAAATTTCAGTGCCCACTGACGTCACCCACTATGGAGCCCTAAGAGGGGACACACACTACAATGTCAAACAAAGACACTGCAGCAACACCAGGGTTTTGTAAGTGTGATACCCAAACACCAGCATCAATTACAATGTCCACAACACCTGTTGAGAACTTCCAACACTGGTACTTGGTTGACCCTAGCTCAAATGGACCAGCCAATTGACCCTAAGGGGCCATCCCAAGGCTGCCTGTTTACAGGAATTCAAGGCCAAAGTGGTGTGTCAGGGCTGGACCCCTCAACCACCAAAATTCTCTCCTCCCTTTCACAGGTTGCCACACATGAAAAACACGTGGGTGGATGTTTAGATCTCAGAGGAGGTAAGCTGTAAGATTGGAACCTTCCCTGGGAGGTCCACTCACCACCTACAGAAATCCACACTGAGGGGAAACTTAGGTGGATATTACAGCTTATCCACCTAGATGGTTTTTAGAATGAAATTATGTATACTTAAAATAATAAAAATAAAATTATCCCAGATAAATTTAAAACATACCACACAGATTTATCATTTAACCAGTTTAAAAAATAAGATTATTGGCAATACACATAATTATTAAACTCTTACTAATTATAATCAAACAAATAACAATTATTAGGTAAAACATTCATTTCAAATTTTCACAGCCATATATCAAGTTTCAGCATAATGAAATGTCAAACAGAAAATTCAGGTATTTCCACATCTGCCAGTCATATTTCAATAACACATGAAATTAACTAATTATACACTTACAATTCATAATAATGACAAGTACAACATAAATTACTATATACAGTTTACTTAACTTAAATTTACAGATCACTTACTGACAACACAGACCAAGAATCAAACATCCAAAAAAATATAAAACTGCCAAACATTGAGTTTTTATTAAAAAAATAACACTTCCAAAATACAGAACATTCCAACAGCACATGAAAATGTCACAGTGATAAAATTACATTATTTTTACTTTCACTTAAAAGTTTATAAAATATTTCCAAACATGAATGATGGACATTTCTCAGTCATGTGTCACATTTCAAAGGTCAATGTTTTTTAACCCCACAATTTATATACTAATAATTGTGAAACATATTGACAACTCTTACAGTTTTATTACTAGCCACATGGCTATAATGTCCATCCAAATATTTATATTTAGAAGACATAATTTCATCACACTTGAAAATCAAAAGCAATTTCATCAAAGAAAATGTTATGATCTGTTTCATTATCAAGGGTTTACTATCAACAGGTAGAACAGTTGCATTATGACTAAAAACAATGTTCTTAGCAAGCCTAAAAATTCTTAGTATTAAAGGATTTATCAGCACTGGATTTAACAGTTTGTTTGAACATTATATACTACATTTACCTTCAAAAGGTCATTATTAATAATAACTGAATGACAAATCCTTAAATTATGACCAGTGAAAAAGTGGACTGAAAATGGCAAACTAAATATAGTATTCAAGTAAAACAAAAACTGCCCTTTATTTAATTTATTAAGTATGAAATAAAAAGAAAATCATAACCCTTTAAATGCATTTCACACAAAATACCAGCAAACAATACAATTACCCTGAAGTAAAAAAAAAACTCAGAAATATTTATTTAGCAAATAATAAAAGGTTGAACTTTACCATCATTATTATGATACTAAAATGCTTATGAACCAACTGAAAAATTATGGGTATTGAATAGAAGTTTTAAAAGTAGTTGATACATTAAACAGCTTGAAAAATTACCTATAACACTAGAAAAATTTGTGTTTATTAGCTATCATTTCAGTTACTAATTTTTATATATACCCTTTTGTTTCTATGCTAAAGTTATTTATTGTGTTTTTTTATGAGCCAAATACTTTAGTCAGTAGCTTGTTCCTTAAGAGATAATGGAATTACATGATATATTGTTTAAATGTTTCATCCATTTTAACCCTTCCTGAATTAGGTTTGGGTCATTAACATTTCTCTACTTTTTCTTCTCAAAGTGAAAGCACTTAACTAAATTGTAAAAAACTTAAACTGTAAATAAAGGTCCAGCTACAGCTTTTGAGTGGATTATTTTTAATTTAACTCCTTGTATAGCCATCATAAAGCAACTGTCTCTAACTAATATTTACTAAATTATATCTGTTTTATATAATTATTTCTATAATGAAATAATGTTTTAACAAAACATCATATTCCGTTGTTTTAATCACTCACTCATGCAACATTAAATTACTTCTCACACCACCTTATTAAATTCATGTTGGCCTACATAGGTTAGAGCTTACTGTATAAAATACCTGCCAGAAAGTCATAAAAGGGTGGAAACTGGAGGAGGTACATCAAATTAGAAAAATAAAAACCTTTCTGAAGGGAGGACAGTTTTAGCAAACAAAACCATGATCTGAGATGGGCAGTAAAAACAACAACAACAAATAACTGATTTTCAGACAAGACTCTTTAGAACGATGCACAAATGTGATTTTCATCTTCATTTTTTTTCTTTTCTGAAGTACATTAAACGACAAAATAACAGTTTTTAAGCGTTTCTGAGGGAAGAATTTTTGAAATACAGTTAAGAATGATTATTTTTACTTATATTATGAAATTTAATATTATGTATGCACTTGACATCAGAATGGTGCCCAAGAAGAATGAATAACAAGCTTTCCTACTTGCAATACAGTTCAAGTTAAATTGTTCTGTTTATAAAATGAATTATTTGATAAATACACACCACTGTAATTAATTAACCAACAAAATGATAGGAAAAAAAAACTTCATTTTATTGAAACTTAAAACACTCATATAATTATCAATTGTTAAGTCTGAACATTTAATTTTTTTTTGACAGGAGATAAAAAATACAATATTTTCATCAATTTAAAGATTAAAGTCACATCCACTTCTGTTTGTCTCTATACTAAATACAGCATTTTGTTTTGGAAATGTTAGAATTAAGGTCCCAAGACAAATACATTGATCCAATATTATATAATACCTTCTTATAATCAATAAAAGTAAAACAATAGTGCCTGTTTCATGAATAATTTCAATAATCACTCTAGTGCTCAGAAAAAGTGTACCAGCGATACAATATAGAAACTAATATAGCCACACCTACTGGAACAACCCAACTTAACCACGAGCTGAAAAAGATGAAAAAAGTTCTTGTTTCTTATATAATATAATAGATATCAAATAAAAACACATCAAAATGTCATGAATTGTGATATGTATAAAAAATAACTAAAAGGTTCACACAAATAACTGAAAAAAAACCACAAAAAAGGGAAGTCTTAAATTAGCAGACAATTAAAAAAAAGCCTGCAATGTCCATACATTTCATACATAAATATGCAGAAAATAAAGTTTACTACACAAAATAAAGACAATACTATAATGAGCTTAGCTCTGGTTCATCCTGCCTCTGATAGTTAAATTACACCATTAAAGGAAAAAAACAAACTTTTTTCAGATTTTTCTACTCCAAGGTTAAAATTACTTAATGAAAAATTTATTTAATTTTGTATTAAAAAAACAACTAAATCATAAATTTTCATTACTTTCAGCACATTCTGAAAAAAAAAGTATTAGTGTCTGTGAATTTCTTTAATTTTTCTGCACAAGATATGCCATTCACAACACCTTGAGAGGGAGGTTGAAATAGTATTGAACAAAATAGTTAATTTTTGTAATATAACTTTAATACAAGTACATTTTACTAATTTCAGCTAATTGCTGTTTCTCAACTTTCATGGTCTGATGTAAATTGCACATATCTCAACTTTAAACCACAGGTTAATGATCTAAATACCTTATAATAATTCCACTACATTCAACTATAAGTTTATCTATATATTTATATAATAGGTTTAAAACCCATTACATAATTTAATTACGTTCTACTGACAAAATTAAAAAGTTGGAATGCTTATAATTTGTATATGGTATGCCAATGATTTTAAACACAGTGAAACTGACCATGTTGCTTTTGGGATCAAAACAATGTTGAAAATTTACAGTTTTACAAAAAAACCTTCAAAGAAACAATTTAAATGAATATAGGAAGATGTTACAAATTTACAAGGAAAGTACACATTTTAATTGTTTCTTGAAAACCATCAGAATGAATTCATTTTATTTTTAAAAATGTCATCGTAATTTCAGAATTATTTTATCTGGTAATTTGTTTGTAGTGTAATAAAACAAACAATATAATGGGTGAACTAATTTATCTGGACATTTTAGAGTTAATTCTTGCATTCATGAAACCTCTAAGACAGGAGTTGCTACAAGAAAAATAAAACACCAACAAAAAATCTGTTAATGTATTCAACTGTTTTAATTAGTAATTAAACATACCTTCTTTCACTGTTAGATGATTGTTCCCATTGTGTCTTATCCTACATATAAACAGCATACACAACCTTATCATTAGGAATAACTTCATTTGCTTAAAAGTGCACATATTAAAAGAACTATAGAGATGCTACAACTTAGTTGAATTGCCCAAACAGATAAATTATATTGAAAAACTATTAAATATGCTAAGCTGCTCTTGTCTGCACTATAACTTAAGACAAGAAACTCTTTAAAGCTAAGAAAAATATCTATTTTCAAGTTGCTTACAAGGTTAAAACAATCTAGCTTAGTAGTTAAGTAACAATAAATTGGAAATGTTCCAACTGACAATCTTAAAATGTTTTCAATAAATTACTGCACAGAAGTATCTACTTTTGAAAATATGCATAAATGTATGTGATTGTTTGTACAATATTTCATGAAAAATTACTCAATAAATGATATTTTAAAAATTAAAAGAAAAAATTTAAACAGCCGTGAACTTATGAAAATTAAAGGTATTTAAATTTCACAAATTCAACAGTAATAAAAAAGTTGTTACATCAAAAATGACTTGTCAGAATTTTCTGTTTTACTTCTGACTTGAAATAAAGGTAGTAAATTTAACATTAATAAAATACCTGGTATCACTGTCTAGATTATAAGTGATATTTCTGATTAATAATTATACTGTAAAATTTGTATCATAATAGCCTTAAAATCATCGCTGACTACAGACTCCTTCCCCCTATTCTAGCCTTTTGCATTCCTGAATGAATGTCCAAAATCTGTCTATATGCTACTGATAACAAAGGCCATCATGTCAGTTGAATAAAAGCATACATGCAGTCTTACTTGAATTGTATTAATATCAGTCATTTAATAAACATCCAATCTTAATATTTAGAATTACTTAAATGGTAGGACATGACATTTTAATAAAAAATAATATAAAAGTAGTGTCCTTCAACAAACAAGATATTTTTATAAATGTATTATACTCTCAAGAGAAGTCTGTGTAATGTTGGTGAAGAACAAAACTTACTACCAGTTTTATTGTGATGGTATATCCCACACATATTTCATTTAAAATTACATTAGGTATTGTCTTACAAATTATAAACTATGTCATTTGAGTAATTTCTAAATTTTAAAATATTTAAATTTTATAAAGTCAGTAAAAAAATTATAAAAATGTATAAATGTCAATAAATTTATATAACGAACAATTTGTAACATTTAAAACAAGTAACTTTACCAAAATTCAGTTAACATTCTGTATTCATTACATTAACAAAAGACATATCTTGATGAATATGTTTCAACATGTACACATCGTTAAATTTTGAAAATATACTTACACCACATTGAGACAACTTTTTTTTATCCTCCTAAAACAGAAAATATGAATGCTATTACTTTAAATTACCCACTTAATTATTTTGTGATAAGAATTATTGAATAAAACTATCAAGTAAACTTTCATGAATATTTCATTAACTCACATTAACACTCTTATAATGATTGCTCAAAAAATATTTCAAGTACTTAAATTTTTAACACATAAGAAACTATCACATTCAAAACATTCTCAAAACCTGTTGCAACATTTAATGCACAAAATTTGTGATATATATAAATACATTCTGGCAGTTTAGCACAACTATCAGCAAATGAAGTTCACATACATCGCACAGTTCTCCAATTTTGTACTGTTTCATCAAATCCTGAGCATCAGATGAGTGGCCTACATCTTCAAAAGCTTCTGTTGCATTTTTTCCTAAAACCACACAATATCTCATTGTAAATTTTTACAACATGAAAAAAACAAATGAACAATGCTTTCTCTTGAATGAAAGTCAGTGTGTCTACATATTTCTCTATTTTCAAATCTTATGATTTATTCAATGCCAAGTATTTCCAGGTTAACTATGAAAAGATATATATTACAATTTTTACTTTAAATAATTATGAGTTCTTTTTAAACAAAGGAATGGTTAATACCAATATGGTAAGAAAAAGGTTTCAGAGAGAATTTTTTGCCATGTATGCACAAATGCAAGAAAAAGTAATTTTATACATTTCTTCCTAATGTAATGCAATCTTATGCTACACATATTACATCAAGTCTATAGCACCAAGTCAAATGTCATCAGATGTTTTATTTCACAATAACAGAAACAAATATTCACCCACCAAAATTTAAATGACTGATTCACAGAAAATTTAACAAAAATTTAATTAAGTTTAAACCTGTTTTGCAGCACCAAACAAACCATAAAATGGCCTTAAAAAGAGAACCAAACCTTTGATATTAAAATTTGAAAAGATAAGACTAAGTCTGTAAAATATTGTGGATTTTTTAATGCTTTTTGTTTTAAATATTTTTACCTTTATAAATTAGAGTTGAACAACAACAAAAATTACTAGATTTAGTAATACTGAGGACTAAAATAGTAGGTAAAAACATTTTAGATTTTTGTAGTATAAAGTTAAATTTAGACTTAGTACTTATAACAGTTCTTTAGTCTTAGTTACAATTCAACTTACAGTGAGATTGTGAAAAACAAATTAAATACATTGTTCTACTTAATAAATATAGTCTAACAACTAGTTAACTATCATACAGATAAAGTTAATCTTAACAGTGTTAATAACAGGCTCCTGGTATTTAAATCATAATAGCAAGTGTTTAATTTTACAAAAAATACAATGTTTAAGACTAGTTTGGGGGATAAGTACTCCCAGTTTGTTAGGTGCTATAGATGACAAATGGATTTCATTTGGAAACTCTGGACTATAATGTATCTTTGAAAAATCTAGTTGTGAAAGTATTCAATTTACATAGTTTGTAGGTTGGAGGAAAAACTGGAGACTATCCTAACAATGTTAAGGAAATAGATAAAAAGAAGTTTAAACTGCAGAAAATTATGGTAGGACTTCAAAAGAAGCTTCAGCCTTTAGATGCAACAGATGAATCAGCTAAGGTTAACAACAACATTCAGGAAGTTAGGAAAAGTAGTATTAGAGTTAAAGGCAGAGAATTGGATTGTAAAGATGCTATTCTACTGAGCAACAGATATCAGCCCTTGGCTTATGTAGATGAGAAACTACTGGAGAGAGTGAAAACAAAAGGAATAGAAAATGATATGAATTATGAACTTAAAAAAGTTATAGATGATCCCTCGACACAGTACGTGGATACAATAGTCTGTCGAATAAACATGGAGAAAAAGTTAGATTATGCTGCACTGGTACATAGAAAGAAGATATAAATGACACAACAAAAGATATAATGAAGGGGATCAGCAACAATGCAATGTTTATTGTGGACGTAGGGAATAACAATATAGGAAAGAGTAAATCAGGGGAGCTAATTAATAAAGAACAAGGAGTTGATAAAAGAATTTAAAAATAAAGGCCTTAAATTAATTGAGTCAGCAATACTGCCAAGAATTAATTGTGAAGATGAAATCGAGTTTGTCATAGGGTGAAATGGTGTTTAGCTAGGCTGAAATTAATATGTAAGGATGAGCAAGTGGGATCATTTCAGCAGGAGGAGGGAAATTTTTGGAATGGATGGTTTACAATAAAGTAGGAAAGGGCCTGGCATGTTTATAAGAGCTATTAACTCAGTAATGGAAGTTTTAAACTTGGACTAAATAGCAGCAAGGGCAAAGATAAACTAAATGAAAGTTTAGCAAAGAAAATTAATATAAAAGAAGTTATAAGAACAGGCTTAGTTATTACTATTGTAATGCTAGAAGTTTTAAAAATAAAATAATTGATTTTAGGATACTGAGAGAAACAGAAGATTTTGGTACAATTGAAATGACTGGAACGTGGTTAAATGTTGATAATTCTGATAACAAATTTATTTAAAATGCATGGATATAGGTTATTTAAAAAAGACAAAAGTAAATAGAGAGGAAGGAATAGCTCTATATGTAAAGTGCAAGTTACATCCTGTCGAAGTTGGGAATATTAAGCATGATAACAATGGCAAGTTCAAAGAATGATAAGCTTCTTGGGCCAGATTATATTTCCGCCGAAAGTTTTAAAGGACATCAATGATTGGACGTGTGATTCACTTATCAGAATTTTTTTTGTAACTCTTGGAATAGTGGACAAGTACCAAGTAGTTGGAAATTAGCTAATGTCACTCCTATGTTCAAGGGAGGTAATGGAAACTGTCCTAGTAGTTACAGGCTTCCTGATCTTAAATCAGTTGAGGGAAAATTTATGGAAAGTCTGATAAAATACACTTTGCAAAGTTATTTAACAAATAATAGAATAGAATATTATTGGACAGTCAACATGGTGTCATTAATGGAAAATCTTGACTTACAAATCTTTTGAGAGGCATTGAAAATGTCACTGCACATGTAGGTGAGGGCAAGGGTGCAAATTTGGTGAATCTGGATTTTTAGAAAACATTTAACAAAGTGACACAAAAAAAGATTGTAAAGAAACTTGCATCTATAGGTGTGAGGGATAAGTTAACCAACTGGTTAGAAGGGTAGCTCGATGAAAGAAAACAAAGGGTTGTTATAAATGGAGTTCGGTCAAACTGCATTAACACTTTTGCAATGGGTCACAAGTCAAAGGTTATATTATCACATTTGTTGACTTGCATTCAAAATTTTATTTAACTATTTATGAACTTGCGTCAATAAGTTTGGAATCAAATTGTAGATTATAATTCAAACTTTAATATTATATGGGTTAAATACTTAATGTAAAAGTAAATATTAACAAACACATTCAAATATAGATTTTAGTGAGTCACGTGGTAAGTTGAATGCAGCACTGTTTAAATTAAATGTTTGTGATGTCAAAATAATAGGTCTATGATTTCATACAAACTGGAAATTCAAAGTACAAATATTGACGAGCTAAAATATAATATAAAAGCCTTATATCCTTTTATTTTGCTGAGATGTGGCTTATGCACTGAATCAAACACACTGGCCCTGTTCAACTCTTTCCATTTTTTGAAAAGGCTCTTATAAACTTTTACTAGAGCATATGATGTAAATAAAAAATCAACAGCTTAGGATGTTCCCAGAGTAATTTTCTCATCCATTTTAATTTGTAAAAAGGCTATCATGTTCTTTGGATCCAAATTTTCAAGTAGGTAGGTTGTGTCTTTAGTCTGCTCAAAGTTTCATATATTTTTAAACCTATATAAATCTTAGTTACTAAGCTATACATTATAGTGGAATTTATGTTACTGATGTAGTTATTTACAACTTTTTTCAACTGTATATATAAAACCTAAAAAAATGTTGTTCAATATCCTCCATGTGCAACATTTTAAAAGGCTTAGCAGCCTGTGTCAATCAGCAACCAAGTAAAAAGGTCTTAAAGAGAATTATTCACTTTACTTCTTAATTTACTGTTCTATATTTTAAGAAAAACAAGTTTAATATTTTACTTCTAAATAGTAACAATTTATATACATACATAATGTATAATAACTGAAATGTGACTATATTACGAGATACTAGTCTGCTAAAAGACAGCTAAGACATGAAGGACAAAGTCAGTTTTACATTACTAGATATATTACGTAACATGACTGTACATGCACTGTCAATGCAAATTATGTAATGTTAGACTTAAGCTACTACGACTAAACATGTTATAATATGTATTCATTCTAGCACGAAAAATCATAATTTATATTTATTTCATACATTTTCATGATGGTTTGAAGGTTGGTCAAGTGACAGGCCCCAGAGTATAGAAAATAAAATAAAATATAAAGTCTTACTGAAAACAAATGTTTCTAATGTATTTCAGAGGTTCTTGAAAATATGCAAATAATATTTAAGATTTTAAGGATGAATACTTTTTAATCATGACATGAAATCACTTTGCACTCAGACCAGAAATAAAAAAAGATTTTCACAAATAAATCTTTAGTAAAAAGTATTTCATTAAAAAATCCAATTTTTTGTATACAAAATATTTGTAAACTTTACTGAAAGTCTACCAAATTTTGTGATGATACACATGTTGTATCAAAGGTTATAATGCAAATACTTAATGTGTGCAAATGTATAGATAAACTTGTGTATATTATACTGAACCCATAGCAAGTGGTGTACCTCAAGGCCAAGTCCAAGGACCATTGTTCTTTGTTTATTTAAATAAAGAAATGGTCAATATATTACTTAAATTTGCTGATAATATCAAGGTCTTGAGTGTTGCTAGTTGTGACAAAGATGGTGCTACTTTACAAAAGGATTCAGACCATTTCAATGAGCTAAGCAAATAAATGGCAGATGGTTTGCCATAATTTGAATTACCAGTAAAATTTGGATGGAAATAACCTTAACAGGAAAGAAAAGAACCTTGGTACAATAGTTAACCAGTATCTTTCGCTAAAACAGTGTGCTGTTGCTAGTGGTACAGCAAATATGATTTTTGGTTGCATCTACAGAAATAATGAATACAAGTCTAAAGAAATTATAATTTCACTATATAGGCCACATTTGGAGTACTGTGTTCAGTCTTGAGCTACTTACTTCACAATAGACACTAAACTGTTAAAAATAGTTCAGAGGAGGTTACTAAAACAATACCTGGAATGGAGGGTTTGTGTGATATGAAGAAAAACTAACATCCTTAAAATTATTTTATCTTGAAAAAAATAAGAATTAGAGGGGATCTGACTGAAGTCTTTAAGATTACAAAAGTAATTGATGATGTTGATGCATCAACATTTTTCATACTTAACGGCAAGAATTATGGGGGACACAGATAAATTAAGCAAGGTAGAAGCTGTCTTCAGCCAAAACAAATTTATTTTTCAAATATGGTAGTTCACCTATGGAACTGGTCACCTTTGGATTTCTTGGAGGCAGTAAATTTGAATGAGTTTAAAATAAAGTTTGATAGATATATGACAAGCAATACAAGTTTTAGTTTGACTTAGAGGATGCAGCAGCCAAGATGGAACAACACTGTTAAATGTTAAAATATTTATTATGCTATTGTACTTTTCCATATCTCAAGAATAACAGGTTATAATTATTTCTGTATGACAGAAATGCAACGAAATGTAAACTAACTCTATGAATCTGACATCTTGCTAGTGTTAACAAATAATAGAGGTACTGTATTTATATTCTATGAGAAAGGCTGATCCAGCTTTATATTTCATCATAATCAAAATAGTTTCTTCATTACCTGCTTGTAATGATGAAATCACTACTTTAAAACATTTTTTTACAAGTTTAAATTAATAACCTGGATACACCCATTCAACAATGTTCATATTGTAGCTCCTCATAAAGTGACTATATGATTTACTTGATATGCGTATTTCACTCCCTCTACATTCATTTAAAGAGGGAAATCTACATTGAAAAGATTACATACAAGAGGTTTCCAAGTTTTTATTCTGTACTCCCTTACATTTCATTGCTCATGTCCCTTGAGTGCATCCTCTGTCTAAGAAATTACACTGGTTTACAAAGAAATTGAGGCAAGCACAAAAATAGCTGTTTTAACCTAATTTGGGGGTGCTGAATTCAGATTTGAAATCTGTTTTTACTCACCATCTCTAGTTTTTTAGATATGCATACTGTACAGAAAGGCGTATATGCATTCAGGGTTAATTTCTAATATTGTGTGACTTATGTCTTCTTTCTTAGTTATTATGCAATATATATATATATATATATATATATATATATATATATATATATATATCAAGACGGATCACCAGTTTCAGGAATCAGAACAAAGACCTTGCTTCATTTTTCGACATGGAAACAAGTTGTGCTACTGCACAAATGTACCTGGCTTGTTCACTTTCCTTGGTTTGCCACATAATCCTTCAGACTCGCGTCTTTTCATAGACTCTTCCAAGCGAAGTCTCAAGGCTGTGCTTCTGCACAACGGGAATAAATATCCCAGCATTCCCACTGCACACTCTGTCTATCTAAAGGAGTCCTGTAACAATATGGAGCTTCTTTTAGAAGCTGTTAAGTACAACCAGTACCAGTGGAGTCTGTGTGGGGACCTCAAGGTCATTGGTCTTCTTATGGGTATGCAAGCGGGCTTCACAAAGTACTGTTGCTTTCTCTGTCTCTGGGATAGTTGAGCTGTATCCCAGCATTACAAGCAGAAAGACTGGGGGTCTAGAAGCACTTTCGTTCCTAGCAAACACAGCATCAAGGAGAATCTTCTGGTTGACATGAAGAAGGTGCTTCTTCCTCCTCTTCACATCAAGCTTGGTTTGATGAAGAATTTCGTGAAGACCATGGACAAAAATAGTGCTGCCTTCCAACACTTGTCTACTGTGTTCCCAGGTCTCAGTGCTGCTAAGCTCAAAGAAAGCATCTTTGTCGGACCTCAAATCCGAGAAGTGCTGAAGGATACTGATTTTGAGGAGCTTCTTACCTTAAAGGAACTGAGAGCATGGGAAGCATTTAAGTCAGTCTGTAGTGGCTTCCTTGGTAACACACGCGTACCAAATTACCAAGCCTGTATTGAGAAGTTGCTAAAGACTTATGAGAATATGGGATGCCGAATGTCACTCAAAATTCATTTTCTCCATTCCCACCTCAACTTCTTCCCTCCAAACCTTGGAGCAGTGAGTGATGAGCACGGAGAAAGATTCCACCAAGACATTACGAAGATGGAGAGCAACTACCAAGGCAAGTGGAACCCCAGCATGATGGGAGACTTCTGCTGGATGCTCTTATGTGACATACCGGAGGCAAAATACACCAGATCATCTAAGAAAACACACTTCTAACTGTCTGCGGCACTATGAATTGTGTACATTGTGTCATCCAAGTATATTTATTCTGTCAATGTTCTTTATCTATCCTGTTTTATCTGTAATAAGCTGCTGCAACTGTTGAAATTAGCACGTATATACTCTGTATATACTAAAATGAGACTATTTAAAAGCCAGAAAACTAGAGGTGATAGAGCAAAACTGTTTATAAATTTGAAATCAGCACACCCAAATTGGTAAAAACCACCTATTCACATTCTTGCCTCAGACAAAAAATATTTTTTTGTAAACCAATGTTATTTTTGCATTAATTCTAAGATGTTTTTACCTCAAGAAGGGTTGTTATTTTATGAATAATATTTTGAAAAATCACAAAAAAAACTTATATTCCCAGTTCCTTGTTCATCCATCCTTATCTGTTAGTGGGACATGTTCTCAAAACTTAAAGCCTACAGCAAAAATAAAGCAACTGTAAGATGAATCTTTAAAAAATTATCAGCATCTGAGTTACACATGTACACTTTGGTCAGATATTTTACAATTCCTAGAATCAATATAAATTTGAAGCTGAAGGTTAATTCTACTGTATGTGTCAAGATGACAAACTCAAGCACTTTACAAAATCCATTTCAAAAATACACTATCTCAGTGTGGCAACAAATTAAATCATGAAAGACATGTAACTTAATAAACTTTCAATTAATCAGAAAATGTGTACTACAAATATACTATTACACCTACCATGTTTTGAAATAAAATTATAATTATTTACCTCCTTGTTCCAGCAAAATCTCTTCACCACCAGGGTGCTGAAAAAACAGAATAATTACAGTAGAAAGGTGTAACAGTCTTATACAATATAAAACTAAACAAGAACTTCAAACTTTCTAAAAGTTCATTTGCTGATATCACAAATTGATGTTATTCATATCCAAGGCAATTCTTTACATGGCATTTTGTGTTCTTGTGAATCATTTACAGTTGTGAATAAATTAATTTCAGTCTTTTTGCTAACATTCAAATACAAAACAATAAAACAAAAGCTCTTACTACATCAGCTACAGAAGAATAAAAATAAAATGGCTAAATACATCATAAAAAATATTATATTCTTTTTGTTTGTATTATTCTGGATTAGGTCTTTTGCACTTTCTCCATTCACCCATAAACCTATGTCTACTTCACTTTCATTTATTTTATTAAGAGAGAAAAATTAAAACTGAAAGAGACATAGGTATACAAATAGATGGAGGCAATACAAAAATGTGCAAACAAGTTCGAAAACGAGAAAACACAAACTTGCCAACAAACATTTTCAGGCGGTTCTCAATACACAAAACAAATGTTCAACAACTAAAAATGCACATAAAATAATTACTTTTGCAAATCAAATGTTTAAAAGATATAACGCTAACAGTTTTATCAGTAAGTACAATACACCTTCATTCTGAGTAACACTCGTGATGCGTGGTGATACACGTACGCAAACAAATTAGAGTACCAAAATATCAAGAGATGCAACTTACCTCTTCTATGAATTTACTAACATCATACACATTGTGATGAATTAAAACCCATAATGAGTCTTTTTCATTGTGTTTCGCTATTTCTTCAAGAGTTAAGGTTTTCATACTTCCAGAATCAGACATCTATAAAACTTCAAGATTTATTTTACTAATCTTTATCCGCTTCACACCTGACCTTGAAACTCGATGAAAAACAGGGACAACGTCTTCATACAGTCCATGCAAACACATCACACTGTCAAAAAGCAGCGCCCTCCAGTGGAATAGTCGAAAGTAACGCAGAGATCTTGGCTTTGTAAGAGTTGTTTTGAATTAAGCACAAAGCCACACAATGGGCTATCTGTGCTCTGCCCACCACGGGTATCGAAACCCGGATTTTAGCGTGTAAGTCCGCAGACATACCGCTGAGCCACTGGGTGGCACTTTGAAAGAGATAAAATTGTTTATTTGTTTGGCAAAACTTCACAACGGAGTTAAATGAGCTTTTCCCCACTCAAAACTTGAATTTTAATGTTATAAGCCCTCAGACTGAGTCACTGGGAAGCAAAGTCAAGAATAAAAACAATAAAAATGTTGAGACATACTGTACAGACACATTGACACTTCAGTGGACAAACCTGGTTTCGATCACTGTGGTAAGGAGAGCGTAAATAATCCATTGTATTTAACTTAAAATAAGCTTATCCATATATATATATATAATTCAAATTTAAAAGTATGCATTTAAACAAAACAAATAACTTTAAAATTCAAGTGTATGATTATGTGATACACTATATCGAAATCTCTGAACGTGGTTTGATGATGTGAAAATTTGAGCTTTAATGAATGATAATTTTATACTGTTGAAAAAGTGATTTATTTTCACTTATACTATGGACTTTTGGACATTTCCTTACACTAATTAAAAGGTCTCGGACTATGGTAATATAGAACATTATTTTTAAGTTGTTTGATGGCAAGACAAACTCATATTGAGATATCGTATTTGTCTCAATTAAGTGGGGTTGGACGAACCAGAATTGTAGTATTTACATATGGTGAAAATCCTGTATAAAATATAGGTTTCTTTACTCAGGAACTAAGCTGTGGAAAGAACACATTAATTATCATTAAAACACACACACAAATTACTGACATATGACAGAAACAGCCGATATTGTTTCAGAATAACAAAATAAAATAAACATCTAACAAAAAAGGCTATATACTTAAAACCAGTTAATTCATTTATCAGAAACTCCAAGAGAAAATTTGAATATGTACATTAAATCGTTTACAAAATTGCCTTCAAAATTTTCCTTCCATCTGAGACCGGCGTGGCTAGGTAGGTTAAGGCGTTCGACTCGTAATACGAGGGGCGTGGATTCGAATCCCCGTCACACCAAACATGCTTACCCTTTCAGCCGTTGGTGTGTTATAATGTAATGGTCAATCCCACTATTCATTGGTAAAAGAGTGGCTCAAGAGTTGGCGGTGGGTGGTGATGACTAGCTGCCTTCCCTCTAGTCTTACACTGCTAAATTAGGGACGTCTAGCATAGATAGCCCACGTGTAGTTTTGCGCGAAATTAAAAAAAACAAACGAACAAACATTAGCTTCCGATCAGAAAAGGTTATGCATAATAAAGTGAAATAAAAATCAATCCGGCAGTCAATATACTTTTCTTGTCTCTCTACTTATAATAATTTTGTGCATATCCACTGGATACTCCTGTTGTGAACAATATTCTAAGCCAATATTGTATTTCACAAAAAAATAATTTAACGTGGATACCTTATTTGTGTGTGTGTGTTTTCTTATAGCAAAGCCACATCGGGCTATATGCTGAGTCCACCCAGGGAAAATCGAACCCCTGATTTTAGCGTTGTAAATCTAAAGACATACTGCTGTACTAGCGGGGTGTAATATCTAATATGTTTTGTATCCAAATATATTGTGCTTTTTATTACAGATTATTTTATACGCATCATCAGTATCAACTACAATATGAATTTAATGCTTTTTGTTTGTTTTGGGAATTCGCACAAAGCTACTCGAGGGCTATCTGTGCTAGCCGTCCCTAATTTTGCAGTGTAAGACTAGAGGGAAGGCAGCTAGTCATCACCACCCACCGCCAACTCTTGGGCTACTCTTTTACCAACGAATAGTGGGATTGACCGTCACATTATACACCCCCACGGCTGGGAGGGCGAGCATGTTTAGCGCGACGCGGCGCGAACCCGCGACCCTCGGATTACGAGTGCACGCCTTAACGCGCTCGGCCATGCCAGGCCTCGAATTTAATGCGATTGTAATGATTTAGTTTCTATAGCAAGTGTTAAATTTTGTTATTTTTAGAAGCAGTCGTTTATTACAGGTTTACAATGTAACGTTTAATGAATCATAAGTTGTTTCGTCAAATTATTGTGAATTGACCATTGTTGTATTATTGACTAATTTACTAGAATATTTTAAAAATTTCTATTGATTTACTTAAGTATTATCGAACCATAGTATCTTGCAGTGTGCAAAACGTTCTAAGCTTTTCTTGAAAGTGTAAATACGCGTTGAAAATTTAGTTCAGTATTTAGAAAAATGTAATATTGAGACTTTAGCCATAAAAAGTATAAAACTGTGTTGTTATAACAGAATTGAATAATAAACAGGATTTAATAAGATTGGGCACTAAATTAACAGGTATAAATGTTTATTTTAGATTTTAGTGGTATAATGTTAAAATAAGTAGTTATGATACAACTTGCAGCGAGATTGCAAGACGAATTAAACATGTTTTATTTAATAAATGAAGTCTAACACTAATTTAATTGTCAAATTTGGTCTTAACAATATTTACAACAGGCTTTTGGTATTTAACTATAGTATCGAGTGTTTAATTTTACAAATAATACATTGGTTAAGACTAGTTCAGGGGTTAAGCATTCCCAGTTTGTTGGGTATAATAGGTACAACGAATGGGTTTTATTCGAGAACTCTGAACTACTATGCACTTTTAAGGAAGTTAGTACTGAGGTTGTTAAATTTATATGTACAGTTTGCACGTTAGAGGAAAACTCGCAGACTATCTTAAATAAAGCTAAGAAAATAGATAAAGAAATGCCAGTAGGAATTTAAAAGGAGCTTAAGCTTTTAGATACAAAGGAGGCATCAGCTGAGATTAACAATGACATTCATGAAGTCGGAAAGGGTAGTATTAGGGTTGAAACTATTGAAGTTAATTGTAAAGATGTTGTTCTATTGAATAACAGATTTCAGTCCTTAGCTTAGGTAGACGAGTAACTACTGGAGAGAAGAAAAACAAAAGGAAAAGAGAAAAATATGGATTATGAGCTTAAAGATGTTAAAACTATAGATGATTCCTTGACACACTATCTGGATAGAATAGTCTATGGGATATATATGAGGAAAAAAGTTAGATTATGCTACGCTGGTGCACAGGTGGAAAACATAACTGACAGAGCAAGAAATACATTGAAGAGGACTGGCAAAGATGCAGTTGCTGTTGTGGACTTAGGGGCTAAAGGATATAGGGAAGAGTTAGTCAGAGGAGCTAATTAATAAATAAAAGATAAAAACATTTAAGAATAAACAGTGATGTTGAGAAAACTCACTTGTTGAGAAATATATATGCAAAAACGGCTCGTTTGGGTTGAGAAATTATTTTACATAGAAGAGCGAACAACGTTTCGACCTTCTTTGATCATTGACGATGACCAAAGTAGGTCGAAACGTTGTTCGCTCTTCTATGTAAAATATTTTCTCAACCAAAACGAGCCATTTCTGCATATATATTTAAGAATAAAGACCATAAATTATTGTGTCAGGGATATTGTCAAGTATTAACTGTGGAGATGAAATTTTGAGTAGGTCATTATGGCTAAATGTTTGGTTGAAATTAATATGCAAAGATGAGCAGTTTAGCTGTTTGGACTTGTGGGATCTGTCACTAGGAAGAGGAAACTTTATAATGGATGGTTTATAAGTTGAAAATGGTTCGACATATTTGCAAGAGCAATTAACTCAGTTGTAAGGGAAGTTTTAAACTATAACTTTGCAAAGGCATAGATAAACTAAATGAAACAAAACTGAGATGTATAGGAAACAGTAGCATAGGAAATCAGTATAAAACAGTGATAAGAATAAGCATAATTCTTACTATTTTAATGCCAAAAGTTTAAGAAACAAAATAAATGATTTAAGGACACTGGTAGGAATGGAAGCTTTTGATATAATGGAAATAACTGAAAAATGGTTAAATGTAGAAATTGAGAACATTAAGCACATTAGCAAGGAGGTTACCTATTTGGGTTTCTCTAAATGGGTAAAGAGAAAAAGCTCTTAGAAGAAATTTGTTACAGACCATTAGATGACACTGATTAGTGAGAAACTTGACAGTGAAATTAAAATTTCAGGTGTTAATAAAGTCATAATTATAAGTAATTTTAATTATAGGGATAGTGTCTGGGAAATTTAAGAGTCAAATTATGAGGGAGAAAGGTTTATGGAAACTGTTCAAGATGGATTTCTTCACTGATTAATCAAGGAACCTATTAGATATAATGTATTCAGGTTTACTGTTAGCTTTAATATAGAAATGGTTGAGAGGGTGCAAACTGAGAAATACTTGGATACAAGAGATTATTACTGTATATTTGATATTTGGATTCCAGATTTTGAAAGGATGCATCAAGAATTATCTGCTGTGAATCAGGCAGCTGAGTTATTTGAAAGTATTGCCCAAACATGAAAAAATTTTCAATATTCAAAACATATACACCAATGTTGTGTCTCCTGTTAATTTCTCTTGCAGAAACTCAATTCAGGTAAGAAAATTCAGATTGTCACTCTGTAATATAACTTCTGATGAATCTCTTATTACTTTGCAGTTCCTACCCAATTACTCAAAGAGAAATTGATAAACCTGATATTAACATAAAGATATTTTAAGACTTAATACATTTTACAAGATTTAATACATCTCAAACCCCTCGTTCATGAAGTCTACTAGTAAATCACGTGTGATAAGTTGGTTTGAATCATCTGCTGAGAAGAAAGTTGGCAAAATGAAGGACAAGCAGACCTGACAAGCGTAAAAAAAAACCAAAGACACTGATTTACTGTCGTGTTTGTATCTGTAAATATCTTTCCTCAATGATAAGACACCTATTGCACTACCAGCCAAGATGCCCTATTTGTGCATAGAAACAAAATAATTGTGCCTTGGTACACAGTAAGTATATACAATCTGTTGTTTCACTTTTTATTAACTAAATAACTTGAAATAAAAGAGGGTACATATAATAAGTTATTTAGGTTGTAACCAGATCTAATTGTTCAATTAAATAAATACTACATTTTATAATCTAATAGCCATTTGTGTTTACTCAGAGATATTTATAAAAATACTACCAAGTATAAAAAGTATTTTAATTACCTTGAATTATCTTTAACATATCATAACACATTCTGTCAATATTTACTGATATTTTCTCACTGATCCCTGTCACACCAAACATGCTTGTCCTTTCAGCTGTGGGGGCATTATAATGTGATGGTCAATCCCACTATTCATTAGTAAAAGAGTAGCCCAGGAGTTTGCAGTGGGTGGTGATGACTTGGTGCCATCCCTCTAGTCTTACACTGCTAAATTAGGGAAGGTTAGAACAGATAACCCTCCAGATTCAAGACGTTTCAAAATCAAGCTATCATAATTCTATACCTCTAATAAAATAGAGAGAAAAGAACAAGCAGTGATGTGCAGCTTAATTTATGTTTCTAAAGTTGGTGAGCAGTTCCTAAATTTATGACACACCCAGCTGAGTAAACAGAACTTTTCTTGAACCCATGCTCAAGTGGAATTACTGCTTTTGTACCTTTCATTAACTTTTTAGTGCACTTATAATTTCAAAATGAGAGAAGTTTATGTTTTATCCTGTCTTCTTCTGTAATACACTGTTATATCTTGAAACTTACTGCTGAGTCATGAACCATATTTTAGGAATGGTGAATTATACAATTAACCATTAGGTTTTAATCATCCATTTCTAATCTTGCATCATTTTCCATGCAAGTTAGTGACCATGGTGCAGCTAAATCAAACACTAGTACAAAAAAATAAGAGGATATGTCAAGAATATTGTGTAACATACTCCTACAGCAAATATAGTGCAAAAAACTGCCATCACTATTGTAACTGTGGGCATGCTGCAACAAACATGAACTGATATTCAATATTGGTCAGATATGCTGAAAGCCATTTACAAACCACATAAAGAAAACTACTGACATCATTAAAAGCTTTTTGAGTTGGGATATAAGATGTTATACCTGTGTAATACTAAAATTTTCCACAGTAATCAAAGCTTTCTCTGAAAGCTAAAATTCTGGTTGAAACATAGCTGTACTTTATAGTTGTATATCTCTTAAATATAATGTAAAATTGACATACTGATGTGAAATTGGTATATTTTACTTTCGTTAAAAATCCAAACAGTAAAGGTGCTCATAGCATTTTCTGAACAATGTGCAAAATTAAAAAATACCCCAAACAATAAATACTGTTACATGGTAGCACAATATATTATTAATATACTTTAAATAACAGTGTTTTAAGGAGGTCTGATATAAATGTTTAGTTTCAGAAACAAGGTAAGACCTTCACATATGGTGATGAAATGTGAAAAATGACCAATTGCATGTATTACATAAAAATATGCAATGAAAAAAAAAACTGTTAATCACAAATTTACATTCAATTCAAGCACACTTGGAATACATTTTAGAAATTCACAAATGTGTGGTTGTTTCCATGAAAAAAGTATTCAATATAAAAAAATGAAAACTGAATATTCAGAAACCATTTATTCCCACACTTAATGGTACATATCATCACTGTCACCAACATTAGAAATTTGAACACTTTACCCTTGAAATATTTTTGAAAATAAAACTATCTTAACTTGTTTTTTGACAGAGTTTTAGATTTTTTCTTAAGAAAGTTTCAGCTAGTTCTACTGAAATCCAAGTGATGTATTTGAAACTTTTTTCCACATGTTCCTTAGTAGTTAAAATTAACGTTTTAATTGTAAAATCTTTCCTTTTTACTTTACAATTTGTAACCAAATATGAAATGCATGCTTCCAATAATATTTTGTTTATTTATGATTAAATTTCTCAGAATGCAAACTGACATGCTTTTAATGCATCAAGAACTGTAATCAATCGTATTCTGCCAGACTTTGAGGCTATAATCAACACACAAGAAATTTAACCATTGTAAGCATATAACCTATCAAGCATTCTTGGCTCGAATTGCTGCACGTTTTCCTGTGACAGCCTGGAAACCTGATTTGATGCTGGCTACAGAACACCTAGATCCACAAGTTTCACACTGCAAGAAAAACAACCTAGTGTCCTTCTGTAAGATAGTATCTGGAGACCGACAGGTATGGCAAGTGACATATTCCTCTGTAAAGTAGGGAAAGCAATTATTAAGGAGAGAATCTTATAATGAAATGAAGCTAACTGGTATAAACAATAAAACCAACCAAAAAAAAAATATTTTGTGGGAATAAAAAACCAAATTTCAAAAAATATTTTCCATACCAGCAATATATTCCTTCTACGGCTTTTTATTTCTGATTTTTACTTTATACCCATTTCACCAAAGAAATATTTTAAAATTTGGTGATAGTCCAAAAAAATCAAATTCTGCATGTTTTTTTTTTTTTTTTTATGAGCGAACCTTTTTCACACTTATATATAATCACTGATTTGTTTTGTCCAGTTAGACAAGGGATAAATTATCTGAAACTAGTAACTTAATAACAACTAATAAATAGGAGAATGGAGTAAACATTTCCTTTCTGCCCCAAAATCATAATTTGGGTGAACAGAGAAAAAATATTTCTTAAATAGTTTGTTCTTTGAATAACTTGGAATAATAAACTATAGTAGCATTTATACTGACAAACTGTTAACTGAGAAACACAAATATAAAATAGTTTATCTCCCAAGCCCAGGATGAGTAAATAAATGTGTGATTGGAGAGTTACATATGACAAACAAGTTATTAAGTGTGGAGTATATCCAGGAAAACTGTTTTGAATCTTAAGTGTTTTGATCCACAGAATGGTCAGTCAATTTTACTGTTCTCATGACCACCAAAATGTAAGTGAATTTTTAAAGATTTCACAAAATTGTTAAGTTAATCTTTTTGATACTGTTGATATAAATATTCATGGTTCAGGTGCTCAACACATAATTTACCACTTTTTATTTGTCATTTTATTTGGTGAAATGAGAAGCTAAAAAAATTATGATGTTGTGAGCATCTTGATTTACAATGTTGGAAAACAGCATCATATACATTATAAACGTATGCAAGACAAACTGACAAGCATGGATTGAAAAATTCTTTTTTCTGTGAAATATACTCTGTAGTGAATTAACTAAAATCTATCACAACATGAAAGCAGAACTTCTCTTTAAACCAATTCTACTGTGAGTGCAGATGAAATGTACAGTAACACAACTGGATGGATCTTCATGGAACAAGAATATCTTATACAACACGCGTATCACTAAGAATTACATAGGATCTTAGTTCATAGTTTTGTTCACTATACTAAACTGACAACCATAAATATATATAACATTGTACAATTAATGTTATTAACTCTCAAATTAAACTTATTTTTACACTCTCACAACTCATTTATTTTATAATTTCTTCTGTTACAACACTGTTAAGATTTAATAGAAAATGGAAACTTGATAAAATCACTTATTTTCTATGTAAATTACCATAGCAGAAATTAGTGAGATTAAATGCAATATTGTTTGTGTTTTTCTTAAATCATAAACCATAAGGAAGTTGGTGCATACACAGCTTAGAAAAATGTGCATAACTCTTTCATCACAGGATCAATCCCTGGGACTGACCTCGTAACTGTTTTGTACTCATTAGTTTTCATGCTATGACTTTTAAATTACTAAGCTCATGTTCACAAAATCTGGCAAATTATCAGTAAACATTCTACGGATTTCATGCACAAAATATCAGATTTATAAAAAGTCTTAAGGTTTGTTTATTAATTTTTTTTGCATCTTAGATTGGTAACATGCAAAGTAATTTTTGTTGAGGTCAAAAACTTATGCATCAGAAAATTTTCAAATTTCACATACAAAATTTTTTAACATCTAGGTAATTATCAAATGTTGAAGAAAAAACATTTTATCTGTTATTTTCATTCATGTTCAATGAATTTGGCTATTCTCATAACCATAATGAAAAATTAGGAACTAAGTACAAATTATGCCTTTCTCATTCTAAAATGACCACAAATTATAACATGAAAACATACATTTAGATTAAATAGCTTAAAATCTCATGTTAATTGTTTTTATTATATTGACCTTTCAGCTGTGTCTGGCTAAAAATACAGAAGTTACAATACCATACTGCATGTGTACTCATATTACAACATCCAATAATATAAAGTTAACCTTTATAGTTCCCTTCTTAGTTGTTTTAATGGACTAGTATTTTGTGAAATAGTTACATTTCAATCATTATACACATGTATACAGATTATTAATATCTACAAACAGATTTGTTAAACTTATTTTTCTTAAAAACAAAGAACATTAAATAAAGTAAACAAACAATTATTTATCTTAGTTACAACTTGCTGCTAGTCATAGGTTGCTAAGCTATATTAAAATGTGCATGTAGTAGATGGGAAATGAACTTAATTATTTTAGGTTTTAAATGTACATTTGAAACAACCAAAAAAATCATAAATTACTACACTGATGCCACTGAATTTCAGTATAATTTACCAAACTAATTAAACATAAAGCTACACAAATGGATGTCTGTGCTCTGCCTACCAAAGATATTGAAACCTGGTTTCTAGCACTATTAATCTGCAAACACATCACTGTGCCACTGTGGAGCCATTTAGCTGGAATCATGAACAATTTGGTTTTAAAACACATAACATTTACCACCATAAATTTGTACACATTCTATAAAAGAAAAGTGGAAACAATACATATTTAAGCTGAAAGAAACAAAACTTACTGATATATCTTCTTAAAACATTTTCAATTTGTTTTTGTTGAAATCTACCCTTGATGATCAGTTGACTATTTGCATCCACTGAACCACTGATTAATAAAAACAGAATTCATTTCTGAGTTATTAAAAACAAAAATTCTGTTACTTTTCAGAAATATGTCATTAAGAAAACCAAAAACAAATTTCTAGATATTAATATAAGCATATTAAAATTAATTTTTAGTCCTTGTAAACCTGTATTTCTTTATTTTTCTTAACCAAGAACTGAATTTTATGTTTCCTATCTATTACTGATCTAAAAAATCTCAAATGTTCAGAATTTCGTTAAAAGTTTTACGTTAACACAATATTTGAGATTTATTGATGCAAATTTTAAATAGTAACAAGCTGAACATATGTAGATGGATAAAAAAGCCCTTTCTCAGGCTGTATTAGTAATTTCAGAGAAAATTTTTAATAACTGTTCTATACTATCAGTATTGCATCTTTCTACTATTTCAATTGTTTAAGCTGTAAAGCTACCTTAGACATGTGTCAAATACAATGGATAAATTAATATACAGTTTAACTTTAAAAAATCCCTATTGTTCTGGGTATAGATAATATTATCATGCTAATACTACAGGTATTATTGATAATTAATTTTGATCTGAGTTTACTAACTAATTACAAATATTTTGTCAGAGGTTATAGCTTCTACAGTGAAAAAGACATTTTTGAAACACGTACAACAATTCATTTACTGATGTGATTACCAGATTGTTGAATACTGACTTACTACTTAAGCCTTGTTTATCATAAAAACTTGTGTACTGGAGAATGATTGCAACACTGATTGATATGCCTTACCCACTTTAAAAAGTTTCTTCCTTACAGTGAAAATTGTAACTTTTAATAAGTTATTACAAATATCTTCAAAACATCATGGAAAAATTACCAGTTTACAAACTGTTTAGCTTCATTCATGTGTGAATTGCACACCAACTTGACAAATTTCAAAATTTAAGTGAAAAATAATAATCGTTATTAATTCAACAATTTCTTGCTCAAAAATATTTAGAATTTATTTTTTAACATTTATTTAGTGCAATGCTGAAAATAAAATATTCAAATATTTCTACATAGCTGAGAGGATTCTCAGCTACAAACAAACTTGTCAGTTCATTTTCCATGTTTTTCTGTAAATCCCAAAGCACTAACTTACTTGCTAAGAAACTGTTATTCTTTAAGAATGATTTTCTTAGTTTCCTTTCCCCTTTCTTAGAAATTTAGTATTAATTGTTAAGTCATTAAAATATGGGACAATTATTAATGAATAAAACTTTGAAAATAAGTAGTGACAAACTTGAGATACCATTTAATAAAGAAAAACTATTTACATCAATCTAGAGTGAAAAAAGTGGTGTGAGCAGTAATTTATGGTTCTGTGAAAAACAATGGAATCTTGTGTTGTTGTTGTTTTTTAAACAAGTTTGAGATATTTTTATTCCAGAAAATGATTTTGTATGAAGTTTTATATGTCTAAAAGTTATTATTTTCTTCTATGATACAATATTAGGTAAGCCTTAAAGATTTAGAAAATATGGCAACAGCAGCAAAAATATTTACATCATTGTGACAAAGAATATTATCCATACTATTTTTTAGCTTGATCTGAAACCATTTTCCAATGTAAGGTCTCAGGTTACTGATAAATCTTTGACAATTTATCAAGTGCTTTTTACAATTTATAGCCAGTAGTAGTGACTAATTCACTCAGCAAAAGTTTCAAAATAAATAGCTAATGAAAATAATTAAATTTGAAACTAATGAAATAAATTTAAAAGTGTTCAAAAGAATAGTCTTAATTTTCAATGAAAATTAAAACAATTAAATTGAACTAAATGAAATTATGTTAATTATTTTAAGCAGACATTAGGTAATATTTAGTAAAGTTGTCCTACATTTCATGAAATTTGGTATTTCCACAACAAAAAAAGAAAAATCATGTGTCCTCCAGATTTGTTTAAATAAATTGTTCTTTTAATATTTATTATTATTTTGAACAGTGAAAAAGCTTATCAACATTCAAAACTTGAAATAAAAATATATATACATATATATTCAAAAAATCTGATTAATACACAAACCATTATTGCAGAAATATACACTTAAACACAATTTTTCTAAAATTATTGCATTTCTGAACTCACTTATGATCAATAAAATTACACCAGATAATGAAGCACCCTAAAACCAAGACTTGTACACTTAACGAGAACAATGACCAGATATGAAGGACTTGACAATAATGATTTCAAGAATATCAAAATTAGTCATTAAACTGGCAGAAACACTACATAATAAAAAAAAAAGTATAATCCAAAAAATATTACTCAATTAACCCTTCCACATCAGGCTCAGTATTTATACTATAACTTTTATGGTGGTCAGTGCACCTTATTATAACAGTGTACCTTCACAGAATTCGGTATACCTTTAATAATAACAAGCTTTTTGTGCACACACACAAAAAAAATTAAGTATTTCCTATTATGATTAAAAATACTATTCTTCATCCCAAAAATTTCAAATTTCTTTTGTTTAATCTTTAAAACCTCTTAAACACATTTCAAACACTTGATTTCAGTAAAATATCTTACTAGCCTTAAAATGATATATTTCAGTCTTCAGCCTGTAACCAAATCCCAAAAGTATAACAAAAAGATATAAAATTAGAAAGAAAACAAGTTGTGCCTTTTTTCCACATTATTATTATTATTTGCAAAGTTTCAAAGTACTTCTCTCACAAATATGAACTGCTAAACATTTTAATTTATTTTCTATGATTATTTCACTGTCAACCACTAAACATACAACCCTGCTGAAAAAGAAACCAATAAATTGCTACTTGTTTCAGTAGACTTTATGTGACACACCATAATACAATACCACTAAAAGCAACAGAGCATGTGCAAAAAGACAGCTGACTTCATCCCTGCTCCAAGAACAGGATGTTGTCTTGGAAAATTCAGAGTGATCACACTGTACTTAGAATAATTTAAAACATTTATGCTAAAACAGGATGTGTAAATTATCACAAGACTTTTCTATTCTAACAATACTGCATGGTCAACTTGTCAAAACTTTTATTATGTGGCTTGGTTTTGATACAATAAACCCTGCAATTCTTTGAATACTGAAAATCCTATTGGGGTATTTACCAATGAGCAGCATTGGGGTAAAGATGTTATTTGAGTACAAGCTTATAAAATCCTACTTCCTTTTCCAGCATTTATTCTTCACCCAAAATTGCTATGGTTTCAGTATTACATATTGCACTTGTTTAGTTTCACAAACCTTAAGTTAAGTCTAGACTTTTTGTGGAAAACATTCTTACTTTTGCAGCTAAAGTGCAATTTAGAAGTTCCTTACAGTTGTGAACATCCTGAATTTTTATGAACTTTTACCTTGAAGTGTAGTAATCATCATGTGTAACATATATAGTTGACCTACGTTCATTGTAGCTGTTTCTGTATTTTAGCATACCATGCACAGCATCTGAAATCTATGAAGCATATATGCATATGTGTGTAAAACAAATGTGCATAACACAATATACACACACACACGTGATGCATTTTCCTTCTAGAAATGGATAAACAGCCAACAAAGAAAAATGTAGAGGAACTAAAAACGACAAAACCTCTTTCTGAGGAAGAGATTCAATTTCTTTTACATACTTCTTTTTCATCAAAAAAGAAAAAAAATCAGTCAGAGGAGTGGATCTTGAAGAACCTAATTTTTCAACTTCAATGGCTCTGACTGAATCTGTTTACAAACACAAATGGCAAAGAAATGTTGAACCACTTCTGGACTCCCCACAGATGGGTTCATCAGAGCCATCACTAAGACCACAATCACAGGGAAGATGTATAGTTCCAGTGAGCACTGACTCTTTCACACAGGAAAAGCTTTTTTACGTAATGACTTCTGAAAATGGGTGAGAGTAAAAAAACAGATATCCCAATTCAATAGAGGTGAGCCTGTCTTCAAAACAGATTACTTCGGATAAAGTGATTGAAATTATCAAACTTCTTTTAACAACAGAAAGATGTTACTGTTGAGGATACCTTACTTTGGCCTAGTAATAGTTATGGGCCTTAAGCCTCATTTTTTGATTTTAACTACTGGTCACAAATCCTTCCTTTCATAATTTTTTGTTTATAAAATCTTTTCTGGGGAGCTTATTTGAGTGCAAAAGAACAAGCATAACTAGAAATTACTACAAATTGTTTATACATTTCATTTTGTATTTTTTAACAAAGGTAATTAAAATGTATAAATTAGAACCTACTCACCTAAGACTAATAAAACATCTAAAAGTGCACAAGCACATCTTCATGCACACTTTTAGAAATATTACACTCAGCATTACATGGCGTTTACTTCACAAGAAGTAGCTAATGGTCCATCACTGCAATTTATTGCTTTTAGAGGAAATATTAAAATAAAATTATAAAATTAAAAATAAATAGATTAAAAACTTGATGTTAATTTAGGAAATTACAGAAGGAATTCAAATGAAATGTGAAAACTGTAAAGTATTCCTTAGTATAAAAAGTACTAAGTATTAAAATTTACAAAATTTTGTTGTGAAACTTCATTTAGTCTTAAAATAAAATGTTGTTCATTAAAGTTCCATTTTCTCTGTTGAACAAGTTTTAACTTTACTAATATTTATTGATATATTTCTTTCGATATTTTCACATTTTCAGTATTTACCTTTTCCCACTAAAAACTGTAAAACAACTGAAAGATTTATCAGCAACCTATGATCCAACATTTCACAATGATGCCAGGTCACAGTTATGTAACAACATTTGTTAACAGTATTCTTGGTTAAGATCAATTTATTTCCAATAAAAAAAATTATTTTTAATAAATAAGTGATTCTATTTACCTGTGCTCTTTAAATATGATAAAATGAACAATATAAAAAAAATTGACTTGTGCATTGCAATATTCTGCCTACTAAACAACACCTATCTAGGCTCACTTGATGTCTTGTCAAACTAGAAAATTTCTGTAGTTTTTCAAATAAAATTTACTTAATTCAAAAAACATGTTCTAGAATAAAAAGAATGTTTAAGGAAACTATAAAAAATTTCATACACTTATTTTGTTTTTAAGGTTTTTAAATTTTCCACTAAATTCTACTGTTATTTTCTGGTGGAGCAATATCAGTTTACCACAACATTTTAAGTGACTTCTCACACTACTCTGACAAACAGTTTAAAAATTTCTCTAACCAACGGTATTTAAAATATCAGTAGTGATCACTTTGAACTGGCAGAAAAAGTTTCAAGAAAAAACAAACAAAAGTTTTCTATTTATTTTTTTAAACCTTGAAGTTGCAGAAATCTAAGTTTGAACTTTTTTATTTAAGTAAATATTAGAAAATGACAACAAAGTCTAAAATGTTTAGGTTTAGAATTACTTTTAATTACACTTTGAAATTTGACATGCACACATGCATTCAACATCTGAAAGGTGTTCACACATCTAGATATATAAAATCACACAACACCACTTGCCACTTTCTTCTCTTTCCAGTTTCGTTTACCTACACATTATCTCAGTACATAATGTAAAGTAAAAATCCTTTAATTTTGTTAGATCAAAAGTTTTCAATTCTTCAGTCCTTCACTAAATTAATACTCAATGTCCAAGTTTACAACTGCAACATGCTCAAAGAAACAGAGGTATTTAAAACAAATATTATTATTGCACCAAGATTTATGAGGTAAAGTTTCATTTTTTGTAGACAGAAAAACAATAAAATAATCATTCAGGAACAAACGGAATAATAACATCAGCTTACCTGGTACCTAACTCAGCCAAAAGAAATGCTTGTAAGTGTTTTGGTTGTCGATGTAACCTATACAATAAAATATTACAATGTATGTAATATATTTAAACACACAATCACTTAAGAATAAGAAAGAAAAGCAATCAACAACTATACATAATGAACCAATAAATGAAAAAAAATTATTAAAAAATTTTTAAAAAAGCGGTTTAATTTTATTTCTTCAATAGGATCATGAAAATGAGTTGAGCAAATGACCTAATAACTTATCAAATGAAAGGAATATTGGAAGCTATGAAGAAAAAGGTTAATACATTTAAATGCTTTTGTTGTGTTTTCTATTTTCAATTGTATGTTTTTAAAATTACTAATCTCATCTCATCCCAAAGACATTGTGACTGCTTAACTCAAAGACTAGCTACTTGGTTCTTCCGAACAATGAACAAAATCAGTTAAAAGCAATAATAAATGGTAAATTAAAATAAGTAACAGTATGTTATTAATAATTACCCTAATTCTGATTTGTTATTTTCAAGTTTGTTCAAAGCTACATAAGGGTTTATCTGTGCTAGCTGTTCCTAATTTAGTAGTGTTTCACTGGAGAGAAGACGGCTAGTTAGCATACCACCATCAACTTTTGGGTTATTCTTTTACCAATGAATAGTAGGACTGACCATCTCATTATAACATATCCACAGCTGAAAGGGGAAGAATGTTTGGTGTGAAAGGGATTCGAATCTACAACCTGCACCATTAAAATCGAGTACTCAAACATTTGTAAATGGCTTAAATAAAATTGACTAAAATTACACACAACCAACCTAATCAGTTCACACCACAACAGTTATTCATGCAACCAGATAACATAAATAACATATTTCATAATTCAGCTGACTTTATGAGTCCTGATATTTGCTGAAACTCTTCACTGGTACTCACTATAGCAGATATGGTGTGGTTAACTTGTTATACATTCTTCACCTTTAATAAAAAATTCATGGAATTCATTAAACTGATATATTACAAGTAAATCTCATGTTTTGGATATTTACAAAATAATGCTTAGAGTTTTAACTTGATTGCAAAAGGTGTAAGGAAGAATTAAATGTGATAATTAAAATAAATTGTACACATATACTGTTTAACAAAAGTAACTGAAGGGTAACCTTTCAGCCTTGAATTAAATAAAATGTCTGTTTCACGACTTCCAGCACATGTAACAAGAAACCTAACAACTATGCCATATTTACATTAGCTATACAAAAATCAGCTGGTAGAGTCCCACTACAACTTACTTTTATCTGACAAATACTTCTCCACGTGTAAAAAAGACAGCTATAAAATCACAAATGAAACAGATACAAACATGAAAAAGTTAAAAAAAAAAGAAGTTAAAACCGTAAATTTAAACTTTCACAATCTTTGATTAATGATGCTGTGAGTGTAGAAGAAACAAAATGCTATGGCTTAGTTAGCAAAAAAAAAGATAAAATATACAGTTTAAAAAAGAATATTCAATGAGAAGGTTCTAAGATGTTACACAAATGAAATATGAACACCAAGATGATGAGAATTTTTCCTATCCATAGGATGAATATAACATTCTCTCAGGCTCAGTGAAGCCTATTTATTAAAAATCCTACTTACGTATACAACAGACTAGTGTAGAACTATAGTAAAATTATAATGTATAACTTCACAACCACAAAATCATTCAATTTGACTGAGTCCAAAAATCGAGGATAAATGAAGAATGTTTTACAATAAAATAGCATCTGAAGGTGATTGTCTTTCCTGAAGAAATACTTGAATATTGGAAAAGTTTCTTTTTACACTTTAAAAAAATGAAAAACTTATGGATGGGTCATTTCATTTGAACTAAATAAAGGCACGCACTTACATTTTGCATATCTCCAAGAAGTTAGCAAAGGATGTTTTTTTCGTTCCAACTCTGATAACTTGAGGTGGTCTCATGACAAATCGTCGTTTTTCACCTGCAACCATATCTGGATTCTTTTCCCTCATAATATTAAAAACTCTATTCAAGAGCTGAAGAAAAGTTTATTTTTACTTTGTGGCATTTTTACATGAAAAAAAGTTATTCACTACAATATAAACACTTTATAAACAGTATTAAAACCTCTTATGAATTCTCTTCTTCACTGAAGGAATAAAAGTGTTATCAAGTGGAATTAAATATGGAACATCAGAAGAAATTCACAACTTAATATTTACAATTACTGTGAAGCATGCCCAATGACTAAACTAAAACATAGTAAACTCATACAAAATTGAACTTGGTACACCAGATTAGAAAACAAAACACATCTTAAAAACAAGCTCAAGTGTTTACACCTGATTTTTTTTATGTATTAAAAATTCATTAAACTTCTCAGCTGGAATTACAGAGAATCTGATCCCAACTATGCATAAGCTGCTATAAAGGCCAAAAATGTTTACTTTTTAAAATCAATGATTTACAAAATTAATGGCATACAACTAAAACATTAATATGGTAGTAACTTTCTTTACCTCATCGTAAGTATAATCTCTATCTGTTCCTATCCACAAACCAGGTGCTGCTACAGTGGATGTCTTTGTCTCTCCTTCGAGTTCTAATTATGTTGTAAATTATTTAAAATCAGCAATGAAGCAAGTTATAAAAAAATGCAAATACTAAAAATTCCTTATAACAAAATTGAAAATATTTACCAATGCACTTCATTTATTTTTCAATATAAAAAAATTCTAAAATATTTTCAAACTTTTATTAAGATCACTTGACTATTGCATACTCTTGAAAAATTCTAACAGAGAATTATACAAATATAAACATTTAATTTCTTTCATTGTCCAAGAGTTTTAGTTAGCTAGAAAAATACTGATCAATGCAATTTTTAATGATACTTTTAGATGTTACTCGGAAATAAATTTTGATCAGTTGATTTAGTGTTTTATGACACAAAACAGCTAGGTTATCTGTGCCAAAATCTGAAAAGAAGGTAAAAGTAAAGCAAATGTAGTAATATTCACAAAAAGATATAAAGGTAAAAAAAACAACATTTAAAAACATAAATAGCATAAAACCAATGTTGACATCTAGTCTACAATGTTAAGCGAGAAACTACAGTAAGAGAAGTTGTAAAGAACCGACAGTAGCAAAACGGTAATTATTATAATCTGCAAGGAAAACTAACAGGTAAGTTCAAGAGCCACTGTCAGTCACCTAAAATTGGTTTTTCCAGTCCTGGTTTCAAGTTATGTCTAATCATGGCCATTGTTGAAAAGTAATAAAAGTTTTAAAAGACATGTAGCAAAATTTTAATAATAACTTGCCAGGATGAATAATGGGTAGTTCAAATGGATAGTTCAAACAGCAGTGTCAGTCACCTCAAGTTGGCCTTTCTAGTCCTGGTGTCGAGTTATTTTACGTTATGGCCAATTTCTAATTTCAAAGGTAACTTGAGAAATTGTAATTCTTAAAAGGAAACCACATTAAAAATGGTTTAATGTATAAATTAAAAACTTAAATGATATTAAAGAAGTTAAAGGCCTTCAAAAAACTAAAAACTATCAAGGTGGACAGTGTCACCATCACCAATAACACTGTCTAATGTTATGGACAAACTGTGGTACCGTACATTTTAAAATGGTGCTGTTATTGAGAGTCATTAAAAACATTTAGAATATCAAGAGAAGCAGGAGACAGATGGCACAGCATCTCATAATGTACTTCTGGTACAACCAATGTACTGCCAGACCGATGAAAGGCCATTTCCAGTTCCACCAGTGTAAAGGGATGATTATAGTCACAGAGACAAACAGCTCAAAAGGAAAGAGGTGATCGCTCTGCCCAAGTCTTGATGGCTAAGAAGGTGGAAGAAGAAGCAGAATTGCTAGATACCTGGCAAAAGCTTTCACCTAGAGTATCAGCAATGCTCCGGACATCAGCCACCTCCTGACCATCAGAGAGTAAGATCGAGAGGGAGACAGAATTCTATTGCCCACTTATCTTTCGAATTTTGTCCCATATGACTTTGGACTGGTGGTAGAAAATATGCCAGTTGTGAACTTAATCCAAGATTCCTTCTGGCTTTGACACGTTACCCATCAAGTATGTGCACAGGCCCACTAGAAAGCAGTAGGGTTTTAAAGTGTGGAATACCTACAGAGTGTATCCCAGGCCCATTTTTGAACCTCTCATGCCATATGGCAGGCAGAATTTCACCATGGATGAGGATATAGTGGAAAATGTGTCAAGGTTTTATGAATACATTGAGCAGCTGCTTTTATAATACAGTCAGTTACTGCTGCCACACAGTCGTCTATTGATGGCAGGATCAAGTTTTGCAATAGCAGTGAAAGTCGTTCAGTCTGCCTGATCCAGCTTTTTCACCAGGGCACGTGGGTTGGGTAGCATCAACCATGGCCAGTCTATCTCAAAAGAACAGGAAAATGATCACCTACTCATGGATTATTGTCAACCCTTCATGAAAAATGGAGAATAATGAAGAGGAGCAAATCGAGAGATCAATAGCAGTAATGTACTGATGAGGTGCATGAAAATAAGTAAAAGAACCACTATTGAAAAAAGAAAGGTTGTGATCAGAAAGCATATACTCTACAGAACAACCCCTCCTGTCAATACCAGCACTTCCCCAGAGGGGATGATGTCCATTAAAGTCCCCTAGGATTAGAAAGGGAGACGGAAACTGTTCAATAAGAGTATGTTGGTTGGCAATGTAACTCCATCTGTGCGAGTGGAGATGCACCTCACTGCAGAAACTCTTTGAGTAGAGAAACCAGTGAGAATCTCTGACGTGAGAATATTCTTCAAATCCCCCTCAACAATAACTCCTCGAGATGAATTCAAAGTAGCATGAGGTGTAATCTCAATAGAAATATCCCCAACTGCCTTTGAATTCAAGGAGTCCATTGCATTGGAATGTGGATGTTTCAACCAACATGTCTCAAAGCTTCTTTACTGACTTTGGAGAGCCAGCGAGTTCTTCCAGTCCCTTCTGAATAATAAAAAAAGGGGGGGACATTTGCCCTAAAGGTTTCTCTGAAAGAGAATGTAGGATAAGAAAATAAGGTACAGCTGGTGGTACAGATGTTGAAAATTGCTGATCAGAATCTTTAAGACATGGTCATTTACCAATTGACTGTTTTTCACTATTTTATCTTAATTTTCAGTGCAAACTGACCCCACCCACCATGGAGCCCTACGAGGAGACGCACTACAATATCAAGCAAGGACATTGCAGCAATGCCAGGGTTTCATGAGCACTATATCTAAATACCAGCATCACACACAATGTCCACAACATCCATTGAGAACTTCCAACACTGGTACTTGGTTGGCTCTAACCCAAGTGGACTAGCTGACTGACCCAAGAGGGGCCACCAAATGGCCAAATTCAAGGCCAAAGTGGTGTGTTATGGTTGGGCCACTCAACCACCAGAATCCTCTCCTCCCTTTCATGGGTCGCCATGCACAGCAAACACGTGGGTGGATGTTTAGATTCCAGAGGAGGTAAACAAAGAACAGAACCTTCCCTGGGAGGTCCTCTTACCACATACAAGAATCCACACTGAAGGGGAAATAACTTTTAGTTATTAACTTCAATCAAGTTGTTCAGTTTAGTTTCATGACAACAATCAACTAATCAAAATTAGTGTTTGATTATTTCAAGTATTCAGTTTGTTTCCTGTGAAACAAAGTTATACAATGAGTTATCTGTGTCCTACCTACCTTGAGCATTAGACACTGATTTTAGTTGTAACTTTTTCTTTAGCCACCTTGTGAAAACAAGGGATGTTTTAAAAGTCATTTTGCAAGATTAATTTATTTGTTGAATATGATCACTTAACCAACTTAACAATTAATTGCTGAGTAAATTCCACTAACTATCCAGTCCAGCCAAAACCCTTTACATTTGTACAGGTTTAGAAAAAAAAATTGTTTTGGGAAAAAAACAAACAAGTAAATTGGCAAATTAATTTAACAGACCACTGATGGGAATATGTAAATTATTACAGTAATACATAAAATAAAATAGAACTTAAATACAAAACTTTCATAAATTAAAACATTACTGAATGCTTTGCTTACTTTTATATACCACAATTTAAAAGTCAGAACAGTAATTACAAATTACCTTCACTTAACACTGAAAAAATTCAACTAAGTGATGTTCTTAATTATACCTTATCTCGCAGAACAAACCCTTATATGCACCTACCAAATGTTTCTGTGTCTTCATCTTCATCCTGGGGAAAAGAGTCTACTTCTAGTTCATCAAGAGAAATCTTCTTCTTTTTCTTTTTCTTCTTTGGTAAGCTGAAGTCAAGATCTTCATCCAACCCACCAAGGTCATCATCTTTCTCTTCACTAACTTGTTGAATTTGGTCTTCTTTTGATTCTAAATTCTAGAATTCAAAGAAATTAAGCCATTAGAGTTTAATGTGAATTGACATAAAAATCACCCTTTATTAAAGTGATTTAAATGCATAAACAAAAACAAGTATTCCTACAGCTTTGTAGTGCCATTAGCCTAATAAGTTTAATGTCACATAAACAGCACATTATCAAGGATTTTGTTTAAAATTTAAAAAATTACTCGACTTATATGAAATGTGAATTAGGTAGGACTAGAAGAGATTAAAGAGTATCTTACAGTGGTGGTTTGGTAACCAAGTAGGTTGGTAAGTTTAGTACTCTAAATTTTAAGTTTGTATATTATACAAAGTACTTGGCAAGAACCATAAATGCAGTAATATCATTAAATGAAATTTGTATTGAGGCATAGTTGTGAAATTAAGATTTTCTTTAGTTACATTGATCTTGTTAAAGTTGTACATGCAAAAAGGAAATAAGATGTGTAAAAACTGATAAAGAGTTAAGAAGTAAGAGCTTGACCAAGAACACATGACAGCATGTAAATCCACATTAAGGACCCAGAAAGGAATGGGAGTTCGACAAGGAAGATGGTAGAAAAAAGCAGAAGAATGTAAAGAAGACAGAGTAAGAAAACACCCTGTGTTATCTGGAAGAGTTACATGCAATGGGCAACTGTACACAATACTCAGCAATGGGAGGGACATGTAAACTATGGTTGAACTGCCAAATAAAGAAAAGACAGGAAGGAAGAGCACAACAAGATGGTTGGAAGAAAAGGAACAACAGGTGGATAAATGACAAAAGATCACTACTCTTGTAAATAAACTAACAAAATGGAAGTGAGATAGTAATGTGATAAGAATAAAGTTACATGATGGGAGAGTTTGACCCAACAGGTAATGAACAAAAACAATCTATGAGAAAATATATAGATAAAATCCTATAACTAAATGGGGATGTTCAAGGTCAAAGCAACAGTGAAGGGGACATTGGATACATGAAGGATGTCTGACACCAACTGAAGCAGAGAAGAACAAAACTAAAGTAGCCTAAGAGGTGTCACAGTAAGATTTGTGAATGACCTAAAAACAAGAATATTGGAGCAACAAAAATGGCATGCATAATTGAAAGCAAGTTCAACAAAAGGACTGGAATGAAAAGATTACCCAATGCAGCAGTTTGTCAAAAGATACAAAATCACAGTTAACTGATAGGCAACAATAAGAACCCAAAGTGAATGAGTCCAGAAGAGGAGGTTCAACTCCCAAAGGCAAACATTGTGGAATGTATGACCTCTTTATGATAGATAAAAAAAACTAGGGGTATGTCAAAGTGAATAATGCTCTATCAATCTGTTACAAGGGGCAGGAAATGGGAACATGCCTGACAATCACCAGGAAGTTCAGGTACACTGAGGGGAAATAGGCATCTATCTGTTCTACATCCAAATGCCAGAAGTCATTTCATTGTTCAGAGATGAGCCTTAATCTAAGAAGAAAACATAACTGAAGAGAAAGATCCAGTATGGAAATTGGTAAGAGAACATTGAAAGTAGAATGACTGCAATCCAGTTATTATAAGAATTTCTCAAGAGAGGAAGGGAAATTCACAAACAAGGACCACCAACGTAGTGCATGAACCTTAGTGCCCCAAAGGTATGAGAAGATTTGGGTCTCCAAAAGCTACAGAACTCCTTTTGCAGAATGTGCATGAGAAGTGTAAATCCTGATGATGGGATACTCCTCGCTCACAGATCAAGAAGAGAAGGTTAAGCTTGGTTGATACAAGAGATGAATAGAATGCTCTTATGTACCAATTACTCAGTTGGTGTGAGAAAGGACTTAAATATCTTGACAAGCCATTCCAATTGAGTAGCCTTCTGCTACTTCTGTGTGAAAAAGGATACCATCCAAGAATGGGCTAACAGAAGTCAACTGTGCAGGAAAAGGAATGACAGCCAGAGACTATGAAGACAGTGAGTGAAGGACTTCAAAATACAAACTGGTAACAAAGGGGCCAGTGCTATGTTTGAAGAATTGGAAGATGTAAATATGAAAGATGGAACATAGAAAATACATGGAGGTACAATAACTGTGGCCATGAAGTTGGCCTTTCCAGTCCTAGCATAGAGTTATTTAATGTCATGGCCATTTTCCAATTTCAAATTAAGTTAGAGAGATTCAGACTCATAAAAGGGAACCACAATTAAAAACGTTTAATGAAAAAATATCAAACACTTAAATGATATCAAAAAGATTAATGGCTATTAAAAAACTAAAAACTTTATCAAGGTGGACAGTGTCACCGTCACCAATAACACTGTAATGTTATGGACAAACCTTGGGATAGAACACGTTTAAAATAGTGCCATCTCTGAGAGTTGTAACGATGGCAAGAAAGTAAAATGTGGCTTACAGCGATTTAAGTGTTACACAAACTACACACTGGTGCATCAGTTCCAGATAAAAGAAAACAATGAGTTAAAAAACTGTGACTGAGGTGTAGTATAGTTAGAATAACTTCCAAACCATACAGAAGCGAGACAACAAAAGTCCAATATAGGGTTTTATTTTGGAAAAGCTTGTTGTCGCGAAGCTCACTTGAAGTTGACTGTCAGCTGGCACAGAGCCAAGCCTTGAATACAGGACCATAGTCCACATATGGAATAGGCACAGTGGTGATAGTGCCAGAGCAGATAGATTTAGCTGCCATGTCTGCAAGCTCATTGCTGCGAATACCAACATGGCCTGGTATCCAGAAAAACTGGATAGAAGTAGATATTAATGAGAAATGGACCAGTCAGTTTTGAACATCAGCAAAGAACAAGGTGTGAGCCAACATGAAGTGATTCCAGGGCCAGTAGAGAATTAAGTGAGTGAGTATAAATAGTGCAATTAAAGTACTGCTTAGCTTCAATATGATCCAGGTCAAGAGAAATGGTGTACAGTTCAGCAGTGAAAACAGAAGCTGTGGGGGGATTCTGCGAGCAACCACTAAACCAGAACAAACCATAGCAGAGCCCACTGAATTACATGATTTGGAACCATCTGTATAAATTGCAATAGAAAGATTGTTCAAAAGATGTTCAGTGAATAAAAGACAGTACTTTTAATTCGGAAGTATCTGCCTTTTTCAGACGACTTAAAGAAAGGTCACATTTGGGAAGTGTAATGAGCCATGATGGGATGGGCTGACCAGTGGATTCTGCAATGTTATCCAAAAACAGACCCAATTCATCCAATTGCATCTGGACGCGATGGCCAAAAGAAGAAATGGCATATCGTCTGTTCTGAAAAAGTATGGCCCACCAAGGAAGGAAAACACATCCCCAGATGGGATGCTCTGGCAAGGAATGAAGTTTCAAAGAATATATTAAAGACAGTTGCAAACAGTGAAGGTATAGAGAAGGTTCATGAGATTCAACGTATAAGCTCTGAACTGGGGAGGTGAGAAAGGCCCCAGTGAAGAGTCAAAGTCCTTTATGATAAATGGGGCCCAGCATTTTTAAGACCAAGGGTCTGGCAGAGCCATAGAACATTGATCCATCGTCGAGTTTCGATCAAATAAGAGCACAATATATCTTTAACACAGAACATCAATCTGTTTCCAAACTGATTGTACAGAGGATGTTCAGTGCTCTTGTGCATTTTCCTGTAAAAAAGAACAAGAAAGTGTCAAACCCACATGAACTTGGTATCTCCTGTCCATTAAAAAATTTATAAACATGGGTAAATGGACACATAACCCATATATATATAGAATTCTTGCAAAATGCCATATCTCCATGTTGTTTCATAAGCCTTCTCTGATTGATATTTCAAGTCGAATTCGGTAGTCCGTGGTAAAGTGGTGTCGTCAGAATCCACACTAAGAGGGCGAGAGGAGGTTGTTTGATTCAAGGAACTAAACAAGAAAAGTATTAACCATCTTCTCTAAGGTCTTTCAGAGATAGATTGTCAAAGCAATTGGGCAGTAGTTTGAAAGAAGCTTGGGATCTTTCCCAGGCTCAGAGAAAGGTAAGATAATAGCCTGGTGCCAGGCATTAGGAAAAGCATTCTCCTGCCAGATCCATTTAAAAACAATTAAAATAACAACAAGAGAAGCAGGAGAGAGATAGCACAGCATGTCACAGTGTACATCATCAGGTTCAAAAGATGTACTGCCAAACTGATGAAAGACCATTTCCAGTTCCACCAATGTAAAGAAACAATTATGGTCAAAGAGACAGCCAGTTCAAAAGAAAAGAGGTGAACATTCTGCCCGAGTCTTGATGGCCAAGAAGGTTGAGGAAGAAGCAGAAGTGCTAGATACCCAACTTTCACCTAGAGTGTCAAGGATGCTTCAGACATCAGCTACCTCTTGGCCATCAGAGAGTAAGATCAAGAGGGGGACAGAAATGCAGTGTTCATTGATCTTTCAAACCCTGTCCCATATGACCTTGGAACTGGTTGTAGAAGATATGCTAGTTGTGAACTTAATCCAAGATTCCTTCTGGCTTTGACGTCTTACCCATTGAGTATGTGCATGGGCCTACTGGAAAGTGATGCAGTGTGAAAGTGTGGGATATCTATAGAAAGTATCCCAGGCCCATTTTTGAGCTTTCCGTGCCATGTGGCAGGCATGATTTCACCACGAACAAGGATATAGTGGAAAAACATGTTGATGTTTCGGGAATAAACTGAGCAGATGCTTGTGTTATACAGTCAATTACCGCTGCCACACAATCTTTTGCTGGCTGACCGACGATGGCAGGATCAAGTTCTGTGAAAGCAGAGAAAGTGGACTGATCTGCATGATCCAGCTTCCACCAGGGCATGCAGGTAGGCTGGCATCGACCATGACCAGTCTCTCCCAAAATATAGGAAAATGCTCACTACCTAGTGGATTATTGTCATCCCTCCACGAAAAATGGAAGAATAATAAAGGGGAGCAAACCGAGAAATCAATAGCAGTAATGAACTGACTAGGTGCATGAAAATAACTAAAAGAACCAGTACTGAAAAGAGAAAGGTTGTGATTAAAGAGCATATGCTCAACAGAGTGACCCATCTTATCAATAACACTACCCCAGCAGGGATGATGTCCATTAAAGTCCCCCAGGATTAGAAAAGGAGATGGCAACTGTTCAACGAGAGAATCAAGGTATGATTGATTATATGTCTCTCCAGGTGACAGGTAGAGAGAACAAACAGTGATGGCATGACCCAAGGAAATACAGAAGGCTACGGCCTCCAAGGGTGTGTTGAGTGACAGAGATAAGGTGGGCACATGCTAATCAACCAACAGTGCCACCCTTCCATGTACTTTTCCATCACAAAACCTGTAATTTCTGTACAAAGAATACTGCTGATAGGTGACTGTATCGGCAGGTTTCAGAAATGTTTCTTGTAGGGAAGGACATACAGGATGTTGGAAACAATCAGTGTTTTGATGTCATCCAGATTAAAACATAAACGTTGACAGTTCCATTGTATCAAGGTGGTCATTTTTAATGATGGGTAGGCAAAGTGGCTGGAAAAGCCTTTGTTTATGACATTTTTTTTCCTTACTGTCCTTAGTCGGATGAGGTCTATCAACCTCCATGGATCCTGCCCTGGGTCGACTTGGCAGGTCTTTGTTGTTGGAAGGGGATTCCAGTGACTGAGGATGTAAATAATTGATCGTTTTGCATCTTGGGGTGGGAGGAAAAAATATATCTGAAGAAATGCCTGTATTCGAAACCAAAGGATATGGATCTTTGGGTTTGTTGGAATGTATGGGAGGAACAAAGATGGGTGTAGAAGTCTATTCATCAACCTTTTTAACCATGAAGGTCAAAAGGCTTTTCATTTGTTTTGAAAACGATTCTCTTGGAGGAACAGAGAGATCTGTCTGCACTCCCACTGTAGTTGTGGAATGAAGTGCAGCAGCATATATTCGAGATGAAGTGGTGGACTGTAATTTCAGAGCCTCAGGATAATTAATGTTATGTGTTGTTTTCAAACGCTGCACCCCCTTTTCCTCCAACCATTCAGGCAAGAACGAAAGTAGGAAGGGTGAGAACCATTGCAGTTGACACAATGTGGGTCCGTGTCACGCTCATAGGCATCGTGGTCCTTGTCACCACAATAAGCACATGTCAGGGAACCACGACATGACGTGGCTGAACCTCTGACATTGGAAACAGAGAAGAGGGTTTGGAATGTACGCCCGTGCCCTGCAATTTAGATAACATGCCTTGATGGTGGCAGGTGCACGTGATGAAGTAAATGTCAAAACAAGGGTATCTGTTGGCAGTGTAACTCCATCTTTGCGAGTGGAGATGCACCTCGCTGCAAAAACTCCTTCAGTGGAGAGACCAGAAAGAATCTCTGACTCGGGGACGTTCTTCAAATCCTTCTCAACAATAACTCCTCGTGATGAATTCAAAGTAGCATGAGGTGTAACCTCAATAGGTATATCACCAATTGCCTTTGAATTCAAGAAAAGTTCACTGTGTTGGGATGTGGATGTTTCAACCAATATGTTTCCAGATCAAAGTGACTTTACTGACTTTGGAGAACCAGCAAGTCCCTCTAGTCCCTTCTGAATAAAAAAAAAAAGGGAGACATTTGCCCTTAAGATTTCTCTGAAAGAGAATGTAATATAAGAAAATGAGGTATGTGTGTTACAGATGATGAAGATTGCTGCTCAGAGTCTTCAAGGCATGATCGTTTACGTATTGACTTTTTTTTCTCACTATTTTATTTAAATTTTTTGTAGGAGGATCCATATGGAAAAAAAGAGAAAATTTCGATGCTCACTGACCCCATCCATGATGGAGCCCTTTGAGGGGACACACTACCATGTTATGCAAGGACATTGCAGCAATGCCAGGGTTTCGTGAGTGCTATACCCAAACCTCAACATCAAACACATTGTCCACAAAGTCAGTTGAGAACTTCCAACACTGGTACTTGGTTGACCCTAGCCCAAGTAGACCAGCCGATTCACCCAAAGGCTGCCCATCTCCAGGAATTCAAGGCCAAAGTGGTGTGTTAGCATTCGATCCTTCAATGACCAGGATCCTTTCCTCCCCTTCACGGGGCACCACACACTGCAACCACATGGGTGGAGTTTTAAATCCCAGAGGAAGTAGCCAGAAAGAACAGAACCTTCCCTGGGAGCCATGGAGAAAGAATTTCAACTGATCCAGTGAGTACATGGTAATCTAAAACATGTTGAACAAAAGCTAGAATACCCCTAACATATATCATGCTGCCAGAAGGTGTAATGTAAATAAGGCATGAATGTATAATATCAAAACTCACAAAGGACTTTGTAAAAGTCACCTTCTCTTGAGAATTCATGATAAAACTTGTAGTTTTTGAAACAAATTTAAAATAGAACAAGAATCAAAGTTTTGTTAACAAACACAATTCATCAATGAAGTTTGATGATAACTGAACTCACCTGTGTTGTATAATGGAGGAAAATAATGACATTATCACAAGCGCATATGGACTGGGGGAGTTACAACATAACTAACAGCAGGAGACTTACATCACAAGCATAAATGCAACTCACATTAAACATATAAATCTAAGTGGGTGTTCCCCTCAAGGCTAGTGCCATGGAAATCTCATAGGGGAACATAGCATTTGTGCATGAGAAGATAAGTTATCACTTCGAATTTCCAAAATAGTGTTCAGTTCTTCTCATTTATTGCTGAGTTATTTTGAAACTATTTCAGAAAAATGTCTTTCAGACAGGTGAATTGGTTAAGTTGAAATGGTACGATGCTTTCAGTTTTATGAATGATCAAATTGATACAATTTTTTTTGCTTTATTTAGATAGTTAAAAAATTAGCTTTGCAAACAGTTAAAATGGTTTTATTTAGTGAAATAGCATTCACAATTAAAAACATAGCATGCAAAAAAATCGCCAATACTTTGATAGTTTCATTGTTAAGCATAAGAACTAGATAATTTCACATGAAGATAAAATATTATAAGAGAATGGATTTTTTAAGAATATTCATTCAACAATATTACATTTAAATTTTAAAATGCTACATGAAATATATTTTCACTTAAAACTCAATTATACATTTTAATACCATTCATCTAAACAAATTAACAAAACTTACAGGAAGTGCACTTTCTAACTCATCTAGCCCAAATACTTTTTTCTTCTTTTTCTTCTTTTTTACACCAGAAAAGTCATCCAAGTCCAGCGGTGCATCTTGAGAACATATATTACATTAGAGAAAAATACTACTTTGCAACAATAAAATCACACCTTCAAATCATCAAATTAACTTAAATCCTGACCAATTTTATACCCAATTTAAAAAATGTTTTCCTTGTTTTCAACACATGTTTACAGATCAACAGTTGATATAATAACACTAACAAGGTCCATAATAAACCTGATTTCTCTCACTATTCATTACTTTATATACATATGCAATGTTTCAGTTTTGTTAAAATTAAAAACATTTGCCTGTCAATTTACTCATAACATGAAGTATTTATAGTGTGCAATAATGAACACACAGCTCTACTAACTGATTCCCTACAACACCTTCAATGCAATTTTTCATTATGATATCAAAGAAAACTAAAACCTTTAATATTAAATATATATTAACAATGAGTTTTTTTCTCATAGCTTGTGTGCATTTTTTTGTAATTGGCACAGGTTAAAAAAAAATCCAGGATCTTCTGCAACTGTTTTATACAAGAACCTAATTTACTAATTTTAACAGATCATGAACTCCACCACAATTGACTAACATTTTATCAATAACAGTTGTGAAACATGTCATAATTATCACAAAAATACTTAAAAAATCATTATTATTTAAAACTGAAGGGAAAAAATACCAGAAATAACTCATTAAAGTAAATTTTTAAATGGCAATACATTACTGAACAAAACACTAACAAATTCATCATTTATAATCTCTTAAGTATACTTCAACTTTTCACAAGTTCAGTTTAATAATAAGTGATAAAGTTTTGCATTTTACTCCTAAATACCATCCTTTGGCTGGAGCTAAATAATCCTCTAATCAAAATCTATTTAAGCTTGCTAGTAGCACAAATCAACTTGCATATGCTTTAGCTGCTGAACATACATCATCACCAAGCAGACTGATACTTACACCATTCTCATACTGTTGCACACGATTTTTAATGCTCACCCATCCATTTTTAATTTAGTCATAAATTCTGGAGCAACAAATATAACCTACTAACTAATGATTTGCCATATAGAGTACAGTTTGCTCTTCTGCAGATGAATATGAATGAACGGTATACACTGGATGATTTGCAAAAAGTCCGTGCATGTTTAATGAATCACTGACAATCAAAGGAATATTGATTGGGAAAAAAGAAAAACTGATCCAATTGGAAAATGACATAAGCTCTGTGAAAGAATGTTCAAGAGAAATCAAGAGCAAACAAACCCAAACACTGATGGCCACATGCCAAAAGGAGGGAAAAAAGTCTGAAAGGAGAAGTTATTTTAAGTAACAGAATGAAAAAGGGGCAAATTCATAGGGAAATTCAAGAGCATGGCTGATGACACTGAATTAGTAGTTCCAACAAAGAAATACACAAATGACTTCACAATAGACCAATTACCCCAAATCTCTTGCCTGTCTAAATACACACACCAATGAAAAGCAGAAGTATCTGCCATGAGATAGTGCACCTCCTGAAAAGGAGAAGAAAGATGAACACCCATTGTAGTTGTCTCTGTTCAATTACCAGATGAAGTCCACATGAAAGGAAGGAGATAAATGGGTAGGAGCATCCAAAGGATCCCATACAAGGTTCCACTGATCTTGTAAAGCTCATTGAAGTCACATGCAGGCTCATTTAAGGGGAATGAGAGCTTCCACAAAAGTCCACATCTTCAAAAGATAGAACTTCCCATATAGTTAGTGAAAAAAAACAACAAAAAAACTATCAGAACCAAAATCTCCATAGATTGCTAAAGGGGAGAAGGAAAGGCCCAAATAAAATGGGAAATTAAAAAAAAAGATGAACAAGCTATTGAGTAAGAAGAGGAAGGGCTTACTCACACTGACCAGCTAATCTACCCCTTCAGCCTCTCAAAGAAACAGAGTGAAGGGAAGGGAAAGTGGTGACATACAAATGAGCTAGAAGCAGACAGTCATTTATAGAATGATGAAAATGGAGAAGATAGACACTTAATACAAATCATAATAAATCAAAGCACCCTAATGGAAGAGCCCAGAACAGATAGGTACAACTCTAAAAATGTGTAAATTGAGATATGACCCATAAATCAAATAATATTCCTGTTTGGTCCCCAATTCACAGATGATGCACTCTCAGTCAAATACCATGCATGAACATCAAAGTTATTTATTCAAATGAATGGAATATTTGGGCATGTATAAACAACCATACAATAACAAATTTACTCACTACATCAATATTACACAATAGATCCAGATCTAAAATTTGATATATTTGATAAAAATAAGCAATTGCATATAGTTATGTCTGATTTCCAGTTAAGTGAGAATAATCATTAGGATTGTGTATGATGTTACAATCATTTAGCATTTTAAAATAGTAATTTCACATGAACACAACAATTCCTGTTAAAATAATCTGTATTAGAGGGTTGATAAACTTGTGTACTTCTTCACTAGCAAAGTTCAAGAAATGTTTTAGATAAAAATAAAATCAGCATGGACAGCAAAAGAACAAATATGAATAACCATATACAACTTTTGCACACATTTTAGTTACTTTTATAATAATAATGAAATAATATACATGAGGAATAAGAAATAAAGTACATACCTAAATCTTATTTTTTGCTGTTTACTATCAATGAAACTTAACCCTATTGGTTTTATACTAATTAATTTCAGTTAATCTTATTTACTTAAATAATGTACAAAAGAACACAAAATAACAGCACACAATGTCCTATAACTACCACAGTTCTTTTGGCTTACTAACTGTGATAAAATGCATTAAAAATTCAGCTAAGCTTATCAACGTAAGATAATTATTTGTTCAAAAAATAATAATAAATCTTTTGACAGATTTAAACTTTGCATCAGAGAGAACTATTTTCCAATTTTTGAAAGAGGACATGAACAGTGGGCATGACAAAAAGGGTCTGGTTTTCTAGCTAATGACTGTATGACCAAACAAGGTTAAAAGCTTAAAAATTATGCTTTGCCTGAATAGTAGCAATTTTATAATAAGTAATTTAAAATAAATTCCATACTTCTCAGAGGAGTAGTAAATAAATTTGAGAAAAAAGTAAGACCTAGAGAGCAATTCTCTGACTAATGGAAATTTTGGATTTTTTAAAATTATTGCCGGATAAAATTAAGAAATCAAAAGATATACAATATTAAAATTTAGATTATAAGCTACATTTTTATTCAGAGTTTATTCATGTACCACGAAAATATAGTTTTACATGTTGAGTGTAATTTAGTAAAAATTTGAAGATGTCCAAAAAAGGGTGTTTGTTTAAAAAACAATGACACAAATTGGCCTAAAACACTGATATTGTAATATAATTACTTTTAAACAAAAAATTAATGATGAAGATAACAGATGAAAATAATTAGAGGCCAACATTTGCAATACTGCACAAAACCCTAAATTGTGCTTTCCTCACTGAAAAATTGAGCTAAAGATAATTCAAATATTGTCTATATCTCTGTTTGGGACCTATAAATGTGCATCTTTTTACAACATCCCATGTAAATTAGTCACAACATGGTGAAGTAATTGTCAAATCATGTTTTTGTGGCATTATGACTCCCCTCCATATATGCTAAGAATGGCAAGTCCAATAATGTGTGTCAATGTGTGTTTTGCCTGTAGAAAAGTATCCTTTCACAAAATCCCATATAAACTGGTTGAAAGAAGGCTAAGCAATTGATCAAGACCTCTACAATTGTTTATTTAACCTTTTACCCTCCACTTCCCTAAAATGAACAAACAATAGTATATTCCACATATTATTTATGCATGGGACCCCAAGAAAAGTATATTTGCATCAAATACCTTTAAAATAGGTTAACTTGTGGCCAAGTAATTAACCACACCAACAAGGGTCTATCTACCTTTGGTCACAGGTCAAAGGCCATGACATTGTGTTTGTAGATTTACATTAAAAATTTTACTGAACCACAATTTTTATGAATGTATTTCAATAAGCCTGGTTCATAATGCATATAATTAAAATTTTACTCATATACATCAGTAAATTTCTTAACTTAAAATGTAAATATAACAAAAACCTAAATATTTATCTTTGTGTATAATGTTGGTATGTTTAAAGCAGCATTAGTCCAAATTAGATGTTTGTGATGTCCATATACAAATTCTATATTTTTTTTACCAAATTAGGTACTCAAATTTCTAATATTGAGAAGCTAAAACCTAAGATAAGAACCTTCTATATTTTCTGTTTTTTGAGATATTAATACAGTTATTAATATCAATATTAATTGAATCAGCCAACGTTGCCTTGCCCACCTCTTTCAATTTTTTAAAAATCTTACATCCACCCACTTTACACAGTGTGTATTGAACCAAATATCTCCACAAGTTTTTTGTGAACTCTGCTCTCCTAAAAGAAAAAAATAAAACTCAGAAAATTCAAATCTTTCTTTAGCTCAATGTGTTAAGTGCAAGAAAAGTTATATTTGCATCAATTTTCATCTCAGTTGCTCTATTTATGACTGATCAGGAGACCAAAAATACATTTTTAAGTTGCCCTATGATCCCCCCCTTAAAGTCCTTAAAAAGACCTATGCCAAAAAACGAAGGTGTGTAAGTGTATTGAACCAAGGCATGAACCTACCAAGTTTAAACTCATTCTAGCAAACATAAAAAAGAAGGTATGGCAGTCACTTGGAAAGTGTTTGGAAGAAGAAAGATGGATAAACAGTACGTCTCTCAAAGACATAATAACTCCAAACACTACAAAATGCAATCAACTTACACATGAACCAGAAAGCAGAATTATCTACAACAAACACTGACCTCATACGCAAAGTTGTGAAAAAGAGGTACTTTGCAAGAATACTCTTAAAACAGTTCAGATAAACTTCTACACACATGAAGAAAAAATGTGGTAAAAGGTAATTTAGTCAGTAATTTATTCAAATTTAATGTATGTTTATATATGTTAATTTTAACAAAGTATTTTATAGCTGTTGACAAACATAGGGAATAGAATAAGATATCATACCATCATCTTTATTTTCTCTATCTTCAATATCCTTGTTTTCTTTGTCTGGATCTTCTTTTTCAACTCCATTTTCAACTTTTAATTCAACAGGAGTATTATCAACTGATGTTGGACCATCATCAATTCCACTACCAACAAGATCAAAAGGAGCCTTCTTCTTTTTCTTCTTCTTCTTCATAGTTGGGTCAAAAACCTTTAAGCAATAAAAAAATTTCCACATTAATAACAGTTAAATTTAAAATTCCAAGTATAATCTCACTGTTGCAAATCTATCTGTAGGGCTTACGTTTGTCATTCTTTTCTATGTCAAACTTCATAAAAAACATTACAGCTTAAAAACTATCAATGTATGAATTTATATCAATTGCACCAGGAAAGTTTTAACACCTCTTAAATAACTAGTGTGATTTTATTCTTTCAGTTACTGATAATGCCTCTTAAGTAGAATAAATTAGCTTGTAAATTGGAAATACAGATTTTGGAAAATTTTCCAGGAGTATTATCAACTAAAATTATTAACTCTCAGAATTCCTTGAAAAAAGTTACATGTGCTCATCTACACATATTATGAAAAACTGCCATAGTTTAGATCAATATCTCTAATGGTTTCTGATTTACAGCCCTGTAAATTTTTTTTTTTTTTTGGCAAATTCATTTTCGGGCAACTTTGGCTGCCGAAAGGTGCAAGAGTAATGGCAGTAGAAGGCTGAAATTTGCTACACTGACTGAATTAATCTCGCAGAATTCAAAAATGGTATCAAATCAAGTTTATCACTCTTAGGATTTTCACAGTGAGGCTGTAAAATCACCTGAAAACCCAAAATTATAAAAAACATTGGTTTATTCAAAGAGCCATAGCTCTAAGACTCAATATGATACAAAGCTGAATTTTGTTTTCAAATTTCCAATAACATATCAGCTGATAAATCAGCAATTGTTGTGATTTAAGTCTGTTAGATCTCCTGTAAAAAAATTTAGTTTCATGCAACTTTTTACAATTTAGCTAGAAATAGCCCTACTTCAGGCCACAGTTTGACCATGTCACCAGTTATCCAGCCTTTTCAGATTTTAACATATATTCTTACATCTCTGAACATGATCTACAAAAAAAAACTCAAAATGGTGTTCAACCTACTTTTTTAGTTATAATTTTTAAAGTATCCTCTGATCATACGTTTTCTATTTTAAAAAATTCAGTTCAGGTGTGTTACTGTGTGCAAATATATCCATACAAATTTGAAATAATTTATGAATCCCACTGAAATTTTCTATCAGACTTTACCACATATTCTTACATCTCTGAACATGATCTTCAAAAAAATCAAGGTTGAGAAAAATAATAAATTATCAAATTATAAGTGTCTCTGATATGTACCATGGCCAAACGGCAACATTAGCATTCAGTCCTGCTGAATTGTACAAAGTTTGATCTACTTGAACACTTTGAAAAATGCAAAACTGTGACAGGTATTAGGCCACATGGCTTTATTCCCCACTCTACCAACAAACTGTATATGAGAAGGCTATCAGATGATGTGTACACAGTTTTAACTGTTGGTAGTAGCAGTGAAAGTGATGTTGCAGCAGCTCAAATAGGGTCTAATGATAGCAATGACAATTATCAGCCAGGGAAATATGTGGCATGTATATATGATCATGAATGGTATGTGTTTGTGTCATTCATGAAGAAATCAAGAAACGAACTGTTCTCATGGGTGCAAGGTCATGTAAAGATGGATTCCTTTCCAACATATTCTGTCTAATAAGTGCACCTATCGTGCAAGGCAGTAGTGCTCACCACTATGTTCCAAGTCAAAGTGATATATACATAATCAAACTCGAATTTCAGAAATGTATTTAAGCTGTCTGAACAAAGCAATGTTTATTTGATGTTGTTAAAGCTAATTTATCACCAAAGCAGTTTTTGAAACACTTCATTGTCAAGATTATTGCAGTTTGGTGTGACTATAATTTTTCTCAGTTATCCCCGATTGTGGCACTATGCTTATTGCATCTGATTTACTTTTGTATGTATTATATTATGAATCTTAAACTCAGCCATATCTGCATAACTTTAATGCACACACAATATATTTATATTGTCATGTGATCTAACTAGTTATGCCAATAAACTTGATCAGAAATGAATTAATTCTTTCTTGTTTCTTACAACATCATTATTTAACATTGTGAAAGGCTGATTAAAATATTTCAGTAGGATTCATAAAATTCTGACAGGTATTTTTCAAAATTGTATGGATATATTTGCACACAGTAACACACCTGAACTGAACTTTTTAAAATAAAAAATTTATGATCAGAGGATACTTTAAAAAATTATAACTAAAAAAGTAGGTTGAACACCATCCTGATTTGTTTTATAGATCATATTCAGAAATGTAAGAATATATGATAAAAATGTGAAATGGCTAACATGGTGACATGGTCAAACTGTGGCCTGGAGTAGGGCTATTTTTAGCTAAATCATAAAAAGATGCATGCAACTAAATATTTTTGCAGGAAATCTAACAGATTTTTAATTACAACAATTACTGATTTATCAACTGATATGTTATAGGAAATTAGAGAGAAAAAACATTCAGCTTTGTATCATATTGAGTCTTATAGCTATGGCTTATTAATTAAACCAATGTTTTTTACAATTCTGGGTTTTCAGGTGATTTTACTGCCTCACTTTGTAAATCCTAAAAGAGATAAACTTGGTTAGACACCATTTTTGAATTCTGTGAGATTAATTCAGTAAGTGTAGCAAATTTCAGCCTTCAACCACCATTACTCTCGCAGCTTTAAGCAGCCAAAGTTGCCTGGAAATAAATTTGCCAAAAAATAAAAAAAATTAACTAAAATTTACAGGGCTGTAAATCAGAAACTATTAGAGATATTGATCCAATCTTTGGCAGTTTTTCATTATATGGATAAATGAGCACGTGAATTTTTTCAAGGCATTCTGTGGGGTCACCTGCACCCCCTGGATGATTTGACATGGAATGACCCTATTTCTTTTGTACAAGGCATAAGTACCTACTTCAGTATCAGTACAATCATATTTAATTACACATGTATGAGCAATAAATGGGTATCAAGCACATAGTACTGAAAATACGATTAGAAGATTTAAGAGCATGCCCTATATTACACTTTAGTTTCTCACTCATTTGTACAAGTTATGAAGTGGTTTACAAATGAAGTCCAAATAACTTTTTGAAGAGATGATACACTCAACAGTGTTACATTTAAAGTGATTTTTGTACAAAATTCCTCTAGAAAAAAAAAATTGGAATAATGAGAATTAAACAAAAAGTACCCAAATATACAAAGTACATTAGTGGTTTACCTGGTGTACAGCATTCAATGATACACCTGATGTAATAAGGTGGGATAATATTTTAGGGCATATTTGAAGATGTTTTGCCAAAAACATAAAAAGTTATAAAATTCTAAATATATTAGAAATATTTAATTATAAAACAAATTCTGTAACTCATGTTACTGTTTTACGAGGGCTGTTCAAAAAATACGCAGACTGACGTCATAAAACAAAATGTACTTTTAGAAGTTACATGTCTGGGACCCCTTCAAAGTACTCTCCTCCCCAATGCACACACTTATCCCAACAGGGTTTCCACTTGTTGAAACAGTCCAGGTACGCTTCTTTTGTAATGTCCTCCAGCTCTTTCATCACATTTGCCTTAATCTCGGGAATCATCTCAAATCTTCTTCCTTTCAAGGGTCTTTTCAGTTTGGGGAACAAGAAAAAATCACAAGGAGCAAGGTCAGGTGAGTAAGGGTGTGGGGAAGAACAGTGATCAAGTGTTTGGCCATAAACTCATGAGTTCTGAAACAAATTTCACAGCAACAAGGTGCATCTTCAATTTTTCGGTCAAAATCTCATAACAAGATCCAACTGATATCCCACACTCTTCAACAGGCTCCCTGACAGTCAGACGATGATTTGCCCACACCAGGGCGTTGATTTTGTCGTGTGGGTCGTCAGTTGATGTGGAAAGACGTCCAGGACGATCATCATCTTCAATGGACTGTCAACCATCCTTAAAATGTTCATGGCACTTGAAACATGCCTACGCTTCATAGCAACATCACCATAAACCGTGTTAAGCATAGCAAAAGTTTCAGTTGCAGATTTTCCAAGTTTAACACAAAATTTCACAAGTTGTTGCTCCTTCAGGTCATTTATTCTGAAATCTGCCAAACGAAAAAAATCACACTTCACTTAAAACCACGTAGCTAATACACAAATGAAGATATCTGCAATCGAGAAATGGCGTCGTAATCAGCTGATCTGTGTGAACCTAGTGACACCAAGCAGATTCCCCTGGAACCAACTGGAGCCACGCAATTCAAATAGTCCGCGTATTTTTTAACAGACCTCGTATATCCTTAAATATGTCACATATTTTTATGTTTTTCAGTATATTAAACTGTTTTAGTTATTACTCTCTCATGGCACTGAATTCTGAAATGTCTGGACACTTCTTACTGCTTAAAGAAATCTACAAAATGACAAGATTAAAATACGGCCTCTGCTTCTAACTGCAAAACAGTGAATTAATCCTGAATTTATACTTTTAAAAATTATTTTAAAAGATATTTAAAAAAACTGCTTTCATAAGAATTATTCAAATAGATTTCAGTAATGTTACTAATAAGAATAGTGATAAATGGCTTTAATCCATATATAAAATACATTTTAAATATGTATTTTCATGATTCAACAGTGCGAGATGAACTGCCAATGGGCCTGAAAAAAATAGTGTCTTCTTCAGAAAATACACTTTATAAATTATGACTCTCATCAGAGATTAATAATAAAACTAATCTATGCAAAAATCAACATACTGGAACAATGAAAATGTTAGAGAACCAAGCACAAAAACCCAACATACTGCACTAAGGTCACACATTGTTTTGCCAAGGGCATAGGTCCTGGAGGGATAGGGGATACACCGTCCTTCATTTTAGGTGGGGGTATGGTGCATTCAATCATCCCCCCCTACAGTTTGGTCTGTTGAATTGTTTTATTGAACCACAGGCCTACAAATTGTGTTTGTTCTTGTGATTCTCATATTCTTACCAATCAAATTATATAATTAAGCCTGAATGTAGGCTTTTTTAGTTGCCGAAATGTACATCTTTAATATAGGCATGATTCTAAGCTATTTGATTTAAGCAATAGTTCATAAGTATCAGTCAGTAAGCCTACATATACATTCAAGTATCATGGCAACAAGATTACTCTATAACTGCATATTTACAGCTTTCAGGTTCACGTAATCAGAGATTACCAATTTGCAAATTGAACAGTCTACATAAAATCACCTCCCCCAATGGGTGTAACAAATCTACACCCTTGCTTAAAACCAAAATAATGTAAATTTAATATCCAATATATAACATTTTATTAATGTGTGCACACTGTTTTCAAACTATGTTGAAAACATAAAACTCAATTCAAAACTTTTTTTTTTGTTTCTAAGCAGAAACATACTAATGTAAAAACGTTTTTTTGTGATGCTCTTAAGCCAATGAATAATCTGACTACCTACAAGACACACACTTCACAGATTCACCAAAGAACTTTAATAAAGACATATTGGTGGTGCAAAGGAATACAGCTGTCAGACATACATGTAAATGTTAGCATTTGTATTATTTTTTTGGAAACCTATGCACACATCCAAACTTTATGCCAAATGACTGACAATAATTAATTTAAATGCAAGAAATAAATACATGGCAGTATTTTACTTTAACTGTTTTTAACAACACCCATACTCAAGTTTGGTGACTTTGGTTTAACATAATAATTAGTAATAGCTCTTGGATATAGATCATTAAAAAAATCCTTGGTCGTTACTTGGTAGGCCTTCTAATATTCTATGGTCTAAGCATTACAATTTACACTGCAACTAGTAATTTTATTAGTGTACTAATTTGAATGTTATAATAACAGTTACTTACTGCTTCATCATCTGCCATATTTCAACTTTCAACTCGGGCTATGTTCACGTTTGTCCAAAAATAGTAAAATATTTACTTTCCCAAGTTTACTACTTGCAATATTAGTTTTAAGACCTACTATCTAATAATGCTATTAAAAATATTAATCTTCAGTTCTTAATTCTTAATCAATCATTCAATGTTATGATAAAAGTTTACGCCGTTTTTCTAACACTAACTAATAGCTTCGCTTGTTGTAAAGAACAACAAAAAATATGTTGTTCATATAACTGTAAGTTATATCCAATAATTCAATAAATACGAATATAATAACTGAATTGAAACACAATTAAAAATTACGTCGACTTATTTAATGACTTCACTTCCACGTCTTAATAAATTTTCAACTACATAACAGCACAAGTCCCATAACGAGGTCTGCAGAATTGGTTGCATCAGCCGAAATTAATGTTCTTTACTTGGTCTAGTTGAACTGAATAAACTATGAAGTAGAATAAAAATAAATAATTTAATAGCGTAAAAATTCATAAGTATTAAATTTAAATTTCTAATACAAATGTTTTAAGTTCAAGTTAAATAGAATTCATAAATCATATTGTAAATAAGTTTTTTTACAGCTTTAACAGATTATGTGTAATTTGGTAGAATAATAACAAAACCATATTTTAAATAACCTTCAGATTTTTAAAGGTGAGTACTCATATTTGTATTAAGTAACTGATTTGGATTATTACCACGTTTTTTAGTTTTCATTATGAACAAGCTTTCAGCTCAATTACCTAAACCTTCAGCCTTGAATTTCTTTCATTAATATTGAGATAAATAATAGCCACACCACAACTTTAAATGGGCCCAGCATGGCCAGGTGGGTTAAGACGTTCAACTTGCAATCTGAGGATGACGGGTTCGAATCTCGGTCGCACAAAATATGCCCGCCTTTTCAACTGAGGGGTCGTTTTAATGTTACGGTCAAACCCACTATTCGTTGGTAAAAGAGTAGCTCAAGAGTTGGAGAGGGAGGTGATGACTAGTTGCCATGCCTTCCCTCTAGTCTTGCACTGCTAAATTAGGAACGGCTAGCACAGACAACCTTCGCGTATCTTCACACGAAATTAAAAAATTTAAATGACACTTCACATTGCATTATTTATGTAATTGATTAATTTTTGTTACACAATACTCATAAATGTTTTTACGTAATTTTTATTTACGTTTTATTATCACAAATATATATTTATTTATACGTATTATTATACCTATATTTATCCCATTTGCACATTGCGACATATTCTAGTAGTTTACAACAGGGTTTCTCTTACTCCGGATTAAATTACTTCAGCAACTTTTTCAAGTTACTTTTCAACGCTATGACTCAGTAACCACAACTCTTTCATGTTTTTTCAACTAAGCTTACACGTTTAAATAAAATAAATAATGCGTTGTAGAATTTGTTCACACTAGATCTTTTAAGTGAAAGTTTTCATCACTAACGGCCCGGCATGGCCAGGTGGATAAGGCACTGGACTCGTAATCTAACGGTCGTGAGTTCGAATTACCACCACACCAAACATGCTTGTTCTTTCAGCCGTGGGGCGTTATAATACTACGATTAATCCCACTGTTTGTTGGTGAAAGAGTACCTCAAGAGTTGACAGTGGGTGGTGATAACTACCTGTCTGTCTTTCCTCTAGCTTTACACTGCAATATTAGGGACGGATATTCTAAATAACCCTCTTGTAGATGTGCGCAAAATTCAAATCAATCAAAGCTTATCAGCAATGATACGTAACGCTAAAACTATAGAGCAACATATGCTCAGAGGAAACAACTTCCTCACTGCATATAGAATTGCCACACTTTATATAATTGTACAGGAGAGAATCTACGAAGGAACGTTGACATGCAATGTAAAACTTTTGCCATCATTTAGATACGATGAAAGCATGTAGCGCAATGCTCTGTCAATGATGAATATTTCAATTACAGGAGAGTCCCATCTTATGAAGTATATCAAACAACCATTGTCTTATATTCATGAATATCTCAGAAATTAAAGTTGCAGAGCACTCTTGTTCCCATTGTCTTGATAAACAAGCCATTCTAACTTCTGAGATCAATCAACCTCGGCCATCTTTTAGATGTTTATTTTGCATATAACTTCAAAATATCTTCATCTGTCTCATAAAGCCAGATAAATGCTTTCAACTCTCTTTTCCCTGATAAATGAATTAAAAAACTTGAAAAGGCAATCCCCTTACTTATCATTCATAACCTTTTACTTCTAATTAAGGCTATATAAAGGTTCATTTGTAACGTCTGGATGCATATGCTTCAAGTGCTTTCACGTACTTTGTATCTGCTGTACTTCATGCAATCAACAAAATGATCTACCAAAGTACAAGATACCGTTCTGTACAGTTAGATCCATGCTGGTTTCATGCAATCAGTGTGTACAAAAGTAAAATCCACGTACTATGATGATATTTCCATTCCTCCACCGTATTGCTGTAATACTTCGTCTAATGTTTGATGACCTTTCACAGCTATTGACTGCAAACTCACACGCATCAAGTAATGTAAACCCTAACTACTTCACATTATATGGTGAATACTGTAGGAAGACTGCTTTAGAGGAAGACCATATATCACATCAATAGGATTAAAACCTTTGCATGTATGTACTTTGTAATTTGTATTATATTCTCTGGGTGATGAGAAAAAGTACACATCTTTGCCACAGCTGACACTTTACACAACTCTGAGAACAATTATCTTCTAAAATTAGTTCTCTGATACATTTGTATCGTTTCCGTTACTTCACAGAGTGCTATCCAGTGCTACATCAATTGATCTATTATGTATTGTATGTGTCAAAGTATCAATCAATTGATGAAGCCTAGCCTATTTCTTGAAGCATACGATAATTTGATAGTGAAGAGTATCTACCAATATTCTTGCCCGGTCTTTGAGAATAAACCAGCAACATTCAGAGTAATTCTCTAAAGAATATATTCAGTAATTTTTATTGGAGTTTATTATGTTTCAGCAGTTGTTTCTTTGAGCAGCACATATTGTGTAGTGTTCACAACAGTGCTCAACATATTTACTCAAATACCGGCAATGGAACTGCTTTTGAATGTTGCTACAAGTGCAGATTACAGCTTGGTACTCTCTATTTTTTGAATTATACAAAGTGTGAAAAATTTATTACCTCAGATGTATTCTGAAAACAGTGTTTTCTTCATTATACAGTATTTAATTCGAAATATATAAACGTAAAATTAGTGTATATATAATTACATATCCTATTCCATGAGATAACACTTCTCTAGTTCCATTATCAATGGTATTATGTCTAATAAGAACTCAGTGTCATGTCATGGATATGCCAGTACTGGAGCCTCCATTAAATAAGCTTTGTGGATTAAAATGTTTTATCAGATTCTTTGCTTCATCCACAGTGAATGTCCATTCAGTGTGAGCTGATAATAGTGCTACTATTTAAGAGAAGTTGTAACACCAACGAAACTGTATACACCTGCTTTCTTTATCCACTGGAATACCATTCTCAGGTTCTCATCCATAGAATTGCATATGTAGCCAAAACATCATTGATATGGACTAGGATTTTTTCCCTTTCAGTTAATTTTGTGTAAGCTTTATTGGTGTCTAAAAGTGATTGGAATGATGTGAAAGTCATATAAGCTATTTCTAGTGCTAAAAGCAGTTTTTGTTTTGCTTTTGTCATCCAGTTCGACATTTCAATATGTGGATGCTATATCTAATATACAGTAGTTTTCAACATATCCAGACACTTATCTGTTCACAACGAAGGGAAGGCTTTAACAGGAGATATCACATATATACATTTAAGAATCACTACAGAACTTTGCAAAAAAAAAGAAGAGATAATCTAGAACTCTCCAAAGCTTATATGATTCTATGTTTAAACATTTGATATATCTCAGTGCTGGCTTTAATTTAACGCGTGTTGTCAGTTTCTTTCGCTGTTTTAAGTTCAGATGTTTTACACAATCCCCAACTAATGACTTCAGATGCATTGATAGCTGTCCACTCAATTTCAACACAGAGTGATAATGAAAGACTTTGTGATATGCAGGAATATCATTTGGTTTCTACATACTTTAATGATATAAAATGCGGTCAATATTTTGATTATTTAATTTACTTGCGGTAATGCACGCAACATATAGTTCAGAAAGTGGTTAAGACTACCTTGTCGTAAGTGTATAACTTTTTGTAGTAGATGATGTCTCCTCTATCTGCAATGTTATTGAAGCAATATATACATCCTATGGGATAAAAAGATTGATACTGTAATATTTATTGCCGTCCAGTTATGAAATTGATTGAACACCACGGCCAAGCATCCCTGAGAGGAAACAACGATCGTATGGTGACGCCGTCAACTGGACAAAAAAGTGAGTTTACGTATTGGATTTCAATGTGTTTTCTTTAGCCAGTTCAACAAGGATATCACTAAATGAAGAATCAGTTTCAAGATCATCACGTTTAGTTTAACAGTAAGTTAACCAAAGATGAACAAGTTATGAGACTGAGCATATTCTAGTAGATGCGACTGTCCTTTCATGAGAACAAGTAAGTTTAGTGCATTTCATGTTAGTTTACCAAATAATAAAGGTTTATTTTCATTTTTACTAAGTTTTTCAACTTCATTATTTTATATACGCTAATTATATAATTATTCTCATAACTACAAAACACTACCAATATTTCGCTGGATTCTGGAGAGATAACTAATCAAGCCAATGCTGCTTACCTTGCAGACAAAAATCGAGTAATTTATTAAATGTGTGGACTATATAGCCGCGTTACACTGCATAAAACACTATACTTCATTTATTGCAAACCACAGAACATCACTTATGTTTTTACAGATGTACCATTATTCCTTCTACTACATATACATGCACTTATGCACTCTACAGTTTCAGGGGTTAATTCTTCCAAGTCTGTCATGGCTAATTGTTTAAGGCGCACGACTAGTAAATTGCGGATCGCGGGTTCGAATCTCTGTTCCATCAAACATGTTCGTCCTTTCAGTCATGTGGTGTTTATAACGTTTCGGTCAATCCCACTATTCGTTGTTAAAAGAGCAGCTTATGATTTGGTGGTGGATTGTGATGACTAGCTACCTTCCCTCTAATCTTTCACTGCTAAATTAGGAATGGCTAGCGAAATTCATAACAATCAAACTATTCAACATTAGGTAACTCTACCGTGGAGCATAAATTCACTGGCCGTATAAACATAGTTAACTGATAATTGCTGCAGTATTTCTTCCTTAATGATAAGTGCCTTCATCTTGTGAATGATATCACCTCAATGTAGCTAAATATATTTCTCTCCACTCACATCTGAATGAAGTAGGTATCCGTTGATTAAAGTGGTAGTCTATCTTGCAAAGATTACTATATAAAGAGATATACTAATATCTAGATAACCCTGTCTCATACAAAAAAACAGTCTTTTACCTTTTTCCATCAAGCCTATTCAGACTAAATAAAAATGGGCTGACAACTAAAAATTTCAACACTAACTCTTCACGATGCTACAAGTTTAACAGTGTGAAAATCATTGACCCCTGAAGAAACCTTCATATTCGCTGGAAATCAGCGTGTTGCATTGTAATACTGAAATTAGCATTTGACTGATTATCCTTTATATTGACTCAAGTTCAGTGTTGTAGAAATAACTGGGCAGAATGGTTCACCTCTGATGTAACTACGGCACCTATCGCTGCAGGATTTTTCTTTTCTGTGACTGGTTTAAAATTAATATTTCATACCATACAACTACTGGAACGCCTCTGTAAGGATGAGAGTATTTCTCACACTAATCTGATGCCTCTTTATTTTGCCTAAAAGTCCCTCAACAAATCTCACAATTTTCTGAAGACATCACAGGTTATACTTTACCAAGAAAACGGTACAGATCATCTGTTTAAGTGATCAAATTCTTGGTAGAACTTTTCGTCCAAGGCTTGAGCTTTCCTTGATGGTATGTTTAATTTTACATTGGGTCAAAATGTGAGTCCATCTTGGTTATAACTGTATCCCAATCTTTCAGTTGCATCTCGCTTAGGTAATCGTTTAGTACTCCCTCTTGGTCTTGAATACTTATTCCTCAAACAAGTACTATTATCTGAGCAAAAAACAATTCTTTAAACTTGAATACATAGCAGTTCGATTAATGGCACAGAGCTATGAAATAATATGTGTGCACCTACATTGGATACTGCATGTTTACCTTTACAGGAGTTGTGAAAGAATCAAGCTGTCTCTACTTCCTCAAGAATTACTTCCAAACCGATTAATATACTCAAGATAATATTCTATACTGTTTAAAAATCATATTACTTAGTTGAATTAGTACTATCAGGCTTATCCACATTAACTAGTTTTATCTACGTGACTGATCATTCTCATTCTAACGCATGGGGAACTACAATTTCGAAACATCACATGACCGATCATTAAAGGACACTTCCGTCGGCCTTTCTGGGTAAAATGCAGCTTCACAGCCTTTTTATCCCAAAGGCAGACAAGGTGTTATATCTATCTAGGAGAATGACAAAATATATAGGTTGATGGAAACTTCAACTTAATGTCGTTCTTGCTCACGTGTTAAACGAAAGTTCCTGTATCTGGCGAAAACGTAAATTTTGAAAAAAAATCAACATTAAAATAATAATTTAAAAAAAATATATATCTGGTATGCTTTCCTATCAATGAACTAGAACCTAAGAGTTTAGGAAAAATTAATCCCAGCTCATATCAACCTTTACAAATTTCAAAACTTTTACTTGGATACAATACACTCCACTGGGAAAATATTTGTTAGGTTTGTTTTATATGTGAAAATATGCAAAAAAATTACAATAAAGTCATTTTCTACTTTAATAACAGAAAAATACAAGCTGATAATTTTCAAATTTTGTAAGGTTTTCGTTTTTGAATTTCGCACAAAGTTACACAAGGGCTATCTGCGCTAGCCGTCCCTAATTTAGCAGTGTAAGACTAGAGGGAAGGCAGCCAGTCATCACTACCTACCGCCAACTCTTGGGCTACTCTTTTACCAACGAATAGTGGGATTGACCGTCACATTATACACCACCACGGCTGAGAGGGCGAGCATGTTTAGCGCGACGCGGGCCCGAACCCGCGACCCTCGGATTACGAGTGCACGCCTTACGCGCTTGGCCATGCCAGGCCCACAAACAAGCAAATCTATTCGTAATGAAAAATGTTAAGACTTTACTAGATGGCGCTACATAACGAAACATTTATGGCGTACATCTGAATAAGATTATTGGTTCTCCAACTTTAAAAAATTTAAGACGTGATTTGCTAGAAATACAAGTTTTATTTAGAAATCGAATACTTATGTTCGTTGTACGAGATAATACTTTGTCATATGTGTCTGTGCAATAAGTACTATTACACTAAGCTTGCTTAATTAAATTGTAGCTTTTACAGGATAAGTTATATGAAATTTGAATAAAAAACAGTAATAACATTTATTTTCACTGAAGTAGGCCGTTGTGTCGCTTTATACGTTATTCTAGAATTATTATTAGGCTTATTTGTCAGGCTGTCTTAACTCGTATTCATCTAATGGATGAACATGGCAGGTGATTATACCTTTGATAACGAGGATGCTGATGTAATTGAAGTTAGACAACCACGCCGACTAGAGGCAGAACAGAAGAAAAAGGAATTAAAATCAGGTAGATAGATTACATTTATAATGTTACAATTTCATTTTATTGTTCAGAAATTTAAAAGGCCTCGTCGTAGTCATACTTCACTGTGTGATCAAGAACTGTTAGTGTAAGTTTGTTTAACTTGCTGCAAAAGTGTAAGCTGCAGACGCCATACAAGGTTAGCTGAGAATGGGAAATAATCGTGCAAAAAAAACGAAGGAAAAAGCTGCATTTGATATTTTAAAAACATAAACTTGGTTAATATAAGTTTTGTCTCTATTTTCAACTTTCAAGTTTGTTTATGATCTTTCTATTTAACCAACAATATACAGATTGCCCAAATTCATAATTTAAAATGCTTGAATAAGTTTAAGCAAATCAAAAACTTAAGTTTCTCCTAATGCCACAACTTTCCTGAACCAACTATAATTTTGTTAACTTGTAGCAGTTGGCTTATATGACATGCAATTTTTCTTATGGTAAATACTCAAACTGCATATGTTGCTTCATATGAGGCTCAGTCAAAGGATTACAACCTTGCTTGTATTCATAATTTCTGTTTACATGCCATTATTAGCAGTTTTTGTTTTTTGTATCATTATCAGTGTCAAATATTTAGTTGGAAACATCAAGCTTCACTTATAATTACATTTAAATGCTCATTATTTGTAATCACAGTGTTTCTCACATGATAAAATAATCTCAAGTGCTTCACTTTCACTTCACACTCAAGCTGTTTTATGTTGATCTGTGATGTGAGCCTTCATCAATAAAGTAAACATTTTAACCTATATACTAGCCTTTAGGAATTGCAGACTTAAATAGGAATCTATTTCCTAATTTTAATCTTTCCTTTTTTCAACTTTAAAAATAATTGTTTTATTGTGTATACTGTGTCATTAGTCATTCTTTCTTGCATTTTTGGATGGACATCTTTTCAAAGGAAGTTGGCAGTATGTTTTTTGGCTTTTGTTTCTGGTAGTTTCCTGTATTTTCACAAATAGTTCAGTTGTGACTACAACAGGTAAGTTACTGTCTGACTTGCCTTTTCTTTATTTTAAACATATAACTCCATTAAATCGTATATTAGTTTTAGGTCACTGCTTAAGATAAAAGACTTGGGTATGCAAGTTACTCCTCGGTTTTAACTCTGTGATTAAAAAATGTTTAGGGTGAATAAACTACAACAAGACTGTCAAGTCATGATTTCTTTTGATTAACCTGAATATACATTTGTGGTAAGCTATGTTAGAAAGAGATGAAATAAGTGATACACAGGAATTGTTTTAGTCATGTTGTAGTTTTAGTTAATATTCAGTGTAAGGCTGTAATTGTAATTTTGTGTTTCAATAGGGAACTTGCATGCAAGTCACTGTTTAATTTGATTTGGGAATTAGCCTTGTCATGAATTTGGCTTGTAAAACTTGTTGCATTTAAAGCAATTAATCAGTTTCATTATAATAAGGTGAAATTGTCTTTGCATTATTTTTATCAAATAAGAGAAAATAAAACTGTTCAGTAATAGAAACCATTATGCTGCTGGTGTAAGAAGTGGTTCCATTTTGATAAAAAATAAATAAATAAAATGCTAGCTAAACTGAACGTCATGATGATGATTCACACTCTGAGCATGGGATCAGTTATTTGCTGGAAATGATGAAAAACTGAAAAGAAGAATTAAAGGAGCAACAAGAAGAAAGAGATAGAAAATTAAAGGAAAGTTAGGAAGAATGAGATAGAAGATTAGAAAAGAGAGAGGTGGAAAATTAAAGGAAGACCAAAATAAAAATTACAAAAATATCAAGAGATGAATTATAAGAAAAACGCATAGGACTTAATGAAATAAGAATTATAAATCAAAATATATTTTGTTGAAGCCAAAATTAAAGAAGCTGTTAGAGATGTTCAAAATGATTGTAACAGAATTGAAGTAATATAAAAAAAGACATCTATTAAATGCAGAAAGACTAGTGACAGAATTGTAGAAGTACAGAAAATGCCTTCAAAGTTAAAAAAGACAACAATAATAAAACTAAAAACATACAAAAGGGTATCAATAAAAATGCACCTTAAGATTGCAGAAAGATTATAACAGCAATGTCAAAAAGGTAGAAAAACGTCAGTGACTGAACAAAATTTTAAAATGTTAATTTTAAACCATCTATGTATATATATCACTACATCTGCCCAAGAATTCTTCAAACACCATTAACTGTTAAGTTTGGAAGAGCAAAACCCATTTGGTTGGCAGCTGTTATCATTAATGCTGCACTTTCTATGACTGGAAGAACTACCAGGATCATCCCATTTATATCGCTACTTCAGTAGGTTACAAAATTTAGTTGGTCAGTTCAGCAGTATCATTCAGTTGAGAAACCAACAGCACCTTATGTGATACTCTGCTGTTCTTCTACAGCTGGTGTTTGTTCAGTTGAGTCAAGACATGCACATACACTATGACATGAATTCTGTGTCCTTCTCCTTCTGCAAGTGTCAGTCCAATAGTCTGACAGTGGAGTCGAGGGTACAGTCTGAACAAGTACCAACTACATTACACATGTTAGTTTTCAGACTTCTTGTATGCAAGTGCTTGGATAGTCATGTTCTTATTCTGCCCATCTCTATGAGACATGGGGTTCATTTGCCTATTAATCCATTTTTCCTGAACAAGATGACATCTGGTCTCCCACAAGTATGATCCTATAAAGTGTCTGTCATCTGGTGTTCCATTTTGTGTTTTCTTTGGGCACTTTTTGAAGGGAACTTAACAAAGTAATTTTTACACAGGCCTTCCACCACTTCAATGTGAGATTCTAATTTAATATTTTTGTGATGGGTTCAGCATAAAATGCATGAGCTTGTCTACACATTTGTGCATGTTAAGTATTTACATGATAATTTTTGATATAGCTTGTGTATCTTCACAAAAGGTTTATTTGCAAAAAGTCTGTTTTGTTACTAGTGAGTGCAAAGTGATTTCATGTCATGATTAAGAAAACTATTTGTTCCAAAAGTCTCAAATGTTATTTGCATAATCTCCAGAACCTCCTAAATATGTTTCAAAAATTTGTTTTCAGTAAGACTATATTTTATGTTATTTTGTTTACTCTGTTTGGAGTCTGTCACTTGACCAACCTTGAAATCATCATAAAAAATTAGAAAACAAATATAAATTGTATATATAAAAAAAAAACTTGGAGCAGCTTTGTCTCAGTGGTTTGGGGCTTCTTGAGCAATCACAAGGCTAAAAATTATGTCACTACAGAATGTAAAGAGTTTTCCTTATTCTAGCCTTACATACTAAAATGCTATATGAATCATTCACCATGATATAACTCTTGACTCAGTAAAAACAAGTAATTAACGTGCCCACAAAAGGATGTAAAGAACTTTTATAATCTTAGTTTATATCTCTCAACACAAGTCTTAGAGTATTTCACACCAAAACAGATTGAAAACTATATTTGTTACCTAAAACATTCTTCAAGTTATATGTAAACTTTGATCAAATTTTCTTTCTACTTTTAATAACTGGCCATCTTTTATTTGTTCTCTGGTTGAGGCTCTGGTGAAGAATTACAGCAAAATGGGCTGCAGGATGTCCCTGAAAGTCCATATTCTTGATGCTAATTTTGATAAACTCAGTGAGAACATTGGAGCATACTCAGAGGAGCAAGGCGAGTGCTTCCACGAAGGTATACTGGACTTTAAACTCTGCTACCAAGGAGCATATAATGAAAACATGATGGGAGCTTAATTTGGGGGGCTGATATGTGAAAGTGATTTACATTACAGTTGCAAGAATCAAAAAACTACTTCAAAACATTTTTGTATAATTTTAGTATAAGTACATGTAAATCTTGATTCATGTTTTATTAAGAACTTGTGTAAATAAAAACGTGGTGCAAACTTGCCAATTCTTACATAGAAAATAGGTTAATTTCTATATTTCATTATGCAGGTCACAAAAGCAAAGTTGGGAGGGAATAATGGCTATTTTCTGTACTTTTACAAATTCATAAGCAATTAAGAAATAACATATACTATCCAGGAACAAAATTTGTGTTACATAGTGTTATTACTATTTAGAAATAAATTATTAAATTTAGTTTGCTTAAAACACACTACTTTGGAAGTTAAAATTTTTTCTTAGGTGAAAATGTATTTTTGTTAGATACTCACTTCTTGCACACTATTTCTGTCCAGTTCTGGTTCTCATAGTATTTCTTGCCTTATCAGAAAATGAAAATTTGTGAATGTGAAAGAATAGAGAAGTTAGTGTGCAAGGAAGTGCATTGCCTTCCTATTGGCACAGAGCTTTTGCTGCAGAATAACATCATTATGCAGAAGTAAAATTCACAAAAAAATTTCTTGAGATTAGGTGGGAGTTGGCTAGTATTTAGGATAATTTCATAGTGTTCACCGTTTCACTATTAAATGCTGAAAACATTTTTTATTTTTCCTTTTCTTATTTTTATCTTTTGAAGCTCTACTCAAATAAGTGATTGTGTCTAACAATGCAAAGAGCTTATTTTTTCTGTATGTTCACAAACTTGATAAAGAAATAAAAGCTTCACTTGATACTGTCACGTGGAGCTTTAATTTCTGTATGCATATATGCATGTTCAGCTCATGATTTGGCTCGTGGAGCTGAGCTGTTCTGGCTGGAGCTCGAAAGTTTTGGCTCAATCTCATTAGAACTAAGCAATTAATTGACTATACATCAATTAGTTTCATGTGCAGTAATTGGTTAATCAAAATGACAATGAAATTTATTCAGGTCACAAAAATAAAAACTAGTTTTCTGTTATTCCAACTGTCAAACTAATTTAAATGTTGCTATTATTTATTTTTGTCATTTTCATTTAATTCAGATCTCTTCAATTTGTTAGGAATATTAACTGTAAACTTAATTTCTTTTCAATTTTTATTTTATATTGATATTAACTAATTTCAGTAGCATTTATGTGTAAGCCACTGTAGTTGAATTTGTTTCCACCAATGTATATGTGCAGTTATTATGTCACTATTTAGTCAGCTGTGGTGATCCAATCATTTTTAAACTAGTATTATGAATAACATGATAATAAAAACTTTGTACCTTTAAAAAAATACTGTTCATAACAGGTAGTTTTATCAGAAAATTACATGTTCCTTAGTATTTTAGTTGCCCAGTAAAATAAATACCACTAATAATAAAAATAGGCTCTTATGGGTAACAAAAGGATTATACTTCTTTTTGTATTTTAATACAAGAGAAAACATGTGCAAATATATTTCGATATGTATTTATATTTTTGTTAATTAATATGTAAATGAGTAATTTCATTCCTAGTGAAATGTATAATAAGATTGGTTATTATTAACGAGACTAATGTGTTTATGCATTTAGTTGTATGTTCTTTGTAGTTCCTGATTACATAAAAATTATGAGCAGTTCAAAATTGTTTACCACTTCTTCATTGTGTTGAGTCTCATTACCTTTTATCATTACCTTTCCTCTTACAAGCATGGTCACCCTCAAATTTCAAAACTGTTGTAGGTAGGTGTCAGTTGTTGTTCAGTAGTATGCCACCACCAAGCTCATATATGATTTACAGTTTCTAATGATATGGAAAAATAAAAGTATTTACATCAACTGAGATACTACAAGAAAGCACTTTTTAACCATTCCCCTCAATATGGATTTCTATATGTGGTGAGGGGACCTTCCAGAGAAGGTTCTGTTCTTACAGCTTACCTCCTCTAGGTTCTAAACATCCACCTGCGTGTTTGCCGTATTTGGTAACCCGTGAAGGGGAGGAGAGAATCCTGGTGGTTGAGGAGTCCAGCTCCAACACACACTTTGGCTTTGAATTCCTGTAAACAGGCAGTCTTGGGGTGGCCCCCTTAGGATCAATCGGCTAGTCCATTTGGGCCAGGTTCAATTGAGTACCAGCAGAGGATTTGTGGACATTGTGTCTGACACTGGTGTTCAGGTATAGTGCTCACGAAACCCTGGCATCCCTGCAGCGCCCTTAAGGCACTGTAGTGCTTTCCCTTGTAGAGCTCCATGGTGGGTGGGATTGTTGTGGTGGTAAAGATCATCATGCCACTGAATGCCAACTTGAACCACGTTGTATAAACTGAAATGGTACGCATCCTTCTTATTTTACCTCATGTCCTAAATCGGTAGAAGAAAAAGAATTACATCTCAAGACATTTAACAATCTCACTTACACAGAGGCTCAAAAATTATTATTACCTATTCCGTCCAGAACTTATGCTGGCTGCTATAACCTGTTCTGCTGCCACTCTAAGAGTTCAAACAGACCTTACCCTATTCCTTACACAATCTTCACCAGCAAATACAAGTGAAATACTTCCCAAAATGAGCACATTTCATGAATTAGTGTCTTCTATTTTTTTCCTGACCACACCTTCCAGTCATTGCTTAACTTCACCTTCTTCATGTGAAGATGTTTCCATGGAGTCTCCCTCTCTTGGTATTCCAAAAATTGAACCACTCGTCTGCGCCCTCAATTATTAGTACATGTATCAATAAATTCAGACTCGACCATTCGAGCTAGGGCAGAATCCATAGAGGGCAATAGACCAACATTCAATAAAGAAAAAAAATGTGGTCATAACCATAAGTACTCTTTACCATCTTCTCTGAAATAATTACACATGGCCACACTAATCCAATGGAACTGTGGAGGTTTCCAATCAAATGTAACTGAGATCAAATATCTGATTGATTTTTATCATCCCATGTGTCTTTCTTTACAGGAAACATTTCTACAGTCTACAAATACAGTTTCTATCTGACACTATTTGTTATACCTGAATGTCAGGCTATGTGTAGGACGGGAACATGGAGGAGTTGCATAGCTGGTTGATCAGCATGTGCCCACCTGGTCCTTGCCATTGACCACACTCTTGAAGGCTGTAGCCATCCATGTTTCCGTGGGTTGTACCATCACTATTTTCTCTCAATATCTTACATCTGAAATGCATTGTAATCAATCAGACCTCAATACCCTTATTGAGCAGCTGCCAACCAACTTTTTAATCTTGGAAGATTTCACTGGGCATAATCCCCTCTGGGGTGGCTCCCATATTAGTATGAGAGGGCATGCCATAGAGCATATGCTCCTGAACCACAACCTGGCTCTTACACATATTTTCATGCTCCTAGTCAGTCATTTACAGCTATAGATCTTTCTGTCTGTTCCCCTTCGTAACTCACTCACTTTTCCTGGGAGGTCGACATCAATCCTTGAGGTAGTGATCATTTTCTCATCACCTTACGAGAGATTAGCCGTGATCAGTACAACTCGACCCATGTACCTTGGTGGAAGTTGGTCCAGGCCAACTGGCCTTCTTTCATTACCCCTCTCGGAACTTGATCCTGCCATCTTATGTAAATCATCCATAGATCATTGTATAGCAGTAGTAACCAACAGTATTATACAAGCTGCTACACAATGTATCCCTGAAACATCATCATGTTCCCTGTGGCATCCCCGCCCTTGGTGGAATTCTGCCTGTTTTATGACACAAAAAACTTGGAAACATGCTTGGGATAAATTTCGAAGATGCCCCACGCTCTCAAACCACATTGCATTTCAGCAAGCCTGTGTGCTTGCACTTGCATATGCTCAGCAAGTTAGATGTCAAAACCAGAATGAATCTTGGATTAAATACACCTCCAGCATTTCTTCAAACACCAGCACAAATGTTATATGGAATAAGATCTGGAGGGTGAGTGGAAAATATACTTCCACCTCCCTCCCTCTCTATCTTAATATCTGATGGCCACAAAGTTACAGATGCATAGAGCATTGCCAATACTCTTGGGGACTTCTTCTCTCATGTATCTAGCTGTTTGACTATATCTCCTTCCTCTTTAGCCATTAAAAAACAGGCAGAGCATCTGCCTCTTTCCTTTTCAACTGACCATTCCTATGAATTCAATTGCCCTCTTACACTGGTGGAACTCGCAATTTATCGATCTCGCAATACATCAGTTGGACCTGATAATATACATAATGAGATGATATGCCACTTTTTCCAGAACTCTTTTACTATTCTCCGAGCTGTCTTTAATCGGATATGGCAGGAAAATGTCTATCCAAATGTTTAGCGACAAGCTATTATACTCCCTATTCTGAAAGATAGGAAGGATCAAACAATTCCTTCAAATTACCATCCCACCTCAGTGAGATCTTAGAGAAGATATTCAGTGCCTGCCTTGTTTGGTTTCTTGAATCAAACAACCTTCTCTCACCTACTTAATATGAGTTCTGAAGATAATGCTCTACGACAGACCACTTAATTCATTTTGAAATATCAATCAGAGAAGCCTTTTTAAGTGACAATATCTTGTTACTGTTTTTTATTTTGAAAAAGCTTACGATGCAACAGGGAGATATGGCATCTTACGAGACCTTCACTCACATGGACTGCGTGGCAACTTACCACTTTTCATACAGCAATTCTTAATGAAGCATCGATTCCATGTCTGTGCGGGCTCTACATTTCTCATTTTTTTTCCGCAGGAACTTGGAGTCCCTTAGGGCTGTATTCTGAGTGTCACACTTTTCATTTTAGAGATTAATACCATCAGTGAACAGCTACCCCCTACAGTTGCAAACGGTCTTTTTCTTGATGAATTTCACATCTCAAGTCTGTCATCAAACATGAGGTTTACTGAATGGCAGCTACAAACTGCAGTCAATCAGATACTGAAGTGGACCACAGCAAATGGTTTTAAACTTTTACTATCTAAAACAGTTCCCCTCAGTGTGGATTCCTGTACGTGGTGAGGGGACCTCTCAGGGAAGGTTCTGTTCTGTCTGGTTACCTTCTCTGGGATCTAAACATCCACCCACGTGTTTGCTGTGCGTGACGACCTGTGAAGGGGAGGAGAGGATCTTGGTGGTTGAGGGGTCCAACTCTAACACACCACTTTGGCCTCAAATTCCTGTAGATGGGCAGCCTTTGGGTGGCCACCCTTGGGTCATTCGGCTGGTCTACTTGGGCTAGAGTCAACCAAGTACCAGTGTTGGAAGTTCTCAATGGGTGTTGTGGATATTGTGTTTGATGCTGGTATTTGGGTATAGTGCTCACAAAACCCTGGCGTTGCTGAATTGTCCTTGCATGACTTTGTAGTGCGTCCCCTTGTAGGGCTTCATGGTGGGTTGGGTCAGTGGGTACCGAAATTTTTCTTATGGATCCTCCAAAAAATTTAAATAAAATTGTAAAAAAACAGTCAATGGGTAAGCGACCACGTCTTGAAGACTCTGAACAGCAATCTTCAACATCTGTAACACCTGTACCCCATTTTCTTATATTACATTCTTTTTCGGAAAAACCTTTAGGGCAATTGTCCCCCTTTTTTATTCAGAAGGGACTAGAGGGACTTGCTGGCTCTTCAAAGTCAGTAAAGAAGCTTTGATCTGGTTGAAACATCCACATCCCAACACAGTGAACTTTTCTTGAATTCAAAGGCAATTGGGGATATACCTATTGAGGTTACACCTCATGCTACTTTGAATTCATCAAGAGGAGTTATTGTTGAGAAGGATTTGAAGAACGTCCTCGAGTCAGAGATTCTTTCTGGTCTCTCCACTAAAGGAGTTTTTGCAGTGAGGTGCATTTCCACTCGCAAAGATGGAGTTACATTGCCAACAGATACCCTTGTTTGGACATTTACTTCATCACGTGCACCTGCCACCATCAAGGCAGGTTATCTCATTTGCAGGGTTCGGCCATACATTCCAAACCCTCTGCGATGTTTCCAATGTCAGAGATTCGGCCACTCAAAAACATCATGTCGTGGTTCCCTGACATCTGCAAGTTGTGGGGGCAAGGACCACGATGCATACAAATGTGACATGGACCCACGTTGTGTTAACTGCAATGGTTCTCACCCCTCTTACTTTCGTTCTTGCCCAAAATAGTTGGAGGAAAAAAGAGGTGCAGCCTTTGGAAACGATACATAACATTATTTATCCTGTGGCTCGGAAATTGCTGCCCACCACTCCACCCTTGACATATGCTGCTGCACTTCATTCCACAACTACAGTGGGAGTGCAGACAGATCTCTCTGTGCCTCCAAGAGAATCATTTTCAAGACAGATGAAGAGCCTTTTGACCTCCAGGGTTAAAAAGGTTGATGAATCGACTTCCACACCTATCTCTGTTCCTCCCGTACCTTCCAACAAACCTCAAGATCTACATCTTTCAGTTTCAAATATAGGAATTTCTTCTGATACATCTTTTTCTCCAACCCCAAGAGGCAAAACAATCATTCGTTCGCGTCCTCAGTCACTGGAATCCCCTTCCAATAACAAAGTTCTGCTCACTCAACCCAAGACAGGATCCATGGAGATTGATAGACCTCCTCCGACTAAGGACAGTAAGGAAAAAAGACATGGTTGTAAAAGAAGGGTTCTCCAGCCACTTCACGTACCCATTTTTAAAAATGGCCACCTTGATACAATGGAACTGTCGAGGTTTACGTTCTTATCTGGATGATATCAAAACACTGATTTCTTCCTACCATCCTGTTTGTCTTTCCTTACAAGAAACATTTCTCAAACCTGCTGATACAGTCTCCATTCGGCAGTTTTCTCTGTACAGAAATTACAGACTGTGATGGATGAGTACATGGAAAGGTGGCACTATTGGTAGATCAGCATGTGCCTACCCTGGCTTTGTAACTCAACACACCCTTAGAGGCCATAGCCATCAGTGTTTCCTTGGGTCATACCATCACTGTTTGTTCTCTGTACTTGTCTTCTGGAGAGATGTATGATCAATTCAGACCTTGATGCTCTCGTTGAACAGTTGCTGTCTCCATTTCTAATCCTGGGGGATATTAATGGACATCATCCCCTCAGGGAAGTGCTGTTATTGATGGGGTTGATCTGTAGAGTGTATGCTCTCTGATCACAATCTTTTTCATTTCAATACTGGTTCTTCCACTTATTTTCATGCACCTAGTCAGTCCTTTACTGCAATTGATCTCTCGGTTTGCTCCCCTTCATCATTCTCCCATTTTTCATGGAGGGTTGACAGTAATCCACTAGGTAGTGGATTTTCCTATCCTTTTGAGGGAGACTGGCTGTGGTCGATGCCAACCTACCCTCGTGCCCTGGTGGAAGCTGGATCAGGCAGATTAGTCCAATTTCACTGCTCTCACAGAACTTGAATCAGCCATCAATAGACGACTGTGTGAAAGCGGTAACTGGCTTTATTATACAAGCACCTGGTCAGTGTATTCCTAAAACCTTGACATATTTTCCACGATATCTTTGTCCTGGGTAGAATCCTGCTTGCCACTCAGCACGGAATGCTCAAAAACAGGCCTGGGATACTTTTCATAGATATCCCACACTTTCAAACCGTGTCACTTTCCAACGGGCCCTTGCACATGCTAGGTGGGTAAGACATCAAAGCCAGGAGGAATCTTGGATTAAGTTCACAACTAGCATATCTTCTACCACCAGTTCCAAGATCATATGGGACAGGATTTGAAAGGTTAATGGGCACTACAATTCTGTCCCCCTCTTGATCTTACTCTCTGATGGTCAGGAGGTGACTGATGTCCGGAGCATTGCTGATAATCTAGGTAAAAGCTTTTGCCAGGTATCTAGCAATTCTGCTTGTTCCTCCACCTTCTTAGCCATCAAGACTCAGGCAGAGCGCTCACCTCTTTCCTTTCAAACTGACTGTTTCTTTGACTATAATTGTCCCTCTACACTGGTGGAACTGAAAATGGCCCTTCATCGGTCTGCCAGTACATTTGTTGGACCTGATGATGTTCATTATGACATGCTACACCATCTATCTCCTGCTTCTCTTGATGTCCTTCTGATTGTCTTTAAACCGGATCTGGCAGGAGAATGTTTTTCCTGATGCCTGGCACCAGGCTATTATTTTACCTTTCTCTAAGTCAGGGAAAGATCCCAAAATTCCTTCAAACTACGATCCAATTGCTTTGACGAGCTGTCTCTGTAAGACCTTAGAAACGATGATTAATGCTCGTCTTGTTTGGATTCTCGATTCGAACAACCTCCTCTCACCCAACCAGTGTGGGTTCGAACAACAGCACTCCACCACAGACCACCTAATTCATCTTGAAACATCTATTAGAGAAGCCTTTCTCAAATGCCAACATCTTGTATCAATATTCTTTGACATTGAAAAGGCTTATGACACAACATGGAGGTATGGCATTTTGCGAGACCTCCATACATATAGGTTATGTGGCCATTTACCCATGTTTATTAAAAAATTTTAATGGACAGGAGATTCCAAGTTTGTGTTGGTTCGACACTTTCACGTTCTTTTGTGCAGGAACTTGGAGTCCTTCAAGGCTGTGTTTTGAGTGTCTCACTTTTCAGTATAAAGATAAATGCCATCACTGAACAACTCCCTCTCACTGTTGCGAATGGACTGTATGTCGACAACTTTCACATCTCATGTCAGTTGTCAAACACTAGATATATTGAGCAGCAACTACAAACTGCCCTCAATCGTGTACTGAAGTGGACTCTGGCAAACGGCTTTGATTTCTCTGTCTCTAAAACCGTATGCATGCACTTTTGCCGTCAATGAGGTATTCACCCTGATCCTGAATTTCATATCGGTTAAGTTTTGCTGCCATTGGCCCAGAGACCAAGTTCTTGGGGCTTATCTTTGATCATAAGCTTAAAGCAGCTTCAGGTCAAATGCACAAGAGCACTGAAGATCCTTCGGGTCCTCTCCTATACCAGTTGGGGAGCAGATCGATGTTCAATGTTAAAGGTATATCGTGCTCTTAATCGATCAAAACTTGACTATGGATCAGTGGTCTATGGCTCTGCCAGACCCTCAGCCTTAAAGATGCTGGACCCCATTCATCACCAAGGACTTCGACTCTGCACTGGGGCTTTCCGTACCTCTCCAGTTCAAAGCTTATACGTTGAATCTCATGAACCTTCTCTGCACCTTTGCTGTTTGCAACTATCTTTACAATATTCTTCGAAATTTTGTTTCTTAACAACGCATCCCACCTGGTGATGTGTTTTCCTTCCTCGGTGGGCATTACTTTTTCAGAACAGACGATCTGTTATTGCTCAGTTTGGCCTTTGCATATGGGTTCAGTTGGGTGAATTGAGTCTGTCCTTGGATAACATTGCAGATTCCACAGGTCAGTCCATCCTACCATGACTTATTACAGCCCCCAAATGTGATTTTTTTTTTTTAGTCATCTGAAAAAGGCAGATACTCCAGATTGGAAGTACCTTCTTTTATTTAATGAACATCTTTTGAACAATCATTCAGTTCCCATTTATACAGATGGTTCCAAATCAGGTAATTCAGTGGGCTCTGCTATGGTTTGCTGTGGTTCAGTAGTTGCATGCAGAATCCCCTCTACTGCTTCTGTGTTCACTGCTGAACTGTATGCCATATCTCTTGCCCTGGATTATATTGCAGATGAACAGTACTCCAACTGCACTATTTATACTGATTTGCTTAATTCTGTACTGGTCTTGGAATCACTACACGTTGGCTCACATCCTGTTCTCGTTGATATTCAAAACCGACTGGCCCATTTCTCATTAACAGCTACTTCTCTCCAGTTTTTATGGATACCAGGCCATGTTGGTATTCGCTGGAACGAGCTTACAGACACGGCAACTAAATCTGTCGGCTCCGGCACTATCACCCCTGTTCCTATTTCGTACATGGACTATGGTCTTGTCTTCATGGCTCAGCTCCGTGCCAGCTGGCAGTCCACTTGGAGTGAGCAATGGGACAACAAGCTTTTTCAAATCAAACCCTCTTTTTGGACTTTGGCCATCTAGCTTCCATAAAGTTTTGAAGGAGGAAGTTGTTCTAACTAGGCTACGCATTGGTCACAGTTTTTTAAATTATCGTTTTCTTTTATCTGGAACTGATGCACCAATGTGTAGTTTGTGTGACACTCAAATCACTATCAGCCACGTTTTACTTTCTTGCCATCATTACAATTCTCAATTATGGCAATATTTTAAACATATTTTTTCTCAGGGTCTATCTGCAACATTGGACAGTGTTATTGGTGATGATGACACTGTCCACCTTGATAACTTTTTAATTTTTTAATGGCCATTAATCTTTTTAATATCATTTAAGTGTTGCATATTTATTCATTACACCTTTTTAATTGTGGTTCCTTTTTTACAGTTTTATTCTCTTACGTTCAATTTGACATTGGACAATGACCAGAACATTAAATAACTCGACACCGGGACTAGAAAGGCCAACTTCAGGTGACTAATGCTGCTGTTTGAACTACTCGTTAGTCATCCTGGCGAGTTGTTATTACACTTTTGCTGCATATCATTTCACACTTTTACTACTTTACCTTTTTAGTACTGGCCATAATGACACATAACCCGGAACCAGGACTGGAAAGACCAACTTTAGGTGACTGACGGTGGTTCTTATACTTACCTGTTAGTCTTCCTGGCAGGTCATGATCATTACCATTCTGCTACAGGTGGTCCTTTACAACTTTGTAGACTGGACGTCACCATTGTTTTTTGCCATTTTCTGTTTTACTTGCTGTTTTGTTTTTACCTTCATTTACTTTTACAAATTTTACTCCATTTACTTGGCTTTTATCTTTTTACTGAACATTTGGCTACACATTATTATTACAATTTTGCTATGTGTCTTTTAAAACTTCTTTTCTTTTACATTTGATAATGGCTGCTATGACACATAACCTGGAACCAGGACTGGAAAGGCCAACTTCAGGTGACTGACGGTGGTTCTTAAACTTATCTTTTAGTCTTCCTGGTGGGTTATGACCATTACCATTTTGCTAGAGTAAGTACTGTACAACTTCTTTCACTCTGCTTTCTCTTTACATTGTAGACTAGGTGTCAACATTGGTTTTATACTTTTTTGTTTTACCTTCATTTCCTTTTATGTATTTTACTATATTTACTTTATTTTTACCTTTTACCAGATGTTTGGTGCAGATAGCTTAGCTGCTTTGTGCCATAAAAAACTAAATCAATCTAAAACTGTTTGTATACATTTCTGCCACAAACGGGGAATCCACCCAGATCCAGAATTCCGTCTTGATGATGTTATACTTCCTGTTGTCCCTGAGGCAAAGTTCTTAGGTCTTATATTTGATTGTAAATTAAACTTTACGTTGCACATCAAGCAAATGTTTTAAATGTTTAAAAGCATTGAACATTCTCAGTGTTCTCTCTTCTACTTCTTGGGGAGCAGATCGATACTCCATGCTCAAAATTTATTGTGCACTTGTCTGATCCATACTTGACTACTGGTCTCTGGTTTGTGGTTCTGCCAGAACCTCAGCACTGAAAATGTTGGATCCTGTCCATTATCAGGGGCTTAAACTTTGCACTGGAAGTTTTTGTACTTCTCCTGTGCAAAGTTCGTAAATAGAATCTCATGGAACCCTCTCTATATATTCGCCATTTGCAACTGTCTCTAATGTATGCTTCCAAACTTTGATTGTTACCACAGCATCCTACCTCGAGTTATGTTTTCCAACCACAATGGACAACACCTTTTAATAACAGAAAATTTGCCATTGTTCCTTTTAGTCTCTCTATCCAGGCACAATTAGAAGAATTGGATTTATCCTTGAATAACATTGCACTTTCTTCAAATCAGCCTTTTCCACCATGGGAAATTACTCTCCCCAATTGTAACATATCTTTGAATCATCTGAGGAAAGCATATACACCCGATTGGAAATATTGCTCTTTTTTTGCTGAACATCTTTTGTATGATCCATCAATTCCTATATATACAGATAGTTCCAAATCAGATGACTCAGTGGGCTCAGACATGGTTTGTGACAGTTTCTGTTTTTGCTGCCAAATTTTATGCCCTAAATAATATTGAACTAATGCAATATCAAATTATACAATATATACGGACTCACTCTGCTGTTTATTGGCCCTGGAATCATTCCATGATAGTCACCAACCTCTTCTCATGAATATTGAAAACAAACTGGCCCATATTTCTCTCTCATCTTTCTCCATCGAATTCTTTTGGATACCAGATCATGTTGGTATTTGTTGGAATGAACTGGCTGACAGAGCAGCAAAGTCTGTCTGTTCTGGATCTATCATCCCAGTACCCTTTCCATACATGGATTATGGTCCAGTTATCAAATCCAGACTGTACACCAGATGGTAGAAAACCTGGAATGAGCAACACAATAACAAGCTATTTCAAACTGAACCTTTTCTAGGTCTTTGGCCCTCTTGCTTCTGTAAGGATCAAATGAGGAGGTTGTTAAGGCAAGAGTACGCATTGGTCACAGTTTTTTAACCCACCACTTCCTTTTATCTGGTACTGCTGCACGAATGTGTGGTCTGTGTGGCTTTTGGATCACAATCATCCACATTTTATTAACATGCCATCGTTACAACCTAGAACGATGACACCATTTTAAAGATATTTGTAAGGCAGGTTTACCCTTGTCTTTGGCCTATGTTGGAGGTGATTCTGCCCATCTCACTCATTTTTTACATTTTTAAGAGCCTTTCATCTTTACACTTAATTTAAGATTTTTTTATTGGACTATATTGTGTTTTAGCATGATTTCTTTTATACATTTTAATGGTTTAACACAATATTTGTTTTACACATTTCAATTTTTATTTTGACTTGAACCCAGGACTGGAAAGGTCAGCTTCAAGTGACTGACAGCAAGGGTGTACTTTTTGTTTTAGTCTTCCTGGCAGTTCCTAATTTTACATATTTTACTTTTTATCTTAATTGCCCTATACCTATACTGTACCACATCTTGTCTGGTGCAGATTGCCTTGTAGCTTTGTGCCAATAAATATTGAATACCTACCTACCTATTTTAACCACACAAGCTATTGGTTATCCTAGTTTTATTTTAACATAAAAGTCATTTGCAAGTAAACTATTTATTGGAGATAGTACTCCTAATTTGTACTTGTGAAAGTTAATACAAATAATGTTTTCCATTATCACACAGGACATGGTGCTTGACTTTCAGCTTCCTGGAAGTAAGAAAGAAAAAAAAAGGCATTATGTGATGATTGTTTGAAAATTGTGATTAAATTTTAAATTTATCAACTTTGAAGAGTGATTTTTAAGTTCTTTTTCTGGTAAAACCACAATGGACCAGTAAAGAGTAACATGATTTAAGCTTCTAATGGCAATATTATGTTTGATAAGACTTGATGCCTCATAAATTGCTGATATAAATAGGTTTTCAGTTAAGACTTAGTTTGAATCAGTATAATGAGCTCTAATGTTACACACAAATGACAATATTAGCAGCAATAGTGGAAATCTATATTCTAATTGGTAGAGAGTGGAGATTAAAATCACAAGTTTTTATTGTAATTTTACCTCTACTTGTATTGCTTTTAAAATAAACCAATTACAGCTTAAATATCATTCCTATACCACTTTTTCTCATTACACAAAACTACTTCAGAAAAAGAAATTGTTTCAGTTATGTACATAAGTAGTTAGTTCAGGTAAACAAATTCTGTAAGATAAATTGTTAAAATTTATCTAATATTGGATGCATTGTAACTGGTTGTTTGGGGGGCTCATTTGTGAGCAATATGTGCAGCTTGTTGCGTTTCTCTCTCTTTTTTTCTCACAACATAGCATTTAATCTGTATGTATATGCACAATACACAAAAAAGTAAATGTGATGTAAATTGCAACTGGCTAACTATGAAGCAAATGTTCAACAATTTTAATTAAATATAATTAAATTTGAGACTATTTTAGGCACCTTTAACTGGTGGATCAGGTTTTGCTGTAGCAGGAGGGTAAATTGATTTGTGTTTGGCTATTTCATTTTATAAAATGGATGTTCTTTCATTTATATATAAAATGTTTTGTCCAGTAATGTTAAATATTGCTATGTTTTTATTGCTTTAATGAGTTTGAAAATTTTGACTTTAGTTTTTTTAATTGTTTTTCAGGTTCTCATAGTGGTGGTAGTGGTAAGATAATACCTTGTCCAATGAATGCACGAGAGTTCAAAAGGAGATTCAGAAAAGCAGCTACAGTACCATTTAGCTTAAGACAAGTCTGTCCACAATCAATTTTGCAGCTAGTCAGCTCACATGCTGCATTGTTAGGTTGCAAAGAGGAGAGTTTTTTCTTTCCATTGTTAACATGTGCAGCTGGCTGTATTGCACCTTCAACAGTAATTGAACTAACACCAGCTTGGTCAGAACATATTGTGTTATGGACACTTAGTTTAGCTCCAGTCACATTAAAACACATCCATATGTTTGAGTGGCTTAATTCTCAATTACGAGAAGTTGAGAACACTATCAAGTCAAAATATCCCGTTCATATTCAAGGTACTAATCTATCTTCATTTTCTTTAATTGAGTTTTTTGACAAGAATGGACTACTACAAACTTTAAAAGCTAGTGGAGGACAAATGCTTGGAATCTACAGTCACCCAGAAATTCTGCAAAGGAGCATTTTACAAACTGGGCCAGAAATGATGAGGAAGTTAAATAGTGGTTATTCACTGATTTCCATTGTAGATGGTCACCAGGTGTCACTAAATAGTGCATGTTTCAGTATTACTTGTGGATGTAGTCCTGAAGAGCTCTATGGAGTATTTCGAGTTGAAAATGATTTTTTTGACCTGCTTCAAAAATATTTTCTTTTTGTCTGTGCTCCAGAAAGGAAGTTTTCTTTTCAACAGATGAATGCCCATCCAATGATAGATATCGTCAAAGTGTTCACAGTTCTCATAGAACTTCATCAGAATGTTAAATTAGTTTACAAGTTGAATTTTGAAGCCCAGGAATACTTTTGTAAAGTTTGTGAAGAATTCATTGAGAAAGGTAAACGGTCTATAAAATCCAATATTAAGGTTTTCTTACGTAATACAGTCTCCTATTTAGCAAGACTGTGTTGCATTCTTCATGCTTTAGAAGGTGCAGTTGATCATGTGATATGGAACTTAACTCCTGACCCACTGACTTGGAATGTTGAAATATCATCTAAAACAATAAAACAGGCGAAGCAGATCCTTGATTTTCTCGTGGTACAGCAACAGTCTTTGTTTGAAAGAGAATCAGTTCCAGAACCTCCCAATCACTCAGAAAGTAATGAAACTTCTTCAAGTACAGCTTCTGCTATTGTTGCAGATGATGTTAATCGTCAAGACTCGACATATTTGCTTCAACAGAAAGACAGTTTTCTTGGAAACTGTAGTGAAAGTCGAAATAATACTTCATCCCATAGGTCTGCGTCCAGATCTGGTGCTCGCTCATTATCAACACAGAACGGTGTAGATGTTGCTAGAAATTCAGGTGACATTCATGTTGAACCAAGAATTGTTAGTGTTTGCTCTGGTGGATTACCTGTAACTGAAGCACTGACAACTAGTGTCACAACCAGTTCTGTTTCAAATGGCACAGAAAGAGTTCTTCCAGCTCTGGATCTCCCCTCAGATTTGTCGGTTTCTGTTGTTGCAGAAGAGAATGAACCTTGTAATGTTCCATCGCCTCCAGTAATTGAAATACCCCCAGATCAAGTGCCTACAAGAAACAAATTTTCCACAAGATTTAATCTTTCAAGTTTGCCACAACTAACATCTATATCACCCTCTGATAAACAGTTTTTAGACTCCCACAGACATCAGATATTTCGACTCCTTTCTTTGAAGGAATGGATTTTGACTCCAACTCGTGTGGCTCAATTAAAAATATTTCCAGACAATGCAACAGGAAATGAATCTGGTAGGCCAAGGTTTACATGCAGTTTTGCTCGGCATTGTCTGACAAAGGTTGCTCGCCTTGGGTTTGGAGTTTGTCGTGGTGAAAATGACCAAAATCTCAGTAAATTTTGTTTTATGAAAACTCGTTTTGAAAAATTAGGATCTACAGAGAAAAAAATTATAGATTTTCTGGGAATGAATGAAGAATTGTATAATCAGTCTTTCAGTACATCTTTGCAAAATGGAAACGGTAGTACACGTGGAAGAAAAAGAAGTTTGCAGTCAACTGAATCAGGTGGATATGTGAATAATTCCTACAGTCAAGTTCCTTCTCCAGGGGTTCAGGAAATCTTGGAAATTGACAGCTGATAGGCCATGGCAATAAAAGAAATAATACTTAAAGGATTTTCGTAACTGTGAAGGCTGAAACATGCCTGATCTTTTATCATTATTAAACGTGTTTGAACATTATTATGTACTTTTTAATCAGATGAAAACTACCAGTGATCATTCACATATTAAAGAATAGTATCAACTATTTGTGAAGAAGTAAATGGTTATAATTAAAATTATTTTCAGTCTCTCTCTACCTTTACATCTAAAAAAATGACAAGTAACAGAAACAAAAAATTGCAATATTTTTTAATCGAAATGAATCTAAACAAACAGTTTTCATTTTCCAGTATCATTGTTTTAAAATAATTTATAAGTAATCATATCATTTGATGATTTTATATTTATTAAGATAGTGAAATTGGTAAGTCTAGCATACCTCTCTCTCACAATTTGAAAAAAAAGAGAGGTGGTGTAATTTTTTGCCACCTTAAACAAGCCCTTCTAATTTCTGCCTCTCCTTCCTCCTTTCTTAAAATCCTAGGCCCATCAGCAATGAATAGTTACTTGTATTTTTTACCTCTTACTCATATGTAACAGGTAATACCTGTTAAAAAATTTTAGCATGAGAAGTTGGTAAGAAATGCTATAAATATTGGCATTAGCTTTAAAGCTCTGTGCAGTTTTTGTCTTTGGTCAGTGTTATATTATGTAAACAAAATATATTAGAACCTTTTTAATAAATGATTAAAATATTCTACTTTATCTGCTTAGTAAACATTGCATTATAACACATTTTAAAAATTATACATGGATGTGTTTTTTGTTTGTGATTTGAGAAACTGAACGGTCTTGTTGAGATCTATTTCAGAAAGTTTTAAAGATGGGCTGATTTTTTGTTTTAATCTCTTGTCTATTTGTTAGGCAAGGAAAAATGTTATAAAAATTTGGCTTATGATACAAAGGTTTTAATGTTTCTTTGAAATATCAGCTATTAGTTTGCATTATAAAATTTAGAATTAATAATAGACGACAATAGGCAACTATCTGAATCAATGCACTACTTTTGTATTAGGTGATATTCCTAGCCTTGCAGTTTTTGTAATTTTAGTGATAAACATTGTTCAGGTAATTTTCTTATTGTTTTAAATTCTAAAAATGGAAGTTTTAAAACTGTTGAACAAGGTATATATTAATTCTTAAACCTAACTAAGTTGCATTATCCATAAATTTTTCAGATGCATGTTTTATATGGTTTATTTGATCATTCATAATCATCCATCAGGAATTATAATTTTTAAGTTTTAGTTTACTGTGATATCATTTTTTGTTAAGTTTATTAAGATAAAATAGCATCTTTAATATTGGTTCTTAGTTTTAATATACCTCTACATTTATTAACTTAATAAAATAGGAGATAGCTGTGTTCAACATGTTGAAAACAACAAAAGTGAAAAGTTAATTCCTTTTGTTGAAGTATTTGAAAAAATGCATTCTGAACAAAATGCTAAAAATTACCTTTAAAAACTGAATAAAGTCAAGACTTGTTTCATGTTGTAAATACTTGTTAATTTTTATACTGTTCAGAAACAAATATGAAAATAATTCTTTGTCAATATGTTATTATTTTCTATAGTTAGAACAATGTATGCCTTAACTCTATTTGGGTTATATGGCTTTTCTAGGAAGAAAAAAGAAAATATGTAGCACATTGGTCAATAAAACATACACACCTAAATGTGAAAAGTGAAGTGTAAGTGGAGCCTGAATTAGTTTAAAACTAAGAGTGCAGACAGAACTATCCATACATATAAAACAATATAAAACTTAAACTACCCAAATAGTTTTCTGGAGCTTTATTTAATTTTACTATTTGTAGTACTTATTTATGGGTTAAGTAGAGTGTTTTTCATTCTGTACAACTTCATATTTCAAATCACATAAAAAGTGCATGATGTATATGTGTGTGTGTATATATATATATATATATATATTTATATTTGTATATATGCATGGGTTTTATAATTACTCTTAAGAAATAAGCATAAAAGTAAAATGACAAATGGTTACTTTGTTATTGGTTTGTGTTTAAACATTGCCATTTTATATATAATTGTAAGAATGTTGTTATTATAATACAGGCACACATTGTACATGATTTCCAAGGAAAAAATAAACATAGAAATTGATTTGTTTAATTTCACATAATTGATACTTCAAACTGTCAGTACATGGTGAAGTTACACAGTTACAGAATTGAGATAAAAAGAGAGACAATTGTACATTTCACAAATACTTCATTTATTAACAACCTTGGTGTTTTTTCAGCAATGGTCAGATAATGATGCCACATCTGGCAAAACCGTTTTTAACCAAATATATATTTTTTATTTTAATTTGTATATTTTCATTGAAATATTGTCTCAAAGAAATATAGTAAATTCCAAAAAAGACCAATTGAAAGGTCTTGCATGGTATGATAAACAATTTTTTAAGTCAGAAGAACATTTATCGTAAACAAAGTCTTAGTAATGTGTATTGTTTTCTTACCTAATTTCATATCGGTAGTCTAGAAAAAAATATTGTAAACAATGACATATGCATGCAAAGTTTTCTCTTTCCTCGGGCACACAGACTATTCACTTGATTGAGGGAAAAAAGTGAAATATAAACCCAAAAACCCACAATTCATTAGTGGAGATCAATTTTTGTATTAATTACATATTTTGTTTACTACAGTGATCTAAAAAAAAATACGTAAATATCTTGACAAGCCCTTGAATAACAAATGTACAGAAAATACATTATATACTCACTTATCACTGTTTTATTGTACTTAAATAAAAATAGTGTATATTGCCCTTGTAGGTTTTTCCACTCTGATACTTGTTGGGAACTTGGTTCCCTTGAAAATGCCAAGTGTGTGTGTGTCTATACACAGTTACGACAGAAAGTGTTCATATCCCTGCGTCCCGAGTAGTTTTTTTGCTCATAACTTAAAAAGTATCACGAGTAGGCTAAAAGAAGTACAATATATTATTAACACATATCTACGTAAGTTTTTATGTGAATTAAACGACAAATAAACTTTTTATAAACAACGAAAAATAGGAGGATTAGAAGGTGTTCATACGGTTCAGAACGTATGAATAAACTGATATTCTCGTAAAAAAATTGTTTAATTTGATGAATAAATAACATCATACTATTCCAGAACTAGACACTTGGTTCATAATTATTGGAATAAAAAATGTACTTCCGGTAATTTAGCGCCGTCTCCGTCAATATCTGCTTGGTCATCATTGCGAACAGGAAACAACTGTCCAGTGATTTAAAAAACCGAATTATTGTAAAATACAAGTCTCGCACGTCTCTTTCCGGTGCCCCCCAGTGGCTCAGCGGTATGTCTGCGGACTTACACGCTAAAATCCGGGTTTCGATACCCGTGGTGGGCAGAGCACAGATAGCCCATTGTGCAGCTTTGTGCTTAATTCTAAAAAACAAACAAACAAACAACTCTTTCCGGCATTGCTACACAATTAAATGTGCCAAGATCTACTGTTCAAAGCATAATTACCAACTTTGAGCTCACAGGATCAACTGCTAACCTCCCTCGTTCCGGACGCCCCACCAAAATTCCAGAGAGAGCGAAGAGGAAGGTTTTCAAAGAAGTTAGTAGGAACCCTCATTTAACACGTAAATGACATACAGAAACTGGGGTATGCTCACTGAAGTGAGCACCTCTACAGTCACGAACATGTTACGCTCTTCTGTGTTCAAAGCATGCTATCCTCCTAGAACTCCAAATTTAAAGCCTGTTCATTTAGAAACAATTGAGGTGTGGAACTAAGCATGTAAATAAACCCTTTATCTATTGGAAGAGTATTCTTTGGTCAGATGAGACTGAAATCGAGCCTTTCGTACATAATGATGTTTGCTATATTTTCTGTAAGAAGGGGGAACGAAATCTTCCAAAGAACACCGTCCCTACAGTTAAACACGGAGGTGGCTCGATCATGCTCTGGGGTTCCTTCAGCTTTTCTGGTGTAGGCAGCCTTCACAGTGTCAACGGAATCATGAAAAAAAGAAGAGTACGTTGATATATTAGGCACTTACATCAAGAATGATGCTCGGAAATTGCGGCTTGGGCGTCGTTGAATCTTCCAGCACGACAATGACCCAAAGCACACATCGAGATATGTGCAATCCTGGTTGCAGAGGATCCATATAAGCGTTCTGGAGTGGCCATCACACTCACCCGATCTCAACCCAATTGGAAACGTTTGGCATGAGTTGAAGACCACGGTTCATCAGCATCATTCGAATAACTTGCAAGAGTTGGAGGCCTTCTGTAAAGAAGAATGGAAGAAAATACCAGTCAAATACTGTCAAACGATCATGGAGGGCTGTGAGGAGAGACTGTGTCAAGTAATTCACCTGAAAAGCTACACAACTGACCACTAAAGTAGACGCGCGAACACTTTCTGTCCCTCCTATCTTTGGTTATTTGTTTATAAACAGTTTATTTGTCGTTCAATTTACATAAAAAAATGTGTAGATGTGTGTTAATATGATATTCATAACATACTGTACTTTTATTACCCTAATTGTGGCACTTTTTAAGTTATGAGGAAAAACTACTCACGACGCAGGGATACGAACACTTTCTGTTGTAACTATATATATGGAGAATTATGGCTCCATACCATCATGATTTATTATGTAGTTTATGAAATAACAGCTGTTCTGGACCTTGATTTGAGCTCTAGTTTTCAAAAGAGTTTAAAGGAATGTTTTTATTGAAAAAATGATTTAATTTATACACAAATTGCATGACCAAGAGAGAGAGAGAGTTTAGGAAAATAAGTACAACTGAGCGTAATCAATTTGGAGATTAGTGACTATTGAATTCAAGCCTACATTTTGAAGTCTCCACAAGACTGCCAGGCCATCGCTAGTCAAAAATAACGGCAGCCCAACCTCTGGTCCAGACCAAGAACAATCGGCTGGAAATGACTGGACAACCTGCTAATACTAGATTGCATCTACCAGTTAGAGCTCTTTACTAAGGCGATCAGCCCGGCATGGCCAAGCGTGTTAAAGCGTGTGACTCCTAATCTGAGGGTCACGGGTTCGCATCCTCATTGCGTCAAATATGCTCGCCCTTTCAGCCGCGGGGTCATTTAATGTGACGGTAAATCCCACTATTCGTTGGTAAAAGAGTAGCCCAAGAGTTGACAGTGGGTGGTAATGACTAGTTGTCTTCCCTCTAGTCTTACACTGTTAAATTAGGGACGGATAGCACAGATAGCCCTCTAGTAGTTTTGTGCGAAATTCAAAAACAAAAAAACAAACAAAATAAGCCGATCAAAATAGATGACACCCTTGGGTCAAAGCTAGGATAGTCAGGTAGTTTGAAAATTATTATCTGAAAGGGTGTTGTAACTCCTTGATTTGAAAACCATTGAGTAAAATTAAAAGTGGAGTGTATGCACTACGTTGGAGAACTGCTGAAAGGATGTGGGCGACCTCTCGCTTTCTGAGCAAATACAATTTTTAATATGAAACATCGAATACTTCAAAAGGTAATTACCCCCATAGTGTTGTTGAATGGTAATAATTCTACCACGGATGCTTACAGTATTCATTAGATTTTTGGACATATCTACCTGGAAAATGTGCCATATCTACGAGTTACGGAAATGGTGCTTTTTATGAAAAGCAAAATCAGCAGTAATGGCGTGGAGACGAAGAATTTTATCTTGGCGTTAAGAATTGGTGAAGATTAGATTTACTGTGATGAATAACTTGGAAGAAACTGCTTGTAATTGCAAGGTAGTTTCTATTTTCACTTATTATGGTAAGGCGATATGCGGCGATAGGAACAAAACTGAAATCTATACTATGTAAAAACTACACTGACAAACACCACACCAACATTATTTATAAAATACAATGTGATAATTGCCACGACTTCTATATTGGAGAAACAAGTGGAAAAATGGAAACCAGGTACAAAGAACAAAGAAAGTAACCTTTACATGTTTTCGAACACTGCAAGTCAAATAAACACAACATAACCAGAGAAAACATCAAACACTAAATAAAGAAACAAACATAAACAAACGCAAAATTAAAGAAGCCTTATATATACAACAACTTAAACCCACAATAAACCAATACAAAGGAACACCTTTATACCTATATTAAAAATAATATAATAAATAATATAAAATTATATATTCAAACATCTAACATCGCTCTCTACATTCCGACACTCAGTTACACAACCCCTTTCAAACATGTGGTCAGCTTCCGGTCAGTTATCTCTTTCTATCTTTGTGAACCTTACGATGACCGTAGAAGGTCGAAACGTTGTTCGCTCCTCTACGTAAAATATTTTCTCAACCCAAACGAGCCGTTTTTACATATATATTTACCAGGTTTTGTTGTCATTAGGTAAAAATGATATTAAACAGAGAAGTTAAATGGCCTGATACTGCTTAATGGCTTGGTAAATTTCCTTTGGTTACAAACGGCTCGTTAATTTTTATTACGTACCCTGAATATTGTAGCACTTGTCTTTGCTGTAACCAATCAAAAATAATAATTTATTGAAATATATTTTGCCTCCCATTAGCTCAGCCATAAGCATAATGGCTTATGCGAGTACAGTTCAAATAGTCGACTGATAAAGTTGCTGTGTAGCTTTTGCATATCAAAATAAAACGTGAAATTTAAAAAATAATTTAGTTGTTGTTTGGAATTAAGCACGAAGCTACACAATGGGCTATCTGTGCTCTGCCCACCACGGGTATCGAAACCCGGCTTTTAGCGTGTAAGTCCGCAGACATACCGCTGAGCCACTGGGGGGCAAAGAATTTAGTAGATTTTTATTGTAATTTATTTAGAGTAAATCATACGCTGATTATTATTGAACAACACGTTTCGTCAATTTTTTTGCTAGATGTGAAAATTGATAAGAATGATATATTTTATCATTAACGCCATAGAAGTCATCGGACTTTCCGGGAATTGTTTATTTCTCTGTGTAATGTGAAAAGCGTCTCATTTCCGGTGCTATGTAGCAGATGGCAATAATGTATGTGATAAGGTGTTGGTGGTATTTTAACTTTGGAATAGATATAAGGGTTTCTATTTCAGTTTTATCGGTACTTCTTGGACTTACGTGTTTTTAGCACATTAATATTTTATCATTAGATATTATTAGAGTTATATGTGTCAATGGCAAGTAATTCATATCACTTTGCACATGCGTCTAACCACTCTGAGAAGGAGTTAGCCTATTCCACCCTTCAAAAAATTCTCTCCGAGGAACTGAACTGTGTATTGTCGCTTGTTTCAATGAGAAGAGGACACGTAAAAATATAAACTTGTGGGAAAAGGCTTTTTGTGGCGTCATAAATCATCTGGCATTTACTTTGTTTGTTTGTGAAATCTTGCTTTATTTATAGTATCTTTATTAGCTTTCCATAGCCATTGTAGGTATTTGGGGTCGGAATTCTTTTTAAATATTAAAAACGTGTATTATTTTACAAAAAACAAATCTTCAAATGCCAAAATTTGAAATATTCATTAATAACACTAATAATATTTATTGTGTTGTGCCACTAGAGGGCAAGAAAAGATTCAAAGTGCAATTGCTTTAAGAGTGTTGTGGAAGTTTGAGCTGGTGTCTTATTTAATGTGATAAATGAAAGATACTCTAAATAGGAACTGTGACTGTAAGTTAGTTTTTATTGTCTTGTGTGAATATAATAAGTATAAAATATTTGATTAAGCAGTTTATTTAACAACTGTTTTGTAAAGCTTCACAAACACTTCCCATGATGCAGTGGAAAAAAAAAAATGAATCTGTGATTCAAACAGATCATCCACACTGCGGATTGCAGTAATGATGATACTCTTACTGCTACGAGCCTTAGTAGCATCTAATAGGGTCAGTCATTTAACTTACTGAACTATAGACTTAGGCGTTTTCGTTTTTTGAGTGTAACGAAAACGTGAAATCTCGCAAGAACACGAATAGTCTTGCTATTAAAGTATTAGTAGCCATTGGACTCTTGAGTAGATTAAGGTGTGAGATAATAGTCTCTGCCCAGTTAAGAAAAGTGTTTTGTTAATGTAAACTTACAAACTCTGTTTGATTCAACTTTGAATAAAATTAACGTGATCATTAGTACTAGCAGGGGTGAAATTCTTAAAAAGAAAAAAATTTCATTGGATAAAAAAAGAACATATTACCCCATCAAGGATGTCCCTGCCATATAACCTATGACCACTCCTTAGTACTCGTGTATCCCTATAATCTTTTTATGTTTGAAAATAATACTGTTTTAACTTCTGATGACTTGTATGCCATCAAAATTTGAACTTATTGTTTTTACTGCTAAACACAAAAAAGTTTAATGCATTTATATTATCAGTATCTCTCAATCATATCTCCTCTTCCACTTTCCATAGAATACAAATTTTTGGAAATTTTAGCCTTTCGTACGACAATCGTATCATCTTGGGTATTGTCTAAGTGGCTTTTCTTTGAACTGTCTCTAATGTTTTAATGTCCTTGAGTAAGAGAGCCTCAAACTGTACACAGTACTCTAAATGATACCTCATAAGTTATTTATGCAGTGAAATTATAATATCCCTTGTGTTTGTTTGCAATATTTCTATAGATGTTACTTAAAATCCTATTAGCCCTCTTACTAGCTATGATCACAACACAAATCTCATTTTCTTGAACTGCGTTTAATGTATCCTCCTTGAAATTGTAACAGTGAATTGAGTTGCAAAAACCTTCATGCATATATTACAATTTGAATAGTGAAACATCTGCTGTGTATTGACCCAATGCATCAAATGATTTAAATCTCCTTATAAGACTTCAACATCTTTGATACAGTTATCCAATCCAAAAATCTTAGTCATATGCAAATTTCAAAATTAACATAAATCACAAACAACAGAGTACAAAGCACAGAACCCTGAAACACATTGCTTGTAATTGTGATTCAGCCATATCTAACCCCATTTATTGCAACTGTTTTCTACTCTTCAGCCAATTTTTTTTATCCAATTTAATAACAATTAACTCAAAACCACTGATTTAACTTTTGTACCAGTTCTTTTTGTGAGGCATGTTATCATAGACTTTCTAAAAATCAGTGTAAACCAAATTCACCAGCTTCATCAACTCTTACAGTAATGTCTTTAAAGTAGACATACTAAGTGAGTGAACTGGACAAGTTTTTGAAAAATAAAAAAATTGCATGTAAAAATTAAAAAAATGACAAAGCATCTCAAATATGTCTCATACTAGTACTGTCTTCAATATATTAGTTTAGGTATACATTCAGTATTGGTAGGTGCTGGCAGAATTTCACCTGAGTACTAGTAGTAGTAAAACTAAGTAAATTGGAACTGCTCAAATTTTAAAATCGTTTTTGTTATAATAATGCAAGTATTATTAATGTGAAATGTTTAAGGAATTTTTTTATGCTGTGAATGTGGAAATGGATATTGTTTAATTTTTCAGACAGTTTATATAAACTTTTGAAATCTTAATCATCATTGTTAGCTGCTTTGATCTAGCAAACAACAAAATTATAACATTAAAATGAATCTTGTATCATTTTAAATGAATAATGGTATGTTTAATTTGTAATTCTGTGTAACATAGCTTCAAATTTATCTTTAAATTGTATGTGTCTTGCTCTGAAATCAGATTTCATACATTTTAGATTACTTTCAAATATTTAAAAAATACTTTGTTTACCCATTTATATAAAACTTTTAACAGCCTTTCATTTAATGTTATTTGACATGTTGTTATGAAAAAAGTGCAACTTCTTTGGATGAACAATTTTATTAGCAACTTGTGTGACATTACTACAGTATCATACAATCTGCTGGCAAAATTGTTCATCTAGAAAAGAATTTTTACATTGTTCATAATATCTTATTCTGTATGGTTATACTAGAATATAGCCTATCAAAAATGGTAGGGCAAGTATTATACCCTCATCCCATAGTATATCCTAACTTCACATTTCATAGTTAACTGAAATAAATACATTTTGTTAAGTAAATCTTGACCAACAAAGAGGCAGCAAAGTGCAATCAAGAAAGCCAAACATAAGTAACTTTCTTTGTGAGCCAATCAAAATTAAGATAATTTGTGAAATGAATTGATAATATATTCATAGAATACTTATTAGTAAAAATAAGTTACATCAACAACTTTTAATAGATACAAAAGCAACTGTATGTTGGTAACACTACATTCTTATAATAGCTTTTATATTGCTTGGGAACAAAAGTGTAACCGTATATTGCTGTTGGTCTATGTTCTGAAAGCATGAAATAAAGTGTATAGACAACAAAACTAAAAAAATATATTTATTGATTTCTTAATTTAGAGTTTTTATTGATTAAATAGGTTGTTTTTTTAAATGTCAATGATATAACAGAAGAGGCCATAATTCACAAATGATTTAAGTATCAAAGTGAATCAGTATTTTTATTTTCATGGTAAATTTTGTACACTTAGCTCTAAGCTAGGTGATCCCACACTGTCTCACTACACTCGTAAGGTTTCACAGCATCTGTCATCATGGCTTCCCCTGCATCCCCATTATTAAAAATCATAGTGGTGAGAGAGTATTTAAACTATCTTGATAAATACCTTTTGAATTCTACAACTCCAATCATCAAGAAATTAAGCATGATGTGACAGACACATACACATTAGCTTTTATAAAGGTTAGTTTGTTTTTTAAGTATTGAAAGTAAGAAAACATTCAGCATGTCTGTAAAGTTCTTTAGCAAGTCCAACATCTTGTATATTTTTTGTAACATACCAGTTATTCAGAACTGTTTAGTACCATAAAAATTGCACAAGTAATGAAGACAGTAAGTTCAAATTATAGTGTATTTTATATAGAAAAAGTCAGAAGTTCTGATTATTTAAAAATGTAAAAATTTTGGAGAATGAAAGTATATGAATTATCCATTGAAATAAACAAGCTATGATACTGCTTCTTTATACTTATGTTGTAAGTTATATAGCATCTAAGAGACTTTATCCACATCTGACTAAATGTGATATGTATTGTTAATTTAACTCTGTGCAACTAAAGTTCCTTATTCTGATTGAAAGACAGTTGAAAAGGAATAGCTTTACTTTTGGCAACTTGGGGAATAATTTGACTGGTTATGCATTGCACTTTGTTATAGCAATCAACTTATTGTGGCCTAGTGGTTAGGGCTGAACTTGCAATTTGTGTGTTGCCTGTTTGAATCTTGTCACTGAATATGTATACTCTTTCTTCTGTGGAGCCCAAGAGTTGGTAGTGGGTGATGTTGATTTTTTCTAGCCTATCACTTTCACATTAGGAAAGGCTGGTACAAATAGCTGGCAACTAGATTTGCACAAATATTTAAAAAGAAACAATAACAAGTGATCCAAATTGGCCTTATTTGACTTAATTACCTTTGAATAACACAAAGTGTGACACAGTTGTAATCACAGTCAAGATTTTTTAATTGTCTGTAATTTTATGATTTATTCTTACAGTTTATAGAGGTAGAACATATTCATTTTAGTGAGGCCCTATATTACAGATCCTTTTTTTTATTTAATCTGTTATTCTTGTTCTTAGATATGTATATTTTTAATAGAAAAAATAAATTATATGAATAGCTCTAATAGAAGAACATTAATCAGTAGCACTTGCAAGGTTAAGAAATTCATATATAAATAATTACGTTATTGAAATATTTTTCATTAAATACAAGTTGTTGTTTGAATGCTTTTCTCAAGATTCCAGCAACTTGAAGTATTTTTTATGGATTTCATCTACCCAAGACTTTGTGTTATCTACATGCTGTGCAAATTTATCCAAATGTTATTCAAAGTTATTTTGTGTAATTGGCATTGCTGCTTTGCAAAACTATTGAAATAAATTATCCAATGGAGTTTTACATTTCATAAAGTGTTCTACTATACCATGACACGATGGCCAATATATTGATTATTTACATTTATATGTCACATGCTTATAATATAGATATTCACATGCTTTATTAATATTAAAACTTTCAAAAGATATCTATATTATAATGTGGAAATTCATCAATCATAAATATGATATTTGTAAGATTTTGTCAGCATTTTATAGTTGCAGTATGTACTGTACTTGGATGCGTGTTGACTGCTTTGTCAAATAGTATGTGTATGCATATATTTTACACAGCATATGAATGTGAGGGTACTGATTGTTGGTTAAATGCCACAGTTATTTTTTTTATTTTGTTTACTATGTATGTATAAATAAGAATATAGATTTAACTTAATGGTTACTTTTTAGAAGCTGTAAAATGTCACCAGTGTTACTAAGGTTTAAATTTCTCTATTGTAAAAAGACAAATTAATAATCACTATTATTAACTCAATTAAAATATTTCACTGAATAATCGCTTATTTAACCATATAAGAATGAAGGGGTTAATGTAACCAACCTTGGAATTTTGAAACTATATATACTATTACTTTGATAACGTTAAGTGATATTCACAAAATTTGGCAAGCTTTAAATAAAATTAAAAGTCTGTTGTATTCAATAAATCAAATTTTTTTATAATTTTTAAAACTAAAGACTTGTATGTGAATTAACATTGTTTTCACTGAGAAAGTTTGTGTGTAAGGAAATTTTCTTGCTAAAAATAGAAATACTTTTTATTATACAGTTTTCATATATCAATAAAGGTTAGAAGGGTTATGCAAATAAAATATGAACAAAATTGTTATTTCTGTTTCCTTTTAATTGTGTGATTTTTATTGCTGTGCTGTGACCTCATTGAAGTTCTAATACAGGGTGGGCAAAAATTATGGGTACCCCATTATTTAAAGCACTGTTAACAATTTAGTTTTTATGTTTTAGCAATGATTGTGGCAAAGTAAAGTATGAAACAGTTGATGCTTTGAAACACGAGATTAAGTTTTTCTAAGGTCACTCTGATGTGCTTAGGAGGATATAACATTTTAACATGGGGAAGTATCATCCTACATTGTGAAAATGAAGACCAACAAACAGATATTTTGGATTCTTAATCAAATGTTTTGTTAGTGTGTATTAATATGAGACATAAATATGTCAATGTTCAATAAATCATTTCTTTCATGAACATTATTTTTACTTGAGTAATGGGATGTCCAGACATTTTGCCCCACCATGTCAGTCACATAGAAGCTTATAACTCTTATGGAGGAGTATTGTAAAATGCTTCTTAAATGTAATTTTTAACAGAAAACCTGAGTTAATTGTGGATATTTTACTGAAACATTGTTAGGCCTATCTGTTGAGAAGGTTCTAATTTTTGTATTTTAATTTACTTTTGTTAGGAAAAATTTTATCGATAAATAATATATACACACAAAAAAAAACATCATGGAGTTCTTGTACTTGTTGCATACATGAGTAAAACATTGTAGGTATTCTTTCTTAAGCCTTGTTGAATTTGAAATGTAGGTGTGCAAAAATAATTAAGGTAGCTTTCAGCTATGAATTTTAGAACATATTAAATGTATAAGCCACTAGAATAGAATGTTTGAAAACTTCCTTATCCAACTTTCTTATGTGACTATAAATGAGATAAAAAATTGCTTTAGGTGTTTGGAGCACCAAATCTGATCACAACATTTTAAGCAATTCCACTTACTAATAGGTTACAATGAGACAAATGACTTGTGAGATTTATTTTCAAAGGTATTGTAAAGTTGTATCTCAGAAAATCAAGAAGGTAATAGATAGAGATATTAGACTTGTGAATGATATATATTTTGTTAACATTTTTATGAAATGGCAGGAGCTTCTTTTTGATGTAAGGAGTTTACGTGACAGATAAAAAAGAATAAAGATAATGTTTGTTTTTTTAAATTGCACTGAATAAATATGTTTGAACTTGGGTAGCTTCCCCTCACAGGATTTTCAACTAATCAGACTGGCCATTAACATCTGTCTTTTTCAGTCAACTAGATTTTGAAATGGTCTCTGACTTGCTGGCAAAAAAAATTTGCTTACTTTTCAAGATACTCAGGGATCAAAATATTATGTTTCTGCATTCCCAAAGAATTTAATTTTGCTTGAGAAGTTTATATTTTTAACCAGTTTTCTCAATAAGGAATACATAGTCTATTCATATTCATTTGGTTACGATCAAGGAAAGTGAACATGTTGCATAGATTAAATAAATGATTCATTAGGAAATGAAACTGATAGCTTTCTCTCAGGTGAATGTAATTTTATTTCATTATTTCTATTCCATGTACCATATCTGATGAACAAAACCAAGCAATTCTTTTTTGACTGATAGCCTGTTGTAGGAAAAATTCATGCATATATTACATTTTATAGAGGAAAAATTTCCTTATGGTTATAAAGAATGTCATCATCCATGTAAAGTTTCTTAGTAAATAATTCCTAAAGTCAGAATGAAAGGGTAGAGGCTTCTCTGGTTGGCAACTTTTTTGGTGTTTAACAAATGAAGAAGTTGGGAGGTGGTTACTTGTAATTACATACTGTTTGTGTTTGTAACTCAATGGAAAATGTAGAAACCTACTAATAAAGTTAGAAAGGAATAAAAATCCTATAACTCATAAGCTTTCAAAAAGTAGGCCTTTTAAAAGCAATCAGATTACAGGTTTGTTTTCATTTCTATCAAGACTTTAATTTACTTGTTTTGATAACATCATGAATGAAGTTGGAAGCTGTGATGTGTAAAGCTTGGAATGTTTTTTGGTATGTCATCTTGAAACTAAAATGTTGAAACTTTGGTAATATAAAAATTTAAATTGTCTGTGCTTTCTTGCCAAATTTATTGATATATGTTGATGATAACACTATGTAACAAATTTTGTTCTTAGATGTGTTATTGTTTAACAGCTTATGTTGTAAAAGTACAGAAAAATGGCCGTTATTCCCTTCAAACTTTGCTTTTGTGACCTGGATAATGAAATTTAGAAGTTTACCTATTTTCAATGTAAAAATGGACAAATTTGCACATTTTCATTTACATAAGGTCTGAATAAAACAACATATGAATCAAGATTTACATGTATTTATACTAAAGTCATACAGAAATGTTTAGAAGTGAGTAGTTTTTCGAGATTTACGATTATAACGTAAATCACTTTCACATATCAGCCACCAAATATAGTCTCCCATCATGTTTTTGTTATATGCTCCCAGGTCACAAAAGCAAAGTTTGAAGAGAAAAATTGGTCTTTTTCATTTACTTTAGGCAAAAGTAATTGGGAAATAATACTTTCTGCCCCGGAACAAGAAAAAGTAAAGATTTTGTTACATAGTGTAATGTTTAAATGTTAAACATTAAAATATCATGATATACAAAGTTCAGTTGAATGGTATAGCAGTAGTTAACTCTCAGAAATGACTAAACATGGACTAATGCCAGTAAACATGTGTAATAATAACTCGCATATTTACATAAACAATTTTCTTGTTCAGTTATGACTTGAGCTAGATGGAAGTCTGGCTGTTGCACATGCCATGTAACACTGCTTAGTAAAATAAACTTTAAGTTTAATTTATCCACATGCACATGTTTTATTATGATTTCCAAGAGTCTCTGTTGTTATAAAATGTAAATATAAATTATTTTAACTGACAGAAATGGTACCTTATGGCAGCTATTTGTGCTAATAATTAGCAGTTCTAGTATTTATACTTTATATAAAACAATTTACAAAAAGAAACATTTTCTAAAAAAAGGATTTTTCTTAGAAATATTGCACTGATTCTGCTGATACAAATTGTAAAGTTTTTATGTATTAAAAGTGGTACCCTGTATGGAAAATAATAATTAAAAAATTTTTTACTATATTTGCAAATTACATCAATAGACTCTCTCTCTTACATACAGTCTTATAGAAAGTTGTATTATTGTTGTGAGGAGGGTACATTTATTTAAAATTGTGTTCTGTGATAATGAAATAGTTCTACACACTGTAATTATTTTTCTAATTTGAATCTTGAATACCCAAGGTGTGAAATTTTTTTATTATTGTGGTGCCATTCAAAAGATGGCACCATATTGTATTTATTATTTCTGATGCGTGCATAGCATAATAGTAAGATGCATTTTTTCGAAGCTTGTATCCATGTCACTTCTCACTTAAAGACTAGTTTTTCATACTTGTGATGTTGTTAACCGTTAAGATATTCATACTGTCAAAGGAATTAGACAAAAAATTGTATTCTCCACAAAGAAGCTACTGCAAGTTTTTCGAAATTGTAAACATTGTCCTTTGTTTTTCATGCATTGTGACAAATCTCATAAAACTTAAATAACTTTTTTAATCAAATAATTAGTTTATTTAGCTTTAGTAGAGTAGTCTTGTGAAAAATTTTCATTATGTTGAGTATGTGATACATATTAATGTACAACATGCTAGGATTTAGAAATCAAATTAATTTTAAATTGTTGTACCTGAAGGTTCTAACTTATGAAATGAATTGTGGTTTGGAAATGTTTCTAAAAACCCAAAATAAGCTGAAAACTTGGAAAATTAATTGAATGTGAGAATACCCATTCATTTGAACATAATATACTAATGGGTAAAATGATTAAATAGTTGACAAATTCCACCAGTTGCTCAATTCTTGTAATAAACACAATGTGTGGGAGACTATTCTTGCCATAAACTAACTGATAAGTATTACAGCAATTTCCGGCTGGAAATTACATGTAGTTCAGGAATACTATTGAATTGAAAGCTATGACATTCAAATGGCTGTCTCAAAAAAAATACACTTATTGTATTCAATCTCTGCTGTACTTGTTTTAATTGGTCTTGCAACATTCATACAGGAAAAGAACAAGCATTTATTTAATGCAACAAAACAGACACATATTCCAAGAAACAAAAATTTCATTGAAACCCAAAAATATCCAAGTTTTCATCATTATCTTACCATATTTAGCATTGCAGTTTGTCTTCAAGAGTAAAATACTCATTATGTCAAATGTTAATTGTCAGTTGACAATTATATTAAGTTGAAAATAGATTAAAAACTTCAGAAAGTGTAAATTATTTGTTTTTCAAAGAAAAAAAATGGAAAAACTAATTATCATAAAGCACCTAATTTATTGTGTAAGAATTTGTAAAGCTAAATTTTACTATTTATAGACTTTTAGAACTTTGAATTGCCAGTTATTCTTGGTTAAAGATGCAGTGTTTTTATTCATGTATATTTAAGAAAGTATCTGTAAACAGTAAGTTATTTTGGTTCTAAACTGAAATTAGGTTATTAAAAATAATTTTACAATATTAGGAATAAAAATAATCTTTTAATTTATTCTGTTTACTTGTATTTAATTGTATGTGTAAGAAAGAAGTTAAACAGGAACATAAATACTTAATTGTATTTTGTAATTTGATGTATAATGCCCTAAACTGTACATATTTTAACAGAAGAATATCAAAATTAGCATTAAAATGAACTTCACTCCAAGTCCTGGGCAGAAAGTTCTCCTTCTGTGGGGTGCATCAGTTGGTGAAGACATATTAGTTGATACGGTCAAAACTTTACGAGAAAAAGTAGGTCAGCAAGGAAGTGTTGCTGTTGAAAATATAGAGCGACTATTAGTGTGTGAGTATTTTCAATTTGCATTTCTTGTACTCTGCATTAAAATCAGATGAAGAATGATGTTGATTAGATTCTACATTCTGCTTAAAGTTAACACATAAGCATTCATAAAGTTCAATATTTGGTTAATTAGAAATAAATGTTGTGTTTTGATGCTTAGAAGTTTCTAAATTAATGTTTCAATATTTACCTATTTTTGTATATTTTATAAAGCTTGTCATGCTGTATCATCATTTGATGTTGTTTTGTGTGGACTTCCTTCTCCTGGTGCTGTAACTCATCCGACAGAAGTATTATCTGAAATAGCAAGGTTGCTTAGACCTGGAGGAAAACTTATTCTTAGGGAACCTGTAACAACTGAAGATATCAGTGAGTTTCATAATGTAATCTTATAGAAATAATGAAGCTATCATAATATATCTATATTTTATATATATATAGGGTACCCCAAAAAATGTATACACATCTTGAATAATTATAAATACAATGTTTATTAAGATATATCTAGATTTTATAATCCAAGTTTAAGAAGACAAGTGTAGAATCTTTTGAGTTACTGCAGGTGTTCAAACTGGTGACTGTTCTGATCTAGACACTGCTGATAACATGAACAGATGGAATTGCAAACTTCACGGATCATTTCATTTAGTATTTGGATGCATTCTCTTTAAGTTGCTGGTCTCAGCTCATTGTTTGTTGCAAGTTTTATGCAATAAACCTTACCTTTGATGTGTCCCCATAAAAAAAAAGTCCAAAGGTGTTGGAGTCTGGTGAACATGGGGGAAATTCGATGCTACCTTTTCACCCAATCCATCTGTTTAGCAAATTTTCATCAAGATAGGCCCTCACATTATGATAGTAGTGGGGAGGTGCTCCACCTTGCTGGAAATAGAACTCCTCATCTCCAAATTGCTCTCAAATGCATAACATAACACATTCTTGCAGTAGGTTTAGATAAATGAGACCAGTGACTGTGTTTTTGAAAAAGAATGGTCCAGTTACACCAAATGCTGATAGTCCACACCACTCTGTAACCCCCTGGTAAATTACGTGATGTTCAACCATAACATACAGGTTATGAGGTGCCCAGTAGGTGCAATTGTGGCGATTAACTGAACCATTTAACTTAAATGTGGCCTCATCGCTCCAGACAATCTTGTTTGGGAACTGTGCTTCCTCTGCAGATTTTGTCAGGTATCCCTCACATAGTTCAATTCTTCGGTCAGGATCATCTTCAATGAAGACATGGATTAATGTCGGAATAAAACGTTTCCAATGAATGTGCTTCATCATGCGATGGACGCTCTATTCTAGGATTCCTGTCTAACAGGCTGTTTGCCAAACAGAATTTCTTGGAGATCGGTGAAGACTTTTCAACAGCTCTGCTTCTCGTGTTGGACTGGTGGACAACCTCGATCTTCCAGAACGCCTTTTATGGAAATCTTGAACAGTTTCATCTGTTTCAAACTTATCTCTGATGCAAGTAATGGTGAGTTGTATTGGTGAATCTGTTTGAAACTCCCTTCTAAACCATCTTTACACTTCAGCTATGTACTCAGACTTCCAGTAACACTTAAAGATAAATTTTCTTTTCTCAAAGCTGAGTCTTGCTTCTGCCATTTCTTCAAATCAGTTGGACCTGTAAAAAATGAAAGTTTGGGTGAGTTATAATCATTCAAAGTGTGTATACACGTTTTGGGGACATCCTGTATTTATATGTGTGTGTGTGTGTGTGTAATTAAGAAAGAAAAAAATTTAGTAGTGTTGGTTGCAATTCTGGAAGTGTAGTTAAATTCAAAGGATTGAGGTCTGGTGATTGTGTAAGATAGGAAAAGTACCACATACTCCTGGAATAATTTGACTGATGGGAGTACTGAGAATGGTTGGATTATAATCTTGGAAGTATCCATTAATATTTGGATGAATAATTTAAACTTTAAAGATTAACTTGATCAGCAGTAATGTTCAGTTTTTAATATAGATATTGTTTTTATTTGATTTAATGGGTCATGCTCGTTCCAAAAAACATGCTTTCATACAATGGCACTTTATCACCAGTCAAAACACCGTTGATTAGCTTGTGACTTAGGTTTGCAACATATTTGTGCATAATTCTGGTGAAGGTAGCATTGTGTTGGTTGATATAGAAGGTTTCTATCAGTGTGACTAACCAAATGATTGTTTTTTATATGTAGTTCTGTCACTTTATGTTTGAAACTATAGTTTCACTTATCTAATGCATCCTTCTGTTCACTTTGTTATTATAATAAATCTACATCAATGAGGACTCTTGACCAGCTAGTCAATTCCACAGTACTTCTGGTTGAGACTCCTGCTAATTGATCATGTATCAACAACCATGCTGCCTAGGAATACTGCTAGATCATTCCCCTTCCTAATCTCATAAATAAAAAAGCTCAAGCCTGTAGTTAAACACAATTCTCTAACCACGTGATGTTTTCAGCAATTTTGAAGGATTTACTTTTAACATTATTTTCAATCAGGGTATGGTTCTGATAAAATGGTTATGTGTGTGTTTATATATATCAGAGTTTATGTAGGTTCTGAAAACTTGTGGATTCTTCTAAGTTTGGCTATTTTTTGAGGAAATGCAATGTAGTTAAGAGTTGCAGGAAACTAAATGCCTTCATCGAAATATTTTTTCAAGAATTTTAAAAATATTAACACAAAACAGTTTTAGTTTCTTGCTTTGTTTGAAATTTTGTTTCTCATTACTTGTCACGATCTTTTTTTATCCCAACAGCAATTTATCTCTTGCAAATTAATCATATTAACTGTTTATTTTCCAGACTGTGAGTTACAATAATAAATGTTTGGCTAACTTGTCAAAAGCTGACCAAACATAGAGTAATGAAATGTTGTAAATATAGGATTGAATTATTTCTCACATGTTCAACATTTCGGTGTGTTTTTCTTTGAAAAACAAAATTCTTAGCTGTTGTTTCTATTAAATTGAGTTTTATCAAAAAAGGATTTTGAACACGGTTAATGTTTGAGATTTGTTTGAATCATTCTCAAAAGCGTGGTATCTCATTCATGTGAATGTGTAGGAATTTACATATTACATTAAACTAATGTTCCAATAAATTTACATTACTCATCCAATAAACATACTAATAACGTTTTTTTTCCCTTAACTTTCAAATATTTTGCTATTCAAAAATTGTAAAGGCAAATTATAGGTATTGATAATTTTAAATTACCCATAAAAATATTTAACTTGCAGAACACCAGCATAATTTTTAAAAAATAAAGCAAAGTGAATTACATTAAAGTATTTCAAGGTGTTTAATAAAATATAAACTTATTTGAACTAATAATGTTTTTTAATTTGCAATAATAATAATTTAAAATATAGCCATTTCTTCCAGATGGCTATTTAATAATGTATGGCAGCAAGGAAAGAAATTTTAACTTATTAGTTTGGAACTAATGTGAAACATAAGCAATTTATTTATAATTCTATACATACAGATCTGTTCATATGTACATATTCAGAAGACTTTCAGGTGTGTGTTTTATATATTATTTACTTGTGTTCAGTAATTGATAGTAATTTTTGGCATTTTTCTATTTATTATGAATTTATTTTTTTAGACTCTGAATACAAAATCAGGTCATCAGCAAAATTGGCATCAGCACTGAAGCTGTCAGGATTTATTGACATTGGAGAGGTGAGAAGAACATTTTTCATTAACCTTATGCCTACAAGTATGTGCTATGAATAAGCCATATTAAATTTTATTTCTACATTTATTTGATTTTCTAACATCAACAAGTTAGATTCACATATTATAGACACTGATAAACCAGAATGTAATTTTAAACCTCCAATCTTCTTTCCTTACTGAGATACAAAGGTGCCAAACCTAATTGACACATCCCTCTCATATCAGGTTTTCTTTCCAAAAATGTGAGTAAATCACTCTCTGATGTTGACATTTGATTATTTATAATCAACAGAAAGAGCAACTGTTGTTTACAAAGCCTTTATGAATTTATGTCAATAAGTTTGGAATCAAATTATATATTATAATTTAAACTTTAATTTTATATATGAGTTAATTTCTTAATTTAATTGTAAATATTAAAAGAACACTTAAATATAGATTTTAGTGAGTCAAGTAGTATGTTGAATGCAGCATTGTTTAAAATTAGGTGTTTGTGATGGAAAAATATGAAGTCTATAGTTCTGTACAAGTTACAAACTCAAATTACTAATATTGACTAGCTACTAGAATATAAAATAAGAACTTCATATCTTTTTATTTTGCTGAAATGTGGATTATGTACTGAATCAAACACAACTTTTTAAATTGTTGAACACAATCCCTTATATACACTTCAATATATGACGTGAATAACCAGTCAACAGCTTAGAATTTTCCAATAATGACTTTCTCTGCCATTTTAATCTGTGAAAAGGCTATCATCTTCTTTTGATCCAATATTTTAAGGAGGTAGGTTGTGTGTTTAGTCTGCTTAAAGTTTCACATTTTTTAAAAACCTAAATACACCTTAGTATGCTTCATAAATTATTGTGGAATTCTGTGGTATCAGTGTAGTAATTTTTGGTTATTCAACTGCATATATAAAACCTTTAAAAATATTTGTGTGATATTCTCTATGTGCAAAATTTGAAAAGTTTTAGCAAACTATCTCCAGCAGCATCCGAGTTCAAAGGTCGTAATGAGGAGAGATAATTGTTTGCTTTACTTTGTGGTTTGTTGTTTTGTATTTTAAGAAAAATATGCTTAATGATTCATTTCTAAGTAGTTATCATCTGTATACATATATACAGTGTTCCCTCGTGTATCGTGGTAGATGCTTTCCAAAACCCCCCGCAAAAGGAGATTTTCCGCAAAGTGGGACCGCCAATTTTTACGTATATATTTATGTGCATTTAGACTTTTAAAACCCTGTTATAAACGCTGTTATAAACCCAAATATATGTTTATATCTCAAAATATACCTGTTTTTTTCTTTACACTATTAATTATATTTATTTTTAATATTTTAATGGTATTTAATGCTATATTTTAGATTTAATGTTTATTATTAGATATGTAACATAAATGCACATGCATCACATCAATGTAGGTTATGTAACATTAGCTAGACATGACTTTAAGGTTAATATAACAAAAAATAACAAATATGTGTGTATATATATGTAAGTAGCATTTTGAGAATTAGATACTTAGATTAGACATTTGTATTTTTGTGTTATAATATGTAGTCATTCTAGTGGTAAAAAATGTAATTTATATTCATTTCCCAATTTTTTGTAATGTTTTATGTTTTAATGTATATTTACAACATTAGCCACGTGAGTTTCCTCTTCCTGCTGCACAACTAAGTGAATTAAAAAGAGAGCTTGAGATAGAAGAAGGAACAGTGTCACTGATGGAAGTTTGTGCCAGAAAACCCAACTTTGAAGTTGGGTCAACAATTAAACTTAATTTTGCTAAGAAAGGTGGGTGAACAGTGAATATTTTTTAATGTTTATGATAATTTTAATTTCTGGATATTTGTTATATAACATTTGTGTCCTGGACTGGAAGTAATTGGTGCATTTTTCACACTACTGTTAGGAATTATTCTGTCTGTATTTTAAGGCATGCTGATTAGTTTGACAAAAGTCAATCTTAATGTAAACTATCAGCATGACTGTACAGTAGAGAAGTAGTAATGTAACATTCACCTTTATAACCATTTTATTTTATTTTTTAATACTTTACCTGTCAGTTAATTGGATATGCATTATCTATGAATATGTTTGTATTATTTGTGATGTACATTTTCCTGGAATTTGTGAACTTCATGAAATACATCACAACTGATTGAGATTAAAATACAGTTTTATGTTTGTTTTTATCAATGAGGTTATTTTAATAGTTTATATATGAAACTGTATTTATAATTAATTTAATACTAATTTTGAAATAAGTATTCTAAATTAAAAATATTAACTTTCAGTTGGTGTTTCCTTATAAATGTTTTTATATTTTCAAACATAACCTACATAGAAAACAACTGAAATATAAAAGCTAATCCAGAAAAGCACATCAGATATCAAAAGAGAAGTAGCTAGTAGACTGAATACACATTTAACATTCTATTAGAAATTTGCACTGGAAATATTTTTTTTTAAGAACAAAATTGTTGATAAGAAGTTAAATATTAGTATCATATGAAATTCCTTTGTATTTTTTCTATTTCAGGTAGAAGTAAATCAGATGAAAATACTTCCAAGATTTGGACTCTGTCTGCAGATGATACACTGGATGAAGATGTGGAACTAATTGACTCTGATCAGTTGCTGGATGAAGAGGATCTAAAGAAGCCAGATCCCGAATCTTTGAAAGGTTAGTGGTAATCATTGAAAAAGTTGTACTTGAAGAGGGGATGCTGGTCATTTCATTATACATGACTTGCAATAAATTCTCTTATCTGGGGGTCACTTTGATACTCTGATAAGGCAAGCAACTTAAGAAAGTGTCTATGTACCAACAAATATTGGTAACACAAAAGTAATTTAACATTGGTTACAATACTGAATATTATAAAATTTTGCACTCCCATAAGCTCTTTTATAGTAAATCTTTTAATTCCAAGGTACTTCCTTCTGATTGACAGTTAAAGGAACATTACATATGTCTACTAGACAACAAAAAAACTGAAACATAATCAATCAGTAGATAACTTGTTGCATAGTTTAAAACATATCATTATGTTGACTCCTTAAATTATACATCAATGCATATCCTGTGTAATATTACTTAGACTGTTTTGCTGATATATAGATGTGTGTGTGTGTGTGTATATATGTATGTGGCAGAGTTATGTACAATACAGTTGGCCTTTAATTCATGGAATTACCGTATTTTCCGCCTAATAAGCCGAATTTCTGGCCCTAAATTTTGGACCTGATTTTTGGGGGTCAGCTTATTGGCTGTTCACCAGCTTTGGACCAAAAGGCTGTTGGTTGCCTTAAAGTCTCTTGAATTTTCTTTATTTCGACCAGCCCACTTTAGTGCAAAAATACGGATCTGGGCACGAGCGACAGTCAGGCTACTTTGCCGGTTTTCATTCACCAGTGTCGCTACATCTTCTTCCAGTTTTGGCCACTTCGGTTGATTTTTCTGGTTACATTTACTTGTTTTTGACATTTCTTTTGGCACACATTCTGCCTTCTTCCATTCACGGACCTGTTTTTCATTCACACAGTAATGGCGAGCGGCATTCATATTTGAGGTTTTTAAGGCTAGCTCTACTACTTTCAGTTTAAAAGCAGCATCAGCTTATTGGGCGGTAATAAGCAAAAACCCTCATTTTCAGAGCTGAAAATTGGCCTCGGCTTATTAACCAGAAAATACAATATGTGTTACTTCCTAGTGCATAGGTTAGCTTCTAAACAATCAGATAATTTTCTTTTTTCTAGTTTGTAGCCTGTTTTTTTAATTAATTTTAAACTAATTAATGAGTATTTTATAATTTAAAATGGCATTCACGCACGCGCACACACACACACACACAATTAAAAGAATACAGTGCTAAAATAATTGCACAATAAATAATTTATGAAAAACAGAGATCAGTTCTAAAAAAGATATCTATTTTTTGTGTTGCTATGCAGGGGTTAATATTTGGCTTAGACTTTTATACCAACATAATTGTTTGCATTGCTTTACTGCTATCTAGACTTAAAAACATGCAGCATTTATGAAACATACATATGATACTTTATTCCTTCTGAGTCTGGACCAACTTATTTGTTCAGCACAATATCTTTATTTTTTCAATTTCATAACATATTTGGACAACATGGGACCTCCTTGTCAATATAAGGTGTTCCATCATCTAATTTAATATAACTGTAAAAAAACACAAACTTAAAGCTAGCCATTATCTTTCATATACTTATCAGGCTTTTTTTTAACTCAAATTTATTACCTCTACAACACCTGAAGGCGATCCATTCCAAAAAGTAACCACTCTGTTAGAAACATGAAACTGTCTTAGTTGAAAATGACTCCTCCCTTGCCAGAATTTATATTTGTGTTCCTATTCCTGCTATTCTCCTGTTAAATATGGAAAAAATGATGCAACAACGCTGTCAATTCCCTTTACAATTTTAAACACTTCATTGAGATTCCCTTTAATAGTTCTTTTTTCAAGAAAAAAAGTGTGAGAGATTTCATTCTGTTCTTGTATGACAGTTTCTCCATCACAGTCACCATTCTAGTAACCCTTCTCTGAACTCTTTCCAACAATACAGTGTCTTTCTTATAAGTTAAAGAGCCTGAGACTGAACACAGTATTCCAAATGTGTAATCTGTATAATGAAATTATAATCTCTTTAGACTTGTATTCAATATTTCTGTACATACAACCCAAAATTCTATTTACCCTACTACAAGCAACAGCACACTGCTTGGATGGCTTTAGAGACTGATTGATTATTACACCAAGAACTCTTTCCTTCACGATACAGTTAAGATTATTCCCATCCAAATTTTACTTATAATTCAAATTATGTCAACTAACATGCAGTATCTCACAATTATTATAATTAAAACCCATCTGCTATTTCTTTTAACAACTCACTAAGTTGTCTAAATCCTCTTGTAAATTGGCAGCATCCTCTTCATAGCTAGCAACATCAAATACTTTACTATAATATGTAAATTTAAGTAATTTATCGACTATTCCTTCATCTATGTTATTAATGTCATCAAAAAGAGATAAAGATTTTAGGACTGTGTCCTGAGGTACCACCTTATAACATGAATCCAGTTTGACCAAACTCCATTTTTAACAACCGTCTGCACTCTTTTATTCAATTTGTTAGCTTTTCATCCAGACCTATAGAGATTTTTTACAAGTTGTTATGTGACACCTTCCCAAATGTTCTCTGAAAATTCAGATGCATCAAATCCAAATTCTTACCCTCATCCACATAAGTAGTAACCTATTCAAAAAATGTCAAAAGATTTGTAAGACAAGATTGTACCTTAATGAAACCATCTTGACTATCGAATAAAATTCTAAATCTTGTTAAATGGCTTTATAAAGCATCTTTTAACAGACTTTTCAAAACTTTTCCCACAACTCATGTAACACTAACAGGGCTATAATTATTGGAAAAATTTTTATTACCTTTGAAAAGAGGAGTTACTTCAGGTAACTTCCAATACTCTGGTTCACTATTCAAGGACTGATTTAAAAAAAATAGTAGTAAGTGGCTTACATATCTAATCTTTAATCTCCTTCAAAACCCTTGAGGAAATACTATTGAGTCAAGGAATTTTATTGTTTTTAAGCTTCTCAATTTTCTTAATGAGTTCAGAATTAATTCATTCATTTCATTTGATCTCATTTCCATTTATCAACTGTTCAAGATGTGGAACTCTCTTTAAATCTTTGTTAGTGAAAAATTGAAGAAAAACAAAATTCAGTAACCCAACTGTCTCATCAGATATAAGCCTACTTTATCATCCCTCAAGGATCCTACCCTAATTCTAACATTTTGTTTACTGTATTTAAAGAAATTGTCTTTACACTAAAGTAATAAACTTTGTCTTTAATATATAGAAGTTTATAATTTATTAGAACTAACAGTATGTGCAGTGTTAATAATACAATGTAGTTCATGTGATTTATATTAAAACCTATTTATATCTATAAGCTTAGTTTAAACTAATGGATTTAAGTTGAAGTAAACAAATTAATTCTTAGAACACCAAAAGGCAACAAACTAGGTTTTAGATTCTACTCATTTAATATAGCAATGTACTCATCGTGTTTTACAATTTACCAGTAAGTTGAAATATACCTCAGCCAAAAAGACATGTACCAAGTCTATTTTAACATTGTGCATAGTAAACTTTTAATTAACTGAACTCTAATTTAACACTGTGACTATCTTACTTTTATTTACCAAAATTACTACATCTAGTTACTACTGTATTATTTAACCCAAATTACTACAAATTGTGATACTAGTATTAAATAACTTTCAAAAATCTATTAAAACTTAACTTTTCAGTGTCCCTCCTCTTTGATCATGCCCTTTAGTATCTACTGTTTCTCTAATATTTAATTTAAATTTCAATCCACCTGATTTATTAATTTAACATTACTCCAATCCTGCCTCATGTTCTGCCTAGGCCAACTTATCTACTTTATATTTTTCTGTCAAATTCTTGTGTTCCTTGGTCCTTAATTTCATGTTTATTCAAGTTTGACATTTGTAAATTTGGCCATTGACACAAGGAATTTTATAAATCACACTTCTTCTGCTCTATTATTTATGCCTGTGAGAAAATTATTTAGTTTACAGTGTGGGGAGAATATTACACTACATTTTGTATAATTTTTAATTATGCTGTCTATTTTTGTCAGTAAAACTGTTGGGGATACATTTGGAATTAACAGTTAAACTAGCTTCTTTTGACACTGTGTTGCTGTTTATAAATGTTACAGTTTAAGAGGTACTGAACTGTCTTGAAAATAGATTATTAAAAAGTGATATTAATTTCATGAATCAAGTGGAGTTGAAATTTGAACTAAATATTAGAGAAACAATAGAAGTTGAAAAAATAACAACCTGAATGAAGAAGTTGATTCAGTTTTAGAAGAAATAAAGTGCAGATTATATGTTTTACAAACTCTCAGTTTTCAGTCAAGATGGTACTAAAGAAATGCAAATTATTATGTAGTTATATAGATCTAGGCCAAATGTCAACTTTTTCTCCTAAAGATGATAGCGTGAGGACACTGAAATATGTAGGGTTTTTAGGGCTGGTCCCTGATTTTGATAAATTTATTACCATTTAAATATTTTAGCAGCACATAAGGTAAACAAATATTATATATTATACTAATGTCAGATATTCTGTAATTATTTGTAAATGTTGTTTTAATAAATTAATCATACTCAAACATTTTATGCATACATACAAATATGTATATATATCTCAAGACATTATAAACTTTGTTGTCACTGGAAAATGTGTGCCACTTAGTTCCATAATGGTGTGACCTTAGCATTAGTCAGCTGATGTATACAGTTTGTAATATGAAATGAAAAATGTGTATGTAGCAAAGAAAAATCTGCTTGAATGTATTATTATTATATGTTTTTTAAAACTTGGGGAATCTTATTGATTGATTCACAATAATGGTGCATGACAAGCTACTGGAAATTTTATCAATCACTGACTGTGTGTGTTTTTCACTATGCTGTGCTTTCAGCCAGCTTCTTTTCATAATTATCATTTTTGTTTACAGATGGATTGAATATTTGAAGTCAAGTCTGGTTTATCAGTTTTAAAAAATACTAGTGCTCTTTTGTGTGTAATGGCTAAAACACTAAGAATCAACTAGCTTGTTACAAACTAGCTGGTCACCACTAATTTTGAGCCTGGAGTTACATCTATATTTCACTCAGTATTTTGTTATTTTGTCCACATAAATAATTTACAGGTTGCCCAGCAAAAACAATAAATAAATGTTTGTACAATTTTGTTATAATGTAGTATTGCTTAAGCTCTTTTTTTTAATTGAAACTGAGTTGTAATTTCATATATATTAATAAAATAACTTTAGTGATGAAATATTTTCTTCAATTATGTAAACTTCTTTGCATCAGTAACAAATAGCAGAATATATAATATATTTATATGTATCCTACCACTTGGTTATCATTTATTACGGTGGTTTGCATTTCAGTAAAGATTTACACAACAAGTTTATTATTTCAATATTGAAAAGAGAATGGAATACATCAATTAAAAGTATGCAAAAGTTACTTCTTTCTCAAGTTCAAAATCTAATAATTTTTTAATATGACATGGCTGTTAATACTCAAAATTATATGTGATCTTAATAATTGGAACGAGTAAATAATTAAATGAATAATAATGGGTTTCAGGTTTTACAACATAGGATTTTTGATATTTTAATACTGGGAACTAGTAGAAAAACTATTATTTTAAAAATTGTTAATTATTTGTATATTTTGAAAGATTGTGTACACAGCCTTTAGATTTTCTTGTTCTTTAATATTATACATTTCACAATATTTAAGATTGAACAAAGTATGTGTAATACTTTGAATACTATTTGTACATAGTAGATTATATTCTGTGTGTCTTGACTTAATTGCTGTTAAGAAGGAAGTGTTATATGATTTGCAGCCTCACATTCCATGAACTGTTCTATGTATTGATAAAATAAATCTAGGTATTCTACAAATAATCATGTACCCTGTGCTTTGTAGGTACTTCTATTTAACTTAATTTAAATACATTTTTCAGTTGAAATTATTTCACTTAAGTATTTTATTTACCATGCTCACGTGGAAGTTTATCAACCAAAAAATTTGGTGATGACAGTCCTAGACCTCTAGAAATTTATTGTTAGACTTTAAAAAAAACACCAAAAAACTAAGAAGAAATATTTGTTGATACTTAACTGTTATTTTTCCTAAAGTTCCCTGATAGCAGAAATATGTGATGATTGGAATATTTCTAGTATGATGTGATTGCTGTTATATATATAAAGATATCTTGGGGAGATCTGTAAAACAGTTTGAGAAAGATTCTGGAATCTGGTCAGAACATTGATAAGTACTTAGACAGTTGGCATTTTAATAATGTTTGTCAGTATAGTTTTAGAAAATATTTTTCTTGTTTCATGAATTTTGGGACATCCTAGAAAAGATTAAATAATAATAAGTTAAATTCATATTAGATTCAGTGGAGGAAAGATTTAGAAGTTGGCTAAGTGCAGAAAGAAAACAAGGGTCATTATCACTTGCTATTCTGAAAATCACTAAGGATTTACTTGGAAATATTTTTTGACATTATCAGTAATTAGTTACTTAGAGCAAGTTTTCATATTTTTGAGCTCTCAGCTCTGCCTAATTTTTATTTACTTTGTTTCCACAAACCAAAACTGCCATTTGTGATGAGATTTGAAGTGGTAACATTCTTCAAAACTCAGTTACCTTCTCAGGGAAGTGATATAAGTATATTGGTGCATTATTTGGTGATTGCATATGATGATTTTGCAGTTTCTAAAATGATGCCTTTACAAGTTTTTCAACAAAATATTATATTTCTTCAAAAAGAACTCACTTTCATTAGCAGGTAATATATACATTTAAGATTTAAGAAAACAAAATATTGATTCATCCCAGTGTTCCCATTTCTAATGCTTTTACTATGTAAATGAAAGAATGTTTGAGGCCCAGGTTGATTATTGTGCAAGAGAGGAAGTACTCTTAACTAATATAGTATTTTTGCTTGAATTATTTGTGATTTTCTAATATATTGAAACTATTCTTTTCAAGATGCCTGAAACCTGATGTCACTGGGTGAGCTCCCTTTGTTAAAATATTATTAATTTATCATGGTTTCTGGCTGTAACAAAAGTACAATTTATAAAAATGTGACATCATATGAAAGTTATACATTTTGTACTAGGTATTTAATTATTAACATTTGCAAAAAAACTTTATTTTATAAACTCAAATTTCACAGCAGTTGATCCAAACTACATTTTTTCTTTTAATTGATTTATTCAATTCACTGTTGATAGAAGATGGGAGTGATATAGGTTAGTATTGATTATGATTAGTGATGCAAAATTACAGCTTGGTAGACTTTCTTGCTATTCATTTTAGCAGCATAATTGAAGTTGAACTTTTAGTGCAATCAACATTTTTTATTCTTTCCTAAAGATGTTTAGTCAACAAATTTTCAAGTTTTTGTTTTTTCTGTTGCTGCATTAACTCTTATAAATGCTTTTCACCAATAAGCAAGTGATAAGAAGAATGTTGGAATTTAAGGAAAATATTTATTTTTAGTCAATTTTGGTGGCACATTTGAAGTTTGGAGTAACTTTAATATTCAGTAGATTACTGAAGAATTGATAAAAACATATAACTCATGGATATATTTGCATGAACATCATTTCTGCAGTGATGGAAACAGAGTCATAAAATAAGTCGTGGTAACTATCATCTCTACGTGTCATTTTATAACAAAATATCTTCTCTTTAAATAGTGTTAAAGAGATTACTTATGAATTTTTATATGTAATTAGTATTATGGTAGTAAATAACTAAAATAACTGTTTCATTTTGTTTTTATGACAACATAAAAATAGGGATTACTCGAGTTTTCTGTATGTCCAAGAAAGGCTTGTTGATTGAAAACATCAGAGAAGTGATTAATATTTTATATGTAAATGTTTTCCATCAGAGAACGTGTGTTTGGGGAGCAGAATCATTTTATGCATATGGAAATACTGTATTTCTTCAAAAATATTCATTAGTGAGAAGTAGAGATTTTGTGCTAAAGTTCTATTGTAGTTAAATTGTGTGGTATATTGATATACACTGTTATACATAATTAAGTTTTAGAATAAGAATTTAAACACGTACGTAATTTTTAGTATAATAATTAATCTTTTATGTTATTTTCTTTTAGCAAGCTGTGAAGGAACTAAAAAGCGAAAAGCTTGTAAAAACTGTACTTGTGGACTGGCTGAGAAACTTGAACAGGAAAAAGAACCAATAACTCAATCAAATGCTTCTGCTTGTGGAAATGTAAGATCCTTTTGTCACAGTAAATCTTAACAGCGTCTTTCCAAATTATATGTTCATCTCCAAATATATCTTTTTTTTTTAAAACTTCCACATGGCATTGTGGTTTTTATTTTTCTATTAACATAGTTTTTAATGTTTATATTTTCTGCATCATTTCAGGCTCTCAGGTAAACACCCATTATATCAATTAAAAAGTCTCATTTTCTTGTGTCAAGAATTGCTAGAGAGTTTGAATATTTTTCTCTTACCCATGAAAATGATAAACTGTGAATTGTAGGATGTAGAGATATATAATGATCCACCAACATTTGTGACAAATCTTTTTAAAAACAATTTTTAGTGGTTTTGAGGAACTGTTCTTTAAGTGCTTCTATTACTTGAATAGAAACAATATATGAGCTGACCTGTCACTGTTTGATTATAACTATCATGAAACTTTACATAATATAATTCTGAGTGTAAAGAATTTTTACTAAATATTTGTCTGTAAATTTATGAAGCCTTTAATGAGTTTGAGTAAAATGTGATTTTTATGATAGGAATGAAAATACCTGCTTTCATCTTACAGTTTTGTACTTCATCTTCATAACTGATAAAATATTTTAAATGAATATTAAATGTTTTATGTTTTTTCTCTTTAGTCTTATAATAACTACTGAAATCATCAATGTAAAAAGTAAAAAAACTTAAAATACAAAATGTTTTTTCATGAATAATTCTAGAATCTAATGTACATTAATATTTATCCTTATTTCATCAGCTTTCTAACATTCTAATATTTGCTTCCTTTTAAGGTTATTTCTTTGTTATTGCTTTCTATAGTCCCTATATAAGTAAATAGTAAACAGTTGCTAAAAGTTGGAGTGATAATGTGACATAGCTAACTTTAACCAGTCTCATGAAGTATTTTTATTTCATTTGTTTTCACTTACTTTTTGTTATCCAATCTAAGTTTCTAATTTTTAAATTTTAGTTGTTCGAGTTAAAATATATAATAAAAAAGTAATTGTAAAAAGCACGAAACTTTGGACTTGTGTTAGAGTTGAAATCCATTTCAGTAATTTGTACTTAAGAGCACACTTCATAACACTAGACTTTTTCATACTATGTTGTTTTCCATGGAGTCACTAAAACTCCTTTCAAATGTGTAATTTAGAAAACAAAAAATATCAAAATAGATTGTCTCAAAACTACTATAATTTCATTGGGTTTTAAACTGCGCTATAAGTAAATTATAAAAATTTGCTAACTGCTCAGAGCAGAAATATATATAAGCATAGAAATTAAAATTTTTAATTGGGAATTTGAAGCTCAACTTGTCAAGTGACACAGGCACACAAATACTGAGAATTTATTCAAATATTTTCCTTTTTAATTGCGAAACTAAAACTTAGATAATATCAAAATATAAATTATTACAAAAATTTTATGCCAAGTTTGCTTACATACATTAATAATTAAATTTTGATCGTAATTCCGTAAAAATGAAAAAAGTGTGATGTCTAAATTGATCCGCCCATGTACACAGGAATAAATGCCATATGCTCTATTACATCTTGTGTATTAAAAAGAAAAATGTCTATCTTCAAAATGAAAAACTTTGTTTTCTTTAACAAAAGTGTAATGGTAATTTGTTTGACATAAGTGTTTTGCTGTAAACACTTCCAAAATAGCAAAAATATTGTAGTTGAGAAGTATGACTTTAATTTATGTCCGTGCATGCATTATGACATTTATTTTAAATATTAAAACATACAGGATGGATGTGACAAATTAGTAAATGGAAGATATTGTTTGGAGATCTTATCTGGTGAAGATTTTTTAAAAATAATATTTGTTTTGTGCAGTGTTACCTTGGAGATGCTTTTCGTTGTGCCAGCTGTCCTTACCTTGGGATGCCAGCATTTAAACCAGGAGAGAAAATTATTTTAAATGACCAACAGTTGAAGGCAGATGTTTAGATGTGACAGCAGGAAATCTTTCCAGCAAGCGATTACTCAATTTTCAGCTAACCAGTTTAAAAATTTCATGTAACATATCTTGAAAAATATGGGTTCAAATAACTAAAATATTAATAGTTGACTCAGCTGAAAATATCAAATCAGCAGCTAATTTGGTGAATTTCACATAAACTGAGAAGTTGAGCATAGCTCAGTTATGATATCATAAATACAAAAGTAATTTCCAATTTGTTGATGTGACTGATGGATTTAAATAGATATTTCTTCTCATGAAGAACCTCTTTTATATATATAGGGGGAGTAATTTTACACACCAGATAACTTTCTGGCCTTTTAGTACTTTCTTTTCAGAAAATGACCGTATTTGCTGATTTAATTTGTGAAATAAATACATTAATAAAAATTAGTTTAGTAAAAATAAAAAAAAATTAACTCAGTGAAGAATTTTTAAAACATTTAATACAAATTTACAAAAGGACATTTAAAATGGAACAATCAAAACTGTATGATTTACCTTATGATTAGATCTTTTTTTTTACATGTGGAATTTTTTTGAGTTATTATTTATGGTGTGAAAAGATTGAATTATGAAACATCTGTTCCTTATCAAGTATTTGAAGGCATGATGTGTACATACTTGAAATATTTACGTGTACTTATAGCCAGGAATTGAGTAATAATTGAACAGAAAGGCACTATCAGTAATGATAGTGTGATATTTTCATGGTGTTTGACATATGTAGCTCTCTGTTTGATTTCTTGCTATGGTGTTTTCCAAGTTTTAAGGAGTTTGGTATAACTTGTCGAGTACGTTCTTGTGAAATGTAGATTAACATTAAACACTAGATCTGTGGTATTAGTTAACCCTAATAAGCATGTATTTTTATTATGACTTTATAAAAATAAAAATTTTTTGATGCACATATCTCAAAAAATAGCTTTTAATAAAACTAATGAAATTTGATGTGGAAGTAATAATCTGTGACATTAAGAGTAATTCTAATAATTGTTTGGAAGAAAATAAATAAGAGGCACTTATTACATAGGCTAATTGAATACATGTTTGCTAATTACATTTCATAGATACATAAAGTAGCAGAATTTCTAAACAGACTGAACAGTTATGTGTGTGTGTGCATAAAAAATGTATATGTTTGTACTGCTATAGAAGTTAGATAATTGTGTTCTGTTGAAGATTATATATATATGACATTTAATACCTTCTGCAATAAAAGTATGTTGATGTATGAACTGTGATTAATACATTATAAGCTAAACAATAATGAATAGTTGGTTTCGTTCAATTTTGAAAGAAGATTTAATTTAGTGATGTTGATTGGACAGCACAATATCAACATGTGCTAAAGGTGCAGTTGCTTTAAAAATGAATACATTTTGGTATATTACTAATTATGGCATATTATAAATGTGCAAAATCCTTTATACAAGTGTAATGTCTTAGAACTGTAGCCATGTTGAGGAAAAGTTGTAATAGTATGTTGTAGAATGTTTACTTAGCTTAAATTAGTGACAAAAGTATACATATATATTCAAGGAAGCCCAAAAGTTGATAATTGATCATTTATTTAAGAGCACTTTACACATATGGAAATATGAAAAATGATCAATTTAATCCCACAGAACCTGAAACTGAAACCTGTTGTTGTTCACACAATCCTGGACTCTGCTTGCCACTTCTATTTTTCATTAATCAGGTTACCAGCCATTATCACCTAATCACCTAAACACAGTTTAATAATTTCAACATATGCAACTGAAAGCAGTTCAGTAAATTTGACATGTGTGACTGCATACCTACTTTTGGTCCACTCTCTATATACATACATATGAAAAAATATTTTTTATGAAGTGAAATTGGAAGACACATCTATGCAATATTAGAAAGATATTTTCCAAATACACCTCTTTCATTCTTTGTGTTTTCTTGTTTGAGTAATAACATTTACCAAAAAGAAAAGACTTAAGTAATCAACCCTGAAGGATGGTGATTAGATTTGACAATAGGGGGACCTTTGCCAGGAGGTGGTTTAGCCTTCAGTCAGTAATTTTAAAAAGTTCAAGTATGTTAGCATAATCTAAAACAATATAGGTTCAAATAAATGAGATCATTATAGTTTACTCAGCTGGAAATTTCATTGTGTATATTACTCCTTACAAACTTTTAAGTTGTCTTGTAAAATCAAGGAAAAGGCAAAATATTTAATTGTTAAAAAAGACAAATTTAAATATTTTTCTTAACATGGATTTACTTTATACAAGTGACGTTTTAACTAGAAGGATGCTAACTTGATGAACAGTTGTCAAAACTGCGATGGAAATTATTTGTTAAATAATCTAGAGGTTTGAGATTCAGTTACTAAAAGGCGGTTGACTTTTTTTTTTTTAATTATTCTGTCTTGCTCGATTATGTTTTTTAATTTGATTTTGGAGCAATTTAGTGAGTTGCAATGTTAGGGTAAGGTTGGACAATAGAAAGGATGGTCATTAATTGCTAGTGGTGATAGTCACCAGTAGGGTTCTTGACACCAGTGGTTGTGGTTGGTTTCAGCAATATTAATAATATTTTCGTTATATGGCTAAACATAGGAATTATGTATAACAGATGTCTTTACATGGCTTGATAGCATATGAAGAGTTGTTGGAAGAATACAAAAAGTGAAAAAATTGTTGGCGAGTTTTCAAATATAAATTAATGTTTAATAGGCTTATTTATACATTCAGAAACTTCATTGATTGAAATATATAAAAAAAACTATAAACAGCCTAAACGATTCGAAGAACCGATATTATTATTTTTACTTTATGAATTAAGCGACAAGGTATATAAAGTAAGTTATGTGTAAATGTTTTTATAACTAAAATATAAGTACACGTATACTATAGTGGGGATTAAGTGCATGATTGGATTAGGGTGGTGGATGCTGGTACTAGCATGGCCAGGTGGTTAAGGCACTTGACTCGTAATCCGAGGGTTGCGAGTGTGAATGCCCATCAAACCAAGCAAGCCCTTTCAAACGTGGGGGGCGTTATAATGTTCCGTCAATTCCACTATTCGTTGGTAAAAGAGTTGGCGGTGGGTGGTGATGACTAGTTGTCTTTCCCTCTGATCTTACATTATTAAATTATGGACGGCTAGCGCAGATAGCCAGCCCTCGAGTAACTTTGTGCGATATTCAAAAAAATAAATAATCTTCATAAAAAAACAAAAACCTTACATTAACAAATATGTAAGTGTGTGTTTATATTTATTCTTATTTTTGCTCTTCTCACTTAAATATTGTTGATTTCAGTTACATCAATGTGATATTGTAGCACGTGAAAGAAAGTATTGTTTAAAGCTTTTAAATATGTACATTCGATTATCCGTTACTAAATAAACAACATTGTTAAGGGTTTGTTTAAGCGTCACTGTAAGATATTGTTATAATAGTATTACAATTCGGTATTACTATGACAACAGAATTTTACTTTTATCATTGAAAATAAAAATATTGTGAAAGGCGATTACTTGTGAGCAATCTACTAATTTTATTTAAATATGGGAAAAATAGGGAATTATATGAGGAGAAAGTTACGAAAATTGTTTTTGTGTTTGATTCCATCTTGGTATGTTGTTTTTTATGTGATCTAAAGTACGTAGATACTCCCTAAGCCTTCATTTGCGATATAACCCTATTGCTTAATTATGCCTTTCTTGTTATTATTACACATATTATTATTATACATTAACATTTATTTTCACAATTCAAAGTTTATTGCATAGTTTAATAATTTAATACAAAATATTACTGTAAGATTAATTAAAAAACAGTGGACGATGATAACTATAAAAAAGATATTATTATTGTAATTACGTGAAACAGTATTTTGTATTAAATGCAACAATCATTTCTTGTTACACCTCTACATATTTTGTCTGCTACAAGCTTAACGGAAACATCAGTAATAGCATTAGGGTATTCTTATTTTCTTTTTCTAATGAAATTACCGTGTTCGGTTGATCTAATTTCTGGGTCTATAAGTTTGGTGTGCCAATATGTTGGTACTGTACTAACTTTTTTGGAGCAGACCAATACACTTCATAAAATTTTGTTAACATATTAAAGAAAGCAATAATATGAGGAATTAAAAGATGACCTAACCAACATCTTTCAATAACACTAATATATTTAAATTTGGTGTTTTTATTAATCTTTACACATTTGTTTTTTGAATTTCGCTCAAAGCTACTCATGGGCAATCTGTGCTAGCTGTCCTTAATTTAGCAGTGTAACACTAAAGGGAAGCCAAACAGTCATCACCACCCACTGCCAACTCTTAGGCTACTCTTTTACCTAGTGGGAGCCCCCCAGTGGCTCAGCGGTATGTCTGCGGACTTACACGCTAAAATCCGGGTTTCGACACCCGTGGTGGACAGAGCACAGATAGCCCATTGTGTAGCTTTGTGCTTAATTCAAAACAACAACAACAATTTATCTAGTGGGTAAAAAATAGTTGCATTTACTCTTACATAATAACGCCCCCACGGCTGAAAGGGCGAGCTTGTTTGGTGCAGCCTTCAGGTTACGAGTGGAACGCCTTAACCCACTTGGCCATGCCGGGCCATTTATATACATTATTATATGTTTTTTTGTTGTTGTTTTTTTAATTTCGCGCAAAGCTACTCGAGGGCTATGTACGCTAGCAGTTCCTAATTTAGCAGTGTAAGACTAGAGGGAAGGCAGCCAGTCATCACCACCTACCGCCAACTTTTGGATTACTCTTTTATTAATGAATAATGGGATTGGCCTTAACATTATAACGCCCCAACGTCCTAAAGGGCGAGAATGTGTGATGTGACGGGAATTCAAACTCGCGACCCTAAGATTACAAGTTGAGTGCCGTAACCACTTGGCCATGCTGGGCCCATGATTATGTGTGCTTGTGTACATGTTTTTCTTATAACAAATCCACATCGGGCTATCTGCTGTATTCGAGAGTAATGGAACCCCTGATCTCACCGTTGTGAATCCAAAGACTTACCTCTGTCCAACAGGGGACATATGTGATTAAAAGCAGTCACTTCTTTAATTTTCCACATGTTTATATCAAAGGGGAAAAAATAACAATATGCATTGTGGACAAAATTAGATTTCCATCTATTAAACAACTTACATTAATAAATGTACATTTATATTTATCCCATCTTTTCTGTTTTGTTTAGCTGTTGTTGATTTTTACTAAATTATTTTTTACATGCGTTATATTAGTCTCATGCCCCAAGTGACTCAGTAGTAAGTCTGAAAGCTCAAAACGCCAAAATACGGGTTCGTGATGGACAAAACACAGATAGCCCATTGTGTAGCTTTGACCTTAATTTCAAACAAACAAAATACTTTTACTAATTTATTTTATAGCTACACTGGAAGATATGAAGAAAATGAAAGTTATGGTACAGAGGTAGAAGAAGGGGAAGTGATAGAAGATCTAGTGGAAGAAGCAGAATTTGAAAACTTCACAGAAGAGACTGTGGAAGCTTGTTTTCCGGTAACCACGGAAATATGAAAAATATAAGTTGATCTTTTCTGAAAAAAGCTTGAGGCGTAACAGTCTCTCTTCAATTTATGAAAGATCATTTACATTTGAAACAAAAGTTGAAATCCACGAAGTCGAAGAACCGTACGGTTGTGAGAAATCAAATCAACACTTTTCAACTTTCTATACAACGCACTCTGAATTAGAGTGCAGCTATACTGAACTAGAAAACATTAAAAATATCTTACAATTTGGAAATATTGCAACTCTATCAGCCACTGTTGACTGTGTACCAACAAACAGTCGACTACAGGAATATATAGCTACTTTCCTGAAAATAAAAAGAAATCTATGGTACAACGGTGGCTATTCCCTCGTTCAAACAGCAGGGATAATTATAATGAAACCCAGAACAAGTAAAGCTTACAATATTACGAAGCGAAAGAATATGATTGACAGTACTCTAACACATAAAATCGGTAAGATAATTTTAAATATCTTCATAGTTTATGTAATGCATTGTGAGTCGGTCATGGCCTGAACGTTAGTGTGACGAGATGTGAAATAGAAAGATCTAAGTTTGAAAATTCCACTAAACAAGCTCCATACTATGGGAGAGTGAATACAGCTATTATTTTCAAACACACATACAAAACACTGTTAGTAGCGGCCCCTGCTGACTGGATGGTTTCCTTGTAGTGTCTGTTTTTTTTAAGTATTTTCATGTAATTAATTTCAATAACTTAAAACTCGCAAATGTTATTTTACACGTTACATTGTGGTTAATCAGCAATCAAATTACAACTATTTGGTATAATTGAGTTTATTTCTAGAACGGCAATATAATTGTGTAAAGTTGAATTAGTATCGGACTGGTATATTATTTGAAGAAAAAAAAGAATGCATTTAATTACTGTGATAATGGTTATTAACACCCGGGTGCTTGGTTAGCTTTGATGAAATAGAAATTACTACAGAATATTTTAAATCAAAGATTAGAAATCTGTAATATTTTGTTCAAATATTTCGTTGTTTTGCTAAAACAATTTCTGCTAATCTAGTTTTGTTTTTGTTTTTTTCAGCATCTACATCATCAGTGCAACCGTATAGTTCTTTCCTTAATGTCAGTAACTTGAAAAATTGTTCTTCCTTCACACTCCAAAATATCAACAAAATTTTCATTTACAGCAGCATCATTTTCATTCTCTTTTATATTTTGGCTTCTTTAATAAATTATCTCATATCATAAACTTTACAAGACTGAGGAACAGCATGAGGATTTCGTACTGTACTGAATGAAAAAGAATGTGAGGTGCTGCATTCAGTAGTAACTTTTTTATGTTATCCGTGTAATTAACTTAAATTAAATTTCTTTCCCGTATTACTTTATATGTTTTAGAAATTGTACATATTGGAAAAGAATAAAGATGCTTTGTAAAACTAATCTGTACTTTGTATCTCAGAACAGCTGGTATGGGTATTAACACTTTTATTAATAATGAAAGAACAACGTTTCGACCTTCTAGATCATCTTCAGCTTAAGAAGGAGAGAGTTTGCAAGTGACCGTTGCTGGAAGCATGCCTCAGGGACAAGAGTATGAACGGGTACAGAATTGTAGGGGGCGTTGCAGTTGGATGTTAATTTGATACGACTAATAACTAAAATGTTACTTACATATTTATGTTCGTTTGTGCGAGTTTCTTTCTTTTAGACCATTGAAAACAGAACCTTGAATATTATCCAAAAAATGCTCTTCCGACCCTGGCGTATTGGTAAGCTTGAGGGCTTACAGTGTTAAAACATTGAATTAGACATTTACGGTTGGTGCATCACAGATATCACCCAAAATGTATTTTAACAGTGAATAAACTTTACAATAATAGTCATCATCGCCAACTCTGATGCCACTCGTTTACCTACGAATAGTGGAAGTGACCGTTACATATAACGCCCCTACGTTTGAAAGGGCAAATTTGTCCAGTGTGATGGGGTCTCAAACCCGCGACCTTCAGATTATGAGTTGAACGAACTAACCATTTGGTCATGAACAGTGAAACCTAAACCTCTACCTATAAGTTAAATAAATGAACACTGGTAAATTACTTTCATGCACGTAGTTTTGGCAAAATGGTGCTTCGTTGGTCATGAATATCTTGGAAACGAGTCAGTATTCAAATGAACTTTTGAATCCCCGTCACACCAAACATTTTTGCTCTTTCAGCCGTTATAATGTGAGTGTCAATCTCACTGTTTTGTAAAAGAGTAGACCCAGAGTTGGTGGTGGGTGTGATGACTAGCTGCCTTCCCTCTAGTCTTACATTGCTAAATTAGAGACGGCTTGCGCAGATAACCCTCGTGTAGCTTTCAGCGAAATGCAAATAACAAACAAATTAAATGAATTATTTGTACATTTTGGATTTATCCAAAAACGTTTGTGACTCGTGGTTTAAAAATTTACATCTTTAACAACCATTAATTAATATTCTCTAAATTGAAAGAAAAATTGATACAATAAGATCGTATATGAATTACTAATAAAATAAAAATTGAAATATATCCAATGTGTTGTTTGTATACTTGCTACATTCTTTATTAACAACTGGGTGGCGACCTTTGTAGAATGGACAGCAACTGTTGTGGAGAAAAGAGTGCAGAGGACAATGTTTCCAAAGCCTTCTGTCTTTCTAAACATCGTCCCCTACACTTATTTCTCTACAACAGGCAGTTGCCGTCCATTCTACAAAGTTTTATCGTGAATACTTTGCCTAATCAATCTTTCAAAGAATAGGTGGCGTACCGTTAAACTGGACGAAAATTATGCAGATTTGTAATTCATGAAAGGTTATCTTAAGACATGAAAAGATGGTCCCCTTACATGTAATTGTCAAAAAAACAAACAACATATAAACCACAAATCTGCAAGTATCTTTGGATGAACACACCAAACCATTGTGCCAAATTTGGAGACGATCTATTAACAGACACAAAGTAATGATATTAAACGTTAAATCACTCATAAAAACTGCAAAACCCAAAAATGTGAAACGCAAATTTGCAGGTATATCTGCATAAATTCAACAGAACTCCGAAATAGTGGTAAAAAAACAGTAAAACGCAAAATTGAAAGTTTGTTTATACCTCCGCAGAGACTCAATAAACGTCCATAATAAATTTGGGGAATATCTATTCACAATGCAAATAGATTAATTAGACATTCAACAAATAAGCACTATTACATTTATATAGATTCTTTAAAAATAATGTCACCTGCGTGTGTTTTCTGACAGCAAAGCCACGTTGGGCTATCCGCTGAGCCCACCGAAGGGAATCTGACCCATAATTTTAGTGTTGTAAATCCGTAGACATACCGCTATACTAGCGGGGTGCTGTCACCACCAATTTTCTTAACATAAGTCTTTTAAAGTTTAACAATTAACAGGTAATAGCTGAAGGAATTATAACATAGAAAAATGGAGTTCGATCGTTGCATCGGTCACAGCATAAGGAGCCTGTTGGGCAGTTTTGCACTTTAAAACACAAATGAAATGAAAACTTCATATTCTTAATAATTCCGCCCTATTTCTGGTGGTAAAGCAGTGATGTTAATATTTAACGTTATATGGCAATGCGAATTTAAGACGATACTTTTCACACCTCAGTATAATCACTCATTTAGTTTTTAAATTCAAAATAATTGGATTGAACGTGGCCCAATGGTTAGACTGCCCGACTGCGAATCTGTGAGTTCACATTTCCCGTCATTTTTCCGCAAAATATTTAATATAAATTTCACTCAACATTCAATCAGGTGAGAGTTGCAGTGGATGTTGTCGACTAGCTGCTTTCCTTTTATCCCATAATTTCAAAATTAGGGACAATAATTCATGATAACGACAAACCCACTTGAAGCAGAAACGTATTCTCAAGACAGCTGGTATGGGTATTAACACTTTAATCAAAACAAACTACAGAATAAAGTTTCGGTCTTTTTAGATCATCTTCAGATTATCTTTTACGCCATCTTTTTGTTAACCTGAAGATGATCTAAGGTTGAAACGTTGTTCTGTATTTTATTTTAACTAAAGTTTTAATATCTATACCAGCCATCTTGAGAATACAAAGTTAGGAACAATTAGTGCAGGCAACCCTTAGTTTTGCGCGAATGTTAAAAAACAACCAACATGAAAACAATTTTTTTGGCTGTGTACAAATTTGTATAAAAGGTTATCTGCACTCTGCCCGCCACGAGAATTGGACCATTCATTTTCAGTCTTGTAATTCCATGAAGTTACCTTTACCCCACTGTGGAACTTAATTACAAATTAAAATATGTAAGCTTACAGGTTTTATTTGTCAGTTTTTGCGTAAAACTTCTCAAAGGTGATGTTTAAAATTAAGTACAATGTCTGTGCTCTCTCCACCACGGGTATCGAAACTTGATTTCTGGTTAAGTGAGTCCGCACACCCCACTGTGTCACTGGAGGGAGATTATTCGACTGCTATAAACGTCAGAAGTTTTAAAGTTTAAAGTAATACTCCGGAAAGATAGTCAACACCATCCAGCATTTACCAACGAATAATTAGATTGCCCGTAACTTATAACGACCTCACAGTTGAAAGAGAGAACATATTTTGTTACAGTATTCAAACCCGCGACCCAAAGAATCAATCGGGTGTCCTAGCCACGAGATCGTGGTTCTTACAGAACAAGGCAAAATAAACAAGACACATCGAGAAAGTATATAAAATACCCAAATAAACACTTAACAACTATAACTGCTCAACTTAATCAGGTGTTATTCTGAAAAAAAGATTCATGAATAAAAAAAGATGACTGGGAAAACCTCAGTTCTAACATTTAACAAAGTGAACTTCATTCTTTGTCTTTGGTCCATTTTATCACTTCAAAATGAAATTGTACAAAAAAGTGTCGTTTATAAATTATTTCTGTTTCAAAAATACACTAGCATTTCAGACGTGAATCAGAGATGCTAAAATAAGTAACACTTTGATTTTAAAACATGAAATGCATTTATACTTCTGACTTAGATATAAAGCGTGTGAAATGAACAGAAAACTGCGTTCGCAAAATACAGCCACGCAGTTATATATATATATATATACGCAGTGCTCCCTAAAGTGTTCTATTTCAGAAATAAATAAAACCAAATTAAAATAATATTTTTATTTCTTGCTTTTAAAGTACCTATATCATGCTGTGTTGCAGAATGCAGAGTGCATAATTCTTCTTGTGATTCATGTCATGCGCAAGTTATACTTCATGACAGCGCAAATTGCAACGTTAAACGTCCCTTACGTGACGTTATTTTAGTGTCTACTGACTGACAGACAGACAACACACTATCTTATTGTTGTGAGAATGGTAAAAACAAGTGACTTCTCTTGTCTACCAAGCATATTGTTTTTCCCATTGATTTAAACATCAGAAAAATTAAAGTGACTATTCTTAATCATCTGTGTCATCTGCTGGGACAGAGGTAACTCTTCGGATTTACAACCCTAAAATAAGTGGTTGGATTCCTCTCGGTAGACTCAGCAGATAGCCAGATGTAGCTTTGCTATAACAAAACACATATACTAAACGAATATTTGCCTTGTTGTCGATTTAAATATTACTAACTGCTTTTTTTGTTTGACATTGTATAATAATTGTATTGTTATCTGTTTCAACGTAATTATTTTAAGTCTAAGAAGTCTAAACTATTTACTTTATCTAGAGCGAAAACTCCTACTAGCATGTTAAAGATTTAAATAAAATATTATTTTGTTTGATTTCAACTCTTAACAGATCTGTTTCTGAACATTATAATATTGTAAATAATGCCAAAACAGAGACATCAAAATAAAAAAAGACAAGTAAAAACATTAAAAGAGATAATATGTAATATGTTTAAGTGTTTACATTCACTCGAAATATGTGTGTATAACATATTTTGGAACATTTGATATATAATTTTTCAGCATTTCTAAACTGAATTGGAACGGATTTTCCATCACGTTTTTTTTTTTACAATGTCAGCAATAGATTTATTTTTAGGATAACTCAAACAAATTAACGATTCTAAGATTAGATGTACTAATAACGACCGTATATACCGTTAAGCGTTATTTTTAGGTAGCAAGTAGATAACACACAGCACATTTTAATATAAAAAGTTACTCCTTAAAAAGAATTGTAAAGCATAAAGGGTGGGTCATACAATGCACACAACAATACGAATTAGAATTTTTTAAATAAAGAAAACTAGTTACCTAACATTCAAATAATTGTATTTTATAAAGTTATAATTTTTACTGAATATTCAGAATAAATACTTCGTAATATATCAAGTAAAACTCAATACGCAAGACTTCTGGTCACACAATCTTCACATACTGGTAACAATGGTCGTTATAAATTAACAGTGACTGTAGATTGATCTTCATAGATTGTTCATACGACAGGCAAGTTACTAAACAAAAGTGAATTCCGTAGACAAGTGTAAAAATAACATTTTCTCTATATTATTGTTTCAACAATAGAACGATTATCTTATACAACTATTATAACAATGCAATAATTTACGGGTTCGATTCCCCTCGTTGGACTCAGCATATAGCTCGATGTGTGTTATGTATAAAGCGTTATATATATACGTTGTTATTCATGTAGACATTTTTAGAACTAGGTAGATTGATCATTTGTAATGGCCTGGTGTCTGTACGAGACTAATCGAGATTACTCTGTGTTTTGTATAAAGCGTTATGTATATATGTTATTATTCATGTAGAATTTTTTAGAATTAGGTAGATCGATCATTTGTAATGGCCTGGTGTCTGTACGAGACTAATCAAGATTACTATGGAATGCTGGGAAATTACGCGATTGTTCGAGAAGAGTAGGCCTACTAGTATATAAATAGACGGCGATAAAAATAAATCAGTCAATCATTCGTTCTTATTCGATTCAAGAAATATTGTCTCCGTTTGAGAAATTTTCAACGTTTGCTGTGTGTTTATTCAACTTGGATTTGTGACTGGAGCTAGATCTACAAAGCTGGAATTTTATTTCATAAACAAGTCGGAAAACGATAAATTTGATAGATTCATCGAAAACATCGTAAAAAGAACTTCGTCAAATTTATTGAACTGTGAATTGTTTCTGGACTTCTCCATTCAAACTTCAGAATTTCTTCGATGGACCAAATTCACCTCCTAGACCAGAATTTTGGATTTCTGATCTGGACTTTCATTCTAGATCATTATATTGGACACAGGCCAATACCATTTTGTATTGTAAGTAATTTTAAACTGAATATCTGTCATTGTTGTTATATAATTTATGTTATATCTGTTACATATATAATAGTTTATTGTAATAAATTATATAAGCTGTTATCTGTGTCTTTCTGTTGCGTTCAGTCCACATAAAAAAAACAAAAAAAACGTAACAATGTGGTTTTGCTATAAGAAGAAAAACAAACTTGAAGACTGCTACTATATACGCCAACTCCCAGAGAATGCTGTTATAATTTTCTACTAAAGTCTGTTAAAGTTCTGTTATATTGATATGTTATTAAATGTGATTGACAATATATTTGAAGTTATATATTAAGAAAAGAAAAACTTCCATGAGAAGCAATTTGGAAGAATCAGACTCAGTCTCTTTCTTATTTGAAAATTCCATTTGAAAGTCAGTACATATTTACATAAATCCTTGGCTACATGACGACCAGAACGCTTAAGAACAATATGGAAGCTGAGGTCACAGTGGCTCAGCGGTATGTCTGCGGACTTACACGCTAAAATCCGGGTTTCGATACCCGTGGTGGGCAGAGCACAGATAGCCCATTGTGTAGCTTTGTGCTTAATTCAAAAAACAACTACCTCTAATTTTATTTTGTAACTTATTTTAAAATTATATTGTTGTTGGCATTCCTTCTTATCACCATCAAAATATATCTGAGATGCGAAACTTGACTGGCATAATGAATATTGTTAAACGATTCAGTAAAACTCCCGGTGACATTTTTGATTGTCAGAATGTCGATAATGTGACTGCGCAGCACTTGGAATACAAGAAGGTCTTGAAATAAATACCAAAAATAGTAATTTGTTTTGTTTGTTTGTTTTGGAATTTCGCACAAAGCTACTCGAGGGCTATCTGTGATAGCCGTCCCTAATTTAGCAGTGTAAGACTAGAGGGAAGGCAGCTAGTCATCACCACCGACCGCCAACTCTTGGGCTACTCTTTTACCAACGAATAGTGTGATTGACCGTTACATTATACACCCTCACGGCTGGGAGGGCGAGCATGTTCAGCGCGACGTGGGCGCGAACCCGCAACTCTCGGATTACGAGGCGCACGCCTTACGCACTTGGCCATGCCAGGCCAAAAATAGTAATTAAAATTGTGTATAAACTGTAGTGATTTACCATAACTACATGAAGCTGACATGTAAAAATATTACGTTTTCATTGATAACAAAAATGTTTGTTCATAGCTTATTTAAAGAATTGCCTCCCGACCTTAATGGCATTTTAGCACTTTGGAACCATGGGTAGATTATAAGTATAAGAGTGACAGTTAATTCCAGCTTTTAAATCAGCAAATAATAATTCAAGAAATGATTTTAGATGGTGTTGAATAGCTGGCTTCCTTTTGACTTCAAAACTCAGGACGGCTTTGTGCATATAATCGCATGTGATCACGTGTAGCTTTGATTCGAAATCTGGAAAACGGCTACTGTGAAATCCTATTTTCATTTCCACGTGGTTTTAAATCCTACAACAATTCTACAGAAAATGAATAGTAAACAGATGTCTTCAGAATACATGTTTACACCTTGCTATGCACACCAAGAAAGGAATTACCTTGATTTTTGTTATAAACAACACAGTGCTTCACATTCGACTTTGTGTGTGTTGCTTTTTTCTCAGTGTTCTAGATTGACTTTTTAAATTCAGAATGTCTCACAGTTACTGGGTCATGATAACATAACCACATGTATAAAAGTAGACAAAATTGAGGAACAGTCCAAGTTGTCCACAAAACACGACAGTAGCAACATGATCGTTAAGGTAAGGAACTGTATTTTCACGTTGATAATTATTAGTGTTATAAATTAGTAGCCCGTGAACTAAAGTATCAGCTAAGTTTGGTGTATTATTAATATTGAACGCCTGATATACATGACATTATTGTTCACGCAGTATCTCGCATAACTTTATTGTTGAAGGTTTTTTATACCTGGCATAGGATAAGAATAAAAATATAAATAGAATAAACATAACAAAACTTGGAATTCTGATTTTTTATTTTTTAATAATATTAGTTGATTATCTTTCGATCATTTTCTTGTATTACTAAATAGTTGCTCCATTTTCAGAGCTTTTAAAGCACACAAAACAGATGATAACAGTTTCTTGTTATTGTATTTATTCATAAGATTACGAATGTAAATACATATAGCTTTTTACGTAATATTTTTATGTTTTAATGAATTTATTTTTCAGATTGCTACCTTTTTCGCCTTGCTAGTTGTCGTTCGTGATGGTCTGTACCACGGTTTAGCAGGCGGTTCTAGTGTCAGTTCTCGCCGCCAGGATGTAAGTAATATTTTATTATCCTATAAAGTGACGTATTTTTTGCCATAGAAAGAAATAACAATATATTTAATGAATGAAATTCAGCTAAAGGTAATAAGTTGAATTGTTGTTGTTGTTGTTTTGAATTAAGCACAAAGCTACACAATGGGCTATCTGTGCTCCGCCCACCACGGGTATCGAAACCCGGATTTTAGCGTGTAAGTCCGCAGACATACCGCTGAGCCACTGGGGGGGCATAAGTTGAATTACATAACATATTTACCCACCAATGTTTGGTATAAGCAAACATGAAATTTTAGGATAGCTAATTTATTACTCGATTTGAATGAAAATTAATGAATGCAAATGTTTATCGATTGCTTCTAAGTTTTTAAACACAATTTAAAATATTGCAGGACTTTGGTAACTACGCCTTCAACTACGACGTTGTTGACTCACTCGGGGCCACCAATGGCCGTTGGGAGACTGGAGACGGATACGGAAACAAACGTGGTACAGTCTGACTGACATCGACGGTTGTGTCCGCAGAGTTGAGTACGGTGCTGACGGTGCCGGTTTCCGTACTGTGGTCAAGACCAATGAACCAGGAACCGCCGCTAGTGCTCCAGCCAACCAGATGTTGTCGCTCATGGCTCTGCTGTAGTGAAGGCTCATGTTGGCTGCTGTCTATGCATATGGAAACCGTGTTCACGCCGCTGGTATCTATAGGGTTCCTGTGTATGGTTTGTTTGTTTGTTTGTTTTTTGGAATTTCGCACAAAGCTACTCGAGGGCTATCTGTGCTAGCCGTCCCTAATTTAGCAGTGTAAGACTAGAGGGAAGGCAGCTAGTCATCACCACCCACCGCCAACTCTTGGGCTACTCTTTTATCAACGAATAGTGGGATTGACCGTCACATTATACGCCCCCACGGCTGGGAGGGCGAACATGTTTAGCGCGACTCGGGCGCGAACCCGCGACCCTCGGATTACGAGCGCACGCCTTAACGCGCTCGGCCATGCCAGGCCTCATCCTGTGTATGGAACTGGATTATTGAAGTATCATTAAATGCACATATGTATTTTAGTCCTTTCGTTAATTTATAATAATGTATACACATATGAATTATCTTAAAGAATATTCCGTTTCGGCTACTAACATTCTGAGCTTCAAACTCTCGACTACCTAAACCCGAATTCTTCCCGAGTATTAGTATCGTATCTTTATTTACACAAAAGTCTTAACTTATTGTACTGTGCTGAAAATGATAGCGTGTGATACAGAACTGTATCGTTCTGTCCACCGTGGGGAATTTTTGTACGCACTCACAACTGCCTGTATAGTTTGTATTTATGTAATAAATCTTATTTGGTTGGTATAGAAGAACTAGTATCAAATACTTTTCGCGTGTTTTTCAACATAGCATTTTCGAGAATAAAAGTGCCATTGAAAGTCGAGCTGTGAACCAGCTGAATAATTACACCTAATGACTCGATTTAACACAACTTATTGCACGTTAACGTTAATATTTTTTTATATATATAAATATAAAACTTTTGTTTTTTTCTCTCTTTTTTGTTCATCAGCACATTAAACACGACAAGACATTAGCTGTGTGTTCCGTACCAACACAGAATACACTTTTAAAAATAATTTTCTCAGTCTTAGCTCTTCAGAAAAGAGCCCGTATATATTAAGACAATATTTGAACAATGTTCAGCAAACTACCTGAATGGAAATATCAGTATAACTAGACTGGAAACTGAGAAAAGCAGGAAATTCTCATCAATTTTGTTTCACAAGTGCACGTACTTGAGTATAAGAGATTTCCTACATTTATAGCTCAGTTCACAAACTATGTACGTTTTTACACAGTGCTTGAAGTTAGAAACTTCAGTTGAGGTAGGGTGCAACTGGTTCTACACAGTGCTTGAAGTTAGAGCCTTCAGTTGAGGTAGGGTGCAACTGGTTCGCTTCAACACGATTCGGCTCATCATGGCCGAGTAGTCAGGGCGCTCGACTCCTCGAGGGTCGCGGGTTCGAATCCCCGTCACACCAAACATGCACGCCCTTTCATTAATGGGGGCGTTATAATGTTACAGTCAATCCCATTATTCTTTGTTAAAAGAGTAGCCCAAGAGTTGGTGATGCGTGATGATGACTAGCTGCCTTCCCTTAGTCTTACACTACTAAATTAGGGACAGCTAACGTAAATAACTCTCGTGTAGCTTTGCGCAAAATTCAAAAACAAACAATCAACAAGAGTCTCTGGAAACTACACGTCTGGAATCCCCCTCTATGTTCTTGAGATAAAATAAAATAATAGTATTATATATTCTGACATTTTATCTATACGACATAAATAATCTGCGGTAATGTCGTGAATTGTCCAACACAATACTGTAAACACTGTTTCGAAAGTCATGCAACTTAATGATTTCAAGTAGTATAACCTTTACAGCATTTTGTATTATTTTGTTCACTGTTTTTTGTCTCGAGCGTTGGCTTTGATTCTACATGGAATTAAGATTAAAATACACATCAAATTACTTTATTAAAACTACCCCATGTCTTCGAATGTGTATTCTATGGACCCAAAATATCAGTATTTAAACGTAAAATACAGTCGTTATAATGAAAGCATGCAAATTCACAACGATGCACAACGTACTAAACCCATCAGAACTATAAACAGTATTGATACATATTGCACGTCACAACTATATAGGATGGACTCCTTCGTTAATGTTATTTTGTGTGTGTTTTCTAATAACAAATCCAGGGTGGGCTATCTGCTGAGCCCACCCAGGGGAATCGAACCCTGACTTTTACCGTTGCAAATCCGTAGACTTACCGCTGCACTAACGGGGAGCTTGTGTTAGTTTGACTTGCTGTTATGACCATTAGCCTAAGCTACCATCAAAGTGAAAATTATTTAGGTAGGATATAACCTAGCATCTGATAATAAAAATAATTCATTCATAATTAGGCTCAGGTTATCATGTTCACTTCTAACCATGATAACGATTGGCTTATCATTACAATTCCTAATTATAAGACCTGTATTTTGATCGATAGATCGATACTTAGGAAGAAATGTTTATACGTGACAGAAATCATTAGTTACATTAGGAATAACAGATTTCAAAATCGTTGTCATTTATAGGTGACTCAGTTCCAGGTTACGGTTTAAGCGATGAAAGCTGGCGAACTATTGAAAACTAAGAGGTCTAATATTTGTGATGAAAATCACTTACGCTGAATTTCACCACAGATATTTCAATATAGTTTCCTACATCTTTTTACATTCTGAAAATATAGTTAACTTCAGATTAATAGCTATAGAATCATATAATGAAAGTCGCCTGACTTCAAACCCTACTGTTATTATGACATATTAATCTCCCTGAACTAGTGGTAATACTAGACCAATCTCCAAATTACTAGTACAACTTTCTAGTAACAACAGACAATTTGTATCAACAGCATAAGTATCTATTGGTCTTGTTTTCCGGACTAATATTTGTTGTATACATTAATTTCTATGTTATTTCATATATATAAACAATGTGTTTTACAATAAAAATAAGTTAAAACTTGATAAATTATTTAACTATTTACTATAAGTTGACTAGTGAGAACTTTCAATTCAAACCTCCAACTTATTCAACAACTGAGAAATACGAAAACATTTCTAACGTTTTAATTTGATAGTCGATTTGCGACAATTAGCCCCTTTCTTCCTTTAGGCCACTATATTGTTTTATATTACTTTTAATTCTACTTTCTATGGACCACATTGTTTTATTGTATGGTGGAAAAAATAAATAACTAATTTTTTTCGTTAAAAGACTAACATTTGCAAGCAAATGTGACATGTCTCTTTCCCGTGGTGGGCAGAGCACAGATAGCCCATTGTGTACCTTTGTGCTTAATTCAAAACAACAACTCTTTCACATAATTCCAACATTGCCAATTTTTAGAAGACAGTAATTGGAAACTGTCTATTTCAATGCTTGGAACGTGTAGAAAGGTATCTTTGTGCTAACTCTCATGTAATTTGGTTGAATAGTTCACGAAAACCCAAAATTGTGATCTTCTTCACTAAAACATTGAGCAAAAGAAAAAAAATTCAAAATTCTCTATACATCTGATTGTTACCTGTAAAAAAATGTATTTTTGTACTGAATTACAGGTAAATTGTCCAACATACGTTGGGGTAATTGCAAAAAGACTCTTAGACTCTTTTTGTGTTGTCTTGTCTCTTACAGTTACAAAAAAATGGCAAGTCTACCATTTTTCAGATAAATGTGTGGGACCTGTAGAAAAGTACTTTTGTACCAAATCCCAAGTAAACTGTTAAAATATGGCCGTGTAATTTATCCCACCTTCCTTCCAATTATGTTTTCTATTTTGAATCTCTGACTTCCTAAAAAGATTCAAAATAGGCAAATACAACTTTTTAAAGTGTGTTAGGTAAAGAACACTTTATATTTAATCTTGGTTGTTGCATATGTGATCACACAAAAGCCGAAAATATACATTTTTGGGTTGTTTTACCTTTGATCTCGTACAATATTTAAAAAGTGCTAAATCATAAAAACGAAAAACATATCTAGACGTATAAGAAAAATATATAACCCTAACAAGTTTCTAGTTAACCCAACGAGAAATGAAGAAAATAACAAGTGTTCGGTTGTTGTTGTTGTTTTGAATTGAGCACAAAGCTACACAATGGGCTATCTGTGCTTGGCCCACCACGGGTATCGAAACGCGGATTTTAGCGTGTAAGTCTGCAGACATACCGCTGAGCCACTGGGGGGCACAAGTGTTCGGAAAAAAAGAAAGAAATGTAGACAAATAATATATCTGCTGAGACATGATGGTATGATTTTACTTACTTCTGCAAAGATAATAATAAAAAGCAACATCAATGAAGAATACGAAAACCCAAATAAACTGTTACAATTCATGGTGAAAAGAAACCCATTTGAAGTAAAAATGTATCTCAGGACTGCTGGTATGGGCATTAACACTTTTACAAATAAAGCAGAGAACAATGTTTTAATCTCAAGATGATTTAAGAAGGTCGAAAAGGTGTTCTCTGTTTTATTAGTAAAAGTGTTAATACCCATCCCAGCTGCCCTGAGATAAAAATTGTTATTATATCCATGATGGAAGTTGTGAAAGCGGTTAATGTATTGTTTGTTTGTTTGTTTTGAATTTCGCACAAAGCTACTCGAGGGCTATCTATGCTAGCCGTCCCTAATTTAGCAGTGTAAGACTAGAGGGAAGGCAGCTTGTCATCACCACCCACCGCCAACTCTTGGGCTACTCTTTTACCAACGAATAGTGGGATTAATCGTAACATTGTAACGCCACCACGGATCAAAGGACGAGCATGTTTGGCGCAATGGGGATGCTATCACGCGACCCTCAGAGTCGCACGCCTTAACACGCTTCGCCATGCCAGTCCTTAATGTATTGTCGACGACAGTTTTGATTTTCATAATGTCAGAAATATATTAATACATGTTTTGGAACACAATGAAATTTTAAAATAAATAACAGAATAATAAAATACACATTTAAATCACACTAAACCACCATATCCACAGAGAAGTTAAGGTGCAATATCGTGACTTCTTTTATTGTATTGAAAATTATTTATTTTTAAATATATATTATTAAAAATCAAACTTATTACAAACGCTTTAATTTCAGTACATTTTGTTACACATTACGTGGGTTGGGGGTTTGCCACAAAGGAGAAAGCTAGGCATATAAATGAGGGTTTGGAAAGTACGGGACAACGGAGGATATATAATATTTTTTTCGTTTACTACTAGCTTCATTTGAAAAAATGGTTTGATTATAACAGATTCACGAACGTACAAATATTTATTTACAGAAAACATAATATAGCTAAAACAAAGCCAAGTTTTCAGTGGTTTGACTCTAACTGATAGAAGAAAAATTAACACTTTATTCAAAAACTTTTATCAACTCGATATGCCACTCCCATAAGTACATTTATCACTATAAGTAAAAATAAAATTGTCCTAACGTTAACAATAAAAGTTAAAATAAAATTTGATTCATTGACGACCAGCACGCGTACCTCAAATCACAAGAATGGCACTGTTGAGCCTAATAAAGTTAAACGCTCCTACACGAAGCAAACTTCAACCAAGTTCAACAAAATCAAAACAGTATTATGTTAAACTTACACGTTACCTAAAGTTTAAATTCTTAGGAAATACTGAAAGTTAAAGAAAAGTTATCACGTTACTTTAAAAGTTATTGCAACTGTAGACTTAACTATTTAAGCTTTAATATATATTATTTCTTCCACATATCTTTAAAGTTTATTGTTGAAACTGTATCATACATCTTTTCGTGCAAGTTTATAAATTTACTGTTACTTGCATGGCGTATCCTTTCCTTTTTATACGTATAAACTTTATACATGAAATATAATTGGAATTTATATATAAGTGGATTTTTTTATGTTTAATTTGGTCTAACCGATCACTTAAATTCTAATTATTAATCAGTAACGTAGGATATATCCAAATTCCGGGACGTAGATCCTGGGGATGGATGGGAGATACATCCCCCTTCATTTTAGGTGGGAGTATGGTGCATACAGTCATCCCCCCTACAGTTTGGTCTGTTGAATTGTTTTATTGCATCAAAGGCCTACGAATTGTGTGTTTGTTCTTGTGATTCTCGTGTTCTCACCAATCGATATACATAATTAGGCGTAGATGTAGGCTTTTTCAGTAGCTGAAATGTACGTCTTTAATACAGGCGTGCTTCTAAGCTTTTCGACCTAAGCGATAGTTCGTATTAGTCAGTAGACCTAAATATAAATGCAAATATCGTAGCAACAAGATTACTCTGTGACTGCATGTTTACAGCTTTCAATCTCTGATTACCAATTTGCAAATTGAACAGTCCAAATAAGTGGTTGCAAAAATCATACCCCCTATTGGGTGAAAAAACATCTACGCCTATGGGCCCAAATTATTAATTTTTATTTGGTCGTCGTACAAGCGATTAATCGTGACAGCATAATGTTACGTCACAAGATGTATTCACCAAAGTTTTCTGGGTAAAGAAAGGTTTAAAGACTGTGAAACAAGTTTGTTTAATTCAAGTGTTTAAAGGCAGTTGTTTAATTGTTCAAAAAGTGGTAAACAGATGATGTATTTAAAAGTTCTAAAGACTTAAATGACTATACTTGAATTTTAAACATATGATGAATTTATCAGATCATCCCGTAAATAATGTCCGAAAATTTAATACAGAAAGTGCATCATCATTTCTGTCCTTGTAGAAGGCTTTAATAACTAATATATGTAGTTGGACATGTATAAAAATGTTCAGACAAATAAAAGAAACTAACTCAACTCCACTTTTTATATCATAAATCAAATCAACCTTTGTGAATATGCATGTGTGTGAGGAGCACATTAAGCATATAATGTTTTACGACTTTAAAAAAAGGCGATAGTGTAGCAGAAACTACATGGAACATTCAAGGTGTTTATGATGCGGAGACTCTCTGTGAAAATAAAATGTCGAAGGTAATTTCATAAGTTCAAATCAGGTGACTACAGGTAAAGTGATGCGTCACGTTCAGGTCGTCCTATTGAGTTTAATGGTGACTTAGTGAGAACTGCACTTGATGAAGATTGTGTTGTAACAGTTGAAGAACCAGCACAGAAGCTTAATTCAACCCATTCAACAGTTTACCGTCATCTGCAACAGCTTGGAAAGGTGTCAAAACTTGGAAAATGGGTCCCCCCATGATTTGACAGAAGCTAACCTCAAAGCAAGAGTGAACATTTTCACTCTCGTGAACGTAATTCATCTTTTTTGGACAGGTTAGTGACTGGAGATGAAAAATGGATGTATTATAAAAATAATAAGCGTTGCAAGCAATGGCTCAGTGCAGATAAACTGCTTAAAGTACAGCCCCAAATGGGCTTTCACCCTAGAAAGTCTTGTTAAGCGTTTGTTGGGATATTGTTGGTGTGATCCACTTTGAGTTGCTGCCGCTCAATGTAACGATTACGTCAGACTATTGTCAACGGTTAGAGCGCTGTAATGTTGCACTGAAAGAAGAAGCTTACTTTAATCAATCTTAAACGTGTTGTGTTACACCAGGATAATGCACGGCCCCATACAGCAAGGATCACATATGCAAAGATTGAATAGCTGGACTGGGAAAAACATACATATCCTCCTTATTCTCTAGACCTTGCCACATCTGATTATTATCTATTTTGAAGTTTGCAGAACTATCTTGTTTTAAAAGAACTTGGAACACATGAAGATGTCAAAACTACCCTCTCAACATTCTTTTCCTCCAAACTCCAAGAATGTTATGAAAGTGGCATTCAGAAACTTGTGAATCGTTGGCAAGGAGTAATTAATAATAATGGAACATGCACTATTGATTAAATAACGTTAAAAGCGTTTGAAATTCTTTCTCTGTTTTTCTTAACCTAAAAATCAAACTGTACTTATGGGATGACATAATATTTAAGAAAATCCTGGGAACAAACATGAATATTTTTTAAAGAAAATAAGCGAAAATTAAATATCTCTTGATTAATTTGCAGAAGTTTTGAATTAAGAATAAAGTAAGTGTTGTATAAAGAAATGTAAGGGAAATTAAGAACTAAATTGTCAACGTATTCATAAATTATTTTTTGTAATATAGGACAGCCATTTGAAGTTAAATGTTATTAAGTTCTATCGAAGATATAAAGAGATATGTGAAATATTTGGTTGTTGGATTTAGCGTAAAGCTGTTGGATAAGCTATTTATGCTTCTCACGGAGAATCGAATCTGGGATTTAGCGTTGTACGACCCGAAAATAACCGCTGGAATACTCTTTGGAAAATGCATATTTATGTTCTGAATTATGAAGTGTAATAATAATTATATTTCATGTTGTTCAAGTGTAAAATTTAGCATTAAAGAAAGGATAATTGCGTCAAAGAAAGGATAATTTATCAAAACCAGAAATGGGAACATTTCAATTATTTGGTTATTTGGAAGAATATTTGTTAACTGGTGCTACTTTGCTGTATCATTTTGTCTTGTATTCACTGTATTTTTAAAACAAAATACAACGTATTAAAGTTCCTTGAATTTTAACCTTTCAGTACAAAAAATATACACTTTGTTTTACACCCCGACATATCTTTACCACGGACCCATGTTAGTCACTGATGTACTGAAATATGCATCTATTGATAACAACTTATTTTGGGTTGCTTTTTAAAGAATAAACGGAAGCAAATTTGTTACTGTAATACTGATTTCATTATGGTGGTTTTGTTCAGTACACTCGCACCCTCACTACCTATTATGCTGATATTAATACTCGAATTCTCTACATCATTCACGAGATACCTGACAGTATCTAACTAGTTCATGGGGGTAAAACTTATTCATCTTGATAAGTGCTTTACGTGTTTCATAGCCCGGTGGTTAAAGGCGCTCGGCTCGTTATCTAAAGGTCCTGGGTTCGAATCCCCCTCACATCAAACGTGTTTGCCCTTTTAACCATAATATGACGGTCAATTCGCATATTCGTTGGTAAGAGAGTAGTCAAAGAGTTGGTGGTGGGTGGTGATGACTATCTGCCTTTTCTTATAATATTAAATTAGGGACGGAGAGCGCAGCATAACTCTTGTGTAGCTTTGCGCGAAATTCAAAACAAATATTTCTCGTTGGGGTACTTTTGTAACATTACGGTTGCTGTTGGTTTGTAAGTGTCGACTTATGTATGGTGGCGTAAAACAAATGTTTATAATGGGTTATCTGCTCTTTTCCTATCACTGATCTACTGGGGAACGAAAGTACTTTTACATTGCGAAAACAATTTTGAAAATTAACTTTTTTGGAATCAATTTGTGGGTTAAAAACTTCGTCAACACCTAAGTATAATTTTATTATTGGTAGTTTGCTGGTGTTAAGCTATACAATGGGTTATCTGTGTTGTGTCCGCCAAGGATATCAAAATCCGATTCTTAACATCATAAGTTTTTTTGTTTTACCGCTGAGCTACAGGGATGCGTTGGCGTTTTATTCAGAATTTTAAATTATTGTTTAATGTTTATTTATGTATTTATTTTTAATATAGTAGTAATTTTAGTTGCGTGAAATGTTATATATATACAGTAATGCTTATACTGAAAGTTTCAAAAGCATCATGATTATTCCCATTTTCTTAAATAGATTTTAATATCTTGCACTTACTTTTTGATAACGAGAAACACACTTGAAATAAAAATGTATCTCAGAAAGGTTGGAATGGATATTAACGCTTTTACAACTAAAGCAGAGAACAACGTTTCGACCTTACTAGGTCATCATCAAGTTAACGTGACGTTTTTTAGCAACGGTCAATTGCAAACTCTTTTTGTTAACCCGAAGATGACCAAAGAAGGTCGAAATGTTGTTCTCTACCTATCAATAAAAGTGTTAATACCAAAACCAGCCGTTCTGAGATATATTTCTATTTCACGTGGGTTTCTCGTCATCGCCCCCCGCTAGTACAGCGGTATGTCTACGGATTTAAAACGCTAAAATCAGGGGTTCGATTCCCCTCGGTGGGCTGAGCAGATAGCCCGTTGTGGCTTTGCTATAAGAAAACACAAACACTTTTCGTCATCAAGAAACTCGAAATTGTTAGCGTTCGAATGCAATGAGAAATCTAATAACTTTATCTGTGTTTTTCACATTGTTCTAACGTTCGTGATTTTACAATTCACTCAGTGGTGTTTTTTCTCCCTTACTGCTTAATTTAAAGAAAATTGAGTTGTATATTCTCTCGGTCACATGTGCGTATTCAATTTAGTATTAATGCAAGCAGCCTCAAATAATCAGTGCTGCACATATTTTCTTTACTTAAAATAGGTTCACAAAATTGGATATTGGGATTTTAATATGAGACCTTTACGCTGATGATGACGTCACACGTCTGACAAGTTTTGGCTCATAAAGTGTATTCTCTGCTAATTCCCGACTAGATACAACATTCTTTAGATAGCAGTATCCTAGTGATTCCGTCTCACTTCGTTGTTTGTGTAAGGGTATAATAACAAAAATATGTCAAAATAGTGCTAAAACAACGACCGAGCATGTATGAATGATAGCCATCCCTGTTACACTATCGTATATTAGGTTAATTATTTTTAATATTAAATAAAATCGTCAGGTAATTGTTGTGTGACTTAAAGCTTAATATCGCAGTATTATGTCTGAAATTTATATCAGCTTTCCAATTTCAAAAATGTTTGAGTTTCTCAATTTTTATTATGTTACTGAATATGTATATAAGTAGTACTTAGAAACAAAATTTGATCTAACTTCAATAAATTTAAACATAATCATAATTATCTGGTAAGACTTTATTAAGCAATAAAGTTTTTTGTTTGGGAATTTTGCACAAAGCTACTCGAGGGCTATCTGTGTTAGCCGTCCCTAATTTAGCAGTGTAAGACTAGAGGGAAGGCAGCTAGTCATCATCACCTACCATCAACTCTTGGGCTACTCTTTTACCAACGAATAGTGGGATTGATCTTCATATTATTTGCCCCCACGGCTGGGAGGGCGAGCATATTTAGCGCGACGCGGGCGCGAACCCGCGCCCCTCGGATTACGAGTCGCACGCCTTAGGGCTTGGCCATGCCAGGCCGAGAGCCTTCTCCTTTCTTTGCTGTTAAGCGAAAATCTACACAAATCTGTGCTGTACTCGTCACAAGTATCGAAACTAGATTTTCAGTCCTTCAGACTTACCGCTAAGCCACTGGGGATCCCTTTTATCTGTGAAAACTGGGAAAGAAATTGCAACATTTTCAAATGACAGAGTTCAAGGCTTAAAATAAATAGTTGAAAATATTAACGACTTAAGTAAACACAATTAGTGTGATATATCTATTTTCTAAATAAGGTATTAGGGTTAATTATCTTTATAAAATGTTAAAGGTGTTAAAATGGAATCGAATACTACATAGAATTCCCAGTGGTATATTTTTACAAAACAACTTTGTTTTATAAGATGTGTTCAATTAATACTATTCACCCGTGCGTGTGGGTTCATACATATATTATAATTTAGAACTTCCATTGGTTGATACGACTTCACATTCTTAAATGCTGGATAATATCAATATTTGTGTTAAACTTATGCATTATCAGTTACACACAGGAGTAATATTTAGACTGCTCTAATATGGTTGGATAACAATGTTCATAATGGAAATGTAACAACTTCGATGTAGTTAGATGATATGTGAAAATAGAGAAATTTATGTACATGAAGAATTTATCTTGTTAGAAATACTGCACATGAATGTTTGAATGTGTTTATTATTAACCACAAGACTATACAACGAGCTACCTATCTGTGCCCTGTTAACCATGAGTATCGAAACCCGGTTTTTGGTAAACCGCCCTGAGGTGAACTCTTGACAAAGAACTACCAAGTTTGCTTTCAAAACGAAAGATTACAGTATGTTCCATCTTAATGTCTTTAGCAACTTCAAAAAGTTAGTTTGATCAATATAAAATGATCACGTGTTATTTGTTCTGTGTATTCATCTTGTTCTGTATAATCCACAGTAACAAAGATCATTATGCGATTTATGGAAGTCATCATGTGTAATATGCTTGTTTTTTGCACAGTGTATATGTGTTTTCCTACAGCTAAACTACATCAGGCTATCTGCTGTGTCCACCGAGGAGAATAGAACTCCTGATTTTAGTGTTGTAAATCTAGCAGGAGACGTTTCTTGCAAAAGCAAAAGTATTGACTTCATTTTTACCAATAGGTAGACCTTAAGAAATGTGTGCATGTCATAAACTATTAGTATACATTTTCACATGAAACTAATAAGCCTGAAATTTGTAATCAAAATCACACTAATTGCAGAAGTTGTTGTTTTTGACATTCTTCTTAAGTGGTTCGTTTCGGATGCAAGACCAAAACTGTTTCTTAAGATATATAAATTTTAATCAAATTATAACTTCCATTCGTAAAGTTTACACAATAATTAGTGATGTGTATCAGAAATGTAATCAGAGGTTGAAAAACCTGACTGATAATTGTTTTAATTGCTACAGGTACATTGCTTGAAGTTTGTAGTTTAGAATTTTAAAACTTGAACTGTAATTTATGTGTACTATGAATAAATGGTCATGCCAAAGATCCATAGGATTCAGGTAAAGTCACTCTTAATTTGAACAACTGACCAAAGGGAAAGCAGCCAGTCAGCAGAATACGCCGTCACAAGGCTTTATCTGGCTCTTTGATCTCTATTAGACATCAACATTCAAAACTATTGTAACAGGTACCGTTGTAGTTTATATTTCCAAGAGAACTTCTATTAATTGTCATGATATACTTACGACTACTATGTTTTGAAGCGATACCCGTTGAACTCGAAAACACAAAGATTATTTTATGTAATAAAAGGAAAAAAATTGCGTCAAGTAATTTTTGCGTATACGTCTATGTTCCATAACAAAATTTATCCTCGTTGAAATATTCACAATTTGGGGTTTTATATATTGTGTTGTGAAATAACTTAGTGACACAGGTTTCTCGGTAAAAGACATTGAACATATCTATCTCTCGTGTTTTGGATATGGATGATGCACATGAATATCAGAGTGAACCTATATTTAAATTGAATATATAGTCCGGTGGCTTTAAATCAGTGGTTCCCAAACAGGGGTGCTCGCACCCCTTGGAGGTGCGAGTTAGCGTTCCAGGGGGTGCAAGAACATATTAAATTTTTTAGGGGTGGCGGGCATAAAAAAGATTGGGACCACTGCTTTAAGTCCACACAGCGTTATATGTACGACAGCGATCATCAGTCGGTGAGCTTCTGTCCAATGTTGCAATGCGCAAATACTGCGCAGTATTACAGTATATATTAAGTTGTTCGTTTTCTCAGTGGCCATACCGCATCTGAAACGCATATCTTACAGGTAGGGTTATTTTATAGTGCCTCAAATTGTGATTTTGTTTAGTATTTCGTACTCTATGTGAAAGAAGCTATTAGTTTTTATATTACTGTTAGTTGTTTTTTCATTACTTCGCTACATATAATATTCATATTTGCCGGAAAGCATTTCAGTAGTAAATTAGACATCGTCCTCAAGTTTCTAATTTGTTACATTTCAGATTTTTTTTTTCTAATCTCGGAAAATAATTTAAGGTTTAAGGTATATGCAGGTTTCCTGTAAATGCTTATGGCTTATGGGATTTTTTTTCACTATGAATTTTTTCGCCGGATGTTTTCCCTTCAGGTGGTTAATGAATTGTTGATTTTTGTCTGTAGTGTGTGACGATAATACAGCATACCAGAACCAGATCCTTGGGTTGGTGCAACTGTTTTTGAGGCAATTAATTTCTAAACATTTCGTGTAGATGTTTGCGAGCACTGATGACAGGGGAGAATCCAAGACTCTTATTTCTTGTTGTTAGTAGTGTATATTTTAATGGTGGAAATATGTTTATTCATGTATAAGTTGTGAATTATATTATTATATGTGTGGGGGTGATGGATGGGGTGTCACTTATGTACGTTCCTTTCGAGTTTGGGAATACCGTACACTTGTGAAAAGTCGGAAGGGAGAACAAACATCTCACAATGGTGCTGAATGTTGGTGTCAAAGACAGTAACATCATTTCATATTAAATACTTACACACACTAAAACAGGTTTGTTTTTCTTTCATTTTAACTAAATAAGAAAGAGCTAAACTAAATTCGAGCTAACATTAGATCTATGTTTTAATGAAGTGTACCTATACTTAAAGTTCAGTTGAAAGTAGCTGTAACTAAAATTATACACTGGATCTATAATTAACACACAGCAATACCATACTTGGATACATTATAACACCGTATGTATTAAAAAGAAATTCTATAATTAAATTTATTTTTAAGGACTGGAAAGGCCAACTTCAGGTGACTAACGTTGCTGTTTGAACTACCCGTTAGTCATCCTGATGAGTTATTATTAAAATTTTGCTGCAAGTCTTTTAAAACCTTTATTACTTTACTTTCTGAAAATTGCCATAACGTCAAATAACTCGGAACCAGGACTGGAAAGGCTAATTTCAAATGACTGACGGTGGCTTCTTAAACTTACCTGTTAGTCTTCCTGGCGAGTTATGATAATGAAAATTATACTACAGAAAGTCCTTTACAACTTGTATTACTGTGGGTTTTTTGTTACTGCTGTAGACTTAATGTAAACATTGGTTTCAATGCTATTCATTTATGTTTTTTAAACTTTGTTTTGTTTTACCTTACTTTCCTTTTATGAATTTGACTAAACTTACTTTAATTTTAACTTTTTTACCGAATATTTGGTGCAGATAGTCAAGCTACTTTGTTCCATAAAACACCAAACCAACCAACCAACTATAATTGAAAATAAATCATGATAGCTTAGATTAAACTCATATAACTGGTAACTTTACAAGCTGATCACTAAATACACAGAACTGGGAAGTAGTAAAAACCTATTCAAATGGTGTATTACAGGGAAAAAAGTGGTATAAACCAACACGGTGAAACTCGAAATAATGTTCTTCACTTGATTGACTTTTTTGTATCAATTAACAACTTTGCAGAACTGCATAAACGAACCGTATTTAAAAAGGAGACAAGATTGTTTTCTGTTAACACTGAATAGTATGAGGGCCAGAAGAAGACTAACCAAAATACAACTATTTAAATACATGTGTCCAATCGGGAATAAAACTGACGGTTCTCTAACTAATCAAACCCACAGAATTTCAAAGTGACAGCTTTGTATTATTTTGAGAAAATTTCGGACAAACTACTTGTGAAGATTATCTTCTACTAACTTCCAAAAAAGACTATTCAATTCGTACTGATACATCTAAGGTTGGAGTTCTTCAGAGAAACATACAATTTGAAGGTACATGTATGGTATTTGAAAATGAATTGATTTCCTCACACATATCGCATAGTTAGACCTGTTAATAACAGCATATTCGATCGGGAAATTGGGAGAACAATGTGTTTGATGACTTGACTAATTTTTAAGTTCCTTGAGAAATAAACAAATTGAACACTTTTGAAGGACACTGAATGTCTTTAATGACTACTTATATTGAATCAATGAATAGCTCGTCAGCTTTCTATTTCTAATGATGTATGTTTGTCAAACAAGTCATGATGAAAACGTAGTACAACTAAATTCAACAAGCAAGCTAGGTTGTTCTGTCCATTAAACAGTTTCATTTTCTGATCTTTGTTTGTTCTCTCACAGCAATGATCATTTGTGTCATCAAGATAATGTCAACTTGACCAGCAAATGTTAATGCAGTGCTAATCTTTTCATTGCAGATGCTGTATGTTGCTACAATATCTTCTCAGTAAAATAGACATTATCTAATATAAAGAACAAAACAAGCATAAAAAGTTACTCTCAATGGCTTTCTGGACCACATGTTTATACTGAAGGCATAAAAAACCTAATAAATGAATATTTTTATTCTTATGTCACTAAAGCAGGTAGAAAAATAATACATGGCTTCAAGTCGCTCAGATTTACACTGAACTGTTAGAGAAACTAAACTATAATATATTATAGGATTTCAATCATAGAAATGTTAACCATGTCTACCACATGTGACTATTTATTTGTAATTTCTGTAAGTGATTTAAATTTGCTAAATATAAAAGTTTGAAGATCTAGTTATACATAATAAAAGTGATACCAACAATTATTAATTAACTAGTTGTACAATAATATTGTGTATCATTAAACTAACGAGAAGGTGTCATAAGTGTTTTGTTTTTTAACACTGAATGGATCCATTCGTTACATACATGTTTGTTAGAAGATTTATCCATCTGATGCGCATTTTATTCATTCGCCTGTCTTGCATCACTTTCTTTACATTAAACTTTAATGAATATATCTTGTTTTCAACCCAACTGAATCATTTAGTTTTATTCATTTTTTTCTGAAAAAACGATTTTCGAAATTTAATTGTATTTCATTAAGTTTTGTTGAGCACACAAAAAGTATGTCTGCGGTATATTTAAGTTAAATGATCAGATTCAGGGTTATTCTTAGCTGGTTGACCTTTTTCTTTAATTGGGAAGGTAGCATGCTCCCCTTTCAATTGCTTGACAGTTCCACTTTTGAATCTGTATTTGTGTGATAGTCAGAACGACAGTGAGGATGTTGGTTAGGATCATTTGTAGATCAACCTTTTATTGTTACCAATGTAGTTCTTGGGACTTTCTCAAAGGCTGCTTGGCCTTCTTCGATGCTCTATGCTTCATCGCTTCTCTAGTCCGGGAATTCTTTAATAATTTAATTATGGCCAATGCTGTAGATGCCTTCTTGTTTATTGTAGCAGTGGTAATGATCAATGATTAAGGTCTGCCTAGCTTCAAAGTATATGTCTGGAGCTTGATCTGGTGCGAGTGGTGATAGCAGTTTCTCAAACCAGAGTAGTCTTTACTGAAGGCGTTCACGAAGTTGATTGAGTACCAATGGATGTATTGTTTATGCCTTTCTAGTGCTTTGCTGCAGGGGCGTAAGTTTTTTACACCCGATGGGGGATGATTTTTGCAACCACTTATGTGGACTGTTCAATTTGTAAATTGATAATCTCTGATTAAGTGAATCTGGAAGCTGTAAACATGCAGTTACAGAGTAATCTTGTTGCCACAATACTTCAAGGTTTCCAAGTAGGTTTGTATAAGTGAGGTGTTGTGAACAGTTTTCAAAATGTAAATAGAATAAAGACATATGTGTCATAAATTAACTGCCACATGAATTTATTCCTGCACAATGCACAGTATAAAAGATGACCATTATATTTGACAAGGTTACTAATAACTTTCATTGCATGAATTACGTTTTTAAATATTAATAAAATTAGTAATTACCCTTGATAAGTTTATATCTACTGAAAAACTGTTCATGTTGTTTGATAAAAATAATTAAAATGTCTTTGCGAACTCTTGAAAATCACACATCAATACAGTGTTGCACGTAATTATTCATACTTATCGTTGAAGTAAGATTAATTTAGTCTTCTAGTTTACATGTTCCCAAACGTAGACCTCCTTTGTAATGATCTGTTTATGAATTATTTCATAAGCTCTTCTATATTTATCTTGTCGACATCATCTTTGTGAGTGTGACAAACTGCCACATGGTTGAGGCGGCACTTAGACACAGTTGACCTTAACCACGTCTTCAACAGTCTTAATGCAGAAAAGCTGCGTTCACATTCGCAGCTGGATACTGGACATACAAGGAAAATTTTCATGAGAAAAAACTCTTCACTAAACATCAACTGGCTTGTTTCATGCATCTTACAGTAAGCATCCTTCGCACCTTTCAGAGATACTGCTTTTGTTATTCCTTTGAACATGGGCAACTGAAACTCGAGCCGTTGTGCAGAGATTTATGGTTAAAAGTTTATAACCGAGTTGTCAATCTTGGCAGATGTGATCATGTTCTCAAGTGCCAGGTATTGCCTCATGTCATTGTTGTCTGCATTGAATCTAGTAGCCAGATGTTCTATGACTGTGTCCACAAATTCAATTCAAAATATTGGTTTCTCTTGTAATCTCTAGCTGTTGCAGGATGGTGTGTTGAGCCATCACCTGTGATCCTTCTGGATGGGGTCTGCGAATGCATGGTAGTTCAGTAGGTTAATCAATTATCTTGTTGTAATTCTCCTCTGTTTGCAATACCTGCAATTGCTCAACTGTAATTGCAGATGCTTTAATCATGACAGATACCGTCGCTAATTTTACCTGGAATGCACGGTTTAGTTCCTCTTAATGCAGCTAATGAATGGTGAGCCATCAACAATCTTAAACTGTCTTTTCTTTGTCAAATCTGTCCAGCATACCTTGTGCTTTCAATGCTGCGTCTGATTTTTCATTTGCTAATTCAGACAAAGAATCAACAATGTCACTGTAGTGATCATTAGTATGTGTAATTACAGATAGGTGGCACAACCAATGTGTTGGACAGAGAGGGTGGATGTATTTAACTGGACCTTTGTTGCTGTCTGACGATACAATATTTTCAAAGATTGTCTTGCATTTGCCTGAAAACTGAAGCAAGACACCAAGTTAATGTACTCACTGGATAGGATCTCGAACACATTCACGAGCTTTAACTGCATGTTGCATTATTAAATTAGCCTTGTGAGCTCTGCAGTTAAAAAACAAAATTGACGGTTGCTTCTCTTTTATTTTTGCCTGGCATCTATTGTACGCACCATTCATGTTAGCGGCTCTATCATAAGTTTGTGCTCTTAATCCTGACAGTGGTAAATTGAGTCTAGTCAGTACATCAAGTATAATCGAGGATGTTGTTTCACCAGTTGTATTGTAAACACTGCACAAACAAAGAAATGTCTCATGGACATCAAGGTTCTCATCTACGTATTGTACATATATCGTACATATCGTACAAGTAGGCGTCAACTCAGGATCTTCCTCTTATCTTCCTCTTCCAGGAGCTTCATTAACTGCAGGAAGTTCCCCTCCTTATCAGTATGTCCACGTAATGCTAAACCTTGACTCGGTAAAAGACTTAAACTTCTGAATATTTTGGATAGACTTCTTTTGCATTCTTCCTGCTGCTTCTTTTTTCCATCATGTAGCTGGACAGTCACTGGAGTTACATCAAGTGAACCTTTTGGAGATATAACGAATCTGTGCCGAGAGGAGGATTGGTGTTTGTTGAATTTCTGTTTTGCTTTTTTCCAGTTGCATATACTGGTGGACATGAAGGTATACTCAAATAGCCTCTCCAATTTCCCTGTAAAAAGGTCTCTATTTTCCGCCTTGGCACAATGAAAGCATATGACTTTTTGAGTCTGATTGTCGAAGTGCAGCCATGGCAACTCATCAAACCACTTGGCCTGGAAGTTGATATTTTGAGATTTTGCTTTCTGTCATGGTATTAGTTGTGCGTCTGGATGATATGGCTTTCTGCACTGTATCTGTGGAGTGTCAGATTTTTCATTAGTGCACAAACTTGTTTCACAGCTATCTGGTGGTTCATGATGTGCAATAGTTGCACAAGCATTTTCAGACTTGTCCTCTGATGAACATAGTGGTTCCTCTGTATGGCAAGTTTCTATTCCTTTGCTTGAGGTTGTTGGATTATTTGCATCTGCATTGTCACTTGTAGTACCAGTAACTGGCTTGCAGAACTGTCTAATATCGGAAAGTTTCAGACGCTTGCTTATCATCATTGGAATTTGTTTCCCAGATGACTCAACAGGCTAAAATACAGACTTGTTTGGTTTGTTTTGGAATTTCGCATAAAGCTTCTCGAGAGCTATCTGTGCTAGCCATCCTTAATTTAGCAGTGTAAGACTAGAGGGAAGACAGCTAGTCATCACCACTCACCTCCAACTCTTGGGCTACTCTTTTACCAACAAATAGTGGGATTGACAGTCACAATATAACGCCCCCACGGCTGAAAGGACGAGCATGTTTGGCGCGACGGGGATGCGAACCCACGACCCTCAGATTACGAGTCGCATGCCATAATGCGCTTGGCCATGCTGGGCCAAAATACAGTCTTTATTGAAAAACTAACGCACAACGAACAAAGATAGAACATAATGGAAGTAGGACTGAACTGTACAATGTATTTGAGTTGAACGCGCGAACCTCACAGTGACTACCAAGCCAACTGACCGCCTGGGTATCGCTAGGACATTAATCTGTGCTGGTTACAACACAAGTAATTGCAATTTTCTCGAAAAATACTTAAACAATCACCAATATAATATATTCCTGTTAAAACTTATCAAAAGGCAAACACGTTGTGATATAATGTATATAAGCACGTCTATTAGATAAAAACTAGCAATACTATTCGAGTAGAGGCTTCAGGCCGTTAAAATCGCTCCTTTTGTGTTCTAATTATACAAGAAAATGCAATCTCTTTACTATCTATGATAACAGAATATATCGTTCTTTTATCACAAAACACCAGCACTTTATTGGAGGACGGTGATAATCTGAAATTTCATGGATTAATGAGGGCCACAAACACAGGTCTAATTAGCGCTGTTGTAAAATCGATGCTCAGAGTAAAGGGAGCGGAAGGAAGTGATGTAGGGCGCATTTAGATCCGATCGGGCAAGGGCGTGTCTGGATCCGAGTGGTCCGAACCTGTCGTTAACTGTACACTATGGTCAGCGTCTTTGGCAGCTAAGGAGAGTAAGGCGCTAGACAATAAAACCAGCTACACACGCATAAGAACAAATGGCGTAGGAAAACCGCACAATATACACATTAGATTGATACAGCTACAAGCGACAAATGGCCTGCCAGATCTAGATTACAGGAGTTTACGCTTCTGAGTAATATTTTCGAATTTCATGCTATGTTCAATCTGTTGTGATGAAAATGTTACTTAATCTCACACTACGTACAAGACGTAGGTAGATTATGTGATAGTGCTTGCAAGCCTTGCATGTATACTTAGGCCTACTGACTCATACTTAACTATCAAACTATCTCTTAGATCGAAAAGCTTAAAAGCACGCCTATATTAAAGATGTACATTTCGGCTTCTGAAAAAGCATACATCTAGGCCTAATTATGTAATTCGATTGGTAAGAACACGAGAATCACAAGAACAAACACACAATTTGTTAGCCTGTGATGCAATAAAACAATTCAACAGACTAAATTGTTAGGGTGGATGACTGCATGCACCATACCCCACACCTAAAATGAAGGGGTGATGTATACCCCATCCCCCAAGATCAACGCTCCTGGTTATAGGGTACTTCATACCATATTTTTCACTTGGATTGCGCTGTTCGTTGTTTTAGTTGCAAAAGTCTGAAACAGGAAAAAAGACGTGTGGAGTGAATGTTTTAGTGATTTATTTGTTGAACATTAGTTATTTGTTATTGATTTGTTACCCATTGATACGTCACTGGCTGAGATCGAGCTTAGATATGTCGATCGTATTGTCTTTGTTTTTTGAATTTTGCACAAAGCTACACGAGATCTATCTGCGCTAACTGTCCCTAATTTAGCAGAGTAAGACTAGAAAAAAGACAGCTAGTCATCACCATCCATTGCCAACACTTGGGCTACTCTTTTACCAATGAATAGTGGGATTGATCGCCACACTAACGGTTGAAATAGCGAGCATGCTTGGTATGACTGGGATTCGAACCCGCGATCGTCATATTACGAGTCGAATGCCTTATTTATTAAATTAAAATTGCAATAACTGGGCTATTGGAAGGATTTTGATGCTAAGAATTAGCTAATCTACTAACTATTTCACTATTCTGTCTAACGAGGACTAGGATGTAGAATGTTAATCTACTCTAACCAAGGTGGCCTAGTCTATGGAGACTTGAGTGCCAACTCAACAACTGTCTTTGGGAATTTTGAATGTCTAATATGTCAGCCAGCAATGTACTTTCTTTCCTTGGTTGTATCATACCGGCCCCCCAGTGGCTCAGCGGTATGTCTGCGGACTTACACGCTAAAATCCGGGTTTCGATACCCGTGGTGGGCAGAGCACAGATAGCCCATTGTGTAGCTTTGTGCTTAATTCAAAAACAACAACAACAATGTATCATACGGAAAGTCAGGCTGATTCCAAGTATCTTTGATTCAGTGAAAAGGTCAAGATCCTCACCAAACAGAAAGTCCTCTGTTATCAAAACGGCTATTCAGAATAGGATCATTTGAGTTTTCAGAAAATAAAAAGAATGAAATCTTACTAGGTACTTGAAATCAAGATAGCCACTTTGGTCTTTAATTTGATCTCAGATATCAAATATTCATATTAAGAATGGAAAATCAGTGAAATTTAATCAAAGGTCATCCAGATTACGTTGAAAGGGGTTAGTATGATCATTAATTAGTCTCCTTGAAACTGTCTTTAGAGGTGGTGTAATCATGGAACGCTTTGGTGAAGCAACACTTTTGTATGATTCGCTTACGCTCATGCTCTGATCACCTCTAAAACACATATCATTTTCTTCACTGATATCTAATTAGCCATGCTGCCTTTTACTGCCTTTCCCATCATAATAGGCAATATACTTATTTTTGTATCAAATTTTACACAGATATGCTGACCCACATTAGGTGACAGTAATTTTCACTTTTGGTCATAACTATTTACCATAATTTTAGATATTTTTAGGGACTTTCATTCAAGAAATTTAGAACTGACAAAGATACAAATTACAATGTATCACCATTTAAGTGTTACGCATCATCTCCCCTAGTATATCTATGGTATTTGAACATTGTAAAGAAAAACTTAGAAAACTATATGATTTTGTAACTTTCAGTCTGCATAATATTTCATTACAATAAAATAAAACACCATGCAAACCTTGTTATATTTCTTATGACATTTAAGTTACTGCCTGTGAGTCTCGTATACTTTTGATCATTTCGCCTGTTCAAACATTTTGATCAAAACTATTGAAATAACTAGTAATACTCTTACCAAATAAAAAACAACAGATAAAACTGGTTTCCTCTCAGATGTAGTTTGAAACTTTCCATTACTCTTATCTTTCCATTGAAATGTTTTCTACCTACCAAAATGTCGAAATTGAAATATTCTCATGAACATTAATGAAAATGATTTTTTACACTTTATAGCCCAATAATCTTTTAAAGGTCAGTAGTCACATTTGATTTCATATCAGAAAGCCTTAACATCAGTAATATGTCCTTTGTTTTCGTTTACATGTAATGTAATAATTTTATTTATTATGTAAAGGATTCATTGATATAAAATAATACTCATAAACAACTTCATGTAATGTTACCACAACAGTGAGATCACATACGTGTATTTAATTAGATATCTACAGTACTGTGCAAAAGCAGTATAATAGGAGAGTATTTTGTCATTCTTAAGTTTATGTGTCTATTTCTTCCATGTCATTACAGAATGTAAATGTCAACAATATGGTAATGCTTCACTGATCCCTATTGACAACAGAAATAACGGGTGAGAATACTTATCATTCTTTAGACTTTTCACATACTTGTTCCAAGAGTATGTCCCAAGGGTTCTGCTTGAATGAATATACTGATCAAATTTATGATCTGAAATAAGTGTCCTAGTACCCTATACCATGTCTTAAGTATATAAAAAGAGCTAGCAAGGAACTAGTATATGGTATTGGTATGTGCTAGATGAAATCAATTTAATAGGACTCCACAAATAAACCTTGATACAAGCAGTGTTGAACACTATATTTAGGTATTTTTTTCACGCCATGGCCCCAAAAGCGTAAATAATTGTCAATAGAGTAGAGAGTTTGCATAAAAACTTGACGTGATGCTTGTTGGACTCCGACAAATTGCTGCAGACTTAAAATGCTTCCCACAGACTATCAGGTACATTCTAGATCTGAAACCGAGACAGGTAAACATGAAAATAAGAGGCAGAATATATAAACTCAAATATATTTATATTTCAGAAGTATCTTCGTTTATGTAGCCTTCGGAACAGAAAGAAGACTGCCAATGATTTCAAGGATAAAATAAACGACCATGAACCAAACGACAAAAAATATCCAGATCTGCAGTATCAAAAAGACCCAACGATAATGGAATATCCAGCTAGTAGTGTAGCAGTTTAAAAAAACAACTTTACTTCTGCCTGCAAATTCTGAGAAGAGACTGAAATTTGCTAAAAAGTAAAAAAAAAACTGAACTGTTGAAGATTGAAAAACAGTGTTAGGGATAGATAAATCTGAGTGTGATAGATTTCGTTGAAAGTACGGGTTGTACATTCAGTGGATGAAAGGTGAAAGAAACTTACCTCAATGCATAGCACCTACCATGAAGCATGGGGTAGGAAGTGTAATGGTTTGGAGGTGTGTTTTACTGAGGTAACAGGAGATATTTGCAAAATAGATGGAGTAATGGACCGACGTAAGTAACCATCAGATACTGTGTGTGTTTTTTATAGCAAAGCCACATCGGGCCATCTACTGAGCTCACCAAAGAGAATCAAACTTCTGATTTTAGCGTTGTAAATCCGTAGAGTTACCTTGTACTAGCGGGGGGCATCAGATACTAATTCGTCATGCTTTGTGTGTTATTAGTAAAGAAGACGACCACCAAGAAGATAATTACCCCAAACGCTTATCTAACCTAGGTATAAATTATTTAGCTGAGAAAAACTGCTGGAGATTTGATACATTAAAAACTGAACAAATCAAAAGTTACTTCCAAAGAAACTTTATAGGAATGTATTAGAGATATCTGGTGTAAAATCTCAAAGAAAACTTTGATTAAATTTGTTGCAAGAATGTCTAAGAGACTGTCTGTAGCTATTAAAGCAAAAGGGGAACACACAAAATGTTAAGAGTTTGCTGAATTCAAACACTTCCATTGAGTTTCTGTTGTACTAAATATGAAGATCGTTAAAATGTTCATGTTTCATTAGTAATTTACCTTCCATTGTTCTTTAAAAGTAGCCTGAAATGTAATTTTTTTAATTTTGTATTAACACTTTTGCACAGTACAATGAATGAAAATAAAAAATACGACTGTAATAGGAGATCATTACACTACGCATGTTGCATTTGAGTGTAATACCACAATTGTAAATAGAAGAAAATTGTTTAACTTCTTAGAAAACAGTGACTGTGCGCTGTTAAATGTTACTACGTCTACACGCATAAGTCTCACACAGTTCCAGTGATCTCCTCGATATAAACATATGTTGATTTCAACTCATAAAATAATGTTCAATTTTCAACGTAGGATGTGATTTAGACCGTGATTATTTGCCAAACTGGTGCGTTTTTGATCTCGAACTCCACCACAACAAACCCGAAGTTAGATCAAACTTAATTTATTAAAAATAAAATTAGAAAGAAAACCCAAATGTCTTCAATAAATGTCTCTCGGTTTCAACAACAAATCGAGACGATAAATCATTGGATGTAGAAGACAACTTCCAAACAATTATCGAGTGCTTCACTAAAGCTCCAGATTAGTTCATACCAAAATAAAAATAGCATACCGCTCATAACAGATGGCAACCACATGCACAAACGATCAATATGATAAAGGAACGTCACCACCTGAGAATAACATGCAACTGCAGAGATCCACAATTCGGAACCTAGATAAACATGCTAGAAAGTAAAATACGAAACAAAACGAAAGAGTTAAAATGAATGGGATTCTTACTTCGCACAATTAAATGAACATTCTAATCCAAAGCAATTCTGGACACATTTCAAACGACTCACAAACAGCTATAATGCTAACAGAACCTATTCAAGCAAAACAGATAATATATACTAACATACAAAAGGCAAATATTTTCGAACAGCAACTGAAAAACACACTCAAAAATACATAATGAACTAGATATGAATACTTTCTATTTAAATACAGTAAATAAGTAGAAAACAAACACATTTACACATAAACTTTTACCAGCTGATACTATTAACCCTCAAAACGTACAACATACAACCAATAATGATTATATTTGCAAAAATCACAAACATAATCACAAAAATAGAAGCTCTCACATCCATAAAACAAAACAAACAAAAGGCACCATTCTTCTCAAAAGGGCACTCAAAAATTGTTTGACAGCTTAACAGCACTGTTAATTTATCCCTTAACTCAGGTTATATCTCAGCATCGTTGAAGGAAGCAAATGATATTATGTTTCTAAAGAAAGGTAAACCAGTGAACAAACCAGAAAGCTATCGTTCGATCAGCCTAACCAGCTGCGTAGGTGATATTTTAGAAATAATAATAAGCAACAGACTTTTCAAATTCCTGGGAATTAAATCAAAACTACTTGAAGTACAAGACGGTTTCAGATAACTTCGGCAAATCCTAGACTATTTAGTGAGATTAACTGAAACGTTATAGATATTTTTAATCAAAACAAATCCTCTATTACCTGCTTCCTTGATACAGAGGATGCTTTTGACACTATATTCCATTAAAGAGAATGGTTTACGACACTGCAAGAAACAAATTGAATTCCCGGCAGGTTTTATTCACTGATAGAAAACAGAAACTGCAAAGTGAATGGGGGAGGGGAGGCTACTCAGAGCAGTTTACTCCTGGGGTAGGTGTTTCCCAGGCAGGGACAGTTAGGCGATGTGACAATATGGAAAAATTCCACAACCTCCTCAGTAGCTGCTACAAACTTACAACCAGAAATAAAACAATTGGTTGAATTCTTTCATAAACACAGAACTAAAATAAATTTTCAAAAAACAAACCTTGGTACTATTCACAAAATCGATCAAAACACATAGACACCCACCAAAATTACACTTAAGTGGAGCTTGTCTACATTTGTTGTTGTTGTTTTGAATTAAGCACAAAGCTACACAATGGGCTATCTGTGCTCTGCCCACCACGGGTATCGAAACCCGGATTTTAGCGTGTAAGTTCGCAGACATACCGCTGAGCCACTGGGGGGCGCTTGTCTACATATTGATACATCAGTAAAATTCCTGCCGTTAACATAGAGTTTTAAATTAATATTGATAAATAATATCACTCAAATTGGAAATAACGTTTGTTAACGAAAAAACTACGCTAGGGACAAGGGACAATTGGATAGCAGTACAGGAGTACCACAAAAATATTAACATTTACAAACAGAAAATAGTTTAGTAGTTGAATATGCCTGTCCAGCATGGATTAACATTGCACCGCTCCCCAGTGGCAAAGTGGGTTGCTTACAGATTTAGAACGCTAGAAACCGAGTTTCGATATTTGTGGTGGGGAGAGCACGTATTAAGAAATTACAGGATATACAAAATTCTCCGATTGCCACAACATTTAGAGAACCCGGATCAACAACCATACTTTTAACAAACAAACACGCAAACATATCATCCTTCCACGACAGGCTCCGAGATTGTTCGTTCAGTTATTTTGACAAAACAATGTATCAGAATGATTTACTAACCTCCATAGATCGTAGTATCATACATGATGTTGTTAACACTAAACATCTATTTCCACTTAATGTGTGTCATAATAAAAAACCACCTATACTAGATCATAAAATATAACTTAGATTAAGATATCAAAATGTTGTTGTTTTGAATTAAGCACAAAGCTACACAATGGGCTATCTGTGCTCTGCCCACCACGGGTATCAAAACCCGGATTTTAGCGTGTAAGTCCGCAGACATACCGCTGAGCCACTGGGGGGGGGCATCAAAATGTATTTAAAAGGGTATTTATATCAAATACGTGACTGTTAACGTAATCTTGTGAAAAATGACCATTCGTCAACTGAACTGTTTGTGAAGTGTATGGCTATCACACAAACTAAGCGATATAGCAAAAAGTACCAAATGTTATGAGTTTTACATTCATATGCAAAATGTACGAGTCATGATCTCGTGATATGATTAAATAAACAGTCGAGGATGGAGGAAGAGATCTAAAATAGTACCTGACCGTCTCAGATGATGTAAAAAAACCGACTAGAACACCCAGGAGAGTAGATCCTGGGGGAGGTGGGAGGTATACATCACCCCTTTCATTTTAGGTGGGGGTATGGTGCATACAATCATTCACCCTCACAGTTTAGTCTGTTGAATTGTTTTATTGCATCACAGGCCTACAAATTGTGTTGTTTGTTCTTGTGATTCTCGTGTTCTCACCAACCGAATTACATAATTAGGCCTAGATGCAGGCTTTTTCAGTAGCCGAAACGTGTATCTTTAATACAGGTGTGCTTCTAAGCTGGCCCTAGCATGGCCAAGCGCGTTGAGGGGTGCGACTCGTAATTTGAGGGTCACAGGGCTCAAAAATTTGTTTTTAAGGTTGAGCTTATTTGAAAGAGTTATCAACTGTTTTTTGTGGGAGTGTGATTACTTAATCATGAGTAAAAATATTATCATTAAATGTTTTGTAAACAGCAATATTTATTTTTAAATTTAGACTTCTAGTCGTATTAAATTATTAACTATTATAATTACTATAAAGGTTTCACATGTTATATAATGTTAGCTTCCTAGGGATATATTATTATTAAGCCTACTATTACTAATAGTAATGCAATACATTAATCATTACTATTGTTTCAACATGGTATTCCTTTTTGCTGTTTTTCACCTTTTGGCTTAACTAACTTTTATTTTGCTTTTTATCTGGCCCGGCATCGCCAAGCGCGTAAGGCGTTCGACTCGTAATCCGAGGGTCACAGGTTCGCGCCGGCGTTGCGCTAAACATGCTCGCCCTCCCAGCCGTGGGGGTGTGTAATGTAACGGTCAATCCCACTATTCGTTGGTAAAAGAGTAGCCCAAGAGTTGGCGGTGGGTGGTGATGACTAGCTGCCTTCCCTCTAGTCTTACACTGCTAAATTAGGGACGGCTAGCACAGATAGCCCTCGAGTAGCTTTGTGCGAAATTCCAAAACAAACAAACAAAACAAATTACTATTTTTGGTATTTATTTCAAGACCTTCTTGTATTCCAAGTACTACGCAGTTACATTATCGACATTCTGACAATCAAAAATGTCACCGGGAGTTTTACTGAATCGTTTAACAATATTTATTATGCCAGTCAAGTTTCGCATCTCAGATATATTTTGATGGTGATAAGAAGGAATGCCAACAACAATATAATTTTAAAATAAGTTACAAAATAAAATTAGAAGTAACGTCAAATAATATAGAGGTCAAAAGAAAGTAAAGGTCAAATTATTTCAAACCTTCACATAATTTCCAGATTTTTCGAGGGCTAAACAAATAGGCGGTTGAGCTGAAAATCATGACAAGGTGTCAACTAATAATAATAATATTTCAATTCATAAAATAACATAATTTATGTTAATGACATAATTTGGTTTACACTTAATTATAGCTTCAACATTTGATGCTATTGCATATTTTGGTTTGATACGTCTGACTTAGAGTTATTTGTTTCTTTTAGTAGAAATGTGGCAGAAGTTTTATCATCCCTTTCAAACATATTTGACAACAAACTTTGAATAAAACAATGGGAAGTATTTGTTCTGCAAAGAAGCGAAGGCCTGTGTCACCAATGGAACTGACTGAGAGGTTTGTGTTGTTTTTTTAAACAATTTCCTTAAATAATATACACTACATAAGTTGAGTATGTTACAGGAAAATAATTTTTGCAGCTTCATCACCTCATTACAGTCCACAAATGTTTGTGTGTGTGTGTTTTATTATAGCAAAACCACATTGAGCTATCTGCGGAGTCAACCGAAGGGAATCAAACCCCTGATTTTAGCGTTGTAAATCCGTGTACTTACCGCTGTACCAAGAGAGACACAGTACACGTTATTACGTAGTTTTGCTCTATTTAATAACTGCATATTGGCAATAGCCTGCAACATATTTTCCATTACAGCACTCCTTCTTGCAGACTTTCCATAATTCATCAAGTGTACAAGAAAAATGATTTCGCAGCACCTGTTTCAACTGTCTGATTTCACAGAAATCAACATATATATATATATTTATATAGTTGCTGCATCTGAAAAGTTCACTAGTATGAGGTATGTGTCTGTTAAACAGATATTTGGTGGAAGCAACTTGCGTACAAGTAACTTATATTGATTTTGCAAAAGGAAAACCCTTCTTGATTATGTTTATTACGTATTATAATTTATCTTCGACAATAATTATTTATATACAAAAGTTTTACAAACTTACAAGACCCGGCACGGTCAGGTGGTTAAGGTGCTTAACTCGTAATCCGAGAGTAGCGGGTTCGAATTCCGCTTTCCCTTTCAGTCGAGGAGGCGTTATAATGGGAGATCAATTTCACCATTCATTGACGGTGGGTGGTGGTGACTAGCTGTTTTCCCTCTAATCTTACACTGCTAAATTAAGGACGGCTATTGCAGATAGCTCTCATGCAGCTTTGCGTGGAATTCCAAAACAAACAAAAAACTTGCAAATAATATTGAATCTCCTATTTGATCTGGAAATTCCTTGATATCTTATAGAGGGTTCATGACGAGCGAAATAATTCTGTATTTATATAGATACAATTTACTTAAAGGAGAGTTAGCTAGGATTTCACTGATCACACGTGCTTTTTCACTGCTGAAGTTATATAATGTCTTCATAAAAATAAAGACGTCCGATGCTAAACAGTTTGTAATGTTTGAAATCTATAAACCTTCCTGGCCAAATAACAACAGTTTCCCGATTAACAAGCGTTTATCACAGTTACATACACCGAGGTTTGTAGTGTACCAACTGTAGCAAACCAGCTACACATACTGTCTCTCCACATGTTGTTGGTTACTTTTTATAAGCTTGAGAGGAGAGTTTCTAGAAATTTTAGTCAAGGCAACAATACTAACGATCATCAGTGTTTACATGCACACCTTGTACGTTGTTGATTATTACATTCGAAAATCTTGTACAACTATAGTGAATAGGCTGGAATTTCGCAGTACAATTTTAACAATACAAATTACATGAATTTCTAAATACATATATATATTTAACTGAAAAAAAACATCGACATTAATATAAATATATAATAGTAAATTCATCATATATCGTATGTTGTTACACTTTGCTTATCATTGCTGTGATATGGCGTATTTCAACCCTTCGATGTGGATTTCTGTATGTGGTGAGGGAACATCTCAAGGAAGGTTCTGTATTTTCAGTTTACCTTCTCTTGAATCTGGACATTCTCCCTCGTGTTTGCAGTATGTTACGACCGTGAAGGGGAGGAAGGTCCTGCCAGTTGAGGTGTTCAACTTGATACGCCACTTTAGCTTTGAATTATTCTTGTATATGTGTAGCTGGTTATTTTGGGCTAGAGTTAACTGAGTACCAGTGTTGGACGTTCTCAACTGGCGTTGTGGACTGGACATTGTGTCTTTTGCTGGTGTTTGGGTATAGTACTCATGAAACTCTAGAATTGCTGTAGTGTCCTTGGTTTGCATTATAGTGCATCTTCTCGTAGAACACCGAGGTTGGTGGGTTCATTGTGCACTGAATCTTTCTTCTTTTATTATGGATCCCTAAATCCTAAAAAAAAACTGTAACAACAAACACGATCACAATTTGAAGACTCTGAACACCAGTTTCTACTTCATTATACAACTGTACCTCGTTTTCTTGTGCTGCATACTTTGTCAGACAAACTTTAAGGTAAGGCGCGCGACTCGTAATCCGAGGGTCGCGGGTTCGCGCTCGCGTCGCGCCAAACATGCTCCCCCTTCCAGCCGTGGGGGCGTTATAATGTAACGGTCAATCCCACTAGAGGCCTTCCCTCTAGTCTTACACTGCTAAATTCGGGACGGCTAGCACAGATAGCCCTCGAGTAGCTTTGTGCGAAATTCCAAAAAACAAACAAAACAAACAGTCTCCACTTTTTTATTTAAAAAGGATTAGGGGGCTTGATGACTTCCCTATATCAATCAAGAAACTTTCTTCTCGGGACATCTCGGTGGAAACATCTACCCCAGAACACAGTGAATTTCTCTTGAATTTTAAGGCCATTAGGGATACACCTTTTGAGGTTATTCCCCATGCCACATTGAATTCCTTAAGAGGAGTTATTGTTTAGAGGAACTTGACGAACATTTCTATTCTCGCTGGTTTCTTCAGCCAAGAAATTTCTAAACTAAGGTGTATCTCAAATTCTAAGGACAGCATTATGTTGCCTACCAATGTTCTAATTTTGACGTTTACGTCACCATGTCCACCTGTCACTCTCGTGGCAGGTTATTTGAACTGTAACATATTTCGAACCCTCTCCGATGTTTAAAGTTTCAGCAGTTCGGTTATTTGAAGAAAAATTGTCGTAATTCTGTGAGATGTGCTCATTGTAGTGACATAGACCAATACATTTATGAGTGCAAAACTGACCCTCACTCTGTTAATTGTAGTAGCTCTCACCCCTCTAACTTTCGTTCTTTCCCTAGACGGGTGGAGAAGAAAGAGGTGCATCAGTTAAAAATCGTTAATAACTTTTCTTATCTGGAGGCTCGAAAGTAGTTGTCTACTGCTACATTTGGGACATACACTACTGCACTAAATTCCACCACAATTGTAAATGTGCAGACAGTAATTTCTGTACCTTCATCAGAGCCATTTTCCCATCATGCAAAGAGTCTTTTGATCTCAGTGGGCAATCGAATTTACAATTCAACAGCTACTCCTATCTCTGTCTCCACCAATCCTTCAGCCTCAAATTCCGGTGTTTGTTCGGGTGCACCTTCTTTCGCCCTGAGATGCATAACGACTACATGTTTATGCACTCAGTTATTAGAATTTATATCTACTAAGAGAAACCTGCCCACTCGACCCAGGACAGGATCCACAGAAGTCAACAGACTCCCTTCTAATATATAAAAATGGGGTGATTATAAACTGAAGTGTTTTCCATCCAGTTCTCCTCCACCTAAATAAAAATGGCTACTTTGATACAGTGGAATTGTTGTGGTTTCTATTATAATCTGAATGACATGAAAGTCTTGATTGATTCCTATCATTCTATGAGCCTTTCATTACAGGAAACATTTCTGAAACCTGCCAACAGTCATCGTTTAGCACGTTTTCTTCATAACATAATGGCAGGTTGTGTGATGGACGAATCCATGAATGCTAGTCGACCAGCTCCTATTCGTAGCTCAATACACCTTTGAAGGCTGTATCCATTAATGTTTCCTTGGGTCGTACCATCACTATTTGTTCTCTCTACCTGTCTCCTGGAGAGACTTGTGATAAATTAGATTTTGATACTCTCATTGAACAGTTTTTATCTCCTTTTTTAAACCCACGGGATTTTAAATGGCATATCCCCTCTGGAGTGTTGCTTATATTTATGGGTAAGGTCATTTTGTAGTGTGTATGCTCTTGGATCATAACCTTTCGTTCTTCAATTGTAGATATTCAACTTATTTTCATGTACCTAGTCAGTTTTTGTTGTCATTGATCTTTCTATCTGCTCCTTTCCAATTTCCTCTCACTTTTCTTGGAGAGTTGACAGTGACCCATGAGTTGTTTATAATTTTTTATTGTTTTGAGTGAGACTGATTCAATGCCTCAGTGAACGAGACCAACTGACCCTATTTCATTGCTGTCTTGGAACTTGATCCTGCTGTCATCTGCTTGCCATCAATAGACGACTGCATGGTAGCAATGACTGACTATATTGTCCAGACGGCTGTTTAATCTGTTCGACATGTTTTCCTTGGTATTCTCGACCATGGTGGAATCCTAACTACCAGGAGCCATGAAAGGCTAAGAAAAGAACCTGGGATACCTTCTGACAGTATCCCTCACTTTCTAACTGGATTGTTTTTCAGTGGGCCCATGTCCACGCTCAACAGGTCAGGCATCAACACCAAAAGAAATCTTGGATTATGTTTACAACTAGCATATCGTCTACTACCAGTTACAAAATCACATGGGACAAGATTTTACAAATCAATGGAAGGTATGCCTCCCTACCCCTCTCCATCTTGCTATCCAACGACCAGGAACTTGCACAGAACATTGCTTATACTCTTAGTGAGAGATGTTCTCATGCATCCAGCATTTCCGTTTCTTTTCCCAAATTCTTGGCCATATATTCTCGGGCAGAGTGATCACCTCTTTTCATTCAGATCAAGTGTCTCTACAATTATAATTGGTAGAAATCAAACTTGCTCATCATTAGTTTAGCACAGCACTGGTTGAACTTGATAAAATTTGCTATGTGATGCTGTGCTATCTCTCTCTTGCTTCGTTTGCTATTCTTATGGTTGTTTAATCCTGATCTGTAAGGTGAATGATTTTTCCAATGCTTGGTGTGGAACTATTGTTCTCCCTTTTCCTGAACCTAGGAAGGATCTCAAGATTCCTTCTAATCATCATCCAATTGCTTTGAATAGCTATCTCTGTAAGGTTTTAGAGAGGACGATTGATGCTCATTTTGTTTTTTTCTTCGAATCAAAGAACCTTCTCTCACCAATCGAGCTTGGGTTCCACTGACAGCTCTCTACTGTGGACCACCTGATTAGGTCAATCAATAAAACCTTCCTCTAAAGGAAACATCTTGTTTCCATGTTTTTGTTTTTCACCCTATTTACGGCTTATTTAGGTGGAGTTATGGCATTTTTGGGACTTCCACTCCTTAAAGTTGCATGGTCTTTTACCCATTTTTATTGAGAGCTTTTATTGGATAGGCGATTCCAACTCTGTACGAGTTTGACGCTTTCTCATTCTTTTCCACAAGAACTTGGAGTCCCTCAGGGCTGTGTCTTAAATGTCACACTTTTCACTGTCAAGATTAATGCTATCACTACACAGCTTCTTCCTACTGTTTAAAACAGGTGCAAGGTTGATGACTTACACGTCTTGTGTTAGTTGTTGAACATGAAGTTTATTGAGTGGAAGTCTCAGACTGGCCTCAATCATTTGTTTAAATGGATCAAAGTGAATGGTTTTACCTTTTCTTTCTTCAAACCATATGCACACACTTTTACCACCAACAAGGTGTACACCCACCCTGATCCCAAGCTCCAATTCGGTTATGTTGTTCTTCCCGTGTTCCCTGAGGTAAAGTTCTTGAGGCTTATCCTTGACCATAAGCTTACTTTCATTTTTCACATTATGCAGTTATGTGTCAAATATAAGGAGGTGTTAACACCCTCCATTTCCTCTCTTCAATGTCTTGGGGAACAGGTCAATGTTCCATGCTCAAAATTTACTGTTCCGTCATTCAATCCAAACTGGACTATGGGTCTTTGTGCTGTGGTTTTGCCAGAGCCTTGGTCTTGAAGATGCTTAACCCCATTTACCATCTAGGACTTGAACACTGCACAGGAATTTTCTACACTTTCCAGTCCATAGTTTGTACAATTAATCCCACAAACCTTCTCATAATCTCCACAGCTTGCAACTTTATTTTCAGTATGCTTCTAAACTTTTATTCTTACAACAGTATTCCACCTGGGGTTGTGTCTTTCTTCAGTTGGCTATACTCTTTTGGAAAAGACAGTTTACCATTCTTCCTTTTGGCTTTTGTATCCAGGCATAGCTGGTTTAATTGGGTCTGACCTTGGATGACGTTGCTGTCTTCACTGTTAAGCTCATCTAGATATGGTCAATACTCTTGACCTTTCTTTGAATCATCTGAGAAAGATGGATACACCCAATTGGAAGTACCATCTTTTATTTGCTATCCATCTTTTAAACGATTCTTCTGTTCCAGTTTATTCAAATGTTTCAAAATCAGGTGACTTTGTGAGCTCTGCCACAGTTTGTTGTGGCTCAGTGGCTGCTCACAGGTCCCCTCTACAATTTAAGTCTTCATTGCCGATTTGTATGCCATTCTTTTTATTCTGGATCATGTAACAGCTATGCAGTTACCAATCGTACTATTTATATTGACTCTCTTAGCTCTCTATTGGCTATGGAATTGCTTCACGTTAGTTCTCACTCTGTTCTTGTCGATACTCAAAAGTTACTGGCCCATTTTTCTTTATCTTCTACTTCTATCCATCTTTTCTCTCTTGAGTGTGTGTTTGTGTTTTCCGTATAGCAAAGCCACAAAGGGCTATCTGCTCAGCCCACCGAGGGGAAACGAACCTCTGTTTCTCTCTTGAAGTCTCGGTTTTGCAACAGTTAGCAGTCGACTTGGTGTAAGCAACGCGATAACAAGCTTTTCCAGGTCAAACCTTCTGCTGTTCTTTGGCGATATTGTTTCCATAAGAATCGAAAGGATTAAGTTGTCCTGGCTATACGACGCATTGCTGACAGATTTTTAAATCATCGTTGTATTTTATCTGGGATTTATATACCAATAGGTAGTTTTTGTGACATTCAGATCATAATAGCTCATGTTTTATTGTTGTGCCGTTGGTACGATCTTTAACATCATGTTAAACACATTTTTTCTACAGGGTTACTTTTGACTTTGGGAAGTGTCGGTGGCGACACTGTACAATTTGCTTATGTTTTTTAAGTTTTAACAATCTATTGACCGTTTTAGTTATGTTTAAATCTTTTATTTGAAATTTTAACATTGTTTCGTTGTACCTCGATTAATTTTTACATTTTATAGCAATTTCACTTTTACTTTTTATATCGGTTGTTTGGCGCATATAGCCTTGTTGCTTTGCGCCATTAAATGCCAAGTGAACAACCGACTTGTTACAGATATGCGTCGATGATGGCCCACGATAATTCTTGTTTCCCTGTTATGTTCTTGAGTAAAAGGATATCCACATCTGTAAAATTCTGAATTCCCAATGTGAATACACCTTTATGACTTGAGTGTATGAATGTCTTACTTTAGAAATGGCTATTACATATTCTTCCCAAAAGAAAACGATATAAATATTTGATTGACATCACATTCATAGTGTTTGACGAAAAACTATCAATATCAAAATACAATTCTTGTAGAAGTATTTCACTGTGAGCCAGTGTAACTTATGTTGGCCGTCGGTGTAAGTGTGACATGCTGACTTGCATATACATAATTATTGCAATATAACAAACTCAACCTTATGTATATTTATTTTGTATGCTAATTTTACAAAATTTTACCATAGATGAGCTATGGAATTTCAACATGCCATTAGTAGATACAAAATTAGTTTAGTTACGTCTTGTGTCACTTTTAATATATTATTGTATTTGTAATTGTTTGTTTTTAAAAATCCATTTCTAATAATGTTTTAAACTAAATTATTGTTTTCATTACAAATTAAAGTGCATATTTATTTTTTATTTAGTTTGGAGCCTACTTAATTTTATACACTGCACAAAAGATTAATGTATAGTAATTCAGTACTCTAAAGTGTGTTAACATCAGATGTCACATGAATTATTAAACTTCTAGTAATATCTGATTCAATTCATTACCTTTGCAATTTTAGGTTTTAATAAAAACTAAATGTATATACATCAGATCACCCCTTAAGTAATGTTCGATTTTAGGTTCAGGAAAAGGGAAAGGATTTCAAATGCTTTTAATGTTATTTAATCAATAATGTATGTTCCGTTATTATTAATTACTTCCTGCCAACGATTAACAAGCTTCTGAATGCCACTTCTATAAAATTCTTGGGGTTTGGAGGAAAAGAATGTAGAGAGGATAGATTTGACATCTTTACGTGTTCCAAGCTCTTTTCCATCAAGATAGTTCTGCAAGCTTTGGAATAGATAATAATCAGATGGGGCAAGGACTGGTGAATAAGGAGGATATGGAAGTTTTTTTCAGTCTAGTCCTTCAATCTTTTCAGAGCCCAGCATGGCCAGGTGGTTAAGGCACTCAACTCTTAATCCAAGAGTTGCAGGTTCAAATCCCTGTCACACCAAACATGCTCACCCTTTCAGCTGTGGTGGCATTATAATGTGATGGTCAATCCCATTGTTCATTAGTTATAGAGTAGTCCAAGAGTTAGTGGTGGGTGATGATGACTAGCTATCTTTCTTTAGTCTTACACTGCTAAATTAGGGATGGCTAGTGCAGATAGCCCTCGAGTAACTATGAACGAAATTCAACCCAAACCAGTCTTTGCAGATGTGATCCTTGCTGTATAGGGCCATGCATTATCCTGGTGTGACACAACCCCTTTACAATTGATCAGAATAGGCCTCTCTTTCAGTGCAACATTCAAATGCTCTAACTATTAACAACAGAAGTCTAATGTAATTGTTACATTAAGTGCCAGCAACATAAAGTGGATCACAAAAAAATATCCCACCAAATATTTAACAAGACTTTCCTAGGGTGTAGATCCATTTTGGGCTGTGCTTTAGCCACTTTACTTGCACTAAGCCATTGTCTGCAGCACTTAACATTTTTATAAAATATCCATTTTTCATCTCAAGTCATTTACTTGTGCAAAAAAAGGTAAATGACATTCATGAGAGTGCATAGAAGTGCAAAAGTCCACTCTTACTCTAAGGTTGGCTTCTTTCAAATCACGTGGGACCCATTTTCCAAGTTTTGACACCTTTCCAAGCTTTTGCAGAATACAGTGAACTGTTGAATGAATTGAATTAAGCTTCTATGCAAGTTCTTCAATTGTTACAGCACAATCTCCATCAAGTGCAGCCAGCAACAAGTTGACACTAAACTCAACAGGGTGACCTGAATGTGGTGAGTCACTTAAGCTGTAGTCACCTGATATGAACTTCTGAAACCACCTTCAACATTTTCTTTCATAGAGGACTCCCTTGAATGTTTCGTGTAGTTTCTGCTGCACTGTTGCTAAACTCATAAAACATTATATTCCTAATGTGTTCCAGAATGTTCTGGGTTCATTTGATTAATTATCTGAAAAAGTGGAGTTGGGTTAGTTTCTTTTATTTGTCTCAACATTTTATGCATATCCTACTACATATTTTAGTCATTAAAGCCTTCTACAAAGACAGAAATGATAACACACTTTCTGTTTTAAATTTTTGGATATTACTTATAGGATGACCTATATATTGATTTTTTTTTTCACTGGACACTTATCTAGACAAATGTATGATAATATGATAAATATGCACCTGAAAGACTAAGAATTTTATTACGTTTAATCATTTCACTTATATTTTATTGGTGCAGAAGAAAAGGATTCATGCTTGAAGTTCTGGATTATTAAACTACTTAACAGTAGTTTTACATATTACAGGTAATGTAATAACTCGATTAACACACTTAAATTGGAAATATAGGGTTATAATTATATATGTATAAATATACTTTACATGAAACAAGATGTGCAAATATAGGTTTTTGACAAATTTTTCACAAAAATATTGATGAAATTTTATGAATTATAGAAATGTAAAATCTTTTGTTTACCAACATAAGAATTGTGTAAACAATTATCAGCGTATTAAAATTACAAAGGGCAAAATTGAAATTCACAGTGTTGCTTAAGGAAAATCAAGGCATCCTGCTTTTACCAGAAAGAAGATGTTATTTGTTTATTTGAAAATGTTAACGTGAAATATTTATTACAATAACATCCAGAAAATTTGCATAACATGTATACTCCTAAAATTTTATATTCTATGTAAGCAAACAAAATATATTGTTAGCATAGTCTTTTATTATAGATTTGATTGGAAATTTTTACAGTGGAAGTCAGCATATTGAAATCAGTTCAGCTGAGGACACTGGATGTAGTCAACACACCTGTGAAGATATTGGAAGTTCCAGTTGTGATCATTGGGCATGCCCAACTTTTGTTTCACATGTGGAAACTGTTCATTTTTCAAGTACTAATATTAAAACAAAACCATTTAGAGTTTTGGATGAGGAATGCGAAATGGAACATTTATCTTCAGTTTCATCTTCAGGTGATCCAGTACCACATGTAAGATTTATATATGCTTTGTTTCATGAAAAATTTATTATTATTATAAAAATAACAAACTATGTACATGAAATGTGTTTCTTGTCTGTTTATTATTTTCTTGCTTAAGGAAATAACTTATTTGGTTTTGACTGACAAAAACTACATTATATAGATTTTTCTAAAGTGAATATTAAACATTGTGACACTTCCCAGACTTCTGAAGAAGGTCAGCAGTCCTTTGGACATGGAAGTTTTAAAGGTGGTCCTAGCATACAGAATCTACCCACCAGCATCAGTTGCTTGGTGACTGGACGTATATTTGAAGAGTTTTCCCCACCGCCAGTGAAACTGATTAATATCTACATATGTGCAGAATTTTATGGTATGATGTAATTTAAATTCTCGTTAACTAAAATATTTTGTAATAAGTATGCTTTCTCTTGTGGTATTGTTGGTAAAAATATGCCTCTTTTTGTTACACTAGGTAGTTTGAAATTCTGAATTCTAACTTCAGTTTGCTGTAACTTTCAATTAGAATAAAAGAAATTATTATTATTTACTTTTTTTTAGCATTATATCAGAATATATTGTCAAAGAATTAGCTTCTTGGAACCATTGCTCTAGCAAACACAAATGGCTTGGGCAGGATTATGCTGTACACCTTTTATTTACTATACTATAAAGGGGATGGTTTTGATGGTCATGTTAAATTTCGTAGCAGAGAGTTAACTGTTACCAGTAGTAAAATGTTCTTGATATCACAGTATATGGAATATCAAGTTTTCTGCATGTTAATGGTACTGTTTATATACTCTTTATATTGAACTATCAGTAAATACAAGAAACAATAATATAATTTTAATTGGGTTATACTAAAAACGGCAGTAATCCACTTTAATTTCTATAAAATAATTGGTATTTTGTCTTTTATTTAATTATTTTTTGGTATCAGTGTGTAGTAAGTAAATGCACTTCACAAACTCCTAAGTTTGAATCCCACCAAACATGCTTACCGTTTCAGCCATGGGGGTGTTATAATGTTACAATCAACCCCACTATTTGTTGTTGAAAGAGTAGCTCAAGAGTTGGTGAGTAGTGATGACTAGCTGTCTTCCCTCTAGTCTTTTAGTGATAAATTAGGGATGGCTAGCACAGATAACCTTTGTGTAGCTTTACATGAAATAAAAAATAAACCAATATGTAGAATATTTATTTAAATCAGTAACCTTATTTTCTGCATAAATCCTTTTTCCTGTTTCCTTTTCAGAGATTTCTTTATTACATTTTTTCCTACTTTTTCACAATTAATCATTGCCTTAAAAATCTATTACTGAATCCCAGGTAGTACCATATTCACTGTGTACAGTGTTATTTGGAAGTTAAAAGTTTATGTTAATTGAAAACAGTGTACTATCTTCCCTTTGAATGAATGAACATATTACTATTTTTAACTTCAGTTATTAAGTTATATTAAAACCAATCTTTATCCAACTCATGACCTTGTGTGCAGCAACATTTCCTGTTTGTGATTTTTTTTATATTTTGTTTTGCACCACTGTAAGTAACAAAATATTTGCTAATTATGAACTAGCATTCTTGTGTTTATTACAAATTTCAGTCCTTAATAAACTTACTTACCAAACCAGGTACATTAAACCTGACATATTGCAGTTCAGAGATGCTCTTTATATTGATGCTGCAGTTATCCAAATACAACTATTATACAATTCACTTTCCCATTGTTTATGTTTCTTGCCGACTAATATTTAATTTGCCTTTTAATTGTAATTAAGAGCATCCTAAGTCTGATCAAGGTCATGTTCTAAATTCAGCCTGAAGTGCAACTTTCTATAGCAGAGTCTAATCATAGGATCTCTCTACTTTTTCATGAAATAGTTGTATTGTATCCTACTTGACATTGTAGAAAGTACTGCATCATCACTGTAACTATGTCACATGGAGTAAAGTTAATTCAATATTCTTGTTTTCTAATTTTTTTGTTAGAAAGTGAGAAAATGTGACAGTTTCATGCAGTTTTTGAGAAGATTATTGCCTGTTTTGAGGGAACACAGATTCAGGTCTGACTTGAAAGAATCAAAATCTTGTATTGAAATCTCATGATTGTTTGCTACATTATTACATCTTTAGAGTGCCTGTTGTGTTTTCTTGTTATTTTCCATTTTTAATGAAAGTCTTTCTTAATTATATTTGTTATGAAATTTAAGCTGACATTTCTGAACTTTCCATATTAGTCATAATTTCATCTACCAACCTTTTAAGTTCACAACAAGTACGATATCTTGCACTATTTCAAACAAAAGGTAAAACTATGTGTACTATAACACATAATATAAATCTCTCCACTATTCTTATTTTTCTATGAAAATTCTCTACCTGTTAAATACTTCACTGTCAAAATTGATGTTTTCTCTCATTAATATTACGGAAAATAAAAGATACACTGTATTTTCAAACAATTCCTGACAGGTTGGTATTCATATTTATCTTCATATCCCAGTATTTGATTATTCATATCAAATTATTGATTTATATCTACCTATTGCCTCCAGTTCCAAATTTTAATTACTTCATAACTATCTCGTTTTAATTTCCAAAACTACCCTGGAGGTATTACCTAGTAAAATGCTACCACTGATGAGTTATCAGACTCATAAAGTTTTCTTTACAGGCATCATAAGATAACAAATCTTACCAAGTTCATCAGAATTAAGACTTTCTTGTCAAAACTACTGTAATTAATATTTCATGAGTAATAATCTGTGCTTTTATTATAATACATATCAGTATGCACTTAAATCATAACTGTCACACCTCATACATGAAATTTTGGTTTTTTTGCATACCCTCCTTTTATGAGTCATGTATTCATTTACCATTTTTTTACTTGCAACTTTTTAATTGACTGGAGTTTTGACCATGTGAGTTTAACCTTGTCTCAATCCCTCACACAGGAACTTGGGGTCTCTCAGAGCTGTGTTTTGAATGTCACACTTTTTAGTATTAATAGCAATGGCATCACTAAACAACTTCCTCCCACTGTTGCAAACAGCCTCTGTGTTAACGACTTCTACATTTCTTGTCAGTAGTCAAACATGAGGTTTATTGAGAGGCAACTTCAGACATCTCTCTCTTGCTTGTCAAGGTGGACCCTGGCAAACAGTTTCACCTTCTCTTTGTCTAAGACTGTGTGCATCCATTGTTTGTCACTAGAGCTCTATTTTGATAGTAATGTTTTTCCTGTGGTAACAGAGACTATAGTTTTCGGGCTTACTTTCAATTTCTCATAATAAGCAACTTCTTTTTAAGTGTACAAGGCAGTGTGTCAGTTCAAAATTAGGGACAGCAAGCACAAGATAGCCGTTACTAAATCATACATGTAAATTTTAATTTTTTTTTTAATCACATGAATAAACAATTGTAATTTTTTCAACATTTTAGGCAGAATATGTAGACGTTTTTAAATTTAAATTCTTGTTATATTCTGTTGTGTTTTTTTAATACAGAATGGCTAAACTATATGAACTGTATTATCACAGACAGTCAAGTGGAAAGGTTAGCATTGATGGAGAAAGTCTTTCCAGATCTAAGATTGTTCTGTGCCAGGAATGATTATGAGCTAAATGTTGTGGATTTACACTGGGGAGTGCCAGGGGATTGTCTAGATGATCACAGTTTCAGAGAACTTTGTCTGAACACTTTGAAAGACCTTAGAAAAAGAGGAAACCTCATAGTTTTGGTAAGCTCTGTTAGTTGTGTCTAACTATTTATTAGTTTAAGTTTTAGGTATTTCAATCTGTGAAGTGTTCAAAACATAATCTTTAATTTTTTGTTAGCATATTAATATATTTATTCATTTTTAGACTGATTTGTTAAAGATAAAACTCATCAGTCAATAACATTTTACTTTCTTTCTTCATTTGTGTATTTTCCTAATGGAAGTTTTTGAACATTCACTTAGAATTTTTAGTTTCTGACAAAATTACAAGGTTAATATAACAATAGTGTCATTTCACTTTTTCATTGAAGCAGAACGGTGAACTGACATACGAAAATTCCTACAGAAATTCTGGTTTCTCCATTTATTTAAGATATTAATGATATTTTTGTGATATTTTATTTTGTTGAATAAAAATAAGTAAAGTTTACATGTTGGTATTTGTTGCAGATTTTCTTGAATGAACAACTAGAGTGCTTAGATTTGCCTAGAAATATTGCCAGTTCAGATTTTGAGTTTTTCACCAAAAATGTGACAAATTCTGAGGACAAAGAGTTATTATACAAGTGGTATCTCATCAATGAGAACATGATACCACCTTGTTATGTACTGCAGCCAATCAGTGACTACCTTCCAGGAATAATTGGTGACTGTCACAACAAACGGCAAGAAGCTATGGACCAGTGGAGAAAAGAATCAAAAGAAATGATAAAAGTACTAAACTCTGTGATGACTGATGAACAGAAGATGAAGTATATGCAGTCAGGTTGTATGTTATTCAAGTACACTGATGTATTACAGGTAGTTATAAGTATTTAAAAAAAATTTAGACTCAGAGAATGTTAAGTAGAGAATAAGTTGAGCCTGAACAGTAAAAAAAACCCAAAAAAACAAGTGAACAATGAAAACAAATCTTTGTTTAAAATTCTAATTATAAATGTGTTCATAAACTAAACCACAGAACAGAATACTTGAAAAACGTTCTTAAAGTATACATGCTAAAAGTAGAGATGAAGCAGAAATTTTTGAAAGTAAAGCTGCTTACAAGTGAGATCAGGAAGCCAAAACCTCAGTAATTTCATTTTTCATTGTATTTTGAATCATGGTAACAGGCATGAAAGAAGTGAATTTGAACTATAAAGTGTCAATTTCACTTCTGTTCTTGAAAGTGAAACTGCAAATCATGTTAAAATAGGTTAGTCTGTGCCTTTTTTTGTTTTTATTATATATGTTTTGTGGTAGCATAATTCACAATTTGGACCAGAAGAATTATTATTTCACCATGTTTAGTGTAAAGTGTAAAGAGCTAAAAATGCTAATTTCTTACTCTTTCAGGATATTCTAAAAATTAAATTTTTAATGTACAAAAGCCTTGGAACAAATTATCTCTTTGTCTTTTATATCTTTCATTTATTAAAAATTAAACATAACCAAATATTTCTATGTGATGTGTCAGAAAAAGAAATATAAATAATGAAGTCATAAGTATGATACTTTAACTTAAATTTGTAGAACATAGTTATGTGTGTGTGAGTGTATCAGTACAAAATATATAATTGTAGTATAAATAGAATATCAATTGATCACTGGCAAATTGTATACTGCTATCTAGGTAAATGGTCCACTATGGCTGTTAAGTGTCTTATTGCCATATGGTTAGACATGGCAGACTTGTTTAAAAATCCACTAGGTACAAAAGGAAAATTGTGGAGTAAGATGGGAAAAAAAGAAAGAAAAAAGGTTTCCTAAAAATGGAGAAGTATGTGATAAAAAATGGAGAAATATTCTCCAAACATAAAGAAAAAAAATAAAGACATAAATAATGAAACAGGAAAAACCAGAAGAAACTGCAAGGTTTTTTGGGTTTTTTTTACTTACTGGATGCTGGTCCTGGGAATAAAGTATCTTCAAGTTCACATGCTAGTTACCTATCAATCTCAATAACCCCATGTTTCATCCACCCAGTAAATTCAGAAATTGTAGACCCATCAATATCAACTGATCTAGGCAAAGACACACATACCCCTTTGTTTCTTCTAGAAGTTGAATGTTTGGCAAAATGAAAAGAAAGAACAGAAACCTTATGCCTGATTTACTAATTTCTTAGAAGAAAAGAAGAAAGAATAAAACAAAAAAAAGATGAAAAAGATTTAAGAGAACATGAAAAGTTGCAGGAAACATACAGACTTACAGATGCAATGTTACAATTTGTTGTAACAAAGAAAAATGTCCAGAATTGATATTGTTTTTATTTCTTTGTAAATTTATGTTTAAAATAGAAATTAGGAAACACAAATGCTATTCTAAAATAATGATATTAAAATAAGAAATTTGTTTGACATTTATTTTCCTTGTATTGTACATTATATTTCAATATTATAATATTTATACCTATCATAAATGTTTATGCTAATGGGTTAAATGTCACTTGTTTTAATCATTATTCATGTGACAACTTTTTTTCACCTTGGTAGTGTTAACAGTTGAATTTTACTACAGAATGTGCACAAAATAATAAATTTAAATAATTTTAACAAAGCTTAATTAAATATTAAAACGACACTTCAGAAATCTGTTAAAATTATTTATATAACAGGCCACATTTGCAAAACAGTTATTTTATTATAGTATTAAAAAGTGATTGGCAGAAAATCTCATTTTGCAGTTGCTTCTTTGTTGGTAACTGGACCTGTTTTTTTCAATATGTAGCAGTTGAGTGTCATCATCCATAAAAACATTATTTTGTTGAATTATGCATATATTGTGCAAAGTGCCAAAGCCATTGTGACTTTAGGTATCAGTTCTACCTTTATCATGTTCAAGTTCTTTAATAATTTAAATCTATTTTTGAATAAGTCAAATTCTTGTTCAGTCACAACTTGTGTGGGACTGAGCCTAAAATTAAATTGCTTTTGCTGTATTGTGACATTTCCATAGTCTTTTTATGGCCTTATATGAAATTAATGTAATGGGTAGCCACTATCTTCACGTGAATGAAGATTTATAGTTGATGGTGAAACAGACTGGGCTGTTTTTTACATACACATACATCACTAAATGATCCTTGCCAGTGTATAAACACATTCAGAAACTTAAGTAGGAGTTAGAAACTGCTTGTAAAATCTCAGAGTAAAAACTCTTTTCTGTTGTAAGAACTGGCTGGGTCTCTTTCTGCATTGATTATTTTAATGCGTGAACCATTGATACAACCTAACACCCTAGAAGTGAATTATTTTCATGCAAAATGTTAAAAGTCTGTAACAATATTTTCAGTATCTTTTCCAGATGGCCACTTAATAATCTAACTTGTTAGGTCAAATAATTTATTGCAGAATGACTACTATTTGAAATAAGTGACCTTCTGATACATTAAATTGATTTGCAACCCTGTTTGACTACTGATTTGAAAGTATTCATAAAGCTGGTTAACATTTTTTTCTGTGTGACTCCAGACCTTCTTACAGTACTGCAAGACTTTCTTGTGGTCATAAGTTTAATAACTTCTTGCAAAAAATGACAAGAATGTTTAAGAAGTCCACCCATTATATCTACACAAAAGAAATTAACAAACACACAGGAAATATGCCACCATTCTTTATTATTCTAAATCTGTGAATAAATACTAACATACTGCAACCAAAATGAATCATATGATGGAACATATTATGTACTGACAATTACACTTGTACCATTTTAATGAAGTATTTAAATATGCTATTAAAAATAGATTCCATTAACAACAGTGCATTAGTTTACTTTTAACAAGTTAAATACTATTCACATACTACCTTTGTTCAACTCATTAAGTCACTAGTTAAATGATCTAAATTCTAAATTACTGAAGTCTGTATAAAGAACAGCAACATTGACCTCAGACAAGTAATACTAATAGTAATGATACAACTTTGGAATTCTATAAACATATAATGTTAAGGTTTTCTTAAAGTGGGAAAATCATCATATTTTAAATTTTCTGAAGCTACTGTAAACTTAGGTTTATCTCAACTGTATACTTCCTTAATCTAAGTATCATCCATATACTGTAGCACTGTCTTCTTCACACAATCTTTCACTTTGGCTTTGTCAATTTTGCCAACATTATTGCAGTATATCATAACACAGGGAGCAATATCCTTATCATTGTCTGAGTTGTCTGAATCATATAAATCACAATGAACATCATTCATAAGTGAAAGAACAGCTCTCCAAGCAGATGCTACAAGTAACTATTTTACACTTATCTTGGCTAAAGCAAATTTTGATGGTTGTTCAGAAATAGCTTGCAAGCAGTGAAATATTACCACTAGGTATCTTTAAGTGATTAGCTGAATTTGCTTCAGTTTATGATCACATCTTATGCATCGTACCAAACTGACTGTTTTTTTTTAATTTTACGTACAATTAGTTTGTAGTCTCCTATTTATTATATCATTTCTTTTTCTGTACATTTTTAGCACTTTGTCATATTTCAGAAAATGGTTCAAGAGAATTACTAAGTTTCTCTTGCCCTAGTATCTCATGCAACTAGGTCATTGAACTAAATTGTTACATGTACTCTCTTATGGAAAAGCTTTCTGTAACAAACAGCATACTGTATGAATATTGGCAGTGATATTCCTTCCTGGCAAGTAAGATGATACTCAAAGGTTACAACATTATAAAGAGAGGGTGATTGTTAATCATATAAGTAGCAACTGCATCATGAGAAGAATGGTATTGTTTTTATTGGTATAAATGTCTTTTTTTTTTTCAGTCTGAAACAACTTTTCAGTTTGACTTCAACTCAACTTAAAAATTACATTTTCTGAACTAGAAAACATCTCTATATAGAGAAAGCACTATACTTTACATTTTATTTCATGTTAGTCCTATTTGAAATAAACTGATTCATTGTTTTCAACTTGAATCTATCCTCTTTTCTTGCATAAAACTTAGTTGAAGTCAAATATCTGTTATTTTGCAGTTCATACCCCAAAACTTCATGAAAAATCAGTGAACTGGAGAAAAACATACAATAGGTAGAAAGGAGGGAATTTGGTGCTGTGAACTAGATTTGTTTTTGTAGTGTGTCTGTTTTCTCTATACTAATGTATTTACTAGTACTCTTCTGAACTTCTGCATTATTGATTTCAAGTTTTATAGTTGAGAAAATGTCATTTTATATGGTTGGAGGCTTCATGAAAAAGAAGTATAGACAATGGGAGCAGGTGGATGTTAGAGAGAGTTTTGGGGGCCAGAAAAACTTCTCACCTACATTTTGGATTTTCACTAATACTACATAGATCTAAAAGACTTTTTGTTGCTGCTACAGACCCAAGAAGAACTATAAGAATCTGCATCTAGAACTATTGACCAGGATTTATCTCTGATTATGTCTGACATGGCCTGGTATGTAGGGTGTTTGACTCATAATCTATGGTTCACAGGCTTGAAATGTCTCCACTGAAAATGCTCATCCTTTCAGCCTTGGGGATGTTATAATGTAATGATCAATCTGACCATCCTTTTAGTATATCACTGCTGAGTTACAGACAGTTAGCACAGATAGCCTTTAAGTAGCTTTGTAAATGTTCAAAAAAAACTAAACTTTCTTTGAGCATAAAAGGCAAGTAGGACTCAGAATAATAACAGTAGTGTGTGGTCTGAGAGCAGATGAACCAATTTGTTGATCAATTCCAGGCATTCAATAATCAGAGTGATTCACTGTACCTCTGACAAAGAGATACTTTGACCGTTCTTGGTGGACAATGTCTAGCTGTTTCAACAGCAGGTGAAATAGTTGAACTTGTAAAGACAGTAATCCACTAAATAATAGTCAACCTTAGAGAAGCTTGTAGTTGTGCAGAGCTGTTCTGGAACCCAAGGGCAGGGATCTTTTACCAGTTACATTGTAGTATTCGGTAACAGCTCGTTCCTTCACCAACTCCAATGTTCAAGACTTTTTTACTCAGTGTTATCTAATAGTTTGTGGAATGAAAGCATAACCCCAAACATCACAGAAAAGAGTACTTGGATTGATTCTTGTGGCATGCTGGTCTATTTTTTGACCAGTGATACATAGATATAGGTCTAGCATATAGCTGTAGCAAAACTGTTCTGAAGTTTCAACCTAGTCAGGAATCAAGGTATTTGTAGATCAAGGTCAGAGCTTAAAAAAAAAAAGAGTACTTTTAAGATCTTCTGTGCCTATTCAAATGAGTGGCACCAACTGCATGAGTAAAGCATACCTTGCAACATATTCAGCAGATTACAGAGACATCCTCATCAACTAGTGAAATGATGAGTTATCATTTGGGATGACAAATATTTTCACTCTAATAGAAGCAAGTGTTGTGGTGATAAGATTTAAAGTTATGACTGAGTATGTCACAATATATCATAGCCTTACAACACAATCATGCTATATCTCAGTAAATTGGCATGGTTTTCCCATAATGTTTGTGCTCCAATTAATGTTGGTGAAGATACTTCTTCCAGTAGGTAAGGTTAAAGTGTTTGTCTTGAGTGTGGGTGATATGACATTGTCACTTTAAAGTAAGCTATCATATGATGTTGCACATCAAAGATGATATGCTAAGCTTCTATGTCGATTGCAGTAACTTGTATTGACTCCTCCCTGCTTTCATGGATAGATAAATGTGTAGAAGCATTGTAAAGTGCCCAGTTGGTTTGATTCTTGGAGGTCTAATTGTAAAGTGAAAGTACACACAAAGTGGGTTTCAGGACTCAAGGTGATTTGTGTGAATTTCGCATCATGCTATTTTGTATAATGTTCTTGCTATTTCTGAAAGGTTGATGGAGCTTAACTGTAGGTGCTGTAATGGAAGAAATGTCTGGTCTATATCAGTAGTGTGATAAAGCATTCTTATTTGTAAAGTGTGATTTAATGGAATTTTTTATGCTAGGGTTCACACTGCAAGAAAATGTGTTCTTTTTGAATATTAATGTCAGCACCCATGGTTTTGGAGCAGTATTAGAACAGTTGCACTTGTAAATGGAATATGTATTGTCATATGTGAGTAGTCTGGATACTGCTTCTGAATGCTAGTACTGCATAATAAAGAAATAACTGATCTTCCTTGTCAAACATCACATCAATTCATCTATGTTAGAAAGTTTACTCATTGCTTGGGCTATTTGTTACTAAAGTGGCTGAAGAACATTAAACTCCAGAATGAATGTATGCATGTTGGAGCACAACACTTCAGGATTATGCCTGTTATATGACATTTCTCAAGCCTGAAATAATGTTGAACTGTCTTGTCATTACCAAGGTTTCTCCATTCATCAAAATTTTAATCTTGGACACTGTATTGGTCATTTCAGCAATAGTGATGTAATTCCATATGGCAGAAGATACCATGACTGACATTAAGAAATTAAGAAGATTTTGAAAGTGCAACTGAAGGATCCTGAATTAGTATAAGCAGTGCTTGCTGTACAAGTCAAAGAGTATAGTACAGGTGTGCATAACCTGTGACACTTGTGTGAACATCTGTGGGTGCAGAACACATGCTGTACCTTTATTATTAACCACTGTGAACTTGAACAAAGACAAAAGAACAATGAGAGCAGTGCTTCTCATCATTTTAGCTCAGCTGATGAAGTGGAAGATGTTAAAAATATTTACTTGACTTTGTATGATGAGCCAGGTGAGTAAATAAGAGGATCAGAGTGGTTAGCTGAAAAGATGATGACAATTTTCTGATTGCTATGACTGGTATAATTGCCAAATTAGCAGCTAAAAAAATTAGTTGGTTGAAGGATTAATGAATGAAAAGAAGTGGCATTTCTTCCCCTCAAAGCTATCAAATAATTGTTGCCACATAATGTATACAATACATGGTGTGATTACCACTTAATTAACCTGCATACAGAACTGTCACTTATTGTAGAACTAATGGCTAAAAGAACATTTTATTCCTTATTTTCCAAGCTGTCAAGTAGTATTTCACAAGGAAGTGTATTGACTACATCTTGTGATTTCCACTTAATCATCACAAAGTCAGGATGATTTGATGAATACAAACAATGCTGTGATCCTTACCTTCCAAGCTATCAAGCTGAGTTTCACTATGAAATTTGAAAAATATCAGATGATAGCTACTCTTTTATCATCCAATTAGAATGTTTGATGTCAGCAAATATAGTTAATATAGGATCAATATTTTTACATGACTGAATATACTCAGTAATAGTTTGAAACATCAGCTGAAAGGATATTGTAAACTTTACTTTTCTTAGCTATCAAGTTACCTTTATACAACAAAATGATAATCTAATGTTACCTTAACCGGCCAAGTAGTGAAAGTTCTACAGAAACCATCCTCAGTACATTTGAGTATGCATAACTTCTCCAGTGCAATGAGAATATTGTTTTTTTCTCAACCAAGAATGTAAATTACGTTGTTATGAATCTAAGTGCAACAGTCCTTATTTTACTGGATTTGTTTGTATTTAGTTATTTGTGATGTCAACTGAAATGAATAAATCAACTCATAATGTAGTACAGATTCATGATAGTTCTATAAGTCAGTATAGTTTTACGATAGTTCTTTTAGGCAGTACAGATTCATGATACTTCTGGTATTGGTGTTGGCAGAATTTCAGGACAATGAAATTATTTTCCTGTTGAGTACCATATTTACCTAAGGTTGATCTAATTGTGTGTTGATAGATACTGTAGCAACAGCAATATTAATTATGGCTGTAAGGATTATATCTGTTTGTGATTATTTATTTTGTAATTCTGATAAAGTGTGTTAAGTTCAATGGCTCATAATTGACAGGTACCACAACTACTGAAACAGAGCTAGTGCCTCTGTTGGCTATTATGATAATGGCATGTGGGGCAGAGGAAGTCTTTTTACAGTTTCTATTATGTGCAATGATGTGTAACACAGTAGCAAATAATGTTTCAATTGGATTGAAGTAAACTGTTTATGACCAATTTGAATTATGCACAAAGTATCTTATGACAGATATATCCTAAATTAGTTATGAAAGCTTTAACATAAATGTTAGTTTAACTGTGATACAGACTAAAGCTACTATTTAGAACACAAATGAGAAAAAGATAGAGTTAAAGGTAAAATCTTTTTTTTGTATGAAGAAAAAGGATGGAACTAAATTTGACAGTAGAAAAAACAGTTAATTCTATTGAGTTTTGTTACCTACAGATATGTTGGTTTTCTTTTTAGAACCATGACTTTTTGCCATCTTTATCTTCCTGGAAATGCTAATCAGTATTTGAACTTACATAATATATTTTGGGGTTGAAAATAATACTAAATGGTAAAATTGATAATTTAAATATAGTCTTCTTAACTTTCATGGTGCTGTAAGCTAAATCTAAACATTTTTATTGACTTTGAATATGTTTATACCAAATTTATCATAGCTGGTGATGTGAACAGGTTTGATCTTGTTTCGAGATATAATTCCATGGATTATGTCTTCTAATCTAAGTGGATAGAAATGATGAAGTAATTTGTACCTACATTGTTCAAAGTGAATTTCTTCTGGCAAGAGAAATTAAGAAGACATGGGAAAAGACTTTTGGCATTTTGGAAGTTGTTTTTTGTGGAGTATTCTGTGGTGTAATTGCATCTCTACAAAACAAAGCTGAGTTAATGTGAACTTTTGATATTAAAAGGCTAGTTATATATAAATTGGTTTGCAATTTCAAATATTTGCTCTCAATACTAAATCTTGATACTTGTTTCTCTTAAGTGTCTTTATGGAAGTTATAAAATAATTAAAAATTATTAAAATGTTTAGAGTGAAAGAATGATATTTGGACCAATTGTAACTATTAACATAATTTGAAGAGCACATATTTATTTACCTTTCTTTTTTCTTTCATTTCATCTGTATTGAGTGTTGTCTTCTATAAACCATTAGACAACTATAATGCTTAGAAGTAGTGAATAGAATCTTTAATTCTGTTATTAAATTATCTGTACATTGATTACTATTTTTATGAGAGACAACATTGTGTATCTTAAGCTGTTTTTGTAAGTAGATTTCTATGTTGTGGTAAAGTTCTAAGAATATTCATATATGACAATGATTTTCATAATGATGACAGTGTCATGAATTTATCTTTTTCTTGTCACATTTACATTTTCAGGTAGGAAATACATAAGTCATGGAGTTAGACAAGTTGATATGAGGTGTAATACTGTACAAAAATTCAAAGTAGCCAATCAATAATATTTTTAGCCAGAATAATGTAACACAGATGATATCTTGTGAAGAAACACTTGATTTTTTGTTTTCATTCCTCTGTATCTATCCTTTTGTTTATTGTGTATTTATTTAACAATAATAAGATCTTTATACCAGAATAACACTGAATATCTAATTAATTGAGCTCATAAGAAAATAAAGAAACTGAGCACAAAATATAAAATATAAATTGTGTACTTGCTTTTGTGGAATGAGAGGCTGTCCCTCTTACTGGATACTCTATATTATCTCTCAGACTGCATAATTTATAAAAAATTCCACTTGATTTTTACAATTAAATGTGCCTTATTTTCCATTAAGTATCTTATTTGCCCAAGATTACTGGTTATTCACATTATTTTCCATTAAGTATCTTATTTGCCCAAAATGACTGGTTATTCACATTCAAATATAGGTGAGGGCATATTCTCAAAACTTGTTCTACTATGAAAGGACACTATTGTTAACGATCTTGCATGCAGCAGTACCTCCCAAGGCCAGAGCAAGTATTATTTCCAAAGAATAACAAAGAAACAAAACGTATACATAATAAAATGAATTTAACAAACTTTTTGACAACTTGAAATGTCAAATCTACACGTATATAGAATAAACTATAAATTCAAAATAAACTGTAATAATACATCAATACACAATATATTTATGTAACACATACTGGCTTAACTTCACTGAAATGTGGGAGGGGTTTTAAAACCTACAAATTTTGTACTTTTCCTTTTCTGTCTCTTTTATAAATGGTTATTATGATTCTAAAATGTACTAAAGTGTCCTTAAAAGTTTATCAGTATAAGTATATTTTCACTGTCATTTGTGTCTTATAGCTTTAGTGACAAAGTACAAACCAAAACATTTTCACAGATACTAACCTGCCATCACCAACAGTTTTTTGTTAGCAATTTCACCAGCAGTTGTATCACTTGAGTTCACCAAGTGAAGTAAGTGTTGTCTAGGTAGTGTTTTTTCTTCTGATAATAATAATTTAGATGTCAGAATTTAGCTGTTTTTGTAGATGAAACAAAGTTTTATTGTGTTTTTTTTCCTGCATGTTTGAAAGAAGAATTTCATGGAATGCTCAATTACGTTTTAATTGAAATCAAAAATAAGTTTTGAACTTGTAGTTCTTGAAGAAGAAATCTACACTGCTTTGCATGAAGAACCAGTAATACTCCAGAGATGCTTCTGGATCCATAGAAAGTTCATCTATCAATCAAATTCAGAACCTTTGTTAATAACCAGTCCAGTTCCTCTTCAAAGAAAAGAAATATCATTAATTGACAGCACTGATGATGATGATAGACATTTCTCCAGAGTAAAAATGTGGCTTGAAAATTCGTTACACATTTCACAGAGACTAATTTGTTCTGTGTACTGGAATGAAAGGCTTGTAAAACCTGAAGAATCCTCTGAATATGCTAGATATGTCAACAACGTTTGTCAAAAAGTAAAACAAACAGTTCAAGATGTGATTAATAAAATCATCAAGAGAGATCTTGAAGAAGGATTCTGTGAATATTACAGAGGTAAATGGGATTAAGTAGTATCATTAAATATCTTTTATTAAGAAACTTCTCAAACAAACACACAGATAATGATATGAATCATCCCTATATTCTTTGTTTTTAGGTTATCATACGAAATTAGAAATTAAAGAAAGAGAACTCCCACACACATTATTAAGTTAATTTTCTCTTATTTGCATTTGAAGAAATGTATTATCTTTATTGAAAATTTGAGAGACACAGACAAAACTGTTCTATTTAATTTTTTACTGCATTTGCTGTCTCTATATTTCAGAATTAAATGTGTTGATGATGATTAAATGTGTTTGAGTATGTTCTCAGTGGCTAGAAAAAGAAGTATCATTGCTTTATTCAAATATGAAGTAGATAATAAATATAAATCAATTATCTCTCAAGGTAAAAAAAACAAACTATTTTTAGCTATTTCTATTTCCATATATTGAATTTTTGCTTTCTGATTGTGAGAAAATCAGAATTGCCTTGTAGGGCAAGTGTAACCTATTGAACAGTCAGTTATCAGCTAGACAAGTCTGATATTAATGAAAGGTATACATTTTTTATTTTTATTTTTTCAAATAAGCTGAGGGACCCATATTCTTTGTCTGTGTTATGTACTTTAAAAAATGTGTGGATGGCTACTATGATAAATAATAAAAAAATTCTAACTTTGACACAACTTATATATAACATAACATATTGTTACAGTATTCATTAGCACCTTACACGTATATACTTAAAACATGGTGTACACAGTATGATGGTGAGGGTGATTTTGTGGAAACAGGAAGTAGCAATAACAGTGAAAGTAGTGATGCTTTCTGTTACCCACTTTCAACACTAAATTGTTAATGTTCTTCCACAATGCTTCACGATATTAATTAATATACAGTCATTAGCTACAGAAGTGTCTTATGAGCCAAAGCTGCAAGGTAACAGGTCAAAGCATGAAGTTGGTATAACTCAAAATTAACTTTTCATATCAGCCTTATGATGGCTGTTAAGAGTAGAAACTTCAGCTGTAATATTGGCAGATTTTTTTCATTGCATTTCTCCATAAGAGGTGCTACCAAACTCTATGAATTATATAAGATGTTTATGTGATTTTCTCTTATACTGTGGGTTTGTTGTATTACAGAAAATTAAATAATTTTTTTCTTTTCAGTATAAGGTTGTGGCACCACCTATATATGTAGATTATATTAACTTATGTCAAAGATAATAAATGCTCAGTAACATCAATAATGGGAGATGAATCCCCTATTATACCCTTATTCTAAACTATCATTCCACAAAGTTGGTTGAGATTGATCCAGTGATGTAGAAGTAATTATATAACAAGGCAGACACACAGATTTTTGTGTCTTTATATATAGATAATATTAAGTTGAAAATACTTTTCTATAGGTACTGAAAATTCCCTTTATGCTGAACTGTGTGAACAAACTATAAGCTGTCGGTTTCATCAGCAGAGTGTCAGTGAATGCCAGGCATATCTAAATGTTATCCATGAGTATTTAACTTCCAATTCCTGCCACCCATTAATTATTTATGGAGAGTCAGGATGTGGTAAGACTTCACTGGTAGCTAAGACTGTTGCTTTTTGCCCTGTTTGGGTTCCTGATTTGTTTGTAGTCTTCAGGATAGTTGGAGTCTCTCCAGACTCAAGGACAATCGAAAGACTGTTGATCAGTATCTGTAGACAATGTTGCATCTTGTATGATGAGCCAACCTATCTAGCAATGAAGGTAGGATCTTTAAAATGTTTACTCTCATTGTGTTTCATTTTGTATCAGAATATCAAATCACACTTTTCACTGAACAGTTATAATTGAATTATATATATATTACATTTGAGTCTGCTGAAAAAAAATAACTTTATATATTGTATATTTTTTGCTTCAAAGGTAAAAATTGTGATGAAAACTTTAAGCACTTTGGGAGGCAATTTCGTTTTGATGAAGTAACATTTTTTACTTCAAAAATATATGCCACTGTTGTATGTATTCAAATACTTTTATAACTAGGAAAAATATTCATGCATTAGATACTTATATTTTTGTTTTATAAATAGCATGAGTAGCAAAATGAAATTAAATACTTCATGCTCTTTTATTGTTTGTTTGTATAAATATCAAATAAGGTAAACTTTAACTTCAGGTAAAACATCTTTTTATTGATGGATGTGACATCTACTGTAAAGATTAGTTGACAATTTACTGATTACTCTGAGAAAATTATCTGTGGAGAACATTCAGTCTAGAAAGTTAGTGATCAAAGCAAACATACTTACTGGTTGTTGCATAATGTGTTGTTGTTTTTTTAAGAAAAGGTCTATTTTCTGTCAAAGTATCAAAAGTACATTAAGTGATACATTTCATAGAATGTATTCTTGCAAACTTTTCTATTTTAGAGCTTACATAAAGCAGATGCTTTCCAGAATTTCTTGCTCACCAGAGCTCATTCAAATAGGCCATTGCTCATCATCATAGATGGTGTTGACCAGGTGTCAAGCTACAGTTCTAAAGACATCTGTTGGATTCCTTTGGAACTACCACAACATGTCAAAATGATCTTGAGTTTTCAAAGTGGAAGTGAAGAATTTGAAAAATTTAAGGTGAATAAAAGTTAATTGTACATTGTCCTGTATAAGGAAGTTTTATAATAAAGATGTTAGTTTGATTTTGAGTACAACTATTCCAGATGAAATGGACATAACCTAAAGATTAGCATGCCCAAATTGTGAATTCTGGGATTTATGCTTCTGCTGCAAACATGCATGGTAAAATATGACTGTGAAACCCATCTATTCAGTCAGACAAGAGTAGAGTAAGTCTTGATAGTTGGTGCTGTTGACTAATTGCCTTCCCTCCAACCTATTAGTTCAAAATTTGGGATAGACATTTATAAACAACTCTTTATCTAACTTTGTACAAACATATATTTACTAAATATGATTGGTCCCTTGTTTTATTGGTTTCTTGAATATATCTGGCATGAAAATTTGTGTTTTTTAACACTTATAATTATTGTTCAACATTTTTAAGTCTTTAATTTCTAAAATATCTTTTGCTAGTTTAAAATTATTTTATTCTGTTGCACTTCCACTTTCTTGCCCCTTGTATGGAATGGATTTCCAACCATTTTTTTCAAAATTTTTACCAAAACATCTTTGTGAAATTGGATTTTCGTGTGATTTTTATTAAGCTAAACCTGGAACTGCTGTATTAACCATACATGATGTTGATATTGTTTATCATTTTGTTTTTGGCATACAATTCCCTAATTACTAAATTCTCAAAATTACACATGGTTCTATCAAATAAACACTGTTAACCAATGTGATACCCATGCTTATTATCTAACTAGAAATTTCAAAAAGATGCACTTCATTTATATTCATTTAGCACTATCAAGCAATTTGCTACTTATACTAATTATGTAACTAGAGCCCCCCAGTGGCTCAGCTGTATGTCTGCGACTTACACGCTAAAATCTGGGTTTCGATACCCATGGTGAGCAGAGCACAGATAGCCCATTGTGCAGCTTTGTGCTTACTTCTAAACAAACAAAAAAAAATTTAACTAGAAATTTCCACAAGGTACACTGAATTTCTTTGTTCTTAACACTTTAATCAAATCTGATATTATAAAGTAACTACATTTTTACAAGGCTTTCAGTAAAAACAAACCTTCGATTTCTTCTGTTTGAATGGAAAATATCAAATTGGTCTATTTAGATGTTTAAGGTTTTTTAATACTTCCTTTATTGGGAGTTCATGTTGAGGCATAAGAAATGGTTTAGCAACTGACTATATCTGTGTATTTATGATGTGATTAGTAAGCAAAATAACAGTTGCTTTTATATTATTTTATTATTTTTTTCTTCATAACAGCAAAATTGTACTCAGTTATGTGTGTATGTATATATCTTCTGTTTTTTTGGGTTTTTTTCAGAAAATATTCAGGTGTGAGGAATCTTACCTTGAAATTTCTAATTTGACACCAGATGAATCTCTTGCTATTATTGACAATGTTTTAAAGAAAAATAAACAAAAACTTACTGAAGTACAGCATTCTTTAGTTTGGTTGTGCTGTCAGAATTCTCCTTCTCTTTGTTATGTTCAATTGCTTGCATATATGAGTCTTTACTGGCACAGTATCAAAGGTCCTAGTGAACTTGAAGTCAAACGAACAGCTGAAGGGCTTATTTTCCAATTACTTACCAATTTGGGTGGACATGTTGGAGATGGAGTTGTGACTTTTATCTTAGGACTGTTAGTGATTAACAAGCAGGGAATTTCAGATGCTGAGATACTGGATATTTTATCATGTGAAGATCTGGTGTTACAGAGAGTTTATTCTCATGAATGCTCTTATGTAAGACGGTTTCCATGTCTATTGTGGGCTTACATTAAATGTCATCTCTCTGTGCTTTTAAAGTATACAGTAACTGATGGTAGGAGCTTGCTTACCTGGAGGAATGAAAACTTCCACAGTTTTTGTGAAAGATATTTACATAAAAAAAACTGCAACTTACCAACACTTGCTTTAGTTTACTACTTTGAAGGCTGGTGGGCAGGAAATAAAAAAAACCCACACTATTCACCAAAAGAGGGCACTGAGATTTTGAAGAATAGATATGTCTTAGTTCAACCACTTTACTTTGGTTCTTTTCCAAACCGACGAAAATTTATTGAACTCCCTTACTATTATTTACATTCTTTAGGTAATAGTCACTTCAAAGAGAAATTTATTCTAAATCCTGAATGGTTACAGCAAAAAATTGAAGCCGTTGGCCCACTTGAAGTCATAGAAGACATGAAAATGTACCAGTGTATGGCAGGTGAAGATGAAGAAATATCACTGCTCATACAAATCCTTCAGTTATCAAATTATGCTCTTCTTTATGATGGACAACAGATTTTCACCCAATTGTACACAAGACTTTTCACATTATTCAGTAATAACAATGTTAACAATAAAGAGTTTCCATTCTTGAAGTTGATGTTTGAAAGAGCTCGTTGGGCACCTTCTCCAAGTCTTTTACCTGTTATACCCTGTCAGCAAACTCCAAAGACATCCTCCATAACAGATCCCTCACTTAAAGTACAGATGACTCATGTATCTAACTTATACCGCTTGAAACAAAATAGGGCTCACATGATCTCACTTTCAGAAGATCACAATGAAATTATCTTGTGGAATATCTATAATCAGGAAGTTGCAAAAATATTATACTCAGAATCTAGACCCAAAGAACTTAAAATTATTGATGATCATCGTGCCTTGGTTGTTTGTGACTGCACTCTTTTAATTTATAACATTGATGAAGGCTTATGTGACACTAAATTCAAGGTCTCTGGATATAACAGTTGCTACTTTGGATATTATGGAAATTGCATAGTTATATTTTCGGAAAAGAATATGTGCATCAGTTTTCTAAATATCAAAACTGGTGAAGAGGAAGACACTCTTAAACTTGATGATTATGGGTATGTTTTATAGCTATGATCCCTAAGTGCAACTTTCTAATTTATTATTGGTTCTAATTCTGCATATATTAAAATTTTCAATTTTCCATCAAATTGTAATTTTTCCATGTTATTTTTATCAAGTTTTAAGATAGATTGTTCAAATTTCTATAATCTTGAATTCATGTAATTAAATAAGATAAAATGCAAATTTAATTTATTTTTATAATCATGAAATATTCAAACTGAACTTCAAACATGAATGAATTGTTTATTAATTGTAAATTAGTTTTTTCACATATAAAATTTGTTGTCAGTATATTGTGAAACTGATTATAAAGATTGGTTTTTCAACTCAATCATCAAAGTTCATGCAATTTACACTCACAAGAAATTTGGTTCTTGTTAATTAATAAATTCTCTCTAGTTGTTACAATAGAGGTGAAATTGCTACATATTTAGCCATTCTTTCCCATGCACATGCATTCTTTGATTGTTTTTCATCTTGGGTAAGCAACATACTTTTAACTACTTGACTTATTTTATTTAGAAATTGGGTTATGAATAAACTGGTGGTGACAAGTAATGGTCAGTTATGTGTATGGAGAACAAGCATCCAGAATCAGTCTTCTATCTTAGTTTGGGAACTGAAGAACAAGAAGTTGTTATATGATCTGCACATTTCAACCTATGTCTTTATACCACAACTGTCTAAAGAAACTGATGATGGCTACTTGCTAGTGTCAGCATGTCAAGTAAAGTTTTTTTACTTGTTCATAGCATGATGATATGGTACAATTCTAGCTCCTAGTAATATTCAATGTTAATAAGAAGTTATTGCTCTGGTTTATTTTGTTGTTATACTTTTTTTTACACTATGGATTTCAATTTCAAGATTTTGCTCTACATAGCAGAAAGTTTTAGTTTACAATACAAAAAAGAATCATTTACCTGTACTGAGTACAAACAAGTTTAGTATTCAAAACAAATAAAAATTTTAGCTTGATATTGTTAAATTTCTACTTTTACAGGATTTTACCAATGCAAATCTAGCTAATCATTATTTCAGGTGAATATCCTCGAGAAGTACAGTGGCATGTCTCTGGACTTGCATTGCAAAAAAATGGAATTTGATTTCCTGGAAAGCAAAGCACAGACACATTCTGTAGCTTTGTGCTTAACTTCAAACAAACAGTGTCACAAGGTAGCTAATTTCTTGGTATGTTGGTACAGCCAAATGAAGATGTGTTCTAAGCTTGTCCTTATTCAGCTCTATCTATCTTTGAAAATTAAATAATCTCCTCAGATACATGCTGCAATAAACTACATGAATATACAACATACAATATGTAGGTAGATATGTCACTTGCTTTATGCTTCTACAATATACATTATCTTTGTGGGTAGATATTTTACTTGCTTTATGCTTCTACAATATACAGTATCTTTGTGGGTATAAATGTTAATTGCTTTACGCTTCTACAATATACAATATCTTTGTGGATAAATATTTTACTTGCTTTATGCTTCTACAATATACAGTATCATTGTGGGTAGATATGTTACATCCTTTGTGCTTTTGCAATATACAATATCTTTGTGGGTATAAATGTTAATTGCTTTACGCTTCTACAATATACAATATCTTTGTGGATAAATATGTTACTTGCTTTATGCTTCTACAGTATACAATATCTTTGTAAGTATATATGTTACTTGCTTTATTGTTCTAAAATATATGCTATCTTTATGGGTAGATATGTTACTTGCTTTATGCTTCTGCAATATGCAATATTTTTGTGAGTAAATATATTACTTACTTTATGCTTCAACAATATGCAATATCTTTGTGAGTAGATATGTTACTTGCTTTATGGTTCTACAATATACAGTATCTGTGTGGATGGATATGATACTTGCTTTATGCCTATACAATATATAATATCTTTGTGGGAACATATGTTACTTGCTTTATTCTTCTACAATATAAAATATCTTTGCGGTAGATATGTTACACCCTTTATGCTTATGCAATATACAATATCTTTGTGGGAAGGTATGTCACTTGATTTATGCTTCTACAATATATAATATCTTTGTGGACAGATATGTTACTTGCTGTATGATTGTACAATATACAATATATTTCTGGATAGACAGGTTACCAGCTTTATGCTTCTACATTATACAGTATCTTTGTGGGTAGATATGTTTCTTGCTTTATTCTTCTACAATATACAGTATCTTTGTTGGTAGATATGTTAATTGCTTTGTACTTCTACAATATACAATATTATTGTGGGTAGATATGTTAACTGCATTATGCTTCTACAACATACAATATTTTTGTGGGTAGATATGTTACTAGCTTTATGCTTCTACAATATACAGTATCTTTGTGGGTAGATATGTTTCTTGCTTTATTCTTCTCTAATATACAGTATCTTCTTTGATAGATATGTTACTTCTTTTATGCTTCTACAATATACAATATCTTTGTGGGTACATATGTTACTTGCCTTATTCTTTTACAACATACAATATATTTCTGGGTAGATATGTTATTTGCTCTATTCTTCTGAAATATAAAGTATATTTGTGGGTTGATATGTTACTTGCTTTATTCTTCTAGAATATAGAATATCTTTGTGGGTAGATATGACACTTTGTTTATGCTTGTGCAATATACACTATTTTTATGGTTAGATATGTTACTTGCTTTATGCTTCTATTATACAAAATATCTTTGTGGGTAGATATGTTACTTGCTTTATGCTTCTACAATATACAATATCTTTGTGGGTAGATATTTTCTTGCTTTATGCTTGTACAATGTATGACATCTTTGTGGGTACATATTTTACTTGCTTTATGCTTTTACAATATACAATATCTTTGTCGGTAGATATGTTACTCACTTTATGCTTTTACAACATAGAGTATCTTTGTGGAAAGATATGTTACTTGTTTATGTTTGTACAATATACAATATCCTTTGTGAGTAGATATGTTATTTTGCTTGGTTTATGTCTCTCCACTTCTTAAAACTTCATGGTGTTCTTATTTCACTTTCCTGCAAATCTGAATTTAGTTTTCAAAACATTTGAAATATGGAGATGAAAGTCTACTTGCCAGTCATTTAATACCCAAGTTTCATTTGCATCCATGATCTGAAGACTAGTTAATGAGATTCTCATTTTTCATTACCAGCAAAGCTCTAATCTTGTGTATTTCGTTTATTATAAGACTTGATTTGATTCCTAAAATGAGCCAAGATTTTCTTTGTTGAAGTTACCCTTTTAGGCTACCAAAGATGGCTTTAAACAGTTTCCTTGTATTTCTTTTACTCAAACTATCTTTAGATTCTAATATTAAATTATGTTATATAATTCCAAACTTGTAAAATATATTTCATCACTAATAATAAAATATCTCATCAAAGCAAATCTCATAATTTTGGTATCAGTAAGTAAACTTAAATGTACAGTGATTGGAATAATTAAGGAAGTATACACAAGTGAGGAGCATGTACAGTGACTGGAATAATTAAGGAAGTATACACAAGTGAGGCGCATTTAGGAATCACAAAAAATAAGTAGTGGCAACTATATGGTGAATTTATTAGTAGTACCAAACATTAAAATAAAAATACAAAAGAAAAGTTAATATGTTACAAAATGTAGAAATATTTTTAATGTAAATCGTTTACACATAATAATGCATCTCATTGCTCTGCTGGTGTACATTTTATCAATGTATAATTTTGGATTATCGTTTTAAATGTTCCATATTTCTCCCACAATTCAACTTTTCACTTTCTCAATTTTTACTTAATTCCACCGCAACCTAAAGAACGTTTACATCTTAACTTTGTGTTGGCTGAGGTATGATTTTGAATGTTCCATTGTGTTCTTTATTGTTTAGATATTACTTTATTACAACTGCTGTATATTTAGAATAATTTCATCTTGGCAATTGCATTCATTCCTGATGGAATGACATTATGGATCAGAATCAGCCAGTGTTTGTTAGTAGTCAAGATGCCATCAATTTTGAGTAGATTATTGATACTTTTGGATAAGGTGCAGACCCAAAATGGTACTAATTTTCCACCAACACCATATTTCACTCTGGATATTGAGAATTAACTATGATACTATTCTCCTGTATACCATCGGTTAAATAGTATTCAATAATTCAAATTTATATTCATCTGTCAGTTTTGCTTATTCTACTAATTATTGTCTAATGTTTATTTCTATCTTTTGATATGGTTACCTTTTTTGGGATATAGTCTTTGAGCAGCTACACATTCACTGAGATCACTTCATGTGCATTGTACTGTTCTTGAGGTAACATTTACATCTGTATTTAAAAGAAGGTCATTAGCTTGGCAAGATATGTACTTTACCATTGACATTTCTAACATTAACAGTGACTGTTTCATGTATTCTTTTTACAGTCTTGCATACAGCTCATACTGAAAAGTTTAGTCTTGTCAAAATATTTGTATCAAGTGTTTTTAACGATCCTAAACTTTTATTTTTACATAATTTACCAGTATTTCAGTCCTGGAAGCCATGACTTGCATATCATGACTTCTTGTTCTTTTTGTAGGCTTTATGCTGATGCAATACATTCTGTTTAGTTGGATGACAGTGAAGTAGAGTGTAAACTATGAACACATGACTATACTGTGATGCAATACATTTTCATATGTTAAAAAGGTGTCCCTCTTTTAATATTGCTTGGTATGGCCAGGTGGTTAGGGTGCTCAATTCATAATCTAAGGGTCACAGGTTTGAATCCCCATCATACCAAATATGCTCGCCCCTTCAGCCTTGGGGGCATCATAAGGTAACAGTCAATCCCACTATTCATTGATGAAAGAGTATACCAAGAATTGAGGGTGGTTGGTAATTACTAGCTGTCTTCTTTCTAGCCATACACTGCTAAATTAGAAATGGCTAGTGCTGACAGCCCTTGTGTAGCTTTGTGCAAAATTCAAAGCAAACAAACAAATTCTTTAGTGTTTGTCTTTTATTTCTTTTTTTCATCATCATTTACTTCTGTAATTATTTCCAGTTATGTACATCTTATATTGAATTTGAAACTAAGTAAAATGTTTACTCATATTTGTTAAGAATGTATAATAACATATTATTTTGCTTATCAACATCTAAGCGTGGTTAGCCCACTGACTCATTAAGACAAAGAGAAGTATAAAGTATGAAAATGATTTGCTCTATTTTTCCAGATCACAGAGCTGACTTTGTATTGTGGTAATTATATCAGGGATTCTAACAAATTGCTATGAACCCAGAATTCCATTTCACATTTGTGTGCAGTTGTTAATGTCTATTAAAAATTGTCATTAGATTGCATGTTTGCCTCTTGGCTTTTTTTTATTTTTCTGGTTCTAAAGCACAGTGGATCAGACCTTTAGCTTTTGTAATTTATCCTTTTTAGAAAAATGTTCTTATAACAACTGGTTTCCAAAATATAAGTGTTGAACTACATACTCTTAGTTTGTTTAAAACTTGATCTACTTCAGTTGTTTAATTTATGTATTTTGTCTACTGGACAACATAACATAAAAAAAATGGTTCAGTGACATTTTATTTACTTTAGTGTACAAATGCAATGGACAACAGACTCTCTTAAGGAATCTGTGGAAAAGCTGCATTAGGACAGAAAAGAAGTAGCAGCAAATGAATCATCAACATCAAGGAAAAAATCAAACTGTCTTTGAATATAGTTTTAGAACTACTAATTTATGTTTTATATAAAGATACAAATTCTAATTCTTTACAGAACGTTTTTTGAGGCTCTATTTATAAGTAAAGTGTAAAAATTAATGTGATTTTAAATACCTAACAATATCAGTTTGTAAGATATTATAAACTATATATTTTAGTAGGAACAAAATAAACTAATTTTTGTACAGTTTATAAAACTAGATGATTACAGCTTATTTCTTTATTATTTGGTTCTGTTGAAGTCCTATTTCAAACTGATTATTATGTTTGTTTTATAGGCACTCTACAAAGATGGTTCACAAATCCTCATACTTTATGACCTTCAAACTGGTAATATCAAGAACCAATGGAATGTCTGCACAGAAGTCACTGCTGTTGCTGTCTACTCGGAGTTGAACTGTGTGTTGAGTGGATTATCAAACACATTAGTTGTGGTTTGGGAAATCACAACAACACAGAAAAGGTGAATTCACATGAAAATACTACTTTGACAAAAAATATATTGAATTTTTCTTTAGTGGTTAGAATCATTACATGTACTGGTTTAGTTTATGAATTTTGCTAAACAGCAATTGCATTAATACTAAAATGTGCATCATAAATGAATGTGAAATGAATTAAAATACAGTTCATAATTATGTGTCAGCAGATAGTATTCTTTCATTATTTTAAGTGTTATATGATAAATGTGATGAGATTTATACAGTTCTCAGTTATGTGTCAATACAACACTCTTCTTTCATTGTTTTAACAAGTATTCTATTATGAATGTGACAAAATCCAGCACAACCTGATAAAACTATCATACAGGAAAACAGAAGTATTCATCTGAGTTATATGTTTACAGCTGTGATACTTTGTGTATTATTGAACTGCCCTTCTAAAAACATTCAACAGCTAGTAAATGGTTGGCTGAAATTTTAATTATGTCCTTGAATGTTCTAAGGCAATGATCAGCATAGCCTATAAATTATTATTGTGCACATCAATGCTTCATAAATTACACATGCATTGATAAAAAGCTGAATATTTTTAACCGATGAATATTTCTAATTTTCTTTCTTTTGATACTGTCATTTCTTTCTATTATATTTTTTTCTACACTGTATTGTATACATGGGAGTCTAAAGAAATTGTACAATTCCTGAACAGTCACAAGTATATTGTGCACTGAATAACTTCTACAGTGAACATGCATAGCTTGTGGTTGATATTTTGACTTATTATGGCAATGCCACTGTACTGACTTGCAGAGTTTATCCACCATTAATGTAATCTGTATGATGAAATGCTGCAAAGTTCTCAACACAGTTAAAATTGTTGTCAACATTTTTAGCCACAGATGCAGTTGATGAGTGATAAGTCAGTTCCTGACTTTCATCTGCAATCAAAGCAAATAATTTTGCATCAGTACTCTTCTGCATAAATCATTACTTGAATGATTTACTAAAATTAAGATTTATTTTGGTATTTTGAATTGGCATACTTGAAATATTTTTTCTTGACAACAAATAATTTTTCCCAGTGTTAGATGGTACTTAGAAAGAGGAAGTTATAATTTTAAAAGATTACCCCTGTTAGCTGGTTTTGTTAACTCAAAGTGTTTGCATTGTTTGTTTGTAATTCAGCACAAAGCTACACAATGGGCTGTCTGTCCTCTGCCCACCATGGGTATCAAAACTCAATTTCTGGCATTGTAAATTCACAGACATACAGCTGTGCCACTGGCAGGCAAGTGTTCTCATAAAGCAAGACCTTGACATACAAGGTAATCAGTACAGTCTGAAAGAACTTAAAGGTACTCAAAATTTTTGTTAATATAAAGCATCACTCATTATTAAAACTATAACTTTTGCTTTATCACTTTTCAGTACATATTTTAAGTTTGATTGTGCACCTGAATGTTTGTACTTCCTCTTTTTCCTGACTTGAAATAAACTGGGGATTTCTATAAATTCAATTGTATTATAGTTTTACAGGTTTCCGTACATGCTAGACAAAATATGAAACAACTTTAGGTTGTCCTGAAATTGTTTCTTTTATTTGAAAATGTTTATTTGGAATTAAGCACAAAGCTACAAAATTGGGTATCTGTGTTCTGCCCACCACTATGCCACTGGGGGGCTTTGAAAAATGCATGAAGGCACACAGAATACCTTATGGCCATTTGGTTGATTGACATCTTATGTTTGGTAACATACACTGTGCATTTCTTTTCTATCATATTATATGACAAAACTTTTAGTGATATAAAAACCCCTAGTTCTGTTTGTTAAAATGTATCCATTGTTGTGTACTGGTTGTAATAACTTTTCCTGAGGGTTAAGCCTTTTAAAACCAGAGAACAGGTTTCTGTAGCTATACTATTAGCTGATTTATCATATTCAACCTCAACCCAACTTATTTAGGAAACAAATACATATTTTTCAACAGCGTGTAATTTCCACTTAGCACCTATATCACACACTTCAAATATATGTGGTTTTGAGCATTAGTTGTTTTGGTTTCGAGGAGTTTGAATTTCATCACTGGTTTATTCTGTCCATGGGTCAGAAAATATCACAAACTTTATTCTTCAAGTAAACAAACATAATATCTAAGAATTGACTGTCAATTTGTATGCAAATTACATTGATCGTATTTTCTGTAAGGAAAAAGTTTTATACAAAAAACTCAACCTGAACTCTTTATAAAGAATAGTACCCAGGAAATAGAGATGATATTTCATTTCATGTTAGTTATTTCTTTCTTATGTGTTTATGTTTAAAGAACTTGATTATTGTTAGACCTTCATATCTACTCCATTCTCTTAGATTCATTCTGAGAGGACATAGTGCACCTGTTGATCATATTCAGCTTTCAGTATCATCTGGTTCTTGTGTGACCTGGGACTCAAAGGGTTATGACTGCAGTCTTAGGCTGTGGGATCTAAAAAAAGGTGAGAAAGAATAGTTTAATTTCTTTTATTTTCAATCCTTTTAAGATGCTTTTTTTATTTGGAAACAAAGTACATTTTGTGGAATATGTATTTTGAATTGTATTTTAATTAGTTTGAAAAAATGTAAGTCTGTGGTATTGCAAGTTACCTTTTGCTGCACAGTGGTGTGTATGTGGACTTATACTGCTAAAAACTGGGTTTCAATACCCATAGTGGTCGGAACACAGATAGCCCTTTGTGTAGCTTCATGCTTAATAAAAAAGATAATTGGAAGAGTTGACATGAGGGATCTGAATAATGCAGATGGTTATTTGCAATTAATCTAAAGTATATAAACAAGTAATAAGATTTTTGTCATTAAAAAAACACTCCTAAAAGCTTGAATTTATTAACCTAAGCTGTTAATAAATTTTGCTTGAAATTAAATTAGAAATGCATGATTCAAATATAAAAGTGTAACTTAATATGATGGCTATTACATAAAATCCTAAGGTTGTGTTTCCAAATTTGAAATCACAGTATCAATGCCAATGCAGTCATAAAAGGGAAAAAGAAGCCAATGTGTCCGAACAGATTAATGTGCATAATTAACATGATTTGAAAATAAGAGTATTAAATATGATTTGAAAAGTAAAGGGTCATTCTCATGGTCAGCTTCAACTTGTTTAATGAATGACTATAGCTACTTTGTATATCAGTATAACAGGTTGATTTCTTTTCTCTGAACATTGGATATTTTTACTTTAGAAGTTTGCATTTACTATCCAACATTTAAGAATAAATTTGTTTTAAACAATTTATTGTTATTTTAAAATAATATCACTACATAATAATGTGAAGTATTAGTTTTTTATCTTATAGGGGAATGTTTGTCTACATTCACACCAGATGAGCTTATTATGTGCTGTGAACTGTCTCTAGATGGAAAAGCAGTTGTTATAGGGCTTGAAGGAAAACCTGGAATCACAACCCTAATTCTATGCCATAATAGTACAGTACAAAATGAACAGGCCTCTAGACTTGGAGTATGGAAACCAAGGACAAGATAAAAAAAATTTGCAATTAATTTATTCATTACTTTTAATGCTTGTGTAACTTTGTGTTGTTATTTATCAAATCTAATGGTTATTTACTTTTTTTAGGTTTTAAAATAGTTGAAAATTTTTATTATAGTTAACCAAAAACTTGAAAGCTCTGGAGATGATGGTTTGTACAGTTTACAGAAATATTCTGGTTTGGTGTTTTAGGATATTTCAAGGTGAATGTATTTATTCCTCTTGACATTTTGTACACGCATTGGTTACAATTTCCACAAATTGATGTCCAATGTAGAAGGTTCCTGTGACATGTCATCAAAATCTTAACTGATGGATGTATATGTTAACATAGAGGGATGGAATTGGGTAAAAAAACAAAGTGTCACAATGATTGTCTTACAAAAGAACTTGTTGATCAGAACAGAATATTAATGAAAGAACTGTAGTGTTACCTGGTAAATCAAGATTACCATAATGCGAAGTGCCATAGAAAAAAAAACAATGCTTCTACATAATTACTCACTGTTGCAGCAATTATGTTACATTAAAGCAACTGTTAAGAAAAAATTAAAAAATGGATATAATTTTGTACAGACAACATAGTACTAGAATTGTGTGAGTCTGTCTATAGATCTCATTTATAAGTTTGTTTTTACTACCTTAAATTGGTTTCTTTCATCAGTGCCTTTTTAATATCCATAATTATGATAACTTCAGAATTTTGTCCAGTTAGATTCTTCATCCCTAGATTCCAGATAGTTCAGTTGTGGAAAAATATTCATTGTTAGTTTTCCTACCTTTCATTTAAATTGGAAGAACTTTTATTGACTGTGTTAATCTACAATTCTGAATCATAAGTTAATTTATGCTTTGTATCATAAAGTTTTAATATTATGGGAAATTACCAGCAATTTTTTGTTGCACAAAAACACATTTATATATGGCCAACTAGCAGTGACATAATTTTCTCAGATCTCTTTTACAGTTGAGAATAAAAATCTATTGAAGACTAACTTTATATTCAATTATGTTGATTTTGAATACTTCAAAAATGTCTCTTCATTTCAGATTTACTATCTTGGAGTATTTCTACCTCATTGTTCAAAACTGTTTGAAATATTTCCTGACTTATGTGGCAGTTAATTTTTTTTCTTTTTTCTTACTGATGTTTCCAAAACATACCTTTTGTTTCTTAGGAGAGTATTTTACATTAGTTAACTTACTGAGACACAAAGATGTTCATGTACCCCCTTGTGCAAATTAATTGAAACAAGATGGAAAATTACGATTTTTTTCAATTTTTTGCATTTTATTTCTGAGAATCCAAAAATTACTCACAAATTAATACATGATATGACCACCTTTAGTTTTCAGAAGATCATTAATCCGCTTTGGCATCAAGTTCATGAGTTGACTGCAATCTTTATTAATTTTTGGATTGCGGTACCACACCTCAATTATGGCCTCAATTAGCTTATCTTTCCTAGTACAGTCTTTTCCCTGAAGTCTTTCTTTACAAATTGCCCAAAGATTTCAATAGGATTTAAGTCTGGAGAGTTTCCAGGCCAGTCCAGAGCCTTTATTTGCGCTGAAGTCATAAAATTCTTCAGAAGTTTCGATGTGTGGCACGGAGCCAGATCCATCCAGAAATCTCTTTTACAAGTCTGGAACGACTCTTCTTTGCAAAACTTCGATGTACTGTGGTCCTCGCATCATACCTTCTACAATATGTAAGCCTCTGATGCCATAGAAGCTGAAAAAACCCCAAAACATCTTCTTCAAGGGATGTTTTACGACCTGATCGATGTGAAATTCTCGAAGTTTCTCACCTGGAGATCTGCGAATGTGCAGACTTCTTTGACCCTGTATGAAGAAATGCGTCTTGTCATTGAATAACACCTTCCTCCATTGTTCTTGCATCCAATTCTTGTATTTCAGACCCAATTGATACCGTTTTTCCTTCATTGCATTGGTAAGATGTTTTTTGACTGGCCTCCTTGCCCTTCTAATACAATTTTGAATGACGTAATATTCCTCAAAATTTCATCATATGTCCCGCGGTGGATCTAAGCTAGAACTAACTTATTAAACACACTATGGGAAGTGTAGAAGTTTTTGGTGGTGGAGTACTTACATCCTTTCTCAGACTATAATCATTAACACAACACACAGAGGGAAGAGGAAGGTTGAACAGTTTGAGCACATAACATTGTTCTAAAGAAAGTTATAAAGTAAACTCAAAGCAAAAGAAACGTGTTTAAAGTGAAGGTTTTATTTACTTTTGTTATTGGGTCTTTGAGAAAAAACTAACTAGCACAATATGACTGATGTTAAAGAATAACCCCAAGGCAAGCTTTGTTTAAATAAAAGTGCCTTTCAACTTAAACGTCACGACCAGGATGTAATTGTATACCTTTAAATTCAACAAGGCGATAGAATGTAGTTGTAGTTAGCTGGTTGTGATTATGCGAAAAGTTACACAATAGAATATTGAAATATGATTTCAAGCATTGTGAGTGCACAGACATAAAACTGTGCTACTGAGAGTAGGACAATATATGTTAAACACCACAACCTGAAAGTAGTTGTGTATCTTTAAACTTAAACACCACAACATGAATGTAGTTGTGTATCTTTAGTTTGGTTTGTTGTGAATTTCACTGCACGAGGGTTATCTGCACTAGCTGTCCCTAATTTAGCAGTGTAACACTAGATGGAAGACAGCAAATCATCACCGCCCACTACCAATGCTTGGGCTACTCCTTTACCGACAAATAATGGGATTGATCGAAACAAAGGGTAAGCATGTTTGATGCAAGGGGGATTCAAACCCAAGACCCTCGAATTACGAATCTAATGCCTTAAACACCTGGCCATGTCTAGCATATGTATCTTTAAATTTAAAATCATAACCTCAATGTAGCTTGTATCTTTAAACTTGAACATCACCACCTGAAAGTAGTTTGTATCTTTAAACTTGAACATCACCACCTGAAAGTAGTTTGTATCTTTAAACTTGAACATCACAACCTGAATATAGTTGTGTATATTTAAACTTGAACATCACCATCTGAATGTAGTTGTGTTTCTTTAAACTTGAACATCACAACTGAATGTAGTTTTGTATATTTAATGTTGAACATCACCACCTGAATGTAATTGTGTATCTTTAAACATCATGACCTGCATATAGTGGTTTGCTGTTAAATAAAAAAAACAAACACATGGCAAGAATGTAATTGTGTGGATGGCATTACAAAAAACCACAGATGAAAGAACTACAAGAGCTCTATGATATATCTTTAACACATTAATTACTAGAATTAAAAGAACCCTGTGTCTATGTATTTAGCACAGTTATATATAAGGACCAAAAAACTCTTTGATTATATCTGCAGGAGTTTCATTCTAAAATGACAAGAGCTATTTCACAATATACCTAATATACTATACATATCACAAAAGATCTTTGACTGCATGTATACCACAGTTATGCACAGCAATCACAAGAGTGCTTTTTGACTGTCATATACCTACAACACACTTACATACAAGAATCACAATAATTCTATGAGTATACCTATAGGAAAGATACACACAAGAACCACAAGAGCTCTGAGACAATGATATATTTTAGTACAGCTACATAGCAGAATCACAAGAGCTCTGTATCTACAATATACCTTGCACAAAAACTTTGTAACTATGGCATATTTAACAGTTACATGAATCATAAGAGCTCTTTAACTATATCGATAGAAACTGTTATAAGAAGCACAAGAGCCTTGTGACTCTATATAATACACTTACAAGTATTGTAGGAGCTGTTTACATTTTTAGCACAGTTACATGCGAGAGCCACAACAGCTGTGTAACTATATATCCATAGCACACTTATGTAAAGAATCAGAAAAGCTCTATACTTATATATAGGAAAGATACATACACCAATCACAATGATCCTATGGCTATATCTACAGGACAGTTACATACACCAATGACAATAATCCTGTGGCTATATCTACAGCGTAGTTACATAGAACAATCAAAAGAGCTCTATGACTGATATATCTTCAGCACAGTTACATGGAAGAATCACAGGAGCTCATTGATTATTATATCTTCAGCACAGTTACATAAAAGAGTCACAGAAACTCATTGACTGTCATGTATCTTTTGCACAGTTACATAACAAAATATACAGAAGCTCATTGACTGTTACACTGCACAACAAAGTTTTTGCTTCTTGAGCACTGTTGGGTGTTCCTTATAGATTTTTGGCTGCTAATCATGAAAATCGCATCCAAATTTGCCCATCACGTACCATTTCATCGAAATCTTGGTATCAGCAGGGCATTGCTACAATGGAAAAATAGTATCAAGGGAACTGGAATCTGTCAATGCTTGCTGACTACTGTTGGACACTGCAATGTGATGCACCAAACATTAAATACAAATGAAAATCAGGAGGAAAACTTTTAATTATGTTGAACTTTATTGCGTATTAGAAATGTAAGCACAATTAAATATGTTATTGTTAGTAAACAGTTAACTGTCTATTTCTCAGAGTTCCTATGTGATAAAATAAAGCCAAAACTACATTTGTGCATACCCACCAGATACCTGTCACAATCAGCAAAAACTTTTCAATAAAATTATTGTGCAATGTTATATATCTTCAGCATAGTTACATAGAAGATATTATACATCGTTAGCACAGTTATAGAGAAGAATCACAGGAGCTCATTTACTATTTTATATCTTTTTGCACAGTTACATGGAAAATATATATCTTAAGCATAGTTACATAGAAAAATCACAGTTATACACTGGAGCTCATTCATTACTCAATATCTTTTAGCACAGTTAAATAAAAGAATCACAGGAGGTCAGTTACTATTATATAACTTCAGCTCAGTTGCACAGAAGATATCTTAAGCACAGTTACAAGAAAACTTTAAATACTTGATTACCTGTTTTTTCATGTTTATTAATAAGTCATGCATTCTCAGTAGGTGATTTATAGCCATAATAAAGCACCTTTATCCTTGAATTTTTGTTGACATTTCTTAATATTTTGAACGAACTAACTTCAGGAATTTCTAGACAATCAGAATATAAGATAAAGTGTAAAGAGATAATCAGATTGAGAAGTTTAGTTTTATTTGAAAGAACTTCAAGATTCACTCTAAAATGTTATTGTACCACTTCACAGCATTTAGGCTAAAGTTCTTGTAATTTTTAACAGTTTTTGTTAATTAGACAAATATGGGTTATCAATAAAAAGGGTTAATATATCAATATTTACATGAACTTATTTAGAGTAGTTTTGAACTTTTTCCAGTTAAACCTTTAATTCCAAGATTAACAGGTAGTTTGTGTTTGGCAAAATGGTTCTTCATTTCTATAGCTTTCATTTAAGTTTTACTTCAAATGAGTGTTCACAGAAATACAGTTAGCTACGTGTACTTCTTAGTAACATTGGTGCAGAACTAGAAAGCAAACTTACCACTTGTTTTAATATTTATGTACAGTTTTATGAGGGATTTGGAATGTAATGAAATATCAAATTTGATTCAAAATATGTATTATAGAGTAACTTAACAATGTAGACTTCTCTAAAGGAGGAATATATTTACTTTGTGGTAGATAAATTATTAGAATCCACACACTGATATTTACACATAAATTTAAAGTTTGTGATATGTATATGGTTAAAATAACATTAGGACAAACCTCATCAGCTCAAGCACATAGAACTAATAACAAAATATACTGCAGCATTTAGTGTTTGTCAATTTTAGGATTATTTTATGGTTGTAACTCCTACAAACCCAGCACATATCTTTCAAAACATTTTCTATAATCAGATCTTAACTATTTATCTAAGGTTTGTGTTAATAACTTCTTCAAATTAATTTCATATGATTGGTGATTCCCACATACAAGCCAACTTTATTAGTCATAAATCAAATAATCATAAATATTAAATTTATACCTATTTTTTACGTTTATACTTCTGTATTACTTTTCCCTATAGAGATGGTGCTGTTGTGTCTGAAAATTGTTCTAAATAATTCATTTTGTAAAATCTCATTTCTTAATTCATAGATTCAGTGTTGTGGTTTGTTGCATTCACAATACTTTTTAATCTTTCACAAATGGTAAATTGTAAAATTAAATAAGTTTTGTCTTGCCATCTACTTGTATGTTTGTTATTGCAAAAAAACTATTTTGTGGTTTGTTTGATTTGAGGAAAAATTAGAACTTTGTTGTATCAGCTCTTTTGAATTATTGAATCCTGTTATTTAATGTTTTCTACTTAGTCCAATTGTACAATTTATTCAGTTTTTACAAAACATTGTCAAACACAATTAACTATTAATAGCCACATTCAAGAATGTAATCAAAAATTTATAACTTGGCAAAACATACTTAAACTCGTGAATATTTTATCACACCTGGGAAAAACCTGAAGGAATCTAGTTTTATTAAATATTCAGACAAAACCCTTGTATTTAAAACGATGTCAAATGTAACCCTTATAGATTAGATTCATTACTATAAATTTAGATTTATAGGCTATCATAACTATATTGATTTTTTTTTCATATGTTATTTCATGTGGTTAAAAACCAAATTCAGTTTCTAAAATGGACGTCTTAACTTTGTATGGTTACTACTGTTTCCAAATTTACAGGTTTCTAGTCAATAAAGAAACAGAATAATCTCATACCACTAATGTACAGAATCGAGTCCCTTAAATTTCTTCATTTCAAAATTAATTATCTTCCGGTGGATCGATGGTATTTTTGAATTAACGATGCTAAAATTTGAGGTTCAATTTTCCCCGGTGAAATGAACACAGATACCTCATTGTATAGTTTTGTGCTAAAAATATTTAATAATGTGCGTGACTAAGCTGTATTTTATGTGGTATTGCAGTCAATTTCTTTAACAATTTTTTTGTGGATCACATTTTAATTGATCCATTGGTATACAAGAGGACATATTAGTAAAATATTTCAGTTTAGTTTATTGTAATGAGTTTTGTGAAAAACAAAATGAGTAGAAACTATTAGAATAATAACAAAGAAATATATTTCCGCATTTTATGTCATCGTGTTGGATAAATATATATAGTTGAAAATGCCTCGAAAAGTACATCTGTCGGTCATATTATGAATTTCTATAATTAAATTACAGTCTTTTATTAAGTGAAGTACAATTTACATATTATGTCTGTTGATTCTGTTGGATAATTATTAATCATTGAACTCTTTAATTAATATGTAACAGAATCATCGTGTAAAAATGTCCTCACCACAGTGTAAAATTATTTCGAGATAATAAAAAGTGTCTATCTCGTGAAAAGCGAAGAATAGGGAGGGACAAAAATATCTTTCTTTTTCTTATATCAGTTTAAAACACTTTCTTACACGTCATTGTAAATTAGGTTCATTTCGTAAGACCAGGTTCCGGGTGTAGCCAGATAGTTTGCGAAACCAAACTATGAGTTCGCGGGCGAACAAAACAAAACCTTAATAGCAAATCCTCAGAAATATTCTCATTTAGTCTCTGCTCTTCTTGTATGAGATGGGTTTAATGTATTATCTTACATGTGTCATTCTATTAATTTTATGTTGTTAAAATATATAGGCCTTTTTTTTTATAAATGTATTGTCGTAAGCAATGTTTGGCGATTTATATAGGCATTACAACTTGCAGTTACTACGACATATGGCTTGTTTATTCTGTTTAGATTTTTAACTTGGTATAGTCGTGCTCAGTGACAACTGCCACCAGTGTCGACCTGGCAACTTCTTTTTATCTTGCTCAAAATTATAGTCAAGCATATATTCTGAGCTTTAATTTTATAAGTTTTGGGGGACTAGTCCCCTTGCGCTTTCCGCTAGTGCGTAACCTATTAATGTACCATGTGATCTGATTACCCTACTGCTTGCTCTGGGGCTACGCCCGTACTGCCTGCTATTTCAGAAATACGTCGAAATGTTTATTAATTTCTTAAAACCTCTAAGTACACGCCACTTTATTTAGCCCTTGGTTCTGATATGTTAACGAAAACGATAGCATACCAGGAACAAATTAAACAAAGCGAATTATTGTTGTCTATGTAGTTTGTATTGCATATGAAAATTATGAAATGAAATAATAGTATACTTTTACTCGATACTTTTATAATTTAACAATTAATTAATAATTTAGTTTTGCATAAACGTTTGGTATTGCTGCATCTCTAATTATTATGTACAGCTTACAGGTTCGACTTATAATGTTTCGTTTCACAACACTATATATTGATGTATAGTTATATAGTTACTAGCTGCATAAAGTATTTGATATTCACGTTTCTGCTAACGTTATAACAGCCATAACGACCCGCCCCTGGTGTATGTTTATAAAGCTTACCTTGTGTTACAGCAATAGGAATTCAACACATAGTAATACAGTAGTTTTGATTTGAAGAAAACAACACACACTCACTTACTAACATTGAAATCAACAAATCACATGTGAAAGGTAGAATCCGGAGCTGCATAAATATTATAATCAGTGTCCCTTTTTATATTCTGCAAAGCCCCCTGAGAGTGTGAATTAGGGGTAGTACAATAATATAGAAGAATAAAGTTCTATAAATGAGTAAACTTTATAAATATGTAATGTGGGTAATATACAGAGAGGAGAGAGAAAAAGTGAACAAAACTTACGCTTTATTACATTACAACTATACAGGGTTTCTCCTTTTATAAAATGTTTTTTATATCATAACTTTTTACGGTTGACCATTTTATTTGCACTTATCTGTTTGTGTACGTGTAAGACCTTTTATCAGATATGGGTATATTTTTATTACTATTTTGAAATTAAGATTTCAATTTGTAACAATTTCAGTTGTTAGGTTAAATTATCAAAATAAATACTACTTAGAACACTTTGCAAGTTCCTCGCTTAATTGTCTAATATTTTCTGAACACTGAAGGTATCAGTTTTAATTTGTTTTGTTTGTAGTTAAGCACAAAGCCACACAGTGGGCTATCTGTGCTCTGCCTACCACGGTTATCGAACCCCAGTTTCTAGCAGTTTAAGTCAGTAGACATACCACTGAGCCACTGGAGGGCGTTAGTTTTAAAACAGTGGCCGTGGAGAGCAATTCGTTCTTAGAAACATATGTATATATACTACTCTGGTCAAGCCTTAGTTTATATATATAGGAAAATTTCGTCTCCTGCCAATCGTCCTTTAGTTTCTGTATTGTTTTGATTATCTCAACAACAAAAATAACAGTAAGATTATAACTTTTTAACAAATCATTTTTATTAATATAAAATAAATTCAAGTTGTTGATAAACATAGCGGTAGTGTAATTCCAGTATTTGGAACAGCTCTGACAAAAAGTTCAATCCAGTAAGTAGGCGCCAAGCTTTCTATTTGCCGGGGGTGTAAGGGGAAACAATAGAACTGATACGTAAAACATTTATTTAACCAACATTTTATGTTCTTTTTTCGAGGAGGAGGAGGCGCATATTCGACGTCTATGGTTCTTTATATCGCAGTATTGCTTCTTCCAAAGGGTGGAAAATAGAAATGTTAATTTCTTACCTACACGTGAGAACTCCCCAAATACCTATCATGGAACAACCCCTTTTAACTTGGTTTTAAAAGTGCCTATATATAATACTATTAAATTGAAAGAATGAGCGTACCATACACACACACACTGACAAGAATTATACATAATGAGTCACGAACAATTGTGTTATGTTGGTCTTTTTTACTAGGATTTTTTTATTTAATCAACGAACTTAGTAAAAGTCACTTTTAATTACTGAACGAAACAGAGCCGACTTGATAAATAAATAAATAATTAACAAATTTCTCCAGTAGCAGACAATTTCTCTACTAGGCAACAACAGGTATTAACATTGAGTTCACCTTGAGCCTTGTGCACCAGATCCAAATCCACCCTGATCAACCATCTCTCCGATGCAGCACAAATAGTGAAGCTGTCGCTATGGTAACAGCTCTGTTTTCCGATAAAACTCCTGGACAACGGTCGAGATATGCTGGCAACGAACGTGTATGGCAAGAAAACCTGATCTACAATTATAGAGCTAGTGTGAAAGCCAACTCCGCGTACAAGCAACACCTTTATCTAAAGACAACAAAATATAAGTCCTACAAAACTGGTTATCATTGTTTAACAAATTCTTGAACTGCGGATGCCATTATTGTTATGAAAATAAAAGTAAATAACCACTTGTATAACATAATTATGTTCGTATTGCTAAATGAATGAATTTTATTGTACAGACATTTAAATAAAGAGTATTTATGTTCCATGACCAAATTCATTTGCTAACACTCATTCTCTACGTCACATAAACGCAAATGAAGAGGGATTACTGAATGGAGTAAAGAATACGAAGTAATAGAATGTTACAGAATAAATACTTAAATAATACGGGAAAATATTTTCTACTTCAATAGCTCTAATGACCAATTTAAACTCTAAATCAAAAAATGTACTACCAAGACAATTTTTGAGCAAACCATTAGTAATTTATTTATTTATATAAAAAATCAAATAACCCTTCATTACAGCAAGAAATTCAAAAGTCATAGCTCTGCGGTAAGTCAGAGTGTTTGTTAGTAATTAAGCATAAAACTATACAATGGGCTATCTGTGCTCTACCCACGACGAGTATAGAACCCTAGTTTTTATCGTTGTACGCCTGAAAACATACAGCTGGCCCACTGCGGGGTTAAATCAAAGGGCTAAAGATCGAGTTTCGATAAATGTGGTGAGTAAATTAAAGCTAGCTTGTTTTGATGTAGTTTTGTGGTTAACAACAATCAAGTATATATGTGTGTACGTGTGTGTGTTTCTATATTAAAGGAAGACACACTTTGATGTACCGTATCATTACACATTTTGCTATACTAACAAAAGTTATGGTTAATTTGTTTGTTGTTTCTTTTTTCCATAAAGTTTAACTACACAAAATGAGTGTTCCATTTCACACATGCTGCATTTGGCCAAAACAGCCAATAATATTTATGGTTGAACCAAGACATCTGAGATCACATCCGGAGACTATTACCAGCTGAGGAATGTTGTCTTGTGCCCCCCTCCCACGATATGCCCTCTCATTTACTTTCTCACATTTGTTACAACAAAACAGGATTAGGAATATTCAGTTTGTCTCAAGCCGAGCAGATACTTCTTAACTTTTAGTCATGTTATATTACACTACTTCTGGAATCCAAATTTTAGAACAACATAGAACATCAAAGTAATCTATACCAGCATCTCTCACTGACCTTAATGATTTTCAGTCGTTGTCCAAAGTTGGTCAGAAGTTCATCAACTCGACAGATGTCTTGTCACGTGACGCGTGACAGGAAGTGAAGTCTCTTTGCGTCAATAGTTTTTGGAGAGAAGGACGAGAGAGACAAAACTAACAAAAAAAACTAAGCCTCGTCCACCAGCTTGATATTACATATGAAACTGTGAAAACTATATTGTTATTAGTGACAGGAGGACTTGTGTGATATTCTTAACTAAACACTATTTACAAAATTATGAGTTAAATGATATACCTTTTTTTAAATAAAAGTTTTTAATCGTTACTTTGATTGGATTAAAAGTGATAATCATAAAAACAGGTTTGTAGAGTTTTACAGGGTTTTTTTTAACTGACCCGATATCCAATATTAAAAGGACAATAAGATAGAAAAGTATGCAAACATTCAGCATAAGATGTAGGAATTGCACATCGAATTCGAAAATTAGTAGAGCCAGGCGTGTTCTAATTGTAAGCGTGCCTGGACTGTGAGTACGAAAACCCATTGTCCCAAATAAAAAAATTAGTAATTTGAACTGTGGGGCTATGCGTGCACGATTAATATGTAAAACAAAAATTGGAGATTGCATTCTCTCTAAAACCTATTCTGTAAATTCAAAATTCGTGTCAACTACGTGAAGATAACTCATGTAGCTTTGTGCAAAAATAATATAACAACTTGTAGTGAATAAATTATGGTATTTTATTGTAATGAATTTACAACTAACACTTAAAGCAAAGAAACATTTTAAATCAAATAACTGTAAAAAAAAAAAGAGAAAATATCATTGCTTCAACATTAATGAAGACTATGGTGTCACTTACTCATTATATACTCTTCAATAAAAGAAACGCAAAAGGCAAAATTTGATACATATTGTTAACAAGTTTATTCCGGGTACTTCTATATAACATGTGTGAAACTTTGCACGTTCACTGCTGAACATCCAAAGTCTGCAAAGGCGAAGTCCACGCTCACTAGTTGAAGTTTAACGTCACTTAACATCAATAACGAGTATGCCCCCTGTGAGCAACAATAACTGCTTAGCATCTCCTGCCCATGGAATCGATGAGATGATGAATCACATCCTGTGGAATGGCTGTCACTCAGCCTGCAAAGCTGCTGCAAGCTGATGTAGAGTCTGCAGTTGAGGTTGTCGCCGTCGCAGACGTCGGTCCAACTCGTCCAAAAGATGTTCGATGGGGTTTAAATATGGTGATTTGGAGGGCCAGGGAAGAACGTTGATGTTGTGGTGTCTCAAGAAAACAGTGGTGAGTCTGGCTATGTGAGGACGGGCGTTGTCATGTTGAAAAACGTCGTTGACGTTTACCATGATGGGTTACACATGGGGCCTAAGAATCTTGTCGACGGTTGCGTACGGTCTGATCGGAAATGCTACACAGCCCTGGTATGGTTGAGGCAGTAGACGTCGCAGTGATGGTCCTATACCGAAGGTGAGCTAACCGGATGTAGCGATCTTGTGCAGGCGTGGTCACACGAGGTCTGCCAGATCGTAGACGGTCACGAGTTGATCCATGTTGTTGGTGACGATTCCATAGCCTTGTGATGGTGCTTGGGTGGACATTCACAGCTCTGGCAACATCTAATCGAGATTCGCCTGTTTCCAAGTGACCAATGGCGTTGTTGCGTTGCGCTTCAGTCAGTCTTGGCGTAACTGTATTGCGCGTCGGTGGTTTAACACTGAGCTATGGGAACCGAAAACCCGTCACTTTTATAAAGATTTTGCACATGTTGCACTTGCAGAACATGTAGATCTCTCACACAAATTTATTGGACACGAATGCGTTTTGGCGAAAAATCCGATGTTTTCCTCCGTTTTCAAAGTGCACAACTTTTATTGTCATTTTCGTCTGAAAATCAGTGCCTTAACACGTGTAACATCACAAACTCTGAGTTTGTAACGTTATTACACATATTTCTCTTTAAAATAAAAAATATCCCTTTTGCGTTTCTTTTTTTGAAGAGTATAGTTATAACCTGAACATATTCCTTCAACATTAATGAAGACTATGGTGTCACTCATTATAGTTACAGCCGGAACATATTGAATGTTAGAAATCCTTCATTAGGTCTCATGTGACAATAGTATGAAATGTATCTCAGAACGGCTGTTATGGATATTAACTCTGTTACTCATAAGGAGAAAAAACGTTTCGACATTCTTAAGCTGAAAATGACCTAGGAAGCTCGAAGTGTTGTTCTCTCGTTATCAATAACAGTATTAATACCCATACCAGCCGTTCTGAGATACATTATTATTTCAAGTGGGTTTCTCGTCATCAAGAACAGAATGAAATATTTATACACACTAATATAGTCGGTCAGGTGGTTAAGGCACTCGAATCGTAATCTGAGGATCGGGTTCAAATCCCCGTCACACCGAACGTGCTCGCCCTTTCTGTCGTGGGGGCATTATAATGTAATAATCAATCCGCTATTCGCTGATAAAGAGCTTTTGATAATAACTAGCTATCCTCTCTCTTGTCTTTATATTACTAAATTAGGGACGGCTAGTGCAGATATCCCTCGTGTAACTCTGCGCACAATTCAAAACAAACCACTAAGGACGTTTAACTATATAAAAAAAAACAATAATAAAGTTTGTTAAAACTCACATATTTTGTTTTATGAAGGTTTGAGCGTAAAATATATAAAAGATTCTATCAAAATTGATATTGATTAATAATACTGGCAACAGCAATAACGACACATCTCAATTTCTAATTAATCTGGTGTCAACCTAACTTACTGAACGAACTACACAGGTATAGTACTAACTACTGTACGGACTACAGAGGTATAGTACTAACTACTGACGGACTACACAGGTATATTACTAACTACTGACGGACTACACAGGTATATTACTAACTACTGTACGGACTACAGAGGTATAGTACTAACTACTGACGGACTACACAGGTATATTACTAACTACTGAACGGACTACAGAGGTATAGTACTAGCTACTGAACGAACTACAGAGGTAAAGTACTAACTACTTTACGGACTACAGAGGTATAGTACTAACTACTGACGGACTACACAGGTATATTACTAACTACTGTACGCACTACAGAGGTATAGTACTAACTACTGACGGACTACACAGGTATATTACTAACTACTGAACGGACTACAGAGGTATAGTACTAGCTACTGGACGAACTACAGAGGTAAAGTACTAACTACTTCACGGACTACAGAGGTATAGTACTAACTACTGACGGACTACAGAGGTATAGTACTAACTACTGACGGACTACACAGGTATATTACTAACTACTGTACGCACTACAGAGGTATAGTACTAACTACTGACGGACTACACAGGTATATTACTAACTACTGTACGCACTACAGAGGTATAGTACTAACTACTGACGGACTACACAGGTATATTACTAACTACTGAACGGACTACAGAGGTATAGTACTAGCTACTGGACGAACTACAGAGGTAAAGTACTAACTACTTCACGGACTACAGAGGTATAGTACTAACTACTGACGGACTACAGAGGTATAGTACTAACTACTGACGGACTACACAGGTATATTACTAACTACTGTACGCACTACAGAGGTATAGTACTAACTACTGACGGACTACACAGGTATATTACTAACTACTGAACGGACTACAGAGGTATAGTACTAGCTACTGGACGAACTACAGAGGTAAAGTACTAACTACTTTACGGACTACAGAGGTATAGTACTAACTACTGACGGACTACACAGGTATATTACTAACTACTGTACGCACTACAGAGGTATAGTACTAACTACTGACGGACTACACAGGTATATTACTAACTACTGTACGGACTACAGAGGTATAGTACTAACTACTTACGGACTACACAGGTATATTACTAACTACTGAGCGGACTACACAGGTATAGTACTAACTACTAAACGGACTACACACGTATAGTACTAACTACTGAACGAACTACACACGTATAGTACTAACTACTGAAAGAACTACACAGGTATAGTACTAACTACCGAACGGACTACACACGTATAGTACTAACTACTGAAAGAACTACACACGTATAGTACTAACTACTGAAAGAACTACACACGTATAGTACTAACTACTGAACGAACAACACACGTATAATACTAACTACTGAACGGACTACACAGGTATAGCACTAACTACTAAACGGACTACACAGGTATAGTACTAACTACTAAACGGACTACACAGGTATATTACTAACTACTGACGGACTACACAGGTATATTACTAACTACTGTACGGACTACAGAGGTATAGTACTAACTACTGACGGACTACACAGGTATATTACTAACTACTGAACGGACTACAGAGGTATAGTACTAGCTACTGGACGAACTACAGAGGTAAAGTACTAACTACTTTACGGACTACAGAGGTATAGTACTAACTACTGACGGACTACACAGGTATATTACTAACTACTGTACGCACTACAGAGGTATAGTACTAACTACTGACGGACTACACAGGTATATTACTAACTACTGTACGGACTACAGAGGTATAGTACTAACTACTTACGGACTACACAGGTATATTACTAACTACTGAACGGACTACACACGTATAGTACTAACTACTGAACGCACTACACAGGTATAGTACTAACTACTGAACGAACTACACACGTATAGTACTAACTACTGACGGACTACACACGTATAGTACTAACTACTGAAAGAACTACACAGGTATAGTACTAACTACTGAACGAACTACACACGTATAGTACTAACTACCGAACGGATTACACAGGTATAGTACTAACTACTGAACGAACTACACACGTATAGTACTAACTACTGAACGCACTACACACGTATAGTACTAACTACTAAACGGACTACACACGTATAGTACTAACTACTGAACGAACTACACACGTATAGTACTAACTACTGAAAGAACTACACAGGTATAGTACTAACTACCGAACGGACTACACACGTATAGTACTAACTACTGAAAGAACTACACACGTATAGTACTAACTACTGAAAGAACTACACACGTATAGTACTAACTACTGAACGGACTACACAGGTATAGCACTAACTACTAAACGGACTACACAGGTATAGTACTAACTACTAAACGGACTACACAGGTATAGTACTAACTACTAAACGGACTACACACGTATAGTACTAACTACTGAACGAACTACAGAGGTATAGTGTTTTGTTGTTTCTAAGATCAGGAACTCGGTTTCCAGCGTTGTTAAACAAATGCACGACAGAATTTCGACAGTTTGTTTTTTTTAATTTCGTGCAAAACTACACGCGGGCTACCTGCGTCAGCCGTCCTTAATTCAGGAGTGATAGAATAGAGGAAAGGCAACTAGTGATCACCACCCACCGCCAACTCTTGGGCTACTCTTTTACAACGAATAGTGGGATTGACCGTCATATTATAACTCACTTACAGCTGAAAGGGCGAGCATGTTTGGTGTGACGGAGATTCGAACCCCCAATCCTTAGATCACGAGTAGGGCGTCTTAACCACCTGGCCACGAATATGGTTAAACTTGACCTTCTATTATTTGGTGCTGGTTACACTAGAAAACGGTTTGGACATGTAACTACATCTTCCAGTCTAGCATTTATTTTTCAATTAACTCTTTTTAATTCTGTAGCCTTGCGAATATGTACGATATTACTTTCTGCTTAATTTTGTTTAAAATTTATTTATTTATTTTACTTCCTAATGCAAGTGGAATGGGACAGGAAAGACGTTTTTCTAAGTTAGCTAAAGGTTACTTCAGTTACCCATACTTGCCACAACATTTGGTAAATGTATAGTGTATGAATTACTTTTTTTCACTCATATTTAAGGGAGAGTTGTTTGTTTTTTATTACGTGTGGTTGGGAAGTTTATTTGTTTATTTTTTTTCATTTCACTATTAGTCTCGTACACCTTATTTCGCCGCTTTTAGCATTCTGAATAACCTGGATTTGCTTATGATTGACTGTTTGTTTTTCAGTGTATGTTATTATTAAGAAACCACCTTCCCATAAATGGTAGTAAGCAGTGAATGCATAGTTTGGTTCAAATCCTCTAATAATTTTCAATCAGTCCATTTATTGTTGCACTGCAGATTCGTTGATGTATAACTGTAGAAATGGGTGATCTTCAACGTCAATTAAATTCTAGAAAGCAACTATAAACTATTTGTTTTTTACACTTCTCATCTTCGTATATTCGAATTACATTTTAAGATATATATACATATATATGCATGTATTTACATTCTGATGTAAAGTGTAAAGTTTTCAGAATAAAGTATCTTCAAACTAATCTTAATTTTCATGTTAGCGCCTGATAGAAGACACTGGAGAACCTTTGTGAAAAAGACATAAAATGAATAAATATTTGATAAACCGATTGGTAAGAGTAGAGTGAAAATAATAATTTACGTGTCACTGATAATGAGTAGAGTTTCAAATCAATAGAGAGAAAGAGGCGGTAAAACAGTACGAATAGCACAGTATTCGCGAGTATATACAAAAAACACGTATTCCTTCAAACAGTGAGTTTTCTAGTATTAAAACTGCTGGCTTTGTACGTAGGGAAGCAATTTTTGTTAAGTTTCACAGTGTAAAATTACTTTACATAGTAGTTTGATTTGAATTTCACGCAAGGCTACACGAGGGCTATCTACCCTAGCCGTCCCTAATTTAGCAGTGTAAAACTAGAGGGAAGGCAGCTAGTCATCACCACCCACTGCCAACCCTTGAGCTACTCTTTTACTAACAAATAGTGGGATTGAGCGTCACGTTATAACGCTTCCATAGCTGAAAGGATGAGCATATTTGGTGTGACGGGGATTTGAACCCGCGACCCTCGGATTACAAGTCGAATGCTTTAACCACCTGGCCATGCAGGGCAATTTACATTATTTTTAATCATTCTGAAAAAGTATGTACACATATTTTAAACATAAAAATATTCATAAGCATTAAATAATACGCTGAATTAATAAATTGAACAATTTTAAAGAAAAAGAAAATAAATAATAATATGCACATAATTCTTTCAATAAAATCTCATTTGTAAATGATGATTTTACTAATGTGAATAATAACCACAATTCACTTACTTAATATGACTCACGCCCTTGAAGCTATTAACTAAACCGGAACCCAGTTTGGCAATGGCCGGGTGACTAGGACAATTCCGTCACACCTAACAATACTCGCCCTTTTAGTTTGTTTGTTTGTTTTTGAATTTCGCACAAAGCTACTCGAGGGCTATCTGTCCTTAATTTAGCTGTGTAAGACTAGAGGGAAGGCAGCTAGTCATCACCGCCCACCGTCAATTCTTGGGCTACTTTTTTTTACCAACGAATAGAAGGATTGACCGTCACATTACAACGCCCCCATGGCTCAAAGGCTAGTCCTTATAGCCGTGGGGACGTTATGATGTACGGTAAATTCCACCGCTAAATTAGAGAACGGCTGGTGCATATAACCCTTGTATTGCTTTATGCGAAACTCAAAACACTAACTCAAACTCAATATACATGTGTCGATATACCACTTATTCCAGCCGGCGAAATTTAAAAAACAAACAAATTTAACAGAATATCACAGTTAACTGTCCCAATTACAGCTGATAGCATTCAAGGATAAATCGCGAGGTTAAAACATGGATTTTCTGCTTCACAAGTTCGACATTCTAACCACTAGTCCACGTTTCGTTCACACCCTTTACAATACAAAAGAAATAAACAGATTAACATCGTGTAAATATTAATAGTGAAGAACTCTTGATTGATACAAAGCTTTCAGTTTTTATTCGTCGTAATATGATGGTGTAATTTCAAAAAAAGAGTCAAACAAGAATAAAAAGTTCCCCGTTTTTAGTTATGACGAGAGTTTTCATCTATAGAATAGCTTTCTTATCGTATAAAGCTTACAACTAAAGAATATTATGAATTTTTAATACTTCTGTATTCTCTCAAATCTTCACTAAGTGCGTACACTTCAGTCATAAGAGAATATAAGAAATATCACGTTAAGTTTTGTGCCATAATTTGGTTGAGTATTTCAAAGATAATCTCTGTCCAGTAACGTACAAATTTTTCTGAGTTTTAAATTGTTTGTTTTTTGTTTTTGAATTTCGTGCAAAGCTACTCAAGGGCTATATGCACTAGCCGTCCGTAATTTAGTAGTGTAAGAGTAGAGGGAAGGAAGCTTGTCATCACCACCCACCACCAACTCTTGGGCTACTCTTTTACGAATAAATAGTAGGATTGACCGTAACATTATAACACCCATACGGCTAAAAGGGCGAGTATGTTTGGTGCGACGGAGATTCGAGCCCAAGAGCCTCAGATTACGAGTCGCACGCCTTAACCCACCTGGCCTGGTTCTAAATTGACCCACCTTATGGCTGTTTGTTACAAATGAGATAATGAAAACTCAGAATGGTTCAGATGCTACTTTACTTTTACTACAACAATAAAATCGTAATACGTTAGCTGTCATATGAATTTCTTACATTCTGTCACATATTTAACATATGTAATTCATAACACGGCGTGACGAGTCTTTCTTGCCACACATCTTACGTTAGAAAATTTTCAACTTTTCACGAGATAACTGATAACATAATGTTAAGTATTTTTCGAAAGATATGGGAGGACAACTGTAAAAATTACTTGGTTGCGTTTTAAAAAAAATTACCCAAAAATAATCTCTGAAATTTTGGCAGGAATACTGTAATTCGGAGTTTTATGTCTATTGTAGTGAGGGATATAGTTTTCCTCATTCTGTCGGAAACTTAACATATTTTGTTTTTGATACTTAACGATAGTGTTTCTATCTACCCCAAAGTCTAAGAACATTGTAGATTTATTTATTTTTCTATTCTTTGCTGTTTTTCATAAACAAATTTATTAGAGTCCGTTCTTTTATTTTATACTTTTTTTAGTTTGACAATGTAATATTGTTTATCTATGTATCCTCTCTTTTCGACTTAGAATATAAACATTTCTAGAGAATGTGATTTCTCGTGTTACATTTGTTATCTTAATACGGGGTAAATTCTTACCATTTAAACTTAACAAGTAGCACTTTGTACTGTTATTGCAGGTTGAAAAATGTATTATAAATATGGTTAATTTTTGGCATAAAATAATTTCAAAGTGGTTTATTCAAAGTATAATTTCATGACCAATATTTTTCATCAGGCTATTCCTTTATCGGCTTGAGATGAAACAAATCAATACCTCAGTATGTGGCTTACTGGCTGAATACGCATCTCCTCGACCAATGTGCTTCGTGACTCATGAGAATAATTGATGAGATGTTAATCCAGCTGAAAATTTCTGAATGTAATTATGCACGAAAACAAATAGGTGGCGCTGGCAGATATGAGTGTGTGTATAAGGAGTTCGTAAATTGAACTTCAGTTTTTGTATTTTTTTATATAAAATAGTTCACATTATTTTTCGAGTCCACAACATTTAACTCTAAACTTACCGAGTAATTATTGGAGTGTTCACAACTGCTGAGATCCATGAACTGCATCGAGTAACGTTATTTTATGATTAAGCAAAATTTCTTATATTATATATAAAATGCATAAAGGGACTCAATACTAATTGGTGAAATTAATTGCAGTGTGGAGATATTTCTGTTAACTTGTTTTCGATTGAATTTCGCGCAAAGCTACACGAGGGCTATCTGCACTAGCCTTACCTAATTTAGCAGTACAAGACCAGAGGAAAGGCAGCCAGCAAAAACTGTGGGATTGACATGTAACACTCCCACGGCTGAAAAGGCGAGCATGTTTGGTGCGATCGGGGTTCGAACCCACGACCCGCAAATATACGATTCAAGCGCTCTAACCACCTGACCATGCCAGGGCTACATTCAAATGTGCTATTTAGATAAAATTTTACTGAAACCAGAACTCAAGGCAAAATTTAACTGAAAAAACTTTCTAATGCCCCAACAGTGGAAAGGGCGAACATGTTTAGTGTGACGGGGATAACTTGTTTTGTGGTATCTATATTACTGAGACCTTTCTAACCAACAAGGAACTGGGTACAAAAATAAAGTAGTAAAATGTATTGTTTTTTTTTTATAACCAAGTTTACAAGACTGATGCTATTTATGTTTTAAGGCCCGGAATGGCCAGGTGGTTAACACTCGTAATCCAAAGGTCGCGGGGTTGAATCTCCGTTACACCAAACATGCTAGCCTTTTGTCCTTGAGGGTGTTATAATGTGACGGTCAAACCCACTATTTGTTGGCAAAAGAGTAGCCCAAGAGTTGGCGGTGGGTAGTGATGACTAGCTGCCTTTCCTCTTGTCTGACACTGCTAAATTAGGAACGGCTAGCGCAGATAGCCCTCGAGTAGATTTGAGCGAAATTCAAAACAAACAACAAAATTTATGTTTCAGACCTACCGTTTCCACGAACTGCTGCAACCAATACCTATGTTTGAAGCATAACCTAAATGAGCATTTTATTTTAAAATATCTTAAGAACAATCAAGATCTACAAACGTATTACCCATTTTCAACATTTTATAATAAATAACAAACTAATTATATTCTTTATTAATACTTTTACTAGAATATTTTGTTGTTTTTACGTGTGCTTTCTACGTAGAAGCTTAGACTAGAGGTTTTAATATATAAACTAAAACTATGTGTTTCATAATTTTCGTGCAGTTACCCCATGAGCTATTTGCACATTGTTTTCAGTAACTTTTAAATGGCAGGCTAGAGAGAAAGAGATAGGGCAGTCAATTACAGCATCCAATGATAACTCTGGGATGACTCTGAATACTAGTATTTCACTGTAACTCTTCCAGTGAACCAAGAATTCCAAAGTAAAGAGCGAATTTTTTGCAGCAAAAAGATGTGAATTTTGACCCCTCGGAGTCACAGTTCGGACATACATATATTAGGCCACGTTCGGTTCACATACGATAGAAATAAATTTAAATAAACAAGCTTTTTCTTTAATTATGGAACCGACTGGAGTCCAACCATTAAGAAATTTGATTGCATGTGAAATGCTTGATTATATCCTGTAAAATATCACAATAAACACAAAAATATATTGTTTTACGAAATGGAAATTCATACTTTTACCATCATAATAAAACTCTTTATATTTCGGTTATCGTACGTAATATATGATGTAAGTTACATTATATCATATCACGAACAAAATTATAAGAAAGCATCCAGATTTATGTTCTTTATTAGTGCTACTTCAGGATTGTATACAAGTTTACAATTTAACATTTTAAACATCAATAGATGATTGTCATCCCGTCATAGACATTATAGTCTTATGCATTATGATACAATTACAGTTAGTTAGATATCATATCAAAAGTTACTAACCAGCCTTTATAAACATATTTGTTTCAATTGTAATTTTCTCTTCTTCAAAGCGTTTTCTTTTTGGGAGGGAGAACTTTTATAAGTTGATTATAGATGGCGCTGCAGAAGATATTCATCACATAAAGCATGGAAACATTCGAAAAAATAAACCTTTTCGTATTTGTACAAAGGTAACAAGTTTATATCATAATCATCGTGAAACTGTGCACATGCTGTCTTATCACCATTATCTAATCAAAGCATTAGTTTATGGTTAAGGTACTTGAATATTGCATGATAAAATATCTTTAAGCTTAATTTCTGCTTTTGAGAATTATGAGTTAAATAAACAACTGTTAAAACTGTGTACCCTGTTTTCCGTGAACATGTAATATGAAAATATAAAAATGAAATCTAAATTATGTTCCTTTCACGAGTGACAGACGTTTTACATGAAATTTCCTAATTACCTCTTCCTGTAATTTCATAGTACATTTTAAAGTTATGTAGTTGTAAGACAATAGGGAAATTCGTTTAGGCGGTAATATTGCACGCTTCAAAAACAAACGGGTATGTGGTCGTTACTTTACTAAGTTATTACGAAAGTGTTATGTAATATGCGTGCGCCGTGGAAATATGTAGGTTTAGGGTTGCTACGTTTATAATTAAATCTGCTAATGAAACGATGTGGCCCAATGTTTAAGATATTTACTAATAATAGTTATAAATAAAAAGTATTCATCTGTCTTGAATACTATCAAGTTTCGAGTTAAGACTTCAGTCTTGTAACAGTAAAGCGAAAAAAAAAAAATTCTTCACCATTTTGGCACGGTTTTACAAGTCCCCTTCTATAACTAGAATTCGAAATGTTCATTTGATGTATTTAAATAACGTTTTCGTTCTAACATTGTTAAGTTTTTGTAAATCAAAACAACCCAGAGAGAAAGTAAGTGCGGTCACATCGAGTACAAAATTCTCTTTTGTTTACTTTCTTTCTTCTTTAGAAAGTCCATCAAATTAATACTGAATTACATGTATTGGCATTAAGTAACTATTTTTGAATTACTTTTTTATTATTCACGCAGTTCGTTTAATTTAGAAATTTTAGGGGTGACAGGTTACAGGATGAAGTTAGTAATTGTCTGAATTAGTAAAATCGAATGTATTTGTTGCCGTGCAGCTACTTCTAATTCAGTGACCACATTTCGAGTACCGCCAAACAGTTTACCCTAATGGTGATTAAAAGCCTCTTGACTAAAATTGACAATGAAGATTCAGAATCGACTCACAAACCGCAAAATTCCCGCCAATTTTCACTTGCATCTATAAAAATAAAAACAGAAATTAATGGCGTTCAAGAACCGCAGCTGAGTTAATATACAAGTCGTTCATTCGAACTGCGTTCGGCAATACAATATTAGTTTGAAATGGTAAATAAAATAACTTTCAAATTACAAATATTTGTAGAATGAAACTGCTTTTCTGTTATAAACTGATAACTGATTACGGATGCAATATGAAAAAGATAATTAAACAGATTATTTCAATATTTTTATTACTATAAAGTATACATATTGTGTTAATTGATAATTATCAGTTATTTTATTAGAGTATATTTAACATGCTTCAATTTTTTTCTGATCTAATTCCTTTAGAAATGTGTATTTTTTTATATTAATAGTCTTGCTGTCATAAGGTGAAATGTAATTTCCCCGTGAAACTTAGACAAAATTAAGTTTACAACTCAAATAAAGCTCAATTATATATTCAATCAATCCAAGACGCGTTTTGGTTTGTTTTGAATATCACGCAAAGCTACACGAGAGTTATTTGCGCCAGCCGTCTCTAATTCAGTAGTGTAAGACAAGAAGGAAGACAATTAGCCATCACCGCGTACCGCCAACTCTTGGGCTATTCTTTTACCAACGAATAGTGGAATTGACCGTTACATCATAACGTCCCCATGGCTGAAAGAACGAGCATGTTTGGTGGGACGGAGATTCGAACCCGCGACTCTCGGTTTACGATTCCATTGCCTTAATTAACCGCCTGCCCATGCTGGGCCTGAAAGGGGAAGTAGCCAGAGGTCAAGGTAAAAAGTTTGTATGCGAAGCTAGAAAGCCATGATTAGCTATAACAACAAGAGACAGTTACAACTATATCATAGGGCGAATAATGTATTTGTTTGGCAGTTTCAACATTTGGTGAGATCTCAATACGTTTTACTTGTATAAAACATTAATATGAATTAACTTTTGATCAAGTTCTTACAGAACTTAAAATAAGCACAATAAATTAGCGCAGCTACTCTACGATTCTGTCCTTGCGTTTTTTCTCATAATGATAAGAATGCATTGTTTTTCTTATTTAGTTGCACCCCCGTTGTTAGTGTTATTTTTAGCCATTATGTCAGTAATATACATCGCAAGGCTCGACCAATTAGATTTAGGTTAGTCCTAAGTCCATGTACTATGTTTGTTTTAGAGCAAATCCAAATTGGGCTAACTTCTGTATATACTGCGGGGAATCAAACTCCGGATTTTACAGTTACAAGTCCATAAAAATTCACCGGGGAATTTTCAAAGAATAAGAATAGATACACTAAAAATCCTAAAACAATGCTTTTAGTGAAAGTAGCATGTGTATATAAAAACAAGTGAAAACACATTATTATAAAACTGATAAATAATACTTTAATATAACCTTTCTCGGCCCGGGTAGTGACGACTAGCTAGCTACCTTCCCTCTAGTCTTACACTGCTAAATTACGGACAGCTAGCACAGATAGCCCTCATGTAGCTTCACTCGAAATTCAAAACAAACCAATCAATACCCTTTATCAAAAAGAGAAGAAAAATTTTCCTATTCAAAAAGTCCTAATGCTACGTTTTAATTGCAGTTCACTCTTGTGGTTAGCAGAAGTTACTAGAATGCAGTGTATGTTTCTGTTTCGATGTGATATAAATGACAAAAGAGATATATTAGTTCAGGGTGCATCTTTTAGTGTTGGAAGTATGTCTTAGATAAACCTGTGATACCATAATATTTCGAGAACGAAACTGCGTGTTTATCTGCATTAATTATCTTCAGAAATTCAAAGAGTCAAATTTAATTATACATTGGACAAAATCGCCAACTGATTTTAGTTTGTTAGGACTAATTGTATCTGCTTCTGGTAAATATGCCTTTAACATGCTATCCGAAAATGGTTCATATTTCCCAGCAAAACGTAACGAAAGTATTTGCAAACGATTTACTTTTAAAAATAACATGATGAGACATATAAACATGTGGTCCCGGCATGGCCAAGCGTGTAAGGCGCGCAACTCGTAATCTGAGGGTCGCGGGTTCGCGTCCATGTCGCGCTAAACATGCTCGCCCTGCCAGCCGTAGGGCGTTATAATGTGACAGTCAATCCCATTTTTCGTTGGTAAAAGAGTAGCCCAAGAGCTGGCGGTGGGTGGTGATGACTAGCTGCCTTCCCTCTAGTCTTACACTGCTAAATTAGGGACGGCTAGCACAGATAGCCCTCGAGTAGCTTTGTGCGAAATTCCAAAACAAACTAACAAAACAAATATAAACACGTTGTACACACACAGTTATCGAAAAAACAACAACAGTATAATTAGGTTCTTGGTTGATATGCTACTAACTAATTGGTTCGTTTTAATCATTTGACCAGCGTTGTAGTCGAAAACAATTTGTAAATTAATCAACCATTTAAAGTGATTTCATTAAAACTATATATTTGTTATTTCAGCCATGCGAGTTGTTTTAACAGTATGATTTAAAATGTATATGCGGTAACACAAGTTAGAATAACAGTAGGGCCTTGTAGCCATAGGAATTCGTGCTTGAAAAAGCAATGTTGAAATCCAGTGCATTAAATTATATATACTTACAAGGTGGATATATTGCTAGGTTATAAAAATACAATGTTTTCATCGGTTATCGTGAAACGCTATGAAATTTGTAACCACTCGACTCGTTGTTGACTTAGCCTCGGGTCTCTTCTATTCTACAGGAATGTCGATGTACAAATAAAAATTAGGCTAAAACATCACCAAGATAACAAAGAAAAATAAGTAAGAGTAATAAAAACTTTAAAAATTAATCGATATAATATGGATATATACACAGAAAAATAAAGATATTTACACATGGTTATTTTGTTTTGAATTTCGCGCAAAGCAGCTACATGAGAGCTATTTGTGCCAGCCAACCGTCCATAATTTAGCAGTGTAAGACTAGAGGGAAGGCAGCTAGTCAACAATACCCACCGCCAATTCTTGGGCTACTCTTTTACCAATGAAAAGTGGAATTTACCATCACTTTATGGCTGAAAGAGCGAGCATGTTTGGTGTGATAGGGATTCGAACCTACGACCATCACATTACGAGTTTAGTGCCCTAACCACCTGGTCATGCTAGATTTACAATACCTCTATCCTAAAACATGGTACAGTGAAATAGATATAAGTAAAAAAAACACAGAAAATGATCTGTAAAAGCGTAAGCAACTTTACGTATACTGGAAACATAAAAATCACAAGTGTATCAAAAGAAAACAGCGCCTTGCAGCAATATGAATTTCAAGTATCGAAGATGGCGTAAGGGTACGAGTTGCAAAAAAATACAATGATGTTCAACACGTTTGTGATAGAAGAGAAAGTTTAATAGAGACTAGACAGATTTTGTGTTGTCTGAAAGCTGACCCTAAAAAACAGTATTGACAAAATACAAAGAATAGCGGGACGGGGATTCTTCACAAACTGGCATTCAGAAACGGTAATGTAATCAAACAAGTGTTCCAAATTAACTGGTTTCGTCTACCAGTGAACAAGAAGTAATTTCTATGTAAAGGAAACAGACGACTTGGAGATCAAACCGATGATCAAAGACACCGATAGTGGTTTAGTTGAAAGAGGATTTTTTTTTTCGCAAAGCTACACGAGGGTTATCTGTGCTAGCCATCCCTAATTTAGCAATGTAAGACTAGAGGAAAGGAAGTAATCATAATCTCTCACCATCAATTCTTGGGCTTCTTTTCTGCAAGTGAATAGTGGGATTGACTGTAACATTATAATGCACCCACGGCTGAAAGAGCAAGCATGTTTGGTATGACGGGAATTCAGACCCGCGACCCTCAGATTACGAGTCAAGCGCCTTAACCACCTGTCCATGACGGGCCACCAAAGGGAATTGAAGAGAGGTGTTTATACTGAAAAAGTCGGCTATTTGGAACTTTACTGTTGATTACTCAATGGAGAAATAAAATGATTTATTTGTATTTTCTAATGCGGAAAGTGTTTTTGGTAGAATAAAGAGTAAGGAATTATTATTTAGGAAAATTGCAAAGCGAACTTTATTTTAAGGCTTCTTAAAAAAAGAACAAAGGCATGAGTTTCAGTGCGAGTTTTTTTAGTTTGAAATAAACATTCCCACTAAAATTAAAGATAGAATGGAAGACGAACCAAAACTGCAAAAACAAGTTCTGAAAGCTCGGATTAAACATTTCGTTTAAAGTATTTGATAGAAAACTGGACAAATTAGGAACGAAACGTGCATAGTTATATTTGACAATTAATTAGTATTATAAAGTGACTAACAGAAGCATAAAACGAGTTATACCTAAAGTTTAGGCCCGGTGTTTAAGGCGCTCGACTCGTAATCCGAGGGTTTTCGGTTCGAATCCCCGTCGCACCAAACGTGTTCGCCCTTTCATCCATGGGGCGTTATAATGTTACGATCAGTCCCACTATTTGTTGGTAAAAAGAGTACTCCAAGAGTTGGCAGTGAACGGTGATGACTAGCTGTCTTCCCTCTAGTCTTACTCTGCTGAATTAGGAACGGCTAGCGCAGACAGCCCTCGAGTAGCTTTGCGCGAAATTCAAAACAAACATTTTTTAAATGACGCCATGAATGTAGTAACAAACTGAATTTCAATGCTTTTAATCTCTCGAAATATGTATTCTAATTTTTATATATGTAATAATTTTGCAGCATTACTAAATTCTTTATTTTAAAGTTTCCCCTGATTTCAATAACAAAGTATTTTGTTCTCAGGACTAAAATGACGATACTTTAAAAATAACAAAATGTTTCAATCATTCTCCACTTATTCTCCATTTGATCTTCTTATGTGAATATGTTTTCATGAAGCATAAGTTAAATGTATTGTGTTGTTGTAACAAGTAGATATTGAATACATGTATTTTAATATTTCTTTTAAAGATTTCTGAAACCGAGTGTATGCAGCAAAAGTGACGTCTTTATAATTTCAACTATCCACTCATTGCCTTCTGCAAGTTGTTCTTGGCAAGTGGAACGCTTAAGAATGATAAAGCACTTCTTCACGATGCCATCCGTACTACAATATATGTACGTCTTCTGAATTTCGAGAGTTATACGGCTCTTGTAGATGTAGGTGTACACATCGAGTGGTCTTGTGGATGATTGAACATGCTTGAACGCCTTTTAACCAAGTTACCATGGTGATGTGCCTTTACGTGGATCTTCCCGCACAAGGATATCGTGTGGGTGAAAAAGATTTTCAATGTATTTTGAAGTTATTGCAACATACACTATTTTAAGGTCATAAGTTTGAATATTTGATTATGTTTATAAAAGCAGTGTTTTTTTTACGTACTGCTTTTAGATGTAATCTATTTTTTATTTGCTACATTGCTCCCTTTTAATGTAAACACAAGCACTTTTTCAGTTGCACTGTTTACAGAGATTGTGAATTGTTTAAAGTACGGTAAGCCAGAAAACTATTTCAAAATGTAAACTCAAAGCATTAGTTTATTGCTCATGGAAAGACATACAATTTAAGCTAAAAAGTGAGCAAAATAAAGTTACAAAAAAAACCATGCAGAGCTCATAACCTGAAAGAAAAACCCAGCATTTTATCTTCAGCTATGCTTATTATAACAAAGTCTGAAATTCATGACTTTGGTATCTGTTAAATTCAATCTAAACACCACCTCAGGTCCACATTGGCTATATGGCCAATTCAGAAGCTTATAGTTTTGAAATACTTCTGTCATTAATTTAAACTACTGACCATTAGTCCACGACATTTCTGTTAAGAACCTAAAAAAATCAAAAATACCAGTACTAAAGTGTTGGAATATTGTCGTGGGCGAGAAGAGAGAAAAACCATAATAAAAATATAACAAAATAAAAAAGAACAAGTCTGAAAAATTTATCATAAATAAATCAATTGTTACTCTAAAAATGTAATTGGTAAAAGATTTGAATAAAACTGATAATAAATTACAAATCACACGCCTGATCTGATGAACACCATAACAGTCGTTGTTCATGACAACTGATCATTTTAAGAATTCCTTGATCACTGACATGTCTGTTCTATTCCAATCACTCTCATAAACCTTGGTACTTAGCGAAAGACCTTATTGGCATTAGAGTGGCAGATGTAGTGTGGTTGACATAATATAAAATATTCTTTGGTTCTTTCACTCATGGGTTCTTAGAGAGTATTGTAATTACCAGACTTAAATACGTTAATCAACAGGAATCTTTCTTTTGCTCCAATCATGCGTTCGTTTCAATTTAATTGAAAATTTTAAAAAAAAGTTTATTTGTTTGTTTCCATTTTCAGGAGTTCCTCACATAACAGGTCAGAAATTGACGTTCATTCACGCATTTCTTTTTATTACTTGAGAACTCTTTTAGCTAGTGTCATGGTTGTTGATGTTTTGTTTTTAAATCTCATTTATTTGTTGTATTGAATCAACGATGACAATACTTCGAGCAGCCTGTAATTCAACAGTTTCCTTTATAGATAAACAGTCCGTGTTTTATTTTCTTTTGAAATGTCCATGCCGGTAACCCTTTCACGGACACCTGGAAAACCATATGTCCCTTCAGAAAAAAAAAGGAGGGGGGAATCTTCGATCTACAAATGTCTTTCTTTTCTTTGGCAAAAACTCAATTCGTTATAATTATCTATGGGCATTACTTTGTCGTATTTAAAAAAACAACGGCAAAATTCACAACTTTAAAATTACTAACTCCTTCTGAATGAAAACAAAAAAGGTATTGACACAAACTTTAATATTCACTTAAAGAACTACGTACAAAAAGAATACGTAACCCAAGGTGCAAGGCCCACAACCCCACTCATCAAAGCTGGCTGTGATACGAAGTTACCCTTACGAATCACAGCCACTCTGACGACTGGCGTCACGAGACTATTCATCATCTCACTAACATGAATGTTGCCATCATGTACCACTAGGTGGCGATTCGATGTCTCCACTAGTTGAGTAATGTTTGTGTAGCTACAATAGTTTCCTAAACACAACTTCACGTAATTCTTTTGAAAAGTTATGGATGGTAGCTTTTCTTGAACATTCTTAAATGTTAATTAAAAGCCAACTAAAAATACACTATCGGACACTCTGTTTCCATCGGTATGGCATATTTCATTCGAAAACAACGGATATGGCTCTTCATATCACTGCTGTGAATAAGAATTCTTATGAAGTTCGATTTATTTCATTTGTTTCTAAATAAAGTTTTGACCAACCAAATCACGTAACTAGAAACGTGGCGTCGAGTCCTCTTTCACCATGTCAGAGTTGAGGTATAAAGTACTAATAAAAATATATTCCATCGACAAAATAGTGTAATCTCTTCTTCGAGAATACCAAATACTATCACAGGTAATCACATCAGACAAAAATAACTACAGATTATACACAACAAAAGCACACTGCTACTTGTTTAGAAGTGGGTACAGAGAATAAGGAGTAACGTGTTGAAGAATATATTGTTTACAACTGTCAATGTTTAAAACATTTTTTTTCACTAACGTTGCCTTTTTAATGCAAATTATATCTTTGCCGTGAGAGACACAAGGTTAAACATATTGATGATGTGCTTGGTTCTCGTAAACACTAACTTTAGTACGAAATACGGGAGAGCAAAAGAAAACATACGAAATACAAAAGGGAGAAAAATATACATATAAAAGTAAACAAATCACAGAAAATATCCCATACGTAAGGAAACAGGAGGAAAAGCTTAGAAGAATATGGAAGAAACAAACAAAAACAACAATAAAGACGCTAACCCTTTGTTCACACAAAGGCTTGATTGAAGATAAAATAAAAGTTTTCTACATAAAACTTAGAATAACGAAGACTGCGCGAATGGGATATGTTTCAGATTTACGGAGGAAATCATGAATCTACATATATTGGAGAAAATGTTAGAATTATAAAAACAAGAGATTTTATGAGCAGTTATAAAGAGCAATCACATGTAAACGAACACATAAAAGCTTGATAGTATAGTAAGTATAATATAAACATGCTGGTTAAAGATCATGACGTACACAAAGGAAATATCGAGAAAAAATTAAATAGAAAACAAACAAAATAGTGTAATCTCTTCTTCGAGAATACCAAATACTATCACAGGTAATCACATCAGACAAAATAACTACAGATTATACACAACAATAGTTGTGTATGTCCTCTTTATTGTTTGGTCGCCCTCTATCGCACAATTTAAAATACAACATAAAATACTGAATGGACCCCTGAACGTCTTGAACGGTTGAAGTCAGCCTCAATAAAGGTTAGCGGTCAGTATATGCATAAATAATGTTTTATTTCTCTTTTTGCTAATTGAAGAAAAATGTTTTTGCTTTTATTTTTCAGCATGTCCCACTTACTCATACACCCCTACAGTTGGCAGACTTCTATAAAATCGGGTTTCAATACTTTTGCGTGGCAGAGCACAAACAGCCCATTCACCGTTCATTAGCTTTGCTATCACTAACAACTAATCCACAACATTTTAGTTTCCCAAAAAGAAAAAAAAAAAAGTGTTATTATTTGCTTATTTTTTCAGAAGTTTACGGAAGTACTGGTGTTTCCTCTTCAAATACACGTGTTTCTTTCTGAAGTTTATGGAAATACTGGTGTTTTCTACAAAAATACGTGATTCTTTCAAAAGTTTACAAAAGTACTGGTGTTTCCTCGTCAAATACATGTTTCAAAAGTTTACAAAAATATCGTTTGTTTTAAAGTACGACATAATGAACTACCTGCACCTCCAACCATAACAAATGAAACCTGATTTTTAACACTAGAAAAATTAGGTGGTTGAGTAAGAGTAAGATCTATAGTACTTGATAAATTAACTATATTATAGATTTTATCTCTAGTTAAAATAAACACATCATAAACAGTTCAGTATTGTACTTAGCATGGAGCTGTATCCAAGTTACATTGAAATAAAAAAGAATTGATATGAAATGTGTGTGTGTGTGTTTGCTTGTAGGAAAGCCACATCAGCTATCTGCTGAATCTATCGAGAGGAATCGAACCCTTGACTTTAACGTTGTAAATCCGTAGAATTACCGCTGTACAAGAGGGGGACTAAGAAACATGAAGTTGTGGTTCTAGGAAATTAGGAACCCTAAGCAAGAATTTCACGTAGGGCCTTGTCTATGCAAGCACTATTTTACAATGTCCCATGCCCTGATAGTACTTTTCTTGTGTTCTTAATTAAACTCACTTATTTTTCTCTCATTTCGAATGCATACATCACAAACAGTAGCTTACTTATGAGGATGGGAAACAATCGCACCGTTCGAGAATTGTGGTAGAAAACAAAAGGGTTGTTGTTTTTGAATTAAGCACAAAGCTACACAATGGGCTATCTGTGCTACACAAAAGGGAAATTTCAAAATCTTAATAGATCAGCTGGAAGCGTGTAGGCAGTACATGCAAAAGTTTGGAGAATCATATTACAAGTATCTAAATTAGAAATTTTAAAATAATTTTGTTTAACTCGTCCTCACGCGGAATTTTTAAAGCAATACCACTGACTAAGGAATTTAAAAACTGTTGAATTTATACACCATTAACTGTTTTGTTTTTTTACTATAGATATAACAAATATTCTAACGGTAATACAACTGACTCAGTGACACCCGACGAACAATTGAGAAAACACCCGATTCCTGAACGATAATAATACTTACACCATATGGTGATAAAAGTAATTATCAACTATAGACCATGACGATAGGTAAGCGCAAACTCAGAACTGATAGGCCTTAAGCGATTTCCTGGTCCGCCTAGATCTAACCCTGAAAACAAGCACGAACAAATACGATTTATACAATTTACTATTTCATTTTCCTCTCTTGTTTGAATCGAAACTAAAATTAAAGTTTTCGAGAATGCCATTAATGTCTGTATTTATTCTTTCATGGTTAAAAAAAAACAGTTGCTATTGCAATTTAGATGATTTCGTATTTTAAATTAAAAGGGCATCTTAAGCGACATGTGGGCTAAACAGTCATGTTAGTTACGTAGTTTCAGGTACAGCTATTCTATATCGTTGACATAGAGGTCGGAAGACATTTAGCCATCACAACCTAAAAAAGCTTGTTCATAAGAACACGTTTCGGACCGTGATCCCTGCGATACGACTTACAGAAGAAAACAACAGTTATTTACTGTACTGTAACTGGTCTTAAACAGGGTTAACTCCGTATGGAAGTTATGTGTTTTTCTGTTGTTCACATAAAACGCGTACATAAAAGATAGACAGTTAATATGTCCATGTTGTTTTTTGTCAGCGTCGAGAAATAAATATGTAATAAAAAGGCGACTGATGAATAACCAATAAAACAAATCACAGTTAAATCCCATTTTATAAATCCATAATTCAAAAATATTTAACTACCAAATTAGAGAAAACTACCAATAAAACAAATCACAGTTAAATCCCATTTTATAAATCCATAATTCAAAAATATTTAACTACCAAATTAGAGAAAACTACCCTATAACTATGGAAACTATAGTACCAGATATAGTGGAACCCCTCTAATCAGGCCAGTTTGTCTCAGTCGCAAAGGTGGCTGCTTTAAAGGGGTTCCACTGTACATAATTAGGGATTATGTGACAAAAAAAGGAACTGTGATTGAATTACTGCTTTCAAGGGGTGACCGAATCTGAGTGGCCGCTCAGAGGGGTTCCACTGTATGCTGTAATAAAACGAACTAACAGAGTAACAATACACATAGAACTTGGACAAAAAAACAAAACAAACTCCAGTCACGTGTTGGTGTTAGGTTTGATTTGTTATGAATTTCGTGCAAAGCGACACAAGGGTTATCTGCACTAGCCGTTCTTAATTTAGCAGTAAGACTAGAAGGAAAGTCATCACCACTCACTAACAACTCTCAGGCTACTCTTTACCAACGATAATGGAATCGATCGAAACATTACAACGCCCACACTGTTGAATGGGCGAGCATATTTCGTGGGACGGGGATTTAAACCCGCGAAACTTCAGAATGCGAGTCAAATCAGGCCACAGGTGTTAAGAAGAGTTAAATGTTAAAAACTTATAAGCCCGCAAATTAAATTACACCAGCATCGTGTGATAAGACTGAAAGTTAATACAACTATTAAAAACTGTGGATACACTATATCAAAATGCTGATTATTTAACAAATCCCTCTTAAAAAAACAAACAAATCCATTCCAAGGAAAAAAAAACAGCAAACAGGAAAATGCGACTTTGTAACTAACTTCATTAAATATCATTCACTCAGTGAAGGAGGGGAAAGAAACAAATAGGGTATAATAACAATAACATAATAATAATAATAATAACAAAAAGACATGGTTAGTTAAAAACATACATTATATTAAAATCGTCACCTACAAGAGGTAAAGTAGTCAGCTTCAAAAACTCATTAACACTTTAAACATACCATCACAAATACTAAACGGGATATTTTCATATCACAGTGACATTAACTGACCTCCACGATCCTCGAATTTGTCAGCATGAAACTTCTTTTTGTGGAGTTACTTACAGGTCAGAGTGTATATCGACAAATTATGGACACTACAGGATGTGAAAGATAACATACTGAAAGCAATTAATGGTCTCACACGTGAAATTTTGACCCCTGTAATGGAAGATATTATGCTCAGAGCACTACAGTTCGTGGTTGACACCTACAAGAATTTTATTAAACTACAGTTTGAAAAGTTATTCCAACACACTTTGTTGTCAATGGCTGAAGTTTAAATTATTCCACTTATTTTGGTGGGCCTCGTACAATGCATACTCATAACCTCAATAATTCAACTGAAAGTTTTCTAATAAGCCCTAGGAAGAATAATAACCTCAATAATTCAACTGAAAGTTTCTTAATAAGCCCTAGGGAGAATAAACCTTGAGTGTTTAACGACTAAAGTGGGTTCTTATATCAAGTGAGCCAAGTCAATATACCAATTCCATCCTCTAATAACACCTCACCTCTGCTGATGATTAAGAAGTTCAATAATGCCCTTTAAAATTTATATAATTCTTACGTGCGTCAGTCCATTTTATTATTTACTATCAGTATTTCCTGAACACATAATAATAGTGTATATTACGTACCTTACGAGTGCAAAAACTCATGACACTTTGAAGGGCTTCACAAAATCAAAACTTTAAAAAAGCTCGAAAGATAAGGCTTCAAGGTACACAGTTTCTTTAATTATTTCGTCCTATAAATTATTCTACTAAAATGAGTATAGATTATTATTTTTAATCAATTATTTTAATAAAATAATAATACATATTCTTCACACCACCCTCAACACACGAACTTTAATACCAACTACTGTTAACATATGAACATTTTAAAAGTACGTTCAAGAGAACTTGAAATTGCCAGTAGCAGAAAGCACAGCGAACGATTGCTAACGTATATACTAGCTTTTATTCTCTCCACCCGTATAATCCATTATCTTTGAATGAATCTTCAAAATGGTTCATGATTTTGGTATTACTTGTTTTTCGTGTTTGATTGTCACTTTTCACGTAATAATTGGTTTGGTTTACTATTCAGCAAAAACAGAGTTTTAGAACACAATTTCAACTTCAGTTTCAAACGCAAACAAACAAAATCAAAGCTAACATAACCAAAACCAACTGAAGGGCTTCCATTTATCCTCCCCGCTCATCAAAGTTGGCTGTGATATGAACACTAGCTGTACACATAACAGTCACTTTGTGAGTGGGGCGGGTTCAACTTGAGACATTCAATTTCCCATTCTTCATCAACTTTAGCAAGTGGTTGATCATGGTTGATTTCTTCATCACTTTTGGTAGTCAATTTCGTGCAGTTGTGGGAGTCATGAAAAGAAAGATTTTATATCAACCAAACTTAAAAAGTAAGCAACGACCCAGTTTCCGTAACAACAGCATAATAATCTACCACAAGAATGAAAACAATAGTACCATACAACACTATAAACTAACATAAGAATTAAAGCAATGGTACTATACAGCACAAATAAACTAACACAAGAATGAAAACAATAGTGCTATACAACACTATAAACTAGCATAAGAATTGAAACAATAGTACTATACAGCATAATAAACTAGCACAAGAATGAAAACAATAGTGCTATACAACACTATAAACTACCACAAGAATGAAAACAATAGTACTATACAACACTATAAACTGGCACAAGAATGCTCGGTTTTCATGGTTTTCAATGGTCATAATTTGGTGAGGTTGATGTCCATAAAACAGCGTTCAAATTTACAGACTTTGTTTTCAAAACAATTCTTTTTATTCTTCTAGCGACCAATGAATGAACTGCAGTTCCAAACAATATTCATTTAAACTTAATAGAATACTTAACATTTATACCAAAAATGAAGTTATATATTTAAATGAGAGACGGTACAAATGACAATACAAGAAAAACAGATTTAAATACTTAATTTCTGATATTTCGAATGTATCTCTTATGAAGAGATGTATCACCAGTACAAACTAGATTAGATAATACAAAGTTATCATGACATAAGCTTATAGCTGACACTAAATCTGAAATCAGCTGCTATAGAACTTACATCAGAACACAGTCTTTGCTGTTTTATGAAACTGCGTAGTTTTCACAGTAGAAGTAACTTTGCATATTGTTATTCTTCTATTAATGTTTCCATGTATATCACTATATCTCACCCCATTATTACTGTTAATAAGTATATTAAAAGGAACTTATTTCCTTTAATAACCTTTATAACCTTTACCTATAACAGAGGATTCCTACAGAAATACACCACTTTCAACACAAGTCAACACTAGTTGTGTTATCTTTTCACGTTGTAACATCCTGAACTTAGTGTATAATCGGTCTTAAAGCATTAATATAATAATTGATCACTCGCATTATCTTATAAAAACATTCAATGTTGAGAGGCTGTAGATACAGTGGTTATCCCACGAGTCGTCAAGATGGCTGTGATATGACTTCACCTGTAAACACATCACAGCAACTTTGGCGATCAGGAGAAACTCGATATCAGTGATTAAATTATATATTGAACATCAAGGTCGTGAACTTATTCGATTTTCTCATGTTACATTCAAACTCGGACTACGATCTTCAAGTATTTACAGTTTCAAACCATAATTTTTAGCACATCTAAAATAGTAATAGTTTCTTAAACTAGAGTCCTAGAATACACCAAAAGCTAAGTAATCGCAGTTTGTAACCTGATTTTATAAGCCTTGAAGTACATCAAAACTTTAACCACGTCAGTTGGGATTATGATATTTGAATTCTATTAGGAACTAAGTTTCAAGAAGCGGACGTAACGGTTTGCTTTCTTCACGTGTGACATAATCTATTAGATAAAAACCATAAATGTGTATACACAATAAATTTCTTGAAATCGTGATACAAAAATACGCTGTGAACTAATTTAAGATAATATTGCACTTTTTAAAGTATAGCATTATTATTTATAAAATACTGAGATAAAAACACGTTGTCAAATCAATAAAATACATCTATCAGAAGGTCTTTCTTGCTTACAAGAATGTTTTTCGTTATAATTTTACAATATTTATCCTAAAATGTTTCAATAACTGGAATATTTTTTTTCATTTACTAAGTGGCAAACCTCGAAAACTTTGTATCTATTTGATTTTCTTGGAAGTCACGTGATTCCGGTGAATGTTAATGGCTTTCAGCTCATCAAAGTAGGCTGTGATATATGAAACGGATACACACATTTCACAGTCTCTTTGATGGCTGAAAATCACCATTAAATTCTCCATCACCTACCAAAAAGGATTTCTAACCAGAGCTCTGCTACAAAGACGAAGTGTGTAAGTCATAATCGAATTTTAAGAAAATTTGGAACAAAGTAACTAATCTTTAAAATAATACAAAAAAAAGTCAAGCAAATAAAAAATAAATGTTTAATACAAACACAAACTCATAGCATGTTGTCTCAAAAATTAAACCGAAGTCATATGGAATCAACAGTAAAATACCACAAAATAGGTTAAGATTAAAATAAATCCAAAGTCATCTTGATTCAAAAGAGGCAATACAAACACAAACTCATAAGACGCTAACAAAAACCTAAACTAAATTGCATAAATTCAGTAGCGTTAAAGTAAACAAACTCAGAACACGTTGCGTCAAAAATAGAAGCAATATTACATAGATTAAATAGACATAATAAAACACAAACACTCCAGGGCATCCTGCATAAAATAAAACCAAATTTACATAAATTCAGTAAAGGTAATACGAACAACTCGAGGCATGCCGTGTCACAAATTTAACCTAAGTTACACATATTTAATAGCTCAAATGAAAATAAACTTAGAACACATGTCAGTTACACAGATTCAATAATTAATCGAAACCTAAACCTAGAGCATGTTGTGTCAAAAAAATAAGACCAAAGTTACATAAATTCAATAGTTAATACAATACAAACATAACGCCAGAACAGGTTGTGTATGAAAACAAATATACTGAGAGCATTTTCTGGTTTAAGAGAATGAAAACTATAACAAGCACAAAATGGTTACGAGGCCAGTCTAACGGACCGAACCCGTACTGTGAAGCAAAGTTTCAATAAAACAGTACTTTAATCTTACTGTGTACCAAACACCAGCTAGGTTGTTCCGTAAGTTTCGTTAAGCCTTGTTTTATTTTGCTCCCAAAATGGATAACTTTTTTCTCGCGTTCCTTCCAGTTTTATCAATAAAATTCGTGATCGACGTCCAGTAACAATGATTTTGATTTTCTCTCTTATTGAATATACCAACAGTGTAATTCGTCTGCTTCCTTTTCAGTTATAAAAGTAGTTTCTTTTTTCTTATCAACAACACAAAACTTAACACATCCTATTCTTTCACGCTTTCCAGGAACCGAACATATTCGCCCCTTTCAGTCGTTTGAGCGTTATAATTAAACAGCCAATTCCACTATTCGTTGGTAAATAGTAGTTCAAACGTTGGCGGTTGGTGATGTCAACAGGTTGCTTTCTCTGTAATAAGCACTTTAAAAGTAATGACACCGGCATATGGCCTTATAAACTTTCCATATCCCACTGAAACAAATCTTTCACAGTTACTAATGTTAGTTCATCATTAATATTTTTAAAATTAGCAATTCCCTTTGTGGCACAGTGGTATGTCTGTGGACATATTATGCTAAAAACCGGGTTTCAATACTCGTGATGGATAGAGCTCAGATAGTTCATTATGTAGCTTTGATAATAACAAATCAATCAATCAAACTGAAATCAGAAAATATATTACATTCTCCATTACCACCCCTTTTTAAGTATAAGTATATGAAATCTCAATCGAACGAAACTTACCACAAAAATGTGTTCTCTCCCACAATGACTCTTTGTTTGCCAGCACATTTCCAACTGTTCCGTCAAAGACAAGATAGTGAGATGTGCAGAGCGGGTCATCTCACTACCCATGTCTTTCATGGAAAAGATGGAGACTTAACTTTCCTGTTTTCTTTAATCCTTAAACGTTGTTACTTTCTGAAAAATAATAAATACAGATGTTAACAACTGTGACACAAACAATGTTTTATGTTGTTGTTTCTTTTAAATCTTGAACTGCAGTTTAGAACAGTTAGAGATTCGAAGTATAAAATGTGATTGAAATGTTTTGTCATACGAGTGATATGAAAAGTATATACAATATCTGGACATCGAATTACAAGCTGCTTGAAAATCAAACAATAATACACTATTTTTATTACAGGCGAGAAGCTGAAAGTTTCAACCTGACCTGTAATTCACGTGCACGTGGGCTAAACGACAAGGTCAGTATTTGTATAGTTCTTATAGCAAAGCCGCATTGAGCCATCTGCCGTATCCACCGAGGGGAATCAAAACCCCGACTTTAGCATTGTAAATCCCCAACAGAGGGACATCAACGTCAGAAACCCTCAGGATTCAATTAACTACAGATCAGGTAGTCAGACAGAAGCACCAGTCATCACAAGGACTCTATGAATCAAATACTAGGATTGATTTCTACCTTTACAATCCGTACATAGTTAAAAGTCTTTAATGGTTGTACGTTTCGAATACTGAACCTTTCGATCTGCAACACAACATTAGTCCGAACCTAGCCCCGTGTGAGAAACAAAGGGTCTAAAGAAAATTAAAGCAAAACAAAGTATAATGGATAGATAATTATAGAAAATTTAAAAGTATAAAATATGCCAAGATAAAAAACCGAAAGGCAGGCGAGGTGAAAAATCATGGTGATATTTTAAGATAATCCGAACAGCATTGTTAATACTGTATAAAACAGATATCATGTCACATGATATTTTAACATAATCCAAACAGCATTGTTAATACTGTATAAAACAGATATCATGTCACATGATATTTTAACATAATCCAAACAGCATTCTTAATACTGTATAAAACAAATGTGTTACATGATAGTTTAAGATAATCCGAACAGCATTATTAATATTGTATAAAACAAATGTGTCACATGATATTTTAAGATAATCTGAACAGCATAAAGATTTGATTCTAAAAGAAATACGTAACATTTTATTTTCAATATCACAATTTTAGTCATTTCTTTTTATTATCTATCAGTACAAAAAGTAACTAATATTATCACCTCCAAAATGTTAAGTCTTCTTCAAAGTAATATTTTACCTTGCTCAATATGCTCCCCCCGCTAGTACAGCGATAAGTCTACGAATTTACAACGTTAAAATCTGGGATTCGATTCCCCTCAGTGGACCCAGCAGATAACCCGATGTGGCTTTGCTATAAGAAAACCCACACACCTTGCTCAATACTCAAACAGGAAACGACTAAAGGCACACTCAATGCCATATGCAAGTTTATTTTACGATCACAAAAACGGATTGGGGTAATTTCATAATTTAAGAGAATATTGAGGAAAAAAAAAGAATATTTTTTTTCTTTCATAGACCTGGTTTGTCATAGCTATCCACTTATTAAATACACTGTGAACAAGAAAGAAAATACAACGGTTCACATTTTTTAACTAAAATTTAAACTTCTACGGAATCGTTTCACCAAAAAATTATGAACAAAATCAGCAAAGTTTCCAAGATCCTAACTACGTTTCTAATGCTAAGACACATAGTTATTATATTAGTTTTATCAGCTCCTAGATAAAGGTTACATTAGAAAAATGAGCATCAAATTAAATCGACAAAAAAAAATACAAATTTAAAACTTCTGACTAAACCAATCGGAGTCTGCGATTCAATAGATGCCATAAGAGTGCAGGGTAACCAAGTAATTATGTTCACGGCGCGGTGGATCTAAGCTAGAACTAACTTATTAAACACACTATGGTAAGTGTAGAAGTTTTTGGCGGTGGAGTACTTACATCCTTTCTCAGACTATAATCACTAACACAACACACAGAGGGAAGAGGAAGGTTGGACAGTTTGAGCACATAACATTGTTCTAAAGAAAGTTATAAAGTAAACTCAAAGCAAAAGAAACGTGTTTATAGTGAAGGTTTTATTTACTTTTGTTATTGGGTCTTTGAGAAAACACTACCTAGCACAATATGACTGATGTTAAAGAGTTACCTCAAGGCAAGCTTTGTTTAAATAAAAGTGTCTTTAAACTTAAACGTCACGACCAGGATGTAATTGTATACCTTCAAATTCAACAAGGCGATAGAATGTAGTTGTACTTAGCTGGTTGTGATTATGCAAAAAGCTACACAATGGGTTATCTGTGCTCTGCCCACAAGGAGTATTAAAATATGATTTCTAGCATTGTGAGTGCACAGACATAAAACTGTGCTACTGAGAGTAGGACAATATAAGTTAAACATCACAACCTGAAAGGAGTTGTGTATCTTTAAACTTAAACACCACAACATGAATGTAGTTGTGTATCTTTAGTTTGGTTTGTTGTGAATTTCACTACACGAGGGTTATCTGCACTAGCCATCCCTAATTTAGCAGTGTAACACTAGAGGGAAGACAGCAAATCATCACCGCCCACTACCAATGCTTGGGCTACTCCTTTACTGACAAATAATGGGATTGATCGAAACAAAGGGTAAGCATGTTTGATGCAAGGGGGATTCAAACCCAAGACCCTCGAATTACGAATCTAATGCCTTAAACACCTGGCCATGTCTAGCATATGTATCTTTAAATTTAAAATCATAACCTCAATGTAGTTGTGTTTCTTTAAACTAGAACATCAAACCTAAATGTAGTTGCACATCTTCAAATTTGAACATCACAAACTGGATGTAGCTTGTAGCTTTAAAGTTAAACATCACCACCTGAAAGTAGTTTGTATCTTTAAACTTGAACATCACTACCTGAATATAGTTTGTACCTTTAAACTTGAACATCACCACCTGAAAGTAGTTTGTATCTTTAAACTTGAACATCACCACCTGAATATAGTTTGTACCTTTAAACTTGAACATCACCACCTGAATATAGTTTGTACCTTTAAACTTGAACATCACCACCTGAATATAGTTTGTACCTTTAAACTTGAACATCACCACCTGAAAGTAGTTTGTATCTTTAAACTTGAACATCACCACCTGAATATAGTTTGTACCTTTAAACTTGAACATCACCACCTGAAAGTAGTTGTGTATCTTTAAACTTGAACATCACCACCTGAATATAGTTTGTACCTTTAAACTTGAACATCACCACCTGAAAGTAGTTTGTATCTTTAAACTTGAACATCACCACCTGAATATAGTTTGTACCTTTAAACTTGAACATCACCACCTGAAAGTAGTTTGTATCTTTAAACTTGAACATCACCACCTGAATATAGTTTGTACCTTTAAACTTGAACATCACCACCTGAAAGTAGTTTGTATCTTTAAACTTGAACATCACTACCTGAATATAGTTTGTACCTTTAAACTTGAACATCACCACCTGAAAGTAGTTGTGTATCTTTAAACTTGAACATCACCACCTGAATATAGTTTGTACCTTTAAACTTGAACATCACCACCTGAAAGTAGTTTGTACCTTTAAACTTGAACATCACCACCTGAATATAGTTTGTACCTTTAAACTTGAACATCACCACCTGAAAGTAGTTGTGTATCTTTAAACTTGAACATCACCACCTGAATATAGTTTGTACCTTTAAACTTGAACATCACCACCTGAAAGTAGTTGCGTATCTTTAAACTTGAACATAACAACCTGAATGTAATTATGTATCTTTAAACATCATGACCTGCATATAGTGGTTTGCTGTTAAATGAAAAAAACAAACACATGGAAAGAATGTAATTGTGTGGATGGCATTACAAAAAACCACAGATGAAAGAACTACAAGAGCTCTATGATATATCTTTAACACATTAATTACTAGAATTAAAAGAACCCTGTGTCTATGTATTTAGCACAGTTATATGTAAGGACCAAAAAACTCTTTGATTATATCTTAAGGAGCTTCATCCTAAAATAACAAGAGCTATTTCACAATATATCTAATATAGTATATAAATCACAAGAGTGCTGTGATTGTCATATACCAGCACACTTACACATAAGAATCACAATAATTCTGTGAGTATACCTATAGGAAAGATACACACAAGAACCATAAGTGCTCTGAGACAATGACATATCTTTAGTACAGTTACATATCAGAATCACAAGAGCTCTGTATCTATAATGTACCTAGCACAAAAATTCTGTAACTATGACATATTTAACAGTTACATGAATCATAAGAGCTCTTTAACTATGTCAAAAGAAACTGTTACAAGAAACATAAGAGCCTTGTAACTGTTTATAATACACTTACAAGAATTGTAGGAGCTGTATACATCTTTAGCACAGTTACATGCAAGATCCACAACAGCTGTGTAACTATATATCCATAGGACACTTATGTAAAGAATCAGAAAAGCTTTATACTTATATATAGGAAAGATACATACACCAATCACAATGACCCTGTGGCTATATCTACAGCACAGTTACATTGAAGAATCTCAGGAGCTCAGTGATTATTATATATCTTCACCACAGTTATATAGAAGAATCACAGAAACTCATTGATAATTGTGTATCTTCAGAACATTTACCCAGAAGAATCACAGGAACTAATTAGCTATTAAATATCTTAACAAAGTTACACAGAAAAATCAGGAGCTCACTGACTGTTATACATCTTCATCCCAGTTGCATGGAAGAATCACAGGAACTCATTGACCATTATACATCTTCAGCATAGTTACACAGAAGAATTGCAAGAGCTCATTGACTATTATGTACCTTCAGAACACTTACATGGAAGAATTGCTGAAGCTCATTGACTATTTATTATATGTATTCAGCACAGTTAGACAGAAGATTTACAGAAGCTCATTGACTGTTATATATCTTTTGTACAGTTACACAGAAAAATGTTGAAGCTCATTGACTATTGCACATCTTCAGTGCAGTTACATAGAAGAATTGCTGGAGCTCCTTGAATATCAAATATCTTCAGCACACTTACACAGAAGAATCATAGAAACTTATTTAGTATTATATATCTTCAGTGTAGTTACACAGAAGAATTGCAAGAGCTCATTGAATGTTGTATATGTTCAGCACAGTTATACACTGTGTTTGTTCAACAATACTTTCCGTTTGAAAATAACTGCTAAATATTTGCTCTCTTTCACCACAAACAGTGCACATATTTTACTGCAATATTGTTTCTATGTTTCGGCATCATTTTCATCAAAGGGACATTAATTATCACTATGCACACAAACATGTATAAAATAAATTCTTCACAACACATGGTTAGTATTAGGATCACTAAGACATGTATACTGATAAAGAAAGAGAAATGTTTACCAAGATTATTATGTTTTTTTATGTATTGTCAACTATCTAGACTCAGTAAATATTTTATTCACCAGTAAAAAAATCATGTTTTTTTCAATGCCTTGGCATACTTCTTAATGTTTAATTTGGTTTTGGGCATTGGCATAACGCTCAGCCAGCTAATTGTTAGTTTGAATTGATTAGACTGTAAAGAAAGGCAACACCTACCAACAACACTTGAGCTACTAAAATCAGATAGTCTTCGACATAGTATCTAATAATGGATCAAATTGTTATTTATAATTTTCCAACTCAAGTGTATTATCTTTCTATGAAACATGACATTCCTGTTTTCTACTCAACAAATCTGAACAGCTTAACAATTTTGTCCCAGTTTTTATGATTTATGATTCGCTTAATACTGATAAATTTAGTCACAGGACCACAAAGATAAATAAATAAGGAAAATGAAATAATAACAGGAATGAAATAGCCCATTGAGTCCGTTTGAAGATGAAATTATCTTTAACCAACAATTTATTTTGTCATTATAACCCTGTATATATATAAACATATACATATATGTAAACATCTTCCAAGTAAATAAACATTATTATTGTAGCACGCTACATTACACGAATTCAAGAGTTAGTTTTTCTTCCCAGTATTCAAATATTAATGAGAACTTTTCCCTTATTATTTTGGTTTTGTGATTTGTTTCTTCAATAGAAAATACATTTGTTAAAGTGTTTATTCCAGTTTTATAACTTAATGCTTATTTTGGAAATATTTTCATGATCATTCTGTAAAAGCTATAGCTGCAAGATATCTTCTGGAGTCTAAACTTTTGTACCTGTGTTTGTATGCATGAATCAGAAGACAGTTGTTAGAACTTTTATTTGGGTAGAATGTGCATGGAACATTCAATGCAATTGTTCGACCTTTTACCGAATTACGAATTCCTCGATCTTAAGTACTAGAAAAGAATCAGGGTATTAAAATAGCAGAAGACTGGGCTACCCTCGGTGCATGCCAGTAGTTTATACAAACAATAGATTATGCCAGAATTTTCTATTATAAACTATGCTCAGTATTTATAGTTTTATCGATACAAAGATTAAAATGCGCACACGTATATATTTGTTGTTTGTTTGAATTTCATGCAAAGTTACACAAGGACTATCTGCACAAGCCGTCCCTAATTTAGCAGTTTAAGACTCGAAGGAAGGCAACTAGTCATCACCTCCCACAGCTAACTCTTGGGCTACTCTTTTATCAATAAATAGTGGAACTGGTTGTAACATTACGTCGCCCACACAACAGAAAGGACAAATATGTTTGTTGCGACTGGAATTCGAGCCCGCAACCCTCTGATTACGAGTACAGCGCCCTTACCACTTCGCGATGTCGGACCTACACACGTATACATACGACACATCCATCCCCGATGAGGAAGATGTTGGCTGTAATAACCTGAAATTTTCAAAATAACTTGCTAATTTTACAGGCGTATACTCATAATTATACGCCAAAATATATGTGTTATTCGGCTTTGCAACCATCAGTAAGAAAATATCTACTAGTTTTAGGGGAAGACCCGCTTACGAATAAAATAGTAAGAAAACAAATAAAGAAGTTAATAGATATAAGGGTAATTTATTGAGAAACATCTTCATGATTTACAATAAAACTTCTGATTCCTCTGTGCGATGTTAGTTCTGCTCCATTATTTAGTTGCTTAAGAAACTACAAATGGGCGTTGCTTTGATGGATCCAATATTTGTATTGGTTTATTGTAGAAGTTATCTATACCGAAAATTATTATTCCTGCACATCAAATTATCTATTATTCTAACTTATCTGTATCGCAAACTATCTTCAATGCCAATTTATCCACTACACAAAATATGTATAGCATATATCCTAAGAAACATGCAATCCCATCAACGACACTGTCTCTTATGTTAAATACAACTTTAAATCGTAATTCAACCCGAATTTTATGCAGCGCAAAGAACATTTTCTTGTGGGTCATTTATTGCAATAAAAAGTATCTTTCCTTCAAATATTAACGAGTTTCTGAAACATGAACGGGCATTTATTTACTAATCAATAGATTTACACGTGGGTGAACTGCTTCTGTCCTCCAACATCGCGTTTCAATGTTTTTCCAGGACTTTATTTAATAACTATCTTTCGTTCTCTGTTTGTTAACTAATAGTTCATTCCTGAAAGTAAATTACCACTCAAAGTGTGTGTACAATACCGATCTCGACTCTTTATCCAATCCAGTGTTGTTCTCCAAGTATCAGAGACTTGAGCTTGTCTGCACTAACACATAACTGCAATACGAACAAATCAATTCATAAAAAAATTATGGAACACCTAACTACAATATGTACATTTACAATTAGTCTCCGAATGTCCATTTTTTTAGACCTATAAAAGACTCCCATATTACAACCAAATTAGGAAACTGCAGCTGTACTTTTTCGTCTTTAGAAATCAGCTTAGCTTTCTTATTCCGTTTAGATGATAATGAACGTCAAGCCAAGCTTTCCCAGATAATGTTTCTTGCTCAAGATTCACTGGGCACCTGCGACGCTTTGAAAGCGCATGAGGCTCAACAGAAACGAGAATTTATCCAGGCTCGCGAGCAGCACGTGTCGAGTGCTGTTCGGAATGGATTAGATTCCATTGCATATTCATTTTGTTGTTTTCGTCTAACCTTTAAGCCATCAGTAAAATCCCAATTCTGTTTCCACAAATGCTCATAGGCTTAACGGCAGTATTTAGCAGAGGAAATACAGTACTCATAAATATACAAAGACATATAATACACTCTAAGTGGAATATTAGAAAGATATTGAACAAAAGAAGTTAATGACCTTTTGAGAGACACCTGTGATTAAATATTAGTTAATAAACCAACGTGTATAGAACATAAAAAAGACAGAGAGAGAAGATGGCTATAACAACTTGGAACTGTGTCAAGCTAAACACAATACAGTGAGAAGGCTGGAACACTTAATCTACCCCATTATCGTGCATAGCTTCCTTAAAGTTTTTCACTTCAAGAAAACATCTTGCTTAAGCACTGAGTGGATGAATGAGAGTTGCCACGGGTTATAAAAACAGCGGGCGTCAAAGCATGACCAGGAGGTGGGGTACTGTAAATAAAAACTGATCCGGACTTTTCTTCCGGCCAATAAAGAGGAGGTAAAAACTTATCAGACCAATAGAGTAGCGGTAAAAACTTACGTGCCTTTTTCAATATACGCTAGTCACTGTAAACCTACTTTTTGTGTGTATGTCGTTAACTGCTTTTAGCGGAAAACTTATTTCAATACGAGTGTAAAAAAAAAACCATAACACAGTTTAGTTTTGTGAATCAATGGGTAAGAGATTACAAAGAATCCTTTACTTGGTCTTGAAAGGAAAGTGGAAGTTATCATTGTTGGTGGCTGGCTGCAATCGTGTGATGTAATTACAAGGAAAATATTGGTTAGTTCTTTTAAAACTTTACATTCTTTATATAATAATAACAATAAATAAATTTAAATGAAACTAAATTTATAATAACTGTTTATTACTATTACGATAAAATATACATCAAATACCCTCTAAAAGTGATGTGTTAATCTACATTAACTCTGGTTATAATAATGTTAACAATGCAGCTAAATACAGTTTGGAGACAACTGTTATGATTATCGTAATCTTGGGATCGGTGAACACTGAAAAAAAAGGCAATAATCACATTATCTGGACCAAAAAAGGTGATGTCAAAAATTTTAATACATTAAAGGTATCTATGTTTTGTATTAGCAGAGAATGAGCGGCTCTCAGTTGTTTTGTTTTTTCCCCCAAATACAAACTTTTAGCTCGTAACCTCTTGATCAATTTGAGATCTGATTACATTAGACCACCGATTAATTTATTCTAATTCTACCTAAACGAATTATAATTTGAAGGTAGGCTATAGAGATCCTGGTAAATAATAAAATCAAATCAGGTACGTGCACATTCCACGTGGGGGATCACATACAGTAATTTTACTCCAATCCCGTCTAAATTAATTAAGTGCCACAGGTATTGAGAATTCCCTTTCGTATCTTCAGTAATTGCGTTTTTACATCATGAGTAAGTAAAACTGACTTAGATATGTTTTATTTTAGTTCCTTTATCGTTTAGAAGCGAAGTTGTCCAGTTACGAAAAGCTAAATATATTATTTACGAATAAAAACTGAGATTGGTTTAGGTAAAGTGTTTCTCTTCTTTTGTTCTTATTCAAGAAACAATTTAAAAAACGACTAGATGTATATGTGACGTGTTATATAATATATTCAATAGTAACGTAATATTATAAATTTCAGAAATATTGTACCGTGCAGAATGATAAATTAATCCAGGCAGCGGGTGTGTGTACACCGAGAAATACCGAACCCTTGATGTAAATCCGTAGAATTACAACTGCCCCGCAGGGGGACAGCCGGGTAATACATTTATATAACACTATGATAATTAAATAGATAAATTAGTTGTTGTTTTCTGTCCGACATCTGCTTCATGGAAGTGAATTAAGACAGTTTCAGAAAATTCTGAATAATCCACTAGTCTGTGACGAGCTTGCTTTGACCATAAAATAATATTAATTAACAAACATTATGAGATTAATCAGCTCGCAGAGTCCAATAACAGAATACGCGACAGCGGGAGATGTATGGGGACATTCTGGTATCTAAACCTGGTTTTTAGAGTCATAACCCTACTGATTTACGGTTGAGTCTCTTAGGGCTGTTACTTGAAAAAATTACGTAATTGCAATAACAAAATAATATATTTATTTACTTGCACAGGATGACAAATTCTTGGAAATTTGGCCGCGACGCATGAAATTTTGTAAATATGGGAAAACGTGATCCTGAAGGCTTAAGAAGGCGATAGCATTACAAAACAGGAAATGCAATACCAAGTATTTACATTTGTCACAGATGGATTGCACGAGTTGTACTTCTTGCAGTTGTTTCTAAGTATAGACTACAGGAGATCTCTGACCCCTGCTGCTGCAGTCTGTATACTACGAGAACTTGAGGTGTGTTATAAAATACACGCGTAAAGCGCGTGCTTTGCTCGTGCTTATTTCGAAAAAAAATTTATATATAAATGTACAAACATCTAGACTGCACGTGCTTCGCACGCGAAGGACAGGTTTTACAGCTTTTCAACTGAAGTCATTTTACTTAAGAAATCCTATATCATAAGAAATAAAACAATAGACGAGGTTATGTAACACAAAAAGATATGATAAAGTTTTACCTCGAATATTAAAAACAAGTAAAATAACATCTCTAACGCAATAACTTCAGAGGCAATTAACAAGTCTATACACAAGTTTCTCAAAGGGTACAAGAAGTACGTTGTAGCAATATATTATATTGTAGTTGCATTATAATGTAACAATATGTTGTATTGTGGTTGCATTATTGTGTAACAATATGTTTTATTGTGGTTGCATTATTGTGTAACAAATTGTCATATTGTGATTGCATTGTTATGTAACAAAGTGTTTTATTGTGGTTGCATTATTATGTAACAAAGTGTTGTATTGTGGTTGCATTATTATGTAACAATATGTTTTATTGTGGTTGCATTATTATGTAACAATATGTTTATTGTGATTACATTATTATGTAACAAACTGTTATATTGTGGTTGAATTAGTATGTAACAAATTGTCATATTATCGTTGCATTATGTAACATTGTTATATTATGGTTGCGTTATTATGTAACAAATTGTTATATTGTCAAAAGTCGTTTAAAGAAGTGATTAAGTAAAAAGTAAATTGCTAGACAAAAATGTTGAATTTGTTTCAATTCTTCGTTTTCACTTTGGTGATCTCTTGCTATAAGCTAGCGTATGAATACAAGTAACAATATATATTTTAATATTATTGTTATTTAAGAAGCTTAGTTTAAATTATCAGTAAACTTTAAGATCTCATTTCGAAACATTATGAAATTGTAGAGCATAACTGAAGCTCATTAAAATCCACCAGACAATTTGTAAACTAAATCTTACTTCGACTTGTACGTTACTTCAATTAGTATTGGTTACACTTGACATTAAAGCAAAATCCTATGACGCGATTTAATTTCTGGATCTCTTACAATTTGCAAATGCTAATGTACATTTAATCGAATGAAAACGTCGGACTCAATGGGCTCAGTGACTGAACACAAACTGGTTTTCAAAAATGCATTGACAACTTCATTAGTTTTAGAGCTGTAAACGAAGCATTAAGATTTCCCATAAGCGTCGAAATCGGGAGACCCAGAAAAAGTATGGCTGAATATCATCGAACACCTCCAACACTTTGCTTATGAGTTTTCTATGCTTATTTTTTTTATTTTGCCGCGCAAACTTACACAAGGGCTATCTGCGCTATCAGTCCCCAAGTTATGAGTGTAAGACTATACGAAAGGCAGATAGTCATCACCGCCCACTCTTGGGTTACTCTTTTACCAACGGACAGTGGGATTGGCCATCACATTATAACGGTCCCACGGTTAAAGAGCTAACGTGTTTGGTGTGACGAGGATTCGAACCCGGAACCCTCAGATTACGAATAGAGCAGCCCTAACCATCTGACTATGTCGGTCTGAAAAAGAAAGGGGGAAAAAAAGAGGAAAAACGAATGAAACTGATAATAATGCAAGATGGGGAAAATATTCCCCACTAAAAAAACAAACAGTGAAATAGCGCTCTTTATGGATTTTACAAACTAATTTATTCTTGGTTTGTGTTGTTGATGGTGTGATTTGTGGATGCAGTTATTACCAGACATCGACACTGAAATATATTTAAAGCACACAAATAATAAAAGTTAGATGATTTTTAATGCCTTACGTTTCGAATGTTGCTAACAATTTAAAATTCCGAGCTTTAAACAATACACGTTTTTAACTAACATAAAAACGTTTTAGAGTGGAGCAGCTTTGTGATGAGTCCAACAAAAAACAAAACATGAAAAGGCGGTAACCGCTCGTGGCACACCCTCAGTGTAAATTTAACCCATTCCAGTTCTCGAGTGCCCTTCGACGTACGAAGGGCAGGCTTGCTTTCCTATGCTATCATCAGCGCTACCCCAGATCTTCTGCAGTCTTCTCATTGGTCGACTCATAAAGCTACGAGCTTTGGGCTGGCGTATTGACGCGGTTTCAGCAACATATTGGTAGCAGCTACTCGTAAAACCAGTTCAGCAGTATGCAAAACCGTATTAAGAGACATAGAGAGACAAAGAAGATGTCTACATTACTGTATAAATAACTTACTAGGTCACGTCATGCGTCTATCTATTAATATATTTTCTTGAAAATTATATCTACATTTTCGCGGTTTCAATGGAATGTTTTGTATAGAAGCAAATAATGTCAGGGTTCAAAAACGAATTATTACCAGTTACAGGGTTTTTAAAAGTTTTAATCAGTTTTATTAGAGCAACTCACTGAAACATTTTTTACATGAACAAAAACAACGATACTGAACTGTACGCAATAAGACTTTGAGATCTTTGTATGTTACAGAAAAACTTATGCTAAATCGTGTATATTAGCTTTATATTTCCTGTATCTTTTCCTGGCATTTAGTTAAAACGAACTATATTATACGTGTCCAGCGGGCACTGCTCAGTGAAGATTTTCGTTTCGTTTCTTTTTACTCTTCTGTTTTTTTGTAGTTGTCTTCCCTTGAGTTAGTAATTAGACGTTTTAACTGGTAATCGTGAAAAAGAAATAACTTTTTTTTTTCTGAGGGGTTCATGCACTACTTGTTTAATAAAATTGTGCCTATTTTGCCTCAACAACTTTTATACTTATTAAAACAATCGTGTCAGTAAAATGTTTTTCAACTCACAAACATTTTAAAATATGTATCCAATGAGCTGCTAGAAAAATATTTCAAATGAAAGAAATCGAAGAGCTAAATAAAAATGTTCGTTCATAATCAGAATTAACCGGATTACACATAGTCCTAGGATGTCATGCTAACTCCGTTTAACATGTTTAGTGAATCACCTGTTCGGATATTATTTAACAACCAACAGAAAAATTTAAAACATTATTTTCTTAATGTTCCATCTTCTTGCTTTAACGTAAATATTAACTCACGTTACCCATGTACACGTTAACTACAATAATGAGAATGTTTGAAGGGAACTTGCATTTTTTTTATTTTGTATTTTATTTATTATAAAATGTTTTCAAAAATATTTACCATAACATTTGCTAATGTTTCAAAAATTATGACATTTACTATAACCGGACAACTATACCTCAGACAATTACATACCTAAACAAATGAGGAAATAGGACAATTAGATACCTAATAATTATCTAGTTGTCCAGTTACGATGTAGGTTATATAATGAAGTAAATCAAACATGGTAATATAATAAACCTCTATCCATGTAGTTTATATTTAAAATTTTGATAAAATTGGCCTAGGTCTATAAAACTCGTATAATAAACTTCTATCTATATAGTTCATATTTAAAAGCAAGCATATGTTGGTTTTTAAATGGTGGGTTTTCTTTTCGTGGGTCCGGCATGGCCAGGCGGGTTAAGACGTGTGACTAGCAGGTCTAAATATATACATATCATATGATGAAGATAATTATTGTAATTACTGTTTTATTTTATAACAAACAAGTGATGTCTAAATGTCTTACTTCGTCATTTGTTTAGATGTGTAGTCGTCCTGGATTCCATCGAATCCGCTATCCAGAAAACAATCTGGACATTCTTTTCCAAAATACTGATCAAATAAACTAGAACAGGGTGTTAGCATTTTCAGTATGGTGGAAAATGTACTATCTTCATGACGTGTTATATTCGAATGCGAATTTGATGGCGATGCTGAACAAAGTGATAATGAAAAAAATCATATATTTATTTCCAGGGGTAATTTTTGTTTTAAAGTGATTATAATAATTATTATACGATCCACGTTTCTGTAGACATAAGCCTCACTTAAGTGAAATATGCTAACTAAATGCTGCATTTGTACACTTTCCCTGCCATCTTGATGACGTCACTACTTCCTCTATTTCACTTCCTGGTCAACCGCTGTGCAGATTAGTTCCGTACGTTCAGAATAATGAATTGAGTGCGCCCATAAAGTCATAATTAATAATCCTTCTTCCTGATTTGTCCACACATGGAACAGCACACTGTTCATGTTTTGTTTTGTTTTCAAAACTTTTAATATTGCGTTCTTTCTGCTTATTTCAGCAGACACTCAGGTTAACGAAAATAAAAAATAGAAGTAAATAAAAGAGGTATAACAAAATATTAAGCTTTATCTCCCAAAACTGATGCTTATATGAAATGATCTACATGTATCATTATTGTAGCACTATTCTTCTCATACAGCGGGTTACAGAAAATAACTCATTTCTTTTTCCCTGGCAAGCACATGTTGGCTTTTCTTTTGGTGGGCCCGGCATGGCCAGGTGGGATAAGGCGTTTGACTAGTAATCTGATGGTTGCGGGCTCGAATCTAGGTTGTACCAAACATGCTCGCTCTTTTAACCTTAGGGGCATTAAAATGTGACGATCAATCCACTATTCATTGGTAAAAGACTAGCCCAAGAGTTGGCGGTGGGTTGTGATAATTAGCTGCCATCCCTCTAGTCTTACACAGTTAACTTAGGGACGGCTAGCGCAGATAGACCTCGTGTAACTTTGCGCGAAATTCAAAACAAACAATTCTTTTTCCCTTAACATAGATAGACGTCCTGTCATTTTGCATAACTTCTCAGAAATATTATTTCCTCCATTTTTCGTGCATCTTTATAAAACAGCTAATATTACATTACTCCTACAGCTCACTGTTTGTTTCGTTTTTATTTGTTTTTTTTCTTTTCTTTTATAAGTCATGTTCAGGTGAGACTGATGTAAGCTAGCCCTAAGAGAAACGTATTTTAAGACTGTATTGCCAAAAACAAAAATCCACCTTCCTGCCCATCTTTAAACACTTCCACAAACGGTCAAAATAATAATCCATTCTTCAGGCCAACTTTTTGCACATGTATTAACGCTTCTGTCAACCTTCGCAGACACAATCATAACTAATCAGCAATTCTGGGCGCCATCTATCACACATGTACTGTAAACTTGATCTTGGTCCACATTCGCACACTGATTAATAACAATCCATTCTTCGTCCCTATACCCAAGCAAACAAATTACAGAAAAATAGCCAATTACTTAATGATCACTTCAACATAGATGTAGTTACTGATAAATATCTCATATTGTCTTTTTGTACCAATAAAAAATAAATAGCATATTAATATTATCCACAACTACATAATAGTAGACATACTTATCGATAGGTAATAGCTCGTACGGTCTTTTCACACCCTTACAGATAAGAACCTATTCATATTCTCCACACACCTACACAAATAAGTCTCTCCTTCTTGCTTACATCCACAAAGATAAAATATCATTATTTCTGCCTAACTCCACGTACCTATTATCTTATTCTTTATGACAGATCATTACATTTTCTATAAGAAAATACTCAGTCAATCTGCCCAAATCCTCACAGATAATATTCCTTTCTTCTTGTACATCTGTACTGCATGTTAACCACGCGTAACAACTCATTCACTCTGCCCAATTCCACATAATTAGGTAATAGATCTTTTTTTCTTTTCTTTTTTGTGTGGCCACTCCTACACAGAGATAAAACCAAATAGTCCATCTATTTAGAACTGCTACTGGAACCTATGTGTTACTGTCTTTAGTAAATCAGACATTTCACAAAGAAGTGAGATTTTGTACTTGTTTTTAGTGTTATTCTTATTGTTGGAAATGGAATAAAATTAACCGTAATTAAACAGTGCTAGATAAGTAAGTTTCATGGAGCCTTTAACAAACCGAAATAACTGAAAAATAAAACGTCAGACGAATATTACGCGCTTTCGATATACATATAACTGCAAGAAATAAGACGAGTGAACCTGATAGAGAAAAGGAGAGACGTTTGTGTGTTCTAAAATATTACTAGTTTACTAAGCGCTAGTATCGATCAAGCTATCTTTCTCTCTCTACGTTGTCTGCTTTAGGAGTATCCAGACTCAAGCTTGTTTAGGTCCAACTGATCTAGATGGGTCCCTCGAGAAACATGCTTTCAAACTCGTAACCAGACAACCCTTTCCTTTGGTGGTGTATTTAATTTATTATTCGTAGATTTGCACTAGAAAACGAAATACTTAAGTCGTTGAAACAATGGTTTGGTATCACTTAAGTCCAGCATTTAGTGATATATACGTATTGCGAGTAATTTCTAAAGGAATAATATTCTATCCATCTCATTTGAGTCACTTTAGAGATCGGTATTACTAGGAACTGTTAACATTCAACATAAATTCTATGTCCTCTGCCCGAGCTTTGGCTTGATTGCCAGATATATTTAAACTTTAATTCAAAGAGATATTAAAGACTTGACTGCACGAATTTAAGAGTAAATGTCTTTTGAAGTAAAATAGTAAAGCTTTAGTCATAAATAACTCTTCTCGAAAAAAGAAAGACAGAAACTAAACTCTTATCCAGATATAATTTCTGTTTTTCTTGGGGTTTTTTTTGAGGTAGGTGAAAAAATTACGAATTGTGGGTCAGGTTTTAAATAGCTACACATAGATTTACTTTAAAAAACGTTTTTCGATCAAATATTATTTACCATCCGAATTGTGATTTATTTCTTCTTTATGTGACGTTAGATTATAATTGAACATTTTAAAATATTTTGAGAAATGGATTAAAAAAAAGAATCTGGTGATTTTCACTAGATTGGTCATAAATATTTCGAAACACATGTTCCTGATTCCTTGTAACTCTTGAGGAACTCGAACTATCAAAATGTAGTTATAAAATTTAACATTCGACTGACATTTAAAGCAACTAGATGGCGTTGTAAAATATAAATATTTTAGGGAAGGAAAAAATCAATAGAATAAAGAACATCTGATAAAAACAAGAATACATTCAAACATTAAGTGTGTGTGTTTAGAGTATCATGGGATGAGAGTCACTGGCGGGAGATCGTTGAACTTAAAACTGTTTCTTTTTTATTTTTATATGTCTTTCAGCTTTCTTTATAGATCAAAATTCAAACCAAGATTGCTCTAATTGAAATATGACTACAAGTCATCTATTTAAGTAAGTAAACACCATGTTACTAAAGACAATTTAAATTTATCTATTTCAAATGGTTATACAGAAATAAATTGTCTCTAAGTTTATTAAAATACTAAATCTTGTTTTCTTTCAATCTTAATGCGTAACAAAACCATGTTTTTTATTCAATTTTATATGTATATTTCTGGATGTTGAAACTGCCATCAGAACAAACTATCCCCTCTGTGAATAAATTAATAAACGCTAAATGAGGTTGTTCACTGAAACAAGTATTATCTGTAAAATATCATAAATTTCAAGAATCTCAGGAGCCTATATAGGATTCTGGCAAAAATAAATGAAACTGTAACGTATTTAGATCACTGATATTTTATGTGTATTTCATTATTGACCTTAAACCTCCAAATATGCTGCCAAGAGGTTCACGTGTAGTACAAAAAGTGAAAAATAAAGATATTCGATTGTAAAATTCTGTGAAACAAAGTGATGCCACATACAATAACTACAAACAAAACTGAATATTCAATAAAAATCAACTTTCTGAAAGTAAACATAAATTAATAACGATGTATAATACAATGTTTAAGGACACTGCTGCAAATTCCAAATATAACTTAAACAGCTTTGAACCAACTTAAAAATACTATGAACGATAATAAAGATGGTACAGCGATTTGCTAAAAACTGTCATAGAACATTCAGACAAAAATCACCTTAGAAGTAGACTTATTATTGAAACAACACTCAAAACCTTCATTTTCAATGGTTCAGACCACCTAAACATTGATAATAAGCAAAGTAGGTGGGAACGATTGTTACATAAAACTAAAAATTGCCCATTTGTTCACATTATTATTTCTCAAGCCTACAGTAAAATCGGCTAGGTATTTTGCACTAAAACCTAAATATATTTACTATATGGAATGCTGCAAATCTTTATAACCTACTTAAAAGTTGATTAACGTAGTTATAAATACATAATAGAAGCGATGTTGTTCTGAATGCCTGCATTTGTACTCGACGCGTGTTAAACAAAATTGTAGGCTTGGTTCGGTTTCTTTTGAATTTCGCGTAAAGCTACACGAGGGCTATCTGCCCTAGCCATTCCTAATTTAGCAGTGTAAGGCTAAAAGGAAGGAAGTAATCACAATCACTCACTATCAATTCTTGGGCTTCTTTTTTACCAGTGAATAGTGGGATTAACCGTCACTTTATAACGCCCCCACAGCTGAAAGAGCAAGCATGTTTGGTGTGACGGGAATTTGAACCCACAACCCTCAGATCACGAGTCGAACGCCTTAACCACCTGGCCATGATGAGCCAAACTGTAGGGATAAACCCATCTGGCTCAGTAAATAATTAATTTTAAAAACACGACAATTTACTAAAAGCGATGTTTTAGACGTATTTTTTTATTAGGGGAGGCTGTTTTTCTGCTGGTAAAAATTTATACGTGCTTAATGGGGGCTTTGTCTTACTCTAGTCATATATTTGTCCGTTGTTGTGTACTAACAATCCCACATACAATACAATTAAAAAATTAGATTTCAGAATCTATAAATAAATAAGCAAATAAGGCTGGAGATCTACTATGAGCAGTGTGATCAAGCTTTTTTCATTTTTGTTTTTTTTTTACTTTCGCGCAAAGATAAACAAGGGATATCTGCGCTAGCCGTTCCCTAATTTAACAGTGTAAGACTAGAGGGAAGGCAGCTAGTCATCACCACTCACTGCCGACTGTTGGGCTACTCTTTTACCAATGAATCGTGGGATTGACCGTTACATTATAACGCCCCCACGGCTGAAAGAGCGAGCATGTTTGGTGCGAAGGGGATTCGTACCCGCGACCCTAAAATTACAGATTACGAGGTGATCAAGTTACAAATCTCTGTTACAACTTCACTGTACTGTAGTGTGGTATGACGCAGAAATTGTGCAAAAACAAAAAACAAGAGTACTTTTAAACTTAATTCGACCTCTTTAGTTTTGCCGTGCTGTTAAAATTTTCTAAATCCTTCTCTTTCCGTCATTTGGAAACGAGCTAGACAAGAACATCTTAATCATATAAAGAGTTTAATACATTTCTCCGAGTTGATTGTTAAATTCATATACTAACTTTTCGATATGACATGACCAAAATTTTTATTAACTACCTGTGTTCAACTTTAACTACAGCTCTTTAGCACAGATAAGTGCTAATATTTGTATCATAGTTGAGAAGTAGACTGAACTTTCTTTAGAACACAATTTTTGCAATTAATTTATCACAAACGAAACTGCTTTACTAAATGTCCTTGATTTTCAACGTCGATAGGAGTCGTTGGTTCATCACTTAAAAGAGGATATTTCGCGACATCCCGTTCTTTTCTATGGACCTTTGTCTTTCCATGTTAATTGTTACCCTCTGTCACCAAATATTTGAACTGTTGGTTTCATTAGCTCTTAAATTTTCCGTATTAACGGATAGATGATTTGAAAGTGTACTCCTTGTGAAAATTTAAAACATAGAGGGTCTGTATGTTATAACTGATTGCATAATATTTTATTAAAAAACAAAGGTATCGAAAGACTGGTTCAGTGATGTCGAGAAACCCACTTGTTGAGAATTTTATATGCAAAAACGGCTCGTTTGGGCTATCTGCGCTACGATCAGATATCGAACCACGAATCCTGGTGTTATATGGCCTCAAGATTAGGAGTTAACCACTGGAATACATTTCTTTTATGTACGATCGAGTACATTTTAAAATATTTTCTACTCTATATACCTCGAGCCATAGCAGGAAATAGTGGTTTGTTTTTTGTGACATGCTAAGAGCGATAGAGTGAATCAAAGCAACCAATCACTGTTGTTATTTGCTTGGAATACATATCAAAATTAAGTCATTACTGGAGTTTAAAAAAGCATATTATTCTATGGAAATGTTAAATCAAGAAACTTTAACCTGCTATATTATTTTATATGTAAAGTTGCAAAACAAATTATTCAAAAAAACGAATACTTTGCTACGTATAACAAGTATTTTAAGTTTAAAGATGATAAAAAATGGCCCAACAGTAAAATCTTATGACGCTAATAACAGGGTTTCGATCGCCTTGCTGGACACAGCGAAGATGGCCAGCCCATTGTGTAACTTTGTGCCAGAATGAACAAAAAACGAGTCAAAATTATAGAAAAGTGAAATAATTACAAATGGAGTAATGAATATTATTAACCATGGTGCTTTACTTTCTCCTGGGCTCCACAATTCCTGCAAAATTAACTAAGAAGTGTCGTCACTAGTCATGGATACGAAACATAGAAAATGTACATGACCTCAACTAACTACATATTAACCTCTTAAATAGTTCACGTATTCACTGTTAATACACACTACAAATGACTATTGTTTACCTCTTGGTGAAAGTAAAAATTAAGGTAAAATTTTCTTATCGTAGTAATCAAAGTAGGTTTTAAAAATTTCTGGATTTGTGGGCAGGATTCAGTTTTGAGTAGGAATTTGATAAAAAAAAAGGATTTGTGCTTAAACAGATGCCTTTTCCGAATATATTACAGTTTAAAACGTATGTTTCAAGGTAGGTCACAAAAGTGTCATTTGTCATTACCCTCTATTGTTTAATACCTTTAAAACCTTTCGCTGTTAGAGATAAGTTAGCGCGTGTTTTTCTTATTGCAAAGCCACATCGGGTTATTTGCTGAGCCCACCGAAGGGAATAAAACCCCTGATTTTAGCGTTGTAAATACGGAGACATACCGCTGTACTAGCGGGGGCGAGATAAGTTAGTTGTTGCACTGGTAAACACTTGAGAAAACATACACAGTTAGTCATAAAAGTTTACAGTGCTGGTCACAACAATACTGAACACTTAACAGAAATATATTAATAGTTGAAATACTATTGAATGTTTAAGGAAATGCACTCATTTAATAACACTTTTTAACACTGAACAAAGTTAATGTTATTTACAATATTACTGAGCAGTCAAGGAAGTTATAGTCAGCCATAATGACTCTGAAAAGAAAGCTACAGTGTTAGTTATAATACCACTGAGCACTTGATAAGCTAGTTATGAAACTACTTGTATTTAGGAATTAGAAAGAAGCTGTATATTGTTTCATGTAACGACTAATCTAAAAACAACAGATGTAATTATTTATGGCGATATGTTTATATTCTATGACGTGTAAACAACGAGACGGAACAATTAATTTAATACATGCCTCACATAGTTCCTTTGTCTACATATATAACAATCATGAACATTTCTAGCTGGTTTTATTTCTATGGTGTATTTAACACGTTATCAGTACCTCATTTTCTCTTCCTATCTCTTGGATCTTTAATTCGGGCTTTTCCTCTCATACAGTAACAGTATTTCTGTAAGTAAAGACAGATAATGGATTTCAAATACCTCGATGTTCTATTGTTATTAATATTTAAATTAGAAGATTTCAACTACTGTTGAGGACGTCATGAAAACCATTTATTCCAATAAGCTTTAGTTGAACTTAAAATTGTTCTGGTAGCTTTAAATACCGAATATGGAAACTCAAACTGAAGACTTTAAAATACTTGTATAAAATGAAATATTGTCGACCTAAAATGTTCACCAACTGGGGGATCAAAGTAACTTCACAAAAATCGTTACTGTTATTCGATTATTCTCCTTAAAGACAGAAGAACGTCTTTAGACAAAATTTTATCCATAACTTTTTCGCATCAAGAAGTGGCAAAAACGGGTTGTTTTGTTTGTTTAAATTGAATTGCAGGTAATCAAAACACTGAAAATTAATTCACGTGAAGCTAAGCGTAGATTTTTGTGTTTCGACTGAAGATCTGGAATATTTGCTTGTTTTTGAATTTCACGCAAAGCTACAGGAAGGCTATCTGCACTAGCTGTCCCTAACTTAGTAGTGAAAGACTACAGAAAAGGCAGCTAGTCATCACCACCCACCGCCAACTCTTGAACTAATCTTTTACCAACAAATAGTGGGATTGACCGTAACTTACAACGCCCCACGGCTGAAAAGGCGAGCATGATTGGTGTGACGGGGATTCAAACCTGCGACCCTCGAATTACGAAACGGGCTCATCTGGAATGAGAATAATGTTGGACGTTCGTGATTTCGTTTCACCAACAAGCTGATTCGAAATGAAGATAAAACAACTTAAGTAACTGAAATACATTTCACGTTTATGGTTGGCAACAAAACTCAAACTTTCTGCATTCTGTGTTTGTATGACATTTTGCGATGATATTAGTTTCGAAAGGACTGAATCTACAGTATTACATTCAAATTTTGCGTTGAAACTTGGGAAGATACTGTGATTTACCAGTTTATTTTTTAATGGCTAAAAGATGCTTGAAACATATCACAAAGACATAGACTAACATGTTTTCACAGAAACAGATTTAAAATTCTTCTGATATACAAAAAGGGACTCGAAACTAAATACTGAAATCAATTATGTGACATATTACAAGCTTTTACCAAGACAACACAGTAAGTAACAATTTGTTTGTTGAATTTCGCGCAACGCTACTTGAAAGCTATTTGTATTAGCCGCCCCTGATTTTGGAAGTGACAGGTTAAGATTACACCTAGTCAATACCACCCACTGACAACTCTTGGGCAGCGCTTTACCAACTAATACTAGTATTGATCATAACATTATAACGCCACCAGGAGTGAAGTGGAGAGCAAGTTCGGTGGCAGGATTCGTAGTTTTCAAACATACCTATACTATTTCTTGGTAGAATTCTTAAAAGGTTTTTTTTTCATTCATTTTACGATATTGTATTTGAGCGATTTATTCTCTGTTAATGACAGAATCTACATTATTCCCTTTCACCGTGTTTATTAATAATACATTTGATGACCGCGCATGCGTTATACATGATTACACTTTTTGTGCTTTTTTTGTGTATTTTTCTTATAGAAAAGCCACAAAGTGCTTTCTTCTCAGCCCGCCGAGAGGAATCGAACCCCTAATTTTAGCGTTGTAAATTCGGAGACATACCGCTGTACTAGCGGGTGTCTGCACTTTTCGTGATTTTTAAAAACTGCATGCGTGTATTGAACTTCACAAATGCATAAAATAACTACAGATTACTCCGAATTTCTTCGAGGTTGTGTAATGCCGTATTATGTTGTAATGTAGCACACGTGTTTCAAATGGTATGGTTATAAATTCTTCTTATTGGAAACTTATACTGGTACAGTGAAAAAATATTTCAGCATTTAACTGTCTTATCGTAACATAATATCTTACGTGTTATTACATTTAATGATGGATTTAATTTTAATTAGTGTAAAAAATAAACAAACATGTGTTTCTTGTGAATATCTTGCGCAAGAGGTAGGCGTGATATTACTGAAGGTTTTACACCATCTTACGAGTATCGTTTCTCCTATTTGTTTAATGTTATTAATGTTAAAGGAAACCTGAGATAACGACAAGTGATATCTAAATTTCAGGATATTTAAGGCTCCACAGGTATAATAATGTATGAAACCTTGTTCGTCCAACCAGATCTTCTCTCTCTCCCTCCTTCAAGTTAAACTCTCATACACAGGAAGTATCTTTCATGAATGACGTCACACAAAAGCTGCGAGTAGCACATAACTCGTGCTCATAGTATGCTCTATACTGCCACACCTCAATCACCAAAGCTATTCCCTCCCACATTAATCTTGGCAACAGGAGTTCCTCTCATGACTCCTTTATCTATAGTTTCATTCCTTGATGATAGTTCTGTGACGTAGTTGTGACATCAAACGACACAGCACTGACAGTTACATGACCTGACCTCTGCACTTTAGTTATAAAGGCTATGAGAAGGAATTGCCTTTCATAAACAAAATTTAAGGGTCATTTGAATTCGTATCACACTTAAACAAAAACAACACTGAATGAAATGATGCAAAATATATCAATTATAAAATGCAAGTGTCCTAATACCGATAAGGTTCACTTTTCTCCTCTGACCATATGGAAGTACGCAATTCCTGATCTGATATACAAATACGGTGGGCGGAGTCAAACTATCGAACGATAATTAGGAAGAAATCTTATTATCTGAAGTTTAAGATACATATCTTATTAATAAGAATCTTGAAAGAAATCGGGAAGTTTATTAGTTCAATCAGTATTTAATTTAGAGTTACTCAATGATCACTTATTTTACGTAATCGCCAAAAAAACCCACTGATGAATAGTAATCCTTAAAGTTCATACTCAATATAATTCTAGCAACCTCTGCACCAAAAGCCGCTTATCTACAAGTTATATTGTAAGCTATAAATGTTATTTCGGGTTTGGCGTACACGAAAAATATGAGCATGTCCAGGTTTGAGTGCCCCCAGTAACTACTCAGATACCAGAACTATAAGCGACATTAAACACATGAATTTCCTAGACTGGTGTAGTTCGAGTATGACCTGATGATCATCGGTAAAACAAAATATAATTTTTAACAAAAAAACAATATTTACATGTTTTTACAATGACTTTGTTCTCCTACCGTCTCGTAACGGCAATGTCCTTTAACAAGGTGATTGGATTTGTTTGTAATTAAATATAAAGTTATACAATGGGCTATTTTTGCTTTGCCAATCACGAGTAAGTATTGAGACCCGGCTTTTAGCATAACAAGCCTTCTTACATACAAGAAAGGCGAGTGGTATAAAACGTTTATAAAACTTGTCTCGCTTGAAACATGGAAATACGTAATACCCCCCCAAGTATAATTAAGGCGAATGTATATCTTTTGTCTTATCACAGTATGATTGTTACATAAAGATACTATAATTTTCCATCTGATCAACTATATAAAAAATTACAAGAAATTATTTGAGATATAATGTACGTACTCGATGTTGGTAACCTAAACAACCAAGAAAGAAAGAGAAAAAACACTGTTACTAAATTTAATGTTATACATGATTCTATTTTTCTTAGCAATACCCGTTTCTTAGAGATTACACTGTGAGAAAGTGGAAAACACGTGATGTCATAAACTAGCACACAACACCAAGTATTCGACGAGATTCCTGACGTTCGAAGCTGTGAACTCATAAGGGTTACTGCTCATTCTAGGTAATGGGTCATAAGGTAAAGTAGTGTTTATGTGCGGTTAGGGCCGTTAACGACACCTCTGTGAAAGACGTCGTCATTAGAAGAACAGTTTATAAATAGAACAAGAGGTTTACAGCTAGTTAATACAGGATAAACAGCACACACACGAAGTATATTAGTGTGTTCTTTAGGAACATAATGTTTAAGGAACGAGTTTATTATCAGCCATACCAAGTTGATGACTATACGTTGAAGACAGAAATTATGTGATATCAAAAATGCTAGTTTTGATGTAAAGTATGGCGTATTACATGGAATACGCAGTTACATAAACAAATTGTTCATTTTTTACCTATCAGATAACTTTCACACTGTTCACTTAGTACATTAAATTTATTTAATTTTCCATAAACAAATACTCCCTAGCGCCCTCTATATTTGAAAGTCTTTTAAACAAATTCTGGATTATATTTCGTAAGCTTTTGTTAACGACTTTAAAAACGAAAACACAACATTAAACAATTTAATAAATATATTAGAACTTCTAAGAAACTGTGCATTTGATTAAAAATATTTATGCCTGCGTAAAAAGGCACGTAATACGTAATAATCAAACTCTAATAAATCCACATCGAAACTATATGCTAATTCACTCTAAACTTGCTAGAAACTGTATACCTTAATCTAGTGTTCTCTAAACTTTCGTCATCCACACCGTTTTCAACAAGTATGGCTTCTTGGCCTTTTTTTAATTTTAATGAGCGAAAGAACGAGTTGAAGGGAACACAATACAAAGATACAGAACATTAAAATACTGCATGCGTTGTAGTAACTACTTATTATTTTCATTAATTAAAAAAAATACTAAAACGCTTGACTTTACATTATTGCATTATTAGTTATACACTAATTGTTTGTGCTACCCCTATTGAGGAATGCTGGGTTAACTTTATTTTGTTTTGTTTTTCGAATTTCGCGTAAATTACAGGAGCGCAATTTGCGTTAGCCATCCCTGATTTATCAGTGTAAGACTAGAAGGAATGCAGCTTGTTATCACCACCCACCGCTAATGCTCAGGTTAATCTTTTGCAAACAAATACTGGGACTGATCGTTATATTATAATGCCCCCATGGCTAAAAGGACAAGCATGTTAGGCGTAACCATGAGTTCAAAGATTAGTCAAATTATCAAAAAGTAACATCAGATGTTATTTTCTTCAAAGACCAACTTAGCTAAGCGTCAACGTTTTTACTAAGGTCCCTACATTCGGGATATAATATACGTTAGATCCTTCAAAATTCAATATGACGACATCATGATCAAGATTTAGATATTAAAACACTAAATGAACTGCGTTACGATATCTTTGTAACGTTGTCAATAATATCCATTAAAAAATTGATAATTAAAACTTCAATACCATATTTTAGAACATGTGAATTAAATGGTCAAGTTAATGCCCATTTTTGACATAGAACTCCTGTCCAAAAAGAGAGCAGCTTCGGTCGCCTACTTGGCTATTCTGAACAGAAGCGTGAGACTGATTTCCATTTTTTGTAATGAGGAAGAACTTTAGTGGTATATCGCAAGCTCGAATTTTGAACTTCCGATACGTAGCCCGACACAACCAGGTGGTTAAGGCGCTTGACTAGTAATTTGAGGGTCGCAGGTTCGAATTCCTGTCACACCAAATATGCTTGCTCTTTCAGCCATGAGGGCGTTATAATGTTACGGTCAATCCCAATATTCATTGAGAAAAGTGTAGCCCAAGAGCTGGCGGTGGATGGTGATGACTAGCTGCCTTCCCTCTAGTCTTACACTGCTAAATTGGGAACGGTTAGCGCAAATAGCCCTCGTGTAGCTTTACGCAAAACTCCAAAAGCAAACAAAGTAACGTAGCCCGACACAATAACCAAAGTCACGCCTTCCTCTGGTGTGACAGGTATATTTTAATATACGAATTATAATTTTTTACAATTCTGGAAACAAAAAGAAACACAAATGTAAAATACAAAAAAATGTGATATATATATATAATACGATATGTTCAATACCAAAATCGCCTAAACGTCTTTTAAGAATTTTAAAAAAAAAATACTTAACGCAGGACTAGATAACAGTAAATAACACGAGATAAGAACGATTTACCTAATTCCCCTAAGCGGTAAGTCTGAGGGCTTATAATGCTAAAATTCGGGTTTCTATACTCGCGTTGGACATAAGACAGATGGTCCATTGTACATCTTTCTCCTCAATAACAACCGAACCTTCCAGGTTTTCAGGTTTAGTGCCCCACTTGAAGAAGATTAGGGAGGGAGATTTCGGTTGCGTACTGTAGAACAATAACATTTCGTTCTTATATTTTGCACTTAATGCATAAACCGTAACTTCCGCTTTCTTGATAGCGACGTCATCAAGTGTCTAAGCCTAACGAAGTTTCTTGTTTAAATTATTTTAAAAGTAATCTGTTCAGATTTAATTTTAGCCGAGAAGGAAAAAAACATGCAAGAAAAACGACACCAAAAAAATTCACACAAAATATTTACTGCCGTTTACTGGTAACGATTAACCGTTAAACACCTAACTATTATAGCTTCTAATCACGTTAATTAACCATGTTACACCGCAAGCGACAGCTTTCTGAAAATACAACTCGTCATCACTTGCCAACCAACTGATGACATAGTTCCTCCTACGTTTTCAACAACTTGAAAGTTACGTAACTTGCCATCATCACAACTGGTAATTTAATAATTTGTATATGTCTTATTTTACCAACATGTTTAATCATCATTTAACCCTTTCATACTTGTTTATACCCAATGCAGAACCATTTTTTGTTGTTATAATGTTTCGGGTTTTGCTACGTATTTTCAAAACCATTGAAACAGCTATGATTTGCGGGTAACTATTTGTTTGTTGCGGGTTAGAAACTCCGTCCCACCAAACATGCTCGCCTTTTTAGCCGTGATGACGTTTTAAGTTACGGTCAATCTCACTCTTCGTTAGTAAAATAGTTCAAGAGTTGGCGGTGGGTGGTGATGACGAGCTGCCTTCCCTCTAGTCCTACACTGCTAAGTTAGAAACGGCTAGCGCAAATAGCCCTCGTGTAGCTTTGCGCGAAATAAAAACAAACAAAACAATAAAACCAAAGCTCTTTATTTTGTGACGTCCTCCTTTAGTAGCAGTCACAAAACGCTCGCCAAATGTTTTTTAGACTAACTGCTCTCACATACATAATTTATTGGTCTTCATATAAGTACATGAATCACACAGTAATCCTATTAGAAACTTATTTGAGAGAAATCTTGAGGCTTCTTCGACATTCGCTGCTGTTCTTGACAACCTGGCACCCTTCCTGTCTTAGATCTCGTTACTGGGAGACATAGCATTATTTCTGTGCTTTTCTTTACAACAGATTAAAATACCTAACGCTTTCTTTCCATCTTAGATCGTGTTACGGATCACAACGTAGCACTCTCCGTCTTATTATGAGTCACTACATATGTAGCACTTTCAGTCTTAGCTGTAGCTACAGGTGAACATCTTAGACTCCGTTACAGATCACAACACAGATCTCTCTAAGTTCTTTTTACGAGCGAACGTAACCATCGCTTCCTATACATTAACGATCACTACTTCTGCTATAAGTCTCATAATTAGCTTGGATTATTATATCCACGAAATGGAATTACTACCAGAATGCACCACGAATGTGAATTACTACCATAACATCTGTATATTACCAATTGAATTACTACCAGTACACCTGTATATTTTTGGGATCAAAAACTAAATTTTTTTTCGATTTGAAGCAGGTAACATGGTTATTTAATCTTCAATACTTTCAGATGGAGTTCACACTTAAAGACAAATGTATCTTCCTTCAGTAATGATGAAATTTTAAAATTTAAAAAAAATTAAAATGTTTAAAATGAAATTTAAAGGTAATTTCGAAAGATATTCTCAGTTCAAGTTTCATGTTATGCAACAAAGTTCAGACATTTTATAAGTATTCTTGTCAAAAGGTTGTACATATAAACCACGTGACTAAAAATTAAAACTCCAGTCTATATGATAGTAAGGCTTTATGATGCTTCCTTTACACATTGGCCCGGCATGGCCAGGTGGTTAAGGCACTCGACTCATATTACGAGGGGCACGGGTTCGAATCACCGTCGCACCAAACATGCTCGCCCTATCAGCCGTGGGGGCTTTATAATGTTACAATCAATCCCACTCTTTGTTGGAAAAAGAGTAGCTCAAAAGTTGGCAATGAGTGGTGATGACGAGCTGCCTTCCCTCTAGTCTTACACTACTAAATTAGGTACGGCTAGCAAAGATAGCCCTCGAAAAACTAAAAAACAAACAATTTATTATAGAAATTATGTGAAACTTTATAAATTACATTTAAAAAAAATATTAAAATTCAACGCTTTCCATACGTTGATTTATCTCTATCAATGGCAAAGTTAGAAACAGAATACAATTACTCCTGTTATTACAAGAAAATGTTGAACCAGAACCAGGATTTCTTTAATTAAAGTTCAGTTTAATAGAAAATCAACAATGACGGTAGCATGTATAAGAAATATTTTAAGATGTAGCGTCTCTGTTACACAGACTCGAACTGTTTCTACTTCCTCACCCATCCACCCCCTCGTCTTCGTCAAGTTTATAGCACATTGACAGAAAAAACTATGGTTCTAAGAGATTAAGACGTGAAAACACTTCAAAGAGAACGATTTACAGAACTACCCATTCCACCTGAATGTTAATTAACGCTCATTCTATTCACATGTAGTTAGACTTGTTTGGGAAGCTGATCTGAACAACTAAGGCAGGAAAGTGGTGAAGACGACAGAAGGCTGGCAACGTGATTGTGATCGATATTGCCACAAAGCACGTGCGCAAAGCCGCCTTCTTCACTTTACGTTCAGTAGAACCCAGATGGTACGTTAAACGAGATACGTGGATGAATTTCACAAAGCTGAGCCAAGCAAGTTCAGAAACAAACATTCATGGCAGGAGACAAGTGGAAAGAAACCAAAGTTCTTCGTCTAAACCGATTTTTGATCTCAAAAGAACACTGGAACAGAGAGCATGGTCAAGTGTTTAGTGTATCGAACTACGGCTCTTCAGAAACTTCGTTTGGGTACATCTATTTTAAAAAATGGAAAATTAAGCCGTACTTTAGAGCCGTAGATGTATTATAAGAGTGACAATCAACGCCTGATATTCAGTCACACAAGAACAGTCCAAGAGTTATTTGGTAGTGGGTGCGATGTACTAGTTCACTTCCCTCTAGTCTATATCACTTCAAAGATATATGGACGACCAGCAAACGTAACCTTTGAGTAGCTTTGCTCGAATAATCCAAAAGAAATGATGTCGTATTGGAACCGTAATAATGATCTGATGTCTTAAAGGAACTGTCAGACGATTCAGTTGTTAAAAATTATGAGTGAAAAAAACAAAAACAAAGGTGTCATACCGAAAGTGATAAAACAAGCTGCAGAAGAATACATCGCGTTAGAGAGTGAATTTCTTTTGTTAAAACCAGAATGGAGAATGACAAAGAAATATAGGCGGGAACTAGAAAAGAACATTTTTAGAGGAAGGGAAACTTACATCTCAACCAAGAGTTATGTGTCGTGAGAAAGAGATATAATCCTGATGGGAAAACAAACAAACTCGAAAGAATAAAGTTAGTTCTGATAATTTTACTGAGGAGCAACATGCAAAGTAAAAGGGAAAAGGGTGCACGAAAGAAGAGGTTAATTTGACGTTAAAAAAGAAATAATATTGTGTTACACACCCTTACTGTAATTCTGAGCTGTCAATGACACACATGAAACCTCACTTACTTAATCAACTTCATACACAGCTATGGTTGTTCACGAAGGCTGATGATATAAATAGCACCGAGATCACTATTCTATCTGCTACTGTCCCAATGAGATTTTGACGTTATGGAAAAGGCCTCGACGGCTCTGCATACGACAGATATAGTGTGATTAACATATTATGGGAAGAGCAAAATAACATTATTCAATTCACAGAATTGCTCAGATGACCTGTTAAACTATTACTGAAGAACAAACCACGTAAATGTTATACATGATTAGTTCCGACTCTACAGGATTGGAACATTAATCGTGTTTGCTGTAAAATAAAACGAGAATTGAGAACATTTTATTCGGAATGAATAATAATGATTTAAATATGGTATTTTGGATGAATAACAAAGATTAGCTACATAGAAATAAAAAGTAATGGAGAGTTTTGGAACGTGTAAAGTGAGAAGAAAAACTGCTGGACATGTGTAAGAAACGGGAGATGCGCTATTTCAGCATATAATTAGATCTGAGTAAAAGTTGGCAGAGATCCTGATGAGTGAAATCGAAGGAGGAGGAGCGAGAGGCAGGCAGAGACTCACCCTGCTCAGTGACATTCGAAAATTGATTGGAGATTAGAAGCCTGAATTGGGAAAGGTGATGCAGGAAGCCAGAAATATGGAACAATGATGAACCATAGTCATCATCTCTCAGATCTGGGGAGGACATAATGATTGACTGATTTATCAGAATAAAGAAAGAGAGAGCTCAGGTTGAAAGAGAGAACATGAATGAGTCAGAAGAATTTAGATTAGAAGATGGAGTTCGGGAGGTAAAAGACGGCGTTTATACCAGAACAAAGCTCATATTTGAAAATTACATTTGATTTAGCTAAAGAGATAATACACGAGGATAACAGAGGGCACAACATTGGAAACTAGGACGATCTTGGAAAATAACGCAATAACAAGTTTATATTTCAATATAATATTTATTTATATCTTTTGCTTCTTTGTTATTAAACACAAAACTACAGAACAGGTTATTGTGTTATGCCCACCACGAGTAATTAAATGTAATTAATATTACAACTCTTCAAATTTTTCACTAAGTCACTAGGAAGTTGTATTTTTTAAAACTTCAACTGACATGAAATCTTATCCGACTTAAAAGTTGGATTGAAAGTATTGTATTAGTTCCAAAACATTTATAAAAAATAATGAAATCATCTTATTGGATCGGCACTTATAGATCGCAGCCCCCTATCTCGCAATGTTTACAATGTTTATAACAATCAACCTAAAATATACGCTAGAAAATTCATAATCCTCTAAAATTTAGGGGTGCCCCCCCAGTGGCTCAGCGGTATGTCTGCGGACTTACACGCTAAAATCAGGGTTTCGATACCCGTGGCGGGCAAAGCACAGATAGCCCATTGTGTAGCTTTGTGCTTAATTCGAAACAACAACAACTAAAATTTAGGGATAGGCGCTAAGATCACCTATCTATCTCGAGTTGTCCAAGTTTTGAATGTTTTTGAAAATCCTGTTGGCTATAATTATAACAAAAGGGAATGACTTTGAATTTGACCTTGGTCTTTGTGCTACATCCACTAAAATATAATGAATCAGTCCTCAGGAATATTAAAACTTTTTACCAAACTTGGTGGATGTCAAGTGAAAATTTCTCTAGTTACATTGTTCACACGTAAACACACACACAGAAGAGAAGAGAGAAAGAAAGGGTTAGAAATAATACCTTTCGCCGTCGGGTGAGGGTAGTAATATAAAACATGGTTATTTTGACAAATATCTGAATTATACAAAACATGATCATTTTGACAAATATCTGAAATTATAGAAAACATGTTTATTTTGACAAAAATCTAAAATAATACAAAACATGGTTATTTTGACAAAATTCTAAATAATGATAAGAATTAAAAATTCAAACGCAGTTTATCAAATTACATAATTTGGAATAAAATTTGTCTAAAAATCTTTTGAAGTGAAAAGAAAAACTAGTGTGCACCAAGACACAATGAACTTCATGGTCTTAGGTTGATAAGCTTTGAAAAATCTTACTAAACAAGAATCTGGAACGGTAATATTATGTTATCTTAAACTAATTTTTACATATTTCTAAGTTTTAAGTGGGTTAATAAATACCCTTGAAAGATTTGCAAAAAATATTCTCAGGTCGTTTTTATACAAACTATTGAAATATTTTCTAATATCTGATGACTAAATCCAGATGACTTGTTAATAGTATGACAAATATTCTGTAATATATCTTATGATAATTAAATAAGACCTTTATGGATTTTTCTGTCATTATGTGAAAAATAACTTTCAAATACATAACAGTAGCGACAGATATTTAAAAGTTAGTTTTTTTGACGGTCTATAGATAAAAATGAAATTGCAAGCCAATTAAAGGGAGAAACAATCAGTGTTTAACACATGGGTTTTCTGTGGTAAAATTTCGTTCGAAACTATTCACTCACAACGTGAAACAAGTAAAAAAAACAAATAATATAATTTCTAGCCAATAACCAGCAGCAACACATCACAGCTAAGGCGTGTTAACAAACAAATCACGTAAGTTTATCTTGTCTGTTTAAAACATTTAACCGAAACGAAAACATATTTTACATTTATAATACAATATATTTATTAGTAAACAAGTATGTAATTGCTGCTTAATCCAATGGTTGTGAAGCATTCAGGAGGTTTAAGGTTATTTGAAAATGAAACATTTAGAGTTCGAGAGGATTAAAAAAGACTAAAATTTCCACTAACATTCTTATCAAAAATAAATAAATAACTTTTCACGCAAATCACTTAAATTCTTTATGTAGGGGAAAATTCCTCTTACTTTTTTACAACAAAAACCCCACTACAGATTTCTAGTGTTGATTTTATTGCTAATACCAGTTTAATCTAAGTTTTATTTTTGCACAAAATTATTTTCATATGTGTTTATATATATATATATTTATACATTTACACATATACATACAGACAGACTTCCTATACCGCCAACTCTTGTCGGATCACGTACTGGGATTTAACTGTCATTACTATGTTGCACATACAGTCACAAAGTTCGGGAAAACTCACACGTTTTTATATTTGTTTGTATGTTTTTGAATTTCGCGCAAAGCTACACGAGAACTAGCCGTCCCCTAATTTAGCAGTGTAAAACTAGAGAGAAGGCAGTTAGTCGTCACCCCCCAACGCCAACTCTTGGACTACTCTTTTACCAACGAATAGTGAGATTAAACGTAACATTATAACGCCCCGCGGCTGAAAGGGCGAGCATGTTTAGTGCGATGGGGATTCGAACCCGCAACCCTCATATTACGAGTCCAGCGCCCTCACTACCTGGCCATGCCACGCCTGTAAACTCAGGCAGGTGTAAAGTCCGAGCACGCTATCAACTACGTCACACCCGAACATTTGAAATTTTAGGTAAAATTTACCAAAAGAATGAACAATGTGTTTTGTGCAATCTTCAACACGAATCAGATATTTTAAAATAAACATATTAGTGAATGGTCCACAGTGGCTCAAAGAAATACGTACTTACAACATTAAAATCTTGATTTCAATTGTATGAGGTGGACAGAGCGCAAATAAATAAAAGATTTTGAAGTGTGTTTGGTGTATGATATAAACGCTAGTAATTCGACTTTAAAATATGACTTATCCAAATATGGGATTTTCTTAGATAAAAAACTATTAACTTTGACCGTTACATAAAAACGAATAATAATAATGTATTTCATAAAATTTTCGACTAGATTAGTTTTTGTTAGGTATAAGTTAGGCAATGGACTGTTTGATTGATTGTTCTGGCTAGTGCAGATATCGAAACCGATTTTTTTTTAGTTGGGTTAACTTTTTATTAACAAAAATATATTTTCTACGTATCATTCTAATTTACTACCTATGTTATGTGTGTTTGTTTAGCAAGAACAAAGCTAGATGAAAACGGAAACTAAAGGTTCTACGAAGCTGAAAGGTTTACTTAAAAATGAAGTAGGGAAAGAAGCTATGGCCATTAGTGGTAGGAAAGCTTCCTTACTTGGTGGTCTTCTCTTCGTTATCTGTGGTAAATAGAAATCAACGAAGCATTCAGTGGTTACGAAAACCTCACACAGTAAATATTTCAAGTTATACGAGCACACTATTGCGTCAAAGGTACAAAGTGCTGCCACCTAGTGATAACTTTTGCTATGCAGTGAAGGGTAAGGAAATAATGACCTTTCGTTAGTAGAAATTCATCAATAGGCATGCATAGGCTGGTTTGTAAATGAAGACGTATAGAAGACTCTCAATATCGTTAGCATTTATTCATCAAACGAACGTTTTAGATGGATAGAAAAAATATCACAATGCTAAACATATTAAATAACACACACAGTGTCATGGCGATTTATTGTAAATTGTTCTCCGCTAGTACAGCGGTAAGTCTATGGATTTACAATGCTAAAATCAGCGGTTCGATTCCCCTCGATGGACTCAGCAGATAGCCCCATGTGGCCTTGCTATAAGAAAACATCAACTTATTGCAAAACGCTGATTGTACATAGAAATAAACCCCTTTAGTGTCAGTGATTCCATTCATAAAAAATTGCGCTTATTATTAATTATGTTAAAAGAAGTATTCTTAGAAATTACACTCACGAATGTATTTATTGCCCACACAAACATGCACTTTCACAAACACATCTCCATCTAATTTCACAATAAGATTTGTTAATCATCACAGGTTAAATACATCAGGTATCTCTTAAATCTACAAATATATTTTTGGAAGAAATTAGAGATATTTCATTGATACTACAAACGATTTAATGCTTACATTTCATAAAACTATGTTTGTTTTACTACTATTAAATTAGCAAACACATTCAGGAATTGTTGCAATGTTCTTAAAGAATGTTTAAATTTCAAAGAAACTGCAGAATCACTTTCAACCCCCCTTTTACCCTGTTTCAGTCAATAACAAAATATTTAATCAATAGATTCCTTATAACGTTGCAATTTACCACCCACGAAACCATTAACTGTGCTCAGTTTAAACAAATAAAGAAAAACACAAATGGCTGGTTATCTGTGCTCTGCCAATCACGGTATCAAAACCCGGTTTCTGGCCTTGTAAGTCCGCAGACATACCACCACTCTGCCACTAGGAGGCCACAATCAATGGCTAATATGAACTGAAACTTCCTTCAAACAAACACTCGGTATTAACTTAACAGACAAATCCGTTTTGGCTCTTATTTTAGTAAGGAATATGAGGCTTAAAATTATAAAACTGCAGCACAAATGATCGAAAACGTTTGCAATCCACCATGAGTATTAAGTTTATTTCATAATTTACATTAATTTTTCGATTTCAGATTTTTTTCGAACCTATGTGAGATTTTCAAGTTAAGCATATTTTGTACAGATCATAACTGAGATAAATGTTATGGACATGAGCATCCAGGGTAGTTCCTGTTGCTAGAATACATATACGAACCACTTATATTTGTAATGGATTTACTAATATATATTTACTTTAATATCTAGGCTTGTTTCAGTTTAATATATACTTAAAAATGCATTAAACTTACATTGTTAAGTGTGTACTGCAAAAGTATTGCCTGTTCTCTAAATCTGTAGAAGGTTCTCGAGCTTAAGAATCAACAATGTACAATGTGCGTGTGTGTAAAATACCAGTATTCTCACCTTAGCTAAACTTTATAGAAAATCTACTCTCAAGCTTATAAAAGGTAACCAACGTAATACGCAGATAGACAGTTTAATGTTGTTGGGTCGCTAAAGTCAGCATGCTATAAACCTCGAAAAATATACTAGTCATAAACACTTATTAATAGGAAAATTACAGAAATTTGACCATGAACGTTTATAAATTTCGAACATTACGAACCGTTTAACTTCAAAGTATTAACTTCGGACGTGAGTATTTCTACGAGGACATTGTATAACTTCAGCTGTGGCAAACGTAGGTGAGACTAGACAAGAATAGAGTAAGCTGGCATTCCCGCCAAATAAAGTGTACCTGTGTGTCCACCCAAAATTAATTTGCTCGTTGGAACCGCCAATAAAAAAATTCAGTTCCAGACCGGAGAGAAGACTCCGGTATTGTTTCTTAGTTTGTAAAACTTTTGGATATAAATTTATTGTTTGTAATAACCGTTATCATAAATTTTATTGTTTTTATATCAAAATATATTTGTGTTAAGAAAGAAACTTGTGTGTATCAATTTGAAACATATCGACTTTCAATGAACTTCTAAATTAAAATTTCAACTTACTTGAAATCATAATACGTTGCAAAGTAAACTGAAGACTCGTCCGTCTGTTTGTTTGTTTTTTTAATTTCGCGCAAAGCTACTCGAGGGCTATCTGCGCTAGCCGTCCCTAATTTAACAGTGTAAGACTAGAGGGAAGGCAGCTAGTCATTACCACCAACCGCAAACTCTTGGACTTCTCTTTTACCAATGAATAGTGGGATTGATCGTCACATTATAACACTCCCACGGCTGGGAGGGCGATCATTTTTGTGCGACCGAGATTCAAACCTGCAACCCTCGGATTGCGAGTCGAACGCCTTAACACACTTGGCGATGCCGAGCCAAGACTCGTCTGACATAAAATATATGTAATCTATTGCAAGCAAGAGTTCTTTGAAAGCTCGATTAAAATTCCACTGCATAATACTTATTTTTATCTTTATAATTCTCATAACTAGAATGTTGTGCATCCAATAAAAAAAGTTTTAAAACAACGACAACTTCAATTTATTCTAACTATATAGACAAAATCATAGTTTTTCACAATCTTTATTTAAATCAGTGTAAACACGCATAAGCTTCGAAATAAAAACTAGCGCTATTTACTTCCATAAATATGTTTCAGTTGGTCTGATTAAATTCTGTTAAGCCTTCAACTTTATTTCGTGGCTGATTAAGCGAAAAGCAACACTTTGGGAACATTCTAGTGACGAAAGTTAAGAACGTAGTTTCACGTAGAGGAGGAAATGGTATTTACTAAGATAGAGGGCGTTGACACATGCCTAGGAGAAAATTTCGGCACTTCTTTGAAACTAACAGCACGATACCGTGAAGGTCGGTGTTTGTTAACACTGGCCTGTGTCCCTGAGGAATTTACTTGAACGTGAAAGTTAAGAGGCCCGTGATTCTTGAATCCAAAGGCTCGACCACAGAGAACCTAGAGGAGGAGTGGGGATATGGTCGAACGTTTCGGAAAAGAGGAAAATGTATATCTTTATAGAGTCGTACCTAAATTATTGATATAAAAACAAAACATGAAAACATCAAAGCGCACAAACATACGAGTTGAAAGTGTTAATAAATATGACTTTAGGAATAGGTATTTTAATTATTACGAGCTAATAAATAAAGTATAAACACGTACGTCTTGTCAACGTACATTACACTTTCTTATATTGAAATTTTAACAACTGTTAGTTCCTCAGTACTTTATTTTTCCTTCGTTTCAACTTCGTCTTCGAAAACTATAGAGATTCGTAGTTTAACAACTATTTGTGAGTTTCTTTAAGAGCAGAGAGCAAACCCTAATTTTACATTTATAAGTCCTCAGTATTACTGCTGAGCGACCGTAGGGGGAAGGCTGTTTAGAAACTGGAGCAATTTCTTATTTGCAGAATAAACTTCAGCGGGTTTTCAACGTCTACTTATACTGTCACGTTGTTGTTTGGCAAAAGTTTACGTACAATAATTAAAGTGTCTTTATTTAACACATATTAGTACAATTACAATTATCGTGCTTTATTGACGCTTCTGTAGAATTATCACTAACTATACTTTTCAGCAAAACTGGGATCTTCTAGTCTTTATTCTTTTATGTTCCGATCAGTATCATTGTCAAGTTGTTCTCCCTCCTTTGTATTTGAACGTGAATTTTATGCGTTCGGTTTGCTATTCTACACAGCTCCTTTAAACCTTATTTAATTAAAGAAACAACTGACAAAGAAGGATCACATGATACAGCATTCCCTACCTCTCTGATAACGTTTTCTTAACCTAAATTGCAATTGGGCAGTCACAACAATTAAGATTTCAAAACCAATCCAACCCCAAAATAGAAAACAGAAAAAAAAAACTTATCTCGGGTAGGTTCATGACAAATTAGGCATGTTTTTTTTTATTTATGTTTTAACTAGAAAAGCTTTCAATAAATGTTGTTTTTCAACGCTTTTATGATGCAATGTAATAAAAATATTATACAGTAAATAATAAAAAGTGTATTATGGTAATTTAAACTGTTACAGTGACAATCCAAATGGAAAAGTAAAAATGGCCACTTTTCACTCAGAAAATTTAGCAACTGTATGCTTGTCACATATTCTAATAATATAAATTAATGATACGAACAAATCCCTTCTATATGTTTAATTTCGCATTAAATGTGTGTGTTGACTTTCCATATTTACAGTTCTTTACCGTGAGTTCCGCATTAAGTCCTACAACAATGTATTCTCAAGGCGGCTGGTAAGGGTATTAAAACTTTAATTAAAATAAAGTACTACACAAAGTTTCGACTTTCTTAGGTTTTCATTGTACGTTTTTATAGCACAGTAGTAAATGTGTTAGTTTATTAAAGTCACATTCGAAACATCTCTGCATGCTTGGCGTTAGTGCTCCGACATAAATGTTTTAACGCATTCGGCCAAAACAATCCAAATGCTGTGACGTCACTGCTCCAACTCAAAAGATAAAACATTCAGCCAAAACAATCCAATTTCTGTGAAGTCACCGCTCTGACTCAAACGTTTTAACAAGCACAGTCCTTTAAGCGACAAATATCCAAATGCTGCATTCAAATATTAAACATTATCTTTATGACAATTCGTCGTTACTGAATTTTAATCGAACAAATTTGAAATCAATTTGTAAGTGCTAAAAATGAAGTAAAATGTGTATGGAAAAAACGTGTTTTTTTAATATTATAAACCAATTAACAACACACACGTCATTCATATTATGATGACCTTTGATTGAAGCTATGCTCGGGTTGTTTGTTACACGAGTTGTCAAATGATTGTTGTATCAACAGCTTACACAAATTTGAATAATCTTGATTCATGTTTTTACTTTTAAAGTGGTTCTAAACGAGGCAAAAATTATTTTACTGTTGACTTTTAGAATGGTGTTCTGTAGTGAATCTTAGTTATCGTTTAGACCAAGCTTACGTTTTGATTGGTTGTTTCTTCCGCAAAAGCCTACACAGTTGGCTATTTGCGCTCGATACACCATGGGGAATCAAATCCAAGATTTAGCGTTATCAGTCTGTGAACGTACCACTGATGCCCCCTTACCAAAATTATTTTTACATCAAACCAGCAAAAGTATTATCTCAAACATGTCTCTCGAGTGGCTCGGCGATAAGTCTAAGGACTTGTAACACTAAAAACAGGGGTTCGATACTCTTGGTGGGCAGAACATAACGCATTTTGTAACTATGGGCTTAACAAAAAAAACAATTGACATAAAGGGAACAAAAATAACTCCTCCGTGTAAAATATGCTATTAAAATCATAAAAAATAACAATCCATCCCACACCTAGGCCTGGCACAAACGAACTGGTTGGAATGCGTAACTCGCAATGTGCGAGTTCGGGAATCAATTCCAGTCACTGTTGTTCCTCGCCTTCTCAGTCGCGGGAATGCTATATTGTTGAGAAAGAGTAGCCCAAGAGTTGGCGGTTTTTTATTGTAAATACTAATATACCTCTTCAAAGTTAGAAGAGGCTAGTTAGCGTAAGGAACCCTGTATTAGATTTTCACGAAATTCAACAAACAAACAGCATAGATTAATTTGTCATTTTAACCCAATAATTAAGTTAAACTGATACCAATTTACAACTGATACAGTTCCCACACTAAACTGCCCTTAACCTCATATTTGAACACCGTATGTCCTTAATAAAATATTAACACGATGGTTTCGTTTTAAAAACACAAAATAACCTATCTCGGTGTCAAGTTTGAATGTTGTTTTGCTATTTAAAAATATTAAGTGCAGATATTATTATTATTATTATTGTGCCCAGTATATCAATAACCGACAACTAATAAAATACAATCTACATGATCAAAAACACGAACTGGGTGATTTTAAAGTATTAAACAAATTATAAACAACATTTTCTTCCATTTAAAACATACTCTGAATCATGGAAATTATTACTAAAGCATATCCCACAAAACCATGTTATGTGTAAGATGAAAACAATGATTGTTTTTCTCACAAGGGTCAAAAACTTAAGATAATACATACTTTAGGTCAGTTGATTTTGCAAGATACTCATTCCTTGGAATTACACATACTGTGATCAAGTTAATTTTGTTATAGTCGTATTATAATAAATTAGCACCTTTATATTACACATACAGTAGGTAAGTTGTTTTTGTTACCTTATTATCGTGAATAAGCACCTTTGGAACAAACATATAGTAGGTAAGTGGATACTGTCAGATTTTTATTAGAATGGACCAGCAGCTTGAGTTCACACACTGAGCTGTTGATTTTTTCAGATTTTCATCACAGTGGATTGGCATCTTGGAATAACAGACACGGAATGTATTTTTGCTTATAAAAGAAATCTATATCCTGTCTTTACAATTTGATACTGTTATTAAAGACAGAAAATCAACACTAACATACTGAAGAAATGTTCTCAGTTAAATCAAGTTTAAATAAAATGTATATTTATGAAACATTTTTATGAATAAAATATTAATTTGAAATGCAGTGATTATATAAAACATATAGCATAATGTAATTCTTTAATAAATTTTAATTTATAATTTTGTAAGCTTACACAAATGCAATAATCACTTGAAAGAATAAACAAGCAAGATGAGACCTGTAATGTATTAGTGAACACCACTGAAAATAGTAAATTATGGTGTTATAGAATGTATTTAACTAAAAGAAATATCGATGAGAAATTACACAATTACAGTACTTGTAAGGAATAAACAAGCTTTATGTAATTTCATCAGCTTCATCAGAATTTTAGCAGATATACAGATCAAAACTCACAGCTGTCAAATGAAACACTTGTGTATGTGTCCAATAAATCACAATGGATCAGAATTACCCATAGATATAATCTTCTGAAATCACAGTAGATCACAACATCCCCTAGATTACTCTCTACTGAAATCACAATGGATGACAATCTCTCCAAATAATCCTGCAGAGAAATTACAATGGATCATAACCTCCCCTAAAAAATCCTCTACAAAAGTTTACTACATGAGTTAGACACACCTTTTGGAACCATTCAGAATGGTGCCCAGCAGTATTGTAAAAAATATAATAGTTTCTTTCCAGCATGAAAAAGAAAAATTGTTAAAACAGAATATTTTAAATTAAAAATTATAAAATGCATTATTACAAAACAAAAAATCTTTATGCAACTTCAACTGAAATTATAAAACAAAAGAAATACTTCAGAGCGTTAAAATATTCACAGTTTTGTCCAGTGATGATCATCTCTCAACTGCAACAAGGAAATCTAAAGCTTCACAATTACTAGTCTGATATCAACTAAAACAGAAAGCACAAACTGCTAAATGCACTTAAGTTCCAAGGGTACAATACACACAAGTTAATAAAAAAAATCTAAGGCAGGTAATGACAAAAGGGAATGTGTTCATCCATCTAGACCATCCCATCCAATAAACTAACCTTTAAAATAAAAATAAAAACCAAAATTCAAGCCTTATCATTAAACTTTCCATAAATTCCTCTAAAGTAAGCTGTGTCCACCACAGGCAACCTGAAATAAAAACTTAAATTAAAAGTGTATTACTAATAATTTTCAACTGATCAAAACTTTTAATAAACTTTTTCTTAACAGTTTAAACAGGCATACTTTTACAAAATATCACTTAACTACTGCGCAAGTTTGAAGGTTTAAACTGCAACATAATAATAAGTCCAGTTATCTGAGAAATTGTAATTATTAAAATTATTTTTGATTTCTAGCAGTGATCAAACTACAACTACTATAGTCAGTGCTTGTTTGGTTAGTTAAGATGATATTTTATGACTATTCTCCAAAGACATCACTTTTATGTTTTGAATTTTTAAGCTACCAACTGGAGATTCAAGACACTATCAAATAAAACTTAGGCACAGGCCTTATGTGCTAGCAACTAGCTACACCTCTGCTCTTATCAGACAAGGAATTTTTTCTGAACATTTTCATACAAAAATAAACTGTGGCATCTTGAAACACCACAAATATTTTTTGAATAAAATTTAGCTATTACTGCTTTTAAATTCCTGTTAACAAATTGAGAGGAAAATATTGAAATAAACAGTAGGTGGTGCATAAAGCTGATAGTTGCTGAACATCTTTCCAGATGTCTATGGTGCTTCAAGTTGCCATCATTTTATGAACATTTTATTTTATTGTACTTGAAAACTAATATTTTATCTGTGATAAACTTGAAAGTTTTGCTTCATAGACCTCCTGCAAGGATTATATGTACAATTAAAAAGCGTAAAGAAACACATTCATGCAAGGAACTTTCGAAATAATTACATCACTTTCTAGTTAGTTTCTTGTTAGGTTTTTTTTTTTTAAAGGGCTAGCTGCCCCTAATTTAGTAGTGTAAGATTACAGGGAAGGCAGCTAGTCATCACCACCCACCACCAACTCTTGAGCTATTCTTTTACCAACGAATAGTGAGATTGACCGTCACATTATAACACCACCACAGCTGAAAGGGCAAGCATGTTTGGTGTGACTAGGATTCAAACCTGCATGATTATGAGTTGAGTATCTTAACCACCTGGTCATGCTGCACAAGTTAGTTTCATAAAGTTTGGAGAGATTACTACCACATTTTTGAATGTCTAATTGTGAAAGAGAATGTTTTATTTACAACTTTCAAGTAGCTAGCTATTATATTTCCTTAAAATGTAAGTTGTGCTAGGACTAAAATCTAATGAACTTATTGATATTGTCAATAAACAGTTTCATCTAATATCTTAAAATAATCACTTTTGTTTTCATGTTAATCTTGAAATGATCGTGTGTTGCATTTTGTGGCTAGTTAGATCTGGTATATCCTTCCAAGTTGCAATTTGTATTTGAAAACACACGATAACTGAAACTTGAAAATATTACATGAACTTGTAATTACTTAAAAAGTTTTAGAACTGTAAAAAAACCCTAAAATATATTTCAAGTAGTGTTTTTTCCCCAGTAAAAAATTCATTACACTATTGATGTTAAAAGATGATTACTTATGCAAAATAAAAATACAGTTAATAGTAAAAGAGAGTTGAGGGAACCCTTGCCAAAATAATAACAAATAAAAGAACAATTTTTTTTTTTGGATTAAAACTGTTGTTTCATTTTATATAAAGTTTTCTAACATTTGCTAATTTAAACATCTCCTGGATAAGGTTCAGCAAGGTAACTCTCAATGAAGATCTAGTCAACATTTTTTTTTTTGCCTAAATATGGTAAAATACTAATCATGCTTGTGTTGCAAAACCTTCAGGATGAATAAAACCTTACTGTTTACTACACAACAGATGTTAGTGTGATATTACAAAATAAAAGACAAAAAATAAATTAAAGATTACAAAGTCTAATTAATATATCTCATATATACAACTGTTTCCAGTTTATCTTTCTATTAAAATGAATGGTACACTTAAAACCAGTTGGACTGTAGCAGGAAGTATAACTGAAAAAAAACAGTGTATATATATATATAACAAATGTATAGTAAATAATTATTGCAAACAGTATAGATACAAAGAATAGTAAGCTTATAACAAACACTATAAACACAATATAAATTGACTTAAATGTTAATAAATCTGTAACAAAAAGTAGAAATGTAAGATAAGTACTTTGAGTAGAGAGAAGTCAGGAGCATTTCTACAAATCGCAAGCTACCCAAACTTCTATAAATAAGAGTTGTGCTGTCCACATACATCAAATATATTTTTTTAGTTACCACACAGATATTGAAGCAAGGAGTAAAGCTTTCAAAACCAAATTACATTAAAATTTGACATACTATCAATGTTGCACCAAGTCGCTAGGGTGTGAAACTGGTTTAGTGTTATTTTTAATAAAAAAATTACGGGTTTACAATGCTAGATCTAAGGTTACATGGTGAACACAGTAGACATCTAGCTTACTGTGGCGTTGCTCTAAAACAAACAAATAACAGCTGGACATAGAAAGTTTCATTTCACCATTTTAATGCAGTTGCTACCGCAGAAAACTTTGTTTTTTTTCACCTAACAATTTTCTTAAACCGCCATTTCCATTTCTTCCTTTGAAGAGGAGTTATTGGTGTAATATCTTAACATAAATCAATATAACTTACATTTTGAACTGGTTTTAACTTGAGCTTTAACAAAAAGATTAAAGTCCAGCGTATATGCATAATGTTGTACGACTTTCAAATTTCTGTCTTACAAATTTCGATCTTTGCTCTTATCTCGACAAAATAACGTAATTTCGAAAGTGCATATATATATATCACATATTCATCACGTTACCAGAATGACCCACCTGTCTATACTTTTATTACTTTAAAAATTGTAATCGACTGTTATGTATATAAAACTCAAACTCTACGTGAAGACGATAGCAAGTACCGAGTTATGTTTTAACAATGAAAATATCTTACTCCATGTATAAATAATTAATTTTATAAAAAGTAAAATCAAACATTACTATGTACAATGTAAACAACCCCAGGCAATAGTTTTTGAAGCTAATTGAAATATTGATGTTTTTTGTTACTATATATATTTAATGCTAAATAATCGTCATGGTTTCAAGAGGAGATTAACCACATCAAATTAATCGTCTTCTCAGTTCCTCCTAGGGCTACCGCAATATTTTACTTGTATATTTACAAATAGAGAATGCAGAAAAGATTTTGGAAACAAAGTGTATTGAAAGCTGTTATATACACAAAGACGTGTGTAAACGGTCGAAGCTTGTTTTGCTTTATTTTACGCACACTTCCTATGAGGAACTAAAACACCTTTAAAAAAAAGTTTTTAATCTATTTTTTTCTGCTACTAAACATAGTTTCGAATGAAGAAAACTGTGTACATATAAGTCATTATGTAATATACTAGCGAGACAAATACTGTTCTGTGGTATTTTAGAATTCAATGGCACGAGATAGAAGTATTATTAAATATTAAGCACAGACTCTTCAAGTTTTCTGTTAATAAGGTGTATGACATAATAATTAATTTTTGTTTTGTTTTGCCTTCGCATTACCGATCCAACACCATTTATCGACAATTATATAGACATAACTCTTCTTCAGGAAGTTTACTTCAGTATTTGAAAAGGCGACACTTTATACATGTATGTACATAATTCCTATTTACAGGTACATTACGTTGATGTTACACTAAAAATATTAGAACGTTTTTACACACACAAAAAGACATGACCTAAAACATCATTGTTTTTACACGTATATAATTTTTGTGAAATGGTCATAAATTATTTGTAACGCACTCAGTTCAGCAGCTCGACATGGCCAGGTGGTTAGGGGGCTCAAGTCGTAATCTGAGGGTCGCGGATTTGAATCCCCGTCCCACCACACATGCTCGCCTTTTAAGCCGTGTGGGCGTTATAACGTAACGTCCAATCCCACTACTTGTTGGTAAAAGAGTAGTCCAAGTGTTGGCGGTGGGCAGTGATGAACTATCTGCCTTCCTTCTAGTCTAACACTGATAAATTATGGACGGCTAGCCCTCGTGTAGCTTTGTACAAAATTAAAAACAAAACAAGCTTAGTACCGTATTTCGAGTGAACAAGAAACTATGAATTACAGCTCAAGCTACATTATAAGTAGTTAGCTTACCCACCAAGTTGCGATAATGCCCCATGTTTAGTTTGTCTCAACTATGATAACCACACGTGACAACTTATCTCTGTTAATGCTAACAATCACATTAAACAAATGTTAAGTTGCTTCGTTACTATACGTTTGTTTGATATCACTAATAGGTGACTGACTACTCTGTGCTTAAAGTTGTCTTGAAACATATACTACTGTTTGTTTCTTACTAACTGCGACTTGGGGGGTTTTCGAATTATACATCAGATAAATTATGTTATCGTCTAATAGGACTTCTTGTGTTAACTTGTGTATTTTACAAGTAAACCACTTTCGTCGTGAACGGCGGTAATATATGATTCAAAACATTGTTTAAAAATAGACTAGGCACAAATATTTTTCACATAGTTTATTTTTGAATAATCCATCCATAAAACATATCTGATAAATAATGATATGTTTTAACGATTAAGCCAAGAACATGACCAAAGGTTTCATTAAAGGTTCAGTTTTTTTTTCAATAACCTACCTACTAGTCTGATTAAGTCACATTTATAAGGAATGTGGTATATAAACAGTAGTTTGGTAATTATTACAGCTAACTTAATTCACTTAAAATGTAGCATATAATCAGTGGACAGGTTACAGCTCCTGTAGAAAATGATATAAAACCAGTGGAGGAATAATTACCAGAACTTACCTAAATCACAAAAAAGTTGTATGTAACCAATGGAGCTTACATAATACACCTAGGGTGCAATACATAACTTAATGGAACGGTAATTATTGAGTCTACTTAATTCACCTTGAGTATGATATGAAACTAGTGGGACGATACTTATTAGAGCTTACCTAATTCACCCAGAATTTGGTATACAATCAGTGGGTCGGTAAATAATGTGGTATATGAGCAATGGAACACTACTGACGAGAACTTACTCAACATACAGATTTGGTATATAACCAGTGGAGTGGTAATTACTAGAGTTCACTTAACTCACCCAGAACAGACGGACAGCCACTATTTTGTCAAGCTCAGACATTTTGCTTCTGCCTACCAGCGACACATAAAGTATGTCCCGTTACCAGTAAATAATGGTTGTGGGCTCCCTACCGTAGCTGTATCATTTCTTTGATGAACATGCTAGGATAATGAAAAACAAACTTAATGTTTTTGTCCCTTTGTATTTCCTAGCGATCAGCGAGTTATATTTGTGATTCAGAGCAGTATATGCTGAAGCTGAATACATATATTCATTTGAAATACAAAATATTTTGATGTGTAATATATTGAAGAACAAACAACAGTTACACTCCTACATGGAGGTAAAATATAATGTTATTAATGTTATGTGAAAAACTCTGCAAGGAAAAACGTGATCTATGCGCCTAACGTAATCTCAGGAAACCTAAATAGTTATGTTAGATATATTATGCTTTATTTAGTAACATCCAGTAGTTTCTATACGATTCGTATTCTATGAAAAATAACATAAATACTGCTGACATTGTTTTACCTTCAAAACATTTGAATAGAAATATTCGAATACAATGTATCTGAAGAATCAAAACACGAGCAGAAGGGATTACCATTTATGTTAACAAAAGCCTGTAAGAAGCTGTACTGACTGCTAATATCCATGTTAACAGAAATCAGTTATGAACTACAACAACTACCATACATGTTAACTGAAGTAAGTTAGGGGATCCATCCTATTATCCCTGTTAACATAGGCCAGAGCTGTCCCGATTGTTATTCCTATCACCAGAAGTTTTTAGGGACTGCATCGACTTCACTATTAGTATTACTTCTGTCAGAAGTTGTTAGAGACTGCATCGACTTCACTATTAGTATTACTTCTGTCAGACGTTGTTAGAGACTGCATCGACTTCACTATTAGTATTACTTCTGTCAGACGTTGTTAGAGACTGCATCGACTTCACTATTAGTATTACTTCTGTCAGCAGAAGTAAATTATGGGCTGCACCGAAACACCACTACAACTAAACCTGTTAGTAGAATTAATTTATGAGCTGGGCTTACTATTACACACCTGTCAGTGAAGAGAAACTCACGCCTGCACATGTCAAGACCACGAAACACGTCTACAAACCATGTCTTATTATCGCTTTGAAGAATGCGTCAATGAATAATCCATATACAGATGAACCACAAGTTCCATAGGTACAATTTACATTCATTCAAGAGCTGTCAACTTCCTTTACAAGTAATCACCTCAGAAAAGTTTATGTAAATACGTTTATAATAACAGTGAAAAATGAAGAGTTAAAGTTTTAAACACAACCTAAACATAAAGAAATAGGGTCTCTTAACAGTCAAAAACCGTACACGTGTTAAAATTTCACAGAACATATCTTGCCTCGGAAAGATTTCTTTGTTTAAAGTTAAGCACAGAGCTACACAATGGGCTGTCTGTGCTCTGCCCAACACGGGTATCGAAACCTAGTTTCTAGTATTGTAAGTTCGTAGACAAACTGCTATGTCACGGGGGGGCACCTTGGGAAGAAGAATCGTCAAGCATAAGCGCTTTTGAATGTTATATAACAGAGCTTTTACGGATATTAACTGTTAATAGAAACAGCATTTGTAAGAGTAGTTGTTGTTGTTTTGAATTAAGCGCAAAGCTACACAATGGGCTATCTGTGCTCTGCCCACCACGGGTATCGAAACCCGGATTTTAGCGTGTAAGTCCGCAGACATACCGCTGAGCCACTGGGGGGCATTTGTAAGAGAAAACATACATTGATTCACGAAGTTTAAATTTAGTCTAATGACGAACAATTAACCATTTCGTCAATTCTTGATTGTATTGTTCATCGTTCATCAGTATACAGATGATTACTAGGCCGAGAAGGGCATTTTTGAATGTAGTGTTAGGATAATCAGAAAGCATTTATAAAACAAAAATTAACGTTCCAGTTGGCAATTCCACTTAGGGTTAGCAAAAAAAGGAATCATTACCATTTTCTACAGTCATCTTGATTCAGCCACCTTTCTAAGAGGTTACGCTACCTATACAATCGCAAACAGACATAAAGTACAATCGTATTATTTTAGTTGACCGTTATTATAGTTTTAAACTAATCTCAACCTTTATTTGGGCTCAAAAAATATGTCGCTTAGCTTAGGATTTCAAACTAACCAGCCAAGAAAATAATGAATGTTCTTTCTGTTTGTTGTTAACCTAAATATACTCAATGGGCCCACCTATGATGTGTCAACAGCGGGTGTTGAAACCCAAGTTTTAGTGATATTTGTTTGTTTTGAACTTTCGTGCAAAGTTACACGAGAGTTATCAGCTCTAGCCTTAATTTATCAGTGTACAACTGGAAGTAAGGTAGCTAGTCATCTCTACCCACCGCCAACTCTTGGGCTACTCTTTTATTAACGAATAATAGGATTGACGCCCCACGGCTGAAAGGGAGAGCATGTTTTGGTGTCAAGGATTCGAACCCGCAACACTCGGATTACGAGTGAAGCGCTCTAAACACCGGGCATGCTAGGTCTTTTTAGTATTATAAAATATAATTACCACTGAGCCACTCAGTAGCTAGATGTTCCCAGTTTATGCAGTGTTAGTATAACATAGTGAGGATGAAACTGGTCATTAGAACAACAATGAAAAATACACTTATAACAAACTTATTTCTCAAGGAATTTGAAGACACAGGTGGTTATCCAGCATATATTTTACAGGAAAATTTGTGACAAACACTCACTCGTTTGCTAAGTTGACTAGGTCATTTTCCCCGATGTATATTTTATTCCAGTTACTTTAACTTGAGACTCACTTCCTCTATCTATTATCTCCGTAGAGTATAATAATGTTTATTTTCCTTTTAATTGCAAAGCTGTTTTTTCTTTTGTTTTTCATCTAATATAAAGTTTATAGAATTAATTATTAGCGTGCGACATTAAGCGGCTGGACCTATGCCACTACATTATGTTACAGACTGGGTCTTATCAAACAAGAACAGCTCTTCTGGGATAAGAATAGAGAATAGCAGATGGATATAAAAGAAATTTATTGTTCGAACTTAATTATTTTTTAAACACAGACCTATAAGAAGTTCGAATTATTACAGGAGTTAAAATTATTAAACAGGATAACATTGTGCATTAAAGAATAATATATTTGTAAATTGTCGACGGTAATATAATATGGGTTCTATGGTCAATTATAGAAATTACGAATTTTGTAAGAACATAATACGCAAAACGATAAAGTTATATATGATCTTCTCTGTTGAAAAGTACAGCGTAATTTTGTCTGTTGTATGTATACGCTTAATTAAACCATGACTGGAAAGTATTCGATAACGACCTAGGCCAAGACGAAAGATAGGCTTCTGTTTTGTTGCTTACGTCCCAGCTCTACCTGCAGGCAGGATTTACTGGGTACATTGTGGCTTCCTCTTGATTTATTCTCATGTTTACAGAGAATAAATTATTTCAGGGGGAAGAGAGATAAACATCTTTTAAAAATGGGGTGTTTCAAATAATGAACGAAACCACCACTTTGCAAAACTGCAACACTTACATCGGAAAACAACCCAACCATAGCAAGTGATTAAATTAACCGATTTCGTTAGGAAACGGAAGGAACGACTTGGTAACTTGTATTCCTCACTAGTTTACGTACTCAATGTAAAAGTGTTCGAGTGAAACAACATGTAAAAAAACAACTACGAGCACACTGAGTGGAACTTTCGAATTTACACCAGAGAAGTTTGCGGCTCTAGTTACTTTGTTTAGGACACACAATTAAGTATGTTAAAGTTCTTTAGACTGTTCTTTAGAAATAAAGGACTTGAAGCAACTTTGGCTGTGTGAAGCTGCACTGTTGAATTATATACAACACTACCTAGTAATACTTATCTTCCAGGATGTTCGAAAATTTTCATCCTGTTGTCGTGAAAAATCTGCTTCACTAATAATTTCGCTATGTTATTATTTTCTTACGAGCCGCCACTCAACACATGCTCAGTCGTTAATACACTTACTGACCCACATAAAATTATCGTAGGTTTCTATGTGTTTTATTTGCATATAGCTTTTAGTCTTTAACTTCAGTACATATATATTCAAAATAGTCAAATTTAAGATTTCCATTTAATTACAGCAAGCTGAAACACTAAAAGAAAGAAATGTCAGATGTTTAAATGCGGATGGATACGAGCAACATGTCACGTAATACTTGGTACTTAAGCGCAAATCTGCACAACAGTATATCTGTATTGTACCCACCGCGGGCATCGAAACTCAAATGTTAGCGTTATAAGTTCTTGGACTCACCACTAAGCCATCGAAGACCATCATATGAGACATATAACGTTTAAAGTTTTTCCTGTATGTGTTTTGGGCAAACATATTCAGAATGAGTATATATTTTTAACTCTAACATCCTTCCGAAGTCAACTTAATGCATATATAATTAATTTATAATAGGTTTATTGGGAATAACAAAAAACGTGGCTATGTAATAATGACCGTTATTTTGTGTAACGTGGCTTAGCGTCCGACCCTTATCACTTTAGACAAAGCTTATGATTTGGTGGTTCAACACAACCCTCAACAACGAAGATGTAGTTCAATATGGATTTGTCATGCTAAGAAATCAGCTAATGATAAGACAAACAGAGAATACCTTTCCTAAGTGCGCATGCTCCGCTACAACCAACAAAAAAACAAGTAGAACAGAAACGACAGCTTTATTTGTTAGTCTTTAACCACACTGGTATTTTAATATTCATATCATATAAACGTATAATGCGTTATAATTACATTAACAAAATATGTCGCCCCCGCAGTGGCACAGCGGAACATCTACGTACTTAAGAAACCGGGTTCCAATACCCGTGTTGAGAAGAGCACAGATAGCACACTGTGTAGCTTTGTGCTTGACTTAAAAAATAAAAGTGTAATACGTCACAAGACACAAATACGATTTCTTTACTTGCTACAAACTACAAGGCAACGTTTTCATTATTATACACACTTTGTTTTGTTTGTTCTAAATTTCGCGCAAAGCTACACGAGGGCTACCTGCGCTAGCCGTCCCTAATATACAGTGTAAGACTACAGAGAAGGCAGCTAGTTATCACCACCCACCACCACCTCTTGGGCTACTCCTTTACTAACGAATAGTGCGATTGACCATGAATCATTACCCCCTCACGGCTGAAATGGCAAGCGTATTTGATGTGACGGGAATTCCAATCCGCAACCCTCAGATCGCAAGTCAAGCGCCCTAAACACTTGGCCATGTTGGGCAACACACATCGGTTTTAAAATAACATACACGTAGCATAATACTTGGACATAACATTCCAATTTTTCAGTTTAGAACATCATGAAATAGGAATGTATTACATGTATCATGCTAATATCAATAATTTATAAGTGTTTATCTATCTTCATCATCTAAGCCATTGCATAACTTGCACAGGAAACACGTCTTCCCGCACTTGAAAAACCTTCTTCCAGTTTTGAAAACAAAGTTGCGCCATTGCTTCCGATCATATAAAAACGTAAGTTTGAGAGGCATTTTGCAGCTTGCGTCCTAAAACCTCAATATTAACTTGCGAAACGCAAACTTAACTCTCAAAATTCTAGTTTTCTTTACAACGCAATACAAGGTTGAAGTCAGTTAAGTACGTTCTCTGTTTGAGAGTATTTGACTTAAAACATAGTAACTATTTAATTAGATTTTTTAACCCTAAATTCAATTAATTAATTATGTAGAATTTTAAAAGACAAGGGAAGAAATTCAAGTTTCCAACATTTTTGAACATTTTCTTACTTTCAGTTAAATATTTTATGATAGGTTAATCTTTAAACCTATCAAGTGAAAAATTAACACATTTACCATTCAGTAAGGGCGTTTCCAAATAATTTATCAAACCGTTTGTTGTTGTCGTTACGTTTTTTTCTCTAGATGTAAAAGCTGGGTGGGTTACAATTCAAATATAAGCGTATACTCGACAACTGAAAGTTTCACAAAGTGCGGTTCTCGTTGAATGGTTTGAAAGACTGAATGTTTAGTCTGTCGTCATATATTGTAGAGATACTGAAGCAAGCTGTTATTTACTAGCTAAAACACATTAACTAACGACATCTGCCTGATTATGACAAGGTCGAGCTTAAATGCATTTAAAACAGAAATATCAGAATACCCTTAACAAATGTCAAAAAGACTCGAATGTATTTCCAAAGTCGAATATTTAATGTCATTATATGCACGTTAAAACTAAAAAAAAATTGATCATGTCATGTCTCTAGTTTTGATCTCTTGAAGAATGACATAAAAACACGAAATAATTGGAAAGTTAACATTAAGCGATAATTTTAAATAAAGATGTGTGCATGTTCGACGCTTGAAAGTGTCGAAATGTGTTTAAATATTGTGTTTTTCCATAAACGCAATTTAAAAACAGTCTGATAGCATCTACACAGGTCCGAGTAAAGTAATTTAAAATAAAGTTTAGATCCTCCATTACGATTCTCAGCTTCTCATATTTTAATAGTCCCACAGTGGCAAAACAGAACGTCTGTAGACTCACGCTGATAGTAACCGGGTTTCGAAACCCATGTTGATAGACTTTGTGCTTCATTTACAAACAAACCTGTTAAATATCTTCACCAATCAATTTACCGTGAAAGTATTTTTATATCGAACTTAAAGTTCATTTTTTAACAAAACATTCGCGTGTAGCATTTTTGTCCATTATTTCACGACAGGCACTTGGTGACCGAACATATGCTCCTAAAGGTTTGTGACTGCACTGTTTTAAGATTATACATTGTGGTTTACTTACACCCGCTTATATTTCACTCGAATATTTTTCAAAGCTGAGTAATTTAGCCTAATACTCGTTTCTTGTAAACCATAGTTTCTTTGTTTTTCGGATATTCGAGCAAAGCTACTCAAGGGATACCTGCAATAAGTGTTCCTAATTTTTAACTTAGAGGCTAAAAAGAAAGAAATCAACAACACTCATCGCAAATCTCTTAGGTTACCCTTGTATGGCCAAACTGCAGGATTCGATTGTCACCTTCATACATAACTTATTGACGACTTCAAAGTGCGGAGCTTTTTTTTTTTTTTCGGTGACGGGACGTGAGCATTAGCTTCAGAAATCCGAAGACGAACATGCTAGCTGATGGGCCATGTTATTATTTTATCCCCCAAAATACTGGTTTTCACAAGATATACTATTCTATATTCGTAAAGAAAGTTGAAAAATAAAAGACTAAAACACACTTGTATCTAGTTTCTAAAACATTCCGATTTTTAAAGTTATTTTTTAAACTTTAATAATCACCACAGCAACATGTTTAGTGAGGTAACATCTACATTCTACAGCCTTCACTAAAGACCAGAGGTTCAGCCGGAACCATGATATCAGTTAAGCTTCGGCATGTTATTATGACTAAATCATTTTTCAATAAAGCAGTTAAGTTGTAATGTCATGAATCATTTTATACATGAAATATAATAAAAATTTATTTTAAAAAATCGAAGCAAATTAAAAACATTATGACAATATTAGTCCTATTGCGGTTTGCTATTTAAATCCAACTGTTAATCATTTTTAAATATTACGTTCTTTAGAGCCCATTGAATTTGCTTTAAATTTCCAATTTCAAAAAATAAATGTTAATTTCCTTTATACCATACCGCAGCTTTGATGCACTGCATGGTCCCACAACTTAGCACAAATCTCAGCCTCCTCGGTGTTGGAATATCAGGGGTGGTTAAGAGGGGGGAAAGCGCGCGTTGGTGAACGAAGCGAAGGCGCAGGGGAAAAGGATACACAAGCAATGGCGGTATACTCACAATTCTACAGAGCCTATGCACAGCAAGCGGACCAAGGTCATGTTCTTCCATCAACTCATGAGCGCGCGCTCCAAAACTGTAATGTCTTCACATCTTCTCTGTCACTTCATACATCACAGTTTGGCTTTGGCAGGACGCTTCACTTCTTTGGGTAACAGCCAAATACTGTCCAATTTTCCTTTGAACTTAGAAACAGAAATCTGAGCAGCTTTCCTCCACATTGGAAAACTCACTTGCACTCTGTACTCACGACCAATGATAGAAGCACTTTTGGCTACGTGCCAAAATTGCTTGAGCAGACTTACAGCGTCGTCTAGTGAGTATTGTAATAATTACTGTCGCATGTTTCAACTCTGGTGTTTCCAGGGTATATTTAATACTTTTAAAAGGAAAATGTTTTCCTCGAAGTTTAAGTACTCGTGTTTATGAAACTTATTACCTAATATCAATTACATATAGTCAATTACAGCTACGTCTCTTTCCATTGACGCCGCCAAACATGAGACAACAGCCAGATCGTAAATGATATACCAGGCTTCTCAGACAGAGTGTAAAATCTTATTTTAAGTACACCGTTATAAATAGAAGTTCCAGGTGAAAAGAAAGAATATTTAACTAAAACAGCATAATAGTCTTTGAGTAATATAACAGCTAAGTGTTACATATGGTTACGCAAACATACCATCTATAAAACTGATATTTCACGGAAACCGCGGCCAACCACATTTCCCGCCGGACTCGACTACCATTCAAGGCGCCAGCTCCAGTAAGATCGCAGCCAGTAGGGTGGAACTATTTCGTATGAAGAAACACCGAGACTCCAACTTTCCGCGAAGTCTGTCGAGACTGGTGCTTTCCTGCGTAGTTTTTCCCCCCTCTTCCTTTATACGATGGGCTTGAGTGTGGAATTCGGAAAATATCTGAACTACTGCAATTATCAAAATTCTAAAAAACTAAATAAAAACCTTGCATAATTCAAAGAAACTTACGAATTAGGAAAGAACATATTCTGAAGCGAACTTTCACGGAAGTGTTTGGAACAAATAAGAAAGCGTCATAACATAAAATTCAACTTCTGAAATCGTTATGAACGTTCACTTGGGTAAATCATAAAGATCAAATTTCGAGAAGGTAAAAAAAAACAAAAACTTAAGAGCCATTGGTTTGGCCGTGGGGTCTTCCCATCCAACTTTTTTCCCGCCACTTTATAAAGTAGGACAGTTTCAAGGTCGTTTTCAGGGTAGCAAACAATTCCTATCATCTGCAGTCTGGGTGAAGATTACAGGCTTACAGAAAAACTGTCTAGAAGCGGCAAATGTAAGTGTGCGTCTAATAGTACATTATAAGTGCACTCTTTAGGGTTACTCCTCATTGGATTACATAATAGTAATACAAAATATACCCCAGTATGGTTATTAAATAATTCGATGATTTTTCGACCAATAATAGTTGTTGAATTTACGTTACTTTCTCCAATACTTCAAACACATATTCCTGATTTGTTCTGAGACGTATTTCTCGTTTTATTTTGATTTTTACGTCACCACAACACGACGAATCAGAGTTTAGTAAACTCGAGCAAGGTAATCAACATAACAAAGAAAACCAACTTATAACTACAGTGTTAGCAATATCAAAATTTCACATTACAAAAACTGTATATATAAAAACTACGAAAATGCAAAACCTGATTATCAAGGTATCAGATGTTGACAAACGTAAGATGTGCTTTTAAAAACGTTTACCTCAATTAAGAAAATTTATACCAAGTAAGTGTTAAGATTTTTCATATGGTGACGCTGGTGTTAAAACAATGTCAGCAGCTGACACATGCAGTGACACGGAGTTTTAAATAATGTCAGCAGCTGACGTACGAAGCTACTCTAAATAGTCACAATATGTTCTCAATACCATTATAACGTGTACACCCAAACATTCATATTGAAGTGCACAGAATGCTAATAGCAGGCAACTGTATTTAGATGATTTTGATTGTTATTGTAATCGGTATATAGGGATTGTGTAAAAGGTATGATCAAATGGAAGTTAAACTGCTTTATTACGTTGGCTCCTATAGCAATCAAAGATACGGACTGACGTTAACGTTTCAAAGTGTTTAAGAAATGTTTATATAAAAGTTAAGCCAACATTTCCTCCTCCATATTATGTTTCGATGTTTTTAAACAAAAGTGTGAAATAACCTGAAGTATGATATATACTTACAGCGGTAAGTCTACTGATTTACAACGCTAAAATCAGGAGTTTGATTCCCCTCAGTGGACTCAGCAAATAACCCGATGTGGCTTTAATATAAGAAAACACACACATCACATACAGTTCAATCACTAGCAAGAAATGTTCATATAAGAGACCCATCTAATCTAAAAGTACAATGTTATAACGAGTTTATCTCACAAAGAGAAATTGGGCGTGTCCAGAGATGTTTCCATATAAACTTCATGTTCTGAGAACAGTGGATGTAAGCTGCATCTTAGCTTATAATCATATACTGTGAAACTATACATGTCGTATTATTTCTCTATATTTTTAATGTAATCAGTGCTAGTGCTGATAGAGTAATAACTATCATGACTCACCTCTATTTTGGCGAAGTTTTAAAATTTGGACCAGAAACCTGAGCTAAGGTCTGAACGGCATACATCTCAAATAAATTATCCTTCTACAATGTAGTTGAGTTACATAGAACTCGAAGAATCTGATCTCCCCAACTTACTGAAAGATCATACGAATCTGGAACTTATTGGGAAACTATTTTCCTGAAACAGATCTTATAGTCCGACCCTTCAAGGTATAAACGTGTCAATACTTCTACCATATCTCATTCCAATTGAATGATTTGGCCGGTCAACAAAAATGATACAATGAAAGTACCAGCCACAAATAAAGAACAACTCATGAGATCCTAAGACCACCAGAGAAAACATTTTTTTCTTAGCTACGATATGGTGAAAAAAACCAAAACAAACATATTTCAAATTCAGTAAATTAGAAGCAAACAGTTAAATGGGTGAAACTGATTACATATCCATAATAACAGTTGCTGCCTCTAACTTTAAAAATATTGGAATTAATTCTAAATACTTTTCAAGTCTTTTACGTATGGTCCATACTTAAAGTACCCAAAAGGTTCTGGAATTATGGGGATTTTTAAAAATATAAATAGCTGTAATATAGTTTCAAAATGGGGTGAAAATAACTGCAAAGATGAAGAGTTTATTTTGTGCAAATTGACTCAGAATGTATCGATTTAATGAAGAAATATTTAGTATTGGGGAAAATTATTTTAAGTATCATTTATCCGATAGGTTTTTTTACAAACTCACTTTTAGTCAAAACGTAGTTCATAACTTTATAGTGTTTAGGAAAACTGAATGATTTGTTTGTTGAATTTCGCGCAAAGCTACTCGAGGGCTATCTGCGCTAGCTGTCCCTAATTTATCAGTGTAAGACGAGAGGGAAGGCAGCTAGTCATCACCACCCACCGCCAATTCTTGGGCTACTCTTTTACCAACGAATAATGGAATTGAACGGCACATTATAACTCCCCTACGGCTGAAAGGGCGAGCATGTTTGATGGGACGGGGATTCGAACTCGAGACCCTCGGATTAGAAGTCAAACGCCTTAACCCACCTGGCCATGCTGGGCCAAAATTGAATGATGTCGCGTGACCTTATATTAAAAAGTAATGACAAAGTAAGTTATCATATACGTTAAAAAGCAAAACAAAGTATATTGAACATTATGTAAATTTTAATTAGTGTGATTTCAAGAGAAATATTATTACATAAGATATAACTATACTTAAGAAATATAAAATTATCAACCAGATTGTAAGTAAAACCACTTTTAAATGTTTCATTGGCTTATAAAGCTGCTATTAAAAGATTTACAATAGATATATAAAATTAAAAGCAGTCTAATATACAGGTTCATGTAAAGTAATTTAAAATAAAGTTCACATCCTCCACTACAGAACAGGTTTGGACAGGTTCAACTAAAGATGACACTTGAAAGTGTTGAAACTCATTTTCATATTTTGTTGTTCCATAACATATTGTTTCCATAAACGTTATTGCAAAAGCAGTTTCTTCATGTATCAGTTGCTTATCAATGACACATAATTTTTCTCGTATCATTAAAATCGCTTCATGAAATATAAATTAACAAAATATAATACGAAGCGCATTATACGACAACTATTCTGTTTGAGATTTATAGAAAGACAGATTAACAAATAAATACATAAATAAAAGTAACATCTACCAGTGCTTCCTATCTCCTACACAGGTGATCAATGTAATATTATTTGCAAATAAAAACGTGTCAGGAGATATAAAACATCCGCATCTGGTGTTCCGACGTATTATATTCAAGCCAGATGTCATAAAATAAAAAGTTACAACGCAACGCATAATAATAATAATAAATTGTTAAAATCTTTCCAAGGAGTAAGAAATTGTACAAACATTTTGGCCAGTAGGCTTTCACTATAGATCGATTTTAACTTGTTCGTTTTTGTTTTCCTCTCTACTATATCACGTTTTACGTCTGTTTGATTGGTGTTCGTATATGTATAGTTCACCAATTACAGTTTTACGCTGATAAAAAAAGGCAATAGATCTCAATACAAACTGAATTCACTTTCGTTTCGAATACAAATCACTAGACAATTGTCAGACAACTTTTAGGACTTTAAATAAGCTTATTCTTAATATTATGCGAAAAACTATTTCTCTTACACAAAAACCTGAAAAAGCATTTTAAAAGATACGGTTGAGTACAAACCTACACAATACGATTTTTAGTATCGTTAGTCTGTAAACTTAGCGTGGATCCCCTGGGTCGTAGGCATTTTGAAAAAAAGAAAAAATATTGATTTATAAAGTAAAGCAGTCGGTGAAAAACAATTCTTACTCAATATAGCAGAGAAATGTTTTGGAAAACCGTGTAATATTTTTATTATATGAAAAGAAAATTTCAACCTGACTCTCTTAGAGGGGTGTAATGATTCTGAATTAACGCACTTTTGAGTGTTTTCTCTTCTGCAATATTCAGGTTAAAAATATTTGGATTTGTAGTCACGAGAGAAAACCACCTTGTATAATTATTTAAAAGAATTTTGTGTGTGTAAAAATTACATCATAAGTCTGAGAAAGTACCAGTTCTAGAAAAAACGTTAAGTTTGCTTAACTTTAACGTTACACAAAGAATTATCTGCGCGGAAACCACCGCGGGTATCGAAGCCGAATTCTATTGTTATAAACTCTCAAGGTTACCGATGAATTACTGGGGAACAATTTTATTGCTTTGAATGCATATTTAAAAAATAAGCTTTCTTGAAATTTTTAAATAGAAAAGAAGTAAATATCTCTTTATATTCACTGATGACACTGGTTTGTAAACAAGTTTGGGATAATACAAGACGTCAATATTTCTTTAGCCTGGAGAGAATATTAGTAAATGTTTATCGTAAAATATAATAAAAAACAACAACAGACAAGAAATATTTTTGTTTCTCTACATCAGAAAGGATTTTTAAGTATTTTAATAAGACACACATATACATAAATAATTACATATATATATATATATGTTTATACGTAAACACAAAGCTACACAATGGGTTATATGTAGTCTTCCCGGTTTTCAGGGCTATAATCCTACTGTGCCACTAGAGGGCATTTATTTCAATATATAGATGGCTTAACAGTTCTGACTTTGGATGACAAAACCACACACACATAGAGAGGAACGAGAAATTTCAAATAATAAAAAAATATTTACATTCGACAACACAAAATAATAATGAATACTGCTCCTAATAGGGTATATTTACAATTTTTGGAGTTACTACAATGTAAATTAGTCTCACTGTACTGCAGTGATAGTAATTATAATGATGCGACTTGTACTTTACAAAATGTGTCGCAGTATCAGTACACAGATCAGTAACAGGTTAAGAGTAAGACGTCTCGATTCACTTCATTAGTTAGAATTAACCAAAGAAGAATCGCTTTGCACTAGATCAATTTGTACTTAAGTCTCGTTTACAATGTCATTTAAAGATACAGTAAAACATGTTGCTTTGTATTACAACGGAAGCAATTAAAGTAGAATAATTTGAATTGTACTATGTTAACAGTTACAACAGGTGATTCTGTACAACATAGTAACAATTAAACAAAGTCGCGGCTTGTAACGTTAAAAACAACTTAAATACATTAATCTGCAGTATATTGGAAAAGGTAGCAATTAAAAAGAAAAAGATGCGTTGTACTACAATGGTAACAATTTTAACAAGCTGAACTGCATTTTACGACATATGTAACAATTTCATTGCACAACATAGGTATCACAAGTAAAATAAGTCCCATTGCGTTACATCGATAACAAACGATTGTTTCTGAATTTCGCGCAAAGCTACTCGAGGGCTAGCCGTCCCTAACTTAGCAGTGTAAGTCTAGAGGGAAGGCAGCTAGTCATCACCACCCACCGCCAACTCTTGGGCTACTCTTTTACCAACAAATAATGGAATTGACAGTAACATTATAACGCCCCTACGCCTGAAAAAGCGAGCGTGTTTGGTGCGATAGGAGTGCGAACCCGGGACCCTCAGAGTACGATTCGCATACCTTAACCCACCTGGCCATGCTGGGCCAATAACAAACGAAACAATAGGAGTTACTAAACGCAATAGTCGAAATATTTGAAATCAGACTAATAGTATTGTACTGAACCATACTTCGTTATTAACTGAAGACAAGCCCCACTGCAATAAGTCTTTACCTGAAATAAAATATGGCGCAATGCGTTACATCAATAACGATTAAAACAAGACGAATCGTATTTTACTACATTGAGACCGAGATGAACTGTTCTACCTTCGTAAGAATTAAAACAACTTACAATGTAATTTATTAGTAAAAATAATAATTACAATAAGTTATATTGTAATTCGTGGATAATAATTAAATTAAAGAATTATTAATATATCTGTTGAGAGATATAAATGCACTACATCGGTTATAAATAACACAAAGAATCATTAACATGCCCGCTGAGAAAAATAAATGTACAACAACGGTGAGTATTAAAACAAGTTACGTTGTACTACATTGGTAATTAATTAAAATAAAGATTGATTCACGTATACGTTGAGATAAATAAATAAAACATTTTAACATTTTTCGTCTCAAGTTTATAACACTAAAGAAGTGCAACATACCGGCTTGAACTCAAGGATGAAATGGGTTGAATAAACCTTCTCACAATAGTTAATCTTCATTAACTGCTATAATAGGCAGTAAGGAATGCATTATTACGGTTCCTCGAAACTTCGTCTTTATCGCTAAAACCTCCATGTTGGATATGGCCATCAGCACGTGCACTGTACGATCAGCCTCAAGTATCCTTTTCGTTAAGAGAAATTCACGTTGTTTCAGGCCTAGCCGATTTGTCACTCAACTCAAGGCTGAGAATTTGACACCGAGGTCACACATCGCACGACCCGACAAGCGGTCAGCTAGCCAATCGCATGCAAGAACGATGGGAGAGCATGAGAGAATACCAGGAAGGATAATTTGAACGCTTGCACTACTTACTACCAACATACTGAGACGGGTAGAGACTGTGATGGCTGAGCAGCCCGGGCCTCTACCCCAGGGAGGAAACGATATATATAAAAAAAACAGTCTACCGAAATGGCAGGCCTCAGACAGTGGTTGACAGAAAACGGTTTTTCTTTTATTTTCGCCCGCGCCCAAGGTTGATGTCTGGACATTGCTAACATCCTGCATACCTGCTTTGTGTATCATTGTGTTGTTAATGATTTAGAATTAAGCCTATTTTTAACTGAAGGAAATATTAGTCTAGAGTATTGTTAACAGCAGTAATGTTATCAAATTTAAAACAGTGCCTTCTGACCTTTATAAACAGATACGTTTAAAAAAAATTTCTAATTAGGTATGGTGATAACCACACTGGTTTTTAGTTTAAATCTTAAACATATAACTTACTCTAATCGGAAATTATTTTATACATGTGTATGTGAATACTTATGTAAAACTATGCACGTGTTTGAAATTTCTTAAACTTTTATTGTAACCTAACAAACAAAATACGAATTTCTTAATAAAGATAAAACATATGTAAGCTTGTGTGTAATAAATAACGAACAAGTTTAATGTAGAAAGCGTGACATACGAGAATCTCCAGTAAGGTAAAATAATCATAGATGAAAATATACTGCTACCTTAGTTCCGATAGTTCAAAACTATGTGTGCAAAAAACTCTCACCTGAAATTCACTGTCTTTCTTAACCTAAGGTCGCTTTTTTTCAGCTATTCGTGATTACAGAACAAGAACAATGAAAGGTAAACTGAGTTGTATGTTTTTTCGCTACCATACATATGCGTATGGCCCTCCAATTGGCTTCTTTATGAACATTCGGGCAAATTTCGTCGACACTCAAGCTACTAACCAATTATTTTAATTCGTTTCACAAAACAATTAATTGTTTGTAACTTTTCCCTCGCATTTAAAAAAACGTTTTTTTTTCTGGCAAAGTTCAGCCCACCGTATAAACAATCTCCCCATGTTACTCTATTTGTATTCAATTTGGCTTCAATGTTAGAAGTTTCAGATAATTAATTTAGTGTTGGATATATTTTCGTTAATCAAAATAGACTCAGTCACACATCTGAAAAAATTATAATTATAATTATCTGAAAAAAGGGTTATAATATTGTAACATTTAGTACCACACCATCATCTGCGAATTTTTAATGTCAGTCGTTTACCAACCAATTATATGTATTTGTAAAACACTGTGAGCCAATCGGGAGACAGAAAGTATGGTAGCAGTCAATGACGTATAATTCATTTATCTTAAATTCTTTAATTAAGGACATAATGTACTTCATGTATGTGATGTTTTCAAAAAGTCGAATATAGTAAGTCATCTTTTTGACGCTGATAATGCTAAAAGCAAAGAGTAGAAGAGATAGTTTTGTCTATCAGAGTTGTAAAAGTTTTTATAACAATATACAGCCAATTATTTATTTTTAAAACAAAATAATGCATATTTAAAAATCACAAACAGTTGTATGTGGTAACTTAACTCAATCAGTACTTTATTAAGTCTACGTACGGGAATAAAAAATGTTGACGTACACAAAATAACTTGAACTTCTGTTACTAATTCAAGCATGACTACAATGTAATATAAACGTAAAATATCACAGTAAAATCATTTCAGATCGCTTGGCATGAACATTGATGAAACTTAAGTTCTTTGTAGTATATTATGAATCAGTATACTTCGTCAAAAGTTAATTCGATTAATCACTTATTTTGATTGGGAGCTTAAATAATTGAGTCATATCCTGGAAGTATCATTATCCTCAAATATATATGATTTAGAATAGGAAGCAAAGAAAACCATTGATCAACGCTATAACCAATCTTTAAAGATGAATTGCGTTTCCCCCTTGGTACAGTGGTAAGTCTACAGATTTACAACGTTAAAATCAGCGGTTCGATTACCCTTAGTGCACTCAGTAGATTGCCCCATGTGGTTTTGCTATAAGAAAACACATACACACAAATATGAATTGTCTACTTTACAAACTGAAACGAAAAACTTGCATTTTTGTTCTCAAACACATCTGAACAAAAAAGTTTTAAAAAGCACGAACACGAACAAAGTTATCAAAACGTGAAAAAATTGTAAACAAATATATATAAACATAAATACAAATAAATTAAATAATTCGCCGTCTGTAAGAGCACATCATATCGAAGATAAAGTAACAAATTTTTCGATCTATAAAACAGTTGTTTTAGTTTTAACCAGTTAATCAATTGCATGTTTATCTGTCAAGAAAATCACATTATTCTGAAAACATTTTACAGTAGGCAAAGTTTTTATATATTAAACATTTCGAGAACCTCTCCACAAAAAACAACAACATGAAAATTACATAAATAACTATATTTGTCCGAACGTTGAATTGTAGTTTATACATTTTTAAGAACAAACAAAAAAACAACCAAAAAATGTGTTTTCAAATTAGTTTAGTTTCTTCAACCACATTGGGGGAGTAGAAGGAAGGTAGGTGTTTGTGTGCGAGGGAGAGGGGGTGATCTCTGCCATAGGAAAGTTCAAAGTTCTGTTTTGTAACTCAGTATTTCCGGTCACGTGATCTCCGAGAGAAAATACTCCAGTTGTCTTGTTATTCTGTGCAGGACAGCGTTTGAGATGCAAAAATATCAATTTGTGTGTGAAAATATTAAACAGAAGCTTATATATATATATATATATTTATCACAGTGTTTGTTTTGTTGTTGTCTCTGAGTAATTATCCTTTATCTTTTTTTAACAATGCAACCAATTAAAATCAGTTCTTTATGTTTATTATAATACATAATTTTCTCCTCTCAATAACGATGGATAGAACGCGAATAGCCCGTTGTGTCACTTGACACCCTTAAGCAAAATAAAGCGATGCTCTAAATTATTTCAAATGTCTAAAAATATATCAGAATCTAACAAAATAAAACGTGTGTTAGGTTAATACATCCGTAAAAATTACATACTTCATTTAGACCCACTATATATATTTATAGTACTATATGTATGTGATTCACAATTTGTAAACAAATAACTATAATTTTCAGCTGATAGGTTATGAGTTAAGGCAACGAGCTAACAAGAGCCACCATCATCTCTTGGACTGCTCTTGTACACTCAAATAGTGGTCTTTGACTGTTACTCTTGTAGTGCTTCCACAGCACCAAAATGAAGAACGCATTAATAAAGCTACTGGACGCAAACCGTGGATCATTCACTAAACCACGCTCGGTCCTTATAAATATTTAGCTCTAGAAAAAGAATAAATAGTGTAATAGTAACATAATTTCAGACTCTGCGAATGTTTTTCACTTTTGATGCTAGTAAACAATGTTTCTGGCGTGACCTCACAGGACTCGATGTTTAACTAATTCTTAGAAATACAACAATGTAAAAGATATCAATAATTTTAAAGATTCGAAAGAAACATCAACAATACGAGTTTTCCAAGATGCGACATTGAAAGCAATCAACTGTCTTTAATGATCTTTTTGACAAATTTTGGAATTCATCTGCGAAAGCTCTAAGAAAATAGAATAAACCGCCAATAAAGGTGTCTTGCTTTTATGATGATCTGTTATATCGAATCGGTCTCAAACTCTAAAACTATGAGCAAGTGCTCTACCAATTGTATTGAACTTGCACGACCCGACTGGATTTTCTAACACGGCACTTTTTAAAAAGACGGCCGTTTGTAATAGTAGCAAATTTAAGCAGAGTGCAAAACATATTAGTCCCGAATGTAAATTTTAATTAAAATGTTATTTTTAACCTTTTCGTTAATTTATTCCTTGTGTTACTCCTTAAATCGTTTTATTTTCTTGTAGTCAACAGATCAGTCTTCATCAATTTTCAGCAGCTGAAGGTTTAAACGCCATGTTATTAAAGTTTAGGTTTGTGTTGTTCGCAACTGTTGTCGAATTTCTTGATAAAAACTTTTCTTTTCTTTGTGATTGTATTAACAGTGCTAACTTCTGTTTTGTGCTCGCTTTCATTTTCGTCATCTTGTGGCGAAAAGAAGGTGGTGTGTTATATTACACGACGTGTACTATTTGCACCAATGGAAGAAATAAAATGTGACTTATTTAAAGATAGGGTACACACACCTTCCACAACAGTTAGGTCAGGGAAAATAATTTGTTAACTTAGTGTTAACTTAGATTTCAGCTTAATGCTTTAATAACAATTTCTCAGTTCACTTAGTTTTAAAAGTTTCTGTTGTCATTGACGTGTCTTCTAAATAAATATGGTTCTAGGTTGTTTTATATTGGTGACACGTAAATATTTTATTATCACAAGTACTATTACAGGAGGTAATATAAGTTTGTATAATGTATGTATAAATAACAGACAGACACTTATATCTTGTTACATTTTTACCTTAGTCCCATAGAATCAGGGGTGGGCTGGTGTTTTCTTAAGCCAAGAACGGTTTACGCCCAGCTGGTTAAATCACAGCATCCATATAGAATGAGCATCTTCAATGGCGGAGATTCGAACTTGCGATTCTCACTTTCCGTCTCGAGCATCTTAACCACCAGATCAAAGATATGTAGACATAATGTTAAATCTAACAAAAACAAAAGGTTTTAAATGAGGTAAAAATGGATTCCACTTTACTCTTAAAACTTCATAATAAAATTGTATGTCCGAAACTTTATTTGAGCATTGCACTCATTGGATTAAAAACGTTCTTGTAGTAGAATTTTAAAGAACGTTATAGACTTAAAGAAGGAAGTATAACAAACAGCAAATTAAATACACTTGTTGTGCCGACTGGGCTTTTCGCTTATTACCAAGATTCATTAGGCTGATTGGAATACGACAGGCATATGCTACTTAAATTATCAAACTGCATGAACAAGCCTTAATTTAAATGTATATTCTGTTTGAATTTATTTCAATTAAATACAACATATAATAAAACAGTAGGTTCGTATAGTGATAAAAATCCAGTATAATTTAAAATAATCCGAAAACAGAGTTTAACTTCAACATTCAGCATATCGACGATATTTCAGTAGCAATCTAACGTAATAAACCGGAGCACTGACCACACTTAGAGGTTTGTGATGTACTAATTTGTAGTGTTAGTATGCGAACAGAAGGCTATTTGCTTCACTTGACTCAGGTGCGATAAAATGCAATTCAAATAAAACATTTTCAATCAGTGAGCCATCACTTCTGGTAGTGATGCTGGGATATATTATTAACTTCAGTTTTTTACCATTTAGTTATTGTTGTAACGACTTTCAGTTTCTGCACCTCCACATTCTTGTCTTATGCAGATTAATTTCGACGATTTACGTGAACCATAAGTCGTGCTTTTAAGTAGTGAATAGAGACATTACTCTGTATTGCATCATTAGTTTGCGATCAATGTTGGAAATAGGAGACAAAAAATCGCTTCGTATCACTTTCTTTAAATGTATTAAAACACTCACGTTCCGGGCCGGCATGACCAAGTGGTCAAGACGTTCGATTCGCAATGTGACGGGCGCGGGTTCAAATCCCCATTGCACCAAGTATGCTTGCCATTTCAACAATGGGGAGCGGGAGATATTATTATGTCCAGTCAATCCCACTATTCGTTGATAAAAGAGTAGCTCGAGAATTGGTGGCGAATGGTGATGACTAGCTAGCTGCCTTTGCTCTGATCTTTCACTGCTAAATTAGGATCGATTAGCTCTCATGTAGCTTTGCGCAATTTTCCAGTCATGTGTAAAATATCTTTTTGAAAAGAATTGATAATTATTTTAATACAAATCTAATGGTAATCTAAGACTAAGTCCATTAACAAGTATTTTAAAGAAGAAAGTATTTTTTGGAGTACTGAACCAATTTTTATATTTATAAGGTACACATTGGAGATTCATATTTAAGTAACAAACTAAACTGTATATCCCAGCAAATCACTTAAATTAAAACAATAAATATACTAATGAACAATTTAATATCAAATAACAAGTGAAGAAATCCAATTGTATATTGTAACGATTTGTTTAGTTTTAAATGATAAATAAGAAACTGAACTGTATATCCCAACCAGCTGTTTGGCTTGTATAATAACGACTTTGTTTGAATTATTACAATTTTTTTAAACCAAAAATTTTTAGTGTCAGTTTTTAAACTGTTAGCAAGGCTGTAAACAGTCATTCCCATAACATATTCTAAACATTTTACGCATATAAATGTCTTCCTATTACTTGTTTAAAAAATTGGAATTTTTCATAATTCGAAACATGTCGCGACTCTTAGTTATTCCTATGTATCAAATATAAAGATAATTACGAGTTTGGATTAGTATCGCAGTAAATAAATGTAGGAGAAAAAATATTTATTCTTTGAGAAAAAAACATATTTTATGTAAAAACTATTCACACAGCAACACAAAAATCATAAACAGATATTTGTGCACTTGCTCAACATTTGTATCATAACTAATGATTTTTTCAAATATGTTAACATGGTTAACAAACACTCTTGTAGCTATAAGTTGGTAATATTAATATATAGAGACATGACTTAAAATTATATTCACTAGAGTCATGTTTCAAGACTTCAATATGTTTTCATATTATATTGCATTACATCTTTAAGTTTTTGTTCATTGTTAATTTACAGAATTGAAAATGTGTTTCTTCAGTTAACTTAAAACCGTTAAAATATGTTTTCTCTAAACAAACTTAGAAGAATAAATATCAAAAATACATTTGTAGCTAACAAATATAAGCAATCAAAATGCTTATCACCTGATTTAATCAAGCTATACTCTTCAAAATTTATAAATTTCAGTTATAACAAAATGATTCAATTTCACAAGAAATCACTAAGTTTATGACAATTTCGATAGCCAGTTATAAAGTTCGACTACATTATTTTTCTAAGGTTAGATTGTTTATTGGTTTTTGAATTTCGCGCAGAGCTACACGAGGGCTATCTGCGCTAGCCATCCCTAATTTAGCAGTGTAAGACTAGAGGGAAGGCAGCCACTTATCACCACCCACCACCAACTCTTGGGCTACTCTTTTGCCAACGAATAAGGAGGTTGACAGTCACATTATAACGCCCCCACGGCTTAAAGGGCAAGCATGTTTGGCACGACGGAGATTTAAACCTGTGATCCTCAAAACCCTTAACCACCTGGCTATAGCGGACCTTTAAGTTTAGAAGTGAGTTATCTATATCAAACAAATATACTTTGAATTTTTTTTGTATCTGTTACAATTTCATCTAAATAAATATGTGTAGACCGAAATTAAGCAAATATCCTGTTTTTCAAAAATAGACGAAAACATAAACAATTATTTGTTGCATTAGGTAATAGTAGTAGAAAAAAAAACATATATCTTAACCAATTAAAAATTGCAACTCGGCTAAAGATAGATTTGTGTTTTCGATGATGATATCGGAATGAAACATTAATGAACATTTTACAAAAAAGCTTTAACAAAAATCCAAACAAATCTTTAGTATAACACGACTACGTTTGACTGATTCTGTAGTTTACGTGACGAAACAGATCTCACTGTCTCATCGTATTTGACAGTTCAATGGCTTATAAGAACAGATAACCATACTTCTCTGTTTGATAGCTAAGTGATAGGCTTTGGTGCTCAGAGTTTACAAACGAAAAAAAATCAAACAATAACAATTCTAATAACTTCTACCTTTAATAATGTTTTGGGTATTGCGTAACCGACATAACATTTGTTAGACCAAGTCTCTTAATGTTAAGCCACTCTAATCACTTTGTACTAACACGTATATAAACAATACTAATCAACCTTTAAAACAACTAGAAACCACCATTCTGTAAGCAAGAATATTTTAGATTTTGAACAAACATTACAAGTCCTGACAACTTCTCAGAGTGGCAAGCCATTTTACTCAAAAACTACGTAGAAAGATACCTAATTACTCGTACTCCATGAATTCAAACCTATACTACTAAAGAACTGACAATAGTATGTATTTGAGATATTAGTTAGAACTGTCCCTTGAATTTTAATGATTTGTTTGTTGGTTTTGATTTTCGCGCTGGCCGTTCCTAATGTAGCAGTGTAAGGCAGATGGTCATCACCAATCACCGCCACTCTTGGGCTACTATATTAGTAACGAATAGTGGGATAACTGTCACATTATTACGCCTCACAGACCGAAGTTTAAAGAGAATCCAAATACACCATTAGCGTAACTTTAACCCAAATATGCATAAGAACATTGATTGTAACATTCAGAAGTAAATACAAAATGTTTATGAACTTAATGGATCCTTGCGCCCTAATGGCAACAGCCAAACGTAGACGCAACTGAACAATGTTCACCACGTTCTAGTTACACTATTATACCTTTGTAATTTTTTTGGAAGCGATAAAGATTGTTATATCCTGCAGAATGTAAGTAGAAAGAGATACTTTCCGTAAATAAGTTTCAGTAACGTATAAGTAAATAAGAAGACTGAAAAATTACATAATACACACCATAGATTCGTCGTCTACTTACATAACAAGAAGGTTTTATCCGTTTCGAAACAGAAGGTTGCGTCGTGTAAATAACAGGTGATATTATTTATGCTTTCCTAACAAGAAGATCGTGTCGCTTACATGTAGAGTGTTTGTTAATGGTGATACCTTTTATACTATTCTAAAAATAATACTGTGTCGCTTCCATGATTGTTGATATTCTCTATGCTTTCCTAACAATAAGTCTGTGTCACTTATATGATTGGTAATATTCTGTATGCTTTCTTAACAATAAGACAAGGTCGCTTAAATGATTGGTGACATTCTGTATGCTTTCTTAACAATAGGACTGTGTCGCTTACATGTAGAGTGTTGGTTAATGGTGATGCTTTTTATACTTTCCTAAAAAGAATATAGTGCTGTTCCCATATATAGTATTAGTGATATTATCTATGCTTTCGTAACAATAAGACTGTGTCGCTTACATGCATATTGTTGATCACAGTTGATATTGTTTATTATTTCCTAACAAGCAGACTGTCGCTCACTTACATAGCATCCATCACTGTTGATATGTTTATACTTTCTTAACTAAAAGACTCTATCGCTTACATTTAGAGTGTTGGTTAATGGTGATACCTTTAATGCTTCTCTAAAAACAAATTGTGTCCCATATATAGTACCAGTGATATTCTCTACGCTTTCCTAACAATAAGATTGTGTCCTTTATATGATTGGTGATATCATGTAAGCTGTCCTAAAAATAATACTGTGTTACTTACATGATTGGTGATATTCTGTAAGCTTTCCTAAAAACAAGACTGGTATATTCTCTAAGCTTTTCTAAAAAATAAGACTGTGTCGCTTACATGATTGTTGATATTCTGTATGTTTTCCTAGCAATAAGACTGTGTCACTTACGTGATTGATGATATTCTGTAAGCTTTCCTAAAAATAAGGCTGTGTCGCTTCCATGATTGTTGATACTCTGTATGCTTTCCTAACAATAAGACTGTGTCACTTACATGATTGGTGATATTCTGTAAGCTTTCCTAAAAACAAGACTGTGTCGGTTACATGATTGGTGATATTCTGTAAGCTTTCCTAAAAACAAGACTGTGTCACTTACATGATTGTTGATATTCTGTATGCTTTCCGAGCAATAAGACTGTGTCACTTACGTGATTGGTGATATTCTGTAAGCTTTCCTAAAAACAAGACTGTGTCGGTTACATGATTGGTGATATTCTGTAAGCTTTCCTAAAAACAAGACTGTGTCGCTTACATGATTGTTGATATTCTGTATGCTTTCCGAGCAATAAGACTGAGTCACTTACGTGATTGGTGATATTCTGTAAGCTTTCCTAAAAATAAGGCTGTGTCACTTCCATGATTGTTGATACTCTGTATGCTTTCCTAACAATAAGACTGTGTCACTTACATGATTGTTTATATTCTGTATGTTGTCCTAATAATAAGACCGTATAGCTTACACGTAGAGTGTTAATTAGTGGTGATACTTTTTATGCTTTCCTTAAAAGAAGATTGTGTCGTTCCCATATATAGTATTAGTGATACTCTCTATGCATTCCTAATAATAATACTGTGTCGCTCACATGACTGTTGATATTCTGTGTACTTTCTTAATAACAAGAGTGTCGCTTACATGATTTGTAATATTCTATATGCTTTCCTAACGTGCATAGTTTTTGTAACAATCTGTTCAGTGTTGTGATGTTCGTTCTGCCCTTTCTTAGCAAAAAAAAAACAACAAAACTGTATAACTTGCATTTATTTGTTTGTTTTGGAATTTCGCACAAAGCTACTCGAGGGCTATCTGTGCTAGTCGTCCCTAATTTAGCAGTATAAGACTAAAGAGAAGGCAGCTAGTTATCACCACCCATCACCTATTCTTGGGCTACTCTTTTACCAACGAATAGTTGGATTGACGGTAAATTATAACGCCCCCACTGCTGGGAGGGCAATTATATTTGGCGCGACTCGGGCGCGAACCCGCGACACTCAGATTACGAGTCGCACGCCTTAACGTTCTATGCCATGCCAGCCTTGCTTGCATTTATAACGTTGGAATTATTCATTATACTTTACTAGTAAAGAGGCTGTTTCACTTGCAACCACTGTGTAAGTAATGTGTTTTTGTAACCACTGAATAGGTAATGTGTTTTTATAACCACTGTATAGGTAAATGTGTTTTTGTAACCACTCTATAGGTAATGTGTTTTTGTTGGACCCTTTTTTCTGCTGTATTTTGTTGCACCATTTAAAATTTTTTTCACATAATAAATTTAAAAATTATTTCATCTTCGGTAAATAATAGGAAAAAGTGAGAGTTATTCACTTGATAAAAGGTTGAATTTTAATATTTATAATAAAAAGTTTAAAAAATGTATATTTAATTAATTATACTTACTACCAAATTTATTTTTAATTTTGATTTAAGTATCTTGTTGTCGGAAGCTAATATTTATTATGTTGTTTTAGTAAATTCTCTTCATTTATAAATCTGTGTTTTTACCTAATACTTAACGCGTTAAACAGAATTAACAAGTTTTATCACGTCCAAAATAAACAATATTCACTGATTAACTTTTATCACCCGCTGGTACAGCGGTAAATCTACGAATTTATGACGCAAAAATCGGGAGTTCGATTTCTCTCGGTGGACACAGCAGATAGCCCGATGTATCTTTGCTATAAGAAAAATACACCCTCAAACACGTGGTTAACTTTATTTTCTTTCTGGCTGAACTATAAATCTGTAGTTTTGTTTCCACCACACAAACAGTGTTCTACATTTTGGGGTCGTTGGTACATTGCATTACAAGAGTGACGGTCAAATTCCGTTATTCGATTGAGTTGGCGGCGAGTGGTGTTGACCAGCTGTCTTCCCTCTGTTCATCTCACCTTATAACAATGAAGAGCTAGCTTAGAAAACCTTTGTGCAGCTTTGCGGGAAATTCAACAAACGAAAGCTGTTTTTGTTTCTTTTATCTGAAATGCTGTATGTATTTTTCTGTATGTTGTGTGACAGGCTACAAACAATCATATTTATATTTGTTTGACAAACTGCTATAACTTTTTATACTTTTCTTCAATATGTGAATTTAATAAGTTATACTTATTTGTTAAATTATTATAATAAAGGTTTTGTATACAAAACTACGACATCAGTGATGTCGAGAAACCCACTTGTTGAGAATTTTATATGCAAAAACGGCTCGTTTGGGTTACCAGTTACCTCTTTCTTTGTGAACCTGACGATGACCGAAGAAGGTCGAAACGTTGTTCGCTCTTCTATTTAAAATATTTTCTGAACCCAAACAAGCCGTTTTTGCATATAAAAAAAAACCAAAAAACTACGACATGCGATATTATTCACAGAAAATATAGTAGCTTTTTCAGAGGTTATCCTGTGTCATAAAATTCTGTATACACTAAAGCTAGGTTACAAAATTTTATACGCATTTTGCCCGGCATGGTCAAATGGATAAAGCACTTGACTTGTAATCGGAGAGTCGCGGATTCGAATCCCCGTCACGCCAAACATCTTCGCCCTTTTAGCCGTGGGGTCATTATTATGTTACGGTCAACCCCACTATTCACTGGTAAAAGTGTAGCACAAGAGTCGGCGGTGAGTGGTGATAACTAGCTGCCTTCCTTCTAGTCTTACACTACTAAATTAGGTACAGCTAACGCACATAGCTATCGTGTAGCTTTCCGTGAAATTTAAAAACAAACAAACAATTAAATGCATTTTTAACACCTTAGCCTTGGAAATAAATGCCGCATCTAGAGAACTATTCGACAAAAAGTTATTGCTCACTGAAGAAGCATTGAACTAGAAATTATTCATTTCTTTATTTAGTAGCTTGCATTAATTTTTGTTCTGTGATTACTTAATGAAAATACTACGATAGGAGTAAGTTTCAATGACACTAAAGATTCAGAATTGGTGATATACAAGTTCAAGCTTACAATAGGATACTAGGATACAGAATAATGTCTTCTGATAGTGACTAGTCACCAGATGGTAATGACAAGTCACAAGATGGTGGCATGGCATGGCCAAACGTGTTAAGGCGTGCGACTCCTCGTAATCTGAGGGTCGCGGGTTCGCATCCCCGTTGCGCCAAACATGCTCGCCCTTAAAGCCATGAGGGCGTTATAATGTGACCGTCAATCCCACTATTCATTGGTAAAAGAGTAGCCCAAGAGTCGGCGGTGGGTGGTGATGACTAGCTGCCTTTCCTCTAGTCTTACACTGCTAAATTAGGGACGGCTAGCACAGATAGCCTTCAAGTAGCTTTGTGCGAAATTCAAAAACAAACAAACAAACACAAGATGGTAATGGCTAGTCATCAGATGCTGTTGGTCAGAGAAGGCCCGGCATGGCCGAGCGCGTTAAGGCATGCGCTCGTAATCTGAGGATTCGCATCCGAGTCGCGCTAAACATGCTCGCCCTACCAGCCGTGGGGACGTTATAACGTTACGGTCAATTCCACTATTCGTTGGTAAAATAGTAACACAAGAGTTGGCGGTGGGTGGTGATGACTAGCTGTCTACCCTCTAGTCTTACAGTGCAAAATTAGTGACGACTAGCACAGATACCCCTCGAGTAGCTTTATGAGAAATTCAAAACAAACAAAACAATTTGTCAAAGAATGGCGACACTTGAAGCGCAAGCATTTTCGGTGCGAATGTTATAACACCGTGTGGCGTATGATCTGAAAAATAAGCTTTCAAGGTGTATGTTTTGATAAATAAATTGTATGTGAATATAAGCGTAGTATTTTTATTTACCACATAAGTGGCGTTCTTTTTACCAAAAGTTTTTTTTTTTATAAGAGAAGAAGTAACTGTTTTGAGATGTTTTTTTTTAAATCGACAATGAAACAAATTGATATGTAAATATTAACAGAGAACAGAGCTTAAAAGTGTTTTCATTAACTATAGCAAAGAAGTATTATTACTTTTGTAGAAACTTTGAATCTGTTATCATTCCTCTAAGAAACATAAATAATGGCACAAAACTATAGGCCAGTCATTGGATGTGGCGGGAAAACTGTGAACACATTACTGGGACTTGTACTGTGACCTGCTTGTGGTTGTCTGGTATTGTGCCAGTAGCAGAAGGTTTATTTATTTGTATTTGTTCAAAGAAGAAGACGAATGAGAAATAATAAATATATTCCTAACTTTTTATTGAAAACAACCAAAACCAGTTGTTATCAGTTTGATGTAAAAAAGAGCCTGAAATCAAGGTAAACATATTCTATTCCATACTGTAAATATCCATGTACACTGGACCCAAATTTTGTGTTATATCTTTGTTTTTGAATTTTGCGCAAAACGACACGAGATCTGTCTGCGCTAGCCGTCCCTAATTTAACAGTGTAAGACTAGAGGAAAGGAAGCTGGTCATCACCACCCATCGCCAACTCTTCGGATACTATTTTACCAACGAATAGTGGGACTGACTGTCACATTAGAACGCCCCCATGGTTCAAAGAGCAAGCATATTTAGTGTAACAAGGATGCAAACCCACAACCCTCAGATTATGAGTCGGACGTCTTGATCCACCTGGTCATGCCAGGCCCCCAAATTCTGTGAAAAATTATTTTATATCTTTATTATATATGTCGCTTACAAACATCCACATTTATTAATTGATTTTAACTTATTAATGAAATTGTTTGAAATATTTTTCCTTAATGAATTTTAAATATTTTTTTCATTTCTTGTAAGAATATTCTAGAGTAAACGTTAGGATTTCAACTGCAAGGAAACATTCATCTACCATATCTTCGGTCACATCCCTCTTACACTTTTGCTCATATAATTATGAACGTATCTACGCTGTAATCTCTCATACCTATTTTCAGTTTTGTCTCCCATTAGTTCAGCGGAAAATCTGCAGGTTTGCGACTCTAAAAGTCGTTCCGATACCTATGGAGCGCAGACCCCAGATAGCGCATTGGTAGTTTTGGACAAATGCCTGGCATGGCCGAACGCGTGAGGCGTGTGACTCGTAATCCGAGGGTCGCGCTAAACATGCTCGTCCTCCCAGCCGTAGGGGTGTATAATGTGACGGTCAATCCCACTATTCGTTGGTGAAAGAGTAGCCCAAGAGTTGGCGGTGGATGGTGATGACTAGCTGCCTTCCCTCTAGTCTTACACTGCTAAATTAGGGACGGCTAGCACAGATAGCCCTCGAGTAGCTTTGTGCGAATTTCCAAAACAAACAAACAAACAGTTTTGGACATATCGATACCAAACAAACAACTTTTCAATTTCTGATCCAACTCTTAAACTTTATCAAACTATAAGTTTAATAACAAAAACATAAAATTTCAATTTCTGATCCAACTCTTAAACTTTATCAAACTATAAGTTTAATAACAAAAACATAAAAACACTAGTTTCTTTGGTGAAGTTAGTGTAGACGTGTACAAACAATGGCTTTTGTTTTTGCAACAATTGCTTTTAGCATATTTATACACTTTATGGTAGTTGTATGCGCTTAAGTCACTTTCTGTCAGGAAATACCTAAAACAGATGCAGTATGTTCGTAAAATAAGAACCTAATCTCAGGTATGTTCAGTCTTATGACAGATGACATATCGTTTTCAAATTGTTTGTTGGTATATTAGAAACAGGATCGGTTATCTTTATTGATAATTTGTACACGTCATGATGTTATCTGGAAAGGTTATCAAAACAACATAATATCGATAAAAAATATTGTAACCATTATTCGAACACTTGCTCTTTTGGAGAAAAGTATCTAGCGTTCTTTAAGTAGAGTTTTATATTTTTATGCGTTTTAAAAGTTCTAAATTGAAACATATGCTTAGCAAAGCTAGTCTACAAATAAAGAAATGGTGTGCGCTCAAATGCAGTAATATCTTAAGTAATATCACTAAGACTTCCATACAGAAATCATTTTTATAAAGCAGTAATGCAGAGTTCTAAATAGTTAGATTTTTTAATAAACATATCAAATATTAAAGTAATTAACTTAATGAATAATAAACATTCACACTAAAAATTATTTTATTTGTGATATCAACGCTCGTATACAACAGATAACCAAACCGTTTATGTGTGAAACTACTGACAATCAATTTCAGGCACCTAATGTATTCTTCTTTTGAATTATATTTCATGAAAGTAAATTTATTTTATATCCAATAATGCAAGCAATTAATAAAAAAAAATATTATGAAAAGCCTATAATTAAGTTATTTATTGAAAAGAGTATTTGGATTTGTGTATTAATTTGAAAGTTAGTTTTATCCAAGCTTCGAGGTAAAGGTGGGTCATGATGAACACAAACTGATTGTTTTTTGTCTGTTGTTAACACAAAGCTAGACAACTGGCTAACTGTGGTTTGCCCACCACCAGTATCGAAACCCGATTTTTGCATTATAAGACCTCAGAATTTCCGTTGAAGCAGCTGGGTTAAGGGGCATTGTTTATTCAGCCCATAAGTTCATACTTTTTTAGTAGTTGAGAAATAAGATTAAACTGTCTGACGATTTAAGTATTTAACCGATGTGGTATAACATTTAAACTTGAAAGAGTTTTAACATGACGACCATTTGCGCTCTTAGAATACACGTCCGACCTAATTTTGTATTCTGACAAATAAAATAAAATAACTTATGCATTAATAAAGCAGGTATAACATAAAATGTAACAACGTAAAAAAAATGTTATGATCAAGTAAGACCAATGAGAAAGGTTGGTGACGTAGGTAGTTTGAGCACCAATGAAAACTGTGGCCAGTTGAAAACAGTCGTTCCTCGATCATACTGGCCTCGTTGTTTCCATGACATGGTGAAACATTTAAGTCAGTTCAAATAATAATTATTTTAAAAATAAAATATCCGTGCAAACATCGCACAGGAACATATAGGTAGAAATCCCATATTTCTCATAAATTATTTAGGTATGTGTGCACGTATCTGTCTAAACTAGTATTAATTTGTGAATATGAACGACAAAATAATTAATATTTAATTGGAAACAGAAGGTTTGCTTGTTTATTTGTTTTTTGAATTTCGCACAAAGCTACTCGAGTGCTATCTGTGCTAGCCGTCCCTAATTTAACAGTGTAAGACTAGAGGGAAGGCAGCTAGTCATCACCACCCACCGCCAACTCTTGGGCTACTCTTTCACCAACGAATAGTGGGATTGACCGTAACATCATAATGCCCCTACGGCTGAAAAGGGTGAGCATGTTTGGAGCGACGGGTTGCGAACCCGCGACCCTCAGATTACGAGTTGCACGCCTTAACGCGCTTGCGTTTTCAGGAGGAGAGAAAGTTTTAAGACGAAACTGTACAGGGATTGACTTTATCGTGAGGGGTGGAATTTTTTTTTACCTTATTTTTAGATGACGAAGTTAATTATTGATTTGTAAGTTAAAGGTAAAATTATTAGGAGGTTATAGAGGTACAAAAAAAGTTTTTATGATGGATATAAACTGATTGAAATAAACACAAAATGATGATAATAAACAGTTAAAGACAAAGTGAAGACATAAAACTTTGAAAAAAATTTGTTTTGAATAAAATAACATGAAATACATACGTGTTAAGGAAACTGTGCGTGTGTGTGTATAATACGCTATTTTAGGAGCGCCGTTCTTCCCGCCAGTTCAGTTACTCTGACCAATAGGCACGTTGCTCGTCTAGCGTCATTTCTGGAGGAATATAAGAACACAATGTATAAGACTTTATACAGGAACGTACGAGTTATTTTACCAATTAACTTGCAACATGATAGTATATTGATTATTCAAAGGATTCTAAAGTGTGCCGCTCAAAGCGATTTTTGACGTACTTTATTAAAGCATTGAAAAACATGAGCGCATCACATAATTATCAGGACTTTATGTCGTACACAGAAGAATCTTTTGTCTGCTTATCACCTCTCACACGCACACAAGATGGCGATATGATTTAAGTGTATTTTCTTCAAAAAACAATTCCTATTTATATTATATTATTATTTTCAAGGATTCATAATGAAGCAAATTTCATGTTTATACGATGTTGACATGAACTTCACACAGGAAACTAATAAAAGTGTGATCACTATTCTGTCTTTAGTCACTAAAGAATAAAAACTTGCGTGTTATTTTAAGTTACACATTATTGATGAAACTACATAATAAGAACAAGAAAGTGTGTAAATATTGAATAATTTAACAGATTTACTTTCAAGACGTATACAACAAAATGGCGTGCTATTCTAGTATTAGTGTAATATTGATCATAAAGTGTAATGTCAGAATTAACTAACAATGCTATGATCAGTAATCCCTGTTTAGCAATAAATGACAAACTATTCTAGTATACGGTGTAAAAACTTATCTCCAACAGTATTATCACGATGGACGTTAACAACAGTATGGAGTAAAAATCTTTCTTTCGCGCATTTCTGCAAAGGGAAGAATTGTGTGAAAATAACAAATTCCGATAGGTAAACAAATGTTTTAATAAAACCAGGAATTGCAAAAAACGTAAAAAGCACACAATGAGTATTTTAAGAAAACCAGGAATTGAGTAATTCGTAAAAAAATAATACACATTGATCAAAGAATCGAATAAACAATTATAAATAATTTATAATGATACTTCTGAGAAATCCAAATATTATGTAAAAGCATACATAGGTGGATTTCTCTCTTGATCTCCATGACCTCAAGACGTCATTTGGAGAAGCACTGTATGCAGTGCGCATAGCTTCTGGCGATGCTTTCAAAGCTTTGTGGGCTCTATTGTCACAAGAACAAGAACTGCCCAAGCCACGCATGGTTTGACTGCCACCTTATAAACTGGACGGTTTAGTGGGTGTAATGAAACTTAACTGAAGACGTTTCTGTCTGCAAAGCTAGTTAAGTGTTACGGTAACTTCAAGACCAAGTTATATATTTGCCAGTCTTGCAGCAACACTTGTTATACCTGTCAACACTGCAGAACTAAGACGCAGTTTTGTTCCTTTTTTTTTCCGTAATTCTCGATTTTAAATCGTATTTTTGTGCATTTGTTTAAGATCAAAGAGTGAACTCAATCTCAACAAATAATAATTTTTAGCCCGACTTTAGTTTCTGATATTTTGCAACTCAAATGGCACCTTATGAAACTCACATGAAACGTAGCCAGGTTAAAGAACCGATGATTCAGAGATAAGACTTTCTTATTTTAGAATTGATCAGAGGAAGGACATCCAGTCAGCAGCACACATCGCCTACTTGGCTACATGTAGCAAAATTGGGAAACTACCTGTTATTATGTCCAAAACGTAAATTTCCAAAGTGTTCAGCGATATATAACTGGGACTAAAACCGTATACCTTAAAATCCATAATTAGGGACACTAATTGCAAAGCTACGCATAGACAAAATACGAATTCGGTTTTTAGATAATAAGACTACATGCTTACATGATTACAAATTGCAAACTTCAAATATAAAAGTGGACTTCAAACTTAAAAAAAAGAATATATTTGTGGTTTGCTTATTGTAACACACAAAATCAAACACGTGTAAAAGTAGGAAAATGTGATTTTTTTTAACGTGAATGAAGTAATAAAGCATTCTAACTTATTTAAATTATATATTGTTAAATAATGATCAGAACTATAGAGGCGTTTCAAAATAAAACAAACTTCGAATTATATATCATTCTAGAAGAACGAAACCACTGGTTTAGCTGACTTCACAATTAATTTTGTAATCTTCATTTTCATACTGGTTCTGTACTCTTAATATTACAAACAACATTCCCTACAAATAAATGTTGTGAGGCTTAATTTTGGAATAATAATTTTAGGTGTGATTTATGAAGAGATTTCAAATGTATAAACATAACTCAATACAAAGATCATATGTGATTATAATTTGTATTAAGGCTATGTAAAAATGGAACAAAGTCTATTTTGAAATAGCTTTTTTTTTCTTCAGTCATTCGATTTGATGAATTTGTTTCCACGAGATAAAATATTTGACTCAGAGTTTTCCTGACGAAAATGTTTACTAGTTTTTTTTTGGATTTCGCGCAAAGACACACGAGGGCTATCTGTGCTAGCCGTCCCGAAGTTAGCAGTCTAAGATTAGAGGGAAGGCAGATAGTCATCACCACCAACCGTCAACTCTTGGGCTACTCTTTTCTCAACGAACAGTGAAATTGACCGTAACATTATAACGCTCCCACGGCTGAAAGGGCGAGCATGGTTGGTGCGACGGAGATTTAAACCCGCGATTCTCAAATTACAAGTCTAAAGCCTAAATCACCAGGCCATGCCGAGCCCCTTAAGAAAATGAGCTCACCTGCCTGTCTGTATCTTTGTTATTGGGAGTTGATAAAAGAGTAGCCCAAGAGTTGGCGGTGGGTGGTGATGACTAGCTCCGTTCCCTCTAGTCTTACACTGCTAAATTAGGGACGGCTAGCACAGATAGCCCTCGAGTAACTTTGGGCGAAATTCAAAAACAAACAAACAATCTTTGTTACTGAATGCAATTACTGTAACATAACAAAGGAAATGTTTAAAATAAGATTCTGTAAGAGCGGTATTATTTGATATAGGTTCTCTTGAAAGTTTACTCATAGGCAAACAAAATATTTTTAGTTTCCAAATTACAAGATAACGAGGTTAAAATGGAAGTTTCTCAATTCTTGCATGACATTTTAGTGTCATAGAATAGATAAAAGGTTACATCACTCGAGATCAAAAACTAAACAAACGTAAATGTTCATATATTTGTATAAAAACAAAACTTAAGATTCATCCCAAAGTTGCTGATGTTTCGTAATTTTTAAATCACAAAAAGATCTTAACGTCTCGAAACTGGAAACTTATAACAATATCATAGAATGTTGTATGAATAACACAGGCCTGCGATGGTTTTACTGTCTTGGAGTTTTTACATATCCTACAGTAATTCCTATGCCTAACCCAAAAGTGATATTTATTTTTCTCTGCTACGTATAAATCTTTCACAAAGTTCCATATATGCTTTCAAATAAGTGAATCATTTTCATTGAAATTGAGTCATATTTTGTTATGCTTGAAATATTGACAAATACTGGCTATGAATTTCTCTAAACAAATCGCAAAGTCTTATCCATTGTTATAGAACTCACGAGAAACGCACCGCTAACATTGAAACGGTTAACAGGTTTTTGGCTCTAGCATTTGTTTGTATGTGCATTTTGACATTCTTTCTTACCAATGTTACTAATATGTCGCTATGGCAACAAGAGGATGTTTAAATGATCCAAACACATTCCGCTTTATTTGATGCAAACTTGTTGTAAAGAAACAAAGGCACAACATTATAGAATTTACCAAAAAATCGTATTACGCGCATTTTGGGATACAACTTGGAGACAAAGACAAATCATGGGCTCCACACAAAATTTGCACCGTTTGTAGCAAAGGGTTGTTAAGACAATAGACTAAAGGTAATAAAACGTCTTTGCCTTTTGGAATTTCCGTGGTCTAGTGTGAGCCTAGAAACAACGGAGATGACTGTTATATTTGCTCTTGTTACCTACAAAACTACAGTAGTCGAAATAAAAAGGATATTTTTTTCCAAACCTTCCATCTGCTCTATGTCCTGTTGCTCATGGACCTGATGCACGTGTACTTACTCTCTCGGAGACTCTTGATGCAGTGTCATCTGATTCTGAGTCTGATGTTAATAAAAATGATGATAGGGATTGTTTTCAACTTGAAACGTCTGGAAAGGTTTCACCATCACACCAGGGTAATGATTGTTGTTGTTGTTTTTAATTAAGCACAAAGCTGTTTGTTTGTTTGTTTTTCTTATAGCAAAGCCATATCGGGCTATCTGCTCAGCCAACCGAGGGGAATCGAACCCCTAAGTTTAGCGTTCTAATTCCGAGACATACCGCTGTACTAGAGGAAGGTCGCACAAAGCTACACAATGGGCTATCTGTGTCTGCCCACCACGGGATCGAAACCCGATTTTTAGCGTTGAAAGTTCGCTGACATGCCGCTGATCCACTGGGGGGCCTAGGGTAATGGACAGGAGGTATTAAAGAAGGTAGAACATCAGCTGGTAATTAAAGAAGGTGCTCCAGACAAAATATATAAAAGGAAGACCACAACGTGTAGTTTTGAGACTAAAATACAAACACTTTACAAAATAAATTACGATGAATTAGGATGCATATTTGTTTGACATCAGGGTCTTCCCTTTAATTCAGTTTGTTTATATTTTTGTTAATAAACATAATAATAATAAAAAAGGTTAATTGTGGTAAACGAAATAATAACTTCATCGAAGTAAGTTTTTTCTTCTCGGATTGTAAAAAAAAATTACGTTGTAGAAAAGAATGAATACTATCTTTAAAATATGCGTAACTGAATTAAAGAAAATCGGTTATTAAATCTAAAACGACTTTTAAAAAGTGAAATTTACAGGCCTTTGTAATCTGCGTAAAATAATAATAGAACGTAGAAATAATTTAAATGTAACTGAAAGTGGACGTTATGTTAAAGACCGTGGGTTTAGCTACCAATAACGAGGAATTTAATCTGTCTCAATACAATGCCATTAACAAAATTAAAATGGTTGATGTATTAATCATGTGTTAACTTAAGCAGATGTAAAGATTTATCCCGCATTATTGTAAGTTAGTAAAATGGTAATATAACTTTCACAATTATTTCTAGTTCCAAAGTACAATTAAATGAGAATGAGGTAATTCTGGGGCTCAAAGCAACAAACTGATGATAGAAGGACATTAAATTTTTTTTTTTTTAAATTTGAAGCAACTGTATTTAATAGTTGTATAAGAAGGTATGTTCTTACATCAAAACCACATTCAGCTAAGTCCTCAGCCTACCAAGGGAAATCGAACCCCTCATTTCAGCGTTGTAAATCCGAAGACATACCGCTGCACTAGCGAGGGGAAGTTGTATAAGAAACTTTTGAGCTTATGACGTAGATAATATTTATAACAACAATTCAGCCATTTTATAAACGTTCATTAACAGAACGACCTACTTTTACCACATCTATGTGTATTATTTCACAAAATAGTAACTCACAAAAAACAATTAATGATTTTTTTCTCAAAATATGACAACGACAACCGTATGATAATTACAAAAGTTAAGCTTTAATATTTTTGAATAAACACAAGCTTAATTTTAGGATGGATAACCTACAAAAGTAGTTTGTAAAGGTATGAATCCCATTCTGAATACATAATGTGGGCCCATACTGCTGAATGTTTCACCCCCCTCCTCGGCATGGCAGGATGGTCAAGGCACTCGACTCGTAATGCGAGGGTTGCGGGTTCGAATCCCTGTCGCACTAAACATGCTTGCCCTTTCAGCCATGAGCGCGTTCTATAGTGATGGTCAATCCCACTATTCGTTGGTAAAAAGAGTAGTCCAATAGTTGGCTGTGGGTGGTAAAGACTAGCTGCCTTTCCTCTAGTCTTACACTGCTAAATTAGGGACGACTAACACAAATAGCCCTTGTGTAGCTTTGCGCGGAATTGAAAATACCCTCCCTCCCCAACGATTATGAAGGGCTCCCACGCTCTGGACAAAATCAGAAAAAAAATGTACACGGGTATCTAATATGAAGCATTCGAAAATCCAACTCTGTATTCCCGTCTATGTCTGCTAAGTTATTTTATCAACTGTCAAGTAACATACGATGTTACCGCCAAAATACCCAGCTTTCTCATCCACCCCTAACAATAAAACTCAAGAAACTTTTCTTGATTATTAGACAAATATATAGGAATTTATTAATGTACAATATTCACAACAAGGGAAAAAGTAACTTAAGCTTTTCGCAAGAGAAACACAGAATCACTTACTCTGAAAGAACAAGATAAAATGATCGTGAAGCATCAAGGTGTACAATGGGCCATCTTTACTGTGTTCATCACGGTTTTCGAAACCCTATTCTTGGTGTTATAAGCCTTCAGAAATACCGTAAATTAGCATGGATAAATAACAGTTACATATTGTTCAAATTTATCCAAACAAAGAAATGTTGTTGTTTTTTTAATTAAGCACAAAGTTACATAATGGGCTATCTGTGCTCTGCCCACCACGGGTATCGAAACCCCGATTTTAGCGTGTAAGTCCGCAGACGTGCCGCTAAGCCACTGGGGGGAATACAAAGAAATAAATCAATGATGGTTTTTGTTTGGTGTTTGCTTTCTAATTTCGCACAAAGCTACTCGAAGGCTATCTATGCTAGCCGTCCCTAATTTAGTAGTGTAAAACTAGAGGGAAGGCAGCTAATCATAACCACCTACCGCCAACTCTTGGGCTACTCTTCTGCCAATGAATAATGGTATTGACCGTCACATATAACGCCCCACGGCTAAAAGGGCGAGCATGTTTGGTGCGACCTGGATTCAAACTCGCAACCCTCAAATTACGAGTAGAACGCCATCACCAACCTGGCCATGCCGGGCCTTCAAATCAATGATGGATAACAAGCAAAAATACGTTTAAATAATCGTAAGAACGCGTAACAACATCTTAAATCTTTGAGGTTAACTAATTTTGGTAAATAGATATTTTATATTGTTATAACGCAAAAAACACTTTAAAAATACGCCCTGTTTAAGTCTGAATCACACAATACGTGTGTTAAAACTGGACCTAATAACGTGTGGTGCCCGGCATGGCCAGGTGGTTAAGGTATTCGAATCGTAATCTGAGGGTTGCGGGTTCGAATTCCCGTCACACCAAACATGCTTGCCCTTTCAGTCGTGGGGGCGTTATAATGTGACGCTTAATCTCACTATTCCCTCTAGTCTTACCCTGTTAAATTAGAGACGGCTAGCGCAGATAGCCCTTGTATAGCTTCGCGCAAAATTCAGAAACAAACAGACAAACATGGGCTCACACTAACAGAAGTACAGGGTAGGGAATGAAGCATATTTGTGGGTCACTAAAATTTAGAATTCAACATTTCTCCTACAACATATGCAGCATACTTTAACAAAACACAATACCTTTATTTATTTTAATCCATGAACACTGTTTCTTTTATTCTATATTAACCTGGAAAGAGGATGAAAATCAAATATGGCCGCCGAAACTGAAATTGAAATAATACATATCACACGTGTATTTAATTCATGTAAAGCTCTGTATCTAGTGTTCTATATTTAGGTTTTTGGGATCAAAGATTTTAAATATGATGTGTTGTTTTACTGTATAATATAAAATTACATACATTTATAATTATAGAATAATAATTTTAGCTAAAACATCAGTTAACTCGTTAAATGTTATTCAACAATTCATTAACAGAGTTGTCTTACAAAAAAGAGATTTAACCAAAGTAGATAAGGAAGTCACCAAATAAAAACAGACAATTGTCATGAAGTAAAAATAAATATGTATTTTATTATATGTGTTTCTCGTAAGTATTCATCCTTTGAGCTGAAATGAAAGTTTAAAATTATAGTATTCTTTATTTCGGGTTCTGATGTGGTGTTCCAAGGTGTTGACAGTACTTGTGGATATCATGGCTAAAAATTGTCTCTTGTGTGATATATGGAGATCGAACATGTAATGTGCTCGGTAATCCCTCTTAAAGAAAGAGCCCAAATCGGAATCTAGGTTAAAGATTCTTCTAATTTTGGCATTAATGTTCATTAGTTACCATCTTGTGGTGTTCTCAACTATTTTATTACAAACCAACTTTACTTGGACCTGGTTCTACTGGTAAAACAACTACAGAGCTTGCGTTTGTTTAGTGAGTCATACAAATTTTTATTATTTTTTAATTTGCGTTTCTTAGCCCTTTATACCTGTATGTTGTTAAACATAAAAATAACATTTACCTGTAACACTAAGTTTTATATTTTAACAAAGTTTACCTTTTATCTGAGCCATAATCTTGACCTGAAATGCCAAAACCTTGTGACAAATCACCAAACTCATTGGAAGCAAGATTTTCAGCTAGAAATTCGAAACCTAATTCTGATTTTGGTGGTTTCTTTAATAGGGACTAACAAGACCATAACCATTTTGTTTTTTCACCCATGATGTCTTCTATATTGTGAACAACATCTCTACAAGTACTGGCAACACCTGGGAACACTACATCAGAACCGGAAACAAAAAAGACTACACGTTATATGTTTAAGTAACACCCAAGAGGTAAATAAGTATAAGAAATACAGATGATGAAATATGTTTTTTTGTTTTTTTTAATGTAGACCAATTTTATTAGATTGCTTCCACTTCACTTTTCTTAAAGATATATCTAATACCCTTGGTAAAAATTCGTGTTAAAATATACGTTTTATTTTTAAATTATCTAATCTAATTTACGGAAAAATGTCAACTGGAAATTTAGCGAATAAGCCTAACAATAAAACAAAATTCAATGTCACTTATTCCAAACGTTTTTAACAACGCCATTACGTTAAAGATAGAGTCTGGGGATATCTGCAAGTGAAAAGTGTTTATCAATTGTTATTACTATATAAGAGACTGAATAACTGTTGGTAAAATGATTAATCTATTTGTAACTAAGTTCCTGAAAGAAATAAGTTCACACATGACACTTAATGGAGTGTAGTTTACTTTAGTAGCCACTGAGCACAGAAACACAGTAACATGGGATGTAGACTAAATGTCTCTTTTGAAAGACAATTCTGTTGATTTTTTAACTAACACTAAACTGATAAATTAATTCATAAAACTAAAATTATTATACTTTAATTATAAATATGTGTAGGTTTATATAATAGAAAAAATAGCACATATAAAATTTGATGTATTTATGTCTGAACTTTCTATCAGTTAGTGTTTTCCAAGGATAGATACAGCTTTCTTATTGATTTTTTATATGACATACGTACTGAACTGGATTGGATACTATTTAGAATTACATATTTATGCTTTTATGATGAAGTTCTAAACATTACATTTAGAATATGTTACCCCCAAAACCTAAATATAGACATAAGATTCAGATCTTTACATATGTTACATGTGAGAATATTAGTTTTCATACTGATTTCTATTTTCGACAATCACTTTGAATCCACCTCTCTATATCAACGAAAATTATAAAAATCACACATACTGTTCATGGAGATCAAAATAAACAAATATATTGCGCACTGATAAAGTAATGTGACCTGTAGGTTTGTGCCAGTCAAAGAGGATAAATGTTATATTATGACCTTTAGTGACCCTTCCTTGAAGTTTGTTTTTCCTTTTCCGATAGGAAGACTTAATTTTAGAGAATATTAATAATTTTGTGAGATTTATCACCCTTAGCAACCTCTTTATTTAAACGTTCATGCTTATTAATATAAATACACATTTCATTTCAGCCCCTCTAAAATTATAATTTGTGTGAACGAAACTGTGTCTCTTCCTTTGAGATAGCTGTAAGTTTACAGACTTACAACACTAAAATCCGGGGTTTAATTTTCCCGCGGTGGATACAGATCGTACAATGTGGCTTTCACCGAAGATATATAAAATGTCTATTTACAAAAACAATAAAGTAGTGCTTCATACAATGAATTTTTTCTTTTATGGTAGAGTGCAAAATGAAAATTAATATATATTTTTCTTCTTTTTATGGTCACGGTTAATTGTTGTTTTGAATTAAGCACAAAGCTATACAATGGGCTATCTGTGCTCTGCCCACCACGGGTATCGAAACCCGGATTTTAGCGTGTAAGTCCGCAGAGCCACTGGGGGTACACGGTTGATTAACTGTATCAGTTCTGCGTCGAAACGAAAGCTGAATCGGTTAGAGTTTAATTTGACGATTTTTTAGACCTTTTACGTCACATCTTTCTCAACATAACACGTGCCAAATACTTTTGATGAACCATTGAACACGTGTTTATCAAAGTCCTCCTCAAGTTTGTGCTTTGGTTCTCTTTTTTTTTAAATACTTTCTTTCTGTAGTTCTGGGCTATGATTTATCTGATACAGTCTTGCTTTCGGAAAATCCTGTGTAATCCTTCGATCTCCCTTGTTTACCATCCTGAAAAAATATTTCGTGTGAGGAGGCTGATCAGACATACATTTTTCTGTGCACTACTTTGAATGAATTATTTCTCTTACAGTGTACTAGAATAGGAAGGAATATTTTATATACAGTTCTTCCTGAAATACTTACTGGTGCTGCGTCTTAGTCGGAAGAAATATGCAAATGAAAGTGAACTTTAGAAAATAAAATGATAAAGAAATTCAGTTTATACATAAATAAAAAGAATGAAAACAAACATGTTTTATATTTGATAAAAGCCGTTCTTTAGGATGATAATCTTGCAATAAAGTTTGTGTTTTGTAAATAGTGAACTATTTATTTGATTTTTTTGCATAATTTATCTTTTGGTCATAATTTTTTATTTATTTATTTATTACTATTACAAAAAAAAAGATTATTTTGCATTGTTAATCCATTATATAAATTATTTTGGCTGGCTAAACTTCATGAACTATTTTTAGAGTTAAGCACGAAAATATTGTTAACAACAAGGGCCCCAAGTGATGCCTCGATGCGTTCTAACCGTTATAGGTATTAATTTTATTATGTATTTTTATGAAATTGCATAAAATCATTTTGCTCTGATTTATATAACAGGGTTATTTCAGGATCAGAAGTTACTTAAAAAGTCACATGAAACTAAAACTATTTTCAAAAGTTTCTGACTTGCTCGGTAGTGGAACCTTCATTATTAATTTTTAATTTGAATTTTAAAGTAACAATTACGTGGCATTCGAAAATGTACATTATTTCATCTTAACCCACCTGTAGGTGTCCGTTAATTTCTATTTAACATTGTTGTTTCTTCGATCTAGAGAGATATTTTAAACACAGTGAAATAAGTATCACATACTTTATTGAGTGAAAACTGCAAGAGACGAAAATTCAAAAACGAAAGTAAAAACAACTTCCGCTTTTTGCTCAACCATTCAGTTACTAATCGGGCAGATTAACGTCAAACTGCAAAGAGTGAAAATCCACGAACGGAAGTGGAAACAACTTCCGCTTTTCGTCAACCATAGAGTCACTAATCGAACAAACGAATGGTTTCAGTGTACATGCAGCTTTCTTTCAATTACACTTAACACAGAGAGTTAGTTATTCATGGTATATCGCTGATCATTGGTAATCTAATAAACACATTCGCGTATCATGTGTCGTGAATAAATTGCCGTGACAAGCAATCACTGTGTTCCGCCTCTTTTAGCAAGATGACCAATAGAAAATCGAAGTTTTTGAGCAAAGGTTTGCTTGTTATTTGAATCAGCAGGCCATTACGTCATCAGCAAACTCCGCCTACTTGATTAATAGTGGAAGAACGGCAACGAAATCACTGTACCACCAGCCCACTGATTTTAAAAAGCGCCATCTCTTGAGAAGTGTCTTGTCCACTATTTACTACACTATTACTCTACTAATTTGAAAATTGTTACTACAGGTTGTTTGTTTTCATGCCAAAGATGCACAACGGGCTATCAGATCTCTAACTAGTATTAGTTACGCAATAAGAAAATTTTCTGTGTTTACGCTGTGTTTGCACATTACGTTTTGAACATTCTTAAAATACTAATAATACAGATGTTGATATATTCTAACGTATTTTATTGTGTATCTTTATTTGACTTTATTCACGTGGTCTAAATATATTCTACACATATATTTCTTTATTCTAAAAGTCACACACATTTTCAACGTTAACATTACTAAGGGTATAATTATTCGGATTATTATTCTCGTTTTTACAATGTGTATTATCATTATTTTCACAATATTTCGGCCAGAGTTCCCATAAGTTTGGAATTTCGAAATCCCAAATTCTAGTAATTACACAAAATAATTTCTGATTGTGACGCATGCAAAAACGTCTGATATGACAGCTTACGTTTTACTCAAGAATCAGTAACAATTGGTTAAAAGTTTAGAAGTGCATAATTATTAACTCCGTCAATAATGTGTGGATCACTTTGATAGTTTTTGACGGTTAGTTAAAGTGTAATATATTTAACTTCTATAAATGTTAACGGGTCACTTTGGCAGTCGTGGATATTTAGTTAAAGTGCAGAATGTTTAACTCAAATAAGTTTGCTTTTAATTAAGCGCACAGCTATACAAAGGATTATATTTTTACAGTGTGCATCGAGGCTCAATTTCTAGGGTTGTAGGTTCGCAGACATACCGCTGTGCCACTGAGAGGCACTCTGAAAAGAAACAGTAAGCCACTTTGACAGTCACGGATATTTACTTAAAGTGTAGAATGTTTAACTCTGATAAGTTTTGTGAGTCACTTTAATAGTCATAGACAACTAGTCAAAATGTATGATGTTCAGGATGTTAGGATAACGTGTAATTAAGTTCAAGTAAGCAACTTATCCTTGAAAAAGAAAGGTCCAACTTTGGAAAGAGCTCGGATTTATGGGGGTATGATTTTTTTTTAATTAGGTTGCAGGAAGTTGAACTTCTGTGTTTCAGAATATGATAGAATTCAAGTAGATAACTGTTCAATGACAAAAGGAAATATTTGCTTGAATACTTATGTGTAACGGGATTTTATCCCACTTTACTGGTTTAGGATTAAGCCAGTTATATTTCTAATTAATATCATTTATGAAGATGCTAAAACATATATTTTAAGGAACATGTATTTTGTAAAGATAATCGTTCGTTGGTTTCATATAGTATTAGATTACCCTATGAAAAGTTTACTGACTTCCAGAATAATTTTGTCAGTTATCTAGTCAGTTTGTCCTGCAATCAAAAGTGAATTTTTTGATATCGAATGTTGTTCTACGATATTTGTTTTCAAGCACATTTCGACAGTGATAGTGAAGAAACAAATTCAGTTGTAATTAATGTTAAGCTTTTGCTAAGAATCGAAATGGCCTGGCATGGCCTAGCGCGTTAAGGCATGCACTTCGTAATCTGAGGGTCGCGGGTTCGTGCCCGAGTCGCGCCAAAACATGCTCACCCTCCCAGTTGTAGGGGCGTTATAATATGACGGTCAATCCCACTTTTCGTTGGTGAAAAAGTAGCTCAAGAGTTGGCGGTGGGTGGTGATGATTAGCTGCCTTCCCTCTAGTCTTACACTGCTAAATTAGATTAGGGACGGCTAGCATAGATAGCTCTCGAGTAGCTTTGTGCGAAATTCCAAAATAAACAAGAATCGAAATTTTCCTCAAAGGATTTTTCATACTATATCATTTAGCGGGTATGCTAATATAGAGTTTAATCCGTGTAAAATGATAATTAGTAATAAAAAAAAACATTAAAAGGTCCTTCTGGTAATAACAGAAAGCCATAAACACATCTTTTAATGAGTCAGTCTTACTGTATTTACGCACGGTCAGTACCGTCTACGTCTGCCATGAAGCATAGTGACTCTTTGACAATGCCTATAGATTCAGTTAACCAGACGCCATTGATGTTGTTGTGAAAACTGGTCCATATTCTTGAATAAGTGAGTACTGAAGCTGCTCCTTTACAGTCCTGCAATGAGCTACATGTGCTACTATCGCCCTCTGTGGTATTTCGCAAGAGTGCCTAATAGGTTTTAGATGAAGAAATCTTGCTGGCTAATCCATCTTTTCGATTGCTTCCTGTTCTAGATAAATAGTAATGATCTTTGCTCGAAGTGGGCGGGAACTGCCATCAACCAGAATGAAGTTTGACCCGGTGTAAGGCCTCACTGTCGGAGGGAGTAGTTCAACACCGTATCTAACTTCTGTGAATGCGCTGTTCTAGAAGACATGGAATTTCCAGCGTACACCATATTTACTCTGTTCTGCAACATGCTATAGCAAAAAACGTTTACCACATTGTATCTGGGCTCCATCAATATACTCAAGACCTCGATACAGAATCTGGTTTGGTCAGAGCAGAGGACAGAAACTTATTCACTTATATTTCACCTGATCTAATTAAACACATGCAGTCAAGGCTCCTCCGAATTTTATACCAGTATCACGATATCCCAATATATAGAAGTTCTAAACCCTGTTACAGTTTGAAGAGTATTTTTATTTCCTTTTCAAAAATAATGATTATCTTATACGTTTGGAAATTTGCTACATGTGCTAGAAGTTATGCATTTGCGAACATAACACATGTCTTAAAATAATAGAATAAACAACAGTTTTACGAAAATGAGAAAGTGGGTATTAAAAATTATTTACTGATAATTTAACTCCCTGTGCAAAGTTAATTGATAAAAACATTCTTGTGTCAGGTTTATAGACAGACAATTCTCCCAGCGTCATATTTATAGATAAACAATTTTCACAGTGCCAAGTTTATTGGCAAAAAAATTCTTCCAGTGCCATGTTTATAGATAAACATCTTTTCCAGTGCCAGTTTATATATAGAAAGCTCTCCCAGTGCCAGGTTTATATTTTAACAACTCCCTTTTTTAAAATTACACGTTTATAGATAAATAGCTCTGGCTGACATATTTATAGACAAAATCTCGTAGTGCCAGGTTTATTTTTAGATACACATCGAATAACAAAATAACGCAAGTTGGCACTCTGATGGAGCTCCGAATGTCGGAACTGGCGTGTTTGGTTTGAATTCATGAAATATCACAATATGCATGCCCTTCTCTTTTGTGAGTGCGTTATAAGAGTAATATTCATTATCTTAGTATGGATGGTGTATGGAACAGTACTGTTTTTCCTCTTGTCATTAGTTCAAAATAATGGACGACAGCAGATATCGTCATTAGCCTTGTCATAAATACAAATAATAACAATAACGCATGATTTATTGCCTTATTATTTATCTGAAACGTTAAACTGACAGAATCTGTAAAAAGTTTAGGAGAAATATCTTTTCTTCATGGCGACGTACAATTCCTAAACTAACTTCGCAGTGTTCCAGAAGTGTCGGATATAGCAGTGGTAAAGCTAAGGAAACTAAGTCGTACGGGGTAGAAAGAAACAAAACTTTCAAGGGCTGCTTTTGTTTCTATTACATGACCTGTGGCGGTTCTTGTTTCTTTGATTTTAACGACGAGGGCAAGTTAGTTTTTCGTTTTGATGCAGTGCGCTTCTCAAGATGCGTTTAAGAATAAACGAGTGCTGAAACATTATTCTGTTTGATTGGATGCGATCTCCTCCACAAGGTGATGTGTCAGTAAGAATAAATATAACAACATTTAATCCATAGGGTATTGGTAGAGCATAGCGTAACACATAATGAACTTTCCTTTTATGGCTGAGCCACACCAGCAAGTTGACAAAACCCAAATAACAAGAAATGCATGTTGTCGACCCCGATCTACACGAACAAACAGTTTAACCTATTCTAATAAGATTTAATTTCTTTTGAAAGAGATAAATACGCAGAAAGTGTGAAATGTGTATCAGCAACACATTTGAAGTAAGTGCATTGCTGAGCACTTCAGATGCTACTTTAATGTTTTATTATTATTTTTGCGCTATATGTCGAACTTTGTCGACAAGCTGTACGTCATTGTCTGTATAAAATTGTAACCCAGAAAAGTGCCGATAGAAGTGGATGAGATTAGAGAGATTATTGTTTGCTCACAAAGATCTATTTATTTCATCTTACTTCACAAACAGATATTATTATATTCTAATAGATCTATGTTTTTGATGGATTTTTTAATATATTCGTATAAATAATTAGAGGTAACACACATATATATATACGTTTTGTAGGTGTGTATAAATGTCATGTAACAATGTGTTGTTGTACAATACCAAAACCTTTTAGTATGACCAACAACCAAACAAATACAATGGTTGTAACACTTTGTGTGATACATTTCAAGAAAGCAAAGAAAGTACCAGTATTTTAAAGAAAAAAATCTGTCATTTTAATGGTAACTTTCCTGACAATATAAAGTGACGGAATGGAAGAGCAGTCCCCCTTTAAAATTAAAAATTAAAGTCGTTTTAGGTGAGGGGGTAAAACAAACAAACCGGAATCAAGAAGCTCGCGATTTATTTAATTGCTGGATTTAAAGTAATGAATTTCAGAAGTATGTCTTTGTTGTATTTTCATTTTTATACAATTGTCAAGATTACTTATGAATTGTAAAGTTACAAAAAACACACGTTAATATGTATGAATGATCGTAACTCAAAATCAATATTGGACTGAACTAATGTGTATGTGAAATCATTGCTCTACTGCACAATACTACAACACTTACTCATCGTTCACTTACAATTCATTGAATACGTATGTTATTTTAAAAGACTGCTTTTGTTTTCTAAACAATTTTATTTTGATTTTATTTATTGTAATTTTGTGTTTGTTATCCAGATAGATCGACTCTAAAATGTTGCTAAACACGGCAGTAAAGCTGACAACAGAGACTTGCTTAACAACAACCGGAACTACTGCTCGTGTAATGAACAAACAACCGTTTGCTCGTGTCACTGTTGTTTTCACTCCCAACGATGCTCGTTTCCAGTGATTTAAACTATACACTCTTCATTAACGCAACACGATAGATGTCAGGAAGTTATAAAACAATTTTTGTTAGATATATAAAGATAGAAAAATCTTTGTATAGATAAGTCTGGATTAGGATAAATATTTGGTATTCAGATTTATGAGTATAATGTAACCATAAAAACGTTACATTTTCATTGTACACATATTTTAAAATAAAGGAAGACTTAATTCAGCTTTGTTTATTATTTAACTAGTTAACTACAATGATTACAAAAACGTATACAACGTCTGGATGAAGTAATTTTACACCAATTATACAACGATATAAGTATCCAGAACGGACGGGAAGGCTCTAGCCCTCCTCCTTCTGAAATTTAGGAGAACATAATTAATTATAGCTCTGTTCATTTGCTTTAAACATTATTTCTCGGATCACAGAGGCATCACACTCTATATTCAATGTTTCTTAGTTACAACATTGTGACTAATTTATCGAGAGCTATCCTGGTGAACAGGTTTGCGTACCAAATATTTATGAGATAAAAGTTTGACAATAATTTTCCTTTATTTTTCTTTTCGTAACAGTGAAAACAAAACAAAAGCATTATGTGATATTTGTATAAATTTGATCTATTCCTTTGGATTTTCACTGTATCTCCTTCAGCCTCTCAGTGATACAGCGGAATGTTTGCGGACTTATACTGCTAGAAATCGGGTTTCGATAACTGTGGTGGGCAGAGAACAGATAGCCCATTGTGTAGCTTTGTGTTTACTAATAAGTAACAGAATCTCCTTCAGTCATGAAGTTTTCGTAGATGAAATGGACAAAAATATATACTTTTTGATATTTGTTAAATAACCATAAATAGGCGGTATTATTTTTTCTTTCACAGAAAGCTTAAATATTTTATGTCAAGAGGACATAAATACTCTAACATGCTTACAAGTTAAATAACCAGTTGATACACAGCAAAACAGCATCGTATTTGTGTACAGGAATGAATGTTTTTCCAATTGAGGATGTTATATATATACATATACCCTATTTTACACCTTGTAAGACGCACTTTTTTCTTGAAAAATCTTCATGCGTCTTCCAAGACAAAAATGATGGGTTAAGGCAAGAGGTTAGTTTAGGGTCTACTCAAAACGATGTCTCATACAGATCATAATCTTAGTATTTACTAATTACAAGTATTTTTAATAGAATAAAACATTCAATTTAACTAATAGTGTTGATATACTGTGAAGAAAATGATGTATTTGGCTGTGTTTACTCAGTAGGTTGAAAAAACGCCAAGGCTACATCAAAGTATTGGTTGCTGAGTCAAAATATTTTTTTCATAAAATTGTCTTTCCAGAATTAGGACCATGTAGGTTCTTACAAGATATAGAATACAGTAACAGTACGATGAATATTTTGAACGATTCGCACGATTACATGTAACTAAAGGAAGCTCTTGAAAATGAACATGTAAAATAGTATTATGTATATATATATATATATACGCATCACAGAACGATATTAACTTCTTCCTTCTTTTGTTTTCTTTATTAATTCCTGACTTCGTATTCCATGATTTGGTTAACGTATTACCGATACGTCTATATAAAAATACACACGACAACACTCACTTCGTCTAACCTACTGGTACACACACGTACACAGATACATAAACACACTCACCTCTTGATCTTCATGATGAACTATAGACCTGAGGGTTCAAGGTTTCTGTTTCGTTGCTGTAAAAACATTACATCCGTATTTTGTGGTTTTACATATGTTATAACATTAACAATCAACTCCCACTAACTAATAAGAGAAAAGTAGCTCAATAATTTTCGATGGATACTTTCGCTATTTTTGTTCTCCCTATTTAAGAATTTCAAAACTTGGGACGGGTAAGCGCAGTCAGACCTCAGAAAACATTTGCGCAAAAGTTCAGAAACAACCAACTCATTTTTTTGTTCAAGTTACACAAATTTTTTAAAAAAAAGTTGAAAACGAAACACATAATCTTTCTGATATGAGCCCAAAACCACAACTAGCTAGTGTTCTGAGAAAGAAACGCGATGTTAGTTTATTGTGGGGTAGAGTAGTTGAACATTAAACCCGAGCCCCACGGCAAGCAGTGCACACAAAAACATGTACGAACTATAGAAAGATACTTTCACTAAACTTACAGATTTTTACTCCCCAAATTTTCGGTAGAGATTTCAGACAAGTCCGAGGTCTCAGCACAGACAAATAAGGGCGTCTCAGACCCAACACAAAAGACCCTCTCCCCCAGGGAAGAAGAAAAAAAGAAAGAAGGGGAGAGAGAGAGTAACGGTTAAAAAAAAATGGCGGTAGGAGACCATTACTGGTGAAAAATGGTTTACACCCCAAACCCAGCATGTGTAGAAATATAGGTACTTTTAACACTAAATCGTTTCTCACGAGGAAGTTTTATAATCGCCGCAGAGGCTACTTATTACAAAATAGACAAGAGAAGATATCACAATCATTTATCATCAATTATTGTTATTTAGAGTTGTACCCTAACTGGAACAAAGTAAAAGTATGTGATAAAGAAAGAAACTAAGCGTGGCCTTCGTCTTGAATATACTTGAAAGAATGAGATAAAGACAAAGAAATACAAGCTTTTTTGGTTACAATCGTGTTTATATAAATGTGTGTATTTCCATGGAAATATGAAAAGTATGACGGTTTCATAAATGCAGTCAACTAATGCTAGTGAATTTATATCTCAACTTCTATAAATGCGCTAATGGAGCTTCGGGTATGTTCTTCAAATGAAGCCCATAAAACAAAAATAAAATATTTAATTTCATATAGAAGTTAGATTAACAGAAACTAAGTTTATATATTTTACAACTGAATTCATATAACATTTTACTCTCTTGTTGTTTTTTCAGTAATTGTGGAAATTAAGTCAGTTTGAGCAGTTTTATATACGTTTTCATGTCGCATAGCGGAACACATAGCCTAAGGTAGCACTTGATTTTCTCTTTCACTGTCAGTTCAGGCGAAACGTTTATTCTGTGGCTTTTAACCAGCAATCACGTTCACGCACTCGAGATTTACGAGTCGCATACGAAAAGAAGTCTTCGCAGTTTTTAATCAGTTTCACACACAAAAAAAGTGTAAACGTCTTGCTGGTAAACATGATTGCGGCAAAATTAGAACACTCCTTAAAAATCCTGATTACTATTATAATTTCTTTAAGAATTTAACTAACACTAACTAGAAAACGTTTTTGATTCGCACTTGATTATACAGCTAAATAAAAAAATAACTTATGTTCTTGTATAATTTCCCGTGTTTAAAATCGACTCAAAAACATGTACGTGAATAAAACAGCAACAACAACAAAAATCAGATATAAGTATGTTCCACTAAAAGATATAAGGATAAGGATATCACTCCTTGTAGATAACATTTGGATTAATTTAAGGATATGGTGAAATAAATAATAGCATTATAAAAGCAACACAAATGTTGGTTGCGGGGTTAAAAGTATACTGATTTTACATATACTCAGAAAACAGTGAGAATATGAAATCATTTTTGGTATAATGGCAGTGATTACTGCCATTGGATTTATATTTCGAAGTGCGAGGTTTCCCACACATATATATATGTGTGTCCACTTCTTCGATTGTTTGGGTAGCACGTCCATTCTATATCATCCACCCCTGCAACAACACAAATGGTAACGACCTCGTGAACAGCAATCAATGAATAGAGCAGGGGGTGAAGGGGGGAAGATATACTTAGTGTACAGCTTAACGGTTTGGTTATTCCCAACATTTTACAAAGCTATCTGTCTTGTTTCTTTCTCTCTCTCTCTCTGTGTTCTGTTTCTTCTATTCTTACTGGTACAATGTAAGAATAATTGGTAAAAACATTCCTATATAAGAAAGTTGATAAAATCGATTTAACTAAGATTTTATAAAAATATTCAAGGGGGAAAAGCAGTCAATAGCTTAGTATTAAAACCTTAATACTGATTTGAAATCTTAAACAGGATATATTAAGGTTTTATCCTCAGATGTATACAGCTAATACCAAGAGTTTGATTTGTTTTGAATTTCGCGAAAAGCTACACAAGGGCTATCTGCGCTAGCCGTCCCTAATTTAGCAGTGTAAGACTAGAAGGAAGGCAGCTAGTCATCCCTACCCAAAGCCAACGATTGGAATACTCTTTTACCAATGAATAGTGGATTGACCGTCCGATTATAACGCCTCCACGGCTGAAAGGGCGAGCATTTTTAGTGCGTCCGGGATTCGTACCCACAACCCTCGAGTTATGAGGCGAGTGCCTTAACCGCCTGGCCATGCTGGGCCGATATCAAGAGCATGGAAACATACTCTAATTATTTTTTGTTCATTTCCAAAAGGGTATAGAGTACTATTTATGAATCCAGGAAAAAAAGTAACAATGCAATATAATACAGACAAACTATTATTTATTATTAAAAATACATTTTTCGAAATATTCCTTTTTTTCACACTAGTGTATATGTGATGCTATTACATATATTTTGTGCTGTAAATGTGTAGAAGTCATGCACTGTCAGTCAATAGATTTGATTAAACTTTGTTTTGTTTTTTTACTGTCTCGCAGTGGTACAGTGGTATGTCTGCGAATTCACACCGCTAAAAACCGAGTTTTGATACCCATGACGGGCAGAGCACAGGTAGTCCATTAGGTAGTTTTGTGCTTAATTCTGAGAAAAAGTTTTATTTCCTTATTTATAGTATTTAGATAAAATGTTACTTTTTTTGTAACTGTTTTTCCTATAACTTTATTTCCTTCCACCCCACTTATCGCAGGACAAGAGCAACCGAAGTGTTCATTTACTGTCGTTGTTGTTGTTTAGACTTAAGTACAAAGCTGCACAATGGGCTATCTGTGCTCTGCCCATCGCGAGTATCGAAAGCTGGATTTTAGGGTGTAAGTCCGTAGACATACCGCTGAGCCACTGGGGGGCTCATTTACTGTCATAAACAACGGTATAATTGAAACCAAATTTTTAACGAATTTTAGTTTTGCCAGAGCTCATTTCAGTAAGACCTGTGGTAAATAATAAAAAGTAGCGTTTTGTTAACCCTTGTCTTAACTCATACTAACAATGTAGTAAAAACCTTGGATTTATATTTCGAGATGTGAGGTTTCTTTTTCTCTCTCTCTCTCACACACACACACACATATATATATTTGTGTCCAGTGTTTTAATCCAAGAAAATTTCACATCAAAATATCTAGTTTATACCACTTCTGATATTCTTGAAAAGAGCCATGCATGATGATAATAGCTTTATATGATTAATAAAATATCACTTGAAGTATTTGGTTGTCCAGAAATAAATGTCGTTTTTCAACTGCGAAGTTTGGAAAAGTAAAAACCAATGTTGTAAAACATGCTTTAATCAAAGTAAGGACTATTTGCTTCAACACACTTTAGCTAACGTGTAACAATGCTGTTTATGATCAGTGATGTCGAGAAAACCCACTTGTAGATAAATATATATGCAAAAATGGCTCGTTTGGGTTGAGAAAATATTTTACATAGAAGAATAAACGACGTTTTGACCTTCTTTGGTCATCGTCAGGTTCACAAAGAATATTTTCTCAACCCAGACGAGCCGTTTTTGCATATTATATGCTGTTTATGCACCTGCTGCATAAATCAGAGTTTCTAAATATAGTCAATAAACTTCTTCTGCAACTGCCTGGTTTTGAAACATTTATTGTTCAAAAACTTGTCAAAGTGCTTGAAAAAATGAAAATCTGTAGGGGAAAAGTCTGGGGAATAAGGTGGATGAAGCGGAGTCTCGATTCCCAATTTATTCAGTTTTTGAAGCGTCATCCTTGACAGGTCTTATAACGCTGATTTTGTTAATTTTCATTCATCTCATGCGGAACCCACTTATCCAACTTTTTTATTTTTAAATCACACTCAGGTGGTCGGCAATGCTTGATTTGCTCGTGCCTAGTATTTCTGCAAGCTCACTTTCTGTTGTGTGAGAGTCTGTCTCAACTGTTTCCCTTAATGTGTTTTCATCTAAGGATGGCTTTTTTCCACGACATTCATGGTCTTCAAGAATTTTATCTCCATGTCGAAACCTTTGGAACTAACGCTAAACTGTTCGTTCAGTAAAAGATCCATGGCTGAATTCCTGGTGGATATTTCATGCAGTTTCGGTAGCTATTCGTCCAAATTTGAAGTCGTAGAGCAAAATCAGACGAAAGTCCTTTTTGTCCATGATACCTTGAGGGTTGCGAAACTTACTATGAATACAGTTGAAACAGTAAACAATTAAAACATCTTGTAAGCGACAATTGTTGGATTAAACTAACCAACCAACGATAAGTTACTCAATATTAAGCTTCTAAATATCATCATGAAAATTCCTACATTTATTTCTGGACAACCTAATATATTTCTTAATATCTTCTTTCGAACACATAGTCTTATCATTATCGGAAATATAAATACGTAAGTTACAGAAAGAAGGGATCTGTGTTCGAAATATTATCTCAATTACTCAGTTTTGCGTTTTAATTCTGGTGTTGCATATATGAGCTGAAACTAAAGAAACGGAAAAAAAAACATTGCTACTTAACATCCTTTAACGTTTAATGGCTGTATGAGTGGGTGATTGGTCAGACCTTAATATCGAATTAACAAATAACAGCTGCTCGTTTACCAACGAATAATGGGATTAATCGTTGCATTATAAAGCCCCAAGAGCTGAAGGTGCGAGTATATTCAACGCTAAGTTTCGATCCAGCAAGCCGCATCTTGTGAAATGAGCACCTTACAAAAGAAACACTTGATAAGTGAATGAAAACTTAAAGAATTCTAACAACTTTTATCACTTGCGTCTTGAGCTTTACACGATCAAGATATTTATGAGCTTATCGGCCGTACAGAAAAATCTCAAGTCGTGTGTTTTGAAAGAGTTAACAGTTAACTACAGTTGTATCCAATAGGAATATTATGGAACAGATTTTATATGTACACATACACACGCATGTACTTGGGAGGGGCTAAAGTGCAAGCAAGACCTGGTGAACTATGGTGAACAGGGTATACGATCCCCAGAAAAGGTGTCAAATGGAGCAGTTTCTAAAATATTCATAGTAAAAACACAAACATCTAGTGTATGGTGACATTAAAATTACGAATGGGTATTAATTTGGCCCACAGAGGAACACCTGCTACGCTATCTCCCCTATCCTGTCCCCCTAGTTCTTTCACTTGAACATATTGATTGACTTGAAATATTGAAATATATGTTGTTTTAGTATTATATCAACAATAGCCTCATTATAGAAAAGTAATTTGAAACTGAAATTGTAAAACACACACAAATGTTTTGTACTTATGGTACAAATATAGCTTAATAACAAGCTGTTTGTTTTGAATTTGGCGCAAAGCTGCACGAGAGCTATTTGTGCTAGCCGTCCCTAATTTAGCAGTGTAAGACTAGAGGAAAAGCAGCAAGATATTACCACCCACCGCCAATTCAACTTTTGGGCTACTTTTTTTACCAACAAATTGTGAGATTGATCGTAACATTATAACGCTTCCACGGCTTAAAGATCGAGCATGTTTGGTGTGACGGGGATTAGAATCTCAGATTACGAGTCGATTCCCTAACCAACCACCTGGCCATGCCGGGTCTTAATAATAAATAATGATGAATTTTAAAAGAAATGGAAAACTAGCGTTATTCGTTATAACCTTTATTACAAGCGTTTCTCAACTCACGTGTGAAAGGATCGCCAGCAGACCTTAAAAACTGTTTATACACTTTATTTGTTTAGTAAATATTTAGCAAAACGTAAGTTTTTGCACATAAGTTATTAACTAGATCACCATTGGCTGTTAATGTTTATAAATTGATTCTAATTCAAAACTATTATTTTTAATGCTCAGTCTCATTACTTTAAAACGTAGATTATTTCATACTTTAATTATTATAGTTTTTAACACCTTAACTTTCACACAAGTCATAGCAGATCATAACTGGTTTCCATGAGTTGGCAAAGTAGCCACAGGTGTATCACAAACCATTGTTTTACATATTTTTATTTTTACCCTCATAAGTCATGGTAGTCTGTTATTTTTTGCTTGTAACAAAATATGAAATTTTAATCATTTTTATTTCAGTTTACACTATTTAACCCCCTTTTCGAAGTAAGACTAAATCGTGTAATATTCATCTGTATTTCAGTAACGAAATTAATTTCGTCTTTTTGGATGAAGGAATTATAAGAGATAAGTAATGAGTTATGACTTAATAATATATTCTGAGATAAAAATACAAAATATATATTCCTTGCTTTATTTGACAGTTTCACATAGAATATTTCCCCTCACATTGTCCACAGTATGTTTTCACTCTTTATCAGTCCTGAGTTTGTATCCCTGTCACACCAAACACGCTCGTTCTTTCAGTCGTGGAGTTATTATAATGTCATGGTCAGTCCCACTTTTCGCTGGTAAAAGAATAGCTCAAGAGTTGGCAGTGGGTGATAATGACTAGCTGCCTTCTCTCTTGTCTAACATTGCTAAGTTAGGGAGAGCTAGCGCAGATAGCCCTCGTGTAGCTTTGCGCGAAATTCAAAACAAACCAAACCGAACACTGAATAAGAAAGGTTCACCTTTCGAAAGCCCTCAGGTTATAGAGATTTTATTCATTTGTATCAAGACTTCTTGAACCTACGTATATTTCTAACATCATGAATATATATAGATATACATGCATGTATGCATATTTTCGTGCGTGTGTGTGAGATAACCCAAAAAGGAAAACAAGGGTGTAAAGAAAAAACAAAACAAAAACGGCCATGTACCACACATAGTTCATTTGCTCTGGCGAAAATAAACTAATATATTCGTGGTCAAATGAGCCATCCGTATATCACATAAACATGAACCATGGGTGGATCATTTGGCAATACAAATAATCTAACATTCATCTATAGCCTTGCATACCACGTGTGTATCACAACTAAAACAAAGCTATAGAAGACGGTAATCAACCTTTCTGTAACAGATCTGGTCACGGACAGTAGAATCTACGAGGAAGAACCAAATTTTGCCTTTGGCGGTTAACGCGTCAAGACAGATTTTTTTATGCACAGTTTGATTACATTTAAACCAATAACAACAACAGAGTAGACGTTTTCTGTAGTGTTTCTGGTGCACACAATAAGTTGGCAAACAATGATTTAGAAACATATTGGAATGATTTATTTTTAGGGAAACATATATGTTTCAACAGAACATTGTTCTGTCACTCCATTATGATTCTAAATCGTTGTTTGCCAGCTTATTATTAAACTAGCGTAACGTATTTCCTTAATCAAGTCTCTTGTGTGGATACTGTTGGGCAACCAATATATATATATATATATATATATTTGCATAGCATAAGCTTAATGAATACTTATAAAAATAATTCTGGACATTTAAGTTTACGTTTTAAGAGAATACGAGTCTTGAATGTAGGTAGTATGGTAGGTGAAACAACACGATGTCAAGCGACTGAGAGCAACTCACCCAATGTTCCCTATAGGTGGTCTTGTCTCAGTCAACTCGATCGGGCAGACAAGCTTGCTAAAGTCGTTTTCTTAATAATAGGTTTTTTTGAACTTCACGGACCTGTATATAATTATCTTATCGATAATTCACCAAGTTTTCAAGTTCGTTATTGTTCTTTGACATTTATCGTATTCATAAACTACTACATAATTATCAACTACTTGTCGAGTTTACCTGAACATTATAAGTGTTTTTCGTGTGCTTTTTTTGTAGATTTATCGTTGACTTAACTCTTGTATTACATTTATAGCAAGTCTTTCAATTTTGTTCCTTAATTGTCAATTTCATCTGTGAAAACTGTAATCAAAATCTGTATTCTGATTCTTGAGTTTAATTGTAATTTTTCTAAATTCGAATCATAACTTATTATTTTTTTCACAAATCGGTACTCACCGTAGTGTTTCTTAGCTGTTGACTGTTTTGTTTTTGAATTTCGCGCAAAGCTACTCGTGGCTGAAAGGGCGAGCACGTTTGGTGCCACCGAGATTCGAACCCGCGACCCTCAGATTACGAGTCGAACACCTTAACCCACCTGGTTACTTAGCTGTTAATTTGAAGGTAATTTAAGAACAACACTAAGATTTTATGTGTGTTTTAATGTTTGTCCTGGAGCTGTTTACACAAATTAGTCTTTAACCTTTTCCTCTAAGGTCATTCATTGTCCCACTCCCATAGGTTCAGCAGTAAGTATGAAGACTTATTAAGCTAAATATAAGCATTCTATTGTGCATCTTTGTGTTTAACAACAAAAAATGATCGTTGCTTGTTAGCTTAAATATTTAATTCAGTTGTTTTTTTGGTGAAATATAAGAAAACTGTTTGAATGAAGAACATCGTAATTTGTGTCTATTTATCGGTAAACTTTGTTTTCAACGAATCACCAACTACATCGTTAAATTTTCTGTATATGAAACCAAGACTTCGTTTCATTTTTTCTACTTCTGACCATCTTGAAGATTATGTGAGAAAAAATCTAAGTTGAAACAGCTCCAAGAATACGCGCTTATTTTGAATAATTTTATGATATTGTTTCTACTGTAAGTATCGTTATTGCAACCAACATTTACCTATTTTATTTTTTAGAATCACTCTTTACTCATTCACAAAAAATGGAGGCAGGTGGTATTGATGACATCCACAGTTTTCACCCATCACCCATAACATCACTCTTTTGTTTAAATATAACAACATAAATGATTTTCTTTTTTGCAGCCTAATGGCGAACGTCCTTATTTGTTTTTACTGTTTATGAAATCCTTTCAAAGGTGGTACACTTGCAAGCCATTGCATTAGAGTGTTTTATCTGTGGGCTGTACGTGGGCTAGTGATTAGTGTGCCAGGATTGTGAATCTGATAATTTATGGGTCACTTCCCGTTGCCGAAAATATGCACTGCTAACTTTGGAGCCATGAGTACATTATAAAAGTAACAGTCAAATCCCATTATTACATCAGAATATCCCAACTGGAGGTGCTGGATACTGTTGAGTAGTTGATTTTTTTAAATGTATAAACTAAAAATTAATAATGACCTTGAAGGGTGTAGTATTTTCGCGCGAAAATTCTAAAACAAACAACCTAAAACCGGTACATTAAGTCTTTTGTTTCAAACACGATATATGGTGAAAACTTTTTTAAGGAACGATGTTTATTAGTCAGGTCTACGAACTATATAAATTATTTTTTCATTGTTCTTCATACACAAATACTTTAAATCGAAAAAGTTTAAACATTCACGCGAAAAGATGAATGTAGGAAAAAGGCCACGAGTTGAAAATTGTGTTTATAATTTTCTAAGTCCATAAAAGCTATAATTACCGAATTATTTCACTTATTCGTGTGATGACTGACCTCGTATGTGCACTTGACTCTGCATTATATACACACATACTTGTCAAGCTAGATTGTTTGTAAAATGCTCTTTGATCAAAAAGAATGACATTATGAATCTCAATGAAGAAAGGCTTATGAAGTGTTAATAAATTCAATATATAATGTACGAAATGTAAAATAAGTCATCCAGATCTGGACTGATCTTACGTGCGGTCATTTCAGGAACCACATTCCTTAGATCAGATGTAAAACCGTGTCCTTCAGGTAGTGGTAAGCCAGGTGAGTATCCATTATTTACTTATATATATGTATATTTTTTGTACAACAGTTATGTAAGTTGTGTTATTAATGTGCATATGTCATGAATGTTTCATATAATGGCACCATGCTGTTATTGCAATAAACAGCTAACTTAAATACGTTTGTTTTTATTTTACTTTACATTGCATTAAGAAATGTATTTTTTTTCTTACGACTTTATTTCCAGATAATAAAAATATGTTATGAATAATTTGTACTTTTTCATTCGAAAAGATAAAATAAACGCCTTTAGAACTAAAATTTGTACTTTTTGTAAAGAATATGTTGATAAGCATAAAACAAATAGATTGTAATAGTTCCCTGTCCGAAGTGTGTGTGTTATTTTCTTATACCAAAGCTACACTAGGCTATCTGCTGAGTAAACCGAGAGGAATCAAACCCCTGATTTTAGCGTTGTATATCTGTAGATATACAGTTGTACCAGCGGGATATCGGAAGTGAATGAAACACCTAGGAAATATCGTATCACACAAGATAACCTATAATAATAGTTGGAGATGATTTCCGTAATATTGATAGTTTAAAAAACCTTAAAATCTGAAGGTTAACAGTGAGTATAAGACTGAATAACGATTACAGGATTCTGAAACTTTACGGTAGATGAATAACAGGATAATGTTCACATGATAAAATAACAAACACTGAATTTTGAATCTCATGGAAAAAGTGCGAAAAGGTAGGTCCAGGGGACCTTGAAACTTCTCACAAGGGCAGATTTAAAATATTATGGAAACATCTTATTAGAGGTACAACAAGAAGCATTCACAAATTTGTAACGTGTCCGTCAGACACGACAAGACTGAGTAGAAATAATAGTACAAGGGAATTTGAAAAGTTTTCAGTTTAAGCTTCTCAGGAAATAGGCAGCAGGAAAATCTTCAGGAGGCCCGACATAGCCAGGTGGTTTGGTCGCAGGTTCGAATCCTCGTTCCACCAAACATGCTCGTACTTTCAGCCGTGGGTCATTATAATGTCACGGTTAATCCCATTATTCGTTGGTGAAAGCGTAGCTCAAGAGTTGGCGATGGGTGGCGATATCTTTAACCTGCTAAATTAGAGACGGCTAGCGCAGATTCTCCTTGTGCAATTTTGTATGAAATTCAAAACAAACTAAATAACAGTGTGTGAAACTACACACTAAGGAAATGACAAGATTGAGAATATTAACATTGGATAATTACTTATAGAATCAAAACTTTAACAGTGTCATTGTTAACCGTGTTACAAACATTGGTTATATGACATTTAATCCATTCTGTCGCTTTCAAAGAAACCTAAACTTTTTATTCAGTTACTACATATTTATCATAAATGAAAGTGTTATTAAAAAACACGCTCTCTTTCGAAACTTTGGACTGTTAAATTTCTTTGCAATGGTAAGCTGAGCAAGTCTCTTTCATATACGTAGAAATCCAGCTGAAATATAGTTTGATCCAGTAGAAAAACTTGAGGAAATTTAAAATACCTTCGAATAGAACTCGAACACCTTATATATGAGTTCATCTTATTTCAGTCCAACGTTATTCAGAGCAATATGTGAAGTAGTGTAGTAAATTTGTTAAGAGATATACATGCATACAAGTTAGCCTCACAACAAGGACATAGCAGGATCTGATTGACAGTATGCTTTATTAAGCAGAAAGAAAATAGTAATCTTCACGTGACTGGGCAATGTGGAAGTGTTGAACAAACTATGAAGTTCACAGAAAATGTAAACAAATATTTTTTGTTTGTCTATTCGAACAAAGCAGACAACATACAAATCGTAAAATTTCGTTTCCAGACAATAGCCTACACTTTATTCTTTACAAACACTAGGGCGATACTCTTCCAAACCACACCAATCGAGTCAAAGTTATTACAAAATAACCAATTTCTAATCCCTTAAGAAAGTCTGGTCAACAACTATAGAAGGTCGTCTTCTGAGTTACTATGGCGAAACAAACCAATGGGAACAAAACGATGGTCTAAAGTTGAGGTTTTGGGGAATACACAAGAATCTTTAGATTCTAGTTTGAAGCAGCCGAGAAAAGAATTAACAATAAAAACAGGAATTATTAATGATTTTTTAACATTATGAAAATCAAGTTATAGTTGGATAATTTTTATGTTAAACACAATGATTTAAAAGACTTCATCCGACTAGAATTCTTTAATCAGGTGTTTGAAATTAACGTATTTACATTAACCTCACGTTTGCTTACGAAAGCCAAACCAGTGGTAATTGATTGAGATATTCAAGTGAAATATGTTTAACCAAAACTTTGGCTATTTGTATTTAGTCTTATCACACATTTCTGTTTGCCAGGTATGAATTTATAATGACACAATTGTTCAACCTTAAATCCCTATTCTCATAATCCAATGTCACTCTCCGACAATGATTTATTCGTACCTCTAATTACACAACTTTAACTGTGCCATGAAATGATTCTCCTTTTTTCTCTCCCTGATAATAACTCATAATTTTAGAGAATAGTTAAGAATATTAAAAAATAATATTATAATTAAACTTCTGAGTTTTTTATTTTACCAACTTTTGAATCTTTTTCTGAGAAAACTTCAATGACTAACAGCAAATAGTTATTGTTAAGAGTATAAATGAAAATATATCCTTGGAATTGTAAGAATATATTAAACAGAAAAAATAAACGCAAAGGTCCTACATGTTAAAAGCAAAAGTTCGTTGAAAAATAGGTGGTTAGAACATCTGACTCGAAATCTGAGGATCGCAGGTTCCAATCCCTGTCACACCAAACGTACTCACCCTTTCAGTCGTGGGGGCGTTATAATGTGACAGCCACTTTCATTATTTGTTGGTAAAAAATAGCCCAAGAGTTGACAGTGAGCAGTGATGACTAGTTGTTTTTTCTCTAAACTTAAATACTAAATTAGAGACGGCTAGCGCAGAAAGCCCTCATGTTACTTTGCGCGAAATACAAAACCAAACCGAAATGAGTCTGAAAATACATCATATTGTCGTTGGTTTGTTTCTATTTGCATAATTTAATGTGCATAGTAACATTAGTGGTGTTTCTCAATGTATATTGACACATTTTATTGTTTCATTTACATTTTGTTGTATTTTTTAAGTACAGAGTAACATTAGCTGGTTTTTTGGATTATACTGCTTCATTTTGTTGTTGTCTTTTATACGTATAGAGTAACATTAGCTGATTTTCTGGATGTGTACTGCTACATTTTGTTGTCTTTTATACTATAGAGTAACATTAGCTGGTTTTCTGGATGTATATTGCTACATTTTGTTGTCTTTTGTACGTATAGAGTAACATTAGCTGGTTTTCTGGATGTATATTGCTACATTTTATTGTATTTTATAAGTATAGAGTAACGTTAGTTGGTTTTCTGGATATATAGTGCCACACTTTATTTATTATATGTTTATACATATAGTTCCACATTTCGTCCTCTACGTGTATAGAGTAACAACAACAGTTTTCCTTAATGTGTGAAACTTTAATGTTCTTTTAGCATTTCGTTTTTATTTTGACTGTCACTAACAGTTGAAATATTTTTCAGTGTGTTAACATACTACGATACGTAAGCTTATAATGTTTTTTCATACAATTACAATAACAATTCGGAGGAACTTGGATTATTTATATGTAACAACAACAGTAAAGAAATAGAACAGTAGCTAAAGAAGTGACATTTTAATTAAAACAGCAAAAAACTTAAAGTTAAATAACCAAAAATACAAAATGTTGACAGCAACAAGCACGTAATATATGCGACATGCCAACAAACATTTAGTATTTGAATGTTTCGACATAGACAAACTCTGTCTTCACAGAATTATAAGATATAACTATCTGTCTGTTGCCAAACCCAAAGCTACGCAATGGATAATCTGAGCTGTGCTGTCCAAGAGCATCGAAACCGCATTATTAGGATTGGATTGTTTGTTTGTTTTAGAGCAAAGCCACATTAGGTTACATGTAAGTCCATAACCTTTTCTTCCTCCCGGGGGGACTTTTAGCGTTAGTAGCTGATAGACTTGCAGCTTAGAGGTATAAGTTATAAATATTTTTAAATTTATAACATTCTGCCGTTTAAAAAAAAAAGAGAAATTCATAAAAAATTAAAATAATTAAATATATTTTTAAAATTTTAGCTTGTTTCTGTTCTATAGGAAAGCACAAGCATTTATTTCCAAATTGTGTGTTTTTCTATATCAAAGCTAGAATGGGCAATCTACCGAGTCCATCGAGGGGAATAAACCCGCTGATTTTAACGTTGTAAATCCTTGGACTTACTACTGTACCAGCCAGGAACTCTGAGCTCTTCACGGAGTGTTACCAGTTTAATCAACATTAGGGTTTTGTGGTTCTTTGATTCGGGAAGTTTAGGTCACGGATATGTATATGTACCAAAATTTTAATTAACTTTTAAATTTAGGTAGAGTACACCTGCACCTAGGGGTTCAGAAGTTTTTTGTTTGTGTTAGCGACATGCTAAGTGTAGGATGTAAGTAATAAGTATTGCAATTTTGTTTTTTAACCAAAATTAAGTAATTTTTCTAGAACAAACTTCAGTGAAGCTGTGTCATTTTGGAATTTTATTTACAATAGGAAGAGTATCATTAATTTAAAGCTCATTATTTAATGATCTAGATGAGATAAGTTTGAAATATTAAATTCAAATTAAGTGATTGTCGTTTTTAATGTGTGCAAACAGCGAAGGCGGATAGCTGTTTACAAGTTTTGATTGTTATTTATTTCTATTCGTTCAGTTACAGGCCCGGCATTGCCAGATGGGCTAAGGCGTTCAACTCGTAATCCGACGGTCGCGGGTTCGAATCGCAGTCGCACCAAACATGCTCGCCGTATCAGCCGTGGGGGCATTATAATGTTACAATCAATCCCACTCTTTGTTGGGAAAAGAGTAGCTCAAGAGTTGGCGGTGGGTGGTGTTGACTAATTGCCTTCCCTTTAGCCTTACACTGCTAAATTAGGGACGGCTAGCGCAGATAGCCCTCGAGTAGCTTTGCGCAAATTTCAAAAAACAAAAAAACGCTTTCTAATTTAAAATTCTCTTATTGTACTTTTAAAATAGAGATAATTTTCCACTGTTAGTTTTATATAGGTATTTAAAACTGGCCTGAATCGACTAAGCTGGCCGAACCTTGTAAGATATTATTGGGGTTACAGTTGAAAATATTGTTAACAGAGAGAATACTTAAGTGATTAAATAAAACATTCTGTACTGATTGTCAGGTTTATTTTGAGTTCGCTCTGAACGGAAGTTAATATTAATTAACTTATATAACGGTTTTTTAACCGTTTTTCTTTTTAAATCTGAATTATTCGAAAAAAATATTAAAAATCTTTAAAGTTATTATTTTTCATAATGAAACAGGACATTATTATAACTACCTGTTGTAAATTTTGTTCATTTAAAACATTTTTTATGTATAGATTTCTTGTATTTAACTAGAAAGTTGCCACATTTGTCTCTTAAACCAGAACGGATATTTTATTGAAAACGGGCGTCTCAAAATGCTTTATCGTTGTAGTTTTAAAAACTCCTGAAATACGGATATTAGTTATCATTAGATGGCTTCGTTTCTTTGAAGAAAATATTGAGAACGTTCAGTACGTAAAGGTCGTTTGATATGTAGGCCAACTTCATCTTAAGCACTCGTCACAGTATAGGAAAAGAAATCAAAGTTCTAGTGAGTTTTCAATGACCTTGCTTGTTTTTATCAACAGGTTCTGTAGGGTCTTAAGTTCAAGCGACAGAGAGGCTCGACACCCTAGGAATTTGACCTAAAATGACAATGTTAGCTACATAAGGCCAACTTCAGATCTAACAGTATATAGAAAAGAAACGTAGAAGGTAGTGTCTTGTTTGTGTTTCATGTAACAGTGTTTTGAATGTTCCGCTGAACGTTTGAAGGTTTCGAGTGACCTTTACTTGTTGTTTCAGAATTTAACGTGGAGCTAGGCGTTCCTAATTATTAACTCTCAGACTAAATTGTAGGTGATTACGTCACATAATAAATTTATTTAATACTATTTTTAACATTTCTTTTAGTGAATTTCATTGTTATCAGTTATTATTGTTATGCTGGATTAATTTCATTACTTTTAAATACGCAAAGTTGTATCATAATTTGAAAACCTGTTACTGTAACTTTCATTTTTAGTTATCATTTCACAGAAAACTACACAAATAACCATCCATACATCCATTACCTAGTCAAAAGTATATACTGCCAACACTTACACTCTTCTAGTCTGGCTTGCTTGTGGGATTTCACTATTACTCTTCTAACCCTATTTATGAGCCCAATGTATTTTTAGTAGGGAAACAAATACAAGTAAACGCAAAAAAAAGAAGATCTACTTTTACAATAACTTAAACCAACATAAAGGAACACCTCCATACTTATATTAATTAATAAAATAACATCTAACTGCAACGTTTCCTACAATCTCGTAATCGTTCGTACCTTGGTTCCTCTGCCTAAGGCCGGATTAAGGATTTTATTGGTATTAGACTTTTCAACTTATAGAAATCCCTCGAGAAAAAACTTTTCTGTGCAATACATTTATAGTCTTAATTTAAGGTCCCCTAACTGGTGTGAGGCTCTGGGCTTCAGCCCGTAAGCCCATGCTTTAATCCGGGGTTGCATGTGCCCAGTAACAGTCAGTTTCAAACTCTCTTTGTTAACCTGAAGATGACCTAAGAAGGTCAAAACGTTGTTCTCTATTTTATTTTAGTCAAAGTTTTAATACCCGTACCAGCTGTCTTTAGAATATAGTTTTACTCCAAGTAAATTTCTCATCATCAAGAGAATAACGTAGCTCAAGTTTGGTGGTGGTGGATTTGAGAATAACCAACAGATAAAGTTTAATACCAAGTCATATTGAGATGGTTAAATACCTGGTGGATTTCTTCTCTGCTAAATATTTTTACTTGGCAGAATTATTTAATTAGAGTCAATTAAAAAAAAATGTTAAAATGATGTTCAACTAATTAATCCTCGGCTCTTGCATACAGAAAAGTTAAAAACAAAAAAACATCTTTTTGTTGTTCTTTTTTCAAATACTCAAATTAAATTTTTAAATTAAAATACGAAACTATGACATGATCATTACCATTGTCATGCTACAGAGAAAATCTAGTTGATATTTTCCTATCATTTAAGATCAAGAAGTTACAATTTTATACTCAAACTAGTGAAACTAGATAACTGGGGAATGAAAATATTTAAGTACTTTCTTCGGTGATAAGTGAAACTATAACTGGTTAATAACGTTTCTAAAATATAATACTAAGATAAAACTAAAAGAAAAACATAATTCTACTCATGAAGCACTTCAAAATTAAACAGCGCAGCGCACGATCTTTACAGAACATCCAGGTATACAAATAATATGGTTTATATATTTGGGTGGGAGTCCGGTTCTCCTCGGTAGACTATTATGTAGCTTTGCACTAAAAATGTATTAGACAGTGACAAAACCTTGTCGAAACGTTATGCAGTTGTTACCATGTCAAACTTATAACAACGATTTCTTTGTTACCATTTCAAGAGTATTCTAGCTTTATTCATCTCGAAGTGGATCTCTCGTCATCAAATCAGAATACCTTCAGATATTATAGAAATTATGTGTCATATTCGAGATATTTATCGTTTAATAATATCTGATAATAATGAATTTCAATGGCGTAAGAATACTTATCCAAATCTTGTTTACTGGCTGACGTATCCGTTCAATGCCGGAAAACATAAGAACCCTGCTAGCGACACGTGTGGATCAAATGCGACTGTCAACCCCCATATTTCTTTCCCCATGAGACAGAGTACATGCCAAATTTGGTGAAAATTGGCTCAGCGGTTTTCCAATTATGAGCGGATACACTTTTTTAAATAATAATTATTTATAAATATACATACCAGACATTTTATAATTTAATAATACTTTATAATAATAAGCTTCAGTTTTACAGGTTGCATTAAATATTTGAATTTCAAGCCTGTTAATCTTTCCCTAAAGTAGTTTCTGTCGTGATGTGCGGTGCCAATTAGCGAAGACCTCCCATTGCCTGCTTATCATGTCTCAGAAACTATCTTTTAGTTCACTGGTTTGTCCTGACATCTAGCGGACATTAAGTAAACTTTATCCCTAAAACTCCGAGGATGCTCGTCCTGTTATTCCCACATCCCCATAATTAAGTCGTAAATTTGCGGTATTCATATTTATTTCAAATCTAGGAATACACTTTTCAAGTTGTAGTGTAACAACCATCTTAAACTAGATTTTATATGTTATAAAAAATTACAGATGTTATTCTGATTTGCACTTCACTCAGAAAATTATTTGTGCAGAGGACGTACCTCACTAAAAATATATGAAATACCAGTCATTAAGTTCTAGGTACAAATAAACATTTACATGTAACAAAAGTTTATGCCACTCTTCAAGCGTGAAGAAAACATCCACAACGAAAACATGGCCTAGTTATGGTGCTCGACTCACGATCTACCAAACATGCTAGCCCTTTCAACTGTGAGGGCGTTATAATGTGACAGTGAAACCAACCATTTGTTGGTAAAAGAGTAGCCCAACAGTTGGCGGTAAGTGATGATGACTAGCTAGCCTTCCTCTAATTATCACTGCTATATAAGGATCGGATAGCCCCCGTGTAACTTCACGCGAACATCCAAACAAACAATTAAAAAATGTGGAAACAACATTGTCTTTTCCTCAAATAGTAAACACATAATTAGAAACTGAGAAATACTACGTCAAATACCATAAACTGTCTGGGAATATAAAAAAAATATTAGGAATATCAGACAATCGACAATGTTATTTAACGTACAGAATAACGCCACTCTTTCAGTACCGCTCTTCGAGAAGCCTCGTACCCATGTAGAAAACGCTAAATTTCACGTGTTTATCGGATTTCACACAGAGCTACTCAAGGGTCATCAGCACTGGCCGTCCCCTAACATGGAAGCAATAGACTAAAAGGAAAGCAACTAGTCACCACCAACTTTTTTACCAAAGAATAGGGAGATTCGTCATTTTATTAAAACGACTTCATAGATGAGGACGAGCATATTCACTAATAGGATTCGAACACGCGACTCGTAGATTATGAGTGTGTCTCAGGTTTACCAGGTCTTGTCAGGTAGAGATTCATCAAATTTTGACGTTATATTGTGTATGGTACACCATTCGAAAATCTTTGTTACGTATGTAACTCAAAAGTTGAACAATACTGTATGCGCGCGCGCACACATATATATATATATATATAACCGCTAATTTCTGAATGTAGATATTCTCTTAACTAAGAATTTTCGACTTTCACACATTTGAATGAACGAAGAATGGCACTGAGAATAATTTGGCGTAGTTTCAATTTCGCACAAAGCTACACGTGGTCTATATGACAGTGATTGAATAGTTATATATATTGTAAAATGTTAATTCTCTCCTTACTATTATGAAGCGATGGTGCAAATGTCATCCCTATTATCTTGTTTGCATTTTATTCTAAGCATTGGTATTAGCCATTTCTACATTTACCCCCTTTATTGAAAAGTTTTTCTTAATGCAGTGTTTCAATGAACATAAGAATGTCGTGTTTATAATCAACTTCTAGATACAACGAGATTCAACTGTAATGTTTGTTTATTTATTAGTAGCTAGTAATTGTGATTCGCCCTACTGAAGCTTTTTAAAAGAACACCAAATGTTTGTAAGAATGCTGACTTCAAGGGGTAAGGATAACATCGTTTATACTAGGATTTTTTTTATTACTACTACTAGTCATTAAAAATACTTATAAAAATGGTTACTCCCTTGACAACTATTTTTTTGAGATGACAGTTTCAAACCTTGTTTTGGTTTTGTGCGTTACCATGTAATAAAGAAGCAGAAGAACAACAAATTTTTAAACTTTCTGTTTTATACCTGTAAATATCACAGACATTTCCAAAACTTTAACTCAGTCACAATGTAGATATTGTTATAAAAGAAAACACTATTATATTGTAAAGCTATGATGACCTTTTAAGGAGATGTTTAAAGTACCATTCCGAGCCATCCGTACATAGGCATACTACCGCCTGCCTGATAAGCTTGTCATTGCTTGGTTCTGTTTCCATGTCTATCCTCTAGAGCGGCGTTAAGTTCATTTCAAAGATCGCAAAAGATGTATACAATTATTATGTAGGAAGTTACCTCCTTTGTATGCTTTTATTTTAGAATAACCCTAATGTTAAAATTGTAGAATACAATGCTAGAAGTCTGGTCTGACTTGGATCTGTGGTATTACACTCAATACTGTGTGAACATCCAAATAACTTTCTGTATTACGGCAACAAATTAGGTGCCAATCTATAAGGCAGATACTTGCCAGTAAATGGTCAGTTGTTTAACACAGTGTTAGACAATCTGTGATACATCCATGACGCCTATCGAAATTTGATTTCTAGTGTTATAAGTCTTGAGACTTACCACTGAGGAGTGGCCAGTAAATAAAATACATATTTATCCTTCCTCTGCTGTCTATTTAAACTATTGTTTTATATAACATTTCCCGAAACAGTATTTTGCAGATACTTGAATTTATTAGTTACACGTCATTGTACATGTTTATTTATACATTTACACATCCTCAGCTGTCTGTTTAAAATATTGTTCTGTATGACATTTACACAACCTGTATTTTGTATATAATTACCAGGAATACCACAGAAGCACACATTGCAACAAAACAGAACCTAGCATGTGGAAGGACAAGTGAAATGATTTTTGTCTATGGTTCAATGAAAGATATAAGACATGCCATGAAGGAAACATGCAAAAACACTATTATTACCCAACGTGGAATGCAACCAGAAACAATGGTCAATTGTAACAAAGGATATGAACTGTGAAACTAAAGTTGAGGCTGTTTATAACTTAACTGAATTTAAATAAAGATAAAAAAAAAATTAAAGGAAAAGCGTATTTACCGAAATAAACACAGTAATGAAATTGGAAAAAAGGCAGTATTTAAAAAAAGTTATTAAATGGGAAATTAATGCAAAACACGAGTTCAACAAAATAAGTACTAAATTAAACAAATACACAAATCTGAATTCATTGCATGCCTTGATTCCTTCGGTATTGGAAAGTATCTCCCAAACACCCTCTCACAAACCACTTTCTTTCTATAGTTACTCTATGAAAATCATGATCAACAAAATCTAGGAACATTCATATGATAGTTGGAAAACAATCTCATGTGCAGGACGATGCTGGATGTAATACAACTACCTCATGAAATAGCAGATAAAGTCCTTGACAGAATAATTCTACAGAGAATAACATCTAACATTAATTATTAAATAACTTAAATATGATTTATCAGGTCATAAACTAGAGCTATGGGAGAACCTTCAGAGATTTATTAATATATCAAAAGAAATATACCATAGGATAAAGAGTTCATGATATCTGCATACCACACACAGCCTTGTAATATAACAACTACAGTTTATGCTAGTAAAAAAAAACCCACCAGGAGTTTCAACTGTGTGTAATAAAGATATAATGGAAAGTCCAAAAGGCTAATACCACACAAGTTTCTTCTACCTAGTGAAAAAATGTCAGGGAGTCACCAACATAAATAAAATCAAAGCTTTTACTCCTCTAAGTGCATATGCACTTCATCAAAATTTAAGAATTAATATAAATTTCTGGTAGTACAAGATGTATGAGCATACTGGTGACTTAAACTTCCTGAATCAAAGGTTGGTTTGTTTTGAATTTTGCACTAAGCTACACACAGTCTATCTGCCCTAGCCACCCATAATTTATTAGTGTAAAACTATAGGGAAGGCAACTAATTATCATCACCCACTGCCAACTCTAGGGCTACTGTTTTACCAATGAATAGTGGAATTGACCGTTACATTATAATGCCCCAACAGCTGAAAGGACAAGCATGTTTGGTGTGAGGGGAATTCAAACCCGCAACCCTCAGATTACGAGTCGAGTGCCTTACCCACTAGGCCATGCCAAGCCTTGAATAAAAAATGCATAATCCTAATGTTGATTAAACTGGTAAGAGTCTGTGGGCAACTTAAAAATAAATACTTGTAGTTTCCTCTAATAACAGAAGAAAAACCAAAAACTATCAATTCAAGGAAGACACAGTAACTTCACAGACATGAAAGTGGGTTAAACTTTTATTTGCATCAGTTTTTAGTGATAATGGAAATAATTAAAACAAGCACTAAAACCTCAACACTAATTAGTGTATAACAAGCTCAGAATATTTTTGATTTATATAAAAAGATTCTGAATAGTATTATCTATCTTTATACCATATGGTATTGTTTTTCTCAAACTGACTAATGATATATATTACCAGAACTATAATTCTTAATATGAAATATATGATACATGCGACTGATCAAAGTGATGTTTTTATATATATGTGCGTATTTGAAAAAATACACAAAAATTGGCACTTGACAAACAATATTTTACTTTTTTGATGAAAAGATCACAAAGGGTTTTCTATTTTTCAAACAAGTCATCATGCTTACAGTCAAATAGGATTTTGCTATTGTACACTCATTGTAACTGGATTCATGTTTATAAGAATTTTCTCAAGAAAAAGAGAGATCAAGCTCAGCTAATATTTTAATTTACATCTCAAAAACAGAGATTTTTATCTGTTTTCAGACTTTAGTCAACTTCACTGTATTAAGTGTAAACTTAATTTGCTGACCATTTAATAATTTAAAAAAGAGTTACCAATTTATATGAAACTAAGTAAATTAAACTTAGAAAACTCTGCTGGTGAATTGATTATGTTACGTAATAGCTGTTATATAAAATCATCCTTTTTAATACATTTAAAGTACTTAGAATACAAAACATACAGTATAAATAGTTTTATTGTACTTGGAGCCTCTGTACTTATAACAGGAAGTTTTAAACACGAATCCCATTTATGGCACCTCATTGAAAGTTATTAAACAACAAATACACTCAAATGTTACAAAAATCCAAATTATTCAGTGTTATCATCTTACTTGGCAATAGTTTTCTTTCAACTGTAGTTGTACCAAGTAAAACTTGAAGTACATTTTAACACCTTCAAATGACTAAACCATACTTTTAGAATCTCACAAACTGCTCTGAAATCTGATTATTCTTGCTTTATTCATGAGGAGATAGCAGTTCAACCATTCTACATTCTAGTTTTTCTACATGCAGAATACATTTGACACAGTTTGCAAAGATTATGTACACAGGCCATTTAATAGAACAAAAACACTTAGGGTTTTGTAGAAAAACAATTATAGAATGTGAGCAAAAAAGTGGCAGATGAAAATATGGCCAATGTGACAAACAATTTTTAAAATATACAATGATAAAATATCAAATTGATTGTGAACAAAAAAATGATTTTTTTTTATTAAAGCATAGAGAATTATAAAATATCCATGACAGCTTAATATTGTTTATCTTCATTCTTTAAAAGTCATTATTATAAGGATGATTTAAAAATAATGCTATTAATGTCAACATTACTTAATGTTATAGCTCTTGTGAAAAAAATTTTTAAAAGAAACTTTTATACAAATTAACTTCCAATTATACACACAAGATATGATCATGAGAAAATAAGTTACTTTTCACTGTAGTAGTTTTGTGTATTTTTTTTTCCAAGTTAAAAACAACCAATTTGAAAGATATAATATAAAAGAAGAAATCTGTGATTAACACCACACATACTTTGTAGCTTCGAAAGAGAATGATTTAATCTCATTCCTATAACATTCTTGAGTTTTAACACTGATTATAACAATAACATTGTAAGCTGATATGACCATACCAGAAACATACCTTGTCATAACAGCTTAGACAAACAACACTATCAAGCCAAAAGTAATGCTCAATATGTTAGCCACACAAGATTTGTTAAGCACACAGCTATGCGGTGAGCTATCTGTACTGTGCCAACCATGAGTATCAAAACCCAAGTTTTAGCTTCATAAGTCCCAAGCCTTACTGATGGGGCACTGGGGACAGCCATTAAAGATTTAAATGAGAGATATAAGCTTGTTCTCAGCATATTAGTTCAACAACCAGTAACACAAACAAGTAAAAATTATATATCTACATTCAATATTGTAACCAAGAGGGGTCTCAATGAAGAGAGCTAAGTTTGTTTTAACTGTACAATTACAAACCAACAAACAACCCTGTCAGGTTAATCTCTATACTCAATACTTCAGTTAAGATTATCAACTACGTAATCTTAGTTAATAGTGCACTAGGTACAGACCATAAAAGCCCAACTGCCAATACTTACAACCCACACACTCAAAACATGGAGGTATGCTGAGAAATTCAAGCTGATTTTCCTTTACTAGTATTAAACAACCAACACCAGTGACAAGTCCAACTTTACTCTAAATATGATACCCATGAAGAATATACACCAAGAAATTAATTCTGTTCTCTCAGTACAAGTGCTGGTCAATCAGCAACATTACCAAGTTTAATTCTTAGTATACACCAATACAGACAACAAATGCTGACAAGCAGTACATTCCTACACTCAATATGTTGAAGGATTTACACTAAGGAATCTATATCTTTACTCACTGTGCCAATACTAGCCAAAAACAACACTCACGAGCCCAGTTTTGAAGCATTTTACTGATACAACATGGAAAATTCCTACACTTAATTTGGTGTATCTATTTAAGTCATGAAGAACACCATCAATTTTAGTTATACACTGTCTCAGATCAACAAACAACATGGACAAGTGCTTTTAAAAGCACACGGGTTACTGGGTTTACTTCTTGATGCTAACAAAGTCAACTTTAACCCAGGACTGAATGTTTCACTTTAAATCACAAAAAACACTAATTTGATTATGCTGTAACATTACACAGATTCAGATCTGTATACACCAGATAGGTTTAATTAGTCATTTTTTTCTCCATTTAGATAAATGTGGATTAGCACACCCAATCTTATCCTTATTATCCTAATCGTGACAGAATTATATTTTTAATACAAGTCACTCTGTGGAAAAATGCTAACTCAAGGATCATCTGTAGAATATCATAGATGGCTAGTCACTTACCTTTACGAACAGGTGATCTGGCTAATAAAGTTAACACATCAAATAAAAGAAGAGTATACCAAAACCCATTCTTTCTTATATATATATTAGTATATATAAATAATGTGATCAAGTATAGATATATATCAAAGTTTAATGAATTTTAGTAATGATAAAGACTTGATTGAACCAATAGGAAGCCAGAGTTATAGCACACAGTACTTTTAACATTTATAAATATGAAATTAAATAAGCTCACGTGGAAAAATATTAAGAACAGCTTTCACAAACCCTCACTAGTAAAATTAAATACACACTTTCTGTTTACTGTACAAACATTAACAACAATCCTTTATCACACTATCTGTAGGAATTAGTTACAATGTATAATACAACTATGATACAGGTACTACTTCTGAATTTGCACAGTTGAACAACTAATAAGGTTAAACACTGGCAATGTAACTCAGAAAGAATAATCTTTTGTTTCCTTCTTGTTGAAAAATATTCCACACTCCTGAACAATGTCCACTTCTTTTTAAAGTCACTAAATTAGAATATGCTATTGCACTTTGCCTTTTATTCTGTTATTGTTTGTGTAAAATCTACCTATTAATACTCACATAAAAATCATCCCTTTGAAATTAAAAAACAAAACAAAATTGTATGTAAACATGCTGACATATGTTCAAAGTTTTGCATTATTTTGACATTATACTGACAAAATATGAAGTGTCTGTTAATGTACTTATAAAAATAGCACTGCTAGTTTTTAACATAATTCTAATATCTTTCCTAAAAAAAACTAAAAATACAGGAAATGCAAAGCAATATTATACACCACAATGACCAAAAAGGTTTTGTTACACGCTACTTGGTAGGGTTGGGTCCAATTCCCGTCATAATCAAGAGATTAATACATGTGGCTGTGAACATTTTCTGGCAGAAGAATTATCTACATACGACTCTTTTTTTCACTGAGATAGTAGATACAAAGAATGTGTAATATTTTCTTCCTGTGATAGATAACACTTAAACAAAAAAGTTAATTTTTTTTAGCATTTAAACTACAGTCAAGTTTCATATTTTTCAATTCACAAATAGATATTGTCTTTGTAATACAAGTATAGTTATGTGAAATTTTTTACCAAAAATAGTTTCACATAATGAACCAGCATCTCACACTTGTACAAGTAATGGAAGTGGAGTTATGTTCAATTATCTTTTACATTTACTTGCATAATATGCCTAGCTCTGTCACTCAGCATCAACTTAACTTGGTAGAATGGATGAACACTATTCTTTGTAGCACCATTTTGGTTAGCTGAGATCTGAAGACCTAGAGAAATAATATTAAGACACAGATTTCTATTTAAAATTAGAATATATCATTTTACAACAGTTATGTATGTTGAGAAACAAAAATGCCAAACTTCCGAATTTTTTCTGAGGAAGTAAAAGCAAATCAGTATAAGTATTTTCAATTTGAAAGTTAATGGCAATATATAAAAATAACCTATTACACACGCTAGTTGGAAAGGATCTAAGCTTTACCCAAATCCTGATGTGCCACAAATATGAAGAAAAACTGTATTAAACAGGATTAGTTTACAAAGGCATAAAAAAACAAGACACAGAGAGCTGTTAGAGTTTAATATGCAAAATAATAAATTTTGCTATTATAATGTACAGAATAACTCATAATTGGTGTGGCTTATGCTCATCCAACTGTTGAAACTAATGAGATCTTAATCCAATGTTGAGTACGCAATAAATTTCTAGGCAAACATAAGCAAAATATGAAAGAGAACCTTTAAGCTGAAAATAAATTGTAAAAACTTTAGGTATGGTTAACTTGCAAATATTTTGAATGATTTTTGTTAATTCTTAAAAAAGAAACTGATTAGGACAATGCAGTAAATGAGCTCAAATATTTTATCAGAGTAAGTTTTTTTATTTTACAATACGTCTGTTGAAAGTTATACCTATCACATAAGACATGAATGAAGAAAAAAGAAAAATCCACATATTTAGGGCACTTTAAAAAGATTTATTCTCAGAAAAAGATGTCTAGACACAATTACTGTAACACTAATTTTGATAACTGTGTTGTAATTAAATTCAATAAATATATATTTATTTTTTAATTGGTTTCATCATCACTAGTAGAAAATTGCTATACAGGAATAATGTGTAAACACATGCACTAAAACATATGTATATCAACTTTACCTTCTATCAACTCATTTCAGCACGTTCTTGGATGGGGCTTCTACACATTGGACAAACTTCCAGCTGAAGTGCACAGTGCAAACAAAAACCTCTAAAAAAGAAAACAGAACAACAGAAAGGTTGATACCCCTAACTGTTATCTTTTCATTATTTTTGTTGTGTTGTTAAGAATTAAGCACAAAGCTACACAATGGGTTATCCATGCTCTGCTCACCATAGGTATTGAAACCCAGTTTTTAGCATTGCAAGTCTGCAGACATAATGCTGTGCCACTGAGAGGCTGTTACTTTTGTTTTTGATGGGCTAATATCTTTTTGTGCTCATATCTTTTAACCTCCAGATCAGCTGTGTTTTTCCTTATCCTTTATGGAAGTGACCTGTTAAACCCAGTTAAAAGCTACTGCCCTAGTTAAGGTGCAAAAAGTACATCTATAAACACAATTATAGCATATACCATTTAAACCTTTTCAGTTTTGGAAATAAAAATGGATTAATGAAACTTTTAACTTAAGATATTAATAACAATAAAAGCAGAAATATGTATTTTAGTATCAAATATTTAAAAAGGTATTTTTTTTATTTAAAAGGAAGTATAATGTTGATATGACTATTACAAAAAAATGTCACACTGCAATTATACTATGACAGTGCTGTATAACATAGTTTTCAAAGCTGGCAGTGTTCAGTTACTTATACCCCAAAATGAGTTCCAGTAGACTGTTAGCAGCAATTAGTAACATTAATAAAGAATCTGATGTCTTTCAGCCAGATCCAATAATTAAAAAACAAAACAAAAAACATCAATAATATGGACTACTAAATAAAAACAAGACTTTCCACCTGTTTGGGAATAGCTATGACAACAGAGGTGCCAACCATAAAGATCTGAGCATAATCATCACAATTTTGGTGTATACATTATGACTTTATGCTCATACAGACAAATATTATGACTTGTTGCAACTCCCAAATTATTATATATTATATACGCCTATACAATAAAGTGATAAATTTTTCTCCCAGGGCTTGAAAGGGGTGAAAAGAAAATTTCTAGTGAGATACAAATAATAAATTTTGATAATAAAACACAATCCAAATGGCTACTTGCAATAGTCATGTTTGTGCTTGAAATAATAAAAAATATTTGTATCTCCGACATCTACCAACAGTTTCAGTGTGGTGCTTCTCCATATTGGGTACATGGGGGAATCCACCGTTACATCATCAGTGCTTGTCAGCCAATCAGTGCTCATGTAGATGGGTATTTCTCATTTTCTAAGAGGCACAGAGACACTAATGCAATTGTTCACAAGTTGGATAAAGAAGAGGCCTCGTTCACCAGATTGTCTTGTTTCTGGCAAATCTATAGGGACTAAAACTGTGAATCAAAAATTTAGGAAAGAGTACAGTGCAAAATATCTGGCCATAGCATCAAAAGTCAGTGACAGTCATGCATTTTGTACAGTTTGCCACATCAATTTTTCTGTGGCGCATGGCAGGATAAATGATTGTTCCAGAAATACAAAATCGACATCTCACCAACAAAAGGCTGAGGCAAAGACAAAAACTGTGCAGATAACGACATTTATGAGTAAGAATTCAGAATATGAAACCACAAATGCAGAAGTTATGTTCACGCAATTTTTCATTGCTCATAATTTATCCCTAGCTGTAGCCGATCATGCAGGACATTTATTCAGAAAAATGTTCCCAGACTCTGATATAGCGAAAAAATATGGCTGTGCTAGAATCAAAACTACAGCCATTGTACAAATGTTGGGTTGTGAAGATGACAAAATGATTTCAAGCATACTTACTAATAGTGTTTACAGTTTAGCCACAGATGGATCCACAGACAGGGGTGACTCAAAACTGTATCCAGTGGTTGTATGATATCTTGACCCTTTGCTTGGAAAAATGTTTGTTCTCTTTTGACAATGGTGGAATAGAAAGAAGCTTCAATGGGAGAGAATATTTTCAAGCTTTTGGACCACGAACTGACAAAGAGGAAAATTCCATGGAAAACCTGTCTTAGTTTTTCTTCAGACAATGCCTCAGTTATGTCTGGTATAGGTAAAGGTGTGATGAGACACATCTCAAGATGACAGCCTAGGAGTTACTTCAATGGGCTGTGCCTGTCATCTCATGAATATTGCTGCCCAGAAAGCTTCCAGAGAACTACCCTGCCCAGTTTCTGATATATTGATAGATATCTACTATTTTCTGGACAAAAGTGCTAGCAAAAAACAATATTTCAAAGAGTTTCAAGGATTGTATGACAAAGAAACAAGAAAAAATTATACATGTTAACACAAAATGGCTATCACTTGGGGTGTGCCTGAGCAAAGCATTGGACCTGTGGAAGCCACTAAAGAAGTATTTTCACTGTGAAAAGAAAAAACTAGATTCAAAAGGATCTAAACGTGCAGCTCAGTCAGACAGCAAGACTTTAACAGTCAGGATATCCTCTCAGCCACACAGGGACACAAGACAACAATCTCCAAAAGCAGACAAAGAAACATTTGATATAGAGTGTTCCCTCGTCACTTTGCGGATCCTCTTTTGCGGCTTCACCACTTTGTGAGTTCGGCCGACCCCCACATATATACAAAATAATATAAACGTTAAATCTAAAATATAGCATTAAATACCATTAAAATATTAAAAATAAATATAATTAATAGTGTAAAGAAAAAAAACAGGTATATTTTGAGATATAAACATATATTTGAATTTATAACAGCGTAAAAATGGAAACAGAACAAACTGGAAAGGCTATAGATGTACGCATTGTGCATCTGTGAAGGCTACGCGAGATCAGCTTAGGAAACAATCGAGCAAAGTGGATGGTCATTAGAGCGGTTAGGTAAACTAATGAAACTAATTAACGAAGTGAAGGAGTGCTCACAGGAATGGGACAACGATATGGTTCGATCAGTACAATTTTGCAATAAAATAGAAGAACTGATGACTCCTTATCAAATGATTTTCGATAGGCTAAAGAGGCAGAGAAAACAACTGCCAATAACAATGTTTTTCCAGCCGAGCAAGAAAGAAAGGGTACTGGTGGCAAGTACTGTTCCTGAAGTTGTAACGATCAACGAATAAATTGCCGATTCACCTTCCACAGAAGAGGAAGTGGTGTCCCCCGAAAAGACACCACCTGCTGAAGATATGTAATTTTTAATTTTAAGGCTTAATATCTTAATTGTTCTTATTATTTCAGCAATAATGAACAGTATTGTAATGGGAGGGTTAAATAGTTGTACAGGGAGGGTTTTAAAAGTCTAAATGCACATAAATATATACGTAAAAATCAGCGATCACCACTTCACGGAAAATCTCCTTTCGCGGGGGGTTTTGGAACACATCTACCGTGATACACGAGGGAACACTAACTCAATATATGTTTAGGCAGTCTGACCTTGAACTAAAGAGACAACTAAAACAACTAAGAGAAAAGGATAATCAAGGAGAAACTAGATATGATTATATTCAGGGAACCAGTGTTTATTATCAAATATAACTTTATACTGTGAAAAGGGCACAAAAATTAAAATCTATAAAAACACTATTTACAAGAAAGACTTCTAAAAGCTGTGAACAAAACTGATAGTTATAACTTTTTTTTGATGAATTAAACTAAATAATTGTTACAAAGAAAAGATGGTCAGAATTACTACTTAAACTTACAAATTAACATGCAGTTATAAATTTGACTTCTGAAAAAAGTGTCCTGTGATCCAAACAGGTTAAATTAAAAAAAATTAGGTGAATTTTATAGACCTTAGACAAGTCCAATTTAATAAACTTTTGGATTTTCCAAGACTCTTGCTAAAAACTATAAAATCTCCTAGACAAGTACAAAGAAACAAACTCTGTCAAAGACAAATGGGAAATTACAGCCACTGGTCATTTAGAAGACCAACTGAACAGTGAATTTTACCTCTTTTCTATAAAAATGGCATAGACGATGTTACAGACAGTGTTTAGCCTTAAAGAGTACTAACTGCCTAATATACAGTCATTGAATTAGGGATACTGAAAACAAAGCATGTTTACTTTGCAATGTATAAATTAAACACATGTATGCACATAGCATGTTTTTGTAATTAACTCCAGACTTTCTTAACTTCTGCAGATAATACTGGTTCTAGTAACCAGCACTGTTTTTTTGAATCTCATGTCTTAGTAACTAGATATTACGATAAAAGTCTAGAAACTGACTCTCAAAGTTCAGCAAGCTAACAGAACTATGTCCAGTAACTAACTTCACATGCCTTTTATATTTATACAACTAAATATAAAGCACCACAACATAATACTCCATCACAATGAGTATCACAGAAGTGTATAACAATATATATAAAAAAAAATATATACACACATATATATACATATAATAATAATAATAATAATGTGTGTCACAGCAAATATTAGTATGACTAAGTATCATGGCAGAATAACTTTACTTTTAGATAACAAAGCAATATTACTACGTTACATAAGACACACATATAACGATATATACCATGACATTAGGTATTTCAATAAAATGTATTTAAAAACAAATTATTCAGTGAGGCACAACTAAAACAAAAATGCTTAAAAATGATATTAAAACAAGACTACAAAAATCTACCTGTGATCACAAGGTTCGAGTCTCACTGTTGCTTTTCCATCAAAACACAGAGTACAGGAGTCTTCTTTGACACTACTTTGTCTCAACCGTTCTAAACGTATATGCCTATAAAAGATTTGGAATAGAAAATATATAAGATTACATACCATATGAGAAATAAATCTCTGTAAAGATAAAAGAATAAAATAAACAGGAGAAGATATCACTAATTTTATATCATTAAATTTCACCTTCTCAAAAGAGGTACAGATTATAAGGAATTTAAAATTCTTATCAAAACATAGTTGTATTTCTCATGGAATAAGAACTTGAAGGTAAAAATAAATAAAACAAATTACTAAATCTGAACTTAACCTCATGAAGTAGTTAGAAACTTAGACTATTTTTGACTTGGGAGTGTCACTGGTATCCCTTAATTCTTTTCTTATGGATTCCTTATCCCATTTTATAAGCCCAGTCAATCTGGACAGTACTGATTACATAAACATGTTTCTTTTAAAACTATTTTGTCAAAAGCAACAGTCACCACTACCTGCTATGAATGATAAAGAATGTGATCTTTAGAAGTGGTGTAAGGTCATGTTAGGCAACAATATTTTGGTCAGAATCATTTTATGCATGATATACTTCATTTTTAATAAATCATAAGTTTTTTGTTTTATTTATATGCATTGTTTGAATATGAGAAATTAGAGGCACTGCTAAATACTTCAAAAGATCATGGCTTAGGCCCCTAAATATAGGAATATTTGGTATTTTGGGAGACTTAAATAGAATTATAGCATGGGCCCCACGTGCTAGTGATGTCTGTGAGAAATTTAACAGCAATATTCAATAAGTAATGATCTGAATCATTACTCCCTCATTCACTAAACTTGCAAGTCTTACCTGATGTTTTGTCACAGAAGAAACTTGCCATAATTTTCAAATGAATATAATTTCACAAAAACACATTTTCAGGAATGAAGAAACATTTAAATAAAGTAACAAAATTTCCAAATCTGTAGTTTCTTTCCAATGTTTACTAGGTTCCCAACTACATTTCACCATTCTCTGCACCAGCGAGATCATTCCACTTTCCCAATTTTCATAAGTAATTGAGCATTTACTTCAATACTTGTTTTAATGGTACTTTAATTAAAATTCCTTTAGTACTCACTTAGGTAGAATGACCTTATCATCATCAGCAAGCTTGGCATACTTATTAAACACTTGAAAGCTGACCCCTAGGGGTGGGTATCTAAATGATTTGTGACCAAAATTAAATTCACACTGCTGGAAGGACATGAAACTGGCTGCAGCAAAGAAACCAGACCTGCAAAACATTGTTTATCAGTATCTTATAATATCCACATTTAAATTACTAATTACCTAACAGATTTTTCACAAAAATTTATGTTACCTTCACAGAGAATCCATGTAATTATAAATTATACATGAAATATGAGTCTCTAACATGTGTTTTACTTAATTAGTACAGTAGCTAATTATCAAAGATGATTCAGTCTTAAAAATTATTTTAAAACTTCAATACTCAAAAACAAATTTAATTCCAGAAGTTAAATAAAATGATGATGAATTCAATGATAATTAACAATTTTAAAAACTAAAAATGGGTTTATCATAATTATTCTACCTGGCACTTTGAAAGACATCCATGCATGGAGCAAGAGGATTACCATTCAAATAGAAAATTATTTGGTATGAGTCGAGATCTAACAGTGTACCCAAAATATCACCTACAAAAGAAAACATTTTATTAATAAAAATATTTCATTTTTAGTTTATTTAAAGTATTTGTCTAATTTTTTTTCCTGAATACAGTTTAATTTAAGCCATCTTTGACACAGTGGTGATGTAAAATTACAAAGTTTTTTTGCAAACCTGATCATAACTTCAGAAAAACTACGTACTGATGATTATGTAATGGATTTCTTTAGAAGCCTACAGACTATGTTTTAAATATTGGTTAGTGTCAGTTCTTTCATTATTTTAATCAACTTAAAAAAAAATATATATATATATGATGCAATTATAGCCTCATTAGACTTTTAATAAAGTTCTCAAAACAATTATACAATACTTAATGAAATTCATTTATCAAGTTAAAATATGTCATAACTTTAAAAAACAAAAATATTTTCCACCTGCAATAATTTCAGAAATACAGAATTGCCAATGATGAAAAAACCCATCAGCTTTGCATATATAATCCTGTAGTTTTTGAACTATACTCGACAAGATATATTAATAAACCAGCCCTTAATGTTTTATTTCTAATTAAAGCATGCAATTACTAATGTGTAATTTATACAGAAACATTGAGTATGTATTGGAAAGATAATGTCATGTTTTAAGAAGCCAATCTAAATATTTCTGAAAAAAAACAACCAAGTCCTTTATTTTGCATATTGTTATATTTAGATAACCACAAGAAAGTATTATTGCCACAACTGTCTTAGTTGTCTTTAGGATATATAAACCAAAAAATACAACTGAAAGAGTTTGTCACTTTTGACCTAGTATTTAATAACCCTGATACACAATTCACACAAAAATACAGAAGGAAAGGAAATGATGAATTTATGTATATTCTTGCACATCACTTTCAGTTGTCTGTAAACACTCTTATCATAATATAGTAGTTTTATTCTTCTCATGTACATTTAAGATTTATCTAGACTATGAGTTTCAAAAATACCAAAAATTTACTTTTGTACAAATGTAACAAATTTACAATAGCTGTAATTTTGTCATCAAATGTTTCAAAAGGTTTTATTTTAGTGTTCACAAAAATTACTGTTCTTTGCAATAAAAACGGGGAACTATGGTTCAGTTAGGAAAAACATTTAGCAACAAAAAATTTCTTAAATAGTCACAGTTTTTACACCTACCTGGCTTCCAACAACGATGAGTATGAGCTCTACTAGAAGCACTGTACCATATCAACTGTCGACAGCCGTCATAAGCAATGGAAAACTCATCATCTCCAATGCCATACCCTTCCTTTTGAATAAGAGCAAACTTATCAATCATTTACATGTATTTTGAACGTTAAAATAAGTAGCAAAACTTTTATAGATTAAAACTGACTAAAGTTTTCACACACATTGTAAATTCTCTAAATTCCATTTCTAAAACAAAACTTCTATTTAAACCTAAAGTACTTATTAATATAACACTACCATATTCAATTTAGGTTTTAACTTTCATAATACAAAAAGTGTAAAATGCACTAAACCTATGATGGACCTAAAGAACTTTTGCAATGAACTTGGACAAACAAAAAAAATGCTCAATATAAAGACAAGCAGAAAAGGATTTTTGCAACAAACAAAACTGCAGGTAATGACCTTAAGAAATCTAGAACTAAAATATTTGTATTAACAAAATAAAATATTCTGTAAAAATGTTAATAAATTAAACATACAATTAATATTTATTTCATAAAGATCCTAATAGTTCAAAGATTATTATCAGCCTGAATAAGCAACAGTCTACTTATGTTACAGCAGTAATGAAAAACAAGCAAGAGTAATTCAATTGTTTTTTTACTTCCTAATTATACCTCTAAATACTAACAGAAATAATTCTATGTTTATTTTAGGTAACATAACTGACCATGTACCATTTTTGTAGAATGTCTTAAGAATTGGCTTACAACCAAGTATAACGATTTACAACTGTAAATTCATCCCTCTAGAAAATATCACAGATTCAGACAATAACAATAAGTTGTTTAACATTAAATATCAAAATTACCATGAAAAGAATGACAAACATTTCCTTCTTCAAAGCTCCTACTTAACAAATTTGACACTTCTCATTTTTTTATGTCCTAATATTTAGTACTTGACCATGCCTTCATTCAGATTTATTCATTTTTACATGTTATTAAAAAAAAGTGAATTGAGCTTTTCATACAATTCTCTGCAATTGAGGCCAGCAGTAAGGCTAGCCATTCCTAGCATGGGCAATGAGGTTAACAACCTCACGATAGTCCAATATTCACACATACAGTAAACACTTCAGAATGCAGGCTATATATATATATATATATATATAAAGCAAGATGGATTTTCATACTTTAAGATTCAGAAAAAAATGTCACCTTATATTTGGTCTATTATAATATAAAGCAATCTAACTTACATGATTTAGAAATTTGCTATCTTTGGTTGCCCATCCTATTTGCATAACACCTGATGTAACTATGGTAACCTCATAAAACCATACCCCTGAATCAACTTGAAAGGTGCACCTCACACTTTCAAATGAAGATGCATCACATCGAGCCTATTGTGGGAAAGAAAGTCATAAAGTTATTCTTTGAAATTTCAAATGATATAAATTAAATGATTTTGTGTATTAAGCAAACATGACAAACTAAATCCTAACAAGTCTAATGTTGTTAAATTTTTACAACGGAAATTTTTGAATTTTATATTTTCCAGATATTGTAACTCCCATCTGTTTTAAAGTTTTTATGAATAAATACTGAATAACAGTTTTCAGACTATGAAAATCCAGCCTTTGGAAAGGGGGGGAATTAAAATGGTTTAAACAGATTCAAACCTTATATCTTTATAGCCTTAAAAACAAATAGCCTACTGACTTAACAACACTGATACCAGACTTCAATTTCTGAATGAGAAGATGTCTTGTATACATAGGCCTTTGTTAAAATGTTAAACTGGATACAGAACTATGTCAATCTTCTAGGGTATGTTTAACATTACTAGATTTGGTGGGTGATCTGAAATTTGGGTCTTTTTCTATGTGTTATTAGTTTCCTTTCTGTAGAGCCAATATACCTTTGTTGACAGCAAGAACAATTAAATTTCAAACTACTGATGATGACTAACACAAATATGGTTCTTAAATTTTAAAACAATTGTAGAAACAATTTAGGTTTAAGAACACCTTAAATTTTACTTTTGGGTGTACCCTATGAATGACATTTTGTAGTTGATTCTTAGTATCCAAGGAATAATCTTGTATGTATTGTAAACCATTGTATCTGTCCAAACATTTGTTTGTCTCCCATTCAGAAAGAGGTGGATGCAGGTAGTGTTCAACATTCACTTTGGAAATGATGGGAGAACAGGCTTGAATAACATTGGTGCCAAGTTTTATTTTGCAAGCAGAATATCAGTCACATTAACATTCATATTTCAAAATGTGACATAACTTAAATAATAAAAATGTAAATTTACCATACGTTATTGTTGAGAAGCTCTTAACATGACTGAGATGGTCAAAAATTACTTTTCACAGTTGGTAATATAAGTATCTTGGAGCTTTGGCTCTAAGTGAAATCAAATAGTGCAACACAGTTAATCCCTTTGAAAACCATTATTTAATTTGAAGTGATAGATTAACTTAAACTTTTCCTGTCACTTTTCCTTTAGGATAAGTGCATTTGCTCATTAACCCATATAATGTAAACAAATAATAACAGAGTAGTTGCACACTTCAATTACAATAACATTACACAAGTTTCTCTTATTTAAATACTCAGAAAGTATTCCACTAATCATTTCAACAGGAAACAGATGTTTAAATAAAAAAGGCCTTGATGTTAAGACATCATATGTACTCGACAGTTTAAATCTATGATGAATTAATATCTTAATTATATTTTCTTTTAAAAAATTCCAAATAAAACTTTCAAAACTAAAGCATAAATCTGTAAACATTTTCTTAGAATATATTTCATACTGGAACTTTACATCTCTATTTCAGATTATAGTGTATAAAAAGGGACATTTATGATTTTGATGTTTTAAAATAAACCTTATGTTGTTATGATAGTTTAAATACTGTAAGAGTTAGAGGACTTGATCAAAATTCCTAATATCAGTGAAGGTATCATTTATACACTTGTAGTAGTAGAGAGGTTTGAACTGTGGAGGGCAATTTTACACCCACTGTTTTGATAATGACAGACACGAGTTTGCTATTAATGGTGCAAGTCTTGAACTCACAGTGATTATCAACATAAATGGTCAGCATTATAAGATATAAAGTTATCCAACTCAAATACTTTTGACCTCTTACGGCCCTAATTTTTTGATCACGTATTTCATCTCAAGTCATTAATCTTTGAACTTGCAATCAGTGCACACTAACTACTGGGCATCATCCAACCTTAATTATGCTTCATACTGCTCTTGTCATGCTGTACACCTTATTTGTGATATGGAACTTAATTTTTAACATCTAAAACTATTATACTTCCCAATACCTAAAAATAAACGCCTTACATTTTAATAGGCACGAGGCACAACAAAGTTACACTGACTTTCAGGCGAGAAGAAACAAAGGACAGTTTTTCTCCTCAACAAATAATTTAACAAGGCACAAGAAACATTCATTCAGAAGTTTTCTTTTTAATGTCTATATCTGTACATATATTTATTACCCCATAATAACCATTCATTTTTAACAAACTCCTTTATTTACACTTGAAATGCATCAGTATTTAATGATGAACTTACAGTTTAATAGATTTTTTTAAATATTAAAGGACTATTATTTCTACATTAATAGCGACAAGGTTAAAATTATATGCAAATTAATTTTATTAAAAGAGAAGAACCATTAATTTTCGAAAAGCTCATGCAAACCCAAAATTTATTTAACAGGTATCCTAAACAATATCCAAAAAACCAAGATGGTTTAAATTTAAAAAAATTTAAAAAACAGTAAATATTACAATCACTTGCAAGTTCACCATGATGTAATCATTGCTGCTTAGCCTCTTTTTAAAACTTTCTATCTCTATCTTACTAAATCATCACTGATCCAAAAAAACTGTTATGATGCAGGATATATCGAATAAATAATTAAAACCTCATTTCAACTTATCAAACTATTTAATTTACTCACCATAAGCCCATCTGCAGATATCTTCAAATATTCACTGACATCATTACTGTTGAGCAAAGCATTTATATTCATACGATTTGTATTTTCGTAAGCGTAAGGCCTGCCCTAGAAAATATAAAAACTATAAAACAAGACTGAAAGTCTAAATACTTCAAAAAGTTGAACTAAATGATGAAATTTGAACTTTTAAGGAATTATTTAGTCAATGGTTTTGTATTCATTGCAGAGATTTTAGAGATGTTAACTTTATTGAAACACAACCATCATTTAACTTGCTTTTTCCTGACAAAGGCAAATAGAAGTGAATCAAAGCACAGACTATTGTTCTATCACAATGGTTGAAGTTTGCTAAAAATGCAAGAAATAAGTTTTGTATCTACAGTAAATTGAAATGTTAATCTAACATTAATTCTAAACCCACTTTTTGTTGTATTAATATGGATAATAACATTAATCATCACAAATTTGATTAATCAAGTGAACTTTATAAAAATGGTTATTATATAAAGTTTTCATTCACTACTATTTACAAACATTTTGCTCAAAAATTGTTGTTCTTCCCTGCATGCATGTAATTTATACTACATTGTCAAGGTATTATAAAAACTGTACAAAAACAGTTCCAGCTAAACACTGAAGTAATACTGGTTGGTTAACAATATAAGCACAATACAACCAATTTATCAATTAATAATATAGATAATGAAGCAACTCCACTAATATTTATAAAAAAAACAAAAACTAACATAAATTTGAAGAAAAAAGTTACCTCTTTCAGAACTGTAACATATTTCCACACGCCCGTGGCAAACATGAAAGAAAACATGGAAACAAAATTATAAACATGGTTTACCAGAGGAAGATTCAAGAAAAAATACAGCTAGTCTTTAAAGTTAACAAAATTTAATTGAAATTCTGGCAAACCAAAATAAGAAAATTTTTTATCAAAATCTTGTGCACAAGATTTGTAACAACTCTTCAGTTTATGAAAACTTTTGGCACATTGTACAATCAAATAAATTTAGTTAGCAAAAGAAAACGTTACAAAAACACACAGAACCTTTCAAAATAAAATCACAACAATTATGTTACACATACACATACTATTATTACACATTTAATAATAATATATAATACAATGATTTTATTTGAAAAATACTTATTCTTACAAATGAATATTCTATGCCATAAAAATTCATAACATAAAATGTTTCATTTTCTCATCAACGAGCACTGAGAAAATGGGTTAAAAATGCATTCCCTGTTAAGAAAATATTAATATATTTAAAAGTTAAAGAATTAAATTTACAAGGTTAGTTTTACAGTACATGTTTTTAAGACATGAAATACTGTATTACTGCTTCTTATTTTTTTAATGGTGAGAGAACCAAGTGAATAGAAAATGCATTATTTAACATTCTTTTAAATCCTGGGGAAAACTGTGTTTTATCAATTTTTAAACTCTTAAACCTTTTTTCCTTTCACTTACTAGCAAACAAATAATATATCTACATGATTTAGGTCTATTAAAATATTTCTTACAGGATGTTTAACACATTCTTTCTCTCTTGAAAAAAAAACATTTACATTTTCAACAGAAATCTTGCCACCAACAACCTTTAAGTGTCCCAATTCTCCTTTCAACATTTTACTTACCTTTACAATAAAAATCCTTCCTGTCACTTTTAATGCTATTTGGCAGCTGTTTCTCAAAAGCATTTTGTGATTTCTTTTTCATACACATCCCTGTATTCCCTATAGTTTTATCTCAGATTAAAATTAGATTCCCTAGACATATGTAAAGATAAAATATTAACTGATACTTACATAAGTTGTCCAAACACCACTCAGCACAAAATCCCACTTGCTTTTTAACATAGTCTTCACTACCCACCCACTTCTCCAGTAAAAGTAAGGGGTTCTGGAGCATGGATGAAAGGTATTTGTTGATTGTTAACTTATTTTCACCTAAATAAAGAAATAAAGAAAAACATTGTATATTTATAAAGTATTAACAAAAGAAATAGTACTACAACATGTATACAGTAACTGCAACTACATTTCTACAATTTAACTTGTATTTGTTTGATACATTTAACAGAACATATGTTACATCAAAATACTTTGTCCAAGTCATCTCTAACTTATGCTACATTATGAAGATCTGTAGGAGTAGATAGATCTCTTTTGAATAATTTTTTTATAAAAGGTAATGTCCAATAAACAAGCAAACAAAAAGTCCGTTTTTGCAAAAGAAATATAATCCAGATATCATATAGTGCACTACAAGAAACATGTCAAAAGCATGAAATTTTGCTTGTTTAGGATGATAAATATTCAGTGTTAAGGGAAGAAGATCATCTTCATATAATTTTAGAAAGTCTAAAGTTTCATGGGCTTCCATTTTTTTCACAACATTTCACAGCTTGTTGGTCATCTTCCACAGGTCCGCATTCTGCTACAGAAGTGATAATTTGTATTTGTACAAGATTAGGATGGTCACAACTTAAAAGGACACCAACAATTCAGATGTAATCATTTATGAAATGAAGACCATATTTAATAACTTACATTGCTTCCACTACCCTGTGCACACTGGTATCTAGTCTTGGTACCATTTGCATGTTGCTTTCATCTTTGAAGGAAGATGACATCTGTGTTACAGTTAAAGGTTATGCATAAGCTAAAGTGCATTTCTAAAACCATGATCCACAACATCAACATCATATAGCTGTATCCACTTTCAGATGCCTTCAACAGACATTATCATAGCATTATTACTTCTCCCACCAGCAAGATATGTTCCCATAGTATACATTATGTATACATGGAATATAATTTAAGAATCCTCTAACTCCTCAGCATTTTCTTTTATGTAGACATAATGTCCATCTAGAAGTAAGGCTTCCATATTATCTTTCACATTGGTCATTAGTCTTTCTGCCATGGAGCTAAGTGGATGCCAGTTACTTCTTCATGAGAAATAAGTTTCAAATAAAGTGAAAAAAAAAACGTCATTGATAAAAGGTGCACTAGCCAGGTAGACTATTCTTTGTATAGCTAGAAGATGATTAAACCCCAAAACAACTAATAAAACCCTATCTGACAAGCCAGTATGAAGCTTAACCAACAGAACAACTAAATATGCTTGCAAAAATTTCATGAGTGTTTCTCAAAGATGGGAGTTGGGATATTACACCATTAAAGTAAATCTCTGAAATTCTGTATGGCTGAGATACACCTCTAGTGGGAGTCTGCAACTGATCAAAGTTTCTCTTTCAATCTCTGTGCAACTATTCTAATACTCACCATTACATTCATGGTATCAGTCTAATTAAAATGTGTGGTCCCATCAATTCAATACAGTTCAATTTCCATACCACTGGCATAGAAATAATAAGCTGTTACAAAAAAATTTGGATTTTGCTCCAAGTGGAACAATACTGAAGTAATTACCTACATTTAGGGCAAACAATGCATGTGGCTTTATTTCTAATTTCATGCTCTTTGAACCTAACAAGATGGGAACAATGCCTGCTCTTCTTAAAGGAGAGGGAAGACACGTGCAGTCTTTTGTGTCCATTATGGTAGACTACAATGAATAGGTCATGATGCAAGTAGATTGTTCATCATTAAAATAATGCTGGTAACAACCATCACAGAAATCATCATTACATACAGACACTTCTTTTCTCTAACAAGTTCTCTGTTCTACATTATAGAGCCCAGAGTCCCTTTGATATTTGCTCCCAGATGACAAATAACACTATGTAACAAAATTTTTACTTTTTCTTCTTACTGGGCAGAAAGTGTCATTTCCCAATCACTTATGCCTACAGTAAATGAAAAAGACCTACTTTTCTTTTTAAACTTTGCTTTTGTGACCTGGGTAATGAAATTTTCAAACTTACCCATTTTCCAGAACATTCCAGGTAGATTCAGTGCTGAGTAGTTGATAGAGAATTTTCTCAAACTTACAAGAATATTCAAGAACTTTCTAGAATGTTGTAGAAGCCTCAAAGCTGTGCTGCTCCTTAATGGGAATAAATATCCATCTCTTTCCCTTGCTCATTTGGTGCACCTCAAAAGATACAACAGGATCAAGACCTTGCTAGAAGCCTTGAAGTATGGGCTGGGAGGTTATCAGAGACTTCAAAATGGTGGCATTCCTGATGGGTCTCCAAGAAGGCTTTACCAAGTTTCCCTGTTAACTTTGCCTTTGGGACAACAGGGATGCCACAGTGTACTACAATAAGAATCATTGGCCACAACGGAATGAGTTCTCTGTGGGAAGGCACAGTGTCAAGTGTGAGCCACTAGTGGACCTCCATAAGGTGTTTTTCTCACCATTGAACATAAAATTGTGTCTTTTGAAACAATTTATCACAGCTCTTGACAAGGAGTCTGCAGCCTTCAAGTACCTTAAAGACTTCTTCCCTAAGCTATCTGAGGCAAAGACCAGAGCTGGTGCCTTAGTTGGATCACAAATAAAGAAGATCATGGAGTGCACAGAATTCCCCAAGAAGCTCAGTAGGAAGGGAAAAAAAGCTTGAAACAGCTTTGTTGCAGTGGTTCGGGGCTTCTCGGGCAATCACAAGGCCGAATATTATGTGGAACTGGTTGAGGCTCTGGTGAAGAACTATGGCAAAATGGGCTGTAGGATGACCCTATAAGTCCATATCCTTGACGCTCATCTTGACAAGTTCAAGAATAACATGGGAGCATAGTCAGAGGAGCAAAGCGAGCCCTTCCACCAAGACATACTGGACTTTGAATGCAACTACCAAGGAGTGTATAATGAAAACATGATGGGAGACTATATTTGGGGGCTGATACGTGAAAGTGATTTACATTACAGTTGCAAATCTTGAAGAACTACCCACTTCTAAACATTTTTGTTCAACTTTAGTATAAATACATGTAAATCTTGATTCATATGCTGTTTTATTCAGACCTAATGTAAATGAAAATGTGCAAATTTGTCCAATTTTATATAGAAAATAAGTTAATTTAATTATCTAGGTCACAAAAAGTTTGAAAGGAATAATGGCCATTTTAGTACTTTTACAACGTAAGCAATTAATAAATAACACATACAATCCAGGAACAAAATTTGTGTTACATAGTGTAATATATTTATATTATTTAGCCATTATGAACTAAGTAATTGTGCACTGATTGTGAAAAGAATGAAATGTTATTTTAAGATCTATAAGTAACAATGTGGAAAATCCTCATTTGTTGATAAAATGATAATTTGGCATAAGCTTGACAAAAACCATTAAAATGTGAGATTTTGTGATTGGTTACAACACTGTTTACTAGCTTGATTTCTTGCTTTTGATTAACATTTTGTACACTATCTACTGTTTAAGCTAATTAGCATACTAACCATGTCAAACAATAGCAATGAAAACATTTTACAGTCAATAATGCATTAACATAAATCTCAATACATTTAACAAAATATTTTAATTCCAAAAATGTTAAGTGGATTCTGTAAGCAAAACAATTTCAGTATATCATGCAGTTAAAGTGAATCACATAATAAAGGGCCTTTTTTCACCTTGAACTCCACTGTTGTTGAAAGACACTTTGAAAATGTAGAAAATGATCGAAATATTAGCAAAAGTAGACATTACAGTAATTTAAAGTGGTATATACTAAATTAAATTAAAAAATGAACCAAAACAATTTTACCCAGCAACAAAACAGTACTTGGAAAATACTGTTCATTTAAAAAATAAAGGTATGAATAATTAAGTTTTGCTCATTTCCTGTACAAGCTTCACTCATTTCATACCTAGTTTCTTAAGATGCAACAAAGTAATTAAATATTAGTTATAATTAATACATAAGAAATACTTTTCTTTTTAGATTTAATTTAAACTACATGGAGAGAATAACCAAGTAACTCTATACTACAAAATTAAAATAAATGGAACACATTTGATTCTTGACAAACTAAGTCTGTTTATTAAAACAAACATAGCCAATCAACCTCTTCATAAAAATAGTGCTACTATTCCCTTTTAGGTACACACACACACACACACACACACACACACACACACACACACACACACAAAAACACGTTAAAATTTATATATTTTTTAAAAAACTTAACCTTCCACCACGCAAGACTGCGAAAATATTTTAGCATTTAATAATACGATTTTAATTCCTAAAATTATAATTCTGTACTGAAATTGTATTTCTGATAATACTTACCTCTTCTCACTCTCTAGTTTTATGCCAATGAAAGTTTATCTTCTCTGCCCATCTAAGTATTGGTGTTAATTACATCTCACTTGCTCCAGTCTTTTTACCCCACTATAACAATTTTAATATTGTGATTCTCTCCACATATGTTAGTACACCCTCTATATCTAATCTGTATACAAGCTCCCTGTTATTGCTTCTTATTCATTTTTTCAAGACTAGCAAAATTATCAGACCTGAATATCAGCCATCAAAGAGAAACTGTAATATTGCATGAGTGGAGTTAAGTATTATTGGAAAAAAATTTTCAGTTTAGGAAAATGTAAACTTCCAAAATACAACTCCACTTACACTTTGGCTATAATTCCACACTAACAATGTAGAGGGGCTGGTGGGGGCAAGATTCATACAGTGAGCATCCACATATAAAATATGTACAAACTGAGACAGTATGGTACACAAGCAGAATCCACACTACTTCTGGAACAGCTGTGTTCTTCACCCAGATAAGAAACCTAAAATATGGGTGGTAAAGGCCAATCAGCCACAGTGTCAAACCATAACATCATGAGAAGAAACATGCAAGAAGGGACATCTATTTCCAAACTGGTTCCTTCTGCAACACTCATTTGATATGGAAACATCATTTGTGTTTCAAGAGTTATCTAGACCCTATTATGCAGATGAGGTTCCACATTTCATTGTGTAGTGGCTAGGGCACGAGGGCTGCAGTATGATATAATAGTATTATAGTAATTTGATATTTTAAACAAATCCAACCTGAAAGTTACAAAATATTGCATGTTGAACCACCAGAAGTATGAAGAGGAGGCAAGCAACACAAAAGTGGAGAAACTTTCACCTCAACCTGAAAAAGCACAAAATGCAATTAACCAAACTCAGTATTAAAAGACCAGGAACCAAATCTGAAAGTTACAGAATGCTGTATGCAAGCCACTGGAATTATTTAAGAAACACAACAAACAAGACTCAGAATTATGAGATCAATCATGCCTCACTCAACTTCAAGAAAACACAGATCATTCAGCCTGGGATTCCAAACTTAAATCCTCCGTAACTTGAAAGGAAAGGAAACACTTCTGCCTCTCAAAATATGAGGAAAAAATTGAATAAACAAAATTCATCTAATGGTAAAATGACTTCATGCTTCACTTGTGGAATTACAAGGAGTTGAGGACTCTTCTGTGATCATGGAATATGATGACAAAAAAGAAGGACCACATTCAACCCAACTGGTTAGTAGAATTATAAAAAGGCTACCATATAGAGTACTTCTGCTTCCACCAAACATCTGGAAAGACTATATAGTGTTATAGTTTGTAAGGTATCCAGCTTGGCTCTCTTCTTCTTGAATGGAATAGTGTTCAAACATCACTCAGAAGGAACACTCCTCTGGCCATCATTACAGCAGCTGTAAAGTGATAGTGGTAAAGACTCCCATGCTGCACTGGAAAAATTAGGGAGAAAATTTGTGTTGTGTAGTACTGAGAAAGATAATTCAGAGATAATGAAATAAGCAAACCAACCCTAATTTATTCAATCAAGGGGTCAGTGGACATGGAGAAAATCCCTTTATGCTTTACTTATGATACTCCATGAATGGTTGAATATCATATTTTATAAACGGTAATGAATAATTATGTACCACTTGGAAGGCACCAAGGTGGTTTTATCTGAACATTACATCTCAACAGAGATCATTGCTACCAGGAATTTTATTTATTAGTCTTTTAGTGGGTAGTACAGATTTGGAAAAGGCATACCTGATCAGGCAACACTCACATCTGAGTGGGATCGAAAAGATAAAGATGAGAGGGTTCCTTAAAAGGAATAAAATAATAAAGAATAAATGAAGTCATGGACAATGCAACCAAGCTGCCAGGAAAACAAAGGTATGTCAAACTTGACAAGTCCCAAAGAAGTCTTCACTCCTCCAAAGTAAACTATACAAACCACCTGACGAATACAACCTGTCAAGGTGACAGAGAATAAGTCACATGACACAGTTGGATCATATTAGATAAATGAATGGTGATGTGGCCATGAAACACTTCAATATATGCTACAAAACAAAGAGCCAGAACTGCACATAAAGAGACAATCAAAATGCAAACAGTTATATAAATTTGAAATAAAGGGAAAATGAATAAGAGAGAAAACCTTATTTCCTTCTCTAGCCACTGATGTTATGGGTAGAAAAAACCTGTTTGGATATAACATAACACAAGTGGAATGGTAAAGAATCCTGTGAACATGAAGTGCAAAAAAACATCCAAACATCAACATACTCAAGAAATAACAGAAGAAAACAAGTTTTAAGTAAAATATGACACAGTTAACATGATCCCAAAGGTTCAAAAAGTGAACAAGATATGGTATGGAGAACCATCATGATATCTCAAGTGGGAACTTGGAAAGTCTGATAAGGTCAGATAACCTAAAACAATTCACAAAGGAATGATAAAACTGAGAATTCAAAAACTTTTCTTCTCTTAGAAAAATGAAAGATAGTCAACAAAAAGATTTATACAAGGCAACAGATGAGTATGTTAAACCTTTGTCAAATAACCATGTCAGAAGCTGAGAAATATGCATAACAGTGGGACCATTGACAATAAGTATACCATTTTCTTTGATACACATCCAAAGAAGAATGCATACTGGACTGCATTAATAATGGCACTCACTATAATAATAATCACTAAAAAAGTTGATACCTGGTGTTGTGTGATGGACTGCATAAAAGCCAGGTATGAAGTCAAAAAATGATGATTGCTGAATGAAAAACATCTGACTGGAGCTGATGTACAAGAGATGGTCAAAGAAGTTGAAACTCTTGAAGATAATGAATAAGTAGAAACGAAGGCTAATCCGGCCAATGCGATTCCGCCAAAAGAATATGACAGAATGCGGAGTGAATTAGTGCAAGAACCTTGGACAACAAACAGATTAATCAGAGTGAATCTATGCCCAAAGCCAGAGAGTTGTTGTAAGGTTTTGTATTTTATGACAGAATGCGGAGTGAATTAGTGCAAGAACCTTGGACAACAAACAGATTAATCAGAGTGAATCTATGCCCAAAGCCAGAGAGTTGTTGTAAGGTTTTGTATTTTATGGCACAAATCAACCAGGCCATCTGCACCAAACATCCAGTAAAAAGTTAAAATTGGTAAAATTCATAAAAAGAAATTAAGGTAAAACAAATCAATATTTAAAAAAAAACAACATAAATAGCATTAAAACCAAATTTACATCTAGTTTTCAGCAGTAAGAGAAAAACTACAGTAATACAAGTTGCAAAGGACTTTCTGTACCATAATTGTAATTATCATAACTTGCCAGGAAGACTAACAGGTAAGTTAAAAAATCACCATTAGTCACCTGAAGTTAGCCTTTTCAGTCCTACAAGAGAATGAGGTATAGGAGACAAGAAGGATAGGAGCTAAGCATTCTAGTGCATAGTAAAAGCTGTGATTTTAAATGTTCCGAGTTGGCAGCAAATCCAATGAAAAATTTGAGGATGGAGCATCTATTCCACGAGAGGAGTTCTGTCATAACAAGATAATTGGTTGGCCACTAAATTTTCAATACATCTGAAACATATCAAGCAAAGAAAATGACCGGATGTTTGTGTGCTCAAAAGAGATCATCTGATATCTGAAAGTAACAGAAATATTTGTTTCCCAACTTAATATAAACAAATACAAATTCAAAGAAGCCCTACTTGAACAACAACTAAAAGCAATATTAAACCAATATAAAGGAACTCTTTTATACCCATACTAATTAATAACATCCACCTGCAATGCCCCCTATAGTCCGGAACTTGTTTAAACTCTCGTCCCTAAAACATGATAACAGTCACATTCAAACTCTTTCTTAACTTGAAGATGACCTAGGAAGGTCGAAATGTTGTTTTCTCCTTATCAATAAAAGTTTTAATACCCATACCAGCTGTTCTGAGATACAGGGTTTGAGTGTGAAGTTCCACTAAGTGGCAGAAAGGGGAAGAAGAAGAAGCCATTCGTTCATGTAATGGTGAGGGTGAATGGTGAATGAGTGAAAATGATATGAAAAAGACCTGATAATCCAACAAAAAGACATGTGAAAAATGTAAGACAAAATGAAAGAGCAAAAAACTGACAAATTTGGCTGTCACGCTCAAAACGGAGATAATGTCGTGAAAACTTCATGACCGAAACATGAAGGTAAGCATTAGCAACATTGAATTTTGTTATCCATAGCCAAGATGAAAAAGAGATACTGAAGGGAAAGAAATGACCCCATTGAAAACTGAGGAAGCTGGAGGAATCAACAGAGCTGAGAAAAGCCGATGACAAATTGCCAACTGCCTGTCTTTTTGTACTCTAAACAGTTAGTAATAAAAACTCTTGAAAGAGAAATCAATGTACTCTATGACCTCTTTGTGTAGATCCTGGATGACTTATGCTTGATGGCTGGAAGTAAGAAAGTTCTTTCGAAGTGGAAAGCCAATTAATATGAGAGACAACAGAGGAAAAGCAAACTGAATGACCAATCCTTTCCTGAGAACTTGAATGACTCACTGATTTGTGATGAAGGTCTCCTGTACTGACACAAACCGTATGAGTCAAGACCTCAAAGGATCTAACCCTATAAGATAGTCACCTGCTTGTAAGGTTGGAATTGCCTTTGTGTTCCCATGGATTTTTGTGCCAAAGCTGGAGGTGAGGAAAACATCTTTTAGAAGATCCATGGACAACCGAAAAGCTTAGGCCACATCCTCTTGAAATTCCATAGGATCAGGAATATCAGCAAAAGCAGACTGTTTAAGAAAAGGAGCTTTTCTGAGATCTCAAAGGGCCAAAACAGGAAAGTGAACTCTTACCAGCAAGGCATCTCTCTTCAAAAATTCCAATAACAACTCAACCAAGATACCAAAAGAGAGCATTAAGTCAATAAATGACTAAGATCACCTGGAAACTGCACAGGAGATCTGTTGCAAGTTACTTACAGAAAAATTCTGGAAACTGACAATGATTGAGGCAAACCATAGTATTTTGTCTGAAACCTCAAAGAGAAAGAAGAGAATATGACCTCTGAGGGTCCAAATGAGGTTTCTCCAGATGATGGAAAGCCAAGTCATGCTGATCCAATAACAAGGCATGAAGAGCCCTCTCTCAAATGAGTAGGAAATATCCTTTGATGAATAGCAATGTCTGGTAAAGGTGGAAGAAACAGATAATCAAATGACTGACTTTCCCCCAGTAAAGGAGATGATGATTATAAGCTAAAGAATAGATACTCTAAACATTAAAAACTTAACATATTAGTTGCAAAAAAAATACAGGAAGAAGAATGTCTGCCTGAGGCTCATGCTTTAGCAAAAGAAAGTTCCCTAAATATAAGAGTAAATTTTCTCACCAGTCTCCTTTTAATATCCTGTAAACTTAGCTTCAGAGCCAACAGAAGACAAAATATCAGATGGCATGTAAGAATTTATCTCTGCATATGAAGGACTGCATGTCCTACATGGAAGATGAAACTCCTCCAGTGCCCAGATAATTCCAGATTCAAAAGGTGGTAGAAGAGGAAAATCAGGTGACATGAACATGCATATTCATATTCTAAGAAAAGTCTATTAGAAAATGTAATAAGACTGAAGATGAATTTACAGTAATCATGCAAAACTATTGTTGTAACTTCTGTTAAGAGAAAGTAAATAAAAAGTAATAACAGGCATTTTATATACAAATCTGGTATAGAGGGTGCAAAGACATAGGTTTAGAGTCACAAGATTAAAATTGATATAGTAGGGTATAACTGAAGTGAGGTATAATTCATACCAATGCTCAGATGGGCAGAGAAAAGAAACTAAAGTGGGAAAAAGAGGTGTGTTTTAGGAAACATAATACATATATTAAATTATTTTCTGTAAGAAAAAAAAATTAAAACTGCATAACTCACTTGTTTGAGCAAATTTTTCTAAGGCAATCAAGGAAAAAAGCGTGACAAATGTGTTAAAATCAGGTTCCTGAAAAGAACAAAACCTTTAATTAAATTTTACACTAACAAAGATATTTATTTAAAAAAAAAAAAGTATTAACATTTTCCTTACCTGACAGTGTTTCACACAAATACTAACCTCTCTATAAAACAGATAACTATTATGATGTGTCACTGTTTAATAGTTCTGTCCATGCACCAAGCACTTGAAATTTCCACCAGCATTAGGTTATAAGCCTCCATATGACAGGTAGCTAAAACCCCACATTAAGAAGATAATGGATGGAGAAGTGTACATAAAAGAAATTGAAAGGATGAGATTTTTTCTGAGAGTATATTTACAGAAAAGGTAAACTTGCAGTATGTGTCGCCCACTAAACAGGAGATGATATGAGACCTACTGGGAGACTGCAGACATTTCAAGTGTAGTCTTCACACAATACAAGTGGTAATACAAAAATATACTGTTAAATGGACCTCCTGTGTGGTGCTAAAGTGTTACAGAGGCTAACAAAATTTAAAAACTGCTCAACAGGTTTGTATATCTTAGATGATCACCAGATTATGTATGTGTTGTTCAGCTTGGGCAATAATCTCAGATCTGAACCCTAAAGGATGGTCTAATTGTTATTGTAAAGATTACTTATACAACACTTCTAGTTAAACATCCATGCTCTATTTCCAATGGAATGGATTACCCACTCAGTCTCATAATATGGGAGAACTCTCTATATTAACCTTCTCAGTGATTAAGTACTGAGAAAACAAGGGTTCTCCTGCAATACTAAAGTAAAAGTTTGTAAAGGTAAGAACACTAAAAAAGTGCTCAAACTGAAAGGGAATCATTACATTACCATATAATGTGCAATAGCTTACTGCAAAAAAAGACAGCAATAACTGGTCAGGTGAGAGGGTACTGAACCACAATGGTACTGTTTGTTGGAAGTTACAGAATACATTGAGCAAAAGCAGATAAGCTTAACACTTTATGTTATGTACTTTATGTGGATATTGGGAAAAGGAAATATTCCATGTAAAGCAACAATAGCCACATGGTGGGTTCACTCTTCCAAGTGTACATATATTTTTATGTACTTTAGAGTAGATGCTAGTTTCTGTAGAACCTGTAAGAAAAAGAGGTAACAAACAACTGTCCTTTTTACAGCTTCTAGAAGGACTGGAGAGAAATGAAACCCATTCACGTGATAGAGAGGTGTTGGGGTTGTCCTCATCACCATCTACAACATAACAGCTAGAAAATGGCCAGAAGCAAGAGAAATGATAAGATTACAAAATTTATGAGAAGTGACATGAAAGAGATAAATTAAATCATCTTTCACAGAGGAGTAGATAAGTCACTTGAGTTGTATCACCCAACTGTAAAAGTGGAATGAAAATATGAAAGACTACTTTGATTACCTCAGAAGGGAACAGCATATTTGAGATAAAAGTGATTAGGTATGAACAATCATACAGAAAGGGGAAGGGAAAGTGATTGGATAAAACATCTGATTACTCTCCAAAGCAGTCCAAGTAGTGTGAATATTGTGATTTGGGAATAAAATTATTGTATCCTTGTAAGAAAGAGAGCAAGAGAAATCCAAGCTAAAAATATCAAAGCAATAGAGAACAGATGGCCATAGCCAAAAGTTCAAATGAAAAAGCACTGAAAACTATGATTGATTTTGTGTTTTATGGCACAAAGCAGCTAGGCTATCTTCACCAAATGTCCAATAAAAAGGTAAAAATAAATTAAATGTAGTAAAATATATAAAAGGAAATGAAGGTAAAACAAAACATCATTGAAAAACAGAAAAAGTATAAAATCAATGTTGGCACCTAGTCCACAATGTTAGGAGAGAAAGCAGAGTAAGAGAAGTTGTAAAGGACTTTCTCTAGCAAAATGGTAATGATCATAACCTGACAGAAAGACTAATAGGTAAGAACAAGAACCACTGTCATTCACCTGAAGTTGGCCTTTCCAGTCCTGGTTCCAGGTTGTGTTGTCATAACAGCCATTATCAAAAGGTGAAATAAGTGTTAAAAGACATACAGCAAAATTGTAATAACAATTAGCCAAATGTCCTGTAAAAAGGTAAAAGTAAAGTAAATGTAGTAAAAAGGTATAAACAAAACAGCATTAAAAACATAAAATGGCATAAAATCAATGTTGACATCCAGTCTACAAAGTTGTAAATGACTTCCTGCAGCAGAATGGCAATGACCATAACCCACCAGTAAGACAAACAGGTACATTCAAGAACCACCATCAGTGACATGAAGTTGGTTTTTCCAGTCATGGTTCTGGGTTGTGTGTCATTATGGCCAGTACTAAAAGGTAAAGTAATAAAAGTGTTAAAAAGACATACAGCAAAATTGTAACAACAACTCACCAGGATGACTAACGGGCAGTTCAAACAGCACCGTAAATCACCTGAAGTTGGCCTTTCCAGTCCTAGTGTAGAGTTATTTAATGTCATGGCCATTTTCCAATTTCAAATTTAATTAGAGAGATTCAGACTCATAAAAGGGAACCACAATTAAAAACGTGTAATGAATAAATAACAAACACTTAAATGAGGTTAAAAAGATTAAAAACTTTATCAAGGTGGACAGTGTCATCATCACCAATAACACTGTCCAATGCTACAGACAAACCCTTGGACAGAACATGTTTAAAGTAGTGCCATCATTGAGAGTCGTAACAATGGCAGGAAAGTAAAATGTGGCTTACAATGTTTTGAGTATTACATAAACTACACACTGGTGCATCAGATCAAGATAAAAGAAAAAGAGTTAAAAAACTGTGACCAATGCATAGTCTAGTTAAAACAACTTCCTCCTTCTGAACTTTACGGAAGCTAGATGGCCAAAGTCCAATATAGGGCTTGATTTAAAAAAGCTTGTTGTCACGTTGCTCATTCCAAGTGGACTGCCAGCTGGCACGGAGCTGAGCCTTGAATACAAGACCATAGCCCATGTACGGAATAGGCATAGTGGTGATAGTGCCAGAGCAGATGGATTTAAATGCCACGTCTGCAAGCGCATTCCCGTGAATACCTGGTATCCAGAAAAACTGGATAGAGGTAGATGTTTATTTGAAATGGGCCAGTCTGCTTTGAATATCAGCGAGAACAGGGTGTGAGCCAATGTGAAGTGATTCCAAGGCCAGCAGAAAACTAAGAAAGTCAGTATAAATAGTACAGTCAGAGTATTGCTCAGCTTCAATACGATCCAGGGCAAAAGATATGACGTACAGTTCAACAGTGAACACAAAAGCTGCAGAGGGGATTCTGCGCACAACCACCAAACTGCAAAAATCCATGGCAGAGCCCACAGAGTCACTTGATTGTGAACCATCCACATAAATTGGAATAGAAAGGTTGTTTGAAAGATGTTCAATAAATAAAAGATGGTACTTTCAATTGGGAGTATCTGCCTTTTTCAAATGACTTAAAGAAAGGTAACATTTGGGAGCTATAATAAGCAATGTGGAGATGGGCTGACCAGTGGATTCTGCAATGTTTTCCAAGGACAGACCAAATTCATCCAATTGTGCCTGGATGTGAAAGCCAAAATGAGCAATGGCAGATTGTCTGTTTTGAAAAAGGCCCACTGAAAAAGGAAAACACATCCCCAAGTGGGATGCTTTGGTAAGGAGCAAAGTTTCGAAGAATACAATGAAGATAGCTGCAAATGGCAAAGGTGCAGAAAAGGTTCATGAGATTCCACATATAAGCTCTGAACTGGGGAGGTGCAGAAAGCCCCAGTGCAAAGTCAAAGTCCTTGATGATGAATGGGGTCCAGCATCTTTGAGGCCGAGAGTCTGACAGAGCCATAGACCATTGATCCACAGTTGAGTTTTGAGCAAATAAGAACACGATATACCTTTAACACTGAACACTGATCTGCTCCCCAACTGGCAGTAGAGAAAACACAGAGAATGTTCAGTGCTCTTGTGCATTTGACCTGTAGCTGCTTTAAGTGTGGTATAAAGGTCAGCTTCCGCTCAAAGATAAGCCCCAAGAACTTGGTCTCCGGGACCACTGGCAGTGAAACTTCACCGATATGGAGTTCCAGATTAGGGTGGATACCCCATTGGTGGCAAAAGTGCATGCAAACGGTTTTAGAGAGAGAAAAATTAAAGCCGTTCGCTGTAGTCCACTTCAGAACACGACTGAGGGCAGTTTGTAGTTGCCGCTCAATATATCTCATGTTCGACGACTGACACGAGATGTGAAAGTCATCAACATAGAGCCCGTTTGCAACAGTGAGAGGGAGTTGTTCAGTGATGGCATTTATCTTTATACTGAAAAGTGTGACACTCAAAACACAGCCCTGAGGGACCCCAAGATCCTGTACAAAAGAACGGGAAAGTGTCAAACCCCCACAAACTTGGAATCTTCTGTCCATTAAAATTTTTTTAAATAAACATAGGTAAGTGGCTACGTAACCCATATATATATATATGGAGGTCTCGCAAAATGCCATACCTCCATTTTGTGTCATAAGCCTTCTCAATGTAAAAGAATATTGATACAAGATGTTGGCGTTTGAGAGAGGCTTCTCTGATTGATGTTTCAATTTGATTTAGATGGTCCGTAGTAAAATGCTGTCGTCGAAACCCACACTAGGTGGGTGAGAGGAGGTTGTTTGATTTGAAAAAACATCCTCTCTCAGGTCTTACAGAGACAGCTCGTCAAGGCAATTGAACGGTAGTGTGAAGGAATCTTGGGATCTTTCCCAGGTTTAAAAAAGGTAAGATAATAGCCTGGCGCCAGGCATCAGGAAAAACATTCTCCTGCCAGATTCAGTTAAAAACAATTAAAAGAATAGCAAAAGAAGCAGGAGAGATATAGTGCAGCATGTCATAGTGTACATCATCGAGTCCAACAGATGTACTGCCAGACTGATGAAGGGCCACTTTCAGTTCCACCAGTGTAAAAAGACAATTATAGTAAAAAAAACAGTCAGTTCAAAAGGAAAGATGTGAATGCTCTGCCAGAGTCTTGATGGCCTAGAAGGCGGAGGAACAAGCAGAATTGCTAGAAACCCAGCAAAAGCTTTCACCTAGAGTACCAGAAATGCTCTGGACATCAGCTACCTCTTGGCCAACAGAGAGTAAGATGGAGAGGGGGACAGAATTATAGTGTCCACTGACCTTTTGAATCCTGTCCCATATGACCTTGGAACTGGTGGTAAAAGATATGCTAGTTGTGAAATTTATCCAAGATTCCTTCTAGCTTTGTTGTCTTACCCACCATGTGCACAGGCCCGTTGGAAAGTGATGCAGTTCGAAAGTGTTGGATATCAACGAAAGTAGACCAGGCCTGTTTTTGAGCATTCCGTGCAAAGTGGAAAACAAGCAGGATTCCACCACAGATGAGGATATCGTGAAAAACATGTCGAGGTTTTAGGAATACAATAAGCAGCTGCTAGTACAATACAATCAGTTACTGCTGCCACAAAGTCATCTATTGATCGCTGATTCACGATAGCAGGATCAAGTTCTATGAGAGCAGTGACAGTGGACCAGTCTGTCTGATCCAGCTTCCACTGGGGCATGCAGGTAGGGTGGCACTGATCACGGCCAGTCTCTCTCAAAAGTATAGGATTATTGTCAACCCTCCATGAAAAATGGGAAAATAATGAAGGGGAGCAAACCGAGAGATCAACAGTGGTAAAGGACTGTCTAGGTGTGTGAAAATAAGTGGAAAAACAAGTACAGAAAAGAGAAAGATTGGCATCAGAGAGCATACGCTCTACAGAGCAACCTCTCCCATCAATAACAGCACTTCTCCAGAGTGGATGATGTCCATTAAAGTCCCCCAGGAATAGTAATGGAGATGGCAACTGTTCAACGAGAGCATCAAGGTCTGATTGATCATGTCTCTCCAGGGGACAGGTAGAGAGAACAAATACTGATTGTATGACCCAAGGAAACACGGATGGCTATGACCTCCAAGGGTGTGTTGAGTGACAACGACAGGGTGGAGACATGCTGATCAACCAATAGTGCCAACCCTCCAAGTACTCGTCCGTCACACAGCCTATCATTTCTGTAGAGAGAAAACTGCCGAATGGTGACTGTATCAGCAGGTTTCAAAAATGTTCCTTGGAAGGAAAGACATACAGAGTGGAAGGAAGCAATCAGTGTTTTGATATCATCCAGATTAGAACGTAAACCTCGACAGTTCCATTGTATCAAGGTGGCCATTTTTAATGATGGGTAGGCAAAGTGGCTGGAGAACTCTTCTCTTTAGGACCATGTCTTTTTTCCTTACTGTCCACATAATCGGAGGAAGTCTATCAACCTTCATGGATGCTGCCCTAGGTTGATGGGGCAGGTCTTTGTTGTTGGAAGGGGATTCCAATGAATGAGGACAAGAACAAATGATTGTTTTGCATCGTGGGGTTGAAGAAAAAGATGTACCAGGAGAAATGCCTGTATATGAAACCGAAGGATGTGGATCTTGAGATTTGTTGGACTGTATGGGAGGAACAGAGATGGGTGTAGAAGTTGATTCATCAACCTTTTTAACCATGGAGGTCAAAAGGTTTTTCATTTGTTTTGAAAATGATTCTTTTGGAAAAACAGAGATCTGTCTGCACTCCCACTATACTTGTGGATCAAAGTGTAGCAGCATATGTCCGAGATGGAGTGGCGCACAGCAATTTCCGAGTCTCAGGATAACTAATGTTATGGGTCGTTTTCAAACGTTGCACCTCTTTTCCTCCAACCATTTTGGGCAAGAACAAAAGTTGAAAGGGTGGGAACCATTGCAGTTGACACAAAGTGGGTCTGTGTCACACTCATAGGCATCGTGGTCCTTGCTACCACAACAGGACGTCTTTGAGTGGTCGAACCTCTGACACTGGAAACATTCAAGAGGGTTTGGAATGTACGGCTGTATTTGTAAATTAAATGACCTGATTTGATGGTGGCAGGTGCATGTGGTGATGTAAATGTCAAAATGAGGATATCTGTCGGCAGTGTAACTACATCTTTATGAGTCAAGATGCACCTCACTGCAGGAACTCTGAGTGGAGAGACCAGCGAGAATCTCTGCCTTGGGGACATTCTTCAAGACCCTCTCAACAATTTCTTGTGATGAATTCAATGTAGCATGCGGGGTAACCTCAATAGGTACATCCCCAATTGCCTTTGAATTCAAAGGAGTTCACTGTGTTGGGATGTGGATGTTTCAACCAATATGTCTCCATATTGAAGCTTCTTCACTGATTTTGGAGAGCCAGCTATTCCCTCTTGTCCCTTCTGAATAAAAAAAAGGGGTACATTTCCCCTAAAGGTTTTTCTGAAAGAGAATGTAATATAAGAAAATGGGGTACAGGTGTTACAGATGTTGAAGATTGCTGCTCAGTCTTCAAGATGTGGTCGTTCACTTATTTACTGTTTTTTCACTATTTTATTTAAATTTTTTGTTGGAGAATACATCGGAAAAAATGAAAATTTCTGTACCCATTGACACCACCCACCATGGAGCCCAATGAGGGGATGCAATACAATGTCCTGCAAGGACATTGCAGCAACACCAGGGTTTCATGAGCACTATACCCAAACACCAGCATCAGACACAATGTCCACAACATCTGCTGAGAACTTCCAACACTGGTACTTCGTTAACTCTAGCCCAAGTGGACCAGCCGACTGACCCAAGAGGAGCACTCCAAAGGCCGCCCGTCTAGAAGAATTGAAGGCCAAAGTGGTGTGTTTGGGTTGAACTCCTCAACCACCAGGACACTCTCCTCTCCTTCACAGGTTGCCACGCACAGCAAACATGTGGATGGATGTTTGGATCCCAGAGGAGGTAAACTGAAAGAACATACCTTTCCTGGGAGGTCCCTTCACCACGTACAGGAATCCACACCGAGGGGCACTGAAAACTAAACAGAAGATTCAGTTCAGGAACTAGATGAAGAGAATAACTGATTTCAAAAGCTTGGAATAATTCTGTAAGGAATAGAGAAAGGAGAAAGGTCAAGGAAAAAGAGAGAAGTAATTGGTGATCACAGAAGTTAAACATATCACCCTTATAAAGCTGGGTTATATGAAAAAAAAAAGAGGAACAGCCAGAAAACTTTAAGTGACTGATGAATGGACCACTTTTGATAAATCAAGAGTGGATAGCTAAGAAATGTGCAAGCAAGGAAACAGGCTACTCTCTGAAGTAAAAGCCTGCTCATCTTGCACAGGATGTGCCATGAAGAAGGCATGGAAAAAAAATAGGGAAGGATAGGTATTTGAAACTGAAAAAGAGGAACTTCCAAGGTAGTACAGATAAATTACCCTAGGATTTACAAGAAACAAGAAATCATAATTGAGATAGCCAAAGAAGGGCAATGAGAATAATACACTAAGGGTGCTGTAGGAAAAAGTTTAAGAGAAAGAAAAAGACACAGAAAGAATATAAACCAATTAAGTCTTATGGAGTACTGTCAGGATCATGAAGTATGAATCAAAAAAGTTGAAACTTGGTTTAGAGAGGAATCAGGAATGTATGTGCAAGATAAATCCAAATGTGGAAACAAATATACAGAAACCCCAGGTGTAAAGTCCAGTCTGTCAGAAAGATTCTTTCCAGGCAAGACAGTCAATGCAATTACAGTCAAAGTTTTCAATAAACGTAATTTCAACAACCAAATCTTGCTGTCACGAGTTCAAAAGTAAAGCTTAAAAATAATAATAATAAACAATGGAATTGTTAAAATAGATCTAAAGATGATGTTCAGACAGTAGATGGAAGAAGGCCTATTGAAAAGAATACATTTCAAGAACAATGAGAAGGTATCCAAAACTACATCCCACCCAGGCAGAAAGGCATCTGTGAACAGCAAATTAAGGTTAAAGAAAGTCAAAGTAAAAGAAGAAAATTTAGAAGATGGGGAAATAATATGTTAAAAGGGGTAGAAGTATTACAAAAGAGAAAGAATTCCAACCACATGCCACACACAGAGGGAGTATGAAGTTTGGGGAGGTCAACTGAGAGTCAATACAAAGCAGTAACAGGAAGAATATGCAATAATGAAATAATTAGTTGAGGGAGAAAGAGCAAAATAATAACCTTATAAAGTGAGTTGCATGCAAGAAACTTGCTCAAGAATCAGAAGAAACAACTGCAGTAAAAAAAGACAAACATTACACATTTGAGTTATAAGATTAACAAGGGACAAGGACGAGTGTTAATTTATCTGTATCAGTGATATAATAATCAGTAAAGAGAAAAAAAGGAGATTGTGAGAAAAGGTGATAAAAGTCTGCCAAACTGAAATACTTCTAAATTTTGTGAAGATATACACATATATTGAAAGTGAAAAGTATTAAAAATTAAGACTTTAAACAAGTAAAAAAAAAGATCATGTGGTCAGTCATTTTGGCCAAGCCTGTACTGAGAGAGTTAAATGTCATAACATTATAAATTTATATATAGATTTATTATTTTTATTATATTAGCCTATGAGTTCTGGCTGACAATACAGAAGTTACAATGATGTGGCACAGGTGCACTTATGTTACTTGTCCTACCCATGTTTTAGTGAACTACTATTTTGTAAAATAGTCACATTTCAATTATAATACACTACATGTATATGTACTATTACCAGTTGTAAATAAGTTCCTGAACTTAATTTTATTAAAACATAGAAAAGTAAATAAAAAGGTATAGCAAATAATTACATCTTATAGTTATGACTTTTGCACTCATTTGCTGCTTGCCAAAGGTTGATAACTTTATAAATTTTTGTACGTGGAGGATGTGAAATGAAATAACATTTTTAATTTTTTTATACTACACTTGAATTAACAAAAAAGAATAATAAATTACTGTATCAACACCATAGAATTTCACTATAAGTTATCATGCTTAGTAAATAAACAGTATTTGGGTAAAAAAAAATATGAAATTTTGAGGAGATTAAAGACTCAACTTACTAACATAGAGTTGATATCATAAAACGTGAAAATGGTTGATAAAGTCACAAGGGAGACCTTCTTTGCTTTTTAATGATTATTCACGTTACAGACAGAAGTAATTATATGAAAGGAAATGTTTCCAAAAATGGAAATAGATGAACAGGACCACTCTTTGATTCACTACAGGAGCAATATCTCAGCAAACAGAAAGCTAGCAGGTTCATATTTTATATTCTAACTTGTCAACAATTGTAACTTGAGTCCCTTATAGACTTTATATTTGTACATTACAAACACCCCATTATATATAATTTTAATTAATAAGTACCACATGGCACTCAAAAATTGATATTTAGGTGTGTTTTTTTAACATTTACTTTAAAATTAAGAAATTAAATATGTAATAATAAAAATTTAATTATAATCTAGTTTCATACCAAATATACTGACACAAATTCATGAAATAGTTTAATGAAATTTTGAATGCAAGTCAAAAAACATAATAACATGACCTATGACATGTGAGGAGGGGATTAAGTGTTGAGATCAAGGGTCTATGATTTATAAAAGCTAAGACACATGTAATTACACTACCCCCAAGACACTTGTGTGTTTGTGAAGATTAATATCAAAAATAAATTTTCAGGAAAGGAAAATATTAACTTATGAGATAACACCTCTCTCACACAGTTTAGTTAGAATCCATCCTGAAGTTTTGGACAAGCTAGCACAAAGTTTACCTGGATGAGCTCCCTCCAGAAAATGCTCAAGGAAGGCCCATAGACTGAGACACTTAACTATAGGAACTTCATAGGGACATACTCACAGGAAACCATATTTAATCTCAACAAGGGTATACTCTTCACTTGAAAATGAGTTTCACATAATGCACAGCCAGGTGGAAGGAGAACATAACTGTCCAAGGATGTACATGTAAGTTGCAGGAGGGCACATTAATGATGCAGTGCAGTTTTGTATATTGTGTTTGCTCACCTTAATTCTACCATTAGACTACTGGACATGAGTTGAAAGAGAAGAATACTTCAGTATTGTTGTTTTGTTTCACATAGTGTTTACTCACCTCAACTAAAAAGACAAGAAGTGTATATTAGTTACGTATTATAATTTCAGTAGTGTGCTTACCCTGACCATACAGAACAGACACAAGCTGATGGAGAAGGGCATATAAATTATTTGTTATGATATTGTAAAGTGAGTGCTGACCTCAACTTCACTGAATAGACTTCAGCTCCAGGAGGGGATAAGTGGCTTGACTATACTGTGTATAGCTCAAGGTGCTGAATCAACCAATAAGGATTTTCCATGGTTTGCTCAACTTACCAGTTTCTAGCTGTTGAGGGGGATTGCACTAGAAAGACTCAAGGAACTGCCCAGATTTCCACCACACCTTCAACCAGAAAAATCTTTTACAAGATATAGTATAATGAGTGACTGAGAAATCCTATTTGTTAAAATCAGCGAGTGGAAGCCAGAGAAGTGGGAAGGACATTTCCCTGGTGCTGGATTTTTCCACAGTAGTCCATGAATAGGTATGGTCTGGATTAGATAACTGGGTGAATATATATGTATATTGCGAAGATACCCCGTGGTGTTGTAGAACATCACATCTTACACTGGGCATAGGTAGAGCCAGGGCAGATATTGTGAGTACTTTGTCCTCCTGGCTTGAAACAGAATCTGAGTAATTATCTCAGAAAGATAAAATTATACACCTGGTGAAATCATATGAAAAGAGGCTCTGAAAGAGAAATATATGTATTTTTTACAAAATCACTATGGAGATCAAAGAATGAAAAGCTGTGGAAACAGAAAACCACCAAGAAGTAAAACAGTGAGAAAATGTAGAGGAGGAGACAAATGTGTGGAGTGTGTCCATGTGGCCACCCAGGACCAGTTGGAGTGTGTCCACATGGCAACTCAGGACCACTGAAGAAAAGATGCAAAAGAATTAAAAAAAGGTGACAAATCAAATGGAAAAGAAATGTGAAATAGTTTGCAAGTATCCATATTCCAAGACAAATGTACTAACTGGAAGTCAATGGATTTATCCAGTAAGAATAGGAAAAGAGAGGAGTCCAAAGGTAGAGACAAATTAAAATGGGAACCAAACAAAATATTAGAGTTCCTGATAAAGCATACTGAGGAGTCCAACAAGACACTCAAAAGAATAGAGGAAAGAAGTATAGTCAACTCAATGAGCAAGCAGTCTGAGGAAAGAAAGATCAGTCCAAGGACAGAAGTATATAAGTGCTGTGGAGGAGGATGTGATAGGCATCTTCAGATTAAACATTCAAAGAATGATAATCACAAGCAAGAATAAGAAATTGGAAACAAATCAGGATAGAAGAACAATAGAAAATACAAGGAATTTACAGCTCAACTGGGGCAAACACAAAATCGTGAAAAATTTCTCTGAGTTCTCAAACAGGCACAGGAGTCAGGCTAGAAAGATGAACGAGCAGAACAGAGTGGATAGAACAGGGAAAGAAAAACCTTGTGCCATTGGGAAAGATACAGTGCCACAGACAAAGCCTCCCAACAACTATTAAAAGCAGAGACCAACAAGCCATCAAAAAACAGTTGCATAAAAAAGAAAAGTGGTTTACAGTATGAAAAATCAGTGGTGGAAGTACCAGTGACAAAAGACCTACCACAGCTGTTGATAAACAAAAACAGTTGAAGAGTAACAAATATTATATAATATATAACTGAGAAGTCTGCCCCAACAGGCAACTGACTTGGCAAATTCCATTCGTGGAAATGGAGAAGAGGTACCCATATTCCTTAATAATAATAAAAAACAAAGAGACGTATGTGGGTGAAGTAAAAAAAACGAGATAATGTGGAAAGGAAGGGGAGGAGGTGTCTGAATTCCAAGAGGACCAAAGCTGAGCTGGTCAAATAGGTGTCAACAGCAGGGCTCAATAAAGAGAAAAGTGTATAAAGCCAAAGGTCACAAAAAGGAGATAACAGAATAAGTATAAAGAAAGAGTTGATATCATGCCTGGCTAAGAAAATTAAAAGAAAGAGCTAAAATGCTGGAAATAAGTGACATTAAGAGAGGAAGAGAATTAAGAGGGATGACAAATGCATCTAAGAGAGGCATATTCAGCCAAGAGTAAACTCCACAAAAGATGTGGGGGTGTAAGCAAAACTTCACTGATAGAATATGAATTGACTGAAAGTGGAAGTCCATCACCAACATTTAACCTCCTGGTAACTGACAGACAAAAACAACAAGCTAATGTGAATAGGCCCAGAAATGTATTTCTAATGCCCAAAAGTAAGTGGTTCTGGAACAGTTTGAGCAAGAAGCAGGAATGGAATGAGTGGCACATGACCATGCAACCTACAAGTAAAAGCAGAAATGGGAATATGTCCAACAAATAGTGATAAGATAAAGTACACTAATGTAGAATGAATGCTTATACAGCATCCAAATTTTAGAAGTCCTGCTTAAATCTAGAAATCATAGAAGTAAGAGATAAGTATCAGGAGTTGGTAAGAGAATGCAGGAAACAATATGGGTACAGTCCAGTTACCCTTAAAATTCTTCAAGAAGAGGCTTATAAAAAGAGACACAGGTAAGAACCTTGGGTGTATAAGATCCACTACAGAAAAATAAAAGTGCATGCACCACAAGGAATGAGAAACTCCAGGTAAGTCAAACTCCCCAAAATTGAAAAAAAGAACCTCTTGGGTAGAAAGAGAAAGAGAGAGTTGTTACCAGATATATCATAGCTCCCAACTGAAAAAGAAAAGGCTGAAATTAGTCGAAAGAAGAGAAGAGGAAAATTTCCAAAAGTACAAAAGATCAAGTGGATGTGATAAATATCCTCCACCCTTTCCAATTGAGTAACCAATGAAAAAGGAAGATGAGAGAAAACATTGAAGAATGAGTAAACAAAATAATCTCACAAATGGAGAAATAGTCCTGAGACATGATTATGGTAAACAAATTCCCTCTTATTACAATATAATAATAAATAATAATAAGAAACAAGTGTAGTAAAGAGGAATATGAACCAACAAAACAAATTCCAACAGTAGAGAAAGAAAAACAGAGGAATAGTTGATTGATTAATTTAGTGTTTAATGATACATAGCAGCTAGGCTATCTGTGCCAAACATCTGGTAAAAAGGTAAAAATAAAGTAAATATAGTATAATATATAAAAGGAAATGAAGGTGAAACAAAAAAAAGATAAAACCAATGTTGACACCTAGTCTACAACGTTAAGAGAGAAAGCACAGTAAAAGAAGTTGTAAAGTACTTACTCCAGCAAAATGGTAAAGAACATAACCCGTCAGGAAGACTAACAGGTAAGTTCAAGAACCACCGTCAGTCACCTGAAGTTGGCCTTTCCAGTCCTGGTTCCAGGTTATGTGTCATAGCAGCCATTATTAAAATGTAAAAGAATAAAAGGTTTAAAAGAGACAAAGCAAAACTGTAATAATGTCCAGTAAAAAGATAAAAGTCAAATAAATGGAGTAAAATTTGTAAACGAAGGTAAAAACAGAAAATGACGTAAAAACCAATGTTAACATCCAATCTGCAAAGTTGTAAAGAACTACCTGCAGCAGAATGGTAATGATCATAACCCACCAGAAAGACTAAAAGGAAAGTGTAAGAACCACCGTCAGTCACTTGAAGTTGATCTTTCCAGTCCTTGTGTCGAGTTATTTAATGTTCTGGCCATTGTCCAATGTTAAATTGAATGAGAGAGATTAAAACTGTAAAAAAGAAACCACAATTAAAAAGGTATAATGAAGAAATATGCAACCCTTAAATGAGATGAAAAAGATTAATGGCCATTAAAAAGTTAAAAACGTTATCAAGATAGACAGTGTCACCATCACCAATAACACTGTCCAATGTTAGAGATAGACCCTGGGAAAAAATGTTTAAAATATTGCCAACATTGAGAATTGTAACAATGGCAAGAAAGTAAAACGTGGCTGATAGTGATTTGAGTGTCACACAAACTACACATTAGTGCATCAATTCTAGATAAAAGAAAACGATGAGTTACAAAACTGTGACTAATACGTAGTCTAGTTAGAACAACTTCCTCCCTCTGAACTTTACGGAAGCTAGATGGCCAAAGTCCAATATAGGGCTTGATTTGAAAAAGCTTGTTGTTGCGTTGCTCACTCTATGTGGACTGCCAGCTGGCACAGAGCCGAGCCTTGAATACAGGACCATAATCCATGTATGGAATAGGCACAGTGGTGATACCACCAGAGGAGATAAATTTAGCTGCCGTGTCTGTAAGCTCGTTCCCACAAATACCAACATGGCCTGGTATCCAGAAAAATTGGATAGAAGTAGCTGTTAATGAGAAATGGGCCATTGGATTTTGAATATCAGTGAGAACACGATGTGAGCCAACATGAAATGATTCCAGGGCCAGTATAGAACTAAACGAATCAGTATAAATAGTGCAGTTGGAGTACTGCTCAGCTGCAATATGATCCAGGTCAAGAGATATAGCATACAGTTCAGCAGTGAACACAGAAGCTGAAGAGGGGATTCTGCGAGCAACCATTAAACCAGAACAAACCATAGCAGAGCCCACTGAATTACCTGATTTGGAACCATCTATATAAATGGGAACTGAATGATTGTTCGAAAGATGTTCATTAAATAAAAGACAGTACTTCCAATCTGGAGTATCTGCCTTTCTCAGATGACTGAAAGAAAGGTCACATTTGGGGGCTATAATAAGCCATGGTGGGATGGGCCGACCTGTGGATTCTGAAATGTTATCCAAAAACAGACCCAATTCATCCAATTGCACCTGCATGCGAAGACCAGACGGAGCAATGACAGATCGTCTCTTCTGAAAAAGCATGGCCCACCAAGGAAGGAAAACACAGCCCCAAGAGGGATGCTTTGTTAAGGAACAAAGTTTCAAAATATATTGTAAAGATAGTTGCAAATGGCGAAGGTGCAGAGAAGGTTCATGAGATTCAACGTATAAGCTTTGAACTGGAGAGGTACAGAAAGCCCCTGTGCAGAGTCGAAGTCCTTGGTGATAAATGGGGTCCAGCATCTTTAAGGCCGAGGGTCTTGCAGAGCCGTAGACTATTTATCCATAGTCGAGTTTTGTTCGAATAAGAGCATGATATATCTTTAACATCAAACATCGATCTGCTCCCCAACAGGTTGAAGAGAGGACACGGAGGATGTTCAGTGCTCTTGTGCATTTGATCCGAAGCTGCTTTAAGTGTGGTATAAAGGTCAGCTTACGATCAAAAATAAGCCCCAAGAACTTGGTCTCAGGGACCACTGGCAGTGAAACTTTACCAATATGGAATTTGGGATCAGGGTGGATACCCCATTGGTGGCAAAAGTGCATGCAAACGGTTTTAGAGAGAGAAAAATTAAAGCCGTTCGCTGTAGTCCACTTCAGAACATGACTGAGGGCAGTTTGTAGTTGCCGCTCAATATATCTCATGTTCGACGACTGACACGAGATGTGAAAATCGTCAACACAGAGCCCGTTTGCAACAGTGAGAGGGAGTTGTTCAGTGATGGCATTTATCTTTATACTGAAAAGTGTGACACTCAAAACACAGCCTTGGGGGACCCCAAGTTCCTGTACAAAAGAACGGGAAGGTGTAGAACCAACATGAACTTGGAATCTTCTGTCTATTAAAAAATTGTAAATAAACATGGGTAATTGGCCACGTAACCCATGTATGGAGATCTCGCAAAATGCCATACCTCCATGTTGTGTCGTAAGCTTTCTCAATATCAAAGAATATTGATACAAAATGTTCGTGTTTGAGAAAGGCTTATCTAATAAATGTTTCAAGACGAATTAGGTGGTCTGTGGTGGAGTGCTGTCATCGGAACCCACACTGGGTGGACGAGAGGAGGTTGTTTGATTCGAGAAACCAAACAAGATGAGCATTAACCATCCTTTCTAAGGTCTTACAGAGACTGCTTGTCAAAGCAATTGGACGGTAGTTTGAAGGAATCTTGGGATCTTTCCCTGGCTTAGAGAAAGGTAAAATAATAGCCTGGTGCCAGGAATCAGGAAAAACATTCTCCTGCCAGATCCAGTTAAAGACAATCAGAAGGACATCAAGAGAAGCAACAGATATATGGTACAGCATCTCATAGTGTACATCATCAGGTCCAAAAGATGTACTGCCAGACCGATGAAGGGCCATTTTCAGTTCCACCAGCGTAAAGGGGCAATTATAGTCAAAGAAACAGTCAGTTCGAAAGGAAAGAAATGAACGCTCTGCCTGAGTCTTGATGGCCAAGAAGGTGGAGGAACAAGTGCGAGATACCCAGCAAAAGCTTTCACCTATAGTATCAGCAATGCTCCGGATATCAACCACCTCCTGACCATCAGAGAGTAAGATCGAGAGGGGGACAGAATTGTGCCCATTAACCTTCCAAATCTTGTCCCATATGATCTTGGAACTGGTGGTAGAAAATATGCTAGTTTTGAACTTAATCCAAGATTCCTTCTGGCTTTGACATCTTACCCACCTAGCATGTGTATGGGCGAGTTGGAAAGCGATACAGTTTGAAAGTGTGGGATATCTACGAAAAGTAGACCAGGCCTGTTTTTGAGCCTTCCATGCTAAGTGGCAAGCAAGATCCCACCATGGACGAGGATATTGTGGAAAACGTGTTGAGGTTTTAGGAATACACCGAGCAGCTGCTTGTATAATACAGGCGTCTATTGATGGTTGATTTACGATGGCAGGATCAAGTTCTGCGAGAGAAGTGAAAGTGGACCAGTCTGTCTGATTCAGCTTCTACCGGGGCACATGCGTAGGGTGGCATTGACCACAGCCAGTCTCTCTCAAAAGGAAAGGAAAATGATCACTGCCTAGTGGATTACTGTCAACCCTCCGTGAAAAATGAGAGAATAAAAGGGAGCAAACTGAGAAATCAGACTAGGTGCATGAAAATAAGTGGAAAAACCAGTATTGAAAAAGAAAGATTGTGATCAGAGAGCATACACTCTACAGATCGACCCCCCCCATCAATAGCAGCACTTCCCCAGAGTGGATGATGTCCATTAAAATCCCCCAGGATTAGAAAAGGAGATGGTAACTGTTCAACGAGAGCATCAAGGTCTGATTGCTCATATGTCTCTCCAGGGGACAGGTACAGAGAACAAAGAGTGATGGTATGACCCAAGGAAACACGAATGGTTACGGCTTCCAAGAGTGTCTTGAGTGACAAAGACAGGGTGGGCACATGCTGATCAACCAATAGTGCCACCACTCCATGTACTCGTCCATCACACAGCCTGTCATTTCTGTACAGAGAAAACTACCGAATGGAGACTGTATCAGCAAGTTTCAGAAATGTTTCTTGGAAGGAAAAACATACAGAGTGGTAGGAAGCAATCAGTGTTTTGATATCATCCAGATTAGAACGTAAACCTCAACAGTTCTATTGTAGCAAGGTGGCCATTTTTAAGAACAGGTAGGTGAAGTGGCTGGAGAACCCTTCGGTTTACGACCACGTCTTTTTTCCTTACTGTCTTTAGTCGTAGGAGGTCTATCAATTTCCATGGATCCTGCCCTGGGTCGAGTGGGCAGGTCTTTGTCATTGGAAGGAGTTTCCAGTGACTGAGAACGTGAATAGATAATTGTTTTGCTACTTTGGGTGGGAGAAAAAGATGTATCAGAAGAAATGCCTGTATTTGAAACTGATAAATGTGGATCCTGAGGTTTGTTGGAATGTATGGGAGGAACAGAGATGGGTGTGGAAGTTGATTCATCAACCTTTTTAACCATGGAGGTCAAAAGGCTTTTCAGTTGTTTTGAAAACAATTTTTTTGGAGGCACAGAGAGATCTGTCTGCACTCCCACTGTAGTTGTGGAATGAAGTGCAGCAGCATATGTCCGAGATGGAGTGGTGGGCAGCAATTTCCGAGCCTCAGGATAACTAATATTATGTATTGTTTTCAAATGCTGCACCTCTTTTTCCTCCAACCATTTTGGGCAAGAATGAAAGTAAGAGGGGTGAGAACCATTGCAGTTGATGCAATATGGGTCCATGTTACATTTGTATGCATCGTGGTCCTTGCCCCCACAACTTGCAGATGTCAGGGAACCACGACATGATGTCTTTGAGTGGCTAAATCTCTGACATTGGAAACATCGTAGAGGGTTTGGAATGTATGGTCGAACCCAGCAAATGAGATAACCTGCCTTGATGGTGGCAGGTGCATGTGATGTCAAAACGAGGGTATCTGTTGGCAGTGTAACTCCATCTTTGCGAGTGGAGATGTGCCTCACTGTAAAAACTCTTTGAGTGGAGAGACCAGTGAGAATCTCTGACTTGGGAACATTCTTCAAATCCTCTTAACAATAACTCCTCATGATGAATTCAAAGTAGCATGAGGTGTAACCTCAATAGGTGTATCCCCAATTGCCTTTGAATTCAAGAGGAGTTCACTGTGTTGGGATGTGGATGTTTCAACTAATATGTCTCCAGATCGAAGTTTCTTTACTGACTTTGGAGAGCCAGCAAGTCCCTCTAGTCCCTTCTGAATAAAAATGGGGGACAACTGCCCCAAAGGTTTTTCTGAAATTGAATGTAATATAAAAAAATGAGGTACATGTGTTACAGATTTTGAAGATTGCTGTTCAGAGTCTTCAAGACGTGGTCACTTACCCAGTGACTGATTTTTCACAATTTTATTTAAATTTTTTGAAGGAGGATCCACAGGAAAAGAGAAAAAATTTCGGTACCCACTGACCCCACCCACCATGGAGCCCTACAAGGGGACATACTACAAAGTCATGCAAGGATAATGCAGCAATGCCAGGGTTTCGTGAGCACTATACCCAAACACCAGCATCAGGCACCAGTTGAGAACTTCCAACACTGGTAGTTGGTTGACTCTAGCCCAAGTGGACCAGCCGACTGACCCAAGGGGAGCCACCCAAAGGCCGTCCATCTATGGGAATTCAAGGTCAAAGTGGTGTGTTAGGGTTGGATCCCTCAACCACCAGGATCCTCTACTCCCCTTCATGGGTCACTATGCACAGCAAACACGTGGGTGGATGTTTAGATCCCAGAGAAGGTAACCAGACAGAACAGAACCTTCCCTGGGAGGTTCCCTCACCATGAACAGGAATCCACACCGAGGGACAGAGGAATAGAACAGAAGAAGTGGAACAGACTAAAATAAAAAGGAAACAATTGCCTATGCCATGAAAAACTGCTTCAATTGAAAAGCAGTGTTAATAAAAAAATATACAGGAGGGTAATGAATAACAGACGAAACATGAAAATTACAAATCAGTGAAATAAAACGTAAGAAGCCCAATCTCCACATTGTACAAACAGATATCAGTTGTAGGGAATTGCAAATGAGAAAAAAAGAAAGCCTATACAAAGGAGACAAGGCATTTGGGCATGAGAAAGAAACTATTAAAGAAAGTGAACTGTACACATTTTAATAGCAAATAAAAATTGATACAACAAACCACAAGCATTGTGGATCAGGGAATAAGAAAAAAAAAAGAACACAAGCACAAGATAAAGAAAAGAAAAGAACATACATGTGAATGAAATCCTAAAAGAGACTGAAAAGTTAAGATTAGTTCACAAAAGGTAAGGTACTAAATAAAGCAAATCAGACAAAGGTTTAAGTCCAAGAGATTATTCCTGACTTGGAACAAAAAAATACAACTGATGAGACAGAAGCAGGAGGCCTATTAAGCATGTGGTAATTCTTAACATGTTAAAAAACTGCTGCATGACCCAGACAGTTAACAAGTATCTTGAAACCATTGTGGAAAGAAGGTATAACTGTACATTTGCCCCTGAAGAAGAAAGTTCAAAAATGCTTGAATTAGAGATTTTATTTCAATTTCTTAAACCTACGTATTTTTCTCACATCATGATGGGTATAACTGTAAACAATGTCATTCACTTAAGAATAAATATCAATTACAACCACTTCAGAAATCATGAAACTCATCATGCAACAATACAATTTTTATTAAATTATACAAAATCACATGGGAGTTGCCTTAAGGATAATGATATGCAAATCTCTCTGGCAGATGCACGAGGAAGATAGCAACACTGTGTGAGAAGGTGAGTTATCTTTTAACATTCTTCTTAATTTGTCCATTATAGTTTGAAACCAGATGTCAAAAAAAGAAACCCATCTGAAATAACTTGATTTTACATACTAATGAAATATTTAGGTTAAAAAAATGTATGTTAAAAGTAATGAATAATAAGCTGTAAAACACCTACCAGGTTTTTGATTAAATATTCCAAAGTTTCTTTTGTAAGAAGGGACACACTGCTGGGTCCTGAAAGGAGAAAACATTAAAATATACAAATTAAAAGACTCAAAATTTAACTAATTTGTTTAATTACATATTAATAATATTTTAAGTTACATAAGCATAGGTAAGCATTTGTGAAGCACTGTAACCTTAAAACATAAAAAACTTTTAAGCTACACATAGAAAACACTAATTTTTGTATTAGAGGTACAACACTGTTCAATTTACCAGCAAGTTTTTCTGCAATACAACCCAAAACCACACAAATGTTTCGATGTCTTCTAGGCTCATTCTTCCCTTCACTGGCTGCCTCTTCGGATAAGTTGAACATTTGTGATAAACTAATTATGGACTCCTGAAAAATGAGAACCACAATACATAAAAAAATATCTTTTCAACTGACAACAAGAAATATAACGGAGTTTAACAATGCCCAAAGTTTTCATCTTTTGTTCACTTTTGCATTACTGTATATATATAGTTATCACTCTCTCTCTGTATTCATAAAATGTTACACAATCACATTCATTTATTGATTCAGAAAAGTGTTTATCCTGAACTCTGAGATTTTTTTCTTGTTCTTAGTTTACCTATCCATATAACTTGGAAGTTTAAATCATTTCACTTTTAATCATTTTTAAAACAAACTCAAAAGTTGTTGTGAAAAAAAATTAACCAGAAGTGGATTAAAACTATGGTGAAAACAAATTAGGCTGAAAGCCCTATTACATCTTTCACAGCCATATTTTTGTTTAATCATACATCTTCTTCCAGAACATCCTACAATGACCTTATGAAGATCTAAATTTGCAGTTCAAATGGTTGAATTGTTACAGTATTCAAAATTGTTTTAAATAAAGAATTAGAGTAAACACTATAAGACACTCTTATACATATGTTTTACTGAAGTATCTTAACCAAAGATTTGTCTGTGAACTTACTAAATCTTCATTAAGTTAGACTGAGTAAAAGGTATTTTTCTTAAAAATAATCCTTATATTCATGTTACCTTTTTCATGTATGATTTGCATAACTTCTAGAAATTCCAAATTTGATGTGTGTTGTTTTGATATGACTAACTTCTGTGTTATTTTTCTCTACCTTAATATCAACTGTTGTGAATTCATTAATGTAAAGTGAACTGAAAGGCTAAAAAAGAAAAAGAAAAAAATGAATACCTATTTTTTATTCTTTTGATGCATCATTTGTAATCAAATTTTCAATGTAATTATTTTAATCAAATACAATAAACTGTTAACTTTTTAATAAATGTTTTTATTTATTTATTTTATTGTTGTATTGCTAGACTCTGTTCCAGGAAAGCTGCTTACTACTCTGTGAAAAGCAATGAGTTACAGCAAGATTTCACATCATATCCCTCACCACCAAATAAACTACACAAACTGATCGAGTTACACACAGCATGTAAGCTTAAGTAGGCTAAAATTAGCCAGGTCATAAAATTTTAAAATTATTTTACTTTTGTTAACTAACCTAGAATATCTCAATTTTCACATTTTAGTTACTTTTAGTTACAAAACACAAAACAATAAATACAAATAAAAACTCACACATTAAGGTACATTAATTTATGGCTAACTTTAAATGTTGAAACCCTAGTTGCAGTTAGATGCCATACTTCAGTAATCCTACTATTTTTCTCTTAACATGGTTCTTCAAAAAAAGTAATTTATGTTGCTTTCAAGTATGAATTTAACAAAATAAAAAATACACCAGACATTAGAATAGAATGTCTCCAAAAATACTACAATTTAATTGGCTTTATAACTAAGCTATAAACATGTTAAAGTAGCTAACTATTCAGAACTGAACAACAGCAATCAAAGACAAAGAATCTGAGGACAATTTTCCCTGTAAGCTTACCAAAGAGAAACAACTGTACTAACATTTTTGCAGAGGAATAAAAAAACTCTCTTCTGGTTATAAAAATGTCCATCAAATAAGTAAAGATGGTTTACATAAGAGCTTAAAACCTATTATAAGACTGGATGAGCCTCTTGGCAGGTTTGATAAACTTGCTGATGACACACCAAATCAATAAAGAAGGACATCCAAGTTTTATATTCTGGCTTGCCATTATTTACAATTTGTCTTTGAAACACACCATTATATATTTTCTCTTCCTTTATATGGGTTTCAGAGTATCCAATATCAGGGAAGAAAGAAAACGGGGGAGATTTCAGAGCACAAAATGAGCCATGTGACACAGAGAAGTGAAAATTAAGAATGTTTCCCTTCAAAATTAAGAAAGTGTAACTTAGATAATATAAAAATTGTTATAAACTACATTTTAATGACAAGCTTACTGACACATGTTGATAACAAGTTTTTTATTTTGAAACAACAAACTTCAGGGAAAGTAGCTAGACAACAGCAATCCCCACCAACTTATCTAACCAAATAGGATTTGACTGTTAGTCTTATAATGCACCCACTGCCAAAAAGTGCAAAATGCAACTTTGTTTCAATAATGGGATGTGTATGATTAAATCACATATCCATAAATGATGATCACAATCCATCCAAAGATTAACAATAAATTCACAAATAAAAAAGTATCAACTTTTATGTTAATTCACTCTTTTAATGACATATAAAATGTTATTTTTTCTACTTTTCCTTCCACCAATCATTATAACTAAGTGAGATAATGTAGGATATTTTTTTCCCCAAGAAAAGCATCAGTAATTGGTAATGTTACTGTGAATAGCCAGAGTATCCCTAAATCATTTGAATATAAATTATTCATGTTTCTCCTGTTTTCAGTTAACTAGGAATGAGGAACTCATTTATAGCTTGAAACAAACATTCAATATTTGAAAAAATTGGTTATAGTTCTAGTAAAATTAAACTTCAAATTTAAGCCCAACCCTTTTTCATATTAACAAAACCAGAATCAACCTTGTACCTTCAATACCATTTAGTTGAACAATTGCTACCTGAGACCAATCAAATGACAAATGACTTTAAGAAAGTAGAAATGACTACACATAAGTATATTAGAAATAAAATAATTTAGCAGTGCATTTGGCAATTTAAAAATTTTCTGTGTTGGATATACAAAACTGTCAAGTTTAAGAGTCATTACTTAGTTTATTTAATAATTTAATATCTAATGATTACATGTTCTTGTTTTCATAATAAGAGTATTAACAGTTAATTATTTTAAAAGTCATAGTTATGACAAGTTTAATTACACAATGCTGTATGAGTTGTACATTGTATATGCAGGTTAACTGTTGTGCTAGGCTTCTATAATATTGATGATGTCATCTTACTTGAAGCTTTGAAGTTTTCCTTGTTATGTGTAATACTGTTGTTACTAGAAGACAGATATTTTTTAATATTTATAAATACATGCAGATAAAGTGTGTAACAAAATATTAAAGTTACTGAAAGTGAAGTTAGATTGAATTTAATCATAATGGGTAATATGTAAATCAAGTTTCACAGATGTATTATAACAAAAAGAAAAAAAGATAATTTGTCTTGTTAATGGGTATTCTAAAGTAGTTGAGCCTGCCTGTGTGGACTTTGACAAAAAAAACAATTACTTAAATTCTGGATACAAAATCATTAATGTAATAAATTTTTATACACATGTTTGACTTATCTTAAAACAATTGGATTATGTGCTGTTTCATTTTTGTTAACATTTATCACCAATAAAACACAAACACCTGATGTAAAGAATCTGGTTCCATAAAAGTCACACTATAAAAAAATCTTTTTCGTTTTTAATATCTTGCTCTTTCATGAAATGTTACTTGGTTATACAGCTTTTTTTTAAAGGATCTCTAAATTAAAACTTTAAGACATTGATAAAAACACTTTACCTTGGTTGGCAATGGACAATCATCTAACAGTAAGGTAATAACTGCAGGACCTAAAGGATCATCCATAGGAATTACATTGACCATTGAATGGACAACAGCAAGCCAGCCAATCTCTTTGTCTGCTATGTAGTGTAACTTCATCATTGATGGAGGTGGCTCCTGATCACTGTAATATTGACACAAACAATGTTCACTAACTATATTTTTATTATTATAAAACATTTTCTCTATTATGATACACAGAACAAATGCATACTTGGCAAACTTCGAGTACAATACAATGTAAACAGCCATCCCTATTTCCAGCTGAATCCAAAGAACAAAGCAGCAATAATATCCTTAGTTCTCCTCTTACAACTTACTATTCTTTTTTATCTTCTATTAAATAACTGACTTTAACTCGTTTTGTTTTTTTTAATAGTTACTGTTATGAATAAAACTATCATCTACTTCAGAGGTTCCCAACCTTTTGGCACTTGCGACCCCTTACCTAAAAGTTCAAAACCCATGTGACCCCCTACTTAGAGCTTACTATCAGCAGCTTAATTTTTCTTTTATTTTCTGTGAAGGAGAGGGAAAGAAACATCTAAAAAAGTATTTAAAAATTCTTAATTATTTATTGGCAAATTAAATCACAAAAAGAACATATATTTCTTAAACTAATATTAATATAGGTTTGAAGAGCTATCCAACCCAGCTAGTGAGATGCCTGATGTTGCATTTCAGCAGCAAGCTTTGAAATTCGTGGCCAAGCATTTGTTAGAGCCAGTCTCATGTCATCTCCAACATCCAATCTGTTCCTATTCTTTCTTTTTATGTTGACAAGAGTGGAAAATCCTGCCTCACACAAGTAGGTAGAAGCAAATGGAACAAGGACACGTAAAGTTATCATGCTGACTTTGGAGTATGACTGATACATAGCACACCAGAACTGAGTCACAGAATTCACCTTGAAGAGATCATAAGCTGAAGAGTCATTCCTTAGATCCAGAAATTCATCTTGGATATCATCTGGGATGCTGGATACATCAAGTTCGGAATAAAATGGGTTCCTTACCAAGGCTTCCTGTTCCTGTGATAGCTCAGGGAAGTAACACTCGACTTCCTTTTCTGGAGACTGAAGATGTTTAGAAACCTCATGCTTGAGGAACCAATCCAGTTGGATCTGAGACTCATCCGTCACTCCACAAAGTTTTTCAAACGTAGCGATGTTTCGAAGATTGGTTTTTCGACACCAGTTCTGCAGTTTGGAAACAAAGGCCCGAAGACTATCTTGAAAAAGGAGAACATGCGTTTCCCTTCTTTGAAGCTTCAAATTGAGCTTGTTTAGCTGGTCAAAAATGTCAGCTAGGTACGCAACCCTTTTATTGCATGCTTCATCTTCGAAGTGAGCTACAATATCTTTCTTTTCTTGAGTATCCAGGAACAGCTTTATTTCATCTTTCATTTCAAAGACACAATTAATAACGTTTCCTTTTGACAACCAACGTACTGCTGTATAGAAGAAAAGGACTTCGTGATCAGCATTCATGTCTTTGCATAGTTCTTTGAATAGGCGAGTGTTGAGTGCTTGAGTCTTCACATAATTTACAATTTTGATTACAGATTCAAGCACTTCCTGCAGAAAGGCAGGGAGAGTCTTACTGGCGAGAGCATATCGGTGAATCATGCAGTGGATGTCCTTTGCTTGAGATGCTAGCTTCTTCACTCTCGACTGGAATCCTGAATTCAATCCTAGGATAGCCGGTGCCCCATCAATACAAACCCCACACGTTTTCCCATTGAAGATCTTCGTCTTGAAAAACAGTTGAAACTTTTTCCATATACATCATCAGCTTTTGTTGTAGTTTCAAGTGCACTGCAGAATAAGAATTCGTCTTTGATGTCACCTGAATTAATGTATCTCATGAAGACAAGCAACTGAGAACATGAACTTGCATCTTGACTCATCGAGCTGAAAGGAGAACAAAAGGGAACCCTTGATTTCAGTCAAAACCTGTTCCTTCACATCCATATACATTTTAGAAATGCGCCTCTGTATAGTATTATTTAACAGGGATACTTGCTGCATCTTCTTTGCACTCGCTTCTCCAAGAATAAGATTTACTGCTTTCATGATGCAGGGTTTAAGAAGTGTTTCTCCAACTGTGTGAGGCTTTTTTTGTTTCGAATGCAATCTCATATGAAGCTTCCACTACGACTGCACTCTGCTGATGAAGCAACCTGCTTCTATTGATTCTTTGGCTTTTAAGACACCGTTCATGCCGTTTGAAGAAATCCAAACCCTTCTTTGCATGTTCTGGATGTTTCGTCTCGAGATGACGCTTGAGTTTTGATGGTTTCATTGACTCTGCACTCAGGACAGCATGGCACAAAACACACTATGGTTTCTCGATGCCGTCATTGGCGAGCACAGTGGTGAAGCCAATGTTGAGGTAGCATTCTGAGTATCTGTGCCATTTAGCTATGGACACAACTCACCTCTACTGCTTACTTATCTACTTGTTAAAATAAAATAAAAATATTGAATAATGAATGTTTTGGCAACTGTAGATCTTACACTGACTACTTGTGGGGGGTTCAGGTAGAGTAATGATGGGTTAAGTATTGGGAGGGAAGGGAACATGGCTAGTCACGAGATTCGTGATCCACCAATCAGCAACGGACGTGTGACTTATGTGTCAACAGCGAGCACACACACACACACTTAATCACAGCTAAACAGACACACAAGCATACGTACATGCGCATGCACTCACATACTCGCTACTCACTAGTACACACATACATACAGTTGCAGACACATACACATTCACACAGGCACGCATACATACACCCATAATATCACCTAACGACATTGAACTAATGTAGCACACATTTTGCTTTGCACCAAAACAAAAAAAATGTAAGAGCAGGAAAATGTAATTGATGAAATATAATTAATGTTATCCCAAGCTACTACTAACAAGGCTACGCGACTCCCCTGCCAAAGCTTTGCGACCCCCTGGTTGGGAACCCGTGATCTACTTCAGCCCCAATAATCAGAAAGAAAATATGAAATTTTTTACAGCAAAAAATTACAATTTGTTTATATTAAATTTACATTCCAAACAATTTTTGGTATGTTTGCAGCTCCTTGCACAGAGCCAGTGATAAGTATAAAGGATTATAAGCCGAAACAATTGTTCTTCAATACCTGTTGTGGCAATAGTAAATACAAAACCTTATGTTACTGTGTACTTGAAAACTAACAAATAAAACAGAACCTGGTATGATCGGGGCACTCAACTGTCGGTGACAAGATTAAAACCTGACACTAAACATGCTCATCCTTTCAACAACAAAGCACCATAATGTGATGGTCAATCTCGCTGCTGACTGGTATAGAATAGCTTAAAAATAGATAGTAAATGGTGTTAACTAACTGTATTACCTCTAGTTTATCACTTTAAAATTAAGGATGGTTAGTGTAGGTAATCCTAGAGCAGTTTAGCATCAAATTTGTTGAACAATAATGATTCTATATGGTTTGGTTATTTATACTACAGCCTATTTTTAACAGTTTGTTAAAGTGAAACTTAAAAGGAAAACAAAAATCTGCAAATTACCAAAAATAATAATCTTGAATGAAATACTGAGAGAAACTAATGTATATTATGCCCATTCAAGTTGACATATCAGACAGTATATAAGCTGTATACTAAATATACATAACCAAGTCAATTGGCCAAATAACTGAATGTTCAAACACTGAACTGTTTATATACTTACACTATTTAAAACTGTACAGCATGTATAAAAAGTTTGCTCTTTACATCAAGTGTTTTCCTAAAATAAACGAGTGAAGTAACAGGAAAAGTGTTGAAGGATCAAAAGAATAAACAGGATATAGAAAAAATAAAATTTACTTAAGAAGTATGCATAAAGCACTGTTAGGTTAATCATATTTCCTCCACACACGTTATCATAAATGTGAATGCCCTGGAAAGTCATTTCTGGAAGAGCCTGGGCATTAAAATAATGTGAAATGCTTTTTTGTTGTTGTTCACTTAGTAACCATTATAATATTCACAGAAGACATCTCAATCTCAAGCTTTGTTCAAACCTATCAACTGTGAACACTCTTCAATTTGTGCACAAATCATGTAAACCTCTATATGTTGAATATTTCAACATAATACCTAGAGCATAATTAATTTTGATTTATTTTCATTCTATACATTAATTTTTATAATACTTTTCAAATATTATTTTAAATAAGAAAAAAATCTTAACATTTTATTATCAGAAATACAAAAGTTTTTCAAGTATAATTATTTTAAATTATTTTTGGTATCACCTTATATTCTTGTACTGATTTAGTAAATCCCAACTCTTATTCCAGGACTTGTACATATTATATTATTATCATCATAGTTAATGTCTTCCACATGGCATTGTGGCGGCCAGATCATAGGGTGATCATAATATAAGGAGATTCTCCCTTTCAAAAACCCTTTTTAGATTAAGTTAACATTTTAACAAAATTTAAAATTTATTTTGAATAACACCTACCTCTAATGACACTTATAGTCATAACTTGACTGACAGTTTCAATCTTTGCTAAACTAAGCATTGACCTGATTTTTACTGCTTGCTCCAGTCTTTCCAGTCTTTTGTACTCTGCTAAATTGCTCTTGTTAATATATTTTCGACCTACATTAATGCACCTACTATCCTGGTAGTACATATATTAGCACCTCATTCAGATATTTTTCCAAAAAAGATCCCCCTCCCAGTTTCTAACATTGGCTTTCAGTGGGGAGAAAAGGTGGAATAACCTGAAGAGTGTCATGAAAGAAAAGAATCTTAGTGTAATGGCTAACCAGTCTCTTACACCTTCCAAGCAGTAGCTTGTTTTTAGTGGTAGGGCAAATAGAATTTCAGGTTGTATCTTCAGAAAAATCTAATACAAGTCCAAAAAGATTATAATTTCATTATACAGGTCAATGGTGAGGTCACATTAGGAGTACTGTGTTCAGTTTTGAGCTTCTTACCTTAGGAAGAACACTGAATTATTGGAAAGGGTTCAGAGGAGACTAAAATTGCACCCAAAATGAGGGGTTGTCATAAGGAGAGACTAAAAACCTTAAAACTGTTTCCCCTTGAAAAAAAAATAGAAGGGTTTTGATTAACCTAATTAAAATTGTAAAATGAGATGATAATGTTAATGCATCAATACTTTTCACGCTTAACAGCAAGAATTATAGAACTAGGGGACACAGATGTAGATTTAGGCAAAGCAGAAGTTATCTTCTTCAGCTGCAACAATTTGAGCCATGGAAGAGGTCACCTTCAGATGTTGTGGAGGCAGTAAATTTCAGTAAGATTAAAAGAAAGCATGATGAATATATGAATTTAATAGTTTTAGTGTGACTCAGAGGATGGGACAGCCAAGATGGACCAACAGGTCCTTAGTTATTCCTAAAAATTAAGTAATATCTGAAATGTATTTTCAGTTAAGGAAAATATTAAATTCCAAAACATACTTACCTCCACTGCCACTATAATTCCAAATTTAGAAGGTGGAGAGGCAGATGAGGGTATTGTCCATACAAAAATCATTTGCATAGATCACAAATGTGCCAAGATTAGAGTGGTGCCTGAATGGAGGGATTGAACTACATCAAGAACAAGTATGCCCTTCACCTTCAACATAGTTCCTGAATCAAGGATGGAATAATACATGAATAATCATTGTTATAGGCAACAACCTCAACCACATAGCCAAGGTTCCAACAACTCAGGGTTAGATTAAGGAGTTTTGCCCACATTCCACATTGGTAGCTAGAACAATTGGACCTCAAGTTATATATGGATGTACTTTTGATTGGATCTCAACCTGTAGCCACAGACTGATGCATTCTGAACTACCAGAATCAAGACAAGAAAGTAAGCAACATTAAAGCAGACAAACTTTCTTCTCCACCTGAAAAAGTCTGAAAGGCAACACCCCAAGCTCAGAATGATGAGATCATATGCCAACTCAACCAGAGAAACAGAACTCATCTGGTCCAGAATTATGAACATTCATCCTCACTCTCCAACTGAGTGGGCAAGGAGCATTCCACTTGTCCCCAGAAATATAGATAACACATGGAGCATTGTGCTCAACCAAGGACCAAGGATGAGACCACTTCTCATTTGGAATTATGAGGATATACAGGACCTCCTTCCATGAACAATACACTAAACCAATTTTGACCAAAAAAAAGAGCAATGCACACCTCAACTGGATAGCTTAGCATCAAATATGAACCAATATTTCAAGTGGGCTCCAACTGGGGATGGCAATAAAGCCCACAACTTTGCCCCCTTCTCCAAGAGCAGAGGAAAACACTAAAAAACTCTACAGAAAAAGCTTCTGACCAATAAAGCTGCCTTGTATAAATTGACAGTAAATACAGCTAGATCCAAGTCAGAAAACAAAAACAGAGAGCATGTTTAGGTGAAGTTGATTCAATTTTCTCATGAGATACAACTGGTAATGATGTGCTATTTCCACTGATAAATGACCATTGTGTGTGAACAGATACATTGAGACACGTACAAGTCAACTTTAGAAGCTAAACCCCAATGTCACATGAAGGACTGCATATGTTCCATACAAAAAATTTGAGTTCGAAATATTCTGGGTGTAGAATGATGGATTGAAATTGCCTCAACAGATGTAGCCAAAGCAAAAGTGGTGGAGATGGACCCTCTTTAAAATAGTGAAGAAGAGGAAAATATGGATAGACTAGCCAGTATGGGGCTACCAAAAGCTCCAAAGTAGAGGAATGAACCATAGTCAGAGCTCTGAATAACAGAGAAATTGAGGGAAAGGCATGCAGGTGCAATTGCATTCAATCTTGACTGAACCCATTTGTTGTCAAAGCCCAAAGAAGAGGTATCAAGGACCAAAAAATGGACAAATCTATCACTCATTGAAAACCCAAACTGAGAGCAAATCCACAGAAAAACTTCACAATGGAGCATATGTTCAGTCAGAAGAATTTGATTTGGTTCAGACAGGTGATATGCAGGACGACTTTGATATGACAATGTGGAGGTATGCATCAACAACATAAAATCCCAGAAGGGATTGGGATGGGATCAACTCTCTCTACTACCCCCTTCTGATCAATAACTCTGTCAGTCTTGGAATAAAGATCCATACTTCACAGATTTGTTGAAGGGTTGAAATACTACAGGTTGGAAGAGTAATGGAGATGGACAAGTTAACTGAATGACAAACCTCAATGTCAAAAGCTAAACTACCCGTGGATCTGTGATGAAAAAATTTTAGGTGTCCTTCAATTATTGTAACCTTACTCATACAGACCCCACCCACATAGGGTAGTCACCAGTACTGTTATCTATGTCTTTTTCTGAGCAGAGGAGCTTTGAAAGTAAGGATGGGCTGTGCTTTAAATATCAACAGAGTGAGGATCAGAAGATGTGGGTTAGGACACATGAGAAACAGTCCTGCTGTGACTTTCAGCCAAAGAGAGTCTAGAGGCCTAAAACAACAAGAAAAAAAAAAAAAGGAAAGAGCAGCATAAATCTGTAATTTCAACATCAAGGGACAAAGAAAAGGAGCTTCATGTAACTCGTGGAGGTTTATAATAGGTAGATGACCTCTCTCCAACAAGGCATCTCTACTCAGCAAATCACAACTGGTATGAGTATTAGCACTTTAATTAAAATAAAGTATAAAACAACATTTCAACCTCCTCAGATCATCTTTATGCTAACAAAGAAAAAGTTAAAGAATGGATGTGAGAATAAATAGTTACGGGCTTATAAGGGGTGTTGCAGTTAGATGTTAGGTTATTAATTATTTATAGGTATAAAGATGTCCCTTTATACTGGTTTAATTTTGGTTTAAGTTGTTGTATAAGTAAGGCTTTTTTGATTTTGTATTCATTTATATTTGTTTCGCTACTTAGTACCTGGGTGATTTCTATGGTTATGTTGTTTAAGTCAGGTTTCCAATATTCTGTTTGTTATTCCAATAGATAAATCGTGGCAGATGATGTATTGTATTTGCTGAATAATCATGATGTTGTGTTTGACAGTGTAGTTTTTACATATTATGGACTGTATTTTTGTCCCTGGCTTTTGAATACATTTGGTATTTACTGCAATGCTGTCTTTTAAGTTTCTTTTTTCTAAAAGTTGGTTATTTTTTCACTGTTGTTGGGAATACATGGTATGTAGCAGTGTAAGATTTTGTAGTTTGTTGTATCTTTGGATATACTATTGTTTGTTTGTTGTTGATCAAGGTGTGTGCATATAATTTTTTCAATTATTTTTGGAGGAAATTTGTTGATGTTGAGGAAGTGTTTGCTGATTTCATTGTTAATTGGGTGAGCATAGTTTACAACAGCCACAAAATTATGAAGTAGGTGATGGCTGATCCAAATTGGCCTCATAAAAAAACTGATTAGTAAACAAAGGCACCAGAAACATAAGAGAGAGAGAGAGAGAGTCCAAATTCTTTCCAGACTGTCCTAGATCATCAACAAAAGCAGCTTCAGAACCTTCTGGAGAGATGTCCCCAGGCTGAATATATGTATCTGTCTCACAAAGAGCTTCAACTGAGAGTGCCTTTCATCTCCCAACCTTTGAGGGATGCTAGATAGCAGAGGTAGAATACAGAAAAACTGATTAGCCTCTGTGCTGGATCGGTAACCCATGAATTTATAACAAAAAATGGCATGCCATGATTCTTTTTCATTAATACTAATCATTACATATAATTCATAGAGAAAGCAACTAGGTGAGGTGAAAATCACAGAATATGTGCATATGTATTCAGAAAAGCCCTCAAAAATTTTTTTTTCTGTTTCATTATCATAAAATCAAGAAAATAAATAATACACTTAATATTCATAAAAAATATCCAAAACAATTCCAAATAAAATGCTGTATAATGCTAAAGAGAAACTCACAGCAAACATATCAGACCATCTACTCAATTTTTGCCATTGAGAAAAGGTGAATAAACATGTAGATCAGGCATAGAGGGAACATTGATGTAGGTGAAGAAAGAGAAAAACACAAGATTAAAATCACAAGGGTTCATATAATTGGGTATAAAGATTTACCTTGCAGTAAGCAAGGTAAAATCTATACTAACACTTAGAAAGGCAAACAAGAGAACCTTTCATCATAATAAAACTGAATTGGAAAAAGAAATGTGTTTTAGAAGAAGGACTTAAACTTCAAACATTGAATGGAGTTAACTACGTTTTTGAACTTAATTTTTTCGAAGATATGGACAACCTACTTTCAAGTAGAAAATAAAGAATATTAAAGCACTATGAACAAAGGTTTACCTAAGTAGTAACGGATATACTAATTTTCATTATGCCATTTCAACTTGTGATTGAGAATCACAGGTGGCAAAAACTGCATTCAAAGCTTACAACTTAGCAGAAAGACCAAATCAGAAATGTGGGGAAAAAATGTCTCTATTGTTTCAAAATACAAGTGTCAGCACCTTATTTTCTTATTTATGCTATGAGTCTTTGTTTTAAGGAGTATGGTAAATGTGAAACTACACACCTAAAACCCAAGAACTATATATACAAACACTATCTGTAATTAATATTTTATTTAACTACAAACAGCCAATGAATTATCTTAAAATGATGGTGACATTCAGAAGCTGCTCTTTCATAGACATTTCTTTGTCAAGTAATGACAAGTAATGAACACTAACAATTGCATAAACTAGAAATATTTCAATATTTTTAGAAACCTTCAAAAATGTATTTCTTCATAAGCTGTACTTCTCTACAAAAAAAATATAAACATATAAATGTGCTTTATTTAAATTTTGATGAACATACCAACTTACTTGTCTACTAGCATTCTAATCACAGCAAGTGTTTCCAGTACTAACTTGTCCACTACAGGTGAAAGTTCCCCAAAACCTGTTAAGGGATCCCATTTGATTTCAGGAAATTCAGGAAACAAATTATTTCCTCTATCCACTGCTTCTGAAATTGAACTAATTGAAGACTGGCCCCTATGATGATGTCGTCTTTCATTACGGGACTCTGAGTGGGAAATAGGCTGTTCTTTACATATACAAATCCCCATTCCAAGATTGTCATAAAAGTTATCCAAAGAACAACACTATCACAGAGTGTCTGTCTTGAGAAGGAAAAGTCTTTGTCTCCTATCAAAATTAAATTATTTTAAAAAAAATCAAACATTAGTGGAATAAAAAGACCAGATATCAAAGGAATAAAATACATGCTGACACATTTCTGTTACTCAAATACCTTTTTATGAAACATGCCAGATGTTAATCTATAAAATACACGTAATTTCCCGAAACTATCATTATCTGTCAAAGATACAGTATAATGTAAGTTATTTGACAATCTGTAATCAATTACAAAACAAATAATAACCACTACATTTTAGTTGCAAGGTAGTACACAGAAGGTTGACATACTAAATAGAACCAGACATTTACTGGAAATTGTTAATCAATAAATCACTTGGCTCATTCAATTACAACTAATCAATTACTCTTGCAAAAACTTGAACAGCTGAAATCGCTAAAAATAATGAGAAATACAAACTTCAATTAGTTGATTATTTTTGTAAGTGGTGACAGTAATTGACTAACCTTTACAACCTTGAATAAAATGAAAATACAAAAACATAATGATAGTATTTCCATCACTTGGTTAGTTTGGAATAATCAAAAATGCAAAACTCAAATGTGCTTATTTCAATTTTGACACTAATTGATGCTCATAGGCAACTGATAATACTCAAGTTAATTGTTAAGCTGTTATACAGAACACTACTGTTTACAAAAAAAGAAAAAAATCACTGCTTCCTCCAGAGAACAAAAAAAGAATCATAAAACATTTGAAAATAAGAAATATGTAGATTCTTGAAACTAACCTTTATTTAATGTAAATTTTAACAGCTTAATGGTAAACATTTTTTATCTGCAAGTTCAAAATTCACGTATTCTTAACTCAAAACATATTGGTAAAACAAAAATTATACTAATATTTACATATCAGACAGCAATAAATCAAAGACTATAACTGACACAAATATTCTAATCTTGTTATAATCCAATCAGAATAATGTTTTAAGAACATTTATCTTTATGATATTAAAAGTTTTCTCAATTTATTATCTACATATATTTTGTAGTTTCTCACACTCAGAAAAAAATATTGTATTTATAATATTAAATACAGTATTAAATAGAAAAAATAATTACCAAATAAAATTTCTCATGAACTTTAATATTTTCATTTTATTTTCTCAAAACAATTCTAATTTAAACTTACTTTCAAAGTAGTCTCAATGAAGTTCTATTGTAGACTAAATGAGCATCATACATCATATATCATACATCTTTTGTTTGACTACATATACATATTATGTCAGAGATATTTCACTAACTCACCGAGATAAATGTTTAAATCAGACCTACATTAATAGTCTTGTGAACATAAAAGAATAGCTCCAATGCCATTATTTCTATTGAACAAAAATGCTGAAAAATTATAAAAATACAAATTTATACATGAAATACAATCTTCACTGAAATGCAAGTTTGATAACAGTTAAGTGTATCTAATCTGTGGTGAAATATGATAAATACCTTCATTACTCATACAAATGGTTTCTATATATGTATAAAAGCTATCACTATACACCACTTGATTATCTTAACTAAGTGATTTGTTGGGACAACACTGCATACAGCTGTCTATAATATGTTCAAGAAGTTAATTTTTCATAACCAATTAATTGAATATGTTTTAAGTGCCTATAGAAATAATTTCTCAAAGTTTAAATAAAATTATACATAACTTACTGAATTACAGGCCAATATATGCTCCATGTATTTGAATTATAAGCTTAAAACATACTAAAATTGTACAGTTGGTGGAATTTTATAACTTTTAATTGAAACATGTAATGATTGGAAAAATTAATTTTGAATAATTGATTATTTTTTGACAGTCAATTTAATCATAATTTTGATTAATCAATTATTTTACATGACACTAATACTTCCAGGTAATCAATTTTACCAACTAAATGAGTTAGTTACCTAGGATTAATAATGTTTTAAATAAAGACATGTACAATAAGGTCTCAAAGAAAAAACATAAAACAAGAACACAATTTTAAAACTCAAGAAGATACACACCTTCAAACATGGACATGGACACACATAGAAACTACCATACATTTAGTTGTGATTTTGAGCATACAGTAAAATGGGAGATAAAACATTATAAACTTGGATACATATAAAAGGTATAATCCAAATTACAATACCCCAGTGAGTATGGTACACATGGAATTTACTTATTTAATTACATTTGCAACACATCAGTTAAAGATGACAAGTTCAGCCACATAGAAAAAATCTCCATATATATCTCATATGTAGCAGACATTTTCAGAAATTCTGCTCACCTATTATATACACACACATTTGGGAATATGCAATTTCAAGATTTTATATATTATTCTGAAATTTTTTGTTCACATAAATAAACATGTTAGATATGAAATGAATCTGATACATTGAAGCTAGAAGATAATACAGTATTAGTTGAGTGTAAATAAAATGATTTAGCATTAAAGATTCAAAGACTTACTAGAGACAAAACTGAAAAATTTTGAACAAATTGCTGAAAGCTTGTACATTTTTTATACCATTTGTCAGAAAATTAGAACTTGACTAACCTACACTTAGATCTTTTTGCACCTTACTTTGTCCATTTTAGAATTTAGCAATTGCTTAAAAAATATATTATCTCACGGTAGCTACATAACATAATCCATGAATATCAAGGAAAACATTTTGAACTAGCACACCAACACTCTTGAAAACAAAGTTTAACTGATCCTCTAATGTTCAGAAAATAAACTGTTCTCCTTTCAAACATCCAAAAACTGATGGCCAGGTTTGCAGAATAGGTATGCACAATCTGTATTAATTCAGAAGTTTTACTGCAGTGCTAACAGAAACATTCTCATGCAAGTAGTCCTCAGGCCTAACTTCCAGGATTGCGATCAAGAAATACACACATTTAACTTTACCAAGTATCAATAAGCACAGTACAGTGGTGCTTAGTATGGAGGGATGAGCCCCAAGAACAAAATAGCTGCTGCACACAAGCTCTATGATGCTTAAAAGCAACTGCTAACATTGATCTATAGTCTTTCTTGAGCACCTAATTTCCATTATTGAGTGTTTCACATATTGTGTCATTGAAAAGTGTCACTAAAGTGGAGAATTGGGAACTAGCTAAAGTGTTCATCTTTTTCTTTTCCCATGCTAGCCAACAAATGCGTGAAGTTTTCTCAAAGGCTTAAAGTATAACAGAAAAGCACTTTAAGAGTACTTGGGAAGTGATTATCACTAAACTCAGCAGTGCTTTATATATGCTAAAAAAATCATTATGTTAGTGTAAGCAATAACATCATCACCCCTTGAAGTCAGCCAATAACAGATAAACATAAGCCAACTGTAACACGTAAAATACTCAATGCTTTGTACACTATACAATCAGTGTCTTTAGGGAGTCAACTCTTATATTAAATATGAGGTGAAAAAGGAAAAAAAAGTAATAAATAAAAATAAACATAATATTAAACTTTATTACACACATCCATAAAATATGCTAGCTTCCAGCCAGGGTAAAAACAAATAAAAAACCATTTAATCAATGTAAAAATGATGTTGTGATAACAATATTAAAAAGAACACAAACATTTATATAGGGATCATACAGCTATACATTTTTATATGGTCTTTCTTTACTGTAAGTTCCTCAACATTACGTCCCAAAAAGCCAAGCTTATGACCAGTGATGATTAATAATCCATTATAAACTAACTGTCTGGTAAAACATCAATATCTGAGGTGATTCTACAAGTGCAATGAAGAAACTGACAAAATTAAAATGATATGAACAATATAATTACCACCAAATTACAAAAATAAAACAAATGGTTACTTATCAACCTTCTTCATGATATTGTTAAAAAAAAAGGAGAACAAGTGATAAAACATTGGAAAAAAAAGTAGGAATTGAAATGCTAAAAATACAAAAGGTATGGATAAATACACAAAACCAAACAAAAGTCACTACATACACTACTTGCACATTAATTGAAACAAATGGTCATTTTACAATATTTTCAGCATGACAGCCGGTGGAGACTCACTGGACCTGCTGATTTCCTTTAATAGTCATTTTTTTCACACAGACAGCATCATTAGCTGTGTTTTGCAGTATGGTCAATCTATTTTTGGGATATATGATGAAATTTTGAGGAATATTACGCCATTCAAAATTACATTAGAAGGGCAAGGAGACCAGTCAAAAAACAACTTCTTACCAACTCAATAAAAAAACAAAAAAAATGGTATCAATGGAGTCTGAAATACAAGAACAATAGAGGAAGGTGTTATTCAGTGACAAGACTCATTTCTTCGTATAGAGTCAAAGAAGTCTGCACGTTTGCAGATCTCCAGGTGAGAAACTTTGAGAATATCATATCAGTCAGTTCATAAAACATCCCTTGAAGATATTTTGGGGCTTTTCAGCTACTATGGCATCAGAGGCTTACATATCATAGAAGGTATGATGCAAAGACCACACTACTTAGAAGTTTTGCAGAGAAGAGTCGTTCCAGACTTGAAAAAGAGATTTCCAGATGGATATGGCATTTTTCAGCAAGATCTTGCTCTGTGCCACACATAAAAACATGAAGAATTTTATGACTACAATGCAAATAAAGGTGCTGGACTGGCCTGGAAACTCTCCAGACTTAAATCCATTGAAAATCTTTGGGCGATTTGTAAGGAAAGACTTTGAGGAAAAGACTGTACTACAAAAGATAAGCTAATTGAGGCCATAATTTAGGTGTGTTACTGCAATTCAAAAATTAGTAAAGATTGCAGTTAACTGATGGACTCTATACCAAAGCAGATTAATTATCTTCTGAAAAATAAAGACAGTCATATCATGTATTAATTTGCTAGTAATTTTTGGATTCTCAGAAATAAAATGCAAAAAATTGAAAAACTTGTAATTTTCTGTCTTGTTTCATTTTGCACAAGGGTGTAAGTAGCCATACCTTTCTAAGAATAACTCATGTATAACAAATGTTGCATTCCTTTCAGTTGCATGAATTCAGGCAAGATTACCTCAGTTTTTACAAACTATCTATTTAGGAATTTTTGTATGATTTTGTGTGTTCATCCCCACCTTGTTTTTGTACTTTTTGACATTGGCATCCTTACACTGTGCTCAATTTTTTATAAAATTTGTTTTATTGCTTGATATCAACACAAAACCTTGTTTGGGTTTATGGTTAGTTCAATCAGAGACTAATACATGCATGGTAAAAGGGTATCTTAGGCATGCTATTTCTGACATCAGCAATACACAAAGAAAGGTGTGTCATTTTTATTTACTTCTCATAATTTACATCCACAGGGGGTTGAATTAAAACAAGCCATAGTTTTTTCAATAACACACACCCTGATCATCCAAATTTCTGGAAACTTTGGAGTTTGTGCCCTGAAGATTTTGGATGTTCTGATACCCTGGTGCCGGACTCCTCGACTGTCAACAGCAAACTGTTCCATAAGCCAATTACCTTGTTAGAAAAATAAAACTGTTTTAACAGATGCCCTGCTGGTCTTGTATAAATCTAATATTTTTGTTTCACATCCATTTTCTTCAAAATTAGCACACAAAAATCTGAGACTTTTATCTCATTGACTCCCTAAGTAATATTGCAAATATATTTTTTTTTTACACTATAGAGTGGGTTCCAATCTTTATTGAAGGCATAATCAAAATTATGATAACACAATGAATCAATGTCCACTTAATATAATTAAAAATTTGTCAAATATTTGTCCAATTTACCAGTGGGTAAAATTATTTTGTAATACCCTCAACATCTTCAATACAGCTAAAAACATCGAAGAGTTAATATCATGAACAGACTTTACTAATTATTGATATCTGTAACTGTTGATGTCATTAGTATAAACAAGAAATAAAAGCCAAAACAGTAACCCCTGAAGTTCTCCAGCAACAACAAGTGTCCAGTTTGAATGGACTTCATTAATAAGAGTATTTTTTTCTTCCATTCAGCCACTTTGTTATTCAATTAATTAATAATTCCTCAACCGTTACTGACATGATTTTCCTAACTAATATTTTACACTGCATCTTAATGAAAGCTTTTAATAAATCAAAGTACACCAAATCCACTTCTTATCTTTGTTCAGATAAAAAGTCCTGAAAATAAAATGATAATTCCCCAACTTCCCTTATCTATACTGTTACTGTAACAGATAAAAATGTTATGAAATACAGAATGATCAGAGCATTAAACCAGAACAAACACGTAAACAAGTGCTCAGTAACAAATACTATACCAAAGATGATTGACAAACACTTATGTTTCAACACAAACACCACAAATTGTTCTCTATTTTAATAAAATTTTTAATACCCATATCAACCATCTTCATAAAAGTAAGTACTACACCCAGGACATTTAACTCACTACTATTATGAGCTTAATTCTTTAGCCATAAAACAAGCTCAACCATCAAGTGAAACAATTTCTATTGTGATATTATACAAGAAACAATCTCTTTCCAATTCTTCAAATCTTAAGTATGCCACTTTATATTCCTCATTACTGAAACTAATTTTTGCATACTCTAGCCTGGTCACTATTATTATCCAGTTTCTTTATAACATATGACAAATAAATTCAAGAGAATTACGTAAAAGGCATCTAAATTATGACCAACAAAGGTCCAGTCCCTTTCATGCTAGTCAAAAGAAGGCTAAAAATATCACAGAAATAATTATTCAGAAAATAAGTGTCTCCTTGGAGAAGATAGCCACCAAAAGAAATTAAAAATTTTAATATATCAAGTCTTACCATATAATTTCCAATAGTTGCATATCTTTACGTTACCCATTGCTTTAATCTGTCATTACATAAGAAACTTACATTTACACACATTTATGTTTTCATATTCACAGCTATTACACTAGAAAGCAAATACGAGACCATTCACATGCATTTAAATACTGAATCACAAACTGTATACAATATGCAGGTTAAATTACAAAAACTACAGAAGTTTGGTTTTATATTATTATTATTTTAATATGCATGTAATTGAAAATGTTTATAACATGTTGTGCCATGTTTTTCTGAAAATTTTGAAAATTCATTAAGGTTTTCACTTTTTTTTTTTGAACATATGTTACCTAAAACACGTGCAAACAAACACACAAAATGATTAAAATCAATATAAATAAGTGATTTACAATGGGTAGAGACAAGGCAATACTTCATAACAATTTCAAGGTTGCCATTAATTTAATGTTCACATTTTAACATGTGGATTGTTGATATTAAAATTATTAAGAATATGCAAATCAGCAAGTCACATATTATATAAAACTAAAGCATAAAATGCTTACAGAATGAAGCTTAAATTATAAACAAATACACAAAAAAATTATTTATGGATTGTTTTATTCTGTAAAGTTGTAACTGAAAATGTATGTAACATACTGAACTATTTTCTGAGGTTCTCTATTTCACTTTAATGAATTATGTTGAATATATGTTATTTATAACACAAGGGAAAAACATCTTGAAATATTTCTGAATTAAAGTGATTTAAATTAGTAGAAATAAGTGGAGAAACTATGATTAATTAAAATATTCTTCTCCTATACTGCACCTGCTATAAATGTTGTGGGATGTACTGTGATAACATGGTGAAAGTTCAAAATGATTTTAATAAAACAATGTTTTACTACTTACAAGCCTTAGTTTGTTGGATTAAAGTGATTTTTAGCAAGTTAATTAGCAAGCCTTGTAACAACCACAGCTCGCATAAAGTTGCAGTTAAATGGTTTTATCAGAACTAAGTTTTTAATCTTTTCTAAAGCAAAATATTCATGTTCATAGATCATAAAGATGTGTTCAAATAATAATTTAGAATATCTTTTGTTACTTAATAACAAGGGGAAACAAATGACTGTGAATAAATCTGAGACAAAATGAACACATAGAAAGAGACCTGTAAATAGCCACACCTCAGCCTTGATGACTAAAGCATAGCATTTTATAAGAGGTAAGAACCCTCAAACACAAAGATTAGTGGCAAATGCTGTCTATGTGGCACTAGCAACAGTAACAATATAATAAAGGAGGAACTCAATTTGAGAAACCATTTAAGCAGCACAAATCACATGTACACAAGCTGCTTTCCTGACAAATGAAACGAGTATTCATACTAATCCAAATGAAGACATTCCTGTTAACTGCCAAATGCAGCACCTATGGGTTTTTGTTTGAATCGCTTGTTGAAATGATCACTGGAAAACTATCATCGTGAAATTCAAATCAAACTGCAATTTCCATTTCATGCAAAGCTAGATGAGAGCTATCTTAACTATTCATCCTTAATTTAACAGTGAAAAACTATAAGAAAGACAGTCACCACTGCCTAATACCAACTGTTGTACTACTTTTTACTAACAAATACAGTGATTGACCATCAAATTATAACTTTCCCATGGCTGAAATGGCAAGCATGTTTGGTGGGACAGGGATTCAAACCTCAGACCCACAGATGAGTCAAGCCAGGCAAGGAAACTATCAGACACAGCAAAACTAAACAAGATGGTACAGACAAGAACAATGTGTTGAAACTCCAAAATCATTATAGTACAATGCACTCAACTTTTTGTATAATTCAGGAAATTTTCAATTTGAAGAAAACAAATGGCACATTTTCTGCATTTCATACTCCCTAGTTCCTAAAGAATTTTGATGTCCAAGTCTCATATACAGTTTAGGCTTCCTCATATAACATTTGCTGTTGATAATTAAAAAAATACTTGAAACTTGTATGAAAGTGTTTGAATTGTATGACTAAAGAGAACTGTATTTCCCAACAGCAAGAATGTTTGGTAGGACAAGAATTCAGTCTTCTCAGTCAACATTTTGTTTAAAATATATAGTATAAAAATTAGAAGAGCATTAAATTATGATTAAAGAGAAAGAATTAAGATATAATACGTATTTCCTAGTTTGTTACTTTCAGTTATTATGAAGAATAAAAACATAAAATGCATAAAAGAAAACAGCTTTAACAAGGTTGACAGAAACATTTAAATGCATTAAATATATTCAATAACTTTTGATTTTCTACAAAATAGTCAATGTATAATTACAAAAACTGAATAGCATAAAATATTTAAAAAAAATTAAGTTCCTAACATGTTCAACTTTTCCTGTTTTTAAATATTCTACACTATTTTACAGTACATTTCCTCTGATATCTATGAAATATGAAATGTAAAATTCAAAATAGTAGAAACAAGAGTCTAGAAGTATTAAAATAAAATTGTTGGACGAAATTGGTTTAAATTTTGCAGAAAGATACACAAGAGTTATCTGCGCCAGCCCTCCCTAATTTAGCAATGAAAGACTAGAAGGAAGGCAGTTAGTTATCACCAATGAAAACTGAGACTGACCATCTCGTGTTAACCCACATTTGATTATAAGACAAATGCCCTTGTGGGTCCAGTGTGTGATAAAACAAAAGCAGATTAGTCAGTACCTAGAATCAAATAAATTTCATACAACGATAATAAGAGAACAACACAAAATATGTCACTTACCTTTAGTCAGAGTGGGTAAGGAAACAAAGGAGCCTTGGATAATTCCTTTCAAGGCTGTAATTCAGTGGCTCCAAAAGTTACATAGACATACACACATACTGAATAAGAATCATATTTTATATATGAAAATTCCATGTATAAAACAGACTTCAATCAAATATTTTGAAACAAGTTATTTGCAAATTTAAAGTGAATATAAACTTATGGCTATTTATGAAAGCAAAACATTTTGATTGTATTAATTTAATGTCAACTTTCCTTCCTTCTCCCCCCCCCCCCGTCATTTTCATTAGAGCTGCAAGTCATGTTTGTGCTTAACATTTAACATTACATAATATAGGCTTAGTCACTAATACTAGTAATACTACTATAAGTAGCACAGGTAGCAGTCCATTTCCTAATTTAACAATTAATCAGTGATGCATCCACCTTACGAGATTTATTAAGTATCACTTATAACATTTGTTATTTAACAATTCCACTAACTCGATTCTGAATAAAACCAAATGTGTGACACAGCCTCATGTCAGAAAATTGTACTTAGAAACGAAGATTTAACAATGACATCAAATATATTAATGTTTATTATTGCACTTAGTTTATACTCTTATACGTACTATACAATAGTTTTTACATTACAAAATGCTTAATGCATTTTCTGGTTTAATATGCACAAGGTTTCGCACCTAATTATATTTATCATATCCTCTTCTGAAAATCAATAAAGTTGTTACTACAATTATTTATTTTATTTTTAAACATCTCAATAACTAGCACTATCACGCTTACGCATAATTTGGTATCGCTAGGCTCAAGTAGTAGAGGGCGTATGATACATTTTCCAAATGTTAATTGCAGAAAAAGTCAAACGATAAATTTCAAATGTTCACGAGTATTAGTAATACACTAGGAAATCTACGCAGCACAGCATAATAGTATTACCATATTATTAATTCTTTCAGTTGAAGGAACTAGTGCTGAGCTCGATAATACTCTATTATTTATTACTAGTATTAGTAATGACTGACAACCAGGATTAATAAATTACACTATACTGACTAATAAAAAAATAACAACTACTTATGAAAATCTACTTACAAAAACAAAAAGTTGCGTTCTTTCACGTACTCCTACATTTTTAAAGATCGAAAATAATAATACGGTGCATAACCAACAACAGAATTTTTTAAAGTTAGTATTTTATTTACAAAAATCTTGAAACCATCGCCATTAACACGGAATTATACCTTTAGTGGGCGAAACGTATTTTTAAAAGTATAAAGTACAGTGGTACCTCGGTTTTCGAACAGCCTTCCGAAACGAATTGAGTTCAAGAACCGAATCAATTTTTTCCATAAGAAATGCTGTAAATTAAATTAATCCGTTACAGACCTCCAAAAATTACGCATTATGAAGCATTTTAAGTAAAAATAATGCTTGTTTATACTTTTATAACAATACTTACTTGCATAAAGCCAACCACAAAAACTATAAACACAGTAAAAAAACAATAAATGAAAATTTACCTGCACTTTACCCATGCTAAGGAGAGCTAATTGCGTAAGTGAAAGGTAATAAGGGACGTGGAAAGTAGGAGGGTTATTATTGTTTGGAAGGGGAGTCACCTTTCATAAAAACGTCAGGTAATTCTCCTTCTGGGGTTTTTCCCTTTTCTGTCTCTTTGCACTGCTACAACATGCTTGAGACTCACCGCATTTATTTCTCACTAAAATCTTGTCTGATGAGATTTGTTTCTGCCTGCATTTTAAAATATTTCTAAAATTAGGCATGTCATTGAAAAGGTTTATGCTGCAGTTTGCTACAGCTTTGTCAGGGTGAAATATTTCCACAAAACTTTGTAACTCTCCCAATTTTCCACACATTTCCTTGATTAGTGAACTAGAAACATCCTCCCTTTCCTCCTCCTCATCAGAACACACTTCCTCAGTTGCCTTCTGTTGCTGCTCCTTCTGAAGGTCTTGGAGTTCTTCCGTGGTGAGCTCAGTGTTGTGGTCTTCCACCAACTTCTTAATATCATCAGTACTTACATTCAAGCCCATACACTTGCCTAGTAAGACAATATCCTCGACAACAGGCTCAGCCTCAAAGCCTTCAAAGTCTCTATTTACTACTGAGTTTGGCCACAATTTCTTCTAGGCTGAGTCCATGGTCCTCAAAGACACTTTCCTGCAGGCTTTGTCTATGATCCTCAAGCAATGGAGGATATGAAATTGATTTTATCAGAACTCTCTTAAGGTTAACTCTGTATCAGAGGTCACTTCAGAGCACCTTTGAAACAGTGCCTTGGTGTAAGGTTTCTTAAAGTTCGATATGACCTGCTGGTCCATGGGCTGAATGAGAGGAGTCCTCCAAGCCTGGTGGGTGAGCAGGTGCATTGTCTATCACAAGAAGAGCCTTGCGTGGCAACTGTTTTTCCGTAAGGTAATACTTTTCACTTGGGGAAACTCTTTATGGACCCACTTCATAAAAAATTGCCTGGCTATCTATACTTCACTATTAGCCCTCCACATGACATTATTTTTCTTAAAAACCCTCGGGTTCTCAGAATCGTACACACGCAAAGGCTTAAGATTTATGTCCCCATTTGCAATATTGCATAACAACATTTAGCCTTCCTCCATTGGCTTGTGTCCTAGCACTGACTTCTCCTCCTTGGTGTTTTGGATTCTCTTTGGCATTTTATTCCTGAAGAGGCCTATCTCATCACAGTTGAACACTTGTTGGGGAAACCCTCAGCTTCTACATAGTCGTTAAATTTCCTAACAAATTTGTCAGCAGCGTCTTTGTTAGAACTAGCTCCCTAACCACACTATGTATGCCACTTCTCTTCCTAAATTTTTCAATCCACCCCTACCAACCTTAAAGGCATCACTTGAATCAGCACTCGTTCCAGAGGTGTTTTTAGGAGGTCAGCATGCAACTGCTTTGCTTTCTCACAAATAATGGTCTCAGAAATGCTATTACCATCTAACTGTTTTTCGTTTACCCAAAGCAACAACAGTTTCTCTACCTCTTCCATTGTTTGTGATCTATATTTCGTAAGCACTGTCACTCCTTTAGCAACACCAGCTCCTTTGATGACGTCTTTATTTTTCAGTATGGTGTAGACTATAGACTTCGTCATATCAAACTGTGTAGCAAGGTTAGAAACCCAAACATTACTTTCATAATTCGCTAAGAGATCTTTTTTCACCTCTACTGTTGCACTAACAACTTTTCTTTCTGGTTTGCTGCTTTCATAATTCTTCTTTGACCCAATGGTGGCTTATTTAATCAGAATATTTAAAAAAACAAAAAAACAAAAACAAAAACGAGAACGTTCACAGCAGATTTTAGGGGTAGACTGAGCGACAGGTGCAAGTATAATGTTTTAAGCAACCCTGGCGTGGGCCGAAAATGGTCGAAGGATCGTTCGGGTCATCAGTCGGATTATTTCGGGGGTTCGGGTCACAACAGCTTGGTTCGGGAACCAAGGCATTTTTTTCTCAAACAATATGTTCGAAAACGGAATTGTTCGAGAAGGGAGTCGTTCGAGAACCGAGATACCACTGTATTTGTTTCTTAAGCACAAAGCTACATTATGAATCATATGTGTTCTGTCCACCGCGAGTATCGAAATTCGATTTTTAGGGTGATAAGCCTCCAAATTTACTGCTGAGTCACAATTGGAAGTAAAATATAAAATAATTTAGTTATTTATATTTTCAAATCAAATAAGTCCATTTGAACCGCAATATAAATAATGTTGTATGACATCTTTGCCTGCCCCCCGCTAATACAGCGGTATTTCTCCGGATTTACAACGCTAAAATCAGGGGTTCGATTCCCCTCGGTGGGCTGAGCAGATAGCCCGATGTGGCTTTGCTATAAGAGAAACACACGGATATCTTTGCCTACCTTTATCCTTTGTATTTTTATTTCGTGTTAAGAAGCTGGATGGCTTGCAGTGATTTTAAAATCATTTGATTAACGTTTAGCTTCAAATGATACATTCTGTGTATTTGTACTCATTCTTGAGCATTGTATTTGATCCGTGCTTCCCCAAAAAAATCATAGCGACTATAAATATCATTACTTCATTTCGCACCCCTCGCTAGTACAGCGGTATGTCTTCGGATTTACAACGCTACAATCAGGGGCTGAGCAGATAACCCTTTGTGGCTTTGCTATAAGAAAAAAACAACACACACACACGTTCCATTACGCAAAGCGCTACATTTTAAATAGGAAATATGAATTATAATCATTTGTATATTGTGTATAATTATATTTTGCATTATTTATAGAATTGCATATATGCAATGATTATATGTAATGTTATATATTGTTTCAAAGAGATTAAGCTCGCCTAAAGTACCTAACACATTCAACTGATTCGATCTGCAGTAACATATATAAATCTTTCTTTGTATTTGTTTGTAATACAGTTACATTTAATATTTGTTGCTTATATGTTCAATTTAATTTAATACTAATTTATAAGATTTATTTATTTATTTCTATGAAAATTTTTTTGTTTAGAAGTAGTGTTAATGTTTTATTAAATTCCCCAGCTGAACAGTTCAAGCAGAAGCTTTTTTTGGTTACACATTTGAATTGATCATACAACATGTCTTATGTTGGGACATAAATAAGTCTAAGGACTTATAACACTAAACTCAAGCGGTCGATCCCCATTCATGGACACACAACAATTTTGTGTTCGTAAATTTACATGTATTTTAATATGTCACACTTTTCTTACCACATCAAAGATGCGACTTGTGGCAGCCTCTTCCATTATGGCTGTGGTTGCCAAATTTGGTTAGTATTCATTTGTTTGCCAATGTTATAAAGTAGAAAGAATATATATATTTTGGAAAGAGTAAAATTACAAACCAAACATGTCTTTATGATCTCAATGTATCAATATTTTGAACCAGAAGGGCTGTTATATCTTCTTCCCGTCAACAATGAATTTTTGGTGACATCATTCTAATTACGAAACATCAAATAACATCAAAATGTGATTAGGAACTTGCCGCTTCCACTACAACTTAATATCCGCTGCGGTTATCACGTGACTTACTGATTTGCACATTATTAATACCTTTAATAATCCTGCTTTACTTTGAATTAAAAATAAAATACTTAAGTATGTTGAATTAGGCTTTTATTTTATATATACATTATAGTGTAGAAGAAATATGAACTGGTAAATCTCGACTAAATATTAGATGTATCATTAACCATTTGAAAATATAATTTTGATTCAACAAATTGTCTTAGAAGTGCCTTTTAGAATTTCTTAAAGAAAAAGCAAATAATGTTTATCATCAAATACATTAAAATATGTTAAGAATATATTACATATTGGTTATTTTATACGTTTCAGGAACAAACAAACACCAGTACTTTTACGAAATTAAACTCTGTAAAATAGATAGAAAAAGTTGAGAGATGTTTATTAAATTAATTAGTTTATACGTCAGTATTATGTTGTCTCACTTTACATCAACTGACTTATTGTAAGTTATTATCTCACTAATATTTTATATAATTTAGCGGTATGACCTCCGTGTGTGTGTGTTTAATGTAGTATGTTAACATATTTATGTATAAATAATTTATGTCAATTTTCACCCGAGTTTCTCCAATTGGAACCTTACGTAAATAGCACGTAATCCGTAAAGATATAAGGCAATAAGAAAAGTAGATATCTGCATAATCTCCCTACAATTTCACTTTATCTCTCTTTTCTCGTGTGAGTTTCTGGACTTTTTTATTATGCTATCATTTTATAATTTGCATGTGACTTTTGGTGAGTATTCAGAAACACAAATTGACACAAGACTGTGGGAACAGCCATGCAAGGTCACTGTAAGGCAGTCACAACAAACTTCTATACTTTTTTTTGATTCAGTAGTAAAATTCTATAATTAACAGTTGCTTCTTTCAGGAACGTCTTAAACACACTCGCGCATCAAAATTTACCGTCCTACGAAATTCAATAACAATAATAAATAAGCAAACAAATTGTTAACATCTGTTTTTTTTATAAAGAACGAAATTAAATATGTTGCTATGAGTGAGGAATAAAATAAATAATGGATTAAGTTATTTTGGCATATTTGTTAGTAAATGAGTAAATAAATCAGGTAAACTCTTACGAAAATATAATTTGGGTTCTCAAGTTTAGCGCTAACTATTTTTCAACTTCAGTTAAACTTATCTCAAAGAGCTATAAATATAAATATAACTCTATGTTGTTGTTGTTTTGAATTAAGCACAAAGCTACACAATGGGCTACCTGTGCTCTGCCCACCACGGGTATCGAAACCCGGATTTTAGCGTGTAGGTCCGCAGACATACCGCTGAGCCACTGGGGGGCATAACTCTATGGTTTATCTACAATCTGAACGACTCATCGATACCGATAGAATCAATCACACAGTTTTATATCCACGAACGGCCCATCTATATCCTCCTGGTGCCTTTGACTGGTCTTATGATCCATCTTTGCTCTAACTCGTATGTTTTGTCGTTCTTGTTGTTTAACTGAAAGCTTTACTAACCATGATTTCCTTTTCAGCAACTTCTGGGCACGGTCAAAGTAAACTATTTGGCGCCCTGATCATGAAAGTGGATTTTCTCGAGGTACTCCCGTCCCACCTACAGCAATTTTTTTGGTTAATATTTAACTTCTCACAGACCATCCACGGACCTTTGTCACCAGCCTACAACACAACCTTGTATACTTAAAATATTTTCGCTTTAGATCTTAATCACTAACCCAACACGAAATTTAACTTCATGAGTAGGGAGAAGGGAAGGACTTTCCTTAGTACCGTCGAGTGCTTTGCGTTTCTTCTTGAAGCGCAAAGTATTAATCAGAATACCTACCAAGCTTTTTGTTTAGTTTTATTTACAACCTGACCCCTGTCATGTAAAACTGTCATGTATTTAATTTACTTTCCCAAATTTTCTCTAATATCTTGATCAATCAAAATTTTCGCGAGCCAAATCATTCCTATTTGTGTCATGATTTATTGCAAATACGTTTGCAATATGTTTACGAGCTTATAAAGCTAGAAACCGGATTTCGATATCCATAATGAGCAGAGCACAGAGAGTCCACTGTAAAGCTTTGGACTTAATTATAAACAAAATACAAAAGAGAAACTTGTTTCATCATTTTATGGGCTAAGATGATCTAAGAAACTATAGTCGGTGTAGAACACTTTTTATGAGAAAATGTAACTAAAATAATAAAAAGTTCAAGTATTCACAAAAACAGGCGTTAAAATTAGTATTTGAGATCATATTTGAACAGATCTCGTCAAGTGCGTTCTAAAAACATATACATTTACATATTTTTTCTGTTATCTAATAAAATATATTGAAAATTAACAACATCTTCAAGGGGGACCTTTTTTCTGTCTGCCGTCTGTATACGATACGAATTATTCTAGAGCTCAAGTTTTTGATATATTTAACTGCATTAATCTTCATGTTAATTTGTTTGAAATTAAGCATAAAACTACACGATGTGCTTTGCCCATCAAAGGTAAACTAGTACCTTTATACTAGTACACAGGCGACTGGTGTATTTCATAACTATATTTTTGTAATTATACTGAGATGCGTAAAATAATTACAAAAAAACTATTTAATGAGGTTAAAACCTATACATTTAAATTGTCAAATATATAAAGAGTTTGCTCATATACGTGAGGTTGGATGTTTGACATTGTATTTTTACCCTTACTTCACATCCTTCTTGCAAATTATGATTCATTTCCTCCAAAACTGTTTGTTTTGCTTATCCAATAAGAATCTCTACTGAAGTATGCATTGATAATACATAAAATCTTGACGCATTTTTCGAACCGTCGTTCGTATCAATTTAATTTCGAGTAACCAATTACAAACGTTTGATGTCATCTTGAGACCACCGCACGTGAATACTCGTAAGTACTTCATGTTATTTATATAATACACATTCCTTTTTAATATTATTGTGTCTCAGAATTCACTTTTAGAATGAAAACTACTTTTCTGTACTCCTGTTTGTTTGTTTTTATTTCATTTTATCGTTTAAACTGATACTATTTAATGAAAAACTAAATAGCAAATTCCTGGTCTGCGTTCTCTCCGCCCCCCAGTGGCTCAGCGGTATGTCTGCGGACTTACACGCTAAAATCTGGGTTTTGATACCCGTGGTGGGCAGAGCACAGATAGCCCATTGTGCAGCTTTGTGCTTAATTCTAAACAACAACAACGTTCTCTTCATAAATAGAATGCCGAATTTTAGTGCCATCTAAGACTACCATTGACCCACCAGAAGTAATTATTATCAGCATTTACAAAATGCAGTCATTAGTTATTCGTGACTGTTGAATTCGAAATCCACAGATAAAAGTATCGTTTAATCGCAATAAAAATTGTATATTTTTTATATATTTTTCAAAAAGAAATAAACTATTTTATTCTACAGCTATGACGTTCTTTGACTAAATTAAATAGTTATCCAATTAAACTACAAACTATAATGCGTTAACGTTGATATTTCAATAGTTAACAGGAACCGTTTGATATCCATTTATTTAAAAAGTTAACAATACATCGTTATAAGTTCTTCGTAAATACAATGAAATGAAAAGGAAAACAAGATGAAAAAGTTAAATTAATTAAGTTTTGATCAGCAAATTTGTTTGTTTTTGAATTTCGCACAAAGTTACATGAGTGCTATCTGCGCTAGCCGTCCCTAATTTTGCAGTGTAAGATTAGAGGGAAGGCCGCTAGTTATCACCACCCACTGTCAACTCTTAGGCTACTCTTTTACCAACAAATAGTGGGATTGACCGTAACATTATAACACATCACGCCTGAAAGGGCAAGCATGTTTGGAGCAAATTTATAATAGATAAAAATGCAGTATAATCTATGTGTCTGTGGACACGTTAAACCAACTGCGCACACTGTAATCAATGCAACATAAAAGAGTGCTTTTAAAAGCTACCATTCCAGAACTTCAGTACAGTCAGTACTCATGTGTTTATATATGCTTTTTGGGTGTTTGTAAACACAGTTTACATAATTTCAATGACTTCTGTCCAGAATTATTAAAATGAGAAATTTATCAAAACACTGTAACATCTAATGTAAATGAAAAAAATAACTTGTTGTTAAGCATAAGATTACACAATGTGATATTTTGCTCTTTTCACCATGAACTTTGAAACTTATTTTTGAGTGTTATAAGCCAACATACTTATTGCTGAACCGAAGGGAAAATTAAACAAGGCAAAACCCACATTTAAACACTCAAATATTGCTAAATTTTGACTTTTTTCTGTTTTATAATACTTTAACATTTTATATGATTTTTGAAAAAAAAAGCGAATGTCTTTTTTAATATTGCATTTTTCTTGAAACTTAGTGTGAAGAGTTGAATGGATAATGCGAAGTCAAATATAGTATATAACTTCTATCAAATATCTGGTCACTGATTTAAGATATTTCATCTGTTGTTTAGTTTCAAGATCTCTGAAAGTTATCATGAAACCTGTACGTGGTGTTATTTTGCTTGGTGTTCTTCTCGCGTTTCCTTTCCAGATTCAATGTGCTCCATTATCTGAGGACGATAACCAAATTAAAAACAGTGCAAAGAAATTATCAGAACATGTTATACAATGGAATATAGCTGACGCAGAAACTCCGGAGAAGAAACAAATTGTGGAAATAGAAAGTAGAATCTTATATTCCATCCGAAAGTTCTTCGATTTTAATAATCCAGAATCGATATTTAACCGAGCATTCACTTATGTACGAAATGTTGGGGGTGAGTTAAAATATGTTTCAATGATTTTAAATCATTTACTTTTATTGTATTAGCATGATAAAATTTATTTGCCTTTTTATTTTCTACGTCTATAAAGGGACCGTCACTTTCGTTAATAAATATTCAAGTAAAGATGACTATGCCACAACGTATTTTATGTAAGCTTAAGATAAACGTTCAGCGATAATTGAAGATAAAGTTATTTTGAGTTGGTTTAAAAGTGTACATACTAAAATATGTTTTCTGTCTAATGTGAGAGGAACAATGATGACTGTGATGAAATTTTACCGGTGCTCACTGGAAATTAGGTACTGGTTAGTTTTCTGGAAGTTTGTACCCAGTTCCTTTAGTTTAGGCATAAAGAAGTATAATTTATTTTCAGAAAACGTAGTGCTCTATGTATTACGTGGTTGAGTTCCGGTGATAGTAAGTACCTCTACTTTTTAAAACAATAATTTTATCGTAGCAGAATGGGTTTATGGTAAGAACAACTTTAATATATTTTCGTGGAGAAGCTGACGTAGTGTTTTGCATCATATAGAACGCACTATTTCGTTTTCAGTTAATTAAAAATAAAACAAAATGTACTGAGATAGCGCCACCTATAATGTATTAAATTTCGTTTTCTTCAAAACATAGAAGCGTCTTTGGGGAATGAATTCATTCTGACATTTCCTCGTATAAATTAATATCGTTGTTTGTGTCATTATAAACAACTGTTAAACGAAAACGAGTAATTCCAACGAATGTTTAATTCATAGTTATATTTATTGAATTGAAATTGTGTGAATATTGCCTGGGAAACATTTAGTCTCGGTATCTTTGATAATGGTTGATCTCTTACAACTTATATTTTAAGAGGTAATCATACTAAAATATGTTTCCCTTTTCACAGAAACCCTAAGGAAAGAGGTTGATAAAAGTCTCACGAATATAAACAACATAATTAAAGGATGGTCTAATAAAGAAAATCTAGGTGATAAGGTAAAGGTAGGAGCTGTTTTCAATATTTCATGATACTGAAGCAATTAATGTATCTTATTTTCCAGCTGCTTAACTTATACATTTATACTGTTATTATCAAATTGTTCTTTTAAAAAAACAAATGTGATTGTGTAACACTATTCTAGTAGTTAAGCTATATTTTTTAAATTTTTATATTTTTATTTTTAAAAAAGGGGACTTAATTCTTATTCTAGTTGTTGTCTTTCTTCCATTAACAATTATATGAATTTCTAGAAACATCTGTACAAAAACTATGTAGCCTAACTCGCTTGTTAAACACTGATCAAAGATAGTTCGTTTGTCTCATATTTACGATGGCTGCTTCCTACGCAGCGATTTGAAAGTTTGATTTGTTTTGAATTTTGCGCAAAGCTACACGAGGGTTATCTGCGCTAGTTGTTCCTAATTTAACAGTGTATTGTTTGTTTTTGAATTTCGCACAAAGCTACTTCAGAGTTATCTGTGCTAGCCGTCCCTAATTTTGCAGTGTAAGACTAGAGGGAAGGCAACTAGTCACCATCACCCACCGCCAACTCTTGGGCTACTCTTTTACCAACGAATAGTGGGACTGACCGTCACATTATAACGCCCCACGGTTGAAAGGACAATATGTTTGATTTGACAGGGATTCGAACCCGCGACCCTCAGATTACGAGTCGAATTCCTTAACTTACCTGGCCATGCCGGACCTTTTTATCATATAGAAAAAGTATAGGCGCTATATATATATATATATGACCTTTATATTATTTGTTTGCTTCCAAATTTACAAGTTTTACAAAACCTTTTCAGTCTCTTATGTTATGCAAGGCCCCCCAGTGGCTCAGCAGTATGTCTGCGGACTTACACGCTAAAATCCGGGTTTCGATACCCGTGGTGGGCAGAGCACAGATAGCCCATTGTGTAGCTTTGTGATTAATTCAAAACAACAACAACATGCTATGCAAGTGTTGCTTTTTTTGATATTACACGCGTAATGATTACGATAATTGTTGTTGTTTTGAAACCCGGATTTTAGCGTGTAAGTCCGCAGACATACCGTTGAGCCACTGGGGGGCAATTACGATAATGTTATGTTGGTTTTAACTATTAATACATTTATTTTTTGTTTTTATTAAACTTGATTGATTTAGTACCCTTTAATATACTTGTTGTTTTGTTCCTCCCCAGAAGCATAGAGAAAGTGGAGCTGAAATTGAGGAGTCAAAGTAAGGTTCCAGTCCATCAAAAATATGTAAAATGTAGTTAGATCCTTTTGTTACTTCTATAGAAATACATTGAAAAATAATTATTTTTCCTTTAATGTTTTCGTTTATCGTTGTTTTTATAATACCATTAAGAAAAATTAAAACAAAAATAACGTCGGTAGTATCTTTGCTGTTATTTTTGCTTTCCAACCAGCAAAAGTACATTTTGTTTTCAAAGAATTAGTCCATATTGATGTCTTAGTTCTAATATTTAACTTTAGTGTTTGTTAGAGGTATAATGTGTAAATGGTTGGTGTGTTTTTTAACGGTCTTACAGTCATGAATAAATAATTCTTAATTTGTGCATAATTTTCTCTCGTTGTTCAATATTGAAGATGTTGTAAAGAGAAAAAATACACAAAAGACAGAATCTCATAGCTTAATAAATTTTAGTTTTATTTTGCAATTTGTATTATAACCTTTCCAAAACATCAAATTACAAATTGAATGAGATTAGCCAATTGGATCACTATTTTTGTTTTACCACGAAAATTTAAGGAGTTAAAAATGCTGACGAATATTGAAAACAAGTTTCTCATTTATTTAAAATTTAAATTTATTTTAAACTTTTGTTTAAAAACTTACAACAATAAAATGCGACATTTCGTAAGTGATTGTGTTCTGATAAATAGTAACAAGCTTAAAATAACATTACCTTGATTAAGTTCAAGCTTTCTAATTTCCTTCAATGATTACTTTGCAATTCCAAGTAATTCAGGCAGTATTTATTATATCATTATATGAATCCCATCATAAAGATGCATAGCTGTAGCTGACACCAACCTTATCAACAGATACATATGTATTTATTATATCATTATATGAATTCCATCATAATGATGCATAGCTGAAGCCGACATCAACCTTATCAACAGATAAATATGTATTTATTATATCATTATATGAATCCTATCATAAAGATGCATAGCTGTAACCGACATCAACCTTATCAACAGATACATATGTATTTATTATATCATTATATGAATTCCATCATAAAGATGCATAGCTGTAACCGACACCGGCCTCATCAACAGATAAATATGTTTTAGGGAGTATTTTTTTCCTTGGGATACAAGACGTTTATTCAGCTAAAATAGCAAGTACCATCGGTCTTTAGTGGTTCAGAATCAGTTTAATATTTACCTTTCAAGGAAAGTATTGTACTTGGAGCTGAGAAGTACCAGATCTGTACTAGCTGGTGAAAATATTTTTAGAAGTTATCATACTATATCAAATTGATATATATATATATATAAGGTTGTAGTGTTATTTTTTCGTATAATACATTACAGATATTCCTCCATGTTAAAAAAAATTAGTGGCATGTCTTAGTGAGGTTACTAATGATTCTTAACATTTCATTTAGTTAGTAAACATCCTCTAGCATACTTTAGTCTTTCTTTACAGTTTAAATTATTTGACAGTTTGAAGAGTCAATGCTTAAAAAACGCAAAGAGAGTAGAACTTAGAGGATGTGGGAATCATGTAAGTTCCGTGTTTATTTCACCGAAAGGGGGCCCAAGTTCACAAGGAAGGGTCGTCTGTTTTCACTACTCGCACCACAGTACGTAGTAGTGTGTTGCATGTCATAAAGATAGTAGACACTAAAATGTCACCGCTTAAGAGATATTTAGCTTTACAATTTGTATTGTCATGACATCAGTAAGAAGTGCGCACGTCATTAATCATAAGGTCTGGTTTGTTTTTAATTTCGCGTAAGCTTTTTGAAGGCTATCTGCGCTAACCGTCCCGAATTTTGCAGTGTAAGACTTGAGGGAAGGCATCATCACCCATCGCCAACTGTTGAGCTGCTCTTTTACCAACGAATAGTTATAACGCTTCCAGGGCTGGGACAGCGAGCGTATTTGGTATGACGGAGTTTCGAAGCCGCGACCCTTGGATTATGAGTCGAGTGTCTTAACCACCTGACTATGCCGGGCCGAAACGTTTGTTTGTTTTTTGAATTTCGCACGAAGCTTCACGAGGGCTATCTGTGCTAGCCGTCTCTAATTTTGCAGTGTAAGACTAGAGGGAAGGCAGCTTGTCATCATCACCCACCGCCAACTCTTGGGCTACTCTTTTACCAACGAATAGTGGGATTGACCGTCACATTATAACGCCCCCACGGCTGAAAGGGCGAGCATGTTTCGCGTGACCAGGATGCGAACCCGCGACCCTCAGATTACGAGTCACACTTCAACACGCTTGGCCATGCCGGGCTCCCGGGCCGAAACACAAGGAGAATTATAACACTCTGTAGGCTATAACACAGTATGACATGAACGTCTAAAGCAAGAAAGAAAAATATTTGTTGCTCTTAATTTTGGTTTTATGTACTCTTTAAAAGAACAGTTGCAGGAACCCTATGCATCTTGTTTGGAATAATACTGCCTCTTAGCGATTAGAGTTGTAAGGTTTTTACGGCAATAAGTTATGTTTCTACTTCACATACATGAAATGTTCACATTTATAAACGACAATGAAAAATAAAACATATTCAGGCAGTCCGACCATTCTTGATTTTAAACTTTAAAAGATGAAACAAATAAGTACAACCCTTAAAAATTATAATTACAATAAACAAAATATCTGATACTAAGAAGCTTATAAACATTAAATTGTCATAAAATAAGACATAGAAACAAAGTATTTGACAATGATTATTTAATACGTTCAATCATAACATCAAATTTTAACTTTATACAAACTTTATGGGTTAAATAATTTGTCTTCAAAAGTTAGTTTATTACAAAGTCTCTGTTGTCAAGACTAAAAATAAAATTCTTTGCTTATAAAAGCGAATTTCCACTTCATACAAGTTTTACAGGAGACATTTTTAGTTTTAAAACCTTTAAAACAAAACTCACAAAAGTTCTCGTTTCACAAAACAAAATTTTCCACAGAAGTAAAAATTTGGTTTTACCATAAATGGAGGGAGGTAAAAATTACAATAAATTAATTCAGATTGCCATTTCAGTTCATTTTCTAAGGAAGAATTCTTCCATAGTGGTAAGGAAAATTTGGCAATGTTTAAATTTACGTACAACTTTAATGAATAACAAGAAAGACAAAGTTCAGAAAGTTTGGGTTCACATAACTTAGTCAGAAATGAAACTTTTGCTCAACTTATTTTCATAGATCATGAGTTCAGCTGGTAATATCAATAGAATTTTCTAATTATTCAGTCATAACTTAGACACTTTGCCCTGGTCAAGTGACATTTCAACAAGGGCTTAGGAAATACTTTATCGTGGATACCCTGGTCCAGCAAGCTTCCTAAGATATGCACACGTCATCATGCAGTAAACTGTCGTGTTCCTGCATACCTGACCATTCTGAACGTTGCCATGTTTTCTCCACACTTTATCATTCTGTACACATCCACGATCCATATGGTTCTGACCATACTCTCTGCTGAAAGGATGCTTTGCGACAAGTATCATTCACTTATAGTAACTCGTAGTCCCATCATTGTTTGGTTGTTACAAACAGAGCCCATTTATAGTCGAAGGTGTGTGAGAGGAAAATTAGCAGTTCAGTTTCGTACATAGGCTAGCTACTATCTCCTTTTATCACAGACTAGAGCTAGAACAGCGGTAAGTATAAGGACCCACACTGGCCGGGGTTAGATTCTTTGTAGTGGATACAGCAGATAGCTCATTGTGAATTTGCTCTAAATCAACCAAATCCAAAACGTTTTAACACAAGTAAGTATACTTTTCATTCACTCACGTGCTTGACATTAGTGCAGTTTAACTTGAAAGAATTTCATTCCCACGTGGTATTACTTACTCATGCTATACTGCACTTTGTACAGACGACATATATGAAAGACTATGGCAATGAATAACACGCAGAAGAGACAGAAACCCCTAATTTTTTCCTAGTTGCAAATCTCACCACCTGACTTGAACTTGTCCTGCTTCAAAGAGTGAACACAGACAAAGGGACAGGCTAGTACAAGCTTTTAGGGCACAGCCATATGTAACATTTATAACTTTTACCTGAGCAAGACAATTAGCACAGATTTTTAAGGATGGCATAGGTAAATGAAGAACATCTGCATGGAAATTAAGAAAAAACAACATAATACACATGAATTACCAGTGATATATTCTAGACTAATTACGGAATAGTGAAATTATCAGTTATTCCAACTATATGTATAAATGTAATATACAAGACTAAAGTACCAAATTGTGTTTAAATTATATTTGTACTCACTCTCACATATACGCAGTAGTACATAGTTATATCTTATGTAAACATTCCACCTAGACCATTACAAAATTGTCATAAATGCTAAGAAATCAAATATTGCAAAGTTCGTTTAGCTTACAGATATTTTCAAACTTCCAGCAATCGTTTTCCGTAATGTTAACTGTTCAAAACATTAAATTAACTGCCAAAAAATACTCTAATTGTGTATGTAATGAGCACTATACGAGTTGATTCAAATATGTTCCGCTGTTATTCAACTAAATTGTTTGAGTAATTACCGTGAGACGTTGGACCAATATCTCATACTCGTTTATCATTCGACGGCTTAGAAAACAAGCGATGTAAAAATGTTTGTATCAAACAATGTTTTCAAATTATTAGTGATCATCACTTTTCTCAAAAGTTGTAGAGTGGGTATCGAACAATGTTTTTTAGACATTTATCTCAGGAATTTTTCTGGCATTGCTGACCACTTTGCCACGATCAGGAGGTCAACATTGGCATCTCGGTTAATCATAAGACATGTTATACAGATCTTTCACTTAACGTTTCCTCTTGAACAATCAAATAAGCACCACTAGAATTTACTTCCTCGTGTAAATGTTTGTTACAGTTAAGCAATGGACATTCAATACTCATTACCACGTGTCTCTGATTTCATCCACTCCAAGCTATGACTTATTTGAAATGTTTAAGAAACAAGCTAGGTCTTCCTTGGCTACATCCTTGAATGTGGATAGTTGTTTTTATTTATTTCACTTGCAGCTCGAGATACATTTACGGTAACGTCTCCGAACAAACAATTGAACTACCCAAGTCTTTGTAAGTGCGAAGGGTGATGGTGTTTCAAAGGCTTTTGTTTCTTATCTTGATCTATAGAGTGATTAGTAGACATGAGAAACTTGTAAAACAGCTCTGCAAAATATAGAAACTTGTTAACACCACTTGTTGTTTCGGTAGCATGTCTCCCATCTTGAAGAGGCTCTCATGTACCCCATGGTCTATTCTCCCTCCTTCAATTTATCGTGTACCAAAACTCAGGCTCTGAAGAACAAGCTCTGTAGCACAGAAAACCTTGAAATAAATTCTAAATGAAATTATAACTGTCTGATAAGATAAATGCTGCTCTTTATATCAGTAGTAAAGGAACTCTTTCTCTAATAAGTACATCCTTATTCGGCAAAATTGTGTTTTCAAGATGTTTCGAATTCAAACCCAAATTGTCAGCTAAAGTACAAACTAAAATCAGAAACATCCAAAAATCATATCTAGATATCACAGAACTAAAATTTAATCTTAATATGTTGTTGTGTTGTATTGTCAAGAACACCAATTTCCTGAGGGGTAAAAATAGTTACTACAAAAACTTGAATAGCAGAAAATGTTACGTACAATTGATCTTAGTTTTTTCTGCCTCTCTGGGTTAATAGAAGAGACTGAGCATGAATTCGGCAATGGTGCAAATGCAAACATTAAAATATTAACTAAAAGACAAACAATTTCAATACCATAGAAAGCTGCTGGAATAATGACACTTCTTCTCCCTGAAGACCGGGAAGATCTAAAAATGTCAAATAAACCCAACTTTACAAAATCTTTATTGTGCTTCTATTTCTAATCAGAAACCAATCTCGATCTGCGAGACTTCAAATTATTGAAAACATTAGTTAGGGGAAACTCAAAACTTTGTTGTCCACTGAGAATCATATACAATATCAAATACCTACATACATCTTTGTGAGAAAATAACAGGTCTTAATGTTTAATATCAGTAAGAGGTTTTGGACTTCAATATTTTTTTCTGAAATATTCCCAATAAATACTTCCTTTTTTCAATATGTATTTGAAATTTACCCTTTCAGTAGATTATACCATAACTCTTAATGTTGAAGTAAAAGTCATACTTTTCTACTTTTATGGAAAAGTTTTATTATTTTTTAAAAGAAGCTAACCTGTATTTATTAAAAATTAGATTAGCTTTATTTCTCGTAGGTATTTACGTTTATTTAATTTTTGAACTACGACAATAAACCATTGGGCCGCATAAAAGTTTTTATTACTTCAGACTGAAATTAGGCAGAATTTTCAAACTAGAAAATTAACCATTCAGTACGTTGAATTCTTGATTATAGCTTAGAGAAAAATTTAAGAAATTAACTATGTTTATAAATTTAGCACTTACAAAGAATTTCTTAAATACACACACACACACATTTATACACACAAATATTAAATTACATACAGAGAAATGTGTTACAATCGTTCTGATTAAAAACGAACAGTAATAGTCTACTCAATCTTACATAAATTATCAAAATATTTAAAAATATATACTATCATAGAAAGAGAAAATTGTTTTTGTTGTTTATTAAATAATTTAGGAAATATTATCAATGATGGAGAAAAATATCTAAGGAGATAATTAGAGCTATATCATTACATATATACCTTTATTTATTAATCATTGGTTTTAAAAATAATCAAAATAAATAATATTCTGTTTATAATGTCTTCCGGTTTTTAAATGTCTTACGTTAAAATTATAATGACAGTTTCAATTCATTCACTTTTCTATTTCACAGCATAACAACTTTTCTATGAGGAAGAAAAAGAAAGTTTTGAGTTTCAGAAAAATATTTGTTCCAAACTGAAGAATAGCCTTACAAAGAGATCAAGGATGTTATATTAACTGGCCCTTCACGAGCTTGTGTGTGGGGGAGACATTTTTGTTGAAAAAATCTTCTCAGCCTGATTGTTCTTAATTTGAACTGAAATTTTTTGATATTTTTATCAACCAAAATGTAGTAATCTCCCGCGTTCTTTAAACATTAGAATTGCTGAAAGTGATCTGAAATAGTAAGGTGATTGACGTCAGTAAGCTCAAAACAAGCTTAACATTCCAAGCACAAAAAGCATGGAAGTCTTTAAATGACTTGCATAGGTAATCGTTTGAAACCACCATATAGATGTTATGCAGAAAGCCGAGTACAATATTATGTCTGTAGCTGTTTTCAAAGTGTTCCTGTCTGCTCATCTTACTGCTGGCTACCGTGATGCTTAGACCTTCTGTATTGCAAATTAAATCGTTCGTATCTCAAATTAAAGCTAAACACAAAAAGGTGATATCAGAAGCACAAAAGGTTGACATTTACTTAACTAACGACGTTAAGAATATGGCTTTATTGATATTCACTAAATTTACTCCTAGCAGGTAGACCTTAGTACAAATTGGTATGGAGAATTGAGGATACTGTATTTCACTTAAAAATGATCATTTAACAAACTAAAACTTATCTGGTAGTTGTCCTAAAATGTTTCAATCAAAATAACTTTCTTTGGGAGTTTACAGAAAGAATTGGCTTTTAATATGCAACAAATTGTATTGTAAAGGCACACTTGGCTCCGATGACATGTTAAAACGAATTTGGAGCCTTTTTACATCATTATGGTCCCGACTACCACGACTGGTTATGCTCTAACTGAAGACCGTGTATCTTGAGAACAGCATATCAGCGTGATTTTCATTGTAAAACACTTCGTTATAAAGCTATAATTTCTAAAACTCACAATTTTCTCTGCATACTTTTCATAATTTGTATATGAGGACGTTAGTTTTCCAATGCTCTTATCAACAGTATAATTGCACAGAAATTCACAGACGCTGATCTGCAGACTTGATTGGCATGCCTCTATATGAATAACATTAATATTTATTTCATTTTTCAACTGATTAGAATATTGAATGGATGAATGAGTGTAATGTGGAATCGGATTCTGTGCACATGACTTGCTTTACTTTTCTAGGAGGTAAACCTTCTTTATTATGTTTTGTGCCGTTACCTAGGGCACATCGGTTTCTTTTTGGATGATTCTCGTGCTAAACGTTGATCCATATTAATTTTTTTTCCATTGCCATTGCATACAAGATATATTTAATTTTGGAAATTCTAAAGTTTTATTCTGAACAAATCTTAATGATTTTTCAGTGTGTGAATGTTTTGTGTTGAAAGTTATTGTTACATTTCCTTCACCAGATCAATTTTTGGTGGCATCATACAACTTACGAAGAGTAATATAATGTAAAAAATGTAGTTCTGATATATTCTGTTTCTGTCGTGATGTTACATCATGCGATTCACTAACTTCAAAATGATTTTCAAACGAAACAATAGTGTTGTTGTTTTCAGGACGTGTGTACTACCTATGTTATTGATGGTTTTTCCATAGAAAATTAATTAATGTTATAGCATTATTGTATCACATGGCTAACCAGTGGAAAGCATCATTTTAATAGTGTGCTCACTTCTACAGAAATGCTGCTCATTAGAAGATGCACTTAATAATATATATGAATGTTTTGTTTGTTTTTGTTTTTTGAAATTTCACACAAAACTATTCAAGGGCAATCTGTGCTAGCCGTCCCTAATTTAGCAGTGTAAGATTAGAGGGAAGGCAACTAGTCATCACCACCCGCCGCCAACTATTGGACTAATCTTTTACCAACGAATAGTGGGATTGACCGTAACATTATATCGCCCTCACGGCTGAAAGGGCAAGCATGGTTGGTGCGACGGGGATGCGAACCCGCGACCCTCGGATTACGAGTCGCACGCCTTAACACGCTTGGCTATGCCGGGCCATATATATATATGAATGACCCTGAAAAATAAATTAAGTAGAACAAAATGAACCTAGATACTTCTTTGACCTACGTTTCGACCTCCTTCGGACACCGTCAGGTTCACAAAAAAAGAAAGAGATAACTGACCGGAAACTCACCACATGTTTGAAAGGGTTTGTGTAACTGAGTGTTGGAATGTACAGGGCGTGCTTAGATGTTTGAATATATAATTTTATATTATTTATTTTATTATTATTATTTATTATATCATTTTTAATATAGGTATAAAAGTGTTCCTTTGTATACACTACAAAGTTATTTCCAAATTCTTTAACTGCAAGACGAATAGCACTATGTAACAAAACTTTTACTTTTTCTTGTTCCTGGGCAGAAAGTGTTATTTCTATATTGCTTATGCCTAAAGTGAATGGAAAGACCCATATTTACTCTTCAAACTTTACTTTTGGGACTTGGGTAATGAAATTTCCAAATTTACCCATTTTCCAAAACATTCCAGGTAGATTCAGTACTGAGCAGCTAATAGAGAATTTTCTCGAACTTACAAGAACTTTCTAGAATCTTGTAGACCTTACGAGAATTTTCAAGAACCTTTTGGAATTTTCTAAAACTTTTCATAGTAATATGCATACAAGGCTCACCACTCACCACTTCAGTTTAGTTCTAGCTGCCTAAGTGAAAATCTGTGATTTTATCACAGATAGCATCAAGAAGCTGTAAACAATCTCCAGACGCATTCTGCTTAGTATGTGGCTAATTTATCTACACAGGAGTGAAAAATTACTCTTTGACAGCATCTGCTAAAATGTGTGAAGTCTACAAGGCATATTTGGCATGCCTGTCGGGGACCAAGACAAACCCTGGGCATCTCATTTTACCTGCGACCACCGAAAAAAAACTCTTGAAGGTAAGACGGACAATTTTTACTTGCTTGAATAATAAGATTTTATACAATATAATTTTTAAACCTATTAAAATTTAAATATCATTCGGTACACCTCAAAGAGAAATACAACAGCGTCAAGACCTTGCTAGAAGCTTTGAAGAATGGCGAGTATGGCTGGGAGGTTATCGGAGACTTCAAAATGATGCCATTCCTGATGGGTTTCCAAGGAGGCTTTACCAAGTTTCCTTGTTATATTTGCATTTGGGACAGCAGGGACACTGCAGCGCACTACAACAGGAAGCACTGGCCACACTGAGTTCTCTGTGGGAAGGCACAATGTCAAGTGTGAGCCACTAATGCATCTCCAGGAGGTGTTGTTCTTACAATTGCACATAAAATTGGGTCTTATGAAACAATTTGTCACAGCTCTTGATAAAGAGTCCGCAGCCTTGAAGTACCTTAGAGACTTCTTCCCTAAGCTGTTTGAGGCAAATGTCAAAGCTGGTATCTTCGTTGTACCACTAATAAAGAATATCCTGGAGTGCACAGAATTCCCAAAAAGCTCAGTAAGAAGGGGAAAAAACTTGAGGCAGATTTGTCGCAGTGGTTCGGAACTTTTTGGGCAATGACAAGGCCGAAAATTATGTGAGACTGGTTGAGGCTCTGGTGAAAAACTACAGCAAAATGGGCTGCAGGATATCCCTCAAAGTCTGTATCCTTGACGCTCATCTTAATAAATTCAATGAGAACATGGAGGCATACTCGAAGGAGCAAGACATGTGCTTTCATCAAGATATACTGGACTTTAAACTCTGCTATCAAGGAGCGTATAACGAAAACATGATGAGAGACTGTATTTGGGGGCTGATACGGGAAAGTGATTTACATTACTGTCGTAAATCTCGAAAAACTACTCACTTCTAAACATTTTTGTATAATTTTAGTATAAATACATGTAAATCTTGATTCATGTGTTGTTTTATTCAGACCTAATGTAAATGAAAATGTGCAAATTTGTCCGTTTTTACACAGAAAATAGGTTAATTTCTAAATTTCGTTATCCAGGTCACAAAAACAAAGTTTGAAGGGAATAATGGTTATTTTCTATACTTTTAAAACATGAGCAATTAAGAAATAATACATACTATCCAGGAACAAATTTTGTGTTACGTAGTGTAATCGTAACCTACAAGGCTTTTCTGCTTATCGTTGCTCTAAAAAAGCTCTTGGTAGAAGAACTAAAAATATAAATTTAAACAATATGCATTGCTCAATACATCCTGAGTAATAAAATGAAATGTCTTTTATAAATGAAAAGGGGCTATGTAAATTTATCCCTCATAATTAAAACTTTCGTATAATGCTGTCACGATAGAAAAATATATAATTATCACGATCGTTCCCCAGTTGCACAGCGATGTGTTGGTGAAGTTACAATTCTTACAACTGAGTTTTGATACCCGTGGTGGGCAGAGCACATACAGCTTTTTGTGTAATTTTGTGCTTAATAACAAACAACGATAATATTAAAACAGTATAAAAATTATTGCATAGACCAACTCAACTACATAAATTATAACGAAGAAACTTGCTCATTTTTCCATGTAATACCAAATACCCTTATAATTTAGCAATAATTATTTGGTTATTGATTCTAAGTGTAAGTTTCGAATAATGAAATACAGTTTAAAATTTTGTCGCAAACAAATGATATGAATGAGTTTTTAAATGTTCGTTGTTATATTCACATCGTGTGGGTTGATTTCTTTCCTTACAAAGTGTTTTGTCAATTATAAAATGATGATAAAGCAGATGGCAGTAAAGTTTCACTGTCTTGTCCATGTTTATAGATTTTCAAGCCCCGTGTTCATTCTTTCTCTTGTGTTAACTGCACGTTGATAAGGTAGGATTATATTAGTGTATGTTTTACTTCGTGCTTGTTATATGAAAATCTCTGTTTTTTCTCAATTTGTTTAGAATATACTTTCCTTAGGTAGTTTTTATTTATTAAAACACAATGTTGAACAGTAAAACAATTGAGCCATAAATTTACACAAATATTTAAAAAATAAAATTATAAATAGCTAATAAACATTAGTTACGCCTAACACTTTAGAGTGAGGCACAGTGAATACAGGTTATCTGTGTACGTTGCAATTTGTTTCATTGTTATTTTTTAATCTAACCTCGTTTAAGTTTTGATTATTTTATAACGTCATAGCAGTGTATTCGGAGCATTCGATCTCAACTTTTTGTAACTGTCTAAAATGTGTAAATATCTTAACCCTTAAACAGCGGGCATGTTTAAAAAGTCTTAAACATAATATTTAGGATTTTATTTATGAATTTTGAAGAAAATATAAAAGGAAATGCAAAGCATAATAACAATTTGTTTATTAAAAGTTTAAATGTTTTTTTAGAGTATGAAAGTCACTAAAACATTCTTCAATGCGCAGTGTTACATTTGTTTAACCAGGTAGTCCCCATCTTTCGCTTCGTTTCTTTTCTTGTTGTATGCATACATACGTGACATTGTCCACTTTTTCTAGCCTTTGAGGATGGATTACTTTCTAAAAAAAGTATCAAGAACAGTAAGGTTGTGTCTCTTTGGGAAATGTCATTTTTGCATACCTTTCCAATAGTTTGAAAATTACATTGTAACTAAGCTACCTCAGTGATTGCTTCTTGCCAGTTTTTACCAGATGTTATAATAACTCAAAATTGAGATATCAGTTAGGTGAAAAAAAGCTTGCACCATTTCACACATTTAGAAAGGCTGTCACTTTTGTCAACTAGCTTCATGTTGACAGTGTAATCTAAAACCATATCAAGTTTGGTTATTGGTTGTTTAGTTTTGTAATCATCCTTCCCAGTGTATTTCGTTTCATGTTTTTGTACTCTACTAAGCAAAGTTGCAGTATGTTTTTCCACTGAAGTGCTATAATATTCTCATGCATCTCGGACTAAATTTCTCTCTTCTTCAGAGGTCAAATTTAAGCATGTTCTTCCAATTAGTTCTAACTATTCCAGAAAAACCAGTCTTATTTTTAAATAGAAAGTTGCATAATTCCAGACTTGTACAACAATTATCAGTGTATATATAACCATTTCCAAAGTAGTCTTTCATCAATTACTTGACAACTGATTCTGAAAACCATTATTGTGGATCTTTGGGGACATGTGCATCAGTTGCAGAATAGATATACTTATGTATTACAATTCCTGTCTCACAATCACATAATACAAAGATCTTTATTCCAAATCTATGATGCTTGCTTGGAGTATTGCTTTAAACAATGCAACCCTTGAAAAATATCACAAATTCATCAATAACAACTTTTTAAAATGGATAAAAAGATTTTTTTAGCTTTATTCTTCACCATTGTAGACACTTCTCAAACTTTTCATAATCAATCATTTGCATCCGTTTCTTTGTTATTTGCAAAGTGTAAGTTTCAAAGAATCTCCCTTAATTCATCTCAAGTATTGTATTTTGGAAAAATTAGGGTTCCAGTAAGGGGATTGTTCTTCCAATAATCAACGTATCTATGCTTTTTTTACATGTAGCAAAAGCATCACCTGAGCAAAAATATGTACATTTCCTTAGTAGCTGTATCTTTTCATTTCTTACTTTGTGATATAGAAGGAGTGTTACTTTCACCTTCTTTGGAATTTAAGGATTTACAAAACTCGTATCCATTTCTCACATGGTATGACTTGTTATACTTTAATCAAGTATAGTAGTAAATAAATCATATTCTGCACTACAGTACAGCAGTAAGTCTACAGATTTACAACACTAAAATCAAGGGTTCATTTCCCCTTGGTGAGCTCAGCAGATAGTCTGATGTGGGTTTGCTATATGAAGACACATGCACATCTACTGCTCCACTGAGAAAGTGACTCAGATGCAACACTCTGAGTGGATACAATCACTAAGGTATGAGAGGGTTGCCAACTGATGTTTTTATCTTGCATGATATTAATTGATGATAGGTTCATTGTGAGTGCAGAGCATGAAATTATTTGGTTGATGGCCACCTTTTTCTTGGAAAACATCAGTTGATGATGGCTGATGTTTAAGGGTTAAGCAATTTATTCAGCAATATTTGTATTGTTTTCTGTATGTTGTCTTGCTTTTTTTAACTGAATTGATTTAGGCATGTGTTGAAATTTTTGAAATTTAAATTCATTAATTTATAAGAACATTGAGTAGAAGTGAATTTTTATTCTCTTATTTGATCATTAAATCAATAAAAATTCAGATTGGCATACATTAAGGATTTGTTGGATTTATTAATTTACACCTTGTGTTTTCATAGTTGTACAGCTTTTTAATTTCATTAAAATTATAATTGCATAATTTTGAATGTCAGGGTTTGTCTATAGTAAGATGTAATAGTATTTGGTACACTAACTAGTGTTACCAATACAGTTAATGAAATTAATATTTATGTATTTAATAGAAGTAGATTTATTTGTAAAATATAAACATGCCAGTTTTTGGGGTTTTTTCCTTCCAATTCTCCATGTATATCTTTTGACCAAAGAAAGCTCATTAAGTCTCATACTGGTGAGGCAGGTAGCATCTGGGACCATTTATAAGTATTATGTTACTGTTTAAACTGTATCATATTGTTTCCATAGTATGACCATAAGTCACATTTACTGATAGATGTTTATTAATAACATGTTTTTGAGATAATGCTGTATACATCTGTAATATAATGATGGATTCTTCATGAGAAACCCATTTGAAATAAAAACATATCTTGGAATGGCTGGTATGGGTATTAACACTTACTAATAAGCAGAGAAGATGACTTAGAAAGGTCATATAGTTCTCTGCTTATCAGCAAGTGTCAGTACCCATACCAGCCATTTTGAGATACATAAAGATGGATTGTTACATTGCTTGGTTCAGGAAGCAACTTAACATGTAACAGATAGGAAGTCTAGCTTTGGAAGCTGGGAAGCATATTTACAATAGTTTTTTTCCAGTACATTGTATATAAATTATGATACACTTTAATAATAGTATGTGGTACGGTGATCACTTAATGCATGATCTCACATAAATCTGAAATTCTATTTGATTTTGAATAATGTAAAAAACGTGTACACTATTTTGTCTGTTTTCTTTCAGATGCCTTCAATCAGTGTGAAGGATGTTGACCAGCATGAGTTTGTGCAAGCTTTTGCTGCTTTCTTGAAAAAGTAATTACAGATTTTCTAAATATTTTTTATTTTATAAATTTGACAACTGGTTGACTGTATTAGTTTACTTGGAATGTTGGATTTTATGAATTCATAAAAAAATGTAATTTCTAATTCTTGTTTTTTCACCAGAAGTTTTGACATGTTTAGCAAATGTTCTAATTTCTATCATTGTTATCAACGTGTTACAAATATTAAGTGTAAAAGTAACTTGTATCTAATGCGCAATATAAAAATGTGAGTTGGTTATTTTTCTATTTCTGAATTGCCCATGATATTTTCATCCAGTTATGTGTATTGCAAAAACCAAAATCAAAAATGTTGTGCATCTGAGTTTTTCATGCGAGTTTTTTAATTTTATTTTAGGTCTGGAAAACTCAGAATCCCAGATTGGGTTGATTTAGTCAAAACTGGGATTTATAAAGAACTAGCACCTTATGATGAAGACTGGTTCTATGTGAGATGTGGTATGTGCATCATTATAAGAAATAGTGAAGAATCACTAACTGTAAAACGTTTATTGCTTTGTCACTATTGAGAATTTTTTTCATGCCCCCTTTTTGGTGATAGTCAATATACATAGTTGCTAGCAACAAAACCTATCACGTGATTGTTCTTAGGCCAACTGTGGTGTTTATGTTGTACTTAAAATTCTTTTTGATTTGTTAGAAAGATTTTTATTCTTTTTTTTATAACATTGGCAATATGAGGACAGAACAGTTTAATTCAGAACTAATATGACATTGAATTGTAGCCAAAAACAAAGTAAAATTTAAAGTGTTTCAACTAAGTTTTGTTTATTTATTACATGTAATAAGTCCATTATAATATTATAGAATCAATATTTTCAGTAGTGAATAAATGTTAATAAATATTCTTTTGGTATTTTGACACATTTTTCTTTGTTTTAAATTCAAGTAAATTAACATTTATTACTACCAAGTATCTTTTATCCATACAGTTGAAAATTTGTTTCAGAATACCTACACTGTTTTTTACTTCTTGACCTAGAAGACAGTGAAAAATTTCCTGTTAAGTTTTTTCAGAATATACACATTTATGCTTGATAGTTACTAAAAATGTTTATTAAAGAATTACTTCAAGATTTATGAAATAAGTGATAATTAGGTGCATTTTGAAGGTGTAGACAAATTTCTTTTTAAATTCCATATCTTTGTTGATCATTCAACAGTGGTTCCCTGTAGTTTTGACAGGCTTTTTACTAGTCTCGGTAATAAGGCCTACTTACAAATTTTATTTGAAATTAAGAAGAGGGTCAAAACAAGTATAATTTAGTTTAAGCCCTATGTGATCTGAAGTACTAACTTGCACATTGTTTCTATTTTTTTGTATTTAATCCTTTCATTTAAGCAATAGTGCTTATTTTGTATTAGGAATTAGCTTTTGTTGTCGGTGTTGCAGTTTTTGCTATGTAGTTTCAAAGCCACCAAAACAGGTGTATGATTTTGCTTTGGTAAAACTGTTCTTTCATGTATTAATAGCACCCCAAAGTTACTTGCATGGAAGTTTTAGGCTTACTCAGGTTAGTTACATGATTTATTCATCTTTATATACATACAACAGGGAACACTTTACATGTATTTAATATTCAAAAGTAGTTTGGGGTGGGTCTTGAATATTCTCTAACATTAATTGCTGTAATAGAAAGAGAAAGCCCTTGGTCAAATGAAGCCATAATTTGTCTTTATTTATTTTGAAGTTTGTTATAGTTGAACAGTGATATATCACTGTACGAGTAAAGCGGTGAATGTTGGAAAAGCACTGCCATTTATCCAAAAACAAATGTGAAAGCACTTTACTACCCTGCAGTAAAAGGGTTAAGATTCAGATTTGTAGTTAGTTTGATCTTGGTATTTTTTCATTAGTTATATGCTCAAGCATCTTTTGATTTTTGTAAAAAAAATTGTTTATAATTGCTTTCTGAGCTTACATATCACTCAAACTTATTTCTTTTAGCCTCTGTAGCTCGTCACCTCTATCTTCGAGCACCTGTTGGAGTTGGTGCGCTTACAAAAATTTACGGTGGAAGGCATCGTAGAGGCACAGCCCCAGCTCATTTCTGTCGAGGTTCTTCAAGTATTGCCCGTAAAGCACTTCAGGCTCTAGAACAACTGAAGATGGTTGAAAAAGATGATAATGGGTGAGTGGTATATGTATTTGTCCTGTGAAATCATGTGTTTTGTGTCTGTTGGTAAAGTTTGTGGAATTCTAGATAGTGTGAAAATTATGATTAATACAGCATTAGATTTGTTCTTTCTAACAACTGTTCTAAAGTTATATTGTTAACTTGTATTTTTCCCCTCTGAAATTGTACCAAGTTGCTTGTAGTTTAGACATTGTGATTCTTGTATTATAATTTTACTGTATCATTTTTAGAGATAACTTATTTAGCTTTTTATTGGAGATTTAAGTAAAGAATGTGTTTTCTCTATGTTCAGGGGTCGTCGTCTAACAAGCCAGGGAAGGAGAGATTTGGATAGAATTGCTGCTCAAGTGAAATCAAAGACTTCTAAATGAGCAAGATGAGTGTTTATTGGTTTGTAAACGTGTTAAATAAATAAAAAATAAATAGAATATTCAGTGCTTGTGATTATGGCTTTTTCAACACCTGCACTTTATAGACTTGTATAAAATATAAAAGTGTGGTGTACTTCAGGAAATACACAGTTAATTCTATTGTAATGGGTCATAGTTCAAAGGCCATGTCATTATGTTCTTTGTCTTGCATTCAAAATTTTACTGAACAATTTTATGAATGCATGTTAATACTTTTAGTATCAGTAGATAATATAATTTGAATTTTAGTCTTATACATTGTTCGGTTTCTTAATTTAAAAGTAAATATTAAAGAAACAGTCACTCAAACATCAGTTCTATGTTGTGGTACATGAAATGCAGCACTGGTTCATGTTAGATATTGGTGATGTCCATGTACAAAGTGTAGTTTTACAGAGTATGAGCTCAGGTTACTGATATTAAGTTAGAATATAAGAGCCCTGGTTGCAAAGGATCACTCAAATTTAGGGGGAAAAAACCCATCAGAGCAGAAAGGACAGAGATGCTAGACTTTAACTGTAATACAATAATGTAATCTAAATCAGTGATATTGAGAAAACCCACTTATAGAGAAAAATATGTATATAAAAATAGCTTGTTTGGGTTGAGATTTTTTTTTACGTAGAGGAGCAAACAACATTTTGACTATGAACCTGGTGATGACCGAAAAAGGTCAAAACGTTGCTCAACCCAAACGAGCTGTTTTTACATGTATAAATGTAATCTAAAAATAGCTTCTTCTGATTGAAAAATACACTCATAATTGAAATCTGTAAAATGTCTTGCCAGGAATATCAACACAGAGTAGATTCTTTTACCTGTAATATTTATAGATGTAATAATTTAAGAATTATTTTAATTGTAGATGTGTTCAGATTTTTTAAAAATTTGCTTCATAGATGATGAATACAGAAGTTTAGGTTTGAAATTACTCTTGCACTGACTAGAAATGTTACAAACCTTCCAAAATAATCAAACAATAAAACCAATTTTGTATCAAACATACATAAAAAATTAAAAGACAAAAAATGTTAACTTTTGATAACAAAAGAGCCTTCAGTGTACAACTCACAATTCGGAGTATAACATACAATGTTTTTAAAAGATATCAGATATTTAACAGTGTACTTTACCTATTGTATATGTTCTATTGATTATGTTGTAATGAAATGAGAAAAACTAATGCTTTCATAATATTTCTACAAAACAGAGGTGTAAATGTGTTTGTTCACAACATTTTGAAGTTATTTTTCTCAGGTTACAGATTAAAACATATGAAAGAAGTAATATAAATTTTTTTTGCAATTATTTAGTCTCAAGGCTGCATACAACTGTTGGGGCACTTTGGATTCTGATACATCATAAGTAATTCTTGGATAGATTTATCTGGTGGTATGAGATAGCTGACCCTAAATAAATTTAACAGTGAAAAACTAGAAGAAAGGCAGCTAGTAAACACTTGAATACTGACCATCACATTATAATGTTCCTACATCTGAAAGGGAAAAAGTGATGGTGATTCAAATCTGTAATCAGCAGATTCCAAGTAATGTGCTCCAACCAGCAGGCCATGCTATTCCTGAAAACAATTACTAATCTCATATTATGATGGTTAAATCCTCAAATCAGGGAACTGAAACTTACAAAACATAAGATCCATTGATTACTAACTCAAAACCTATATATATCTTTTTTTTTAAGAGTTGTTAAGAGATTAAATAAAAATAATTTCAATATGATATGTAATGGTTTTCAAATGATATCCAAACTGAATGTTCTGAACACATTTTTTTTGTTAACTTCTTTAACCGAATTCAGATTATATGTTTTGTACAGTGCAATCACACTGGTCAACCATCTGATATCACAAAATAGGATGCAGAATATTCTTAAATACATCAATGCACATTTTACCATCTTAAATGAAAATCCTAAACGAAATGGAAACTTATTTATAAAAAATTAGGTATATATATCACAAGTTGGTTGTGGATGTAACATTTATGACACCTAAATTGTGGGATTGTCAGGCACTTAGATAATTTGTACATCTCTGAGTAATAGACACATACTAAATGATTTGATAATGTTATTCCTCTTCTCCAGGGAGGTTGTAGTAATTCTCTGAGTAATACATACATTTATATATATATATATGTCTGGTAAAATGTGCTTTGTAAAGTAATTTTAACAAGGTTTAAAATTTTGTTGGATATCAAGATGCCAACCAATACGATTCAAGTGTAATCATGATTTTGGTGTATATGTTATGACTATATGCTCATACAGACAAATATTATGACATCACTGAAGTTGAGAAAACCCACTTGTAGAGAAATATATATGCAAAAAGGCTCGTTTGGTCAGCTTCTGGTCAGTTACCTCTTTCTTTGTGAACCTGACAATGACCGAAGGTCGAAACGTTCGCTCTTCTATGTAAAATATTTTCTCAACCCAAACGAGCTGTTTTTGCATATATAAATATTACGACTTGTTGCATCTCCCAAATTATTATATAGGCCTATACAATAAAGTGATAAATTGTTCCCCCAGGGCTTCAAAGGGATGAAAAGAAAATTTCTAGTGAGATACAAATAAATTCTGAAAATAAATAAGACATAGTCCAAATGGCTACTTGCGATAATCATGTTTGTGCTTGAAATAATAAAAAATATTTGTACCTCAGACGTCTACTAATAGTTTGAGTGTGGTGCTTCTCCATAGGGGGAATTCATAATTATGTCATCAATGCTTGTCAGCCAATCACTGCTCACATAGATGGGTATTTCTCATTTTCTAAGTGGCATAGAAACACCAAAGCAATTGTTCACAAGATGTAAGAAAAGAGGCCTCGTTCACCAGATTATCTTGTTTCTGTCAAATCTAAAAGGACTAAAACTGTGAATCAAAAATTAAAATTTAGGAAAAAGTACAGTGCATAATATCCAGTCATTGCATCAAAAGTAAGTGACAGTCATTCATTTTGTACAGTTTGTCAAGTTGAATTTTCTGTGGTGCATGGCAACAAACGATTATTCCAGACATACAAAATCGACATCTCACCAACAAAAGGCTGAGGCAAAGACAAAAACTGTGCAGATAACGACATTTATGAGTAAGAATTCAGAATATGAAACCATAAATGCAGAAGTGATGTTCACGCAATTTGTTACTGCTCATAATTTACCCCTAGCAGTAGCCGATCATGCAGGACATCTATTCAGAAAAATGTTCCCAGACTCTACTGTGAAAAAATATGGCTGTGCTAGAACCAAAACTACAGCCATTGTACAAATGTTGGGTTGTGAAGATGACAAAATGATTTCAAGCATACTTACTAATAGTGTTTACAGTTTAGCCACAGATGGATCCACAGACATGGATGACTCAAAACTGTATCCAGTGGTTGTACCATATCTTGACTCTTTGCTTGGAAAAATTGTTTTCTTTCGACAATGGTGGAATGAAAAGAAGCTTCAACAGGAGAAAATATTTTCAAGCTTTTGGACCACAAACTGACAAAGAGGACAATTCCATGGGAACACTGTTTTAGTTTTTCTTCAGACAATGCCTCAGTTATGTCTGATAAAGGTAAAGGTGTGATGGGACATCTCAAGACGACAGCTTGCTTCATGGGCTGTGCCTGTCGCTTCATGAATATTGCTGTCCAGAGAACTGCACCACCCAGTTTCTGATATATTGATAGATATCTACTATTTTCTGGACATAAAGTGCTAGCAGAAAACATTTCAAAGAGTTTCAAGGATTGTATGACAAAGAAACAAGAAAAATTCTACAACTTGTTAACACAAGATAGCTATCTCTTGGGGTATGCCTCAACAAAATATTGGACATGTGGAAACCATTGAAGTATTTTCACTGTGAAAAGGAAAAAGTAGATTCAAAAGGATCTGAACATGCAGTTCAGTCAGACAGCAAGACTTTAACAGTCAGGATATCTTTTCAGCCAACAGGGACACATTCAAGACATCCTCTCAGCCACACAGGGACACAAGACAACAGTCTCCAAAAGCAGACAAAGAAACATTTGATTTAACTCAATATATGTTTAGGCAGTCTGACTTTGAACTAAAGAAGAAACAATCAATAAAAAAGAGAAGAAAACAAAAGCTAGCAAGGAAGTAACCAAGAAGAGTTATGCACAGAGCAAGTTAGATAAGTTAACAGTTTTCTTGGACAACAAAATGAACTTATTTTGTCTTTTTCTTCAGTCTGCAATAACCACTATTTGAGTAAGCCAATTTGATATTACAAAAAGAAGAACCTTGCATACACACTATGCATAGAACTCTGATTACACAAGTTAAAAATATACTTGTCAGATACATCAAGCCAGAATATCTTGAAGGCAACATCACTGAACTCGACTACAACAATGAATCCTTACACAAATCTGATGAGGCAGTTTCTGTTGGAAATGCTGCCAAGGAATACATTGTTAAATATAAAAAGGACCTAGACCTGATAAGCTTCTACACCAGTGTCAAGAAATACTATTTTGCAGCTACAAATTACATGATGAACTTCTGATTCATGCAGAGGTTGCTGATCCAAAACTAAAAGTCAGCAAAGATTTCTCTTCTCTATGCTTCTTCATAGACAGGTATCCTGTCTTTGTCAGTACACATGAGCACAACACTATTGACAAGTTGGAAGGGCAATATTTGAACTATCAAATTGATACTCTCTCAGAAACTGTCCTTCAGTTGAATGTTGACAAGTTTTGGGTTGTCTACAGTTGAGAATGGAAATGACAACCAGAAGTATGACATTCTGTGTAGGGTTATGCTTGAAATTCTTACAATCTTCCATTCTAGTGCTGACAGTGAAAGGATATTTAGTTTAGTGATTAAAAACAAAAGTAAGTTATGATCAAACTTTTGCACCTCAGTTTCGAGCAGTATTTTAACACAAGATGTGTATGCAGTCAAATGGACAATGTTGTGATCACTTCCAACCATCCAGAAATGTTCTCATGAAAGCAAAGGCTGCAAAACTATTACAATAAGTGTCATAAACATGTATAAACTAGTCCTTAAACAAAGGCTTTTTCTGCTTACTGTTTGTGCATTTCAGTGTTGTTTTATCATGTTTTTTACTCTGAACTAAATAAAACAATTTCAAAAGAATTTTTTAAAATTTATTTATTAAATACATGAAACACTCATACATGAGCAATTTATAGCAGTAATAAATAATAATATATTAAACAGCTTAGCGACATTGGTCAGGCCTAGTAGCTGCAAATGACAAAGGGCTCTATCTGCAATCATTAGGCTCAGTCATTTGAAATAGTTGGCATCTCTGGGATATTCAACATGGTTTCACTAGGAAAAATCATGTCTTGTTATGTTACTCTTCATGGAGAGATGAAGACAAGGGTGTGGATTTTCAATGGCTAAATGGAGGAAAGCAGACAGATGTTATAAATGGAGTTTATTGAAGCTGGATTATCACTTGCATTTCTACACAGAAGGTTTAAGGAAACGTGAAAATAAGTTTTTGTCAGATTTAGTTACCTTAAAGATTTTTGGGTTAGAAAGTAGTAATATCTCTATTGCTTACCATATGAAATCAAGTGTTAAAGCTCATTGAATTACAGTATTTCCAAGTTCTGTTTTCTGATGAAAAACATTCATAAGGGATTATTTCATGCTGTTGTTGTTTTGAATTAAGCACAAAGCTACACAATGGGCTATCTGTGCTCTGCCCACCACGGGTATCGAAACCCGGATTTTAGCGTGTAAGTCCGCAGACATACCGCTGAGCCACTGGGGCCCTCAGTACATTAAAAAAAATGTTTAAATAGCTTATTATCGTGTTTCAGTGTTTGAAATGGTAACATTTGTGTAACTTATGAAAAGAAAAAATGAAATTTAGTTCAATAATAAAATAGGTATCCTGAGTTGGTAAGATTACTTTTCTGAAAGTAATGAAAAAAAACTTCTTGGTTCAGTTAATGTTAGAAGTGGGGACTTTAAGGCACATTATTTGTACCTTTGCCTTTATTACATCAGTGATAATAGATTAAGAAATAGAAACAAGTAAACTGTGTAAATGTACTAAAGAAATTAAGGTACAGGGTTTTGCTGCTTTAATAAAAGATTATCTGTTTACGAGTTGGAAAAGCATGCTCTTGTATTCAAAATATACTGGCCTAAATCATAAATCATATTCATTCGTCCAGATGATCTTGTAAACTTAATATTAACTTACATTATCTTTCTCAAGAGTAAAAAACGTCAAGAATCTAAACCAACACATACGGGACAATACTTCCACCTCTCTAATCACCCTTTCCAATTAACCAGTATCATTTCTTTGTATGACCAAAACTATACACAGTATTTCAAATAAGGCCTAACTTTTGACTCTTATATATGTATGAATACATCCTAAAATGTTATACGGATTGTGATAGTTAAAGAATGTGTATTTGCATATTCAAAACTGGTCCAATTTAACATACTCAACCCCTTCATTTAACAAGTTATATCATTTTCTGATTTATAATTACATATACTTGGACAATTTTTAATAATAATAAGTTTACACCTGAATAATTAGCAACTTAAAAATTAAAATATTCTACATACAGTTAATGCCTGACAGTCACTTTCTTTAAACATAATTTTATGTTTTTTAAGCTTCAACTACCAATGATAGGGTGAAAACAATAATTTGAACTTCCAACAAAAATGAAGAATTTTTTTCTCAAAGCACCGGATTATTTAAAAAGATCAAATTTGTGAACTCATCTTCATATTAATTACTAAATATCTCAACTGTAGAAAAGAAAATGAAATCACAGTAATAAGGAAACTTGTAAGGAAATTAAAAGCTTCTCAGCCATTTTGTTTCACATATTAAATTAAACCTCTTTTATGGTCAATTTGCAATAGTTGTGATTTTTGAAATGCTGAAGAAATAAAGTAGAATAAAACAGTAACTCAAAACAAATGTGGTATACAATGTGTTTAATATACAAATGGTTTAATTCAAAGTACACAATATGAAATATACATGTGTAACAACAGATAAAATGTACATTATTTACAGTGCTTTACTGATCACCATAGTTTACAATATCCTTCATGAAAAATCACATGTTGGAGACAAACAGTTTTAAACACTGTGCTGAAGTGTATATATCTGTATATTCATCACAAGCACATACTAAGAGTAACAATCCACAAATTTAAAACATGTTTTGTATTACACTACTGATAATAAAACACACAATGTAGCCCAAAGTTATAAAACCCTATCTATAGCTATACAAATGATTTACCTAACTATGGCATGGCTCTTCTGATTTAAGCAACTGGCATGTAAAAACAATAATAATGTATGCAACAATCAGTTTCTGAATTGTCATTCCTAACAATTATATACAAGACTTATAAACATTAAAATTTCTTATTACTACTACTACTTTAAAATTCAGCTTCTCAACAAGATGAACAAATACAAGTATTGTTTTACATTCTCAAATATTTTTAAGTGTTTAAAAACCATTGGCATAATTTCTCTTTATGTCAAGGTTCTTAAGACCAGCCCTGAACAAAATTTGACATTTGTTTTAACTGGTGCAAGATTTATATTGTAGAAATATTTTTTTGTTTTTGTTTTTTACATTTTGGCATCTAATATTTATGAAGAACAAATAAACAGATATTAATATGTATAATTGACTAAAAATCTACAAAATGATTGTGTATTTACTTATGGTAGTGACACACATACTGTACTGTCAATTATTAACCCAAAAATAAACATGATCACAGTTGAGTTTAAAATAAAGACCTGTATATAGGAAAGTAAGAAATCATATCAGCCATGCATAACACTCCTGCAAGTTAAATAACTTCTGTATTTTCAAACAAGGAAAATTATGGTTTAAAATATCAAAAATACAAATCCAAAACATCAAGCCTTACAAAACTAAACATTACATTCCACAACCATAAAATCCCAGTGTTTAAAATAATATTTAACTATTACACAAATGTGAAAAATGACAAAAAAGATAATTATATCAATAAAAAGCTTACAAAACTAAATATCAAGCTAAATCTTTCTCATTTATGCTATAATGGCATGATCTTGGAATACTTGTAAAATTGTAATATATTCTACACAAAGTAATTTTTACGTGGAAAATTTGGGAAAACAAAAATAAATGAAAAAAAAAATTGGAACCTAAACAAATGATGAAAAACTGTATTTATAATGGTGTCAGCTATTCATGAAAATACTGATATTAAACAAACAAGCAACATTTTTAATTAGTGAAGGTTTTAATGATTTATGATAACTCTTCCTTTATCATTAAATACAGCAAGCCTAAGTCTGAGACTTGTAATCTAATATCACTTTTAAAAGTTTAATAACCTGATTAGCCACTTAGCTATTTTTACAAGATCTTAATGCTTCCGGAAAGATCAAGATACTTTAAAATCTATATCTTTTGTTAATAAGTCAGAGGTGCTTATGTATACAAACATATCAGAATGCTTTTATTATAAATACTGATACACACACAGTTAAATAAAGAGAAAAGCAATAAAATATTTTAAAAATTACATCTATACCATAGTAACACAGGATGGTTAGATTTGGGCTTAAAAAAATGACTGCAGTCATTCTATATCCACCAACTGACTTCTTACTAATACAATGCTAAATAAAAAACATTTCAAAATATTGAAGGTACAGAGATCAAGTTGAGTAGCATTTGTTTCAAAAAGGGGCATGAGAAAAACAACAAATAATTCCCTAACAAGAGGTCTAATAAATTTACATATTAAAACCAAAAACTAAGATTACCCTTTATGTTAATTTGAAAAATTTTAGAGTTATATAAACAGTATTAAAAACTAGACTTTAAATTACCTGGAAATCACATTTTCACCCTCACTCTACTAACTTCTCTGATTCTAAAAAATCTTTAAAGATTTCAATGACCCAAGACTTTAACATGGCAACTACCAACGTTTTATAACACTTGAAAACTATACACAAGTAGGTATGTTATATATTTTACTACATGTAAGATACATTAGTTTTAAATTACTAATGTATACTGTACTACATTTTCTTTCACAGAAAATATAATACAGATTTAATACCAATGCAGCAAGCTCACTAATAAGTTCCAAAATATTTCTATTAACTCAGTCACCTTTATTTTATGATATAAAAAGTATCTATAAAAATCATAGAGTATTTAACACAGAAGAAAAAGTAAAATCAGAAAAGCAAAACTTATTCATTTTTATAAATTACAAGTGTAGATAATACAAGTTGTTACAAAACCACAAACACTGCTGACAAAAGTCGTTTGAAAATATTTTCATTGAACAGGTAGTGAAAGTATCTAATTTTGTTCTCATGATTAGGAAGTTACTGAAAATTATACTAAAAGTTTTTTAGTTAAAAACTTATATGAATATCCAAATTTAATTTCTCAATTCTTTAAGAAAAGTGAAAGGAATAACAGTCTTATGAATTATAAATACTGATGCATGGGAGTTCACCTTTTCTACATGTTTTTAGTTAGAAACATCTTATTGAAAAAACACTTAAAATTCTTGTGTCATTATTGGAAGCATGTAAGTAAACTGAAAAATATACAGTTGAAATATCAACAAAGAAACTAGGTTTTTTACATAATCCAAAGAGGAAACATTCAGTAACAACATTTTTTTAAAACAAAGTCTAATCCTATGTACATAGTGTGCACTAATATAATTATGTAAGTAACAAAATAATTTTATAAACATTGAGAAGAACAAATATAAAACATAAAATTATGTACTTGCCAATCAACTTCCTATTTCACAAACACTTGCCCCAAAGTTTAAGGTGTGACAAAGTTCATATACATTTCAAAAATATTACCTATTTAAGTTACAAAGTTTGAAAAAAAAATTCTTGAACAAATATTATAGTCAGATCTCAAATATTTTAGTTGCAGGATCAATATAAAATACAAACTGCTATTCTGTAGTAGAAAGAAAACTTCTGCTTTTTAAAAAATGAACTTGATTATATGAAGGTAAGAGAAAAACACGAGCATCTCACTGCACCCAGCTCTTTAGTAATAAAGTTACTTTACTAAAAAAGAAAGATTAGTATCATATTTTAGACTAGAATTGCTAATTTGTCATATTAGACTGGTAATGGTGCAGTTATCAATGTGCTTTTTCATATGAAATGAATGTTATGTTTCTAGCAAAAAGAAAAATGTTTTTTAACAAAACAGAAATGGGACTGAATTACATAACATTTCCCAAAAATGAGGGGGAAAAATGGAATACATATTAATAATATTATTATAGTTGAAGAGAACTAACCCTTTATTACCAATAATTCTTATGATTTTATGCTGAAAAAAGATAACATCAATCTTTATATTTTTTTAAAATTCACCTCAAGCCTAAAAAATGACAACAGATTAAAAACAAATCAATGAAAAGGAACTGGTGGAGAAAACTTTATGGAATAAGAATCGTGCATACAGTGACAAAGTTTGGTTCTTAAGTTACATTAATATCAAAATCATGCCTTGACAATACCTGAAAAACTTAAAAACAATCTGGTTTTGTAACCAGATAATTAATATAAAAAAATTTAAATCAAACATGTATTGATCTCCTCTGGCCAACTTCAGGTTAGGAAAAATTGCTTAAAATTGCTTAATAGAAAAAAAACAACTACATAATATGCAGCTTATCAATATTCAAATATCGAACACAGTGATGCAATACATAAAGAAGTGTCCTAACTGTACATAGTGATAACAAATGGTACAGTCAACAAATGCTTTTATGTATTCATCATTTTTACGAGAATGTCTAAACTACAAAATGTGTGGTAACAAAATACCACTTAGTCCAATAATAAGTTATTTCATTGCCAAGATAGTGTGAACAAGTTTCTAATTACTGAATACCATAAAAGACTCGTGAAAATGAGACAGTTATTTTTCAGTAGATACTGACTGTACTGGTAAATCTGAAGATGCAGGAGGGGTGGAGGTTACCCTGGACACTGCTGGTGGCGGCATCAATGTCTGTGGAGTTGCTGGCGTACTTGGAGCTGAAGTAGAACATTCTAGTTCAACCTGGTTCCCTGACGTGAAATCACTTGATGAAGTTGGAGTTTGGGGATTGGCAGCATTGACACTCGTATGTGCCATCAGTTTTTGACGAACTTCACGTATTTTCAGCTGTAGTTTATACTTTGTAGGAAAAATGTCACGATGCTGTTGTTGGAAAGCTGCTGTGGCTTGAGCTACATTGAAACAGGTTATAAAAATTAAGAGACATTTTAAAATGAGTGAACAACTTTGTTTTTTAAATATTATCAATATTTTGGTGTAATCTTATTTATCTGATAATGTAACAATGCTTTTCATACTGTGGTTAGAAAACAGATTATTTTAGGAAAATTCTGTAAAACATTTTAGTTGCTTGGTTTCAATTACTTATTCTGAGGGGAGAAAGAATATAAAATTTTCTTTCCCAGTGAGTTATGGGATAGTATTACCAGATGCATGATTGAATATCCTCAAAAATCAGAATATGTATAGAATTATAACATGCTTACTGAGCTTTAAGAATTAAGTGGAACAGAAATTCAAGAAATTAAGCCACTTATTTCTTTCTTAACTGTCAAATAATTACAAAAACAAATCTATAATGTTATGATAAAATGCTTTGTTAAACTATATATTTATCTTAGATACACAGAGTATAATATGTACAGTTACATTGTTTCACTCAGTTAACTTGACAGCATCAGGTATAACAACACAATAATTCATAACCTATATAACATGAAAAATTAATGGACAGGTGTGCTAGCATTTGGTAAGTCAAACTTAACAAGACCTGCAGAATGTAAAAAAGATGTTGAAAATAAAGAAATAATTAATGTTGTTTTTCTACATATGATAAATCTTTATAAAATCACCTGGTCTTCCAGTTATATAGAACTACATAACTATTTGTCTTTATTATCAATAACAACAAGCTAGAATATAAAATAAGAACCTCCTGTCTTTTCCATATACTAAGATAATGAAACAGTGGCTCTGCTGACCCCCTTCCATTTATGAGAAAAGTTCCTTATAACACACTTGCTTGTGTACATGACATGTGAATAACCAATCTAAAGCTCAAAGTGTTCCCCCTTATGGCTTTCTCAGCCATTTTTACATTAGAGTGTCATCTCATTCTTTCAAAATAAGATTTCAAGGAAGTCGGTTGTATCTTTAGTCTGCTTGAAATTTCATATTTGTTTAGACCAAAATACAGCTTGGGTACTAAACTTGATAAACTACAATGGATTTCTGTGGTATCAATATAGTAATTTATTATTTTTTGTTTATTTAAATGTATATATAAAACTTGAAAAATAATTTAATTTCACATTCTCGACATGTGAAATTTCTTAGGATTTAGCACACTATAAGAAGCAGCAATATTTTGCAAAAGCCATAACTAGATATACTTGATTACAATAATTATTAATTTACTGGTCTACATTTTAAGAACTTGTTTGTAAATAGTAATAATCTATCTAAATGTATATAATGTGCAATAATTTAAATGACTGAAATTTCCAAAAATACAAGAACACGTCACTTTGTAAGAGCTAAAGGTCAGTTTTATATTTCTGAATATTGTAACAAGTGCACCTTGTCATTGTAACTTTTGTTAGCTATGCATAATTGGAAAGTCAACATAATAAATATATATACAAAAATGTATAATGTTGTAAGACCTAAGGCTATTTAAACTAAAATTGATGTTTTAGTGGTATAACTAGTGGTCATTCTAGAATGAAAAAGCGCATCTTACATTTAATTCCTATTTTTTATGGTGGTTATAAGGTAGTCCAAATTGACAGACCCAGTATAATTAAGAGTACAGAAAATAACAGTAAAAATATAAAGTTTTATTGAAAATGAAAATATACAATATATTTGAGAGATTTTATAGATTACACAAATAATACTCAAGATTTTTGGGATGTGGAATAGTTTTTAATCATCACATGTAGATCACTTTGCACTTGGACAAAACACTCGATATATTCATAAACAAATATTTAGTGAAATTACCTCACTAGAAAAACGAATTTTTGTGTACAACAGATTTGGAATAGTTATTAAAAGTTTACCAAATTTTATGAAGATATATGTACAGCACTAGAAGGTATAGCATAAGTACTTAATGTGTGCAAATGTGTATGTGAACTCATGCAGTTTATATCAAGTCTATTGAGAAAGGGTTAACTGAAAACAGAGATAATGACAAAGTGAATAGATAATGAAGAGAAACAATTAGTAACCACATTTCAACAACTTCAGGGAAGTTGTGACTTTAACCTTCTAGCTGTTTACAAATGAATGTTAAATTTGCATACACAGGAAGATCTTCTCCTGGTAGTAAACACTTAGTCAAAAGAAGTAGGTGGAACTATACAAGAGGTTTCAAAAGAATGGAGTATTGTGAGGAGACATTCCAGTTGATTGGCTAAATATATTGATATATCAGCAAATCAAGAGGTGAGAGGATCATATTTTACATTCTAGCTTGTCTGTATTTCAAATATGAGTTTCTAATTTTTTAACTCTTGTGCATATTGTATGGTTAGCATAATAAAATATAAACAGAACAAAAAACACAATGAGAGGTGCTATGTGACAAACAAAAAATTATATTTAGCATTTTGTATTTCTACTTTTTCTAATTAAGAAATTAAAATAGACAACAATATTAACATTTGAATTATAAACTACATTTTAATGTCAATTCCAATGAGGTAAGTTATAGTTAAGTTGTTTAACAAAAAGTTCAAACTAACCATCTAAAAGGTCATGACACATACTCTTTTAGTAACATTATTACCCAATCTCTACATAACAACACTGCTTCTAAGAAATTTGACATGCCACTTGGTTTTCACTATTTCCAAGCATTACATAATGATTCCAAAGAATATTAAGCTGACTGGTTAAAAAAATATACTGGTGCAATACTATTAGACTTGCATTTTTTTATTGACGAAAATACAAGTTTATTTTATTTTAACCAGTTATTTACAATTAGTGGCAAAATCTAATTTTTGTAACATTTCCTAACAAGTTTCAACCTATAGATACAAAATTTATTTTATCAATCAATTACAAACTGAAAATGGTTAGAAGTTTTCAACTGTGCAACATCTGGTATTTAAGTGCACTAAAGTACACGTACACAGAGAGCTAGTAAAAGATTTTTTTTTTTTAAATATCTCCTGAATGGTTCACAAGAGCTAAAAAATTCTGTACATGAATGCACTAAATATCATGTCTTTTAATTTGAAAACTGTTAAGCTTATATAATTAATGCTTATAATACTAATATTTAGTGCCAGCATCAAGCATTATACATAATTTGGTATCCCATAAAATCTCAGGTATCTTCAACAAAAGTAAAATTCTACAGCATACAAACAATTCATGCTTGTGATGTTTATTGTTTTTTACAAAACATTAGTTTATTTTATGATAACTATGGAGACTGAATTAATGTTTAACATAATACTTCACTAATTAATAACCCTACATTAAAATTCTTACCAGTAGGATAGGCACTTTCTTTTTGAAATAACTGTAGAACCAATTGTCGCCGCTGATCTAGAATTCTTCTTGACTGACCTTTCTCTCCATCATTAGGAGTCTTAGGTGTTCGTGGAGAATAAACTTCTTCTGAGAGCTCTGAAATATAATAATATATAGGTACATTAAGATTTTATTCACTTTATTCTCTGAATTAAATGAGAAGTCAGTCTTTTCAACCATAAAAATAATCAAAATGTATTTATGTTTACAAGTAAAATGAGAAATAATGTTTTAGATGACTCTTTATTCAGTATAAGATAAAACTTTATTTACGTATTTTCATTCACTTTTAAACACATATATAAATTAGTTAAAATACTAAATTTATAATGTATTCAACTCACTGCATTGCAATTGACCAATATGCAAAAATCTTATAACACCAACAAAAAATTGACTTTCTTCTATAAAACCATTCCCCAACAACCACTGTGTTCATATTCTCAAGACAATCTGCAAAGGGTTTTATTATTTTAGCTTATATAGCATCATTCTTTATAAACAGTTCAAGAGTGTTCTCTCATCTAAGGACTTCATTTAATATTTATAAATATCTTTTCAGACACTTACTGACATCAGACTTTTCTAGAATTAGGGATTATCTCTTAACTTCATTATTATATTGTGCATTTAGTTTTATGCAAGAAAAGCTGGAACTTTCTGTATTTAATAGTTCTAAATATTGACCAGATGAGTACTTTGTTTGATATACTTTTTGTTTTAGATATTAAAACTAGTTGTTGTAAGCATAAAGCTGTTTTTCTTACCTTGAATATAGGCTAATTTAACTTAGTATAACATTTTTTATGTTAGGTACAAAAGCCACAATACTTGTGTCTACATAAATATAATAAAAATAATTTAAATAAAAAGTTAAAAACAAACTTGGAGACTGCTGGTAAACATAAACACTAAATTTCATGTTTGAGTGATTACATCCAAGATTTTTTTCCTGAAATTTCTATTTCTCAATAATCGCTAAAATGGAAAAGATTAGTGTATAAACATCGAAAACTTACCAGGAAGAAAGGAAGTAGCAGTTCACAGAAAAAGTTCTATTACTAGAAAAACCTTATCAGAAATACCATGTTTTCCTATCAAAATACTGTCACTTAAAATCATGATACTTATTTTCTTTCAAAAGTGTACAATTATCAAAAAATTTATAATAGAAACAAACACAGTAAATTGATAGTACAAAATTTTTTTTTACAAGAGAAGTATTGTGAAACCAAGTTAAGTTACTAGTATCTATAAATGATACCCGAAAAAAATAGTTTATGAAATATTTTTGATGTTTTGAAATACTCTTCCAATATCTACAGATGAAAGGAATTAATTCACTCTTATTCATTTTACATAATTTCAAATGAATCACATTATTATTACCATTTATCATTTTATGACAAGTTAAATGAAAAACTGGAAATTTAAAAACCTAGTTCCACCATACTGTTACCTAGAATTCCATTTGATGCAGTCAAAACATGGATTTGTAGTTTGAGTGCATAAGGTCTGCAACATCTCTGGCTTTGTTTCCTTACTTTTCTTGTGATCATTATTTGCAGGTTTTAAATCACATTCCTTTTCCATTCATCTTTATATATATAATACATAATAATGTCCACACATATTTCTAGACTAAAACACTACCCCTGCTAAGTGTGACAACATATTTTACCAGTAGAAAAGCAGCCATTTCAAGTAAGACATTTATGTCTAAAACCTTGCTTTAAATAAACCTTCATGTCTTTTAAGGTAATTATTCTGTCAATGTGCATAATAAATTTCAATATTATATGAATTGATTTTTCTTTTTAATAATCCATCACTTCATACTTAATGTAAGGATTATCTCCCTAAAAGCACAGATTGTAAAGTGTACAAAATGTTGCACATCTATATGTTAGTTATTTAATATTCCTCTATTACTGGCTGATAATTCCCATTTTACCTTGCATTTAACCTTTTTACAGAAACACCATATATTTGTAAAAAAGTTAACTTCAAGGGGTAGCCATAACATGGTTTACCCAAAAATTATATTTTGTAGTTTGTGTAAGATATAGAAAAAAACAACTCAATTTTGAATACCCCCTATGACTTTCTCAGTACCATATTTAGTACTCTATATAGTACTCTATATCTCAACAGGTTTAGGTGCAATATATAAAGCTGTTTTTGTTGTAGGCTGGCAATAGAATACGAAAAGGAAGAAAAATTACAAACCAGTTGTTCTGAAAGGATTATCTTTTCATTGTAAGTAAATAATTTGTGGGTACTTTTATTCTTAGTAACCAAAATAAAGTTTTAAAGCATAGTTTGAACTGAATCTTTACTGTTTGAGATGCTTTTTGTCCAAATGTTCCATTAAGGTTTTGTGCAGTTCCTATTATGAACCACGACAGGGTTTCATAATACGTATATAATGCCTCTAAATAAACTTATAAAAGGAAATGATAGAAACAAATGTGTACAATTTCAACATACAAATATAATAAGATTATTATACTAGAAATACTGAAATGATCTGTGAAGAAATTAACTGTGAGTGTGCAATAATGGTTTTTCATATCTTAAAAGCATTTCACAATATTTTAAAAGATACGTCTTACAACTAATAGAATAACAAAACAATAAGTAAAATGTTTTACTATTTGAAAGTAAAACGTGTATTATAAACAAAATGTTACCTTTTAGATACGAATTTTTCTCTAAATCAAGGCTAAAGTTTGGCCCAAAAAATTCATTTCCTTCACACTTGGCACTTTTGGGAGTTTTTTGATCATTTTTACCACCAGTGTAGAATGTGGTTCGTTTAGTTACCCCTTCACCAGTCTCATCTTCTGTAGTAACTATTTAAATAGGAAAAAAAAAGTATTATTGAACAACGATAACAAAATGTAATTATAGAAAAAGTTTAATAACTTCAATGAAAACTTAAGTATTTTAAAAATATATTTGTAATGTGAACATACATTTTTTCTCCTTTGGGCAGCCCCCCCCTCAACACTTGTAACTCTTTAAAAATCAATTCTTTCATATTAGACTGATCTCATTCATTTAATTGTGAATGTGTGTTACACCTAGTAGTCTTGTAACTTAAGCATGGTCATATTTGAAAAAGTATATATTTTGATTACAAGTACAGTACTGTGCCAAAAGTATCAGGACAAAGTTAAAAACTAGATTTCATGCTACTTTTAAAGAACAATGGAAGGTAAAACATCAAAATGTTATTAATCTTCATATTGGATGACTGTTTTGAATCATTACCTTCTTGGTAGTAGCAGAATCCATTACCAATAATACACAAACCACCGGGTATACCATGATGGATCAGTATGATGGTAATTTCACTGGCCATTATTCTATCTACTTTGCAAATATCTCTTATATGCCTCAGCAGAAAAACATTCCAAAATTGTCACACTGCTTCCCCCAAGCTTCATGGCAAGTGTTATACACTCAAGTGTCTTTCATCTTTCTTCCACCAGATATACAACCTGCACTTTGAACCCAATATTTCAAACTTCAACTCATCCATCCATAACACCATTTTCCAATCATCAACAGTCCAGTTTTTGTACTTTTTTAGCAATTTCAGTCTCTTGACAATATTTGAAGACAGAAGCAAAGGCATTTTTTTAACTGCTACATAAACAAATACTTCATTCTCGTCCAATTTTCTTGATATTATAAATTTGGACACATTTTTGTCATTTGGTACAAGGTCGTTTATCTCATGCTTGAGATCAGTGACAGTCTTTCTTCTGTCCCAAAGACTGCATAAACAAAGGCACTTAGCATCAGTATCATTGAGCTTAGATGTTCTGCCTCTTAATTTCCTATTTTCGAATTTACCTGTTTCAGTTTTACCATCTATGGTGTACTTGATAATGTTTGGTGAGCATTTCAAATCTGTAGCAATTGGAGGGAGAGTCTTACCAGCATCACCTTAAACGTATGCAAACTCTTTATTCTATGCTTTTTAGACCAGCGCATGACAACAAAACAATACATAGTATTAAACACTATTTTTAATCAAAGTTTATTTGTGTAGTGTTCTTAAACTGATTTCTTCGAGCATATACTGGTTCCACATACTTGTTCCTTGCTAGCTTCTTTATATATAGTTAACACAGCATATAAGATATTGTAAAAGTAATTTAAGACCCTAAATTTGATCACTATGTTCATTGAAATGACACCCTTATGACATAACCTTGGTACAAATATATGGAAATTCTAAAGAATGATATGTATTCCCACCCTGGCTCATTTAGTTGCCAATTGAGATCAGTGAAGCATTAACAGTGTTGAAATTTACATTCTGTAATGGCATGGAAGTGTTAGCCCCATAAAACGGAAAGAATAACAAACTATTCTCTTTTCCTAACACTTTTACAATAGGATTTCTTTTTGGTAAATATTTCTAAAATGATACAATAAATTATGCTTGCCTACAGTTTATTATATTTTACAAATCTCATTTATTTTTCCACTTTGTTTATTAACACTTAACTAATGGTTAAAAATATCACACTTTTTGAAAAAATTTATGGGTCATTTACATTGTATACAAGGCTTAATTTATAAGCCTGCTAAAGCACTATATACAACTATCTTTCTGGAACAAAACACTGACACTGCTTAGATAAACTGTTCACTAAATTTTTAAACAGTCCTTGCTTAAAAAACTACATTATTTTTCAGTTTTTATTTATCTTCCTTGTACATACAAAGCTTTTGAGTATGAGTTTCAATTTCAATGAGTTGGAAGGAAGTAGGTCCAAATATTATAGTAGTAGTAACTTGTTTTAAAAAGCATAGACTTTAAATAAAGCATATTAACGAAGTATGTAACATGAGATCTCAGTTCAAACGGTATGCCAACACAACACTAAACCCCAATAATATTTAAATTATGTACATATTGCATTATTAATTCTGCAGAAGACAACAAAATCTGTGACAAAATATATCATTATAAAAAAAAATTATTTTATCTAGGAAGGAGTTTCTTTTTATAAGTTAATGAAGTTCAATTGTCAACTTGGGCCCTATCCAAAGTTTCAATTTTTTTATGATCAGTTCTCCCTTTATTAGAAGCCCACATGCAATTGTATTCTTTGCATCTCGATAAAATCAAATTTTTACTGATTCACATAAAAACTTAATAACATATACAGAATCAGGTAAAGTTGTTAATTATTTTCCATTCTTTCCTTCCCCAATACAAAAATACAAAAACTTAAGCATAGATGGCAGGACTGGAATAGAGGCAATGTGATCACAACTTAGTACTTAAATGCCCTTATGAATGTATATAATTAACAATAGTTATTTCAACATAGCAAACAAGGCAGCTTCTAAAATTAATTTTGCTGACTGCTTTAATGCCAAAACTTGAATAAGCTAAAAAAGAAAACAAATTAATAAAGCTAAAACCAATACAACTGATCTGAAATAGGTTCATGGCTGATCAAGATCAACTCTTCCACCTACCATAGTCAGGGTTGATGTCTTCAACCTTGATAAAAAGCACCTCACATATTCATAACCAGCATAAAATAGTGAGGCTGACATCGAAGATTTTGTCATTAGTCTTTCATTTAAGCATACATGTACATAAAACAAGTACAGTGCAAAGAAAAAGGGTTTGGTCTACATCAGAATTAACATGTTTAAATACCAACTGGACCTTTTTTTTTTTTTTTACTGATTATTCCACACGTACTATCATTATAACTACAAATGTGAAAAAAATCTCATTATCATGAATAGACTAATATAAAAATTTAAAATTAGAATAGGAAATTCCTGGTTCAATTATATTATACAACATACCTGAAGACTTCCTTTGTCTACAGTAACTTTGGACAAGAGTGATGGGAGAATTTGGAACAGAAGCTGTGGCAGAAGGAGACTTGTGGGGGTCAAATTCTGGAAGTTCTGCAAACCTGGCTTCAAAGTTGACTTCTTCTAAAACCCTGGCAACAAACATCATTTGGTCACAAATGTATACATTTTTGACTGATGTAATCTTTGATTTTCAGATAGTTATTTAGCACATACACAAACATGGTACGACTTACTGATAAAATATTTATAAAATTTGATGGCACTACATTTTGTTCACTTCTACCTTAATGAGTTCCTTCATAAAAATTGTGGCATCAAATTTCAAAAGACATTCTTTAACCTGCCAAATAATAAAATAAAAACTTCAAAGATATTTTATAACAATAAATGACACAATAAATATCTTTATTCCTTCCAGGTTGTAAAAATAACTTCTTTTGAGTGAAACAGACTAAGATAGAAGTACAAGTTAATACACAAAACAATTACTTTTAATAATGTATGTCACCAAACAGTATTAAAACTTTTTGCTCCTTTAACCTCAAAATACATTCTATTATCATAAAATATCCATATCATTTACCTTCTAACAAGTTCCTACCTGGGTCCTTTATTTTACTCTTAGATAAAATAAAATTTTAATAACAATCACAAATAACATGAGTCCTTTATTTATAATTCTAGTGTACTTCTTAAATCAAGTTATACCACAGCTCCCTCTTTGTATGAAAAAAATAAATTTACAAACCTTAACGACTTTTAAGAGTCAAAAACAGTATGCAAATAAAATTACACAGAAAATTTTGACTCAAGATAAATTTATCTGTGCATTTAACAGAACACAGAAAAAACACCATACTAATAGACTAAATAGATCTATAATAAAACAACTTGCTCTTAATATGTGTTTTACAAATTACATTCACACTCAACCAGAGAATAAATGTTGCACATGAATTACCATAACGTCCGGCGTATAAGACCCTCTCTTAAATTATAAAGTAAAAACTAGGATTTAGCATATCCTTGCCGTATAAGACCCCTCATTTAAAATATACGTACTTGAAGATGAAAAAATCTATTGGTAGTTGTTTATTCGAAAGAAAAATATTTTGTGTATAAATATAATAAAATACATTAAACGTAATAAAAAGACTAGTTTGGTAACAAAATATATTCGTCAAAACAACAAAAAGTTTAAAATTAAAAATTTCATTTATGAAATGCACACGCTTTGTGCAAGGCACAGATGTCATAATATCCTGTGACTTTAGAATTGACGTATAGTGCTGTTGTAAAGAACTGTTGTATAGCGCCAAATTCCTAATTAAAATATATACCTTTACACTATACCCTTTTTTAAACAAATTAAATAATTTTATGCTACATTTTAATTTAATTTAGATTGTTTTATTGAGTTATGATTTTCTTCCTCGGCATATAAGACCCCCTCAAGTTTGGGGCTAAATTTTGGTTATTGAAAAGGGGTCTTATACGCCGGACTTTACGGTACTAACTTAAGCCAATATACAACCTCAAATATTATTTTCCTCACCCCTGTTATAGTTTCATTTAAGGATTTCTTCAATTGTACTGTTTATGCTAACAATACCACAAACAGGCAATGTGCTTTTACTTATTTTAATATTTTTGTCATTTTGGTTTTAGAAAATGTCGTAAAAATGAAGTTTAGTAATGTGAAACAACAACTTTAAAATTGTCTGTTAGTTAGCATTTTTTTCAGAATGTTTACACAAAGCCACATATAAGAGGCCACCTCCATGTTACTATTCCTTATTTTGAACTGGTAGATGAAGTAGAAGGCAAACAGTGGACAGTGCTCACTGCTAATTCTCAAGGTAATCTTATTTGACTTAGTGATGGGATTTGACTACCACTCTTGTAATGCACTCACAGTCTTAGAGTATGAAGTATGGTTCTGTAGCAATAGGTTAAAAATCGTGAATTTTCATGTTTCACAGACTAAGCATGTTAACCACTGGGTCATGCTCAATCAAATGAAACTGGTTCAAGTGGAGAAAATTTTTACAAAAACATCAACCTATAAGGTTGAATCCTCAGGAAGGTAGAAGCTATGTTGTAGGCTTGGGGTTTTTGTTGATATTTTTAATGTCATTGGAATATTGTGCAACTTCAAAAAGAACATTTAACCTTGTTTCTAACTAAAATTCAAATCTTCAGCTGATATTTAAGAATATCATCTGTACTGAGTGAGACAGTACTCATTCTAGTTCTAGTGAACTGGCAATAGTACCACCTGTGATAATTTTAGTTTTTTGAGAATTCAGGACTATTATCTACATCTTATGTGACTACAGTACAACACTGAATCTGGTTTAACTCTAAAGCTCACTCTCATCCAGATAGCAAGATTACCACCTGTTCCTGTGAACTCATCTTAGTCCTATATAATTTATATAACTGATAGACCATATTTACTTGTCCATTCCATCATCCAGGTTGCGTTTAAGGATTGGTTTTTTTGGACTAGCAACTTCCTTTTGTAGTATATGGCGAACTGGCTGACTGGACATAGCCTTGGACGTTTGAGTTGAAGTGACTGGAAGCTTATCTGGAACCCTACGCAGCTGTGCTGGTGTTGGGGCTAGTATAAATCCATGGTCAAGTGAATCTGGTGGATGGGATGAAGTGTTAGTTGCTGGCTGTGATGATTCACTTGGGTGAGATGGCGAGGCTGGTGTTGACCAAAAAACCTCTTCTGAATCTTCTACCTTTTCTGCAGCTGACAATGATTTTGATAACTAAATACAAAAGTAATTTCCTTAAATGAAAGAACCAAGTACATATGGTAATGTAGTCATATTTCCATTAAAATTTAGAAAACTGTGTAAATGATAAGTGTAAGAAAGTATTTTAAACTTTAAAGAAAAACAATTTTTATAAGGAACATGAATAAAAGAGTTAATGTATACAATATTAAAAAAATATCCTTAAAAACAAAATATACAGCAATACTAAAAACTGTAACAATTTTCCCTCACAAGGTGGAGTTATTGTAAAAACCGTCTATCAAGATGACTCAGATTACTAAATATAAAGAGCAACTTTCAATCCACACTGGAAAATGTTCAAACTGTTATGATTCTTGGCCATTTCCCAACTTATACATCTCTGTATTTAACAGTGTTGCAAAATATCTGTCACCAGTAATTTAGAATCAAACCTACCAAACAGTTTTCTCTGCTGAAACATTTTTGAAACCTTCATGAACTTTCATCAGATACTGAATAGCCAAGGTAAGATAAGGATTAGCACACACCTATGAATGTCTTTTACTTAGTAAAATATTATCTTACAGGTTTAGAAACAATACTAAAAATAATGAAGTGCATATGCAACAATGTTTTTGGTATCTGTGCTCTGACCACTGCGTGTATTGTAACCAGTTTTTAGTGACGGAAGTCTTAAGACTTATCACTGAATCAATTGGAAGCTACTAAAGTGATAAATGTGATAACTTTAGTCACTTGCCTTCTTCTTTTTTAATGTTCTACTAGCAACAGGTTCTTTGCTGGGTATAGTTTCTTCTTTAGAGGTTTTGTTGTTCTCCTGCAATGTATTATTTTCCCTACTGGCATCAGAACCCATAAATGTGGGAGATCTGGAGCCATCTAGTTGCCATTAAAAATGAAAAAAAAACGATATTTCTATCTGTATAAAATATTTTCAACTAATGACAATGATTTAGGAACACAGTTTCAGGATACACACAGTAAAAATTTACATCACCACCATATGGTATACAAATGTGTAAACAATTTAATGATGCACAACATGAAACTCACAAAACAGTGATATACATCTCAAAAAGGTGCATGTATAAGTCTATATAACAAGAGTTAAACTACCTAAAATGATTGTATTTTCACTTAAAAGTAGTACAAACAAAAATATTAATGATAGATCAACATTTAAATTACATTTTTCTGAAACAAAAGAAAAATTGAAGATACTTTCCCAAGTTTCAATTATGTAGAAGGAATTTTAATTTTAATATTGAACTCATAAAAAACATCTTAAGTTATTTCTATATACAACACATTGAGAAAAATATGTCCATGTCTTTAGAAGTAACAATTTAACGGTTATAAAAGTACTTATAAAATATACTGATCCACATATTTGTCACTCTATAAAAGAAAAATGTACTTTAAATTACAGAAGAAAGTTTAGAGGATTGTTTGTATGAAATGTGTAAAGTTTATAATAGAAAATCAGAAAAAGGGTCTTGACCATTAATGTTAGAGTTTATTTCCTGAAAACCTGACAAAACCATTTTACTATAATGATTATGTATGATGGTCAGTTTTCACATATTTATGAAAATCTGAAAGTTTGAACAATAAATTATTGATCATTAGCAGGACGAAATGTTTCAAAATAAAGAATATTTCTTTTTACTTTGCATATTACCACAACAGATTCTCAAGAAATTAAAATGTAAGTCTGATAAGACATTTAGTCAAATGACTAAGATATAACTTCTGTTAAATTAGAAGAACTGTGTACAAATCTTTTTTTAAATGTAACTTAGATGTTCTTAAACAAGATCAAATTTTACTAAAGTGCTTAGAAAAACCAGTAAGGCTTCGATTTAAGCTACAATTTATTTAAAAGCTGTCATTTGGTCAACTTGAAGTGACCCTAAAGATGTATAGAACCTATAAAATTCTTAAATTTAATAAACTATCATTTTCTTGTAATCAGAGATAAGTTATTACTTGGTAATATTTTTATTTATAGTATTACCTGGTATAGATGGTGTATTGGGTGCTTCAGTACCAACTGGAATATTCACAACTGAAGCCTTGACTTTTAGATTCCTTCCATGTCGTGGAAAAATAAACTCCCCATTGTGATCTTCCGTGATGCTAAGACTACCAGATTTGGCATCCATCACTCCTAAATAAATTAACAGCTCTATATATTCTTGGAGCACAAGGAAAACTTACTTTTTCTCATGTTTATATGACTGATCAATATTTAAATATTTAAAATCAAAAGTAAGCATATTCTGCTTATACAAAAATAACAATAAAACAAGAAAGTTCAGTCCAACAAAATATACTATCCTAAATAATATATTTCAGTGCAGTGAACACAGCTTGATAGTAGTGGTGGCAAGCAAAAGTTTTATAACTGAGGAAAGAAAATGTCTGATGTGTTTAGTCTCTGTTAGTTATTTTAGAATAGAATGACCAGTAGTGACAAGTTTCTCATATGCACCAGGAGTGACAATTCTGTTCTCATATTAACAGCTCTTTTAACATTAGTAAATCTTATGAGCTGTTTAAAATTTTCATTTTCCAGCATCAACAGGAAATTAAATATAGACTATCCTTTCTTTAAGACTACTTTCATTAAGAGTATTGGTTATTATATTTATTGTAACTAATAAATATTTGTATTATTACTGCTTTTATTTTATATATTAGTTTATGGATATAGGAATAGACTAAGCCAAGTTTTACCATGGTGTGTTATAACTTTCTAACTTGAAAATCAACTTAAACAAACGAAAATTTTAAAACACTGTAGATATACAATGTTAGTTTGAGTACATTTATTTTTTTCTTCTTCTAATTCTACTTTCAAGTTTAACATTTTATAATGATTCTGTATTATCTTAGTATAATTATTTAGGACAAACCTAAGCCTCCTGGCTGGTTAAGCATTGAGAAAGATTATTGATTTTATGGATTAAGATATCTAACAGCAAAGGTACTCAACTAATAAAATAATGTATTCTAATCATTTTACATAATATAATATATTTAACCATTTGTGTTTATTACTGGGTATATGTTTTAGCTCTGATCTATATAAATAGCTTGCTTTGATCAGAAGTTAATATTAATTATGACCTTCAAAAGGTGATGGAATAAGAAAATGATAATTAAACTTCTTAAAAAGTTTATTCTGAAAGACATTCATAAGAGTGATAACAAATTTATGTGCAGCTAACTTTCTTTAGACTGAAAAGTTATAATTACATGAAAAAAATAGAAAATATTTGGTAAAAATACCAAATATCTTTTTTTAAAGTTAATTAGCTTATTCTTAAATCAAGTAAAAAATGTCAGATATTGTTACATTAATCGCTCATATAAACTAGCATAAAAAATTAGTTTGTTTTTCAATCTTACCTTTAAACAAAATTACAGCAAACAACAAATAAAATTATACTTAAATTTTATTATAATATTTCTTCAAGTTCCTGAGCAAATTAAAAACATGCTGATATATGCAAACAAGACACAAGATAAAATAACATGTTCTCACTTGACAGGATTCAAAAGAAAGCATTTTGTGTCTTGTTCAGACATGGCAATATTTTAACTAGTTCTTAAACTTGAAGAAATATAATGCGATAATTAAGTTTAAGTAAAGTCAGAAAGCCCTGTCTGGCATGATTTGAATTGTGATGCATCATCTTACCATTACTATATATGAAATTAAAGAAAAACAATTTCTTAAAATTAACCTGTAAAACATACTTTTTCCTATTAATAATGAGAAATTTACAAGGTTTTTTTTATTTTATTTAATAATAAAGCATAGTTCAGTCAAGCAAGTAATTTTACATCGAAATCAAACAGGTGGAAAACTAACCTGTGAAAAATTGAGGTGACTGACTCTGTTTAGATGTCCGTACATTACTATTTTGACATGACACAGTATTATATGGTCCAATGTTTAACACTGTTACCATTGGGCTACTCTTGCCTGTTCTTGAAACAGGAACTGTTTTCATAGTGATGGGTGTAGATACTTTAACCTGACCTCCTACCAAAGGAGCATCATCTATTACGAAATATATGTAATAATAACTATTAACAGGTCACAATATATTTACATTAATTTGAGTGTAAGCTATAGCATCTAGGACTATGTTATCAAATAAGTATCTTGGTTAAAAGACTACACAGTAAATCAGTTCAGTCATGTAAGTCTGTAAAAGGTTGAGTTCCTTAATGTTGCTTGAATCATGAGTAATATCTTAAACTGACAAAGTCACACATTTACATATAAATTAAAAGACAATGTATCAGCAGTAATTCAATGAGCATGTGAAGTAAACTGACAGGAAATATAAATTTCTTGTTCAACTAATATCCTGGTAACAGGCATAAAGTAGACACATTAGGCATAGAACACTTATCATAATTTACCAGTTTTTGACTGAAGGTTATCATAAGTAAATCATTGAAACTGTCAAGATATTAAATTACTCTGGCACTGTGTGTAATGAAAGAGAAACTGGAATATGCAAAGATATTAAATTTCCATAAAGTGGTTCCTGCTGTCTCATGAAAACATTTAAGAGCTCTGCTGCAAATTAAGTAACCAGTGAGAGACAAGATGGTAAGTGAAAGGATGGAAGAAAAACAGGAAGAGCTGTTCATTGTAAGTTATAAAAATTCATTAACCAGATCTAGAATTTACTGTCCAACTTTCTACTATCTCAAACCCATTCTTTCTTCACAAAGTCTTGATATAACTTGGATGTTTTAAGTTAAAACCCTTAAACTGTTAAGACTGTAATCAAAAGAAGTAATGTATGTTGATATATTCTTAATTTCCTTAACTGTCTATATGCAAGAACAGGTAATGGTAAAAAATATTGTGCATCTACTGTCGGTGCTTAGAGACTTTTGTAAAATGTACAAACAGTATAACAATGTTATTAATTTTTTTTTAGGTCTATTGTTTATTCACAAAGCATACACAGTGTGGGATCATGATTATAATAATCCAATCTCTCAGATGCTGGCTAAGCCATTCTCTTTATTAAGTTACACCTTTTAATACAAAGGAAACAAAGATTCATTCTATGAATTTACTGAATACTGAATAACACTATGACATAGAATGAACTAATAAGACATTCAGTAGCATCCAACAGACATTTAGAATTCTAAATATGAGTTATAATTATTCAAAAAGTTTATTGTTTTTAACCATCCCTTGGCAACATGACCTAACTTTTGTATATTGTAGTTTACAAGTAAAAATATCATTCTACAGGTAGCTGTTTGTGCTAGTAATTACTAATCATGGTATTCATACACTCATTTGAACAAATTTATAAAAAGTTAACATTTTCTAAAAAATATTTTTTGGGGGGAAATACTGCACTGAAAGTATTTGGATTGTGTTCTTTAATCATACATAACTCACTGCATCATTTTGATACAGTGCCCTGGATTATAATTTTTTTAGTTCAAACTCTGATAAGAGTAAATTTACAGATAACAGCAATATTCTACTGTAAATACAGGTTTTGGTAAATTCAATATTAATCCTCAAAAGAATGATTATCCATATGAGCATAAAATTAAAACATCTGAAGACCAAGAGTGTTATCTGATCCCACCAACAGAGAAGTGCTATATGATAGTTATAATATGAATCTTGTGGAAGATTTGTAAGATGCACTGCACATCATCCTAAGCACTCTAATCCAGAGTAACTAAACACAGGATAGCATGTGATAATCAAAGATGATTACTTTAGAAATCAAAATATAATATAGGGCTACTGTCAGATCAAGACAGTTACATAGTCTGGAGAATTAGCCAGCCAGCTAAATCATGTCTTCTAATTTAAACTGAGCAAAACAAAAGTTCAGTTCTTCCAAACAAGTCCTGTATCAACAAGTATGAAGTAAAACACTACGTGGAACACGGCTTAAATTATTGAAAAAAGTGTATGAAGGAACGTGAAATTGAGAAAGTTTTTTTTGTAATTATCAATAAATGTTTGATTTTTTTTTTTAACTTTAGTTCTTTGAGCTTGGAACTAGTGCAGAACTAAGACTATATGATACTGGGTTTTGAATAAATATGACTTGTAATGAGTTGATAATTCAACAATAATGCAACCTATCACAAGGCAACACAACTGACAGGAACTAAGTTTGAAGTGAAACTCTTCACAGTCATTAAAATCAATATTAGAACAAAAAGTTCATATACTTTTCAACTAACTTATCCTTACATGAGTTAAAACATCTACCACTTCATTATCAACTATATTTAAATGAAAGAAAAAAACGTTTTAAATCCAACAATACCTAATCTTAAAAACTGGGAATATGCTTGAAACTAAGAGAACAAATATACAATAGGTGAAGTTTATATCATGATACATAAAAAATGTTTTACCTATTTGTGGCGATAATGCAACTTGCTGGAAGTAAACAGCTGTGGGCTGCTCTGATGTCCTAGCAATACTCTTGTTCACAGGAGTAGGAGACAACTGAAACCTTATAATACATCACAACAGAACATTAATCTTTGAACAACTGAAACATACATAAATTATGAATATGTTTATACTTTATTTTCACATATGTATGGGTAACAGCTACAAAATTATAATTGGGAATCAAAACTATAAAGACTTTGTATCAGCATGCATAAATTATGTACACTTTACGTAAATATAAAATTGAAGAAATCTAATTCTTAATAATGATATCTACAAGTTACTTGAATTTGAAATTTACAGAGTACTAATTTTTAAGAAAATTATATCTAGCTGCATCCATGATTTCTGTTATTTCTAGTTTTATTAAGTAGAAAATGAAAATCATGGAAATCTAATCATGACACCTTTAGTAACTTGACCACATCCATGATCCTTCATGCTGAGGAAGACAGCAAAATCACAGTTGAAAGTTAACCTGTGTTACTATATTATATCCTTCGTAATTGAATAATACAAAATCATTATGATGAAATCAACATTTACCTAGTTGTAGAAGGCAGCAATAATCTTGGAGCTCCATGTGTTTGTGGAGATAATGTTGTCATAGCAACTGGTGAAGATTGAGTAGCTCCAGGAACTTGAAGTTGTGTGCCTGGAGAAGCTAGGGTAAGGATATGTGATGAGATCACTGGAATTCCACCAGAATTGGTAACAACATGCATACTCGGAATGGTATTGGGACTTCTGGCTTGGGGAGTTGAGGGTGCACTATAAAATAATAAAAACACGTGTATATATACTGCAATGTGTTCCCAACAATATTTGTTATGTTTTGTGCCAAAACACTTGAAAATACAAATTGTTTAAAAATTTCTTAAGAGATACTTCTTTGGTACATCATTATAAAATAGATATGAAATAACTGGTCATGTTTATCTTAAGTATACTCTCTTTACATATTAGTATAGTCATAGAAAATTTCAGTTTATTGGAAAGGTATTACAGACTAATCGTATGTGACAAGCTGAGCCCATTAGCTCAGTGGCATATCACAGAGAGGCTGTCAGACAAAGGGTAGAAGTAAAAAAATTGAATTTGATTTTTAAATTGACACAATACAGATGCCTATTCTAGTAACAGCACTATTATCAAAGACCATTTTCGACTAACTACAGAAAGGCATCTGCCAACAGTGGAGAGGGTTTCACTATTATCAATCATACCAACTAAAAAACATCACAAAAACTGTCACTATGGCAGCAGGTAACCATTTCAAAGACCAACTATTTCATATGTAAATAGGAATTATTGATTTTGTTAGTGTTTACAGTGCAAATAGTAAATAATGGATGACTAGACAATTGTGGATGAACACTTTACATCAAGATAATTTTGAATTTGGAAATGAGCAAGCATGGTAGAATATCATTTATTGGAACAAATTCTTCATACTGTTGGTAAATAATTACCCTTCCTGACAAAAAGTATTCATACACTCAGATCATAATAATGCATTTAGATTAGGGATTTAGAAATTTCAAGAAGGGGATATATCTTATACTTAATAACATTAACAAACAAAAATAATACCAATCAATCAATTTTGTGTATAGGATCATGAAGACCTAACACAAGTCACACTTCAGATGATGTAAGTAGAGTGCAAAATCTTAAACAGAATATCATTCACATATACAAAGGTCAATGGCAAAAAACTACCCATGTACTGCAGGCAACAGTAAGCAAAGTAGTGAAGAAGAATCCCCGAGTGCAAACTAGGCCAATAGAGTATGGGTTCAGAAAGACAGTTTCCAGTACTACCTCTCATTCAGCAATCATATACATATTTGCCTATGAAGAGACCTACTGATCAAAATGCCAGATGCTGCACCTATGATTTGCTGTAATAAGATTGTCAAACTTTGATGTCAGTAAACTATCATCCTTGTACACTGGGCTGATTATGGAAAGCACGTAGAAAGATGTGGTGCACTTTGGCAATAATAGCTGCACCACAGAGCTTTCTGCAACAGAAGCTAAAAAACAGGATTACTGTCAAGATTCATAATGAGACATGATGACATGGTCTGTGATGATCTTATGAACTTTCAAAAATGTTTTAATATAATGCAATCAACTTCTGTAGTTTAATGAATTATGTTAAACAACGTTTTATGTTAACACTAGTGTAGGAATATGGAAAAAATAAAAGATATTTATGATTTTTTTTCTGCAGTGAAAGCTATGTAGGTGGCGTAACATATTTGGAATTTTCTCATGGTATGGACTGGGTTGTTTGATTCCGACAGAAAGAATGAAAAGGCCTACAACATAGCTAAACATTGTTACTGATCATATGCAATCTGCAATGTAGCCTACTCTATTTAAAAAGCTCTCCAAGAGACAGTGATGTAACAATCCACTGTACCCATGGTGGTTTCAAGACTAAAATCATGATTTACAGTTTCGACTACCATGATCACAATTATTATTGTAAACTATTATTGTTCAATGCTGCTCTCCATTTGAAAAAAAAATTTTGTATGCCACAAGCCTTTCACTACCATTCACACCTTGATTCATGTTGTTTAACCAATTCTCACATGTAAATTATCTTGCAACACACCTCCATCAGTAGTAGTACCACCCATCCAAGTGTCTCATGCAACTTCCTTTATGCTATTCTATCTAACTGTCACTTCTTGTTTGGCAGTGCACATGTTCAGATACTTAATATGTGCTCTTTTGACATTTTTGTTTCATATCTTCATATCAATTCCACTCAACAAGTTCACTATTTATTATACAATAGTGATATTTATAACTTATTACAAGGAGTTATTTTATGTTTTTACCCATTTACAGAACTTAATACTTCAATATAGATTTTTTTCTAATTTTTATTTATTTCTGTTAACATGGTTGTATTTGGTTGTTCATTTTGAATTGTAATTTGTTTTTCTTCAAACATCAAACTTGTCAATACTCACTTATTTAATTTTATAAAATAACAGCTATTTCATTTTCATTATTATTTATCTTTTATACTTTATGTTAACTTTGTGTGGACTGCTGGAGCCAGGGTCTGCATAAATTTCTCCTGATGTTGTACATACTCATTGATAGGTTAAGTTTTTTAAATTAGAACTATGTGAGTCGATAAAAATGTGAAAGATTTGTATTATGCGAGAAAAAAAAATCAAGCAATTAATTGCACTGAATGAAAATAACTAAGCATGTGAGCAAGAGTGAGGTACTTCATTAAAAATTGCAATAACCATTGTAAACTTCCACCACTATCTGCAAACTAACTGTAAGCCATACTCTGACATATAGCATCTTATGGGGTCTATGGCTAACTAAAGCCAGGCTCTAATAATTGAGGCTAGTTACTCTATGAACCTGTTGAAATTAGATTATGCGACTAGTCACTGTTCATGTGTGAACTATATTTTTCTTTTTAATAAATTTTATAAGCCAGTATTGTTATATAAAGTGAGCAACTATTCTGTTGTGTCAAAATATATCTGCATGAAATATGAATTTTATGTTAGTTTGAAAGATTAAATAATATTATCATCTGCTTTCAAGGTAAAGTTTGTTTCACATTACACTACACCAACACCATATATGGATAGTATTTAAAAAAAAAAGTATTCACAAACCAAGGTATTCCTGATGTAAAACTAAGACATGTTCAGTTATTTGTATATATGCTCTACAAATTTTTTAATTAATTGTTAAGTATTAATTTAGAACAGTATAATAAGATTTTTTATTTATACCCATAGTATCTTAGAGATAGCATTACGAATTGTTAAAATTGATGTTTTTTTGGTATTCATAAATGGCCATTTGTAATACGAACATTCTCCATATGAGAAGATAACTTACCAAAAAAACAGTTATATTTTGTAGAGATGCATCATTCTTATACTAACTCACCTTTTATTACCACCTCTCATAATTTTAATCCCACTCTGACTATTTTGTGTACCAAGCTGGACTCCACCAGATCCTGGCAAAATAACTCCAGATAATGCTGGCAATGATGAAGAAAGAACATGTGTAAAAAGCAATAATAAAAGCTATATTACCAGAACAGTAAGTAAACACTAGAGATTTACCATAACATTGTTACTTACATCATTATAAAATTCTCCTAATACTTTTATTTTTTGTTTCCATGTATTTTCAACAACTAAAATCTTTTTCAGTGTAACAGACAAATTTTGTATCAAAATTATGACAATTGACAGTCAATAATAAAAGGTTTGCAAGTGAAATACATTTTTTTATTCAAACTCACTAAATGAGGAACTAAAGCAAGAACTTAAGACTTCAATTGTACAGATTGATATGTTTATGTAACACTTATAAAATCACAGAAAAAAACAAAAGTAATATTTATGATTTACTCATCAGTATGTCAGTCCAGACCATCTATAAATATTAAAAACAAGTTATAAAGTTCTAAAAATAAAGTTATTCCTGTAACTATTCTGGCATACCTTTCATGTCTGCTCCACTAGCAGTTTGAATCGGAACAGAAGGGATGATATACTGATACTTGGGTGCTTCAGTCTGACACGCTCCCTGAGATCCCAGCCGGATGTGTTCTGATGGAGTTGCAATGGCAGTCACTGGACCATCTAGCTGGTGTGATTTTAATAAAAACATTGCTGGAGTGTCTGCAGATCCTGGGGTAGATGGTGTTTGAGGTGTGACAGGAGTATTAACATAGTTTTTAGCACTTGTTGTCACAAGTTGGCTTAATACAAGATTTGTATCTGTAGTCACTGTTCTCAGAAATGGTACCTGGTTTTGTAAATGACTGTTTCTTGTTGTAGGACTGAAGAAGTTTGGCACAATAATAGTCTGAGAACAAGTTAAAACAGGATTTGTCACAACAGGTTTGGGGGAAATATGACTTAAATTTGAATTTCCTGGAGATGAACTTCCTCTATGTGTAGAAGAATTTAAATTTGGTGTTAAAGAAGTAGAAGAAACAGTAACTGGATCTGAACCAGGAGAGATTAATGTAATTGGAGGAATAGAAAGTGGAGGGGGTAAAACAGTTCCTCGAGCCAGCTTCTGAACTGTTTTCTGTGGAGTTTTATCCACAGTTCCTTTGTTTTCTGTCACTTTAAGTGGAGACTGAGTTGTAGTTAATACAACTTTTGACCTCAGAGGTGTACCAAACATCAATTGACCATGGTTGCTAGTAACAGGTAGACAATGAACTACATTACCAGAAGAAGCAACATAAGGTTCCAGAGGTGGCATAGATTCATGGTTGCCCCCTTCTTTTTTGTTTACTTCTGTATTTGGAGACTGCTGTGTTTTGTCACTAACGCCCTTTTGACCTTTATGAGGCAATGATTCATCAATTATCAACTTCATCCGAGGAGACTGGACATCTTTAAATACAGCACCTGTAGTTTGAAAATAAGAGCCAACTGGGAGGATTGGACGCTGAGTTCCTAGGCCAGGACTTACCCTGATTGGTGTAGGTCTGTGAGTTACATCTGATGGTAAAAGCGACTTCATAACAGGTGAGAAACGTTGCTGAGGAAATGCTTTATTCTCAATAAGATGTTCATTATCTGAATTACTATCACTGTCTGATTCAGTCACCTTTTCTCGACATTCAAGATCTACAGAAGGTTCTTCACACACTGCCTCTGTTTGACAATAACAAGCAGGCATTTTTACAATACTAATAAATTATTATTTAAGGACTATAAACTGAATATCACAAATCTAAATACATCAACAATGTAGACAACTGTAAAAACTATTAAAATTTATCCTCAAATCAACTACTATTACGATTATTTCTTGGCCATCTTTAAATTTTATGTTTATACATTTAATTCACTAGTTCTCATTTTAAAAACCGTGATTTTTAAGGAAATTTCATCATCTTTACCACCTAAGCCAAACTCATTTAGAAAAAATAAAAATTTAAATAACTTTTTAATAGCCAATGTTACTTTTGGAAAGGTTTTAAGAATATACTTTATTTTAAAACAATAAACCCCATTTTCTTTCCCGACTTTTTGTTTATAATTCATAAATAAACCCATGTTGAATTTACTTTATACAAAAAAATATAAGGATCCATCATAAACAATTCACTTTATCATGACGACCACAAATCTTGCAAAAAAGATATGTCCAGTGAATTCTACATACATGCTATAACGAGGAAATACATTTTATTATCAAATCTTATTTAAAATTTAATTACTTATTAATCATGAACTTTCAAAATTGAAATTGTACCTATCCTATTATTGCTGTCAATAATTGATAGACGATTGTCACAAGATTTCTCAGGGTTGGTGTAGCTGCCTGCATTTCTCTTATCATCTGTTTTAATGCTCACTATTTCAGTATCTTGGCCACTTAAAGAAGCATCTGTGGATTTGACCTGCAAACTTTCTTCGTGTTTATCATCACTTCCTATGGTTTCTGTTTCATGTGATACCAGTGAATTTGGAGCTGACAATTCGGACATGGAACGAGATCGTGGACGCTGCTATTAAAGTAAGAAAAATAGGATATTTAACACATAATACAATCAGCATGATACAAATTCAAAGTGATCTTAGGTCATATGTGGAAAATGAAAGAGTTAAATAAAATAAGCTAGTAAAATCAAGAGTATCAAATAAATATTACAGTAAAACTTATAAAACAAAGTAATCCATTTTTAAGCAGCAAATTTTAATACAACACAATGAGCACCATAAAGTTTAAGTGCAACCTTGTACTACAAGTCAAATAAACGTAACAGCTGATTTGTCTGAATTTATTTTCAGTAGATTTGAAACTTATTATTTAAATAGATTCATTGCTAAATTAATAATCTATTTCCCTATTACAGCTGCCTTTTCAAAGGCTAATTAAAAGAATTGAGTGTTTTTTTAGCTGTAAATAGATGAAAACTGAACTAGAAATGCAGAAAGTATGTCATTTATTAATGTATTACAGATTTAAATTCCCTTTACCTTCATAATTCAATCCATTTCTAACTAAATTCAACCCTGGAATGTCTGTCTCTCTCTCTCTCTCTCTCTGTGTGTGTGTGTTATAACCATATTTGTGTATGACTTAAGAAGTCGTTAATACACCAGATATATTTTGTTTCTGAATGTAAATTTAACTGATAGCAGAAGAATTTTCAAGTAATGTATTTTGAAAAAAAATATATAATTATTGTATAAAACACTAACTGAAATTCATCTACATTTTGTCTCAATTATTTTTAAAACACTTGAGTGAAAAATTGCTGTCTCCAACTGTCAATAATTCAAACAAAGTGTCTTTGCAATTTCATTGCTAAATTCACACTATATAATTAGATTACACTGCACAACAAAGTTTTTGCTTCTTGAACACTGTTGGGTGTTCCTTATAGATTTTTGGCTGCTGATCACAAAAATCCTATCCAAATTTTCCCATCACTTATCATTTCATCAAAATCATCTTCAGTTTCACCATGACATTGCCACAATGGGAAAACGATATCAGGGTAACTGATAGCAAAACACTTATTATGTTGACCTTAATAGCATATTAGAAACAAATGCAATTAAATAAGTTATTGCCGGTAAACAGTTAACCATCTATTTTTCATAGTTCCTACATGATGAAGCAAAACCAAAATTATATTTGTGCATACCCACTAGGTACCTGTCGCAATCAGCAAAAACTTTTCAAAAAAATTGTTGTGCAGTGTTATTAAAATCCTAAGGACCTGAGTTTACATATTTTGTACTAGCGGAGAAAACATTATTTAAACGTTCTAAAAATTAAAGATATTTTTTGCAAATTGATAACCAAAAACTTCATATATACTTTTGGTTGTTCATTCCTACTGGTTGTTTGGTTCTTGTCAACAGCTTCTTTATCATTTTTCACTTCTATTTCAACATTAGTAGCTGCAGATTCTTGAAATTCTTCTAAAAGACGAATATGCACTTTGTTGTAAGCTAGTATCTTTTCATATCAGAAAACATTTTACTTCATTACATGCATAGATAACATGCCAAAATAATTCAAGGAAAAAGTGTAAATACACCAATATCTTTTCAATGAGAAAACATCTTGCTTCATTAAATGCATAGATAAGATTCTGAGAAAAACTTGAAGGAAGGAAAAAGTGTAAATACAAATATTCCTATGAAATTCAAAAGTTATTTGATACAGTACTTTTAATTAAAATTCTTTAATCTTAAATAGAGGTTAAAATTATTGACCACCTATATTTACTGAAGGAAAGCAAAATTAAGTTTACTTTAACTAGCAATTAAAAAAAATCCCACAAATAAAGCATTATTTAATGATATATTTAGTCATCCTATTTCATTACAATAAATATAAGGCTGTTATTACTGTTAAAATCATTTACATCTATGATGCAAAGGAATAAACAATTCATCTCAAGACATATTTGAAAACCTCAACTTAATTTTGATGATTCAACAAAAGAAAACATAGAAAAACATTGAGATGCATAACAATTTTCTTCTACAGGAACTATTTAATAAAAATAAAATATTTATTTTTCAATACTAGACATTCCTTTATACAATATATATCATTGCAGAATGCAATGGATGAAAGTAACAATAACAAATACAGATCAATGTTTACTTTTCTTAAAAAAGATAAGAACTAATTAACATCTCATAAAGTTTATTTTTAAAGTATTGTTTTATTTTTAGGCAAAAAAAAGACATCTTTTTTCATGTTACAAAGTACAAGTGCCTTAATATTGAGTTATGATTTCTCAAGAAATGTATACCCTTCATTAAAATACTTTGTTTCTTATTCAACAGAAAGATATGCATTAAAATTTATGTTTCAGCACTAATACAGATATTTTAAAGATTAAAATAATATCTACTATTATGTTTTTTATGACAAGGAAATTGCAATTAGATTTTTTTGGTGTTATGTACTCTGTGAAATGTTTAAAATGAAGACAGATTATTCCTCATGCATCTTAACACGTTAAATTTTTTTACAACCAAATAACTGGAGAACTTGTTGATGAAAGAACCACCATTTCTAGTGTTTGTCATAGATATGTTAGAAGCAATATTTTAGATTTTTTTTTCTTTACCTTAGTAACAGATATAATAAACAAGTTTGAAAAATGATACCAACAATACAAAAACATCCAATATATATTAAAAATTCATAAAATAAAATTACTTAAAAAACACATTTATACCTGTTGTTTCCAAGGACTCTTTTTCCTCAGCTGATGAATTTTGCCTTTTCCGACCTTCTTTTGAGACTGAACTGATTGATTTTTTCTTATCTTTAGTGCACCACTTCCATTCAGGATGAGCTTTGAAATGAGCTTCTTTAACCTATCAGTAACAGAAAAGATAGTACATGTACTGATGCAATGAAAGTGCAAATACAAATTATTCTTTCAATCTTCCACTTACCTAAATATCTCACGTTACTATTTTTTACTTGTGTTAGAACATAAGGATGCACTATCAAATTGCTGAATAACTACAATAGAATTCATTACGTAAACAAGAGCTTAATTGTTAAAACATTTTTTTTAACCTAGCTATGAAATTAAAAATAAATGATACACAACTTATATGTAATATAATAAGAAAGTACACAAGGGTGACATGCAAAGCTGAGTCCCCATTGCCTCTCCTCCCTCATCTGAGATACAACCTTTTATTATTTTAAAGTTCTCTAATGTAAAAGTGTTGACTTATGACCCCAAATAACTCTTTGCCCCTTATCTCCCCCTTCAAAAATCCTTGAAATGCAACTGAAAGATACCACTAAAAATAATATTAGACCTATACACACAATGCCACTTCCAACATTTATTTAATAAGTGATTAAATCAATATCAAATTATTACACAATTATTTTAACAACAAAAATAATCCAAGGTGTACTAAGCCTATCAAGTAAAAAAAAATATCTTGTATCTTAAAAGTTGTAAATACACTATGTAGTTTAGCTTTGTTTTTGTTTAATACTTGTTTCATAGAAAGAAAAGGTACTATCAAATTTAGAAAATAGTAATGTGTTGTAGAACTGGGGAATTAATATGAATGCTCTTAAAAAATCCCACTTGGTTTATTTCATTTAATAGCACAATTCACATACAACTACTACTAAACATGAAATCTACTTTTACATTATAATAGCAATATAACAATAACAGCTACAAATCAATCTAATTTAAGTTGTTTCACACTTGATTTCAATTCAATTTTATTAAAGTATCAATTATACTTTGTAATAATTTTATTTGTCTCTTGCCCAGTACTTAAAAAAGTGTTATCTCATTCCAAGTAACATTAAGTTTGTGTCAAATTAAATATCCTTATAGTTTTTCATACAATTAATATAATGAACAGATAATAATGTAAAATAAGCATGGTTTACTAATTCTGGCACAGAATGAAACTGAGAAAGCTGTTTTTATTGTTACTATTAAAAACAACATATGACCTTAATGTATCCAGATAATTTTAAGGCCATCCTTTCAATGGTTGAGTTTCTGTTCGAAAGGTAATCTTTACATATCAAATTTGTTGACAAAACTTTAAATGCTACACATTTTTAAGTATTTCACAAGCTGTAAATATCATAATATATAAGAAAAACCACAGTAATTTAAACTACAAAGTCCTGTAAATTAGGGTTGTTTTTTTTATCTAATAATTAACTGCTACTTGGCCTTTACAAATGCATCATTCTAATCCTGACAAAAGAAACTAACAAAGAAAACTGTCTAAAAAGTTTTTAAAGTGAAACTAATACAAATGATAAAACAAAGATATTTAATCCCCATTTCAGGAAAAATATCTAATCCTGATAATATTATCTGAAATGTTTGCAGTACTTTTTATAATAGTCACTTTTTATCCTTTTAATTCTCTCCACTCAGTACTTTAAATTTTCAGACAATACAAATCCTACTACCAAAGCCCTTTAAACCACAGTAGATTATAATGAAGAGATCAGATTTATACCATAGCTTTAAAAAATGTCAAACAATATGCAAAATGTTAAATAGAAATACAAGTTAAATAAACACTTGTCAATTTTTTCAAAACTAACCAATATTAAAAAAAAATTAGCTACATAAATTAGTTAAATATACATTCTAACCTAAATGAGTAAGCCTCTTAAATATTAATTATTTTAAATCAGTTGAGTTGGTGTTTTTTTTATTTTTAAATCAACCACAAAAGTAACAAATTCAAATGATTCATTTTAGAACACTTACTTCAAAAGCCAAGTTCTGATACTGCTGTTTTTCTTCTTGCCCTAATGAATACCACCACTCCCCCAGTATTTTACTGACTGTTCTGTTGTCTTGATTAGGATGAAGTTGATGTACTCTTGTTCGATGTCGTTTACTAAATATCATGAATGCATTCATTGGCCGACGAATATGATCTTTCTCTTTAGTCTAGAGTTAAAAAAAAACAAAAAAACTTCAACCTTCCTGTATTGATTTGTTCAATTTACAAAAGAAACAACCTAAATAAGTATTGTACTATACATTCATTTATGACACTGAATCTTTAATGCATTATCACGTTAAATTCTTTAAAAGTGAAAATGTTCATGACATATAAACTAATTATCAACACAATAAGGGAACAATATTAAATTATCACAGCTACATGTACACAAATCTAATTAGCTAATTTTTATGACAAACTATGTTTAAAGCCTACTGAAATGATGAAACAATGAGAAATTTATTTAATGACCCACCCCCATCCTTCAGCACTTGAAACTTACCTAAACACTTAAAACTGCAATGAACCATTTCAAAATATTGGATGATGCATCAAAGAAACACCCCTTTTCAATTCCGAGACTGTGTCTAACAAATTCAATATACTCACATACTGTACCAAACAATAATAAAAAAAATTGTGCTTCTCATACTGAACAAAGAAATCTACAGTCAACCTTCTACTGTACAAACAATTTAAGAAAAATGCTGCACAACAACAAAAAACAGAATAAAAAAGTACAGCAACAGTGGTGTTTACCAATTAATGTGTCAAAACTGTGATAGCCTATACAAATGTCAAACTGGATGTTCCACAGAAACTAGAATTAAGGAGCATTCTAGAAGCCAAAAATTAAAGAAAATGGATCCCACCTTACTGAAAACAAATACCAATTTGATCTGGAAAAGAACTGCAAAATTTTACCAATCTGTGAAAAAGGTAAAAAAAATCAAACAGCCTGAAAATTTTAGAAATAAATAGAGGTTTGTTCGTTGTTTCGACATATGTAAACATGTCACAAAACACTTGAGTCTGTACCTGATGATGCCTTTACTGGCAAAACCATAGTCATAAACAAATAATGTATTTGTGAAATGCACAACAGTCTTATTTTTCCTCAGTTGTGTAGTTAACAAATTGTGTTTCAATAGACATGCTAAAATTAGGTATAGTCAATTATGAAAAAATTTGAGAATTCCAAGATTCCTCGGGTTTTCCTAATTGAGAAAAGGTGAAACTGGCTGTTAAACTTACTGATAAAATTTTTGCATTTTCCAAAAACTTGGAATATATCTGCCTTCCTTTCAACTCTATAAACTGATTACTGAAATCAAACACACTTTTTCCTATAATTTGACTAAGACTTTTGCATTTCTGAAAATAATATTGAAGCAAACAGTTTATTTGTATTTGATATTTGGATCTCAATTATAAGTTATGATCATGGCAGTCTAAACACAAAGGTTTTTCTTTACCAACAGTGACATGTATAGATAAATTAAAAATTAGCATTACATAAAAAAAAATATTGAAATGTTTGTATTTATTTCATGAATCATACGATAGATATTAAACTATTACTCTCACAGTTTTCATAAACATATACGTGTAAATTCAAACAGTATAACAACTTTTTCTTGACTTAGCTAATCTCTACAAGAAAACAACTAAACATATTACAGATATATCAAGGTAAATCTGTGAATACTGATAAAATACTGAATGCAAATTAAAACCTTAAAAAAT